>CM073591.1:202394431-207194431 GCA_037074705.1 Zhengitettix transpicula
GAAAAATCGGGGTTATAGATGTTGTTGAATTTATTTTTGACAACCTTGTTAACGCGTAGAGGCGAGCGAGGGTGAGTGAGGCTGGGCGGACGTGGGTGAGGGTATAATATTAAAAAATGTTAACCTATCAATAGTTACGTTAAATAAATATTTAGCGGTGTTAATGACACTAATAATATTTTTAATATATTCTGTGTATAATTACAACCCCTATCGACTCGAGAGGAATGAACCATGAAGGGTAGGTTTCATTACATAAAAATAACACACTGAACCGATATAGGAATCGAATATGAGGTTATGGATGCCGCTGAGATTAATTATGACATTCAACTTGCAGTTTAACCCCCACGAGTGGGACTGAAGCGAGATAAAAATTTTCAAACATGTTAATCGGCCCACATTTGCGTCCAATATATATTTTTCGGTATAATTTAAATTCATTATATTAAGGTCGATATTCTCTGTGAATAATTTCAATCTCTATCGCCATGGAAGGGGAGCACGCTTTGGGGTGGCGTTTGGTGTTTCGTTACATGAAAATATCGCCAAGAGACCAAAATTTTGTGGTTATGGATGTCGATGAGTTTCATTGTGACAAACTGAATAACGCGCGGTGTGTGAGGGAGGAGGCCTGAACGGAGGTAGAAATTTTCAAACGATGTTACCGGCCGATTTTTGCGTGGAAATTTTTCTTTGTTTAACCTACTGTAGCGGGGCTGGAAATTTTCAAACGTGTTAAAACGACGATATATTCGTTCAATGAAACTATTTCAGGGTCAATGAGTTCAACTTGTTTCGGAATGGGAGGTGAACATATTTGGGGATAGGGGTCGAGTTGTGTCATAAAATAACGCAAAAGCTACTTAGATTGGAGTCAAATCGGGGGTTATGGATAAACGACATCTCGGGCAACGCCGGGCACCCAGCTAGTCTATATAATAAAATAGCGTGTATATTTGTATCTATGTATGTATGTATTTACGTTGTTTTGTATACAAATTTTATCGCGTGGACAGAATTTAACAAAAATTGGTATATATATTCTGCCAAAATCGAGAACCGGTACTGTGGGGGTGAGAAACCCCTAGAATAAACGTGGAAATAATTATAATTGAAATAAGTTACGAATTAGTGTTAAATTACTGCGCGAGACGATGACGTCATAAGTTTTTAAGACATTGACGCATCCTAAATATAGTTCTGTATTTCGTAATGAAATAAAGCAAAAATATTTTGATTGAATAGAAGGTAAAATTTTTTCCAGTATTACTTATCGAATAGTAATAAAAAACAATACGAAACACTTTACTTGCGCAAAGTTAATTTGGAATAGTTAATTATGCCGCTATCTTTGATAAAGCCAATATGGCGCCTTATGATACATTCAAATGTGTGTCGGTGGAGATTTATAAAATTTCATAATATAACGTACTTTTGTATCCTGTATAATATTTCAGAAGATAAGAAGATTTGTCTAAGGTACGACTGCTGTATTATATGTTTGTAACTATAAAAGTATTGAAAATGACGTACGGAACTCCGAAAGTTTTTATGGTCGTTATTCAATTAATGCACCATCAGTCAAAGGCATGTACAGAAATAGGAAAAATTTAATTGAATTACAAGTACAATTAATTATACTTTACGCAACGTATTTCTATAAATTTGTATAAATGTAAACAAATAATTGCTTGCAAATTGTGTCGTGAAACAAAAATTTGAGGTTACGATAGCAGTATTTGTTTTCCATTTTTTGGAACGACGTTATAGATGATCAATTTCTGAGAAATGAAGCTGAGCAAAAATATTTTGATTGAATAATAAGTATAATTAAATCTATCAATACTACATCGAGTGATAAATATAATTTATTATGAAAGGTTATACAATCCATGGCATTAATTTTCTATTAAATAACTTGACTTTTGACGTGGAATATTTAACGGGATCAGGGACCAATATGTTTCCCAATTATATCTTGCAATACGCACTGGAAGATACATAGAATTATGATAAAAACAATACTTAAATGTTCAAAATTGATATTTTTTATTTAAGACAGCGTATTTCGTAATGTTTTGCATTAATTTTATACAATGCTACCAACTGCAGATTGCTAAAACCACCAAATAGTTTAATTTCAGATGGAAAAATTATATGTCTACAAATTTAATAATTGTTTTAAATAGTGTATGTATATCTATCTATATTATATATTTCTACATGCACCGGAGAAGACTAAGAATGATGGCAAACACAATCCCTAATACTTCTTAATCATTATAATTTGATAGATTTTAAATCTGCAGAAAGTGTCGTATTCTTAAAGTGAAATTCATGAAAAAAATTTTGTTATGTATGTATCATTATAATTTCACATATTTGATTATAAATGTTTAAAGTCTAAGGGAGTAATTCCAAGTGAGAACTGTTAAATATAAATTTTGTGCAATATCATTAATATTTTCTATTTGAGAGTTGACGCATACCGTAATGTATTGCATTCCTTATACAATGCTACCAACATCAGAGAGTAGAATCCACCAAAGAGTACTTTGACTCCTTTCAGTTATCTGGAGTAAATTGGTTATATTCATAACGGTTTTGGTTGTATACCACAAATGTACCGTTTTACACAAAAGAAGTGATGATATACATTACTCTATATTCTTATTATTAATTTATAAAACAGAAGATAAAATTTTCATTTTAGAAATATGATATATACATGTATTGTTCAATAAATATATATATATATATTAGATATAGGCTCATATCCTCATTTTTATGAAGTAGGTTTTATAGCCAAATACTGACAAAAAGAAGTGATGATATACATTTGTCTGCAATTGGATAATACTTTTATTATTAATAATTTTAAAACAGATGTTTCAAATGTGTCATAGTCAAAATTATTAACCCATTTGCATAGAAATGATCATCTGATTAACATTCAGGCAACAGTGGTGTGACTGGTTTGTAACAATTCAGGATTATTTAATCACTTATGGCTATTTACAAATTCATATATATATATATATATATATACACTAACTTATTTGGATAGGTAACGAGCCAGGCTGTAGATGACATACCATAAATCTGTATACAGTATATATAATTTATTAATGTATTTTACTTAAAAGACTTCCAAAACTTATATATAAATAATTTTTCCAGCTCAAAGTTATGCTTTCAATTGTTTACTTTGCATTGTAGCTTAGATTGTAAAAAATTACATATGTGAATTTAAAAGGCTCTTCCCAAATTTGGAATCTAAATTAATGTTTACTATGTCCAAAAATCATCTGATTTAGATAAAATTTATGAAATTCTATATACTATCCCATTTGGAAAGTAAAAAAGTACAGAGATCAGATTACATGATGAATGTTGATGTGGTTCAGTTACATAAAAATATCCGAAAAATACATGTTTACCGGCAGTTTAAATATATTTCTGGAACAATGAAATTAATAAAATTTCTCTACATGTTCTCCGTGTTTAATTTCAACCCCTTTTGGGATTGGGAGGGGAGCTCCCCTTAGGGGTTTGGGGTGGAGTGGCATTACATAAAAATAACGCAAAAGCAATCAAGATTGGAGTCGAATTCAGGGTTATGTATGTCACTGAATTTGATTATGACATTCTCTTTAATCCCCAGGCACGGACGGGGTGGAATTTTTAAAAAGTATTAAATCGTCGATACTAACGTGGAATAAATAAATGTCAGGGCCATTGGCGTTGATAGTATTTCTACCGATGTTGTTTGTAAAATTTCAACCCCTTTCAGCGCAAGAGGGGAGAACGCTTAAGGGTGGGGGATGAAATATTCTAACATCCTACGACAACCGATATTTGATTCGGATAAATATTTTTGGGGGTCAAACAGTTGATAATGTTTCTAGCAATTTATATTTTTTCAACCCCTTAGAGCATGTAAAGGAGAACCCTTAGGGTAGGTATGGAAGGGCGTTACAAGGAAATAACGGGAAAACAACCGAGATTGGAGTCAAAACCAAGGTTATGGATGTCGCCGAGTTAAACTATGACAACCAATTTGCTCATTTAACCCCCAGGATTTGGATGGTTAGGGGTGGATATTTTGAAACATGCAATCACGGCGGTTTTTAGCATAGAATAAATTTTTCAAGGGTTAATTAGATTGATTGTATTTCTACTGATGTTGTGTGTGTAAAATTTCAACCTTTATCTTGCAGAACTCAAGGAGTATATTTAAGAAGAAATTAGGAGGTATGTTTTTTGCGACTGATGCAATAAAATTCTATGTATTTTATAGCTTTTCAATTAATGCACTATCGGTCTAAACAATGTACGGAACAGTTAGATTTAGGTTAAATCACTTCTGACTTAAGATTAATATAGAATTAAATACTTTTTCGGTTTTATAGAAATAAGTACACGGGCAACGCCGGGCACCCAGTCTTATAAAGAAAAAAGAGTGTATGTATGTATGTTTGTTTGTATGTTTGTTATACAAATCTACACCGTAGAGAAAATTTCACCAAGTTTCGTACACGTGTTCTTTACGACCAGGAAACAAACACTGTTGGGGTGAGACGTGTCTACCCCCGCAGAAGCGGGGATGCACGGGGGTGGAAATATTTAAACATGCTAAAACAGCCGATATTTTAGGCGGATAATAATTTTTAGGAGTCCAATATATTGATGATGTTTCTACCGATGTTTTCTGAATATAATTTTCATCCCCTACACCCTGGGAGAAGGGCACCCTTAGGGTTTGGGGTGGAGAATACAAATCTATACCGGTGGAGGAAATTTCACCAAATTTCGTACACGTGTTCTTTGCGACCAGGAAACAAACACTGTCGGGGTGAGACGCGTCTAACAACCACAGAAGCGGGGGTGGACGGGGGTTGAAATACTTAAACATGCTAAAACAGCAGGTATTAGATTTGGATAAATATTTTCGGGATCAAAGATATTGATTGTGCTTCTACCGATGTTATCTGAATATAATATTCATCTCCTACGCCCTGGGAAAATGGCACCCTTAGGGTTTGGGGTGGAGTTGCTTTACAGAAAAATAACGCGAATACAACCGAGTTGGAGTAAAATCGAAGGTTATGCATGTCAATGAGTTTACTTATTTATACATGCTAACACAGCCGATATTTGAGTCCAAAAAAATAAGTCGAATACAAACCTGACTGGAGTCAAAAGCAAAGTTATGGATAACGCTGGACAATTAACCTCCCAGGGACGGGCGGGGTCGGGATCATATGATTTCTCTACAATTTCACAAATTATAACTTCAACTCCTTTCGGGCTTATGAGTAGAGCACTTTTAGGTGTTGGGTGGAGGAACGCTGCAATAAAATAACGCGAATACAACGTCACATCCAAGGTTATGAATGTCGCCCAGTTCAATTATAGCATCCAATTGGCCATTTAACCCAAAGGGGCGGGAGTGGATTGGGTGGAGAGGGGTGGAATTTTTCTAACATGTTAAATCATCGATATTAGCGTGGAATAAATAAATGCCGGGACCATTGACGTTGATAGTATTTCTACCGATGTTGTTTGTAGGCATGATAGGGGTGGGTTTGGAGGGGATTTACAAGAAAATAACGGGAAAACAACCTAGATTCGAGTCAAATCGAAGGTAATGGATGTCGCTGAATTTATTTATGACAATCTGGGCAACGCGCGGGTATCGGCTGGGTTGGGATGAGTTGACCGGCTGTTTTTTGCGTCGATTAAATATATTTCGGTGTTATTAGATTAATTAAAATTCCCTACATGTTCTCTGTGTGTAATTTCAACCCCTTTTGAACTCGGAAGGGTGCACCCTTAAGGGTAGGCGTGAAGTGGCATTACATAAAAAGAAATCAGAAACTATCGGGATTGTCACTGAGTTTAATTATGACATTAAACTTGACCGTTTTAGGCCCCGAAGCGGGAGTGGTCCGGGGTGGAAATTTTCAAACATGTTAAACGGTCAATATTTGCGATAATTATTACCTGGGGTTAATTACTTCGATAGTATTTATACCGATGTTGTTTGTGTATAATTTAACCCCTGTGAGGGGAGCAAGTTTAGGGTTGGGGTGGATGTACGTTAAATAAAAAACCGCAAAAACAAACGAGATTAGAATCAATTCAGATACTATGAATGTCGCTGAATCTAATTGTGACAACCTGGGCAACGCGACGGGTTTGGGAGGTGGTGGGCGAGGAAAGAAATTTTCAGACAATGTAATCGGCCGATTTTTGCGTGGAATACATTCTTTTTTATTATCGCACATTTGTGGGGGTGGTCATTTTCTAACATGTAAAAACGGCCGATATATTTAGTCAATGACTTCATCCCCCTTCGGCATGGGAGGTCAGCACATTTAGGGTTCGAGGAGCGTTACATAAAAATAGCTCAAAAGCAACCGAAATTGGAGTGTATCGGGGGTTATGGATAAATGACATCTCGGGCAACGCCGAGGAACCCAGCTAGTCTAATAAATAAAGCAGAGAGTTTGTATATTTGTATGTTCTTTATACAAATTTTATCGCGTGGACAGAATTCAACAAAAATTGGTATATATATTCTGCCAAAATCGAGAACCGTTACTGTGGGAGTGTGAGAAACCCCAAAAATAAACGTGGAAATAATTATAATTGAAATAAGTTACGAATTAGTGTTAAATTACTTCGCGAGACGATGACGTCATAAATATTCAAGACATTGACGCATCATAAAAATATAGTTCTGTATTTCGAAATGAAATAAAGCAGAAATATTTTGATTGAATAAAAAGTAAAATTTTTTTCAGTAATACTCCATCAATCTAATAAATAAATCAAATAGAAATAAAAAACAATACGAAATAGTTTACCATCATTGCGCAAAGATAATTTGAAAATATTCTCCATCTTATTAAAGCCAATATGGCCCCTTATAATACATTCAAATGTGGGTCGGTGGAGATTTATAAAATTTTAAATATAACGTATTATTGTATCCTGTATAATATATCAGAAGATAATAAGATTTGTCTAAGGTACGACTGCTGAATTATATGTTTGTAACTATAAAAGTATTCAAAATGACGTACGGAACTCCGAAAGTTTTTATGGTCGTTATTCAATTAATGCACTCTCAGTCAAAGGTATGTACAGAAATAGGAACATTTATATTGAATTAAAAGTACAATTAATTGTACTTTACGCAACGTATTTCTATATATTTGTATAAATGTAAACAAATTATTGCGTGCATTTTGTGTCGTGAAACAAAAATTTTAGGTTAGGATAGCAGAATTTGTTTTCCATTTTTAGGAAGGACGTTATAGATGTTCAATTTATGAGAAATGAAACTCAGCAAAAATTTTTTGATTGAATAATAATTGTAATTAAATCTACCACTACCAGTGATAAATATAATTTATTATGAAAGGTTATACAATCCATTGCATTAATTTTCTTTTAAATAACTTGACTTTTGACATGGAATATTTCACGGAATCAGGGACCAATATGTTGCAAATTATATCTTGCAATACGCACTGGAAGATACATAGAATTATGATAAAAACAATACATAAATGTTCAAAATTAATATTTTTCTATTGAAGACAGCGTATTTCGTAACGTTTTGTATTAATATTAACAATGCTACCAACTGCAGACAGCTAAAACCACCAAATAGTTTATTTTCATTATATCTTACAATACGCTCGGGAAGATACATAGAATTATGATAAGAATAATACTTAAATGTTAAAAACTAATATTTTTTTATTAAAGAAAGCGTATTTCGTAATGTTTTGCACTAATTTTATACAATACTGCCAACTGCAGATTGCTAAAACCACCAAATAGTTTATTTTCAGATGGAAAAATTATATATCTACAAATTTAGTAATTGTTTTAAATAGTGTATATATATATACACTATTTAAAACTAGCTATAGATATATATAGCTTCTATTATATAAAATTGCCTTATGCGGGTATGTATATGTGTATACATGTGTGTATGTCTATGGGCATGTTCCGCTTACAAATCTACACCCTCGAAGCATTTTCACCAAATTTCGTACACGTGTTCTTTGTGACAGGGAAACAAATATTGTGCGGGTGTAACACGTCTACCACCCCTAGGAGCATGATTGGACGGTGGTGGAAATCTTCAAACATGCTAAAATGTCCGATATTTGCGTTGCATAAATATTTTTCAGGGTTAATTAGATTTGTAGTATTTCTACTCATGTGATTTTTATTAATTTTAATCCATTCTGGCACGTGGGTTGAGCACATTAAGGGGTGGCGGTGGAGAGGGGTTACAAGTAAATAACGCTAAAAATACCAAGATTCGAGTCAACTCAAAGATAATGGAAGTCGCTGAGTTCATTTATGACAATCTGGGCAACTTGCGGTTGTAGGATTTGGTAGGAAGGGTTGGGCGGAGGGTAGAACTTTTAAAATAAGTTAACCAGCCGAGTTTTGTATCAAATAAATATATTAAGGGAACAATGATGTTCATAAAATTGCCCTACATGTTCTCCGTGTTTAATTTCAACCCATTTCGGGCTTGGGAGGGATGCGCCCTTAAGGGTAAGGGTGGACGGGCGTTACAAGAAAATAACGCGAATACAACCGAGATTAGAGTCAATTCAAAGTATTATGGATGTCAATAAGTTTAATTATGACATTAGAATTACCGTTTAACATTCCCAAATTTGTAAATTTTCAAACATGTTAACCGGTTGATGATCGTGTGGAATTAATATTCGGCAGGCATTAATGGAATTGATAGTATTTTTACTGGTGATGTTTGTGTATAATTTCAACTCCTTTCAGTATGAGAGGAGAGGACGCCTAGGGGTGGGGGTAGAGCGTAGTTACAATAAAATAATGCAAAAACAAACGAGATTGAAGTAAAATCCAAGGAAATGCATGTCGCAGTGTTTATTTATGACAACCTGAGCAACGTGTGGGATAGGGCGGAAGTGGGACGGACTAGCCGTGGTGGGCGAGGGGAGAAATTTTCAAACGTTTTAACCGGCCGACTTTTGCGGCGAATAAATATATTCCGGAACAGTGTGATTCTTTAAATTTCTCTACATGTTCTCCGTGTATAATTTCAAACCCTTTTGGGCTTCGGAGGGGAGCACCCTTAAGGATTGGGGTGGACGGGCGTTACAAGAAAATAATGCGAATACAACAAAGATTAGAGTCAAATCAATGATTATGGATGGCGCTGAGTTTAATTAAGACAATCAATTGGTGTTTTAACCGCCAGGAACAATGGTCGACGGGGGTTGAAATTTTCAAACATAAAAAGCAGTCGATATTTGCGTCGAATAAATATTTTTCAGGTTCACTGAAATTTTTAAAATGTCTCTAAATGTTCCGAATATTTAATATTAACCTCTTTCGTGGTTTGGGAGGAGCACCCTTAAGAGTGGGGGTGGAGTGGATTTATATAAAAATAGCGGTAACATAATCAAGATTGGACTAAAAGCCAGGGTTATGGTTGTCAGTGAGTTTAATTATGATATTCAAGTTGTTGTTAAGTGCCTCAAGTGGGGGTGAATGGGGTGAATATCTTTAAACATGCTAACACGGACGATAATTGAGTCGGATAAATATTTTCCGGGTAAAAGCCATTAATAGTGTTTGTACCAATGTATGTCAGTATAATTTCAACCTGTACGGAATTGGAAAGGAGGGTCGGGGGTGGAGGGATATTACAAGAAAATAACGCGAATACAACCGAGATTGGAGTCAAACCAAAGGTTATGGATGTCGCCGTGTTCAATTATGACATTCAATTGGCCATTTAACCCCAAGGATTGGGGTGGACGGGGGTGGAATATTTCTAACATGTTAAACGGTCGATATTTGCATTAAATAATTAATTGTCGAGGTCAATGGCATTGAAAATATATCTACCGATGTTGTTTGTAAAATTTAACCTTTGTCGGCATTAGAGGAAAGCACACTTAGGAGAGGAGCTGGAAACATTCAAACATGCTAAAACAGCAGATATTTAGGCAGATAAACATTTTTGGGATCGAAGAGATAGATAGTGTTTTAACCGAAGTTATCTGAGTATAGTTTCAAACCCTTACAGTGTGGAAAAGGAGCACTCTTAGGGGTGAGGGTGGACGGGCATTACAAATAAATAACGCGAATAAAACCAAAATTACAGTCAAACCTAGGTTTCTGGATGTCGCAATGTGTAATTATGATATTCAATTGCCCACTTAACCCCCATGGGCGGAAGAGGATGGGGTTGGAAAATTTCAAACATGTTAAAAGGTCTATATTAACGGAAAACAATTTTTTCCCAGGGTTAATTAATTTATAGTATTTATACCCATTTTATTTTTGTACAATTACAACCTCTTGCGACACGAGGGCGAAGAACGCTTAGGGGACGTGGTGGACGTGTGTTACAAGAAAATAACTCGAAAAACAACCAACATTCGAATAAGTCGAACGTAATTAATGTCGCTGAGTTCATTTATGATAATTTGGGCAACGCGCAGGTTTGGGCTGGACTGGGGTGGGAGGGGTTGGGTGGAGGTGAATGGGGAATAGAAATTATAAAGTAAGTTAAGCGTCTGAATTTTGCGACGATTACATATATTCATGGAACAATGAGATTATTAAAATTTCACTACACGTTCTCTGAGTTTAATTTTAATCCCTTTTGGGATTGAGAGGGAGTTCACATTAGGGGTGGGGGTCAACGGATGTTAAAAATAAATAACGTGAATAAAACCCAGATTGGAGTCAAATTCAAGTTATGGATGTCACTGAGTTTATTTATGACAACCTGGGGAACGTTAGGGGGTGGCCGGGGGTACGAGGGGCTGGGCGGGGGTATAAATTTTCAGACATGTAAAATGATCGATATTTGCGTGAAATAAATATTTTACGCTGTCAATTTCATTGATAGTATTTCTACCGACTTTGTTGTGTATAATTTCAACACATTACGGCATGATAAGGAAGTACGCGTAGAGATGGAGGTGTGTTTCATAAAAATAACCTCAAAAAACGAGATTCGAGTCGAACCACAGTTATGGATATAGGTGAATGTATTTATGGCAACGTGGGCAATGCACGAGATTTGGTGGGGGTGTGAGGGGCCTCGCGGAATTGGGCGGGGGAGGAAATTTTCAAACATGTTAAACGATCGATATTTGCGTTAAAAAATTAATTCCTGGGGTTAATGACTTTGATAGTTAATTTGCTGTTTGTGTACAATTTCAGCACATGTGAGAAGAGCAAGGTTAGCGGTTGGGGTTGAGGTACGTTAAATAAAAATAACGCTAAACAACCGAGATTCGAATTAATTCAGTGACTATGAATGTCGCTGAGTCTAATTGTGACAAACTTGGCAACGCGACGGGTTTGGGAGATATTGGGCGGGGGTAGAAATTTCCAGACAATGTAATCGGTCGATTTTTGCGTGGTATAAATACGTTTTGATTATCGCACATTTGTGGGTCTGGTCATCTTCTAACATGTTAAAACGGCCAATATATTTGGTCAATGAGTCCAACCCCCTTCATCATCGGAGGTGAGCACATTTAAGGATAGTGTTCGAGGAGCGTTACATAAAAATAGCGCAAAAGCAACCGAATTTGGTGACATATCTGGGATTATGAATAAATGACATCTCGGGCAACGCCGGGCACCCAGCTAGTACTCAATAAATGCGTGATTAATAACTTTGAATAGTCAAAGTACTAAAGTGTTTGAGATACCTACATCCTCCTTGTATATAACATCATCGTTGGTCATCGTGATAATTATGGCTCCCGTTGACAGTTCGCCGGCGAGAGTTCGGCACGAGAATTTCGAATTAGTATGTTCTCTGAAAGCAAATGATTTAATACCTGTTCATAAATACCGGTCAAATCTTACCGGGTTAACAGTTGCGATGGCAGAGGTCGAAGGGCCTGTTGTGAATGGCTATTTTTGTTTAGGTACGTATTGTCATCAACACAATACATACTGTAATTGGTAAAAATAATTTTTTTAGGATTTGTTCAAATTTAATTTTATATTTAATTCATTAATGACTTATCTCGCCATATTATTCCTTTCCTAACCTTGCATTCTATATTTCAGCTTAATATGCACATATTTTACTTTTATATAGTAGTTTACTCTTTCCTTACATACAATTTTGTGTGTTTTATTCTCTACCATGCTCCCAACTTTATAAACAATTCCTAATTCATTAAAGCATAATTACCATATTGAAGTGGAAGTGAAGCACATTTTCAAGACCCATGAATTTTCTAAGTGAGTTTTTTTTAAAAAAATTACATTTTCTTAAATGGAACAATGCCTGTTTTGATCAGAAAAATAAGTATCACTAAGTTGGTGTTTTGTTTTGCTGGATTACAGTGCAAGTAAATTACTAGATATCACATTTTGAAAATTATAAACAATACAGCTGTCCGTTTCGTTCAGTTGCTTGGCTGTGATGTTGTTCTGTTTATTTACATTGTGTTTTCTGTACACTGTTTGCATTCCAACTTTGCCAGTTATTTTGTGAGTGTTCCATAGGTAGGACATGGGTGGAAGATGGTATTTAATTTGCTAAGAGATTCACAAATAATTGTCAATATGGTTGATAGCTTGCTGCATATGCATTACAAGAATGCCTGCTTATTCTGCATAATTTTTTCAATACTTTCAGGTATTGTCCATTTTGTTAAAAATTGTCATTTTTAAAAATCAACAGTTTCTAATAATTTTAAAATTTGTGTATGTGTACCAAATTTGAGCCCTTCTATCATTTAATCAATAGCACTTTCAATTTCAGAAAACATTTGCGATGAACATTTTAGATGATTCACCCTGTGGTATATAGTTAAATTCTGTAGGTCACTTAGAGCAACTGATACTACCAATTGGTAATTTGAAATAACATTGTTGAAATGAAATTTTTCATATTTTTTAACCAACATCCTTAGACTGTTGCTCAAAGAGCCATCACCAGTGAAATATGATGGAGATGGAACTTGCTCCAATGAGTATTTAGTGACAAATAAAAGCAATTTTATATATATAATTTTGAATATTGATAGGGCGTTTCAGGTGTAAATCAGGAATGTAGGTGAAAATTTTTAAATTCTCATTTAGTCTTATCCCCAATTGTTTATTTGCTATAACAGCACAATGCATATTTTTTAATCACTTGTCAAAAGTAACAAGGATTTCAGAAACATAATGTGGTATTTAATTTAGCTCTTGTCTGTTATTTGGCCTTTTTTAAAATTTATTTATTGATATATTCCAATACTTTGTAAGTTTTCTGACCTAGAGTTGTTTTACTTGCATGTCATTGCACATCACACAAGTCATCTAACTTAATTTCATATCTATAAGGCACCATCAGCTTTTCCATTTTTATTTCTAAAATCTCAACCCTGAAATTATTATAAAACTCTATGGGCAATTCTACTCTAAATTCTAAAAAATACTTATATTTTAATTAATGTCCTTTGAGGATATACTTCTTATCAAGATGAAAATTACATTATCAATAAATAAATAAGTGGCCTAAAGTGAGAAAATTCATCCTTGTATTAGGGCCTGTTAAGATTTAGTTCAGATAAAAATTTGGCATATTTAATTTTTCATTAAACAATTTTCTGACTTGAGGTAATTTATTTACTTATTGGTTATATTGTAAATGTCAGATATTTTTTCATCATAATTATGAAAACTATATTACTTGCATTTAAGTGTTCCAGTTGCAAGTACTAATAGTGAATCGCTGTAATTATTTTCAAATGGGAACCATTCTGGCTTTCAGTGAATGAGAACAGAGAATTAGACAAATGTTGCCACGTCAGCAATAAGGAATCACGACAAACTCTTATTACAGTTGCTGGACAATAACATGCGACAAGTTCGCA
The DNA here is from genome assembly GCA_037074705.1 of Zhengitettix transpicula. Taxonomy (NCBI): domain Eukaryota; kingdom Metazoa; phylum Arthropoda; class Insecta; order Orthoptera; family Tetrigidae; genus Zhengitettix; species Zhengitettix transpicula. Next base: position 202,408,363 of record CM073591.1, read on the forward strand.
AGAACGGTGGAAGGGAGGTCTTCAATGTCAAATTGGCTCCCATTTGTAAAGGACTATGGTTCATTTTTTAGTACTTATCAGTTTGGCTTAAGTTTGAATAATTGGACCGTCCAGCAGGTCATGATGTCACATTGGTACTGAGAACACATATACTTAAGAAGGATGTTTCCTTCATTTAATACATTAAGACCTGATCTTAACTGCAAAAAGGTTTTGTTCAAGACTATTTATCAAATGTTAAATGAAGGAACTATGCTCACTTTTTTTGAGGGAGCAGTTAATTTGGTATCATATATATTGCATATATCTCCGTAATTAAGAGAGATCTGTGTCTAATTCTTTCTAAAGTATATTATCCATAAATGTAGGAATTTTATTTTATTTAGCCATTTTCTCAAACTTTATTACTCCCTACTTATCTATATTACTCTTAAACAGTAGTTAAATATAATAAAACAATTGATGATCTTATACAGACATTTGTTAATTTTTATTATGATGATGTTTCTATACCTATTTGCATCTTCAGGTATTTTCCAAATGAACATAGTAAACTAGCACAGCTAAACAAAACAAGTTAAACAGACTTTAAATTAAATTAAAACTTGTAGTTAATTATAATTATTCATCAATATTTATTTTAACAGCAACTGAAGCACATGATGATGATGGACTTCCTCACACACTCGAACATCTTATTTTTTTGGGAAGTGAAAAGTATCCATACAAAGGTGTCTTAGATTTACTTGCCAATAGGTGCCTAGCTTCTGGAACAAATGCGTTCACAGGTAAAATCTACCATCATTGATTTAATCTCTTGAAGCATTACATTTTTGTTTACTGTTACTTTATTTTATTTTCTAAATTCCAGGTGCTGACCACACTTACTACACCGTGAAAACAGCTGGTAGTGAGGGATTTCTTACTTTAATGCCAATATACTTGGATCACATCTTGTATCCTACTTTGACTGTAAGATTTTTAAAAAATTTCTATTGTAATATTTTCTTATAGGCTTTAGTGAACTATATATAATTTCCCTTACCTTAATTATTTAGATTTTATGACCTTGTTTCCATTTTCCATAAATATAATATAAAAATTTTACAGTAATAATGCACTTTTTTATAATAATCAGAAACATTTCAATATAAAATTATATAACTAACTAAGGATATGTAGAATTTGAATTCTGGCTGGTGCACAGCAGTCTGGCATACGTGGAAGTTCAAATTTTCAAGGGCCTGAGCCCCCTTTGACAGGAAGAAAGACTTGAACTACATGCTGGCCAGGTGTGAATTAAAATTGTTTAACTTTTATCAATTGAATTCTCTGTGACAATAATTTTCAAACCATTCCAATATTGGCCCATTATATCCTAAATTTTTCATTTTTTTTTACAAAACAATGTTTGAACTGAATCAACAGCCATTGAAAACTCAGTATAATTACCATCTGTCTGATGGCCCTTGTCAAGTTTATCCCAAATTGAAAATTGATTTTTGTATTATGCTCAAATGAAACCATATTGATGTACGGATAAAGGAAATATAAGTGGTTTTAATATTTGAGTTAAATATATTTTCAGAAGAGTATATCATTATGGAAACATGGGTTACAATAAGAACAGATAATTTTATATTTTGACTATTTGTAATGAGTGTTTACAAATTTTGGTACAAGAGATTATACAATTAACATTTAGGTATCATAGATTTATTTCTGAACTTATTTTTTCCCTCTCTCTCTTATTAGGATTCTGGTTTTATAACAGAAGTGCATCATATTACAGAAGAAGGGGAAGATGCTGGAGTCGTGTACTGTGAAATGCAAGGAACAGAAAACACTGGAGAGTCACGTTCATACCTATCAATGAAACGTTCTGTTTATCCTGGTCACTGTGGATACAAATCAGAAACAGATGGGATAATGAAGAATTTGCGTGAAAGCACAAGCAATACTAAAGTAACTAATGGCCATTCTTCTTGTGCAATTCATATCTATTTTTGTGCACTATTAAAATATATCATTTATGATTAACAATCAAACAATAAAAAAGCCAAAAACAAACCAATATTAGGTTTAAAAAATTTTGCTTATCTCATTTCAATTGTGTATAGTTTTTCAATAGGCCATACTAATTTTGCTTCTACACCTTAGGAAATCAACAACTATTGCAGAAACATAGTGTGGAATTAATTTTCTTTCATTTAATGTTTTTTTTTGTGTTTTCTTTATTATTCAAGTTGTAACGATAATTTTAAACTGTGGCTGATGTATATATTTTTCATCAATGTATAATTTATTTTGAAACTAAAGAAAGATCTCTAATGTTGTTGCAGGTTAGAAATTACCATAAAGAATATTACCGTCCTGAAAATTTGACATTAATTATTACTGGCCAAGTTAACCCTGACGATGTTTTCCAAGCATTGGCACCTATTGAAGAAAAAATTGTTTCAAAAGTATGTCATTTTGTATTTTTATTTAATTTTCGTATTTAGTAATACTGGATTATCTTACACTTTCTTAATTAGATCTTGATTTATGCTAAACCTGTCCAACATTTTGCTCTAAATTGCATTCTGTATTCTCATTAATAGAAAAATAGTTTTGATTTTAATTTATAAATAAATAAAATTCTGAGCTTTGTTTGAAAGCAGTATTTTAAGAGAAGAGTAATACTGGAGTACATTGTTTTAATTTTTATTATATTTAATATCTTATTTATTTTGGTGGTTAAAGCTTTGCTGCAATCAACTTGTATGATATTTAGGAATTAATTTTGCAAAGATTGTGGCTTTTTTAGATTTTTGAAAATTTAGTGAAATTATTATTATTTTGCCATATTATTTTTACATTGTATAATTGTTATGAATTTTATGAATTAATATTTCTTGGTACTCCCTCATTCATATATTTTCTCTCATATTTTTTCCCTTATATCTGGCTACAATTTCATTCCTTAAATTTTCTTCTCTCATTTAGAACTTTTTCTGTCACTAATGATGTGTTTCCAGTTAAAACCTCTTAACAGCCCCCCCCCCCCCCCTCCCTTCCATCAATGTGTCCTTCCTACTATTATATAACATGATTCTAATACTTATATACTCGTGGGGAATTATTTCATGCTATCTAAACTTATCTAACATGTATAGTTCTTTGCAAAGTTATGTATAATTTATCATTTATGTTGCTTGTCTGGTTGTCTGAAATATCTGCTTCATAGCCTCAAATCATGCTTTGTTTTATGCTTTCATTCCCTGTCTGAGTTTTTTCTTCCTCCATTTGTTGAGCAATATTTCTTGAAGCCGGCTGCCAATTTAGGAATTATTTTGTCCCAAATTTACTCTCTTCTTTTGTACTAGCACCATTGTTCCCTTGCTGTGCATAGTTTTGTTGGTTTAAAAGAAAAGTAAATGATAAATAAGAAAAATTTCTTAATTATTTTTAAGGATTCCACCTCCTGTTTCCATGTATTTTTTAACCCTCCATTACAATTTCAATGATTTTAAATTACATGTTTGTTAGCGCTTTTAATACTTTCCAAATTAAATAATTTTGCTGTTTTGTGACATACAGGAATGAAATTTCTAATCAAGAAATCAAATAATAATAATAAAAAGTTCACAGATCTACTGCCACTGAAAGTTCCACTTCTCATTTGCAGAATTAAACCATTGTTGAAACTAAATAACATTTCCTACATGTTGCTTCCGAGAGGTCTTTCCTCAGTCAGACAATTTAGACAGAAGAAAGTAAGAAGTGATTTCAGCAATTAAACTGCCTTTATTTATTTTGTTAAAAGCATTAACTTAAGCACTAATCACCCAGCCAGTATATATGTTTCACAATAAAGCATTTTAACTACATATTAATAAATTTACTTAATTTCAGGGAAACAGGCCTTCTTTTATTAGACCATGGCAGTCATCAGTACCAGCTTTAACAGAGTCTGTTGATATAGAAATTCCATACCCATGTGATGAAGAAGATAATGGTATGGTTTATGTGGCATGGAGAGGTCCATCTGCAGTCAAGGAGCTATATCGGTACATTGAAATATTAAGATTTATATCACTAAAATAAAAATTCTTGTTATAATGTTAAAATGATCTGTATATCAGACAAATTTAAAAAAGAAAGGAAGGTGATCTAAGTAAATTTGAATTTAAAACTGCTGGATTACAGTCTTTTCTAATGGTGAATAACTTATGACTGTAGTTGAACAATAAACTAAAATCAAAGATGAAATCTAAGAGCCAAAGAACTTCAAACAATTTTTATTGTTTAATTTAATAATTCTTGTTATTCTTTTTATTCTATATGTTGACATGGATGTAAAATATCTCAATATTGAACAGCAGAACTGTGACTGTTATATATTCTAAACTTAATTTACTATGACAGTGCTCAGAATATTTTATTTTATAAACAGGTATTTGATAACTTGTTACATTATGATATACCCCAATCTCATCTTTGAACTCTGTACTATTATTTAAAAATTATTTGCTTGGCAATAATGAATTTATAGTTTGTGTTTATCATCTACTTCATTGGCTATTTCTGTTGTAAATAAGTACAAGCTGATTTTGTTTAAAATGTGTGTGACTGTGCCAGATGATTTTAACTTTTTTTTATGATTTTATATGCAAAAAAAGGTCATTTTCCCCAAAGATAGTTTTTTCTAGACAACATTATCCTGATTAACATTTTCCCAACAAGTCAGTATCCCAATTGGTCATTTTCCGTACAGGTCAGTAACCCAAAGGCCATTTTACTGAAGGCATCACTTTCCTGATTCATATTTACCAGAGAGTATTCTTATGAAATAAATTGTAATATTAATAAAATGCTCCATATGTTTGTTTTCCTTATTATTCACAATTACATTTGTAAATTAGTTATTAATTAATGAGCTGAGCCATTTCAACCAAACATGATACACATGCTACTTAGGATCAAGGAACAAACACTAGAGCGGTAAGAGGTAAGTTGGTGGGGTGGCATGTTCGATGAATAAATAGTTTACATGGTAGCTCAGATTGTTAGTCACACCTTTAATGTTGTGTCTAATTTTAACCCCTAATGGCACAATCCCTGTGGTGAGGTTGGAAAGGGGTGATACCAAAAACATTCAATAATCCTGATTGATTGAATTAAAAATTTACATCTGATAGAAAATAAATAATAAGAATGATAGCCAATTCAAACAAAATAAGTGACAATATAAATACCACAAAACCTTTTTTTTAGACGTTGTGTGGTATTTATATTATAACTTACTTAGTCTGAATTGGCTATCTTTCTTATTATTTAACCCAGATTGGTGTTAAATCTGGGGTTACGGGTTCTGCCATGTTTAGTTATGACACAGTTAAGCTAACGTTCAGCCCCAAAGGGGTTTGGGTAGAATGGGGTGTCATTTATAAAATGACAGCACTAAATAAATAGTTTTAGGGATCACAGGGGTTAATGGAGCGAGGAAGGGAAAATTCTGTAATTTATAAAGAATAGTTCATATAGCACTATGTATCAAAACACAAAAAAGTTGGGGCTGATAAACTGTTCCTTCTTTGAGAAATTACCCCATGAAAATTGAATATTCATAATTTTCAATTTACAACTTTGTGTTACACAGGATAACGTGAAAAAATATTAGGTAAGTAAATAAAAGTTTGATTTGTTGGCCAGAATGTATTGACCACAATGCAGATTATTTGAAATTGAGTAATTAATAAATTCATAGATACATCCAAACACAAAAAACAACATGATGTCTACAACAAAAATTGTAACAATTTTTGACCAGTTCACAATAAAAATTTAACAATCAGTTTTGAACTACCAAAAATAAGAGACTGCATGATCAAAATATGAATTTTTTCTGTAATGCTCAAGTAACCAATTATTTTTTTCCTGGATTGAATGTTGGGAAATGACACATCTGCTTTCTTGTTCGAGAAAACCTACAATTATTCTTCCATTAATGCTCTTGCTTAAATTTTGTTTTCCATCAGTAATGTTTTAGGTATTAATTTATACGAGTACTAACTCTCTTAGCTTCCTTTAATTTATTTTACATATGGTTTTATATTCTGATATTCCCATATTCTTTAAATATTTCCAACTTTTGTCATGTTTCTCAAATTATCGATTGATAAACATATTTATTTACTGTCACACTAATACTTGATATGTGTAGAAGGACAATGTTAATTAGAGTTTTATTTAATTTTCCAACTTGATACAGTTTTTCATAAAATCAGATTGAAATTCACAATTCAACTACTGTGTTTGGACTTTAATACCATAGCATTGATTCATATATCTTTTCATTAAAATTAATAGAAATGTATTCAAATATAACATGCATATGAGATGAATGTGAATAGGACAGCTATGACGAAGTACTTATAAAAAATATTAATGGAAAGAATGTGAATTGAGAGTAATTTCATTGTATACATAGATATTTGTTAATAAATTTACATGTGCTAATATTGCATTATTTTAATTGTTGATGCAGGATGTGTGCGTGCTCAGTGTTACTGAAATATTTGACAGATACATCAGTTAGCCGTCTCCAGAAAGAGTTTGTTGAAATCGATGACCCTTATGCCAGCAAGGTAATATATATTTAGCAAATTGTTTTATGCTAAATCTGTCTATAGTTTTTTATTTTCATTTGACAACCATTATTTTGTTTTCAGGTTTGCTATTCGTTGATCGAGAACTCTGAATCTCTCCTTTACTTGATGTTTGAAAATGTTCCTACTAATAAATTAAAATTAGTTAAAGGTCGACTCCAGCAAGTACTTACAGCAATTGCGAAAGGAGATGAGAAACTAGATATGAGAAGATTACATACAGTTATTCACAGGCAAATTTTGGAATCATTAAGCCATCTTGAAAACAGTCCACATGAAGGAGTAGCTCTTATGATAATAGGAGATATGCTTCTGGAAGTACAAAGGAAGATGTAAGTATGTACAGTGGATCCTTGAGTAACAAATATAACTCATTCCTAGACTCTGGTTGCATACCAAATTGTTTGTAACCTGGATCTCTTTTTTCAATTGAAATACATGTAAACAAAATCTGTTTTAGCCTCATAAATATCATACTATTGTTAACAGTCTATTTAGTTGAATTGTATGCACAATGAAACATTAAGAATAAAGTTAAATTTTTAAATATTTTTAATGAACCCTTTAGCTTGATCTTCCTGGACCATTAATGATCTAACATAAGGATAATTTTTTGTGTGTTTTTGCAAAATTAATTTCTCTATACAACACAACTTTATTAGTTTGGTATATCTAAATAATTACTAAACCTTGCTCCACATACTGTATGTCTTTCATCTTGAAATAACTGAACCTGTTCATCTCTAATGAATGCTCCACTTGTAGGTCTTTTTCCTCATTCTGCAAATCAATAAGTTCTCCAATTGTTTGCTCATTAATATGTTTATCCAATAGTATGTCAATGTACAAGGTAACTCTTGCAAGTGGAAATAATTCTGTCAATTGCTGACATCAATGATTGTAGGTTTTCCCAGTATAGTTGCTGCAGAAAGACCTTATAAGATGATGACAGAACTTGCGGTTGGCGAATTGTCACGGTTTAATCGCTGTTGGTACCATGTGAAACTCGAGAGCTTCTTCTGCAAATGCTGCCAGCTTTTCAGGGACACAGCTTTCATTTTGTTTTGCTCACCACATAACCATAACCTTGGTGGCATTGTTGTGTTAAAGGCATGGTAAACTTATTAAATCACCAACCACTCACTTTGCATTCTTCATATTTGGTACTTATACTGAGTACTCAAGAAGTCACTATGCAATAACCTCGTCTTTTAACAAAATATTGGTTCATTTACGCTATCTCCAGCCAACTGCTTTTCATTTATCAATACAATCAACTTCCTCTATCATGTTAGACCTTTCTTTTGTCACTCCTGTAGTCATTTAGCTGCCATTATTGATGTCAGTTTATTCTTTATAATTGTGCAGATTGTCAAATTTTTAAAATTGTACTGCTTTGCAAATCATAAATATGATTACAATTCTTATTTTTAGCTGTAATTTCCTTCACTTCTACATTTTATTAGCTGTAAATGTGGCAAAATACAATTAACAGAACTGGAAGCATAGTCTGGGCTATATATGTACATATTAGTAAGGGAGAAGTGGCTACTACTGAAAACTCACTAAAAGAAAATGTTACCAAATTTGCTCTCCTTGACACTTTTATCATGAGAGGAGCAGGAACAAGCAGGGCTATAAGTAGTCAGAAATTTAAGAATCGAAATAGCACCATGTGTTTGTAAGTTGAAGTAGTGTTTGTAACCAAAGAAAAAATTGGTTACAAAAGTTATTCATAAACTAAATTGTTCATATCCAGAGGGTTGTTTGTATTTTAAACTAAACTGCAAAGTTTAAAATGGTAATCTTCTGTATTTTTTATGTTCAAAGAAGTATGCTTAAAACTGTTCGCAAAGATGGTTTATTAATCAACCCATATAATAACTACGTGAGAAATTAAGCATTATGGAAATAATGTGCCATAATCGAATTGTAATTTTTAAATATTTTTAAATTTTCAGCTTGATCGCAGGCTGAACCAAGTTGACGATTTACGTTTAATGGAAAATGAATCTGAAGATTTTTGGATCCAGTTATTGAAACGTTACCTTGTTGATGCACCAAGTGTTGTTGTACGTGGACTACCAAGTTTACAAGAACAGAAAACAATGGCAGAAGAACAAAAGAAGCGATTGGAAGCGCAGCGGCAGTCTTTACGAAGTGAAGGCTTGGAAAAGAAAGGAAAAGAACTGAAAGAAGCAATGGCTGAAAATGAGGTTAGTTGTGTGTCCAGATATTGGAGGAATATGTGTAATTAGAAAACTAAGACTAGGAACAATATATTTTTTTGAATTGCATGATTTCTACAAATGGAGTACAAGATTTGTAGACTTTTCCTTTGCCTCTCATTTTGTATAACTTAAACACAATTCTACAATATTAAATATTGCTTTAAATATCATGACTTTTTATCAGTTAACATATAATAACCCATTTGTTTGTAATGATATGAAAGAGAGAAATCATGCCTCACCTGGCACATAGGTTTAATTCTGCAACTTCAAAGAACAAACATTTTTATATTCGGTCATCAAATTTTCTTCTGCCTATGCTAATAATACAATTAAATTTGAAAGTAGAGGAAAATAATGGTGGGCAATTGCATTGCAGGAGACTTGTAGATGGTCAACCAGGAGAAATTTTTGATTTAACAATTGGATTACACAAATAGTGGGTGATGTGTGCAATTTCTCACTATGGTTCTTTCATAAAAAAAATCACCCTTGATATATGCACATTACACAACATACACAAATATAGTTATACATTATTCAGCTTTGGTTTTCATTAATTTCGCGAATGAAGATTGTAATTATTATAGGTGGTGGGGAGCAGCATCAAAATGAATTTCATGAAAAGAAAAGGCTACGACCTATCAGTCACTATCAACAACTCCACCATCCCTACTAAATCTTCCCATAAATACCTCGGCCTAACCCTAGACTCCAAACTAACATGGTCCCTTCACACTTCCCATCTTAAAAAAATAATACTCCCAGATTCCACAAGCTAAAACCATTACTGAACCCGAAATCTCCTTTATCCATCACAACAAAAAACTCCTTAACACATCCCTCATACATCCCCTCTGGTTTTATGCCTGCCATATATGGGGTTTGGCCGCTTCCACCCACATAAATAAAATTCAAATATCGCAAAATAAAATTCTCCACTTTATAACTAACTGTCCCTGGTATGTTACTAACTCTAGAATCCACAATGACCTTAATATTCCCTCAACCCAAAAAACTATCATTCAAACCGCCCTAATCCAACGTCATAGAAATCTCCACCACTTCAATCCCATTATCTCAAATACAGAATCCCATCCTCCTCCACCTAAACCTCTCAGAAGGCTAAAAAGAAAACGACAAATTGGCCTGGCAACCAGAGCAAATTAACACACGCATGTATGTGTATGTATGTGTGTGTATATATATGTATATGTGTTTGTGTATATATGTATGCGTGTGTGTGTTTGTATGTGTATATATGTATGCGTGTGTGTGTGTGTGTATATATATTTTTAGATAAATAAATTATTCATAACTTCCTCAACTACTCACTCAAGAAGCAAGGACATTTCTTCAAGATAATTGTAACATGTTAATGTCTTTAAAATTATATCACAATTGTAAAATCTTCTGATTAAAAAATTTTCTGTATATTAATTAAAAAATAAAAATAAAAAAATGATTAAGGAATGCATTATTGTGGTTTCAGTGTCTGGTAACATATATTTCTTTTCCAGAAACCACCACCTGATGAAATGCTAACTTCTGTGCCTATTCCTAGTACAGCCTGTATTAATTTTCATCCAATACAGAGTTACACGTCAGGTTCAGCAGTGCAGCATCCTAAGTTTGATTTGAGTAATTCACCTGTATATATGCATTTAGATGATGTCCATACCAATTTTGTTTATGTAAGTAATATATTAGTTTGACAGAAAAACGAACTTTGATGATTATGAAAGTATAAGAATTATCATTAAGTTTTGCTTATAACTCTGAAATCTACAGCTGAAAACTTTTGTATGTTAAAGATGGCTTGTGGTGACTAAAATGTGTGAAGAAGCATAAATATGTAGAATACTGCATAATATAGCCAACTGTCATAGGAGTTAAAGCACGCTAGTGTTTATTAGCAAATTATCATAAATGTTGGTGTTAATGTTAAAATATTAATTTTAATCGCCAGTGTTAGACATGTATCTATGGCATTCTAAACTTTTAGTATTTTCATATTTTCTTTAAGTTCAGGATAGAAAAGAGTTTAAACCTTATTTTATTCTATTTCTATATATTTTCAGTAATTTATTTTTTTTGGAGTTTATTGATTGAGAACAAAGCTAAAATAAAAAGACAATGGTTAACAAAGATGTGGAACATTGCTTATAACTGTTATATGTCTAATGTCTCACTATTCATGTGAGATAACGTAAGCATTTTAATTTTGTTAATAATATAGTTGTATCAGAAAAGTAAATTTTACATACAGCTTTAAACAGAAAAGGTGCTTAGCAAACCTTGATCAAATTAGAGACTTGAAACCCTTACAGACATTGATATGCTTAATTTAGTTCTGTCCTAGATGATCTTAGTGTTTAAGAGTATCTAATTTACATCAATATGTGCATACTGTCCTATGTGATGAGAGTACTGAATACCTTGGTACTTAATTTCACATTATTGATTTACATTTCCAGATTTTTACTCTGATGGATACATCAGATGTGGATCAATCCCTAAGACCGTATTTACCTTTACTACTAGAATCACTTTTAGAGTTGCCAGTGCGGCGTGGTGATATTCTTGTACCATATGAAGATATTGTTTCTGAATTAGAAACTGACACGGTTTGCACAAGTGCACGAATGGGACTAGAATCATCGTCAAGGTTCCATTGTGGTCCATATTCACACACAGCAATTCTCTGTATACAGGTATGATAAGTTCTATGTTCTGAGAAAAAAATATATTTAATGTTTAGAAAGATAAACAAACTATTTAAAATTAATGTATTATGACTTTATATATGTCCAAATCAGGGAGCCGATAAACGATTTTCGAGGACTTGTGAGTACTTGAGCCTAGCATGAGACTTGTCAATAATTGTATCTCAGGGGTTCCAGCTTTGTACATGGGTAATAGGGGGCAGGGTCAATTTAATGAAAACAAAACAGAAACATTTAATACAATTTAATGTACAAAATGGGGTTGATAAAATACTAAGTAACGACTCCTCAATCACTAAATGTTGATTTTTCATACACTTTCATTCATACACTTAAATCTAATACTAAAAACTAATTAACAGTCTAGAAATTTACTATTTCGGACAAATTTATCAAGTTTAACATGTCCTTGAAGAGGACTACCGGTCATTGGACCCACAAAATTTTAATGATTACATGATACAAGAACGAAAAACTTATCTGCTCTTTGGTGACTCGTTCCTCCAATGTGCAACTGGTACGTTGGCTTCCTGGCGCAGGTCGCTGGCTCCAGTCATGAATCTGTTGCTGTCAGCTGTCTGGTCTCCAACCTTCCAACTAATACTTTAGAGAAGTAACTAAAAAGGAGGCACACTACTCCACAATTGCTATTTTCACCAAACTACATACAAATCCGCTCTCCTTCCTTCTAGCACTTGACTGCCTCTAAACCACACAAGTCTGTTTAATATTTCAAGTGGTTCATCCTAATATCTCAACCACAGCTATGCCCGTCCATAGTCACCATTGTCAAAGCACGTTGACCCTTATTATGGTCAGAGACGTCCCTTGCAAACACACATCCTGTTGCCTCAATCTTTGTTCCATTGGCTGGTGTTAAAAATTTCACCTAACACATTTCTTAAACCAAGACAAATAAGATTAATCACAAATAAAATCACTGATTACTCTCCCTTTATATATAATATTATTAAGGATATGTCATTGTCAAAAATAATTGTGATATTGGTATGGCTTGGAAAGAGAGAGATTCATTATACTAAATCCACATGCAAAACACAATGTCCTTCGAAAAATACAAGTTGGATCCACTATAACGCAGAAAATTGCTAAGGATCAGAATGATTTCAGAGTCAGATAAAAACAGCGGCCAAAAACCAACGATGCCCCCTAGACAGAATGTCTGACTTTAGTCTACTCAGCCCAAAACCTGACACTCTTTTGAGCTTTCTCAGGCAAAATGTAAGTAACACCAACAGCCACTCGGCTGACTGCCCTCGGGCTAGTCTTCTCCACTACTGCCCCACACTTCACTACTGAATGTAAAAAAGAGTGCCAACCACTCTATTGAGCTGGCACTTGCTACTGCGCTGGTGCTAAACTGCTCTTCGACTGACTTCTGTGTTTACTACTCAAGGCTTTAATACCTTTAATGTTCATAAACCTTGGGCATAATGGAAATACATCACCTATTTTGCTGAACTGAAGATATAAAATCTTAAATAAAATAAATTCTTTAGTAATCTCTACAATATATGTATGTATGTATGTAAATGTATCTTTGTTCATTTGGCTCTCCCTTTATTCATTCCTATATCATTTATCTGATTGGAATGTAACTTTGGTGAGTAATTATGTGTGTACTGATGAAGGTTTCTGTTGACCTCTTGCAGTGTCATGGGTGAATGGGAGTGGAATTTTTGTAAATATGTGAAAATGGCTGATATTTGAATAGAATATTTATTTTTATGTGTCAAGGAGATTAAGTGCCTCCTGATGTTGTTTTTATATAATTTCAATCACTTTCGATGTAAAAGGGAACTATCCTTACAGGTGGGGGTAGAGGGGCATTACTTAGATGTAACGGAAAAACACCCAAGATGGTGTGAAAATTGGGGCTTTGGAAGTCTCGGAGTTTAATTCTGACAGTCAATATGAATGCTAGGTTGCAGTTCAGACCCAAGAAGTCGGGGTGGAAATGGTTGAGAAAAGGTTTTGAGTACAATCTTAAATGTGTGGAGAAATTTATACCAAGCTTTGCCCATATCTTTCTTACAATCCAGGAGCAAACATTGGATGGGTTAAACACCCCTAGTACATCTATGTGCAAATAGTTTACTCTCTTAAAATGAGATTAGTGTTAAATTTAATAGTTTTCTGGGCTAATATAAATAAATACCCAGCAAATGCCAGGCACCCAGTTAGTAAGTACATATATATATATGGATTCACTCAACTTTAAGGTAATTAACTCTGTTTATGCAGAGATCATTTTTCAGTTATTTTTAATGCGTAATATTTTCTTTCCCGGGAAAATAAATGGTATAATTAGATTCAACATTGTCTGTTCATTACTTTGGTGGTGATTATCTACCCAAACACATCTGCAAACCTGGATGCTTTACCCATGCTCAATATATTCATGTCCATGTAGGGAGGATGAGGATGTGAAGACTGCAAACAAATTGCTATATATAATATTATCTTCTTTATTTCAGCTTGAACCTGCAAAATATGAAAGAGGAATAGTCTTATTAAGAGAATTATTATATCAAACTGAATTCACAACAGAAAGATTGCGAATAATATCTGCAAAAATTGCAAATGATGTAGCCCAATTGAAACGTAATGGAAACAGTATAGCTAAAGATTTAATGAAAGGACTTTGCTATAGTAAAGGTAATAATAGATGTGAATATTGTGCCAAGCAATTAATTTAATTCTATTAATATTTCACTCACTGCAACTATTATTACAGATGTGATATTATTAAAAAAAATCTTGGAAGTATTGTACCGTGACGTATGTTGATCTGTAAGAATTAAATTAGTCATTACTAGTGCCTAAATTTGGTATTAATGTGTAGTTAATGCCTAGTACAAACATGGAACTTTGTTGAGAAACGTTATGTATTAAAAATTTCTAGAGTCCACCTTACTAAACAAAAGCTGTAATTGTCTTTCTAGAGATTTGTGAAAATATTCTGGTTTTATGCCAAAATGGAAAAAACATGAAGCAGGGTTGTACAACAGTCACAATTGGGGACATGGTTCAGAACTTTTTATAGAATCAACACTCCCAATCAAGTGAAAACCCTAAACAATTGAAATATTTTAAGTACATGTTAACTGAAAATGAAATTTTTTATAATAAATTATTCATGAGAAATGCACACATATGGAAGGAGCAGCTAATGATAGGTGCTGAGTTGTACTTTAGTATCAGAACAAATTTATTTTGAAGCATTGCCAAATAATGGGCTTTGAAACATTGTTTAGCAGCATAGATTCTCTGTCTGTACTAAACTTAACAAATGATACAATTATGATATATATATTATAAGGAACAAGATTGCTTTTTTTATTCCACTTAATTGATTAAATTCATGACTGTTCGGAGAAAATTCCTTGTTTTGGGACTATCATGACTACTTTGTTTTCAGTTTTACTATAATTATATTGTTCAAATCTTTGCCAACATTCTTGTCTCCAATGTTACTTCACTATCCTTTCTCAACTCCCTTCCCAAAACAACCCAACCTTCCCTACGGCTAACACCAAGCGCTCCACAACCTTCAACACTGTTCTGATATTGGCATTCTTCCAGCTGACAAGGGCTCTACCACTGTCATAATGGATGGGGAAAGTTACATGGCTGAGGTGCTTTGCCAGCTGGGGAATGACAAAACTTATAAACCTTTCCTTATGGACCCAAATCCTTCTATAACTTCTGGTATAGACAAGTTTGTTGGAACACATGGCCCTCTTCAAAAATTATCACCCTATTCAATTCAGTTCCTCATTCAAAATAATCTTATAACATCCGCCTTCTACATGCTCCAAAAAATCCACAAACCTCAGGTCCCGAGCTCCCAGATTGTTGCTGGCTACAACTCCGCCATTGAAAGGATTTCTACTTTTGTGGATGAATCCAAACAACCATTAGTAGAAAAACCACCTTCTTTCATTAATGATACTAATCATTCCTTCACCACCTCCATGAACTCACAAAACCACTCCTACCTGATACCCTCCTGGTTACCATAGATGTTGTCTCCCTATACATCAATATACCCCATGCTAGTGGCCTGATGGCACTTGAGTTTCTTGTCTTGCAGGCCACCAATTTCTTTCCCATCACTAAGTTTCTCATTTTCTTCACTCAGTTTGTCCTTCTCAAGAATGACTTCTCTTTTCAAAACAACATCTACCACAAAATAAGTGGCACTGCTATGAGCGCCCGGATGGCTCCCTCCCTATTCCAACCTCTTCATGGGATAACTGGAACAGCAACACCTAAATTCCTCATCATTGAAACCCTAAACTTGGTTCCAGTTCATAGATGATATTTTCATACTATAGACCCATGGACCAGATGCCCTTTTGGATTTTCTTGAAAATCTGAACACCAAATTCACCTGGAACTACTCCCTCACCAACATCACCTTCCTCAATGTATATATACAACTCAATTCTGGCCTAATCACCACATCAGTCAACATGAATATCTTCACTTCACTAGTTGTCATCCCGAACATACCAAACACTCCCTCCCATGTAGTTAGCCCTCAGGGAAGTTCAAATTTGCTTTACTTGGAATAGTCCCACTACCTACACTAACTGGATTCTCAATGCTTTCATAAACAGAAAATACTGTAGTGACCTCCTCCAGAAACAAATATTCCATGCACTGCCCACTGTCCAACTACCAAAACCCATCCTTGATCAACTCAAGAAACGTAGTCCACATCTTACCACAACCTACTTTCGTGGACTACAAAAGCACAACTCCATTCTTCACCTTGCCTACAATGGACTGCAATCCAACCTAGATCTTAAAAAAATCCTTCCCACAATACTCCTCTCCCTTCCAATCTCCGCAGTATCCTTACTTTTGTGATTTTTATCTTCAAAACTCATTTGTAAACCTGGATGCTTTACTAATGCCCATCCTAAAACTCCCCTACTTAAGCTTGGCTGCCAACCTTTCTGTAGGAACAGGTCTGCTCCATACTCCAGCTCACTACAGGCCTCCAAAATCCTCCACAAATTGCCACCTACAAAATCAAGCAAACATTACTTGCTTCTCCTCATCATCATCTGCCAATTTCGGCCAAACCAATGACGCCTCCCTTAATGCTTTGCTAAGCACATAGCACTGTAAAAGTTTCCAAACCCAATTTCCAATAGCTGCTCATGCCTGAAGTCACAGCTCCACAACAATTTCAACCATTGCTTCACGCCAACTCTCCTCATACCCTCTACACCAATATCCCCCATGCTAGTAGCCTGTCTGTTCTTGAATATTTCTTGTCTATCTAAATGTGACATTATAGTTGACCTCATCACATTTTCCTTAAGTATTTATATTTTTTATATACTGAGCAGAATTTGTAGGTTCAAGCCCTCCCCTTGTTGAATATTGAATATTCTCTCTCCTTCTTCCTTCCTTCTCCATGCTTTGAACATATTAATACAGACAAAATAAGTGATAATATAAATACTACACAACATTTCTGGGATCCTTATCCCTTTCTTCAGGTGCTAAGAAGAACCTAGAGCAACACAATTGCACTCATCAGTTGACAAAACTAAAAAGAAAGAGAGATAGTTGATGACTTACCTGAAATTTAATTTTGGTGTACTCTTGGGACAGAAGGGCTGACGTCTGCCACCAGCTGGTGCACTGAATGTGACACACTTTTTCTGAAGAAGGGGGCTGACAGCCTCCAAAAGACAGAAGGATGTTCTTCAAATTTTTGGAGGCCTCTTCCTTCAGGAAGGAGTGTTACATTCCGTGTGTTGGCCAGCTGTGGGCCATATATATATGGTGTAGCCATAGGGACCTAAAGGAAGTTTTTAAAGGTTCTCAGCCGCCTCCTTCAGGAAGGAGTGTTACACTATTCCGTGTACTGGCCAACTGTATATATATATATATATATATATATATATATATATATTGTAATAGTGAGAATGTCCGCAGCCGGCCGGTGCACGGAATGGTGTAACACTCCTTCCTGAAGAAGGAGGCTGAGAGCCTCCGAAAATTTGAAGATCAACCTTCAGTTCCTCATGGCGACACTGTACTTCACTTTCAGGTAAGCCACAACCTATCTCTATCCTTTCCATACCAATATATATATATATATATATATATATATATATATATATATATATATATATATATTTCCTGCTGTGGACTGCAGTCCAGCTGTATATATATATATATATATATATATTATATTAGTAAGGATGTGACATTGTCAAAAATAATTGCAATATTGGTATGGAGAGGACAGAGAGATAGGTTGTGGCTTACCTGAAAGTGAAGTGCGGTGTCGTCATAAGGAACTTCAAATTTTCGGAGGCTCTCAGCTGCGAACTGCAGGTTACTCTGTAAAGTTTAATTTTGTCATTATAATGACATACATTTAGGTTTTGTGTTATTTGAATAAGTTTTAATACTTGATAAAAATGCTATTTTATTCCAATGTAGCATTGCTAGTCTGAAACAATTTTATTTTGTTTTTCAGAAAGCAACCATTATTCAGCTAGTATAATACGCCAACAAAAATTTCTGACATCTTTAATAAAGAAACTTGAATCTGATGATGGATGTAATGAAGTACTTAATAATATAGAAATGGTACGGCAAAAAATTACGAGTCCAGAAAATATGGTTGTGCATTTGGCAACCAATGTAGACAAATTACAGATTAAATTTCCTGATCTCCTTAAGCCATGGGAAGAGCTACTGCCAACTGAAAAGGTCTCAGTGAGGAGAAAGTAAGGAAATTTAACTATTTAAATTTTAAAATAGTTTGATTAATTTAATTGAAGATTTCTTACCCTCTATGTTCAGTTATAGAGATGCTTCTTCCTCAAAATGCTCATCAGATACACTATTATTTTCTTAAATTTATTTCTGTATAGCTGGAGAGGTTTAGGAAAGCTCCTCTTGGAGCAACCCCACTAACATTCTTAAAACATTGATTATATTCTTACAAACCTTATACATAGACAGCAGCAAGGTCTTTTTGTCACTCCCTCTACTTATCATCTCTTACCTTTTATGGATGAGTTTTTTGTTATACAACATATCATGAACAGAACACAATGTTTTTGAAAATAGTTTTTACCATACCAAGTTGCTGTAACAAAAGCTCATGTTAAACAGCTCTGACATACCCGCACTATGTGGTGACCACTGTGCTTCTTATGTTGATACGTCATGTTATACATATATTTTATAATGTTGAAGTCTATTGTGGGGTATCACAACCATTGTCTATAAAGACAATTGGTTCTTGAATTTCTTATATTATTTATTTGCTCTCAAAATTTCTTGCAGCTCTCATTTTTTTGTGTTTTTATTGCTCATTTTCTCCATGTCAAATCAAATAAAAATAAAATTGTATCACAAAGTTTACTTCAGGATAATGATGCAAATAAGCATATCATACAAATACATTATATCTAGTGGAAGTTAAGTTGAAATTTTGTTTGAAAATCTATCCTGTTTAGTGCAATTTTGTTCAATAAGCCACACGGATCATGTCTGTTTCTAATTACATCAAAATAAATATTAGCGAAGTCAACATTTATGAGGCACTGTGAAGACTTCAAGTCCAAGGTTTGTCAAATACTTCAGTGTTTGATCAGGAAACTAAGCATTGTTGATACAAGTTAAAAGATACACCTAGACTTAGAAGAAGAAGAAGAAATCTTCAAGGAGCTGTTAAAATGAGTCTGATGAATGAATAATAGTAATTCTAGAAACATACGAAGTAGGAGGAGGCTTGGAACAAGCATCTTATACTTCAATGAAGCCTGAAACAGGGGGTTTGCTGTTACCAAAAAATCTCAGTTTTTGATTCACAAAGTGAATATTGATATTGATGTGACTGTCAAGATAATTGTGTGGAAAGGAAATAGAGATAGTGAGTGGTTAACATGAAATTGAAAAGTATAGCAATTCGAAACAGGTGCATGTTCTTCAAATTTTCAGAAGCTCTCTGCCCTCTTCTTCAGCAAAGAGAATCAAATTGCATGTGCTGGCTGGTTGTGGACTGTGACTCTCTTTCCTGAAGAAGGGACTGACAACCTCCCAAAAATTGAAGACATCGTGTTGTTCCGACTGGTTATGCTGAGCTTCAATTTCAGGTAAGCCTATATATAAAGGAGCATGTCAAATTATCAAGGGTGTAAGCTCCCTTCTTGAATACAGAACAGAAATTGCACATCATGCTGGCAATCACAGTATGTATATTGATTTCTGTTACATGAATACAAATTATGTGTATTTCCAGGTTGAATGTTACTCCTGACTGGTCACTATTATTGCCTCCTGGAGAAAGTCCTGCATCAAATTGTGTTGTTGGTCTTGGCTGTATAGAGTCGGCATATTTCTGTCAATCAACTCAATCTATAAAAGATTTCAACGATCCTGACTTGGCACCTCTGCTTGTTTTCCTTCAGTATCTTACACAGTTAGAGGTTCGTCTAGTTGAAATGTATATATTTAGAATAAATTTTGTATTTCAAATTATTATTGCAGCTTTTGCTGTATTGGTTTAAATTGTAATTTGTATTGTCATCCTCAGGGCCCAATGTGGAGGCAAATAAGAGGAATGGGCTTAGCATATAGTTATAATATTATTCCAAGACCTCATGAAGGTCTATTGCATATGAGCCTATATAGAACGACAAATTGTGTGGCAGCATACAAAGAAGCAAAAAATATTGTGGTAAGTGTTGGTTATGATATTTAAACCATGAGAAACATATTTTTGATAATTCACCCTTAAATAAATCTGAAATCCAAAGTAATCAACTTCTATTCTAACAATAGATTATATTAATCAGTAGTTTTAAAAAAAATTACATTTTGATTCACAAAGTGAATATTGATATTGATGTGACTGTCAAGATAATTGTGTGGAAAGGAAATAGAGATAGTGAGTGGTTAACGTGAAATTGAAAAGTATAGCAATTCGAAACAGGTGCATGTTCTTCAAATTTTCAGAAGCTCTCTGCCCTCTTCTTCAGCAAAGAGAATCAAATTGCATGTGCTGGATGGGTGTGGACTACAATTTACATACCTTCTCGAGTTAACCTTTGTGAATTGAAATTTACATTGGGTTGTGACTTTCATTATATGTATTACAAAGATTAATTAATCTTGATGTCCATGTATTTCAATTCAATCACTAATTTAAATTAAGGCAAAGACAGTAGTTTTTTAGCACAGCCTCAGAGCCTATACTGTTACTGTATCTTGCCATATGTGCTTGAATTGTCACACAAATGATAAACAAAATATTTAGCTTTGGTGATACTATGCCTAAGATTTGAATGGCAGTATTGTTTCTTGAAAAATTTTATTGCAAACATAGATAAGATTGCCTCCTCTTGTTCTGGGTGCCCGGCATTGCCCGGGTTGTCATATATCCTTAACACCGTGATTTGACTCTAATCCCAGTTGCTTTTGCAACTTGTACTTTTATGTTACACATATGTGCTCACCTCCCATGCTGAAAGGGGTTAAACGTATTGACGCAGAAAAGGTTTCTTTCGATGAATATATATACTGGTTAACATGATTAAAAATTTTACCACCTCCACACAGCTCCTCCCAGTTCCACCAACCCCTGTGAGTTACCAAGGTTGTCCTAAATAAACTCGGTGACATCCATAACCCCGATTTGACTTGGATCACAGTTGTTTTCGCATTATTTTCTTGTAACGCTCCTCTATCCCCACCCCTAAGGGTGCACCTTACCCATGTTGTAAGTGCTTGAAATTATTCACAGATAAGATAAGTAGAAATACTGTCGAATCGTTTTGACCCCTAAAAATATTTATCCGAATCTAATATTGGCTGTTTTAGCATGTTTTAATATTTCCACCCCCGCTTCTGGGGGCTAACAAACATACAAATATACAAACACTCTGCTTTATTTATTAGTGTGTCCATTATTGATTACCTTATTTTTTTTATTTAGAATTCAGACTTTATCATGCTTCTTTTATATTCATTTACACTGTGTTCCTGACAATTTATTTAGGAAGCACAGCTTTGTGAAGATGCAAAATGGGACCAAACATTATTAGAATCAGCAAAGAGTTCATTAATATTTGAGATTATTAAACATGAAAATAGCATCGGAGATGTGGTTACCCAATCTGTACTTTCTTACTTCAAAGGTGTGGATCATAACCATAACAGGTAATTAAGTAAAATCATCATTTAATATAATTTTACAATTATAATTTAATAAGCAATACAGTCAATTGAAAACATTATTTTTTAACATTAAAATATAATATTTCAAATTATGTGTTACCTACAATTTTTTATCACCACAATTTACAAAATTAATAATTTGACATTAAATAGTTAGATGTATCTCTGCTTTTGTTTCATACTATATCATTCATAATTATAGTTAGAGGTGTAAGGAGAAACATTTTATACCAATCAGTGCTCTTTTACCTTGCTTCTTCTAAAATAGATAGAATCTAAAACAATAGTTTTGGTTTAACCGTTTGGCCTACGATTTAATATTCAACAGCATGGTCCCAGAACGTAAATAGAACTTCTGAGCCTTCGAGCCATTCCATGACTTGGCAAATCTGTCTTAAGTTATACCAATCACACATGATTTACGTGGGGTGTCATATCTATTAGAAAAATATAATCCAGGAAATGTTAACTTAATAAATTACAAAAATACAAGTGAAAAATTAAAACAAAACAATTAATTAAAACTAATTGATATATGAAATTAAACAAACAATAAAGGTTAATAGATGATATAATATATCAAAAAAGGTTTATTATCTCGAAATAAAGAATAAATAAGATTTAAGTCCAATTCCTGAATAAATTCTCATTGAAAACAATTAGTGATTTTACAAAAATTACAAAATGTTAATAATCTTCGATGGTGTGATATTTTTCGAAACATACTGGTACATGTAAAGGAACTTTGTATCTTTTGTACTCCCACATTGTTTCACTAGGTTTTTTATTTTTTGTACAAACTTTGCAGAGCCTTAATGGTCTTGACTTTGATGGTGTTGGGTCAATATGCTAAGGAATGTGGGCTCAATGTTGTGTGCAGTCTCTCAGATAAATTTCTGAATGATAATCGCCCTTGTTCTGTATAGTCTGGTTTCGGTAAATTCTTCAGTAGAGATTCAGAAATTCCAATCCTGTATTCTACATAACTTTGTTTTTTCTATTATTTATTTTGTTGAACAAATTGTATGAGTTACAAAGTGCAATATTGAACGTAATAAAAGAAAATTTTTTGATATCCTTTCAGATATTGTCTCTTAATTGGAAAGCACACTTGGACCTTGTCTTGCTGATCAATTAAAATCATTCCTTTGTTGTATTCAATGACACACTTTGGTTTCGAAGTACGATTGAAGTGTAGTCATTTCTACTGTTTCGTGTTTTGTAGACATCATATACACATCTTGTTTGTCTGTCCATTTTAAAGCCGGCATTCCATTACTCCTTCTCATTCTATATTCTCCCCTTTTTAGTCTAGCTTTACAGAATTTTTTGGGCTGTTCTTGCTAATAGAACGTACTGTGCCAATGACATTAGTTTTATTATGGTACGATAGTGTCATAAATAACTGGTGAAGAGTACCAATTATCTATGTATAATGTGTGGCATCTGTGTAACATTGACTGTGATAGCTCTTTGATCACACTTTCAGAAGTGCTACCATCATAATTTATTTAATCATGGCCTGTATATATTTTAAATTTGTAATCATAACCAGATTCAGACTCGCACAATTTGTAAAATTAAATGCCACAACTTGCCCTTTTCGATGGATTAAATTGTTTGTAAGGCATGTTATGTTTCACAATTGATTCATTGGTAGCAATGTCTTGTTTCATTGTATATACTTCTTTAAATTTTTCATTAAAAAAATCGATCACAGGTTTTTGTTTACCTAATTTAACTGTACTGTCACCCATATTATTATTTGAAAAATGTAAAAATCTGGTTATTTGCAGAAATCTTCTAAACAGCATCATTTTTTAAATACAGGTGTTTCGGTAATGGCCCTCTTAGACCAATTCATTGGAATTGTTGGTTTTTTCACCTGAGCCATTATTATGCATAATGCAAAATATATTTTGATTTCATTACAATCCACAGGAAACCCAATTGTTGCTTGGATTGGTTTTTAATTGTTCCATGTATCAATTAGGCTCTGTTACAATATGTTCACAGAATCGATTATTAAATATATTCAATTCATTTTTTATTTGCTCCTAACTGACATAGGTTGTCACTTTTATGCCAGGAGTGTGTGTATAAACCCAGCTCGATGATTAATGCCACCTTCATAATTTCTTACACCCAAAATAACTATTTGCTTCTACCTTTTTTGTGCAGGACGTACAATGTCACTACTGTCATCATCACTAACCGAAGTATCCAACAAATCTTTGAATGAAACGACAGCAGAACTGACATTGTCAACATCACAAAATTGTCTTTTTGAAGACATTGTATGGGGATACTTCTCTAATATGTTTAAGAAAGTATATTTTAATGTGCAAACATAGTCAAGAATAACATGCAATTGAGTCCACTAGCCTGGAATGTGCCGATTTTTAAAGTCACAGTCTGGTGATAATCAGCTTTGGCTCGAAAACCTGACCATGAGGCTCACACGTAATTGTAGTCCAAAGGGTTAATATGGAAGAGAAGTTGTTCAGCAAATCGCTGTGCCTAATGAGCATAATTATCCCATTTTTATGCCTTGAGCGGACTCGGTTACTAGTGATTGCCATGGCCATCCCTGGCTTATTATTGTCTATCTCCCAGGCTCATAAAGGATACTATCTGACACCAAGGGCATGAGGACTGGCCACTCCTCATCACTGTGCTTCTCCCTTTATGCTGCACCATTCAGAAGTCCTCTAGTCCAGAGTACTACTATACTACTGAGAATAGTCAAAGTTCGATGTAACTCGCTGCATGCATCTCCCATACATAGGCACTAGAAGCAACAAGTCTGTTGCCCACATCTCTGGGATAAGAAACACTGCAATCAGTTTTACAGGTGGTCACTATGTGGTCTCCCCTGAACCCAGCATTCTGGTACACCCAGAGAGCAGCATTCTGGATGAACCCTCTACGTCGAGTCCATCTGCCCACCCAGAGTTTAAGTGGTATGGACATGTTAGAAGGATGGATCAGGACTGGAAAGTAAAGCAGGTCCATGAAATATGAGTAGAAGGAAGAGCAGGAAGCGGAAGGCTCAGCATTATATAGGATGACAGGATTGAGAGAATTGGTCAAAACCGAGGCAAAACACTGGTCAAAATGAGAAGACTGTGTGGAAACAAGTCATAGTGGTGGAGATGGATAGAAAGAGGATACCCCGATGCTTGATGGCACAAGGGATTGGAAGAAGAAGAAATCAGCTCATTAAATAGAATTATGAGACCTTACCATTTTCCATATAAAAAGTATAAAATTGTTTGGTTTGTTTAGTCTTTGTATTGTACTGTCACTGTTTCTCAGTTATGCCAACCTGTCCACTCCAGGGCTTTTACTAACACTTAAACGACTCCCTACTGGCTATCTTATACATTCAGTGTTTAAATAAAATTACTTGTTTACTGTATGAATTTTCATATAATCAGCCAATAAAGGTACACGCTAATATTTAAATTTTCTGTAAAAGAATGACACATTAACATGGTACAGTTTGTATTTATTAATTTGGTAGAATCTTGTATGTTCATAAATTTCTCTGGACAATATGTAAGACAATTTTTTTAACATATTTCTGAGGTAAAATTCATATTATAAATAGTTTTTGTCACTTTTCAGGCGTTTAGTACATTTGATCTGTCAGGTGTCAATTGACGACTTAAATCGTGTCGGGCCCAAGTATGTTGCACCTTTGTTTGATCCAGAACGATCTAGAAGCACATTAGTATGCCATCCTAAAAAGACAGAAGAGGTAGCAGCAGGTTTTAAAGAGTAAGTATCTCCGGAATTGTCTTTCTAATGTTTATGTATATATATAGATAGATAGATAGATAGATAGATAGTTTCCAAAATTGTATGTAAATTCTCTGTCTGGTAATATTGAAATTTTTGTGGTTCAGATATGATAATCTGATTTTAGAATTTATATTCTTCATGTAATATATTTTTCCAATTTTTTTCTATCATTTAAACCCATGGAATACATATTTCATAGTAATAACATACAACAAAGTATCAACTGAATTCTTTATCTTCTCTGCAAAGCGCCAACTGTCAAGTAATTGTCTTTCTGCTTTCTCTGATGACAATTTTAAAACCTTAGTTGGCAAAATTTCTGCCCACCATATCTTCAACTTTCAGATGATACCAACCAATGTAAATTGGCAACTTTCACTATGGTGTTGACATGATATATTCCAAGTCCCTGGAAAGTCATGTTTATCTGAGTGCCGGAATTCCTGTGAATGCAGTTGTGTGAATATAGTTTGTGCCAAATTCCTGTGAACCAAGATTTATCAAGCTCTCTTGTTTTTCCAGTTTAAACTAGTTCTCCCAGATGTTTATACCTCAGACTACCTTCTTGAGCATCACTAGGGCTTCATCATCTTGGAAGTTGTTTGCACTGTGCTATCATTTGGCTATCAATGACCTCACAAGTCTGCATGGGACAAAATGAATTCATAAATTTTTTCATATATAATAAAATAAAATCCCAGATAATTAATTTTTCCTATGTACATCAGAAACATTTGTTTTTAATGTCCTCAAAGAATGTTTTCTTGCTATGTAACTATTTTGTCGAATGTCTTGAATATGTTAAATTTCATAATATAAAATGATGCAACATAATTAAGATTATTAATTTTTCTTACTTATATTCAAATGTCTTTTTTTTTAATTCTTTGGTCCTTCCAATACTCTTTAAGGTTTCATATTGAAATAAAGGACCGTGATGGGAAAATCTTGATCAGACCTCTAATTCAGCTTCCATAGCCTTATGGGTTGAGTTTAGTTTGAAAATATTTCTTCTGTTCATGAATTGGTTCATATTGGTTATTAATTAACTTCACTACCATCATATTTATAGAAACAGCTAATCAACATAAAATATTCCCCATGTCTTGTAAAATAAGTCTAATTGGAAATCTATTCTAATTTTATAAAATAATTTTACGCGTAAGTATCATGTAAGGACAAAATTATTAAAGTCAATAATTAAAGCAATAACCTTTAATATAATTTTCTTTCAGACTGCAGAGAAGCTTATCAGTGTACAATTGTCTTGAAGAAAGTTTTCTCGGCCAGTGGTAGATAACAGAAAATCATTATGTAAAATTTTGACTGTTTTGAGTATGCATTTCATATTGTTTGCATGATCTTGCCATTGTGTTACATTTACTAAGAATTAGTAAAGATGTGACAGATGGATGAGCTACCACCTTCTTTTTGCACATAATTTCATATTTTATGAGATTTGTTATTAGATTGCAATGGCAGTTTTAATAGTTCAGTTATGGAACTGTGTATATAATTGGGTCAATAAAATGATCTTTTACAGTTATTATACTGTAAAAATTATATTGTTATATTTTGTGTAACTGGTAAGGTCTGCATTTACTCAATTCTGTGATTAATGTATGTTACACAACCAAAATTTGTTAATGCTACTTTACATTGGACATCTGATGGCAAGCTTATAATTCTGAAAAGTTTGATAATAAAAATAAAGAATGTCTATTTTGTAATATATATATTTGCCAATAGTAATGCTGTATTCTTAATAAAAAACTGTTTTTTCAAATTTCATGTAGTTTTCTGGAATATATATATATATATATATATAAAAGCACTTCAATCAGTTTTATGGGTGGTCGCAGTGTGGTCTCCCCTGAACCCAGGACTTTGTCTAGGTTGTAAGAGTTCCCAAAGATTGAGTTCAGCATCTGAGGCTTTTACATTTGTATATATTGTAATCAATAATTGGCAATCTAATTAACTAAATTATTTAACAAAAGATTATTTAATTAATGTTACAATTAATTTACAGTTTTACAAATTGATAATTCGTTCTGGAACAGTTTAATTTATTTAACAGGAAGGATCATGAAATAATTGCTACTTTAAACTTTACGATACCATTTATTATTTAATAGAAATTTATAACATTTTCTCTGAGATTAAGTACATTTAAAGTTTTAGCTTTTAGAAATTTGATAACTCTTCTCTCAGGGTCGTTTACCTGGGCTTGATAAGTAAAGAATAATCATAGAATTTATAAATTAAGAATCAAAACCAAAATGAGATGAATGAAATCTGATGAATACCTTTAACTCTTTTACAAACTTAGTTAACTTGGTTTCTACTTACAAAATGTTCGGCTGGTACCAGACTTAGTTTTTCTTCGGCTCGGGCACACAATTTACACTAAAAGGCCATGAATCACTGACTCTACACTTGATTGTCAAACACACGGTTGTAGTTATTGAATTTTCATCTGGGAATTGGATCTCCTGCACGTCCGGATCATCCTGCCAGACATTGTTACACATTGTCTTTATGTGGAAAATGTTGATCTCAGTATGTGTAGGAATCTTAATGTGGCACAAATATTTGATTACTCTTTGCAGATTTTTTTACAAAGTATCTCGCTGTCCGATCTTTATACTTGGATTTAAAAACTTGTAACTTTCTCGGTTGAATTTTGTACTTGGGGCCACGCTGTTGGTTCTCTCAAAATTTACTTCCTCTCCCGCCTACGATATCAGACAGACAGATATCAGAAAGCACTCACAGCCCGCAAACATTGTTGTATTTTGAAAATTGGTACCGCTAACGATCCAATTATTAAAATAATTACTTGCCTCTAATTAGTATTACAATATATATAGCTGCAGCCTGCCAGTGCATGGAATGGTGTAACAGTCCTTTCTGAAGGAGGAGGCTGACGGTCTTATTTGAAGAACAACCTTCGGTTCCCTATGGCTACACCGAAGTTCACTTTCAGCTAAGCCACAATCTATCTTTCCTTTCCATACCAACATCACAATTATTTTTGACAATGTCATATCCTTACTAATATCTATGTGTGTGATTCTACGACTGAGCATATGAATTCATATAAAGCTTAATCCTATTTCTCCTATTATTTCTATCCTCCCCCACTATCCAAGTTCGAATGTGACTTCGTCACCAACACACACACACTCTTACTTACATACAGGTACAAGCTTCGGATAGTGAGGAAAGATAGAAGTAAATAGGAGAAAGGTGGGAATACGCATTATGTGAAAGCATACGTTTGGGCATAGAATTACCTGCAAACGAAAGCATATGTTCAATGCAGGGAGTTCCTTCTTCTTCATTCCTTCTCCTTGCATTGAACATATGCTTTTCTTTGTGTGTAATTCACTGCCAAGAATATGCATTCACATAAAAGCGTATTCCCACTTTCCTCCTATTTACTTATATCTTTCCTCACTATCCAAAGATCGAATGTGACTGTGTAAGGATGTGACATTGCCAAAATAATTGTATGGAAAGAAAACAGATAAAGTGGTGGCTTTTCTAAAATTGGAGCTCGGCGTTATCATTCAGGGCAGGTGTAAATTCTTCACATTTTTAGTGCTGTTGGCCTCCTTCATCAGGAGAAAGAAGGTGGATCCAATGGAGATGTAATGACACATAAAATACTAACTTTGAATACTGTGTGCCATTGTCCTGTCTTTCATACTTGTGTAATCCTCATCAATTATTTGACTATGCCATTTCCTTATTATCTTTATGCATACTCGTATATGCCGACATGCACTCATGCAAGTAGGGATAGTGATTATGAAGGACACTAATTAAATTATGTTGAGACCATGGCTTTGTCTAGACTGTAAGACATGTTGGAGGGAGAGTTCCCATAGCTGGAGTTCAGCCTCTGAGGAATGAATAAGAATGATGAGTGTAAAGCATTGGTCAAAATTGTTTGTGTTGAGCTTTGGACGTGAGCAGTTATAGGGAATTGAATTTTGAAATTCTCATCGTGCTGTTGACTATTTGTCTTTTTGTTTAGTCTTTATAAAATGCAGGGCAGAGTCTACAATTAATTTGGTAGATTATGTGGTAGGATAGTCAGGTGATGTTTTCTTTGATTTTGTATGTCTTTGTGTGAAGTAGGATAGGGCAGAACTGGCATCTGTTCCTACTGCAAGGTTTGTAACCTGGCCTAGGTGTGTGAGGGTATGGGCTTTGCATGGGTGGACAAGTAAATTGGGGAGGTTGGGTGGGCATCTGAAGTAAACTTTTAGGTCAGTGTTGGATTGCAGTCCAGTGTGGGCTAGGTGGAAAATGGAATTGATTTTCTTGTAGTCCAGGGAAGTAGGTTTACTACTACAGGTTATCTGTTATTGAAGGAGGTTTTTATTGGTGAAGGCATTGAGAATTTGGTTGGTGTAGGAGGCCAGACTATTCCAGGTGGATCAAATGTGTGCTTCTTTGAGATCTAGACTGTATGGGAGGCAGCAACTGGTGTGGTTTGTGTGACAACTTGTGAAGTGCAGGTATTGGAGCATGGTTTTTATGTGGACAGATGTGTTGATCATGCCGGAACTCAGGTTGTAGGTCAACATCCATAAAAGTGATTTTGGTTCAGGAGTAGTTCCAAGTTAACTTAACGGGGTGTTTGGAGTTTAAGGTGTGGAGGATTCTGGATAGGGAATCTGGTCCATGGTCCACAGCATTGTGAAATTGTCATTTATGAACTTGAACCAGGCTAAGAGTGTCAATGGGGAGGAATTTAGGTGGACCTTTGAAAGATGGGGGGGCCATCTGGGTGCCCATAGGTGGTAGATGTTATCAGGAAGGAAAAATGATTTCTGGTGAGGACAAACTGGGTGATGGAAATCAGAAAATTGGTGGTGGTGGGGAAAGAATTTTGTGGCCTGTGGAACAAAAAATATTGAAGTGCTATGTAACATCCCGCCTGCCATCATGTACACTCCACCACTGTGAACATGTAGCATTCCAGCAGTTGGAAATGGGAAGTCCAGATAGATCGTTCACCAACCGAGCTATACCTCCGTTAGCTCACCTGGCTACCGATCTAGAGGATAAAGGAAGAATTAAGAACAGGAAATAGGAAAGTCGGTAACGTGAGGGTTCGGGTTCAACTGATTGAACCTAGGCGTAGTGGTTGGTGTTTCGCTGCACTTCAGTCAAATAAGAGTTGATGAAGAATAAAGAGATTTAATAGTTAGACATAAAATAAAGTAAGACAAACTGGCGGATAGCACCAGGAGCCACCGATCCGTCTGGAGGTCGGATCACGACTGTCGTTCCCAAGAAGCTCTGAACAATTCGAAGACTCCTTTCCCCCTCCCTGATGATTTTAAGTCTCCAATGAGAAGAACTTTTACAGGGTGGAAGATTTCTGCTGCCGTGAGCATGTCTGCATAAGGTACTTAAAATGCTGACGTCTAGACGCAGCGTCATCACAGCTGCCTAAGCGGAAGGGGTGAATATTTATGTTGTTGTGGTGTTTAGTTACTCGCTATATCTAAAGTGATGTCTTTAACTGCATCAGCGTTCTTAGGTTCGCTATGCTGAAGAGACGTTATGATAAGAGGGCACGTGTAGACTATTATATTACACGCCCTCCCTTAAACAGGATTGGAATCGGCCGGTGTCGATTCAAATCCCTATTTAAGCTTCCATTACCTATTTAGGTATTAGTGCTTTGATTAATATTTATATTTACATATTTCGGGGGTGACTCCTTTACAATAGCTTCTATATATTTCATTGGTAGGATACATTTATAGAAGTGTGCTATCTTTTGCCGTAAGGAGGGAAAGGTTACATATAAGCAATTACAAATAAAATAACAAATGATTGCCACACACATAATTCCAAATACAATTACTACACTAAACAAAAGTATTGGCTCTGTTACATCAGTTGTTGCAGTAGTATCTAAAAGTTTTGACAATTTCTCTATTTCTACCAGTTGTTCAGTATTATTTATTATCATTTTTAATGTCCACTTAGCTGATGGTTCTTGCGACACAACATCAGCGTAATGATTAACATTCTTTGAGTATAACGTTTGTAACTTAGGTGTAAAGTCTAGGTTTTCTTCAATAACAGTTTCTGCTAAAGAGTACAATATCATCTTTCTCGTGTATGCCTTGCACCTAGGTGGTAACGATAATTTGCCGGCTCCAGATAAATCCAAAATTGTATTGGTGTTATTACAATTAACCATAAGTTTTTCCATTACTGGAGTCACATATAGAAATTCATTAGTATTAAGAGGTAAAACTAACAGTTCTGCCAAAGTGATAAAATGAATATTACAATTTTCTGGTAATGAAGACGTGGAAGGGTGAATTAGTGACGCAACACAATCCGTTGATTCACTGGTGAATGTGTAAATTATTACATTTTTATCACAGTAATAAACATTGTTTGTAGAAGTGTAACATTTTAGTAAATCATTTGAAGTTAATTTTACATATTTTAATCGAGTCGCACGTATTCGTCTTTCAAGGAAATATCCACACACGCATAATGAGTTGCGTTATACTGAAATGGAAATTTTACAAGTCTATACAACTGATATACGGTTTCTCCATGAAGCGGTACTTTAATCCTATACACTAATTTTAGAAGGGATTCCAAGTCGGATATTCCTCTCTGTAATAAACTTAGATAAGAAGTTATTAATCCTACATCAGCTATTTCTAACTTTATGTTACCCAGTTTACCCCGAAGATCGGACGTAAAAGTCTCTATTTCGTCTTTTAACGTCTTTTCGTTTTCTACAATATGTTTAAAGTTGTAGTCGTATGTATTAATAGTCGATTTGGTTATTAGTAGCTGTTCTTCCATTATATGTGTCAACTTAGTTTGTTCCCTTGTTAGATTGTCAATGTGTCCGTTTATTCTTTCTGCATCCTTATGATTCATTGTCCCAAATAGGTTCTTTAGAATCGTTCCCCCGAAATTCACTAACCCTCTTTTTGCTCGCGAATTAGTAATAGCCCTATTGTCTAAAGTGAAATCTGCCAAATTTTGAAGGAGTTGTTCAATCTGTCTGTTTTTAGTCTGCATATAAAGTCCAAATTGGCTACAGTCAGTTAAAAAGAATGCAGTACTATAATTTAGATGACTGCACATGTCATTAAGGGTAGTTTCAAGTGTCTTAATTTGCGTCCAAGTAGCTTTAAATACGTTTGTGTCAATGTATACAACGAAGGTAAGATAATTATCAATTAAATTCATAGTTGTAGTATAGTCAAAATATACTCCTAGTGACATGTTTAGATTTTTCATTTGAATAGAATTTTTCTCTTGGTCCCTGCCACTGAAGATACCGGTGACAAGAACCGTCCCTGCTAACAGAAGGTAGCTGCTGACTATCACGTCTGTCAGGATTCGCCTGAAAAAGTCGTAGTTATCAAATCAAATTCTTATCGTGTTAGGGGTATAAATAATACATTCTTTTAAAGGTTCAGTTTAAAATGAGATAAAATATCTGTTGTTTATATTGGAAGGGTTTAAACTAATTAAAACAAATAAATTTTAAAAAAATTAATAACTTTGCGCCTCAACGAAATTATCTTTAGCTCGACCTTACATGATACTTAACTCACTTGCTCTAGATTTTGTCCTTGAAACAGTTGAACGGTCAGTAAGTCATGCCTTATCTCGTGAATAGAATTTAATACACGTATTACAACATAAATACAAAATTATTACTTCAAATTCCTTATGATAATTGTTAACTACCCCCAACGTTTAGATCTACCTATTTCTCTTTCTGTCTTATCGTCGTTTTATTAGGATCTAATCTTTCCTGATAATGTTTTAAGTGATCGGAGTGTACCCAGATTTTCGTCTTTCCACTTTCAGGTCTAATTCTCATGTTAGGGAAGCTTGATTCTTCGATAATATATGGTCCAGTGTACCTAGCATCCATTTTTCTGCGGTTCTCTTTCTTTAGCAACACTTTATCACCGGGTTTGAATTCGACAGAATGGAATGAAACCGCATCTCTCTGTTTTTCTTTAGTGGCAATGAAATTCTGTCTCGCTATTTGGTGACTAGTTTGTAATCTGTACTTCAGCTGCAATATTAGGTCATCATAATTATATAGGGGTTGGGGTGATTTTTGCACACCCTTCCAAACATCAATTCGTATGGGGTGTGCTTAGTTGTAGAATGGGGTGTCGTATTGTAGACAAAAACCGCAAATGGTAACCACTGATCCGAGTCATGTTTCAATCGGTCCGCGTAGATTCTTAAGTAGTTTGCTAAACTGGAATGACTCCGTTCGAGCGAACCGATTGTTTGCGGATGATATGCAGTGCTATTCAATTTCTGTATCCTAAGCAGTTTACATAATCGTTTAAAAACTTCGCTCATAAAATTAGTACCTTGATCTGTCAAAACTATCGATTTTTTTTAGGGCAACAGGCTACATGAGGGTGATCCACATTGGGCAACTCCCCTTTAATAGCATAGGAAGGGATTTGAAAGGGGGGATGCGGAAGGGTAGAGGAAGGTAGCCAAGGGTTACTAGGGTCCCCGGACTATATTTTAAGGATCCTACCCGGCATTCGCCTAAAAGTAATGCAGGACAAACCCTATAAAAAAGCTGCATCGGGTAGGTCGGGCATTTGGTACTTGTCCCACGCCCTTCCGATGACGGGAGAGGAGTTTGCTGTGGGGACGCAGCTTACCCCTCGCCATGCCTTGGCCTGTTTAGGAGGCAGCTGGCCGACTATTCCAATAGGAATAGCGGACAACTCTTGCCGTATGCCCAAAGTCTGCGACCCCGGAACATACACCTCTCAAAACAGACCGAGGTGCCTCGGCACGTGGAAACCTTAGTTCAAAAAAACCAGAGAGATGTGAGAGCATCCCCAAAGGTAGCCCCCGCCAGAACTCTCTGGGAAGGTTCACCTGCGAGAAATCCTTTCGCAGGCTTCCTTCCAAAACTATCGAAGGAATGCCATACACTAAAATAACTCTGTTTACAAATGCTTCTGCGACCGACTCCGCGGTTTGGTTAATAAGAGGTATTGCGATTAAATATTTTGAGAGAACGTCTTGCAATGTCAGTACATATTTGTAACCGGATTCAGTAGTATTCAAGGGACCAAATATGTCGAGTTCGACTTTGTCCCAAAGATGATCTGGAGTATCAGTAACCTGAAGTTGTTGCTTAGTTTGTTGATTGGAGCTTTTAAAGAGCTGACATTCTCTACAACTTGAAATGTAATCTGAAATATCTTTAGCCATATTTGGCCATTGCTTGTACAATTTAACCCTGGCAAGTGTCCGATTGATTCCCTGATGCCCCCCGATCGGATTTATATGAGCTTGTTTCAGTATTTCAGACTTTTCTCTTTCTGTTATGTCACATTTGTCAGCATAACAGATGACAGGATGTCTACTCAACGCATCTGCATTGACGTGTTTAGTTCCCGGTCGGTGTATCACTTCGAAATCGTATTCCAGTAATTTGATTCGCCATCTCCACAAGCGAGTAGTTGGATCCTTGCAATTATATTGCCATACCAACGCTCGATGATCTGTGACAACCGTAAATTTATGTCCATACAAATAATTTCTAAAATGTGTGATTCCCCATAAAACTGCCAGTAGTTCTTTGTCGTAACGCTATACTTGATTTCATGAGGATTTAGAGTTCGACTCGCGTAACCAATGGGTAGATCTTCGCCTAATTTACCTTGACTTAAGATAGCACCAATGCCAAATTCTGACGCATCACATGCTAAAAGAAACGGTTCGGTAAAAACAGGACGTTGCAGCAATGGTGCGTTAGTTAATGCTTCTTTTAATCGATTAAAACTATCTTCCTGTAGGGGTCCCTAATTCCATATAGTTTTCTGTTTTAGCAACAAAGTTAGAGGCTTAGCAATTGAACTGAAATTCGGTACGAAACGCCTATAGCACCCGGTTAACCCCAAAAATGCCTTGACAGCACGTATACATGTAGGCGTTGGGTAACGTTTGACAGCTTCGATCTTTGCCACACAGGGTGACAACCTCCCTTCGCTTACCACGTGGCCCAGAAAGTCTAGTTGTTTGGATAAGAACATACATTTCTCTGGCTGCAATTTCAAGTTAAACTGTCGAAATTGTCTGAATACTTCCCTTAGTTTTCGGTTGTGGATTTCTAGTGACTCCGCAGCGATAATACAATCATCTAGATAGACCCAACATCGACTACCCAAAGCGGATCGCAAGATATTATTCATTGCTCTCTGAAATGTGGCGGGCGCCGATTTAAGTCCAAACGGCATTGTCCTAAAATGGTAATGGTTGTCAGGGGTGGAGAATGCTGTTTTGCATCGATCTTCCTCAACTATAGGAATTTGCAATCTAGGGCTGAAAAGTACTTAGCTTTGCCCATGTCATTGAGAATTTCCTCAATGTTAGGCATTGGAAAAGAATCCCCTGGAGTAATTTCATTAAGTTTTCGGAAATCAATACACATTCGCCACTTCCTTTTTTGAGAAGGATCTGTAGTTTTCTTAGGCACTAACAACACAGGAAAATTCCATTCGGAGTTACTTTCAACAATTATGTTATCTTCCAACATCTGGTCTACTTGATCTTTAACTTCCTGTTTCAAAGATTCTGGAATTCGGTAGTTTTTTAAAGTAATAGGTCTAACAACATTTGGAGTGGGAATATGATGTACGGCTGCAGTTGTAGTACTCAATTTGTCTCCAGGGAGGTGGGAAATGTCCATAAATTCTAAACATAATTTCACTATTTCCTCCGAGGCCTTTCCTTTGCCTTTAACACGCAATTTAGACAATAATAAATTCCGCCTTTTCTCCGTAAACAACTTGGAATTTTCAATTGGAAGTTGCTTCAAATAAGTGGGAGGTTTTACTAAATCTGGGTTAGTATTGACTAGTATGGGGTAAGGTGTTGTGTTTACCACTAGACATTTAAAAACCTTATCTCGACACTCTACCAAACAACAAGCACACCGGAGTCCTGGCTGTAACAACTGATTTTCGATTAATGTCACCCCTATTTCCTCCGTTTTCCGTTCAATAATCGTCTCGCTATACGGTGGCGCTACATTGTCACAGGTTAACACAAAATTACATGCTGTCAAAAATTCCTGACCTAAGATTAAATTCAATTTTCCTGGTAACTCCTGCACTACATAAAACACGTGATCTATATTTGTATTCCCATTATCTATTTTCATCTTAATGGAGCCATAAACTACCAGACTGCTTCCTGTTATACCTTCAATTTCCACCTTACTTTCCTGTAATCCCTCCAGACCTGAAAGGGAATTAATACTCACTAGGTTGGGAATGGACCCTGTGTCCACTAATGCCAACCCTTGCCCATTTTTTAAGTGTCTTGAGCTCACTACTACGCAATATCGCCCCCAAGAACACTCCCCCTTTTTACATGAACTCCTGCCATGGAATGCAGCGTCCCGTGCCTCGTCCTCTCTATGGGAATCGAGCACCTCTGGAAACGCCCTCTCGCCCCCAAGATCACTCCCCTTATTACATGAACTCCTGCCATGTAATGCAGCGTCCCGTGCCTCGTCCTCTCTATGGGAATCGAGCACCTCTGGAAACGCCCGCTGCCGCGACACGTCAGAACCGTATACATCCCCTATCATTTTGGCGCCAAGACGTTTTTGCCCATCTGATTCGATAGAAACCGCGACATCAGTTGCATATACGATTCAAGGCCCATTCTCTGAATCCTCGGGATCTGATCAGCTACGTTCCTAGCGGACTTTTTAAATTTATGCTTCACATGAACTCCTGCCATGTCCGTCGCAAAGGCGAGCGTCACCTTACGTTGTCGCTTTACCGCACCAATTTGTGCGCACTGTTACGGAAAGTCGATCTTCCGTAGGACACACCCTAACACACCGCGGATTGTTCTCTTTTTGGGAGTTGGGGCATGAGCTTAATAATTTATCGCTCACACGACGCTGTACACTTAATTCGTCGGTATTCGCGATTCTGCTAACGCTGAAGGCACCTGAACCCTCAGCGTCTAATTCAAATTTTTTGCAATTCCACATGTATTAGCCAAATGGCCATATCTATTACACTTGGTACATCTGATCACTGCTCTACAATCTCTAACTATATGTCCTATCTTTCCACACCCGTAGCATTTCGGAGACTCTCTTTCTCGGTTTGCTTCCATTTTTACCCTTAGCCCGGTCTCTATCACTAGTAGACGGATGTCCCATAGGTTGCCTTTCATATCTCCTTGGCTGCGTTGCCCCTCCAATTTTCATAGCTGCGATTTCTACTTCCTCCGACCCTGCAATTTCACAAAGCTGCGCTAAACTGACGTCATCATTTTTCGACTTTACCAAATACTTCACCATTTGGTCCCTAAGACCAGAGGTAAAGGTCGCTTTTAACAGTTCATCTACCAACTCTATTCCGCCCCGCACGTATATATCTTCACCAAGTCCATCCCGTCGTTCTGACGCCCTTAATTTCGCCCTTACTTCTCTTCTCATCGCGATACCTAAATCTTCCAAACGGCCCATAAAGTCTTTTACAGTTTCTCCTGAATTTTGTTTCAACTGGCAAAGAATCGATATATAATGTGCAAGAGTCTTTTTGGTCAAATAACTATCCTCTAAAGAAGCCTTTATTTCCGACCAATTTCCGTGTGGTCGCGCCAATATTTTTTCCTTTGCCTTTCCAATTACTTTTGATTCAACAAATTTTAAAATTAGCCCCTGTTTTGCCGGCTTGACTGCACCCAGAGCAAGTTCTACGCATTCTATAAAATTTCGCAATAAGCTAGGTGTCCCGTCGAAGGTTACCGTAATTAACTTAGCAGCTTCTGCAACTGACAAATATAGGTCGTCATCAAGTACGTCAGGTTGGGAATCGTCTATAATAGGAGGCTCTCGTGACATGTTATCGTCTGTCTGAATACCCTGTTCAATTTTGCCCTTCGAAGCTTTTACTTGGCCTCTAGTGCCTTTCGACATATGAGACAAAACCCCTCTCAATAAGGAACTGACTCACCGTTTGAAGATTGAAGATGTAGGGTACGCCAGGGAAGAATCGCCGCTCTGCTTTAGGAAGTGCTGTCGCGTGTCCGCGTGGTGACCTCGCCCACCGATGTGAAGTACTAGAAGAATTCGCTGAGTCTCGTAGCTCTGGAATCTGCTGACCGGTGGTGTCGTCTGTACGTCTATGCGATGAGATGTCCAGATGTTTAAGGCTCCGCGTTAACACTTCTTTGACCTAAAACAGCAATCCCGACTGCATTTCTTGCTCCAACTCAATAGCTACCAGGTCTAGCTAATCATCGGAGTCTGAATGCCCCTGTGCGTCGCTCAACTCCACGCGCAGTCGAACGTCCGTCACAACTGCGAATTGGCCATTCTCACAGTGTTAAAGACAATTCACTCGCTTCGACTGACCAATGTTGCGTAACACCCACCAGCCTAATATCTCAACGTGCTGCCACCATGTAACATACTTCCAACCGCTGCCGCCATGTAGCATCCCGTCTGCCATCATGTACACTCCACCACTGTGAACATGTAGCATTCCAGCAGTTGGAAATGGGAAGTCCAGATAGATCGTTCACCAACCGAGCTATACCTCCGTTAGCTCACCTGGCTACCGATCTAGAGGATAAAGGAAGAATTAAGAACAGGAAATAGGAAAGTCGGTAACGTGAAGGTTCGGGTTCAACTAATTGAACCTAGGCGTAGTGGTTGGTGTTTCGCTGCACTTCAGTCAAATAAGAGTTGATGAAGAATAAAGAGATTTAATAGTTAGAAATAAAATAAAGGAAGACAAACTGGCGGATAGCACCAGGAGCCACCGACCCGTCTGGAGGTTGGATCACGACTGACTTTACCAAGAAGCTCTGAACAATTCGAAGACTCCTTTCCCCCTCCCTGATGATTTTAAGTCTCCAATGAGAAAAACTCTTACAGGGTGGAGATTTCTGCTGACGTGAGCATGTCTGCATAAGGTACTTAAAATGCTCACGTCTAGACGCAGCGTCATCACAGCTGCCTAAGTGGAAGGGGGGAAGATTTATGTTGTTGTGTTTAGTTACTCGCTACATCTAAAGTGATGTCTTTAACTGCATCAGCGTTCTTGCAGCTGCGCCCTCTTAGGTCCGCTATGCTGAAGAGACGTTATGATAAGAGGGCACGTGTAGATTATTATATTACAGCTACTAGACCATTAGAATGGGAGATATTGGTGTAAAGTGAGACTTCTATAGTAACCAAAAGGGTATCAGGTGGAAGAGGTTTTGGGAGTTCATGGAGCCAGTGTAGGAAATGGTTGGTGTATTGGATAAAAGGGTAACTTTTCTACTATTGGACCAAAGCAGAAATCCTCTCAGTGGGGGAGTTGTAGCCAGCAACAATGGTTGGGTGGGAGTTCATTGGAGGCAGTTTGGATAGTTCTTTGTGGTGTTAAGTGAATCTGTGTTAATTGGAGATTTCTTAGTGAAATGTAGTTTCCACTGGACTGTTTGGCAGAATATAATGGTGTCCCAGGCAAGTCTGAAGGGGTCTTGGGTGGGGGTGGGGAAGAAAGTGAGGACAGAAATTTCATCTTCACTTAAATTTTTAGAAGATAGATTAAGGATGTTATTGCTGGGGCTTTGTTTTAGGTGGGTTGAGGCGTCAAAGTTGTAGGTTTAGATGCTGACACCTGAAATCAACAGTTGATAAAGTCAGGGTGTGCAGAAATAAAAATAAAATTTTCAACAACAAGCCTTCATCAGGTTAGTAGGTCTGAAGTGCGTCCTGGTTGGGCACAAATTCGTAAGGATGTGGTATTGTCAGAATAATTGTTAGGAACCATTTGAAAAATAGATAGCTTACCAGTAATTGAAGACAAGTGACACCGTGCTGGACAGGACTCTTCAAATTTTCAGGTACGCTTTCCTCTTTTGTCACACACAATGTGTACTGCCTGCAGGCAGACTGCACAATCATAATATTGTTGAATTGTTTTTATATGAAAACAGTTGTGTACTAAGAGGTTTATACAAAATGAACAACTAATCCAACAAAGTGGACACAATTCCTTTGATTTAACAGCACATGTCGTCAAAATGAAGGAATAGTTATACTTCATTATTAAAATTATAATGAATCATACATACATTGTTCTAAACAATTTTTTTTAAAAAAAACTTGTTACTGTTGAAAACTCATAAATGTAATCAAAATTTGAGTTCAATAGAGCTCCAATGAAAAAACTAGTTAGAAGGGGAACTGTATGTTTAGACATTACATAAAGATAAGAAGATATTTAACTTAAGTTATTTTTGAAAATATTGTTATTAATTCATATAATTTTCTAAAATTTTATGTTTCACCAAAAGAAAAAATTGATTTATAATAGAAATTGAAATTCACACTTTTTTCTATAACATGAAACTATTGTATCAAGATAATGTTGAAGAACGTAACAGACAACCTAAACGACTAAATATTCCCTATGATATACTTTGGCTTACAAACGTGATGCAGGTTGGTGGGTGACAGTTTAATTTTATTGAACGCAACTGTTTCTGTCAAAATAATATTTTAATATTTGTAGCAGGTTTCGCTATGTACTTCATCATAATTAGTGTTCTAGATGAAATAAACTATTTTTTTTAAAAAAAAATCCCTTTACACAGAGCCTTTATTGATTTAATGCTGTCAGTCATGTATTCTCGTAAGTCCCCGCAGAAATAATTAATTTAAGCCGAAAAATATCGTTGACAGTTCTTGTCATTCTGTACGTATGCCCTGAAAGGTTGTAGAACCGAAACAATTATTGTATTTATATACGCAGGTATCTTGTTATCACATAGAAACCTACTCGCGATGAATCTCCGCTCCTCAATTCTAAATTTCAACAGTCTATGAGAACGAAAACGGAATGTTTGAGAACTATTAAGGTATACGCTGGTTCTCAGTTTTTATCTGACCCCACCGATTTCATTGTATTCTTTTTATTGTACTGACGAAATTACCTAGAAGGAACGTCCACGTGCAAGGTAGGACGTCATCTTGTACGTGCTACTACAACAAACTTAACACGTTATGCAGAATCGCATTTTTCTTATACTTCTTTCACGTCCACACCTCAATGAAGAAAACGTATTTTCTTATACGACCGACCGAACATATTTTATTTAAACATCACTTTACGTGGCAATTCTAACAAGAAAAAACTGATAAATTTTGCCATATTTCTTGCAACTCAAAACGAGAAGCCTCCACCCCCCCATAAAACCAATATTTGTTCTTCCCTCTTTTCCGAGATTTTGGCTGCCATGCCATGTAGCGTCTACTTAATTTTTAATTTATATTACATAAGAAAATATATTCAACACATTTTAACATTATTGGTTGCTTCACGCTGATTGAACAGTTTTCGCATAGAGGAGACCGGCATCCACTAGCTGACCAAAGGGGGCGGCTCATCCGAGGTTCCAGATAGCAGAGGACGAGTATTTCAATCGTGTGTATTAAAAATTTCAATGAAGTGTAGAGTCAGTGTAAAAATGGCATTTTAGTGTGGTAGTTTTCAAGATACAAGAGAGAGATCTGGTACCAGACAGACATTCCGTGAGTAACAACTTTTATACAAATTTGTAAACGATAATTATAAAGGTGTAGTCAGATTCCGTTCAGTTTTCGTTTCATTCAATTTTCTTTTCTCTTATCTTCATATTGTTTTAGGTTAACTTTTTATAATTGAATTGTTAATTGTCAGTTTATACATTGCTTTTGTTCTAATTATCAAACCCAGTAGTGACCCTGAGACATAGTGATCCGACGTAATTGATTGTAATGATATAAGAACTGTATTTTCATAAATGCCACGAATTAATAAATGAAAAATTAAAATATTTAAGATGAACTGGATGAAATTCGGCGTGCAAAATAGGTCTTATACAATGTAAATATATCAACAATAAATTTTAAATATAAATAAATTTTCGTTAATTTGTCCATTAATTAACCCTAACAGGGTGATTATTACATATATGGCTTCACCAACGTGGGGCAAATTAATCGTTAACCTATTTATTTATTACAAAATATTATCAATTGTTACGTCAAAATAACATCCTCATCAATTCAAATAACAGCACATAGAAATCTGTACCACAAAAATTTAGTCCTGAATTACATGGAATGTTAAAGTCTAGCTGTAAAACTTTTTTTCAGTGGTTTAGTGCAATAAATATGTAGGGGAACCTGGGACAAAATGAGCCTCCTAAGGTGTATTCGCCTATATTATACTTAAGATTCACAATAGTCTGAAAAACGTTACTCATATATTTTGAAGAGTTTATAGCTAGTACTGCGATTTCTTTGGAGGTTTTTGAATAAAAAATTTTAAGCTGAACATATTTTCTAATACATTCCGTATAAAGGATCGTTTTGCCCCGGAAGATGGGGCAATATGGTCCCACACTTTTCAAGTGTTTAAATATGACATTCTTATATACTTTACAGATATTATAACACTATTTTTATCACACAATATTTTATAAATTTAAATTTTTACTTGCTATGGATTTATTTCTATTGCAAAGGTCGCAAATGTATTGATCATCATCCACTCACGCACGTTGCTCATGTGAGTAGGGTTTACAAATCTGGCACATAATTCATAATTAATGCAAAAATGGATTCTGTCTCTTTTCCTAAGGGATCATTCTGCCCCATTTTGTCCCAACACGAAAATTGTGTTATGGCCATACAACGACATCTTGTTTTACTGGAAGAAAGTATGGACAAGCAACTTTAGTTAACCCTTCAGACGTCTGAAAACATGTAAATAAATAAATCTCTACTGTTTACAACAAAAAACACTAACTCAGCTTAGATAAAGACATTAACGTAACAATTTAGTATCAACTGGGAACTTAATAAATAAATTATCCACGAAATAGTAGAAACAATCACAGAAAGATGTAGGGTCATCGTTTTGCCCTGGCTTCCCCTATTCTTGTAAGTAATATTTTAATAATTTTAAGATAAAATGTTTATTAATATTTTATTTTAACGTGTTTTAACTTGTAATAAGATATATTTAACGACAATTGGCAGACTTTTTATTATTAATAAAAAATACGTTTCGGGACTCATTTGTGCCATCTTAAGGCCCTCTCACACCAGTGGGGGACTGTTGCACAGTACCGCACGGCCCTCCACACCATTTCGGGAAGGGGAATTCATTTTCTAGACGCATTCCAGCGAACACAGCAGTTTCACTAAATAATTAAGTCTTTTTAATATTTTTGAATAAAGATTTTTAATTCAGTGTGCTCAATAATGTTTTCAGATGAAGAAGATGCGCTAATTTTACTAGTTCTGGCCGAAGACGTAAAACGTGCTAAGTTATTAGAATAATACGAAACAAGG
This sequence comes from Zhengitettix transpicula, assembly GCA_037074705.1. Classification (NCBI taxonomy): domain Eukaryota; kingdom Metazoa; phylum Arthropoda; class Insecta; order Orthoptera; family Tetrigidae; genus Zhengitettix; species Zhengitettix transpicula. The sequence goes on from CM073591.1 coordinate 202,452,458, forward strand.
AAATTATTTCCCCCGCTGCACCCTGTTTCCTAGGTATTTTTATATCTTTCGGAAAAGAAGTGTATGGATTCACGAAATTAGTTCTAAACGTAAAACATTTTGTGAATATCACACCTTAATGCCAGAGCTACGTACGTAGAGATGTTGCAAGATTTTAATATTTATTTCAGAATGACATCTCATTGTTTTGGTGCAATTTGCAATCGAATTAAGAATAACATAAAAAAGCAATACACGAACTAGCGTGAACCAATATCTCCAGAAGAACGAGTTGCAATTGCTTTGAGGTTTATATGCTATAACATATAACGAGTGTGAACGTTTTAGAATAGTTAATTTAATGTATTATTAAGATTTTCTATGGCGGTTTGTACCGAAACAGTGGGCAAGAGCGCAGCAAGCCACGTGCGGGACGCGGGAAATCCCGTGCAATTTGCTAACCTTTACTGGGAAGCAGAAAGCGGCGGGAAAGTTCGTACAGGTCGTATAGGTCTTATATGCCCAGATCCCGCAATGAAAACACGTCCCGCACCTTTCCCGCAGTCCCGCACTGCTCGTGCTGTCTCCTCTGGGAGCATCTCTTCAGCGCAACTCGCGAGGTCGGACTCTTTAAGTCCCACTACGCGATAAGGACCGACTAGGCTCCCTTATTGAGTCCCTTATTTCACCGCCCTAAAAAACCTCTAGGTGAAATGGATCTCGATACGTGTATCCCTCTGCGCGTTGTTTTTCCTGCTCTAGAACCCCGGTTCGAGATCCATTTCACCTAGAGGTTTTTTAGGGCGGTGAAAATTCCCCACTACCCATACGTGAGTGCCTAAACCCCTCGGGTGTTTTACGGGAGGACAGATCTGAAACCTCCCTGGGAAAGAAACCAGCGGTAAAGGTTTTTCCTCTGAGGGTCGGACTGCCTATGCAAACTAGTCAAGTAGCATCGTATCTTCACACATGACCTGATGAGGAGGAAGAGGTCATGGGTTCATGGAAGAAAGGAGCACGCTATTATATTGAAGTTCCTGTAAAGCCGACAAGGCATAGACGAGGTTATAAAACTAAATGACTAAAAAAAAGGTCCCGCACTGCTGTGAGAGGGCATTTAAGACCGCAGTAAAAGTTTTGTCTTAAAGTTGTGTATAAGAAGTAAAAGAACTGATATCAACAAGTTTGATGTTCCGTAACCCTGGAAACCAAAGACGTTTTCTTCATAGCTTTACTGAGGAAACAAGACAAACATTTTTTTTTTTTTTTTTTTTTTTTTTTTTGTTTAATTTAATAACTATTTACAATCTGCTGATAATAAAAGCAATAAGTAAATATTGTGTATGAATGTGGGTTGTATAGAGGACGCATACATTAATACGTCTTCTGTTGCAGTTTGGGTGTTGTTACTATTTAGGTTATTTCCAGTTAGTGTTCACAGCTAGAAGCGGCAGGGCAGGTCCAGCGTGTAGTTTCTTTTAAGCCTGCGGTTGTGTTTACTACTGTCTAGTAGGTTATTTGCAAGTTGGTTGGGGTGCAACTCAAGTTTTTTTATGTATCTTACACTGTTTTTTACAATTTCACTTTTCACTGAATTCACTTTTAGTTCACTATGTATGTCTGCATTCGTTATGTAATATGGTGCATTAGTGATTGTTCGAAGCATTTTCGACTGAAATCTTTCGATTATTGCTATGTTGGTGGATGATGCCGTTCCCCAAAGCTGGATGCCATACATCCAGACAGGCTTGAAGATGGTGTTGTATATTAGGAGTTTGTTATCGAGGGAAAGTTTTGATATTCTACCCAGTAGCCAGAGATGTGTGCTGAGTTTTATGTTTAATTGTAGTCTTTTCTTCCATATGTGAGTCTTCCATGTGAGGCCCTTGTCGAGATGCATTCCCAGGTATTTTGCTGAGTCAGACTGTGGTACCGGCTGTCCATTGAGTATTATTGACGGGCATATTCCCCGTCGTTTGGTAAAAGTGACATGTACCGATTTTGTTTCATTTATTTTTGTGCGCCATCTTTTTAGCCAATCGTGGATGTTATTGAGGCTGTTTTGTAGCTGCGTGGATGCACTGACTGTATCATCCTCTGAGACTAATATCACAGTATCATCTGCATATGTAGCTATTGTAGCTCTTTCGCATGTTGGTAGGTCAGCTGTGTATAGTAGATATAAGATCGGCCCCAGGACGCTGCCTTGGGGCACTCCTGAATTTATAGGGTTGAGGTCGGTTAGTGCATCTTCGTATTTTACTTGGAATAGTCTGCCATGCAAATATGATTTTAATATGAGGTAGAGATTGTCCGGTAGCCACTTCTTTAGCTTATATAGTAGCCCTTTGTGCCAAACTTTATCAAATGCTTGACTGACGTCGATAAATACTGCACTACAGTACTTTTTTGCCTCGAAAGATGCGTTAATAATGTCCACCACTCGGTGAACCTGTTCTATAGTAGAGTGTGCAGCCCTGAAGCCGAATTGGTGATCAGGAATGAGATGTTTGTCTTCTATGATACGGATTAGCCTTTTGAGTAACAGTCTTTCAAATAGTTTAGAGGTAACAGGTAGTAAGCTTATAGGTCTATATGACTCAGCGAGGTTTGGTGGTTTGCCGGGCTTGTGTATTAGGATGATTTTCGCGACTTTCCACTGTGTCGGAAAGTGTCCAGTTCTTAGAATAGCGTTAAATATAAATGTTAGTAACTTGAGGCCATTGTTTGGTAGTTCTTTTAGTATACGGCCTGTAATGAGGTCGTATCCAGGGGATTTCTTTGCTGGTAGTTTGTGTATCGCTGTTTTTATATCCCTCATTTTGAAGTTTTTAATAGAGAGCGAGAGTTGTAACGGGGCCTCAAGGTAGTGTTCTATTTCTTCGTCGTCTATACCAGGAGCTCCCGGCAGTGGTTCAAAGACTTCTTTGAGATGGTTGGCGAATACTTCAGCTTTGTCATTATCGTTTTTCGCCCATGTTCCGTCCGCTTTGCGAAGTGGTGGTACTGGCTTCACAGGTTGCCTGAGTCTTCTCGTGGCTTTCCATAACGAGTATTCACTTTGTTCTGTTGCGGTTAATTCCTCTAGGTACTCTTGGAAGGAGGAGTTCCTGAAATCTTGTAGGAGTATTTTTAGTTCTCTGGAACATACATTATAACGGCGTTTTTCCTCAGGGTACCGTCTATTGTGCCACTCTCTTCTCAATCTTCTTTTCTCCATTATTTTCTTATTAATTTCCATTGGATATCCTCGTTTGGTTGGCTGGGGTGTGTATGGAGGGGTGGATTCCCAGGCAGCGTTCTGCACTAGTGTCTGGAATTTTTCTACAGCTAGCTCGATGTCGATTGCCGTTTTTAGCATAACGTTAAGTGAGATGTTTTTGTCTAATATCTCTCTAAAATTGTCCCAGTCCGTTCGTTGGTTGCATAGTTGCGGTGGTCTGCTTCTGTCGATTATGTTTGTACTTATGGTTAGGAGTACAGGTGAGTGATCAGACGAAAGATCATATAATTCTTCGACTTTTGTGTGTGCTTGGCTTATTCCCTTGGTTACGAAGAAATCTAAACAGTCTGGGAGTTTTGACTGGTCTGTTGGCCAGTAAGTTGGTTTTCCAGTGGATGCGAAATCTAAGCGATTTGTTTGGATGCTGGTTTCTAGGGCTCTGCCTCTTGGCGTGTAGAGTCTTGAACCCCAGAGTGGGCTTTTGGCATTGTAGTCTCCGCCTGATATAAATCTTGTACCTAGTGTGCTGAAGTACATATCAAATCCTTCTTTGTTCGCTCTATAGCGTGGTGGACAGTACGCCGCTGATATTGCTAGTGGTCCATGCCAGTCTTCCACTACTACACTCGTGGCCTGTAGAAAGTCTTTGCTAAATTTATCCAGCTCGTAGTGTTTTATGTTTTGTCTGATAATTATTGCAGTTCCGCCTCTTGCGTTGCCGTTTGGGTGTTGTGTATCATAGGTTATATAGCCTGGTATTTTGAAGTAGGTTCGATCAGTAAAATGCGCTTCGGAAACTAGTAGTAAGTCAATGTGGTTTGTGTTCATGAATGCTTCTACTTCCTGACGATGTTGCGTCAGGCCATTTGCGTTCCATGTAGCTATCTTATATTGAGCCATTCTTGTTCGTAGTTTGTTGTCTAAGTGCTGCAAGTTCATTACTGAGTGTCTCTATGGTTCTTCTCATTTCTCTGGTTTCACTTAGGAGATCCATTATGACGTTATTTTGGTTCGTAATGGTTTCCTGCATGAATTGGAGTGTAAGTCTTTCTTGATTGATGAAAGTGCTATTTTGCTCGGTACAGAGTGCTTGCTTATATGACCCTAGCCCCAGTGGCTGTATTTTGTGATTGACAGTTGCTTTTGACGTCACAATTGGCTGGTTATTAGCGTCTCACAGTGATGGAAAGTCTGATGGCGTTAATGAAAACTTTTGTACGATTTGTGGCTGTTGCATATCTGTTCTCAATTTTGAATTCATGTTACGTCTATTTAGTATTTCGATGTACACTTGGCAGCCTTTATAATTGGCTGGATGATCGCCTTTACATAATGCACATTTTGTTGTTGGAGTGTTATTTGTGGGGCAGTTCCTAGTGTCATGTGTCGCTCCACATTTAACACATCTAAACGGTCGCGTGCAGAAGTTTCTTGTGTGTCCATAGCATTGGCATCTCTTACATTGTGTGAGGGTGTTTTTCTTATGCGGTGGCTCCACCTGTATTTTAGCATTGAGAATATATTCTATCTTGAAGATTTCTTTATTATTTTCCTTGGGCTCGAGTTCTATAAAGAATAGATTTCTGTATTCTTCAGTTGACTTTATTTTGCAGACTGATATGTTCTTTGGTTTGTGTCCTTTAGCTATTAGTGCTGACTTTAGTTGATCTATGTCAGTTGTGTGGTGAAGATTCCTTATTACTACTCTGTAGCCGCGTTCTTCTTTTAGGCTGAAAGTGTGTCTAGCCACATTGTTCTCATCCAGGACTTTTTTAATTTTTTTGTAATTTTCTACTGTAAAAATTTGTAATCTTATTTTGTTTCCGTTCATAGTTTGGTAGTAGTAATCATTTTTGGTTATGGTGCTTTCAATTAGTCGTAATAACGGGCCTATATTTATTATATGGTGGATGATAAATGGCGGTGGCCTCTCAGGTTTCCTTTCCTCCTCGTTTACTTTGTTTGCATCCGTTGATTTTTTGTTTATGTTTTCTATGATTGCTAGTGGTTGGAATCTATTCTGAGAGAGGTATGGTGCTTTAAGTTTCGCTTTTCTTTCTAGTTCTGGACTGGTTGGTCTTCTTTTATATTTTTTGCATCGTATTTCTTGAAACTCGTTAAGCTTTATGATTTCATCTGCAGGTTCCTGACACGTGTGTGTTGTATTTTCCATATCCATGTTGAGTGGACTGTCGTACATTGGGTGTCTAGTTGAAAAGCTTGTTGTTGGAAGGTCATATAATTGTGTATTGTTGACTGAAGGAGTCAGTTGCATCTGTGAATGTGTCTGGTATGGTCCTTGGTTCAGTTGTGCGGCCACGCCATTCGGCTCGTTTGCGTATAGCATTGTTAAAGCTTGCGTTGAATGAGGTTGTGGCTGTACGTATTGCAGTTGCGCGGCGTACTGTCCTTGTTGGGCGTAATTGGGGTTTAGACACTGGTTAGGGTTAAATGATATCTGCTGCTGATATGGCCCATCACTGTTGTCTTGCATGTCTAATTCTAAGTAAAATCACTGTGGATATTCTGTGTGGGATCTGTACTCACAGAGTGATGTTTTGCACTGTTGGGCGTACGTGGACCCGAAGAAGGCTCACGGCGGAGACAAGCGTACGTTGGCTGGCAAGTTCGCTGGCGCTGTATTTACGTCGAATCTTCCGATGCGTTGTAAACACTTGAGCACACTCAAAACACGTCCGAACTAGTCAGCTATCGGACGAGAACTCCTATATATATATATATTTCAAACTTTTTAATAAAACAATTTTTCTCTAGTTATTTTAACACGCGTTGCTAAGGTAAACACCATTAAATATATCTTATTGTGATTGTTTATTACCGTAAACAGTCTTATAAGAAGAATATAAGGCGTACATTGAAAATCAAAATAGTCGACAGTGACAGAAATTGGCCCTGAATCCACGCAAACCTCAAACGACTAATTTGAAATAAAATACTCCTTAAATTTATTGAGACAGTCCGGACTTTCACTTTAATGGTTTGACGACATTAAAAATAGAATAACGAGAGGGATAATTTTTTTTTTTTTTTGGGGGGGGTGGGTTAGACAGGCTATGTATAGGGTAATCCACATAGTGGCAACTCCCCTCTTATAGCATAGGAAAGGGATTTGAAAGGGGGGATGCGGAATGGTGGAGGAAGGTAGCCAAGGGTAACTAGGGTCCCCGGGCTATGGTTTAAGGATCCTACCCGGCATTCGCCTGAAAGTAATGCAGGACAAACCCTAGAAAAACCTGCATCAGATAGGTCGGTCATTTGGTACTTGTCCCACGCCCTTCCAATGGCGGGAGAGGAGTTTGCTGTGGGGTCGCAGCTTGTCCCTCGCCATGCCTTGGCCAGTTTAGGAGGCAGCTGGCCGACTATTCCAATAGGAATAGCGGACAACTCTTACCGTATGCCCAAGGTCTTCGACCCCGGAACATACACCTCTCATAACAGGCCGAGGTGCCTCGGCATATGGGAACCTTAGTTCAAAAAAACAACGAGAGTTGTGAAAGCATCCCCAAAGGTAGCCTCCGCCAGAGCTCTCGAGGAACCTTAGTTCAAAAACGGAGAGTCGAGAGGGATAATAACAATGTCCTTTCTTATTCAGCAACATTTGTAAAACAACTGCTGTGTACGCTTGGAGCGAATCTGACGGTACTTGTAGTTAGACTTGAATTCCAGAGGCTAGCCTTCATTGCGCGGAGGTAAACCTAAATTGTGAATGGAAGGTTAACGGCATGGAAATACGCAATAAACTGTCAATCAGGAGGTAGGCTACAGGTTGTGAAGGTCTAACGTTGCATCAGATAGTTGACATTATTGAGAAGACAATCGCGGTTCCGTACGAGTTTGACTTGTCGTCAGGTCGCAATACTAAATACAAAAAATATCATTACTCTATGTTTAAACAACACGTGACCACATAAGAATAATCCCAGTATTATGTAATGAAAAAAACTAATTATGCACGTAACTTGAAAGCTGATCTTGAGGATTAAAGCTTCTAATATTAATATGCTAGCTGAGTGCGCGGCGTTGCCCAGGCATTTATTTAAATTAACCTGAAGTAGGAATTTATTCGACACTAACCTCTAAGAAACATTTCATTTAACCAACACAACTAGCGCCAGTGTTATAAATTTTACCCATGTACGGATACTCTCCCCGACCTAACCCTTAGGCATCTAGCTTCAAATAAACCACGACGATGACTGACTATTACGAGAACCCTCCTACTTCATAAAATAAAAGTGTCAAAAACCCCGACAAATTTAAACAGTAAAAAGTAATCTATAACTAAATGAAGTGTAAAACTATTCCAGACACCTTAAAGGAGTAAATAAATTCAACCGTTACCTAAATAGAGGGAACAATAAAAATATAAAAAATTTACCTGGTAACTTAAGAGGGACAAAACTACTCTGGGTAACCTTTTCACACCCCCATCCACCTCCATGAAGACGAACATAAAATTTCATCAACAACCATAATTAATGCAAGAATTAAACTCAGCGACTCCTATAACTCCGGAATCGACAATAATATTGGTCTTTTTTGCATTATTTTTTATGTAAACCCCTTCCACCACCGCTAGTACTGTAAGGGTGCTTCTCTCCCTTGCCTTTTGGAGTTGAAATTAGACACATAAAAATTCTACAATGACACTATCAAATTAAGCGACCCGGGAACATTTTATTCGACGCTAATAATGGGCGTTTACGAATGTTCCACCCCACCCCTAGAGACGGTAGGTGTGTCTTGACCCCTCAGTGTTTGTTCCTGGATCGTAAGTAACATGTGTATAAAGTTTGATAGAAATTGGTCTACAAATTTAAGATTGCAAACGGAAATTTGTTTTAACCCCTTACACCATCACACTTAAAGAGGGATGATCTACAACTTAAGTGACATAGTGAATGTCAGAATTAAACTCATTGAATTCTATAACCCTCGATTTGACACCAATGTCGGTTGTTTCGCGTTATTTTTATGTAACGTCCCTCCACTCCGTCCCTTATAGGTGCTTTAAGGGGTTGAAATTGTACAGTAAATTCATCTGGATAGAAAGTATGACGTATAACGCGAAAAGTAATTAATACACTCTGTAATCGGCCGTTTTTGCATGTTTTTATATGACATCCCTGTTCTCCCCTTCGGAGTTTCCTGACGCTTGGAAAACCCGACAGAAACCATCGTGGACGTGCGCACAACAACTCACCAAAGTTTCATCAAATCGGATTAATTGATTAGGAGTGGATAGCGGACTCACATACAGACAGGTACTCGTTTTTATATATAGAGGGATATAGGCCTATATAAGCGAGTAAGGATGTGGCAAAATATAACTAAAACAATTTATATAGAAAGAAAAGAGCGAATGTGGGAGGCTGAAATTGAAATTTATTTAGGACACGAGTAAGTTTAAATTATCGACGGTGTTAGAATCTATAACGGATGACTTAGGGGTGCCGCGAAATCAGAGATATGATAGCAGGCCAAATTTCAGAAATAATACGCTTATACGATTTCATTATTATACCCAAAAATAAAATCAACAATATAAAGTCTTAACAAAATCATCAACAATAAATTAAAATAAAAAATGTATTAAGCCAATTTCTTCAATTCCCTAAATGCTTTATTGAAGTCTCCTTATAAGCTACCTACTTAAAATTTGATTTCAATTGAATAGAGATTTTACTGAGTAATATGTAATCAAATTAGTTTCCATAATTCTGAGATGAAACCTTACTGACATGACGAAATGAGAGATGTCTAAATTTTGAGTGTCTGATACAAATAATTTTGGGATTGGACTCGTCAGTGACGTAGTTTTATACTTCATATATTGAACCTGACTTAAATCGGAGTAATATACGCGGAATTTGATTCAATTTGACAGGTACCCTCAATTAAAAATTGCGGCTACAATTAATTAACAGAGAAATTGGTATACTAATGTTCGTATTCAGTTCGGTCCTCATACCAAAAATATTAATGATCGTAACTGGAATCATGATTATATTTTATTCAGTTTTTAAAGTAACATTGATTAGAACGTCAATCAGAAACAAATTGGATAAACACAAAGTTGGCCCTAGTAGGCACAAACGATGATTCGTAGTGTTAATTCATAAATTATAAAATTTCACAATTATTGGATTGTTGCTATAAAGTGAAGTAAACGAGTGTCGGTGTTGCGTGAAAAGTGGATAAAATATTATCATTAAGCTACTATTGGTCATTTACCGGGTGTTAACTATATCTACAAAAATGACATATATACAAATATATGCGTAACATAAACCGACTGTCTTTGTAAAGATTATTATTATTATTATTTACCTGAAAAGAAACAAAAAAACACGAACACCCCTCTTATTTCTTTTTACTGCACTTCATATTTTTATTTGATTTTTCTTTTCTCATAAATCACTTCACTTCACTGCTTCCTACGGTGACCAGTTAAAACTTAATAAGTGTATAACAAAAACAAATATATTGTAAAAAACTTATTTATTTAAAAAAGGTTAAAATGGGCCACACGTTGAGGACACTAATTTATAATATTTACTTTCTATATTCAAATGTTGGGCACCAATTTGTAATAATCACAAATAATACTACCAGTTTAAACAAACAATTATTATTTATTAAGACACAATTTACACAAATAATCTAATGAAATTTTACAACAATTATTAATTAATGTTATATAATGAAATTTTATCTTTCTCAGGGTCGTTTACTGGGCCTTTAACAAAACGAATACTTGTTAAACAACTTTTAATTAATTAAATAAAGAAAAACACATACAATAACCAAATTTGAATTCTGAAATCTGACGATTATACCTTTACTTAAAAGTTTACAACTATGAATACTGTAAAAATGAACTTACAATCTCTCTGTTACTTCATGTAATTTGGATCACTCGCATACTTGCACGCGCTCACTTCATACAGGCCACAAAGAGCACCAAGTCGCGCTCACACTTTACACTTCCACAGCCATCTCACCACAATGACCTTACTCTCACGAAGAATTCCTCCAAACAATTCCCTGATTTATCTCGGCCACCTAACTTGGCCACAACCGATGACCGTTGCTAATCAACTGATGAATGACCGAAACTACTATTTATTTCGGCCACCTAACTTGACCCACCATCCGGCCCCGAGGACCTACATCAACGCTCTCTCCTGACGACTGACTGATGATCTCCTCTTACGACGCACTTTACAACGAAGCCGTGTGCACTTCTCCCCACACTCTCGTCTAATTTGCCATCTGTCTCCCAATTATCCTCCTTTACCTCGTCGTTGTTTATCACTCGCGTCCCTTCTCCCGCTGTTAATTCGAGTCCAAACTACGCATCGGGACCGCCTTTTCACACTTCCCTACAAAATTCAGACATACCAAGAGAGAGTTCGTGTGCACTTACGCTTCCACCCCCCCCCTCCCCCTGAGTTTGGTTGCACTCAAGAGTTCGTGTGCAAATCTGCTCACGACACTACAGCTGGGCGTAAACACATTTAACTCACCCTCCTTTAATTTACCATCTGTCGCTCAATTAAGCCATCATTATCTCCTTATGTCTACCCTACGTCCGTTCTGTTGTTGACCACGCGAGTCCAAATATTTGTTTATTATTAAAGATTTCTTTTAATTATTACAATATGTAATACCGTATGATTATTGTGCCTGGAAGTCCCCGTTAGTTGTTTCAATTTTCGAAGGAGGTGAGAAAGCCTGATTTTCAAATTGTAGACCGGTTGGGCTTATCTCAATGATCTGTAAAATCGCGGAGAGAATTTATGGGACTATATCCGAAGAGAAGTGGAATTGAAAGAGTGGTTCTACACAGGACTACATGGATTTAGGCAAGATTTTTCGTTTGAAAGTCAACTGATCAATTTATTCAAAAACTATCTTTTGAAATAGTCAAAGGTGGGAGAAAAATGCTATCGTCATAGATTTCGCTAAAGAATTTGACGTCGTTACACCTGACATTTTTAAAGAGAAACTAGACATGACAGGCATCGACAGGCGGGTTGTCCTTTGGGTCAAGGAATTTCTCAACGGGCAAACTCGAAGGGTAAATATTGGTAGACACTTGTCAAAATGTAACTTCTGGGGTGCCTCAAGGTTCAGTAATCGGGCCTTTATTGTTCCTGATATTTATTAATGATCTACTATTTAAAATCGGTTCCAAAATTAGAATTTTTGATGATGAATGTTTCCTCCATAGAAAAATCAATACAGTTTCGGATGAATGCGATTTACAAAACGACTTAGTTGCACTAAATAGATGAACGGAAGCAAATAAAATGAAGATAAATAGTGAAAAAAAATCAATTACATTCAATAAATATCGTGCAAATATACGATTGGGTTATAATTTAAATGTGGAGAAAATACCTCAAGTAAACAGCTGCAAATATTTAAGTATAATTTTGAACTCAAATCGAGGCTGGGAAGAACAAGAAAAACCTGTGACTCTATAAGCCTGGAAATCCTCACATTTTGTAATGACATCAGCCAATTTTAAGTAAGAAAAAAGGATTTATTAATTAAATTAACAACGTTAATTTATAGTTTAGTTTTGTAGATATAAACATAGTTTATAGTTTAGTAGATAAAGGTGTTAAATTATCACATATAAAGTATCATATTGATAACTTAATGAAAGTCAAGAATATTCTTTTACTTAATTCATATCCCCTTAAATTTATCAATAAGTAGCCTACATTAGATTAATTATAATCTTATAAATAAAAAAGAGTGTATGTATGTTTGTATGTTTGTTTGTATGTTTGTTTGTATGTTTGTTTGTTTGTTTGTATGTTTGTATGTTTGTATATTTGTATGTTCGTTATACAAATCTACACCGGTAGAGCAAATTTCACCAAATTTCGTACACGGGTTCATTGCTACCGGGAAAACAACACTGTCGGGGTGAGACGCGTCTACCAACCCCAGAAGCGGGGGTGGACGGGGGTTGAAATACTTAAACATGCTAAAACAGCAGGTATTACATTTGGATAAATATTTTCGGGGTCAGAGATATTGATTGTGTTTCTACCGATGTTATCTGAATATAATATTCATCTCCTACGCCCTGGGAAAAGGGCACCCTTAGGGTTTGGGGTGGAGTTGCTTTACAGAAAAATAACGCGAATACAACCGAGTTTGGAGTCAAATCGAAAGGTTATGGATGTCAGTGAGTTTACTTCGGATAAATTTTTTTAATTGCCCATTTAACCCGAAAGGGTGGGGGTTGGAAGGGAAGACTAGATTGATAGTGTTTCTACCGATGTGATATGAGTAAAAATTCAACCCTTTCCACCACGGGAAAGTAGCAGATTTAGGGGTGGTATTGTTCATACTATTTTAACCGATGTTGTTTCCATTAATAACTACGTTTAATCTTATAAATAAAAGAGAGTGTATGTATGTTTGTTTGTATGTTTGTATGTTTGTTTGTATGTTTGTATGTTTGTATGTATATTTGTATGTTCGTTATACAAATCTACACCGGTAGAGCAAATTTCACCAAATTTCGTACACGTGTTCTTTACGACCAGGAAACAAACACTGTCGGGGTGAGACATGTCTACCACCCCGAGAAGCGGGGGTGCACGGGGGTTGAAATATTTAAACATGCTAAAACAGCCGATATTTTAGTCGGATAATAATTTTTAGGGGACCAAGATATTTATGGTGTTTCTACCGATGTCTTCTGAATATAATTTTCATCCCCTACACCCTGGGAAAAGGGCACCCTTAGGGTTTAGGGTGGAGAATACAAATCTATACCGGTGGATCAAATTTCACCAAATTTCGTACACGTGTTCTTTGCGACCAGGAAAACAACACTGTCGGAGTGAGACGCGCCTACCACCCCCTGAAGCGGGGGTGGACGGGGGTGGAAATATTTGAACATGCTAAAACAGTCGATAATTAAGTCGGATAAATATTTGTAGAGGTCAGAGATATTTATAGTCTTTCCACTGATGATATCTGAATATAATTTTCAACCTCTACACCCTCGGGAAAGAGCACCCCTAGCGTTTGGGGTGGAGAGTACAAATCTACACCGCTGGAGCAAATTTCACCAAATTTCGTACACGGGTTCTTTGCGACCAGGAAAACAACACTGTCGGGGTGAGACGCGTCTACCAACCCCAGAAGCGGGGGTGGACGGGGGTTGAAATACTTAAACATGCTAAAACAGCAGGTATTAGATTTGGATAAATATTTTCGGGGTCAAAGATATTGATTGTGTTTCTACCGATGTTATCTGAATATAATATTCATCTCCTACGCCCTGGGAAAAGGGCACCCTTAGGGTTTGGGGTGGAGTTGCTTTACAGAAAAATAACGCGAATACAACCGAGTTTGGAGTCAAATCGAAGGTTATGGATGTCAGTGAGTTTACTCCGGATAAATATTTTTAATTACCCATTTAACCCGAAATGGTGGGGGTTGGAAGGGAAGATAAATAGTCAGTTCTTGCGCGTTCTTGGAGGAGAATTACGTGAATACTATTTCAACGGATGTTGTTGAAAATATAAATCCCTTTAGACATTAGTGGTGAGCTTGCTTAGGGCTGGGGGTGAGAATTGTTTATTATTCTAAAACTGCCAAAATGTTATGTGTTTATGGGTTAACTAGATTGATATTGTTTCTACCGATGTGATATGAGTAAAAATTCAACACTTTCCACCACGGGAAAGTAGCAGATTTAAGGGTGGTGTTGTTCATACTATTTTAACCTATGTTGTTTCCATTTATAACGACGTTTAATCAAAAATAAAAGTGTTTCAGACCCATTGCTTTTTGTACTCTTTTAAAAAGTTTTTATATTATAAATTGTTATAAACATAATTTTACATTTATTCCGTAATTGAAGTTGTATTATTGTGAAGAAATAAAGCAACAAATAATCACGGACAAATAAATGTAACAAAAACTCTACATGCCAACGTAGTTTATAATTTAGTTTACTACAACTTCAATGAAAATATTATCCACGTAATCTACATTATTAGAACAATTGTTCTCAAAATCCTAAACCATATAAATCAATCCATTAATAATCACTTTTCTACCAGAACGAAAGGGCTTAATATAAATAATTATTACACTTAATCTTATAAATAAAAATGAGTGTATGTTTGTATGTTTGTATATTTGTATGTTTGTATGTTTGTATATTTGTATGTTCGTTACACAAATCTACACCGCTGGAGCAAATTTCACCAAATTTTTTCGTACACGTGTTCCTTGCGACCAGGAAACAAACACTGTCGGGGTGAGACGCGTCTACCACCCCCAGAAGCGGGGGTGGACGGGGGTGGAAATATTTAAACATGCTAAAACAGTCTATATTTCAGTCAGATAAATATTTTTAGGGGTCACAGATATTTATAGTGTTTCCACTGATGATATCTGAATATAATTTTCAACCTCTACACCCTGGGAAAAGGGCACCCTTAGGGTTTGGGGTGGGGAATACAAATCTATACCGGTGGATCAAATTTCACTAAATTTCGTACACGTGTTCTTTGCGACCAGGAAAACAACACTGTCGGGGTGAGACGCGCCTACCACCCCCAGAAGCGGGGTTGGACGGGGGTGGAAATATTTGAACATGCTAAAACAGTCGATTTTTCAGTCGGATAAATATTTTTAGGGGTCAAAGATATTTATAGTCTTTCCACTGATGATATCTGAATATAATTTGCAACCTCTACACCCTGGGGAAAGAGCACCCCTAGCGTTTGGGGTGGAGAGTACAAATCTACACCGCTGGAGCAAATTTCACCAAATTTCGTACACGGGTTCTTTGCGACGAGGAAAACAACACTGTCGGGGTGAGACGCGTCTACCAACCCCAGAAGCGGGGGTGGAAGGGGTTGAAATACTTAAACATGCTAAAACAGCAGGTATTAGATTTGGATAAATATTTTCGGTGTCGAAGATATTGATTGTGTTTCTACCGATGTTATCTGAATATAATATTCATCTCCTACGCCCTGGGAAAGGGGCACCCTTAGGGTTTCTGGTGGAGTTGCTTTACAGAAAAATAACGCGAATACGACCGAGTTTGGAGTCAAATCGGAGGTTATGGATGTCAGTGAGTTTACTTCGGATAAATATTTTTAATTGCCCTTTTAACCCGAAAGGGTGGGGGTTGGAAGGGAAGATAAATAGTCAGTTCTTGCGCGTTCTTGGAGGAGAATTACGTGAATACTATTTCAACGGATGTTATTGAAAATATAAATCCCTTTAGACATTAGTGGTGATCTTGCTTAGGGCTGGGGGTGAGAATTGTCTATTATTCTAAAACTGCCAAAATTGTTATGTGTTTATGGGTAAACTAGATTGATAGTGTTTCTACCGATGTGATATGAGTAAAAATTCAACCCTTTCCACCACGGGAAAGTAGCAGATTTAGGGGTGGTGTTGTTCATACTATTTTAACCTATGTTGTTTCCATTAATAACGACGTTTAATAAAATATAAGTGTTTCAGAACCATTGCTTTTTATACTCTTTTAAAAAGTTTTTATATTATAAATTGCTATAAACATAATTTTACATTTATTCCGTAATTGAAGTTGTATTATTGAGAAGAAATAAAGCAACAAATAATCACGGACAAATACATGTAACAAAAACTCTACATGCTAACGTAGTTTATAATATAGTTTACTACAACTTCAATGAAAATATTATCCACGTATCTACATTATTAGAACAATTGTTCTCAAAATCCTAAACCATATAAATGAATCCATTAATAATCCCTTTTCTACCAGAACGAAAGGGCTTAATATAAATAATTATTACACTTAATCTTATAAATAAAAATGAGTGTATGTATGTATGTATGTATGTATGTATGTATGTATGTATGTATGTTTGTATTGTTGTATATTTGTATGTTTGTATATTTGTATGTTCGTTATACAAATCTACACCGTTGGAGAAAATTTCACCAAATTTCGTACACGTGTTCCTTGCGACCAGGAAACAAACACTGTCGGGGTGAGACGCGTCTACCACCCCCAGAAGCGGGGGTGGACGGGGGTGGAAATATTTAAACATGCTAAAACAGTCTATATTTCAGTCAGATAAATATTTTTAGGGGTCACAGATATTTATAGTGTTTCCACTGATGATATCTGAATATAATTTTCAACCTCTACACCCTGGGAAAAGGGCACCCTTAGGGTTTGGGGTGGGGAATACAAATCTATACCGGTGGATCAAATTTCACTAAATTTCGTACACGTGTTCTTTGCGACCAGGAAAACAACACTGTCGGGGTGAGACGCGCCTACCACCCCCAGAAGCGGGGTTGGACGGGGGTGGAAATATTTGAACTTGCTAAAACAGTCGATTTTTCAGTCGGATAAATATTTTTAGGGGTCAAAGATATTTATAGTCTTTCCACTGATGATATCTGAATATAATTTGCAACCTCTACACCCTGGGGAAAGAGCACCCCTAGCGTTTGGGGTGGAGAGTACAAATCTACACCGCTGGAGCAAATTTCACCAAATTTCGTACACGGGTTCTTTGCGACGAGGAAAACAACACTGTCGGGGTGAGACGCGTCTACCAACCCCAGAAGCGGGGGTGGAAGGGGTTGAAATACTTAAACATGCTAAAACAGCAGGTATTAGATTTGGATAAATATTTTCGGTGTCGAAGATATTGATTGTGTTTCTACCGATGTTATCTGAATATAATATTCATCTCCTACGCCCTGGGAAAGGGGCACCCTTAGGGTTTCTGGTGGAGTTGCTTTACAGAAAAATAACGCGAATACGACCGAGTTTGGAGTCAAATCGGAGGTTATGGATGTCAGTGAGTTTACTTCGGATAAATATTTTTAATTGCCCTTTTAACCCGAAAGGGTGGGGGTTGGAAGGGAAGATAAATAGTCAGTTCTTGCGCGTTCTTGGAGGAGAATTACGTGAATACTATTTCAACGGATGTTATTGAAAATATAAATCCCTTTAGACATTAGTGGTGAGCTTGCTTAGGGCTGGGGGTGAGAATTGTCTATTATTCTTAAACTGCCAAAATTGTTATGTGTTTATGGGTAAACTAGATTGATAGTGTTTCTACCGATGTGATATGAGTAAAAATTCAACCCTTTCCACCACGGGAAAGTAGCAGATTTAGGGGTGGTGTTGTTCATACTATTTTAACCTATGTTGTTTCCATTAATAACGACGTTTAATAAAATATAAGTGTTTCAGAACCATTGCTTTTTATACTCTTTTAAAAAGTTTTTATATTATAAATTGCTATAAACATAATTTTACATTTATTCCGTAATTGAAGTTGTATTATTGAGAAGAAATAAAGCAACAAATAATCACGGACAAATACATGTAACAAAAACTCTACATGCTAACGTAGTTTATAATATAGTTTACTACAACTTCAATGAAAATATTATCCACGTATCTACATTATTAGAACAATTGTTCTCAAAATCCTAAACCATATAAATCAATCCATTAATAATCCCTTTTCTACCAGAACGAAAGGGCTTAATATAAATAATTATTACACTTAATCTTATAAATAAAAATGAGTGTATGTATGTATGTATGTATGTATGTATGTATGTATGTATGTATGTTTGTATTGTTGTATATTTGTATGTTTGTATATTTGTATGTTCGTTATACAAATCTACACCGTTGGAGAAAATTTCACCAAATTTCGTACACGTGTTCTTTGCGACCAGGAAACAAACACTGTCGGGGTAAGACGCGTCTACCACCCCCAGAAGCGGGGGTGGACGGGGGTCAAAATATTTAAACATGCTAAAACAGTCGATATTGCAGTCGGATAAATATTTTTAGGGGTCAAATATATTTATAGTGTTTCCACTGATGATATCTGAATATAATTTTCAACCTCTACACCCTGGGGAAAGAGCACCCCTAGCGTTTTGGGTGGAGAATACAAATCTATACCGGTGGAACAAATTTCACCAAATTTCGTACACGTGTTCTTTGCGACCAGGAAACAAACACTGTCGTGGTGAGACGCGTCTACCACCCCCAGAAGCGGGTGTGGACGGGGGTTGATATATTTAAACATGCTAAAACAGTCTATATTTCAGTCGGTTAAATATTTTTAGGGGGCACAGATATTAATAGTGTTTCTACCGACTGTTGGGGTGAGACGCGTCTACCACCCCCAGAAGCTGGTCTATATTATCAGTAGAGCACTTTTAGGTGTTGGGTGGAGGAACGCTGCAATAAAATAACGCGAATACAACCGAGATTGGAGTCAAATCCAAGGTTATGGATGTCATTCAGTTCAATTATAGCATCAAATTGGCCATTTAGCCCCAAGGGGCGGGAGTGGTTGGGATGGAAATTTTCTAACATGTTAAATCATCGATATTAGCGTGGAATAAATAAATGCCGGGACAATTCACGTTGATAGTATTTCTACCGATGTTGTTTGTAGGCATGACAGAAGTGGGGCTGCAGGGGATTTCCTTGAAAATAACGGGAAAACAACTGAGATTCCAGTCAAATCGAAAGTCATGTATGTCCCTGAATTTATTTATGACAATCTGCACATCGCGCGGGTATCGGCTGGGTTGGGATGAGTTGAACGTCTGTTTTTTGCATCAATTAAATATATTTCGGGAAGAATTAGATTAATAAAATTTCCCTTCATGTTCTCTGTGTATAATTTCAACCCCTTTCGGACTCATAAGGGTGCACCCTTAAGGGTGGGCGTGAAGTAGCATTACATAAACATAAACCAGAAACTATCGGGATTGTCACTGAGTTTAATTAATTTCCTTGAAAATAACGGGAAAACAACCGAGATTTGAGTCAAATCGAAGGTAATGGATGTCGCTGAATTTATTTATGACAATCTGGACAACGCGCGGGTATCGGCTGGGTTGGGATGAGTTCACCGGCTGTTTTTTCGTCAATTAAATATATTTCTGGATGAGTTAGATTAATAAAATTTCCCTACATGTTCTCTGTGTATAATTTCAACCCCTTTCGGACTCGGAAGGGTGCACCCTTAAGGGTTGGCGTGGAAGTAGCATTAGATAAAAATAAACCAGAAACTCAGGATTGTCACTGAGTTTAATTATGACATTAAACTTGACCGTTTAAGTCCCCGAAGCGGGAGTGGTTGGGGGTGAAAATTTTCAAACATGTTAAACGGTCGATATTTGCGATAATTATTTCCTGGGGTTAATTACTTTGATAGTATTTATACCCATGTTGTATGTGTATAATTTAACCCCTGTGAGAGGAGCAAGCTTAGGGGTGGGGTGGAGGTACGTTAAATAAAATCCCGCAAATACAACCGAGAATCGAATCAATTCCGAGACTATGAATGTCGCTGAATCTAATTGTGACAACCTGGGTAACGCGACGGGTTTGGGAGGTGTTGGGCGGGGGAATAAATTTTCAGACAATGTAATCGGCCGATATTTGCGTGGAATACATTCTTTTTCATTATCGCATATTTGTGGGGGTAGTCATCTTCTAACATGTAAAAACGACCGATATATTTAGTCAATGACTTCAACCCCCTTCGGCATAGGAGGTGAGTACATTTAGGGATAGGGTTCGAGGAGCTTTACATAAAAATAGCGCAAAAGTAACCAAAATTGGAGTCTTATGGATGGTTATAGATAAATGACATCTCGGGCAACGCCGGGCACCCAGCTAGTGTAATTTATAAAATTAATTGTTTGTATTGTCAAGCCACATATATGGGCCAAACCAAGCGCTCATTAAAAAATAGGTTAAAAGAACATAAAAATAATATAAATAGTAGTATTCAAAATTATTATGTTTTGTCTAAATATATTTATTTCAATAATCACAAATTAGATTCGTGTAAAGCATCAATTTTGGACGAGTAAGCGAGCTACTTTTCGAGGTTAATGAGTGGAATGTTCAGATCCTATAAAACAGCTATTAACATAAAAAAATGATATTAACAATTTGAATAAAAATTATAACTTTTTAATGTTTCATTTATATATTGTTATAATTTCAAATTCTAAAATGTTTCCATTGTAAACCGCACCCAATAATGTAAATTAATTTTTACGGTCGGTTTCGTTTTAAATTGTACATTGTACAGTCAGTCACCTGTCTAACAAATTTTTGCAAGTCTAACAAAATTTATATTATTTGTTATCTGCTAAATGTTTCTTAAAAATGTTATTGTAATATTTTTAGTTGTTTTAAACTTGAACCTTATGAGGTCGCAAAATAAGTGAACAAACGTTAATATAATTAATAATTTTTTTCTGACTTAAAATTGGCTGATTTATATTCATTCATAAGTGAAGTGAATTGTATTTTTATCATTATTTTCCCCCTCAAAATAAATTTATGCCTGTAATTTTTTACGAGTGCAGGTAATTGTGTCGCTCTAGGCTCTTCTTAGCACCTGAAGAAAGGTTCAAGGATCCTAGTGAGTGGTATTTATATTATCCCTTATTGGTCTTATTTGGCTATCTTATTATTAAATAAAGGTCTACTTACCAGCTCAGTATTATTGTGCCAATATCGATTTTGTTTAATATATTGATATTGATGGAAATGTTGTAAGAATTGATCAAAAAAATCTATATAATAAAAAAGGATGTATATTTGTATGTATGTATGTATGTATGTATGTATGTTTGTATTTACGTTGTTCTTTATACAAATTTTATCGCGTGGACAGAATGCAACAAAAATTGGTATACGTATCCTGCCAAAATCGAGAACCGGTACTGTGGGGGTGACAAACCCATAGCATAAAGGTGGAAAGAATTGTAGTTGATTTATTTTTACGAATTTTCCCATAAGAGTTAATGTTATAATTTAGTGTAAAATTAATGCGCGCCAAGAGACCGTGACGTCACATTATCCGTTGGCGCGTGATACAAACGAGACTTTCACGCGAGACATTCACGCGCCATTTTATGGTTTTTTGTAATGAAAAAAGCAGAAATATTTTCAATGAGTAAAAAGTATAAATATATCCACCAATGTTCCATCGAATTATACTAGAAAACAATACAAAATACTTTACAATCGTTGCGGAAAATGTTAGTTAATTTAGTGAGTGCAATATGGCCACCATTTCTTTACATTTGGAATGTAGCTATCAATTTGATCACTTCAATCCTCCGTAATGTGCGAATACTGATGGACAATTATATCCTGCAATACTCAAGAAGTACTGTCTGAAGACTTACTGACAATTATTTGTTCGCGGAGTTATATTTCTAAAGAATAACGATGGTATGTTTGTTGCTATTATGCAATTAAATTCTATGTATCTTATAGCTATTAAATTAATGCACTATCGAATAGGGAACATTTACAAAGTGCAATTAATGTACTTTACGCAACGTATTATCTAAATTGAGAATTGTAAAAAATAAATGTGTGTAATATGTGACGTTCAACAAAATTTTGGGTTAGGATCACAGAATTTCGTATATTCCATTTTTGGGAAGAACGTTACTAATAAGAAAAACTGACGAATTATTTCACGCGAGATTCGTTTCAAATATTGTTATGTGCGTATATACAATTTCAATTTGAATGTAAATGTGTAAAGGTTACGGGTGATGGTAAAAACAATACTATTATTCATACTTAAAGCAATAATTTGTGGAGCTATTTTCGTTTCATTTAAAATGATACTATAAAATTCAATGAATTTCTTAGCCTTTAAGTTAACATCGGTCGAAAGTATGTACGGGACTAGGAACATTTACATTGAATTATAAGTGTAATTACTGTACTTTATGCAACGTATTTCTCAAAATAATAAGTTTAATTATAACCAGCAACAATATGAAAGGTTATACAATCCGTCCAACTAATGTTATTTTAAAAAACTTGACTTTTAACGGGGCATATTTAACGGGATCACGGACCAATTATATCTTGTACCCAATTATATCTTTCTACATTCACTGGAGGAGACTAAGAATGATGGAAAACACAATCCCTAATACTTCTTAATCATTATAATTTGATAGATTTTAAATCTGCATAAACTAACGTATTTTTGAAGTGAAATTCATGAAAAAAATTTGGTTATGTATGTATCATTATAATTTCACATATTTGATGAGAAATGTTTAAAGTCTAAGGGAGTAATTCAAAGTGAGAACTGTTAAATATAAATTTTGTGCAATATCGTTAATATTTTCTATTTGAGAGTTGACGCATATCGTAATGTATTGCATTCCTTATACAATGCTACCAACGTCAGAGAGTAGAATCCACCAAAGAGTACTTTGACTCCTTTCAGTTATTTGGAGTAAATATGGTTATATTCATAACGGTTTTGGTTGTATACCACAAATGTAGCGGTGTATGTTTTACACAAAAGAAGTGATGATATTCATTACTCTATTTTCTTATTATTAATTTATAAAACAGATGTAAAATTTTCATTTTTTTTAAATAGCAGACAGTGATATTCAATATTTAATATTTACACACACACACACACACACACACACATATATATATATATTAGATATAGGCTAATATCCTCATTTTTATGAAGTAGGTTTTATAGCCAAATACTGACAAAAAGAAGTGATGATATACATTTGTCTGTAATTGGATAATACTTTTATTATTAATAATTTCAAAACAGATGTAAATTTATCATTTTAGAAATATTTGAAATTAAGTTGTTTCAAATGTGACATAGTCAAAATTATTAACTCATTTGGTTACAAATGATCAGCTGACTAACATTCAGGCAACAGACGTGTGACTGGTTTGTAATAATTCAAGATTATTTAATTACTTATGGCTATTTACAAATTCATATATATATACACTAACTTATTTGGATAGGTAACGAGCCAGGATGTAGATGGCATACCATAAATCTGTATACGGTATATATAATTTATTAACGTATTTTACTTAAAAGACTTCCAAACCTTATATATAAATAACTTTTTCCAGCTCAAAGTTATGCTTTCAATTGTTTACTTTGCATTGTAGCTTAGATTGTAAAAATTACATATGTGAATTTAAATGGCTCTTCCCAAATTTGGAATCTAAATTAATGTTTACTATGTCCAAAAACATCTGATTAAGATAAAATTTATGAAATTCTATATACTATCCCATTTGGAAAGTAAAAAAGTACAGAGATCAGATTACATGATGAATGTTGATGTGGTTCAGTTACATAAAAATATCCGAAAAATACATGTTTACCAGCTGTTTAAAAATATTTCTGGAACAATGAAATTAATAAAATTTCTCTACATGTTCTCCGTGTTTAATTTCAACCCCTTTTGGGATTGGGAGGGGAGCTCCCCTTACGGGTTTGGGGTGGAGTTGCATTACATAAAAATAATGCAAAAGCAATCAAGATTGGAGTCGAATTCAGGGTTATGTATGTCACTGAATTTGATTATGACATTCTCTTTAATCCCCAGGCACGGGCACGGTCGGGTTGGAATTTTTAAAAAGCATTAAATCGTCGATATTAACGTGGAATAAATAAATGTCAGGGCCATTAGCGTTGATAGTATTTCTACCGATGTTGTTTGTAAAATTTCTACCCCTTTCAGCGTGAGAGGGGAGAACGCTTAAGGGTGGGGGATGAAATATTCTAACATCCTACGATAACCGATATTTGATTCGGATAAATATTTTTGGGGGTCAAAGAGTTGATAATGATGCTAGCAATTTATATTTTTTCAACCCCTTAGATCATGGTAAAGGAGCACCCTTAGGGTGGGTATGGAAGGGCGTTACAAGGAAATAACGGGAAGACAACCGAGATTGGAGTCAAAACCAAGGTTATGGATGTCGCCGAGTTAAATTATGACAACCAATTTGCTCATTTAACCCCCAGGATTTGGGTGGTTAGGAGTGGATATTTTGAAACATGCAATCACGGCGGTTATTAGCGTAGAATAAATATTCTCAAGGGTTAATTAGATTGATTGTATTTCTACTGATGTTGTGTGTGTAAAATTTCAACCTTTATCTTGCAGAACTCAAGGAGTATATTTAAGAAGAAATTAGGAGGTATGTTTGTTGCGACTGATGCAATAAAATTCAATGTATTTTATAGATTTTCAATTAATGCACTATCGGTCTAAACAATGTACGGAACAGTTAGATTTACTTTTTCGGTTTTATATAAATAAGTACACGGGCAACGCCGGGCACCCAACTAGTCTAATATATAAAGCAGAGTGTTTGTTTGTATATAAATTTGTATGTTCCTTATACAAATTTTATCGCGTGGACAGAATTAAACAAAAATTGGTATATATATTCTGCCAAAATCGAGAACCATTACTGTGGGGGTGAGAAACCCCTAGAATAAACGTGGAAATAATTATAGTTGAAATAAAATACGAATTAGTGTTAAAATACTGCGCGCCAAGAGACGGTGACGTCATTGGAAAAACATTGACGCATCATAAAAATATAGTTCTGTATTTCGTAATGAAATAAAGCAGAAATATTTTGATTGAATAAAAAGTAATTTTTTTTTCAGTAATATTCCATCAAATAGTAATAAAAAAGAATACGAAATACTTTACTATCCTTGCGCAAAGTTAATTTGGAAATATTCTCCATCTTAAATAACGCCAATATGGCGCCTTATAATACATTCAAATGTGGGTCGGTCGAGATTTATAAAATTTTAAATATAACGTATTATTGTATCCTGTATAATATATCAGAAGATAATAAGATTTGTCTAAGGTACGACTGCTGAATTATATGTTTGTAACTATAAAAGTATTCAAAATGACGTACGGAACTCCGAAAGTTTTTATGGTCGTTATTCAATTAATGCACTCTCAGTCAAAGGTATGTACAGAAATAGGAACATTTATATTGAATTAAATGTACAATTAATTGTACTTTACACAACATATTTCTATAAATTTGTATAAATGTAAACAAATTATTGCGTGCAATTTGTGTCGTGAAACAAAAATTTTAGGTTAGGATAGCAGAATTTGTTTTCCATTTTTGGGAACGACGTTATAGATGTTCAATTTCTGAGAAATGAAACTGAGCAAAAATATTTTGATTGAATAATAAGTATAATTAAATCTACCACTACCACATAGAGTGATAAATAAAATTCATTATGAAAGGTTTTACAATCCATTGCATTAATTTTCTTTTAAATAACTTGACTTTTGACATGGAATATTTCACGGGTTCAGGTACCAATATGTTGCCAAATTATATCTTGCAATACGCACTGGAAGATACATAGAACTATGATAAAAACAATACATAAATGTTCAAAATTGATATTTTTCTATTGAAGACAGCGTATATCGTAACGTTTTGTATTAATATTAACAATGCTACCAACTGCAGACAGCTAAAACCACCAAATAGTTTATTTTCATTATATCTTGCAATACACACGGGAAGATACATAGAATTATGATAAGAACAATACTTAAATGTTAAAAACTAATATTTTTCTATTAAAGAAAGTGTATTTCGTAATGTTTTGCACTAATTTTATACAATGTTGCCAACTGCAGATTGCTAAAACCACCAAATCGTTTATTTTCAGACGGAAAAATTATATATCTACAAATTTAATAATTGTTTTAAATAGTATATATATGTACTATTTAAAACTAGCTAAAAATAAACTATGTATATAGCTTCTATTATATAAAATTGACTTATGCGGGTATGTACGTGTGTATACATGTGGGTATGTATATGGTTATGTTCCGCTTACAAATCTACACCCTCGAAGCATTTTCACCAAATTTCGTACACGTGTTCTTTGCGACAAGAAAACAAATATTGTGCGGGTGTAACACGCCTACCACCCTCAGGAGCATGATTGGACGTTGGTGGAAATCTTCAAACATGCTAAAATGTCCGATATTTGGGTTGCATAAATATTTTTCAGGGTTAATTAGATTTATAGTATTTCTACTGATGTGAATTTTTAATAATTTTAATCCATTCTGGCACGAGGGTTGAGCACATTAAGGGGTGGCGGTGGAGGGGGGTTACAAGAAAATAACGCTAAAAATACCGAGATTAGAGTCAACTCAAAGGTAATGGATGTCGCTGAGTTCATTTATGACAATCTGGGCAACTTGCGGTTGTAGGATTGGGTAGGAAGGGATGGGCGGAGGGTAGAACTTTTAAAATAAGTTAACCAGCCGTATTTTGTATCAAATAAATATATTTTTGAAACAATAATATTCATAAAATTTCCCTACATGTTCTCCGAGTTTAATTTCAACCCTTTTCGGGCTTGGGAGGGATGCGTACGTAAGGGTAAGGGTGGACGGGCGTTACAAGAAAATAACGCGAATACAACCGAGATTAGAGTCAATTCAAAGTATTATGGATGTCAATAAGTTTAATTATGACATTAGAATTATCGTTTAACATTCCCAACGATGGGTTGTAAATTTTCAAACATGTTAACCGGTTGATGATTGTGTGGAATTAATATTCGGCAGGCGTGAATGGAATTGATAATATTTCTACTGGTGATGTTTGCGTATAATTTCAACTCCTTTCAGTATGAGAGGGGAGGACGCCTAGGGCTAGGGGTGGGGGTTGAGCGTAGTTACAATAAAATAATGCAAAAACAAACGAGATTGAAGTGAAATCCAAGGAAATGCATGTCGCAGTGTTTATTTATGACAACCTGAACAACGTGTGGGATAGGGCGGAAGTGGGAGGGTCTACCGTGGTGGGCGAGGGGAGAAATTTTCAAACATAATAAGCAGTCCATATTTGCGTCGAATTTATATTTTTCTGGTTCACTGATATTTATAAAATGTCTTCAAATGTTCCATATATTTAATATTAACCTCTTTCGTGGTTTGGGAGGAGCACCCTTAAGGGTGGGGGTGGAGTAGATTTATATAAAAATAGTGCAAACTCAATCGAGATTGGACTCAAATACAGGGTTATGGTTGTCAATGAGTTAAATTATGATATTCAAGTTGTTGTTTAGTGCCTCAAGCAGGAGTAGATGGGGTGGATAACCTTCAAACATGCCAACACGGCTGATATTTGAGTAGGATAAATATTTTCGGGGAAAAAGTGATTAATATTGTTTGTACCAATGTATGTTAGTTAAATTTCAACCTGTTACGGAATGGTAAAGGAGCACCGTAGGGTTAGGGGTGGAGGGGTATTACAAGAAAATAACGCGAATACAACCGAGATTGGAGTCAAACCAAAGGTAATGGATGTCGCCGTGTTCAATTATGGCATTCAATTGGCCTTTTAACCTCAAGGGTTGGGGTGAATGGGGTGGACGGGGTTGAAATTTTTCTAATATGTAAAACGGTCGATATTTGCATTAAATAATTATTTGTCGAGGTCAGTAACATTAACAATATATCTACCGATGTTGTTTATAAAATTTAACCTTTTTCGGCATTAGAGGGAAGCTCACTTACGAGAGGAGCTAGAAATATTCAAACATGCTAAAACAGCAGATATTTAGACAGATAAATATTTTTGGGATCGAAGAAATAGATAGTAATTTAACCGATGTTATCTGTGTATAGTTTCAACCCCTTACACAATGGAAAAGGAGCACTCTTAGGGGTGAGGGTGGACGGGCATTACAAATAAATAACGCGAGCAAAACAAATATTGCAGTCAAACCCAGGTTTTTGGATGTCGCAGAGTGTAATTATGATTTAATTTAGTCATTAAACCCCCAGAGGCGGAAGATGATGGGGTTGGAAATTTTCAAACATGTTAAAAGGTCTATATTTGCGGAAAATAATTTTTTTTCAGGGTTAATTAGATTTATAGTATTTACACCCATTTTATGTCAATATAATTTCAACCTCATGCGACATGAAGATTCAGAACGGTTAGGGGGCGAGGTGGACTTGTGTTACAAGAAAATATCTCGAAAACAACCAACATTCGAGTAAGTCGAACGTACTTAATGCCACTGAGTTCGTTTATGACAATTTGAGCAACGCGCGGGTTTGGGCTGAACTGGGGTTGTGTGGAGGTGAGTGGGGAATATAAATTTTAAAGTAAGTTAAGCGGTTGAATTTTGCAACGATTACATATATTTCTGAAACAATGAGATTATTAAAATTTCACTACACGATCTCTGAGTTTAATTTGAATCCGTTTTGGGATTGAGAGGGTGCTCACATTACCGGTGAGGGTCAACGGGCGTTAAAAATAAATAACGCGAATAAAACCGAGATTTGAGTCAAATACAGGGTTATGAATGTCACTGAGATTAATTATGACATTTAATTTGTCATTTAACTCCCGAGGAGTGGTGTTTGACGGGAGTGGAAGTATTGAAACATGAAATCACGACCGATATTAGAGGTGAATAATATTTTCAGGGTTAATTACATTTAAAGTAATTCTACCCAAGTTGTGTGTGTAAAAATTGAACCCCTCTTTCGGCATGCAGGCGATGCATGGGGGTAGAGGGGACTGACTAGAAAAAAACGAGTCAAATCGAAGGATGTCGCTGAATTTATTTATGACATTCTGGACAGCGCGTGAGGGGTGGACTTAGGTGGGAGGAGTAGGGTGAATTTTTAAAAAAATGTTGATCGGTCGTTATTAAATATATTTCTGGATCAATTTGATTAATAAAATTTCTCTACATTTTCTCCGTGTATAATTTCAACCCCTTTTGGGATTGGGAATGGAGCTCCCCTTAAGGGTGGGGGCGGAGTGAAATCACAATATAATGATGCAAAAACAATCGAAATTGGAGTCGAACTCACGGTCATGGATGTCAATGAATGAATATTTATCGAGGTCAATGTACTGATAATATTTCTACCGATTCTGTTTTTAATTTAAACCTCTTAAGGAACCTGAAAGATCACACTTAGGGGCGGGGGTTTGAGGGGCGTTACAAGAAAATAAATCCCAGATTGGAGTCAAATTCAAGTTATGGATGTCACTGAGTTTATTTATGACAACCATTGGGAAAGTGACTGGGGGTGGTAGGTTCTGGGCGGGGGTATAAATTTTCAGAAATGTATAATGGCCGATATTTGCGTGAAATAAATATTTTACGCTGTCAATGTCATTGATAGTATTTCTACCGATGTTGTTTGTGTATAAATTCAACACCTTACGGCATATTAGGGAAGTTCGCGTAGAGATGGAGGTGTGTTTCATAAAAATAACCTCAAAAAACGAGATTTGAGTCGAACCACAGTTATGGATATAGGTGAATGCATTTTTGGCAACGTGGGCAAAGCACGAGATATGGTGGGGGTGCAAGGGGCCTCACGGAATTAGGCGGGGGAGGAAATTTTCAAACATTTTAAACGGTCGATATTTGCATTAAATAATTAATTCCTGGGGTTAATGACTTTGATAGTTTTTTTGTTGTTTGTGTACAATTTCAACACCTGTGAGAAGAACAGGGATAGTCGTTGGGGTGGAGGTACGTTAAATAAAAATAACGCTAAACAACAGAGATTCGAATTAATTCAGTGACTATGAATGTCGCTGAGTCTAATTGAGACAACCTGGAAAACGCGACGGGTTTGGGAGATATTGGGCGGGGGTAGAAATTTCCAGACAATGTAATCGGTCGATTTTTGCGTGGTATAAATACGTTTTGATTATCGCACATTTGTGGGTCTGGTCATCTTCTAACATGTTAAAACGGCCAATATATTTGGTCAATGAGTCCAACCCCCTTCATCATCGGAGGTGAGCACATTTAAGGATAGTGTTCGAGGAGCGTTACATAAAAATAGCGCAAAGGCAACCTAATATCTGGGATTATGAATATATGACATCTCAAGCAACGCCGGGCACCCAGCTAGTTAAACATAAAACTCAGCACACATCTCTGGCTGCTGGGTAGAATATCAAAACTCTCCCTCGATAACAAACTCCTAATATACAACACCATCTTCAAGCCCGTCTGGATGTATGGCATCCAGCTTTGGGGAGCGGCATCATCCACCAACATAGCAATAATCGAGAGATTTCAGTCGAAATTTTTTCGAACAATCACCAACCCACCATATTACATAAACGAATGCAGACATACATAGTGACCTAAAAGTGAATTCAGCGAAAAGTGAAATTGTAAAAAACAGTGAAAGATACATAAAAAAAACTTGAGTTACACCCAACCAACTTGCAAATAACCTACTAGACAGTAGTAAACTCAACCGCAGTCTTAAAAGCTGAGAACAATAACTGGAAATAATCTAAATAGTATCAACACCCAAACTGCAACAGAAGAAGTATTAATGTATGCGTCTTCTATACAACCCACCCTCGTACACAATATTTACTTATTGCTTTATTTTCAGCAGATCGTAAATAGTTATTAATAAAATAAAAATAAATAAATAAAAAATCGTGTTGTATCGCTACACCGGGCAAGCAAAGTATTAGTTTCTGGATCATTCCGTGTGGTTTCCAATAAAATTGCTGGGTTGTCACTAAGATGGAAACATCTCCCTAGCTGACAGCGAGACGAAAACTTACGTTACACGAACAATATTATTGAAGAAGACAAACTGAAACATCCTTCAGACGTGACAAGAATATTGGTCAATATTATGTCAGTTTTGATCTTGCTTTCTACAACGGCGGAAGTTTCTCACTAAGGGAATATTCTAATTTTGTTGACTGTGGCAGTGAAAAAGATAAAAGAAGAAGACAAAATTGTTAGTCAAGAGGTGCTTGGAAAAGCGTTAGAGTAAGGGTAATGGCAAACTACTCCGAAAACTCAATGATTACACGCATGATTACAGAGCAATTTGCGAAAGATGGACAACTATTTCAGAATTTAGTTCCATTTGTATAACAACTGATATACAGTTATGACTGATATTGCGCAATATACCCCTAACACACACAATAATACTGACATAACGTCAGTAGGTAAAGTATAATATTTTTCATTTTATTCACTATTTTTTTGATCAATTCTTACAACATATCCATCAATATCAATATATTGAACAAAATCGATATTGGCACAATAATACTGAGCTG
This sequence comes from Zhengitettix transpicula, assembly GCA_037074705.1. Classification (NCBI taxonomy): domain Eukaryota; kingdom Metazoa; phylum Arthropoda; class Insecta; order Orthoptera; family Tetrigidae; genus Zhengitettix; species Zhengitettix transpicula. Next base: position 202,483,729 of record CM073591.1, read on the forward strand.
GTAAGTAGACCTTTATTTAATAATAAGATAGCCAAATAAGACCAATAAGGGATAATATAAATACCACTCACTAGGATCCTTGAACCTTTCTTCAGGTGCTAAGAAGAGCCTAGAGCGACACAATTACCTGCACTTGTAAAAAATTACAGGCATAAATTTATTTTGAGGGGGAAAATAATGATAAAAATACAATTCACTTCACTTATGAATGAATATAAATCAGCCAATTTTAAGTCAGAAAAAAATTATTAATTATATTAACGTTTGTTCACTTATTTTGCGACCTCATCAGGTTCAAGTTTAAAACAACTAAAAATATTACAATAACATTTTTAAGAAACATTTAGCAGATAACAAATAATATAAATTTTGTTAGACTTGCAAAATTTTTTTAGACAGGTGACTGACTGTACAATGTACAATTTAAAACGAAAACGACCGTAAAAATTAATTTACATTATTGGGTGCGGTTTACAATGGAAACATTTTAGAATTTGAAATTATAACAATATATAAATGAAACATTACAAAGTTATAATTTTTATTCAAATTGTTAATATCATTTTTTTATGTTAATAGCTGTTTTATAGGATCTGAACATTCCACTCATTAACCTCGAAAAGTAGCTCGCTTACTCGTCCAAAATTGATACTTTACACGAATCTAATTTGTGATTATTGAAATAAATATATTTAGACAAAACATAATAATTTTGAATACTACTATTTATATTATTTTTATGTTCTTTTAACCTAGTTTTTAATGAGCGCTTGGTTTGGCCCATATATGTGGCTTGACAATACAAACAATTAATTTTATAAATTACATTATGCTTATCTAAATTTGCGATTTTGTCCTGAATATTTTTTACTGTGTTGTAATAGTTATGAGCCTTAAAAATAATTTGGACACCATGCTTTTCTAGAAGTACAATTAATTTGTGTTGTAAGCAAATAAAATAACTTTTATTTGTCAATTTTAATATATAAATTGTTATTTTTATGTTTTATTATAATTAATCTAATGTAGGCTACGTATTGATAAATTTAAGGGGATATGAATTAAGTAAAAGAATATTCTTGACTTTCATTAAGTTGTCAATATAATACTTTATATGTGATAATTTAACACCTTTATCTACTAAACTATAAACTATGTTTATATCTACAAAACTAAACTATAAATTAACGTTGTTAATTTAATTAATAAATCCTTTTTTCTTACTTAAAATTGGCTGATGTCATTACAAAATGTGAGGATTCCAGGCTTTTAGAGTCACAGGTTTTTCTTGTTCTTCCCAGCCTCGATTTGAGTTCAAAATTATACCTAAATATTTGCAGCTGTTTACTTGAGGTATTTTCTCCACATTTAAATTATAACCCAATCGTACATTTGCACGATATTTATTGAATGTAATTGATTTTTTTTCACTATTTATCTTCATTTTATTTGCTTCCGTTCATCTATTTAGTGCAACTAAGTCGTTTTGTAAATCGCATTCATCCGAAACTGTATTGATTTTTCTATGGAGGAAACATTCATCATCAAAAATTCTAATTTTGGAACCGATTTTAAATGGTAGATCATTAATAAATTTCAGGAACAATAAAGGCCCGATTACTGAACCTTGAGGCACCCCAGAAGTTACATTTTGACAACTGTCTACCAATATTTATCCTTCGAGTTTGCCCGTTGAGAAATTCCTTGACCCAAAGCACAACCCGCCTGTCGATGCCTGTCTTGTCTAGTTTCTCTTTAAAAATGTCATGTGTAACGACGTCAAATTCTTTAGCGAAATCTATGACGATAGCATTTTTCTCCCACCTTTGTCTATTTCAAAGGATAGTTTTTGGAATAAAGTGATCACTTGACTTCCACACGAAAAATCTTGTCTAAATCCATGTAGTCCTGTGTAGAACCACTCTTTCAATTCCACTTCTCTTCGGATATAGTCCCATAAATTCTCTCCGCGATTTTACAGATCATTGAGATAAGCCCAACCGGTCTACAATTTGAAAATCAGGCTTTCTCACCTCCTTCGAAAATTGAAACAACTAACGGGGACTTCCAGGCACAATAATCATACGGTATTACATATTGTAATAATTAAAAGAAATCTTTAATAATAAACAAATATTTGGACTCGCGTGGTCAACAACAGAACGGACGTAGGGTAGACATAAGGAGATAATGATGGCTTAATTGAGCGACAGATGGTAAATTAAAGGAGGGTGAGTTAAATGTGTTTACGCCCAGCTGTAGTGTCGTGAGCAGATTTGCACACGAACTCTTGAGTGCAACAAAACTCAGGGGGAGGGGGGGGAAGCGTAAGTGCACACGAACTCTCTCTTGGTATGTCTGAATTTTGTAGGGAAGTGTGAAAAGGCGGTCCCGATGCGTAGTTTGGACTCTAATTAACAGCGGGAGAAGGGACACGAGTGATAAACAGCGACGAGGTAAAGGAGGATAATTGGGAGACAGATGGCAAATTAGACGAGAGTGTGGGGAGAAGTGCACACGGCTTCGTTGTAAAGTGCGCAGAAGGAGGAAATATAAGGCGTCGTAAGAGGAGATCATCAGTCATTCGTCAGGAGAGAGCGTTGATGTAGGTCCTCGGGGCCGGATGGTGGGCCAAGTTAGGTGGCCGAAATAAATAGGAGTTTCGGTCATTCATCAGTTGATTAGCAACGGTCATCGGTTGTGGCCAAGTTAGGTGGCCGAGATAAATCAGGGAATTGTTTGGAGGAATTCTTCGTGAGAGTAAGGTCATTGTGGAGAGATGGCTGTGGAAGTGTAAAGTGTGAGCGCGAATTCGTGCTCTTTATGGCCTGTATGAAGTGAGCGCGTGCAAGTATGCGAGTGATCCAAATTACATGGAGTAACAGAGAGATTGTAAGTTCATTTTTACAGTATTCATAGTTGTAAACTTTTAAGTGAAGGTATAATCGTCAGATTTCAGAATTCAAATTTGGTTATTGTATGTGTTTTTCTTTATTTAAATAATTAAAAGTTGTTTAACAAGTATTCGTTTTGTTAAAGGCCCAGTAAACGACCCTGAGAAAGATAAAATTTCATTATATAACATTAATTAATAATCGTTGTAAAATTTCATTAGATTATTTGTGTAAATTGTGTCTTAATAAATAATAATTGTTTGTTTAAACTGGTAGTATTATTTGTGATTATTACAAATTGGCGCCCAACAATTAAGTATAGAAAGTAAATATTATAAATTAGTGTCCTCAACGTGTGGCCCATTTTAACCTGTTTTAAATAAAAGAAGTTTTTTACAATATATTTGTTTTTGTTTTACTTATTAAGTTTTAACTGGTCACCGTAGTAAGCAGTGAAGTGAAGTGATTTATGAGAAAAGAAAAATCAAATAAAAATATGAAGTGCAGTAAAAAGAAATGAGAGGAGTGTTCGTGTTTTTTTGTTTCTTTTCAGGTAAATAATAATAATAATAATCTTTACAAAGACAGTCGGTTTATGTTACCCATATATAGATATAGTTAACACCCGGTAAATGACCAATAGTAGCTTAATAATAATATTTTATCCACTTTTCACGCAACACCGACACTCGTTTACTTCACTTTATAGCAACAATCCAATAATTGTGAAATTTTATAATATATGAATTAACACTACGAATCATCGTTTGTGCCTACTAGGTCCAACTTTGTGTTTATCCAATTTGTTTCTGATTGACGTTCTAATCAATGTTATTTAAAAAACTGAATAAAATATAATCATGATTCCAGTTACGATCATTAATATTTTTGGTATGAGTACCGAACTGAATACGAACATTAGTATACCAATTGCTCTGTTAATTAATTGTAGCCGCAATTTTTAATTGATGGTACCTGTCAAATTGAATCAAATTCCGCGTATATCACTCCGATTTAAGTCAGGTTCTATATATGAAGTATAAAACTACGTCACTGACGAGTCCAATCCCAAAATTATTTGTATCAGACACTCAAAATTTAGACATCTCTCATTTCGTCATGTCAGTAAGGTTTCATCTCAGAATTATGGAAACTAATTTGATTACATATTACTCAGTAAAATCTCTATTCAATTGAAATCAAATTTTAAGTAGGTAGCTTATAAGGAGACTTCAATAAAGCATTTAGGGAATTGAAGAAATTGGCTTAATACATTTTTTATTTTAATTTATTGTTGATGATTTTGTTAAGACTTTATATTGTTGATTTTATTTTTGGGTATAATAATGAAATCGTATAAGCGTATTATTTCTGAAATTTGGCCTGCTATCATATCTCTGATTTCGCGGCACCCCTAAGTCATCCGTTATAGATTCTAACACCGTCGATAATTTAAACTTACTCGTGTCCTAAATAAATTTCAATTTCAGCCTCCCACATTCGCTCTTTTCTTTCTATATAAATTGTTTTAGTTATATTTTGCCACATCCTTACTCGCTTGTATAGGCCTATATCCCTCTATATATAAAAACGAGTACCTGTCTGTATGTGAGTCCGCTATCCACTCCTAATCAATTAATCCGATTTGATGAAACTTTGGTGATAAGGTTTCTGTCGGGTTTTCCAAGCGTCAGGAAACTCCGAAGGGGAGAACGGGGATATCATATAAAAACATGCAAAAACGACCGATTATAGAGTCTATTAATTACTTTTCGCGTTATACGTCATACTTTCTATCCAGATGTATTTACTGTATAATTTTAACCCCTTAAAGCACCTATAAGGGACGGAGTGGAGGGACGTTACATAAAAATAACGCGAAACAACCGACATTGGTGTCAAATCGAGGGTTATAGAATTCAATGAGTTTAATTCTGACATTCACTATGTCACTTAAGTTGTAGATCATCCCTCTTTAAGTGTGATGGTGTAAGGGGTTAAAACAAATTTCCGTTTGCAATCTTAAATTTGTAGACCAATTTCTATCAAACTTTATACACATGTTACTTACGATCCAGGAACAAACACTGAGGGGTCAAGACACACCTACCGTCTCTAGGGGTGGGGTGGAACATTCGTAAACGCCCATTATTAGCGTCGAATAAAATGTTCCCGGGTCGCTTAATTTGATAGTGTCATTGTAGAATTTTTATGTGTCTAATTTCAACTCCAAAAGGCAAGGGAGAGAAGCACCCTTACAGTACTAGTTGTGGTGGAAGGGGTTTACATAAAAAATAATGCAAAAAAGACCGATATTATTGTCGATTCCGGTGTTATATGAGTCGCTGAGTTTAATTCTTGCATTAATTATGGTTGTTGATGAAATTTTATGTTCCTCTTCATGGAGGTGGATGGGGGTGAGAAAAGGTTACCCAGAGTAGTTTTGTCCCTCTTAAGTTACCAGGTAATTTTTTTATATTTTTATTGTTCCCTCTATTTAGGTAACGGTTGAATTTATTTACTCCTTTAAGCAGTCTGGAATAGTTTTACACTTCATTTAGTTATAGATTACTTTTTACTGTTTAAATTTGTCGGGGTTTTTGACACTTTTATTTTATGAAGTAGGAGGGTTCTCGTAATACTGTCAGTCATCGTCGTGGTTTATTTGAAGCTAGATGATTCCTATTGGAATAGTCGGCCAGCTGCCTCCTAAACTGGCCAAGGCATGGCGAGGGACAAGCTGCGACCCCACAGCAAATCCCTCTCCCGCCATCGGAAGGGCGTGGGACAAGTACCAAATGCCCGACCTATCTGATGCAGGTTTTTCTAGGGTTTGTCCTGCATTACTTTCAGGCGAATGCCGGGTAGGATCCTTAAACCATAGCCCGGGTACCCTAGTTACCCTTGGCTACATTCCTCCACCATTCCGCATCCCCCCTTTCAAATCCCTTTCCTATGCTATAAGAGGGGAGTTGCCACCATGTGGATTACCCTATACATAGCCTGTCTACACCCCCCCCCCCACCCACAAAAAAATTATCCCTCTCGTTATTCTATTTTTAATGTCGTCAAACCATTAAAGTGAAAGTCCGGACTGTCTCAATAAATTTAAGGAGTATTTTTATTTCAAATTAGTCGTTTGAGGTTTGCGTGGATTCAGGGCCAATTTCTGTCACTGTCGACTATTTATCATAGTTTGATTTTCAATGTACGCCTTATATTCTTCTTATAAGACTGTTTACGGTAATAAACAATCACAATAAGATATATTTAATGACCAATTATCCAAATTGTTATTATTAAAAAATTAACATGAAAGGTTTGTCTTGTTTCCTCAGTAAAGCTATGAAGAAAACGTCTTTGGTTTCCAGGGTTACGGAACATCAAACTTGTTGATATCAGTTCTTTTACTTCTTATACACAACTTTAAGACAAAACTTTTACTGCGGTCTTAAATGCCCTCTCACAGCAGTGCGGGACCTTTTTTTTAGTCATTTAGTTTTATAACCTCGTCTATGCCTTGTCGGCTTTACAGGAACTTCAATATAATAGCGTGCTCCTTTCTTCCATGAACCCATGACCTCTTCCTCCTCATCAGGTCATGTGTGAAGATACGATGCTACTTGACTAGTTTGCATAGGCAGTCCGACCCTCAGAGGAAAAACCTTTACCGGTGGTTTCTTTCCCAGGGAGGTTTCAGATGGGTAGTGGAGAATTTTCACCGCCCTAAAACCCCTAGGTGAAATGGATCTCGAACCGGGGTTCTAGAGCAGGAAAAACAACGCGCAGAGGGATACACGTATCGAGATCCATTTCACCTAGAGGTTTTTTAGGGCGGTGAAATAAGGGACTCAATAAGGGAGCCTAGTCGGTCCTTATCGCGTAGTGGGACTTAAAGAGTCCGACCTCGCGAGTTGCGCTAAAGAGATGCTCCCAGAGGAGACAGCACGAGCAGTGCGGGACTGCGGGAAAGGTGCGGGACGTGTTTTCATTGCGGGATCTGGGCATATAAGACCTATACGACCTGTACGAACTTTCCCGCCGCTTGCTGCTTCCCAGTGAAGGTTAGCAAATTGCACGGGATTTCCCGCGTCCCGCACGTGGCTTGCTGCGCTCTTGCCCATTGTTTCGGTACAAACCGCCATAGAAAATCTTAATAATACATTAAATTAAGTATTCTAAAACGTTCACACTCGTTATATGTTATAGCATATAAACCTCAAAGCAATTGCAACTCGTTCTTCTGGAGATATTGGTTCTCGCTAGTTCGTGTATTGCTTTTTAATGTTATTTTTAATTCAATTGCAAATTCCACTAAACAAAATGAGGTGTCATTCTGAAATAAATATTAATATCTTGCAACATCTCTACGTACGTAGTTCTGGCATTAAGGTGTGATATTCACAAAATGTTTTACGTTTAGAATTAATTTTGTGAATCCATATTCTTCTTTTCCGAAAGATATAAAAATACTTAGGAAACAGGATGCAGCGGGGGAAATAATTTCCTTGTTCCGTATTATTCTAATAACTTAGCACGTTATTCATCTTCGGCTAGAACTAGTAAAATTAGCGCATCTTCTTCATCTGAAAACATTATTGATGTTAACTTAAATTAAAAATCTTTATTCAAAAATATTAAAAATACTTAATTATTTAGTGAAACTGCTGTGTTCGCTGGAATGCGTCTAGAAAATGAATTCCCCTTCCCGAAATGGTGTGGAGGGCCGTGCGGTACTGTGCAACAGTCCCCCACTGGTGTGAGAGGGCCTTAAGATGGCACAAATGAGTCCCGAAACGTATTTTTTATTAATAATAAAAAGTCTGCCAATTGTCGTTAAATATATCTTATTACAAGTTAAAACACGTTAAAATAAAATATTAATAAACATTTTATCTTAAAATTATTAAAATATTACTTACAAGAATAGGGGAAGCCAGGGCAAAACGATGACCCTACATCTTTCTGTGATTGTTTCTACTATTTCGTGGATAATTTATTTATTAAGTTCCCAGTTGATACTAAATTGTTACGTTAATGTCTTTATCTAAGCTGAGTTAGTGTTTTTTATTGTAAACAGTAGAGATTTATTTATTTACATGTTTTCAGACGTCTTAAGGGCTAACTAAAGTTGATTGTCCATGCTTTCTTCCAGTAAAACAAGATGTCGTTGTATGGCCATAACACAATTTTCGTGTTGGGACAAAATGGGGCAGAATGATCCCTTAGGAAAAGAGACAGAATCCATTTTTGCATTAATTATGAATTATGTGCCAGATTTGTAAACCCTACTCACATGAGCAATGTGCGGGAGTGGATGATGACCATACATTTGCGACCTTTGCAATAGAAATAAATCCATAGCAAGTAAAAATTTAAATTTATAAAATATTGTGTGATAAAAATAGTGTTATAATATCTGTAAAGTATATAAAAATGTCATATTTAAACACTTGAAAAGTGTGGGACCATATTGCTCCATCTTCCGGGGCAAAACGATCCTTTATACGGAATGTATTAGAAAATATGTTCAGCTTTAAATTTTTTATTCAAAAATCTCCAAAGAAATCGCAGTACTAGCTATAAACTCTTCAAAATATATGAGTAACGTTTTTCAGACTATTGTGAATCTTAAGTATAATATAGGCGAATACACCTTAGGAGGCTCATTTTGTCCCAGGTTCCCCTACATATTTATTGCACTGAACCACTGAAAAAAAGTTTTACAGCTAGACTTTAACATTCCATGTAATTCAGGACTAAATTTTTGTGGTACAGATTTCTATGTGCTGTTATTTGAATTGATGAGGATGTTATTTTGACGTAACAATTGATAATATTTTGTAATAAATAAATAGATTAACGATTAATTTGCCCCACGTTGGTGAAGCCATATATGTAATAATCACCCTGTTAGGGTTAATTAATGAATCAATTAACGAAAATTTATTTATATTTACAATTTATTGTTGATATATTTACATTGTATAAGACCTATTTTGCACGCCGAATTTCATCCAGTTCATCTTAAATATTTTAATTTTTCATTTATTAATTCGTGGCATTTATGAAAATACAGTTCTTATATCATTACAATCAATTACGTCGGATCACTATGTCTCAGGGTCACTCCTGGGTTTGATAATTAGAACAAAAGCAATGTATAAACTGACAATTAACAATTCAATTATAAAAAGTTAACCTAAAACAATATGAAGATAAGAGAAAAGAAAATTGAATGAAACGAAAACTGAACGGAATCTGACTAAACCTTTATAATTATCGTTTACAAATTTGTATAAAAGTTGTTACTCACGGAATGTCTGTCTGGTACCAGATCTCTCTCTTGTATCTTGAAAACTACCACACTAAAATGCCATTTTTACACTGACTCTACACTTCATTGAAATTTTTAATACACACGATTGAAATACTCGTCCTCTGCTATCTGGAACCTCGGATGAGCCGCCCCCTTTGGTCAGCTAGTGGATGCCGGTCTCCTCTATGCGAAAACTGTTCAATCAGCGTGAAGCAACCAATTGCTTCACCGTGTGAAAATTATTATGTTAATCTCTCCGTAAAAATATTTGCTTTCTTTCATGTAAAAATACAGGATCTCGCCATTCGTACTTTATATCTGCAGACTTTACTGTTTGTTGCTCAAGGTGAACTGAACTGTATTATATCTCCCCGTCGACTTTTAACTGTTTCATCTCTCGTACGCAGATATTAGACTACTTCACCTTTCATCGCCGATTCCAGACTACAGTTCTCCAAGCGCATACTCAGTTCTCTAAGCGCGCGGTCTCCATTGTTAAACAAAGGAAAAAACCCGCCTTCATTGTCGCCTTTACGCATTCATACCGCTAACAATTTAATTATATTAAAACAATTAATGGCCTGTTTAATTGGTATTACAATATACAACATCAACTTATTCGTTGTAAATAGGTCCAGTATTTGTGAGAAGAATTCGTGCCACTTTCATATTCATGAGCTGGACGACAGACCCAGCATGTGGCCTTGGATTGGCTCGATGGTGCAATCGATTTCCCATATATCTCCTTTCCGGACGTTTATTCCTCGCTTTTCTTTAGCCACATCGGTAGAACGCTCCTTCAGGGACTAACTAGGACGGACAAACACTGATAAACAAATCCTTCAGTACTGAAGAAACAGATCAACATTAGTTTTCACACGGCGGGCTTTCTTGAGTCAGAGTGAGGAAGAACTCTTACAGTAAGTTGCTTTGTTTCGCGATCATATCATTCACCCAGATATGATCACCATCAATAGGAAGTCCGCGTAACTTTATTGAAGTCGTCTGTAGAATTTCACGCGACAGGCTACTGTTTCAGATCGTCACTGGAAAATCTCAATCCAATTCTCGTTCAGTTCGTCGGACAAACTCCCGTCCAACACGACAACTTCACAAAAATTTCAGATTTATTGGACGATCTTTTCACACTTTATACCTTTATACCAAATGTACGACTGAAATGAAAATATAATACGTCTGTTTTGAATTATAATAATAAGATAAAATACAAAATGAAGTGATATAAATACCACCCAACGTTTCTTGAAACTTTTGTTCCTTTCTTCAGGTGCTAAAAAACACAAGTGACACAACCAGGAACAAAGTTTCGAGAACGTTGTATGGTATTTACATCATCACCTCATTTTGTCTGTCATTTGGCGATTTTATCTTATTATCAAATTACGATTATCTAGTCTAAAAAATAAAAATCTGTTTGTGTATGTTCTACATACAAATCTATAATTGGCCAAATTTTGTACACATGTTCCTTTCGAACCGGAAACAAACACTTTGGAGACAAGAAACCACTATGACCCACACGGGTGGGGATGGAAATTTTCAAAAAATTTTAAAACCGGCGAATATTTGCGTTAAATAAATATTTTACTGGGTCAATAAGATTGATAGTGTTTCTCCGGATGTTTTTACTTTTGTGTATAATTACAACCCCTTTCGGCTTGGGAGGGGAGCGCCCTTAGGGGTGGGGGTGCAGAGGCGTCACATAAAAATAAAGGGAAAACAACCGAGATTATGGATGGCTCTGAATTTAATTACGATTAGTCATGCACCCAGCTAGTTGAAAATAAAGTAATCTTACAGGATGACAAATCTAATGAAAAATATAAAAACTGATCTTTTAAGTTTTTAATCCTGTCGTCTTTTTATTGCTTCTTTTATAATTAAGAAATCATTAATGTTAAAATGTGTTGAATATATTTTCTTATGTAATATAAATTAAAAATTAAGTAGACGCTACATGGCATGGCAGCCAAAATCTCGGGGAAGAGGAAAGAACAAATATTGGTTTTTAGGGGGGGTGGAGGCTTCTCGTTTTGAGATGCAAGAAATATGGCAAAACTTATGTTTTTTCTTGTTAGAATTGCCACGTAAAGTGATGTTTAAATAAAATATGTTCGGTCGGTCGTATAAGAAAATACGTTTTCTTCATTGAGGTGTGGACGTGAATACATACATTCCGTTTTCGTTCTCATAGACTGTTGAAATTTATAATTGAGGAGCTGAGATTCATCGCGAATAGGGTTTCTATGTGATAACAAGATACCTGCGTATATAAATACAATAATTGTTTCGGTTCTACAACCTTTCAGGGCATACGTACAGAATGACAAGAACTGTCAACGATATTTTTCGTCTTAAATTAACTATTTCTGCGGGGACTTACGAGAATACATGACTGACAGCATTAAATCAATAAAGGCTCTGTGTAAAGGGATTTTTCTTAAAAAAAAATTGTTTATTTCATCTTGAACACTAATTATGATGAAGTACATAGCGAAACCTGCTACAAATATTAAAATATTATTTTGACAGAAACAGTTGCGTTCAATAAAATTAAACTGTCACCCACCAACCTGCATCACGTTTGTAAGACAAAGTATATCATAGGGAATATTTGGTCGTTTAGGTTGTCTGTTACGTTCTTCAACATTGTCTTGATACAATAGTTTCATGTTATAGAAAAAAGTGTGAATTTCAATTTCTATTATAAATCAATTTTTTCTTTTGGTGAAACATAAAATTTTAGAAAATTATATGAATTAATAACAATATTTTCAAAAATAACTTAAGTTAAATATCTTCTTATCTTTATGTAATGTCAAAACATACAGTTCCCCTTCTAACTAGTTTTTTCATTGGAGCTCTATTGAACTCAAATTTTGATTACATTTATCAGTTTTCAACAGTAACAAGTTTTTTTTAAAAAAAATTGTTTAGAACAATGTATGTATGATTCATTATAATTTTAATAATGAAGTATAACTATTCCTTCATTTTGACGACATGTGCTGTTAAATCAAAGGAATTGTGTCCACTTTGATGGGTTAGTTGTTCATTTTGTATGAACCTCTTAGTACACAACTGTTTTCATATAAAAACAATTCAACAATATTATGATTGTGCAGTCTGCCTGCAGGCAGTACACATTGTGTGTGACAAAAGAGGAAAGCGTTACTGAAAATTTGAAGAGTCCTGTCCAGCACGGTGTCACTTGTCTTCAATTACTGGTAAGCTATCTATTTTTCAAATGGTTCCTAACAATTATTCTGACAATACCACATCCTTACGAATTTGTGCCCAACCAGGACGCACTTCAGACCTACTAACCTGATGAAGGCTTGTTGTTGAAAATTTTATTTTTATTTCTGCACACCCTGACTTTATCAACTGTTGATTTCAGGTGTCAGCATCTAAACCTACAACTTTGACGCCTCAACCCACCTAAAACAAAGCCCCAGCAATAACATCCTTAATCTATCTTCTAAAAATTTAAGTGAAGATGAAATTTCTGTCCTCACTTTCTTCCCCACCCCCACCCAAGACCCCTTCAGACTTGCCTGGGACACCATTATATTCTGCCAAACAGTCCAGTGGAAACTACATTTCACTAAGAAATCTCCAATTAACACAGATTCACTTAACACCACAAAGAACTATCCAAACTACCTCCTATGAACTCCCCCACTGAGAGGATTTCTGCTTTGGTCCAATAGTAGAAAAGTTACCCTTTTATCCAAGACACCAACCATTTCCTACACTGGCTCCATGAACTCCCAAAACCTCTTCCACCTGATACCCTTTTGGTTACTATAGAAGTCTCACTTTACACCAATATCTCCCATTCTAATGGTCTAGTAGCACTTCAATATTTTTTGTTCCACAGGCCACAAAATTCTTTCCCCACCACCATTTTCTGATTTCCATCACCCAGTTTGTCCTCACCAGAAATCATTTTTCCTTCCTGACAACATCTACCACCTATGGGCACCCAGATGCCCCCCCCCCCCCCCCATCTGTGAAAGGTCCACCTAAATTCCTCCCCATTGACACTCTTAGCCTGGTTCAGGTTCATAAATGACAATTTCACAATGCTATGGACCATGGACCAGATTCCCTATCCAGAATCCTCCACACCTTAAACTCCAAACACACTGTTAAGTTAACTTGGAACTACTCCTGAACCAAAATCACTTTTATGGATGTTGACCTACAACCTGAGTTCCGGCATGATCAACACATCTGTCCACATAAAAACCATGCTCCAATACCTGCACTTCACAAGTTGTCACACAAACCACACCAGATGATGCCTCCCATACAGTCTAGATCTCAAAGAAGCACACATTTGATCCACCTGGAATAGTCTGGCCTCCTACACCAACCAAATCCTCAATGCCTTCACCAATAAAAACCTCCTTCAATAACAGATAACCTGTAGTAGTAAACCTACTTCCCTGGACTACAAAAAATCAATTCCATTCTCCACCTAGCCTAAACTGGACTGCAATCCAACACTGATCTAAAAACCATCCTTCCCACCTGCCCAAGAGTTTACTTCAGACGCCCACCCAACCTCCCCAATTTACTTGTCCACCCATGCAAAGCCCATACCCTCACACACCTAGGCCAGGTTACAAACCTTGCAGTAGGAACAGATGCCAGTTCTGCCCTATCCTACTTCACACAAAAACATACAAAATCAAAGAAAACATCACCTGACTATCCTACCACATAATCTACCAAATTAATTGTAGACTCTGCCCTGCATTTTATAAAGACTAAACAAAAAGACAAATAGTCAACAGCACGGTGAGAATTTCAAAATTCAATTCCCTATAACTGCTCACGTCCAAAGCTCATCACAAGCAATTTTGACCAATGCTTTACACTCACCATTCTTATTCATTCATCAGAGGCTGAACTCCAGCTATGGGAACTCTCCCTCCAACATGTCTTACAGTCTAGACAAAGCCATGGTCTCAACATAATTTAATTAGTGTACTTCATAATCACTATCCCTACTTGCATGAGTGCATGTCAGCATATACGAGTATGCATAAAGATAATAAGGAAATGGCATAGTCAAATAATTGATGAGGATTACACGAGTATGAAAGACAGGACAATGGCACACAGTATTCAAAGTTAGTATTTTATGTGTCATTACATCTCCATTGGATCCACCTTCTTTCTCCTGATGAAGGAGGCCAACAGCACTAAAAATGTGAAGAATTTACACCTGCCCTGAATGATAACGCCGAGCTCCAATTTTAGAAAAGCCACCACTTTATCTGTTTTCTTTCCATACAATTATTTTGGCAATGTCACATCCTTACACAGTCACACTCGATCTTTGGATAGTGAGGAAAGATATAAGTAAATAGGAGGAAAGTGGGAATACGCTTTTATGTGAATGCATATTCTTGGCGGTGAATTACACACAAAGAAAAGCATATGTTCAATGCAAGGAGAAGGAATGTAGAAGAAGGAACTCCCTGCATTGACCATATGCTTTCCTTTGCGTGTAATTCTATGCCCAAACGTATGCTTTCACATAATGCGTATTCCCACCTATCTCCTATTTACTTCTATCTTTCCTCACTATCCGAAGCTTGTACGTGTATGTAAGTAAGAGTGTGTGTGTGTGTAGGTGACGAAGTCACATTCGAACTTGGATAGTGGGGGAGGATAGAAATAATAGGAGAAATAGGATTAAGCTTTATATGAATTCATATGCTCAGTCGTACAATCACACACATAGATATTAGTAAGGATATGACATTGTCAAAAATAATTGTGATATTGGTATGGAAAGGAAAGATAGATTGTGGCTTAGCTGAAAGTGAACTTCGGTGTAGCCATAGGGAACCGAAGGTTGTTCTTCAAATAAGGCCGTCAGCCTCCTCCTTCAGAAAGGACTGTTACACCATTCCATGCACTGGCAGGCTGCAGCTATATATATTGTAATACTAATTAGAGGCAAGTAATTATTTTAATAATTGGATCGTTAGCGGTACCAATTTTCAAAATACAACAATGTTTGCGGGCTGTGAGTGCTTTCTGATATCTGTCTGTCTGATATCGTAGGCGGGAGAGGAAGTAAATTTTGAGAGAACCAACAGCGTGGCCCCAAGTACAAAATTCAACCGAGAAAGTTACAAGTTTTTAAATCCAAGTATAAAGATCGGACAGCGAGATACTTTGTAAAAAAATCTGCAAAGAGTAATCAAATATTTGTGCCACATTAAGATTCCTACACATACTGAGATCAACATTTTCCACATAAAGACAATGTGTAACAATGTCTGGCTGATGATCCGGACGTGCAGGAGATCCAGTTCCCGGATGAAAATTCAACCGTGTGTTTGACAATCAAGTGTAGAGTCAGTGATTCATGGCCTTTTAGTGTAAATTGTGTGCCCGAGCCGAAGAAAAACTAAGTCTGGTACCAGCCGAACATTTTGTAAGTAGAAACCAAGTTAACTAAGTTTGTAAATGAGTTAAAGGTATTCATCAGATTTCATTCATCTCATTTTGGTTTTGATTCTTAATTTATAAATTCTATGATTATTCTTTACGTATCAAGCCCAGGTAAACGACCCTGAGAGAAGAGTTATCAAATTTCTAAACGCTAAAACTTTAAATGTACTTAACCTCAGAGAAAATGTTATAAATTTCTATTAAATAATAAATGGTATCGTAAAGTTTAAAGTAGCAATTATTTCATGATCCTTCCTGTTAAATAAGATAAACTGTTCCAGAACGAATTATCAATTAGTTAAAACTGTTAATTAATTGTAACATTAATTAAATAATCTTTTGTTAAATAATTTAGTTAATTAGATTGCCAATTATTGATTACAATATATATAAATGTAAAAGCCTCAGATGCTGAACTCAATCTTTGGGAACTCTTACAACCTAGACAAAGTCCTGGGTTCAGGGGAGACCACACTGCGACCACCCATAAAACTGATTGCAGTGCTTTTATATATACATATATATATATATATATATATATATATATATATATATATATATATATATATATATATATATTCCAGAAAACTACATGAAATTTGAAAAAACAGTTTTTTATTAAGAATACAGCATTACTATTGGCAAATATATATCTTACAAAATTGACATTCTTTATTTTTATTATCAAACTTTTCAGAATTATAAGCTTTCCATCAGATGTCCAATGTAAAGTAGCATTAACAAATTTTGGTTGTGTAACATACATTAATCACAGAATTGAGTAAATGCAGACCTTACCAGTTACACAAAATATAACAATATAATTTTTACAGTATAATAACTGTAAAAGATCATTTTATTGACCCAATTATATACACAGTTCCATAACTGAACTATTAAAACTGCCATTGCAATCTAATAACAAATCTCATAAAATATGAAATTATGTGCAAAAAGAAGGTGGTAGCTCATCCATCTGTCACATCTTTACTAATTCTTAGTAAATGTAACACAATGGCAAGATCATGCAAACAATATGAAATGCATACTCAAAAAAGTCAAAATTTTACATAATGATTTTCTGTTATCTACCACTGGCCGAGAAAACTTTCTTCAAGACAATTGTACACTGATAAGCTTCTCTGCAGTCTGAAAGAAAATTATATTAAAGGTTATTGCTTTAATTATTGACTTTAATAATTTTGTCCTTACATGTTACTTACGCGTAAAATTATTTTATAAATTTAGAATAGATTTCCAATTAGACTTATTTTACAAGACATGGGGAATATTTTATGTTGTTTAGCTGTTTCTATAAATACGATGGTAGTGAAGTTAATTAATAAGCAATATGAACCAATTCATGAACAGAAGAAATATTTTCAAACTAAACTCAACCCATAAGGCTTTGGAAGGTGAATTAGAGGTCTGATCAAGATTTTCCCATCACGGTCCTTTATTTCAATATGAAACCTTAAAGAGTATTGGAAGGACCAAAGAATTAAAAAAAAAGACATTTGAATATAAGTAAGAAAAATTAATAATCTTAATTATGTTGCATCATTTTATATTATGAAATTTAACATATTCAAGACATTCGACAAAATAGTTACATAGCAAGAAAACATTCTTTGAGGACATTAAAAACAAATGTTTCTGATGTACATAGGAAAAATTAATTATCTGGGATTTTATTTTATTATATATGAAAAAATTTATGAATTCATTTTGTCCCATGCAGACTTGTGAGGTCATTGATAGCCAAATGATAGCACAGTGCAAACAACTTCCAAGATGATGAAGCCCTAGTGATGCTCAAGAAGGTAGTCTGAGGTATAAACATCTGGGAGAACTAGTTTAAACTGGAAAAATATGAGAGCTTGATAAATCTCGGTTCACAAGAATTTGGCACAAACTATATTCACACAACTGCATTCACAGGAATTCCGGCACTCAGATAAACATGACTTTCCAGGGACTTGGAATATATCATGTCAACACCATAGTGAAAGTTGCCAATTTACATTGGTTGGTATCATCTGAAAGTTGAAGATATGGTGGGCAGAAATTTTGCCAACTAAGGTTTTAAAATTGTCATCAGAGAAAGCAGAAAGACAATTACTTGACAGTTGGTGCTTTGCAGAGAAGATAAAGAATTCAGTTGATACTTTGTTGTATGTTATTACTATGGAAATATGTACTCCATGGGTTTAAATGATAGAAAAAAAATGGAAAAATATGTTACATGAAGAATATAAATTCTAAAATCAGATTATCTGAACCACAAAAATTTCAATATTACCAGACAGAGAATTTACATACAATTTGGAAACTATATATATATATATATATATATATATATATATATATATATATATATATATATATAAAACATTAGAAAGCATCATATTCAAGACAATTCCGGAGATACTTACTCTTTAAAACCTGCTGCTACCTCTTCTGTCTTTTTAGGATGGCATACTAATGTGGTTCTAGATCGTTCTGGATCAAACAAAGGTGCAACATACTTGGGCCCGACACGATTTAAGTCGTCAATTGACACCTGAGAGATCAAATGTACTAAACGCCTGAAAAGTGCCAAAAATTATTTATAATATGAATTTTACCTCAGAAATATGTTAAAAAAATTGTCTTACATATTGTCCAGAGAAATTTATGTACATACAAGATTCTACAAAATTAATAAATACAAACTGTACCATGTTAATGTGTCATTCTTTTACAGAAAATTTAAATATTAGTGTGTACCTTTATTGGCTGATTATATGAAAATTCGTACAGTAAACAAGTAATTTTATTTAAACACTGAATGTATAAAATATCCAGTAGGGAGTTGTTAAAGTGTTAGTAAAAGCCCTGGAGTGGACAGGTTGGCATAACTGAGAAACAGTGACAGTACAATACAAAGACTAAACAAACCAAACAATTTTATATTTTTTATATGGAAAATGGTAAGGTCTCATAATTCTATTTAATGAGCTGATTTCTTCTTCTTCCAATCCCCTGTGCCATCAAGCATCGGGGTATCCTCTTTCTATCCATCTACACCACTATGACTTGTTTCCAGCCAGTCTTCTCATTTTGACCAGTGTTTTGCCTCGGTTTTGAACAATTCTCTCAATCCTGTATAATAATATAATGCTGAGCCTTCCGCTTCCTGCTCTTCCTTCTACTCATATTTCATGGACCTGCTTTACTTTCCAGTCCTGATACATCCTTCAAACATGTCCATTCCACTTCAACTCTGGGTGGGCAGATGGACTCGACGTAGAGGGTTCATCCAGGATGCTGCCCCCTGGGTATACCAGAATGCTGGATTCAGGGGAGACCACACAGTGACCACCTGTAAAACTGATTGCAGTGTTTCTTATCCCACAGATGTGGGCAACAGACTTGTTGCTTCTAGTGCCTATGTATGGGAGATGCATGCAGCGAGTTACATCGAACTTTGACTATTCTCAGTAGTATAGTAGTACTCTGGAATAGAGGACTTCTGAATGGTGCAGCATAAAAGGAGAAGCACAGTGATGAGGAGTGGCCAGTTCTCATGGCCCTTGGTGTCAGATAGTATCCTTTATGAGCCTGGGAGATAGACAATAATAAGCCAGGGATGGTCATGGCAATCACTAGTAACTGAGTCCGCTCAAGGCATAAAAATGGGATAATTATGCTCATTAGGCACAGCCATTTGCTGAACAACTTCCCTTCCATGTTAACCCTTTGGCCTAAAATTATGTGTGAGGCTCATGGTCAGGTTTTCGAACCAAAGCTGATTATCACGAGACTGTGGCGTTAAACATCGGTCAGGCCAAGTGTAAACATCACGTGTCATGCCGGGGATATGTTGGTTGAGCCAAATGTAAACACCACATGTCATGCCCATGGTTTGTTGATGTGTCCCACTTTAAATAGCACATTCAAGGCTAGTGGACTCAATTGCATGTTATTCTTGACTATGTTTGCACATTAAAATATATTTTCTTAAACATATTAGAGAAGTATCCCCATACAATGTCTTCAAAAATACCATTTTGTGATGTTGACAATGACAGTTCTGCTGTCGTTTCATTCAAAGATTTGTTGGATACTTCGGTTAGTGATGATGACAGTAGTGACATTGTACGTCCTGCACAAAAAAGGTAGAAGCAAATAGTTATTTTGGGTGTAAGAAATTATGAAAGTGGCATTATTAATCGATCTGGGTTTATACACACACTCCTGGCATAAAAGTGACAACCTTATGTCAGTTAGGAGCAAATTAAAAATGAATTGAATATATTTAATAATCGATTCTGTGAACATATTGTAACAGAGCCTAATTGATACATGGAACAATTAAAAACCAATCCAAGCAACAATTGGGTTTCCTGTGGATTGTAATGAAATAAAAATATATTTTGCAATTATGCATAATAATGGCTCAGGTGAAAAAACCAACAATTCCAATGAATTGGTCTAAGAGGGCCATTACCGAAACACCTGTATTTAAAAAACCATGCTGTTTAGAAGATTTCTGCAAATAACCAGATTTTTACACTTTCAAATAATATGGGTGACAGTACAGTTAAATTAAGTAATCTAAAACCTGTGATCAATTTTTTTAATGAAAAATTTAAAGAAGTATATACAATGAAACAAGACATTGCTACCAATGAATCAATTGTGAAACATAACATGCCTTACAAACAATTTAATCCATCGAAAAGGGCAAGGTGTGGCATTAAATTTTACAAATTGTGCGAGTCTGAATCTGGTTATGATTACAAATTTAAAATATATACAGACCATGATTAAATAAATTATGATGGTAGCACTTCTGAAAGTGTGATCAAAGAGCTATCACAGTCAATGTTACACAGATGCCACACATTATAAATAGATAATTGGTACTCTTCACCAGTTATTTATGACACTATCATACCATAATAAAACTAGTGTCATTGGCACAGTACGTTCTATTAGCAAGAACAGCCCAAAAAATTCTGTAAAGCTAGACTAAAAAGGGGAGAATATAGAATGAGAAGGAGTAATGGAATGCTGGCTTTAAAATGGACAGACAAACAAGATGTGTATATGATGTCTACAAAACACGAAACAGTAGAAATGACTACACTTCAATCGTACTTCGAAACCAAAGTGTGTCATTGAATACAACAAAGGAATGATTTTAATTGATCAGCAAGACAAGGTCCAAGTGTGCTTTCCAATTAAGAGACAATATCTGAAAGGATATCAAAAAATTTTAGGCTCTGCAAAGTTTGTACAAAAAATAAAAAACCTAGTGAAACAATGTGGGAGTACAAAAGATACAAAGTTCCTTTACATGTACCAGTATGTTTCGAAAAATATCACACCATCGAAGATTATTAACATTTTGTAATTTTTGTAAAATCACTAATTGTTTTCAATGAGAATTTATTCAGGAATTGGACTTAAATCTTATTTATTCTTTATTTCGAGATAATAAACCTTTTTTGATATATTATATCGTCTATTAACCTTTATTGTTTGTTTAATTTCATATATCAATTAGTTTTAATTAATTGTTTTGTTTTAATTTTTCACTTGTATTTTTGTAATTTATTAAGTTAACATTTCCTGGATTATATTTTTCTAATAGATATGACACCCCAAGTAAATCATGTGTGATTGGTATAACTTAAGACAGATTTGCCAAGTCATGGAATGGCTCGAAGGCTCAGAAGTTCTATTTACGTTCTGGGACCATGCTGTTGAATATTAAATCGTATGCCAAACGGTTAAACCAAAACTATTGTTTTAGATTCTATCTATTTTAGAAGAAGCAAGGTAAAAGAGCACTGATTGGTATAAAATGTTTCTCCTTACACCTCTAACTATAATTATGAATGATATAGTAAGAAACAAAAGCAGAGATACATCTAACTATTTAATGTCAAATTATTAATTTTGTAAATTGTGGTGATAAAAAATTGTAGGTAACACATAATTTGAAATATTATATTTTAATGTTAAAAAATAATGTTTTCAATTGACTGTATTGCTTATTAAATTATAATTGTAAAATTATATTAAATGATGATTTTACTTAATTACCTGTTATGGTTATGATCCACACCTTTGAAATAAGAAAGTACAGATTGGGTAACCACATCTCCAATGCTCTTTTCATGTTCAATAATCTCAAATATTAATGAACTCTTTGCTGATTCTAATAATGTTTGGTCCCATTTTGCATCTTCACAAAGCTGTGCTTCCTAAATAAATTGTCAGGAACACAGTGTAAATGAATATAAAAGAAGCATGATAAAGTCTGAATTCTAAATAAAAAAAATAAGGTAATCAATAATGGACACACTAATAAATAAAGCAGAGTGTTTGTATATTTGTATGTTTGTTAGCCCCCAGAAGCGGGGGTGGAAATATTAAAACATGCTAAAACAGCCAATATTAGAGTCAGATAAATATTTTTAGGGGTCAAAACGATTGACAGTGTTTCTATTTATCTTATCTGTGAATAATTTCAAGCACTTACAACATGGGTAAGGTGCACCCTTAGGGGTGGGGATAGAGGAGCGTTACAAGAAAATAATGTGAAAACAACTGTGATCCAAGTCAAATCGGGGTTATGGATGTCACCGAGTTTATTTAGGACAACCTTGGTAACTCACAGGGGTTGGTGGAACTGGGAGGAGCTGTGTGGAGGTGGTAAAATTTTTAATCATGTTAACCAGTATATATATTCATCGAAAGAAACCTTTTCTGCGTCAATACGTTTAACCCCTTTCAGCATGGGAGGTGAGCACATATGTGTAACATAAAAGTACAAGTTGCAAAAGCAACTGGGATTAGAGTCAAATCACGGTGTTAAGGATATATGACAACCCGGGCAATGCCGGGCACCCAGAACAAGAGGAGGCAATCTTATCTATGTTTGCAATAAAATTTTTCAAGAAACAATACTGCCATTCAAATCTTAGGCATAGTATCACCAAAGCTAAATATTTTGTTTATCATTTGTGTGACAATTCAAGCACATATGGCAAGATACAGTAACAGTATAGGCTCTGAGGCTGTGCTAAAAAACTACTGTCTTTGCCTTAATTTAAATTAGTGATTGAATTGAAATACATGGACATCAAGATTAATTAATCTTTGTAATACATATAATGAAAGTCACAACCCAATGTAAATTTCAATTCACAAAGGTTAACTCGAGAAGGTATGTAAATTGTAGTCCACACCCATCCAGCACTTGCAATTTGATTCTCTTTGCTGAAGAAGAGGGCAGAGAGCTTCTGAAAATTTGAAGTACATGCACCTGTTTCGAATTGCTATACTTTTCAAATTCATGTTAACCACTCACTATCTCTATTTCCTTTCCACACAATTATCTTGACAGTCACATCAATATCAATATTCACTTTGTGAATCAAAATGTAATTTTTTTTAAAACTACTGATTAATATAATCTATTGTTAGAGTAGAAGTTGATTACTTTGGATTTCAGATTTATTTAAGGGTGAATTATCAAAAATATGTTTCTCATGGTTTAAATATCATAACCAACACTTACCACAATATTTTTTGCTTCTTTGTATGCTGCCACACAATTTGTCGTTCTATATAGGCTCATATGCAATAGACCTTCATGAGGTCTTGGAATAATATTATAACTATATGCTAGGCCCATTCCTCTTATTTGCCTCCACATTGGGCCCTGAGGATGACAATACAAATTACAATTTAAACCAATACAGCAAAAGCTGCAATAATAATTTGAAATACAAAATTTATTCTAAATATATACATTTCAACTAGACGAACCTCTAACTGTGTAAGATACTGAAGGAAAACAAGCAGAGGTGCCAAGTCAGGATCGTTGAAATCTTTTATAGATTGAGTTGATTGACAGAAATATGCCGACTCTATACAGCCAAGACCAACAACACAATTTGATGCAGGACTTTCTCCAGGAGGCAATAATAGTGACCAGTCAGGAGTAACATTCAACCTGGAAATACACATAATTTGTATTCATGTAACAGAAATCAATATACATACTGTGATTGCCAGCATGATGTGCAATTTCTGTTCTGTATTCAAGAAGGGAGCTTACACCCTTGATAATTAGACATGCTCCTTTATATATAGGCTTACCTGAAATTGAAGCTCAGCATAACCAGTCGGAACAACACGATGTCTTCAATTTTTGGGAGGTTGTCAGCCCCTTCTTCAGGAAAGAGAGTCACAGTCCACAACCAGCCAGCACATGCAATTTGATTCTCTTTGCTGAAGAAGAGGGCAGAGAGCTTCTGAAAATTTGAAGAACATCCACCTGTTTCGAATTGCTATACTTTTCAATTTCATGTTAACCACTCACTATCTCTATTTCCTTTCCACACAATTATCTTGACAGTCACATCAATATCAATATTCACTTTGTGAATCAAAAACAGAGATTTTTTGGTAACAGCAAACCCCCTGTTTCAGGCTTCATTGAAGTATAAGATGCTTGTTCCAAGCCTCCTCCTACTTCGTATGTTTCTAGAATTACTATTATTCATTCATCAGACTCATTTTAACAGCTCCTTGAAGATTTCTTCTTCTTCTTCTAAGTCTAGGTGTATCTTTTAACTTGTATCAACAATGCTTAGTTTCCTGATCAAACACTGAAGTATTTGACAAACCTTGGACTTGAAGTCTTCACAGTGCCTCATAAATGTTGACTTCGCTAATATTTATTTTGATGTAATTAGAAACAGACATGATCAGTGTGGCTTACAGAACGAAATTGCACTAAACAGGATAGATTTTCAAACAAAATTTCAACTTAACTTCCACTAGATATAATGTATTTGTATGATATGCTTATTTGCATCATTATCCTGAAGTAATCTTTGTGATACAATTTTATTTTTATTTGATTTACATGGAGAAAATAAGCAATAAAAACACAAAAAATGAGAGCTGCAAGAAATTTTGAGAGCAAATAAATAATATAAGAAATTCAAGAACCAATTGTCTTTATAGACAATGGTTGTGATACCCCACAATAGACTTTAACATTATAAAATATATGTATAACATGATGTATCAACATAAGAAGCACAGTGCTTGCTCACCACATAGTGCAGATATGTCCGAGCTGTTTAACATGAGCTTTTGTTACAGCAACTTGGTATGGTAAAAACTATTTTCAAAAACATTGTCAGATGGAAATATATTGTGTTCTGTTCATGATATGTTGTATAACAAAAAACTCATTCATAAAAGGTAAGAGATGATAAGTAGAGGGAGTGACAAAAAGACCTTGCTGCTGTCTATGTATAAGGTTTGTAAGAATATAATCAATGTTTTAAGAATGTTAGTGGGGTTGCACCAAGAGGAGCTTTCCTAAACCTCTCCAGCTATACAGAAATAAATTTAAGAAAATAATAGTGTATCTGATGAGCATTTTGAGGAAGAAGCATCTCTATAACTGAACATAGAGGGTAAGAAATCTTCAATTAAATTAATCAAACTATTTTAAAATTTAAATAGTTAAATTCCTTACTTTCTCCTCACTGAGACCTTTTCAGTTGGCAGTAGCTCTTCCCATGGCTTAAGGAGATCAGGAAATTTCATCTGTAATTTGTCTACATTGGTTGCCAAATGCACAACCATATTTTCTGGACTCGTAATTTTTTGCCGTACCATTTCTATATTTTTAAGTACTTCATTACATCCATCATCAGATTCAAGTTTCTTTATTAAAGATGTCAGAAATTTTTGTTGGCGTATCATACTAGCTGAATAATGGTTGCTTTCTGAAAAACAAAATAAAATTGTTTCAGACTAGCAATGCTACATTGGAATAAAATAGCATTTTTATCAAGTATTAAAACTTATTCAAATAACACAAAACCTAAATGTATGTCATTATAATGACAAAATTAAACTTTACAGAGTAACCTGCAGTCCGCAGCCGGCTGGTGCTCAGAATGGGGTAACACTCCTTCCTGAAGGAGGAGGCTGAGAGCCTCCGAAAATTTGAAGTTCCTTATGACGACACCGCACTTCACTTTCAGGTAAGCCACAACCTATCTCTCTGTCCTCTCCATACCAATATTGCAATTATTTTTGTCAATGTCACATCCTTACTAATATATATATATATATATATATATATATATATATATATATACAGCTGGACTGCAGTCCACAGCAGGAAATATATATATATATATATATATATACAGTTGGCCAGTACACGGAATAGTGTAACACTCCTTCCTGAAGGAGGCGGCTGAGAACCTTTAAAAACTTCCTTTAGGTCCCTATGGCTACACCATATATATATGGCCCACAGCTGGCCAACACACGGAATGTAACACTCCTTCCTGAAGGAAGAGGCCTCCAAAAATTTGAAGAACATCCTTCTGTCTTTTGGAGGCTGTCAGCCCCCTTCTTCAGAAAAAGTGTGTCACATTCAGTGCACCAGCTGGTGGCAGACGTCAGCCCTTCTGTCCCAAGTGTACACCAAAATTAAATTTCAGGTAAGTCACCAACTATCTCTCTTTCTTTTTAGTTTTGTCAACTGATGAGTGCAATTGTGTTGCTCTAGGTTCTTCTTAGCACCTGAAGAAAGGGATAAGGATCCCAGAAATGTTGTGTAGTATTTATATTATCACTTATTTTGTCTGTATTAATATGTTCAAAGCATGGAGAAGGAAGGAAGAAGGAGAGAGAATATTCAATATTCAACAAGGGGAGGGCTTGAACCTACAAATTCTGCTCAGTATATAAAAAATATAATACTTAAGGAAAATGTGATGAGGTCAACTATAATGTCACATTTAGATAGACAAGAAATATTCAAGAACAGACAGGCTACTAGCATGGGGGATATTGGTGTAGAGGGTATGAGGAGAGTTGGCGTGAAGCAATGGTTGAAATTGTTGTGGAGCTGTGACTTCAGGCATGAGCAGCTATTGGAAATTGGGTTTGGACACTTTTACAGTGCTGTGTGCTTAGCAATGCATTAAGGTAGGGGTCATTGGTTTGGCCGAAATTGGCAGATGATGATGAGGAGAAGCAAGTAATGTTTGCTTGATTTTGTAGGTGGCAATTTGTGGAGGATTTTGGAGGCCTGTAGTGTGCTGGAGTATGGAGCAGACCTGTTCCTACAGAAAGGATGGCAGCCAAGCTTAAGTAGGGGAGTTTTAGGATGGGCATTAGTAAAGCATCCAGGTTTACAAATGAGTTTTGAAGATAAAAATCACAAAAGTAAGGATACTGCGGAGATTGGAAGGGAGAGGAGTATTGTGGGAAAGATGTTTTTAAGATCTGGGTTGGATTGCAGTCCATTGTAGGCGAGGTGAAGAATGGAGTTGTGCTTTTGTAGTCCACGAAAGTAGGTTGTGGTAAGATGTGGACTACGTTTCTTGAGTTGATCAAGGATGGGTTTTGGTAGTTGGAAAGTGGGCAGTGCATGGAATATTTGTTTCTGGAGGAGGTCACTACAGCATTTTCTGTTTATGAAAGCATTGAGAAGCCGGTTAGGGTAGGTAGTGAGACTGTTCCAAGTAAAGCAAATTTGAACTTCCCTGAGGGCTAACTACATGGGAGGGAGTGTTTGGTATGTTCGGGGTGACAACTAGTGAAGTGAAGATATTGACTGATGTGGTGATTAGGCCAGAATTGAGTTGTATATATACATTGAGGAAGGTGATGCTGGTGAGGGAGTAGTTCCAGGTGAATTTGGTGTTCAGATTTTCAAGAAAATCCAAAAGGGCATCTGGTCCATGGGTCCATAGTATGAAAATATCATCTATGAACTAGAACCATGTTAAGGGTTTCAATGACGAGGAATTTAGGTGTTGCTGTTCCAGTTATCCCATGAAGAGGTTGGAATAGGGAGGGAGCCATCCGGGCGCTCATAGCAGTGCCACTTATTTTGTGGTAGATGTTGTTTTGAAAAGAGAAGTCATTCTTGAGAAGGACAAACTGAGTGAAGAAAATGAGAAACTTAGTGACGGGAAAGAAATTGGTGGCCTGCAAGACAAGAAACTCAAGTGCCATCAGGCCACTAGCATGGGGTATAGTGATATATAGGGAGACAACATCTATGGTAACCAGGAGGGTATCAGGTGGGAGTGGTTTTGACAGTTCATGGAGGTGGTGAAGGAATGATTAGTGTCATTAATGAAAGAAGGTGGTTTTTCTACTAATGGTTGTTTGGATTCATCCACAAAAGTAGAAATCCTTTCAATAGGGGAGTTGTAGCCAGCAACAATCGGGGAGCCCGGGACCTGAGGTTTGTGGATTTTTTGGAGCAGGTAGAAGGCGGATATTATAGGATTATTTTGAATGAGGAACTCAATTGAATAGAGTGATAATTTTTGAAGAGGGCCATGTGTTCCAACAAACTTGTCTATACCAGAAGTTATAGAAGGATTTGGGTCCATAGGGACAGGTTTATAAGTTTTGTCATTCCCCAGCTGGCAAAGCACCTCAGCCATGTAACTTTCCCCATCCATTACGACAGTGGTAGAGCCCTTGTCAGCCGGAAGAATGGCAATATCAGAACAGTGTTGAAGGTTGTGGAGCACTTTGTGTTAGTCGTAGGGAAGGTTGGGTTGTTCCTTATAATATATAAATCATAATTGTATCATTTGTTAAGTTTAGTACAGACAGAGAATCTATGCTGCTAAACAATGTTTCAAAGCCCATTATTTGGCAATGATTCAAAATAAATTTGTTCTGATACTAAAGTACAACTCAGCACCTATCATTAGCTGCTCCTTCCATATGTGTGCATTTCTCGTGAATCATTTATTATAAAACTTTTCATTTTCAGTTAACATGTACTTAAAATATTTCAATTATTTAGGGTTTGCACTTGATAGGGAGTGTTGATTCTATAAAAAGTTCTGAACCACGTCCCCAATTGTGACTGTTGTACAACCCTGCTTCATGTTTTTTTCCATTTTGGCATAAAACCAGAATATTTTCACAAATCTCTAGAAAGACAATTACAGCTTTTGTTTAGTAAGGTGGACTCTAGAAATTTTTAATACATAATGTTTCTCAACAAAGTTCCATGTTTGTACTAGGCATTAACTACACATTAATACCAAATTTAGGCACTAGTAATGACTAATTTAATTCTTACAGATCAACATACGTCACGGTACAATACTTCCAAGATTTTTTTTAATAATATCACAACTGTAATAATAGTTGCTGTGAGTGAAATATTAATAGAATTAAATTAATTGCTTGGCACAATATTCACATCTATTATTACCTTTACTATAGCAAAGTCCTTTCATTAAATCTTTAGCTATACTGTTTCCATTACGTTTCAATTGGGCTACATCATTTGCAATTTTTGCAGATATTATTCGCAATCTTTCTGTTGTGAATTCAGTTTGATATAATAATTCTCTTAATAAGACTATTCCTCTTTCATATTTTGCAGGTTCAAGCTGAAATAAAGAAGATAATATTATATATAGCAATTTGTTTGCAGTCTTCACATCCTCATCCTCCCTACATGGACATGAATATATTGAGCATGGGTAAAGCATCCAGGTTTGCAGATGTGTTTGGGTAGATAATCACCACCAAAGTAATGAACAGACAATGTTGAATCTAATTATACCATTTATTTTCCCGGGAAAGAAAATATTACGCATTAAAAATAACTGAAAAATGATCTCTGCATAAACAGAGTTAATTACCTTAAAGTTGAGTGAATCCATATATATATACTTACTAACTGGGTGCCTGGCATTTGCTGGGTATTTATTTATATTAGCCCAGAAAACTATTAAATTTAACACTAATCTCATTTTAAGAGAGTAAACTACTTGCACATAGATGTACTAGGGGTGTTTAACCCATCCAATGTTTGCTCCTGGATTGTAAGAAAGATATGGACAAAGCTTGGTATAAATTTCTCCACACATTTAAGATTGTACTCAAAACCTTTTCTCAACCATTTCCACCCCGACTTCTGAACTGCAACCTAGCATTCATATTGACTGTCAGAATTAAACTCTGAGACTTCCAAGGCCCCAATTTTCACACCATCTTGGGTGTTTTGCCGTTACATCTAAATAATGCCCCTCTACCCCCACCTGTAAGGATAGTTCCCTTTTACATCAAATGTGATTGAAATGATATAAAAACAACATCAGGAGGCACTTAATCTCTTTGACACATAAAAATAAATATTCTATTCAAATATCAGCCATTTTCACATATTTACAAAAATTCCACTCCCATTCACCCATGACACTCCAAGAGGTCAACAGAAACCTTCATCAGTACACACATAATTACTCACCAAATTTACATTCCAATCAGATAAATGATATAGGAATGAATAAAGGGAGAGCCAAATGAACAAAGATACATTTACATACATACATATATTGTAGAGATTACTAAAGAATTTTTTTTATTTAAGATTTTATATCTTCAGTTCAGCAAAATAGGTGATGTATTTCCATTATGCCCAAGGTTTATGGACATTAAAGGTATAAAAGCCTTGAGTAGTAAACACAGAAGTCAGTCGAAGAGTAGTTTAGCACCAGCGCAGTAGCAGAGCGCCAGCTCAATAGAGCAGTTGGCACTCTTTTTTACATGCAGTAGTGAAGTGTGGGGCAGTAGTGAAGAAGGCTAGCCCGAGGGCAGTCTCAGTAGAGTGGCTGTTGGTGTTACTTACATTTTGCCTGAGAAAGCTCAGTAGAGTGTCAGGTTTTGGGCAGAGTAGACTAAAGTCGGACATTCCGTCCAGGGGGCATCATTGGTTTTTGACCGCTGTTTTTATCTGACTCTGAAATCATTCTGATCCTTAGCAATTTTCTGCGTTATAGTGAATCCAACTTGTATTTTTTGAAGGACATTGTGTTTTGCATGTGGATTTAGTATAACGAATCTCTCTCTTTCCTTTCCATACCAATATCACAATTATTTTTGATAATGACATATCCTTAATAATATTATATATAAAGGGAGAGTAATCAGTGATTTTACCATTAATCTTATATGTCTTGGTTTGAGAAATATGTTAGGTGAAATTTTTAACACGACCAGCCAATGGAACAAAGATTGCGGCAACAGGATGTGTGTTTGTGAGGGACATCTCTGACCATAATGAGGGTCAACGTGCTTTGACAATGGTGACTATGGACAGGCATAGCTGTGGTTGAGATATTAGGATGAACCGCTTGAAACATTAAACAGACTTGTGTGGTTTAGAGGCAGTCAAGTGCTAGAAGGAAGGAGAGCGGATTTGTATGTAGTTTGGTGAAAATAGCAATTGTGGAGTAGTGTGCCTCCTTTTTAGTTACTTCTCTAAAGTATTAGTTGGAAGGTTGGAGACCAGACAGCTGACAGCAACAGATTCATGACTGGAGCCAGCGACCTGCGCCAGGAAGCCAACGTACCAGTTGCACATTGGAGGAACGAGTCACCAAAGAGCAGATAAGTTTTTCGTTCTTGTATCATGTAATCATTAAAATTTTGTGGGTCCAATGACCGGTAGTCCTCTTCAAGGACATGTTAAACTTGATAAATTTGTCCGAAATAGTAAATTTCTAGACTGTTAATTAGTTTTTAGTATTATATTTAAGTGTATGAATGAAAGTGTATGAAAAAGAAACATTTAGTGATTCAGGAGTTGTTACTTAGTATTTGTATCAACCCCATTTTGTACATTAAATTGTATTAAATGTTTCTATTTTGTTTTCATTAATTGACCCTGCCCCATATTCCCCACGTAATTGATCAAAGCTGGAACCCCTGAGATACAATTATTGATAAGTCTCATGCTAGGCTCAAGTAGTCACAAGTCCTGGAAAATCGTTTATCGGCTCCCTGATTTGGACATATATAAAGTCATAATACATTAATTCTAAATAGTTTATCTTTCTAAAAACATTATCTGTTAAATAATTTTTTTTTCTCAGAACATAGAACTTATCATACCTGTATACAGAGAGTTGCTGTGTGTGAATATGGACCACAATGAAACCTTGACGATGATTCTAGTCCCATTCGTGCACTTGTGCAAACTGTGTCAGTTTCTAATTCAGAAACAATATCTTCATATGGTACAAGAATATCACCACGCCGCACTGGCAACTCTAAAAGTGATTCTAGTAGTAAAGGTAAGTATGGTCTTAGGGATTGATCCACATCTGATGTATCCATCAGAGTAAAAATCTGGAAATGTAAATCAATAATGTGAAATTAAGTACCAAGGTATTCAGTACTCCGATCACATAGGACAGTATGCACATATTGATGTAAATTAGATACTCTTAAACACTAAGATCATCTAGGACAGAACTAAATTAAGCATATCAATGTCTGTAAGGGTTTCAAGTCTCTAATTTGATCGAGATTTGCTAAGCACCTTTTCTGTTTAAAGCTGTATGTAAAATTTACTTTTCTGATACAACTATATTATTAACAAAATTAAAATGCTTATGTTATATCACATGAATAGTGAGACATTAGACATATAACAGTTATAAACAATGTTGTCTTTTTATTTTAGCTTTGTTCTCAATCAATAAACTCCAAGAAAATAAAATTACTGAAAATATATAGAAATACAATAAAATAAGGTTTAACCTCTTTTCTATCCTGAACTTAAAGAACTTAAATAAAATATGAAAATACTAAAAGCTTAGAATGTCATATTGATAAATGTCTTACATTGGTGATTAAAATTAATATTTAGAACCAAACATTAACACCAACATTTATGATAATTTGCTAATAAACACTAGCTTGCTTTAACTCCTATGACAGTTGGCTATATTATGTAGTATTCTACATACTTATGCTTCTTGACACATTTTAGTCACCACAAGCCATCTTTTCAGGTGTAGATTTCAGAGTTATAAGCAAAACTTAATGATAATTCTTATACTTTCATAATCATCAAAGTTAGTTTTTCTGACAAACCAATATAATACTTACATAAACAAAATTGGTATGGATATCATCTAAATGCATATATACAGGTGAATTACTCAAATCAAACTTAGGATGCTGCACTGCTGAACCTGACGTGTAACTTTGTATTGGATGAAAATTAATACAGGCTGTACTAGGAATAGGCACAGAAGTTAGCATTTCATCAGGTGGTGGTTTCTGAAAAAGAAGTATATGTTACCAGACACTGAAACCACAATAATGCATTCCTTAATCATGAAATTCATTTTGATGCTGCTCCCCACCACCTATAATAATTACAATCTTCATTCGCGAGATTAATGAAAACCAAAACTGAATAATTTATAACTATATTTGTGTATGTTGTGTAATGTGCATACATCAAGGGTGATTTTTTTTATGAAAGAACATATTTTCATATCATAGTGAGAAATTGCACACATCACCCACAATTTGTGTAATCCAATTGTTAAATCAAAAATTTCTCCTGGTTGACCATCTACAAGGCCCCTGCAATGCAATTGCCCACCATTATTTTTATGTGCCACGTGAGGCATGATTTCTCTCTTTCATATCATTACAAACAAATGGGTTTATTGTATGTTAACAGATAAAAAATCATGATATTTAAAGCAATATTTAATATTGTAGAATTGTGTTTAAGTTATACAAAATGAGAGGTAAAGGAAAAGTCTACAAATCTTGTACTCCATTTGTAGAAATCATGCAATGATATGACCAAAATAAATATTATTCAAAAAAATATATTGTTCCTAGTCTTAGTTTTCTAATTACACATATTCTTCCAATATCTGGACACACAACCAACCTCATTTTCAGCCATTGCTTCTTTTAGTTCTTTTGCTTTCTTTTCTAAGCCTTCACTTCGTAAAGACTGCCGCTGCGCTTCCAATCGCTTCTTTTCTTCTTCTGCCATTGTTTTCTGTTCTTGTAAACTTGGTAGTCCACGTACAACAACACTTGGTGCATCAACAAGGTAACGTTTCAATAACTGGATCCAAAAATCTTCAGATTCGTTTTCCATTAAACGTAAATCGTCAACTTGGTTCAGCCTGTGATCAAGCTGAAAATTAAAAAATATTTAAAAATTACAATTAGATTATGGCGCATTATTTCCATAATCTTTAATTTCTCACGTAGTTATTATATGGGGTGATTAATAAACCATCTTTGCTAACAGTTTTAAGCATACTTCTTTGAACATAAAAAATACAGAAGATTACGATTTTAAACTTTGCAGTTTAGTTTAAAATACAAACAACCCTCTGGTTATGAACAATTTAGTTTATGAATAACTTTCGTAAACAAATTTTTCCTTTGGTTACAAACACTACTTCAACTTACAAACACATGGTGCTATTTCGATTCTTAAATTTCTGACTACTTATAGCCCTACTTGTTTCTGCTCCTCTCATAATAAAAGTGTCAAGGAGAGCAAATTTGGTAACATTTTCTTTTAGTGAGTTTTCAGTAGTAGCCACTTCTCCCTTCAATTACTAATATGTACATATATAGCACAGACTATGCTTCCAGTTCTGTTAATTGTATTTTGCCACATTTACAGCTAATAAAATGTAGAAGTGAAGGAAATTACAGCTAAAAATCTGAATTGTGATCATATTTATGATTTGCAAAGCAGTACAATTTTAAAAATTTGACAATCTGCACAATTATAAAGAATAAACTGACATCAATAATGGCAGCTAAATGACTACAGGAGTGACAAAAGAAAGGTCTAACATGATAGAGGAAGTTGGTCACATTGATAAATGAAAAGCAGTTGGCTGGAGATAGCGTAAATGAACCAATATTTTGTTAAAAGACGAGGTTATTACATAGTGACTTCTTGAGTACTCAGTATAAGTACCAAATATGAAGAATGCAAAGTGAGTGGTTGATGATTTAATAAGTTTCCCATGCCTTTAACACAACAATGCCACCAAAGTTATGGTTATGTGGTGAGCAAAACAAAATGAAAGCTGTGTCCCTGAAAAGCTGGCAGCAGTTGCAGAAGAAGCTCTCGGGTTTCACATGGTACCAACAGCGATTAAACCGTGGCAATTCGCCAACCTCAAGTTCTGTCATCATCTTATAAGGTCTTTCTGCAGCAACTATACTGGGAAAACCTACAATCATTGATGTCAGCAATTGGCAGAATTATTTCCACTTGCAAGAGTTACCTTGTACATTGACATACTATTGGATAAACATATTAATGAGCAAACAATTGGAGAACTTATTGATTTGCAGAATGAGGAAAAAGACCTACAAGTGGAGCATTCATTAGAGATGAACAGGTTCAGTTATTTCAAGATGAAAGACATACAGTATGTGGAGCAAGGTTTAGTAATTATTTAGATATACCAAACTAATAAAGTTGTGTTGTATAGAGAAATTAATTTTGCAAAAACACACAAAAAATTATCCTTATGTTAGATCATCAATGGTCCAGGAAGATCAAGCTAAAGGGTTCATTAAAAATATTAAAAAATTTAACTTTATTCTTAATGTTTCATTGTGCATACAATTCAACTAAATAGACTGTTAACAATAGTATGATATTTATGAGGCTAAAACAGATTTTGTTTACATGTATTTCAATTGAAAAAAGAGATCCAGGTTACAAACAATTTGGTATGCAACCAGAGTCTAGGAATGAGTTATATTTGTAACTCAAGGATCCACTGTACATACTTACATCTTCCTTTGTACTTCCATAGAGCATATCTCCTATTATCATAAAAGCTACTCCTTCATGTGGACTGTTTTCAAGATGGCTTAATGATTCCAAAATTTGCCTGTGAATAACTGTATGTAATCTTCTCATATCTAGTTTCTCATCTCCTTTCGCAATTGCTGTAAGTACTTGCTGGAGTCGACCTTTAACTAATTTTAATTTATTAGTAGGAACATTTTCAAACATCAAGTAAAGGAGAGATTCAGAGTTCTCGATCAACGAATAGCAAACCTGAAAACAAAATAATGGTTGTCAAATGAAAATAAAAAACTATAGACAGATTTAGCATAAAACAATTTGCTAAATATATATTACCTTGCTAGCATAAGGGTCATCAATTTCAACAAACTCTTTTTGGAGAGGGCTAACTGATGTATCTATCAAATATTTCAGTAACACTGAGCACGCACACATCCTGCATCAACAATTAAAATAATGCAATATTAGTACATGTAAATATATTAACAAATATCTATGTATACAATGAAATTACTCTCAATTCACATTCTTTCCATTAATATTTTTTATAAGTACTTCGTCATAGCTGTCCTATTCACATTCATCTCATATGCATGTTATATTTGAATACATTTCTATTAATTTTAATGAAAAGATATATGAATCAATGCTATGGTATTAAAGTTCAAACACAGTAGTTGAATTGTGAATTTCAATCTGATTTTATGAAAAACTGTATCAAGTTGGAAAATTAAATAAAACTCTAATTAACATTGTCCTTCTACACATATCAAGTATTAGTGTGACAGTAAATAAATATGTTTATCAATCGATAATTTGAGAAACATGACAAAAGTTGGAAATATTTAAAGAATATGGGAATATCAGAATATAAAACCATATGTAAAATAAATTAAAGGAAGCTAAGAGAGTTAGTACACAGATAAATTAATATGTAGTACCTAAAACATTACTGATGGAAAACAAAATTTAAGCAACAGCATTAATGGAAGAATAATTGTAGGTTTTCTCGGACAAGAAACCATGAACAGTTTGTACCAGATGTGTCATTCCCTAACATGCGATCCAGGAAAAAAATAATTGGTTACTTGAAAAAATTTCATGCAGTCTCTTATTTTTGGTAGTTCAAAACTGATTTTGTTAAATTTTTATTATGAACTGGTCAAAAATTGTTACAATTTTTGTTGTAGACATCATGCTGTTTTTTGTGTTTAGATGTATCTATGAATTTATTAATTACGCAATTTCAAATAATCTGCATTGTGGTCAATACATTCTGGCCAACAAATCAAACTTTTATTTACTTACCTAATATTTTTTCACGTTACCCTGTGTAACACAAAGTTGTAAATTGAAAATTATGAATATTCAATTTTCATGGGGTAATTTCTAAAAAAAGGAACAGTTTATCAGCCCCAACTTTTTTGTGTTTTGATACATAGTGTGTACTATATGAACTATCCTTTATAAATTACAGAATTTTCCCTTCCTCGCTCCATTAACCCCTGTGATCCCTAAAACTATTTATTTAGTGCTGTCATTTTATAAATGACACCCCATTCTACCTAAATCCCTTTGGGGCTGAAGTTTAGCTTAACTGTGTCATAACTAAACATGGCAGAACCCGTAACCCCAGATTTAACACCAATCTGGGTTAAATAATAAGAAAGATAGCCAATTCAGACAAAGTAAGTTATAATATAAATACCACACAACGTCTAAAAAAAAGGTTTTGTGGTATTTATATTGTCACTTATTTTGTTTGAATTGGCTATCATTATTATTTATTTTCTATCAGATGTAAATTTTTAATTCAATCAATCAGGATTATTGAATGTTTTTGGTATCACCCCTTTCCAACCTCGCCACAGGGTTTGTGCCATAATGGGTTAAAATTAGACACTAACAACAAAGGTGAGACTAACAATCTGAGCTACCATGTAAACTATTTATTCATCTAACATGCCACCCCACCCACTTACCTCTATAGTGTTTATTCCTTGATCCTAAGTAGCATGTGTATCATGTTTGGTTGAAATGGCTCAGCTCATTAATTAATAACTAATTTACAAATGTAATTGTGAATAATAAGGAAAACAAACATATGGAGCATTTTATTAATATTACAATTTATTTCATAAGAATACTCTCTGGTAAATATGAATCAGGAAAGTGATGCCTTCAGTAAAATGGCCTTTGGGTTACTGACCTGTACGGAAAATGACCAATTGGGATACTGACTTGTTGGGAAAATGTTAATCAGGATAATGTTGTCTAGAAAAACTATCTTTGGGGAAAATGCCCTTTTTCTTTTGCATATAAAATCATAAAAAAAAGTTAAAATCATCTGGCACAGTCTCACACATTTTAAACAAAATCAGCTTGTACTTATTTACAACAGAAATAGCCAATGAAGTAGATGATAAACACAAACTATAAATTCATTATTGCCAAGCAAATATTTTTTTAAATAATAGTACAGAGTTCAAAGATGAGATTGGGGTATATCATAATGTAACAAATTATCGAATACCTGTTTATAAAATGAAATATTCCGAGCACTGTCATAGTAAATTAAGTTTAGAATGTATAACAGTCACAGTTCTGCTGTTCAATATTGAGATATTTTACATCCATGTCAACATATAGAATAAAAAAATAACAAGAATTTTTAAATTAAACAATAAAAAATGTTTTCAGTTCTTTGGCTCTTAGATTTCATCTTTGATTTTAGTTTATTGTTCAACTACAGTCGTAAGTTATTCACCATTAGAAAAGACTGTAATCCAGCAGTTTTAAATTCAAATTTACTTAGATTACCTTTCTTTCTCTTTTAAATTTGTCTGATATAAAGATCATTTTAACAAGAATTTTTATTGAAGTGATATAAATCTTAATATTTCAATGTACCGATATAGCTCCTTGACTGCAGATGGACCCCTCCATGCCACATAAACCATACCATTATCTTCTTCATCACATGGGTATGGAATTTCTATATCAACAGACTCTGTTAAAGCTGGTACTGATGACTGCCATGGTCTAATAAAAGAAGGCCTGTTTCCCTGAAATTAAGTAAATTTATTAATATGTAGTTAAAATGCTTTATTATGAAACATATATACTGGCTGAGTGATTAGTGTTTAAGTTAATGCTTTAACAAAATAAATAAAGGCAGTTTGATTGCTGAAATCACTTCTCACTTTCTTCTGTCTAAATTGTCTGACTGAGGAAAGACCTCTCGGAAGCAACATGTAGGAAATGTTATTTAGTTTCAACAATGGTTTAATTCTGCAAATGAGAAGTGGAGCTTTCAGTGGCAGTAGATCTGTGAACTTTTTATTATTATTATCTGATTTCTCGATTTGAAATCTCGTTCCTGTATGTCACAAAACAGAAAATGATTTAATTTGGAAAGTATTAAAAGGGCTAACAAACATGTCATTTAAAATCATTGAAATTGTAATGGAGTGTTAAAAAATATATGGAAACAGGAAGTGAATTCCTTAAAAATAATTAAGAAATTTTTCTTACTTATCATTTACTTTTCTTTAAAACCAACAAAACTATGCACAGCAAGGGAACAATGGTGCTAGTACAAAAGAAGAGAGTAAATTTGGGACAAAATAATTCCTAAATTGGCAGCCTGCTTCAAGAAATATTGCTCAACAAATGGAGGAAGAAAAAACTCGGACAGTGAATGATAGCATAATACAAAGCAGGATTTGAGGATATGATAGCCAGATATAAAGGAAAAAATATAAGAGAAAATGTATGAATGAGGAAGCACCAAGAAATATTAATTCATAAAATTAATAACAATTATACAATATAAAAATAATATGGCAAAATAATAATAATAATTTCACTAAATTTTCAAAAATCTAAAAAAAACACAATCTTTACAAAATTAATTCCTAAATATCATACAAGATGATTGCAGCAAAGCTTTAACCACCAAAATAAATAAGATATTAAATATAATAGAAATTAAAACAATGTACTCCAGTATTACTCTTCTCTTAAAATACTGCTCTCAAACAAAGCTCAAAATTTTATTTATTTATAAATTAAAATGAAAAATATTTTTCTATTAATGAGAATACAGAATGCAATTTAGAGCAAAATGTTGGACAGGTTTAGCATAAATCAAGAAAGTGTAAGATAATCCAATATTACTAAATACAAAAATTAAATAAAAATACAAAATGGCATACTTTTGAAACAATTTTTTCTTCAATAGGTGCCAATGCTTGGAAAACATCATCAGGGTTAACTTGGCCAGTAATAATTAATGTCAAATTTTCAGGACGGTAAAATTCTTTATGGTAATTTCTAACCTGCAACAATATTAGAGATCTTTCTTTAGTTTCAAAATGAATTATACATGGATGAAAAATATATACATCAGCCACAGTTTAAAATTATCGTTACAAATTGAATAATTAAGAAAACTCAAAAAAAAAACATTAAATTAATGAAAAATGAATTCCACACTATGTTTCTGCAATAGTTGTTGATTTCCTAAGGTGTAGAAGCAAAATTAGTATGGCCTATTGAAAAACTATACACAATTGAAATGAGATAAGCAAAAGTTTTTAAACCTAATATTGGTTTGTTTTTGGCTTTTTTATTGTTTGATTGTTAATCATAAATGATATATTTTAATAGTGCACAAAAATAGATATGAATTGCACAAGAAGAATGGCCGTTAGTTACTTTAGTATTGCTTGTGCTTTCACGCAAATTCTTCATTATCCCTCCTGTTTCTGATTTGTATCCACAGTGACCAGGATAAACAGAACGTATCATTGATAGGTATGAACGTGACTCTCCAGTGTTTTCTCGTCCTTGCATTTCACAGTACACGACTCCAGCATCTTCCCCTTCTTCTGAAATATGATGCACTTCTGTTATAAAACCAGAATCCTAATAAGAGAGAGAGAGGGAAAAAATAATTTCAGAAATAAATCTATGACACCTAAATGTTAATTGTATAATCTCTTGTACCAAAATTTGTAAACACTCATTACAAATAGTCAAAATATAAAATTATCTGTTCTTATTGTAACCCATGTTTCCATAATGATATACTCTTCTGAAAATATATTTAACTCAAATATTAAAACCACTTATATTTCCTTTATCCATACATCAATATGGTTTCATTTGAGCATAATACAAAAATCAATTTTCAATTTGGGATAAACTTGACAAGGGCCATCAGACAGATGGTATTTATACTGAGTTTTCAATGGCTGTTGATTCAGTTCAAACATTGTTTTGTAAAAAAAATGAAAAATTTAGGAAATAATGGGCCAATATTGGAATGGTTTGAAAATTATTGTCACAGAGAATTCAATTGATAAAAGTTAATCAATTTTAATTCACACCTGGCCAGCATGTAGTTCAGGTCTTTCTTCCTGTCAAAGGGGGCTCAGGCCCTTGAAAATTTGAACTTCCACGTATGCCAGACTGCTGTGCACCAGCCAGAATTCAAATTCTACATATCCTTAGTTAGTTATATAATTTTATATTGAAATGTTTCTGATTATTATAAGAAAGTGCATTATTACTGTAAAATTTTTATATTATATTTATGGAAAATGGAAACAAGGTCATAAAATCTAAATAATTAAGGTAAGGGAAATTATATATAGTTCACTAATGCCTATAAGAAAATATTACAATAGAAAATTTTTAAAAATCTTACAGTCAAAGTAGGATACAAGATGTGATCCAAGTATATTGGCATTAAAGTAAGAAATCCCTCACTACCAGCAGTTGTCATGGTGTAGCAAGTGTGGTCAGTATCTGGAATTTAGAAAATAAAATAAAGTAACAGTAAACAAAAATGTAATGCTTCAAGAGATTAAATCAATGATGGTAGATTTTACCTGTCCACGCATTTGTTCCAGAAGCTAGGCACCTATTGGCAAGTAAATCTAAGACACCTTTGTATGGATACTTTTCACTTCCCAAAAAAATAAGATGTTCGAGTGTGTGAGGAAGTCCATCATCATCATGTGCTTCAGTTGCTGTTAAAATAAATATTGATGAAAAATTATATTTAACTACAAGTTTTAATTTAATTTAAAGTCTGTTTAACTTGTTTCGTTTAGCTGCGCTAGTTTACTATGTTAATTTGGAAAATACCTGAAGATGCAAATGGGTACAGAAA
The DNA here is from genome assembly GCA_037074705.1 of Zhengitettix transpicula. NCBI lineage: Eukaryota > Metazoa > Arthropoda > Insecta > Orthoptera > Tetrigidae > Zhengitettix > Zhengitettix transpicula. The sequence continues at coordinate 202,525,320 of CM073591.1, forward strand.
CATCGTCATAATAAAAATTAATAATTGTCTGTATAAGATGATCAATTGTTTTATTATATTTAACTACATTAGTCCATCAGCCAAAACTGTTTAAGAGTAATATAGATAAGTAGGGAGTAATAAAGTTTGAGAAAATGGCTAAATAAAATAAAATTCCTACATTTATGGATAATATACTTTAGAAAGAATTAGGCACAGATCTCTCTTAATTACGGAGATATATGCAATATATATGACACCAAATTAACTGCACCCTCAAAAAAAGTGAGCATGTTTCCTTCATTTAACACTTGATAAATAGTCTTGAACAAAACCTTTTTGCAGTTGAGATCAGGTCTTAATGTATTAAATGAAGGAAACATCCTTCTTAAGTGTATGTGTTCTCAGTATCAAATGTGACATCATCATGACCTGCTGGACGGTCCATTTATTCAAACTTAAGCCAAACTGATAAGTACTAAAAAATGAACCATAGTTCTTTACAAATGGGAGCTAATTTGACATTGAAGATCTCCCTTCCACCGTTCTTGCGAACTTGTCGCATGTTATTGTCCAGGCAACTGTAATAAGAGTTTGTTGTGATTCCTTATTGATGATGTGGCAACATTTGTCTAATTCTCTGTTCTCATTCACTGAAAGCCAGAATGGTTCCCATTTGAAAATAATTACAGCGATTCACTATTAGTGCTTGCAACTGGAACACTTAAATGCAAGTAATATAGTTTTCATAATTATGATGAAAAAATATTGGACATTTACAATATAACCAATAAGTAAATAAATGACCTCAAGTCAGAAAATTGTTTAATGATAAATTAAATATGCCAAATTTTTATCTGAACTAAATCTTAACAGGCCCTAATACAAGGATGAATTTTCTCACTTTAGGCCAATTATTTATTTATTGATAATTTAAAAAAAGGCCAAATAACAGACAAGAGCTAAATTAAATACGACATTATGTTTCTGAAATCCTTGTTACTTTTGTCAAGTGATTAAAAAATATGCATTGTGCTGTTATAGCAAATAAACAATTGGGGATAAGACTAAATGAGAATTAAAAAATTTTCACCTACATTCCTGATTTACACCTGAAACGCTGCACCTGTGCAAAGCCCTATTAATATTAAAAAATTTATATATATATATATATATATATATATATATATATATATATATATATATATATATATATAATTGTTTTTATTTGTCACTAAATACTCATTGGAGCAAGTTCCATCTCCATCATATTTCACTGGTGATTGCTCTTTGAGCAACAATCTAAAGAAGTTGGTTAAAAAATATGAAAAATTTGATTTCAACAATGTTATTTCAAATTACCGATTGGTAGTATCAGTTGCTCTCAGTGAACTACAGAATTTAACTATTCTGTTCATCGCAAATGTTTTCTGAAATTGAAAGTGCTGATGATTAAATGATAGAAGGGCTCAAATTTGGTACACATACACAAATTTTAAAATTATTAGAAACTGTTAATTTTTAAAAATGACAATTTTTAACAAAATGGACAATACCTGAAAGTATTGAAAAAATTATGCAGAATAAGCAGACATTCTTGTAATGCATATGCAGCAAGCTATCAACCATATTGACAATTATTTGTGAATCTCTTAGCAAATTAAATACCATCTTCCACCCATGTCCTACCTATGGAACACTCACAAAATAACTGGCAAAGTTGGAATGCAAACAGTGTGCAGAAAACACAATGTAAATAAACAGAACAACATCACAGCCAAGCAACTAAACGAAACGGACAGCTGTATTGTTTATAATTTTCAAAATGTGATATCTAGTAATTTACTTGCACTGTAATCCAGCAAAACAAAACACCAACTTAGTGATACTTATTTTTCTGATCAAAACAGGCATTGTTCCATTTAAGAAAATGTAATTTTTTTAAAAAAAACTCACTTAGAAAATTCATGGGTCTTGAAAATGTGCTTCACTTCCACTTCAATATGGTAATTATGCTTTAACGAATTATGAATTGTTTATAAAGTTGGGAGCATGGTAGAGAATAGAACACATAAAATTGTATGTAAGGAAAGAGTAAACTACCATATAAAAGTAAAATATGTGCATATTAAGCTGAAATATAGAATGCAAGGTTAGGAAAGGAATAATATGGCGAGATAAGTCATTAATGAATTAAATATAAAATTAAATTTAAACAAATCCTAAAGACATTATTGTTACCAATTACAGTATGTATTGTGTTGATGACAATACGTACCTAAACAAAAATAGCCATTCACAACAGGCCCTTCGACCTCTGCCATCGCAACTGTTAACCCGGTAAGATTTGACCGGTATTTATGAACAGGTATTAAATCATTTGCTTTCAGAGAACATACTAATTCGAAATTCTCGTGCCGAAGTCTCGCCGGCGAACTGTCAACGGGAGCCATAATTTGACTGAACTTTCTACCTATCTTTGAAAACAATCCCCTAAATACTAATGACATCACGATGACCAACGATGATGTTATATACAAGGTGGATGTAGGTATCTCAAACACTTTAGATCTTTGACTATTCAAAGTTATTAATCACGCATTTATTGAGTATAAATAGCCTAGTGTTTTATGTTTTAAAAACATTAATATAAAATCGCTCAACAACCTTTAATTTATATATATTGTTTACAGGAGTAGTTGTACGAGATTAGCATTATTGGGAACAAATATTCCATATGATACACAAGGGTGAAGAAACATATTCCTACAAGAGATCAATATATTATGGTATTTTTCTAATTCATTCCAACTAATTTTTTAAGTTGTTACCACGATATGCATAATGTTCATAACCTACAATTTATAACCCGGTTATTAAAGCGCGAACAATCACAAGAAATAAATAATTTAACACTGACTCCCTTAACCTGTAAATTTTGAAATAAAATTGTTTACGAACAGCCTGTGTTTACATAAGTGAATATTACGTTTCAAAACAAAAGATATAGTTTCTCGTTGCTACTAAATAACAGAATAAATGCTGGATAATAAATATTAGTGAAGTGATATATTTGAAGTAACTGCATTAAACGTCTGAATAGAAATCATATTTTCAAAATTTTAAAATATGTAAGTCAAGTTGACATCTGTATAATAAAATATTGCTTTCTGGAAATTAACAAAGATGTAATGCAATGTTCAAATAAAAGTAAATTAATGTTCTGAAACTTGCAATTCGGTGAAATATTGATAACCGCTAATTGGTGTAGGAAGAAAATATATAAACAAACTTTAAGAAAGTAAGACTGATTTACATAACCCTCGATTTAAGTATCGTATGTATTTTACGTTCAGTTGGAAAGTTATCTTGTTACTGCAACCGATCGTAGCAAAAGAAGCAGATTTTCGGTATTTGTAAAAAAAATTCTCAAAATAACTAAATTGTGTTGGAATTCTATTATATTTTTGAAGGTACTTTACAAGGATGTGGAATTAATTAATTCGGACGGTCGACGAAATGAGAACGGAACACCAGCGAAGTTATGGTTATAGCAACTTTCCAAGTCAGCCGTGTTGGAGTATGCGCTTATTGCAGGTCAAAGAATAGATGCCCGGAAAAACTAAGATGCTGAACCCAGATAGAAATTTCTGGGACAGTATTCTTATAGATAACTGCATATGGTGAACTAATCCATAGGGACACAGGTTCGCTTCAGAACATATAACGGAGGACCTCAAAAATCGACCGTCCAGCCAGACAGCGTGGGAGGTGGGAGCCCATGTGGGTGCACCGGAAGCGAGACCGACGGTTGCAACGAACCGGAGAGACAGAGGGATATGTGATACTGCGACTGGTCTACCCCTACTAGTGCGGACTAAAGCCAAAAAGAGGAGCGCATGCTCTGGGACCACAGTCGTAGAATATATTAACCGACAACAATACTCGAATAGCACTTCACCTAAAGAAGATGGAGGTGCCAGCCACCAAATCGTTACAAATGACATCCCGATTGAAATTCTGAGAACTCTTCATCCGCTCAATCTTATTCGATTCTTGTGTTTTTCATCTCAGATATAATCTCATTAGAAGTCAGAGGATTTTCTTCAATATGAGTTGGTCGATAGATTAGCGTTCATCATATAGGCGCTGGTGATGTAGTCGTCACAGGAGATTTCCTCTGGTGCAGCTGCCAGCTTTGGAACTTCCTTCGTCTGGTACCGGCGGTAATGTTGGAAATTGATCTATTTCGGATATCAGGGCCATCACTTTACCAGTTCGACAGCATGGGCTGTGTAATTCTGAACATTGGAAATTTCGCGAAGCCAATATGATAATTGATCTTTGACGTGATTAAAAATGGACGTGGAGGGAACCTATTTTCGCAGAATGATAACGATGGTCTATTTTTCACCTATGACATAATTTTGAACTCAAGCCGTTTGTCCGATTATAAAAAGGTGAACAGTTTTTCCTATCGAAATTTTTTCTTGGATTGGGAGGACATTAATTTTCTGGCTTCGAATATGGTAAATCCATATTTCTACGACGACGGCCATTCAACGATGATGTTTGAACGTATATCGCCGTCGCTCACATTACGGAATGTCAGTAACAACGCATGATCAACGATTTGAAAGTTAAAATCAAATGTATCTCGTTTCCGTTTGGCTCAAGATGATGTAGTATATGAAACTCCATTAGTCATAGCCTTCACTGCGCTTATTTCCAAGCAACTCTCTTTTGAGTAGACTCATACTATTTTTCTCAAATCATGTAACTTCAAGCAATCAACGCCTGTCCGAGCTCTTACCTTATTAAGCCTAGATGCCTTCTTAGCCAACACAAGACGAGACGTATTTTTAGTCCATCAGTCATTCAAGAATTGATAGGAACTATTATGGAATTCAATTTAATAGGATTATTCTAAAAATGTGCATCACTTCTTAGGATATATCCTATCGTTTGAAAAATATGGCAGGACTCGGGTGACATAACGTTTAACTTATCATAGTGGAGACAGAGAAACATGTGATACCCAGACTGGTCCACCCCTACCAGTGCGGAATTTTGAGGATGAAAATTTAACTTGGCCTTCACGTTTCTCAGAAAATCCGTTCCTAAAATTAAATCTGTAAACAAACTTTTTAACACTAAACAATTTATTAATAATTTTTCTTTTCCGTGATTAATTTCCACTAGTGCCTGTCTTGTCACTTTTTCCCTTTTCGGCCCAATGCACCGTATAATTTTAAATTAGTTACTGACAGTGATTCTGTAACATGCCCCTTTTCTTTTAACAGCTGATACATAAACATGTATTACCGAATACATTGCTCCGGTATCCACCCATGTTTCTATCTCGATTATGCCTATCTCTAGTTTTATCTTTGCCTGAAAGCTATTCACTTGTTTACTTCTATCTATTTCATCTTCTTCCTCCAACAGGTCCTCCTGATTTGCTAAAACTTCTTCAACAATTAGTGCCCCAATATTTACTTCATTATTCTCATCCGTTGCATTTGCTGGAGTCAGAGGAGCGAGTGCTCCGGGACTACAGACGTAGGATATATAACCGACTACAACACTCGAACACTCCACCTGAAGAATATGGAGGTGCCAGCCATCGTGCTTTTAAGATTTATATTATACTAGCTGGGTGCCCGGCGTTGCCCGAGATGTCATTTATCTATAATCATCCATAAGACTCCAATTTTGGTTACTTTTGCGCTATTTTTATGTAAAGTTCCTCGAACCCTATCCCTAAATGTGCTCACCTCCCATGCCGGAGGGGGATGAAGTCATTGATTAAATATATCGGCCGTTTTTACATGTTAGAAGATGACAACCCACACAAATATGCGATAATGAAAAAGAATGTATTCCACGCAAAAATCGGCCGATTACATTGTCTGAAAATTTATTCCCCCGCCCAACACCTCCCAAACCCGTCGCGTTACCCAGGTTGTCACAATTAGATTCAGCGACATTCATAGTCTCGGAATTGATTCGAATCTCGGTTGTTTTTGCGGGATTTTATTTAACGTACCTCCACCACCCCACCCCTAAGCTTGCTCCTCTCACAGGGGTTAAATTATACACAAACAACATCGGTATAAATACTATCAAAGTAATTAACCCCAGGAAATAATTATCGCAAATATCGACCGTTTAACATGTTTGAAATTTTTCACCTCCGACCACTCTTGCTTCGGGGACTTAAACGGTCAAGTTTAATGTCATAATTAAACTCAGTGACAATCCTGATAGTTTCTGGTTTATTTTTATCTAATGCTACTTCCACGCCAACCCTTAAGGGTGCACCTTCCGAGTCCGAAAGGGGTTGAAATTATACACAGAGAACATGTAGGGAAATTTTATTAATCTAATTCATCCCGAAATATATTTAATTGACGCAAAAAACAGCCGGTCAACTCATCCCAACCAAGCCGATACCCGCGCGTTGTCCAGATTGTCATAAATAAATTCAGCGACATCCATTACCTTCGATTTGACTCAAATCTCGGTTGTTTTCCCGTTATTTTCAAGGAAATTAATTAAACTCAGTGACAATCCCGATAGTTTCTGGTTTCTTTTTATGTAATGCTACTTCAAGCCCACCCTTAAGGGTGCACCCTTATGAGTCCGAAAGGGGTTGAAATTATACACAGAGAACATGTAGGGAATTTTATTAATCTAATTCATCCCGAAATATATTTAATTGACGCATAAAACAGCCGGTCAACTCATCCCAACCCAGCCGATACCCACGCGTTGTCCAGATTGTCATAAATAAATTCAGCTACATCCATTACCTTCGATTTGACTCGAATCTCGGTTGTTTTCCAATTATTTTCAAGGAAATCCCCTCCAGCCCCACCTCTATCATGCCTACAAACAACATTGGTAGAAATACTATCAACGTCAATGGTCCCAGCATTTATTTATTCCACGCTAATATCGATGATTTAACATGTTAGAAAATTTCCATCCCATCCACTACCGCCCCTTGGGGCTAAATGGCCAATTTGATGCTATAATTGAACTGGGCGACATCAATAACCTTGGATTTGACTCCAATCTCGGTTGTATTCGCGTTATTTTATTGCAGCGTTCCTCCACCCAACACCTAAAAGTGCTCTACTGATAAGCCCGAAAGGGGTTGAAGTTATAATCTGTGTAAATGTAAAGAAATCTCATTGATCCGGAAAAATATTTAGTTGCATGTTTGACAATTTCCACTCCCGACCACGCCCGTCCCTGGGAGGTTAATTGCTAGTTTATAGCATAATTAAACTCAGCGTTGATCCACCAGAATAGATTTGTATTCTCCACCCCAAACGCTAGGGGTGCTCTTACCCCAGGGTGTAGAGGTTGAAAATTATATTCAGATATCATCAGTGGAAACACTATAAATATCTTTGACCCCTAAAAATATTTATCCGACTGAAATATCGACTGTTTTAGCATGTTCAAATATTTCCACCCCCGTCCACCCCCGCTTCTGGGGGTGGTAGACATGTCTCACCCCGACAGTGTTTGTTTCCTGGTTGTAAAGAACACGTGTACGAAATTTGGTGAAATTTGCTCTACCAGTGTAGATTTGTATAACGAACATACAAACATACCAACATACAAACAAACATACATACACTCTTTTTTATTTATAAGACTAGCTGGGTGCCCGGCGTTGCCCGAGATGTCGTTTATCCATAACCCCCGATTTGACTCCAATCTAAGTAGCTTTTGCGTTATTTTATGACACAACTCGACCCCTATCCCCAAAAATGTTCACCTCCCATTCCGAAAGAAGTTGAACTCATTGACCCTGAAATAGTTTCGTTGAACGAATATATCGTCGTTTTAACATGTTTGAAAATTTCCAGCCCCGCTACTGTAGGTTAAACAAAGAAAAATTTCCACGCAAAAATCGGCCGGTAACATCGTTTGAAAATTTCTACCTCCGTTCAGGCCTCCTCCCTCCCACACCGCGCGTTATTCAGTTTGTCACAATGAAATTCATCGACATCCATAACCACAAAATTTTGGTCTATTCGCGATATTTTCATGTAACGAAACACCAAACGCTACCCCAAAGCGTGCTCCCCTTCCATGGCGATAGAGATTGAAATTATTCACAGAGAATATCGACCTTAATATAATGAATTTAAATTATACCGAAAAATATATATTGGACGTAAATGTGGGCCGATTAACATGTTTGAAAATTTTTATCTCTCTTCAGTCCCACTCGTGGGGGTTAAACTGCAAGTTGAATGTCATAATTAATCTCAGCGGCATCCATAACCTCATATTCGATTCCTATATCGGTTCTGTGTGTTATTTTTATGTAATGAAACCTACCCTTCATGGTTCTTTCCTCTCGAGTCGATAAGGGTTGTAATTATACACAGAATATATTAAAAAATATTATTAGTGTCATTAACACCGCTAAATATTTATTTGACGTAACTATCGATAGGTTAACATTTTTTAATATTATATCCCCACCCACGTCCGCCCAGCCCCAATCACCCTCGCTCGCCTCTACGCGTTAACCAGGTTGTCCTAAATAAATTCAGCAACATCCATAACCCCGATTTTTCTCGAATCTCGGTTGTTTTCGCGTTATTTTCTTGTAACACCCCTCCACACCTACCCGTGCTCGCCTTACAAACTTAAAGTTGTTAAAATTATACAAAAATAAAGTTGTAGAAATACTATCAATCAAATTAATGCTAAAAATAATTATTAAAGCAAGTACGGAACTCGATTACACGTTTCAAAATTTCCACCCTGACCACCCCGTCCCTTGGCGTTAAATGGCGAATTTAATGTCATAATTAAACTCAGCGGCAGCAATAACCCTGGATTCGACTCTAATCTCGATTGTTTTTGCGTTATTTTTTTGTAATGCAACTCCACCACCAACCCTAAGGGCAGCTCCCCTCCAAATCTTGAAAGGGGTTGAAATTATACACGGATACCATATAGAGAAATTTTAGTAATCTCATTGATCCCGAAATATATCTATTCGACGCAATAAACGGCCTAAAAACATTATTTACAATTTCTACCCCCGCTTAACTCCTCTCACCACAGTCAACCCTCGAGCGTTGCCGAAATTGTCGTAAATAAACTAAACGTCAGGCATTACCTTTGATTTGACTTGAATCTCGGTTGTTTTAGCGTTATTTTCTGTGAAACTCCCCTCCACCACCAACCGTAAGCGTTCAGCCCCTCCTGCTGCAAGTGGTTGAAATTTTACACACATAACATGAGTATACTATCAAACTAATTAACCCTAAATACATTTATTCAACGCTAACATCGGCCGTAATTTCATGTTTTTAAATTTCAACCCCCGTCCCCCTCCACCCCTCGAGGTTAAATGGTCAATTGATTGTCAAAATTAAACTCACAGAAATCCATTACCCTGGATTTGACACATATCTCGGTTGTATACGCGTTATTTTCTACTAACACTCGTAAGAGTGCTCCTTTCCTATAGTAAAAAAGGGTTGAAATTATACTTATTTAACATCAATTAACCCTAAATACATTTATTCAACGCTAACATCGGCCGTAATTTCATGTTTTTAAATTTCAACCCCCGTCCCCCTCCATCCCTCGAGGTTAAATGGTCAATTGAATGTCAAAATTAAACTCACCGAAATCCATTACCCTGGATTTGACACCTATCTCGGTTGTATACGCGTTATTTACTACTAACACTCGTAAGAGTGCTCCTTTCCTATAGTAAAAAAGGGTTGAAATTATACTTATTTAACATCAATTAACCCTAAATACATTTATTCAACGCTAACATCGGCCGTAATTTCATGTTTTTAAATTTCAACCCCCGTCCCCCTCCACCCCTCGAGGTTAAATGGTCAATTGAATGTCAAAATTAAACTCACCGACATCCATTACCCTGGATTTGACACCTATCTCGGTTGTATACGCGTTATTTTCTACTAACACTCGTAAGAGTGCTCCTTTCCTATAGTAAAAAAGGGTTGAAATTATACTTATATAACATCTGTAGAAACAATATGAATCTCTTTGACCCCAAATAATTTTTATCCGCCAAAAATATCTGCAATATTAGCAAAATAATTACTCAACGAAAATATTGACTGTTTTAACCTGTTGTTTTTATTAATTTACAACCCCGCTACCCTCGCCAAGTCTTATCCCCACAGTTTTTCCAGATTTTTAAGAATATGTCTACCCAGGATTATTGCAATTTATCCACAAGTTTAATTGTTTATAAATAATGTACAAACATACATGATTTTTCTTACATAGGCAACTGAGTGCAGGGTTTTTATTTATATTTGCCCTGGTAGAGAAATTAATTCTATATGGTTAATGGTTAACACATGATGTAACTGGCATAAGACCATCACATAGTAACCCCTTTATGGATAAAACCCAACATATGCCAGTAGCACATAACTGTCATTTTAAATCCTATTAAACAGAATATGGGGGTTTATCTAAAAAAATGTGAAAATTAATGAATCTGTCTCTATTTCCTATCCAAATGACTTAATGTTTTTGACTATGACATATCTCAGAAACCGAAATTATCACCATTTGGTTCTATATGTATAGTTAATTATGTTTTTACTCTTCAGTATGGATTTATCAGCTTCAATAATTAGAACTGACTTACCTAACATCACATATATTAATCTCAATCAGATGAACTTTTGACGTAGTGCACATTAATTTAGATTCCATATTTGGGAAGAGCTAGTTAAGTTTGCATATGTAATATTTTTCCATTTATGAGCTAATATGTAATATATATATATATATCTGTGTGTGTGTGTGTGTTTGTATTTATACAAATTTGGGAATTGTTTTAAATAATGTGTATGAATATGTTATATGAGAAACATCAAGGCAAAATCAGCTGTAAGCCCTATTTATTAAAAATGATAATGACCCTACCTAAAATATATATATATATATATATATACATATTCAATATTATTATTCACTGTCAGCTACTTAGGGAAGGAAAAATACATCAAATTTAACAATGAACATATACATACAATACACAACAATGCCATGATATGCACAGCAATTATGCAAAAAACTACAATTATATGAAGAGTGTATTAAATTTTGGTAAAAAGCTCTATATTATGAGCTTTCCATTTAATTTAAATATTTTGATTTTAATATATTCAAAAATAGCTTTAAAATATTCCTAGTGAAGAACTGTTATTATTGGAAAATATGTTATCACAATTATTCCCAATTTAGATATTTATAATGTTTTATACTGAAAATAAATGCTGAAAATAGCTCATAAATTGTATATATCTTAGGTAGGGTCATTTATCATACACAACAATGCCATGATATGCACAGCAATTATGCAAAAAACTACAATTATATGAAGAGTGTATTAAATTTTGGTAAAAAGCTCTATATTATGAGCTTTCCATTTAATTTAAATATTTTGATTTTAATATATTCAAAAATAGCTTTAAAATATTCCTAGTGAAGAACTGTTATTATTGGAAAATATGTTATCACAATTATTCCCAATTTAGATATTTATAATGTTTTATACTGAAAATAAATGCTGAAAATAGCTCATAAATTGTATATATCTTAGGTAGGGTCATTTATCATACACAACAATGCCATGATATGCACAGCAATTATGCAAAAAACTACAATTATATGAAGAGTGTATTAAATTTTGGTAAAAAGCTCTATATTATAAGCTTTCCATCTAATTTAAATATTTTGATTTTAATATATTCAAAAATAACTCAAAAAATAAAATATGTTATCACAATTATTCCCAATTTAGATATTTATAATGTTTTATACTGAAAATAAATGCTGAAAATAGCTCATAAATTGTATATATCTTAGGTAGGGTCATTTATCATTTTTAAGAAATAGGGCTTACAGCTGATATACACACAATAATTTTTTTCACGAATATCGTTAGAAATAATTCGACAGTTCTTATGATTAATTGCTCAGAAATTGTGCAGGTAAAACGTTCTTCCCAAAAATAGTATATAAATTAGCTGATTTATTATCACTCACAAAGAATTTAATCAGAAAAAATTTGTGTTAACCTAACCTGAAAATTTTGTTTAACGACACAGATTAGACGCAGTAATTTTACAATTGTACAGAAATACATTGTCCAGTAAAATTAATTGTACTTTTAATCCAATCTAAATGTTCCTAGTTCCGTACATACTTTTGACCCAAAGTGCATTATTTGAATAACAATATAAATTTTTTATTGGGGATTCCGTACGTATTTATACACACATTACTTACGATTCCGTACGTATTTATACACACATTACTTACGAATCGTACCTTGTTATCGCCTGAAATATTATACAAGATACGATAGAACTTTATGATCAGCTTTATACAATAAAATTAAATAATTCTACGCCGACTTACATTCGAAACACAGAATGTAAACAAACGACGCCATATTTTTAAAAATAAAGATGGTTGCAAAATTTAACTTATTTTTTCGGCAAGGAACTTTAAAAAATTTTGTTGAACGTCACATATTACACACATTTATTTTTTACAATTCTCAATTTAGATAATACGTTGCGTAAAGTACATTAATTGCACTTTGTAAATGTTCCCTATTCGATAGTGCATTAATTTAATAGCTATAAGATACATAGATTTTAATTGCATAATAGCAACAAACATACCATCGTTATTCTTTAGAAATATAATTCTCCGCGAACAAATAATTGTCAGTAAGTCTTCAGACAGTACTTCTTGAGTATTGCAGGATATAATTGCCCATCAGTATTCGCACATTACGGAGGATTGAAGTGATCAAATTGATAGCTACATTCCAAATGTAAAGAAATGGTGGCCATATTGCACTCACTAAATTAACTAACATTTTCCGCAACAATTGTAAAGTATTTTGTACTGTTTTCTACTATAATTCGATGGAACATTGCTGGATATATTTATACTTCTTACTCAATGAAAATATTTCTGCTTTTTTCATTACAAAAAACAGGAACTATACTTTTATGTCGCGTGAATATCTCGCGTGAAAGTCTCGTTTGTATCACGCGCCAACGGATAAATGTGACGTCACGGTCTCTTGGCGCGCAGTAATTTAACACTAATTCGTAACTTATTTCAATGATAATTATTTCCACGTTTATTCTAGGGGTTTCTCACCCCCACAGTACCGGTTCTCGATTTTGGCAGAATATATATACCAATTTTTGTTGAATTCTGTCCACGCAATAAAATTTGTATAAAGAACAACGTAAATACATACATACATACATACATACATACATACATACATACATACAAATATACATCCTTTTTTATTATATAGATATACAATGTATTGATATCCAAATCACATAAGCGTCAGTTTGGCGTTGTATTGGTGTCTCTGAGGAATTCTGTGATGTCCAATTTAGCACATACGGATTCCACCAGTGCTTACTGGAACTTACTTTCTGCATTTTTAATTTCACACTCATTTCTTTACTCCAAAAGTTAACTGTATCTTATCACTCTTCCCTTACCAGCTAAGAATAAAATTTCTGTATCGTTCCACCCGTCCCTTTCAGCCTCCGATTTAAAACTCATTTCCGACGAAAAAGTTAAAAACTGTGTCTGCCCTTCGCAGTCTTCCTTCGTTAACTCAAGAACTTATTCAGGCATCATGTGATATATTTAGGACCAAGACTCTTCGTAAATTACCTTCCCCCACTGTTGGCATTTTGATCTAGACGATTATTTTGCTTGGGGTTTTACGTCACGGGTGAATGAACTTTGTTCTCAAGTTTAACATGTATCAGATAACGCCAGCCGGGCGATATATGCGGTCAGATAATCCGTTTTTATATTGAGATAAACACTTTCTGCAGCCGCAACATGTTAGCCACTTGTCCTCTGTCTCAAACTTGATAAATACGACGGCCATGTTTTAATATAATACTTGTGAAAAAATTGTGAGGATAAATTTAAACGACTTACAATAGAGATAAAAATATTGCCGCAATTGACTGAGCTTCTTTCACGTTCCAGAACGCACTTCACATCAAATTATCCCCCCCCCTCCCCTTCAAATAAAAAAATAAAAAATTATGAAGCCAACTTTTGAATGAACGTGTCATATTAGTCCAGGGGAGGCAACATTGACATATCATCTACATTTGTCGCCAATGATGCTTCTTTTACTGTCCATTAGACTCTTATCGCTGCCCCTCGTTGGCAGATTCTTCACTGCTTCCTTCTTCGTTTCCCCTTTGGGAAAAATTGAAGCGATATAGCCCTTTTCTCGGCATTTGTATTCGAAACCGTCTCTTTGCTGACGCATGGTTTATCATTCCACAGTGTGGGCATGTTCTATATTGCTTGGGTCTCTTTGACGCCGTTGATACTGGTCGATATTTCAGGCTGGATTTAGTTATTGCTTCCAATGCCGCCGTATTTCTGCCTGTATTTTCCACTTAGATTAGCCGTTTTTGAAAATTTTGATTTCGTATACGCAACAATCGATCAACCTACGGCAAAATTGCAATTTTGCCTCATTTTATTTAATTAAGACCAATAATTCGCTCCCATTTCTTTTTTCTTAATTGATGTAGGCCTAATTTGAAAAACCCTGAGATAATTATTATTTGCATCAAAGCCGTGGCTGTATAGAGAAATAAACGTAAAAGTGTATTTGTGAAATAATTTGAATTTGTAGGTAAATCAAATAAATGCAATAGCTAATTTCTCGATAATTTGGGGAAAGTAATTGAAATTAAATAAATTCATATTTACTTATATAATTTAACGCTTTTCATAAAAATACCATCACACCGTGTATTGAAATATATAGGACAAATTTTTGGTACGGTGCACGATTCAACATGAAAAGTGCCTAAGCTATCAGCGAAGTCAGCAATAGTGGACCATGTACTGATACTCAAGTTCAGATGTTCCCGAACAACACCAAGTTTTATATGAGGTCAAGTACATGGGGCCTCTTACCATACGCAGATGTTACGACCCAATCAATTGACCGTCCACACAATGATATCAATTCTGTGTTAACGTTCTCCGGCATGCGTCACATGATTGATTTTGTCTGCCCAGTCATGGCTGTTTCGAGTATTCATGTAGCAACATCCATTGCAAGCGCAATTGCTCGCGGACTCGTTAACGGATTCTTTTTAACGTGATACAGTACTGCCTATTCATATTCGGGGGTTCGGCGTCTGTTTGGAGTACCACAGTCACTCCTGCTGGTGGTGAAGGTACCGCTGCGAAGAAGCTATGTGATGGATTCTGACGTTGTGAACAACGATCTTGATAAAGGAGACGAGCAGTTCCATTACCTTGTGCTTCACCATGTTTCTCGGAGGCTCGAAACACATGAATTAGGCTCGAACCTGGGTTTAAAGGTAGGCTATACGTCAAACAGTAAGTTTACTGACATGATACTTGAATTACTACTTCATTTTGATCCATGCCCCCCTCTAAGTCTAATGCCCCATATGTAACATATACATAATTTTTATATTAAAAAATTGGAATATTTGCTAAAAGATCTAATTACAACTTGTGTAACACGGTTCTTCATTAATAATAATTCAAATCATAAATAAAGTAATTATTTGGTTTAATATGAGATCGCTAATCCTTTGGTTCAAATTAAATCAGTTTCCAACCCCTAGCCTTGTTAATTTTCGAATTGTGCCCCGGAACATATTACACGTTGGGAAACACCAACCCACTGAGTCCGGTCTACAAGTCCTAAAACTTTGTAAGGGAAATTTTCGAGCACGCGGTATAATGTCATATCCCTAACCACTTCTATAAAAATCACGAGCATTATCTTTCGTTAGTCATTGTTTTATAGGATATTTATCTTTTATTCTTCTTAGCTACTGGCCCTCGCGGGTAATGGAATTTTTATCGTGAATTTGTCCAAAGGACAGCGTTTAAATTAATGGACTTTTTTTTGGAACATGGCATTTTTATGGCATGTTTTTAATTATATATATATATATATATATATATTGTAATAATCAATAATAATGGGATTTTTAAATGAAAGATTAATAAAATTTACAAACAAAATATTTATTGTGCAATCATTTTAAAAAAATTACAATTTTCAAATATTGAATTTCTCAGGGTCTTCACTGGGTTTGATAATGGACAAATCAATAATATTTATAATCTTATCAACAACAAAAAAAATCAAAGAAAAGAAAATTTACTCGTCAATTAAACTAGAACGAAATTTAATTGAGAACGAAATTAAAAGTAAAAAAGATTGACTGTGATTAACAATTTTAATCAAAAAGAGAACAAAATCTGACGGCTATCTTTCAATTACGTTTACATAATTAATTGTTTTGTAAATTGTTACTCACGTCTGCCCAGCATTCCAGCATACCTTTCATTTTCAAAAACAGTATTGTGGGGTTTTACACTGCTTCTAAACTCACAGATTCTACACCAAAATTTTAAGCCAAAATTTTATATGATGTCAGGAACTTGGATGATCCTTCTTTCGTCATCTATCGGTTGACCGCTCGCCCTAGGTGACTTCTGCTTGCCTTAGGTGAACTCCGTGGCTTGCAGATTTGCCAGTCTTTACTGAATTTACCTCAAACTGAGATTTTACTGTTTCTGGCCGGCTATGGACACAAAAACTGCTTTTACTTAGCAGGTTTCGACATTATGCTATGGTGAATGTTTTACTTTGTCCTGAGAAAATGTTCAGGCACCACCCAACTCTGTTGAATGCTAATTCTCAATATTTCCCTGCGAACTGTATCTCACCAAATCTTCCTGCGAACTGTATCTCACCATACCTTCCTGCGAACTGAACTCTCGCCTCGCAATTTAAGCGCGCATACGCCATTTTGACGGACCTTCTGACAAAGGAACAGAGCCGGATTTTCTATTGTTGTTCCAAAAGCTCTTGCCGCTATAATGGGTTTCTCAAACAATTTAGATTTTTATGTTGAAACAATTAATGTCCTAATTAATTAGCATTACAATATATATATATATATATATTGTAATGCCTTGAAGGAAAGGCATTGTTGCTGATTGATGGGCTGGGCCGTCGGAAGCAAAGCACATGCAGGGTGGCCTGTAGCAAGATAAATCTGTTAAGGCGGGCATTGTTTCTGATTAATGGCCTGGACAGGCCACTTGTTGACTTAGGATCGAGGGGCAGTTTAGGCGGTCTGAAGAATTTAGAACCGCGCACGTGTGAGTGCGGGGGTGAGAATACAAGTGCAAAGTAATTACGGGTCCTGTCTCGATGTGACATGACAGAGGAGCTAGCAATTTGCTAAGGAACTGCAGCTACATAACGTAAATCTCGGGAGGAAACTGTCAACGGGCAGTTGCGACGTAGTTTTGGAACAAAAGAAAAATGAAGAGACTGGTAGTATATAAGGGAGAGATAAGCTATTGTGAGTTAGTTAGTGTGGAAGAGGGGTGCTGTGTGCACCAAGACTGAAGTTAGTTAGAGTGGAAGAGGGATGCTGTGAGCACCGAGTCTGGAGAAATTTTGCAGCCTGCGAGAGAAATAGCAAAATTATTCAACGATAAACATTTTTGTATGCAGAAGTTCAATGTGTTGTAATATCAAAATTTGACCACTGTCTTCGATGGTAGAAGACCAGGACACTGCATCCAGCGTCGAGTAGTTCTCACCACGAGCAAGTGAGATGTCCTTCACGAACGGAGAACCAGCTATCGTCGAACCAACCGTGTGTGTTAGATTCAGTGTTTAAACGTCCAGTCTATAAAGTGTGTGTGTAATGAACGAGCCAAATGTTCCTGAGTAATCGTAAGTTGAAATTTCATGGTATTAATATGTGTAAACGGAATTAAAAGATACAGTCAGATATCGTTCTTTTCTTTTGTGTTAATAAAATAAACTCTTTTAAATTTAGAATCAATCTGGTAGAATAAGTTCGTCAATAAGTTTCGTCGATGTCTAGACGATTAAATATTTCTGTTTAATTTAAAGATAAATGTTGGGTTCTTTGATTAAGTTAAATGTTCTGTCCGTTATCAAACCCAGTAAAGACCCATGAGAGAATGAGATCCTTTTTTAATATTAAATCGTATAATTGCTAAATTTTGTTAAATAAATTCTGTTTGTTTTAAAGTCTATAATTTTTCATTTAGAAGCCCATCATATTTAATTATTACATTTTGGCTACCACAAAGTGGGGCAAATTATTAAGTAACCGAATGATTATTACATTTGGCTACCACAACAGCGGGCAAATTAAAGAAGTACCCCGGTAGATTATTACAATATATATATATATATATATATATATATATATATATATATATATATATTGTAATGCACAACTTGTATATGTTTAAATTAACCGCACAATACACAACGTCCAGTTATTTAAATTATTTAATTCAAACAAATTAATAAAATTTTGAAGTTATTACAATTTAATAGCAATTTTTAATATTACGTTAGGTTTGAAATGATGAAACATAAATTTGATTAGCATAATATTTCAAAAATATTATGAATTTTGTATATATCATTTTACACAAAATTGCCAAAAATTTTACCATGAATTATTACTATTTATCTCAGGACTCTTTAACGGGCCTCGTGACAAGTTTAGAATTGCACTACACAAAATAAAACATAAAATTAAATAAAAAGTTTTGAGTTGAGTTTACTGAAATATTAGCTTATAAAATATCCCACAAAACACAAAATAAAAATTGAAGGTACAACAATTACGCAATTTTTTCAATGTATTTTACCAATTTCACTAAATTTAAAAATAAACACTCATTTGATCATTCCAAATTTTGCACAACACACTATCACCAATTATTAAAGAAAAACTGCTAAATTTTGAAAATATAGGCCATATGGTGCGTTCCGTCGCACCTTCACTTTCACAAGAACTCACAATTCAATCGTTTTAGAGCTCCAGACAGAAAGGAGCTCGCCTACGGGAACATGATATTTCGCCCACAGCCAACAGTCAATTAGCATGTATGATCGCCATCGCCCAAGACATTTTAAGAAACTGGTCAGAATTACGATGATAATAATAATTATCAATCATCAGATAATTTGCCAGTAGGCGGCCGTCTATTCAGTGTTCAAAATTCACTAACCAACACAATTTTATCTGAAAACCATACAGTCTCCGCCGATATATACTTTCTTTATATTCAAAACCAATATTCAACTCTATAATGTCCAAAAACAACCTGACTAACTCTAAACATCTTTCTCCGTCTATACCTGGCATTCACCTCTTATTCTACTGACCAAATCTCATATCACCATTATATCGCAGCTATGAAACTTCAATTTTTAATTTTCCTACGGCTCAAATAGGCGTAATCATTTGACTATTTCGTCTACAACTGACCGTCAGATACTAACAAAAATCTGTCTGGGAATGCTCTCAATTCTACGCTCTCACGCTACACACTGCCTGTTCAGTCAATCTTTATACTATATCACCATTATCTTATGACACAAATTTTATAGCTGTTCAATTTTTAAAATTACATTCTTACCAACATTGGTGTATATTACAATATATATATAGTAATGCCAATTAATTAGGACATTAATTGTTTGGACATAAAATTTAAATTGTTTGAAAAATCCATTATAGCGGCAGGAGCTTCCAAAGCAACAATGAAGCTAGCCGCCTTTGTCGAAAAGTCAAAAATGGCGTATACGCGCTAATCAGTGTAAAATCTGTGAATCTTAGAATCAGTGTAAAATCTCGCAATAGAGTATTTTCGAAACCAAAAGGAATGCTGGAACCAACTGGACAGATGTGAGTAACAAAATACAAAATAATGATTTATGTAAACGTAATTAAAAGATAGAAGTCAGATTTCGTTCTCTTTCTAATTGTTAATCAGAGTTAATTTCTTTACTTTTAAATTTCGTTCTATTTTAATTGTCAAGTTAATTTCTTTTCTTTTAGTTTATTTCTATCGACGTATTGTTTAGGTAAATGTTATTTGTTTTTAAATCTAATTGTTGTGTCCATTATCAAACCCAGTGAAGGCTCTGAGAAATTAATATTTTTAATTGTAATTGTTTTCAGTTAAATTTACAAAGTGGAAATAAATAATTTTATGTTTTAAATTCATGTTGATTATTTCATTCAATTAATTCCTTTATTAATTATTACAAATTAAACTAAATTAAAGGTTTTTTATAGTTTATTACATAATGGCTCCAGAACGTGGGGCAAATTTCATTTAATTAACGTCATCTTGTTAATTATTACAATATATACATTGTAATTATAAAGAAAGGCAATTAAAGAATTAATAATTAGACATTTGAAATAAATTATTATCGGCGAACACACAAATACAAGAATGGTTAAGAATGTATGAACAGGCAGGGCATTGTTGGTGGAGCGCCCGTAAGCTACGGGGCACAGGAGTCAACCACAAAATCTCGTCGAATGCAGTTGAGTCACGAAACATTGATATGAGGAGGAGTGAAATTTTGTTGGACAGCCACAGAACATTGTGAAATCCAAAGTAATAGAGTCTGCCAGTTGGTGGAGTACGTTATTAAAGGAGAAAATGAAGTTTTGATTTGGTCGTAATTCAAGACGAAAGCGAGAAACTACATTTTGGCTGGAGACAATCAAAGTAAAGTCGGCGGATATCGGCGGGACGACCGTTTTCAAAACAATTGTGTCTGGTGGGCAATACCGGATCATTGCAAAGTGACGTGAAGTAAATTCAGTGAGACATGGCCTGTAATGTGTTCAAAGTGTTCAAAGTGATAAGTGTGTTATAAAAACTCCTACAATTGCCTCGTACCGGTACATATTTCCATCCAAGTAATTTTCGTGTCCTGTCTCGATTGTTGGCCTCAACATGACAGAATAGTTGGCCATTGTTGACTACGGAACTGCAGCTGCGTGCTATAACTCATGTAACAATGGAAGAATCAGTGAAACTGACATTTCGACATCTCCGTTCCCTACATTATAGCCTCCCATTCTTTTACATTTTTTTCATTATTAGAAAACTTCGTCGAAATGTCAGTTTCTAAATTGTTTGAGGAATCTAATCTTGACGGCGGTACAGAACAGAACAACAATAGACAAGACGAGCATTGTTTCTTTGTCGGAAGAAGTAATGCGCGCTCAAAATTGTGAGTTAGTTAGCAGGAAAAGTCAGATGCAGGTCGCAGGAAGATATTGAGAAGTTGGAGTTGGCAGAAATCGGTCGTGTTGAAATAGACAAGACAATTTCAAATATTTAAAGTAAAGTTGCAGAGAAATATCGAGAATTACCAATCAACAGAGTTGATTGGTCCCTGAACATTTTTCTCAAGACGAAATATTCACTCGAGCAGAACTACGAAACCTGCTAAGCACAAACAGTCTTGCGTACATAGCCGTGCAGAATTAGCAGAAGTCAACCGAGAGAGAGACGAAAGGAGGTTCCTCCTGGTTCCTGAGTTTTGATCTGAAAATATTAATTTAGAATCTGTGCGTTTTAGAAGGAGTGCAACAACCCGTCATAGTGCTTCGACAATTAAAGGTATCCGGGAATGCTGGGCAGCCGTGAGTAACAATATAAAAACGACTAATTATGTAAACCTGATTAAAAGAAAGCCGTCAGATTTCGTTCCCTTCTTTTAATTAAAAATTTGTTTATTAGAATGCATCTTTTTAGTTTAACTTCGCTGACAAGTAAATTTCGTCCTAGTTAATTGACGAGTAAATATTTTCTTTTTTAAATTGGAATTTGTGTTTAAATTGAGAAATGAAATGATTCGCCATTATCAAACCCAGTAGAGACCCTGAGATATATTTTTAATTTGTGTAATTGTTTTAAAGTTTTAAAAATAAATCTATTGTTTGTTAAAGTTTATAATCTTTCATTCATTTAAAAGTCCTTTTTTTAAAATTATTACAATATATATATATATATATATATATATATATATATTGTAATAAACAAATAAAACTCCTTCCTATCTTTATCCACCGTTGTGGTAGCCAAAATGTAATAACCACATAAAGGCATATAAATAAAAAGGATAATTTTTATGAACAACAAATAAATTTATTAACATGAAAAGAAATTACACATGAATTTACTCTTTTAACATCAAAATATGAAACTCTTGCTCTCCTGGGTCTCTACTGGGTTTGACAACGGACAGAATCAAACTATTAAAAAGACCCAACATTTATGTTTTTAAATTTAACAAAAGTACCTACTAAATTTATTTATAAACTTAACCTATAGCTTGCTTCAAACTTTATTATCAAAGAAGGGAACGAGATCTGACTGGTATCCTTTAATAACGTTTACATTAGTTAATATTGTACATTCCAACTTACTGTTTCTCAGGTCTTCTTCGACTCGTTCTTTAGACACACACTTTATAGCCCTGACATTCACTCACTGACTCTAACACAATAACACTGGTTTGCCGATATCTGGTTCTCGATATACCGCGAAATATTCCAGTTGTTCGTTGTGCCACTCCTTGACGTCGTTTGCTGCATGCAGGTCGCCTACCATCGAAGACAGGTCAAATTCTCGTACTCATACAGATAGAGCTTCTGTATGTTAAAAATGTTCATAGCTGTTTTAGTTTTGCTGACTGTCTCTATCTCCTCTCCCACGCTAATTGTCTCTATCTAACTGTCTAACTGTCCAACTCTTCGCTGCGTCCTCCGTCTTTCTCCCGTGCTAACTGCCAACTGTCTCTTCTCCCACGCTAATTCCAACAGTTCGTACAATAGGCGATTCCCCTATATATACCCCTAGCCCCCCTTGTTTTTCACTTGTTACTAAGTTTCGTTGCAACGGCGCGGTGACAGAATCCCATTACTCTAATTTTCGTTCTGCCACTGGGGTCCTTCCGCCTTCCGAACCCCGATAATCGTGACAGGTCCAATTTGTCTTTGGACCTCTCCGCTCACAAGTGCGCGATACTAATTTCTCCAAATCCTAGGTCAACAAGCGCCTGGACCCTCATCATCCCAAGTAATTGCGATATTCGCCACGCTCGCCGCTGCTGTACCTCGTTCCCGCAATCACTCATGACTTGTCGGCTGCTCTCTTTTGTCCGACTCGCACAAAATCTTTTCTTGAAAGTCCCAAGTACTTGTCAGGTCATTCGTCAGTGACAAAAGCCTGCTATAACATAGCCCCTTTAGGAACATCTGCTCGCCAACGTTCTGCCCTACGCATTCTTCTCGCCGTTCCCTAAATCAATAGGCTACTGGAGTCCTTCCGCCCCCCTTAGACCTAATTGTCGCATCGTCACACTCTGTCTATAAATTACGGCTTCCTCTCTGCCGCTCACCAGCACTCATCGCAAACAAATGTCTTACCGCTCCGTCTTGTCACCTCGTGACAGGACCCGCGGTCCCTTTTCCCTCGCATTCTCATCACAACACGTGCGCTGCCTTCAATCCAATGCATTATATTATATGCATTACAATATATATATATATATATATATATATATATATATATATATATTGTAATACTAATTATAGGCAATTAGAGAATTAATAATTGGAAATTTGAAGTAAATTGTTATTGGCGAGAACATAAACACAACAATAGACGGGCGGGCTTTGTCGTGCCGAACAACGGGTTTAACAGGAGGCAGTCGTGGGCAGATTTTCATTGAGTAATCAGTCGCGGGCAGATTTTCATCGAGTAAAGTGTGGCAGGCAAGAATTTATTAAGAGTGGTGTGGCACACAGAATTTCATCGAGTAAAGTTCGGATATATAATTAGATCAAGTAAAGGTCGCAGGAAAGTTTCACAATAAGTAAAGCCACAGTCAGAAATTCAACAAGTAAAGACTGTTATAAATTTCAACGAGCAGGAGTCGATAACATTCTGATTGACCATTAATCAGAACGAGAAATACAATATTTGCTGGAGAGAGAGGGACTTAATGCCGAGGACCACAGATGGTGTACGGAGTAATCGTTCCAGGTGATAGATACAGTAATTTTGGACAGTAATTTTGAAACAAAATTAAATTCTGTGAAATTATGGCCTGTTATATGTGAATAGTGCATCAGAACCCAAACAAATGCCTGGTACCAGTAAAGAAACTGTAAGTAGAGAGAGAAATTTTATAAAATTTGTAAACGTTAAATAACGATCAAATCGTCAGATTCGGATTCACGTTCATTTTGTTGTTTAATTCTAACGTAAATTTGATTGTTAATTTGAATATAAAAAAAGGTTTGTTCTTTATTTAAAAGGCCCAAATAAACGACCCTGAGATGAAAGTAGATAAAATTTGTAAAATAGTAAGAACACGAATGTAAATAAATCACATCAAGAAATTTTGTTATTTTACTTTGAATAAATTAATTGTTTTCTGAGGTTTCAAATTTTGTAAATTATTTGACAACCTTTCATTTTAAATTTTAATAAAATAAAGTCATAAAACCATAATTAATTAATTATAGTTTGTTTATTACAATATATATTATTGATTTTTATTCTGGGTTAGTAATGATAAATGTTATAGAATTTCTGTGGATTAATATTATAGATATATGGTACGATGATGTCAGAAATAGTTGTTTTTGGTTTTGAAAATTTCCTTATATTAATTTTGTTTCTCGTCCTTGGTTTATATAGGTCCTGATGCATTGTTGCGAAAATGGTGTTGCATTGATATTGAAGTGTTATTCTGTGCATTTCATTCTTGGGAAATAATCCATTTATCACATCAAGTTTGATCTGAAGCTTGTTAGCAGTTTCTGGTATTCAACGTGTTGTTTTAAGAAGAGTTTAAAATTATATTTTCCATCATTAGAAGCTTCATGGGAATAGAGTGGGAGAAATGAACGTTATGTATATGAGTATATGTATTTTGATGGGGCAGAAACGGATACATTTTAGTACGTTATTGTAATCAAATTAATTCTTTCGAGGGTCAAGGTAATTATTATTTTACAACCATTTTGACAGTAATATGTAAATTTGGATTTATTATGCCGTTAATGAGTTTTCCACACTTTAAATGTCATATTCATCTGTGGAACAGACAATGCGTTTACAACTTACAAATTATTTTTATTACAGTTTTCATAAAATGGTTGGGAGAATTAAATATGTGAACTGTACTTCAAGTCAGTAATAGTTTTCTAAGGAAATATTATCTTCAATTGCATATATTAAGATTGTAGCCTATTGAACTAAGCTTATTGTATAATTAATTTTACATTGCTTATTCAATGTGGTCGTCGATGACCCGAACTCGGAAGTTAAGCGCAACACTAATCGCCTCGCGCTTACTGTATATGAGGAACCGGTTGGATGTGTGATAACACATCAGGACTTTGTATCGATCGGTGGCCATTACACTACTGGCAAATAATTTTCCTACGTCACCTAATTTTCATTTATGGAATTAGGTGAATGTTCGCTGTTTTTTAAATGTTTTTGGCTTGTAATACATTTCTTTGCTTTTTCTAAAATATTTTTATTTTTCCGTAGTCGATATTGTGATATGTTTACTTTCGACTGTCTTAACTGTGGACATAAGTTTTCAATTATTCTGATGACTATGAATCCTTTCTTTTAAGTTTGCTGTCTTGTGTAAATTGTATTACAATTTTTTTACAGTTGACTTCATATATATATATATAATTTTGGGATATTGTCTATAGAATTAATTAATACAGAGTTGATCTAATTAATTGGCTTACATTGTTTTAAGTATCAGTCGTTTGATGTAAGTTATCGCTCTGTATTGCTATTTTTCATTATCACCTACACCTTTTGATATTTTCACAGTCAATAATATTTTGTTGGGCGTTATATCTCATTCATTTTTATCTAATTATATGAAATATCAATTTTATTGATTATCCGTTTTTGGTGTTGTTTGTGCCTGATATCGAGTTATCTTCCTTTGTTTTGTTAGCTGATTATGATGCGTTTTTCGGAGGAAAACCACATTATCTTAATAAGTTTAATAAAATGTTAAAAATGGTACTTTAATTTTATTTATATATTTTGTATCAGTTGACTTTTTCCATTTTAAAACTGTATTTTTAAATGCATTGAGACTGGTGGCATATTGAGACAATAATTTAATAGAGCGGTAAAATTAATTTATTTATAGTACAGGCGTGTGTATAAAAATGTAATAATGCATTAAACCAATATAATTTATCATTATAAATTTTCAATAATAGTTTATGTTGTGGATTGAAATCGTTAAGAGCGGACAGCGTTTATTCTGTAGATAAAAAACAATAGTTGGTGTTTAGGGATCACTACAGACAGCGAGGAGCTTTTATTCTAAAGTAAACTGTGTATATAACTGATTTGTAGCAGGCGCCACCTTAAGGAACATAACCTGTGTAGGTCACACTGACTTTAAAATTGAGTTTTTATAATTGGCATTCATAGGAAACTGAGGACAGGTGAAAGCACATTCACAACTTTGACAGTCGGGAATAGAGGAGATATTGGAATATTTGATAGAGTTGATCAGTGGAGTCAGTGTTCATTTCAGTTGCAGACTTCAGATTAACTTAAGGGATTGAAATATGCAAAATTTAAGGTGGAAACGTGGGTTAAGTTTAAGCTATTAAAATGATGGAGGCTTAAAATATTTTGTTTATGTCTCTGAATTGCCTTAATTTGGCTTTCTGTGGCTCGAGAAAAATCGCAGAGAGAACGGGCTGATACTTGGATACTGTTATTAAATCCACAGCATTAGCGTCCGCCGAATAACGAAAATAAAAACCATTATATGGTCAAATTTAACAACTACGTTTATATGACGATTATGAACAATATGGCCAAAGAACAGACCTCACAAGAATAAAAACAAGTACAATGTATTTCCACATATTTGTGGGCCTTCTCAAGTACATAGATTAATAGAATTATTCAATTTTATTGGGCAAGGCCCGGTGGCAATATTTTTTAAAAAGACAAATACATATAATTAATTAACACTAACATAAGCTAAAATAAATATAGAAAAGAGTTTTAATAAATTATTTGCACTTGTCAGAGCATATTTGATGTCCTCTTTCTCAATCGCCCACTCAATTTTAGCCACACGACATCCCTTTCAGTCTCGTTGCAATTCGTCGCCTTCAGAGCTACTACGAGGTATGTTCAATATGTGTGGCAAGAATTCGTGATGCACCACGCCCCTGTAATCGAAAAAAACTGTGAGCAAAACCTTCACATTCGACCGAACTAAGCGCTTTTTTCGGTCTTGGCTCATGCGGCAGCTTCCATTGTGATGACTGAGTTTTGATTTCCACGTCATAACCATAAACCCACGATTCGTCCCCAGTTATGACCCTCTGGAGCAAAGTCCGAGTCCAACAGCTCCTTAGCAATATTAACGCGACGCTGTTTTTGGTCTAAATTGAGAAATTTTGGCACGAATTTCGCGGCGACGCGTCTCATGCTCAAATTATTAGTCAAAATCGAATGGCACGAGCCAATCTTTATGTTTTGGTCTTCAGCAACTTCTCTAACGGTGATTCAACGATTAACCAATACCTTTTTTCCTCTGTTGCTGACTTGCTCTTCGTCATTCCCATCTTATGGCCCTCTGAGAACATTTCGTACCACCGATAAACGTTGCTTTGATTCAGGGTAGCTTCACCATAAGCCATAGTCAACATTCGGAATGCGTCCGCGCACTTAATTTTGTTCTTCACGCAAAATTTGTTACAGATTCTTTGTTCCATTTTGTGGAATAGGCAAAAATGGAAGACAAAGCAAAACACGTCCAACTTCAATTGTTGTCAACAATTAACTTAACATTCAAAATGGCCGACCTTGTCAGCATAAGTAAGGGACACGTGTACCAACATAACGACATAAACGTATCGAAAATCGAATATACGTAGCCCGCGGAAATTCACAATTCGCGATACTTTTTGAACATACCTCGAATGATCAGAAGCTCTGCATTCCTCAATCTTTCGGATGAACATAACAGCATATTTTGTCTGCATCCAGACGCACCTTGCCAAACTCGATCCCCTCTCTCCGACTGTCCAGTTCGGTGTTTTTTTACCATACTGTCTCCATGCAAACTCCCAACATCTGCGCTGTCCGTTTTTTCTCCTCTGACCAGGAACCATCCGCTGCGTGGTCGAGACAAAAAAAAACTGTCCCTCCGTAAAAGTCCACTATCCTGGCGTCATGTTTTGTTTACGAAAGCAAATTCTTTTTCCAATGAGTGCGCAGTTTGTATGTGGTATCTGGTGTTAAGGGCGAAATGAAAATTATTAAAGTGGGACACGTTCACACTACACTACGGTGTCTACTATTGATAACGCGCAACTCATTCTCCATTCTCAAGTTTCTTTTTTTTCATTTAAACCTGTATTACCTATTGTCCCTATATAACTAAGCCCCGAAGGGCCTTGGCCTACCGAGACGGCTGCCAGACTGTCATCTTACATGACACATTCTGGATTTGGGAGTGACACCGGGTCAGAGTGTCGATTCTCCCACAGCCTTAACCCCAGTTTTCTTGACCAAGACGACCACAAACATCCATGCCCATGCCGGGATTCGAACCCGGGACCTCTGTGATGCGAGGCAATGACGCCGGCCACTACACCACAGCAGGCCGGCTTGTTCCTATCTAAAATATAATAATCCGACAGATGTTGACTAGTATATTGATTTAATTGGTTTTAAGGGGCGGCATACCAGCGACTGTGCAGTTACGAGTTGTGTAACCATATTTTTAGAGACAAAGTAATGAATACGAATAACATTGTAAACAGAATAAAAGAAGGCAATTGTAAACAGAATTCGTATGATTTGTTCCAATAAACGATTTCTATTCTTTAAAGTGTTCTGTCTTTCATTTATCATTTTTTAGTGTTTAACCAAAACCGTTAAAAATATGAAATCTCAATATTTTTAACCGCCAACCTACATTTTCAATTTTCTTAATAGTGGATGACAATTTAAGATACCTTCAAAGTTCAGAGAAAAACAGTGGTCTTTTTTTCTATAAAGCGAACCAAGAGGTTAAAGATTTTGGAACTATCCAAACAACTTTTCTATCCGGATCTTTAAATAATATTCTTCTGTAAGTTGGCCGCTGTTTTACAATTACCTACCTGTTTTTCTATCTGGTTTCATGTGGGCCTCGAGGAAACTGCATGGCTTTGTGGTAAGAAAAGATACAAAAAATTTTCTTCCATCCCTTTATTAGCAGAAGACAATTTTTAAAATAGTTTGACAGTTTGATAAGATATTCAAATAAATTTATTAATTATTTTAGCATCGTGAGGAAAATTTTGATCAACTTCTGGTGTTGGTAGGACCTCAAATTTCATTCCATGATACTAAATGACTAATAAATACACATTATTTGTTCAAAAATATGACTAAATCGAAGTATGATATGTAATTAAATTTATATAGAAACGAAAACAAAGAACTGCATAAATATTTTTTAAATTTAGTTAATAAACATACATTTTTCTTATCATCTCGGAGTTCATCACAGTTCTCAATAAATATATATTAAAAATCCGTTCATAATTTTCTGTTCTGTTTTTCAGTTCTGTTTTTCAGTTCCTCCATATACATGAATAGGTATGTTGAGCACGAAATGAAAACTGAGCATGTTCTGTTCTCATCACCAACAATTGATCCGCTCACAGAATCGAAAATATCCTATGTTTGAAATCGCCAGACGATTTAATGCGGTTCATAATAAGTAATTATGTTTTCTATTTTACCGATTGGAAAGTTGTCGGTAAAAACTAACAAGTTTAGTAGGACGGACGGAAGGAAGAAGAAAGCGAAGTGGATGTCGATTTTGGAAGTTATGAAGCATATGTCTTAATAATAATTTAAAAATGAGTGCACCAGATTTTAATTGATAAATAATTACTT
The DNA here is from genome assembly GCA_037074705.1 of Zhengitettix transpicula. Classification (NCBI taxonomy): domain Eukaryota; kingdom Metazoa; phylum Arthropoda; class Insecta; order Orthoptera; family Tetrigidae; genus Zhengitettix; species Zhengitettix transpicula. Next base: position 202,555,269 of record CM073591.1, read on the forward strand.
GATATCCATGCATAGAAAGGAGAAGACAAGTTCTGTTCATTTCTTATTTATAAATTAAATAAATTTAGTGTATTGACAGTTTTGGCAAATGGTGGAATATTGTGAACAATGAAAGTGCTGATGACAGGAGAAGAAACAGGATTTTAAGAGAAAAATAAAACTTAACTTCTACAAATATATTGTAATAACCAGTAAAGAAGGACATGTTTTCGGTTCATATTTATCAGAGTTGTTTAGAAACTGAGACTGGGGATCCTTGAGTGGTTGCTACACATGAAAAATAATGATAAAATTAGGGGAAGTGGACCTTTTAGAGAGGAGGAAGGACAGATAATTAGTGCATATTTTGGCAGTTCTTAGGCCAAATTGTGTGACCGACGGAACCCTGAAAGGCATCATAACAGATGGACGAGGCAATTATACTAAAAGGAGATGCTTATGGTAATTGATTAAGTGACTCTCGGGGCGAGAGAAATCTGACAGATGGTGTTTGCTATGGCGAACAAGTAATTTCAAAACAACTGAAAACAAGGGAATATCCGGGAGCCGCAATATAAATAAGAGGGCAGATAAAGGCAGAAGGGCAGTCAGTTTGTTACAGAGGAGAGATAGAGGAGACTCATTATCATTTCGTGTTGGAGAGGAGACGGACGTGTCAGCTGGGAGAGATCGCTGGTGCGCGTCCGCAGGGCGGACACAAGGATGGGTGGGAGGTACATCATGGAGACCTGTCTGCCAGCAGAGGTGTTTGACTTCGTCGAGGGGATAACGTCGTCAGGAGTGTGAGTGCAGCCTGGGGACTGTTAAGCCGGTATAATGTGAGTGTGTGGACCCAAGAGCATGTATGTTTATATTTTCTGAATGAATAATTGTAAATTGCTAATAAAGGGTAATAAGTGTCAGATTTCGTTACATTTCGTTTATTTAGTTACATTCGTTTAATAGATTTCGTTAATTTCGTTTCATTTGTTTCAATCGTTTCAATCCATCATTTCGTTTTTCATTAAGTGTAACTGTATCTGTTTAATTGTAAATTTATGTTGTTTTCCTTATCAAACCAGTAAAGACCTTGAGGGTACCGAGTCCGATTATTTAAAATGTTTTCAAGATAAATAAAATTGTTTTAATTTATAAAATTTCATTATTTGTGTAATTGAAAAGTGTTTTAATAAATGATAAATTGTTTGTTTAAAATTTGTGGTTATTATTTTAGTTATTAAATCAAATAGCTACCACAACGTGGGGAAAATTGCATTAAACTAAAATTCATTTTGTTATTACATTTATTGGTACCACAACGTGGGGCAAATTTCATTAGTCAAAAATTTATAAGTGTTTATTACAATATATCCACAATAAATGCTTTAGTTAAAGAAACATCGATCCCTATTCAGGAAGATGTTTAAAATTCTTTTCATTTTTCCCTGGATATTTCCCTGGATATTTGTTAACAAAAGATTTTGATTTTTATTAATTCCATTTTTCCTCGGTATCGGAAATAGGATACGTCTTTATATTAAATTACACAAAAGTACTAGAAACTGTGTTATGTAAACTTAAAACACAAAATTTTCTCAACTAATAATACAGTATAATATTTACAATTTATTCATAGTACTAAGAAAAATACACAATTAAATAACGTACTACACACAAAAATTGACTAACATTACTAAGAGATATTTAGAGTATGCTTATAATTCGTATCAATGCCTACTGATTAAAACCAAAGTCCGTTTTATGATATCGAAGGAATTACATCCGCATGAGAAGTAACATATTATCATAACTTTAACTCCCACACCACCGGCGTCAAAATGTATAACTTCATGCAGCAAATTTATAATATTAAAATGAGATATATTGAATTTACGTTTTTTAGAATTTATGGAATTATAATGTCTTTTATTCAAGAACAGAATAAATGCTTTCAACATAGATCAGTTAAGAGGCTATGATTTAGTAATTGTAGGTGAGACTGTATTCAGGTCTGTCACTATGGATGAAGAAAGCTCGCACCTCGTAGGGTAAAGAAAATATTTTTCCCTGGATATTTGTTAACAAAAGATTTTGATTTTTATTAATTCCAACAAGTGAAGATCCCGGGTTCGATCCCCGGTCTGGTCGAGAGTTTTCCATTCTGAACCTTTAAAGACTTTTATTTACAGCTAAATTATATAGAAGAGTTTTGAATTTTTAATACTAATATCTTCACATAATTAACTATAAAACTATTATTAAAATAAAGGGAAAAACAGCTTAAGTTAAAAAACAGTTTAACATATCTCATTAGTATTCATTAGATGATAACTCTTCTTCAAAAAGGGATTCTGTAGTCATCTGATGAGGCAAGGATGGAAGTTTACTGGTAACTTCTATTTGAAACTAATATAAACATAATGTTAAAATTTACGTTTGTGTATATCTATATATTTAGATTATGAACAATATGACCAAAGAACAGACCTCACAAGAATAAAAACCAGTACAACGTTTCTTCCACATATTTGTGGTATCATTCTGGAAAGATTAGTGAGAAAAATCAGCTAACTTATATAGAAAAATTTTTGTTTCTAAATTTAACCATTCTGGATTGGAACAGCCTGCCTTCAACTGTGCTAGAGTGAGCCAACAGTGTGTGACACAATTCAAGAGAAGATTAATCTCATATGATAGGGGTTAAATGTAAGATTAATAAGAATTTAAGTGAAGTGAATCTATATTTAAAATAATATTTAATAAGGGTATTTGTTTGGGATTTAGCTAAATATACAATGAAGTGACGTGAAGTGCCAAATTCAAAGAATTTATAAAACTATTTTTTATCTTCTTTACAATATTTACTTTAGGCTCATGCTAGTGTTAAAAAAAAATATTGCCACCGGACCTTGCCCAATAAAATTAAATAAAGCTATCAATCTATATACTTGGGAAGGTGAACAAATCTGTGGAAAAAACATTGTAGTTGCTTTTATTCTTGTGAGGTCTGTTCTTTGGCCATATTGTTCATAATTGTCATATAAACATAGTTGTTAAATTTGACCCCTATAATGGTTTTTATTTTCGTTATTCGGCGATTTTCTGTAAGAGACAAAAGAAGAATAAACGTTGCTCGCCATTTCCCGATGCCACCGGCTGAAGTTTATATGAGAAAATCCCGCGGTTGTCTTTTATTACATTTATAAAACAATTTCAATTGTCATTTTCTTCTTAGATCGTTTCGCAATGAACCCTGAGATATTTCTTATTTTACAGTGTGTACATTATATATATTCTAATAAATACAAAAGGATTAACTAATAAAACAATTTAATAAGCAAAAGAGTGATTAATGATTTGAATTCCATAGTTGTTTGATGAATTAATTATATTTAATTAATTTAAAGAGAAGGATTTCAAAATAATTACGACATTCTTTAAACTTTACAAGACAATTACTTTTATTCAGGTGAAATTTACAACATTTTTAAATGAGATTATTTACATTTAAAGTTTTTCAATTTTTTTAGATCTTACAAATCTTTTCTCAGGGTCATTTATCTGGACCTTCTAAGTAAAGAAAAAAAACCTTTATATTTACGTTAAACAATCAAATTCCTTTACACCCTAAGAAGTTAAACAATCAAATAAACGTGAAATCGAAATCTGACGACTTTATCTTTAGTTATCGTTTACAAAACTTGATCAAATTTCTTTGTACTTACAAAACATCTGCTGGTACCAGGCTTAAGCTCTCTTGAGCTCGGGCTCACCTCAGAATTCACATTAAAAGGCCATGAAATCACTGAACTTACATTTGATTAAACAAAAACACGGTCGTAACTTTCGGGTCTCTCCTCTAGAATCTGGAAACTGCTACTCCTTGTGGATTATTGGTTGGACAGTTGTTACAAATTGTCTCTCTGTGGAATTGACGGTTACTGTAATTATAGATGTTAATTGTAGCGTGATTTATTAGGTTACTCCTCGTAACTTTATCGTTTAGATTTACTGTCCGAAACATTATTACTCAATTTCAAAACTTGTAACATTTCCAGCTATAACTATATGCCTGCCACGCTGTTCGTCGTCCGACTTCCAATTTCCGCGGTTTAACACAACAAAAACCCGCTCGACCATTGTCGCCTTTGAAATTGGTACCGCTAACAATCCACCATAAATATCCAATTATCAAAATCATTCATGGCCTTTAATTAGTATTACAATATATATACATATGGATGAATTATGTAATATTTTTGCAACACTAATTTGTCAATCAAGTAATTTTTGTGTTATTAAATTCAAGTAAATTATATCAAACGAAATTACTAATAAATTAAAGTAATTAGTTATGAAAAAAGCTAAAGTTAACCATATCCTTTAGATATGTACGTAACTGTAATTAATTATAGAAGATATCCGATTAAGACAGAGAATTCACGTATTCACGGGATGGTCATTTGAGCACTGTGGTGCGAGAGAGTACCTCCTTTATAATTTCGCCGACGAATAGAACAAAGTAAACTTAAAATCAGATGAAAAGTGTCCACGAACGTAAATCCTCAAGAAATTTTAAAATACTAGTTTGCTTAAATAATCAATGGCTGTGCCGACCCGCCGGAAACCCAGAGTTTGGGGATTTCTCGGAAAGCTGGCCAAGAACAACTTTATTGTCTGCATAAAAGGGATGACGTTTTTCCCAGGTGGAAAAAAATATATATGAATAAATCTGAGAAGGCTTATTCTTCTTGAATAAGTTTACATGTACTGTTTTGCTTACACGCATAGTAATACGTCGTAGAGAAACAGAGACAAAAGTTTATGTTCCATAGCTGTTTGGAGAAACAAAAAGCTGTAACAAGGAAAACTTTTTAACTAAGGTTCCCACAAGCCGAGGCATCTCGGCCTGTTTTGAGAGGTGTATGTTCCGGGGTCGCAGACATTGGATATACGATAAGAGTTGTTTGCTATTCCCATTGCAACAGTCGGCCAACTGCCTCCAAAACTGTTCGAGAAACGGGGAAGCGAATGCTGCGTCCCAACACAAAAAACTCATCTTCCGCAATCGGAAGAGCGTGGGACAAGTACCCAATGTCCGACCTACCTGATGCAGGTTTTCTGCGGTTTGTCCTGCATAATTTTTAGGCGAATGCCGGGTCGGATCCTTAAACTATCCGGGGTCCCTAATTCCTTAGCTACCTTCCTCTACCCTTCCGCATCCCCCCTTTCAAATCCTACCTGTGCTTAAAGGGGAGTTGCCACCTTGGGTACTACGCTCATGTATCCTGTTACCCCCCCCCCCAACCCAAAAAAAAAAGAGTGGAAGAACATGGAAGTAGAACATGTTATTTTCCTGTAGGCGCCAGTCACCGGGAAAAATTCCACATGTATACCAAGCGAATCCCGTAATTAATTACTTCATTACCTTTCGTATAAAATAAATTCAATCCAAGTGTTTTTAAGCCCTGAGAAACGTTAATATTCTGTGTTGTAATGCGGTGGCTTGCACTTTCAACAATAAAGTAACTAAGTAATGATTTATTTGTTAAGTACTTTTTCTTTGTATTCAATATAATGTAAATACATAAAATTATGTTTTTTATATATAAAATGTATCGCTTATTTTAAGCACAACCACCACAAGTGTGGCATGGCATTAAAAATAGCTGCAGATTAAATGGTCGATAACTTCCTATGCAAGCCAGGATAATAATTAAGGTAAATAAGATGGGAGTACGTTTAAACTGTGATTTTTTTTCTTAATGGAGGCTGCAATCACGAATCTTAGACTAAAGTAATAGTGAATTAAATTAGGCGTTAAGGAATTTAGATAATTTGTGGCGTTCGTATTCTTATTATTGTTAGGTCGCCTTTCCCAGAATTGGATAATTTTTCGTTCTTTTTAATTGTTTTTCTTACAGGAATCCAAAGTACAACTGTGACGACAGAGATGGCAGCACGGTCGCGTGTACTGTAGCCGCGGAGTCGAGTCTTCTTTCTTTCGACTCAGTGTCAGTCTGCACCAAGCTGCGCTTTGGGCGTCGCTGGCAGCTGCTACGACCTTCTCACACAAATTTCCTGTTATTAAGAAACAACTTGGTAGCATCTTGCTGACGGTAAAGCTACAATTTATATTTTTATATTTAATAAATAAGTTATTTGGCATACTCATATAAATATATATATATATATATATATATATATATATTTGTGCGTTAATAATATCACTGTAATGTTTAAAAGTCCCTTTAAGTGCTGCGTGCAGCACTAAACGACGAAATTTATGGTTTCGAGTTCGCAAATGTAAGAAAGTATTCGCAATTGTAGTATGAATTAAATATAGAACGAAGCTGTTGCTTCGCTGATTTTTAGCATGGCCGATATTGTTGTGAGTGGTTAGGTAACCGTCGTCACGTGTTTGTGTCGGCAGGTGATGTCGGAATGTTAGTCGGGCGATTCGTAACTCCCACGTGAACAGCGCTCACGTGCGCTTGGACGGGCTTCGATGACGAAAAGAGCGATTACTGCGATCGTAGCGCGTGCGCCGCCAACGGAGGCCCCGACCGTCACCGTATTTGTGTGTCAACCTTTTCGAGTGCACATCTAATAAAACCGATTCAGAAATATTTGCTGTGTTCACAGGTTTTATATCAATAAGGTTCAGTTGCATACTGCGACTTCAATTGAGCTTAAATCAAGTCGAAGGGGCAGACGTTCCAGACGAATGTTACGTAAGTTTTTTCAGTGTAATGATAATGCTAATTTTACTGTCATTGTTACCGTCATGGTTCGCTTTCATTAGTAGTACTGATTTTAAGCTTCATCCCGAGACTTGAAATTGATTAAGCTATTTTACATACCCGTTTAAAGTTGTATTAAATATTCGTAATTTTATATCGATCTGTGTCGTGAAGGTTACGAACAAAACTCTGGATTTTTACCGCAGTCATCCTCGACCGAGATGACCGTCGACCTGACATTATTGACGCACGGGTCGTGTGACAGATTACATGATCCTGAACGTATTTTATGTATAGAAGAATCATTCTGTGTAATCTGGACACTCATATGACTCTTAAAATACTAGTTTTGAAGTTGTTCCTACAATTATAACACTACTCTTCGTAACAAGAGATTTAATTTGCATTTATGAACAACATTTTGAAGTATTAGGTTAACAACTCTGTCCTTCATGAAATTTGACAGATTGCGTTGCTGAAATGTTGACTTCATATTGCGTATGCTTTATAATTTTTCCCTAGTTCCATTTATTTTATTTCTCGGCCACAGACAAGGAAATCATTGATACCCAAACTCTTCACTCCATCTCTACCGTACTTGTAACGTATCATTTTATGCTGAGATGAGTTTGTTTCCACGTATGCATGGCTTTAAATTATTTTTCCCTCGATGGTAATGAGGTATCAATTTCCGCGTTCATCTGAAATTCTGATGTTCTACTACAGAGGTGCGAGAGTATACGAAGTGCAGGTCTATTTTAATTTATTTGCATAAGAATGGCGTTATTCAATGAAATACTATTCAACTCCGAATCGCAGCCGAGACATGTAGACTGCAAATTCGGAAGGATCATATAATAATTTGAAGTGGTTGTTTCATTATTTAAATTTGCTATACAGTTACATTTTTTTTACTTCTTATACAGTTCCAATATGCGGTTTCGACTAATTTTCACTAACGAAATTTAAATTATTACCGTTTCTATCTCTAGTAATTAATTATTCAACATTCAATTCCATAAACTTTCCTCTTTTTTAACATCTTCCTGGAAATGTTCCGTGAATTTTAACGAAATGAAGTTAGGATGACAACGGGAAAATACGGAATAGTGTCTTAGCAATGCAATTACTATAAATGTGTGAAATTGATAAATCCATTTTGACCTAGTTTCTTAAAAAGTATGTTAAGAAATTGTGGCACTCTAACGGTGGAAAAAAAATTACGTATTAGGCATATTTCAATACGAATTATATTTAAGATACTGTGTAAGACTTTTTTTAACAAAATTAATAGGATCGATAATTACCACATAAATTTCTCTTTTTGTTTAAAATTTTATACCTAAAACATATCATAGATCTTACACTTCGTTCAGCAGCTTTCGACCTTTTTAGCCATTTGCAACTGTTTTCTACGTATAGTCCTTTTTTTACCATTAAAATACCACTTATTAATAGTAATTCCACACACGTTCGTCTGTTAAAGAAATCACATCTTTACTAGTTGTTCGCCTCAAATTGTATGTTGGATTACTATTTTTTCGTGATTTTATTGGTAAAAATGGGACTATACGTAAAAAACAGTTGAAAATCGCTAAAAGGCCGGAATTTAGTAAAAAGTGTAAGATCTGTCGATATATTTTAGCAATAAAATTTTTAAACAAACAGAGAAATTTATATGGTAATTATAAATCGTATTTAATAGTAACTATAATAAATGAATGTGTCGTTTGCGTAACAACTCCTTCTAAATTGTTTCCTAACATATACAGGATTCCCATTTATATTACACCATCAAAACTCTTGTACAAGTTTTAACACACACTGCCTCAGAAATGTATATGAAAGAGTCTAGACAGAAAAAATTATGTATTTCCAGAAACGAGGTTCATGCGACTTTGCCAAGAGTTTTAGTCTTGTTCAAGGATAATGATTTGAAGGTTTCGCAAGTTTGGCGATTCAGGCGAACACATTACTATCCGCACCTATTTCGAGGAAATTGTTGGGGGCAACTTTGGGTTATAATATATAGGCAAGGTTTCAATTATAAATATCATTTCCTAATAATTTATATATCTTATGAGTAATGGAAATAATCGTAATTGGAAAGTGAGTCAATCAAAGTTTATTGTATTCTGTTATAATTGATTAAACAACATGTATTATATCATGGTAAATAAGAAATTATTTCTGTTAAAAACTAAATAGGACCTTCAAACAAACAAACTTTGAATAGAGACGCCATCCCGCGTCGAAACGTCCAGCACTTTTAAATTTAATTTTTCTTTGAAATTGTTTCTCTATATTTAAAATTTGTCTGCATGAAGAAATTGTATACGATATTACTTATTTCTAATACTGCAATGCCATACTCCATTACTACTAATTATGCCTTACGTAAACTTTTAACTCACTCAATGCGCCTTTTACCAACTTTCACATTTGCAAAACTTAAATAATGAGAAAAATGAGGTATTATGCTGCACCAAACGCTTGTCTGCTTTTGATTCTTAGGTTCAATTAAATACTATTTTAATAATTTTCTTCAATCTGCAAAAAGGCAGTCTAAACGTCGTCACAACTATTATATAACATTTTTCCAGATTTAAATACATGTTCATTTTCCTTCTGCAATTTAAATTACCTATTGATGAACCGTGATTCTAAATGTTCATAAAAGTACTTCTTTAGATTATTTTAATATTACTTTACATTGGAGTGCAAGTATTAATGATCTCACGCCACGAACCATTTTTTAGCCATATCACAAAAGTTAAGTTAAATACATTATACATTCATTAAATAGAATTTTTTTTGCATTAAATACTATTCGACGCTTTTAGCTTTTTACATTATGTACCCTTATTCGAGGATTTTTTGCAAGATGTTAAAGAAAGTTGTTCTGCTTTCATTTTACGGCGTTGAAGGCCCAACAACTCAGACAAATATGTAGACATTACTTATGATTTCTCAATATTATTTATTTCTAATTGCATTGAAGACTGAATATATAAATTAATTTTTACCAACTTAATTGTTTTAGTGATTACTAGTATACTTATGAGATAAACTGTTACTATATTATATTACTTATTCATTTGTTGTCATTGACTAGTATATCCTTTTGCTCTACGGATTCTTTGAACTTCAACTTTGTTTCTCCCAAGTTGTGTAATTCCAACTAGATTATGAAAGTCAATTTCTACATTAATTTGACAGTTTCGAAGAACTCGACCGTGTCATAAGTAGTAAGAGGTTAAAGTATTCTCCGTTAATTTCACTCTTCACTGTTCTCCTTCCCGGTTTAGTTTAGGAATCTAGTTCTACGTATTGATGGTGATAGTCACCAAGCATGCAACAAGAAAGCCTGTGGGAGGTGTTCTCAGTCCCGCAGGTGGAAACTTCCCGGACTGATGGAGAGGGCTTACCTTCAGGGATGTGTTCTCCACTCTCTGGTTTAGAACTGAGGTTCTCACATGGCGAGGCACCTTGGTCAGTTTTGAGAGGTGTGTGTTCCGGATTCGCAGACCTTGGTAAGAGTTGTCTGCTATTCCTATTGGAATAGTCGGCCAGCTACCTCCTAAACTGGACGAGACACGGAGTCAATGCTGCTATTCCACAGAAAATCCCTCTGCTACCATCGGAAAGGCATGGGACAAGTATCAAATACCCAACCTATCTGATGCAGGTTGTTATAGGATTTACCCAGGATCACTTTTAGGCGAAGTTGTGCCCGGGGGCCCTAGTTAACGCTTGGGCTACCTTGCTCTACATTTTCACATCCCCCTTTCAGTCCCTTTCCTATTACGTAAGAGGGGAGTGGCCACTATGTGCGTGACCCTATATACAGTCTATCTACACACTTATAATACTTCTTTACAGATTTTGAGAAATTTTATTAGTGTATATTTATATTCATGTTTGTCTGTTTTAAGGATTCGTTTATGAGTGCATGAATTACTTTGCATTTATTACGTTAGATACAATTGCAATTCATACAGGCTTTCGATATTTCTGAGCTCTTGTGTCCATTACTTACATGGTTACCTTTCATTCGTACTATATATGTTTCTAAATTCTGATATGGAAATTAACTGAATTATACAAAACTACGTAGATAAAATCTTTTGAATCTGTCTTGGCAATATAACCAAATTATTGACCTTGGTTATATGATCGTACGTACTATCTTCAAAATGGGGTGAATTATGCGTGCAGATTCAAGGGTTAAGTAGAGGTCACCTTTGGCTCATGTTTTTTTCGACGATTTACTGAAGCCTTTTATCAAATTCACCTGATTTTCGGGCTACCTATCGTCGATGAAAATTATAACTCTGATAACTGATCTCGAATACAGTGTGTATGATATCAAATCTCGCTGATAACTCTCTCATAACTCATATCGAATACTGCTCGAATTATATCCCACCTCGAATGATGACTTTACAATATCTAAATAATAAACTCTTTTTTCTACTTTTCTGAATTCTTTCCTTTTTTCGTATAGCTCAACACACCATACGAATTCAAAATATTTTTACGATCTGAAATTGTGTTGCCTCTAAAAATTGTTTGTAACTGGGTGTTTGCAAAATTCTCTTGTGTTATTCGCGACATAAAATTCCTTTGACGGTTTTTCAAACCACGCGGTTAAGTGACTTATTTCAATGTAAATTACATGAAAAAGGTCAGTGAGAGCTTGGCCATTAAACACTAAACATATAACCCTATTATAAAGAATAGGATGCAATATACCACCATGTCAGAAATATTTTAAAGAAATTATCAGATTGTACGAATGAATATGGTTAGAATAACCGAAAGCTCATGACGGACTATTTTAAAATCCTAACATTTTAATGTAATTTACATTGACATAAAAATTTTATATGTGACTGATTAAAAAAAGGTTTTAAACATTTATAATGTTGACAATAATGTAGATTGAAATGGAAAGAAACATAAACTGATTATTTCAGAATTTGAACTTCACAGTACATTTCTCGAGGGATGTTAAGTTCAAACAGGAACTAACCTTTAGTTTTGTTTATGAGGAATTTCACTGTGTTTTTAATATATTATTATATCCAAGCCTTATATCAACATATTACCACGATGGATAGCACTCCCCCTCCCCCTCCCCCTCCCCCTGACTTTATAAATATGAGCGAAAGTTAAATCAAAACAAAAGTACTCGGTGTATCTGAATACGATTTATGTAAATATTTATAACCTTTGTGTAGATTTTAAATAAATTTTGGCAGCGTTGTTTAATTTTTTTCTACAAAATAGCATCAAAAACGTTGTCTACCCCTGTACGCGTGATATGCGCTCTAAGTTACAGCAGCGTTGCAGTTAAAACACCTTTACACTTTGGATGGCTCCCTGCCTCGGCGGAAATGCGCACATGTCCAAGTAACAGGTCCACAGGAATTTACTGTCTTGTGTACAATTTCGATTATGATCTGATTCTTAAACCGAAGGTGAGAAATCAAAACTACGTCTTATCCCCCGTTGTTATCGAATCGTTACCGAAACAGTGGGACTTTTGGATAATAAGGTCCATTCTGGTGTAGATAATTCAGTAAAATATTCTGCATATATTCTAATTCCTAACTAGAGACCTTTAGCCTTCATATTTCAATTAATGGAATTAGTTTCAAATGCGAATAACGGCTTAAACAATATTTAACAACAGAAATTCGAGGACCTAATTAATTTTCTACTTTATTAAACTTTATCGTAAAAACGTTTCCATTTTCGTACGTTTTTTTTAAATTTATTTTTTCACTTACGCAATATATTTACTTAATCAGTCTGGATTTCCATGAGTTATTGAAAGCAATGAGTAACCGTTCGACATTATGTAGACATTCCCAAATATTTCCTCAGTTTTTAGACGCCAAGGAAAAACAATTTCATGAGCTAAGTGGGGCTTGCGGTTTCTTTTTCGTATTGTAGATTTTTGTAATATCAGAAAATGGACGGTACCGTAGCCCGCGCACAAAATCGTTAAACTTTCAACCTTAGTTCATTGACCAATAAAAAATATTATTTCCTTCATTATAATTTTTTTCACCAGAATAATTGAATAGCAATGGTTGTCAGTAGTGTTTTGATTGAAACTAATTTGGCTTATGATTGCCTGGTGAAATCAGTTTAAGAATATATCTCAGCAGCCCTCTTATTCAGACGTACATCACTAATTTAATTTGTAAAATGGAACCAGAATCTAATTAAGGCTTATGAGAAACGGGTCAGGCCTTGCGTCAGACGGCGATTAGATACTTGCTTATATGATTTTAGCGGCGAAGACTAAACCGAAAATTAGGTTTCTAGGTTATTCACGAGAAGTTCTTTCGTTTCTTGTTTTCGGGTGGAATATTTAATCTTTCCTCTCAATCCGTTTAAAATATTGTCTCTGTTCTGCATAAATTTATTTTGTTTCCGAGAAATTTCACATTCGAATCTTCTTTACATTGCAAACTGAAACTTAGATCTCTGCTCAACGATAATAATTCTCATACGACCTTCATACTGACAAACTTAAAATAAAGAAACAATAACTGAGAAATTTATAAATAACCAACAGCAAATTTGAAGTAAGAAAAATTTATAGAAAATTATACTACGCTTCGTCGCTAAATTTTCGACCCTCTTCAGGTAGGAAGTTTAACAAAACTGAGGTTTTATTGGTCGTTCTCGTTTCGTTTATTTCGGTCACGACAGTCCACCTAAAGTTATACTGTTTGTTTTCTGCCAAATGGTTCTTAATAATTTATTTGAATCGTTGCATTTGTTTTGTTTATAGTGTTAAACTTCGTACCTGAAAAGGTCGCAAATTTAGCGACGAAACGTAGTATAATTTTCTATAAATATATTTACTTGGACTTCAAATTGGCTGTTGTTTACTTATAAGTTCCCTTAATAGTCAGAATATATGTATCTTTAATAACTGGACGTTTCGACGCGGATTGGCTTATTTTTCTAACTTAGACTGGAAATTAAACTTAAAATAAAACATCATATGACTTATTAAGATTTTCTGTGCTATGGTTAATGTTGGGTTGATTTTTAAAATACAACATTTCACAAATTAATATTTTACAATAATGTGGCCCTCCGATTAAAATAGAAGTGTTGCCAAAATCGAAACTGATTAAATTTGATACAATGTTTAGTGATAGTATTGTGTTTACAAGATGACAGTTAAAAATTAGATTTATGTTATTTAATTATTTTATTTAAGTTATTTTTGTTTGACCGATATAACAAAAGCCGCAATTAGAACAACTAATTTTTAAGCAACATTAATGGTAGATGACGTATTAATAGCATCTCCGTGTCCCTTGGAAAAACCAGAAAAGAATATTTAGACTTACAAATTACAGAAAATTGCAGTTGTTAAATAATTGTATTAGATCAAATGGCATACAACAGAAAGGCATACAATCATAGTATGTACTTTTTCTTTTAACGTTGTTCTGGTTGAGTCCGAATTTAATTTTAGCTAATATAATGCTTATGTAGTAAGAAAGAAATTTTACATGGAAATTACATCCGCGTCGATCCTTCCGGCACTTTTATATCTAAATTCCCTCCCTTATTATTTGTGTATTTCAAGTTTGACTGTGTGAAGGTCGTATTTAGTATTATTATATTACAAACTGTTTCTTAATATTAAAGATAATGTAGAAAAGACCACACTTTTACAGTCTCCCAGGATTTGATTTTACCTGGAAATTACATATTAGAATTAGTTTTCGGCTACTTCTAAAAGGCATAATCTCTGAAAAAATTATATAACGTATAATTATTTTTTTCGGGTGAATATGACGTAGAAGTAGCCGAAAGTTCGTAATAATGTATGAGAAATTAAATCTACTGAGACTGTAAAAATGTGTTATTTTCCAAATTGATTATAATGTTATTTATTTTTACATTTACTTGCGCATATGCAAATAATTAAAAATTGTCTACTTATGTAGTTAACTCACCTATTGGCTGTGATGCATTTTGTGTTTTTTTCTTGTATTGATTAATATATATTACATATTTCAATGTATAATTTATTGATGATCTAACCACTATCTAGTTTCTAGGCATGCTATGGATCAAATATATACAGTTAACAGACATAGTTTCATATAACCTAAATTAATGTTGTTGTGTTAAAAGTTACGTCTGTATATATATATATATATATATATATATATATATATGGCCTGAAAACAGACCTCACAATAATACAAACAAGTACGGCGTTTCTTGGACAGATTTTTGGACCTTCTCAAGTAAAAAATAATAATAACTAGAAACGGTCCACAAATCTGGGAAACGTCGTACTTGTTTATATTATTGTGAGGTCTATTTTTTTGGCTATATATGTTCAAATTCTAAATTACTTTACTTCAACTATAGCAATGGTTAATCTTGGTTCGAAAAGCCATTGGTTCCTTTGCAAAACAATTGTACTACAAGTACAGGTTATTGAGCGGAAGGGGGAGGTTGACTATCAGTTGTTCGCGACGTATCATTAAAACTTGTGACTGTCATCGCTGTGTGACGTTACGTGAAGTGACTCGCGAAAATTCCAAATTTATAAATTCGCATTACAATAGTTGGCCAAGTTTCCACTCGTCTCTATAGATCTTCCAACTTATTTCATCATGAAAGAGCACATAATTTTACACTACCGATACTGGCATATTCGTTAGTAGCTTTAGCATAATATACAATATATACAGGATATCATTTGAAACTGCAGAGTTTCTCGTTATAAACACGAATGAGGTTAATTGCAGGAAACACTTTAATATTCTTCCGGAACACCGTTCTTTCATTTTCAGATTTTAATTAACGGTAATCATTTTATTACCTCTGACATTTCAGAATTTATTAAGCTTTCTCCTCGAAACCTAAGAGTTAATTTTCGATTAAATATATAACCATAGGCCGGCACTTTAAAATAAATGTACCAAGAACTCATAAATTATTTCGTTAACATTACTAAAAATCGAAAAAAATTAAGGAATTTGATATAGTACAGAAAAACTGAAATATATATTTATATATGAAAGGATATATATCATTCTTCCATGTTCCTCATAAGCGGTGATTTTGTTACATAACATTTCTCACCACCCTTCGTATTTCTCTTTACAGCCTGATAACCGCAAAGTCCCTCCATGCTTATTTAACATACAAAATAATGTATGATTAATATTGTTAAATACATTATTGTATACTTCCTCGCCCCCAGAGCCATTGAAATGTAGCGCTATTCTATATCACATCTCCACTTTAAGAAAATTCGTTGTTCATTACTTCCTTTTTTTGTATGTCAAATTTTCGTTCCACAGCTATTCCCATAAATTTTAATTTCTATATAATTATTTTCATTTTCAGTTACGTTGATTCGTGACACTGACTTTCATCGGCGTGTGGTTTTCTTTTTCCCAATTTAATCTTTTTAATTCAAATTTTTATACAACAGCCTCTGTCGTTTCTCACTCCCTCACCGCGTTAATGTTTGTAATATTGTAAATATAAAATTTTTTCGTTGTTATTAGCAGTAAGGTTCATAACATACAAAACTAAGGCCTCGATGATTGTTTAGGTTCTAAAGTACCTGTTCTTACTAGTTTACTTCAAAATACACTTAATAACTTTGATTGGGTTGGGAAGTAAATACTATTTAATGTTTTAAAAAAACTAAAAATGTAAAATAAATTAGATAAACATTAAACACAGAAGTCATACATCCTTTGGGATACTCTGGTGTTACAGAACCAGAAAACTTTATAAAATATTTAAAATAAAAAATTATAAAAAAATAAAATTGCAGAATATAATACTGACGACTGATTTCCGTAAATGTAAAATGCGAGTTTTATTTTTCCGAACTTACGGGCATCCAAAGGAACTGGGCGCTGCGAAAGAAGCTCCACGATGTCGGTGGAAGGTGCTAGATTCTTCACCAGCATATAGATCCACGATAAAGCCATTATCATAAACTGAATCTGAAACTTATTGTTCAAGGGTGTCTTACATTTAAAATCTTTAGTCACCTTATCGGATATCTTGCTTACACGTCTCAAGATTTCCAATATCAAAGATATACATTTCGAGCTCCAAGCTGGGCAGCAGGGAAGCCAGTCAGAGTTGAACGATCGCTGGGATCGGAAGAAGCCATAAATTCTACAGGTCAAAAATAACGAACCGCCGGCGCTGGTTAATAAGACAAATATCCAATATAGAATTTCGGAAACAGTTACATACAGATGTATGTATGTAAACGATACTTTAAAGGGGGGGGGGGGTAAGAAAAACCTTTAAATTAATACCCGCCAAGAGACCATAACGTCACGAGACAGATAGATACGTTAATACGCGACGATACTGCTCAACAAAGTAAATAAAGCCGAAATATTTTTATTGAATAAAAAGTATAATTTTATCCAGTAATACTTCATCGAATGATAATAAAAACAATAGAAAGATTATACTATTTGTGGAACTAATTTTCTTTTAAATAACTTGACTTTTGACATGGCATAAATCTGGCTCGTACCATGCTTTTGCCCAATTTTGTATATGGTATACTGGAGGAGACATAGATTGATGGTAAAATCAATCCCTAATATTTGTTAAACTGTCCAGAAAATAATATAATATAATATAATAATATAATAAATTTTTAATGTGCTAAAACTGACGAATTATTTCAAGTGAGATTCTTGAAAATTTTTGGTTATACGTGTATATCATTATAATTTCACATCTTTGGTTATAAATGTGTAAAGAATGAGTACCCGTGCGACGCTGGGTATCATATTTCCAGAACGTTTTCACGTTTGTCTGTGATATGAACCGACAGAACCGACTTACACGAGTGTAACCGAGGTCACTTTTCTGGTTGAGAAACCAAGGTCATTGCAGTTGAGAAGAGAATGCGTTCAAGTCTACTTTGGTTATGCTTCAAAGTGGTCAGCAATGCCAAGTAGATATATTTGTATTGAAAGAGAAGATTTTCGAAGAGAAGCTCATGCGATGTCAGAAAGATTGAAGTAGTGGTGCACAACGAGCGCAGTTAAATCTGCTGATTAATTTGTATGAATCTCAATCGTTGAGTGACTTTCTAGAAATTGATGAAAGAATTTTTTGTGCTCATGATTCATCAAACGAAGAGTATGCCATCTATTGTTATTACATAATTTAATTTCAACTATTTAAAAGTGGTTTCAAAATGTTTAGTTACAAACTAATCGTATTATTCGAAACTAAAAAAAACTAAAGCAACAATGGACAGTGTATATATATTTAAATGATATAATAATAAAAATAATTTGCGGACAGAAATTGATTTTTTTTCGTTAAGACCGTAATATAATCTGTTACTGTCCCGGACGGATCGTTTCTAACAAAATTTTGCTATGCAGAGTTTGGTTGACAAAACGTGGATTATTGATTCAGAAGCTTCGTTTCAGATATTTCAGACCGGTTCAGATGGAATAAGGTCTCAAAATATTTTATTCGACGTACAACACGCAGTCACATGCCATCAAGAGCGAACGAAATCCCAGCCAGGACTTACGTAAACACAATTTTAGTATTTCACATTATTTGGATAACAATTGTCTGTCTTATCACTTCCCGTATCTAGCGACAATTTCTTCTGTAAGTCCACTTAAAAAAGAGCTTTAATTTTTTATGAATACCACCTCCTTTCCCTACTTCCGTTTTTTATAGTATGAACCCTAAAAAATCGAAAAATACTACACAATTTTATATATCTCAAAATAAGTTCGGACAAATAAATAAGTTACCTATACAACTTGAACCTAATGATTATTTTTATATTTAAGGCCTAGTACACACCTGTATACAAAGTCGCGCGATTTTGTATCTGGACAATGTCTAGACAATCGAGCGACAAATTCTTGTATATAGACACGATTTCAGAACAAAATCGCAGAAAATTGGTCTTCCTTGTGACATTATTGCGCAACATTTCATAGTGTGGACGCTTCTGTAGACATGGTTCCCAATTATTCTCTGTGAGTTGTAGAGAACGCTTCGTTAATTTATTTTAGATTTGCTTGTATATTATCAAGATGTGGCCAACGAAGAAAGTTTAAGTTTTAATAGAAGATTATAGTCTTGTTTGTGGAAAGTCCCTAAACCATAATATAAAAATCGCAAAGATAATAGTTATTGAAGACCTGGCCAAAAAATATTAAGTTTCCGTACGTGACGTAGAAAAAATACACAATTTTAAAGCTTTTCATCGGGAACATAAAAAAATTAGTCAGACGAAGAAGAGCGGGGCATCTCCTTTAAAAATACTTGCTTTGCTTTGCATTAATATTAGTAGTCCTAACAATTCTGAGAATTATCTCAAGTTTCCCATTTCAGACTTCTGCGACTTAGTTCTGAAAGCGTGTCTATATACAAGAATTTGTCGCGCCAATCGCTCGATTGTCTATAGGCATTGTCTTGATACAAAATCGCGACCTAGTATACAAATGTGTACTAGGCCTAAGCTTGTAATATTGTATATTCAATTTTTTTTGTATCAACCAATAAATTTCATTTTTAGACAATTGAAGATGCTTCTAGTGTACAGCGAAAGCGATTTTCAACAACTAAATTAAATAAACGCTGGAATAAAAATTTTCATTTGCGACTGATTTAACCCTGGGTTTTGCATTGAATTAATAGAAATTACTACATATAAGTTTCAATTAAAATTAAATTTATATATTTAAAGAATAATTTTTTTTTCAGTCAACAATCGGGAAAGGCTTAATTCTTCAACTTCGTGCTTCATGGACCTATAGATGTAAGTCACGTCTTTTTCATAATATTTATAAATATAAAGAAGTTTTCAAGAACAATAATGTTGGAAATGACATATTTTGGCAAAATTATTATAAGAATTTAGTATTTCATAATACCTCCCACAGTACCAGCGTCGTCCACAAGGTTAAAAACGGTAAGTTTTTTCCGCCAAGTTTTGTTATGAAGTGGAATAATGTACAGCATTCCTATATAACATCTCGAGAAACTTTTAACAGCAGCTCAAAATAACTATTTTTATTTGGTATTATTCTTCAATTCAAGATGCCAATTTGGGCATCATCACCATCAAAAATGGTGAAAGAATTTGGTAGGGGAGTTGAAAAAAAAACACGACGGCAATGTACCCGATAATGGAAAATGAGCCAGTAATTCTGGATTTTTTATTCTGTATTATTATATCAGTTTCCTCAGTGAAAATAAATGCACACTAAAAACATTGGCTTTAGAAACAATCGTGGCCACTGAAAAGTTATTTTATTGAATTGCAGTAGTTAGCAAAAAAAAGGTAGAATATAAACTTTCGCATTCTTTCCTAGTGAATTTGCAGTTGTAAGAGTTCTCGTTGTAAAAAAAAACGACGTTTCGTCGATCTGCACGTTCCTGGTGAAGGAAAATGTCAACGGTGCAGGTCGACGAAACATGTTTTGACAATGCCACCTGGTGAGAAACGTGCGTAAAATCAGTCCCACGAAAAGGAAAAATGAGTTCCCGTACTGAGTCGCTAATAATCAGAGCTGTTGACGTGACTGTAAATAAATCAATATATAATAAAAAGTGCATGTATGTATAGTTCCTTACAATCCGTGAATAAACACTGTGGGGGTAAGACACTACTAGCACCCGTAAGGGTGGGTATGAACAGGGGAGGAATTTAAAACGGGTGAAAACGACAGATAAATAGTTTTCGGGGTCCATGAGATCACATCAGGTGTTATTACTGTACAATTTTAACCCCTAGTTGCATGCGAGGGGAGCATCCCTCAGATGAGGCTGAAAGTTAAAACAATGAAAACCAACCGAAATTTGTATCGAGTCCGTTATGAAAGTCGCTGAGTCTAATTGATATTCGCCGTATCGATTAACTTCAAGTTCAGCTCCTATGTGTAGGGGCGATACGGAGGGCGACACAAAATAATGCGGAAACGACCGAAATTAGAGTCGATTCCACGGGTTGGTGCTCGCTGTGTTGAATGCTGGTTCTCTCCATGTTTACGTTCAACTCCGCATAGTTGCGTGGTATTTATGGTGAGGAGGAAACAATTACTTTAAACATTTCCATCTCAGTTTCAACTCCACAGTTTTGCATAGGTCAACAATGATACTCACGATGCCGGTTAAGTTAAAGTATTTTTGACTCCTTAAAAGTTCCAGTAAGGTAACGGTCGTATTTTGTATTTCTTTAAGGTATCGTGAATTTTTTTGACACCCTTCAGGGGACGAACGATATTTTTGAGTATCATAAGGTACCAGGATTTTCCTTCAATTCCATAATGCATCGGAGGGACTTCATAACTCTCTTAATACACTGGTTTTTTATACTCTCTTAAGTAATGGTGCGTACTTAAGGTACAAAGAGCATTGTTCGAAAAAAGTTACTACGTTGTTTGGAATGGTCATGTGGAATCAAATTTTTTATGCAAAAAATGAAGATAATCTAGCCAATGTTGGATTAAATTAAAAATTTATAAATTAAGAATTAGGAATATTGTTGCCACAGAACTCTCATCCTATTTCATAGGGATGCTCAAAACTTTGTGTCGGACACTATTTTATAACATATATTGTGATATTGCATTCTTTTTCTTACATTTTATCATTCTCGTATGTATATACAAGTTTTTGTTACCATAGAATGAGCCGTGAGAGAATATTAGAACAGAATATCTTTAATGAATTTGATTTCCTTCGTAATTGAAGAATGAAGTAAGCAATTGGTTTTTTATAAACACAATTTCTAATTTATTGAAATCAACGAAGTACAATTTAGGTAAATTTAATATAAAAAAGGCAACAGGTTTCTACGTGAAGTTGTTTCCAACGTGCAATCATATCTCTGGCCCCTTCTTATTTTGCTTATCCGAGACCACATTACCACTGATTTCCTTGTTCACGTAAACATATGTAGGAAAACAATGATTTGCAGCAATATTAAGCACGCATATTACCATTTCACCATCACATGCAATCTAGCTGGAAGCTATACAGGTGCAAAATGTATTATAATCAAAAACTTTGAACTAAATATTGTGATAATTTACTAAAAACTAGAACGGCGCAAAGTATTTGGCTTAAGCAATATTCTTGTCGCTCATACACTAAACTAATATCATGTAATGCTTAGTTTGTCAACCATTCGCTGATATTTGAACTTGCAAATTTCTCTGGAACCAAATATTTGGACTTCAAACCTGTTACATAATTCTAAAAATAAATGTTTGTGGAGCATCCAAAAAGCATCTAGGTTGCTTTGCCTCACGTGCGGTGTCGGAATTATTGGTTTAGTTGTTTCAGCAAGAGCAAGCTGAGGCCATAACAAACTCGTATCATGCAATTATTTCTTTACCTCGTATACAATATTCGAAAGAGCTGAATTTCAGTCTGTTGCAGCATAAATTTGTGAAAAATAGTTATATGCTGATTAAATTTCAAATTGATAACATTTTTAAGTATGTGATTCTAATACTGTTTGAACTTTGGATAATCAAACAGTAATAATATAATTAAAATATTTTGGATAATAGTATAAAATAAATTTTATATATAAAAGTTGATAGAATGAGCTTACTTCAATAGATATAAATAAAAAATTTACGATATTAAACATCCTATTTGTAGTCCAATAAATAAAATGAATAATAAAGCATCCCCAAACATATGTATGATTTGAATCATTAAATTACGAAGTAGGTAAGAAGGAAAATTGACTATAACAATCCGTAAGATATTATACGCTATGCACTAGGCAAAACTCAAGATCCATAAGAAATGTATAAATAAATGGAACATAAAGTCAAGCGACAAAATATAGAAGAGAAAATGAAGCATTTATAAGTGGGTTATGTTATTTAAGGTAACTGGTAAGTTCCAGTATTTTCATTTTTAATTTAGAAGGAAGGAATGTTCTAATTAGTTGTGTACATATACAATTTTTAATAATAATATCAGGAACGATATTAATACAATC
Organism: Zhengitettix transpicula; assembly: GCA_037074705.1. NCBI lineage: Eukaryota > Metazoa > Arthropoda > Insecta > Orthoptera > Tetrigidae > Zhengitettix > Zhengitettix transpicula. The sequence continues at coordinate 202,578,039 of CM073591.1, forward strand.
TGAATCAGATACACATATTCACTATATAATTGATATCGATATAAATCAATTTCTTGGATGCAAGTATGAAAAATACGATTCAGCCAAATGAAATGAGATTATAAGGGCCCTAAATTAGCACATCCTAATTCTAATAAACATTCCACTAGAAACATTATATTCACACTATCCATAAAGCGTCCAGTACGAACTAACATCTCAATATGTAAAACTACTGATTGAAGTTCCAATGTGGTAAGGTTGTATACTGAGACTCTAAATTTAATAAATAATTACTTTAATTTATCAATTTTATTTGACATAATTGACTTGAATTTATTAACACAAAATTTATTTTACTAACAATTTAATGTTGGCAAAATATTAAACAATTCATCCACATGTACAAAGTGCGCACTGTAAAATAAGGGTTGAATGCAAAACAAACTAGCATGAAAATGAGAATTGAAATTTTTTAAGCTCTACAATCCTCATCATGAACCGTCTGGATGAGCATAGGCTTAACAAAATATTTTGCCTGCATCATTTATTGAGGACTCCGTCACGTTAGACAAAATACATTCAGGCGCAACTTGCCAAACTCAAACTCTTCTTTCTCATCAGTTTTCTACAACTAGCTTCGTCTGCTGTCTCTATGCAACTCGCCCACATCTGCGTTGACCCTTTTCAACACCTCTCACCACCCCTTGTGTGGTCGAGACAAAAAAAACTGTCCATCCCAAGAATACGCTTCCCGGCGTAGTGATTTGTTTACGAAATCAAATTCATCTTCCCTTGGTGCATCCAAAAATTCTAAATGAGGTACACGATCACACCCACACCAACTTAAGTTCACATATGTAACTTTTCTGTTCAACTGAAAGAAATCTATTTGCTATGATTGTATCGTTGCTATAATTTTTTTTATAAGACTACGTTTGACAGCTACTAACTTTTATGAAGTGAGAAGATCTATATTGAGATACGTAGACTAGCATTCAATTACCTGAATAAACTTCTTATACTCGACAGAGCGTCCAGAACTTTATGGAACAATTCAAATACATTAAAGCAAATTATTTTTCCTGACGAAATGCTAGACTTCGTTGAATGTTATACGAGCAAGATATACATCTACAATCAACTTTGTAATAGTTTTCTCGTGTCAATCTTATTTCAATTAGAGGATTTTATTTTCTTTATGAATCACATATGAGTACTAAAAATTTATTGTATTTCTAGAATTCAGTTTAAAACGTGTTTCTTATAATGTTCAAAATATAACCACCCCCCCCCCCCCCCCCGAAAAAAGTTTGTTTAGTATAAGACACAGTCCTTTTGAACTTAATTCTACTAATACAATCATTTTAGTAGTATGTGGTTCAAATTTCTACAGAAGATTCATAAAGAAAATGAAGTTATCTAATCCAATTAAAATTAAAACAAAAAATATAATAGAAATTATGTTATTCATAATAATGAACCTTGGCGGGTTCGTGTAATTTTTAAGCAAGTCTTAACATTTCGCACTGCGGAATTAATAATAATAAAAATAATTATTTAGTTGTAATGTTTCACATTCTGAAATTTTCATGTGCCTAAGCCTCTTGTGCAAGTAATTAATTCAGATCATATTATTAAAATGATTGTATTTAAAATATATCTATTTGATTGTGTGAGGGGCACGGCTAAACAGATGTCTTTTAATTTAATGCGATTTATTCTGAATAGTCAAAATTAGGTTTCTTGGTGGAACGACAAATGTCGTGGGAGTTTCTCCATAGTCCTTCGTAATGATTTTTTTTCTAACACAAATACGATAAATGTGAAACTCCATATTTCCTGCTGAGTTTAATTTTCAAATTAGATGATTTGATGCGAACAATATCAAATTTTACGGTTTAGCATAGAAGGTGAGACTTTCTCAGGATATATTGTGGGCTTTCAATAAACATAACTTTAAGATTCACGTAAGAAAACATGCAATTGTAAATTGCCTAAAAGAACTCGAGATCTACCAGTAATAGTGAAAATAATGCAATTTTTACAATAATTAAATATTCAGGAAGTCTCTCGGCTTGGCTACTAAAATGTCCAGAACCATCATCCAGATGATGGCCAGATACTAACACAGCAGTAGCAGGATATTACTAAACATAAAAGATTTGCCTCCTTCAACCTTCTACGAAAATACACTACCAACGTAACGGACAGATTCCGTACGTCAATTTATGTTTCGTTACTCTTGGCTGTAGAACATTCTCGCGGGTTCACGTCTTGCTCCTTTACAACAATACTAGCGTGCCTTCACAATTACACCACCAGTAATTACGGCTCATTACACTAAAGTCATATATGCCTCGCGGACACAGTTCGAAGTTCAAAGGAAAACGTTTGTACTGACTACGGTGAAAAACTTTTCCGTTCTTATACAAGGCTGTGAGATATTAAATTTCCGTCCTCCATCTGGAGACCAAATGGCGGACATTTAAAAACACTTGTTTAATTCCTTTTTTACAATAAAACGGTACGTCACGAATGATGAAACGTTTTATCTTTTTTATACAGACCCGCTAGAAGGTGAGAGGAATGGGAGATTGATGCGAACAGCTAACCTCTCATCTCCAACATTTCGTTCTCGAACGTTCCCCTGTTCAAGCCCATGGGACCCAACAAAAATGTCACGGCGTGCAGTTCTCATGTGCCACGGTGTCGGTGACGAGGTTTGCCTAGTATCCTCTATGAGCACGGGAGTCGGACAATGACGGGTCGGAGATTGCCTAGGCAATCACTAATAACTGAGTCCACTCTGCGGACTAAGATTATTACAACCTCAGTTATCCGACGACGTAACCGCCTGGCTGTAGTTCTCTGCTGGGTGGGAACGCAAACTACCCAGCGCAAGGAGATAGCCAGTAGTTCTAATGAACCAACAGGGAACGTAAGCTTCAAAACCAGGTACCAGTGCGGTGCCCCGCCACCGGTTGCTCTATAAGCGGGGTCCAGCACTCCTCTGCGATGAGACCGGTGTTTTGGGGTGCTTCACTGGCCTGGAAACGCAACTTTAGCGACAGGTGACGCTCGTGGTTCCACCAGCCCACGTAGCGACCTCAAACAGAGCAATGTGCGTGGTCGACCAGAACCTTCAACGAAAAATCTGGTAGTCGGGGTGAGCGGAACCTCCGCTGCTGCCCAGCTTGCTGGACAGCAGCTCTGGTCACATTGATGGGTTGGACTCGACGTGGCTGTGTGTTGCTTACAAAATCCCTCGAGGTGGTGCTAGCAAGTCGGGTTTCGATAACTGAAACCCAAAAGTAAAAGGGGGGGGGGCAACTAACCCAACATTGAAGCTTCAAGCCCTTGGAGAAGGCACTTGGCCCTTGGGCCGTGATATCCATCTTCCGTATCTTCCCTGGAAACAGGGAGATAAAACTCAGGTAGGGGGAGCCATATTGAAGATGTAGCACCTAAAAGTAATCATGATTAAGCAGTTTAAACCGCTTCTGAGGACTTTCTCCCTGCAAAGCCGATCGGCATACGCGGGGGGAAGCGGTGTGCCGGCGACGGCACATGTGATAAATTCTAACGAACACATACACAGACCTGTTAGATGGTTCTTAGGTATATCAACTACATGTTCCGTCTTGAAGGAAAAGCCGGTCGTTCCCAAACAATTACGAAAAAAACGTTTGAACAAATGCCCCTTAAGCAATTGAATTCTGAAATTGTCGTCCACCATTTTAAAAAGTTGCAATTCAGTCTGCTTAATATACATTTTTACGAGACATGCATTGGGAGGAAAATAAAATATTTATTTTCGAGAGTTGGATCAGAAGATAATCTTAAAGATAGAGCCGATAAGTACCAAAAAGTATTATATAAAAAACATTGATACTGAGTTATAAGTGCACAATGTTTTTACTGCCGAATGAAGTACGGATAACCAGCTGGTGTTATTTATTTAGACTTTGAATCTACGAGTAGCATTTGGATGAGTTTTTATATAGAAATTACCAAAAGGAGTCTAAGATCATTTTTAGCCAGTCGTGAAAGTTATGAAATGACAATAAGCTAATATACAACAAATTTTAGTGATGTAAATATCTCTCTTCATGTTTTCTCCATCACGTATTCCGATTCATGTACATAAAGTCAAGTTGTCCAAATATTATTACAGGAAATTTATATGAAACTTATTATATACTGAAAGATTGTTTTTTAGATATGACTTAGACCTACTTTGTTCCTAACGTATACTTTGTAATTCTCAACTCGTTAACTAGTTTCCACTGACTACACTTCTCGCTTCAACTGGCTGCCTAATCTCTGCTGAAAGGTCAATGGTAATGTGTCAATTGGTATATGCCGACCACTTTGCTCTGGATTGACTCTCATCTTCTTCATCTTGACTACACCCCAGTGCATCCACTATCTTTGTTCCAGAAAATGTCAACCGAGAACACCAAAATTGAAAACTACCAGCCAATTGATAAAATAATTTGTTAGGATCTCGATTCCATGTCCCACTCTTTTTCACGCCTAAATATAGAGCAATTTTAACAAGATGTTTTTCTGCCATTTTTAAACATCTGCAGATTATCATTAATAACCCCGCGCTACCCTATGTAACACATATAAACTCACAATTATGATAAATACAACTGAAATAATAAAGTAAATGTTAATCATATCTGCATTGCAGCACAAATTATTCCTTGCGTAAACAACTCTATGAGTTTAGTAATGATTAAGAAAACTTTTATACGTGGCTTGAAATGTACCTACTTCCATTTTTTTCTTTAAATAAAGAAACGTGTAAAACTTAACATATGCGTGTTTGCTAAGTAGAATGCAAAAATAAATTCAAGTTTTAATTTAGTACAAATTTACAAAGGTGATGCATAAAATTACAATTTGATCAATTCAATTTCTGAATTTTCTTAGTACATTCCAGTAGAAAAGATATGTGAAAGATGTAAGAATTATTTGTAGTTAAATTATAGAAGAATTTTAGTGTTGCATAGATCTTCAGTTTGTCACCGTGTAAATTATTCTAACCATAAAAATGAATAGTTGACAGGCAGTTACTTTGACTTGTTTTTGTTCGCAGCGTTAAAAATAAGGATAGAAAATATTTTACTAAATTTGGTTAACATGCGAGTGATTTATTCTTGAGAGAATTATCACGTTTTCTGGAATGAAAAATATTTTGATATACTATGTTTTGACGTCGTTGAATGAGATACATAAGACACTTAAATCTGTACTCGGTCTCAATCACTCCAAGATACTACGTATATGTCAAAGTGAGAAATGTAGAAAAAGACTGGAAGGTGGGTGCATGTACGAAAGGTCCCGGAAAAATTGTCGTCCTCGAAACGTTTTTTGCCGATTAATTTACATAAAATGTAGTGTCACTGCTTTGAAGTACAAGCAAGTGCAGAAACCAGTACCTTGTCGAGGCTGGAATCTGACCTTGAAGCTTCACGTGTTCTGTTAAACCTCACGTGATTATTAATCACGTGCCATGAGTCTTTACAAAGCAACCTGATTACGAGGAAAAAAACGACCTGAAACTGAACGTAGATATAGTTTCATTTACGTTAGCTATCCAATGTATTTTCGATCGTTTCAAGATTTTCTGTACAAAATTCTTTAATGATGGTTCTCTTTCAATGAGATTTACTGTCCACCAATTATGATAGTTCGTGGACATTAAATGTGATTGATAACTTCAATAAATCAGGCGTTGTACAGATTGTTCAAAAATAATATTTTTTTTGGAATAATAATACGCCAATGGGAATGTCCAAATAAATTAAAGGGTCTTTCCACCATTACTTTCGGCGGCAGACGCATAAAAAATATTGAAAGCGCAAATATATATGTTCTAAAAAGGCAAAGATGAAAACTTGTATGCATTATCTGCATAGATTTAAGATTCCTGTATATCCTGTAATAATGAAAGGGCAATTAAGAGTTAATAATTATAAACTGCTGAACTGGAATTTTTACCTGCAAACACACACAAAGATACAATAATGGACGAGAATATGAACAGGCAAGGTATTGTTGAGACCTGTCGCGCGTGATGGAGTAGTCAGTCAGCGACGAGGCATTGAGGAGTACAGAATAATTAAAATTTAGCAGTCGGCGGTCAAAAATAATAAAGAGTGGACGTATAATCAAGAGGATCTAAAATATTAAAAGCATTAAGAAACGACAACGTCAATCCAGATATTCATTCAGAAAGGTCTCTTGAGTGTTCCGCCAAACTATATTGAGAATCGACGAGGAGGAATCCTGCAAGGTGCCGCCAATAGTAAAAGTCAAACAGTTAAAAAAAAAAGGTGTAAATTCAGTGTAAAATGGCCTCTTCGTAATTTGTTTGAAGTGAAAGTGTGTTGCTGAACCTTTCCAATTGCCCTGGTACCAGAACAAAAACAGTGAGTTATAAAACCATTTAAATTAAAGTGTAAACGTTATATTAAAGGTAGAATATCGTCAGATTTCGATTTTATTTCGATTTTTTATTTTCATTAAATATTTGTCAATAGTAAGTTATAAATTGATTGTTTAAAAGGGGAATAAATATTCTTTATTTAAAAGTCCCAGTAAAGACCCTGAGATAAGGAGAAAATTTCATTTATTTATAATAAAAAATATTGTTGTAAAGATTGGCGAGTAATTGTTTTGTGAATGTAAAGTATTTGTTTATAAATAAATTAATTGTTGGGTCAGTTGCAATAAATGTTTTATTCATGCTCCATCATTAGATAATTTTTTATTATATTAATTTCCTTTTAATTAATTGTTCATAAGTGATCATTGCATTTTGGCGTGCCAACGAGTGGCGAAAATTTAATAGTTGTTCCATTTAATTAATTGATTGTTATTATTATTGTGTATTACATAAATGGCGCCTCAACGTGTGGCCATTCAAATCAGTTCACTTAAATTGGTATTATTATCTGAGTATTACAATACATTATATGAAACAAGGGGTTGATCAATACATAAATTACTCTTAGTATTGTTTAACTCTTCGTTCAAATGTTGATGGTCCTCTTCATGCCGCAGTCTTTTTCACTGATGATATAAAACTGTTTCGACCAAAGTTTTTATTTCTTTCCCCTAAAAGACGAAAGTCGCATTTGAAGGACTAAAACACACCTCATTCATTTTACGCGAGGTTTTCAAAAAAAAAACATTCACGGCGTGTGGTGTCTGGGTTACTTTGTGGTCTTTTGTGATTGATATTGGTTGGTAAAATTTTTATTCTAACTTTGTACTTCGTTTCATTTTAGTTTCATATTCTGGTACCACAAACTCGTACTGCATTCCTTAAATTCAAAATATTATTTCACAAGGTTTCATTGAATTATTCCTTTCTGTGTATGTTACGGGTGAATATGAATATTTCTTCATACTTAGCTTTGTTTAATCTCAAGTTCAAACGTTTCTTCAGTACGTAGATGTTGTAAAGGTAAACAATTTACCCATGTATGACGAAAACCGGATCAGAATATTCCATTACATTTCTTTCGTGATCAAACGAATAGCGAACACACTTCCAACGAATGTTTACTAAATTAGTGTACTTCGTTTTGCCACACGAGCCGATAGTCGACTTCCGTTCCATTGAGAGATTATTGAAAAGAAATAATTCTTATTTTCTACAAAGTTTAGTTGAAGTAAACGTAACTATAGGTGCATTTTATCTACATATTTTCTTAAAGACCATATATAAAATGACTGAAAAAAATAGGAACCTGTCGCTAATAATACAATATAGGCCTATTGATTTTTATATATAGCCTAAATATTCCCTTGCATTATGAATTGACATCTAAAGCATCACGGATTCTATGAGCGATAACAAATATTAGATAAATCTGTATACGGTATATATAATTTATTAATGTATTTTACTTAAAAGACTTCCAAAACTTATATATAAATAATTTTTCCAGCTCAAAGTTATGCTTTCAATTGTTTAATTTGCATTGTTGCTTAGAATTGTAAAAAATTACATATGTGAATTTAAAAGGCTCTTCCCAAATTTGGAATCTAAATTAATGTTTACTATGTCCAAAAATCATCTGATTTAGATAAAGTTTATGAAATTCTATATACTATCCCATTTGGAAAGTAAAAAAGTACAGAGATCAGATTACATGATGAATGTTGATGTGGTTCAGTTACATAAAAATATCCGAAAAATACATGTTTACCGGCAGTTTAAATATATTTCTGGAACAATGAAATTAATAAAATTCTCTACGTGTTCTCCGTGTTTAATTTCAACCCCTTTTGGGATTGGGAGGGGAGCTCCCCTTACGGGTTTGGGGTGGAGTGGCATTACATAAAAATAATGCAAAAGCAATCAAGATTGGAGTCGAATTCAGGGTTATGTATGTCACTGAATTTGATTATGACATTCTCTTTAATCCCCAGGCACGGGCACGGACGGGGTGGAATTTTTAAAAAGTATTAAATCGTCGATATTAACGTGGAATAAATAAATGTCAGGGCCATTAGCGTTGATAGTATTTCTACCGATGTTGTTTGTAAAATTTCAACCCCTTTCAGCGTGAGAGGGGAGAACGCTTAAGGGTGGGGGATGAAATATTCTAACATCCTACGACAACCGATATTTGATTCGGATAAATATTTTTGGGGGTCAAACAGTTGATAATGTTTCTAGCAATTTATATTTTTTCAACTCCTTAGATCATGGTAAAGGAGCACCCTTAGGGTGGGTATGGAAGGGCGTTACAAGGAAATAACGGGAAGACAACCGAGATTGGAGTCAAAACCAAGGTTATGGATGTCGCCGAGTTAAATTATGACAACCAATTTGCTCATTTAACCCCCAGGATTTGGGTGGTTAGGGGTGGATATTTTGAAACATGCAATCACGGCGGTTATTAGCGTAGAATAAATATTCTCAAGGGTTAATTAGATTGATTGTATTTCTACTGATGTTGTGTGTGTAAAATTTCAACCTTTATCTTGCAGAACTCAAGGAGTATATTTAAGAAGAAATTAGGAGGTATGTTTGTTGCGACTGATGCAATAAAATTCAATGTATTTTATAGATTTTCAATTAATGCACTATCGGTCTAAACAATGTATGGAACAGTTAGATTTACTTTTTCGGTTTTATATAAATAAGTACACGGGCAACGCCGGGCACCCAGCTAGTATTAAATATAAGAGCAGAATAGGGTCCTGTATTATTTGAGAAAGGTGGTCTAAATACAAATCTATTCCAGAAAGATTCAAAATTATTATCTGTAAAAGCCAAAATTAGTCAATCATGCCTTAAAACATTTGATATTTCCCAGCGTATTAACGGTAATTAATTTTACGTATCAACTCTTATGAAAAAAGTTAGGAACACAGTGGAACATAACATTTAATTAAGTCAAAAATTTTATATTCACAATGTTTTTTACCCATGTCTTCATATTTCAGTACTTATGTCGTTAATATTTATTCAAATACAAGGGTGGGTTGAAATGTTTCCGACCGCAAGTTGAATTTATAGAAAAAAATTCTTCCATTTTGAACTAGCAGTTGTTGTTTGACAATAGTTTGAGTGAGTCTATGTGAGTGTTTTTGTTAAAATGGAAGAAATCGAGTATCGAACTGTCAATAAATATTTGTTTTTGAAAGTCCTACGCAAATCAAAGAAGAGTTTGACGCTGTATCCATTTACCCCCATGAAATTTTGGACAGTTGAATTTAAACGTTGCCTTACCAGCTTTCGGGATGGCCAAAAACTGCAACCACTGAGCATAACATCGCTCAAGTTCATCAAATGGTGCTAGACAACGGTCGACCTAAAGTTTAGAGAGGTAGCAGAGGCTATGAATACGCCCAAATAAGGTTGTTTGTCAAATCTTGAATCAAGATTTTGGCATGAGTAAGTTGTTTGTGCGTTGGGTGCCGCGTAGACCTTAAACATATTCGAATGAACATTTCCAACGCTCTGTTGACGCAGTTCAGGCGCAATAAATCAGAGTTCTGGCGCCGATTAATAACTGTAGATGAAACTTGGATACACCATTATACGCGGAATACAAAACTACAGTCAAAATAGTGGACTGAAAAGTGGAACTCGGCTCCAAAATAAGAAAAAAAGTCTTTTTCAGCTGGGAAAGTGATGGCGACTAGTTATGGAGTTATCTTAATTGATTATCCTCAAAAGGAAAAACCATTACAAAAGCATACTATGCATTTGACAAGCTGATGGCATACATTGCGGAAAAACGGTCAAATTTGCAGAAAAAAAGATTTTGTTGTTTCATGAAGACACCTCAGCGGTTGCCATGGCGGAAATCCATGAATTCCGGTTTGAACGGCTTGACTCACCAAATCTAGCCTCACGCGACTTTTTTTTATCCCCAAGCTAAAAGTTGATCTCAGAGGACACAGGTTTTCGTCAAGTGAGGAGGCCAAGTTTCAGGAATTCCATTCATACAGTGATATAAAGCGTACAGGATGATTCAGCGTCTAGCGATTTTAAAATCCAAGTACCTTTTCCATTGCAACAATTTCAGGACAAGGATCTATTTTTAAAATTTGCGTAAAAATATAATACGAAATAAAAGGTTGCTGATTTGGGCTAAATTTTGAAACTCGAAGATGTAGTGATCACATTTTCTGATGAATTGTGCTATATAGTGAATTAATCGAAATGGATATCTCAAAGTTATGTCAACTACACGTGTTATTTAATACAGTTTTGTTTGGGACTTTCGAAGAACAGATTTTTTTTACAGTTACTGTTACATATCGTATTATGAAGGTTCTTATTTAATTTCGGCTTCATGGATGTGGAAAGCGTCAGTGTTTGCATTTGTAATTTATTAAAATATACTTACGTAGAGTTCATGCTGGTTCTTGACATAAGTAACAATTATATGACTGCCTTTGACCGAACTTATAACAATGAGTTAACTGAAATAAATATATAATTTTATATGCTTTTGTCAGATTATAGATTAAAGTACATAATGTTGGTTATAGTAGTGGTTAAAATCAGTTTCAGAAATTGAAAAATTCCATATGGGAATAGAAATACTTACACGTTAATTACAAAGCTGAATTTTTAAGTTAGCCATTAAATACGATTGCGCAAAGTAGTAGCCAAAGTTCCTTACTTATGTGTAACATATATTCCTCCATACTTAATTCTTAGTAGAAGTGCTGATGAATGTATTGAATGAAATAACATTTAAAGTAATTCCATAAATTTGATGGCCACTAACGGAACGGACTCAATCACATCAAACTATTGAGTTATATAGGACTATGGTTACTTCACGAAGAAGTTATGACACAGAAATTACATAAAACAGCCAAGCGCCTGGCTTCATATCGAAAGCAAGTTTGACAACAATATAATTGACTATTAAAAGTTTTGGGTCAGGTTTTGTATTTAATTAATGTCTGTTATAAAATAGTGATGCCGGCTTGCTGTGGAGTAGTGGACAGCGTCATTGCCTCGCATCACAAAGGTCCCGGGTTCAAATCCCGGCATTGGCATGGATGTTTGTGGTCGTCCTGGTCAAGAAAACTGGGGTTAATGCTGTGGGAGAATCGACACTCTGACCAGGTGTCACTCCTAAAATCCAGAATGTGTCATGTAAGATGACAGTCTGGCAGCCGTCTCGGTAGGCCAAGCCCTTCATTGGCTGTCGAGCCAAGGAGTTAGTTATAAAATAATGATTAGTAATTTCTATTAAAAGAAACAAAGTATTTACTGTCAGCATTCGTCTTCAAAATAGCTATGGATGTAAAATAAAATATAGGATCAGTAGCAAACTAAAAAAAATTGGACGCTCTTAATGGTTGGAGGAAGAAGTGAAAGTATTTTCCTTTTTAGGAAGCGAATTAGTGAATAAAAAGCATAATAACGCAGTTGTAGAGAGAATTTTTGTGGAGAGAATCTTTTTATTCTCAAGAATTGGATTACTGAAGAGAGTTCTTTATTTTTGAGTTGGGAAAAGGAGACAGCTATAAAGTCTGAAAAAAAGCAGACTGGTAGCTTTTTAAATGCGCAGCTACAATATAATTTTGAAACTTAAACTACAAAGTGTTAGAACGTAAAGGTGACGGAAAAAATCATTTTTGAGCCCACTAATAAGAGTACGAGCCAAGGTTTTGAGGAAAATACAGATTCTGATTTGGTAAACATGGAGATGGAAAGTACAGCGGAGGGAAAGAATAATAAGGGAAGGCAAAATAGATCAATAGTTAGTATTGTTGGAAGTAACATATATTTTGATCTGTATAGGACCGAGTAAGATTAAGAATCGTCAAAACAGTCCGTCGACTCATTCCACTTTTTAATAATATTTTTTGCATATTATTTACATTAACGTAAAAAATTTAACCAGTTAAAATGGGATCATAAAATGACTTGTTCTACAATGGATTATTACAATCCTGATTTTTTTTTACTTTACCAATTTTCTCAGTGTTTGCTACATTAACTTAAAATAATCCCAGAAATGCTTGTTCAGTTTTATCTGATGGCATTCTTGTTAATTTGTCTGAAGTGTGTTTATAATCCCTAAAACAGGTTTTATTCCCACTGGTGGTTCCTTGGGGGTGAAACAGACACAGCTTATCTTCATTTAATGTTAGTCGAACATCTTTTTCTTTTTCAATTTTAAACATTGAAATGTAGTATCCTCACACGACGGGCGTCGTAGGTTATTGATAACATCATTTGTGGGGACAGTTATAAAGATGAGAGGACTTGACACGCAGCTTCGACCCCAAGACAAGGGCGTATGAATACTTGTGACTCTGACAAGAGCGGCGTGATACATCTGGCGCTGCTTCATGCTAAGCAGGACCGAGCTTTCATGAATAACAAACTTTATAGACCATGTGTCCTCTCTGCCAACGAATACGCAATATTTCAATTACAGATAACCGTCGCTCAAATTTGTATACAAAGCCTAAACCTCACTCCATACTTTCAGTGAGTAACCGTTGGAAGTGAATGATTAAAGTTTCTGAATCGGAACCTAGCCTAAATTAAATAAAAACTTCAATATATCCAAGGGAACTAAATCTATTTATGGTTCAAAGTCGACTATGTTCAGTTTAATTAGACTCTAGATGTGGTTTGTGTTTGATTGTCACAATTACAATTTTATTACAATATACTCCTTCGTGGAAAGCGTTTTTTATTCAAACCATATTACAAAAAGGCTTCTCGAAAGTCTTGAAATACTGAAAAACTTATAGTTAATTGGAACTACTTTGTAAAAAAACATCATTATTTGGAAAATGAAGAAAGATAAATTAATTCTATATTGAACAATCTCTCTGATTATTCAGAGACTATATCGTATCAAAAAACCTAATCATGTTGCATTTTTAAAATAATTTATATCACCAATGGCATTATTATCACTTACATAGAACAAATCTTCCTCGAAACAGCAAGCACATACAATCATATAATTAAGAAAGAGGTTGTATACTACCTTAACGTCACATATTTATACGTAACCTAGAAATTATACTTCCTGTACTATGATATTTTTCACACTGCACATGAGATACTGGGTGGTAGATTTTTATTTTCTTTTAAGCTTTCGATACTATGTACTGTTTTATATTAACCGAAACACACTTTTCCACAAACATTAACGTTAAAATTAAATTTTCCTACATAATGTTCTTGAAGACGACGTAATTAATAAGAAAGTAGGCTAAATCGTTAAATTCTTGTAATCGGCAATTTAAATATATAGTTTTAATCTATTTCAGTACCCTTGCCAATTGCAATAACCAAGTTCGAGAAATAAAATATTTATTTATGAAGTATAAAAATATTCGGATAATTTATAAGCGTATTACAATTTATGTTTCTTGAAACTATTGCGTAAATTGATTCAATGTATGGAAATGTGATAAGTCCTGGTAACTAACAAATTAAGGAAAACTTCCAAGTGTATTAATTGGATTCATTATTTGACGTTTATAAAAGAAACTTTGAGGATTTATTCTTATATTTTACGAGCTTAGTGCTGGCGTTGCCTGGGTATTTATTTAAATTAACCCAGAGAAGGAATTGATTAGACACTAACATCGTGGTAAACATTTTATTTAACCAGCATCAATAGCGCCAGTGTTTGGAACATTTACCTATTTACATTCCCCTCCCTGACCTAACCCCTCGACAGCTAACTTCAAATAGAAAAGGATAACGACTGACGGTATTCCAATATTCTCCTACTGCATACAATAAAAGTATCTACATAATTACGATGAATTAAAACAGGGGCTAGGGACTAACTATGACTTAACTGACATTGGGGATTTCAGAAATAAAATCATTGACTTCTATAATTATGGCTTTGACACCAATCTTAGTTATATCGCGTTTTTTTATGTGACGCCCCCTCCCCCCACAACCTCCTTTATTGGTGCTTTAAGGGGTTGAAATTATACACTAAAATTTGCTTGTCTTCGATGCTCCTGATTCGCAAAAGATATTTTAACATAACCAACCGTTGCTGTATTCCACACCCAATATTTAGTTTTCGGGGTCGATGAGATTAATAGTTTTTTCTTCGGAATGTTTAGTTTATAATTTCAACCTCTTACAGCATGGGGAGTCAGCAGCACTAAGGGAGGCGGGAGAAACGTTACATAGAAAAAACGTGAAACTACCGAGCTTGGTGTCAAATTCAATTCAATTAGTTTAATTCTGACATTCACTAGGTCAGTTAAGTTGTAGTTCAGTCCCTACGTTTGGGTGAGGATGTGGGTGAAAGGCCGTTACATAAAATAAACAGCGGAGACTGATTGAAACTGGGGTTATGGAAGTCACTGAGTTTAATACAGACATTTACCATACTGGTTAAAATGTAGATCAGCCCCTAGGTAGGGGTTGAAACAAATTTACGTTTACAATTTTAAATTCCTATTAAACTTTATAACCATGTTACTTACGATCCAGGAACAAACACTTAGGGGTTTAGACACGCCTACCACCTCTAGGGTTGGGGGTGGATTTTAAAAACATTCCTGAACGGCCATTATTGGCGTCGAATATTATGTTTCCGAGTTCGCTTAATTTGATATTGTCATTCTTTAATTTCTACGTGTCTAATTTCAATTCCAAAAGTCGTGGGAAGCACCTTTACCGTACGGGTGGTGGTAGAAGGGGTCAAAAAGTAATGCAAAAAAGACCGATATTATTGTCGATTTTTGGGTTATAGTATTTGCTGAGTTGAATTCTCGCATTAATCATGGTGGTTGATGAAATTTTATGTTCCTCTTCGTGGAGAAAGTTTACCAGAAGTAGTTTTGACTCTCTTAAGGTACAAAAATTTTTTTATTTTCTTAGGATACCCTCTATATTTTGGTTTCTATTTATTTAACGGTTGTATTTCTTTACTCATTTAAGGTATTTGGAATAGTTTTAGACTTTATTAAGTTATCGAGTAATTTTTAGTGTTTTAATTCGTCGTGATTTTTTTAAACAGTTTTATTTTTTGTAGTAGGAGGGTTCCCGAATACTGTCAGTCATCGTCGTGGATTATTTTAGATCAACAAATTTCTTTCCAGAATTTATACAGGAAAAATGGCGAGCGTGTCAAGGGTATTAAATGTAATATCAGTCAACATTATACCTCTTGGGTACTTTAAGTCATTAATGTCAACTTGTTCAAATGGAAGTGATTGAGTAATGTTGTCAAGATTAATGCATTCTGCAGTAAACTCATGAATATGTGTGTTAGAATCTGTAAATTAAATTAATGTGCTTGAAATAGTTTGATTGCTATTTATACCTCATAGGCTTACATTATTTTGTTTACGTGATAAATTTAGTTGTTTTACACAATCCTTTGTTATCAAATTTGATTGACTTGCATTATCCAATAATGCTCTGCAAATAATATATCTTCCTGATATGCTTTTAACTTCAATTAAAACTGTCTATAAAAATACATTGTGAACTGAATTTATTGTTGTTCCTACACTCAATTGATTCAATTCCATTAATTATAGCCCCTTAACATGTGGTATGATTTGGATTATTATGATTAGTCGTGAATAATGCGTTATAATTACTGTAATCCCTTTTTCATGATTTATTATAATGCATTCATGAGTTGTGTCTTTGGTTAAAAATTGTACAGCTTGATGAGTGACACTGAGAGACAGTATGATTGCTTCTTAAACAGTTTTTACATAGACCCCTTTTCATTATTCATGTCTTGTCTTCACATTTGCCTTCTTAAACATGAAAGAATTGTTTAATTTATGCATTCTCTTGCAGAAACTACGTACCTTTATTTACAGAATCTTTTGTGTTTAATTTGTGTAGCATATTACATTTCTGTTGAATAAACTCAACCAAGTCATTAAATGTGGGCGACTCCAAATGATTGATATGTGTTTCCCAATCTCTATCTAGTTTTGAAACTAATATGTGAATAAGTAGCAAATCCCACGAATCTACAGGATAGTTTAATGATTTAAGTTTCTGCACGTTGTCAACCAATAATCTTAAAGCTGTACTTGCTTCTTTCAGAAGCTTATTTTGTTCAAACAGTAATCGTACATGTTTTTGTGCAGTTGTTTTAAAGAATATATATTTGCGTGCAGACCAGTGGTGGCTCATGATTTTTTTAAGTTATGTGCTACATGACCACAAGAAACAATTTTTATGAGGAAAACTATGTAAAATAATAACACTACTACAGTGATAGTGTTACCAATACTTTATCTCGAACTTTTCTAAATTCGTCTGCATACTGTTTATAATTTTTTAAAGCGGAATAAATAATTTTGCCCCAAATTTTCACGTATTTCTAACTTGAAAGTATATATTTTTAGTATTCAAATTGAATAAAACTAGCCTAAAAAAGTAATGGTAATCCGTAATTATAACCGAATTAAAGAAAAACAAAATGTTACAAAATATTGAATTAAATTTAATTAAGAGATATTAACATAGGAAAAATTTATAGAAATATAAAGTATTTTATGAAATCATCAGAAATCTGACGGTATGCAATTTTATACTCGGTTTACAATGAAAATTTCGTACATACTAAATCATCAGAGCAGCTATTATAAAACACTACTTGTTCACATCACCAATAATTTAAAAGGATTTTAATTAACAGGCCATGGTATTTCACTGTTAACAACCTACGTCAGCACAACAAACCAAATTTCCACATTACCATACCAGTTCAATCACAGTACTACGTTCTTTACAATTCACACGTAACTCGTTCAATTTCTCATTCCAATAATTTTAATAGCTAATCTTTGCTTTCGTCGACTTTTAATTTTACAACCTCCAATAAATCCTTTACTTCTTCAATACATACCGGGCCCAATTTTGCTCACTTCTCCGTAGACGATTTCTCTCCTCCTCGAAACGCAGATTCAACTTTACTGCCTCAATTCATATCACAGACTGTACTTTACTGTTTTAGTTTCTATCGCCGACTGACTGAACTCTCGTCAAAGCTTTTCCACATCACACATTGTCGACAACAATACTCCACATTCTTATGCAACGCTGACTGTTGCAAACAATACCTGGGCCATAATATTACGCTGACAATACAAATATTAAAGAAATTATACAAAAAATTCATTACGCACATTGGTGTTTTTGGATCTGCATGGTTGCACGATCGTGCGGTAGATTTTCGCACTATGATTTCTGTTAAATGTTTTTCTTTAAAATAACCTTAGAATGTGACGTTTTCTAAAATACTTCCCCAGGTTTTACGAATACTATTATTGTTTTGAAAATATAAACTACTTAAAAAATTGAAGCTTTCCCGGTGTAAATTATTAATCAATAATTAATAATACTTAAAGATACTTTAAGATTATTGAATTGTTCGAATTTATTTTGATTTCGTTACTTATGCTGACTGATGCAGCCACCTCTCTGTGGCACGGCTCTGTTTCTACGTACTGTCTGCTTCATAGCATAAAGTAGAGATAGTTTGATGAGGTTTAATGCTGGTTCGAGGGGTTGTAACGGAAGCCGGAGCATGCGCATTTATTATTAAGACAGAAATTGTGACGTGGCCAGCAGGTTGTGAGTGTGTCGCAAAACGGGCATTTTAAAGTCACGCTATCGAAGCAGAAATTCGAACCGTTAAAACATAATCATTAAAAAGTTTCTTAAAATTAAGAAAAATTAATTTTTCCTTAATTAAATTTTGTATTGTATCTCATTATCACATATGCACCAGCCGCAACTGGTGCAGACAGATAACAGTTACCTATATCATCCAATCTATAATTTCAAAGCCGTACTTCATCTATTATGTACTACGAGCTTTTTCCAGATTGACAAGTTATGCGAAATTTAATTAAATGAAATGAACTTTGTGTTTTTCTGTTCTCTGGCACCGTGGATCGCTGTAGAGTTGTATTTGAAGAAGGATTATCTGATATATGATATTTCTGGATAATATTTGTTTGTTACAATAAAATATGCAATTCCTTATAGTATTACAATTCCATTGATGCTGAAAATGCATACCTGAACATACTGCGCTAGCTGACAGCACAGGTGTCAATATAGATTTTTTTTGTTACTTAGAGCGACGGAGTTATTTTCAAGACTTCGTAATGTAGATTTCTTGGACTTTCTGTGCGAATGCCGATTGAATTTCTTTGTAACTGATTTCTGAGCGTCATTACATAATTTCGCACTACCTTACGCCGGGTTAGAATGGTATGCCAGAACTAACATTCAATTTTTTTTATGGTTACTTCTTAACGTAAATTTTATAACAAACACATACCTCATATGAAATTATAATGAATGAACGTGTATTTCTACCAATGTCACGACAGTTTAACTTTAACAATTTATTTCATAAATCACTAATACTGTTTGTGATCAACAGTAGTCTTCCATTTATCACCAATTCATAAGTACACAAATTTTATATTGAAAACAAGAAACTTATAAACAGGCACAATGAAAGGAGTAAATAATAATGATTTTACAATAGATTTTTTTTTAAAAAAAACAGACAATATTAAACAGTTAAAATCAGATTTTGAAAGCTAACTAATATAACTAAAATGCCCAACCACTTCTTTAATTCAATTAATGATTTTACAAAATTGCATTAGAAAATGTTGTGTAAATAATAATATTGCATATACGAATAATTTAATTTATAGGGTATAGAAAAATAATATTAATACTATAGTTTCTGTACAAATCACGAATCCCAGATAGTCGATAGTGTCGATGGAATATGATACTAATTAAATTTCTTATGATAAGAAACAAACTATTCTATCTTTATATCTTAAATACATAAATAATTCTGGTAATAAATATAATCTAATACTAATACCAATTAAAATTCAGATTAAAATAAAATGAGTTTATTTCTCTAACGTGAAGAAATAAACATCTCGGTCGGTGACAATTAATTTACATTTTTTTCTTGTGATTAAAAATAATATTTTACTAAAAAAATATTTTGAGAGGCCCAATTTGCTGTACTGGTATATGACGACGCAGGATATATATTAACACGTTATATTACTAATCGTCTGTAAAGTTACGACTTATAACTTCGTATCTAAGCAAAATTCTTGAGAGATGTGGCAGTAATGTTGAAAATAAAGGAATACTCGTTAAAATAATATAAAATTAGCATTCAACTGCTGCATGGTAGCTTCCTTATCATTTATTTTTGTAATGCTTATATTTTAGCGCACCTTGAAGTATCTGGACTCCAAGCGATAGCCCCAAGGAAAAGTTTCTCATTACATTAGACTTATTTGCAGTCTGATTAGGATTCCAAAGAGTCACCTAATCGAAAATAAAAATTAAAACACAAAAAATAATTACGATTAGAGATGAGAATTCCATAATTCTTACGTTAGTATTATTATTTCAGAGTATAACAGGAAAATGTAACAATAATTTAAAATGTCGTTTGGATAAGGAAGTAACGTATCTTCGGTCCAGGCGACCTACTGCGAACACTACCGTCAGTTTTTTTCTCGTCCTTGCCGCAGTAGTACGAAGTGATGATAAACTTCCTTTTAGTAAAAATTAAAAATTATTGACGTCTCTTTGGAAATGTTTTTGGTTGATAACGAATGCAATTACCGTTACAGTTACTTTTGAAGTTTCCATTTTTATCACGACACCCACAGTTTGGATATAACTAAACGAAAAAGAAAATTACGTCGAACATAATTTCAACACTTTTTAGTAAGTATAAACTTAAATACTGACACGAGAAAATGTTAATTATAATTTGTAACACACGGACCTCCTTATTTCCGTCCAATTTAACTTTTAAAAAATATATTATAATTTTACAAGGAACATTCGGCCGAAATAGCTATATAACTAAATAATGTAGTTAATGTTCAAATATTTTAGCATAATGTTTGGATTCTTACCAATATTATTTTTATAGATATATATTGATTCCAAAATTGTTCGTATTTACCAAATTTACTTGAGAAACTAGTTTTAGATATATTTTGTGAGCAAGTGAATGCAATATCTCATAAAACCAGGAACTAATGGGGAGTTTAATTTGTAATACTGACAGAAAACTGAAGCGTTGTTGCCTCTGCGCCATAGCAGCTTTCTTTCCACCAAACGATTTAGTGCCTTGCGCGTGCGGACCTATTGAAGCAACGTGTCTCCGGAGAGGAGTTTGGTTGTGTTGAGGTTCGCACGTGTGTTGGGCCGCGCTGCCGATCTGGTCCTTCGGAAGTCGAGCTCTCGATATTGTATGTAATTGACTTTGTAGAGTGTTTGATTGTAAACATTTGTTATCCAGTTTTACCTATTGATCTATAATTTGTTTAAAGGTTTTCTTTACAATTGTGGGTATTCTTTTACTCCTAGGTTCACCTTACGTTGTCAAGGCCCTATGTAACGCCCCAGAACTATATCAAGCATCGCTACCTGTCCCTGATACAAAAACAATACGAAGTCCGCGCACAGTATTTAATATTCTGTAAGTATCTCGGTTCTGTATTTACATATTCTGCCAATGTATATATCATAAAATTAAACGTTGTAACAAGAAAATGTAAGGCAATTTTCATATTTTTATTACAATTAGATGTTAACGACGTTTCTAAGATAAATAGATGCGATTCACAATTATCCTAAATGGTTAGATAAAATTTTTCTTCAATAGCACCCTATTTGGAAGAATGGATAAACTGAATTTGATTAAATTATAAATGACAGTTTATTTGGTCATAATTAAAATTTTCTGAAAATTTACCCTGGTTCCCCTTTATTTGAGACAAAAAATTCGGAAAATTTGATCTCAACAGCGAATTCTTTGAGTTCATAAGATTATGAAACCCAGATTCGAGCTTCATTAAAAAATTCAAAAGATATGTAGAGACATTCAGAAATTCATTGTTTTAGATTTAACTTATTTTTAAGTGTGTAATTTGAAATTGGATTAGCGGAAGGGTCTAAAGACAAACTATATATTGTGATATCAGATAAGTCCTTTTCAAAGGTGTTCTGGTTTTATTGTCTTTCAGGATTACATGCACAGCCCGTATTCTATTTTTTAAAAAAAACAGCTCCAAATTGATTATGTCACTGTGAGGTGTAACGGTTAAGAGTCTAATTCCTGTTTTCTTGATCTAGGTTCAAGTTCACCCGTCGATTATTATATTTACTAACTCTTTATCTTACCAAGCGATTGACAGAGTAAGTAAATTCTTGAGTACGTTTTAAAGATTACGTAGAAATGTTACTTATTGCATAATTCACGAGAAATATTAATAATAAATTGAGTTTAAGCTTGTGGTGAGCTTACGGTTAAATTAACTATTTGTTGGGCGCCACCTGCAAGAATTGTTCTTGCAGGAAAGGGAAATGCAATATTTAGTTATTAAAAAAAACAATAATTCATTTTCTCAGAATTTATACAAAATGAAAAGTTCTCCAGCCTGCCAGGGATGCATGTAGCCCCCTCCCTTTCTCAAGATTAACCGTGGTTTTTCTCGTGGCAAACCGACGCGATACCCGGAAGAATGGAACGCGACTTACCAGGTCTGCAGCTCGGACAGGGTCGACTCCCGTTGGCGGCTATCTGGCTCATCAGCATTCGCAGAAGACCGGAGACCCACGTGCAGAACCAAAATCTTTCAGGATAAACTTTCTCTGTCCACTCTCACCGACCGTCCAAATTCATCTCCTTGTCCACTCTCACCGACCGTCCAAATTCATCTCCTTGTCCACTCTCATCAACGGTCCACATTCATCTCTTATGACCTCTCTCAGCGACGGTCCGAATTCATCTCCTCCCTCTCCAAAATCCCTCTCTCCTGGTTGGTTCTTGTGCACACGTGACCCTCTTCCATCTATTTCAGGGCCATACCCTCCCGGTCATCTACCCTTCCTTGGCCGACCCTGACCTTGCTTGCGGGACTTGTGGATTTTCCAATCCACCCCGCCATTGTCTTGTGTCTGCTGCTCGACCCCGGCAAGCCACATTCCCATGCTTCCAGGCAGTAATTAACAGTTATAAAAAAAACATTTTGTACAAATCGATAACGATAACGAAAAGCGCACCATATAATATTCCCCCTTTGAAATTGGATGAATGAAGGATCCATTCGAACGATTTCAAAATAATTCGCTTGAAGTTCGCGCATGCTCCCTCGCATCTGGCAAAATACAATCCTGTGATACAATTTAAATTTTTTTTTCTATGTGGTACATAATTAGCAGATATATTTATAGTTCAATTTCTCACAATTCTAAATGGTTTCTAAGACGGTATGTAATCGTAAACAGTACAGCATTACATTCACAAACAAATTATTTAGATATTATTTTCAGATTTGAAACAAAATTACAACTAACTCAACAACGAAATGATGAATCATGCACAAATCTAAGAGTAACTTATAGCTAACTTAATAACGAAAGGTAGGAATATATACATCTGTAACACTAACTTATAACTAACTAAAACCGAAGAGAATAATTAAATAAAATCTATAACTAACTTACAACTAACCATAGCAAAATGATATGCATTTACTTATCGATATCTTTTCTCCTAATCTGATATTATATCTTTCATATTATTTAACATCTACACATACTACTGTTCGTATACTACACATACTACTTTTAATTATATGCGCACCGGTCCGTAATGCCTACCCCTTAATTTTAACAATTGAGCGCATCCTAAATATAAGTACTTAATTTTAATTAACCTCCATAATCGTCCTTTAATTACTATGAATGTCATTTTCAATATTTAATCCACCTTTTTTTTTCTTCTTAAATTAAACCTTAAAATCACTCCTGTGAGCGTCTTTTGATAACACGACACATCACCTTTTTTTTTAGCGTCTGTCGTAATTATAACCTTGTCACTTCTCGTCCCCCTTTTATTGTGTCTGTGGTCATCGGACACTTGCATTATATGTACCAACACCTCACATTAGCTTCTGTACCACTTCGCGCCGTTGCAACCGCATCGCGTAGTCGTGGTTGTCCGCCCGTTCCACTTGTGCGCATCTGGTCGTTGGTCCGCCACGTCTTCCTTTTACATAAGGTGCGAAAATAAGAAGAAAGAAGAACATAGATGAAAGACACCCTCAGTCCTCGAAACCTAATAACCATTGTTGGGGTCGAAAAATCAAGGGTTGGCCAAGAAAGCCTTAGTGACAGTTTTACAGGTGGTTTTGACCAAGCAAGGCCGAATTGAAGAAAAGTAGAACGTGGTAACAGATACCACGTACAGCTCGGGTTCCTGGGTCCGCAAAGCCCAACATGCATTAGTCACATGCCCTGGGATTATCCTGCCGGCCGCTGACGATGCTTTGATGGTTGGATCCTTCTGGCGACCCTAGCCTGTAACAATGTCTGGAGGCAAAGGATTATCCGCCGACAGTGCCTCTTCCGGGTTCCTGTCCGAGGCTCCAGCTACTGGTACACTCATTATTCAACCAAACAAGCACACAATCCTTGACCTGGCCCTATCCCTAAGTATACTTAATCTACTTCAAAACTACAATTAATTACCATATTTTCCGCCACCCTTCTGTACTTGCTACACTTATCTGTTGCTACCACTTACTTAACCTACATCTGGCGTCTATATATATTACGTTTACATGCTCTTAATTCAGCCTATTAAGCATGTCATTGCTCCGATGAAGAAGCATCGAGAATGGACTTCCGCCGGGATCAAACATGTAACTACCCTTCATTTTCTGCATAAATGAAGTTAATTTAAAACGGTCCGGCGTTCGTCTTTGGGAAAAATATGAATTTAACCCGTTTAATAATTCACGACCGTTCTGACGTCTTCGCCCCCGAAATAATTTCAGCGTAATTTCTAATCGCTGGGTTAAGCCTTCCCGGCGAACTACCAATTCACTGGCTTCCGAAATCCTAATATACAACTGTTTCCACAAGTCTACTTCAATATCAACAATATTCGCCGCAATTGTGCATTCGTACATCTCTTCCCTAATTGCCTCTGCTTCACTGACTAGCCGATTAATCACCTGCCCAGTTTCTTCGCGCCTAATTTCTACATCTGCCCCGACAACAACTTCGTCTAATCTGTGTGCAAGACTTTGGCGCTCCTTATTAGCCAAATCGGCTACATCGGTTTTTTGTTCGGCGACCTGTTCTACGTTTATGCCTGAGCCTGTTTCAACTAATTTTTCAAAATCCTCTGTCCTTTCCTGCCCTTCATGACTTATACGCGCGCATTTTTCATTAATTGTATCGCTTTGACTTTGTAACTGGTTCCATTGAACTCGATTTCTTTCCTGAATCTCACTGTTGATCTCCCTAAACTTCTTCTCAGTTGCTTCTTGACAGCTTTTAATCTTGGCCTGCAAACTAGCCTCACTATTTTGAATCTGTTCCTGTAAATTAGCCTCACTATTTTGAATCTGTTCCTGTAACTTAGCCTGACTATTTTGAATCTGTTCCTGTAAATTAGCCTGACTATTTTGAATCTGTTCCTGACTATTTTGAATGGCTTGCATCAATTGTGCCATCATAGATTCGAATAAAAACTGGTTTTCTTTTGTACCATTGGTTCCAGGAAAACCACTGCTTGCCTGGCTCCCTAAATTCTCGGAACTACCCTCCGTCTGCTCATCCGTGCTTAATTCCCTTTGTACCGTATCCATTCCGCTCCTAAGCTTCATGAACAACCAGACGAAATAATCAGAAGAACTCCGTTTCTATTTTACACGAACAATTTCTCTAACACACTAACATAAACGATAAAGAAAACAGCTCAAAATTCACACAACTTAACATTAAACATATAGACCTCAGGCTCCAATCCACATTAGATAACAAAAGAAATCCCAAAATTTATCGAATTAACGCTTATCCTATGAAAAAAAAAACTCCTGCTCTACTCAACGCTAGAAATGAAAATATATGGTCCGCGTCTAAACACCTGCATCTCCAGCCTGGAACGTATTGCCCGAAAACTAAATTCCCGCAAAATACATATTACAAAATTATTCCCCCAAAATACACGTTAAAATAATCAAGTCCTGAATTTCTGCTTGAATGGCTGACTAGCAAGTGTATATAATCCGCTAATCCTGTCCCCGTAGTATCGCTCCAGTTTGCCACTTCTTCGTGCCCCAAACGTTGGACGACATTTTATATGTGGTGAGCTTACGGTTAAATTA
Source organism: Zhengitettix transpicula (assembly GCA_037074705.1). Classification (NCBI taxonomy): domain Eukaryota; kingdom Metazoa; phylum Arthropoda; class Insecta; order Orthoptera; family Tetrigidae; genus Zhengitettix; species Zhengitettix transpicula. Next base: position 202,603,749 of record CM073591.1, read on the forward strand.
ACTATTTGTTGGGCGCCACCTGCAAGAATTGTTCTTGCAGGAAAGGGAAATGCAATATTTAGTTATTAAAAAAAACAATAATTCATTTTCTCAGAATTTATACAAAATGAAAAGTTCTCCAGCCTGCCAGGGATGCATGTAGCCCCCTCCCTTTCTCAAGATTAACCGTGGTTTTTCTCGTGGCAAACCGACGCGATACCCGGAAGAATGGAACGCGACTTACCAGGTCTGCAGCTCGGACAGGGTCGACTCCCGTTGGCGGCTATCTGGCTAATCAGCATTCGCAGAAGACCGGAGACCCACGTGCAGAACCAAAATCTTTCAGGATTAACTTTCTCTGTCCACTCTCACCGACCGTCCAAATTCATCTCCTTGTCCACTCTCACCGACCGTCCAAATTCATCTCCTTGTCCACTCTCATCAACGGTCCACATTCATCTCTTATGACCTCTCTCAGCGACGGTCCGAATTCATCTCCTCCCTCTCCAAAATCCCTCTCTCCTGGTTGGTTCTTGTGCACACGTGACCCTCTTCCATCTATTTCAGGGCCATACCCTCCCGGTCATCTACCCTTCCTTGGCCGACCCTGACCTTGCTTGCGGGACTTGTGGATTTTCCAATCCACCCCGCCATTGTCTTGTGTCTGCTGCTCGACCCCGGCAAGCCACATTCCCATGCTTCCAGGCAGTAATTAACAGTTATAAAAAAAACATTTTGTACAAATCGATAACGATAACGAAAAGCGCACCATAAGCTATACAATTACTAGATTTGTATTTGAAATCTACTAAATCAGTCAGACGGTGGCGGATTTTTTAAATTAAGTTATTTTCTTACTTTATGTTTTTGGTTTCCATTTGTGCTTAATGCTTTTTGAAGTAATTTTTGGGAGTGTACGTAATAAGACGAGTCATATAAGCCAACCAACGTAATGCTGCTTATCGAGAAAAATTTACAAATGAAGGCTTACAGTCCTAAGTAGCTCGAATATTTCACGTTTTTCTTATCACGTGAAGGGAAAAATGTGTTTTTCTTGCATGTCTCTTACAATTTTCCATTTTGAACAAGGAAAAACATATCGGCTGGAACTTTGAAAATACAAACTTATTACATAACTGCAGAGAGGCAGGAAACAGAGCGAAACTGTCACATGGTGAGGGCCATTGTGAAATAATTAATTTACACTTAAATAATGGGGACAATTTAAGTAATTATTTGTAACTCGCATGAAACCATGTGCTGTTTCCACGGTCGAGGGGATGTTCTATACTTATTTTCATTTTCTCTCAACAAACATTATTTTTACAATTACATATCTTATATAACTTCTCTATTCTAATACTATTCGCCTACTTCATATCGAAAACTGTTAAACTCCATAAAAATATGTTTCTTTTATATGCTGTTTCCTGAAACAATTCTATTTATAAATACATTTTGCTTTTATATATCCAGATTGTAAACTTATAATTTTTCTAATACTTTTGTGTTGTATTAAAAGTATATTCTCCTTTTGAAGGTATTCATTCCAAATTTGTCCACTATTCATCAAAATAAACCTTATTCGTAAGCAAGACTACATGAGGGTAATCCCCTTTAGTAGCATAAGAAAGGATTTGAAAGGGGGGATGCGGAAGGGTAGAGGAAGGAAGCCAAGGGTTAAGTAGGAGCCCCGGGCTATAGTAGAAGGATCCTACCCGGAAATTTGGCTAAAAGTGATGCAGGGGAAACCCTAGAAAAACCGGCATCAGGTAGGGCATTTGGTACTTGTCCCACGTCCTTCCGATGGCGGCAAAGAGGTTTGCTGAAATTCATAAGCAACTCATCGTAAATATCTATGTAAAACGGGGTTTCTGCGGGACATGTGAGAGAACTCATGAAATAGATAAAAATGAAGGCATCGATTAGCCATAAATTGGATACTGATACACTCCTTGACTTGTTCTTCTTTTTCCTATTTCCTCTTTACTCAACAACAATTTTCATTCCACTGGAAAACGAAAATTTCTAAATGGAAAAATAGCAGTAAGTGATATAAATAATGACACGTAACTTTAAGTACATGATGGGTACAAAGTTCTTAGATTCTTGAAATAAATACTGTTGCCATTTAAGTACCACAACAATTAATTCTGATTTATCCCCTTTTTTTAAATCAGTTAATAAATAAATTATTCACACCAATTTTTCTAAATTGATAGTTTTCTTTTAGTGAACAATTATTCGACTGACAACTCTTCATTTTTTTCTTGCGAAAGATAGCTTAAAATATAAAATAAATTTCCTACAAATAGTCAGTAAGAAGTACTGAATAGCATGGCACACGTTGAAGCGTCATAAATGTAATCATCGGAATGAAAACCATTTTAAAATTATATTAATATTATAATGAAAAAATATATAATGAAGGAGCATGAATAAGAACATTTATTGAAACTGACCAAACAATTGATTTATTATTATTCAAAATAATTACTCTCCGACCTTTTACATTTTATATCATACAATCAAATAAATTTTCTCTTGATCTCAGGGCATTTTCTGGGCCTTTAAATAAAGAATAATTTACTCCCTTTTTAACAATCACTTTACAACTTAATATTGAAAAATATTTAATACAAAAAATCGAAATCTGACGAATTTTTACCTTTAATATAACGTTTACAATTTAATTTAAATGATTTATAACTCACTGTTTTGTTCTTGTACCTCGGCAATTGGATTCTTTCAGCAACACACTCACACACAAATTACGAATTTTACACTGAATTTACACTTTATAACTGCTGGACTTTCATTATTGGCGGCACCTCGTAGAATTCCTCCTCGTCGATTCTCAAGACAATTTGGCGTAACACACAAAAATCTTTCTGAGTCTCTATCTGCATTAACGCTGTCCGACTTTACTTTTTAATAATTGTCTCGTTGATTTAAGTTCCGAACACTTGCTGTCGTTTCTTACTGCTTTTTAATATTTTAATTCCTCTGGACTATTTCCAAACACGACCACTTGCGGTCACTCCTGATTGCTTTTTAACTTTACTTTTTAAACATCTTAAATTGTCTCGACTAACACGTCCACTCTGTCGTTTTTGACCGCCGACTGTCCACTTCACCAACTCCGCGCGCCATGTCTAAACAATACCTTGCCTGTTCATATTATCGTCCTTTATTGTGTCTTTGTGTATGTTTGCCGGTAACAATTCTAGTTCAACCGTTTATAATTATTAACTCTTAATTGCATTTTAATTATTACAATATATATATATATATATATATATATATATATATATATATATATATTTCATAACTTTCTCTTCAACTACCCACGCAAGAAGCAACTTCATTCTTCAAGTTAATTTTAGCATTTTAACGTCATCAATGTATCACAATTGTAAAATCTTCGGATTAAAAAATTTTCTGTATATTAAAAACAAAACAGTGCTAGTGGCAAGTTGTTTCACTGCTGTGCGCATGTGCAAATAGGAAACTCCATTGGGAGAGAGCACTGTCGTACTCGTGGTGCCGACCTTGATGTGCTCGTTAGGAAACTGATAAAAAGCCCCATGACTACATTAGAATCAGAACACTAATTTTCAACATTGAAAAGAATAAAAAATATTCTAAGAATTACTGTGAATACGGAAAGGCTAAATGCTCTTGCAGGGCTTTCAATTGATAAAAATTTCCTCAGTTGTCATCCAGAGATTAAGGACGAAAATTTCCCGCAAATTATAACAATAAAAATGATTTTTATTTTTAAATGAATAGATTAAGCTCAATTTAGGTTGAACTAAGTAAAAAATAGGATTTTATCAAGTATTTAAATAAATTTTGTATTTAGACATGTTTGTTTCCTTTAATACAGTTTTGAAACATACGGCTAAAAATTTTCAGGTGCAGCTCCCCCACTAATTTTAGCTACGAGCCGCCACTGATATTAAATCTAAACTAAAAATTCTCAATATAAGCAATTTTTTCTCTCCCACTGATTTATAAAATGTTAAAATTATATGTAATGTTAGTTTTCCTTTGAGTTTACGTAATAATTCTTTTTTACATATGTATTTTCGAATTATATTTTTCTCTCAATTTTTACTGTTTAACATACATTATTCTTTTACTTGTGTATTTTTAATTCACTTTTTATGTTATATTTCCTTTTATATATATTTTGCGTATCTTTCTTATTAGCGTTTTCGTTTACTTTGATTTTATTGACATATTTCCATATATTTGTCCTTAATTGCTGTATTTTGTTATCTGTGTGTGTAATCAAACCTTGGCTTGCACTTTTTCCTCAGTAAAAGATTAATTAAATCAATAAATCAATCAAATATACATTAATTGTCGTAGGTGTCGTATTATCAAAGTACCTGACTATTCATGTTTCGCTACGGCTGTTCATAAAAGAAAACTAACGTAAATTTGTACTACGGTTCACAAAGGAAAGTAAAAAAGTAGAACATATTTTACCAAACAACGGTCATAACTACTGCACAAAACCAAATAAGTTCATAATTGTTTGCCTTAATTTTAGCTCTTTATCAATGTTGAAACTTTGAAAAGGTACTTGAATTAATACGATATACAAAGTTAACTACCAGAAATAAAAGGCCAAAGATATATTATTAAGATGATCTGTTACGAACAGAAAGTTTACTATTGGCAATATATTCTTGAATCCTAGTCTGTTCCTTAGAAACCCTGTGAAATATCCTAAAATTTAATTGTAGAAACTACATTATCTTTTTGCCATTTATCCTGTGTGTTTCTGCTATTTAAGACACATGGAGTAATTGGGCTCTGACGTCACATCCGTGGTGGGAAACACCGCATTGCTTAGAAAACTAAATACCGGAAACCGTGAATTTTTTGGCCTCAAAACGAGGTTTACGGTTTTCGAGTATTTTCTAGCACATCAAGACTCTTAAAACGAAACTTTTTTACGCCTATTTTTGCTGATATTTACCTTCAATCAGTATTTTCCCCTTCAGGAGTTGAATGTTGAATAATTATTTCATAGCGGTTACGTACATAGTAATAGGTATCTATATTCGAAATAAACTTTCCTAGATTCAACAGACTGCGATTGCGGAACTTGATTAATGGGTAAAATAAGTGGACTTTTCAAATGATTTTGAACATGAGTTAGTATTGTTTCTGTGTGTTTTTAAATCTTCGCTGATGAACTAAGAAAATTTTAAGCTATAAGCCACTTGTTGAGTTTTTGAGAACGTTTTTGACCTCGCGCGGGAAATTATTACTGCTGAAACGTTGAATTAATTATACTCAATCGACGATAATAAGTTAAATAATGTCATATTAATTATAAAAGACACTGAAGCTCTAATAATGTCATATTAATTTTATAAAACAACTGACGGGTTACAAAAAACTCTAATCTGGAAAATTATGGGTAGTGTGATTTTACGGGATGAATTGTCAGGGTTATAGATAATATGTATATAAAAATTTTAAGAAAATAATTTAAATATATAAACTTAATGTACCACAAATGATTATAGGTATGTATCTAATAAATTTTTAGTTGCTCATTTCGAATAACACACATGTACCTTACGTATTTCAAAATTTTAGCATATTGCTAAAAAACTGATTCCTAGGTTGGATATTAAGTTTATATATTTAAAATATTTTTTTGGTTGCTTTTACGCGCATAATCCTAAACCACCTGCATTTAAGCCTATGAACGACCCAATAATTGAGAGTTTTCATCTCCTATTAAGGAGTTTTATGGTACTGATATAGAAATTGTCTCCACATTCCGGGATTTCATTGACTATGATTTTCATTTCCTGTAGGTTAATTCGTAGAACCACGTCACGCTAGTTGTATGTTATTACACATGCACATTTATATAAAAAAAGTGTTTCTATGCGATGACCTCTACTTCTACGCACATTGTATTGTAGAGGCATTTCGGTCGAGGCGTGCAGCCAAATTATTCAAAGATAACCCACTTTCACATGCACCAATTATGCGGTCTCACTCATACAGCGACACTTGTTTATAAACAGGTCTTGTTTATCTCCGAGATGTTTCCTTCGGGCCCTCTCCTCTTTATTGACCGAAACCTCACAACAGGCAGAACTGCTTGTGTTGACAAGTATTCATGTATCCGACAGTAATCAATTATTAATACGGGCTGTAAGCGACACATCCATCTCCAACCGGAATAAATAACAAAAGAACATTAATATACGAAGTTTAAAGTCATTTCTCTTCCAGAAAAGATGCTGATAAACCTTCCTTTGATTTGGAAGAAAATGTTGAAAAAATATGCATGGAACTACAAGATTATATAGCTCGTAATGACTTACAGATCTTAAACGACTCGTAAATCCCGTGTGTGCATGCTTTTGATCCTAAACTAATCTCTTCAAGAAGTACTAAGCAGTAACGTACTTAAATAATTCGACTGTAAAGCGTTCCCAGCCATTGTGAATATCAGATTTTGTTCATTCGGAAAATCTGACCTCGCTCAGAAATGTCCCATATTCGTTACTCCAGTTCGAAAAAACACCCTCTTTTTCACAGTAGTCACATAAAAAATTTCCATACAACCAAACAATTCTAGAAGTATTATACATTCTGACAAAGGTTCTGTGACTTTAGCTCTATACCATGATTAATCCACAAACGCGGTTAACCAGCTCTTAAAAAATTTGCAAACCTACTAGCGTCAATAGTTATTGACAAATTAAAAATTATTCTCAAGAGGTGGAAGCAAAACGAATTTATTAAACCGCCCACATTTTACTCCTTATTCACCACCTCAGCTAACATTTACAGAGCTTATGCCCTTCCTAAAATTCACAAACCTGGCCTATCTTTTAGAATAATTATTGCTTCTACTGCCATTTCCTCCTACAACCGTAACATGTTTTCCAAAGCCCAAAATGAAGAAAACCAATTTATTGATAAAATCAAACACCGTCCCTCATGACCATTCTTTAATTTCTCTTCATGGCTTCCTTATTCAACGCCATTCCCAATGCCTTAGTCATTGACAGTTTCAAAACTGGCCCATTTTCAGTCAATATACCACAATTTCACTAGATGAAATTTTTATGCATTTTAAATCTAATCCTCAATTCCACTTATTTCAAGTTTAATCAGGTTCACTATCATCAAATCAAAGATTCTCCCATGGGAATCCCCCTTAGTCCTTTCTTTGCTGAGTTAGTAATGAGAGATTTAGAGAATTGTTGCATTTCTCTACTTCCTGTGCAACCTCTTTGTTAGATCAGATATGTAGATGACATTTTTTGCATTCTTCATTCCTCTCAAATATTCCTTACAGTTAATACTTTCAATAATTATCATCCCAACTTACTATTCACCCCTGAACTTTAATTGAACTGATCTCTTAATTTCCTTGATGTCACTTTATCCATTCAAAATACTTCCATTCTCACCAATTGGTTCGGAAAAACCTGCATACTCAGGTGACCTTAATTTTCATTCTGATCATGCTCCAAACCAAAAGAGAGCTATGGTTTACAATCTTGTAGACAGATCTATATTACTTTATAACTCCAAGTTTCATCAACACAACATAAATATTTTCCGGAATATTTTAATATCTAATGCATACCCTTTAAATTTTATTAATAAAAGCATAAGCATTAGATTGAACAAAATCCAATATTCTACTGTCAATCGTCCCCAAACACCTCGAGACAAATTTTTCTCGTACTCCCGTACTACAAATTTCTACATCACAGAACACTAAATTTGAAAGAAAATCTTAAGTGTTTGCAGATTTTATAAGCCATTTTATTGCTCTAAAGGTCATTCACGTGATAAGAGGACACGGTTTACTTTATCCCACAAGTAGGGCTTCACTTTGTCCCCCAAGGTGCAGGACGCCGTTAAAGCAGGAAAACATGACGGATCGTATTTTAGATTTTTATGTCCAATGTTTCCAACTTATTTAACAAATCTGTTTTTTCTCTCTAACGCGTTACGTATAACTGATTGCTTCAGTATCAAGTATTATTTATTAATATTTTGTGTTATTCTTGGCTCTATCTATTTGATTACTTCTCGCCTACTCTTGTCGACAAAGAATTTGTTCACCTACCAATTACAAAAGGAAATTAAATTGGGCATTTTAAGTGTTAACGTTTTCAAATGGTGGTTGATAATTTTAGATAGCCTGTAAGTTATTTACTGGTTCAGAGATAATTCGTTCGGCCGATTTTTCTGTAAAAGGAACAGAATCCCAGACCAACTAATTGTGAAAAGATAATAACATCAAATTTCTCAGACATTTAGTCTGCAGAGGACAGCCGAAAGTTTGATATAGATAAGAACGTTCTTACAGGTTCATTGAAATCGGTCCAACTGTTTTGTAACGGTTTATCCTCGTTGATTGATTTAATGTAGTCCCTTAATTGGAAACAAACTGTAACCCTACTGAAAGGGAGTGGTTTATAATTTGACAATAAGCTTCAACAAAATAAACAGCCAAATTAATAAATTTCATACGATTAATTTAATAATATTACAAGTACTATTACACTTATTTATTGAAATAAAAAATTTACGTCTGATTGAAAGTTAATAACAAGAAATATAGCCAAATACAGACAAAATAAGTGATAATATAAATACAACACTATGTTTCCGGTATACTTGTCCTTTTCTTCAGGTTCTAAGAGGCTAGAGCGACATAAACAGTTGTGTAGTATTTATATTATCACTTATTTTGTATGTATTTGGCTATTTTTCTTATTATACACTTATTTGTGTTTAACAAATATACAATTTTCCAGCTCCGGTGTTAAATTTAGTGTTCCTGTCTCAAGGTCTAATTAATTTTAATATAAAATATTTCATAAAATGGTATTTATGACCCAATGATAACGCGACTGGCCGTGGTGTCGTTTCTCAGCGGTGACGCTTCTGCAGGACCGGCAGCGTTTGATGAGTCTTTGATCAGGAACTTCCTCGGTGGCGGTGACTGGTGCGAATGCCGGTTACGTACTGATGATGACTTGGAATATTTATTGGCCAGGCTCAAAAAACTTAACCCAAATGGTTTTCTTCTTGGCGAAAGATGAAGCCAGCATGAAAACTACTATTTATGGGCACAACCATGGTGAATTTGAAGAGTTAGACCTGAGTAAATTTTAGTCGTGGACAAGCTTGGCTTGTATGATCATTACTCGTTGAAGCAATGCTCTTCGTTGCCTCCTATTTCCTTTTTCGTCACCTCGGTTCTTCCCTTCTCTGAATTTTCATTTTTTCGAGCTAATCAAATATTTTGTATGATCCTCGATGCGAAGTCATTCCATCCTTCTATTTTCTCTCGGGAAAAATATTTTCATGAGGTGGATTTTATTTTTAACTGCAGCTCTCGACCCGTTGCAATTGTAAAGGGATTTACGTGTCTAGACTGATTGGAGTTTTCTTTGACGACTCACGGAGATGCGCATTATTCTGGAATTTTCCTGATTGTTGTGTGATATTTCTTGTTAGAAGGGTATAAAATGGTATACGCCATTTTGTCTTCATATAGTGGATGATATTATTACACCTCTAAATAGTAATTAAAAATGTTTAAATAATTGGGTCAGACCGCTTTCTTGTAAAAATGGAACAGAATCGAAGATTTTAACGACTGTCATTTAGTTTTCAAAGAGCGGATGTCAGTTAGATGTCGGTATTAATCTTGTCACCAAGAATATAAAAATGAAAACAAATTAGTTGGAACTTTTCTTATCGAGCAAAACGTGACATCCAGAATGTAGATGACAGAACACCTACAAGAGAAGCTCCGTCGTATGATGAAACAATTCAACCCCTGCTAAAAGCGTACACATTGAAATTTTTAACAACATTATCCGTACCACATATTTATAAAACATGGAAGAACGCAATGATCATCTTAATTCACAAGCCTAATAAGCCTCGGGATGATCCATTTACAGGTCAATAAGCCTACTGTCAATATTTTCAAAAGAAGCTGAGAATGCCTAACATCCGATAAAATATAGTTATATGGGCTTTCACGAATCCATCACAAATAAAAATAATATAATCAATACAAAATGGAATCCTCAGAACTATTGCCAACGAACTGTGATATGTAAGAAACAACATCATCCACACTGGTATAAAAATCCCTTCGATCCTCGATTCCATCCATGCCAGAGGGACCAACTGGTGAGAGCCACAGCAATGATTCTCGCAAAAAAAAGACATGTGAATTACATATTAAATGTAATAAATACTATGTAAATATCGGGAGGAATCGAGGGTATGTAAATGAGTGGGGTGGGGGCACTCGAAAAACTTGTAAATTTTTGTAGTGTCGGTCAGAAATCGCGACACCGACCCTCAATTTCAAGTAAGACTAATTAGTTCTCGCTAAATAATTCTGACAATGCCACATCATCCTTTAATAGCACTCTTGTTCAAAAATACGTGATCATTATTGGAAAGCGCTATTCACGAATGCCTCAGTGACCTTGGAAAGCGCTTCTCATTTGCTCCTCCAGTCTATTGGTGACGTCACACCTGCTAATTTGTAATTAAGCCTATCTTCGTAAGTATATATTTCTGCAAAAAAAATTATTTAATAAATCGACTTGTAAATGGTCGTAAAGTGGTTTAGGATTACTGATATTTTAATAGTTTCCATTGCCATTTGTTCGATATTAGCCATAAATATCTATGTAATGATACTACTGCAGTATAACAATCATAGTCTAGGGCCTGCTAATGAGCAACTATCCCTCTCATCTTACAGATTAAATAGTGTGCATTACCACCAATATTTAGTAATACCTTGGTTTTCGTCGACAATATATGCAAACCGACAAAAACCAAGCTAATTATTTTCATAGGATTTAATGTAAATCCAATTGATTTGTTCTCGATATTCTAAAATACATTAAAAAACAAATTTTATAGAGAATATATTGTAGTATTATTTTACAAATTTGATCTTCGTTGATTTTACGTTTTAAATTAATGTCTCAGCTTTTATGAGAAATCTCAATTTCAGGGCAGCTTATTGGGCCTCTAATAAAGACAGTAGAAAAAAAAGGATTTTAATTTACAATAACAAAATAAAACTATTACTAATCTGAAAAGTTATATAATTCTAGTAAAATTATCGAAATCTGACGGTAAATGATATTTACTTCTAAGGTTTACAGATGAAATTTGTTTTATGTACATACCATTTTGTTTGAGCTGCTCAGAGTTTGTGCACACGTGATTTGTTTTAATTTTTTATCTAGAACACTATTTCACAGACAGGCCATAGCACTAATTCTACTCTATTATTACTTTTCAAAACTTTGGAAATATTTCGGCGCCTTTCTGCTTCGCCGACTATCAAACCGTTTCCTAACTACATATTTTAATATTTTCTGACTATATATTAATAAGAAGAACAAAAATAAATTTAAGAGTGTAAATCACTTCACTTTTTGCTGTTTGGATCCAGTACTAGGACCAGCTCCATTCAGTGGACCCATGTCAAACAAAAAATTTATCCAAAGAGGTCTGTTTCTACCACCTTTTTAAAATTTATTTAAAATGTTGCAAAACATTGTCATCGAACAAGTTTCACATACGTCTGGATGATGTTTCGCCACAAATATATTGTACCCTATTCTACATAGACAAGATGGTTTCAATCTCGGAAGAAGACACATTCTCCCCTGTCTCTTAATCCTAATCTGGAGAAACGGTTGCATCTTACGTGTGATGTATTGTAGCTCTTCAGTGGTGAGTTCTCGTCTGATTACTCGTCAAGTTTTCGAACCAGTCTTAAAATCATAATGTGCATTAATATTCGTCCCGGGCAATATTTTAATGATCGGCTTACAACTGCCTGGCATTTTCACATATGACTTTTGATTTATCCAAATTAATATCTGTTCTACTTCTTCAATTGTTTGCGGTCTTTGATTCGATATCACATTTACACCTCTCACTACATTATCTTCCTCGACTATTTCCTCTTTCAGCACAATCGTACATTCGGCCGATTACAGCAATTAACGCTCGGATACTTTTGAATAATTTCTTTCATCAATTCAATTGTGTTCCTGGCCTTTTTAGAATGTTGTTGGCTTTGGAAAATTTCTTTGGTTCCATGATGAAACTAAACTTATTGTTTATAAATTACGTAACATATGTACATTTTAAAGTAAATATCGATAAATAATCTCGGTTTACCGAGTAAGCATCACATAATTACTTGCGTAGTATTCATTCGCAATTGGTAAAACAAACTAAAAAAAATCACTGAGAAGCAATTTGTTTAATCAAACGCGCGGGATGATGCTCACATAATGAGAGTAATAGGATAAGGTTTCGGACCCCCTAAAGCGTGAAATGCAAAGATAAATTAAAATTCACTCGATTCTAAGCAGTATATTTTGTAATAATCAACAAGTAGGCGTTAATTAAATTAGAGGAATGATTAATAAAATTATCAATATTTAAAGTTTTTATTTCTTAAAACAGCACATTATTTGCCCTATCTTTGTACGCCGGTCTTTGATCAAAATTTACGAAACTTTACTTTAATTATTTACAATTTATTTTGTTCTAGCAAATACACATCAATATTTACAATCCAATATGTTGAAAATCTCTTAATCTCAGGGTCATCACAGGATTTGATAATTAGGACACGATAAATATATAATTTGACAATTAACAATTCAAAATATAAAACAAATTAACCTGAAAACAATATGAAATATAAGTGGAATGAAAGCTGAACTAAATGAACGCTGAACGAAATTGATTACCCTTTTAATTATTGTTTACAAATTTATCAAAATTATGTTACTTACGGACCGTCGGTGTGGTACCAGAACAATCAATTTTACCTCGTTCGGACACTTTTACACCCTTTAATTATTTAATATCAGGCCTTGGTTTTCACTGATTCTACACTTCACTTTAAAATATTCCGTTGACTGCTTCGCTCCACACTAATTTTACCAATGTTCTCCTGGAACAATTCCTCCACGAAGATTTTGGAAAGTTCTATTCTGACGAAAACTGCTCTTACTTTGCAATATTTACGATGCAATACTTCCATGAATGTTTTACTTTGTATTAATTCACAACTTTAAATGGTAATACTTTACGACGTCTAGTCTCTGCTCAAGTTTTATTATTTGTTCTGCTCCTAGCAATGTTTTTCCGCCAAATAACTATCGTAGTGCCGCCAGAGTTTTAGCGCGCATTTCCCTTTCGGCATTTCATCAAAGCAACAGAGCTCAGCGCTATTGTGGCTTTTGGTCGCTCAAATACCGCTAACAATTTAAATTATTTAAAATCAAGTAATGGCTTAATTAATTGGCATTACAATTTATTTATTTTATTTAAAATCGCATCATTAGCGACTATACATTGATTTACATTACATTTCACAATAGAGGTTTGTCTCTTTAAAAAATTGAGTCTTTTTGTTATTGGAAAGAGTATTCAATCCCGTTGCCGCTTCCTATTATGTGGTTCCATTCTTGATTAAATTTTCTGCATTCATCAATGATATGTTTGATGGAAATGATGGAGTTGCATTGGGAACTGAGGTGGAGACGGGAATCTGAAATGTACGGTATATATGCAGTGATCGAGTTGGAAAGGTGCGTCTGCCCGGAGATTTGTCTATGCTTTATCGCATCTTCAATATTGTTTTGAACTATAAGTTATCAACGGTAGTCTTATCTTCACCCACTTATTACAATGTAACCATATGTCCCAACTACACACATAAGCAGATAAAAAAATAACTCCTATAGCAAATTATTTGAATATATCTACTTTGCTAATGTAAGTCAACTGAATTAAACTTAAAGTTAATGTTTTATTTAATAAACTATTGTGTTCAAATTTACGCTCAACGTTTTATGTTCTGTTTCAGAAAATGTTTCGTCGCGATGCTCAGTCAGAACGTGACGCACGCATCTTTTAAGAAACATACATTCGATTCTAAACGTCAATAATGGGACACTCAATTCCTCGACACTTTTTGTTCATCATAGTGAACAGATAAAATTAAACATGTATCTTCAATGCAGTAAAAGACAGAATATGAACGGTAAGTATTTAATACTTGATAACGATTCGAATACTCTTCCTTCAGCTTTTCTAAGTTTAAAACTTTGTTGAATACTTTCCTACATGCAGACAAGTAAATTGATTTCTCTGTATTAAAAATTTGAATTTTTTTAATGTGCAACAATTATAGTGGAATTTGTAGGTGCTGGAAATACGACGCCTGTATTCCGTTAGTGAATTGCGATGTTTTCGACGTAAATAGTGTTCGAACTCATATTGTTGCAAATAGAAAAAGTCATCCGCTGGCACTCTGACTGAAAAGTCCTATTTTTATTTAATTTTATTTTAACGTTGATCCTCTGTTTCGTGAAAAAGAAAAACGCAAAATTCTGCAAGTGAAAAACATGCCCATCAGCTATCATTTTACTCCGTAAATTGTTAAATACTGAAAGAGAATTAATTTAACAGGGTCAAGTCCTTTTTGACTTATCAGAATATTTTTTACATAAAATAAGTAACGACATTTTTGCTGATGGGACCAGATGTAAAGTACTTATTCCTGAAAATGGGATGTTTTGATCTTCTTTAATTTCTTAAAAATTTTGCGTACTGCAAAAATAGTACACATGGTAATAATATATAGGCCTCAATATACTGTAATATACAAATTAATAAAATGAAATTGTTAGAGAAGTTAACAAAGTACCCACATGTTGGAGACAAATTATGTGGTCAGCACAATAAAATAAAACAAAGGATAAGAGTTTACAGGATTTTACGTTAAAGTTAAACCAAATTTTAAAAAAAGATTATTTAAATTAAAATTTTGATTTACGTTGAATTCTTTACATTTAAAGTTTTTAAATAAATGCCTCGCCTTTAATGAGAATCAAAATATCAGGGCCGCTTACTTAACAAAAAATTTAAAAAAAGAATCTAACAACACAAAAAAAATTAGAGAAATCTGATAAAACTAGAGTAATCTGGCGGTAAATGATATTTAAGTAAACGTTTACGAAATTACGTTTTTACGTACCATGTTTATTCAGAGCTGCTCTTGTTTGTGCACTCGTGGTTATTTTAATTTTAATACAACAATATTTTATTGGCAGGCCATAGCACTGATTACTATTTCCGTCTCACTTCATAACACTTTTGACGCCTTTCTTCTGTAAAGTTTCACGGACTTCACTGTCGCACGTATTGTGACACTCATTTTTGCTGTAGAAAAATTCCTTTAATACAAAAGGTGATGATATTCGGCCTATACTTTGCTGAATTCAGCCACCATTTGCCGGTTCGCTGCTCCAGCTCCCAGGACACACTGACTGACAAGACTACAACAACATACCGACTGACTGAAGTTCTGAGCGTCTTCTACACGCTTATTCGACAACAATCGCCGTATCAACATTTATATTCTCTGCTTTCTTGCGCCAAACAATACTGTTCTTTACAATGCTGAGGCCTCAAAGTTACGCCGCCAATAATTAAATTTTAAATAAAATGTGCATTATACATTGGTAAAATCCACAATATGCTAAAGAATATAAGAATATAATATTTATAATATATATAATTTTAAATAAAATGTGCATTATACATTGGTAAAATCCACAATATGCTAAAGAATATAAGTATATAATATTTATAATATATAAATTATAAAATATTAGCGAAGTAGAACAATTTTGAGGTCGATACGCACCAAACCATTGAATTTTGAAGATTTTATAGTATGTGTAATTACTTCAAAGAAATTCTAATTTACAAAGCGCTTTGTTAATTTTAAGATATTATAATTGCTTCAATAATTTTTTAGAGTGGTGCTTTTCCCGGTTTGATAGCATAGGAAGTGATTTGAAATGGGGGGGATAGGGAAGGAAAGAACAATGTATCGGCAAGGGCCCCCACGCTATAGTTTAAGATCCTACCCGCCATTCGCCTAAAAGTGATGGAGGACAAACTCTAGAAAACCTGAATTAGGTAGATAGGGTGCTTGGTACTTTTCCCACGCTCTTCCGATGTCGGGAAAAGGGTTTGTTGTGGGGACGCAGCATTCTCTTCTCCGTGCCTCCACCAGTTTAGGAGGCTGCTGACCGTCTGTTCTAATAGGAAAAGCGAACAAATCTTACCTCGAAAGATGCACCTCTTAAAACAGGTCGAGGGGTCTCGACGTGTGTGAACCTTAGATTAAAATCAGAGAGAGTAGAAGGTATCCCCGAAGGTAGCGTACTCCGTCTCTCCAAGACACCTGTGAGAGCTGAGAAAAACTCCCACGGGCTTCTTCACGTTGTTCCAAACTTATGAAAACGTGTCTGAGGAAATGAAATACGGACGCCTGCCCTGTTTCACGGACCGGGAGGTGCACGTAAAGCGAACGGATCTTACAGGAACTGCCTGACCCTCGCATAATCAGATAATCTGTACGAATCGTATCATAATAATTATAACATAGCATTTCCCGTCATTTTGACTGGGGCTATAACGCCTCAGATCCTTAAGAAAGATCCGCCCCAGTATAAAATATTTTCGACACAGCAGTAAACATTTTTCTTAGCTGTAACCGAAGAGTCATTGGCCGTCACGTTGAAGAAAAAAGACCTTAATATCTTTGTATAACGACGTGTTATCGACGTATTTTCTGCTGTCCATTACCTATCTTGTACTGCAGTATAATCACCAACCGTGACCTACTTCTATGGAAGTAATGAATGAGTGGCAGATACATAACAAATTGAGGTTTGAAGTAATCCTAAATTAAAATATATTCCACCAAATAATTGTCATTCCTGAAATAAACTAAATATTATTATTTCTATTCGGTTCATATGGTTTTTAAAACTGTTTGGAGTCGAAAAGTGCTGCAGACAGGCTTTTTAATTCGCGATTGAATTATTTACTGTAGAGATTTTTCCTAAGTCAGTTTTCGGCGCCCTAGATTTCATTTTGAAGCCGTGATCATCTCTGCGACAGCTTTCTAATCGACGACTTAAGTAGCCCCAAGAATTCTGACCTGAAAATGCCTAAATACCGTGTTTTTATACCGTCTACTTTTTAGCGGCTCCCACCCTTGATCTCGTACTTTTTCATCGTTATGCCCAGGACAGCGTTTAACAATTTTTACTGCTTACTCCTAAATTGTTTCCATGCAGTCCATGTGCGTTTTATTTTGTACGTATCCCAGGCGATTGATCCATATTCGAGAATCGGACCTTCTTTTCTATCTCTCGTAACAAACTTGAGCGTCTTTCACGTCTTACAAGTAGCATTCTCTACCTCCGGTCTCAATCAAAAATTTCTACAAAATGTAATTCCTGATGTACTTAATAATTTTACGGATGAATATTGTTAAACTGACCGAAAGCTTCTGACGTACAATTTTAAATTCTGAAATTTTAATGTAAATTACACTCATATAAATTTTATGTGTGACTGTGATTTTAGGGTTTTATCATTTATAATATTAATTGTAATTCCTAAGTCAAATACTTAGGTATTACTGCGCCATTTATGCCATTTTTTGGAATTAAATTTGCTCTCGATCTGCAGAAGGTAATTGATTTTCTTTAACTACGGTTGATTTTAATTTTAAGTTTTTCATGGAGACAACTTTACTTAGACCACATTTACGTCGTAGACGTTTTATATCGAACTGTATATGACGCAATCATCTGCAAACAGCCAAAATCCGTATTGATTAGTGCTGATAGGTTGTGGTCCCAACACGGAACCTTGACGCACGCCCGAAATTACGTTCCCTACTTTCGACAGTTCTTGCTCATTAGTTGGCGGTCATTCTGGAAACCTTGTATCCATCGTACAACTCTCTTATGTATCCCCACTTTGCATGGCTTTTTTTAAGTAGCACGTCATGAGGTACTACGTCAAAGGCTTTTGCGTAATCGATAACCACAGCGTCCGATCTCTTCCTCCCTTATCAACAACTTCTGTGAGGTCTTGGAACAGAGACAAGTTGACTGGCATGAGTAACACTCCCGAAAACCTTGTTGGCCTAGATAAATCAAACTGTTTTTTCTAATTCTTTTAAATATAATCCGCAATTAGTTTTCATTAGGTAAGGCTAATTTATCTGTAAGTGTTTTCGTCCTTGACTACAAGGTTTTTTTCCAATCTTTAGGAATGCAGGTGTTGTTTATGGATATATTGAATAGTTTCATCAAGTAAGTAACAATAGTCTCCCCTAATAAATTAAATATTTCTGCGAAAATATCGTCTTATTGTCTTGTACCGTTGTTATATTTATTCTCAACTAAGAACAAATGAATTGTAGCATTTAATTTATGGTTATTACATGTATATTTGATTGTGTTGCTTACATTTTTTCCAAAATCGTATTACTTTACTATCCACATTTCTCATTCACATGTCAAAAGTTGTGTTACAATGCAATATTAAGTTTAAATATTGGCTTAATTCAAATAACATCAGACAATTGAAAGTGGATGGCTTACCCGAAATTGAAGTTTGGCGTCGCCGTTCAAGGGCAGGAAGAAGTTCTTCAAATTTCCTTCATTTCCTTTCGTTGAACTTCCAGATAATATGGTAATGTCTTCTGTGAATCGTTTAACGGAAGACTCATAACTGTTCAGTTCCAGTAAATTAGCATATTATTCTCCGTCCAAATGCATTCGACCACATGGTAGTCTCTACTTGGCGGCGTCATGTCATATCTATTCTACAAGATCTACATACACCTGTTCCAATGTAGTATTATCCGGCCATTGGACGGTTCTTTTCTCTCATTGACAAATGTATTTCATTCCTGTACGGTTTCTGATAACTTATCATTTCCTCAAATAATAGAAAAATTAATTGGAATTCTATTCTCCAAATAAGAAGACCGAAAGAACAAATATAGTATCGAAGAGCAAGGAAAACTACCGTTACATCAGTATTCCTAACTTATGTAGAAAGACTAAAACGTTAGAAATGACTCCTTTTCTGCCCAAAAGATGATGACGTGGACAGACTCCGGATGGAATCCCGAAAGAATTTTATCCACTAAAACAATAGATGTTTTTACCTTATATAAGTACACCTAACAAACTGTGATCTCGTAGATTAGGAATCGTTAAGGTGCCTTAGTACACAAAAACGTGTAAAAATATAAATATGTACATCCTTTGTTTATTTAATTTCTATTAAAATTTTGTACATTTATTTCTTCTATCAATATGGTTACTTCTCCCCTACTCTTGACAACAAATATTTTAATTAAAAAGCTCCCTGGATGGTCAAGGTATAATTTGCCCACAAGCCGAGGCACCTCGGCCTGTTTTGAGAGGTGTATGTTCACGGGTCACAGACCTTGGGCATACGGTAAGAGTTGTTCGCTATTCCCATTGGAATAGTCGGCCAGCTGCCTCCTAAACTGGTCGAGGCACGGAGAAGAGAATGCTGCGTCCCCACAGCAAACTCCTCTCCCGCTATCGGAAGGGCGTGGGACAAGTACCCAATGCCCGACCTACCCGATGCAGGTTTTTCTAAGGTTTTCCCTGCATTTCTTTAGGCGAATGCCGGGTAGGACCCTTAAAATATAGCCCGGGGGCCCTAGTAACCCTTGGCTACCTTCCTCTACCCTTCCGCATCCCCCCTTTCAAATCCCTTCCTATGCTATTAAAGGGGAGTTGCCCAATGTGGATCACCCTCATGTAGCCTGTTGCCCTATAAAAAAGAAAAATCAAGGTATAATTTAATGGTTAGTCTCAACCTGGCGTTTCTCGTTGTAAGCCGAATACTTTTCTTCCATTCAAATCTGTGTAATTTTGATATAAAGGACTTAGTTCAGGATTGTTGGACGATGTATTTTTTTTTCAATATTCCATTCTACCGATGCAACACCACCGTGAGTCAACAGCCAGAGTTTATCAACTGTAAAAATACTCGACAAACTTTATCATTGATATCAGTGATTATGTCATCATAAATTTTAATTCTTGAACATAATTTATAGATATGTTCTACTGATTATTGTTTGGCAATAAATCGATTTAACTTAAATAGTGTTTAGAATGTTTGATTGAATTTGACAACATTTATGTAGAGCCTATATTAATTACTATATAAAAATATTTATGCTTCACAGTGACAATTCTCCGCGTCTAACTTTACACGTTTCAATGTAAATTGAAATTGCCTGCACATCACGTAGAAAGAATTGACTTTAACTTTGAAAATCTGCATTGTTTAAACATAAGTAAAAATCCGTACTGATTAAATTTC
Organism: Zhengitettix transpicula; assembly: GCA_037074705.1. Lineage (NCBI taxonomy): Eukaryota > Metazoa > Arthropoda > Insecta > Orthoptera > Tetrigidae > Zhengitettix > Zhengitettix transpicula. The sequence continues at coordinate 202,624,062 of CM073591.1, forward strand.
TTTGCAGATTTTTTGTCTGTTTTAATGAATTTTTCTTAATGCTCTTTAGAAAATTGTAATTAAAGCTAAATTGCATCACACCGGAATAAGAATTTAAAAAATTCCGTACTTCTTATAATTAATTTGAATATATATTTTATAATTTAATGGGCGCAATTATAAGAAAGTACATCTAATATTAAAATGATTATAGTATTAAAATACATAATGAATAAAGCTACCTACGTTGACGTAATCAATTACGGATCTGGAAATCAAAAAAAAAATCCGAAATTAATCTGTTCTAACAAAGGAATTACAATACTGTTAAATTTATTGTGTAAATGAGCCGGTAAAACATTACATTTTCTATAATTAATTAAAAACTCAACCGGATCCTCGCAAAAAACTAATTTGTTCGAAATTTTTAACGAAGAATAAATATTAAAGCCGAAAATGAGCAAAACATAATTGAGAAAAGACAACATAACCGTTAAAAGACGAAAATAAAAAGGCTTGGCGTTAAATGTTAAACTTTACGTCTGATTGAAAATTAAAATAAGAAAGATAACCAAATGCAGACAAATAAGTGATAATATATTTATATATAAAACACAACGTTTTTGGGATAAAATTCAATTTATATTTCTTTAACATATCTCGTAAGGTTATAAATAATACATATTGTATTAACTTTTAACCAAAAGTAGGTTTGCATTGGGTGAAAATTGTTAAAAACTTGTCCAAAAATATGATCGGTTACAAGATGTGATGCTGTATAATGTTCAAACAGAGGTAATTTTTATATAAAACATTTAACGTTGCAAAAAATTGTGGTCAAAACTTCGGATTTCGTATAAAAACTCAGCACCTAAACTTGTGAGACCCTGACCACTGTGTTTCAGCTGCAGTGCTGAGCTCAAACTCCAGTGGACCAGCAATTAGACAGCAAAAATCAATGCTAAATCTCTCGTTTTACATAAAGATCTCAACAAAATAAATTTTGTTTTTTAATAACAGTTGTATATTAATCACTGAAATGTGTCAAACTGATCACTTCTGCATTGATTATTATATAAGAATTAAGACATTTTATTGAATTACATGAACACACAAATTTCTTATTAGATTCGTCCGTGATGTGCTGCATTTCTAGTCCAAAACAACAAAAGACTAAATCAAATATTATTTCTGAAGTAGACGGGAACAGACGACAAGTGACCGAGTGTTCTATGGTATCACTTCCTCAAGTGCATAAGGTTCCTTCACTTCAAGAGGTAAGTATTAGACATGTTTACTTATATACTTAATTATATAATATTATGTAATATAAACTTTGAATATGGAATACAATAAAGTAAAAGGTGTATACATCTCAAGGCCTATTTCTTTTTATCCTTTAAAAATTATTTTTCAAATCATGTATTCTCTTTATTATACAAGTAGTTATAGATTTTCTGTTTCACTGGAAAAAAAAAAGTATTATATTATGTATTTTATTCCCTTAATCTAATCTTTATGTATTCTTTCATTCCTAATCTTAATTAATATGGAAGTAGAATGATTTTTATAAACTTTCAAGTTTGTTCAGAGATAATATTGCTAATGGTCTCAGTTGACTGATTTGCAGAAGTAGTAGATAAACTAGGAAGGATAGAAATAATTTAGTCCCTGCAATGTAATAATGGATGAAAGGATAGTTTACTGTGAGAATGATATGATGAGATGTGATAATGAAAGAAAGGATCCCAATATTAATGTACGTTATATAACTGTGTTTTGAAGAATCATCAGTTCAGAGCTTACGAGATGATGAGTCTATTAGTCCTTATTAGCATAAACCTTCTTAGTTTTGCACATCTCATGAAGATGTCTGTATCAACTTTCTGCATATGAGTAACTTAAACTTGGATTAAATTCTCGCATGTTCTATTCCTCTTAGTTTACCTGATTCTCCAATTCAGAAACCCATCTAATATTATATTTAAATAAATTTCACCAGTATAATTGAACTTGAAACCCAAGTTATGTATAAATTTTATTTCACAGATATTTTCCATATATTCTTGAACAAAAGAAGTGATAATATAAGCACCGCACAACGTTTCTGGAAGCCTCATTCCTTTCTTCAGGTGCAGAGAAAACACAGGAGCCTAGAGCACAAGTCAGTTGTGTCTCTCTAGACTCTTTTGTTTTCTCCGCACATGAAGAAAGGAACAAGGCTTCCAGAAGTGTGTGGTGCTTATATTATCACTTCTTTTGTCTTTATTTGCTTATCATTATTATTACTAATCTTATTTCATATAATTGTGCCATTGAAGATCTTGTAGTATTTGCTTCAACAAGTTGTTTACTTCTTAACAAAACATTCTCTCCACTGCATACATAACATTTTTAGCCAATAAACCTAAAATGTCTTTCATTGTTTTATATGTGGTTGCTGTTTTTTTTCTTCAATAATGCCTAGGTTAAGTAAATCAAACATCTTTATTTTGTATCCATATCAAGTATTTGACTGGCATATTTTTCATATATCTAACATGTTTATTACAGATAAATTTATCCACCTGGAAATGGGATAAGATACCTACAGATGTTCTGTTGCAAATATTTTCTCATCTTTCTCTTTATGATCTTGGACATGCAGCACAGGTCTGTTCCCACTGGTACCAGGTGGCTCAGTATCCTCAGTTGTGGCAACGAATTGAATTTATTCTGAGTCACCCTTCAAGGTAACAAAACTGCATTTATTTAAGCTTATGATTACAAGACTTATTACTCATTGGACTCATGGACTGCATGCTGGTGGACATTGAAAATAACTTTAAAAAATAATTGTGCATTACTTCTTTGTTTATATATTTTTTAAGAAGTGTGGAAAATACTCAATTTAGTGAAATAGTATTAAAGAATTTAAATTTTCATAACAGAAGTATGACAAGTTTATTGCAGAATTGATAATCAATTATTAAGTAAATTAATTTTGTAACCTTTAAAGTCTATATGCAACAGAGAAAATAATTATACTTGAATCATGGTTTAACATAATGTTTAATGTTGTATACATATTTTAAAATTAAATTTAATAACAATTGTTTTCTTTAATATATATATACATACATATTGTACATAAAAAAAATGTTCACAGGTCAAATGTGAGGCCAACTCCTGCTGCACTTATTGATTACATCTTAAAATATCATGTTCAGGATTTGCAATTTGTAATATTCAAGACTGATAGTTCAGTTGAATCTGCAGAAACAGTATGTCAGATACTATCAAGGGTAAGTGGTTAATTTGGACATTATTCTATAATAGTTTTAATGACCATTCAGTATTTATAAAAATATTATCATCAATAACTATTCTAAAATGCTGCAGAATTGAGGAAACATTAACTGAGAATTATATATATTTAATTATCACTTCATGAAATAAGTAAGAAATACTTTAAAGAAATCCTGGTCTTCTTATTTTTGGGATGTAGTGTATACATAGTTCATAAACTTTATTTATTGAAGCCATAAGTTGCATTTATATTAAAAATATAATATTCATATAAACTTTTTAAAAGCCTTTTATATAACCAGTTGTGACAAAAACAAATATTTATATTTGGTTTTTAATTATCATTCAAATATAAAATACCTTGTAGAATAGACTTAAAGGGGAAAAGAACCATTCCACTTATTTATAAGAAATTAATATTGATCTTCATGCTAAATAATTTTATACTAATGAGTCACTGGTAAAAATTGATCAATTTTCATACAAATTTGATTTATAAAATGACTCCATTTAACGTACTTGTTTCTTAATATTCATTGGTGAGCACATTCTCCAGTGGTCAAGAAAAACTTACATAGCATGTTCAACTTACTATAATTGTTTGAAATAAAAATTTTGTGTGTAATATTATCTCACAAACCATACTTTTAGTATGAACATGGTTAGGAAACTTTTCTTCATGGCACAGATTTGGTTTTAGTAGTTACAAACAGTGATTTGTAGTAAGGTATTATCTATCAATTGGAATACAATGAAGTTTTAATGCTTCTTGAATTGTTTTATTGTTATAATTAAGAGAAATAAACAAGTGTAGGTGTAGCGTGAGTAATGGATAAAACCGATATTCGAGTGGTTATAAACAGTTTATTGCCAATAGCTATAAAAGAAGAGCTAGAATCAGCATTAAACAAATTTTCGCCATTGTTTTAAATGCTGAAGTCAGCAGCTGAATTCAAATGCTGTTGAACTTCCAATTTGTATAAGCATTAGGGACATCTGCACTCACTATGACTATAGCAAAGAAAGATTGCTGATTGAAGATATGTAACATTACTGAAATTGTGAAAAACATTTTATATGAACATTTGCATAAGAAAAATCAGCATAATGACTGCTATCATCCACAAACGAACATCTAGTTCTCAAAGGTTATCAGAAAAGCAGTCAAAACACCATCAGACAATAATATTAAACAGAATAATTGGATCAGTTGAAGGACCATTAATATCAGAAGTTAATTTTTGACCCCTTAAAAAATTATTGTTCTCAATGACAATACACCTGCTCACACGATCTCAGTTGTCACTGTAAAACTCCATTAGCTGCACTTCAAATTTATTCCATATTTGCCAGATTTAGCTACTAATGATTATTTTTTGTTCACAAATCTAATGAAATGGCTTGCTGGACAAAGATTTGGTTCATTCACTCAAACACCCATATTCAGGCAGAGGACTTAAATTAAATCAACAGAAACTAAATAAATTTTCAAGGGTCTTGAGCCCCCTTCTTCTGGATAATAGGTCTGAACTGTGTGCTGGCTGTGCCTGAATTCATATATGTGACAACTGAATAATGTGACAATGACAAATTGACTGAGCAGCCAGGCGGCATGATGTTCAGTCCAACTGACCTGAAGGAGGCTCTGGCTCTAGAAAATTTGACAAATTATTTATTCCAACCTGGCTACACCAACTATCAATTTAAGGTAAGACAGCTTCTCCACAGTTTCCTATCCATTTCCTGTCAAATTTCTCAATTGGCTTTACAATCTATCTACAGACATTTAGTAAATTTTGTAATATAGTAAATAATATTCTTGAGGTATTCCATTGCTGATTTCTTTAAACAAAAAATAAAGTTTTAACTTATGTGGAAGTAACACCCTAAAATAATATAATTCAATGTAATTATTATATAGGTTTATGTAATATGCCCAAAGGTTTCAAACTAATAAGTCATCATGGATTGACATCTTCTTCGAACAGATACTTAGGAAGTTGTTTTTGGGTGTGCACAAATTCTCTCATAATATTGAACTCTAAATTTATGAGTTGTTTCACTATCAGTATCTATTCCAAGATCACTATTCTACATATATTTGAATTTTTTTCTGCTCAGACTGACTGGATGATTTGACAGTGCCAAATTAATTAACTGATCTGGACAGGAAAGAGAGATAAAGAGTGGTTGATGTATCTTAAATCAATTGTGGGTCTCCAGGCAAGGTAGCGATAAACATGTCAAATTTTCCACAGCCTAATACCCCAGTAGCTATATACAACTTACCACCCAAAAGGTTGGGTAATTATTATTTTTTCCTACTTGTTTAAGTTGTGGCCAGTATTTAAAAACCATGTTTTCCAATTCGAAAGGCCTCAAGAAAAGTTTTTGTGACCTAAAATTTATGAAATGTTGCACCAATTTTCAGTTTTTTGCTAACTGATGAAGCATTCATTTGTCAATATGTTGGGTAATAAAATGTAGACATAAAATTCTGCATCAAATGGTATACCTGCCTACAAAATTTGATAAATCCATTGAGAATTGCCAAAAATATGTTGTTGGCCGGTTACAGCCGGACCGGTCACGATCATCGCTCATGTTATATACCTGAGGTTGAAACTTGGCTTTTGCAGGGCTAGGAAAATGTGATCACTATGGCATTTAAAGACAATAAGCAGAAGAGGATGTTGATGTTTTAGAAGTACCGTTGCACTCCCAATATTGAATGAATTAGATGAAGTAATAATTGTTGGAGAAGATATAGACCACTTGTTCTGATGATAGGACTTGGAAATCATATTAATAACTTTTGTTTTGACAACCTAGAAGAGGACATGCTTCAGATAAGGTGTTTAAAACTACTTCATTCAAGTATGACGTCAAAAATATTCTTTAAATCCAAGCTTTAACTGGGTGGAATGCAACTTCTTCACAGTTTTGTCTGGGAAAGTTGAAGTGTTTCACTGGTTTACAGAAGCTACCACAATTAGAGGAAAATAGAAATGTGTTTATGAAGTCTAATGCCACACCTCCAATGAAACATCACAGCAGGGAAAAGTATTTTCTTGGCATTTTAGCCTTCAATCGTCAAATGGTTATTCACCAATTGTGCAACACAATGAGATAACAGCTCACAAATTTGTAAGAAATGAAGCCATCTCCAATGTACTCATGTAGTGAAGGATAAAATAAGATGAAACAACTGAAATAATCAATCAATTCCACAGAGTAATCTTCAATGAAAACACAACTCATCACCACATGTATGTCATTAATTGGCAAGTATTACTGCATGATGTTGTATTAGTACATATTTTAATTCAAATACAGGATGACGCTGATGATGTGTCAACTACTTCCAAATATGGCTATGATTCCAATCTTGTATCATCAAAATGGCAAAAAACAGATCATAACATATAATACAATATTTTTAATTATACATGTTTAGGTACTTCTTTCATTATATGACACTGTTTCATTACTCTAAATAATAAAAATTATTTTTATTCATCCATCTAATACAATAGAATCATTATATTATACAGGACGACCAACCAAACCTATTTTTTCTGTAAATACATAGGAACATTTAACAAACGATTTTTACTCCTTCATTCGACCAATTTTTAACGTCAGATTCGACGCAGAATTTTATACTCTACAATGTATTACTGAATATTTCTTTCAATAGAATGCTTCATGCTTTATACTATTAACGGAAAACGGAAAAAGGTACAAATTTTCGTGGTTTTTAGTCCCCAGAAATTTTTCCCGAAACCTTTCGAATTGGAAAACTATTTTTTCCATTACTAGCTACAACCTGTACAAGTAGGAAAAAAATATAAATTACCGGACCTTTTGCTCGCGAAGCCATTTTTTTCACCTCGCTACTGTACTATAAGCATTCTTCCTGATAACAGAACAGTACTGCACATAGTGCTGGTTAGCCATATGTTCCGCAGTTCCGATCTTTACTGAGTAAGGTGTTGGTAGGTTAAATGAGGTGATTAGGACTGAACTCGGATATATGTCAAAACCAAGGAAGGTGGTTCTTGGACACCTACATCAATCGGATCTATAATACTTTCATAAATAGAAAATACCCTACAGACCCCCTCCAGAAACAAAAATCCCATGCCCTATCTACTGGACAAACCTTGACTAATAAAAATGTAGTCCATCACTCACCACATCCTACTTTCCTGGACTACAAAACTCAACTCCATTATCCGCCCAGCCTACACTGAACTGTAATCTAATCCAGATACAAAAAATACCATTGCCACAATATTTGCCACCTACCCAAACGTTTTTTGTCTTCAGCTGCCCCCCCCCCCCCCCACAATGTTTGCAACATCCATGTCCACCCTTTTAGATTAAATTCTTTTAATAGGTATAAAAAATCTAGTATTGTAAACATTTGTCTTAAAAATAAACAGCACAAACTGATGCTTTGAATTAGAAATTAACATAAAAATAATAGCCTACTTACTATTATAATAGATTTCAAGACAAATATGAAAACAAATACATATCAAGTAGGATAGAACAAGCTAAGTGAACATAATTTATGATGATAAATCTATCAGATATAAACTATGTATAATGGTTGTAAATATATAGTATATGTCTGAATGATAATATACTAATTACATTAATAAATAGTCAAAAAATTAAGTGCTAAATTAAGGAAAGATAGATATACACTATTTTTAAGTATAGCATATGCTGTGGTGTAAAATAAAGCACCAATAAAATCATATGTTCAATGTGTAAAGAGGGAAGGAAGGAGAATGAAACACTGAAAATATTCATTAAATCTGGGAATTGAACCTTGAGAGGCTTTACCAACTAAGCCACACCATGCTTACCCAGAGAATATATTGTCTTATTAGGTGGATACTAAGAAAAGTTGTAGAAGATAGTAATCACAGTATATAAACCAAGAAATTATTAATTTTAGATGTAATTAATTAGTACTGTAAATAATAAGATAAGGAGCAGTGCCAAACCAGTAATATTATATGGTAAAATAATTGTATTCCACAAAAATGTAAAACAAGGCAACAGTCATACAATTATTTCTTTTATAGGTTTGACATTGAGTCATTAACACTTGAAAGATGTTAAAAGTAAGACTGTTTATGGCTTTACATTAAACAGATGGTTAATCTCAGTCTGTGTAATTATATTAAACAATAATTTGTGAAGTTATGAAAGAAAGATTTTAGCTTACCTGAATTCAAATTACGGAGTTCATGTTTAGAGAACAAGGATGTTTGTAACACATTAAACTGTGAGATCAGATGTTACTAAAAGTCACCAGGTATTTGTTTTTTGGGAATAGAGAGAGAATCAAGTCTGTTGCATCCTAGGTTAACATTAATCAGATTGACAGAAACCTACTACCATTCTGATACGACATAATCTTCATATCTTTTTCCTCCCTTGTAAATTGTATAGAGCATACATGGATTACTGGAACTTTTGAACCCTAAAATTGTACAAGAAACAGCACACAGTCTCTGTATGCATAATGGAAATTAGTATATTGTTTGTATTGTTAAAATTTTGGCAGAGGTTAGTAATATATTACAAATAAACAACACAGATAAATTTATACAGTATTTAGTAGTTGAAGGAGTTAATTAAGCGAGTTTATGATGCAGCAGATTAAAATACGTGTGTATAAAGGAAATGGCAATGCATTTTATTTTGGAATGGAAAATATATGAAAAATCGTCCCATCATGCCACAAGCTATTATTGCATTGCTTTATTAATCCTCAGACATTCGAAATGCAAACTCTGTATTGACAAGTACAAAACGTTCCAATGTATATGACTAAATTGTTTCAGTATTAAGGTCCTCAATATCCTGCAATTGGAGTCAGCTTCCATAATGCTAATGCGTGCTTGTGTGTTTGCAAACACCACTCTCCTGACAGCTGGTAGACTGTTCACTGAAGACGCTGGCACTTATTAGTTCTGCACGTCCTGTGTTTCTTGACATGGATCAGCAATCGTTTGTCTCTGCGCTGACTGTGGTATTCGATCACTCCCAGGCACTCAGCTCCTTGGCCATCGATAATACACCTGTGGATGACCCATCTTTAGAAGCTCTTGCCTCCAATAGCTCCCGCACTCTTGAACTGCTCCGAATGAAAAGTTGCCCACGTGTATCTCCAGGAGGCAAGTACATATACATTAATTAAAAATTATCACTAATACTTAAACACTATAATTCTGTATTAAAAGATTATTAAATAATAAAGTTAATAAGAGATACTAATGTTAAATATTGTTTAAAATATTTTTATTTGGAATGACTATTTCATTATATGCAGTAATAATATTTAATCCAAATCTGATATAAAGGATTATTTCAGGTGTGTTGGCATTAGCCGACAACTGCCGATGTCTACGAGAACTTTCACTGAGCTACTCCCTGTTGAGTGATGACCTACTTCTAGCACTGTCTTCAGAGAAGCATGTAACATTAGAACACTTACGAGTAGATGTTTATTCTGCTGGTGAAGGTGATGTAGCACACAGAATATCACCACAATGCTGGCAGGCATTAATTCGACATTCACCTCGAATGAATCTCGTTATGTATTTTTTCCGTGTACCAGATGAATGTTTAATTTCACTGTTTAGTTCATATGTTCCTGCAACCAACCTTTACTTTGGTGATTATGTGCCACAGAGTGTTATGATGAGAATTGCTGGACACTGTCCACGATTACAGGAACTTGTAGTTGCTGGTGGACATTATGTGGACAGTGAATTAATTTTAGTGGCTACTGGATGTCCACATCTCTCATCAGTTGGCTTAGGAGATTGTGAAGTATCATGTAGCACCTTAGTTGAATTTGTGAAAATTTGTGGATCTCGGCTGAAGGAATTGTATGTAATGGAAGAAGGTCTAGTAGAAGATATAAATTTTGATGTGGCACGAACATGTGAAATAGTTTCAAAAATTTTAGGTCGTCCTTGGAGTCCAGAATTCACTCCAATGTGGTAACTTTTCTTAAATTTTTTCACTTCCTGATACAGATTCTCTAAAATAAAATTAATTAAAATAGCTTGACAAAAATATATATATAGTATTATTCAAAGAAAAAAATATATAATTGTAACAAATTTAAACTTCATTGTGGTTGAAAATTTTATCATGAAATGTGTTAAGACAATATTAAATTGCATTAATAAATTAGAAAAAATATTTTAATATGATTATTTCAAAAGTAAATATAATTTGTATAAATCAGAGAATGTGTTTCTCACCATGTTTCAGAACATTTCATAATATTTTGATATTGGATTGGCATATTTTATTTACACATTTTCTATAAAAATAATCATATTTTTCTGGAGTATTGAGTTAATGAGAATATTTTAAATTAATATGAAAATTGCTCTAACTGTTAAAAGTAATTGATTTTATTTATTTATTTAGAGCTTTTTTCCTCCTATATTATGATAAACCAACTTCAAAAGTTAGCATATGTATTTCACTATCATTTTATTCATTTAGGAGAGATGAGACTGGCTCTTTCAATATTTTTGTGGCATATTTTTACCAGCCCAACATTAGTTAGAAGGATGCCTTAAAGAATTAAGAAACATTTTATTGCGCATCTCTCAAATGATGAACTTCAAAGTTGAAGAGTAAAGACTAAGAAACTGTTGTATTAATTAATTTATTTTCCATTTCATAATCCATAAACAAGTAAACTGGTCCAATCATTTATTACTGAACTAATGATAATGCAATACTTGATCTGTTACTATTTTAAAGAGCTGATCACACCAGCTTTCATACACATGAAATTATCATTTTTCTCCTGCTACTAATTGATGAACGTTTAATAACAGTCAACATCAAAATAACATTTTTTAAGAACATTTAATTGCAAATAAAGATTTTACCATGCTAATAAATGTACTTCCATATGAATTATTATATTATTTTCCCGTATCCTTAAATGTGAACTGATGTAATTGAGTGCGATTATTCTTAGTATGTTTATTAAATAATGGTAGAATTAAGATATTTTTTTGTTACATTATATACTCATAAGGGATAAACTGGAGCACAGTTCAACACGATCCTTTGCTGCGGCAAAGGTACTGTTGTAACTATTCTAAAAACATTGACGCAAGGAAATATCAGCTTATTCCAGTCTGTTATCGTCTTTAACTTTCCTTTTAAATAAATTAGATCAACTGCACGGAATATATGAAAATTGAAGTTATGATGTATTCAGATGTATCATCGGATAATTTTGATTTCGAAGTTTCTCTGGCTTGCACATTGTTTTTGTGCTCGTTAATTCAAATGACGACGTGACATATTGCATCACCGAAAGCTGATGATTTTCGTTCATGTTTTGAAAATGTATCGTAGTCGTAGGCAACTACGCAAATAGCTGTAAAATAAAACATTTAAGCTGACGAACAGGTGCGTTGGCGCAGAGTCGAGAAACGGTCTTGTTTATTTTTATTGCATTTTTAATATTCAATAATCGTTAAGGTGCGTTTACACGTGCGAGTTTTTGACCCTCGAGAGTGGCAGATATCCTCTCGAGAGAAAAACTCGCAAGTGTGAAGGCCTCGCCAAAAGTGGAGGTGGAGCTCTCCGAGAGCTGCATTGTTGCTTCATTCTCGCCATTGTAAACGTTTTCTCCGCGCTCTCGGCGAGTACTCTCAGGCATTGAAGAAAATTTGAATTATCTGAGAGTAATATGGCCAAAAAAATATAAAATGGCCCCACGAGGGTGTTTGCAAGCTTTATTTAACAATAACTTTACATTTTTTTTACGAACATTTACAACATTATCGTGAAATAATTCAATTTTAAATAATGTCTCTCTTTGAGCGAGGGTAATTAGAATAAGAATTTGTGTACACATGCAGCATTCTGTTGGTTCAAACAACTTCTTTACAAAACACATTTTCTTTGAACGATAAAACAAAGATATTCTCAGAACAAATGTAATAAATAATTTTCACATAAAAAGATAATATACAATTTTATTAAATATCGTTGACAGATAACATTGTATCTGCTGTCCAACGACATCGCACCTCGCAATAAATAAAAGTCTCCCGCTGCTTACAGGAACACTAGATTTTGGTGATCAAGAAAATATTTTTGGGTTCAATCAGTACCTACATATATTATCAATCCTTTATAATAATCATGTTTTCATCTTAATTACAGGGTTCTCATGAGCTTAAAAAATTAAAAATATAAAGTGGAACTGACGATATTAAAAAAAAACTAAAAAAGCTGCTGGTACTTCTCTTTTTCGTGTTTTTTAGAGTAACAGGCTACATGAGGGTAATCAACATGATGGGAACTCCCTTTAATAATATAGGAAGGGATTTTGAAAGGGGGATGCGGGAAGGTAGAGAAAGAATGTAGCTAAGGGCCCCCAGAACCGACTCCGTGCGTATAAACAGTCTGAGCGGACTCTGAGAGTTGCTCTCGGCGAATGAACTCGGCCGAATTTCACTCTCCCGTGTAAAGGGCTCTGAGAGTAACTAGCGAGAGCTCCGGCTGCGAGTTGCTCTCACGCGTAAACGCACCTAAGAAACCACGAGATCAGTGTGCATAATCGTCAACTTCTCTTATCTAAATTAAACTTAATTTGAAGTAAGCTTATTGGATCCGTATATAACGTAAACACTCGCCTGTCAATAATTAACAATCCACTTGTTAGCTGCAAATTGTGAACAATGCGACCGTCCTGTAGTGTGTCGGTTATGGTTTCTTCTCTGTTGTCGTATTGCTCTGGGTAAAACTAAGAAATCAATTAAATGTTCCAAACGTTACAAAAATTTAGATTGTTTGCTTGTGGAAATCAAGAGAAGCAATCCCGTGGATCTGTTGGATGAAAAAATAGAAAATATATATATATCTTATCAAAGATTTGATTCGATTAAACGAACGGTTCCTTAATTCAAACGCAGAATTTTTTACTATTACAATTCTGCAACCTACTCCTTCCATTTCGTATCTTCAATCACTTATTCGCCTGCTATGCACATTATTTCTTTTCCTTATTCATTTCGACTTTAAAGAAAATGAAATACTTGATTAATATCTCTACAAGCTTTATTCCACCACTGTCAAATATCTTAAATTCTCAAGTTTCAGGATAATCCGTAAAATTTAAGAGCTGATAAATACAGGGTGCCTGTTTATCCCGTTCGTAAGGACACAATGAATGTTTTCAAAAACGGTAGTGAAATTGACATTTAAAACTCCCGTGTATTAGGAAGGCAGGTAAATTTTATTCTCTAGGTTGGTATGACTGTCTATAATATTTTCCAAGCGTCTGTTTGTTAAAAGGTTTAATTATCTCCGACCCCGTGTTTTTGTAAACAACCAAAAGTGAATTTACGATTTTTGCAATTGGTGATTTTGTTGAGCAAAGAACTTGCATCAAATTTTGTTTGCGGAACGAATATTCTTGTGCGGATACGTTGAAAATGTTGCGGAAGGCCTTTGGTAATCAAACTATGGGGAAAAAAAGTTTATATGTGGTACTAGTTCAAAGAGGGCCGAGAACGCGTTGAAGACGAACCGCGCTCTGGACGACCATCAACGTCTACCGACGAGGTCCATGTCCAAAAAATCAAAGATTTGGTGCTTGAAAATCGTCGATGGACAATTAGAGATCTCGCTGATAGTGTTGGAATATCATTTGGCTCAGCCGAAACCATTTTGAAGAATGTTTTGTGTCTCAAACGCGTCAAGTCTCTATTGGTGCCGAAATCGCTCAAAAAAATCGTCACGTTGATGTGTGTGAAACTTTGCTGTATGACTATCAGAACCACTTAAAATGCATCATTACTGGAGACGAGACTTGGATTTATTACGCATACGACCCTGAAACCACCGAATAATCCAGCGAATATCGTGCAAAAGGTGAAGCAAGACCGAAAATCAAGGTGTGGTGCACTATGAATTCCTTTCCCCGGGCCAAACTGTCAACAAAGAATATTATTTGAGCGTTATGCGTCGTTTGCGTGAAGCTATTCGTCTGAAACGGCCGTAATTATGGGCGAGCAACTCTTGGTTCCTTCATCACGATAATGCACCATGTCATACTGCATTGCCAAAAGCTCGACTCATATCGTTCCGCAACCACCGTATTCGCCTGATTTGGCTCCTTGCGACTTCTGGCTATTCAGCAAACTCAAAAGGCCAATGCGGGGACGCCGTTTTGACACGATTGAGGAGATAAAAACCGAATCGAAGAAGGTCTTGAAGGCTATACCGGAAAAAGACTATTCCGACTGTTTCGAGGACTGGAAAAAGCGTTGGAAAAAGTGCGTTTTATCGGACGGGGATTACTTTGAAGGGGATGAAATTGATTTGGAAGAATAAATGAAGAATTTATATTTTATAAATAAATTCACCTTACTTTTTGTTCACAGTGGTATATATATATATATATATATATATATATAATTTTGTTGTGTAATTTACTGTCATTCCTTTTGAGAAAATATTCCGGGTCAAATTTTGGTGTAAAGTTTAACAAGAACAAAGTACTCCAGTGGCATATTTTCCTGTGCGAATTTCTTGAATCCTTCCGCATGCGCGATGTGGTATTAGAATGACTTGCCTTCCCTAATTTGACTCTTCGTCAGCTTTGACGCTATTGAGCTTTAGCTACATAATGGCACATTGATCGCCGATCCCAGGGTACAACTTTAATACTTATCACAATTTCGCCGCCTTTTAGCAAGAACATATCGAGCAAGTTTTTTATTCCCTTACACATACTTTCCAATTTTTAGTTCCCAATTTACGGTCGTTATTTTTATTTTTCCGGCCATTAATGCGCATATGTTGATATTTTGGTTAGCTGCCGATATTTTATCTTAAAGAAGTACACTATCATTTGGCACATATACTTTAAAAACTCACGAGCCCTTTCTGCCCGGTATTGACGGTGATTTTAACTAATATGAAGACGTCTCTGCCCTTTGTATCTCTGTCACACATGGACAAACTCATTTCTAAACAAGTTCACGGACTCTTCCGGCTACGTCGTCTACATTGTGTCTAATAATGCGTGTCTTCGAATGTTATAGGGTAGTGAGGGGTGCGCAATCTGGCAACACAGCTGGATAAAGGATGAGGAGCGGGGCCATTACCTACTTGACTTTGATGTTACACTTTCGTGACGCCGACAGTAGAACGTCATTGATAATAACGTCTGACTATGTAAATCCACACTAAATTATACTGACGTGTTTACATGCTCCTTTAATATTCTCTAATAAACACGTATGTCCCGATTAGTGTTTTCTGTTAGATTCTATGTATTTCCCACAGTGTTCGTGATACTGTCGTCTCGATAACACCAGTGAAGATGCCATACTATCGCTGAAACTGACCGTCAATGATTTCAGAATAGTTTTTACTACCAGGTTGGCGTAAGAGAGGTTCGTAAAGTTAGCTCCGGCCTACCCCCACTACGACCCGACGACTACGCGTTGTATTTTAACAACTAGCTATTATTAATCTTGTTATTTTTGTACTTAGACTTTGCCATTCTGGCTATATTGTATATTTCTCCAGTTATGTAGTTTACCGTTCAAGCCGATATGTATAAGGAACAATGCTTCATCCTTACTACGAATAACGTCCAGTAAAAGACTCGATAAGATGTGGGCTAGCGAATTAGTTTAACTTATAGTATTTAATCTTTTAAATTCTACAGGCGATATCATTGGATATCTCCCTAAACTTTTTTCTTGTTACTACTCCAACTAGCAGCCGCCAGCAATTTAGCATATAGAATTAAGTACTATCTGATTACTAAATAAATAAATTATAAAAAGGTTGGAAGAGATGAGCAGCAATTTCAGGATCCTCCTTGTCGAACCGCCAGAAATCTTCGTTCTCGATGTGTAGCATACATCATAAAACTGATAGGCATCTTAATTGATGAATAAATTGTCGTGTACATCAGATAGCAGGAAGTCAATCTGATAAAGACAGACAGCTTGCCTATCTCAGCTGAGAACTTAGCTAAATTAGTTAACTTTCTGTGGTTTTGAAAGCGTCGTTCTTACAACAGTTATACAAACAGCGAGTCTAGTCTAAAGGTTTCTTATATTTATATACAGACTGATATTGGTACCAAAGGTCGTGTAACACATTTCAATAGTTTTTTCGGTGTGTGTGTCTGAGGGCGAAACAATAGTTAACGGGTCATAAAGGGTAAACAGGCTAGAGGAGAACAACTAAAAGTCTTATTTTCGTTTTTTCATCAGTCACATTGATATGCCTGACTATTGTTTATATCTAAAACATAAAACGTCTGTTTTACAAGTGCGCTCAATTTTTTCTTCAGGTAGATTAAAAAACGCAAGAGCCGCACGAACAAAGTCAAAAGCAAAGATAAAACTAACATTAACGCAAAGATAATATATAAGTAAAGATGTTAGCGTAATAATTAGGGTTCAGCAAAGAGATGTATAAACATAATAGAGTGGCTATATCAGCGTTACAGCGCTCTGGGTGGCAGCAACAAACAACACTGACCGCCATTTTTTAGGCGGTTCACCTAAAACCCGATTTGTGTTATGCTACTGATGGTGAAAGTTTTGAAGTTTTTTTGTTAAAATAAATTGTTTGTTATTATAAATCGTGCCAAGCGTGTGTTCATCCTACAATTGTAATAATCGTAGTTCGAAAACACATGAAGTATCGTATTTTAAGTAAGTATCAGCATAATAATAATAAGAAGAAAGATAGCCAAATACAGACAAAATAAGTGATAATATAAATACCATACAACGTTTCTTCTGGTGCTAAGAAGAGCCTAGAGCGACACAACTGCACTCGTCATTTGACAAAAAAAAAAGCTTTGGAGGTGCTTGTAACTTGTTGCAAATAGAATGACGAGGCTACACATTCAGTATGAGGCACAGGAAATGAAGGTAGCATTGGCTGCCCAGACACTAAGCAATTCTTTAGCAGATGCCATTAATTTTTGTAGAGACTTGGGTTTTTCTGAATTTGTAAATTGTGAGGGCACGGTAAAGTTCATAAAAAACATTTGATTTGTTGAATTCGTGCAATGTTATGAACAAGGGTACAAAAACTCCTGTGTTTAAAGGTAATAGAGCTACAATATGCAACAAAATAGAAAGATCTGTACAGTATTTTATGAATTTAAAGGTGTACGATGGGAGTTTAGTCAGGGAGGAGATGGACGTGTGTGTGTGGGATTGTTTTAGATCTTCTCAGTTTGAGGCAACTGGCAGAGAAGTATGTGTGGAACGATTCTCCAGTTCTCAAATTTATATTAAGTAGGAGAATGAGCCAGGACCATCTAGAACTCTTCTTTTCTTGCATACGAAGATGTGGGGGAAATACAGTTCAGAGCAGCATCTAGGAAATCTTTGATTACGCAGATAGAACCATCTAAAAGTGCCAATAGTACGAGAGGAATTTTGGAGACACTGGTTGTATCAATTAAAAAAAAAATTTTAAATCTTGTAGGGATCACAATTTTGATCATCCCTGAATATGAGAGATTAACATTATATTCAGAAAAAGTGGTAAAATATATTTCAAGAAGTGTTGTACGGATGGTGGTAAAAAAACTAAAGTGTTTAGGTTGTTTAGAGGTTCTCCTCGCTCTGAAAGAATAACGGGATTGATTAAAATAAAGGACTTTAAAGACAAGTTAATCAACTCGTCTAAAGACGTTGTGAAATTATTTACACTTGATGAAAAAGTATTGAACAAATAGGAAAGAAGAATTTGCTATTAAAATTGTGTGTAGAGGTATTCCGGATGTTGGGACATAAACAAATTTTATTAATGAATTCGATTTTTTTAATAGATAATTTGGTGAGGAAACTCACTACTCAATTTTAATAAAGGTTTTACTAAAACATTACTTCAATTGCAGAATTCGTTATATGTGTAAAGAAAAAGCAATGGATGAAAGAGGACGCAATTGTATACAAAACTGATATTATTTAAAGGTCAATAAATTTTTCTATGCCTTAAATGTGTTATATTTACTTAAACCTTAAAATATATTGTCCGTAGAGATTTAGTTTTAGGTAATTTGTGCGACAGAGTTAAAGGCTAGCAGACGATGGGGAACGCCCACCAGACAGTATAAAACATGGCGGCTGAGTTTTCAATTTGCTTCAAATATGGCGACTTGTCCAGTCTATGTTGTTTATATATGTCTTTGAGAATCATAGACATGTAGAGTTTCATAGAATCAGTTGGCTATGAGTGGGATTCCATCTGGTTCTGGGCACTTTAAAAGGTTGCTTTGATCAGCGCGGTTTATGGGTCAATTTGTCAAAGATAAATTGTTCTAGTCGATTTTCAGTCCGGCAGTTTCCAGGTGTCTCGAATAGTTAACCTTCAGTTCGGCAAGTCATGGTCTGTACCCTGTTTGGCCACCCTTTATCTACTGTCTTTGACGAGGTTTGCTCGAGTGTTATAGTCTTGGGGATCAGGCGATTTTCTGTACCTTCACACAACTTCCCCAGTAGTAAGAAATGTGCACGTTTTTGGCCGTTTTACTGAATCGCGAATATGTTTGAGAATATCTGTGAAGGGTCTGTTCCCCAAAGGTTATATTAGCACATTCACTATTTCGTTTCCTTTCTCCTTCCTGTAACTGCTTTGCTGTCATCGGCGTATTTTCATTCAGTGTCTTCGCTGGAGACTGGGGTTTGCTTTTTACACTACACCGAAATCAAATCTATGATTGGCTGTCCCTTCTCTGTTGTACTTCAACCGTGAACAAGTCGCTTGACGGTATAAGCAGCAGACGAAAGACAGTCCGATCCGTGCCTTTCAAGTTGGAAACCGGGGTGTACATAGTCTGGAGCGCGAACGATTCTATTTGTTGCGATTGTGAATTACTTCGAACAATTTAATTCACGATAGAAAGCAACCCGTGGAAAGAGGTAAATATTACGTAAGCAAGCCCGAGAAACGCTAGTTAATAAAGTATCCGAATATTCTGATTTGCCGAACGAACTAACAATATTTTTTAATATTAGTGTATGCGACAGGTGAATTTATAGCAACTTCAACAACGTACATAGCAGCTGAATACTCTGGCTGAAATTATACTGGTGTTGGCTGTTGATGAGCACGGTCCACCACAATGAAACAGGAGTGTTGGATGTGGCATGACTGAGTAGCATACTAAAATGTAACAATTTCAAAGCTGATTTATTTCTAACTTTGAAATAGGTTTAAACTATACAACTATCCTCCTACTTCTTGTTCATGATCTCCTCACTGTGGTGAAATTTTGGAGACTTTATCTCTAATTGGTTACTTCCTGGGCATGATCATTTCAACTAACAGCTGCACTGCATATTTCCTTATATTATTTGGTTGCTGTAAGATTTTTTCATCTTCAAGCAACCTAACTATTGACAAGACTAATTCACTTGCCACAGTGAAATTTTTGGCAGGGTCACAAACATATTCTTCCTTGGTAAAATACTGTAGTAAAAGGTTGCATCCACTGGTATGTTATGTTGTTGATTTCAGGCTGAAGTATTGTGGATATTAAATTTAGGAGGGCAGTATTAATGGTATTATACACAGGTAATTTTATGTTAACTTTGCAAAGTCAACCAAAGTATATACATAGCTTTGGATGTAGTTTGATTAAGATAATTCATTATCATATATTGAATTAATTAACTATAAAATATACACATTGGAAAAATTTATAAAGTTTATGGTATATGACAGTTTTGTCTAGGTCAGCCAAAACGACTGACTGATTCAGTACTCAATTTTTTTAAACACAGGTATTTATGAATACTAGTTAGCAATAGTCATAAATAATCTTAAGCATTATCACATAAATCAAAGCTAAAAAATTTTACCCTCACTATGCTTAATGTTGTTTTTACTACAGAGAACTTATGCATAAGAATTTTCTGGGATGAAAGTTAGGATTTTATGTTTAGAATAACTTCAGTTAACAATCAGTCTATGAGAAATACTAAATAAAATAAAACTTTTTTAACAAATGAAAAATATCTACCATCAGTTAGGTCAGAAGTCTACACATTTTTCTATATCATTTAAAAAATTATGTTACATACAGGAAACCAATGTTAATTTGTGCTCAATAAATTGTTTAAACTAGTATGAAAATAATATTGGTTTACATCTTAAATCTGTTTCTAGACTGAACTAAATACACTTAAATATCTAAAAATAAGGAAGCCTGAATATGATAAAATAAAATTTATTAAAAGTTCATTTTCTATATTACTTCAAACAATATTGAAAGTTCAATAAATTTGAACAATGTGTTAGTTCATATTTCAAAATACAATTCAATATATAGTAAAGATCACTTAGAAATAATATCCCAAAGATCCCTATAAAATTATTTCTAATAAATGTAAATATTAGAAAATTTTTAACACAATATATACATTCAAATCAAACTATAAAGGAAAACTTGAATCTTGTACTACACACATTTAAAAAAAACATTTTCATAACCTAACAACTTTACTTCAAACATAATAATACATAAATTTTAATTTATTTTAAACTATTAGCCAACAAAAAGTTTGAAAAGTTTCTTAATATAAGAAAATTATTCACATACCTGATAAGATATTTTAAAGTTCAGATAGAGATTCATTAAACATACTTTGTATTTCATTTTTCTGTCTCATTTGCCATGCTCCTCCAATCCTTTCACCCAAAAATCTTAACATTACAAATAACACTTGAATTTTTCCCCTTAACTTTCAATAAAACAGTTTCCATGCACAACTAATGTGTTACAAAAGTTAAAATAACAATTACATCATTCTATTAACAATAATCAATAACAAATAATTATCCAATACAGATAAAGACTGGCCACAATATACCCACACAAAAAAAATTGAAGTACTTATGTTAGCACCTTACTTCATTTTTGTTACAGTCACTTTGAGTTTGTACACAGTAAAATAAATAACTCCAACATTCTAACTGCATTAAACAATCACAAATATTTATTACTCTTTCCATATGTGTGCTGAACAATCAATGACACTAAGAAATTGAACCACATTGCAAACTCAGTCAGGCATGTCAATAGACACAACTGGCACTACAGGTTTCAAGAGTTCCAATTTTTTTATCCTTTTATCAGGTTTCACTTCCAACACAGATGCATCACTTGTACTTTGTGTTGAATTTGATCCTCTTCCATCATCACTCTGTATACTATAAGCAATATTTGCATACTCTTGTAGAAAAGGGCACAAGCTAAGTAGAAAGTGACAGAAATCTTTGCGAATTCCAAACCACCCTGAAAATAAAAACAGTTATTCTGAAATACATACATATATTTGATGATTTGAAGTTATATAAATATACATGTGTGTTTGGATGTGAAGATGATAAGTAGAATATTACACAGTCAAATACTTGATGTAAATATATTTACCTGAGCTTGACAGAATTTGGAATTCAAAGAATTCGGAGGTTTCACACAATTATCTCTCTGTTAAGGTCATGGATCACTGTTAAGTCATGACAAAATGGTGGAAAATAAAATGATCGTGATGGTATGTGTTGGCGAGATGAGTTTTCTTGGAGTGTTTCACACAATAATTCAAGGATTGAGATATAATGTGGGTATATAAAATACTACCTAAAGATAAACATAAAACAATATAGGGCAGTCAAATGGAGAATACACTCCTGAAAATGGTGTATCCTTCAAACTTATGGGAATTAACACTCGGGTAAAATGCATATCTACTCCACTGTTCTTGCCAACATGTTTTAGTTTGACAAGCCTCCACCAGGTGTTTCCTGGTCATTGATTGTGCCACAAACCAGTTGTGGTGATTGTGTGTTGAGCTTCTGAGCTTACATCATTTAGTTGACTGAACCTATTGCTGCCTGTCTCATTAGTGCTTTTAATCCAATAACCTGATGTCTATGTTGATTTGAGCTTCAGATCAAATGAAGCCACATTTTATTATGCATCCATCATTGATTTGAGTGTTCAGGTGATTCAGTTACCAGCAGCCATTCATTCTGAAGTGGCTGAACTGAGTAAGCTGTCTTCACTAAGGGGTGAATGGACCTAGAGTATATAACTAACAGTGATCTTGCAATCCTTATTTGTGCTTCCAATATTAGTGCATTTATGACCATGTGAGTGTGGAATTTGGACATTGAAAGGTCATAATTCAGAGATTGCATTCATTCTAAATAATTGAATCTCTGAATTTGTAAGACATGATGGAATATCAGTTTTAACAATTTAAATTAAATACCAAACTATTTTGAGAAACTTTTAATTAGCCATGTTCAAAGGTGTTGGAAAAACAGGATGAATTTTCCCATAGCAGACAACAGGCAACCAGTGAATAAAATGGTTACAAATAACAGCCTTTCCTAAAATCATTTGCACTCTAATATTTCTGCAATTCCTCTGTAATTTTATCTCCAAATTCTACCAGTCAAACATTGGTAAACACAAATATCAAAACTATAACACAATCCATATACTGCTATCAATCTGACCTAAACAGTATGCAATTGACTACAAAAAATGAAAAACAAATAATTTCACTAAAAAAAGAAATAAGCTTAACTGATAGGTCAAAAGTTGTAGAACAAAGTTTCCAGTAATAGATTATGTGTAGATATGTGATAGATGAACATCAATTAAGTTGTTCACAAACATGTAAAACAGCAAATCTTCTCAATATGATAGAGTACTAATATGTATTTTAATTTTCACCAAACAGTAAATCATGAAACATGTAGAGAAAAAATACAAGAACAAAAATAGCACCTATCTGTAACATTTTTATGACAACTGAGGGTACAGTGTGTCCAGCACTGTTAACACTGCTTAATCAGAGTATTGTGTGTGGATGTAGCTATTTAACTTAATACTATTGGTCAACTGTCAAGTCTGAGTTGGTCATTAACACAATAATATATATCAATCCATATGAAATCAAACAATGGGTGTTAATGACATATTTTAGTTTATTGTAGCCAATCCGCTACCCTCCTTGCGTTTTTCGTTGATTATTTATAATGTTTGGGTGCCAGGTAATTTTTGGGAGAAAATCACCAAAACAACTTTTTCATACTTCATTAATTTTATTTCTTGAACATGAAACACAAATTAACTCCAGGGCGTGCTTTACCACGATTGGTATCTTTTAGTCCTAGAGCGTCTGTCCTTCCTCGAGTCCAGCTTTGAACTGCTCCTTACATTTCTCCCCTTGGCTGGTGCCTAAAACAACACCGCAGTCCTGCACGTGCATAAACACAGCAGTCCCCCCGCCAAGGGCCCTCAACCGTACCTCGCATTTAATAATCATGTTATATTTGATAGTAAATTTTCTGTTAATGTATGCATCTGTGAGTACAAAATTATTCTTTTACAATTTTATTACTACTACTTTGGATTTTAGTGGGCTTTCTATTTATGAGGGTAGGCTGTTTTGTCGTTTTCAGAGTTTAGAGATGGGTTAAATACCTTTATTGTTTATTGAGATATCAACTTCAACTAAAAACCATCATATAGGCAATAAAACCATCTAGAAATCATATTCAAACCAAAAAAACTAGAAAAATGTGTTTCTATTAGAAAAAAAATGGAGAATTTAGGATTTGTTTCCCCCAAAGAATGGTTTACAACACAGCTTTAATGTTTCTTCCTCTTAAAAATATAATAGAAGACAATACTTCAAAAACAATTTGACACCTTTTAAATGCCTCCTTTAGGTTTTAGACTTTCAAATATTGCAATTTGTCCAAAAATTTACGAACGGGTATATCTTATAAAGGACTGAATCAAACATTGTGAAATTTTCAGAAAATTCCCTTCTGGTTCCTGGTAATAAACACACAAAATTTAATCATTGTGTTTTAATTAAGGAAAAGAGCAAATATACAGAAGACACATATTGACTCAAGACACCTTAGTATTAAAAACCACTGGGAAAAGAAGATTAGTACATTAATTTTTAGAAAGAAATTTAAGTAAAAGAGTCTATGAAGTTGCTAACTAATCTTCTCTTAAGCCTTGTAGTGTGCTTCCAAGTTGTAACGATATAGAATTATTATATAGTTTGTTGTTAGGGTGTTTTTTTCTATCCATTTTGTGTGTGCAGCTTCCTTTCTTTGAAGATAATTAATAATGGAGTTTGGGAGGAAGATGTTATGTTTTTTAATGGGTGTAGGGTAACTGGAGGTTAGTTTATTTGTCCAAATAATGGCGTATAAGTTATCAATAGCTGTGTCGATATCTTAGGAAAATTTGAGAGGAATCTTGAGGTTTATTTGTGAGCTAATAGTCTCTGTGTATAGGCTCTAGTTAATTTAGGGATGAGTAAGGGGTTAAATGTTAAATTTAGGTGTGCTAGATATGGAAGGTGATCAGATTCATGAAGAAAATGCAAGTTGAGGAAATAATGGTAAGTTTTACAGGTTATAAAGAAGTCTAGAATGTCCAGTGATTTGGCATTGTCTGAGGAATATGTGGGTTCTGTCAGGAATATGTTTTGGTAGGGTTAGTTTGGGATAAAATTATACAAATTGCTGCCTCTTGGGTTAGAGATTCAGGATCAAAAGTGTGGTTGTTTTGCAATAAAGTCTCCTCTGATTATGTAGGGTGACTGACAGAATGATAGGAGTTTTGGCCAGAAATTGAGAGAGAGGGCAATAGAGGGGGAGGAATAGAAACTAGCAATGTTAATGGAGCTGCTGTTAGAGAGATTGAGGGCTATTTGTGTTAGTTGGAATTCTTTGGATGTGATTGGGGGGAGTTCAATATGGTTTATGTAGTTTTTGATTAGGACAAATCCTCCTTTTCTGGTGGGTAAAGTCGGAATGATCTGCTCTATATGCCTCATACCCATGAGAATTTAGTTGAAAGGAGTGAATCGCCTAAATTGTTCACATGATAACTCAGTCATTTTCAGGAAACTTAGATATTTTGTATTAATGTAGTAATTTAAAACTGTAATCAATCTCACAAAGAAATAACTCAGAACAAAATTGCCAAGGCATCTTAGTAATGTATGCCTTGTGTATGTCTAATTGCCTCGTGTATACACACAATTTTTTTTAAATCCAGTTAACAAACAAAAATTAATTTTTATACTTACATCTGTTCCCCCCCTTTGCTCCAAATGACATTAATATTAATGTGCAGTAGGAAAGAAACAATGGAGAAACAACACCAATATAGCTCAATGAAATTGTTTCATCTAACTTGTTTGCAAGCAATACCTGAAAGCATTACAATAAACCAAAAATAACTAATCATGTAAACATAATTACAAGTTAACAAAAATGTATACATTAGTATATATAGCATAACTCCACTAGTGATAGAATAGATAAAGAAAAAGTGGTGGTGTTAGGAGGAAAAAGAAGAATAGACTATATCTGTAAAAAAAGATGAAACTGTGTTTATGGAGGCGCACTATGTATCCATTAAGAACACAGTCATAGTATAAAACCCTTATTTATGGGCAATGGTACAGTTAAATTATTATAAGTATGAACTTACAGTCTCATTAACAGTCATACACACTCAATTACCATAAATAACAATCTCAGAAAATATCAGTAACCAGCCACTTTTTACACACAGGTTGGTGGAAATTATATAAAACCAAACATTACACAGAATGCAAAGAAATTGGCAATATAATCTATATACCTATGAATAGCATTAATTGGTTAAAATATCTGAATATCAATGACAAAAATCAAGTGACTGGGAAGTTAATCTCTTGTCATCATTATTCAGTAATCATAAAAAAATCAGGATCTAACTGCAATATGCATATCAATAATGCTGTCTATGGCAGAAATTAACTAGGTACTTTCATTTATGTAAGGAATTTGCTATTCTTTTTTGTGTTTTGATTCAAGGTTTCTGTAACTTTATGGGTTTCTTTTATCTATTTTGAGCAAGTTTTGTGTTAGCTTGTTAAAAAACAATATCCATACAAACCTTTCAACATCATACTCAAAAAAATTCAACATGGAACCCATTTGTATAAACTTTAATCAAACCTTCATAATCGGCAATTCACTAACTAAATTACTATAATATCAATTTGTTATTGAAAACATCTACATACCTGAAAAATTAGAATTGGAATCACTAAAAATGTATATCCCAAAGCTGAATTGAAAGAAGTTCTTCTTTGTTGGGGATTGACTTCTGGTGCTCTAAGTAAAATTCCAGCAAAAATTATAGTGTAAAGAACTCCTACAAGTGAAAGACACATCAATATCCACAGTGGTACAAAAACCACTTCCCAACTCCATGATATAAAGTTATCTAGCCGAAGAGCTAAAAATATGAACTGTAAGATATTGACAGAACAGAAGAGTTCCAACTGAAACAAAAACAAAAATAAATTTACTAATTTTAATGTACATAAATGCAATTTTCAATGCACAAACCTCAAAGGATCGATCATGTTTCACAGCCCATATACAAACAGCAATGGAAACAATAGATATAAAAATTAATGGGATAAACACCAAAATCCAAAGGTGTCTTCCAGATTCTAATTTATCACATACTAGTAGTTCAAACATAAGCAGAATCAGATGTAGTGCCAAGCTTATTAGCATAGCTTTGTAGTGAACATAGGCTTCACCTTCCAACCTAAAAATGAAAATGATTTCAAAGTCCAAGGTTCAATATAAGTGGCATACTAAATAAGATATAAAATTGACCTGAAATGTGGGTATCGCCACCATATGTAGCTGCCTACTGCTGCCCCTGAGATTGCCATAGACTTCCAAAACCAAATAGGGATGAATACAGTCCAATAACTCCACTGAACAGTTCCATCCATTCGTAATGCAAATAATGCAGTAAAGATCATTAAACAGACATGAACCAGGAACTTGCTGAAAATGAATTTAAATTATTACATGCAACTTTTAAAAATTCAAATTGAAATGAAATCTGTGAATTACACTACAAAAATAAACGAATTATTAAAAATAGATATATTTACCTAGGGTTAAAATCTTGAAATAATGTTTGTAGGTTCATGTTAGTTCGCCTGTAAAACTATCAATACCCAATACTATGACATACTAAATGCAATCAAACACATGTCATGTTGTCAAAACAAAGGATTCCGACACATTTTATTTTTTTTATTATAATGTCGCAAAGATACTCATGTAGTATGTTTCAAAGCAGTTAATACTGAAGTGTCGGAAAATAGAAATGGATATTTTGAGACACACCGATAATTAATTTAGTAATTATGAAGAATAATCGTATAGAAAGATGCATTTTTATTACGCATAACATATTTTCTCCAATTATTACGGTTTATTTCCTCTTAATAAATCGCAATAGTTAACACCGTGTTCAACAAAGTAACTTTTCGCATACACTCCTCTTATTTAAATCAGTTTAAATGACTGTCACAAAAAAAATATTGAAAAAATAGTTCGAATAGTAAAAATTAGAAATTAGTGAAGAAAAATTATTCGAATAGATTTACACAACAATAATAAAAAGTGAACAATGGAATTAATAATTTGTTCTACAAATGTATACGATAAGATGCTGTGATACTAATTGAAATATCGTAATGAATTAATTAATAAATTATTTTACAAAAATAGTGCAAAATTATTACTACTGCAATCAATTCAATATACTATATACCAAGAAAATTATTCATTTTTTGAATGTTTTCAGCAATTCTAAGTCATAAATGATTATACTTCAGTGATGTATTAAAGATACGGAAAGGAAGTTTGTAACGCAGATAGAAGATGCCATGACTACATACTGGTTGTGCCTATGAATCATTAATTTATTGAAAATCAAGAAAATTTGGAATTGGAAACAAAGTAGAATACGATTTCTGATTAACAAGTCATGAAAAATTCACAAAAGCAGATATCATTGAATGAAATATGAAACTGAAGAGAGACTGTCCAAACTGCAAAATTTAATAGCTGCTTGCATAAGATAGCTTCTAAAAATCTAATTAGATCCGAACGTTTTAATTTTCATTCCTATTAGATTCCCGGGTCCTTAAGTCAACTATGTAGTTTGTTAACTTTTTTTATATATAAAATTGTCATATATTTGTTTAATTTATTAGCATCCGTATACAATAATTTGACACATCAAAATTTAGCTTTTTCATCGTACTAAACAGTTTTATTCGTATATTTAAGGCCGGTTGTACTTTACGCTAAGGAGGAAATGTATGTATTTTTTCGGAACTAAAATGAAAATTATAAAAAAATCTGAATTTATAAACCATTCCTACATGTTAGTTTATGCAAAGGACTCAACTTTCATTTTATACGAATAAATAAATTCATTTATTTGCATTGTGTTTGCAAACCATGTGTCCGAAAACACATTTAAATTACATGACATCAGGATATTACTTGCAATTCAACATTCAAAAATATTAATTTGTAATAAAGTGTGGAATATGAAGTTAGGCATGGTTCGATAAGCAAAACAAGGTAGAGTATAAGAAATACAATTAAAAATAATACATCTATTGCACGAAGAATCACATTTATTCTTTAATCAAGTTGTTAACTTTAATAAAATTTGAAACTATATCAAGACGTTATTCAATAGGAAAATTTGAGAAAATTGCAATTTATTTTTCTACTGTTGGTTAAAGTTCCATTGAATGGCAAGTTATTGTCTTTCGTTCACAGTTTTCGTCACGTATTAGTTTTATTAATTTTTTAAATAAAAAGTTTAGTAATCTTCTAGTAATTATTTTTATTTTAAATAAATATACAAACTTAATCTGACTTCTATTAAATTTAAATATAATTATTGTGTAATGGTACAAAGTTAGAAATGATTAATATTAACATTAATCTAGTAAACTTCCTCCACCCTATATTCAGTGACCTCTTCAGTTGTATCTAAAACAAAATAAATATAATGAAGAAAACAATAGTTGATTCCGAAAACAATTTTTTTTGTGGAACATGAGTACTTATTTAATTAACAAAATATTATGTGAATTTATATAAACCGTTCAACATTTTTTTTAACAAATTGTTATTGGAAGAAGTCTTTTTTTATGTTAAATTGCTGATATAAATTCACATATTATTTTGTTAAGTATGTAATTAAACATATTATACTATATTTATTTATTTGGGAGTCAACCTATTATTGCCATTTTAATTGTCACTATTTATTCATTTTTAAATACATATGAAGAGGTCCATGAATATGGGGAGGAAACGTTTTGTATTTAAACGTAAATTTTAATTTCAATAAATTATGACCATTGGCCATTATACACTAATTATCCTTTCCTCCTAGCAATTTATTGCAAGTAGTGTTAAGGGTATTGCAGTTTAATATGTGTTAACATATCTTTCAAATTAGTAGCAATGATCTTTGGACTTTAGATTCGTCACTTCCGTGCTTGCAGGACCTTTCCATTTGAGTATCTGTAAACATGGCTGTAGGCAAGAATAAGGGCCTCTCTAAAGGAGGTAAAAAGGGGCTTAAAAAGAAGGTGTAAGTATTTGGAAGATTTGTAATTGATTAGCAAGGTTTAGTTTTGATTAAATCACAAAGATTTTGCATTTGCGGTTAGTATGTAATTGGATGGCTTTAGATTTTTCAGCGGCATGGCGTTGCACTGTAACGAGCCGTGCGCCTAATATTTTAACAGTATTGTATCAGGAAAGTGTTTTTTGGTCTAACAGACTTCTTAAATGTGTTCATATCCATAAATGCTTGGAATGTGTATTTCAGTTATGTTTACATATTTTGCATAACCAAACTTCTTATTTCAGAGTGGACCCGTTCACACGAAAAGACTGGTTCGATGTCAAAGCTCCTTCAATGTTCACCACGCGCCAGATTGGCAAAACCCTGGTTAATAGGACACAAGGAACAAGTGCGTATTTTTTTAAATGTTCAATTGTTATATTGCAATTAAAGTATTGTTATACAGATATTTGATAGTTCATTGGATTATAGTTTAGTGATCCATAAAACTTGCCTGCTAAAGTTTCCTGAACTATTAAATTCTACAAATTTAAGTTTATTCATACCATTTGGGAATATAGTTGTAAGTATTGACCACATTTAAAGGTTTCATTTGTATGAACCAATCCAAATTTCTATATCATATATTTAGTTTGTTTACATATACAATTTAAAAATGTTTCATTATGAAATCATGTCACTACTTGAATAAACAAAACAGAATTTGTATTATTTTAGTGGTGGACGAATTTAATTGTTTGGTTACAGTTTGTGTACCCATTTTCGGTAATTAAAAACTTGTAAGTTCATTAATTACAAATAATGGGGTTTGGCTAAAGTTAGAGGAAACAGATTGCCTAGCAGGCTGTGATGACATTGTATTAATACAGAACACTTACCATTCCAAGGTTTCCTTCATTCAACCCTACTGATATTGTATGTAGATGAATGAATTTGATTTAATTTGGCCATTTGTTCAAACGTTTTAGTAAAATTATTGGCCAGTCGTAAATGATATTATAAAAGGAGATGTAAACAGTGCTATTTTGAATTCTTGTGGGGTGATATGAAACTAACTTCTTCCACTCTTCAGTCTTCCAATTTCTACATCCTAGTTTCCGTAGATTCTCCTCCACTCTGTCCAACCATCTTCTTCGGGGTCTACCTTGTTCTCTTTGTTCTCCTGGGGTTTCAAGTAGTTTCAATTACTTGAATATCACACAATTATTGTGCTCAATATGTATTATTTGAAATCATCTGAAAAATACAGTGAATGTTTGTTGAAAGTGGTAAAGTTGAAATTTTTGTTAATTAAAGTTAGGAATGACTGTATTTGTGCACTTTAAAGTAGAAGTAAAATGTTTGTTCTTTTAAAAAATTAACACATTTAATTAATCCCAAATTTATCTTATTTCTTAAAATGAATGCTTCTCTTTTCACAGAAATTGCTTCAGAAGGGTTGAAGTTTAGAGTTTTTGAGGTATCTTTAACTGACCTTCAAAATGATCTTGATGGCGAACGTTCTTTCCGTAAATTTCGTCTTATAGCTGAAGATGTACAGGGTAGAAATGTTCTTACCAATTTTCATGGTATGGACTTAACAACAGACAAGTTAAGAAGTATGGTAAAAAAATGGCAGGTGAGTAGTATGCATATTGTTTTGTTAATAGAATTTGTAACATACACAGCTTAGGTGAAATCAAATTATAAAACAAGAATTGCTGTTCTTCTGGAAATATCGAAATAATAGATGCACTATTTGAGGAAATGGATGATTTCAAATTTTTATAATTCTCCCTGCATGTAAACATCAGTGGTTTGTTTCTATAAATAGAGTAAAAAGTAAGGATAGTGTGATATCTCCAATTAAATCAGTTTAAAAGCTCCAGATGACCCCTTAGATGTTTCACCCATGAGCACCTGTCAATGTTTTAGCAACTAATATTGCTGGAACCCTAAATGCTGACTGTGGACATTGGCCAATGTTACAGCAACCAGTCCATGGTGTTCCAACTACACACCAGTCAAGATTGAACGCTATTAACCAACTGCAGTGTTGAACCTGTGGTCACCAGTCTATTATAGAGGTTCAGAATATAGCAGAGTTCAACTCTTACTGCTGCCCAGTTCTCTAAACACACATTCTCTAAGAAGTTAAGCTAGGGCAGTCAATTCCCACCTTTCGAGGTCTATTGCTACTGATGAACTATCTACCATCTGCCTGACTTTAAAACCTTGAAATCTGGCAATCAACTAACTTCTTATTGCTCCAATATTCACTTGCATCTAAAACTATTATTTTCCCACAGCTCCAACAAGCATATACATTTTACTTGTACATTTACATATTTTTGTCAGGCTCCTTTATAATTGATGATCTATGATAACTCATTAATGTACTTTTCCCACAAAGTGTCTTTACAAACTGACATTTTTCTTACAAAATAAATTTTATTGTATAATTTTGAGAAACAAATTACCAATTTTGGTGTAGATTATTAAATATACACATATGTGATTTATTTTCCTTAAATGATCAAAGTGGAATCAATTTGTGTTGCTAACATATTTCATTTTATATTTGATAGTACATTTTCTGTTTATGTATATCTGGGAGTACAAAAAGATTTTTTTACAATTTTATTATTACTACTTTGGGTTTTAGCAGGCATTTTGTTTAAGTGTTTGCTGCTTTGGCATTTTCATTGTTTATTGGATTATGAACTTGGAGTAAAAAAGCATATTATTCTCAATAAAACCATATCAATTATGTTTGAACCAAAAACGTGTTAAGTTGTAAGGAAAAATTCTAAAACTGAAATAATCAAATGTTTCAATTAGAAAAAAAATTGAGAATTTCGGGGGGGGGTTGCAAAAAAGGATACAACACAGCTTTAATGTTTCTTCCCCTTAAAAATATAATAGGCAACTAGACTTAAACAATTTGACACCTTTTAAATGCCTCCTTTAGGTTTTATAGGCCTTCAAATATCTCAATTTGTCCAAAATTGCCAGTTACACATGGGTATATCTCATAAGGGGCTGAATCAAAAAATTGGAATTTTCACAAAATGCCCTGGTAATAAACATTAGATTTCATGATTGTGTTTTAATCAGAAGTATTTTCTAAAGGAAAAAAAGCAAAAATACACAGTATGACACACAGTGTTAAAACACTGGGAAAATAATATTAGTAACCAATTGAATACTCTCTCGTATTTGATATTGCATTAAATTAATAAACATTAAAAAATACAAACATTTTGGGTTGTTTAAACATGAAAATTTAGAAAAAATGTTGCAACCATAGTTTTTTTTTAACAAAAACAATGTCAACTGAATCATTCAGGTAGCAAATTAATTATTTTGATTTTCTTTTTTACTACTTTTGGCAAATTTTTTGTATACTAATTTGTCATTTTTCACTCACTGTACTAGGAGGGAGAGGTTCAGCAGTTAATTTTTTATTCAATGATTCCTCTAGTTTTATTTTAACAGCTTCAGAATGATTTTTTCCAAAGTGAGAACCTCTGGGATTTATTTAGCTTCATAAATTTTGTGGCTGAGGAATCCAAGAAAACTGTTTGGCCACCCAGGTTAGATCATCTGTCAAGGGGGAGTTCGGGCTCTAGTAAATTTGAACTAACTTTCACCTATGCCTGACTGGACCAGGTATTGGTTTTGGGTAGGTTGGCATTGCTGTTTCCTGTCCAAGTGTTGTATATACATAAATGAAAGTAAGGATGTGATGTTAAAAAAATTGAGAATATTGGTATTGGAAGGAAAAAGAGATAGCTTGTGGCTTACATGAAAATGACGTATGGTGTAGCGATAGGGAACCAAAGGAAATTCTTCAAATTTTTGGAGGCTCTTAGCCTTCTTCAGGAAGGAGTGTTACACCATTCCATGCGCTGGCTGCGGACTGTGGAGGTTTGACTGCTGCACGACTAGTGGCCCAACAATGAACACCCCACCAGACCACTAAATTTACCTCTATAGTGAAGGTCGTAGCATAGGAAAGGTTCTGATTGTAATCTTTCATACCAGCATTTTATACATATGCATGCACCCACCTAGAAACACATACATACATACATACATAAGCATGCTCATACATACTCACATGGACTCGTGCAAGAAGGTGTGGTGAGTAGGAAGGATACTATTTACAGGATGTTGAGTGCAGAGTTATGCCTGGACTGTAAGACATGTTGGAAGGAGAGTTCCCACAGATTGAGTTCAGCCTCTGATGTATCAGGGGGTAGAGTTTTAAGGATGATGGTGAGTGTGAAGCATTGGTCGAAATTGCTTGTATTGTTGCTTTGGGTGTGAGCAGCTCCTGGGAATTGAATTATGGAAAGTTTGACAGTGCTGTAGTGGTTGGCTATTCGTTCAGGGATGGGTATTTTTGTTTGGCCTATAAAAAAAAATTGTGTGGTTCTGGAAGATTGTACTGGGCTGTAAGCCTAGCACAAGGTTTGCAACCTGGCATAGGTGGGTGGGTGGGTTTTACAGTGGTGGATAAGTAAATTGTGCAGGTAGGGTTGGTGTCTGAAGGCAACCCTTGGACAAGTGGGAGGATGGTTTTTAGGTACGGTTTGAATTAAAGTCCAGTGTATGCTAGGTGTACAAACTGGACAAATAATCAGAACCTTTCCTATGCCATGACCTTCCGTTGACCGAGAAAGTTAGTGGCCCAGTGGGGTGTTCATTGTTAATGGGTTACTAATTTTAAGGAATTGGAACTAATTTGGTGACAGTCACATTCGAACTTGGATAGTGAGGAAGGATAGAAATAAATAGGATTACGCTTTATGTGAATTCATATGCTCAGGTGTAGAGATGGTTAAGGAGTCTGTACTGAGCAGATCATGCAGGTTCAAGTCCTGCCTGGGTCAAATATTTTAAGTCTTCCCTTCATCTTCCATCCTTCTCCCTGCTTTGAACATATGCTTTTCTATGTGCATGATTCTATGCCTGAGCATATGAATTCCCTTCCTATTTATTTCTATGTTTCTTCACTATCCAAGTTCGAATGTACCTAAACCAAGTCTGTGTATGTATATATATGTATAACACTTGAAGGAAATTGTGACTAGGTTAAATAAAATACCACATTTGGATAGGAAAGAGAGTGATGCACCGACTTATCTGAAATTAGTAGTTGGTCCAGTCTGGCTTGGGTGGAAGTTCAAATTTTTATATGGCCAGAGTCTTCTTTGTCAGGAAGGAAGATCTGAACTGTGTAACGGCTGGGCATATATACTTATATAATAATGGTTTTATTTCCTCATGTATGGCCCAAACTCTTTACTCCTTCTGTAGCCATTCCACCCACCCTCTACACTTAGTAAGACTGACTATTTGCTAAGGCTGTGGATCAGCAAGGTGGCTCAATTGGTAAAGTGAATTACTTACAGAGGAAAGGCACCCTATCGTGATTCCCGCCCTTATCTAATATTTTTGGTCTTTCCTTCATCCATTCCTCTCCACACCTGGAACATCTGTTAGACATAAAGTTGACTACACTTTCTCTTACCTATCCAAATGTTTTATTTATGGCAGAAGAGTGTGGCTGGTTTACCTTGAATTGAGATTTGGTTTTACCACTGTGTATTGTGGTTTGTAAGGTGCATAAAATTTTCTGGAGCTTCCTCCTCAATACTGAACACTACTGCACTTACATCTGCCTAACATGCAGTCCAACTCTTGTTTATAGAGAAATATGGTTGGCCTGTTACCGTTTCTAGAGTTACAGTACATAGAAACATATTTGCATTTGTTCTTTTCAGAAGGTAGGCAGGTAGTATGTTCTGCTTGTTAGATTTGAGTCACCAAACGTAGCAATATATCTATCTGCTAAGATTACCTTTAAAATTTCTCAATTACGCTGTGATACTTTAGTTTTTCTGCAAATGTTTGAAACATTTAATTTGTGTTTTGGTGTATTATGTGTAAGAATACTTTTTTGTGACATGACTTAATTGAAGTTGATTTTATTTACTTTTAGACATTGATTGAAGCAAATGTAGATGTAAAAACAACTGATGGATTTTTGCTCCGTGTGTTCTGCATAGGCTTCACTAATAAGGAACAAATGTCTCCCAGAAAAACTTGTTATGCTCAACATGCTCAGGTATAAGTTGTCCACTAAATATTAATATATATTAAAGAATTACTTTATTTAAAAATTCAGCACGTGATTTTACATAGTAAAGACAACAGAATTCTGCTGCCGTCTTATTCAAATAATACTTGTTTGGTGTATGTTTTTATGTCAGGAGTCTATAATAGTTATAAAGATATAAACAGAAAACAAGTAACATCAGTATGGCACATAATTTAACTAAGTTTTTCCTTTGAGTCCAGTGAATCCCTTAATTGATTATTTGTTTAATTGTCAATTAATTCTATCACTAATTAGTAAAAGGAGATTTTTAACAGCTTTAAAATTAAGTACAATATATTTAATTCATCATATTCTAAAGTGAAATGATGTTCTTTTCATGAATTCCTTGGATTTATTAAAACTTTATATATACATTTTTTCATTAGGTTCGAGCCATCCGAAAGAAAATGGTAGAAATCATTACCCGTGACATTTCTGGAAGTGACCTTAAAGATGTTGTAAACAAGTTAGTGCCAGATTCTATTGCGAAGGACATTGAAAAGCATTGTCAAGGGATTTATCCTTTACATGATGTTTTTATTAGAAAAGTAAGTATATGTGCATTTTGAAATCCTATTTTTAAAGTATAGAATCCTTTGTTTAGTGTGGTTAATGGATCCTTGAGATATAATACTAATCAAACTTAATGAACAATGGTAATAATTATGATGAATCCTGGAACAGGTTGAATAATAGTTTCCACCCAAAATGGACCAAATCTTCCATTTCAATGGACTATGTTTTTTGTGCAAAGCTTGCTTTATGGTGTAAGGATCCATTTTATTTTCATGGAACTTCTGGTTTTGTTCAGAATGGTGTATAATATTGACAATTTTTTATGCCTGTCTGTTTGCTGTGCTTATGTTAATATCAAATTCTTTATTGTGAAGCTTGGTATTTGAACTAATGAGTTTCTGTGACTAAGCAAAACTATTTGGTTTTTTTTAAAAAGAAGTACTTTGGTGAGGAGGATTTAAGAGTGTCATGGAAAGTTACTTGGGGTACTGGCAACTATGTTACGAGTCCAATCGTCTAGGGCTAGTATGTAGTGATTAGAATGTTTTGTAGGGAAAGTCATGTTTGTTTGGAGTATATCCTCTGACATAAATTGTTGTGTTAATTAATTTTATCAAGCGAGTTTCATAATGTGGTAAGTTTAAGATATACAAATAATAAAGTGAACACATTTAGCATGAAATTTTAAGTTAGTCTTAGACTTCTACATTTGTCCACTCTAATGCTCAGGAGGAGGATTTCTTTTGAGTTTCGCTAGTGGACTACAGTATATCCATAAATTTTCATTTTGAATTATGTAAATTTATTCATAAATATTTATGGGACATCATTGAGGAAATACGGCTATTTTCTCATAGTTTCTTTTGACGCTGTCCTTTTTACATATTTCATTAAAATTTTCACTTATTGCTTTTGTGGTATTTTTAGTAATTTTTCTTATCAGAACTCAACCTTTCAATTATTTTAATTGTAGTTGTGGCTCCAGATTTTGTGATGATCCATAATGCAAACAACAAATTTGATTTTTTTTAAATTCAACAACTAAGTTTTTTTTGAATGTGTTATTTTATTAACGGTATTAGTTATTTGCTCATTTTTCTTTTCGTGCTAAAGAAAGTTTCTTTTCGTGGTTCTTTATTACTTTTTTTGTAAAATATCGTGGAATAAAAAAAATAGAAAACCTTTTTTATAGTGGTGGATATAAATGTTAAATGTAGTTTTCAATTAAACTAGGCTTAAAATTCAGTGTTTCCACATATTGCATTTTTGTTTTTGTTAGGGTTAAAGACTTGAAAGATTTTCCTTGTTTTATTTTTTAATTTTTTTAAAGGATTTTGGTTTATCTGTTCTTACCAATAAAGTTCTTAATACTTTCCTTTGTTTCTACAGGTAAAAGTTTTGAAGAAGCCTAGATTTGAACTTCTTAAACTTCTTGAGTTACATGGAGATGCTAAGGGAGGCACAACAGATGAGCCTGGAGTTCAAGTTGACAGACCTGAAGGATATGAACCTCCTGTTCAAATGTCTGTTTAAATTTGTATTGTAAGAATCAATAAATGCTAAAAGTTAGAAATTTGTATGTTTTAAATTCCTAATCAACAAATTGAATTTTTGACAGAGAAACAAGAACTAACATAAAATATGAAAAAACAATAATACATGTGTATTAGGGATACAAGACACATAAGAAGAATGATAAATTGAGCTGATAAAATTGTTTACCTCAATTTTCTGCTATCTACATTTGCATAGTGACTCCTTTGCCAATGTGCAATATATACTAGTGTATGATTAAGTTTTCAATTGTCAAATACCCTAATTTTATACTTGTACACTGTTTTTAGAAGGAACCAAATCTTGTATTTAGAGAATGGTTAGAAAGATGATAAATTAAGGTATGGATAAATAAGTCCATAATTGAAATGTAGAATCAAAGAACTGTAGCACATACACAAAGTTCTCACAGGTGTCAAAAGTTTATGGGGTTGTAAAGTTAAAAAGTTTTTGGTGACTAAAGTGGATCCTGTTCCATGTTAAACAATGTAGGTAGGTACAAATGAAATTCTGACCTTTTATTTAAATTAGTGTTTGTTGCCAATATTTACTTTTTTTATATATTACTATATGATACACTACTGAAAATTTAAACTCTGTGGTATTGAAAGAAATATTCACAACTAGCTTGCTTTCTATTTGCAACTTTATTTTAAACCTGTGGATAACTAATTCCTCTGGAATTTATCACCTTGCTGATATAATCCATTTGAAGATCTTTTTGCAACGCAACGGAAACGGAAAATAGTGTACTTTGCGTATTTTCATTCTGTTATATGTTATCGCATTGCAAATTGAGGCAATTGTTCCAGGAGGATTGAAATATTCAAGTTGCAAAAGCGTGCCATTAGAGTACTTTCTAATACGGATAATAAATCCAGTTGTAAACCATTTTTCAAAAGTCTGTGAATATTAACTCTTCCCAGCGTGTTTATTCACGAAATTTTAATGTTTGTTAAGCGGAACATGAATCTTTTTCAAAGGAATGGCGAGTCTCACGATTACGAGACTAGAAATCGCTCAGGTCTAAGATCTTTGCTCTCTACCAGAGAAGTATTCACCACTCAGGGATAGTTTTATACAATAGTCTTCCTCCAGATGTTAAGAACAATATTAACTACAAGAGATTTGGGATAAAATGTAAAAATATTCTACTGAAAGGCGCGTTTTACTCAGTACAAGAGTTTCTTGATCGATCCCCTAGAAATTTTTTTTTTAAAAAAAATTCAAAAGTGTTCAATGTGTAGCTAATAATAACTACTTATTTCATAAGTTGCTTAGTCTCTGTTGGTCTTTTCTGCTCTTTTGTTTGATGGCTTCGTGTACGGCCTGGAGTTTGCAGATTCCTCGTCGCCCTGTTTCGTGAAGTGACTTGCCCGTCGTTTGTGTTTCCTCCTAGTGTGCGTGTGTCAAGTTTTGTGTGATGTGTAAATCTATATTTTATGATACTTAAATCTCGAATCATTAACTACTTACTAGTACATATTGAATTTTTTTATTAGAACTGTAAATATTATATTACACCCTTAGTATAGTTAAAGAATTATTATTGTTTTTGTTATTATTAATATATAATTATTTTACTTATGTTGGACAGGGAAATTTGTGTATTTTCATGTTAACTTCTAATTTATAATTGTAGCATCCAATTAATTATATTGTGATTTTAAGTATTGACGTATCTTATTTCCTCATTCGTGGACTAATGGAATAAAATAAATCAAATAAAATTATGTACAGTTCCAACAAATAATAAAATTATTAGTTAAGGAAAAGAAAAAAGCATATGGATTTTGATCAGTATTCACTTGTGAAATTCAATTAATCAATCTATTTCAAGATCTAGCAGTAAAATATTTGCCATTTTCATTGACTTTGCAAAGGCTTTCGATGTAGTTCCGCACATCTTGATCCAAAAGTTAGATGGGACTGGTATGGGCAAAAAGGTAGTTCTTTGGGTGGAAGAATTTTTAAAAAACAGGCTACAGAAAGTTAAAATTGGGACAGAAACTTCGTTTCTGTATCATCGGGAGTCCCACAGGGATCGGTCATTGCCCCATTATTGTTTTAACATTCATCAACGATTTACCAATTGGTATCAACTCAAAGTTCCGACTTTTTGCAGATGACTTTGTAATATACAGGAAAATATGTGGTAAACATGACGTAGATGTCCTCCAATACGACTTTGATATACTAAG
Organism: Zhengitettix transpicula; assembly: GCA_037074705.1. Classification (NCBI taxonomy): domain Eukaryota; kingdom Metazoa; phylum Arthropoda; class Insecta; order Orthoptera; family Tetrigidae; genus Zhengitettix; species Zhengitettix transpicula. The sequence continues at coordinate 202,664,344 of CM073591.1, forward strand.
CACATGGGCTAAGCGAAATAACATGAAAATTAACAAAGGAAAAAGTAAGGCGATAAGTTTCACTAAAATGAGCCTTGAATACAAAATACAAGGGGGGAAAGTGGCCCCGGAGACAAACTGTAAATACCCAGCTTAACAGTAAGCTGGGGTGGGAGGAGCAGGTAATCATACTACAAGCAAAGCATGGAATACTTCGCACTTTGTAATGACAACTCTAAAAAACGGAATTGCAAAATGTAAGGAAATGGTAGATCTATCATTTCTGCGCCACTAATGTAATATGGTGCAGCATGCTGGGATCCGAATAGAAAAAATCAGATACAATCCTTAGAAAGAGATCAGAAAGGCCGCGAAATTCGTACAGATAAGACCTGAGCAGGGGGGCGAAAAAGTAAAGCTGCTAGGATGGGAAACACTACAGATGAGAAGAGAAAGAGTCAGGCTACACGTTTTCTTTAAAGCCTTTGCAGGTCAAAAACCTTTGGCAAGGAATTCGAGATAGATTGAGAGAATCCACTCGGTACGGGCGGACTTATAAGTTAAATACCATACAGCAAAAAACAGATGTTGGAAAATACTCATTCCCAAACAGGACAATAAATAACTGGAACAATTTTCCTGCAAAAGCTTTAGGAGAAAGTCCTGTAACTGAAATAAATTAAACTTAATCTGATGTCTCTAGTAAATATAGGGCATTGAAAGCAGAGTCTTTAAAATCCTGAAGAAAACTGATTGATATATTATTAATTTTGGCTAATATTTATGGAATAATATGGCAATTTATAAAATTAATTACATAAATCTACACTAGGTAGAGTCCTAGATTGAGGAGGAAACGTTGTGTAATTTATTTTTTTTTATTTATAAATTACATCTGCCAGATTTGGCTGTGTTCATACATTTTTAAGTCGGAGGAGGTATGTAAATTTCTCAGAATTACTTTGGAATTGCGTTCCTGCTTTAGTTTGTATGTATCAAATTGACAAATGGTATATTACATTTCGCCCTCTGATGCAAGTTTTTCTAGGGTTTTCCCTGCATAACTTTTAGGTGAATTTCTGGGTAGGATCCTTAAACAATAGCCCGGGGGCCCTAGTTAACCCTTGCCAACCTTGCTCTACCTTTCCACATCTCCTCTTTCACTGCCTTTCCTATGCCATAAGAGGGGAGTTGCCACTATGTGGATTACGCTATACATAGCCTTTCTACATCTTCTTCTTCAATATTGCAACGTATGAAATTTGTTGTCTCGCAGGTGAACCTTCCCGAAGAGCTGGGGGGGGGGGGGGGGTTACCTTTGGGGGATGCCTTCTCTTCTCTCTGGTTTTTTGAACTAAGATTCCCACAAGCCGAGACACCTCGGCCTGTTTTGAGGGGTGTACATTCCGGGGTCACAGACCTTGGGCATACGGTAAGAGTTGTTCGCTATTCCCATTGGAATAGTCGGCCAGCTGCCTCCTAAACTGGTCGAGGCACGGAGAAGGGAATGCTGCGTCCCCACAGCAAACTCCTCTCCCGCTATCGGAAGGGCGTGGGGCAAGTACGAAACGCCCAACCTACCTAATGAAGGTTTTCTAGGATTTGTCCTGCAACTTTTAGGCGAATGCAAAATAGGATCATTACACTTTAGTCCGGGGGCCCTAGTTAACCTTTGCCTACCTTCCTCTACCCTTCCGCATCTCCCCTTTCAAATCCTTTCCTATTAAAGATCAATTTACACCACGAGTAACCTGTTACATAAGAGCACACAAAAGAAAACCGTCTTCTCGTCTCATCTTTGTGGTCGAGTTAAAAAAAGTTTTTGTTGTAGCACCGTAACGCCACGTTTCCGGACATTTATTTCTATTCATAACATGATATACTCAATGCTCTCTACAAGTTCTAATAGTTTGTATGACGAATTTTCGAGCACCATCCGTGAAAAGGACTTTTTTGCTGGTGCTTAGGAAATTACTGTTAAGAATCTGGTAACTGTTTAAAGCTTTTATATGAAACATATATTAGCAAATAAATAAAATTCACGGTTATTTATAATTTTGTTCGACATTTTGTTGTTGTTTTTCTGCGTACGTCCATAGTTTCGTTTCAAACCCGTTTATTCTTTAACGTTCCAATACTATTGAGTTGTAAAACCCTGTGATATTGTCAACCGTTATATGAAACCACATTTTTCTCGAAAGTTAAATTTCGCAAAACAAGAGCAAATTAATTTTTGAGGTTTGTATTTTAGTATTTTTCCGAATTGTAAATAGAATTTCATAAACGTCACGTCCGTAAGACAATCCAGACAATGAAATTCCACACGACATCACATCCAGCTTCCTGTACTAGAATATTTTATCAAGAGATTAAAAACTGGTTTACCATTTTCCTTGAAAAATTAACGAATGCACTGGCTTTCAAGAAATATGTTTAACACTCTCATACAAATAAAATATCTTGCTGTTAAAAAAGAATGGAAAATAAGGGCTACCTTCAAGCCGAGGCACCTCGACCTGTTTTGAGAGGTATATCGTGGTCACAGACCTTGGGCATACGGTAAGAGTTGTTTGCTATTCCCATTGGAATAGTCGGACAGCTGCCTCCTAAACTGGTCGAGGCACGGAGAAGGGAATACTAAAGAGCCTGCGAGAGGATTCTCTCGCAGGTAACCTGCGAGGAATGTTCTCTCGCACGCAGAACCTTGTAGGAGAGATACGAAGGGGCTACCTTTGGGTATGCCTTGTCCTCTCCGTTTTTGAACTAAGGTTGCCACAAGCCGAGGTACCTCGTCCTGTTCTGAGAGGTGTATGTTCCGGGGTCACAGATCTTGGGCATACGGTAAGAGTTGTCCGCTATTCCCATTGGAATAGTCGGCCAACTGCCTCCTAAGTTGGTCGAGGCTCAGAGAAGGGAATGCTGCGTCCCCACAGCAAACTGCTCTCCTTCTATCGGAAGGGCGTGGGACAAGTACCCAATGCCCGACCTACCTGATACTGGTTTTTCTAGGGTTAATCCCTGCATTTCTTTAGGTGAATGACGGGTAGGATTCTTAAACTAGTTAACCCTTCGCTACCTTCCTCTACCCTTCCGCATCCCCCTTTTCAAATTCCTTCCTATGATATTAAAGGGGAGTTGCCCAACGTAGATTACCCTCATGTAGCCTGTTGCCCTAAAAAAAATCGTGACATAAGATTTATAATTGTTTTATTCATGCATTATACTTGCAGTTATACATAAAAATTCATCTTTGTTATTCAACAGTAGAAATTGAATTTTTCTAATTCCAATGTAATTCTAACTAGAGGCCTGCGAGGGCTTTTCTCTCGCAGGTAATACCTGCGAGGGGTATTCTCTCGCAGGCAGAACCTTTTAGGAGAGATACGAAGGGGCTACCTTTGGGAATGCCTTTTCCTCTCCGTTTTTGAACTAAGGTTCCCACAAGCCGAGGCACCTCGGCCTGTATTGAGAGGTGTATGTTCACAGACCTTGGGCATACGGTAAGAGTCTGCTATTCCCATTGGAATAGTCGGCCAGCTGCCTCCTATATTGGTCGAGGCACGGAGAATGGAATGCTGCGTCCCCACAGCAAACTCCTCTCCCGCTATCGGAAGGGCGTGGGACAAGTACCCAATGCCCGACCTACCTGATGCAGGTTTTTCTAGGGTTTTCCCTGCATTTCTTTAGGCGAATGCCATGTAGGATCCTTAAAATATATCCCGGGGGCCCTAGTTAACCCTTGGCTACCTTCCTCTACCCTTCCGCATCCCCCCTTTCAAATCCCTTCCTATGCTATTAAAGGGGAGTTGCCCAACGTGGATTAGCCTCATGTAGCCTGTTGCCCTAAAAATAAAAAATAAAATAAAAATAATTAATTTTTCTATATATTTTTAATAATTTATGCTCTGGTTTTATATACCATTCCTTTATGTACTTAACTGATGATTACGATCTTATATTTCCTCTCTAGTTGACTAAGAGGTATATTTATTGCCGTGCAGTATTTTAATTCACGCTGTCTACAGAGACGTTTGTAGGTGTATTTGATTGACACTTGGAGTCGTGCAACTAGACTTTTGCATCAGCCACTTGTTGCCTCTCCACTCACGCACCCACGTTCCGAAGAGACACCATCTGGTGAACATGCGTGCTCGTTCTGTGCAAACAAAGAGTCGCATACCCAAATATCGCCACTGTTTTGTTTATCGTAGTTTCCTAACTATGTTGTTTCCCTGTATGGTTTAAAGTAGTTTTAATTTTTTAATTTGTGGGGTTTTTAAATGCGCAAAAAAGAGTGGTAGCAGAACATAAATGAAAATTTGGTGTGTTTTTTGCCTTCGGTTTAAGACAAACACAGTCAGTGATATTCTCTCGGGATAGAGTCGTATAGAAAATATATTTCCCGGAGATGAACGAACTTTAATTTGCAATTTGTTTCCCCGACTGATAGTAACATGAAATGATTTAACGAAAACTGCAATGGGCCATCCATTTGCCTCTCTGGAGGCGTAACTAAAACTTTCATTGATTTCCCAAAGTTTTCCAAAAACAAGACTCCTATTTATATTATTATCAAACAGGGAGTGCGTCTGAGCTCACGTTGACTCAGGTAGTTAGTGTTCGCATGGTCCAGAGGATTAGGAAAGGCCATATTCACGCCTTATTACTTACCTATACTAAAATTTCGATTTATTTTATTTGACATTTTACGAGGGTTGTTCGATAAGTCTGGTAAATTTTTATGAAAGAGTGGGAAATTTTTCACTTTAGTGGCATTGTTGGTAAACGTTTTAAACATATGCTAGTCGTAGTTTATTGTTGGCAGCCGTCTGAAGTGTTAGATGTTTAGTCAGACTGAGATAATGAAAAAAAAACCATCGAATTTCGCGCTGTCAATAAACACTTTCATTCGTAGACCTTGGGCATACGGTAAGAGCTGTCCGCTATTCCTATTGGAATAGTCGGCCAGCTGTCTCCTAAACCGGTCAAGGCACGGAGAGGGGAAAGCTGCGACCCCACATCTAACCCCTCTCCCGCCATCGGAAGGGCGTGGGACAAGTACCAAATTCCCGACCTACCTGATGCGGGTTTTCTAGGGGTTTCCCTACATCACAATTAGGTGAATTGCCGGGTAGGATCCTTAAACCATAGCCCGGGGGCCCTAGTCAACCCTTGGCTGCCTTCCTCTAACCTTCCGCATCCCCCGTTTCAAATCCCTTCCTATGCTATTAAAGGGGAGTTGCCACCATGTGGATTACCCTCATGTAGCCTGTTACCCTAAAAAATAATAATCAAAACTGTAGACTCTTCACCAGAATTGTTGATAATTTCCTTCTGAATTAATGAGGTCGCAGAAGCGCAGAAGATGAAAATCGCTCCGGCCGCCCAATTGAGGTCACAATTCAGGAAAACATCGAAAAAGTTAATAATATCGTAGTGGAAGATCGCAGATTAAAAGTGAGTGAGGTATCTGATGCCGTAGGCTTTTCAACTGAACGAATACATTTCATCCTCCGTGAAAAACTGATCACAAAAAATCTTTGAGCTCGATGGGTACAGCGACGGTTGATATTGAACCAAAAACGGATTTGGAAAAAAACATTTCACATCAGAATCTAGCAATCTTTAGGCGTAACCCATAAGACTTTTTGCGCAGATTAGTAACCGTCGATGAAACTTGCATCCATCACTACACTCCAGAGTCCAAAGAACAATCTAAACAATGGACAAAATCTGGTGAAAGTGCACCGAAAAAGGCAAAGACAGTTTTTGCAGCTGGAATTGTGATGGCCACTGTCTTTTTGGATTCTCAGGGTATAATATTAATAGATTTAATGGAAAAGCGCTCAACTATAACTGGGCTCTATGCTGCTCTGATGGACCGTTTGGAACGACCAAGTTTGGCGCACAAAAACTGCTGTTTCACCAGGATAATGCGCCAGCGCTCACAGCAGCAGTCTCAATGGCGAAAGTGTTCGAGTTGGGATTAGAATTCGTTTCTCATCCACTTTTTTCACCAGGCCTAGCACCAAGTGACTTCTTCTTGTTTCCTAACCTGAAAATTTGGCGTAGTGAGAAAAATTCATCAAATGAAGAAGTGATTGAGGCCGTGGTTGAGCATTTTGCAGAGTTTGACAAATCGTATTTTTGTGATGCGTTGCAAAAATTGAAAACTCTCTGGGCCAAGTATAGCCAATAGAATATGTTGAGAAGTAAAGTAAGTTTCCAAACTAAAATCCTTTTTGTTACATTTTTACCAGATTTATTAAATAACCTTCGAATCCTAAAATATTTACAATTACAATTCTGCACACAATTAAAAGAAAAATGATAAGTCTGGTTGCCGCTATTCCTCGCCCTCAAACGAATTTCACTTTCCTCAAATTCAGATTCAAAAATCTTCCAATTTTCATGCCACACTACTCTCTCAGTTCTGCTTACAAATTACTTTACTCCTTCAATTCTTGTTTTGCTTCGATCTCGACTTTCGCCCAAGCTTCTGAAGAGTCTTAGCCTGGTCAAGTGGTTTGAGACGTTCAATAACTGAGGTACCACCTTATTGGTTGCAAAACTGGAGTTTTAGTGGAGTATTCTGGAATTTTATGACGGGGTCTGCAAACTTTATTTACAAAAAGTCACGCACAAAATGTTTCGCTTCTCAGACTTCTCGCCAAATTATAATCCCTCAATGCAGGAGTGCTCAAACTTTTTCAACCTACGTGACCCTTTTTGTGTATCATTAACAATGCGTACCCCCAACAAAAACTCTTTTGTTTTATTATTTAAAATTTAACTGTTAAAGGTTAATTACAATAGGTAATTTAAATTAAAAGCAAGAAATTTTATTTGACATTTTATTAGGAAGTTTTTATTAATCAGACATAAAATTAAAAAAGTCTCAGAAATTAATTAGTTGGAACGAAGGGCTTGTTTTCGTTTACAAAGTTCATCAATGCTTGGCTCCAGCTTGGTCAAATACGTCCGTAAATCTTGTTCTTCAGGTAAGTTAAACTTGAAAACCCTGCTTCGCACAAGTAAGTTCTCGTAAACGCCAAAAGGAACTTTACTGTAATGTCTTCTAGTTCCTTCTGTTCCAGAAATTAATTAACAAAGTATTGCAATGCTTTTGTTGAAACTTTTTGGTAGAAAATACCAGGTAGTTAACTGCATGCCCCTTATAGATTTTTACGTACCCGTGATAAGTAGAACATCCAAAAAAATAATGTAATTAATTAGAAGTATTTTAAATATCTATGTTGATGTGTATATGTTTGCATGCATGTATAATCATCTTTATGTATGGGTAAATAATAAATAACAACTTGATAAATCAATACTATAGTATCGATTTGCGATTGTAATATGCACTGAACCACATAATGGAGGAGTTGAACAGGCCTTGTTGAATAAACAACATAGTTTTATATTAGTGACTAAGTACCTATATGTACTGTAATCGCCTATCCGCTCCCTCGGATCCTTATAATGGACAAATGCCGACCCGGGCGCCACTGCATGTGCAGAAAGTTTTATTTTAAATTATGTAAACGACAATCGTCTCATTAATTAACATTCGCGATCCGCGCGATCCACACCAGGGAGTCGATAAACGATTTGCCAGGACTCGTGAGTACTTGAGTCGAGCATGAGACTTTCAATAACTGTATCTCAGGGGTCCTGGCTTTGATCAATTCCGTAAAGGAAGGATTCACTGAATAAAACAAAATATGAACATAAAATTCAGTTTAATAAACAAATTAGGGTTACTACAAACACTCGGCACGACTCCTCAATCGCTAAATGTTGCCTTTTCACACTCTTAGTCATAAACCTAAATCTAACAATTATCTGTAAATTTACTATTTTGGCCAAATTTAATATGTCCTTTAAGTACACAGCCGGTCATTGGACCCACGACTCTCAATTCGCAGTAACTTCACACGATTCAGGGAAAGGGTGCTTACTTTACTGCGACGCGTCGTCTTCTGATGATGACCAGGGTCAGGTTCAGGTGCCCGGCCGCACACAGAAAAGCGGCTAAAACCACACAGGCGTGACGGCCCACGCTTGCTCCGCAACTCCCGGTCCTCTCCTCCAAGAACGTCCGCACCAGAATCTCCAACGCGTTCGTCCCTTGACGACGTCCGCTCTCCTGCCTTCCAGGACGCGACTCGTCTCCACCACACCACTCCGGTCAAAAACGACGGCTCTGCTTGCCGACGAGCCGAATGTTGGGTAACAACTGTCCCGTCTCCTGGCCCACAGCTTTTCCTTCGCCGTCCAGGACCCGACTAATTTTCTATATCCGCCACAGCTGTGACCAGCCACGGTCACCTTTGTCCGAGCACATTCACCCCTATGGTCAGAAAATGACCTGACCAAGCGTCCCTCGCAAAATCCACTTCCTGTTGACATAACTGGGTCCCAAAAACCGGCCGTGTGCAAATGTTACCTCCAACATTCCCACGACAAGACAAATAGTATAAATGTAAAAATCACTTATTACAGTACTAATGTTTTTAAAGTTACTGTAATTTTAATTATAGGACAGGAAGGTATGTTATGCTGATGGTTTTGCAATGTATTGTTAACTTCGTGTTTTTATATAAGTAGTAACTGTTTGATTGTTCATTCAGGATTATTATAACAAAATAGTTGAAAGCTTTCAACCGATTATATAATAAAATTAAAAACTTGAAGGCTGTTAATGGTTAATTCTGCACATCAACAGTTCCTCGTACGTAAATACTAGTAATATACAAATAATTGGCCGTAATGGTATGTAGAAGCTTGTCTTTTCATTCAATTATATTGTTAAGTAATAGAAGTAATAGAAGATCTGTATTGTGTTTCACTTCCAGTTTGATGTATTAAGTGTTCTGTAATTACTCAGAACAGCCCACCTGCTCTGATGTAGCGGTCAGCGTTATCACTTTTTATCACAGATGTCCCGGGTTCGAATCCCGGTATAGGAATGGATATATATATATATATATATATATATATATATATATATATATATATTCCGATAACTCAATCTGAAGGGGAAAAAAAAGCCTCAGTGATAGTTAGATGGGTTGAAGGGCACAATGAGCTAGGATACTGCTCTTGTGCGACAGCAACATTCATATGGTTTTGTTGGTAGGAATAAGTTAGTAGTTGGTTGTGGGTATCATGCACGTCGTCCTCTTCTCGTCGTAGATTCCGGATCTCCGTACACGTCCTGAAAAAGCCGTAAACAAGCGTGGTGAGTTTTATCGTATTGAGCCAATCATGGGGGTTCGGGGTGAAGGAGGAGGTGCTTGGGGCTTTTGTGTTTGTGACGCGGGTGTGGTCATAGTTGCCCAGTCGTCTTTTCATAGAGTTGTGTCTTGCTGTACAGGCGTACAAAGTCCATTAATGGCAGAATTTTTAATTCGCGATGGACATCATTAGTTCTTTTTTTTTAGGGTACAGGCTACATGAGGGTAATCCACATGGTAGCTACTCCCCTTTAATAGCATAGGAAGGGATTTGAAAGGGGGGATGCGGAAGGGTAGAGGAAGGTAGCGAAGGGTTAACTAGGGCCCCCGGGCTATTGTTTAAGGATCCTACCCGGCATTCACCTAAAAGTAATGCAGGGAAAACCCTAGAAAAACCTTCATCAGGTAGGTCGGGCATTGAGTACTTGTCCCACGCCCTTCCGCTAGCGGAAGGAGTTTGCTGTGGGGTCGCAGCATTCCCTTCTCCGTACCTCGACCAGTTTGGGAGGCAGCTGGCCGACTGTTGCAATGGGAACAGCGAACAACTATTACTGTATGCCCAAGGTCTGCGACCGCAGAACATACACCTCTCAAAACAGGTCGAGGTGCCTCAGCTTGTTAGAACCTTAGTTCAAAAACGGAGAGTGGAAAAGGCATCCCCAAAGGTAGCCCCTTCCTGTCTCTCCTACAAGGTTCTGCCTGCGAGAGAACATCCCTAGCCTACGTCTTTAGTTTTTTTTTTTAGGGTAACAGGCTACATGAGGTTAATCCACATAGTGGCAACTCCCCTTTAATAGCATAGGAAGGGATTTGAAAGGGGGGATGCGGAAGGGTAGAGGAAGGTAGCCAGGGGTTAAGTAGGGCCCCCGGGCTATGGATTAAGGATCCTACCCGGAAATTCGCCTAAAAGTGATGCAGGGAAAACCCTAGAACAACCTACATCAGGTAGGTCGGGCATTGGGTACTTGTCCCACGCCCTTCCGATAGCGGTAGAAGAGTTTGCTGTGGGGACGCAGCATATATGTGTTCGTCGTGGGGTTATGGCAGAAGGAAAATCGCTACACTCACCACGTGCCACAGCCTGGCAGCCATCGTTGTCTTCACTGGGCTGTAGAACCAAAGATAATAATGATTCAAAACGCAGAAAGTACCAGATCTTATACTGGTCCACAGTGAAAGTAGGCGATCTTTATGGATTATATCTTGTATAATTCCTGTTAAAAAAGTTTGATCAATTTCAGACCTTTTTCAATTAGTACAATTCTGATAATCACTTTACTTATAAAGTTAACAAAATCGTAAATTACTTAGAAGTTTCCACAATCCAAAATCAACTGCCTACCTATGACTTAATTGGTCGAATCTAAAATATTCTTTCGGACCATCCTTCTTACCGAAAAAGGCCATGATTTTAAATTCTGTTGATAAGTTATTTTTTTTATGTAATGATTTTCATCATAATGAAAATCTAAAATATGTAATTAATATTCTCTTATGAAACCACTATCCATCATCATAAAAGTTTTCAACATTAGACTAGGGTAAATCTAGCAATAATGCCAATATGATTCCACAGAAAGCAGATCTAACAACTTTATTATACTTCCTTTTGTTAGGGTTCAACTATACCAAATTTACCAATTTATTCTAACAATACGATATATCTATTTTTTTCTACAACGTAACATCTTTTAAGCATATTTATAAAGGGCCATGAAGATCCGATCAAAATATTCACGTATTGTTTTTTACAAACATTTTGTTTTGTTATTATTTACATTATTCGGGAAGTCTTGTCTTAAAGTAGATAGGTAAGCAAGAAAAAGTGAAAAAAAGGCAAAGAAAAGAAAAGAAAAAAGAAAAACAGAAAGAAAGAGGTAGGTTAAAGAGATGAAGTGAAAGATCGTCTAGAGGATCACAAAAAAAGATGTAGAGATGTACTCCAAGCGATGATGATACAGAAAACAAGAAAAACAGAAAGTGAGGCAGTGTGAAAGAAACAAGTTACGTTAAATAGATGACGTGAAAGATCGTCAGGAAGTTCAGAAAAGGATGTAGAAACTCCAACGCTTCGGACAGTACAGAAAAGACTGTTTTCGTCATCAGGGAGAGAACAACACTCAGATGCGCAATATAAGAGTCCGAACACTCATTAGGGCAGGCAGACCTACTAAATTCGGCCTGGTCCAATGTGACAGCTGACCCAGTATACAGAGTCCGGACTCTACATCCGTTTCTGAACTTTCTGACGATTTTTCACGTCACCTCTTCAACCAGCCTCTTTCTTTCTGTTTTTCTTTGTTTTTATTTCTTCTTTTTTACTTTTCTTTGCCTTTTTTTTTCTCTTTTTCTTGCTCACCTATCTACTCCAAGACAATCGAATACCCGAATAATCTAAATAATAATGTTACTCACCATTGTCAATAAATTTTGTTTTGTGTTATATCGGACAGACTGAAAATAATTTACGAGAATAAAATAACACAAAGAAAATTTTATTTCAGTAAATTACAAACATTGCCGCATACATTGATTAGTGTTAAATGAACTCTGAAAAACATATATTTTAGTGAATGAATAAAATGAAAAAAAAAGAAGAATATTCTCCGATATGTTGCACTTAAAAAGCAACATCAAATAAGATACGATTGTCCTAAAGATCAAGGAATTTCTACAGCAGAATATTTGTTTTTATATCTTGGGTTACTGCCCTCAGATAATCTATATCTTGTGTTTAACAAAGACCTACTGGCAGGTCGAAACTGTAACACTTAAGGTTCAACAATATTATCAATAATTCTAGTCTGCAAACTAGGTCAAAGTTTAAAAAATATATTATTGTATTTTTGATACTGAGTGTTCACGTATTATGAGGAAAACTGCTTTTTATTTATTTAACATATAGCATAAATGTATATCACGTAAAATCAATTTATTTACCAGTATAAAGATAATTTAAAAGTACTTCAGAGATCGTTGTTAGAGAAGTAAATTCGTCTGTGTTAAAACGTTAATAATTTATGCCATATATTTTTCGTAATTGGCGCTATAAAATATTGTTTAAGATTGGTCAGAAGAAGTAGGGAATAGCAATTTATAAAATTCGTCGAGGAAAGAGGATACCGAAAATAAGCCAAAAGAGGTTAGAAGGGTATATATATTGAGACACTAATAGAGACGTACTATTAGAAGACAGAGATCCAACTGAATACGTTTCATGTTGTAAATATGGCATACACGTGTAATCGTCCACACGACTGTCTAAAAATGTTAAATTTATCATGGCTTCGTTAAAATTAATTACTTTATGTTTATACTCCACAAATTTATAATTAACAAAACACTATCTGGACAATGTCACTTTCACGTACAAGCGAATACATACACTTTTTGTCCGTGGGCGACAAATTCATTCCTCTGTGGTCCTCTCAAACAGAAAGCGTGTCACGCAGGACAGGGATATGATTTAATTTGTATTTTTAATTATTTAACGTCATTCAGAAAACATTATGGAACTTATCAATACATTTGATGCAGATGTATGCATTTACTCCGTATCGTTAACTATGATGGCTTAAAAATAATTATTCTTAGTAGAATCTCAGACAAGTTATGAAATTTGAAACGTGGGTATAAACAATTTATTTACACACACCACACAAAAAGGGATTATGCGTACTATTTGGCCAAACGCTTCGCATATATTAAACTTAAAAAATATTATGGCTACGTTCTTTGGGATGTAGGGTCGGATATTTATATTTATTTTTCTTCAATTTTTCTTTCAATATTGACCGTTTTGAGGAGCCTAAAGATATGTAGGTAAGAAATATTATATTTGCCAAGATATTTAATTATTTAAATATTTGTGATGTCACCACATCTGACAACATGTGTGTCTTGCCTCCAAATTTTACTGCCAACATCCCTAAATTCACTTGTTAGAAGCCGATTTCCTTTTATAGTTAATATTTATCATTTTGTGTAAGTGAGAGAATTAAATTATTGGGCCATAAATATTTAATACCGTTTTATAATGATATTTTTAACTAAGTAAGTATAATTATAAATAAATTTATGATTATATATATTATAATATTTATAATTAATATATTATATTATATATATGTATAATTATAAATAAATTTATAATTAATATATTATTTTTTCCCAATAACAAATAGCCGATACCCAACACAGCTGTGTATTTTTAAAAATAAATGAGAAAGACGAAGTAATTCATTTTTTCATTTTCAATGAATAAACCAATTCTGGTCGAACGCCTGCCTGTGTTAGCGAAAAAAGTTATTTATTCAAATATTGGTATAGGATTGTTTTCTTTATTGTGTTTGTAAGTCTTTTGGCTTTTAATCAAAATATTATTTATTTAAATATTTATTATTTTCATAGCAGTTTTATTCATTTTAACAACATGCCGTGTTGTAATCAGTGGCTTTTTAAAATTGTTTTTCTCAATTTGTTGATAATATAGGCCGTTTGCAGTAAGGTAAAGAAAAAAATTCTCCTTGGCTTACCGGGACGACTAGCAGACTTATATGACACATTCTCGATTAGGAGTTACATGTGTCTGATTTTTCTAATAACAATTAGCGATGGATTTTTTCAATCTTATAAATAAAAAAGAGTGTATGTATGTTTGTATGTTTGTTTGTATGTTTGTTTGTATGTTTGTTTGTATGTTTGTTTGTATGTTTGTATATTTGTATGTTCGTTATACAAATCTACACCGGTAGAGCAAATTTCACCAAATTTCGTACACGTGTTCTTTACGACCAGGAAACAAACACTGTCGGGGTGAGACATGTCTACCACCCCCAGAAGCGGGGGTGCACGGGGGTTGAAATATTTAAACATGCTAAAACAGCCGATATTTTAGTCGGATAATAATTTTTAGGGGTCCAAGATATTTATGGTGTTTCTACCGATGTTTTCTGAATATAATTTTCATCCCCTACACCCTGGGAAAAGGGCACCCTTAGGGTTTGGCGTGGAGAATACAAATCTATACCGGTGGATCAAATTTCACCAAATTTCGTACACGTGTTCTTTGCGACCAGGAAAACAACACTGTCGGGGTGAGACGCGACTACCATCCCCTGAAGCGGGGTGGACGGGGGTGGAAATATTTGAACATGCTAAAACAGTCGATATTTCAGTCGGATAAATATTTTTAGGGGTCACAGATATTGATAGTCTTTCCACCGATGATATCTGAATATAATTTTCAACCTCTACACCCTGGGGAAAGAGCACCCCTAGCGTTTGGGGTGGAGAGTACAAATCTACACCGCTGGAGCAAATTTCACCAAATTTCGTACACGGGTTCTTTGCGACCAGGAAAACAACACTGTCGGGGTGAGACGCGTCTACCAACCCCAGAAGCGGGGGTGGACGGGGGTTGAAATACTTAAACATGCTAAAACAGCAGGTATTAGATTTGGATAAATATTTTCGGGGTCAAAGATATTGATTGTGTTTCTACCGATGTTATCTGAATATAATATTTATCTCCTACGCCCTGGGAAAAGGTCACCCTTAGGGTTTGGGGTGGAGTTGCTTTACAGAAAAATAACGCGAATACAACCGAGTTTTGAGTCAAATCGAAGGTTATGGATGTCAGTGAGTTTACTTCGGATAAATATTTTTAATTGCCCATTTAACCCGAAAGGGTGGGGGTTGGAAGGGAAGATAAATAGTCAGTTCTTGCGCGTTCTTGGAGGAGAATTACGTGAATACTATTTCAACGGATGTTGTTGAAAATATAAATTCCTTTTGACATTAGTGGTGAGCTTGCTTAGGGCTGGGGGTGAGAATTGTCTATTATTCTAAAACTGCCAATATGTTATGTGTTTATGGGTAAACTAGATTGATAGTGTTTCTACCGATGTGATATGAGTAAAAATTCAACCCTTTCCACCACGGGAAAGTAGCAGATTTAGGGGTGGTGTTGCTCATACTATTTTAACCTATGTTGTAATAACATGGTTTAATCAAAAATAAAAGTGTTTCAGAACCATTGCTTTTTACACTCTTTTAAAAAGTTTTTATATTTTAAATTGTTATAAACATAATTTTACATTTATTCCGTAATTGAAGTTGTGTTATTGAGAATAAAGCAACAAATAATCACGGACAAATACATGTAACAAAAACTCTACATGCTAACGTAGTTTCTAATTTAGTTTAGTACAACTTCAATGAAAATATTATCCACGTAATCTACATTATTAGAACAATTGTTCTCAAAATCCTAAACCATATAAATCAGTCCATTAATAATCCCTTTTCTACCAGAACGAAAGGGCTTAATATAAATAATTATTACACTTAATCTTATAAATAAAAATGAGTGTATGTATGTATGTATGTATGTTTGTACGTTTGTATGTTTGTATATTTGTATGTTCGTTATACAAATCTACACCGCTGGAGAAAGTTTCACCAAATTTCGTACACGTGTTCTTTGCGACCAGGAAACAAACACTGTCGTGGTG
The DNA here is from genome assembly GCA_037074705.1 of Zhengitettix transpicula. Taxonomy (NCBI): domain Eukaryota; kingdom Metazoa; phylum Arthropoda; class Insecta; order Orthoptera; family Tetrigidae; genus Zhengitettix; species Zhengitettix transpicula. The sequence goes on from CM073591.1 coordinate 202,680,080, forward strand.
AGACGCGTCTACCACCCCCAGAAGCGGGGGTGGACGGGGGTTGATATATTTAAACCTGCTAAAACAGTCTATATTTCAGTCGGATAAATATTTTTAGGGGTCACAGATATTGATAGTGTTTCTACCGACTGTTGGGGTGAGACGCGTCTACCACCCCCAGAAGCGGGTTTGGATTATCAGTAGAGCACTTTTAGGTGTTGGGTGGAGGAACGCTGCAATAAAATAACGCGAATACAACCGAGATTGGAGTCAAATCCAAGGTTATGGATGTCATCCAGTTCAATTATAGCATCAAATTGGCCATTTAGCCCCAAGGGGCGGGAGTGGATGGGATGGAAATTTTCTAACATGTTAAATCATCGATATTGGCGTGGAATAAATAAATGCCGGGACCATTGACGTTGATAGCATTTCTACCGATGTTGTTTGTAGGCATGATAGGGGTGGGGCTGGAGGGTATTTCCTTGAAAATAACGGGAAAACAACCGAGATTCGAGTCAAATCGAAGGTCATGGATGTCCCTGAATTTCTTTATGACAATCTGGACAACGCGCGGGTATCGGCTGGGTTGGGATGAGTTACCGGCTGTTTTTTGCGTCGATTAAATATATTTCGGGATGAATTAGATTAATAAAATTTCCCTACATGTTCTCTGTGAATAATTTCAACCCCTTTCGGACTCATAAGGGTGCACCCTTAATGGTGGGCGTGAAGTAGCATTACATAAAAAGAGACCAGAAACTATCGGGACTGTCACTGAGTTTAATTAATTTCCTTGAAAATAACGGGAAAACAACCGAGATTCGAGTCAAATCGAAGGTAATGGATGTTGCTGAATTTATTTATGATAATCTGGACAACGCGCGGGTATCGGCTGGGTTGGGATGAGTTACCGGCTGTTTTTTGCGTCGATTAAATATATTTCGGGATGAATTAGATTAATAAAATTTCCCTACATGTTCTCTGTAAATAATTTCAACCCCTTTCGGACTCATAAGGGTGCACCCTTAAGGGTGGGCGTGAAGTAGCATTACATAAAAAGAAACCAGAAACTGTCTGGATTGTCACTGAGTTTAATTAATTTCCTTGAAAATAACGGGAAAACAACCGAGATTCGAGTCAAATCGAAGGTAATGGATGTTGCTGAATTTATTTATGACAATCTGGACAACGCGCGGGTATCGGCTGGGTTGGGATGAGTTGACCGGCTGTTTTTTGCGTCAATTAAATATATTTCGGGATGAATTAGATTAATAAAATTTCCCTACATGTTCTCTGTGTATAATTTCAACCCCTTTCGGACTCGGAAGGGTGCACCCTTAAGGGTTGGCGTGGAAGTAGCATTAGATAAAAATGAAACCAGAAACTATCAGGATTGTCACTGAGTTTAATTATGGCATTAAACTTGACCGTTTAAGTCCCCAAAGCGGGAGTGGTCGGGGGTGAAAAATTTCAAACATGTTAAACGGTCGATATTTGCGATAATTATTTCCTGGGGTTGATTACTTTGAAAGTATTTATACCGATGTTGTTTGTGTATAATTTAACCCCTGTGAGGGGAGCAAGCTTAGGGGTGGCGTGGAGGTACGTTAAATAAAATCCCGCAAAAACAACCGAGATTCGAATCAATTCCGAGACTATGAATGTCGCTGAATCTAATTGTGACAACCTTGGTTAAGCGACGGGTTTGGGAGGTGTTGGGCGGGGGAATAAATTTTCAGACAATGTAATCGGCCGATTTTTGCGTGGAATACATTCTTTTTCATTATCGCATATTTGTGGGGGTGGTCATCTTCTAACATGTAAAAACGGCCGATATATTTAGTCAATGACTTCATCCCCCTTCGGCATGGGAGGAGAGCACATTTAGGGATAGGGTACGAGGAGCTTTACATAAAAATAGCGCAAAAGTAACCAAAATTGGAGTCTTATGGATGGTTATAAATAAATGACATCTCGGGCAACGCCGGACACCCAGCTAGTCTTATAAATAAAAAAGAGTGTATGTATGTTTGTATGTTTGTTTGTATGTTTGTATGTTTGTATGTTTGTATGTTTGTATGTTCGTTATACAAATCTACACCGGTAGAGCAAATTTCACCAAATTTCGTACACGTGTTCTTTACGACCAGGAAACAAACACTGTCGGGGTGAGACAGGTCTACCAACCCCAGAAGCGGGGATGCACGGGGGTTGAAATATTTAAACATGCTAAAACAGTCGATATTTTAGTCGGATAATAATTTTTAGGGTTCCAAGATATTTATGGTGTTTCTAATTATGTTTTCTGAATATTATTTTCATCCCCTACACCCATAGAAAAGGGCACCCTTAGGGTTTGGGGTGGAGAATACAAATCTATACCGGTGGATCAAATTTCACCAAATTTCGTACACGTGTTCTTTGCGACCAGGAAAACAACACTGTTGGGGTGAGACGCGCCTACCACCCCCTGAAGCGGGGGTGGACGGGGGTGATAATATTTGAACATGCTATTTCAGTCGGATAAATATTTTTAGGGGTCAAAGATATTTATAGTCTTTCCACTGATGATATATGAATATAATTTTCAACCTCTACAGCCTGGGGAAAGAGCACCCCTAGCGTTTGGGGTGGAGAATACAAATCTACACCGCTGGAGAAAATTTCACCAAATTTCGTACACGGGTTCTTTGCGACCAGGAAAACAACACTGTCGGGGTAAAACGCGTCTACCAAGCTCAGAAGCGGGGGTGGACGGGGGTTGAAATACTTAAACATGCTAAAACAGCAGATATTAGATTTGAATAAATATTTTCGGGGTCAAAGATATTGATTGTGTTTCTACCGATGTTATCTGAATATAATATTCATCTCCTACGCCCTGGAAAAAGGGCACCCTTAGGGTTTGGGGTGGAGATGCTTTACAGAAAAATAACGCGAATACAACCGAGTTTGGAGTCAAATCGAAGGTTATGGATGTCAGTGAGTTTACTTCGGATAAATATTTTTAATTGCCCATTTAACCCGAAAGGGTGGGGGTTGGAAGGGAAGATAAACAGTCAGTTCTTGCGCGTTCTTGGAGGAGAATTACGTGAATACTATTTCAACGGTTGTTGTTGAAAATATAAATCCCTTTAGACATTAGTGGTGAGCTTGGTTAGGGCTGGGGGTAAGAATTGTCTATTATTCTAAAACTGCCAAAATGTTATGTGTTTATGGGTAAACTAGATTGATAGTGTTTCTACCGATGTGATATGAGTAAAAATTCAACCCTTACCACCACGGGAAAGTAGCAGATTTAGGGGTGGTGTTGTTCATACTATTTTAACCGATGTTGTTTGCATTAATAACGACGTTTAATCTTCTTATAAAGAAAAATGAGTGTATGTATGTATGTATGTTTGTATATTTGTATGTTCGTTATACAAATCTACACCACTGGAGAAAATTTCACCAAATTTCGTACACGTGTTCTTTGCGACCAGGAAACAAACACTGTCGGGGTGAGACGCGTCTACCACCCCCAGAAGCGGGGGTGGACTGGGATGGAAATATTTAAACATGCTAAAACAGTCGATGTTTCAGTCGGATAAATATTTTTAGGGGTCTAAGATATTTATAGTGCTCCACTGATGATATCTGAATATAATTTTCAACCTCTACACGCTGGGGAAAGAGCACCCCCAGCGTTTGGGGTGGAGAATACAAATCTATACCGGTGGATCAAATTTCACCAAATTTCGTACACGTGTTCTTTGCGACCAGGAAACCAACACTGTCGGGGTGAGACGCGTATACGACATCCAGAAGCGGGGGTGGACGGGGGTTGAATTATTTAAACATGCTAAAACAGTCGATATTTCAGTCGGATAAATATTTTTAGGGGTCACTGTTATTGATAGTGTTTCTACCGACTGTTGGGGTGAGACGCGTCTACCACCCCCACAAGCGGGTCGGGATTATCAGTAGAGAACTTTTAGGTGTTGGGTGGAGGAACGCTGCAATAAAATAAGGCGAATACAACCGAGATTGGAGTCAAATCCAAGATTATGGATGTCGTCCAGCTCAATAATAGCATCAAATTGGCCATTTAGCCCCAAGGGGCGGGAGTGGATGGGATGGAAATTTTATAACATGTTAAATCATCGAAATTAGCGTGGAATAAATAAATGCCGGGACCATTGACGTTGATAGTATTTCTACCGATGTTGTTTGTAGGCATGATAGGGGTGGGGCTGGAGAGGATTTCCTTGAAAATAACTGGATAACAATCGAGATTCGAGTCAAATCAAAGGTAATGCATGTCCCTGAATTTATTTATGACAATCTGGACAACGCGCGGGTATCGGCTTGGTTGGGATGAGTTGACCGGCTGTTTTTTTGCGTCGATTAAATAAATTTCGGGATGAATTAAATTCATAAAATTTTCCTACATGTTCTCTGTGTATAATTTCAACCCCTTTCGGACTCATAAGGGTGGGCGTGAAGAAGCATTACATAAAAAGAAACCAGAAACTATCGGGATTGTCACTGAGTTTATTAATTTCCATGAAAATAACGGGAAAACAACCGAGATTCGAGTCAATTCGAAGGTATTAGATGTCCCTGAATTTATTTATGACAATCTGGACAACGCGCGGGTATCGGCTGGGTTGGGATGAGTTAACCGGCTGTTTTTTGCGTCGATTAAATATATTTCGGGATCAATTAGATTAATAAAATTTCCCTACATGTTCTCTGTGTATAATTTCAACCCCTTTCGGACTCATAAGGGTGCACCCTTAAGGGTGGGCGTGAAGTAGCATTACATAAAAAGATACCAGAAACTATCGGGATTGTCACTGAGTTTAATTAATTTCCTTGAAAATAACGGGAAAACAACCGAGATTCGAGTCAAATCGAAGGTAATGGATGTTGCTGAATTTATTTATGACAATCTGGACAACGCGCGGGAATCGGCTGGGTTGGGATGAGTTGACTGCTGTTTTTTCGTCAATTAAATATATTTCTGGATGAATTAGATTAATAAAATTTCCCTACATGTTCTCTGAGTATAATTTCAACCCCTTTCGGACTCGAAAGGGTGCACCCTTAAGGGTTGGCGTGGAAGTAGCATAAGATAAAAATAAACCAGAAACTATCAGGATTGTCACTGAGTTTAATTATGACATTAAACTTGACCGTTTAAGTCCCCGAAGCGGGAGTGGTCGGGGGTGAAAAATTTCAAACATGTTAAACGGTCGATATTTGCGATAATTATTTCCTGGGGTTAATTACTTTGATAGTATTTTTACCGATGTTGTTTGTGTATAATTTAACCCCTGTGAGGGGAGCAAGCTTAGGGGTGGGGTGGAGGTACGTTAAATAAAATCCCGCGAAAACAACCGAGAATCGAATCAATTCCGAGACTATGAATGTCGCTGAATCTAATTGTGACAACCTGGGTAACGCGACGGGTTTGGGAGGTGTTGGGTGGGGGAATAAATTTTCAGACAATGTAATCGGCCGATTTTTGCGTGGAATACGTTCTTTTTCATCATCGCATATTTGTGGGGGTGGTCATCTTCTAACATGTAAAAACGGCCGATATATTTAGTCAATGACTTCATCCCCCTTCGGCATGGGATGTGAGCACATTTAGGCATAGGGTTCGTGGAGCTTTACATAAAAATAGCGCAAAAGTAACCAAAATTGGAGTCTTATGATATATAAATGACATGTCGGGCAACGCCGGGCACCCAGCTAGTAAAATAAATAAACTTAAGTAATGAATTTTTTATTTCTGTACTAGCTGAGTTCCCGCTGTTGCCCGAGTATTTATTTAAATTAATTCGGAGTAGGAATTTATTAGACATACTCTTGGTAAATATTTAATTTAACGAGCTTCAATAGCACCAGTGTTTGGAACACTTACCCATTACGGTCCCCTCCCTGACCTAACCCCTCGGAATTTAACCTCAAATAAACCAGGATGATGACTGACGGTATTCGGAATAATCGCCTACTACATATAAAAGTGTACAAATATCACAACGAATTAAAACAGTAAAACTACTCGCTAACTTAATAAAGTATAAAACTACTATCGGTACCTGAATGGAGTAAAGAAATACTATCATTAACTAAAAAGAAACCAAAATATATATCGAACCTTAAGAAAATCGAAAATTTTCTCGATAACTTAAGAGGGTCAAACATACTCCGGGTAACATTTTCTCAACAGTGTCCACCTCCACGAAGATGAACATAAAATGTAATCAACCACAATGATTAATGCGAGATTTAATTCAGCGACACCTCTAACCCCGGAATCGACACTAATATTGGTCTTCTTTGCATTATTTGTTTATGTAAATAACTTCCACTACTACCATTAGCGTTGGGGTACTTCCCTTGTCTTTTGGAGTTGAAATTAGATACTTAAAAATTCTAGAATGACGCTATCTAATTAAGCGACCCTGAATACGTTTTATTCGATGATAATAATGGGCCCTACCGACTCTAGATCTGCAGGTGGAGAAGGTGGTATTTTAAAACATTTTTAAATACCACCTTCTCCACCTGCACACCTAGAGTCGGTGGGAGCGTCTTAACCCCTCAGCGTTTGTTCCTGCATCGTAAGTAACATGAGTAAAAATTTTCATAGAAATTCACCTACTCATACAAGACTGTAATCGGAAATTTGTTTCACCACCTTCCACCCCCACTCCTAGGGGCTCAATTTCATATTAACCAGTATGGTAAATGTCAGAATTAAACTCAGTGACATCCATAACCCCAGGTTCAATACCACTCTCCGTTGTTTACTCATTACTTTATGTAACGGTCTTTCACCTACATCCTCTCCCACCCCCACATCTAAGGGCTAAATTATTACTAAACTGACATAGTTAATATCAGAATGAAACTCATTGATATCTATAACCCTGGATTTGACACCAAAGTCGCTTGTTCGCGTTATTTTTATGTATCGCCCCTCCAACCCGTCCCTTATTAATGCTTTAAATATTATACTTTAAAAACTACTGGATAGAAATTATTAATCACATCAACCCTGAAAAGTAATTAATCGACGGTAATGTTTTTCGTTTTAACATGATTTAAATAGCCCCTTTGGAGTTTCGTAACACTTCAAAAACCCGACAGAAACCTTTGCAGGAGTGCACACAACAACTCACAAAAGTTTCATCGCAATCAGATAACTTGGTTTAGGAGTGCACAGGGGACACGCACAGACTGACATTCATTTGTATATATATATTGAGAGATAATATTTCACTTCATTCTGGTTGAATCTCCTGTCAAGGTAAATAAAAAAATACTTATTAAATTACATATTTTTATCTGCATTAAATTTTTTCTTTACTATAGCTGAACGTCCAGTAGGTGTTATTCTAAATGTTACTATTTATTCAAATTTTCTTTTATTTCCATAGAATTTCCACGAACGTCTTGTCTGTGTTGATCTCTGCTAGTTGATTACACGAATCCGTACTGATTAATTTAATTATAATTGTTAGTTTTAGTATTCTTAGACTATTGGAGAATAGTGCTATTACGGCTATAAGTCGTGCAGGTGGATTTTATTGGAGATATTTCATGATTTCTTTTGTTTCTTATGGAAGTAAGTGTGTTTCTTTTACTTAATTAACATTTACATATATTTTTATCCCAATTTTTTAAAATATTTTACTATTTAATGAAAAATAATTGTTTCTTTAGAATTTATTATGGTGTAAAGCCTAGTGGGGTACTTGGAACAATAAGGTATTGTAAACATATTAAGTTTTAATAGTTGAAATTTGTATATAATTTTTTACTTTGTAACACTAGAGTCGACGGGAACTGGGTTTTAACATTTCTAATAACGATTACTATCCTGCAAAATATTTTTTGGTGTGTATCGCAATGTTTGTTGCTTATTGAAAATAAAGGAGGGTAAAAGTTTTATACTAAACTTGCCTTGTTGTTGAAGTCGCACATCATTTGGTGAGTGGCGTCATCTCATTACTTTATGCTGACCTCTGAGCAGGTCGAAATTAAGTCACACATTTTTAAGTACTTGTATCTACGTAATATTTAACTTTTCACTAAATCATTTTTTCTTTCTTAAAGCGGTCAAAAATAGCTAAAAATAAAATCAATAAAATCTACATTTACGTCTCTACGATGCTTACACATTAGAGAATCCTCCTAGAATGTATATTTCTCTCATAACACTATATGACTCTCTCTTTAAGCTCACATATTTCAAAAATCACTCGTGCTTTTCCTTCACTTTAAGAAGTTTTTAATTTACATTAAAAATTGAGAAGTTGAATCATTTCATAGAATGTTTATTTTTTTATTGATCTTCATGAAATAAACTATGTTCCAGATTTCGCTACACCGTAACTTGAATATTTTCTGGCGGTCGATCTGATTCTCCAGAAACAATAAAATTATGGAGGAAGCGAAAGTCAAAAATTAACTGTAACACACTCCATTGTAAGTACTCAGAATTCTTTTAAAACTACAGATTAACTCGGATAATAATAATATTATTATTTCGCCCTCCTCGAAAATTGGTAGTGTATTGACGAATACGAAGTTGTAATTTAATGCTTAATTCTGCAATACACATTTCTTTTGTATTAAGAACTGTGAATTTGTAGACTGAAGGTTTTCTCGGTGTAGATAGCTGATGGATTTCTCTTCGGAGCTTACGAATTTCGACGAATTTACTCGAGATATTTTCGTCAAATGTGAATTTAACTGTAAATTCTTGTTTTAGAACATTCTATCTCAGTCGATGGTGTAATAGACATTTGTTTATATCAACTTTACTAACTGGTTTTAGCTCAGACAAAATTAAGTTTTCAAGGTTTCTCGTGAACCAATAAGTCGGTTTGTTGAGTTCTCCGGTCTAATAATAATCCCTAAACAAATATTATTTCTCAATATTTTCCTAAAATATCCATCATTTTAGATATCTATTGATAATGAGCATAAGAAAAATTAATTACGAATAATATATAGGAAATCTAAACTACCGGCGTGGGGGGGGGGATGGGGGTTATCGGCCTGGATTATAATTTTGGATAAAATATTCGTTCAGCCTTGGCGAAAATTCCCAAAATCCCAGGGCTAGGGTGGTATATTACTACTGGAGGGAGTAGGTCGATGAAAAAGTGATTGGTGAGAAACATGATCACGTGGTGTCCAAAATACTCCAGGGAGATAAAGAGAAAAATGAGGTAAAAATTAAGGAGGGGAGAAACTGAAGGGTAGGTTTTGATTAGAACATGAGGCAGAAGGAGAGTTGAATCTTAATTTGTAGGCAAAAGTATTTTAAGTCTGAGATGAGAATTTGGAACAGATTTAGATCCGACACTAAACAGGGCGAATTGAGTTGCATTTTCCTGCATTTTTTAGGTATTGGAAATCAGATTAAATTTTAATCTATAAGCCAATGTTGAGGCTTGAACAGGTTTTTTTTATATATATTTCACATGCTATCATGATGAGATCCCCTCCAGCGAAGAGAACTCCTAAATCACGTTTATAAATGTGTTGGCCATTTTATTTTCAGTTTTTTTATTACATAATTTTCTAATAGTGGTTATAATAACATGGACAGTCATCGAAACGTCGCATGTTTCCAACGAACTTACCCGGTTGGAATTCCGAGAGAATTTCATCTAGAAAAAACATGTGTAGCAAAATAAAAAATCAATTAATAATCGTATAAGTCTCATGCCAGTTTTTTAAATATATTATTAATAATATTGTTAAGTAAATTGAATTTTAAAATAATTTTTTCCTCTCATTTATACAAAATTTTATATCATCCGTTACACTATTCCTTTTACAGAAGTTGATAAATAAACTGTGTTTATAACTTATAAACATTTTAACCATCGTTCTTCTCGAGTCAATTCAGAAATTTCATACCGATTGATATCATCTCTATTACTGTTGAAATAATATTCATAATCTTTAAGAGTATTTAGTTTGTATATTTTTAGGGGAGAGATATTCACATCTGATGTTGTTTTATCTTTGCCTTGATGGAATAATGCTGTATTTTTTGCTTGACTGTGAACAACATTAATAAATAATTTTAAAAGTTGCAGAGAAATTTTATTCCGTTGGTTCGAAGAAACATATATTTGCTCAATCTTGGTGTGACTGGAGAATGGAAGTAAGAAAGGTGAGAGTAATCGATATAGTATTTCGTTAATGCGAACACGGATCGGATCAGACTATTATATATGTTATCATCATATTAATTAATTAAAAACTGAGCAGCTCTACTTTTCTTGTGGTATTCACGAATTGATGGGCGTGATGGTGATTTTTTCTACACATTTTTGAGGACCAGCCATTTTCTTTAAATTTTTCCATGAATTACACAAGTTTAATATTGGTACAAACTTAAGTAGTAAGTACAATAAATCTAATATCAGCCATACATCTCGTCATTTTCTTTATTAATGATTTTTTTTAAATTGTAAAGAAAAAGTTTTGACTACATATATATTTGAATAGGAAAATTGTTTCAGAAATTAGGCATAATCCGTAGGATACGAAAGCGATCAACGTCTTCGGACGATGAACAAAGAATTGTATATTCCCTGTGTCGATAAGTTTCCCGTCAAAGCGCAAAGGGGGCGATTTAATTACGGCAGATAATCCCGCTGACGTCATGCCTACTCGGGACTTACAGGCGACGTCTCCAGGTGGTTTCTCAACAGAGGAGAAGAACATTCATTAGCAAACAAGTGACCTCAAAATTCACAAATATTTCAAACGCGTTTGAGGCTGTGCCGCTATTCAAAAACAATATCATAAATTGAGAATTATATGAACAGAACTTTTCAAATTTAATTCAGTAGATGATAATAATGTAAAAACAAACATAATAAGCAATATACAACAAAATGTTTAAAACTATTCCTTAATATATATCAGAAACCTTATTTCAAAAATTTCTAGAAATTTTCAAACAATGCTGTACAGAAACTGAAGACAAAATTGTAAATCTACTGTCGTACTATTAAAAATAAATCATACATTAAATTAAAAAGTAGAATCTACAACCACAGAAAGTACTCTAAGATTAGTACTCAAAGAAAACAGTATCTGTACACCACCTAAATTTGAAACAATTAATTATAAGGATTTTTGAAATTGCGTGACGAGCCTCATAGCCTTAAACGTAGATTGTCGCATGATATATACATACATAAAAACAAAGGAAAAGGGATGAATTCAAAAGAAGAAAGTGCCGAATAGTAAAACACTACGTAAAACTGTTGGTTTTATTCTCTTAATTTCTTAATGTTTCTAGCAATAATATTCAACTGTAACTTTAATTTCGACAAGTATCGAGAGTTTTAGACGATATAATAAAGAAATCATTGACTACCAGGTACAATTTACTTATATAGTTATCTATATAATAAAATAGGATGTATATTTGTATGTATGTATTTACGTTAATCTCCATACAATTTAAACGCGTTGACTGATTGCAACCAAAATTGGTACATATATTCTTCAAATCACGAGAAACGGTACTGTGGGAATTGAGAAACCCCTAGCATAAAGGTGAAAATAATTATAATTAAAAAATGTGATAATTGTGTTAAATTACTGTGCACCAAAATACAATGACGTCACGCGAGACAGAGACGTTACTACGTGACGAACAAAGGTAATAGATCCGTTTTCGGTAATAAAATAAAGCAGAAACATTTTAATTGAATAAAAAGTATAATTTTATCCAATAATACTCCATAGAATGATAATAAAAAACAATACGAAATACTTTACAATCCTTGCGGAAAATGTAATTTAATTTTCGTGCTATACTTTAATATGACGACTATCTGTTTACATTGTGAACGTGGTTATCAATTTCATCAATTTAATCTTTCGTAATCTCTGAAGACTGAGGGACAATTATATCCTGCAATACTCAAGGAGTATATTTAAGTATTCTAAATTCGAAAGTGTGTTTGTTGGTATTGATGCAATAAAATTCATTGTTTTTTTAGCTGTTAAATGAATGCACTATCGTTCGAAACTATGTATGGTACTAGGAACAGTTAGATCTAGGTTAAATCACTTCTTGATTTAAGATTAATATAGAATTAAATACTTTTTCTGGTTTATGTAAATAAGAACACGGGCAACGCCGTAGTAGTCTTATACAGGAATTACGTTAATGAAACATTAGTATTTTGTCGGAGGTACCGGCAAATTAGTGACAGTTTAGGTCTGGACTATTCAGGAGAAAAATAAATTCAAGAATGAAGAAATATAGTAAAGGACTGATATATTACCAAGTTGTTATTTTTATTTATATAAATAAATATAGATAATTTATATAAATTAAATGTAAATATTTCAAATTGTGATATCAATAATAGCGAAATAAATGTTTTGAAGAAATCCAAAATTCTATTCACCCTGACATAAAAAAGTAGGATTCTTACAATTAAAATTTCAAACTAAACTCATTAAAGCGAATATTAAAGATACATACAAAATCAATGTACTATCTACTAATGGCTGAATAACCCAGTAGGTGGTTGTGTTGATATATTTCCTAATTGTTAAATTAACTTTTCATAAAAAAGTCTAGCTCTAATCAATATTTCTCGGTTTATCACCCGGGTGAATTTTTGTCAAGAAACATACCTGACGATAGCAATGATAATCGCAGCTTTAAAATGTCGATTTCACTTTTCATTGCTTAACTCTAGGATACATGATTTTTAAAATCTTCGTTTCATATCTGGTATGCAGCCAAAATTTATTTCAGTATTGCTTTAGGCGTTTACCCCAGGAACTTCATTGCTGATAAAGGATAAAGTCTTCTCGGGATTCAAGCAGGGGAAACTCGTCGATATCCTGCGACGTTTCGATGACTGTCCACATCGTCATTTTCTGGAGAAGAATTGGTAATAACGTACGTTTCTAACATACTCGAGGTCAATCATCCCAGACTAAATATTTTGTGATTCCATCTGCCTATGCGACAACAGCTTACAATAGGTCGAAATTTCCAAAGTCAGCGCCACTCTCGCTTTATAAATGTATATTTAAGATAATTTCTTTTAAAAAAATTTCACTCTCTCAGCATTTATCAAAAGTAATCTATTTTACACTCCAAACGATACAGTGTAAGTCAAACTACTACTTCTGAACGAAATGTAACACAATAAACAACTTTCAAATAAAAAAAGGGGAAAATATATAATTGGAAAAACATTCCATGCTACTCAGAATTACGAATGATGATTCAATCACAGATTATTGATGTTTTTTGCTGCTATTCTTGTGTTTAACCATTGCGCCACCTTGTGGAGAATGTGACGAAACAACGAAGGAAATTAAATGTAAATTACCTATACGCGTGGATAATACTGATTCGAAAGTGTTTCCCCAATTCATATAGAATCAGGCTATTGTAGTGTGATCGTGTAACGCATTTATAATTTTTGGTGGTAAAATTTTTCCATAGTGACCTTAACACCAGATAGAAAGTACGGACAAAATGGAACAAGAATTTTCTCTTTAGTAAGCGAAACAGGACGCCGGGAACTGGATTCATCGGGGGGGACAATTTGTCTTGGCCACGTAGATGAGTTGAAAACGGTCAGCGCAGATGTGAGAGTTGCCATACAGAGAGCGGGGATAGTAAATTTCTTGTAAAAACGGACTGGATGATCGAGAGAGAGGTTCTAGTTTGGCAAGCTGCATCTGGATGCAGACAAAATATGTTGCTATGATTATTCAGATAGTTGAGGATTGCAGAGCTTGAAATCAAATGAGCTCTGAAGACGACGAATTGCAACGAGACTGTACAGGAAGCCGTGTGGCTTAAACTGACCGGATAATTGATGATTATTTTCTGTAGGAGACAGAAGAAGAGACCCTGCTCGCAATTACTCGATAACCGGCTGAACTTTATGAAAGCAAATCCCGTAGTTGTCTCTTATAACATTTCTAAAAATTTAGAAATGTCATTTTCATGCTAGTTTAGTTTCGTATTCAACTCTGAGTTGATTTTTTTATTTTACAGTGCGCACTTTGTACATATGCAATATTTGGGTTTAATTATTTTGTAAATCAAAAAAAAATTGTGTTATTAAATTCAAGTAAATTATATCAAACCAAATTAATAATAAATTAAAGTAATCTAATCTAATAAATACCTTCTGGAAATAAAACAGAGTGTTCGTTTGTTTGTATGTTCCTCATACAAATCTACACCTGTGGAGTACATTTCACCAAATTTCGTACACGTGTTCTTTGCAACCAGAAAACAAATTCTCGGGTTGAGACACGTCTACCACCCCCAGGAGCGGAGGTGGAAATATTTATACGTACTAAACGGCCGATATTTGAGTCAGATAAATATTTATAGTGGTCAAAGAGATTTATAGTGTTTCTACCCATGTTATCTGTGTATAATATCAACCCATTACAGCATGGGAAATGAGAATAATCTAATATTATCATTTAATAAACAAACGAAACAGTCAATATGTCAGAAAGAATGTGTATTAATTAATTGAAACAAAAATTCACTACAATACGACGTTTCTGAAACATTTTGACTACTTCAGGGAATATACATTTTTGCATACATGTATGCTAAATTAGAAAAAAAAAATTCAGTCCTATGAACGAACCGTCGTATTGTTATGATTTTTTGTTTTACCTAATTAATACACATTTTATCTAACATATTTGGTTTTGTTTATTTATTAGACAATAAATGTAGTGTCGTGTGGTTTAAGAATTTATTGGCTTTATCATTTTAAACCAGAATTTCATATTTGGCGTCCAACTGTGATGCGTCATAAATGTTTAGCAAACATTGCAGTATTTCCCTAAGGTATTAAGAAATAAACATTTTCTTCTGGCTCGCGCAGAATTATTCAGGGCTTGAAACTAGGAGATTTCGTGTATACGAAATAAACCACAGCAATGTATGAGCTCCTGTTCAACATTGTTTACGAGAGAGACCCGTTACTAGAATGTACCTTTTTTTTGGAAACCGATGTTGCACCTCCTATTACGATATATAATGTATGCAACATACAATGTTAGTATACCTAAAAAAATAATACGTGTAAATAAGTGGTACGCGTCAGATCTATTATGTCAATCTATTTCGCTTCCCACTTCTTCCGGAGGGAAATAACCTCATTTGTTCCTGCATACAAGTGGAATTGCCGGAATCTGCAGTAGACAGATGAGATGCTCGCGAGAATGCCGGGGCCTTATTTCTCTGGGGGCAGGATCGCAACAGACAACACTTTGTTTTTTTCTTTATTGTAATTGTTGTAGCATGTGATCATCCGGACATATACTTGCTCTAACTTAAATGCGACTTACAGAAAGAGGTTTAGCAGAAATTGGATGGGGGAAGCAGGTACGTGGTGAATCACGTTTCTGACATATTATGGTTTGAGAACGTTTCTGATGAAATTTCATAGAAATTGTTTGACGTATATAACTTTTATGAAGATAAGGATAAGTTTTCAAGTTTTATATTTCTGCAGATAACATCAAATTCATTACTTGTGTAACTTTTATTTTATATAAATTAAAAAATGTATTCTCATATCTGTCGACCATTAAGTAGCTTTATTCTGCAAAAACGAATACTCCATTTATGAAGAGTAAGATTACTACTGTTTAAGATTCAAATGATTTTGGTATTCTCTGCCTATTAATAAAAAGCCGATTCTCATTATCTTGAATGAAGTTTAAGGTTTCCAAAATATATACACTAAGTTAATCCAGTATCTTTGACGCGGCAATAGTTTGATCTGCACTCCTATGGTGTGATCGTGTACATCATTTGTAATTTTTCGACGATAAAATTTACATATTGGCCTTAACGTCATATAGAAAGTGTCTATCAATGCAACCAGAATTTATTTTTCTAAGGAAAGCACGACGCCGGGATGGATGCAGTTTTTTTTGTCTCGACCACGCAGGGGGTGATCAGAGCAGTTGAAAAGGGTCAGAGTAGATGTGAAAGTTTTCACGGAGACGGCAAAGGAAGCTGTTTGTCAAAAGCGGATTAGAGGGTTGGAGAGAGAAGATTGAGTTAGGCAAGGAGCGTCTGTTGTGATGCAGCCTTCGAGATACGATTCAGACAAAATATGCTGTTAGGTTTATCCAGACCGTTATTATTGAGGATTACAGAACATCAGATAAAATATTCTCTGAATGTGTCTGTTTTTCATGGAGACTGCAGAGGAAGCTGTTTGGCTAAAAGTGATAGGAAAATTTGGGGAGAGAAGATCGAGTATGACAGGAGATAAAGATCAAATATACTCGGAATGAGGACGTGCTGTAGGAAACAAAAGAAGAAGGGACGCCGCTCGCCAATTCCCGATGACACCGCGGATGCATTTATAAAAAAAATCAATTGTCATTTACATGCCAGGGTTTGTTATTAAAGTCTGAGATAGTTCTTATTTAGCGTGGCCCACTTTCCATATATGGATTAACTATTTAAAATTTTGGCAACATTAATGTGAAAATTAAATAAATTTTGTATAACTAAATTAAAGTAATTCTATAAAAATAATGAATAATAAATTAATGTAATTATATACATACAAATGTGTTGTCTCAATAGTCAACCATACCACAATCCTTTACAGCTCCTGTTTCCTAAGTTTCGTAGAGAATTACTACAGCAAAAGTCACGAAGGAAGGCAGGTGGCGCTTATTGAGGGAGGGAAGGCGGCGCGGAATTAATACATTCGCGACATGGTCAAACGCGGTCGAGCTATAAGCGCTTAATAATGTCTGATTGGCTACTTCAGGGAAGGGGTAGTACCTACGAAGAAAGATATTAAGGTTGACCACCAAGGAATTTGATGCGGACAATACATACAGTTAATCTCCAAAAACGCGATAGACCAAAAATTACAGCTGTAAATTAATCTCAGGATTTTTGTGTCTACTTGTTGAGTAACGGTAAGACAGAAAGTAGTTTAATTCGTTGAATTTTTTACTGACCAGTTTATAAACACAAAATGGTATTTGTCTGAAACATTTTTCTGTTGACTGATAAAAAGAAATACTCGTACCAACAAAAATTTGAACATTTGTTCTTTTAAAGATTTAGGTTTAACATGTTTGCTTTGAACAATACATTACAACTTTTCCATGCAGCGTCTGTCAAGCCCAGTCTCGTCAGTTAAATAATTATCGGTATACTGGAAAAATTTAAGACGGTGAATATATATTTTTGACTGTCGTTGAGATATAATTTTTGTGAACGATGTGTTTTGGTTTGTTAAAAAATAGGAAGACGAGAGATTGGTGGATAATTTTTCACTACTTTGAGAACTATCGAAAATATTTTCTCTCACCGTTAAACCCAACTGAATGAGATCAGTTTAAGTTACGGATCATAATAATAATTTCGGCTATTGTTACTGGCTTCATAAAAAAAAATTTTTGTGCGAAAAGATTTATCATTTTTTTGAAGGGAACTATAATATGTTGTAGTGGTAGGTTTTTTAAATGATAAAGTAAAGGAATATTTTACAGAATTTAATAATCATTTAACTGAACATGACGAAAATTAAATTAAATTAAATAAATACAAATGATGCGTGTTCAGTTAGCCGGGCTAAACAATTGGATCCCTTAATCCCAAGTTAAACCATGGTTTACGGTAATTTCCCCAGGAGCGTCAAGGATTGAGACACTTGGCAGTTACCTCGCGTTGATCTCTGGCCGTGATCATGTGGAACCCTCGATCTCTCCGAGTCCTCTGGATGATACAAGTTTGGGGGTGTACGATCGTCCCTGGCGACGGTTCGTCGAGGAGTCTCCTTACACTTGCTTTACAGCCCCTTCGCTGGATGGGAAATATCGATGTTCTCGACCAATTTTCGATCGATCTTTCCTGAACCAAGAAATGTGATTGGTTCAGGCAGTCACGTGTTAATTCAATTTCTGGGATTTTTGGAAAAACGTTTCCCACGGTGTGACAATCCAGGTAACTTCCGATGGTCAGAGTTGTTCTCTGTTCCCATTGGAACAGTCGGCCAGCTGCCTCTTAAACTGGTCGAGGTACGGAGAAGGGAATGCTGCGTACCACAGCAAACTCTTCCCCCGCTATCGGAAGGGCGTGGGACAAGTACCCAATGCCCGGCCTACCTGATGCAGGTTTTTCTAGGGTTTTCCCTGAATTACTTTTAGGCGAATGCCGGGTAGGATCCTTAAACTATAGCCCGCGGGCCCTAGTTAACCCTTGGCTACCTTCCTCTACCCTTCCGCATCCCCCCTTTCAAATCCCTTCCTATGCTATTAAAGGGGAGTTGCCACTATGTGGATTACCCTCATGTACCCTGTTACCCTAAAAAAAATATTTTCTTTTGTGTATGGATTTTTAAGAATTGAAATTAAATCCATAAAATTTTCATTATATTTGGACCTTAAATTTAAGTACCTTATTGTATTTCTGAATTGAAAACATAAACAGTCACTTAACGACTATATTATGAATATTGGCATTTTCCAAAAAGTGTATTATGGCTTCCTCTTTGAAGTCTTTCTTTACGGAGGAATTTCAACCTGGAAGTGTGAGGAGTCATTTTTGTAGTTCTCGAATACATCAGCCACAAGATGTGATACTTGACTCTTAAATGTTCAGTATAGTTAGCATTCGTATTATAAATAAAATAATTATATATAAAAAAATGACGCTGACATTGGTTACTGTTTAAAAGCTGTTTTAGGCTTATGTAAGGTGAAAGCCATAGTAATTCCATTCCCTAAAATCAGTTGTATCTTTTGATTTTAATCCACGATTCAGGAATTGGATTTGTCTACTACTTTAATACCTCTGAAATATATTAGAAATCAACTTTTGACAATGAAAGGAATAATACTTGAGTAAGACGAAACTCACACATTTAAACTATATAATATCAGATTACTTAGGATTATTTATATCAAGTGATCAACTGAGATGGACATCACATTGACGCAATATATATGTATTAGCAACGAAGACGTGGGAAACGTCACAGCCGAGAAAAGAAACAGAGAGATGAAGTCTGAACAAATTAAGGACGATTTATGGAGTTTCTCGGACACCAGGACACGACTTCCCTCTCCAGCCTCATTACGACTAGTGGAGAGATCACGAGCCACTTACGGTAACTGCATATGGTGGTGAGCTATGACAATCCCATTCGGTTAAGAACTAAATTAGACACTAAAACTCAAACGAGCTTTGGCCAGAAGTACTATTTTTTTTTTCGTTGCAGAGTAAGGCCTGCAATTTTGTTTTGCTATAAAATGAATAAATTATTTTTTGACGTGGTATCCGAAAATTAAATAGAATATTTCAAATCATCTATATATTCAAAAACGATGATAACGAAAGTTTTGTACAGAATCGAGTATACTAAAATTTTTAACGAATAAATTTTGGGAGGAATCTTGTTTATAAACTACTATTATATCAATTATTAGTTCCGATAGGTAAGAATAAATAATGTGTAATCCTACACGCAGAGTACATGACTATTTTATCAGGCTCTCGTGTATTTTACAATCACCTGACGAAAGTAACAAGGATCCCAGAAACGTTGGGTGCTATTTATATCATCACTTTCGTTTGACTGTAATTGGCCATTTCACCAAATTGCAAGAATGTTGAAAATTTATGATTTGAATTGAAAAATTATATTAGAAGTAAAAGAAGAATATATACTGTAAATCATGTATGAATTGAAATATTGTATGACACAAAATTGTTACCGAATTAACAGAACAACAATTTTGAAACATGATGGAAGTAAAACAACGTATTGAAACATCGTTAAAGTGCTAAATAAAATATTATGAAATGTATTTAATTCGTCTAATTTATAATATTATATTCACTTTAATAAAGTAATAAGGGAAATAAATTAATAATATAATTAATGTATAGGCTAGAATTACAAATTTAAGGTAAGTTAAGCTTTTCCCCATTTTAAGAGCTCGTGTGTGGTCTGTATTCTACATACATACCATGGAATAATTTTATTAAAAAATTATTGTTTTTCATCCATGATACAATTATTCTTTCTTCCACCATTATAATTTCAAGGGTATTAACCCCGTATATTTAAGGGATTATATGATAATGTGATTCGTAGTTAATGTGACAACCAGTGGCGTTAAACATGGATACGTATTATTTACATTTGTTTTACATTTTCATCGTTCCATTATTTAATTAAGTATTCCATAAGACTGATTGCGTATAAAATTTCAAGCCATCGAATTTTCTGGAATTTATATGACTGACAACGACGTAATTTATATCTTGGATAACGTTTAGAAAATTTAGGACAATAAACTGAATTATTTTGTTGTTTTACGGATAATATGAAGTAGAATAATCTATTTGCCATAAATGCCTTCCGATTCGACCAACCGTAATGCCACACTTTATCTTGCTGATAAAAGTAAATCGGTATATGATAAACAAAACATAGCTAACCCCTCTCCCGCCAGTAACAACTCAGTTACTTTGTTGAGCGTGGTTTACAATGGAACAATTTATTATTTAAAATTATTACAGTACGTAGATTAAATAATTGAAAAAGGAAATTATTATAAATTATATTCAAATTAATGTCAGTTTTTATATTAATTGTTTTATTAGAGTAACAGGTTAATATATAAAATTGTTCTCGTATTGTGTATGTTTTCAAACTGCAAAAACGAGCCATTAGAATTATATCAGGTTCAGATGCTAGAGAAAGCTGCAGACCGCTGTTCAAAAGACTTCGTATTCTGACTCTACCTAGCGCTTACATATCAGAAATACTAAAATTTGTTAAACGCAACATGAACATTTTTGCAAGTAACGTGGACAATCATGGCTATGACACA
This sequence comes from Zhengitettix transpicula, assembly GCA_037074705.1. Taxonomy (NCBI): domain Eukaryota; kingdom Metazoa; phylum Arthropoda; class Insecta; order Orthoptera; family Tetrigidae; genus Zhengitettix; species Zhengitettix transpicula. The sequence goes on from CM073591.1 coordinate 202,700,990, forward strand.
AGAAACCGTTCAGTTCTCAGGTCTGACAAGCACAGCCTCAGTCTCTACGAGTCTAGCGTTCATTATTCCGGAATCGCACTATTTAACAGCCTTCCTGAACATGTAAAGAACAACACCAACTACAACGTGTAAAACTTACCTTGTCAATGGAACTTATTACTCCGTACACGAAATTTTTAAATCGGTCTCACATTCGTTGAACTGCCTTGCCTACAAAATTGCGGAATATGCTATAAATATGTAAATAATTTATCCAGTTTTCCCCTTTTGGTTCTGTTTTCCTACCTCTGCTTTCTGTTTTAATAAATATCTATGACGACATCCCTCCGTACCTAGCGACAGGAGATGAATACCATGAAGTGATTAGTGTCGTGTGCGTGTTTCCTAAATATAGTGTGTAGACAAATGTAAACGGATATGAATTTTTGTGTGTTTTTGTGTATTATATGTTTATATGTAATTTATCTACTGTACATTTGTGACGAATCCTATTTCCTCTTTACAGGGCTAATGGTGAATAAATCTATCTATCTATCTATCTACATGAGGGTAATCCAACTCCCCTTCAATAACTAGGGCCCCCTGGCTATAGTTTAAGGGTTCTACCTTGCAATTCACCTAACAGTGATGCAGGACAAACTCTAGAACACCTGCGTCAGGTAGATCGTGCATTAGGAACTTGTCCCACGCCCTTCCGATGACGGGAGAGGGATTTGTTCTCGGGACGCACCATTCCTTCTCCGTGCCTCAGTTTAGGAGGCAGCTGGCCGACTGTTCCAATGGGAACAGAGAACAACTCTTACCGTATGCCCAAGTTCTAGACCCCGCAGCATAAACCTCTCAAAACAGGCCAAGATACATCGACTTGTGGGAAGCTTAGTTCAAAAAACCAGAGAGTGGAGAAGGCATCCCCTAACGTAACCTCCTCCAGAGCTCTCTGCGAGAGAACAGCCTCCGTAGGTTTCTTTTTGTTTTATATTATACTCAACATTTCAGTCATTGAGAAGTAATTCCTTTCTTCATCCCTAATGGTTACATTACACGAATCTATTTCATGCATTTTTAAGAAAATATGTTTTGACAAAACAAAATAATTTTTATATTGATTTTGTATATTTTTAACTGTTTTCTTAAATGAGCTCTTAGTTTGACCTATATAGTTGGCTTTGCAATCAAAACCATGTGGACAGTATAGTAAGTTTTGTTAAATTAATAAATAATAATCCTTAAATAATGAAACAGAGAGACTCTTAAATGACTATTAAGTGGATTTCTTTATTCGATATTTTAATTATTTACAGTTATCAAATGTATAATATGAGCTACATTAAATAAATTTAATATTATTATTTTTAGCGGACGTAAACTAAACGAAATATGTTCCATTATTTCATAGAAATTAGCTTTATTGCAGAATCAAAAGTGTGTTATGATTACGACATATATTTTTGAATGAGATAAGTTTTGTTTCCATGTCACTGGAACCTGTTTTTCCTCGTTGTGAAGTATTTACATTCTGCCACAGCATCAGTGAATCTCTTTACACGGAATACAATTAGCAGTAAATCACAATTCTCGTGACTCACCGTCATACGACTGCAGTCATCAGCGTGACTCAACTCTGTGCCACTCACACTATCCATGGATCCTATTTCCTACAATTTTTCCATTATTATTATTTCCGGGCGTTTCATGCTCGGAAATGGTCACGGGTAGTATTGTGCCGTATAGTAGTCGCAAGAAGAGTCCGCAACTCCGTCCTGCGCGAAGTGTTCTTCTAAACTTGGGCGAGGCTGCGTAGCGCACATTCCAAAAACATTTCCCACGGCCTTTGCCCGACCAAGTAAAATTGATGCAGCGATTATATCTTATGTTAACTATTCATATCTTTATTCATATAGAGAATGTGTTAATCGAAAATGCTTATTCATCACATTATTCTTAAGTTGCTTTCAAAATTTAAAAACGTGTACAAATTGAAAACAATTTCTTCAAACCCTAATCTTGATTTTAGTGTATTAATATACATAAACGGCCTTGAGACACACAATTATTTCGTCGTTGTTTTAGGACCTCTTCTAGTTTACTCTACAATTTAGAAATTAATAACAAAAGTACATAAAATTGTTTAGAACAATTACAATCTATATTAATAAATGTAATTTTACTTACAATTTCATATTGTAACGCGTGCATTTTGGTTTAGTTTTGCTTTGTCTCGGAAGTGTTGTTTGCTGTGGTTTGGAGAATTCGAAATCGTGCACGTGCGTGGGGGTGGAGGAGATAAATATTTCCATCCAAGTAATTTTCGTGTCCTGTCTCGATTTTTGGCCTCAAAATGACAGAATAGTTGGCCATTGTTGACTACGGAACTGCAGCTGCGTGCTATAACTCTTGTAACAATGGAAGAATCAGTGAAACTGACATTTTGACGAAATTTTCTAATAATGAAAAAAGTAAAAGAATGGGAGGCTATAATGGAGGGAACGGAGATAAGCTTTTGAAACTGGACAGTTGTTCTGCGCTCACCGCAGCTGGTGGATGTGATTATGAGAGGCTCCGTATTGCGTTACGTGTATACGTTTTAAGTGTCACAGATCTACAAAACTCATGAGTTCTGCTGTAAACTTTTCCAAGTCGTTGTCTCTGATATAGTCCGAGGCAATTTGTTAGTAGAGTTCATCGAAGCCACACAATTTAGTACGACGGCTTGCCAGGAATCAATCCCGGAGGCCGACGCCTTAGCCACCGGTCAACCCCTGAGTCGACGCCTTGCAATGGTTCTGACTAAAGTCATCGATGCAGTTAACCCGTTCTGCCGGCTGTGAGATACGGAGCCGTCAGTACGAGAGCTACAGCAAGCAACACAACACAGAATAGCAGTACTTATTTGGTACGGGCAGCAGATCTCTTCTATGTAAAAACCACAGGTGCCTGAGATAAGAGTTTTTTTTCATGCTTAACTGTAATAAACTTAAAAAAATTATTTAATGGTCAATAATTTTTGATTTAACGTAAAAACCCAGCCCACAAAAATAATTCTTTACAATATATAAATCATATAAAAATTATAGACAAGGTTTTTCTGACCTTTCCTGTTGTAAACGAAACAAAACTGCAAGGTGACAATGAAGTGTGATTGAAAACAATGTGCCTCTTAATAATACTTAGAAGTTTTAAATTTCATGACTATATTATCTTACAAAAATATCTAAAATATTAAACTAATAAAGCATCATAAAAAGCTGTTGAGATATGTAACATCTCACTTACTCATCAACCTATCTAAGAAAATATCTTAATTTTTCATCTAAAATTATTATTTTATCACATTCAAATAAATTTTTAAGATTTTCATGTGCTCTTGTGTTGTTATATGTGACTGAAAAAAAATGAAATTACTTTGAATAATTTTCTTTGAATTTATGTAGCCAAGAGATGCTCTTTATAAAATACAAGGTTGCGGCAGTCTTTTTAGACTTATGGTGCAGGCTAATTAAAAAACTACTACATTTCATTGAAATGAAAAATTGAAAAACTACGTCTTATTGAAAATAATGAATAATAAAGATATCCAATACAGACAAAAAAGTGATAATATAAATACCACAATACATTTCTGGAATCCTTGTTCCTTTCGTCAGGTGCGAGGAAGAGCCGAGAGTGACACAACTGCGAACTTGTCAGTTGACAAAACTCAAAAGCGCTGAAAACGCAAGCACCAATTACAATTAGAGCAAGATATTTTGTAAACAACACAATCCTTGCTGTAGGTGTCAAGTGGGTCCTTGTGGTTTTTAGTCAAGTAGGAAAGGGTATTAGTGGATCTGTAAATGAAGGATATTTGATATTAAAATGAAAAATTTACGTCTGATTGAAATTAATGAATAAGAAAGCTTTTGAGTTTTTTCAACTGACAAGTGCAGTTGTGTCGCTCTAGGGTCTTCTTCACAACCGACGAAAGGGGCAAGGGTCACTCTTTTATCTGAATTGGCTAACTTTCTTATACGATATTTGATATTCATTGAATATTTTGATAAATTTGTGATGTAGAAATTTGTAATAAGGGAGTACGACAGAAAATTTGGCTTGAAGTATTTGGGGACGATTGACAGTAGGATATTGGATTTTGTTCAATCAGCTGTCTATGTGCTTAATAATAAAATTTAAAGGGTACTCATTGGAGATTTTATTTAATTAAAAACAGCAAAGTGCCCTGGATTCCCATTTACATTTCTGAAGCAGCTATTGTTATTGTTTCATCAAACAAACATAAGTAGGTATTATATTAACTTATTTTAATGCAACAAATATTTTCACCTGAATTTTCACATAGAGCGATTTTTGCCTGAACGCTTCAGTTTTTTTGTCAGAAAAAATAAATATGTGAACTTTAGGTATAACTGCAAACTGATGAATACAACCAAAACGACGCGATGTTTTTTTTAGCAACGCTGCTAGTAGAACATTTCTGCAGAGTCCGGCTGCGCGGTGACGTCACACGTACTACTGCGCAGTGAAAACTCTGATTGCGTCTACTAAACCTAAGTTAAAATATAAATGCATATTTGTACAGACATTATTTTGTTAGCAGTATAGTCAGAGAAAATTAAGGAAAAATATTTGCGCCATATTGCCACTGTTTTAGTGTACTTACTTTTCTGTATCGACAACGTTGCTTGAGCCTGCCTTTATTTTAATTGTTCTAATTGGAGGACTGAAGACTACACTCCTCGCGAGAAATAATCGAAGAATAACTGAATATAGGCCTAACATTTAATGGTCCAAGATCTGTAGGTAGCTCGCGAGCTACCGGTGGCTCGTGAAGTTGTTTCTGGTAGCTTGCGACAGGTTTTTAGATAAAAGAGAGAATAAGGAATCCTCGTACTATTCAGTTTTATAATTATTAATTTTGTATTTTCTCTGTATGACGGTATTTATTATAATACTTGGCGACAATGAGAGACACGTGCATTTTTTACTGCTTTTGAATTATTATAGTTAGGTATCACCTACAAATAATTAATGCTAATCTGTTAATATATTTTGCTTAAATTCGAGCAGCGTAGCAACACAATGTGCATTTGGCTACATAACAAGCTTCAACAGCGATGATTGGGTTCGAGCAGCACGGGTTCAGTTATAAAACGTTTTTCTGTATTGATTTATTTCTTCAAGGATAGAAGAGATCCTTACTCTGGTCTTGATTGGCTCCAGGATTTTTCATTTTTAGTGGATAGAACTGAAGAGCTGAATTGCAAATTGCGAGGTTAGGAAAATGAGTAAATGGAAATGTTATCAGACATACAATCATTTTCCGATAAATTGGAGCTTTGGGAGACAAAATTTATAAATGGAGATGCCAAAAGTTTTCCTGTCTTGAAGACAGTATTTGGAAAAATACAGCTGTTCGCAACCCTTTTCGACTAGAAATGTGCTAGAAATTATATCCGATTTAAGAGAGCATTTTAATCTCCATTTTTAGGATTTCAAACAAATTTCATTCCGCACGAGGTACTGCATCACCCTCCGTTACAAGTGAATGTCTGTCTGACTGAACATTTTAACGAAGTTGTCAGGACTTGAACTTTAATTAATAGATCTTAAAAATGATTTGACTCTAAAATCAATTCCAAAGGACCAAATCAGGCTACCAAAAGTAAAAATATCCAATGACGCTCCGTTTGGCTCGGAGAGTGTGTAGTGGTAATTTTTTAAATGATGAAGTAAAGGATATTTTACAGAATTTAATAATTATTTAACTGAACATGGACAATTAAAATAAAACTACAGTGTTCAGTTAGCCTGACAAAACAATCTGATCCCTTAATCTCAAGTTAAACATGGTCTACGGTAATTCCCCCAGGCGCGTCAAGGATTGAGATACTTGGCAGTTACCTTGCGTTGATGTCTGGCCGTTATCGTGTGGCACCCTCGATCGAGTCCTCTCGAAGCTGCAAGTGTCCTCTCGAAACTGCAAGTTGGGGCTGCACGTCCGTCGCTGGCGACGGTTTATCCCTCTGTTCCAATACTTTTCTTTTCAGCCTCCTCGCTGGATGTGAAAAATCGATCGTCTCGATCATCTTCGGATCGATCTTTCCTGAACCAAGAAATGTCATTGGTCCAGGCAGCCACGTGTTAATTCAAATTTCTGGGATTTTCAGACAGACGTTTCCCACGGTACGACAGTCCAGGTAACTTCCGAGGGTCAACATCCTACGTGTCCAATTCCAGACTGAAGGGATTATCACCCCGCCTCGGCTTATCAAGCTCTCAACCCTTGCTAATATCTAATTATGTTAAAATGAAAAATATATATATCAATAATAAAACTATCGCCCTATATGTGAAAGCTTTCTTCAGCTCAAGTTATCTGTGCGAGTCTGCTTTTTCGAACATGAAATTCTTAAAAAAACAAATACATAAGCATAATGACTGTCAATCATCTCGAGAATTGCACGGGATGTAAGTGAACAACTAGTCATCAGACAGATAAACTCTTGGCAGAGAGGGGAAGTGATGCTTCCAATTGAATTTTATTTATATTTTCCTAATTCACTTGTGAATGTAATTTTGTAATTTCTAGAATTCAAAGTATTAAATAGGGTACAAAAGTCGAAAGTTTATATAAAGTTTAAAAATAAATTTAATTGAATACGATATGTAATATATATTATAAAGTATATAAATTAAAAGTTGTAAATTTTAAAAGAATCTTTTTGCAAATTTAATTTTGAGAATTCTGGGGAGACAGCTCACTAAGCATTTTCTAAGTGTGAAAGTGGGGGGTTGACGAGTTTGACGACCACTGCTCTATAGTTTATGTATTTGTCATTTCAAGAGGTGTATTCAATATCTACTGGTAGTTATTCTCCCTAAAGTATGAAAATTAGTTAAATAAAAAGATTGACTCGGGAACTGGTACTCTCTAAAGTTCGTACAGTAAATGTGTTATAATCATTTGTCCGATTTTCCCCTATTTCCATCTCATTTTGAGGCTCTTCAATAATAATTCGTCACAGCACTCGAATGATTTACAATTGTAGCTTAGTAAATACAAAATTTTTACACATTGTAAATGTTCTCAACTTTTCCAGGTTTTAATATTTTTTTTATTTAAAGTATCAGGTTGGAAAAATGAGTATCGGGCTAGGAATCAATTCGGGACCTCACACTTACCGGGCAGACGCTCTAAACACTGATCTGTCCCTGTCGATTCCAGATCCAGTGAGAACATCCTCCATTCATTAGACCTAATACCGGCTCACCTACAATTTTTTTTTTTTACAAATTACAATTCTTACATGTCCTAATTTTAGGTCCTCATTTGAAGAACGGATTTTATATGTAAATTGATCAAGGTCTTAGAATTTGCAATTCAAGAATATGAAGAGAATGATTTCACAAGCTTTCTTAACCATGGCCTTTACGGCCAGGGGCTTGATAAATTTTTCTCTCTACATTTTTTTATGTTTTTACAAAGCTTCCAGAAATGTTGTGTGGTATTTATATTATCACTTCTTTTGTGTGTATTTGGCTATCTTTCTTATTATTTATTAAGAGATTTCTAGTATATTTGCCATTATCATTAATCTTGTCCTTATTTAAATTGCAATGGCAACAGATCTGCAAAATATTTTAAATGATTGTGGTTATACTATAAAATGAATAAATTTGGCCTAAAAGAATGCTTATGGCAAATATAGCCGAACGCTGACAATAAATAATAACAAGAAAAAACTGCTTTCTTACTGTTAAATATGGATATTATTTTGTACGTTTTAATAATTTATTTGTTACAAAATGGTTACAAAATTAGTTATAGGTAAATCATATATGAAATAAAAATGAATAGTAACAGTTCATACTGATTAAAACGCCTTTCTACTGCCTTCAGAGAGAAAGGACTAGAACTCGCCATGCGGGCGCCGGCACGCATTTCTACGCGGGTTTCCTTTCGCTCAGAACGTTCACCTCATGGCTAGTCCCAAAGTAAATATTTCAACGCATCGTATTAAGGCTTAAACTATTATGAACGCTCTTCTTAAAATAAAATAAAAATAGATAGAATAATTCATCATGTTTTTCACATCTAATTAATTTTTGAATACAAATATTTTGTAAAGGCTTTTGTTCTAATTATAATTAATGAAATGAGCAATTAACAGATTAGGATAGAAGAATCTCTATCGGACCATGAATCGAACCCAGAAATTTCGCTTGGTTCGCGGTTCCCTTACCATCTGAGCTTTTCTGGTAGACTCCATGTCAGGAGTGAGTTTTAAAGACCTGCTCACAGAATTTTCCATCCGTTAATTCAGTTTCATATCCGTTAATGCTGAGCTTCGATTGGAAGTATTTATTCTGTTATTGAATTAATTCATTGTACACACAATATGCAATCTTCATTGAAGTCTTAAAATTAGACCACGAAGAATGTGATTTAGTAAATCGTAGGTTAGCCTATACAACGACGTATACAGCGGATAAAAAAAGTTCGAACCTGACAAAGATACGACCACGATATCTCGGATGGTACTTACTAAATGGACGTCCTGGGATCTATTCCCGGTTCGGTGGATATTTTACCATTCTGATCCTTTATTTCAATTTCATATCCTTTTGTGCTGAGCTACAATTAAAATAATTTCGTCAGTTCTCGAAGTAAGGAATGTGCGTGCTTAATTTTTTAAAAGGGAAAACCCTAGAAAAACCTGCATCAGGTAGGTCGGGCATTGGGTACTTGTCCCACACCCTTCCGATGGCGGGAGAGGGTTTGTTTTGGGGGCGCAGAATTCCCTTCTCGTGCCTCGACCAGTTTAGGAGGCAGCTGGCCGACTATTCCGATAGAAATTGCGAACAATTCTTACCGTATGCTCAAGGTCGGCGACCCAGGAACATATTGTACACCCTCTAAAAACAGGCCGAGACGCCTCGGCTTGTGCGAACCTTAGTTTAAAAAACTAGAGAAAGGAGAAGGCATCCCCAAAGGTGGCCTTCTCCAGAGCTCTATGGAGAGAATGTTGTCACAGATTTCCTGTTTTTGGTAGTTACGTAGAAAAATATAAATAAATTTGAGTGTCATCTGCAAGCACATATCTATGTGACGATCTCTCCCGATTTCATCACTTTCAATGAATAATTTTCAAAGAAAATATTAATGTGAAAATCTGATAAATTGACTTCAACGTTCGAGAAAGGCACAAAACAGTGATATGAAACAAACAAATTTAGGTTTTATAAATCACCCTATTTAAAGCACTTCATTAAAAAGTAACGCGAAATGGAGACTATATTTTTATATGGAGAGTACGAAAATATATTAAATTTTGGACTTACAGATGAATAAATTCGTATGAGAAATCATTTATATTTCCGTATCAGTTATTTTTAGCAATAAAGGAATTTGGGAAGGTGAAGATTGACACGTAGACAGACGTTAATTATGGTACGAATAAATTAAGTTTATTGAAGTATGTGCATATCTCACTGCTATTATGCATATAAAAATAAAATAAAGATACGTCTATAAAAATATTGTTGCATTTTGGACTTCTAAGGTTGTCGACTGAAATATATTATCCCTATCTACACTTAGTACTTAAGCACAACACTACATTCTTATTTTTTTAAAAAATATGTTTATATTTTTATAACAAATAAATAAGGGATTTAAACAAATATTTCCATATTAAGCCAAATTAATGTGATTTGAAATTGATTGATCACGTTATTTTATATATCTGAGGATGGGATATTGTAACAAAAGTATGTATTTTAGTGTTGACGTCAGTTTATTGAAAAAGAGGGGTCTCTTCTTTCGTTTATTAATCCGGCACTATAGTGGCCAAGCTGCTACTTACGTTATCAAAACCGATAAATAATTGTAACGGAGTCATAAATTTGTTCCTAATAACATAAATTTACGAGTCCAGTGGTGGGTATTTATATTTCGCGACAAAGCTCTAAATTGGCGTAATTATTATCAGTGGTTTATTTTTCCACATTCCAAAAATTGAGAAATTTTTCGTCATTAAATTTAACTATGAACAGATTTGATGGAATAAGCAAAAATGTTATTTTTGTTTTTGATGTTTTAACTATTATTTTATCAAATGAAACCTAAACGATATAATTCCAGAATTGTGTGACATAACCACTTGCACACACAAAAGTGCCGTTCGGTGATTCCCCGCTTTTTGTTGAGCCGGATGCTGTCAAGGCAAAATTAGATAATTTCCGCCATAAATTTACCTTGCGTTTGAGAGTAACGTCTTTCGACACAAAATATTTCATTTTATTGAGAAATGAGAAAATTATTTTCTTCTTTACTTCTTTATGTATTGGCAATATTAATACCTCAAGAAGACTAATGATGTGAATTCTCAAGTAAATAAATTTCGAGTTGTAAACAACTCTGATAAAAATATGAACAGAAAACATGTCCTTCTTTACTGGTTATTACAATATATATATATATATATATATATATATATATATATATATATATATATATATTGAAATATACAATAAGGAGGGCGTTAATTAAATGAAAGAATTTAAACTTTAACAAACATTAGCTTTATTTTTAATACTTTTAAACACAATTACACAATTTAAAAATATCTCAGGGTCTCTACTGGGTTTGATAATGGCGAATCATTTTATTTATCAACTTAAACACAAATTCCAATTTAAAAGAGAAAAGATTTACTCACCAATTAACTATGACGAAATTTACTTGTCAACAAAATTAAACTAAAGAGATGGATTCTAATTCACAAATTTTAATCAAAAGAAGAGAACGAAATCTGACGTCTATCTTTTAATCAGGTTTACATAATTATTTGTTTTATATTGTTACTCATGGCAGCATTTCAGGATACCTTGTACTTGACGAAACAATATGACGGGGTTTTGCACTGCTTCTAAAAACTCACAGATTCTAAAATTAATATTTTTAGATAAAAAATCAGGAACCAGGATAAGCTTCCTTTCATCTCTCTCTCGATTGACTTCTGCTCGGCTATGTGCACCAAAAACTGTTTGTGTTTAGCAGGTTTCGTAGTTCTGCTCAAATGAATATTTTGTCATGAGCAAACTGTTCAGGGACCAATCAAAACTGTTGATTGGTAATTCTCGATGTTTTTCTGCAAATTTCCTTTGAATATTTGAAATTGCCTTGTCTATTTCAACTCGACCAATTTCTGTCGTGTCTGACTGCTCACTGCTTCTACTTAACTTTACTTTTTAAAAGAATATCTCGTCTATTTTAATACGACCTGTACTTGACCAAACCTTCCAGCCAACTCTAACTTCTCATTATCTTCCTGCGACCAAACCTTCCTGCTAATGCGACCTGAACTCTACCATATCATAATGTGAACTGGACTCTCTCGTAATTTTGAACGCGCATTGCTTCTTCCGACAAAGGAAACAATACTTGGCTACATTGTTGCTGTGTTCTGTACCGCCGTCAAGAATAGATTTCTCAAACAATTTTTTTTTAATTTCTCAATTAATGCCTTACTTAATTGGCATTACAATATATATACATATATATAAATATATATATATATATATATATATATATATTGTAATAATTAAATATAATATGTGATTGGTGTTTCTATGGAAATCAAAGCGTCTGAACATAGACGAAATTTGTTACGGAAGAAATAATACTAAAGATTGAATTTAACAATTTCAATTTTATCAAGAATTAACAATCTCATTCTATCGATAATTAAATACTTAAAGAACGATCTGACTTTTATCTTTTAAACACGGTTTACAAATGATTTTAAAGTTTTTCTCTACTTACGGCTGCCCAGGTCTCATTTTTAGTTTTTCGTGCACAATTTTGGGGACATCACTGATTCTAAATTCTCACAGACTCTATATGTTCACAGGCTCCAATTGGTGTAGTTTGTTAGTTGGTTTAACACAAATTGGTTGGTTCTCGATGCTTTACTGCAACTAGTTGCTCTGTCTCCTTCCCGACTGAATATTGCTTTACTTTTTAATATTTGAAAGCATGTTTGTGACTGGACCACATTCTTTCGTTCTGACTGCCGACTGTAAAACTTTTCGTCTGGTCTATTCGCTGTCTGCTGCCCAACTGTACTGTTCAAATTTTCATGACTTGGAATTTTAGTCTTTTCTCCTCGCTGCCTACGGCCCGACTGTACATTTCCTGAATGTTCGTTCGTCTCGCAAGTTTTTGAGCGCGTAGAACCTTCTCGACTCCTCAACAATGTTTTCTTTGCTTTGCCGGATTGTTGCGGCGTCCGCTCTATATCCACTAATAATGAGTCCTCTACAATCCAACTTTCCAATTAGAACAATGTCTTAATTACCAATTACTACATTACGCCCCAAATTCCGTTTGAGAAAGGAAATGTCTGGACTTTACTCTTCGAAAACTGAATTTTATTTCTTTTGTTTCTTCTACAATTTTTTTCCTAATTTGTCAGATCGCTCGGAAACTTATACCTAATTACCATTTATTTAAAAGATTTACACATTCCCGTCAAATATTGGTGCAACTTATTATTTGTTTGAATATCCAAATGATCTAGATCCTACAATTTATTACGGTTTAGAATTAATTGTGCATTCCTTAGAACTAATGCCATAAAATAAAATTTAAAAAATCATTTTGTTTTTTAAATAATCATTAATTAACTTAATTTAGATTCATTTAATTTATAATTAACATTCATCTTAAACATCTATGCTGTCTCTTAATCTGAAGTAAGCTTTGACCTACTTTCTCCAGAAGATGTCAGCTGTTCGTTTGTTTACATCTCCCTCTCCATGTTAACTGTCTCACGTGACAGCAGCAAAGTGCCACGCCCCCTTTTCTTTATACAACAAATATTACTTAAAACATCACATCTTCTACATCAACACAAAATTTAAAATCAACCACGTGACAGCTTAACATGTCACGCCCCTTTTTCTCTTTTTCAAACATTTAGTTTACATCTCTTAAAATTATCTTAAACAATTTCATCTTATTTCTACACCTTCTCCTCTATTTACACACTAAACTTCTTCAACATGCCACTCCCCCTCTTCTCTAACATCAAAATCTTTAGTCTATCCTGTATCTCTAAATTCAAATATGCCTTGACTTGCATTCTGCCAGAATTCTACAGCTGTTCCATATTTGCATCTTATCAGATGTTCATTATTTACATCTTTTCCCCCTACTTCATTCACCAATGTTAAAATCTTATTTCCAAATTCTATGTTTAAGTAACATTCAATACTCCCCAACAACTTGTTTCAAATTCCTAAATCCCATCTGTTTCATCATCATCAATTTTATTTCCATATTTCTCAATGTTTTAATTGCCATGCTCCCATCAGCTGTTCCCACATCATCTTTGTAAACAAACATTTCTATCATATTCTGATTCACAACACCTCCCCGTAATTCTTCTATCCTTTCATAATTTTCTATTTCATTTACATCTGACCCTATTTTACCTATTTCTTCCACTACTTCATCTCCCTGCTCATCAACACCTTCAATATTTAACCCTTTAATCTCTCCTTTATCATCATCATCCTTATGCCCCAACAAAATTAATTTTTTTTCAACATTTCCATTAACTACCCCTTCCATTTCATCTACATTTACATCATATTTCTCCTCCCATAACCCCACTTTATTTTCTACTTCCTTTCCACTATCACTTCCATTTCATTAACATTTTCATCATACTTAACCTCCACTAACCCCACTTTATTTGCTACTTCACATGTTTCAATTTCAATGTTTACATCTTTGTTTACTTTTTCTACACAATCAGATTTTATCTCTGCACTGCCCACTTTAATATTCTCCATAGTTTTATCATTTCCTTCATTATTTTCATTTCTCCATTCTCCTAACTCTGCTGCTAACCTCTCATAATTCCTCCTACATTCCACTTTAGATTCATTTATTTCGGCCTTCAATTCTACTATGCTTTTATTATTCTCCTCCATAACTTTATCCATCTTTTTATCCAATTTTTCCCCTTTTGCCCTCAAATCTGCTACATTTTTCTTTATTTCTGCTAAATTTTTATCCCCTTTTTCACTCAAATCTGCTACATCTTTCTTTATATCTGCTCTAAACTCTGCTAAATTTTTATCCCATTTTGCACTCAAATCTGCTATGTTTTTATTCCCTTTTTCACTCAAATCTGCTAAATTTTTATTGTTTTCAGCTATATTTTTATTTATTTCCGCTAAATTTTTATCATTTTTCATACCCATTTCTGCTAAATTTTTATCATTTTTCTTCAATAATTATCATATATCCTCTATCTCCTCCCACCTGTCTCTGGGAATTATTACCTCTAGAACCCATTTTCTCTACATTAAATCTAACTTAAAAAAAGCAACTAAACTTAAGCTATTATCTTTAACTTTAAATGCACATTTAATCATTTTTCTTTCTTTTCAATAACCATCTAACTTTCACACGCGTAAAATTCATTTCCAAAAATTTCATGCACATCCTATCCAAATTAAAATACTTTCTTGCACCAATATCGCGGTTAGTCAGATTTCGTTCTTCAATTATGATTCTGCCCTATTTATCAAAAATCGTGCCACACGTTGTTGCGCCAATTTGTAAGAATTAACTATAATAATAATGGCTGAATTTAACAAATTAAAAAAAAAAAATTTACTTTATATGGGAATCAATGCGTTTGAACATAGGCGAAATTTGTTACGGAAGAAATAATACTAAAGATTGAATTTAACAATTTCAATTTTATCAAGAATTAACAATCTCATTCTATCGATAATTAAATACTTAAAGAACGATCTGACTTTTATCTTTTAAACACGGTTTACAAATGATTTTAAAGTTTTTCTCTACTTACGGCTGCCCAGGTCTCATTTTTAGTTTTTCGTGCACAATTTTGGGGACATCACTGATTCTAAATTCTCACAGACTCTATATGTTCACAGGCTCCAATTGGTGTAGTTTGTTAGTTGGTTTAACACAAATTGGTTGGTTCTCGATGCTTTACTGCAACTAGTTGCTCTGTCTCCTTCCCGACTGAATATTGCTTTACTTTTTAATATTTGAAAGCATGTTTGTGACTGGACCACATTCTTTCGTTCTGACTGCCGACTGTAAAACTTTTCGTCTGGTCTATTCGCTGTCTGCTGCCCAACTGTACTGTTCAAATTTTCATGACTTGGAATTTTAGTCTTTTCTCCTCGCTGCCTACGGCCCGACTGTACATTTCCTGAATGTTCGTTCGTCTCGCAAGTTTTTGAGCGCGTAGAACCTTCTCGACTCCTCAACAATGTTTTCTTTGCCTTGCCGGATTGTTGCGGCGTCCGCTCTATATATTTCTACTAATAATGAGTCCTCTACAATCCAACTTTCCAATTATAACAATGTCTTAAATATTAATTACTACAAGAAAGGATTTTTTTGTAGCTTCATGCGGATAAAAGTTCTAAAAGATCTTGAAAGAATCAACGTTTTTACATACATTTCTCTTTTAATTTTTTTTTAATGCGTTATTCCTGATTAAAATATGTGGTTCTTATTTATAATGAAAGTAAAGTATAGCCGTAGGTAATATTACAACAAATTACAGTACCAAAAACTAAACAACTATATATATAATATTTTTCTTAGGTGTTACGATACAGGGAAGAATTAAAAGTTTTTGTTCAGTAGAGCTGTGGTAGGATGTGAGTGATTATACCTTTGAATTTTGCATAGAAATTAGGTATACTAAGCCGCATGAAATAATTTGATAAGTACGTTCTAATTTAACACAAGATATATCAGATATTTACATAAAAATTTTAAGGTACAGTCTTTGGAAAATGGAGTTGAGTGTTCAGAATTATAAATTTTAGAAAACATATTAACGTAATATATTTCTTCTTTGCCACTAATTACACATTAAAAATTATTTCTGTGAAAACAATTGCGCAAATAGCAATCAATACTTTTTATTAGTTGCATATAACATGTTTTTGTTATAAATAAGGAATTGTATAATCCATTATTCACTGCAAAGTTAATTATTAATAGATAAATTCCAATTTAATTTAATATAATATGCTACGTTAATACCATGAGTTTGAAGTTACAATTATTCTCAAAATATTCTCAGGTTTTTTAAAATTTGGGTTCAAAATCACTTTCGTAAACTGAATGCGTATATGAAATCTTCCATATAAAGACTGATGTGAGAATATGTTCAATATTCTATGTAAAAATACGCCATTAATTGTGTCATGTTCATATTTGCCAATGAAACTGAAATGCACAACATTTTATTAAAAATACAATGACAAAATATTTATGTAGAATCATTATTGTTGAATAGGATCTTAAAATACAAATTAAATTTTATTAAATATCTTATTTATATTATTTTGAAGTTAACTTGAAAACATATGTGAAAGTTTCAAGATATCAATTTACGATGTATGAAACCGTTTCCCGAGAAGGCGATGACAATTTTTACGATGCATTCTGTAGAACGAATACCAATCCAGTGGCATACAGAGATCGAATAGCAAGCGGGACACGGAAATGGCAGGCTGTGGGAATCTCTAGGGACAAATCTGCATCGTGACAGGAATGTTGCTTTACAGCGAAGAAACACGCTATAAATACAAATTTTGAGAAAGCAATAATAATTCAATTTTCGCCAATGTAGCCTGCGGTATAACTGGGAAACACACAAAGTTACTTTAAATTATGAATATGATAATGTAAATGTAATGTTCTCAATATGATTCACGGTAAAATGTTTTTCTCACATTTACGGAAACGTAGAATTAATTATAAATTATACACTGAAGAAATATAAAATGCAGCAGGATGTAGTAGGCCTATACAATGGATTCGTAATTGGTGTGATTCACCTTGCACAGTGAACAGGTGACTGACTTATTCAGTTGAGAGCTCCAATTTTATAAATATGATTGGCAAATAATAAACTTTTTATTTCCGTAACTATGGCTGATTATTGGCTATAAATCATAAAATAAAAATTATATTAATTGCTGATTGGAGCCCACGACGTTTCTAGAACGGTAAGCATTATACTAGACAGTGTACGATATTTAAAGTTGTGGTGCAGGTTTACAGTTGGATATTTGTTTAACGCAATTATTTCCTATTTTTTTTTATCTGATATACAAAATTTATGTTTGTGGAGACTCTTTCTCTTTACATATTATTTAGACGTAGTAGTGGACGGTTGTGCCTGAAAAGCTCACACTTTCAGCAATTTCTCTCAAAAATTTTATTATATACTGAAATTAATTAATATTACAGGAAATAAATTATATTCATCAAAACAAAATTTGTTATTTTACGCTTGTTCACCTGAATCGTTCAAAAAATAGGAACGAAACCTTGTGTTATTTTGTATTAAATTGTAACTGACGTGTTAGCCGACTTATTTAATTATCTGATGTTGGATATTCATAGCTAACTTGATTTCATGTAATTAATACGAGAAACGGAATAATGGCTCAATGACTGGTGTTATAAAGTTTAAATATCGATTTTTTTGTATGCTCTCGTAAAAGGGTAAAAATTTAGGAAGATAATGTATTTAATTAGCATGTTGGCGTAGACAGTCGCAGTGGTATACTAAACAAGAATAAAACGTGTCCCAAATACAAGTACAAATTCATCTCGTATTGGACAACTTTGTTCCAAAGATTATTTTAATTGTTTAAAAAATATCCAAGTCCTAATAAATACCACCCTTATAAATACAACTCGGATTGTATTAGCACTTATTTTTGTCCGTGATTACTACTTACTTAACTGATTAGTTTACTTTTAACGCAGATGTATTATATTTTAATTCCATATCATTTTAACTCATTGTAGGTAATATCCATTATGTAATATTGGACTGTTTGTAATATATTAATAATGATAATAATAAAAACTTTTTCAGTTTTCAACTTATTTTAAAGAATTCCGATATCTTTCGACATTATGTCATAATCATTATATTACTGTAAGAGAGGCTACATGAGGGTAATCCACGTGGTGGCAACTCCCCTCTTATAGCATAGGAAAGGGAGTGAAAAGGGGGATGCGTAAGAGTAGATCAAGGTAACCAAGAGTTAACTAAGGCCTCCTGTCTGTAGTTTTCGGATCCTACGCGGCGTTCGCCTTAAAGTCACAAACGCTAGAAAACGTGCATCAGGTAGCTCGGGCATTTGGTACATGTTTCACGTCCTTCCGATGGTGCTAAAAGAATTTACTATAGAGACGCAGCGTTCCCATCTTTGTGCCTCGAACAATTTAGGAAGAAGCTGGCCGACTGTTCCAATGGGAACAGTGAACAACTCTTACCGTATGCCCAAGGTCTGCGGCCCGGGAACAAAACAGGCCGAGGTACCTCGGCTTGAGGGAACCTTAGTTCAACAACGGAGGAAAAGGCATCCCCAAAGGTAGCCCTCTCCGTCTCTCCAAAAAGGTTCTGCTTGCTAGAGAACAACTCTCACAGGCTAATCTTCAATAACGGAGTTGTTTGAATTAAGTTTAAACAACTTTAGTTTCAATAAAAACTTGAAAGTTTAAGGTGAACGAAGGCTCTTGGACCGGACGAATGCATATATCGGCAACTCTGTTATTATAGAGAGATTATGACATAATGTCGAAATCTTTGTAAAGTTTTACAAATAAATCGAAGACTATAGAAAATATATTTTTTTATCATTAGTAGTAAATAATATATATTCTAGGGAATATGTCATAAAAATCGTCTTTGGAAGTGACTATTGGAAAAGTTGGTTGAATATTTAAAGCGACAGCGCATTTTTATGATTATTAAGTGCCCAATATAAAGAAAGGGTTGTGTTTCTTTCAAACAGTGCGTTTGAGCACTAAGCAGCTTTTGAAGGAATACTTCCTTCCGTGTGTTGCAGTCATATCAATACTGTCCACTGACTAAATCAATCGAAAGAATGCTGAAACCATAATTATTATCACCAGACCACAAAATTAAATTTGATACTTGCAATGGACGGCGTGACGGGGAAAAAACCAGCTTGATATTACGCAACCCGCCAAGAGACACGTCTTCTTATATATTCTCACTGTGTGACAACGTGTCATAGATCTTTATTTAGGGATTCTCATTAACTATTGTCTGCGCCACTAAAATGTAATACCAAGGTCACGGACTCTTCTGGCTACATTGTCAAATGTTGTGTCCAATGACATACACGCGCGTCGACTGTACGCTAACGGACAGTAAGGGAGTACACAATCTGGCAACACCGATGGACGAGGGGTCAGGAGCGGGGTGGTTATCTACTTAACTTTTACAGTTAAGTGGAGCCGACTATTGTGGTGACTTGTAACGTAGTTGATGTTGAGTGAGAACGGTAGGAACAATCAATGGTGGGAATTATAGAAGTAAAGTAATAGTAGTATTACTTCCCTACGGCCTTTTTTCGAACGGGAATGCCTTGATACCTAAATCCCGGCGGGAAGGGTCCTGCACCCAGGAGAGGACAGAAGAAAGGTATTGCCTACGAAACCACACCCTCGAGTCCAACTCCAACGTGCGTTGGGCTGGGACATGGATAACCAAACCCAGCTGGGCTACAGGGACCCTGGAGAATAGACCACACCGAGGTACCAAATTGCCCGAAGGACGGCTTTGGTCGAGTGCTCAGGGTCGCCCCACAGGGTGGAGATGCACTTGCCCAAAGGCCATTGAAACTTGTCGGCACATTCTAGTTTCCCAAGTTAGGGATATCTTCCTCGCATAGCAACAGGCTACTGCTACGAGGAGAATTATGACCAAGCGGTTTCGGATAACTAAGAGGAGGAGAGAAGTTCCCCACCACCTCGACCTTAGACTCCCGGAGTACGGTTGATGCTGGGGTCACCAACACCTTCCACCCCAGAAGAGTGGAAGACCGCCTTGATTCAATCTCTACCACCTCCTGGCAGGATAGGATGGTAGCTTCTCAGAAGGACCCCCAAGAGAACCACGCGTCCTCCCTTCCTCCTCACCTTCCCTCATGCCGCAACCGCGGAAAGACCTCTCTACCAGAGTTCTACTTTCAGCAGGATTCCTCCCACTACCGATAATAGTCACGATTGGAGGGTGCTTTCGCAGCCTCTCCCACTCATGAAATCTAAAAGCACTGAGATCGTTGCCCATGTACATGGGATTTGAAGCAATGCAGACAGTTTAAGGGGTGAACGCCGTGTGGTCTGCCTTGGGTCTCGTCTCGGTTACTACCAACCGTAAGCAGCTCATGGAGGCGACACCTCAAATTACTTTTATCCCATCGTTCACCCACGCTTCTCTTCAGGCTGCACCATCAGAGTAGATAGATAAATACTGTAATTGGCGATATAGCCATTAAGATTATACTATTTTAGATAAAATTGTTATTGGAACAAACATTGCGGACGGCAGGTCAGTTTCTGACCGTAAGGATCGGAAGTGCTTTTGACAATGGTGACGTGACGCCCTGGTCATGGTACTGACACAGATGTGTGGGCCGAATGTTTATGTACTTAAATTGGAAGAACATCCCGAAGAGAAGGAGGTTGTGGATGACCGCGAAGTGCTGAAAAAGGCGCGCGCGCTGGGCAGCCTAGGTGTGGAAGGAAAGAGAGACGGACGGGTCTGTGGTTTTTAGTGGAACCAGCGATTTAGGAGGTGTGTCGGCGGACGCGCCATGCTTTTGTAGCCGCTTCTCACATTATAAGTTGTCCAACGATATGTGTAGCAATTAATGTTAGGTAAACCTTTTAGGACGTTTTTCATCATGAAAGTTACTCAATTTATAAAAGAAAGAATTTACTGAAATATTTGAGAACGGCGATGAAAGTTACTCAAATATCAATTAAAATTATATATTTCAATTTTCCTAATTCCGCAACTGCTATCATAAACGTAACGTGTGTTTCGTAACATCCTGCAATTTTATACCCTATTGTCTGACTATTTCGGCTATCAATTCTTTAATTAACATAATAAGAAACGTACAATTATATAAAAAATATATAAATCTTAATATATTGTAATACTGATTAAGGAAGCCATTAATTATTTAAATAAATTGGATTGTTCAGCGGTACAAATTCTTAAAGGACAACAATGACGGCAAGCTCTTTGTCGGCTAGCTTTGTTGTGAACTGCGCGCATTGTACGGAAGGTCAGTTGGTTGCAGTCTGGCGAATCTTATGGTAGAGAAGGAGAAGAATTTAAGAGTACGAACAGCATGGTCCAAGCTTAGTAATTCAACTGAGAGACTTATATGTTAATCATTACATTTGTAAAAAGATCTGGACGGAGAGACAAGTTATATAAAAATCTGAAAAGCTGAAACAAAAGGTTTAGCGCCCCGTTCAGATACATACGCGTTCCGAAATAACATTTTCCGCAAAAAGGCATTGAAATTTAATACGTCCGACGGTTGGCCGGAGTTGCAGATAATCGAGTTCCTGGAGGAATAATCCAATAAATACAACCGTGTGTTTGTTCAAGTGTAGAGTCTGTGATTAATGGCCTTTTTGTGAATTGTGTCCTCAAGCTTCGAAAACGTTAAGTCTGGTACCAGCAGGACATGTGTAAGTACAAACTAAAATGATTAAATTCTGTAAACAGTAATTAAGGGTATAGTCAGATTTCGTTTCTTTTCATTTTGTTAGATTTCGTATTCCGTTCGTTTCAATTTGTTTGAATTGTTAATTATTTAATTTATAAACTTGATTGTTCTTACTGATCAAACCCAGTTAAAGACTCTGAGAAGAAGAGTTATTAAATTTGATTGTTTGCATTATATAAAAGATTGTATTTTACCTTGAACGCCACAAATTATAAAATAAAAAATTTGTTTATAAATTTGGATTGAATTCGGCGTGCCAACCTAGGGCAAATCATTTGTAAAACTAAAACTAAAAACACCTGTTAAAATAATCTTTGGCAATTAAAAGTTTTGTAATCTTAGTAAATTTTGTTAATTAATATCATTTAAATAACTTTTCTATTTTGTTTATTACAATATATATATATATATATATATATAGATTATTATTTTCTAATTTCTATTAAATAAGCACTGCAGACAATTGGCTCATTATGTATGGGAGTGCAAAAACTCACTGTAAGTAATTAAAACCCGTGAAATTTATTTTTCAGCATACAATCGCTGTGTTATAGGATATGGTTTACCTTGAGTTGGATCGCTAGACCATTACAACAGTGAGCGGAATTCTATTGTGCATTATAGTCTGATACCTTTCACAATCTGAAGACTGAGTCAGACCTTTCACTAGAGACTGTTAAACAAATGCTGAAAATGAAACTGTTAGAAAAGTGACTTTATCAAAAATCCTCTTTCTTTATTCAATGTTATCGTGTTTAGCATGTATTATTGGAGTTCCCAATTTTCCCAATTACTTAGAACATTAAAGTTGCTCAAAATAAAATTACAGGAACAGAAAATACAGAACCCATGGACTTTGAAAACACATTCAACATTCAAATATGTAATTCGGTATTTGTGATGTGAATTTATTGCATATATCATAAATAAATCTGTTCCGTGTGGTTTAAGACATTAAATAATTACACAACAAGATCCTATGAACATGCATAAAAATAAATTATAAGTAAAACTATTTTTTTGGTAGTACATTTATTGTAAAGTTGTTCAGAAACAAAACTACGTAGTCTCTAATCGTAATTTTATGCTTAGATATTATTTATTTAAATTTAATTCTACGCACTCCTTCACAATAATATGCTTATAATCGAAGAAATATAGTATATCTTCACATTTCATTCATTAGGAAACCTGATACCATTGTCATCTAATTTAGTGTTTGTCTGTCTGTATCGCCGAATTTTTTCGCATTTCCGAGTTTTAGTTTATAGTATTATATTATTAAGGAAAATAGGCGCGTGAGGAATCGGAATCATGAGAAATAGACGTAATTCCACACCTGGCGGAAACAAAATTTTATTACTTGGGAGCCGGACCAACGCCTAGTCCACCCAAAAGGTCTTGTTCTGGGAACGATTTGGAATTTCCGGAGTAGGTGGCTCACTTACGCTGGGTGGCAGGAAAGTCACACGCCACGATGGAAACGTCATGGTTTTCGAATACAAAATGACGACTTTATATCATCCGCGGTTTATCGTTAGCCATTCTATCTAAAAGAAGAATCAATGAAAAGGAAGTGAGAGCAGTCGCGAGAGCTGCGTGCGACTGGTCAATTGCTTCCGAAGAGAGGATTAGAAAGTGAGAAAGAAAGCAGACGGAAGAGAGCATTAGTTAACTGAGACATGAGATCATTCCGTCGATAGAATTAGGAATTGAAACATCATTCGAAACCTTAATACATTAAAGACTAGATTGATAGCTGAAACTTGGTTGACTTCTTTGAGAGACGTCACTTCACATCTGCTTGTGATCACCTGCTTTGGTAACTGATTAATCACTCGGCATGATTCTGCAGTCAAATTTTCAGTTTTTTCCTGGGTATAGTTTTGTTCCTACGGTTTGTCTTGGGTTCGGATTTCATGCCTTGATGATCGGCAGAATAATTATAAATGTAATTTTATATGTGAGCTCAAAATCAAGTTCAATTTTAATTAATATATAAAATTAATTCAAAATTCTTGTGAATTATTCATATGCAAGGGAGATTGCCTTCATAATTTAAGATTTCATCTTCCAGCTGCAACAGCAGATGAAGATTTTTCCTCTCTCCGTCTTTGAACTAAGAATCCCACAAGCCGAGGCACCTCGGCCTGTTTTGAGAGGTGTATGTTCCGGGGTCACAGACCTTGGGCACACGTAAAGAGTTGTCTACTTTTCCCATTGGAACAGTCGGCCAGCAGCCTCCTAAACTGGTCGAGGGATGGAGAAGGGATTGCTGCATCCCCACAGCAAACCCCTTTCGGCGTGTGACAAGTACCAAATGCCCGACCTACCTGATGCAGGTTTCAATAATTTGTCCTGCATCACTTTTAGGCTAATGTCGGTTAGGATCCTTAAACTACAACCCGGAGGCCCTAGTTAACCCTTGAAAACCTTGCTCTACCTTTCCACGTCCCCCCTTTCAGTCCCTTTCCTATGCTATAAGAGGGGAGTGGCCACCATGTGGATTACCCTATACATAGCCTGTCTACACTTTCTTCTTCTTCTCGACGGTCTGTGAAACGAGGAAACTTCTCTGGTACCCAACTTAACATCACACTTATAATATTTTTTATGGAGTACCCTCAATTTTCATCCATTAACAAATTTCTATCAGCCATATGGAAAAGTAATTCTGGGCAATCCAAAACGTAATTATGTTCGTTTCTCACACATAAACGGACCAACCGATTTCGAAGAAATTATCTTATATAGTTTCAGTAATATCAATTTTCCCTTCACCGTATTGAGGCTGAAAAGTGAACATTTTTATGGAATTTCTTTTAACTTCTTTGAGCAGATTTTTTCTTTCTTTCAATGAATTGTTTAGTACTGAGTTAGTAAATTACTATAAGGCTTATCTGTAAAATCATCCAGCATTGAAAAAGTAAAACTTAAATTATAGTCTGCCCAACTTACTTCTCGTTATAAAAGCAACATATATCGGTAAGTAAACAAAAACCTTTGGCGAGTAGGCGATAAGATTGCAGTACAATAATTTTAGAGAAGAAATAAGAAAAATAAATATTAAATTTGAAAAAAAGTTGATTTTAAGTCCATGAATTTGAAATAAAACGATAAATTAACACATGCACCCAAGCCATAGCCTATTAATAGCATACACCTCATTAAATTATTTGAGTCAATTGCTAACTCTAACGTTTAGTATAATACTCGGCGTTGATTGTTTTTCATTTTTCAAGATAATCCATGGACATTATTCCAATCGAATCTTAAAAAACTAACGTAATGGCCGGCAGATGGAACTGTTTTCATCATCTTTGGAACCGTTTCTTTTCTTTCAATTAATTGTTTGGACTGTTCCTTCTTCTCAGGTGTGACGTGATGGGCCCGTTTCATCCATGGTTAGGAATCGACGCAGAAAGCCGGATTTATTGATGTGAAACATCGCCAAAATCACGATTGATAACATCCTCACGACGCTGTTTTTGCAAACGCGGCACCTATCTTGCGCGTAGCTTTCTCGTGTCCTAATTTTCAGTCAATATGCGATTTGAAGACTACATTACCTGCCAGGTCACGCATTTTTGGTCGACGGTAATCCAATACCACTGTGAGAATGTTCGTCACCATGTGAGGCGTAACTGGTCGACCACTGTTATGTTCGTCTTGGCAACTCGTATGTCCTCCTTTAAACACTACCACCCCTTGTTAAACGAAGGAGGAGTTTCCCCAGAGTAGATTGTAGCTCTACTTTGACATTAGTTGGACTGAGACCTTTGAAATGAAGGTATTGTATATCACACATATTGATGCAAATTTATTCCATGTTCACAAATTAACTATAGATGGCTGCCAAACAAATTATAAGCAATTCAAACTTCAAAATTATGCTTTATAAGGTTTTTGGAAACCTGCCATCTAGGGCGCGTTTCCTAAACCTATTGACAAGTCATAAACAATTTTTTCATGTTAATTTTTTTTCTCTTTTTGCTTACTTTCATATTTGCGATTCAGCTCAATTAGGGTCTTGGTCTCCGGGATTACTGCCACACTGTCAATTTATTTCTTTAGTTGAAGTAAAATTAAGATGCAGAGAACGGCCCTTGAAAGAAATTCACTGACTATTTTAATTATTTACCTTTCATACTACTGAACTCGCAGTATTATAATTTTCCTGCGATATACTAAAATTTTGATAGTTCTAGCATGTTGGGTATACAGTAAGAGTTGTCCTCTATTCCCATTGGAATAGCCAGCTGTCTCCTAAACAGGTCGCGGCAAGGAGTAGGGAATACTACGTCCCCACAGACAACTCCTCTCCCGCCATCGGAAGAGCGTGGAACAAGTACCTACTGCCCGACCTACCTGATTCAGGTTTTCAAAGTCATCACTTTTAGGTTAATGCCAGGTATGATCTTTAAAATATAGCCCGGGGTCCCTAGTTAACTCTTGGAAACCTTCCGCATCCCCCCTTTCAAATCCCTTCCTATGCCATTAAAGTAGAGTGCCACCACGAGGATCATGTAGCTTTTTATTCTAAAGAAATAAAAAAACGTATTCTTTATCGTTTCAGTATGAGGTTGAAACATTGTTTATTTTAAGAATATCTTTATTTGTTATTCAAAAACCTTTTTAACACGTTTTTTTAGGGTAACAGGCTACATGAGGGTAATCCACATGGTGGAAACTCCCCTTTAATAGCATAGGAAGGGATTTGAAAGGGGGGGATGCAGTAGGGTAGAGGAAGGTAGCCAAGGGTTAGCTAGGCCCCCCGGGCTATAGTTTAAGGATACTACCCGGCATTCACCTAAAAGTAATGCACGGAAAACCCTAGAAAAACCTGCATCAGGTAGGTCGGGCATTGGGTACTTGTCCCACGGCCTTCCGATAGCGGCAGAAGAGTTTGATGTGGGGACGCAGCATCCCCTTTTCCGTACTTCGACCAGTTTAGGTGGCAGCTGGCCGACTGTTCCAATGGGAAAAGTAGACAACTCTTACCGTATGCCCAAGGTCTGAGACCCCAGAACATACACCTCTCAAAACAGGGCGAGGTGCCTCGGCTTGTGGGAACCTTAGTTCAAAATCGGAGAGGAAAAGGCATCCCCAAAGGTAGCCCCTTCCTGTCTCTCCTACAAGGTTCTGTCTGCGAGAGAATAGCCCTCGCAGACTGTCGCCTCCCAGCCTTTAACATGTTGACTGCCAGGGCAAGTTTCAGAATCTCTTCGCGGAAGCTAACTACGAGTTAATTCGTACGCAGACACGCTTCGACATGTCGCTTCGCCTCAGCTGAATCAAGAATACGCGTCCATATTATTCAGTACAAAGGCTGGTGGACTTATTTTTTTCGGATGAGTTTCTTGCATTACTGGTGGAACAAACTAATATATATGCTGCGCAAAAAATTGAAAAACGCAAATCAATAAAAACATTTAATAGGTTATCAAAGTGGCAATCCTGTAAAGAGAAGCCAGCCCTTTGTGTGTTAAATAATAAAGCTAAAATCTCAACTTTCATGCGTATCAAACAAATATTTTTACAGGGTATATGATAAAATGCCTGCTCAATGTATAAGAATACAACTATAAGTATTTATTTTTCTCCAATATTTATTGAGGTGCAATCTTGGAGAAAAAAATCAAAGAACCACTGTGTTGTTCTTCCTCGAGACTAGGTTCCACAGTTTTTTCCGGCCTGCTGTGGTGTAGTTGCCAGCGTCATTGCCTCGCATCACAGAGATTCCAGACTCGAATCCCGGCATAGGCATGGATGTTTGTGGTCGTCCTGGTCACGATATCTGGGGTTAAGGATGTGGGAGAATCGGCACTCCGACCACGTGTAACGTAAGATGACAGTCTGGCAGTCGTCTCGGTATACCAATACCTCTTTTTTTAGGCTAACAGGCTACATGAGGATAATCCACATGGTGGCAACTCCCCTTTAATAGCATAGGAAGGGTTTAGAAAAGGGGGATGCGGAAGGGTAGATGAAGGTACCCAAGGGTTTAGTAGGGCCCGGGGCTATAGTTTAAGGATCCTACCCGGCAATCGTCTAAAAGTAATTCATTGCAAACCCTAGAAAAACCTGCATCAGGTAGATCGGGCATTGGGTACTTGTCCCACGCCCTTCCGATGGCGGGAGAGGGGTTAGCTGTGGGGTCGCAGCTTTCCCCTCTCCGTGCTTTGACCGGTTTAGGAGGCAGCTAGACGACTGTTCCAATAGGAATAGCTGACAACTCTTACCGTATGCCCAAGGTCTTCGACCCCGGATCATACACCTCTCAAAACAGACCGAGGTGCCTCGGCATGTGGGAACCTTCGTTCAAATACCAGAGAGATGTGAAGGCATCCCCAAAGGTAGCCTCCTCCAGAGCTCTCTGGGAAGGTTCACCTGCGAGCGACAGCCTTCTGACTTTTTTAATGGCAACCGGCTACATCCACGTTGGCCAACTCCCCTATAATAGCATAGGAAGGGTTTTGAAAGGGGGAATGCGGAAGGGTAGAGGAAGATAGCCAAGGGTTAACTTGGGCCCCCGGGCTATAGTTTAAGGATCCTACCCGTCTTTCGCCTAAAGGAAAAACCCTAGAAAAACCTGCATCAGGCATTGAGTGCTTGTCCCTCGCCCTTCCGATAGCGGGAGAGGAGTTTGCTGTGGGGACGCAGCATTCCCTTCTCTGTGCCTCGACCCGTTTACGAGGCAGCTGGCCGACTATTCCAATGGGAATAGCGGACAACTCTTACCTTATGCCCAAGTTCTGTGACACCTCTCAGAACAGGCTGAGGTTCCTCGGCTTGTGGGAACCTTTTCTAAGATCACACTGTACAAAACTTACTTGATGCCAATTTTAACTAATAGTGGCGACAGTGACTCACTTACAGGCAACTGAAATGAAATTCCTCCGTACTTGTCTCCAGAAGACTAGATAAGAACAACTCGGATTGAATAGAAGCCTCTTGGAAATTTTAGATGTAAGTCAACAACGATGGTATGATCATACTAGATTAATGTCCACTAATTGAGCAAGACGGGAATTCTATGAAAGAATCGTAACTGGTAGCCTTCGTGAAAGCTGAGAACAACAAATTTAAATTTCTGAGTGGAAGAAGAAGATGGATCAACAGTTGTGGTTAGAAAGAAATAATTGGAAGATGTTAACTGGTGCGGCAACATGAAATGATGTTGAAAAGCCTAAATTAATATTAAAATGGAGAAAGAAGTTGTATCGATTACTATACTCAGTGGCAATTATAACGCCTTATGATGGCAGCAGATGGATTGAAACACTTCACTACATATTCTATTTCGAGGTTTTATATGAGACTGAATTTGAATGAGTTATCGTTCATTAGACGACATATAATATAAACGAAAACATGTAACATAAAGGCATAATGAATATTATGTAACATTCTAAGAACATTTTCTGTTTCGATTTTTTTTCACTTTACCTCGTATTCCATTACCTCCGGTTTCCTCGTTATTTTAATTCAACGTGAAGAATGCATTATGTACGGAGATTTCGTTTCTAAAGAAACGAAGACTCAGATTCCTGAATGAATAATCTCCACTGCATTCAAGTCCTGAAGGTCCGTAGAATAATGGGTGACGGGCTGACTAGAATTACTTGGAGAGACATTAAGGTTTGCAAACAATAGCCGGGAAATTAGTTTATGACGCAGTAGTCTTTGTATGACAAGGCTGCAAGAAACGTAGCGTCACACTGGTGTCATTACAGGAGTGGCAGGGTGGAACACTTCTGTGAAAAAGAAATCCACAGTTCTTCAAACACGGATGCAACAGTTTCTCATTTAGTAAGTCGTAAATATAAATTCTACGTGTATTGCAAATATTTAATCAAACGCAATTTCTGGTAACCCGCTGAGTGGAAAAATCCTTTTGGTATATTTAAAACAGGTCTCATTGAACACCACAAAGGACGACATACAGGAATTATTGTTCTTAAATCTGACTTTTTACCTCCTTAATTTTAAAGAGACACAATCCGTAGTGAGTTCTTCTCTACACTTTTCACAACCATTAATTTTTTCAATGTCTCCCAATCCATTGCCGATGTGTGTGGCACTAAACTCTAAGGTCTTACACAAAAATCAAGCCAAGATAGGCAGGTACCTTACCGAAATTCCAATCACCTTTTCCTAAAGTGAACATTGCACAATGCGCTTTTAAAAGTTAGTTAAGCTTCACGATTACAAATTTCTTGATATATTACTTACTCTACCATTTTGTATTTGGATCATACCTGTGGAATGACACACACAACTAAATTTGAAATAAACTGAAAAATATACGACTCATTTGAAAATTATTAATAAGAAAAATGGCCAAATACCAAAAAAAGAAGTGGTGATATAAATACCACACAACGTTGTTGGAAACCTTTTTTTTAATTACAATTTAACGTCGCATTAACCTTTTGGTCATTAGCGACTTACATCTGTTAAGTTCTACATTTGTATAACATTTAAATTACTTTTAACAAATCAGTTTTCATCGTAAAGTCTATGAGGTTGTTTATTGCTGCTGATGAGTTGCAGATCTCCATCATTGAATGGGCGGCTATGGTTGATCTTCTTATCTTGCTATATATGGGGCAGTCAAAGAGGACATGAGGAATTGTTGTGGGCTCCTTGCATGAGCTGCATATCGGCTGCGGAGATCTGGAAATCAAGAACGAGTGAGTGAAACTGGAGTGCAATGTTCTTATTCTGGTTACAACAACCTGTTGCCTTCGAGATAGTTCTTTCGGGAGCGATATTACTCTGATGCTGTTGACATTTCTGAGGATGACTCCGCATTCCTCTGGTTTTACAGGTCTACTCTACTTTTCCTCCAGTTCCTTGTAGAACCCTACTCTGCAGTCTCTGCTGGTGCAGATTGGCAGGTTGCTGGATCTTCCTTGATGATCAGCTTCCATCTTCGCTAGGAGATCTGCCCTGTCGTGCCCTACTATGTCCTTATGCGCCGGTAGCCAGGCTATAGTGATCCGGTTTCCTTTTCTTGTATTATCAATATATTCTCTCTAGTTCGATTTATGCAACCATTTCCGTGCACTGTACTAGTTATTCTGTGTATTGCGTCCTTGGAATCTGTTAAGATGATATTATTGGCCTCCAGTGTTTCCAGACACAGTTCCTTGGCCATGAAGATGGCGTATAATTCTGCTGAAATTATCGACGCATTATGGTTGATAGCGATAGATTTTTCTTTGCCTGTCGTAACTATTGCGCACCCGACTCCATTTGAATTTTTTGACCCATCAGTATAAATGACTCTGGGAGAATTATATCTTTGTAGCAACTGATAGATTTCTGCGTTCCAGTTAGTGTTATGTGGATTGTTTACTTTAAGTTTATGTAGCGATGTATCGATTGGAAGTTCGTTAAGCTTCCATGGTGGTATGCTTGCCGTGGTGTTGTGGTCTATCTCTGGAAAAGTCATTCCTTCCTTTCGTAATATATCCTTTAGTGTAATGTAGTACGGGTGGTTCTTTCTCTGCATATCGAGGAGTGATGGTTTGTTCTATTATTATTGGGTTCGATGCCTCTCTTGCCTTGATCACGTATATAATTGCAATTACTTTCCTTCTGCGTCTAAGCGGGATTTCGTTTGTCTCAAGTGTGACTCTCGGTATTGGGGTGGTTTTATAACATCCGGTTATCACTCTCATTGCCTCGTTTTGGACAACGTTTAGTCTTCTTAGCATCCTTTTCTGTGCTGTCATATATATGTGTGCTCCATAATCTATTTTTGGAAACCTTGTTCCTATAGGATTTTGAGTTCGCTGACTGTATTGCGGGGTTGTGTCGCTTTAAGCTCTTGTGTTTTAGTTTTCTTAGAACCTGAAGAAAGAAACAAGGTTTCCAGAAACGCTGTGTGGTATTTATACCATCACTTAATTTGCCTTTTTGGCTGTTATAACAAATTTGAAATAATTGATATATTCAGAATAAATGTTACGCCAATATTACTCTGTGGGCTACTGCTAGTAAGTAACGTATAGCCCAGTAGCTATATACATCTTACCGCGCAAAAGGTCGGGCACTCTTTTCCAACATGTATATGCTGTGGCCATTAGTGGAAAACCAAGTTTTCCAATTCGAAAGGCCTCGGATAAAGTTTCTGTGACCTCGAAATTTTGCACCTCTTTTCTGTTTATTGCAAATGGCAAAAGTATGACGCATTCAATTGAAAATAATGTTCAGTTATAAATTGTAGAGCATAAGATTCTGCAATCGAATGGGTTAATCGAGTACGAAATTCGGTCGAACGAAGTGGTAGAAATCGTTCGTCAAATTTACGGCCTTTTACGTCATTTTCGAAAAGAATGCAGTTTGTCATATTTATAGTGCTGATATCTCCACAATGGACGTTCTAAACTAATTTGTAATAGAATAAAGGTTTTATAGAATTTAATTCTTATGTTGCAGGCTGTACATTGTACGCTGATATTATGAAGCCGAGGATGGGAGGGACGATTACCTACGCCAAGGTGAAAATTGTCTTTTTCATAGCATATTAAAATGTTTAAGAGTATTGTTTTTGTAAGACGAAGAAATAGCCCAGCGTTTCAAAGAATATCTATATACGGTTGCAAGGAAGAAAGAATCTCAATCAGAGCTGCGGACTTGAGTCCGACCGCTTTTGCTATTTGAAACGCTGGACTCTTGCTTCCTCGTAGAAATACAATACTTAAACATTTTAATATGCTCTAAAAAGACAAGTTTCACTCTCACGTAGGTAGTCGTCACTCCCATCTTCAGCGCCATAAGAATAGCGGAACCGGCCCGTCAATATACAGCCAGCAACATGGTTGTATTTTCGGCCATTCTCAATGGGTTTTTAAAACCTGATCTTTCTTTGAAAAGCGAATTAAATTCTCTAAAACCTTTATTATTTGACAAATTAGTATGCGGACTATTGTGGAGATATCAGAACTATAAATATGACAAACTGCATTCTTTTCGAAAACGACATAAAATTTTGACCTGAATTTGACGAACGATTTCTACCAGTTAGCTAGACCGAATTTCGTGCTCGATTAACCCATTCGATTGCAGAATCTTATGCTCTAAAATTTATAACTGAACATTATTTTCAATTGAATGCTTCATACTTTTGCCATTTGCGATAAACTGAAAAGAAATGCAAAATTTCGTGGTTTTTAGACCTCAGAAACTTTTTCCGAGGCCTTTAGAATTGGTATACTTGGTTTTTAACTAATGACCAAAACATATACAACTTGGTAAAAAAAAAATAACCGACCTATTTCTCGCGGATACTTTTTTTTGGGGGACACAGGTTCTGTTCCGTCGCCTAGAAACTTGCGGATATGCTGCGCTCGCTTCCATGACACGTGCATCTCCATTATGGTTTCTCCACGTTGCGTAAGCGACCAATCATAGCTTGCGTTCTCATAATGGAAATCCTTTCTCACCTAACTCTGTACAAATTTCTGAACTCCAATATTTTAATATGAATATGCTTTATTGAAGCGTAAGTCGTGTAATTACTGACCCTGACCGGCGATGCGCCACGATAGTACATTTACGCTTATTTCCATACTAGCTGACCATCATACTGATACACAATACTTGTTATGGGTGCTTGATCGTCTATAATAATTCTGCACTTTATTGATACTATCATGTTGAAATTGAAAATTATGCAGTACCAGAATTCCGTGGCTAATTAGTTTTAAGCGCTGAAACCCATTAAAACGTATTCATTTTTTTTGGGCAAACATGACTAAATTCTATTTTGCATATTTGAATCGTCATGCACAAATAAAGATTTTTATCAAACAAGTAATAACTTGAATGTTTTAAAAAGATACATACTATCGTCTTGTCGGAAACGAAACACAGTTATAGACATTTGCAAAGGAACGTTTGTAGTTGCGATTGTAGGCGTGAAAGGAAGTTGCAATTTTCGAATATAATTTAAGTGAATCATGCGTTATATAAATATATATGAAATTCTGAAATATCGAGTAAAAATTTAATAATGAGCACGTGAATCCGATATCGCTCCTACCACGGGTCAATTGTTTCCATTGAATTTATTTGAGGAATACAGTCAATTCAAAAGGATTTTCTGTCTGCAAAACCCTTTATCTGGTAGAGCGTGTTATCGCACAGGTGACGAACGCATAAAAATAATACGATCAGGTAGCGCTTAAATATTTTTCCCCTGCAAATAGCTTGTTTGAACAAAAAAAAACTATGGAACAATTGCATTTTGAAAGATTCACACAATTCATACTTAGACCAACTACCAAACGGGGAGATGAAAGAAATGATTGGAAACTGTGTTATAATCATTATTGATTACGATTATATTATTATATAAACAGTAAAATTTGATTTTTAAGAAAATAATGAAATGTAATTGAATGAAAATGTGATTACTGAAAACTTTTAAATTTAATTTATACACAAGATGTGCTTTCCAAAATGTGATCGGTTTTTTGATGCCCTATTGAATTTGCAAATACAAAAAAATTATAAATTGTTTGAATATTTAATGAGGTTTACGCAGATATGTCTTGAAACTGTTATTTTACTTCTCTGCTAAATTACAATATACATCTGTCACATTGTAAATAGTACATAGAGTCTTACCGTGCTTAGGGTAATTCGCCATTGACCATTCCGTTGTATATCTTCCGTAGGTTTGGCTTATTTAGTTCGTGATGTGCATATCTTGCTTTAGGTACGTAGGACACATTCTTCAGTATCTTCTCTCAACAACCGGACGATTGATTATTTCTGTTACCGTTTGATTATCGTGTCCTTCTATACGTTGGAGTCTCTTCATTTCGTACACAGATTTGTAAATGCATATAATAATCAGAGTAACTTTTTCCGTGTGATAATAGCACAATGCCAAAAGTAAAAGAGTATTAAATAAATCGAAATAAACAGAATACAGCTAACTTATCAAAAATCATTACATTACGACGTTTCCCTCACAATTTTTTTCCTCAGAAAATGTCGTTTTTATTGAATGCATATAGTATTGTGTACCTCATTTATAATTTTGGACGATAAAATTTTCCATATTGGCATTAATACAAGATACAAAGTGCGCAAAAAATGTAACAAGAATTTGCTCTCGTAAACAAAACAGGACGCTGGAAAGGTGGATTCGTAAGGACAGCTTTTTGACTTCACCACGCAGCGGGTGGTCACTGGTCAGAAGAACTGAAATGGTCAGCAGATGGACAGTTTTGCTTGGGGACAGCAAGTAAGCTGTTTGTAAAATAACTGACTGGACGATCGTAGAGAGAGGACTGAGTTTGACAAGGTGCGTCTGGATGCAGGCAAAAATATGCTGTTATGCTCATACAAACAGTGGAGGATTGCAGAGATTTGGATCAAATAAACTCTGAAGGCGGTGTATTAAACGCAACGAGCCTGCAGAGGAAAGTCTGGCTAAAATTGATTCGACGATTAAGGAAGAGGACGTAATATAAGCTCTGAATGAAGAATTTCTGTAGGAGACTAGAGTAGAAGAAACGCCGCTCGCCATTTCCCGATTACACCTGCTGAACTTTACGCATACAAATACCGCGGTTGTGTCTAATTACATTTTTAAAACAATTTCAATTGTCATTTTCATGCTATATTGTTTCGCATTTCACCCTGAGATATTTCGCGTTTTACAGTGCGCACTTCGTTTATGTGGAAATAATATTTTGATATCAATAATTTGTCAATCAAGTAATGTTTGTGTTATTCAATTAAAGTTATTTAAATGTAACAAAATTATTAATAAATTAAAGAAATTATTTATAAAATTTAGAGTCGCAATAACCATCCTTTCCATAGTATATACATAAATATAAGTTGAAATTAGAAGATCAAATAAAAATTTTATGACGGTTGTAATGACTTTCTGTTTACGTTGAATAATACACATTTTTTCTGATAAATTGGATGTGCTTCTATTTATTTATTTATTAAATTATTAGGTTATATTAAATATCAACAGAATATATATTGAATAAATGTTTGAGACTGTTTATGGTTCATATTTGTATGAATTGTTATCTCAGTATTTATAGTCATATTTAATTACCATTGATAATATTTTAGTTTTTGAATTGGGTGATTAGTTTTGAGGGAGAACAACATTATCTTGTGGCGAGAGTGACAATATGGAAGAAGTCTAAGGAAATATTTGGTGTGGTAATTACAGCTTTCAACGTGTAGCAGAAATAGCAAATGACAGAAAAATAAGATTTTTGGTCTATCGAAATTGTCCTAGGATTTATTTTGGCATTGTCCCTGTCAGGGATGTGAGGATATGAATCTGTATTGGATTCACTATATGTCGCGAAGTTTATTATCACATGATTAGAAATTGCGATTCAGAGTCGCAAATTGAAAGACGTTCACTTCGTTGGCACAGTATCACAACAACGTTTTGACCGTCTATCTGCATTTAACCAAAGCAAAGCAGAATTACGCAGTTCGTAGAAATACAGATAAAGATGACTATGACGCTGAAGCACTAAAAATTCTTGTGGATATCGTAATTAGATAACATCAGATTGGTTTAAAATTTATGACGATGTAAATATAGGGCTAATAAAAACGTAAAGATTTAATCTTCACGAAATTAATTTATTAGCATAATCGTTGTAATTTCTTTCCTTTCTTTGAACATTGTCACTATTTAAATGTATTTGGATTATATAAATTGTAAGGCCCCGTTACATCCAGTTGCTAATTTCAGATTTATAGTTTTGGACATGACTTTCTTATGACACATTTTTCGTTGTTTGATGCGATTATTGTATTTTAATTTATTACGAAGCTTAAATTAATTAGTGAAAAATATTAATAATTTGTATAATTTACTATTATTTGCAATTAAACCAAAGATCTTAATAAAAATTATAACGCATTAGTTGAAGAGCGAGCGTTACATACCTAATGAGTGAACAATATTTACACACAAAACAATCACATAGAAACATCAGCACAATATACCGACGTGCATTAAACGAGAAGCTAATGCAAAAACTGACAACAGAAACAGCTGAGCAGCGAAAGAAGTAGCAGAGGCCAATGATTGCAAGAGGTAAATATTCAACAGATCAAAATACGTTTTCATATTTTTATGTGTTGAATGCAGTTTGTGCTGCATTAAATTTTATAAGTAGAAGCTATTTTGTGCAGTCCGTAATCAAAAATTTCGAATGGACATTCTCATATATTAAACAAGTTAAATCATACTTTAAGTTTCTAAAAAGTTGTACTCATGGGGTTAACATATACTTCCTCTTGGATTTCCACAGAACGGATTTCGATAAATACCTCCTCCTTTCACTCGAAATGACGAGCTTAGCTTAACCGCCATGTATCGTATCTAAATCCCGCTCACTCCTCTGCACGCTGTCAAACAATACTCGACCGCTCGTCGCTCATCGCTTCTATCGTGCACGAGGCCTGAGTGGATTTCTTGACGTTTCGGCGACGACAATTTTGAGCTAAAAACGTGGAGATGTACGGAAGCTATTAATTTCGTTTCTTATTAATAAAAATAAGTTCGTTGCTGAAATGCTCTGCTAGTTAGCCGGAGACATTCAAAGCCTAGAAAGACTATGTTCAATGATATAAAAGTACTGCCATAATTTTAGAAGTGCTTTTAATTCATTTTACATCGCTTACCTCTTTGTGACACTGGAATATAATATTCGCCACTTTCAATAAAATATTAATTTAATTTAAGTAAGTATTCTCTTCCATATTAGAAATTCTCGACAGAATTAAATATAATTCTATTTTTTTCTATGTAACTGATAATGTCTCATTTTGAAGTATCAGCTCGAAATTGTAGCCGATTGTTTAACGATGGGAAACTGATTCTTTCCTAAAGTATGTATAGTTTATTGTAAGATCTCAGTAACGAATGGAAGTGGTGTCTGTGATGTAGTGAGTGTACTGCGATAGCGACAATCAGTGCGTCTCTGTGCAGCCATTTGTTAAAACCATAACATTACCTTGCTGTCCTTAAATATAAGAGAAAGTTATACATCAGAAAAATCCAGTTGACTCGTTATGAAATTATAGCTTGTTGGAAATTTGGAGCCAAATATTTTCAATCAAACCAAATATCATTTACCTCCAAAATTTGCAATATTTATTACAAGACAAAATTTATGCACAAAAACTTAATATAAGCTTATAATGGGACTGTTGTTCACCAAGACATCAAAAGTAAGGCGATTTGAGCAAAAAATGTCATTAATTCTATTTACGTATTGGGATTTCTTAATTATATTATTATCCACATTCTCCTCTTTTACAGATGCATAAAAACGTTTAATTTTTAGGGCGCATCCCAATAATTTATATCATTGCACCTGATTGTTACGCACAAAGTAGTTCAGCATTACAGACGCACTGAAGTCAAAATTAACATTAATACCAAGTAATTAATTCAGAGGTAATATTCAGATCTGAATTCAATAAGCGTTTTATTCAATACTACCTATAAATAAACACGGTTATCCTCCAGCGGAGTTGAGCTACAGAAATTGTCTGAATAGAATTTTTTTCCATATACGTGTACGTAATGAAAAGCGTATTGATAGTTGCCTTGGTAACTTCCTTGAGCGAAATCTCAGATTAAATTGAGGAACTCCAATATTGAATTTGATTCAATCTTAAGCTGTTGAGATGTGTAACAGATCAGTGACACTGTCTTATCGATTTGAAGATATTTCTGTTTCTTATGTTAAATTCAACAATGATCACACTTAGATTCGTTTTATTAAACAAAAGTTACTGTCATTTATACAGTTTTAAGATTTAAAAGCACGATTCTAAATTAAGTAATTTCTAAGGAGCGTGCGAGGGCTATTCTCTCGCAGGCAATACCAGCGAGTGATGTTCTCTCGCAGGCAGAACCTTGTTGGAGAGATACGAAGGGGCTACCTTTGGGGATGCCTTTCCCTCTCCGTTTTTGAACTAAGGTTCCCACAAGCCGACCCACCTCGGCCTTTATGAGAGGTGTATGTTCCGGGGTCACAGACCTTGGGCATACGGGAAGAGTTGTCCGCTATTCACATTGGAATAGTCGGCCAGTTGCCACCTAAACTGGTCGAGGCACGGAGAAGGGAATGCTGCGTCCCCACAGAAAACTCCTCTCCTGCTATGGGAAGGGCGTGGGACAAGTACCCAATGCCCGACCTACCTGATGCAGATTTTTCTAGGGTTTGTCCTGCATTTCTTTAGGCGAATGCCGGGTAGGATCCTTAAAATATAGCCCGGGGCCCTAGTTAACCCTTGGCTACCTTCATCTACCCTTCCACATCCCCCCTTTTAAATCTTTTCCTATGCTATTAAAGGGGAGTTCCCACCATGTGGATTACCCTCATGTAGCCTGTTTACCTAAAAAAAGTAATTTCTAAAGACCTTTGAGCTGATTAGGCTATATCTATTGTAGTAATTGGTAATTAAGGCATTGTTCTAATTGAAAAGTTGAACTGTAAAGGACTCATTATTATTGGATATAGAGCGGACGCCGCAACAAACCGGCAAGGCAAAGAAAGCATTGTTGAGCGGTCGAGAGGATTTTTACGCGCTAAAAATTTACGAGACGAACAATTCACTCGGGCAGCAGACAGCGAATAGATCAGACTAAAAGTTTTACAGTCGGCAGTCAGAACGAAAGAATGTGGTCCAGTCACAAACATGCTTTCAAATATTAAAAAGTAAAGCAATATTCAGTCGGGAAGGAGACAGAGCAACTAGTATATATGCGGTGGTCGAGCGTAGATTCATCATGCTGGCCATAGACGAACCAATGAAGTCTATTTTCAACTAAAGTCATGAGATCTACAAATCCAGGTTGCAGTAAAGCATCGAGAACCAACCAAATTGTGTTAAACCAACTAACAAACAACGCCAATTAGAGCCTGTGAACATTTAGAGTCTGTGAGTACTTAGAATCAGTGATGTCCCCAAAACTGTGCACGAAAAGCTAAAAAAGAGACCTGGACGGCCGTAAGTAGAGAAAAACTTTAAAAATAATTTGTAAACCGTGTTCAAAAGATAAAAGTCAGATCGTTCTTCGATTATTTAATTATCGATAAAATGAGATCCTTAATTCTTGATAAAATTAAAATTGTTTAAATTCAATCTTTAGTATTATTTCTTCCGCAACAAATTTCGTCTATGTTCAGACGCATTGATTTCCATAAAAAGTAAATGTAATTTTGATTATATAAATTCTGCCATTTATCAAACCCAGTTCAAGACCCTGAGATCCCAAATATTTTGTGTATTTTATACTTGTTTTAAAATTGTTAATAAATCTTGTTTAATAGTTTTCACTTAAGTTCTTTCATTTAGAAACGCCACATTCATATTATTATAATTAATTATTACACTATATTGCAATAATGTTGTGCTTTTCTCTATTAAGTTAATTACCATAAAAATTCAATTTGAGATACGAATATCTGTTAGATGTCAAGAAAGATAAAATGAAATTCTTGTGGAATAAGCAAATTTTTAAAGATGTGACACAGATACTTCTTGTTAATTGTGCCCAATTATAGAGGAATACTGATTTGAAAAAAATAACACTACAGAAAAACGTGTACGAAGGCAGTATCCAGAGATTACAGGTGAATAAATATTATGGTGGTGTCAAAAGAAAATAGGGTAACAAACAGGCAATATTTGAAAATAGTACCTGACAAAGATATGATTAAAATGGAATAATTTACGACTGATTAAAGTAATTAATAAGAAAGATATCCAATTCAGACAATTGGTTCAGAAAATCTACATACTCTGGATGTGTTCTCAATTGTAATTCTGATCATCCTTCAAATCAAAAGAGAGCTATGGTATACAATCTTGTAGACAGAGCTATATTACTTTCTACCTACAAGTTTCATCAACAAAACTGAAATATTGTTCAACCCATTTTTATCTTCAATGAGTACCCTTTAAATTGTATTATTAAACACATAAACATTATATTCAACACAATCCAATATCCTACTGTCAATCGCCCCCAAACACCTAAAACCAAATTTTTTCTCGAACTCAATTATTACAAATTTCGACACCACAAATTATCCAAATATTCAAAGAATATCAAATATCCATCATTTACAGATTCACTAATACTCGTTCCCACTTGACTGAACACCATAAGCACTCACTTGACACCTTCAACAAACATTGTGTTGCTTACAAAATCTCTTGCTCTAATTGTAATTCCTGCTATAAAAAGGAAAACAAAACGTTCCCTTAATACACGTATCAAGGAACATATATCTAATTTCAAACTTCCCATTCATAAACAATCTGTAGTATCCCAACATATAAACAGTTCTAAACATACATTTGATTGGCCAATTGCTAAGGTTTTAGACATTGACAACAGGTACAATTTCAGACTCATTTCAGAGATGATCCACATTAAATCACACATCACAGCTACAAACAGCACTATGAAACTCAACAATTTCTATGATCCCTTATTATTACGCTAAACCTGATTTCCATTGTCGTCGCTCCCTTACTGTTACTCGAACCCTTCGGCTCTCCCATTGTCGTTTTGTTTTCGTCGCTTTTGAGTTTTGTCAACTGATACGTGCAGTTGTGTCACTCTAGGCTCTCCTTCACACCTGAGGAAAGGGACAAGGATCCCACAAACGTTGTGTGGAATTTATATTATCACTTATTTTGATGAATTGGCTATCTTTCGTGTTAATGATATGATTAAGTTCGTTTGATGTAACTGGGAATATTATAAAAATTAATTTATTCTGTAGGACACGTGGAAGAGAAATTTAATTAGACAGTAACTTTACAATAGCAACCTATTGTCATCAAATTGTCAATCAGTTGACAACACTATCAATCTCATTGACCTCAAAAAAGATTTATCCCACGCAAATATCGACATGTTTGAAAATTTCCACCAACGTCCAACGTCTCTAGGGATGGTCTTACCTCCACAGAGTTTGTTTCCGGATCTAAAGGAACATGTACGAAATTTGGTCATATTTGCTCAATTGGTGTAGATTTGTATGCGGAACACACACACGCACACAACTTTATTGATTAGATTATTATTGATAATAGTTTCATTTTCATTGTTGTGTTTATATTTGACTGTATTACTGTACGATTACTAGAATTAGTTTTAGTTGTAACCTTTCTCTATGAATATTGTAGGTAAGGGTTATTAACCCGAAGCGAAAATACCGGATATAACGAAGTCAACATTTCTGATATAATTTCACGCTTATATTACTACTTTCAAAGGTAATTACAGGAGAAAATCTGAACATTAGTCTCGCTCAACTTAGCGAAAGATTGGTAATACAAAGCGTTTATTAAAGTCGGCAGGGCGAGACTAATTTCGTCCCGAATAAGTTATTTCTTATTCTCTGATTTTTCTATGCACACTTATTATTTATGAATAACGGTTTTGAAAGTAATGATTATTCTCTATGAACATTCATTTTTTCTGTGATACATTTTTATGTTTACTCTTATGTTAAATGTTTCAACTTTTCTGTACATCCTTAAAGCCTTAGATATTTTATTCATTTTTCAGCTTACACTATTTCATTCTACAATTTTCAGTCATACAGAACAAAAAGCCCAGCAGATGTTGCTAAATTTTATGCTGATTTTATTTAATTTATACGTATAAATAATTAGTTTCCAGCATAAAGAAACGTTTAGTCACTTTTACATTACAGAAAAACACTAATTTCTTGACGGAGTCCCTCTATTACGTTACTTACAGTTGGATGCCCGGTGTAGGTGTATACCGGGTTGCCGTAATTAAATCAACGACATCCATAACCCAGTATTTGACTCCAATCTCGGTTGTTTTCACGTTTATCTTCCAACCCCATCCCTGAAGGTGCCCCACTCTCATGCCGAGAGGGGTAGAAATTATACACAAACAACAGCGGGAGAAACACTATCAATATCAATTACTCTGTAAAATATTTATTCGATGCGAATATCGGTCGTTTTAGCGTGTTTGACGGTGACGAAGGAAAAGAATTTATGAACAATAAATAATGAAACATGAAAGTATAAAATTTCTGTTAAGTAAAGAACAGAATTCAAGTTCAAATTGTTTGATATTTTATTGTCTCCATAATTAACTGTTGACCAGAAACTTGGACTTTTTTATTGTTGTTCCATACACCCATAATTTAATCACTGTAACTTTACAAATTTAATAAGAAGTCCATTTGAAAAAATTAACCCTCTTTGATTTTCATAACACAATAATTTTTCTGAAACCATTAGGTTTACGTACAATATATTTGTAGTATATTACACGTTATTTTTAATTTTCGATTTTATTGAAATAAATATTTTTCGATGCCAAATAAATTAGTCAGTCCTAGCAAGAAAACTCAAACAATTTTACAATATTTTCACATTAATTAGCCTCTCGATCTTTTTTTTTTACAATGGGTTTCTTATTTGATCTATTTTTACTACGCATATGTTATCGCCCTCATGTTCAGTTTATGGTTACAATTTTTTTTATTTTTCCTTATGTTTTGGCAGTTTAAAAGTAATTTTGTATTATGTTTATTGCGTCCGGCTAAAAAATAGAGGCCATTTTTATTTTATACATGCTCCTTTTTTGGATTTACAGGTATCTTTGAATTTTAAAATTACTCAGAACTGAGTTTTCCTACCTCTTTAAAATAAACTGCATCGTATTTAGTATATTCTAACCTATAAATAAAACCTCTTTATTTTTCACGTAGTTCATGTAACACAAACTTTTCAATTGCAAATGAAGAAAATTCAATTTCCGTGTGCTAATTTCTCCAAGAAGAGCAGTTTATGTGCCTCAATATTTTTGAGTATTTACATATAATAGGGTAGTTAATATATATAAACTACCATTGTAATCAACCTAAGCAAAATTTTAATGGAAATATCTCTGTTGGAAGACAAGTTAAAAATCTAAATATTTCACACAAGAAAGATTTATATAGTATAAAACTACAGTATAAATTTCAAATTTGAGATTCAACTGAAAGGTGGTATAAGAAATTGATAACGAGGGGAAAAAATGCTTGATTTCCGCATGTGGAATAAGTGGGCATTTTGAAGACATTTTGAAATATGGAAATATTAACATTTTTCAAATATTTGTGAGTAATTGATTATATTCACAATACACAACTATTTTACATATTTATTTCAGATACTCTGTTACACTGTCAGTAGATATATGTTATAACGCTTGGATCAAGGAGTCACAGTCCATCGTTCCCTAGTACAGGATTTTACAGGTTTAGTCAATAATTTAATTTCAGTGTCTGCACTGTATATTACCTTCCACCTCTTACAATATTTGTCTCCTAAAGAGTACAGTTGAGTGAGATGTTATCTGAATGCAGTGTCAGCGTCTCGAGGCGGCTGATGATGCTTGTGTATGAAGTTTTTTTTAAGACATATAACTAGTTAAAGATTATAGTAAAGAATGAAAAATTGTCGTTTTCTTTAAGAATGAACGCTGAAGTCACTTCAACTTACATCATGAAATTAAATACTTAAAGACGTTTCATAATCTCTATGGCCAGTTTTGTTCCCGTCCTTTCCAAAAGCATAAAAATTCTATAAGAAAATGCTTACGAGAAATA
Organism: Zhengitettix transpicula; assembly: GCA_037074705.1. Taxonomy (NCBI): domain Eukaryota; kingdom Metazoa; phylum Arthropoda; class Insecta; order Orthoptera; family Tetrigidae; genus Zhengitettix; species Zhengitettix transpicula. Next base: position 202,745,329 of record CM073591.1, read on the forward strand.
AATTTGGATCATTATTCTAAAAATATAAGCGTTCCTGCCAAACTGATACCTGGAAAATAATTGGGTCTACATGCAACTACAAAATATTTGTTATATAAACAGAGGTTTTATTTATGGGTTAGAATGTTATTAATACGGTTAAAAGGATAGAACATGACAGCGCTGGCTAATTTAGAAATTCGTAAATATCTGGAAACATAAAAACCATCAGTATATGGTTAATTATACGTATATAAAAATAATCATATCTAATAATATAAGTTCTATTTAATTTAAAATAAAATCCTTTAACTGGCTGTAAAGTTTACAACGTATAATTCACGTCAGATTGTCAGGAAATGAAATTCCACGTTGAAACCATTAGTCATCACAGGATATTATTTATTGAAAATATAAAATTTATTAATTTAAAATTACTTCTTCTTCTTCTTCTTATTAATTAATAAAGATAACCAATTTAGACAAAAAGGGTAATATAAATACCACACAACGTTAAATAAACGGTCTTGAGACATAATTTTTTCGTCGTTGTTTTAGGACATCTTTTAGTTTACTCTATAATTTAGAAATTAATAACAAAAGTACGTAAAGTTGTTTTAAGAACAATTACAACCTATATTAATTAATGAAATTTTACTTACAATTTCGTATATAAATAATATAAAAATTATAGACAAGGTTTTGCTGACCTTTCCTGTTGTAAACGAAATAAAACTGCCAGGTGACAATGAAGTGTGACTGAAAACAATGTGCCTCGTAATAATTCTTTGAAGTTTTAAATTTCATGACTATATTATGTTACAAAAATATCTAAAATATTAAACTAATAAAGCATCATAAAAAGCTGTTGAGATATAAAACATCTCACTTACTCATCAACCTATCTTAGAAAATATCTTAATTCTTCATCTAAAATTATTATTTTATCACATTCAAATATATTATTATAATTTTCATGTGTTCTTGTGTTGTTATATGTGACTGAAAAAATGAAATTACTTTGAATAAAATGTTTTGAATTTATATATCGAAGTAAAGCTCTTTATATATATATATATATATATTTTTAGGGCAATAGGCTACATGAGGGTAATCCACTTAGGGCAACTCCCCTTTAATAGCATAGGAAGGGATTTGAAAGGGGGGATGCGGAAGGGTAGAGGAAGGTAGCCAAGGGTTAACTAGGGCCCCCGGGCTATATTTTAAGGATCCTACCCGGCATTCGCCTAAAGGAATGCAGGGAAAACCTTAGAAAAACCTGCATCGGGTAGGTCGGGCATTGGGTACTTGTCCCACGCCCTTCCGATAGCGGGAGAGTAGTTTGCTGTGGAACCTTAGTTCAAAAAAAAAAAAAAAAAAAACCAGAGAGATGTGAGAGCATCCCCAAAGGTAGCCCCCGCCAGAGCTCTCTGGGAAGGTTCACCTGCGAGAAATCCTCTCGCAGGCTTCCTTAGCTCTTTATATATTTTATCTACAACATTTATAAACGAAGGACATGAAGACCATAAGCCTGCGAGAGGATTTCTCGCAGGTGAACCTTCCCAGAGAGCTCTGGCGGGGGCTACCTTTGGGGATGCTCTCACATCTCTCTGGTTTTTTTGAACTAAGGTTCCCACATGCCGAGGCACCTTGGTCTGTTTTGAGAGGTGTATGTTCCGGGGTCGCAGACCTTGGGCATACAGCAAGAGTTGTCCGCTATTCCTATTGGAATAGTCGGCCAGCTGCCTCCTAAACAGGCCAAGGCATGGCGAGGGGTAAGCTGCGTCCCCACAGCAAACTCCTCTCCCGCTATCGGAAGGGCGTGGGACAAGTACCCAATGCCCGACCTACCCGATGCAGGTTTTCCTAGGGTTTTCCCTGCATTTCTTTAGGCGAATGCCGGGTAGGATCCTTAAACTATAGCCCGGGGGCCCTAGTTAACCCTTGGCTACCTTCCTCCACCCTTCCACATCCCCCCTTTCAAATCCCTTCCTATGCTATTAAAGGGGAGTTGCCCAAAGTGGATCACCCTCATGTAGCCTGTTGCCCTAAAAAAAAAAAAAAACAAAAAAAAAACGAAGGACACGATCACACTAATGAGTACTAACTCATTGTAATTTGTAGTTGGGGCTTTCCATACTACGCAGAAAAATTCACTGAGTCTAAAACAGTTTTATATTTATGAAACAAAACAGATGTATCGCGGGAATGCTTTACTTAAAAAAGCATACAAAGATTCAGAATAATGTTTAATCGCGAGGGTTCAAAAATGAAAAAAAATGCCCAGAGTTTGGAAGCAAACTAATTGTAATAAGTAGTTACTGGGAATTAATATAATTATTAACTTTAAGTCACCTGAACAAAAAAATTATATGATTTACTTTTTTAATAAAATGATATCTTAAATAAAATAAAATATAATGTAATTACTTGAATATTATAAATACAAACTATACTCTAATTACCTTACAAAAGGCAGATGAAAGTTTAATTTGGACAAAAATTTAGCAGCTTAAGATTATACGACCGTTTACATGATTTAAAATTGACAGAATTCCTGGAAGTATTGCTTTCGTTTGTGTGTTGCTGGTCGCAGGATTTCTCAAGACAGGAACCGTTGGCTCTGGTCGTCGTCCTTGAAGAAATCCATTCCCGCTCATATCCCGGCCAAGGCACTGGACAGCGTGTATATGGACTCGTTTTCATATGCTATAAATGTTGATGTGAAATAACGGTAGCAGGAAGAATGCTAAATTATGCTTATATTCTGATCAGTACTGGATTGGTAACGATCCTCACTTTATGAATAATTAGTTACCTCATAACTGACTTATAATGATGAATGAATTTTAGGCTTAGTCCGCTTAATGTTCGCCACACATTATTTTTAATATCCTGAATTTATTCGAGACGGTGTCAACCTTAGCCCAGAAATTAACACTTATTTGAATTCCTTTTCACTGGTGTTGTTCCAGCTTGTCTTTATGTACCTGCATTACAGGTCATCTGTATAGTTTTACAAAAATTCATTTTTATTGACTAGCTTGTGAACACAATGACAAATTCCTAAGTACCTTTGCGGCGAAGAAATATTCGGAAGAGGAAATCATCGAAAATAATTTGTTACTTTTATAATGCTACAGTGACGTCATACGTGCCGTGGAACGAACATTTTCACTTTTTCAATCCTTTTTTAATGCTTCACACTAGGAAATCCCATGATGACATTCCATACATACTGAAATAAAATATTAATTACTACTAAAGTCACAATTTATTCGTGTTTTTTGCCATTTTTTGCCTTTTAATCTGAAAAATAATTGTACATGGTTGCTTACAAATCCAAGTCAAAATATTAATGGAAAGTGTTCTTCATAATTGTAGGAAATATTGAACTAAGAAATTTCCCAAACCGGTTAAGGATAATTTTATGACCAGCATTTGAATTTCAGATTAATCAAAACAAAATTTCTCTTCGCCGGAAATTTAACTGCTCCACATGTCTTCAGAATTAAATGGTTATTCGAAAATCTGGCAGAAAATTCAACCTGAAACTCCACATTAAGAAAATATGAAAAATCGAATAGACAAAATAAATGTTTAACATAAGACTTTGTTTTGACTATTTATAAAAGTAATTTAGCCAATTCTTAATCGATCTCAATATCATTTTGAACATTTGTGCCTATGTAACCGATTTATAATTATTAAAACATATAAATTTTAAAACGAAAGTCGTAAGTTAACGACTGAATAGGTGTGACTAATGTATGGAAAATAAAGCAGGTACATGTCATCTTGTAGAAACGTGTCGAATAAAAAACTTGTATTTCTAGAAAACATGTGTGCCAGTTAATGAAAATTGTTTTGTACGTTTTACGGCCGTGAGCCGATAGCTCCTTAATGTTTCAATTATTATAAATGGCTGTTATTGACACATATGTGCAAAGTTATATTTAGGACTATTAAAATACTGGCTAAATTAATTTAGAAATGTTTCCTTCAAATAAAAATTTATAGACTAAGTAAATACATAAATAAAAATAGATATTACAAGCATGGTGTTTTTGAAATAAAAATATTTATATTAAAGCAATTGAGGTTACAGTTTGGAGACAGTTTCAATATACCTTCTCACATTTGTGAAAGAATTAATAAAATAATATAAATGCATTAAAACAAAACTGATAAAGAATAGTAATAAATCTGGCCCAGTATCACTCATACTAAGAGATAAAAGTGTAATTTAACTTGTTGTCTTTTACTAATGTGATGAATCCGACCGGAATGTGTGGAAGATTCTTCCATTTTTCATTTTTTATATATTTTTAAAAGTTTTCGACACGCCCATATAAGGACATTGGGTAGTTTAGGGCCTTGTAAAAAATGAAAAATGACGGAAAATTGCAAATATGTCAGTAAATGAGTCTTCTTTTAAAATTAAACGAGAGCAACGCATCAATATGATTAACTTTCAATGGATATGGAATGGGTCGAACAAGTATTACATCAAGTTAAACATATAATTAACATTATAATGCAATATAATGTTACATACCATTACATTTTATATGCATGGATAACATTAACATTATATATACCAAAATAAATAAGTGTTTGGTATACATTATTAGTTCATCATTAACTTTCTATCGCAATAGAATATAATTAGTTCTGAAAACGAAGATAATTATAATATTAACTTTCATTTCGGGTATTTTACTTATTAAATAAAATTAATTTCTCTTTATAGCTAATTGTTGAGTCTGAGTATTAGTACAGTTATATTCATTCGCGATTACGACATAATGTTTTCCTTGTTGAAAATAGCAGGAAAATAAGACTGAATACACAGTCTCTTGTCTGTAATTTGCATAAACACTGGTTTTGCGTGGCTTTGTATATGAGACAACTTAGCTGTCCGTACTACCTCAATTCCATACCACATTTGAGAGTAGAAGGAAATGCTTAACTTTGATTTCTAAGTAAATTGTTTTTATTTCTTGTGTTTAATGAGTATGTATCGGAGTTGCTACCTTCATTATGAAAATTATTAATTATAAATATCATAAATGAGAATTTAAGATTAATCAAAACAATTGTCACGGCAAAGTTTACCTAACTATTTGGGAAGTCTGCATAACTAATTGTTTCTTTCTTCTGTACTTCCTTCGCAAACTCTGAGTCTGCATAAATATCAAGATTTAACTTCACACATGTAACATTACATTTTATGGGTATATTTTTCATAGTTATTTATTTATCATTTCTCTCAAGATGATTTCTGTGATAATTATTTACGTTGAAAAATCTTATCTCTTCCGCATTGATCAATCTTTGCGCCTGGTCAGTGAAAGTTTTGATCGGCTGCTCCGATTTCAATCTGTATTTCCAAAGTAGTGTAGTCTGTTTCTGGTTTTGAAGTTTGTTGACAATGGTTTTGGATTAATTTTTGAAGAATTTGTCGGGTGTTCCATTGTCTTTAGTAGAATAAATAATGATAGAGTGGAAAAAGCAGGCAAGAAAGATCCTACGTTTCGAGTATAAGCTTTGCTCGTCTTCAGGGAAAGGGGTTCAGAGTCAGAGCTCAGTACAAGAGTCCGAAAACTCCCTTCTCGAAATAAACTTAATATATTATTCCAGAGAGTCAAATGTCGAGGCATTTGCATCTGAATGTTATCACAGTGATATATGAGACCGCGAGCTGAAGTCTCTTTGGTGTAACAGAAATTATGCTACGATCAGAATAAGATCGAAGTAAATAATTAAAACTTAATTCTTAATAAATTCATTTCTGTACTGTAGGACATGAGCACATATACACTAGTCGTAAATGATCTCTGAAACAAACAAAAAAATCTCTAACAGAGAAAAAACTACCTTTTATTTCGTGGCTGAGGTTAATGTCTTAGCTTGTCATACTAACTTGTAGAAAATACCACGAGTATTTAATCCTTATTTTCCGTTTTAGGAAATCAGTAATTAAATATTAGAGAGCGATTATTCCCATAATTTATTTCTATTTTATTCTGATCATGACATATTTTCTATTTCACCAAAGAGAATTATGAAACCCGTAAAGAACGTTTACCGTTTCTTATACGTATGTCAGCAACATCTGTTCACCACTCAGGTTTTTATCTTCACTCCATCTGCGACTCTGGTGGCTAGTGAGTTTTTACGAGTTATGTGCTTCATTACCCATAAGAACAATTTTTGCGAGGATAACTAAGTAAATATTAATAATACTACAACAGTGATAGCGGAAAATGACCCAACACCGAAATATGCTACATTTCTTATTCCATCTACGTAGGCTCCAATAGTGACCAACGGGACTTATTTAGCACAAAGTTAGCACACCTTTATAACACGAAAGTATTTTTTCTTCGTATATATTTTAAATAAAGTTAATTTTAGGAACAAATTACGCATTACGGGTTGTTGTATGTGCTGACTAACCCACAGAATCAAAAGGAGGCAGTTTATTGAGCTGTACGGGGAGTGTAGCGGAATTTAACGGAATACTGCGCATGCGCATTTCTCATCCAAAGAACAGATTAATGCTGTGCTGAGTCGTAGGTAGCTGCATTATCCGGAGCGACTGTGTACCAGGGTGGACAGTTTAAAGTCTTAAAAACTGAAACATAATTTCACACTCTTAAAACAAATTTTATGAAGGTTCTTAAAGTTAAGATAAATTAATTACTCCTAATTTATTTATGTGATGTAGCACATGAGAACATATGCACCAGTCACCACTGGTTGTTTATCACTTTTCTTTTTTTATTTCTTACTGAATTATCACAGGTTAAAGGAGAACAGATTCATGATTAATGTTTGTTTATTCACTTGATAACTAAAATTACATTTAAATTAGGACCCATTGAGTCAGCACACTTCTTTCATTCATATATTTCTGTATGTCGCGTTCTCTCCGGGAGCCTGTGCATGAGCTACGTCGTTTCGGCTTTTACCTCTTTCATTGCTGAAGAATGGGTTCCTTTTAGTGTCGATTTTATTTTGTGGAATAGAAAGAAGTCGCACTGGGTATAGAGAGCATGCTCAAGTAGGCTACTGTGATTTTTTCTTGACTGACAATGCATTGTCCTGTTACATGATACACATTATTCCACTATTTATTTCTCTCAACTATCCAAAATGTTGTGATTAACTGTTGATCATTCTGAACAACGATACGTGGGTATTGAATAAAACGATAAGCACTGTGTTGAACTTTGATCATGAGCGTTTTGTACGCATGGATTTCCGCGTTGTTCTTTGTTTGTTTGTAAATTTCAACGTCTCAACAGAGGATTAAAAACCTGGGCTTTCCATCAAGCAGACTATTTAAGAGTCAACATTTTTATGGTACCAATAGTTATTGTTGAGGCGTATAAAAACGAATATAATCTCTTTCAACTGTGTCGATCAATTGAGTTGTAACTTGCCACCAATCATTGGTGATCACAGTATCCACGTAACGCAACACAAAAAATAGTTCCAAAGTTGAACTATGTTCCGTTTGTAATGGAGTAATTGTTAATTGAATAACATTGACGGATTGCTTTTGGTTTCGTCTACAAATTGACGGTCTGTATTTTGCGTGGCTAATGAATTCGAGGGCTGGAAGATGACAATTACTATTGACCAGATGGTGACGGTCACTTGTTAGGGGAAATGACCCCACTAGAAAAAAAGGGAATACGGGAAGTTACTCAGAGTTTGGGTAGGATAGTACATTACAGAAGAAAGAAACAGTTAGTTAGTCAAGGAGAGACATTAAGATGGAAAAGTGAGTCAGAGTTAGAAAAACACCCTGCGCTTAGAAAAACCTATATACTGAGCCAAGCTTTAGTTACTCTTATCGAAATTGTTTTAAATATTTAAATAAACTTTTATAATTACATCCAATTGTATTGTAGATTAATTAATAATCCTAAATTCATTTTATACGTTATTATTCTGACTTTGGTTGATATATGTTCTCCGATAAAATCTTGACCAAAAAACTTATATTATATCAAAATAATTTATTTAAATCGGTATTTTAAAACAGAACTTTTACAAAGCAACGTAATCAGTTTTATAAATTTGGAATTAAATTCTCAAATGAACACAATACTCTTTTTAATTGGAAGCAACGCCTGAATTAAAATACATGGTAAAACGAATAGTGTAATGCTAGTATTTTTATGATTAAATTTTTTCTTGTTTAATCTTCAAATTGAAGCAGTACATGGAATTCGCTTTCTAATGAAAAGAGGAATTTAGAAGACTGGATTATAATTGAGGTGCCAAGTTGTCAAATAGCAGTTACTGACCCAACACAAAGAATACCGAACCGGAAAAACTTGGTGGCAACGATTGGTCATAGTGGATGAGGAGGAGGAAGCAGATTTGAACCAAAGTTGAGAATGGAAGAGAAATAAGAAGTAGGAAAAATATTTAGGCGTTTTGCGAAACTACTGCTGAGAAGCAGAGAGAACAGTTCCGAAACATACAGTATATTTAAAATACTTTTTTATATAATTAATTAAACAGTAAATTCAGTCAATTTTTTATTAGTCCTCAAAACGTTTTGGCTGTGCCAAATAAAACCAATTAGATAACGTTCAAAACCAAACAGGAGCTTTCTGCTCGCAGGACACATTATCTGAGAAAAGTACAAAAACATAATTTATATAGTGAACATACATTTTTGCTAAAATTAAAATTGTTCCTCCTACACTTGTTACTATGAAAAATTGTAATTTTAGTAAAAATGTATGTCCGCTTTATATATTATGTTTTTTTGTACATTTTGTAGATGATGGCCTGAGAGCAGAAAGCTCCTGAATGTTTTAAACGTTATAAAGTTGATGTTCTTGGCGCAGTCAATAATTTTTAATTTACAGTTTGATATATAGTTCTAAATTTTTTTTGAAAAAGGTTCACGTGAGACATAGTTATGGAGAGTTGTTTCGAAACAGTTTCTGAAATAGATTTGGAGAGATTATTTTTGGAGAACGAAGTTGGTGTACACGTGTGTAGGTGTCTGCAAGGAATACATAAGATTGCGAAATTCACCCACGCAGAAGATGCTCCTCATCCGTCTAATTACAACAGCGAATACCAGAAGTGCTTAGGTGGGAGGAAATTTATGTAAGAACTTTTGATACAAATTATATTGATATATTTACAGTCGCATCGACATCTCAGGTTATTAGCTACTCATTATGGGTACTCATTTTACCTTGTCGGGGAATTAATTGACGAGAGTTTCTCTCACGCACCTACAAACAAACATCCCTCGCCGGGATTCGGAACCCGAGACTTCTGTGACGTTGATCCCTGCAGTCGGCACAAATTATTATGTTATTATCCGCCCATAGATTCCCTCAAAGTTATCTTTTAATATCATTCTGGGTTAAATGAATATCCTTAAATTATTTTAATCTGTCTCATGCTGTGTTTAATATATTTTGTATGTAAATAATATTTTCATACATTTAAACTAACAATTTTTTTATTACAATCGTTATAATTAAATTCAGGGAATAATAATAGACGAATGAGTATTCTAGTATATCGACACATAAAACGGCCTATAATGGTATAAGCATGTCATCAGTAATGTTAACGAAATTAATTTCCAGGGAACTGAAGTATATGACATATAATACTGAATACTGTTTCGTTAGGATTTCGCGCAGAATAAGGAAAAATGGGCAACAGAATTTTTACCAGCCATACGAGACAGCGGGACAGAGACATACTGGGAAATAATGTTAAGGATTATCAGGTGTGGGAAGATGAACTAACGTTTCAAATAGTAAGTAATGAAGTTCGTCTTAAAGGAAGATTCGTTCATAAATTCTAAGAGAAAGAGAAATCCTAGCTTATTACACTGAATCCGGTAAGCTCGGGATTTCCTCCGTTTTCAGCGAACAACTCTCCAGCATAAACACCATACCCTAATCCGTCCCAGACTGTCAGATGATGAGGTATGAATCATAGTGACACGAGTTCCGCTTCCGCTCAGCATCATGATCAGCCATGAATGTGCACTTATTGTCATGGCTTGAGTCATATATTCGTAAGATCGCTTGAGCAGAAATACGTATGTAAAAGAGGTGAAATATTTTCTTTTTTTGCAATAATTCTTAAGTAGAACTATTCGAATAAGGAAATTTGTAACTATTATCACACAAAAAACATCTAGTCGTACATGATTTCTCGCTGAAATTTTCCCAAAATCATGAAGGCATTCTCTTAATTGTATTTGAAGCGTGTTTTCAATCATAAATTTTTGTCCCCTGTTGACAAATAACGCAGTGAAATTGTAGAGATTAATTTCAGCTCACTGGATCTTTTTAAAAGATAATGCGACCGGATAAAAATTCGAATGAAAAAGATTAGTACAGAAATTTATCGAGAATCATCGTTAATTAAATATAATTGTGCAATGTATTGATTGCGGATAATCCTTTAAAGTATTCTTAAATGATTTTGATATGTTCAGAATTCCACACCACCTTAAAAAGAAACAATAGTGAACCTGAAACAAATATTTTTTATTTATAATATTTATTGTCATTGGTGGGAATAAAATAGTCCTGGCTTTCCGTATCAAACATTTTGGAAGAATTGAAATGAGGTGAAAATGGGGATCCTGACGTTTGCCCGACACACACTTGCCCTAAGTACGTTTTCCCGACAAGAATATCCCGATTGACGTTTTCCCGACAGGACAAAATCCCGATTGCCATTTGCCCGACAGTACATTATACCGATTGACGTTTTCTCGACAGGTCATTTTCCCGATGGGTCATTTTACTGAAAAGTGAGTTTTAACGAAATAAATAATATTAATTTTGTAGAACACTTTGTAAATTAAGTTATTCATTAAGGCGTGGAACAATTTCAACCAAACTGAATCTGAGCGGCCTAGTGAATCATTTATTTGGTGCCAATATAGGCAGTTATCGCATATTTTGTATTTTGAAAATGCTACCCCTTTCTACCCATAAGGGTGCTAGAGGTATCCTAATTCCGCAGTGATACCTGTACAACGTTTGGTTGAAATTGTTCTACGCATTAATGAACAACTTAATTTACAAAGTGTTCTACATACATATTATGATTTATTTCTTAAAAATTCTCCTTTCGGGCCCATCGGGAAAATGACATGTCGGGAAAACGTCAATCGGGATAATGTCGGGAAAACGTGCACCTGGCAAGTATGTGGCGGGAATTTTGTACTAGAGCCGTGAAAATGTAAATAAAGTAACAGAATTAATATATGATTAATCAAAACAGAATGTCGAGAATGTTTATAAGAAGATTAACACCAATTAGATAGTAAATGGAAAAACTGGAAACGGGGTGGAAGTCTCCTGCAGGAAAGAGTAAACACGATTCATTATAATCATGAATCAACAAGTGATGGCTCAAAACGTGGCGAGTTCGGAAATTCCAAAGACGTTTCGCTTCCTTTAATGTAAAGTTGTGGGTGACAACATTACTCATCATTTGCAGTGCATCAAGTTTTTAGAAATCAAAATAGAGATAGAGCTAACTAATGAAGGTTTTCCGTACCACAACCAGGGAATCCTAATTGTTTGCTACTTTGTTATTCCTAAGACATTACCCATTAAAACTGTATATCTACTATTAAATATGTGAGAAGCCATAATTTGGATGAACTTGACGTGGCCTCCTATTAACAAAAAAAGAACGTTCTAGTATGAAGCTAAGAAGCCTGAGAAAGACACCTTCTTTTTCTGTTCCTTACTTAGCCCTTTAGTTAACATTAATTGGATAATTATTATTTTAGTGCAATTAGAATACCTGAGAATTTTACTTTCTTCAAAAAAAGAAATTATGGTGATGTTGACTGGCGGGTAGAAAACTATGGCTTAAGGGGTTGACTCACAAAAAGCTAGGAAAGGCATGATTTAACATGTCCACGGATACCAAAAATTTCAAATTTCCTTAAGTGCATGTTGTTTCATACCTGCATAAAAAAATTATCTCCCTTAGAAACTAACAGATACCTCTGGGATGATTCTAATCGTTGTGTTGCATATACGCACTATGCACTAAAGGATTAATGTTTCCATTAAGTGAAAACCTCGAATTGACGTGCTATATTTTAGCTATCGTAACCAATTTTATTTAATATATTTATCAGGATTAAGCCAAAGAAAGAAAAAAAATTATATATACATATAATTTAGTTTCGCTTCGGGAGCGAATTTGTTTCAGAGTAACATGCTACATGAGGGATATGCACATGGTGCCAATTCTCTTTTAATAGCATAGGAAGGGATTTGAAAGGGGGGATGCGGAAGGGTAGAGGAAGGTAGCCAATGGTTAACTAGTGCCCTAGGATCCTACCCAGCATTTGCCTAAAAGTGATGCTAGAAATCGTTTCTAGCTAAGAGATATGGATTTTGCCTTTAACTTATCTAATTTTCATACACATCGTGCAGTAGGATAAGCGATTCATATAAAGAATCAACAAATTTTATAAACAAATTAGTTTAAAAATTAATTTAAATAAAAAATACTTAAGAATGGTGACCGAAGCAAATATGGGATTAAACAACCAGTCTTCACATTATCTGTGTTAAATACAGTCTATCCGATCACAAATTCTTCTTGGGGCGCATAATAAGTGATTTGTTAAGTTCTTTTATGTAAAAATCTGACGATCTAAGTATAAATGAAAGCTTTGTATTCAATAAAAGTCACAATCACACTCTAAATGTGGTTAATTTAAGAAGAAGATTTCACTGACAACACGTCTTTAGATGCCAATACGGTTTGAATTTGTGATTAAAATGTATATTATTTATTAATGGATTTAAAATGTCTTTAACGTTTTATGAATACACACTTCACAGTCTTATTAAATCAAAAGCGTATGAATGATAATAAATAGCAGCCTAAAGGTAAAAATATTATTATTAATTACATATTACAATCCTGGCGAAGAAAATACTTAAAAACTAACATATTTTAAATTAGTTCGGTGTCATACTTGCAGTGCGATTTTCTAAAAATTCTGAATGAAAAAAATTTACTATACAGTAATTATTTTTTCTATATTTATCTTGTTTAAACTGGTGATATTAAATTATAATTAATAAATAGCCCAATATTTGGTCGCAATATTTTACTTATTTCCTTCCACACTTTTGACCTCCTCGATAATAATCATCTTAATTCTTTGGTACTGTTTAAAAATAATAATAAAATATCTGTTATGTGACGATTTTATATTTATTTAAATATCAATTATATATAAAATATTCATAACGATAAGAATTGAATATAAATAATCTGAAGAAATTTTTTTTAAGAATAATTACTGTACAGTTTAATAACTGTTTATTATTAATATTTATAATAAGACTAAAAATTTGCGAAAATCAGTTAGTGCAAGTATGACACTGTATGAATTTTAAATGTGCTAAGATTTTATGTAATATTTTATCTCATTTTTAATATAATCAGTAAAAATGTTTTGAAAACTATTGAAATGATATAAAATACATGAAATTTAAAATGTCCGAAAGATTCCATAATGATTTTGATTGAGAAGATTGAATGTTTCCAAGGTAAATAAAAAATATTGAGATGAAAATATAATACGTTTGTTTTAAAATATAGTAATGAGATGAAATAGCCAAATGACAGACAAAATGTGTGATGATATAAATACTACACAACTTTCCTGGAAACTGTGATTCTTTCTTCAGGCGATAAAAAAACAAAAGAGTTACGAGTGACAACCTTTGTTTTATCAAGTTATAATTTAGTCTTGAAATATTTCTTTTCTTTAGGCTCATTATATTCAATTATTATATATAATTATGAATATTTTGTACAGAATTTGTATTGAAATAAATATAAAATATGCACATGACAGTTATTTAAAACCACTCAAGACGAACAAATTTTCCAAAAAAATATTTTGTCTGAAAATTGCGTTATTTGTTAATTATAAGTTTTTATTCTTTAAACATTAATCTTTAATTAGTATAGAACTAAAGTCTACAACACGTTTGTAGTACGGACACTATATTTGCAGTTTCTTGCTTAAGAAAATAAATTGCTGGAACGTTTACCAAAGAATAAAAAAATATATTTACTTATTTAGAAATTACTAATGATAAGCAGCTCCCGTCAAAGCAAACGTGCTCATTAACAGCTTACGTGGCCGATAGAAGAATAAACTGGCTGCGTCAGTGGAAAGGAAGATAAAGGAAGACATTGTTTGGCTTTATTGGAGCCACGTAGGTCTCTCCGAGAAATGCTCGTGCTGGGCAGAAGAAAGGTGGCTCACGATTTCGAAGAGATTTCGAGGAAAGTGTACGAGGAAACAACAAGTCATTCCGTACATTACCAATTTTATCCATTATTCAACTTCCCGTACTTTAGATCCGTCAGCAGTTAGCCTGCGTCGATTGAATCTGATTGTCGCTGTTGAAATATTTTCCGGGATTGCGGTGCTGTTATTGACATGTGCAGCGTACGTCATAAAACTCGAAGCAGTTTCTCATGGTGTTATATTAAATTTACTTTTCAGATACAACTTAATCAGTATATAATATTCCTATATCTTCTAATAAAATAAAGAATTAGAAAATATTAATAAAGTGAAGATTGACACGAAATATAATTCATTAAATTTTGTTTGAAAATAAATGAAAATTAGATGAATTACAATTGAGTAAAAAATTAACAATTCGTAAGTTAAAACGCCTAAAAGTAAATTTCATACTTCTACCTTTTTGTAATTATTCAATATAAACTTATTGACTTATTTAATAATTACGGTATTCATGTTACTTTTAAATATTCCAATAAAATTCAACTTGTTCAAAAATATTAAAGATAAAAAGAAATTAGATAAGCAAAATTAAGCGTTTAGATTGCATAGCTTGTTATATCAGACAAACTGAAGGCTTTTTAAAAACTAAAATTAGTAAACATCAAAACAATTTCAAATTAACGTTCAAAATTATTCAGCCGTTTACAACATATTTATTTAAGTAACCATATTGGCAGGTTGGAGATATATTGCACATTAATGTGAAAAATGATTAATAATTTTAATAAAACTCAAGGTTTCTTGTTATTCTAGATAATTTTTTTTATCATTTAATGTAAATTTTAAATATCAACAATACGCTCAACAGAAATGTGTATATACGTAACAGTAATTTCGATTATAGTGTGTTGGTAAATCCCTTTAAGAAATTTTCTCCTCAAACTTTAATTTATGTCATGACTTCAAGAAATAAGTTGTAAGTAGTGTTCAATAAATTTGCACATTAATGTAATAATATCATCAAGTTTATAAAATCTTGTTCTCTGTAAATTTTTGAATATTCAGACTTTTAAAGTTGTTACATTTGTACCTGAAGAGGTTCCAAAAAGGAACGAGGTGTAGTGCCAATTTGTATTGTATTAATGTTTTAATTTTTATTAAAATAAATTTTCGTCAAATATGTCTGGTTTATTCGTGTGTATTTCAATGAAGTCAAATATAACTATTCCATTATCTTGTTGCAGTTGTCAGTTACTGGGAATATGACGAGTTTTACTCGTTTAACCAATCACAGGGACGGAAAATTCAATATTATTGGAGACTGAGAACTTTTTTGGTGTAATAAAATAAAAAATTCTTAGGTTTACAATCTGGTAAAATATTTATTATTACTCAAAATAAGTAGCCAATATTCACACGAAGGCGATGGCAGAACAAACGTTGGGAACGTGCAATAATAAATATTTAACTCGGTTGAAAGCCTGAGATTATAATCAGAGAATTTAACTAAACAATTAGTTTTCTTCATAGCCATGAAAGTCTCTTTGATTCATTAAATTTGGAGTAAATAAATAACGAAGATTTTAAGCAGCTTAAGAAACGGGGGAAGAATTAATTATCCTTATTATTTTTATTAGTATTCATTAAACATTATTTACAACAACTATTTCAAATATTTGAGTATTTGCAAGTGTTCCATACACAGAGTTTCTGTTCTCTGCATTGTTTTTCGTTCGTTAACCGCGAAAGCGTAGTCACCGACGAAAGACTGGTTAAGTGATTGTTGTTTCCAAAGATAATCCACATATCGTGGATATAATACTACGCCATGTTAGTGCGCGAAACTGATAGTTACAATACACTCATTATAGTGAATAATTTCTTATATTATTAACAAGAAAAATGAAAAAATAGAGAAATTTACTAACAAATAAAATATGTATCAGGAAATTCGAAGGGCAGTACTTTAGGTTACAATCAAATGTACACTTACATGTTTGCAAGTATTTATTGCAGATCGTGCTGCGAAATTCTTTTCAGAAGTTTCCAAATTTTAGCACAACCCTGTAGCTCTATTGTATAAAACTTCAATACCGAAAAGCATGGTTACAATATTAGTACTCCACTATTTCCAGCATCATGCACACATTTAGAGTTATAGTAAAATAAAAATATTAACAAAGAAAATTCATTAATAAAGATTAGAATACACACATGCATTTCATCCGTGTTTTACAAAAAAATTCAACACTGATTTAGATTTGAATTTCCAATATACAAACATTTTGTTACAGCATAAATCCTCATAAATCTTACATATTCTGCTCGTCTATTATTGCATTATCATGTTATATTCTCCATTACTTCCGTACTTTATTTGAAGGAACGTAAATTTTGCTTAAATAACAACTTAAGTATAGGCTGATATAATTTGTAGTAATCTGATTAAGAGATTTTCGGATGTTTACGAAGCTATTTCATCACGTACAATGTGCGTGGAAATGAATTAAGTAATGTAAGTTAATAATTCTGAAACACGTGATGCGTGCTAGTATACTTTACTCCTTAAAACAAGCTGCAATTGGAAACAACGAACCACTGCCTAACTCGGATACATCATAAGTGAAAGTTAACCATGGACAATTTATAATATGTTAAATCAACATCAGGACTTGTTGTTTAGAGTTACATGAGGGTAACCCACATAGTGGCACGTCCCCTTTAATAGTATAGGAAGGGATTTGAAAGGGGAGATGCAGAAGGGTATATATATATATTGTAGCAATAGTTAATTAGGCCATTAAATTGATTAGTGATAATTTGAATTGTTTTGATAAATGAATTGTAGCGGTATTGAACGACCATAGCGCTGAGCTCTGTTGCTTTGTTCTGAGACGTGTATGTTCCGGAGTCACAGACCTTGGGTATACGGTAAGAGTTGTCCGCTGTTCCCATTGGAATAGTCGGCCAGCTGCCTCCTAAACTGTTTGAGGCAATGAGAAGTTAATGCTGCGTCCCCACAGCAAACTCCTCTCTCACTATCGGAAGGGCGTGGGACAAGTACCCAATGTGCGACCTACCTGACGCAGGTTTTTCTAGGGTTTCCCCTGCATTTCTTTAGGCGAATGCCGGGTAGGATCCTTAAAATATAGCCCGGGGGCCCTAGTTAACCCTTGGCTACCTTCTTCTACCCTTCCGCATCCCCCTTTTCAAATCCCTTCCGAAGGGGAGTTGCCCAACGTGGATTAGCCTCATGTAGCCTGTTGCCAGTAAAAAAAAATATTTACACTATACATAGAATTCATCCCTTTTCCTGTACAATATTATTGGTATAAATAAATACATTGTTCAAAGTTATAATGATCTCATTATTGTTCATTTGTCATTAACTTCTAATAAAATTATATTTAATATATTGAGTTAAATTAAGTATAATAATTGTGCTCATAAAACAACCGAAAGCCACCATTTCAATCTGCTTGATTTAATGATTTTTTAAAAAATAATTTAGTCCTAGATACATATTTGTAGGCTTGTTAATCTATATAAAGAAAAAAGTATTGTATCTTTACGGTTATTATATGGAATGTTCCGAAATCCAAGTCATCTAAATCCCTATTCAAATGTTTTTCTCATAGTTTTTGTTAGTGTTCCGCAAGTAAACGGTCAATCATATTTCCACGTAGTATAATATCGTAATAATATAGAGGCGTCCCAAGTTTTCAAGTATTATGAAACTGTTAACCAATATTTTGAGACTAAATGACAATTCTCTAAATATTTTAACCGGATGGCAGAATCTTGCTCAGTTAAGAGAAAAATGGTAAAGGGCTTTATTTCTGAAATGGTAAATAACTTTAATTTTCAATAATTATTTAAAGTTACAACGTAGAATTCAGTTTGCGCAATTTACTTTTCTTTGTATGGTACATGTTACGATTAGTACGTAAACATATACCTTTTGATGAGTAGGCTAGAAGATAGCAGTACAATAAAATGATACAGCAAAGATATAAAAAAATCGCGGAGAAAATAAGTAACGAATTTCAGAAAAAATACGTTCACGGGCCATTTCTTATCAAAAGAATACGCCGAATTAATGTATAGCTGGAGAAATAACTAGTCCTGTAAAAGTACGATGTGCAGTGTCCATCTGCCCTACAATTTGTTGTGGGGTAGGGCGGAGTTTAGATTAACACGAACCCTTATTACGGAAATCTTTTCTGAAAGCATTGACGTATATAAATATATTGTGTTCAGTTCACGATATGTTGTACACCAGAAAACGTATCCGTAAAAATTAAGATATGATGGGTACAGGGTGTGATAAAAAGTCGTTGTTGGCGTGTAGCATATTCCGTTCGTAAGAATACAATGAATCTTTTTAAGAATGACTCCAAGGGAGTTTCCTCCTGAAGGTAATACTTCCCTCCACCTTTATTTACTCTTCTACAGCGCATCTCACACGTCATGATGTTCCTCGCAACCTATATTTATCTACTGGATGGGCGGCAGTATTTCTTACCTCTTATAAACGGTCTACACTATTGACAGCACTTCAGTCTAGAGTTTTTTCTTTAGCACCTTACTTATAACTCAGAGTTTCAATTTCAAAATTTTTGTTACAACAATTTTTCATAATCCCGAGACGCTCATCCTATACAATTAAAGAGAAATTATTTTCACTTTCGACTTCAGATAGGATGAGCCAATTACCATTTCAGTTCAGCTGTTCAAAACGAACTAACGGATCCTATCGGAGTTACAGGTTTTGGTGTATGTAAATATTACATATATATGAAAATTTACTGATAAAATTCTGGAGCTTCTGTTACTACGAAGATGATGAATAAAATCAATTCACTTTAAAAATAAAATCTACTAAAATTAAATTTATTCCATAGAGTCGGATAAGGAGTCCTTCGCGTCTGTCTTCTTGATTTTCTTCTACACATAAGTCTGGTAAAAATGTAACAAAGAGAATTTTTTTTAGGAAACTTACGTTCTTTCTCAACATAGCCTCCTTCCATGACTTTAAACTTGTCCCAGCGATTTTACAATTTTTTCAATCCATCACAAAAATAGGTTTTGTCAAAATCTGCAATAAACTCCGTCTTGGCCTCGATCAATTTTTCATTTACTGAACATTTCTTCTCACAAAGACAAATTTTTAAGTTCGGGAACAAGAAGAAGTCACTTGGTGCTAGATCTGGTGAATAGGGTGGATGAGAAACCAATTCGAATCCCAACTCGTACACTTTCGCCATTGAGACTGCTGCTGTTTGCGCTGGCAACTTCTTCAGGTGGAACTACACATTTTTTCCCGCCAATCATGATAGTTTCTCAATCAGCACCCATTTCAAACGATCCAATAGAGCAGCCCAGTTATGGTTGTACCCTTTCCCAAGAAATCTTTGACTATTGTACCCTGAGAATCCCAAAAGACAGTGGTCACCACCTTTTTCGGTGCACTTTCACCAGATTTTCCCCATTGTTTTGATTGTATTTTGGTATCTGGAGTGTAGAGATGGCACCAAGTTTCATTGACGGTTACGAATCTGCGCAAAAAGGCTTGTGGGTTACGCCTAAACATTGCTAAAAACCGCGTTGAAATGTTTTTCCGAATCTGTTTTTGGTCCCATGTCAACAGTCGCGGCACCCATCGCGCGCAAAGCTTTTTCATGGACAGTTTTTCATTAAGGATGAAGTGCACTCCTGCAGCCACCTCACAAACTTTTAGTCTACGATATTGTGAACTTTTCTGATGTTTTCCTGAGTTGTGACCTCAATTGGACGAAAGGAGCAAGTTTCATCATCTGCGCTTCTGTGAGCTTAATAATTCATAAGTAAACGGTCTTCAATGCATGTGCAGAGTTGGCATAAATTTCATTCAATTCAATTTTGATTTATGCAGCTAACCAACCCTTCATATGAAAGTGTTTAATGACAGCGCGAAATTTGTTTTTGTTTTCATTGCCTCCGCCTGACTACACAACAAACATTACAGAAAGCTGTCAACAATAAAATGCGAGTGGTATATGCTTGAATCTTTTAGGAATAAATTTGGAAGGATAATGATTAAAAACAATAGCGCTAAAGTGAAAAATCGCTCTTTCATAAAATTTTTCCAAACTTATCGAAACACTCTCGTACAAGGCGATTTTTTTAACTTGGGATATCAAATTGTTCGGGGAAATATTAGGTATGAAAAGTTATCATTGTTGTTCAAATAGGACATTCTTCTGTGATAAAATTAGCCACCCTTACTTCCTTAAGGGTTGGGTGAGCGGTAACTTTGAAATTTGAGTAGAAATCCCCTGATAGAACGTAAATAATTTGTAACTTTCCTGTCTTTTTTTAAAATCCTAGACACATGTCGCTGCAATCGACGAAATGCCATTTAGAACCGTTGCATTAGATTCTGCAAAACATTTGCGATACAAATTTACACACTTTAGTTTTAAACCCTAAAAATTAATTTTGAAAAATTATTACGTAGTTGTTATTAGAAATTTTAAAGTCTGATAAAGAAAATACTTTTGACGTAAACCCGAAACACCGACGTAGAAAAAATAATTTTCAGTTCCCTTATATAATATTTTCATAAAATGTATCATTGAATAATTTGATGATTGTGAAAAAACACAGAATTCTGTTTCAGGCATCAGAGAACCACCTTCCTACCGCGTGGTATTATTTCTGATACTTAAAATTTTCATTGGTGCCGTAGCATCGCAGTCAATCTGTTCTCCGTCATTTCAGTCGCTTGAGTAACAGAAAATAAAATTCTGAACTTCATTTATATAATGAAATTTTGTATAAAGATAAACTCCCAGAAATGTTCCACTCATAAAATTTAAACAGTCATGCGTTGTCACCGCCGCTTTAGTTCGGACAGATTTATTGCCTATTTGTGGCGAAGTTTGCATCTTGAGTGTTCCAAGAAGCGATAAAAAAGGTCTCAACTATAAATGGCGTCTGAAATGTTTTTTGCACTTAGAATCCTGCAAATGTCGTTCAGCACTTTATTGGAGAGGCTGAGTCAGTTTTTACTTTTTACGTATGTTACATCACTCTTCTAGTTGCGTGTCGGCTGGAAGCTCACACAAGAGATTATAACTACGTACTAATTTTAAAATTACGATACAGGAAGTCACTAAAGTAAAATCTCGTGAATTGAGAAATGATCGCATTCATTAGGTTACCTGAATATGTTCTCAGAGCAAATTCTATTCGAAACTTAGCTTTTTTTCGCGTATATATCTATGTATTTAATTGTACATAATTGTACGCAATTACAAGGGTAAAAATAACATGCGTCAGAAGCAAACATGTAGATAATGATTTATTTTCTTTTATATAAATCTTTATAAAATTATACTAAGAACTAGTAATGTGCATATCTTAATGATTTCATAAAAAGTCTGTGTTAGAGGCATTGCATTGGTAAATTTACAACAGAATTATAATCTAAATTCTAATTTAGAACAAAATAATAAATAAACATACCTACACTAATGACGTAGAAAGTACTACATTTCTAGGTCTGGGGGCACACAGTAAATCGACCAGGAATAATCGTTACAGTAAACTAATAATTAAATTTAGCTCAGCATTCTACACAGTCAGTCATATATAATTATAATATAAAACCAAAAAACTGGTATATGTAGCATATTTACATTTAATAATGCCGTATGGTATAATTTTTGGAGTATAGGGAAATATTTTATATTTTTACTTCAAAAGCGTTTCTTAAGTATAATTAGTAAGAAGTTTAAATTTTACGTGTTTTGAATTAATAAAATAATTGACGACCTTATACAGACACCTTTTATTTTTTATTTGTGATGATGTTTCAATACGTTTTTGTATATTCTTCAGGTATTTTCCTACAGAGGAGGTATTTACAAATGATTAGATTTATATTATAATTGTACAAAGTAAGCATAGGTTAAGTAAAGTACACAAAAAAAACTTACCAAATTAATATAATCAACTAGCACAACTAAACGGTTAACAAGGTATTAAAGTTTCACAGTTTTGAAAGAGGCTCCGAGGCACACAATTCACTTAACGCAAACGAGATTGTAGTAAGACTAAATGACACATTGCTTACATTTGGTTCAACATCTAACACCTCAACATTATCCCAATTAAAATCCTGATTTTTCTCCAATATATGGTTCGTTACTAAATTGTGGTTGGCCGTTTTGTGATTGTTCTTATGCTCTTTTAGTCTTGTTCCTAATGCACGTTTGGCCTGATCAATATAGATTTTACCGCAATTAAGTTCGCTACAATTAATTTTATAAACTACAATGTGTTTGTCTTTACCTTTTTTAATGAATTTGTTAAATTTATTGGTTATTCTGAATGCAACTGAGAAGTTAACATCTGTTAGAAGATTTTTTATTTTTTCACTTTTAAAACCATAATAAGATAAGGTCACAGAGGGCAACACGGCTTCAGTCAGACCTTGATTCTTGTGTGAGAGCCAACTGGCCACGGTCTGCCAAAATCTTTCGAACACGGTCG
Organism: Zhengitettix transpicula; assembly: GCA_037074705.1. Lineage (NCBI taxonomy): Eukaryota > Metazoa > Arthropoda > Insecta > Orthoptera > Tetrigidae > Zhengitettix > Zhengitettix transpicula. The sequence continues at coordinate 202,768,169 of CM073591.1, forward strand.
ATAAGGGGGGAGAATAGACGCAATAACTATTGACTTTTCTAAAGCCTTCGACGATGTAATGATCTATTATTAAGTTAAAAGATTCAGGGATAGATATTCGGGTACTGAATTGGATCCGCGAATTTTTAAAAGAACGTACACTCAGAGTTCGCGCAAATGAAAAGGGATCTTGCAGGGGAGTGTGATCGGTCCACTCATGTTCCTTGCGTACATAAATGATCTAACCGTGCGTATAAATTCATATATTAATCTGTTTGTCAACGATTGCATGGTTTGTAGGAGCGGAGGATGCTCGGACTCTTCAGGTTGACCTGCACAAAATTTACGAATGGTCAGTTTGAAATAAAATGCAAGTAAATTCAACGAACAGTAAGGCAATTGTCTTTACAAAACAGAAAAATGTCCCTTCAGTTAGATAAAAAATGATGAATGAATTTGTAACGGAATCCAACAGTTGGAAATATCTTTAAATAACGATTAGTAAGGATCTGAATTGGGGAAATCAAGTCAGCGAAGATGCAGGTAAAGGCAGGAAGGCGCTACACTCAGCAAATAGGGTTTTTAGGAAAAGTACGAGGTAAAACAAGATATCTGCTTACAGATCATTGGTCAAGCCCATTTTGGAATATGGGACAACTTGTTGGGATGCATATAAAAAGGATTAAAAAAAATGGGGTAGAACGTTATTCAAAAACGGATTGGAAGTTGTTTGGGGGTCATTCGCGAACAATCCTCGTGAGTATTTAGAATCACTAATCAGTAGGAGTAAACGTGCAAGGCAAGGCAAATATTCTTTTGTTAATAGATTAATTCACGACTGGAATTCATTACCTGCAGAATTACTGAAGACTTTTCCGAATAAAGCTTATCAGTTTAGACGTAGGCTAAGAAAACTACAATAATCATGGGGTTATATATATATGGGGTTATATATATATATATATATATATTAGTAATTAGAAATTAAGACATTATTATAATTGGAAAGTAGAGGACTCATTATTAGTGGATAAAGCGAACACCGCAACAAGGCGGCGAAGCAAAGGAAACATTGTTGAGAATTTTACGCGTTCAAAATTTACGAGACGAAGTTAGTTAGTCGGAACGGCTGACACAGTTGCAGGCAGATATCAATCCAGAAAATTCATATTAAAAAAAAGTTTTGCAGTTGGGCAGCGGACATAGAATAGTTCGAAAGGAATCTTCAGTCAGGCAATGAACGGCGAGCAGACGCAAATAGAACAGTCTGATAGTAGTGACAAACATTCTCTAAAATATTAAAACAATCTTCAGTAGGGAAGGAGAGATTGAAATTAAAGTCGTAATTGGTGGCAGAGCGGAAATTCAACCCGGAGAACCGTAGACAAAATACAACTAAAACTACACGAGATCTGCAAATCCAGGTTGCAGCAAAGCTTCGAGAAACTACGCCAATTAGGATGTGTTAAAATTTAAAGCCTGTGAATACTAGAATCAGTGATATCCCCAAATCGTGTGCACGAAAAACCAAAAATGAGACCTGGGCGGCCGTAAGTAGAAAACTTTAAAATTGATTGTAAACCACTTTTAAAAGATATGTCAGATCGTTCTTTAATTATTCACTTCGTTAATTATTTACTTCTTTAGTTATTTAGTTCTTTAATTTAAATTCAGTCTTTAGTCTTATTTTCGTCCGCAACAAATTTCGTCGATGTTCAGACGAATTAATTTACCTAAAAAGCTAAATGTAATTGATTGTATAAAATTCACCCATTTATCAAACCCAGATAAAGACCCTGAGATCCCAAATATTATTGTGTAATTCTAAACCTTAATAAATTTGATTAATTGTTTTCTAATAATAGTTCTTTTTAATTTAGCCACAACCATTTGTAATTGGTATTTGTTATTTTTAATTTATTACAATATATATATATATATATATATATATATATAATTTGGCTTATTGGCTATCCCATTCTCGTTGCGTTTTCGTCGCTTTTGAGTTTTTTCATACGTGCCCGTTGACAAAACTCACAAGCGACGAAAACGCAACAATGGGAGAGCCGAAGGGTTAGCGTAACAGTACGGGAGCAGCGACACTGGAAAGCAGAAGGTTTTGCGTAATAATAAGGGATCATAGCTATTGTTGAGTTTCACAGAGCCTGTTTGTACATTAATAGCTGTGATGTTGGATTTAATATGAAGCATCTGTGAAATGAGTCTGGAATTGTACCTGGTGTCTATGTCTAAAATCAAATGTATGTTTACAATTGATGATATGTTTGGATACTACAGATTGTTTATCAATGGGAAGTTTGATATTAGATATATGTTCCTTGAATTGTGTATTAAGGGAACGTTTTGTTTCCCCTATGTAGCAGGAATTATAGCAAGAGATTTTATGAACAACACAATGTTTACTGTCGGTGTCAAGTGGGTGCTTGTGGTTTTTAATCATGTAGGAAAGAGTATTAGTGGATCTGTAAATAATGGATATTTGATATTCTTTGAATATATTGATAAATTTGTGATGTAGAAGTTTGTAATAAGGGAGTACGAGAAAAAATTTGACTTATTGTTACGCTAACCCTTTGGCTCTCCCATTGTCGTTGTGTTTTCGTCGCTTTTGAGTTTTGTCAACTGACAAGTGCAGTTGTGTCATTCTACGCTCTTCTTCGCACCTGACGAAAGGTACAAGGATCTCAGAAGCGTTGTTTGGTATTTATATTATCACTTTTTTTTCTTAATTAAGTATCTTTCTTATACATTTTTTTTCAATCAGACGTAAATTTTTTCATTTATTATATATATATATATATATATATATATATATTTCTTATTACAATTATTAATCTCTATCTGGTCAGCGAGGTCAACAGTGAAGAGAAGTCATTTATGGGAGAATAAATATCAAATAAAAAAGTGAATTGCAGTGAAAAGAAATAAAGGTGGTGGATCGTGCATCTTTATTTTATCAGGTAAATAATAATAAAGTTTACAAAGAGAGTTGGTTTATGTTACCCATATTAGTTTTTATATATGTAATTTTTGTATTGTTATACCCAACAGTAGCTTAATAATAATAATAATAATTAAAAATAAAATGTGTCCATATAAGGTCATCAATTGTTTTATTTTAATAATTAGTAAAGGTTCAATCTTGTAGACTACTATTAAATCAAATTGGTATTTTTACCCTCTCGTGTAAATATATTTATTTACTGATGATATGTTATCAGAAATTAAAATAAATTTAGTACAAACTCTGGAGATGGATCCATTAAATACAAGAAAGAAAAGAAATTTAATTATTTTTATTTTTTTATCTTCATCAGCTGTACAAACAGGATTGGAATATATACAAGTGAAAGTTTTTAAATAGAACTTTCAGTCAGAATTAAGGAATTAAGACACTATCCAGTTAAATTGAAATGTGAACTACTCAGATTTCTGACCAGACACTCCTATTATGTAGCTAATATAATGAACACTTAAAATGTTACACTTTTGTTTGGTACATACATGAACTATTAGCTGTTGCAGCAGCTATCTTATGATCTTTGTAATATTCTAAGCATAAACGTAAGTAAATATAAACCGAAGTGTATTTAGACTAAAAATAGTTACTAATTTCAATCTATTACTAAGAAATTAGCTATGTGCTGAGAACCTTGTGTGACATGACTAATCTAATCTAATCTAATTGATATTATTAGATTTGAGACAGTTTACCGTCAGGAAGATTCTACGTGAGAAATGCATGGAGCAGAAACGTACGTTACGGAAAATTAAAACGTCATTTGTCGAGAGGACAAATATGTTTACTTCAAATTTCTATTACAATTACGTAGAATTTTGTGACATAATTTTTCAAGCAACACACATCAGAAAATAAACGAAATTTGTGGCTTTACCGTACTTTAATTATCGAAATGCTCAATTATTTTTATAATGAAAATTTATGTTTTTATTAAGAAAAGAATACGTTTAAAATTTTAAAATATATTACATTCATTCTGAGTTAAAAACTATTTCTAGGAAAGTATAAATATAATTTATCTATTAAGAAATTACGATTTCAAGCGACTGTTTTAATTTGATTTAGAATTATTATAGCCAGGAAGTCAGAAAATATTTATTTAATTATTTATTTTTTCCATTTTGAAAACAAATCATTACGTTTTTTACCTTTTTTTATTCTCCAAAAAAATAATTTAACAACTTTCTGTAATTTTAATTTGTTGCCATCTGAAGAAGTCATAAAATAACGGATGAAACATAGTGAGTTGTAAGTCAGACCATATTTAGTTAATTATTTACCATTTTCCTTCGTCTTACTGGCTATTTAATTCATCTCTTAATTTGATTTAATTAAACTGTTTTAAATCAGATGATCACGACTCATTAATAACCACTTAGTCTCTAAAGTTTCAGCATCAGTCCTTCCAATTAAATTAGTATCAGTTAATTTAATCGGTAACTTTATAGTATGTTTTCATATTCGTCCTGCTAACATCAAACGGAAAATAAATTATTCTTCAAATTGATATATAATGCGATTCTTAGATGTGTGCTACACAATTCTCATTTAGGACTAATATTCTCATTTAATGTAACGTACTTTAAATAGTACTGATAAAATCGTGGTGTTAGCTGGAATTTGAGTGGCACAAAGACGAGTTTAAAATTGATATAATTTTTGTGTGGAGGAAACTCGAATAAAAATGCTCGGCCAAGAGATTATGACTTTAATAGTATTTTATAAAACTAGGCACTATTTCTGAATTAATTTGGTAAATATAGTTTTGACTGGATATTAGTGGGAAATAGATAAATCTTTCTCTGTCCCAACCAAAGTGTATTAAAGGATACACAGAACATTTAGCGGGTTTGAAACAGCTTACTAAGTCAGTAATAACTTTTACTACTTTTTCCTGTTGGTAGAAATCTTTTCTCAAGAAGACACTTTCACCGCTGAGCTTCCTAACAACGTGGCACAATAAGGAAGCTAGGTTGGGTTTGCCAATTTTTCTCGATAATCATTCTGCAACGTAAATATTTAAACGACCCTATGTATAGCTTACATTAAACACACATATATGCGTGTGTTTCAGAATACTGAAATATAGTAAATATTTTTACTATTTTTTATTCAGGATGTTGGAATTCAATAAAAATACATTTCATTGTATCGTCAGAAAAACACATTTAGAAAACTTGTTGTTATATTCAATGAACCAAGCTTACTAATCTTTATAATAAAAAATAATGTATGCTTCTTTGTTTTGTCTCTATAAAGATCTAAAGTCATAGACAAATTGTAACAAAACTTGGTTGACATGTTTTTAAAAACACGGATAAAAGTTCTGCAAGTTGTCAGAAACCCCTAGCATAAAGGTGTAAAAAATGATAGTTAAACAATGTCATAATTTTCTGCTAAATTTCTTTGCAGCAAGAAACCGTGACGTCAAAGGACTCGTTCGTCAGCGAGACCGACGTTACTGCACAAAAACAAAAATGTCGTGTTACGTAATGAAGTTTTTTTATATTGTTTTACTTTCAGTTAATTATTTATTTAAAATAAGCTTAGAAGCAATAACTAAATATCATGAGGATAGAAGACGCGTTCATTAACGCCTTTTCTGTTGCGGTTTGGATGATATTACTATTTAGGTTGTTCTAAGAAACGGAGGTGCAGGTCCAGTGTGTAATGTCTTTTGAGCCTGCGGAACGTAATGAAGTAAACTAGAAATATTTTGATTGAATAAAATTATATCCAGCAATACTTCATCGAATGATAATAAAAGAAACAATACGAAATACTTTATAATACTTGCGGAAAATTAGTTGTTAAGTTAATTTTCGTCGCCAAATTTAATAGCTCAAATATGGCGACGATTTGTTTAAATTTGCATCGTAAATGTAGCTGATGGTAGAATTTGAAACAGAATCTTTCGTTATGTCTGAAGTAAAGTTCAATGTAAAGAAATACTGTGGTATGTTACTTTGCAGTAATACAATATACTTAAAGTATCGTGTGTCCCCATTTGAATCTCTATACGATCACTGTAAATATACTGTAATGAACACAAAAGATTTTAATTAAATGAATTGATTTAAACAAAGATTATTTCCATGAATTTAACTCAATAGTTCGTTTATGAAACAATTATATTTATTTTTTATTTATAGTGAAGGATTTCAAAATAAGTACGACATTCTTTGAACTTTAAAAGACAATTTACTTTTATTCAGTTGAAATTTACAATATTTTATGTGAGATTAATTACATTTAACATTTTTCAATGTTTATAGATTGAACAACTCTTTTCTCAGGGTCATTTATCTTGGCCTTCTAAGTAAAGGAACAACTTTTATATTTACGTTAACAATCAAATTCCTTTATAAACAATCAAACAAAATGAGAAAGCGAAATCTGACGACTTTACCTTTAATTATCGTTTAAAAAACTTGATTAAATTTGTTTGTACTTGCAACACATTGGCTGGTACCAGGCTTAACTCTCTTGGGCTAGGGCTCACCTCACAATTCACACTAAAAGGCCATGAAATCACTGAATTTACACTTGATTAAACAAAAACACGGTCGTAACTTTCGAGTCTCTCCTTTGTGAACTGGAAACCGCTGCTTCTTCCGAATTATTAGTTGGACAGATTGTTACAAAATTGTCTCTCTGTGGAATTGACGACGGTCACGGTACTTATAGAAATTTTATTGTGGCGCTATTTATTAGGTTACTCCTTGCAGTTTTACGATGGATTTCACTGTCCAAAGCTTTATACTCAAATTCTAAATCTTGTAACCTTTTTGGCCAGATCTATATGACTGCCACGCTGTTCGTTGTACGCCTCTCAATTTTCGACTTCCACACCCGACTTCAACACCAGACCGACTGTTTCAGAAAAACACTCGCGGCCGAACAAAGTTCGACTATCCATTGCTGCCTTTGAAAATTTTGTGGACACACAATTATATTAAAATGAAACGTTTATTTTAATTGTATTGAGGGGCTCTCGGAGCGTGAGAAAGCCAACAGTTGGTGTCATTATGCCAATAGTGGTTTTGTCAAAACCATTAGCTCTAAGAGCCGCTTATCCATCATTTTATTATTATCTTTTTTATATACAAACCACTCAAGAATCCCCAGTCTGAGTTGGTAAACAAATCTGATGAAGTAACAAAATTTATGTCCTTAACTGGGTATTACAATATATATAATGAATGGCCTTTATAAATACTACGGATTTTTTATTTTTAATATATATAATTTTATTATTTTTAAAGTGAAAAACGCTGCATAGAATTACAATTCAGACTGCATAGATACTCAAAAATAAATTTGTATAACAGCTTTTATACAGGCATCACATTAAATTTACTTGGAATGTCACTGGACATTTTCAAGATTTAAAAGTCTCCATTTTAATTTTTTTACAATGTAAATACTGTATGTCAATTTATCTAAACTGTAAAGTCCTTCGACTAAACGGTGTAAAATTAATAACAATAAAAAACTGTATAGAGTTACATTGCACACATATTGGAATAACAATAATGAAGAAGTTAGCTCTACGCTTCTGTATATGGACCATATCGATAAAGGTTATAGTAAACCGGATTTTTGTCAAAATGTACACAACGACTAGATAAACACATTCTTTATTCCCTGTGAAGCGCAGGGTGAATGTAGCCCAATCCCAAAAGAGATTGGTTTTAACAAAATATCAGTGCAGAAAATCTGCTTCCACTAGCCTACGTTGTCGCATATTTCAGGGACCTTTCACATCTTTTTGGCTTGGGGCCATATATATGCACGACCACGTTCCCACGTATGTATGCAAATACACGCAGCTTAGCAGGGAACATGGCGACTTCCTGCCGAAGTGATCCTCTACATGTCAGGCGAGACACAAAATTTAAGATTCTTCAATGATTGAAAGGTTTTGTGCTATAGATTTACGTTTTTTTAAATTTTATTCTGTATTTCTTTCTCCAATCTGAACTTACTGTAAAGACTGATATTTATAATCTTATTATTAATTGAACATTTTTATTCTCAGGAAATAGAAAGTTATAATTTATATACAATTATTTTTAAATAAAACAAAACCTTAAAAATTCGTTTTCTTGTATTTATGAAACAAATTTCACACGAAAAATTATAAAAACTCAGGAGCTTTGGTTCATTCGAAAATAATCATCTGAGTGTTGTACATTAAAACCCCCTGTAATTTAACAACGGCATATGAGTTATAGCGGGGCTGTTTTTTTTTAATTTTACAACACTTAGAATGAACGAAAGCTCCTCAGTTTTTATAATTTTGACATGTGTATGTTGTTTCATAAATAAAAGTTGACGAATTTTTAAAGATTTATTTTATGTAAGAACTGTATTTACCCGTCTCCAAACAACAAGTAACATTTATTTTGTCCAAGAAGTATTGGCAATGCCAACAATCAATTCTTTTCGAAACACTTATTTTAAATTTTCTATAATGAAAGCTATTTATAACGTATATAATTTAATTTTTATTCTAAAATTCTTGAGTTATTATCATCAATGACCAATATTACATCATACTATACAAACGTTAAAGTAACTTTTATCCGTTCCAATAATTAATCGCACTATGATCAATTTAAATACATTTGACACCACCTGAGCGTATTCATATATAAATTATAATAATATTGGACTATATTCCAAGAATATTTGGCATATGTAAAATATAAATATATTTAGCTTATATATATATATATATATATTGTAATAATTTACGATAAATGACAATTTAACAAAAGCCAAAGGCCTCACGCTGGAGTGCAGTTTGTTGTCGTTTAAGATAAATGACAGTTAAAGCCCCACGTTGGAGTTTTTTTTAGGTGTAGACAGGCTGTGTATAGGGTAATCCACATAGTGGCAACTCCCCTCTTATAGCATAGGAAAGGGATTGGAAAGGGGAGATGCGGAAGGATAGTGGAAAATAGCTAAGGGTTAACTAGGGCCCCCGAGCTATGGCCGACTATTCCAATAGGAATAGGTCTGAGACCCCGGAACATACACCTCTCAAAACAGGCCGAGGTGCCTCGGCATGTGGGAACCTTAGTTCAAAAACGAGAGAGATTTTATTTTATGGCAACAGGCTACATGAGGGTAATCCAGGTTGGACAACTCCCCTTTAATAGCATAGGAATGTATATGAAAGGCGGGATGCGGAATGGTAGAGAAAGGTAGCCAAGGGTTAACTAGGGCCCCCGGGCTATGGTTTAAGGATCTTACCTGGCATTCGCCTAAAGAAATGCAGGGAAAACCCTAGAAAACCCTGAATCAGGTAGGTCGGGCATTGGGTACTTGTCCCACGCCCTTCCGATAGAGGGAGAGGAGTTTGTTGTGGGGACGCAGCATTCCCTTCTCCGTGCCTCGACCAGTTTAGGAGGCAGCTGGCCAACTATTCCAATGGGAATAGCGGCCAATAACGAGAGAGATGTGAATTTTTAGTATTTAAATAAATACAAATGAAAATTAACTGTACGTTAGAGTGCTAATTTGTAATGATTTATTTTTAAACAAAGCCTATAGTTGAGGTTTAAATTTTGTAATATTTACTTTGAAATGATGGGATGTTTTAATTAAAAAAATCAAGATTTAAAATATACAAACAAATTAATTTATTAAAGCAAATTATTTAAATCACATTACATATTAATACTTTACAATAATACCACGGCTATTTCTCAGGGCCGATCACCGGGCTTTCAATAAAGAATACTTATTAAACAATCAAATTTACCACGCTATCAAGGCATTGATTCAAACAATCAATAGAACATTACAATACAAAATATGAGATATGAAATTTAAAATCTGGATTCGGAAATCATAAATCTGACGATAATATCATGTACTTGCGGGTTTACAGATAGTAAGTTGTGCAGTTTTACCATAATGTTTTCTTGTACCAACGACATGGGCTCGGACACAAACACAATTATTAACACTTTATAGACGGGCCATTATACACTGAATTTAATGGGCAACACATACTACTTGCTAAATTGACTCCCTTCACTTGCTTCGCTGTTCCTTCTATCAAAATCCTACTACCACACTGAAAAGTTTGTTATCTGCTGAATGCAATAACCTTGGGCTCCCATTAATTGAAGATAAATTACTAACTTATGAATGTAAGATAGACTCCAAACTATTCCGCCTCAGGGAAAATAATAGTCGGCGTTGTATCGGTGTAGTTATTCGCTCATAGTCTCGAAAACCGTAGATAGTTCTGGATATTATATCTGTCAGACAATATACAGCTACACACTTTCTGAATTTATGTCCTGTCTCGACCGTCTCCTACCATACACTCTGGAGCACTGCTCCCCACAAAACTGGAGCTCTGTGCTTCTCGCAAACGAACTTCGACAAGCATGTATTATTGGCACATATTCTTGTATACAACTCGCCTGTTTTTACGCCGCCGACAATCCGAGTCCAAATTTTGTTCATTAATCAATTATTTCCTTTTATTTACCACAATATATATATATATATATATATATATATATATATATATATATATATGATAATACTCCTTTGGCTGGAATGATAAAAATACTGCGATAACGACCGATATTGGTATCGAATCCGGTGTTAGGGTAGTCGCTTAGTTAGTTGTGGCATTCCAATTTGGTTAGGTTAAAGTTTAATCCCCGGGGGTGGGAGTGGAAAGGAGTGATAATAATAATTTGATATCGGCCAAAATTTGTGTCGAATTCGGTGTTATTTATAACTAAACCCAGTGGCTACCATAACACCAGATTCGACACCAATCTTGGCCTTTATTGCAATTTTTTATCACCCTCGTTTATCCCACACCTAGAGCTGTCCTCAAGTCGTTAGGTGATGAAAATTTTACTGAAAACTTCGAGAGAGGCATTATGAATATGAACGACCCAGAAACTACGAAACTATTTATTCTTCGCCTATATAGGTCGTTATCACATAATTTGAAAATGCCACCTCTTTCCACCCCACCCATAGGAATGCTTTAATTATCTTAAATCCACGGGGTTTGTTCATGAATCTTCAGTGATTCGTGTACCAAATTTGGTTTAAATTGTTCCGTGTATTAATGAGTGTCAAAATTTACAATAATAATGTATAATAAGATAACTAATAAATTAATATATTAATAAAATATTAATATTTCGTAAAAACGCACCATGCGGGGAAATGTCCCATCGGGAAAATGACCTGTCGGGAAAACGTCAGTGGTCGGGCAAATGTCATTCGGGATATTGTTGTCAGGCAAACGACCGGATCGCACTGTTTCCTACTGAAGTAAATTTGGTGGTATTTGCTAGTAAGCTTTTGCGTGTAATGCCATGAACCAGAGAATATTTCAGGAGCTTGATTCTTCTTAACGATCATTTTAAATAAGATAACATTTAATAACTGATTCTCGGTTTATCAATTGGGCCAAATTTCATGATAACCGCGGAAACGTGTTATAACAAAAATTTGAGAATCATTAATAAAATTAATTCAACGGGAAAGTTTACATTTATAAGTATCACATTTAATTTTTAAAGGATTCAAATAATGGTCTAATATAGAACATTTATTTATAGATTTTTTACATTTCTTCGACGCCTACTTAATTGAAGTATGCAAGTTATATTTACCTAGCCATTTTTCTTAATGAAAAAAGTGTTGAAGGAATCTTTTGTAAATTTTGCGGATTCAGCATTCGTATTTAAACGGTAAACTACCAGGCCTGTAGTTTGCTGTTTTTTATTCATAAAAACAAATGTTTCTTTCACAGAGAACAAAAATTTTATTCAAACTACAAGCCCTCGCTAGCTACACATGTTTCCCATCTCGGGAAATTTGTAGATACCACGCCAAAAAAATTCCTTACCTTTGGAGGCAAACGAATCATCAAGCCACTTTCGGACGTCTTCGTAAGAATCGAAGTGGTGCTCAGCGAGCACGAGGCCCATCGACAAAAATAGGTGGTAGTCGGAAGGGGCCAGCCAGGCTTGGTGAATAAGCGGTATGGGGTAGCACCTCCCAGTTGAGTGCCTCAAAATAGTTTCGGACCATTGTTAATGGGTGCGATGGTGCGTTGCCGCGGAGGAAAATCAGCTTGACGTGTCTTTGCTGATAATCCAGCCGTTTTTCACTCCGAACACGGTGTAATTTGATCAGTTGATGGTGGTAGCGGTGGGCATTGACAGTTTCACCAGGTTTCAACAGTTCGAAGTAGACGATACCCTGCTGATCCCATAAAAACGCACAGCCAAGCGATTTGGTCTTGCAGACGTTGTTGATGGGGATCAACCCACGATTTCTTGCATTTGAAATTCTTGAATGCAGGAACGACTTTCGTTTTTATCTGGCGAGCAATATTTCACACCTGTTTAGGCGTCGCTCCATCTGCCTGTCGTTCAATTCATGCGGTACCCATTTTTAGAATCTTTGAATCTTTCGTATGACACGTAGTCACATAGAAATGGCTGGCTGAGTAACACCCAATTTCTCGGCAAGAATTTTTTGCGATTGGGCATTGTCCTCGTCCAATAAATGGTACTCAAACTTCCTGTACCGAATATCACGCTTGTTTTCGCTCAGGTCAAAATTTCCGTATTTGAACCGACGAAACCAATCTGTGCACGTTGTTTCCGATAAAGCACTGTCGCCATAAGCCTCAACAAGTATTTTATGCGTTTCGGCAGCCAATTTCTTTAAATTGAAGCAGAGAAGAATAGCTTCCCCTCATATACTCGTATTTTTGGAGTAAAACTAGACATAATTACCAAAAATATGTATGTTGTTGTATGAAATTTCTGATGATATGCACTGACTATTATTGACCGATGACAAACTCATAAATAATAATGCTGGACCCATAGTAGCTTAGTATGATCACTTACGCTAACTATGAGCAAACAGCGTTTTTAAACTGAAACACGTGGTAATACGAGGAATTGTGCTAATGGCAATGATGTCCATACAAAGATTACACATTGCTCTTAAGAAAGTTATTTGACCTTTAGCATGGTTCTTCAAATCGTTCTCCAGAAGTTAAGTATATTAAGGAAAACGTACGAAGGTAATACTCACTGACGCAAATGTTTATGAAATAGGGGATCTCTATTCTAGTCCTAAACTGTGTCGCTTTCATGGTAATTCTGTTGAGGAAAATGACATGTTATCCTTTCCCTTTACATTTACCTGGAAAATATCATTTTGCAAAATGGATATTGGTGTTATTTTATAAGGTGTAATGTGATAGTACGTGCATTAATTTTAGAAATAATGTAGTAGATACGAATTTACAGATAGATTACTGAACTGTCCCTTCAGCTGTAGGAAAGAAGGAATTGAGTTCAAGGTCTGTGAACGCAATATCGAGTTGTGGGAAGTGTCATGAGTCGTGGTGACGCACTTTACCTCGTGAAGCTTAACCCTGAATATATTGCAATGGCTTGCAATTAACGCCACCGTTACGCATTTATATATAACCATGTGAATTAAATATTGAAATGATTTGTAACATTTGTGGTAAAAAGGGATTGAAACTACTAATCCGAGTGAATCGCTAGATCCATGTAATATTTTTCTTGCTTAACGTCATAACAACCTTGTCCGCCAAGTCGTTCGCGTGTGTAGGTTGTTGTATTAAAAAACAAAGAGCGAAAAATGCAAATGATTCTTCTAAAAAAATTGGACGTCTTTAAGAACTTACGAAAAAGTACAGTTTGAATTGTAGGAATTCATAGAGTATGTCAACAACTGTGAATGACATTACAAGAAATGATGAAAATGTTGTACATTTAAAAGACAATGTTTATAAAAAAAACAGATAAAAATTGATAATACTTCATTTTACGGAAATATTTCCACTTTATTTCGTCACCGCCTTCTTTTATTATTCGTTAAGGCTCCGGCCCCGTTGTAGATAATTAAAGGATATTCTACAGTTCCGCTGCACTAGTGAATTTCCAAATTGCATCTATTTTTTTATATTTGAAGATGCATAAGTTTTTTATTTAAAAATTTGACCTTTTCATGGACGAAGAAATGGTCCTCGGCGAATCTGACTCGTCCCAGTAAATATGGTTCTAAAACGTAAGGGAAAAAACCGATCAGAATTTTGTAAAATAGATTCATTGAAACATTAAATATTCATTAAGTTAATATTAAATTTCCTCATGTACCAGTAAAATGTTTCTCCAAATTTATATATATATATAATCTTAATACTGAAAATTACGGTTATTTAAATAATACCAAATCTTGTCTTCGTTTATTCCGTGTCTTTTAATGAAAAAAATCTCGTTTTTATTTTTAAGAATCTTTTGACCAAAAGGCAATTACATACATTTACAACAGAAATAACATTTATTTTACTGAGGAGGAAATCATAAATCTACTTCTTACTAGCAACTCACCTATATAATTACTTTCAAAACCTTTCGTGCACTATTTTACTTTGATCCAACAACATTATTTACACTTCGATGCAGATATATATTGTAATGCCTTGAGGGAAATGCATGGTTTCGGATTAATGGTCTTGGCCGTCAGAGGAAGTGGCTTGTTGACTTAGGATCAGTATGAAGGAGTCAGGGCAAGGCACATGTGCGGGTGGCCTGTCGAAGATAAATCTATTAACGCAGGCATTTGTCTCTGATTAATGGGCTGGACCATCGGCGTGTTGACTTAGGGATGAGGGTGCAGTTGGGCGGTCTGAAGAATTTTAGAACAGCGCACGTGTGAATGCGGGGGGTGAGGATACAAGTGCAAAGTAATTACGGGTCCTGTCTCGATGTCACATGACGGAGGGGCTAGATATTTGCTAGCTAAGGAACAGCATCTGCAGAATGTAAATCTCTGGATAATGGAGAAACTGTCAACGAGCAGTTGCGACGTAGTTTTGGGAACAAAGGAAAAGAGAGAGAACGGTGATATAAAAAGAGAAGATAAGATTTTTGGAAGTCAGTTGAGTGTGAGAGCTAGGAGGTGGAGTCAGAGCGGAGGGGGAGCTGTGAGCACCCAGTATGGAGAAATTTTGCAGCCTGCGAGAGAAATAGCAAATTTATGTCAACGATAAACATTTTTGTATGCAGAAGTTCAATCTGTTGTAATATCAAAATTTGACCACTGTCTTCGATGGTAGGAGACCAGGACACAGCATCCAGCGTCGAGTAGTTTCACCACGCGCAAGTGGGATGTCCTTCACCGAGTATGGAGAATCAGCTATCGTCGAACCAATAATATGTGTTAGAGTCAGTGTGTAAACGTCCAGTCTATAAAGTGTGTGTGTAATGAACAAGCCAAATGTTCCTGAGTAATCGTGAGTTGAAATTTTATGGTATGAATATGTGTAAACGGAATTAAAAGATACAGTCAGATATCGTTATTTTCTTTTGTGTTAATAAAATAAACTCTTTTAAATTTAGAATCAATCTGGTAGATAAAGTTCGTTATTAAGTTTCGTCGATGTCTAGACGATTAAATATTTCTGTTTAATTTAAAGATAAATATTGGGCTCTTTGATTATTTAAGTGTTCTGTCCGTTATCAAACCCAGTAAAGACCCATGAGAGAAAAAGTTATATGTTTTTATTAAATTGTATTATGTGCCAAGAATTGTTAAATAAAATGTCGTTTGTTTAAAAGTCCATAATTTTTCATTTAAAAGCCCATCATATTTAATTATAACATTTTTGCTACAACAACGGTGGGCAAATTAAAAAGGAGTCACCGTTGTTTATTACATTTTGGCACCACAACGTGGGGGCGAATTAAAAAGTACCCCGGTAGATTATTACATTTTGGCACCACAACGTGGGGTAAATTAAAACGTAACCCGGTTGTTTATTACAATATATATATATATATATATATATATATGTATATATTCTAATACAATTGTTACAGTCTACCATCGTGTAAGTAACAACGAAACATATGGTTTCGCCACTAATCTAGATCGTTATGGGTAACAATTTTCCACCTCTTCTCACATCACTTCAATGATGATACAGATTGAACTTGTATTTATCTGGGTAATGGTTTCGTCACTGTTTACTTTAGATATTCATAAAACTATGTGCTTGACTTATGTATCGGTCATGGAAGAACTAAAATTTGACACTAATCTCCGTAATTTAGTATATTATCTCACTCGCATCAATTGTCGGTTTTGACTGAAATGAATATAAACTACTTCGGCCCGACCTGCCTGATGCAGATAGGGTTTGTTCTGCATCAGTTTTAAATGAATGCCGGGTAGGATCCTTAAACCATAGCCCGGGGACCCTAGTTAACCCTTGACTACCTTCCGCTATCCTTCAACATCCCCCCTTTCAAATCCCTTCCTATGATATTAAAGGGGAGTTGCCACCAAGTGGATTACCCGCATGCAGCCTGTTACTTTTAAAAAAAGATGTGTTTCTATGAACTCTGGAACTAAGCCTGTCATAGCAGTTCTCTCCCTGGCCGACCTTTTCTGGAGAGACGGAGAAGACTACCGTTGGGTATGCCTTCTCGTCTCTCCGTTTTTGAACTAAGAATCCCACAAGTCGAGGGACCTTGGTGTGTTTTAAGACGTGTATGTGCCGGGGCTTACGATAATAGTTGTTCTGTTTTCATTGGAACAGTCGGCCAGCTGCCTTATAAACTGACCGAGAATCAGAGAAGGGAATGCTGCTCCCCCACAGGAAACCATCTACCACCATCGGAAGGGCATAGGGCAAGTACCAAACGCTCGACCTTCCTGATGCAGGTTTTATAGGGTTTGTCCTGTATCACTTTTAAGCGAATGCCGGGTAGCCCGGGAGCCCTACTTAAACCTTGACTACCTTCTTCTACTCTCCCGAATTCCCCTTATAAATTCCTTCATATGGTATTAAAGAGGAGTTGCCACCTTGTGGGTTAACCTCAAGTAGCCTGTTACTCTAAAAAATTATAAAAATATGAGTCAATATTATTTGTTCAATCTAGAAAACAGTAAAATCTGTCCTTTTTGCATAGTATTTTCCCTCCCGATTATTTTCTCCCAAGTTTGTAAGTTATTGCTCCATGCGTTTTCTGTTATTCAAGAATATACAGAATCTCACATAGTGCATTTGCAGATTGTATTATCCAATAAATATTATTCATATTTAAACATACTAACGTTTATTTTTCTTTTACATAATAAAATAAATATGTAAATTAAATAGTTTGTTGGGTCCTAGCCTTTAAATTATTAAATAATCTCATCGTTTGCATTTCCCATGTACTCAAATTAACAGAAAAAACTATAATATTTGTATGAGCACCAACCCACCAAAATATTTCAGGGAATGAGGCGGTCAATGCTCTATCAGTAGGGGTAGAAATCGCTACCTTTACTCTTCACATTTGGATGACGAACACCCAACAGCATGGTTTTTCTTAAGGAAAACAATCTACGAAGTATGGGAAATTACGTGTTTGACTCTCCACAGTCTACTCGCCAACGCATCAAGTTCCCACCCGACATTTCTAAATATCTACATTATACAGAATCAGATCCAACCTTAGATTAAAATCACTCATACGTTTTCTCAAATCCCAATCCCTTCCGATGTAAATATGGTGAAGCACAACTTTAAATCACGTATATACTAAGCAGATGTAACATATTTGACTCTCGAGAGCACGAACCTACAAGAAATAAACACATCCTGCGATGTGCGGAAAAATATATTACGTTTCTTATAATACATTAAATTATTTTATAAACTACGAACAGATATTGTGCATATAAATTTAATCATGTACTATTTTGATAGCATAAACGAGTGTATTCATAAGATTCATTTAACCAGGTAGTCGCTAATTACCTCTGAAGAAGATGCGACTGAAATTAAAGATGAAAAGAAAAATGTTGGATTTAAGATCGCCATCCCCCCTCCCCCTATGTTATGCTGATTTGCAAAAATAATGAGTCTTTCAATAAATTATGTATTTTTTCTACTAAAAATTTTGTTTTGTGAGTTAAATTTTAACTTTAAAATTTGTATATTGTACTTACATTTTTAAACACGTGTAAATAAAAATATTTCGATGGCTCATTACAGATAGTATTCAATAATTTCCTACCTAGTGGACAAAGGGGATAAACAACACTCGGGAAATCTGCTAGTAGTATTATTTCTCTGTTTGTTTTCAGGCGACGTTGTATAATAGCAACTGGTAGAAAATTAGCGTGCATTAGAAACGGCGCAGACTGAAATTCTGATTCTCCTCCGTATTCCTTTATATGGGATATCCGTATTTCCAATAATACTTGTGGTGGTGAAGGGGTTATTTCTATGACTATGTCAAAGTCGCTTCCTTCGTAAAAATGATAATATCCAACCTATGTAAAGAAGCAAATATATGTAACATAAACTGACTTCGTTAACCCTCAAACCAACTCCCATTTGAAATTAACTTCAAGAGAAGCAGGCGTATCAATCAGCATACTCCAAGTTTAATTAAGTGTCCCGATACTTAATTAGAGCCTTTGAAGGCGGTGAGGAGTTGGAGAAATTCGTTCCCGAGGGATCTGACCTGACCCGTGGCGCCCCTAAACCGCCGTCGGGAGCGCCGCGACAAATCCTCGTGCTGACAGGACCGAGCCTTCACGAGAAATGCGACCGACATTTACATTACCAACGTCTTTCACACTTTTCTCGCACCATTACCTAAAGATAGTCGCCGACCATGTTGTAACGAACAATCTGCGGCGATTGTCGGAAGTAGCTTTTCAGCAATCAATATCATTAGTTGATGTGGTGTAGACATAATTCGTTTACAAGGATTATCTAGTATTCAAATATTTCCAATTTTTAAATATTTTTAAACGAACGACGCCCGAAGAAAAACACGTTTGAAATGTTAAGAATTTTTTCGGGTATTTCATCGTCTATGACTTTAAAATTAAGCGTAAGAGGTGAAGAGAATCATCAGACATTAATTGTAGGAAATACAGTATAACGGTGTAAAATGTTCATCTCATAAGCAGTCGTTGGTTATTAAGTTACGCAGCTCAAACAACGAGGAGAGTCCTCTGTATAAGTGTTATGAATTCACTTTCAGAAGAAATCAGTTATAACAAAAAAAAATTGTATACATGACGGGCTAGAAAATCTCGACCATCAGTCATGTGTAGCAAATAATTTAAAATCAGAATAAGAAAATTATGATCAAAGTATGATTATTGGTGGCTTGACGATGGTGGTTCTTTGGACTGAGATGGTCACTAGCATGATATTTTAACATTAAATTTACTTCCAATATCCTCAGTATTACAAAAAAAAATATTCAAGCAAAGCTAATTTCGGAGGAAGTGTTATCTTTTGGAAATATCCCTAACAAGAAATGACTGAATCCAATTCCTTGGCGGTCGGTTAGGGATTACCCATTCAGCGCCCCTCGCGGCTCATTTCCACGTCTACTTCCACCACAAACCGCACCATAAATTCCTCTGCATACGCTTCTTCCCAGTCTTTAGCTCAGCCGGTTCTGTTCGGTTGGGCTGATTTAAAAATAACTGCAGAACTGTCCTGGTTCTCATTCCTGCCTCTATCCTTGAAGACCAACAGAAAAACCTGTGGACATACCGAGAACTTTGAAAGTAGCCTAGCTGGAAATGATAACAAATTTATTTTATGGGATAATAGAAAAGAAGAAATGCTAAAAAAGATTAAAATCAGAAATTTATAATTCACATCTAAGAAAATGAGGGCAAATGTAGAAGTTGCAAAGCGTACTGTAAGAGACGAATACTGAGACTGTATTTGATCAATTCTTATGTTCGCAGATATCGTGACAGGAATATTTACTTTTGCAGGGAAGCGTCAAAGAAAAACAGTAACATCATAAACTGAGAATGTTGACAGTACGTTGCTGAATGAAGTGGTCGAAGTATAAAAGTGATCTGAGTATGAACTTTGTGACAAACATTTACTTAACGTCGGCAAACTTGTTACACGAATAGCAAAACAATTTTAAACTACATAGGATTTAATATTCAAATCATTAAAATAAAATAAATATTGTATGATTACGAATGATTTTCTTTCATTCACTTGATTACGTCTTTCACAAAAAATACCTTAGTGGCTTTCCTAAAATCGATAATATATACTGCCATGTTATATCTGATGGCCTAATTCCACCATACCGCGAAAAATTGTAAAAATTTTCTATTTGTATACGTATTTTAACAATTATATAGTGACGCTTTTATTTATATATCTAATTAAATGGACGCCACCTACGAATAACGTAGGAATTACTAACTGTAACGAACTCGGGTTCAGGACCACCGCAGTGCACGAGAAGGGGAGTGACGTTACTAGTTCCAGTATTTTAAGTTAAAGAATTAATTAAGGTTGAAAAGAAAGGAAAATTTTAAGTAATGACAAATTTTTAACCACGGCAGCTTGAGTTTATTTATGTGGTCTTGGACAACAAATGTGTATTACAATAAACCTTACACCTAACTATTACTAGAGAGCTCTTAGGTACTGAGGCCTGCTTTTCCTTGAAGAGGAGTAATACAGATTTTGGAATTTAGCAGTCTATACGTTACAGTACTGTTTTTAGGCCAGTTTGGAGGGAAGAGAAATGGCTGGTCTGACGTTACTCTGGGTCCGTTTAGTTGCTGCTTTCCGATGATCGACGTTCTCGATGGCACAGGTCCTGTATTCCTCGTCCCGTTCACAGCAACACCAACTCGTTCTTTTCTGTGCACGCTCCGCAGGTCAACTCTCCTTCCTCGCACTTGCACTATTGTCGGCTTTCACTTCCCAAAAACATATGGGCCACAAATTTTCGGCCGTTCCCGTTAGTCACTCCACCCGCAAGTTCGAGTCACTAGCCAAGGGCTTGGCGCAACTTTCACAAAACTAAACTAAAATACTATTACCAATTACAATTATTCCGAACGAAGAAAGGTAAAATTCAATTGTTACTATGTATATTATTGAATGAAGGCTTTTAGTGTTGGCCAGTTCGTTTTTATTATTTTAGAGAATAGGCTACATGAGGGTAATCCACTTAGTGACAAGTCCCCTTTAATAGCATAGGAAGAGATTTGAAAGTGGGGATGCGGAAGGGTATAGGAAGGTAGCCAAGGTAGCCCGTTCCCGGACTGTAGTTTAAGGATTCTACCCGGCATTCGCCTAAAAGTGATTCAGGAGAAACCACAGAAAACCTGAATCAGGTAGATCAGGATATCGGGAGAGGGTTTTACTGTGGATACGCAATATTCCTTTCTCCATGCCTCGATCAGTTTAGGAGGCATCTGGCCGACTTTTCCAATTGGAACAGTGAACAACTCATACCGTATGCTCAAGCTCTGCGACTCCGGAACATACACCTCTCAAAACAGAGCGAGGTGCCTCGGCTTGTGGGAACCTTAGTTTAAAAAAGGAGAAAGGAGAAGGCATCCCCAAAGGTAGCTCTCTCCGCTTCTCCAGAAAGGTTCGCTCGCAACCGGCCAGTTCGTAGAAGTCGTAAATATTTTTGATTTAGAGATCTACTTTTAACTCCAAGTCGTTGACGTGGTAGCTTCCGATTGGTCAACAATGGTCAATCACGTCAATGGTACAACGGTTACCGGGCGAGTCCCGGGCCGATAACACGAATTGGGCAACATATGGCTAGTGATGACGGATGTAGCTTCATAAATGTTGTACGTTTATTAAATTACGTTATTATTATGTTATTATCACGTTGTGTTACTACAGTTCTTTAGGGAAGAATGAAAAGAAGAAGTGAACGGAGAAAGGAAATTGTAGTGAAGAGACGAATAAGTGACTGAAGAAATGGAAGGTTAGAAAGAGTATGAAGTTTAGAAGGAATCGAAGTAGCGATAATATTTCGTCGGCGTTCCAACCAAAAAGGAACTTCAGTGCATGGAATGCTTCAGCTCTGAGTATGAGAATGTGTCTGAAAGCCGTACAGACAAATAATTCCTCACTTGAATTTATTTGCACAGAGACGCTCTCCTGGACGCTTTACATCTGAATCATTTCTATGTGTTGAAGTTATTCTCTTGCTATTGCTGTGAGGTGGAAAGTCATATTATGATCGTTATGTTTTATAAAAATGAATTTTTTGTTTACATATTATTACCTATTTACAATTTATAATTGGTTTACTGATTTATGTGTTTATATAATGAAAAACACCAAATTAAAATCATCAAATTATTTCAAACATTTATTTGTTATCTTCCATTCAATACAACGAACTTTCGTATCTTAGACATAATCATCTTTACAAACTCAATCAGAGTCTAACAAAATACTACATAAACTACAGTGTTTTTATTCACACAGATTTTTTTAATAATGAAAGACCGAGCAAACGTTTAAAAGGCAAATTATTAACTAAATCTCAGGGAAAAATTCGTGGTATTAGAAAAAACTAAGAAACGTCATTCCATTTTATAAAAAAATGGTATGAATGAAAAAACATGGGGTTTGCTTACATAACCATGTAATTCTTACGGAGTATTTTCCAGTGACTGAACTTCAGGAAATAACGAGTAATTTCCTCTGTTTCATTAACAGCCATGTCTCGAAGTCCGTTTTCCTCGTTGCCGCCCCTCTTTCTCCGAAAGAGCTATATGCCATAAAAATTTTCCCTCTGTTTCTTTCACTGTAATCAGTAAATGTTAACATTTCAAATAGTTCAGAAAGATGAATCCTCTCGAGAACTTTTTCTTATACGATGTTCTCCCGCCTCGGAAAAAATGTCATCCTTATCCGTGTGATCGAAACGTTAAAGTTCTTTCGTCCAGATAACCGTGCAATCCATAAGCAATGTTTTTCGGCCGGTCGGAACCGAATTTTTTTTATAAACAAACCATTATTTTGAAATGTCTGGAGGATTTTCGATTTACATCTACTTAATATATAATATAATAATGCATCAGGTAGGTCGGGCATTGGGTACTTGTCCCACGTACTTCCGATATCGGGAGAGGGATTTACTGTAAACATAATGGGAAATAATCTGTCAGGTTGCTTGTATGTCTGTCCACAATTAATTTATTTTGACTTCTGAAATGTGTTGACTGTCAGGTTGATGATGGAACATAATCATCCATACATGTTCAATGAAGGATATATCTTATCACTGAAGATGTTACAGAAAACCGAGTCGTAGAATATTGTCTTGCTGGAATATAGTTAGGAATGAGCTGAAGGCGATCAGAACATATGTTTAGTTTTAAATTTTTTTTATAGGTGTAGACAGGCAATGTATATTGTAATCCACATAGTGGCAACTCCCCTCTTATAGTATAGGGGAGGGAGTGAAAGGGGGTTGCTGAAAGGTAACAAGGGCCCCCGGGCTATGGTTTAAGGACCCTACCTGCAATTCGCCTCAAAGTGTTGCACGGAAAACCCTAGAGAAACCTGCATCAGGTAGATCGGGCATTTAGTACTTGTTCTACGCCCTTCCAATGGCGGGAGAGCGATTTGATGTGGGGTCGCAGTTTTCCTCTCTCCATGACTTGTCCAGTTTAGGAGGCAGTTTGCCGACTATCCCAATAGGAATAGCCAACAAATCTTACCGTATGCCCAAGGTCTGCGACCCCGGAACATACACCTCTCAAATCAGGCCGAGGTGCCTCGGCAAGTGGGAACCTTAGTTAAAAAAAAATCAGAGAGATGTTAAGGTAGCTACCCAAAGGTAGCCTCCGCCAGAGCTCTCTGGGAAGGTTCAACTGCGAGAGAATTCTCACGCAGGCTTTCTTCTTCCTTGCTGTATGTTTTTTTGGGTGTAGACAGGCTATGTATAGGGTAATCCACATAGTGGCAACTCCCCTCTTATAACATAGGAAAGGGATTTGAAAGGGGGGATGCGGAAGGGTGGAGGAAGGTAGCCGAGGGTTAACTAGGGCCCCCGGGCTATAGTTTAAGGATCCTACCCGACATTTACCTAAAAGTAATACAAGATAAACCCTATAAAAACCTGCATCAGGTAGGTCGGGCATTTGGTACGATTGCCGGAGAGGGGTTTGCTGTGGGGCCGCAGTTTTCCTCTCTCCGTGCCTTGGCCAGTTTAGGAGGCAGCTGGCCGACTATTCCAATAGGAATAGCGGACAACTCTTACCGTATGCCCAAGGTCTGCGACCCCGGAACATACACCTCTCAAAATAGACCGAGGTGCCTCGGCATATGGGAACTGGTCCCTCCATATGAAACAGCGAGCGTGCAGATAAAAAATGATGAGCCACACCACCAAACTTGATGAAGATTATCGTCTGAATAATTCAAGGTACCACGATGTCATTTAGAGCATATACAGTCATCGTTGGAATTCATACTAAATTGAAATTAGCGCTAAACCAAAACGTACAGCCATACCGCTCGCCAGTATTTTCGTTTTTGTAACTGATTTGAACCTGAGAGAACGGTGATGAAGGGTCAAATATATCCATCGAGAATGCGTACCTGCTACCATCCCACAGAGAACACGACGCTCGACGACAAATTCTGTTGTTTGCTTGCAATACACTATTTTGTACCATAAATCTTCAAATTCTCTCTTTATATATTTACTATATGTTTCACATTATTAACCATTACCCTTAAAAACAATTGTTACGAAAATTTGGTTGTAAATAAGTGATCTACACGGAATTTTGTGCATACAGTTAATTACTTTTGGCAACTCTATTTCAAAACGAGACAGTGTTTATCTGACTATGTAGGTCAAGCTTACTACTGCTCTGCTGTCTTCAATTGCCCAATTCTATGCTGACTCTTTCTACTTCTCTGACCGCCCCCTGCGTGGTCGAGACAAAAAAGAACTGTCCCACTCCAAAATCCGCTTCCCAGCTCCCCTCTTTGTTTATGAAAGCAAATTCTTCTTTCCTCGGTGCGCACTTTGTATCTGGTGTCAAGGCCGTTATGTAAAATTTTATCCTCCAAAAATTCTAAATAAGGTTACACTACAACACCACAAAGCAGATGGTACAATGGCTTTGGATGAGATGAGTTCAGCTACAGTAATTTTCAATACAGTTGTGTTCATTATTTTAGTTTTAACCTCCAAAAATTCTAAATACAGGTACACTACCACACCACAACCAGATTTTAAAATGGCTTTGGATGAGATGAGTTCAGCTACAGTAATTTTCAATACATTTGTGTTCATTCTATTAGTGGGCGAGCTGTATTTGAAAATATTTCATTGCTCACTGAAAAAGTATAAAAAGATTTTGTCAAAAATAGAATTTGAATTTGTGGTGTACTCTGCATCACATGTGACAAATATGATAACTATTTCAGCATGCAATTTCTTAATAGTTATTCCATCTGCACAGTACAAGAATTTAATCCAATACTATTTTTGGCACAGACTTCTCGAGATGAAGGGATGAGTGTTAAAGCACTCCTGACAATAATCACTGTTCACGTGCGTGAGATTAGTTGACGTGGATACAGCTGTGCCAACTTCGTTCCATAAATTCTTAATTGGATTGAGATCACATAAGCAACGTAAAGTTGCCATCATATTTTTGAAAGCACAATACGAGCACCGTGGAGCATTGTCTTGCTGGAAGTAGCCATTGGGATACGTTGTCAATATTATAGGATCAACTTGATCAGCAACGATACTTACGTATGTTGAGCTCCGACGGTGTCCCACATGAATTAAATGGCCTACAGGCATAATTCTGCCACAATAATCTTTAAGGGCTGTACTCTGGCATGTGGGAACCATGATTTCTCACTCTGCCATTTGTATGACGCAACTCGAAACGTGATTAAAAGTAACGCTTGACCGTATTTTGCCAATGTTAGACCTTCCAATCTTAGTGTTGTACGAATTGGAGACGTATTCTCTTGCTAAATATAGACAGAAAAGGTGTTCGAAGACGTCCTTGTATTGCATATTGCATACGATGCAGAGCGATCAGAGATCATTTAAGAGGATCTATGATGAAGATCTCAAGTAATTTGATACAGTGTTACCATTCCGTTGTCTTGTAACAGTCTTGCCAGTCTACCCGAGCATTGACTAGTCGCTGATGGCCACAACTAGCACTCTAAAACCCAATTTTCATGGCACCAACCCTAACAACAGCTGCTCTTAAACATTTTTTGAAAGCATCTGTATATTTAATACTTGCTCAGTGTCTCCGAGCGCAAACAATCATCACACGGTCGAAGTCGGTTAAATCACGTCGTTTACCTATATATTTAAAAAATTCAATCACTTCTACTGCTGTCCTAAAGAACCTGCTTCCCTGTATATAGATCTGGAGCGATATCATAGCTAATTTTCCTGAAAATATCTGCTGGTCATAGCCATCCAGTTAGTGTATAACTGTTTATAGGTTTTGGTGTGTTCAGTAGATAGAATGTACTCTCCTCCTACTTGTTCACTACGCAGTGAATCGCAATACTTTTACTTCACATAAGTAAAGTTTTTTAAAGTAAGTAATATCAATAGGTCACAGCTTTAATACCTGACCTCAATTGAGACCTTACATATTCAGAAGTCATTACGTCAACGTCAGCATTGTAAAAAGCCCTAAATGAGATTTTAATGCAACGACTGTGTCACAATATGCGTAAACTGTTTCAAAATTGTGTTTAGTGTGAGGGGAATGTGTAATTTCTCTGTCGTGTTCGATTACCTCAGAACTTGGAGATTGTAAATTGAATTATGAAAGTATTTATGATTATTGACTAGAGTCACAAAAAATAATTTGATAAATAGAAAATTTAAGGAATTTAAATAAAAATTTCCGAGGAGCTCTGATTTGTTCCCTAACAGTCTTCGTTTCCTGCACGGTAGCTGATAACTGCATCATTCCTAGACCTTGCATTTTCACGTAGCACCCCCATAGAAAATTTATATATTGAATGTTTATTATAAAAATTGTTAAGTAGCCGAAGACTGAAAATATGCATTATAATTTAAGAATCATCATTTTGGGGGTATGAAACACATCTCTCTCGGCTGTTATAAATGTCAACTAAGAATTATTGTAATTTAAGTTTGCTCTTGAAATACTCCAGGATATTATTTACCTATTCGTAGACTAATTTGATTACCCTACCCAACACTTTATGAGGAAAAAATAAGGGTTAGATGTTACATAAGTATCGTTTACGTACTCGACAAGTGGTACAATTCCATAAATACGTTTGGTAAGAAGTATGTGCTTCATCGCTTTTTGTTATAACAAAAAAAAGGCTCTTCTATATATTGGTAGGAAATATAAAAATATAAATACTAAGCCTTAATTTTTTTTTAGAATATTACTATACCTAAAATTTATTAATAGATTCACCCAGGTATTTTATTTTAAATGGTGCACTAATATTTTAGTCACAAATTTCTGTGATTCACATTTGTAAAACTTAACTGAGGTTACAAATTAATTTAATGAAGACTTTTCTAATCCTTATTTTTCTGTATTTGGTACACTTTTTTGTCGGGCACCGAAATGCCAAGACTAATCAAACTTTGTTCTTGAGCAGACTTTGAAGTCTGTCAAGTGCAATTTATTTAAAAATATAGGCCACTTATGATACTAAATAGTTTTCTAGTCATAATAAAAGGCTTGTAAACGGATATTTGAACGTATGCTCAAATTCTGGAAAGGCAAAATATCATTATGTGGCAACCTCGAACTTCTTTTCTGCGGTTTTCGCGTACTTTCTGTTTTCCGTGATTCGTATCTTTCCAGTAATAAACTCATAGTATCGTGACATTCATATTACGTAATTCACGCTATTTTTGACTTCAAGTTTCAAACACTCGCGTCAAGTTTGTGGTGAAATGCCCCTAACTGTGCCGTCCATGTCCTTGACATTTAGGAAGTAATTTTGCGCTGAGTGTGATCGTTTCTCGATGTCCTTGATGTTATATTTTCTGTTCCGGAATAACGCTCTCTTAATCCAGCGTATTTTCCTAGACGCCCAACATTACTTAACGGTTGGTTAGTTGTTACTCTGATCTTCCGAATTTTTGTGAATTCGGAAGATCAGAATAATACCTCGACAGTAGTCGCCCGATGGTCAAAAGTAACTGTAGTACCCTAAACCTTGACAATACCCTTGAACTACGAGTATGTTACATTATTGTGACATTTGGCACTACTAAAATAGTAATACGCAATGCAGTAAAACGTTTATCTTATGGTAAGAACAATTACACTGAAGGTAAGATCTTCGTAACCAAATATTACATTTTCCCTTTACTCCTGACTACTTATGGGAAAACCCATTTTTTTTAGTTATTAAATCGGAAAACCACACGCTGAGTTGTTCATGGCTTATATATAAATATATATATATATATATATATATATATATAGTAAAAAAAATTGAAGATCTTTAATTTACATAAATCGCCCTACGTTGAACAGCCAAATAATGTAATACTTATGTTATAGCTTTTTAAATTAAATTTACCCTTCGGCATTGTTAGGAAGCAATTTAACGTAATATTAAATTTTGAAGTATGTAAATAAATTTAACTTTTTTGTTCAAAATTTATGATCATTCAAAGAAATATTCAATTTACACATTTTAAATCTAATTATTGAATTAAAGATCTTCAATATGTTTTACTATATATATATATATATATATATATATATATATATATAAGCCATGAACAACTCAGCGTGTGGTTTTCCGATTGAATAACTAAAAAGAATGGGTTTTCCCATAAGTAGTCAGGAGTAAAGCGAAAATGTAATATTTGGTTACGAAGCTCTTACCGTCTGTGTAATTTTTAGAGTTATTAAAATTTTAGTTGAAATTATTAAAATTTGCTGTAGGTTGGAAATAATAATACAGAAGTTGATTTAATATAAGATAACAAGAATTTTTTTAATTCATATAATGAATTTTGCATATAAAATTTACACAAATTTTGCCACGGCTATTAATTCATACATACACATATATTGTAATTGTTATGTCACTAAATCAAAATTATTATATTAATGAGCATAATACATTTTAATTAGAAAGAGTGGCGTGATCATGAGTAGTTAAAGTGCAAAGTATAGGATAACATTTAGAAATAGACGTGCTATAACGTTTACGAGCACCAATAGTGAGGATTACGGAAGGGATTTATACGACTATATTCTGGACAATCAGATAAGACAAAATTATATGAACTTTCTGTTAGTTCATATAACACGAAATTTAATTTTGGCAAAATAATCTGCTCACGATAATTTACCCACAGAGAAAGAGTCGATATGATTTTTAAATTGTTTACGCATTTTTTTACTTACGTGTATTAATTGATTAAAATTTAATATTCGATATATTAATTAAAGATGAGTACTTGAAACAGTGTATTGGAGGGATCAGAAAACCTATCGTTCTTATTTTCTTAATCAGAGGTCTTCGAATCAGCTCTTGAGCGGATCGCCTATCTCTATTCCTGGCTATACTGATTTGTGTCTTCTGATTAATGTAAAACATACTTCGGATCAAATTTTGTATTATCATGTATCTAATTTTTTTTTAAAAGATCCAGTGCTTTATTTAAAGCTAAAGGTTATTTTTCAACATTTAGTTTCTTATACTAAAAATCTTCTAGATGTTTAATGAAATTTTTTAGTGTACATTTTATCCAAAAATCTACGACACAGCAAGCTCATGGCTGACATCTGTGAATAATTTACCTTTGTAAAATTAAGTTGCCAGCCTGCTTTGGTGTAGTGGCCAGCGTCATTGCCTCGCATCACAGAGGTTCCGGGTTTGAATCCCGGCATGGGCATGGATGTTTGTGGTCGTCCTGGCCAAGGAAACTGGGGTTAAGGCTGTGGGAGAATCGACACTCTGACCAGGTGTCACTCCTAAATCCAGAATGTGTCATGTAAGATGACAGTCTGGCAGCCGTCTCGGTAGGCCAAGGCCCTTCATGGGCTGTCGAGCCAAGGAGTTAGAATAAAGTTGGTGTGATCGTGTACCTCATTTCTAATTTTTGGAGGGTAGAAATTTTCTATATTGAACTTTAATACCAAATACAAAGTGCGCACCAAGGGGACAAGAATTTGTTTTCGTAAACAAAGCGCGGCGGATTCTGGGGAGGAACAGTTTTTATTGTCTCGACCACGCAACGGGTGGTCAGAGAGGAGCTGAAAATGGTCAACACAGATGGTGCAGTTTGCTTGAGGACGCCAAGGAAAACTGTTTGTAAAATCGGTTTGGACGGTCGGAGAGATAGGATCGAGTCAGGATACGGATAAAATATGCTGTTATGAATGACAGAGGAAGGTGTGACTAAAATTGACTGGACGATTAAGGAATATGTCGTAAAATATGCTCTGAATGAGGATTTTCGGTAGGAGACGAAAGAATGCTCGCCATTTCCCAATGACACCGGCTGAACTTTACGTTAGCAAATCCCGCGGTTGTCTTTCATTACATTTCTTTAAAAAGATACAAACTGTCATTTTCATTCGATTTTGTTTCGCATTCCACCCTGAGATATTTCTTATTTTACAGTGCGGACTTTGTATATATGAATGAGTTTTTAATAATTAGGCATAATTAATTTGTGAATCAAAAAATTTGCTTTTAAATTCAAATAAATTTCTATCAAATAAAATTAATAATAAATAAAACTAATTACTTATAGGAAATTGAGAGCCTCAATAAAACAATCTATCCACATAAGAAAAAATTATATATGGATGTCCAAACCGTTGTGTCTCTATAAATTGTAATGAACAACTAAATAAAACTATACTTAATAAAAAATTTAATCAAAGCTTTTATTGCACAAAAATTAATAAATCAATACGATTAATTGAATATGAATAAATTAAAATTAACAAAATTCGAAATTCACACATTGAATATATCTCAAAATGTAAATTAAAACATAATAAAATCAATTTTTGACCTTTCGTTGATGTAAATTGACAAAAATTATTGATTTTCATTGTATGATGTTAGAAAATGAGAAAACGTGAAATATTTTGCTACATCAGCGTTCAATGACGTAAACTTCCATTAGTGGTCTGTGGCCACATGCGGATTTTCCTCATTCATGGCTTTAGGACAGGTATTTCAAAATAATTTTCCCATAAGCCATGCCACCTTGTCGGGTTTTGAGGAGTGTATGTTCCGGGGTCGCAGATGTTGGGCATACGGTAAGAGTTGTTCGCTCATCTTGTTGGACCAGTCGGCCAGCAGCCCATCAAAATCTGGTCGAGGCATAGAGAATGCTGCGTACCCACAGCATACCCCTGTCTCGTTGGCGTGCGACAAGGACCAAATGCCCGACCTACCTGATGTAGGTTTCTCCCGGGTTTACCCTGCATCACTTTTAGGCTAATGCCGGTAGCATTCTCAAAATAAAACCTTGGACGTCCAAGTCATCCTTTGGCTACCTTGCTCTATATTCCGTATCTCCCCGTTTTAATCCATCCCTATGCTATTAAAGGGGAGAGGCATCAAAGCGGATAAGCCTCATGTCGCCTGTCACTACAAGAAAAAAGAAAAACACACGCGGCGTGCAGGAAAAGGCAGGCTGAGACAGGTCTCGTTGTGTCGTTTTTTTTTGCAATTAAGGCTGCTCAGCCAATATCTGCAATGAAATTAACTTGAAATATCGATTTGACGACAGCATAAATTAAATTTGGATTCAGCTAAATGTATGGTGGAAGAATTCTGTTTCAGCGACGAATCCACGACGATTTTTATCATTCTTGCTGATTACGTAAATCAGAGAAAATAATGCTTCTCCTCAGAATAATATCTACACCAAGACCTAATTTTGGTCCAAAAGGGAATACAAATAAATGTTAGGACTTTTGCATTTTTTAATCATTTGTGTAAGGAATGAGATTTTTCAAGCCGTACGCTCTGGCACTATAAACATAAGTAGCCGACCTCATGTGATGTAGGGGGTCAGCGTGTCTGCCTCGCATCACAGAGGTCTCGGGTTCGAATCCCGGCGAGGTCATGGGTCATGGATGTTTGTGTACGTGAGAGAAACTCTTGTCAAATCAGTTCCCAACAGAGCTAATTCAGTTCTTAAACTGAGTCGCTAATCATCTGACCTATTGATGCGACTGTAAATAAATCAATATTAAAAAATTGATATAATATTAATTGAATTACTATTAAAATTAAAATAATAGTGTTTTCAATAAAACTGAAAAAATATTTACTTTATTACCATTTAAAAATGTATTTTAAATTTAATATTAAGTAAAAATAATATTAAATATTCATTTAAACATAAACGAAAATACTTTCCTATTTTTAATTTAAAAGTTTTATTTTAGGATTTTTGGTAAGTTTCATACTCGGGACTCTTTTTTAAAAAAATGCTTACTCCAATGAGACTCTAATGTCGAAACATAATCTGGCAACATTTGAATTGGAGGCAGAGAATTGTATGTTATCTACTTTACACTCACGAAGTGTGACATAATATGTCATAGCGGATTGAAATCAACTGATTTTGAATCTCTCGGGGTGTAAATTCTTTTGTGGTAATTGAGATATATGGACGAAAATAATATTATTTTCTCACAAGTCTATTTTTCTGAGTTAATTAATATATTTTGTGATGAATAACAAAAGATTATTAATTAAATGAATTGATTGCCCCACGTTCGTAAAACCAAAATGTAATGATTAAAAGGATATTAATTAAATGAATTGATTTAAACAAAGATTATTTCCATGAATTTAACTCAATAGTTCGTTTATGAAACAATTATATTTATTTTTTATTTATAGTGAAGAATTGCAAAATAAGTACGACATTCTTTGAACTTTAAAAGACAATTTACTTTTATTCAGTTTAAATTTACAATATTTTATGAGATTAATTACATTTAACGTTTTTCAATGTTTATAGATTGAACAACTCTTTTCTCAGGGTCATTTATCTTGGCCTTCTAAGTAAAGGAACAACTTTTATATTTATGTTAACAATCAAATTCCTTTATAAACAATCAAACAAAATGAGAAAGCGAAATCTGACGACTTTACCTTTAATTATCGTTTACAAAACTTGATTAAATTTGTTTGTACTTACAACACATTGGCTGGTACAAGGGTTAACTCTCTTGGGCTAGGGCTCACCTCACAATTCACTCTAAAAGGCCATGAAATCTCTGAATTTACACTTGATTAAACAAAAAAACTTTCGAGTCTCTCCTCTGTGAACTGGAAACCGCTGCTCCTTCCGGATTATTAGTTGGACAGATTATTACAAAATTGTCTCTCTGTGGAATTGACGACGGTCACGGTACTTATAAAAATTTTATAGTGGCGCTATTTCTTAGGTTACTTCTTGCAGTTTTACGATGGATTTCACTGTCCAAAGCTTTATACTCAAATTCTAAATCTTGTCCCAATAAGGGTAAGCCAGCGAGAGGATTTCTCGCAGGTGAACCTTCCCAGAGAGCTCTGGCGGGGGCTACCTTTGGGGATGCCTTCACATCTCTCTGGTTTTTTTTTTAACTAAGGTTCCCACATGTCGAGGCACCTCGGTCTGTTTTGAGAGGTGTATGTTCCGGGGTCGCAGACCTTGGGCATACGGCAAGAGTTGTCCGCTATTCCTATTGGAATAGTCGGCCAGCTGCCTCC
Organism: Zhengitettix transpicula; assembly: GCA_037074705.1. Taxonomy (NCBI): domain Eukaryota; kingdom Metazoa; phylum Arthropoda; class Insecta; order Orthoptera; family Tetrigidae; genus Zhengitettix; species Zhengitettix transpicula. The sequence continues at coordinate 202,801,813 of CM073591.1, forward strand.
TAAACTTGGCGAGGCACGGAGAAGGGAATGCTGCGACCCCACAGCAAACTCCTCTCCCGCTATCGGAAGGGCGTGGGACAAGTACCCAATGCCCGACCTACCCAATGCAGGTTTTTCTAGGGTTTTCCCTGCATTTCTTTAGGCGAATGCCGGGTAGGATCCTTAAAATATAGCCCGGGGGCCCTAGTTAACCCTTGGCTACCTTCCTCTACCCTTCCGCATCCCACCTTTCTAATCCCTTCCTATGCTATTAAAGGGGAGTTGCCCAATGTGGATCACCCTCATGTAGCCTGTTGGCCTAAAAAATAAAAAAAAATAAAAAAAATCTAAATCTTGTAACCTTTTTGGCAAGATCTATATGACTGCCACGCTGTTCGTTGTACGCCTCTCAATTTTCGACTTCCACACCCGACTTCAACACCAGACCGACCGTTTCAGAAATACGCTCGCGGCCGAACAAAGCTATGCATTCTTGCCTTTGAAAATTTGTACTGCAAACAATCCAATTATTAATAATTAATGACCTCTAATTAGTATTACAATATAGTAAAGGCCGTACATGTTCAACATTAAGAACGTATGATAAATACTTCGTACGACCTTTCGTTCTATCTGATAAAGATACCTGCACCAGCCTCTTCAGTCGATAGAGCATATATTATAGGTTGTTGGGGTTGACACACACGAAACAAAAAAAATGTACCATTAATTTTCAATTTAAAGTATTTATTTTATCAATTTAACGCATTCACAAAAAAACAAAACATTTAACTTTGTTTGGGCGCCACCAAAAACCTATAATAGGTTTTGGAAATAACTTGTGCGGCAGACGCTGATGCCAATCGCATCCATCAACTCTTAATCACAGTTAAAAAAAATACAATATTAGACGCTTTTAAGTGTTGTCAACTGACCAGTGCAGTTGTGTTTCTCTAGGCCCTTCTTAGCACCTGACGAAGGGACAAGGATCCCAGAAACGTTCTGTGGTATTCATATTACCCATTTGTCTGTATTGGCTATCTTTATTATTTTTTATCAGACGTAAATTATTTTCATTAGTGGTTTTTATTTTACCAGGTTGGCATTACATGTGCTATGAAAATAATTGTTTCTAAATGGCTGCCGAATGGTGGCAAGGTCCGACAATAACCACATTAACTAATAATAAAAAAAGAAAAAGAAAACAACAACAAATAGTACGTCCAACTGAATTTATCATTCAAATAATTATTTTTATGAACTCGCGCTGGTTAATGTTTTCACAGGACCACTTCACTTTATTAATACATTCTCGTGTTTTATAGTCACGACTCGGTTCCTCAATACATCTGGAATCCGTCTTGGCTATGATTACCCGGAAGAACTGTGGTTGATCCCACCAGCTTCCACGATGGGGACAATGGAGGACCTGAACGTCCGCGGTCAGTTTTTGCTGATGTCCTCCTGGAAACTTGAATGATGTACCGTTCCGGGACACATTGTAGCATCACAATATACTTTTTTAAAAAAGTCAAATGATGCTGTTGGGAGCGTGCTTATCTATAAATTTCTTGAAGGTCACCAAAAAGCAGGTTCTACCGTTCCAGAAGTTGAAAACAGAAGAAAAAAACTATCTTTTTTATATATAAGAAGACAAGTATGGCAAATTTCAATGCGTCATTTGTTTCATTCTCCAGAGATAAACCTAATTTATTAGTAAAAAAAATGTAGAATTGATTACTTCGCCTAGAAGATGACGACAGTGCTTTCAGTCGTCGAAACGTTGCGTCGTAATATAAATATGCAAAACCCGTGTGAATTCCGAGAACTATTTATTGAACAACTTCACCGGGAAAGACTTCAATCTTTGATAGAATTGATTACGTTTATTTCAATAAATAAAATAAAATAAATAAATTATTTACTTTTTCATGCTTGAATAAAGGTTGAAAAATTTTCTTATTATTTTCTGTATTGCTTAAGAAGCGTTGAGAACTCGAAGTGCAACAATGTCACGTCGCTTATTGTTGACCAAAAGTTAGAGAATAAACCCTGGCGTCTTCAGAGAAAAAACTGAAACGTTCGCAAAATCGTCGAATAACATATGGAATCTCACAATATATATCATTGACTGGATGTGCAACACATTAAAATGATCTGTTGTTGATTTTGTTGCGGTAATTGAGTCACCGTTTTTCCAATTGAACGGGATGTTGTATTTACAATATGCAGTGAGGATATCAAATTGTTAGGAGATAACTAAAATACCCTTTAAAAAAGTTTAAAAAGAAAAACGATACTAACTCTGAATGCGAGCAGTAAACAGTTATGTACAACTGAATGATTATCTATTTTATTTAATATTAAATTAAGAGTTGGTTACATAATTAGCATAATTTATAAACTTTAAATTGTTTATTTTGCATATGGCTAAGATATGTTATGTTGGGACAGATGGTTTACGTCACAAAGCTGACGTCCCGAACTGATCATTTTGAACAATCCTGACTACGGGATTGTGACGGTAGCGACCAACTGAATAAAGATATAAAAATCGAAACAAAGGGTTGGGGAAAAATTTCATTAAAGAAAAAGTCATTAGAGCCGATAGTAATAAACACCCACAATTCTTGCAATCAGCCGGGATCACAGATTTTATCGAATAAGATAAAATAAAAATTGTATTTTTACGTCTGTTTATATATATTTACACATCATATTAAAAAACAACACAAAATTTGGTTATTCATCCGAGGTACTTTTTGACAATGTGTAAATAGTTTTTTAACAGTTAGTGATAGGTGTTTCTCAGTTGCATTATGTTATTAGTGTTATATAATTATTTGACCACTTCTGAAAATGCATGGCCTTTATAATAACGCCAAATATCTATTTTTTTTATTTTCTCTGCAGGAAAAATCTGACGAAGGTACAAACACTTACCGAAAAGTTGTTTTAATTCAATAAATACATATTGTCTGTAATTGGTCAAAAAACTGCATTATACCACTGTGAACAAAAAGTAAGGTGAATTAATTTATAAAATATAAATTCTTTATTTATTCTTCCAAATAAATTTCATCCCCTTCAAAGTAATTGGCCTTTTGAGTTTGCTGAATAGCCATAAGTCGCACGGAGCCAAATCAGGCGAATACGGTGGTTGCGGAACGATATGAGTTGAGTTTTTGGCAAAAAAGTTGCGAAGAACCAATGCAGTATGACATGGTGCATTATCGTGATGAAGGAACCAAGAGTTGTTCGCCCATAATTCCAGCCGTTTCAGACAAATAGCTTCACGCAAACGACGTATAACGCTCAAATAATATTCTTTGTTGACAGTTTGGTGCGGCGGAAGGAATTCACAGTGCACCACACCACGATAATCAAATAAAACTGTCAACATGACCTTGATTTTCGATCGTCTTTGCCGTGGTCTTTTCGGTCTTGCTTCACCTTTTGCACGATATTCGCTGGATTGTTCGGTGGTTTCAGGGTCGTATGCGTAAATACAAGTCTCGTCTCCAGTAATGATGCATTTCAAGTGGTCCTGATAGTCAGAGAGCAAAGTTTCACACACATCAACGCGACGCTTTTTTTCCAAAAAATTGAGCGATTTTGGCACCAATCTAGACTTGACGCGTTTGAGACACAAAACATTCTAAAAAATGATTTGGGGTGAGTCAAATGATATTCCAACACTATCAGCGAGATCTCTAATTGTCCATCGACGATTTTCAAGCATAAAATCTTTGATTTTTTGACGTGGCCCTCGTCGGTAGACGTTGATGGTCGTCCAGAGCGCGGTTCGTCTTCAACGCGTTCTCGGCCCTCTTTGAACTCGTTGTACCACTTATAAACGTTTTTTTGTGCCATAGTTTGATCACCAAAGGCCATCCGCAACATTTTCAACGTGTCCACACAAGAATATTCGTTCCGCAAACAAAATTTGATGCAAGTTCTTTGCTCAACAAAATCACGTATTGCAAAAATCGAAAAATTCACTTTTGGTTGTTTACAAAAACATGTGTAACTCTGAGATAATTAAACCTTTTAACAAACAGACGCTTGGAAAATATTACAGAGAGTCCTACCAACCTAGAGAAAAAAATTACCTGCCTTCCTAATACCCGGGAGTTTTAAATGACAATTTCACCTTACTTTTTGACCACAGTGGTATATATAGTATGATAGTATTAACTGTTAAAATTATAATTTCATTTTTGAGTGAATTTCTGCTAATACAAAAGGTCCTTTGATGAACATATCGAGCGTTTTAAAGAAATATATGATAATTCTTCAAGGTCTATGAGAAAATAAGTTATCAAAAGTAATTTCGATAATACTGTCGTAGAAGGTTAATTCGGTTGACAAGTCACAATTATTGCTCGTTAATATTGACGGACATATCTTGGACAGTTCGTCAATACGTTTACTCTGACCGTCCAATAAAATTAGTCTTTTCATCTGTCAGCTACTCCGTCTATTGTCCGTTTTCCATGTCCTAATAAAAAAGCATCTAACAACGGGTTTGCTTCCTTCTAAAGGTTGTTAATTTTTACTCTACGTTACTTCCGTGTACATGAAATTACTGCAGTACAAGATAATATTCCTTGGCCCACTTGTGTAAATAGTCTTCCACGTACTAACTTTCTCCGCCGCTTACGTCACTATTCACGACACAGACAATTATGAAGAAGAAATTTCCTGGAAACATATACATTAGCTGTTTTCAATCTGAAAATAATATTGAAAGATTGATTTCTGGACGAGGTGTAACTTCCAAGATTTTAATAATATGTAATCTGCTGTTATTTATAGAGTGAGTCTATTTGTGTCTGTTTTGATATGCACCTTTTCTGAGTATGAATACACCATTCTGTTTTTCTCTCATGATCATTTAGTTTTTTTTAAGCTTTATTGTAACCTACAAGAACTTTTTTTAAAAAAAACTTCATCTCCAATTCTGAGCTCTGAACACGATTGTTAAATTTGGAGTAGTCTCATTCGCCCGGTAACGGTACGATTGGATGACCTCGACTGGATACTCCTCAGGAGCGACGACCTGCCTCAAGAATACAGACGGTGATGCAACATCCATCTCACTGTCCTCAACGGAACGACATACCATAACGTACGAACTAGGAGGTAAAGGAAGCTCCCGGTGCGTTTGCGACACGATAGGAATGTCTGTGACTAACATGGCTCGCGCCCAACCACTTACCTTCCCCGGGCATGTTTTCCTTTATTGTGACTGCCTCTTCCGAAAATGACACTTTCAATGTTTCCTTCACGCTTCCATTCAGCTAGCACCGGTTCCAGCGACACGTCTACAAATAATTTTAGATGGAGTCTTACAGAACTTAACCAGATACCTAGGTTGATAAAAGACTGTACTGCTCAAACTCACATACTTTAATAATGATATATGTTATGCAGTTGCTAATTGAGGACAATTTAGAAATATTCCGCCTTACAAAACGTTCATATTATGGTAAATATTCTAAGTTTTCTTCTAAACCATTAATAAGTTAATTATAATTCAATTATAATTAAAACGAATTTAAATACAGTCTTCTAATAAATAAAATTGCCTGTATGTGTGTATGACTGTATGTTCCGTTTAAAACTATACACCCGTGGAGTAAATTGCTCCAATTTTTCTTTTGTTCTTTGTGACCAGGAACAAACACTAAGACGATGGTTGAAATTTTCATACGCGCTAAAACGACCGATATTTGGGTCGGATAAATATATTTAGGGGTCAAGAGATTGATAGTGTTTCTGCCGATGTTATCTGTGCATAATTTCAAATCCTTACAGCATTGGAAAGGAGCACTCTTAGGGGTGGGGTGGAGGGGAATTACAAGAAAATAACGCGAATAAAGCGAAATTATAGTCGAATACAGAATGTCTCCCAGTTTAATTATGACATTCAAATAGCCAGTTAACCCCCAGAGGAACGGGTTAACGGGGGTGGAAATTTTGAAACATGCAAACACGGCCGGAGAATTTGCGGAGAATAAATATTTTTCAGGGTTAATTAGATTGATAGTATAGTTGTCGATGTTAATTGTGCATAATTTCAATTCCTTTCGTCATGGTAGGGGAGAAACATGTAGGGGGTGGTAGTGGGGTGGCATTACATAAAAATAGCGCAAAATCAATCGAATCCGGAGTTATGTTTGTCGCTGAGTTTAATTATGACATTAAACCCACAAACGGGGTTGGAAATATTCAAACAAGTTAAACGGTCGACTTTTGCATGAAATAAATTTTTTTCGAGGGCAATTACATTGATAGTATTTCTACCGATATAGTTTATGTGTGCTTTTAACCGATTTAGGCATGGGAGAGACGATCGCTTAGTGGTGGGCGTGGAGGGGTGTTATATAAAAATAACGCAAAAAGTACCCAGGTAAGAAAAACGAAACGAAAATGAGGAATAAATTCTAATAAAAACATTAAAAAATTTATTAATAAACACACAATTATTAGATTGAACAACATACAATATCCTACTGTCACTCGTCCCCAATCACATAAAACCAATTTTTTTTCTTGTTCTCCCTTATTCTAAATTTCTGCATCATAAGTTCGTCCAAATTTTTAAAGGATATTAAATATCCATCATTTACAGATCTACTAATATTCTTTCCTACATGATTAAAAGCCACAAGGACCGACTTGACACCTACAGTAAACATTGTGTAGTTTACAAAATCTCTTGCTATAATTCCTGCTACATAGGGCAAACAAAACGTTCCCTTAATACTCGTATCAAGGAACGTATGATATCAAACTTCCCAACTATAAACAATCTGTAGTCTCGAAACTTATCATGAATACGAAACATTCATTTGATTGGCAATGCTAAGATTTTAAACGTTGACACCAGGTACAATTCTAGAATTACATCAGAAATGCTTTATTTTAAATCCAACATCACAGCAATTAACGTATAAACTCAACAATAGCTATGATCCCTTATGCATTACCATCGTCTTTGCCTTATTTCGTATTTGAGTTTGTCAACTGTATTGTGCGTTTGTGTCGCACTCTTATGTTTTTTTTGGCACCTGAAGAAAGCGACAATGTTTCCAGAAACTTTAAGCTGTATTTATATCATCAGTTCATTCTGTCAATTGGCTACTTTATCTTATTATCATATTACAGAACAGACGTATTATATTTTCATTTCGCATCTAAATATATTATAACTGTCTCATACGGGGATTCATAGCTTGAAATCTATAAATTTCGTTGAAATCGTTACTTTTCAAAGAGGTTAATATGACTATAACTATAACGAGTATTATGTGTGGGTGAATCGCTTTGTACATTGATTACTGGAGTTTTAAATTTTATGAAAAAATTTTCAAAAATTAATCTAGAATGGTTATAAATTTCAGAATCTAGTATTTCCAATTTCTGCGTATCAAAAGTGTGTATGTTCCAGCATACCTCAGGAACGCTTGGAGGAATTTCAACGGAAATTGGTGCAAATATGGCTTGCAATATTGAAAAACGCGCTTCAGACGTGAAACCCCAATAAGATTCTGTGTTTAACGGGGGAAAATTAGTCAAATAAAAAAGAAACGACCAATATTAATGTCGAATTATTGGTTTTCAGGGTCATGATGACACTCGATGACATTTAAGCCCAGTTTTCGTTGAATATAAGTCTGTAGAAACTTTAGTAGGTTATGGGAATGTATATTAAAATCCGATAATTTCAGGAAATTGCCATGTCCCGATCTTGGACTGTAAGGCAGCGCTATGTACGATTGTGGCTCATCCAATCAGCTTCAGTAAAGTGGCTGAAGCTTTACCTCCTTAAAACGTTGCTGTATGAACTTATTCGGCGCCCATCGTGGTCCATGCGCTACCTGCCTTCCTTGGTTCTCCAAAATTTAAATGAAATTTTTTTCCATGTAACCTATACACAGAATTGATTCCTATTCCTGATTAACAGAAAAGTGTAAAAAAATTCATAGGTAAAGTCGGATAATTGTATTAACTTCCAGAAATTCTAAACGTATTGATTACTGTCTTAATATCGTTATGAACGGTTATTAACATTTTAATTCCTATATTATTGATGTTTTCGCTTTCTGTTGAGCATAAAGAATGAATCGTCTAAAACAGTGATTCCCAAACGGTCTTATAGGATGAGCTATGGCGGAGGCTACCTTTGGGGATGCCTTCACATCTCTCTGGTTTTTTGAACTAAGCTTCCCACATGCCGAGGTACCTTGGCCTGTTTCGAGAGGTGTATGTTCCGGGGTCGCAGACGTTGGGCATACGGTAAGAGTTGTCCGCTATTCCTATTGGAATAGTCGGCCAGCTGCCTCCTAAACTAGTCAAGGCACGGAGAGGGGAAAGCTGCGACCCCACAGCTAACCCCTCTCCCGCCATCGGAAGGGCGTGGGACAAGTACCATATGCCCGACCTACCTGATACAGGTTTTCTAGGGTTTTCCCTGCACCGCTTTAAGGCGAATTGCCGGATAGGATCCTTAAACCATAGGCCGGGGGCCCTAGTTAACCCTTGGCTACCTTCTTCTACCTTTCCGCAACCTCCCTTTCAGATCCCTTCCTATGCTATGAAAGGGGAGTTGCCACCATGAGGATTACCCTCATGTAGCCTGTTATCCTAAAAAAAAACAAAAAAAAAACCGGTCTTTTAGGGGTGCGGCTAAAATATTACAATATTAGACACCTCCAGGCCAGTTTAATATTTCGGAAGATAATTATAAATCCCTTGACTTATATTCATGATTTGTTATGATACAAAAAATATGCATTGTATAGTTTTTGTATAGTATACCAATATTCAGTTTATGTAATTTGTAGTTCTACGGTCAAGGGGAAAACTTTGAGCAGTGGTACAGCTTATTAAAACACAATTTTTGTATAGGAATTTGGGATAGGAAATACCGCGTTGCGGCACGGACACAAAAAAATGAGAGAGGAATAAGGAAAACATTGTTTATTTTATAAACATTGTTTATTTACAACATCATCGCAAAGAGCATATTTGAAACAAATTTTACAATAAATGCTCAAAGTTGCGACCTTCAAGAGTAATACAAGTTTGGTAGCGTCGTAGGCGTGATTGGCGAACAGTTGCAAAGATGCCAGGCATTTCGCGCACGCTCGCACCCGCAATGGGTAGTCGATCAACGAGGCATTCTGTTGAGTCAACTGGAGTCTCGTCAAAAATTGGTCTTCATATTTCTCTATAAGAAGTGAACGACGCTCGACAAATCCTACGGTGCTCGTTCGATGCACGGCCGTTATGGAGTTATGGAGTATTATTCGAAACACAGCTCCAGATTCAGAGTGGACACATTGCATCATTCAAAGAGAATCATCCGCATCTAAGTATTTTAGTCCTCTACCGAATCTAATTTAAGAATTAATGTTGAATAAAGTAAATTATATAAAATCGCGGCTATTAAAAACAGTTAATTTTAAAAAAACGATGCCTCGTGTGGAAAAATATTGTCTACTACGTTCCGATTACGGCAAGATAACACTTTTCTTGAAGAAGAAAAACACGAGCATGCCAAATATTTTGTGGAACGGCATTTTTTGTTATACTAGCTTACGTATGCAATATCTTTGTCAAGTTAAATGTGTTGAATCTTTCCCTGCTGGGTCACATTTTAAAACCGACTCAGAAGATTTCAGCTTTCAGAAGGAAGTTAACTCGATTGAAACGAAAAATTAATGAAGATGACGTCAATGATTTTTTTCTCTTGTTGCACCAATTTATAATCTCCAAAGTGGATTTATTTTGGAATATAAAATCTGTTTTTGAACATGTTTATGAAATGTTTCTAAAAATACTGCGATAAAGATAATACGGATAAATTCACATGGATTGAAGACAAATTTCGAACCAAACCTCCTTACATATTTAGATGGAAAAAATCTTGTGACAATTATTTGAAGACAAAATTTGTCAGCATGGAACTGAGTTTTGGACGTTCGTAAAATATGGCGTAATACGATGCCGGATTTTCGGCGGTCGCTGTAATAAAAAGTATCGTTTGAAAATTAACATGGAACAGGAGATGAGAGTAGCTGTATCCACGTCGATTCCGAGATTTGAGGAACAAGCTCATCCATCCAATTAACTGTTTTTAATTAAGCCTCTTCAATAAAATATTGGTGAATTTAAAATACGTGTTTAATTTATTATTACACTAGCTGGATGCTTGGCGTTACCATGTTGCCAAAATTAAACTCAGAAATAACCCCGAATTCGACTCCAATTTCGGTTGGTTTTGCGTTATTTTTATGTATCACCCCTCTATCCTTATCCCTTAAGATGCTGACCCCCATAACGGAACGGGGTGAAATTATACGTACCAAAAAAATAGTAAGACAAACGCTATATATCTCATTGAATCCTAAAAAATTATTGGCCGTTTTAGCACCCTACGCGATAATTGGTTGCATGTCAATTAAACACAGCGACATGTATAATACCAGATTTGACTCCAATCTCGGTTGTTTTCGCGTCATTTTGAGTAACGCCCCTTCAACCCACTCCTAAGGGTGCTCCCCTCCCATGTCGAAAGAGATTGAAATAATACACAACAACATCAAAACTATCATTGTCATTGACCCTGTCAAATATTTATACGGCGCAATTATAAAACGTTTAACTTATTTAAAAAAATTCCACTCTTGTACATCCGCATCTATTGTGGGGGGGGGGTGGTTAAATACAAGTTGAATGTCGTAATGAGACGCAGCGACATCCATAATCCCGGATTCGACTCCAATCTCAGTTGTTACTTTTATGTAACTCCCCTACACCCCCATACTACGGATGCTCCACTCCCATTCAGAAAGGTTTTGAATTATGTGAATTATAGCCTTTTGAACAAGAGCCTGTGCATTATCTACTCCCCTTTATATTCAATAAAGCTTAAGTTATGGCTACTAAAGAACTACTACAATTTCTAAATTTCAATAATGAAACTCATAGTATTAAATATGATTTGATATAATGAAAAATTTAAACTTTTTTCTGTTGAATGATATCTAAAGTGTTGTTTTTCAGGGTAAAATAACGTATTTAAGAGTGGAAGCCTACATGATTTCGGGATATGTTCGCCAATAATCCCTAACGTATTGTAGTAGTAATAGCTCATAGTTGTTGAAAAGGACGAAAAGTGATTGGAACATGAACAGGTAAAATAATTTATAAGATATCAGTGAAACGTGACTTTATAGAATTTCGTAAATATTGCGTGACAACTTACTGAGGCCTGTTTTATACGAAAAGATAAGAATAATACCTGGGTCGTTCCGCCAAACACAGATGGACCTAGTAGGCTCAAAAAAAACATTCTATTTCAAACTGTTAGATGGAATACTAAAATGTTTTTATCATACTACTATTTGAATATTGTAATAAATACAAGGACACCCGAGTAGGTGTTGTCTGAAAATTTTCTAACATTTATAAAATACTTTGTTATTTTCAGCATTAAACGAATCTTTAACATTGTTATCAACTATAAAGTGTTATGAAGATGAATTTAAACGTGATAAAATCTCCATTTTGGATGATGAGTGTTCAGGATGCCCAGAAATCGCTATGTACAAGGATTTAATCATAGAAGTCCGGAATGCAGTATTGAAAAAGAGCATATTTAAGATACGCATGCGTGCTGAGATTGTAAAGAGTAAATTATATCCAAACCACTTAATTAAGTGAACTTTTGAGTATGAAGTGGCTGTCAGCACGATGTCTGCCACGTTTGTTTGCAGTTGACTAAAACATACACTATTGATCATTTCTCAACATTGGATATGTTTTTTATAATGAAGCAGATTAATTTGTTACTCTTGGCTCCATCCCTGAGTCGAAACAACAACGCAGAAGACGAGGTAGAACAGTCATTACCACTTTGTTTTGGTATTTACATGTCCAAAACAATCACCGGAGAGAATTATGCAACATCCTGGTGCAGTTGAATAAATTGTTAAGGCTCAATCGCCCAGAGAAAACAATTTTCTGTTTATTAGCCGTTATTTCGTCATACGCATTAACTTCAATACAGTAACGTGAAGATTGTTGAAGAAAATTGTAAACCGATAGGAAACAAAAATGTACAGAATACTGGTTGAAAACATAATTAATGAATATTTTCTTTCTAACTGCGAACATTTTGCAAAACTACGCCAAAGAAACCAGATATTCCAGTTCTGAAGGAAGAATAACCCACGTTGTCACATTAAGTAGAACTCGTTCTTCAAACACGTTTAAGATAAATTGGACTTTATAAATTAATATCGTTAAGAAATTTACGCTACCACTTCAAATTCCCCATTTCGTAACATAATTTTAGGAATGTTCCTCCGCAACGAAAATTTCCTATATCTTTGTCTCTGAATATATGTCACGTTATTACAATTCCGAATAAATGCTCTGTAAACTCAAAACTGAACAATGTATATGATAATTAATTCTATAAAAGACTAATTAAATTAATTACATATTCAAAATCAAACTTATGACACAAAAAACTAATGCACTAAAATACATTTATAAATGGAAAAATTAATAATGAGAATAAATTACCTGCAACACTTTTTTGTATGCAACAGGACCATGCTTAATACATAAATAAATTTTGATGTTTAATTTTGAATGTATTATTATATTAATTTATTAGTATTGAAAATTATCAAAATATGTTATTAGATCTCATAAACCGGCCATCAATATAAAAAAATGACAATCGTTATTTGAAAAAAATATTACACTTTACTTTTTTAATTCTTTAATTTATATATTGTTATAATTTTAAATTATAAATTATTTTCCTTGTTAACCGCACTCAACAATGTTTTTACTGGTCGTTTTCCCGATATTTACATCGAATAAATATTTTACGAGATCTATGAGATCGATATGGTTTCTCGCGATGTTGTTGGTGTATGTTTTATACCCCTTTCTATATTGGAGGGGAGCACCCTAAGAGGTGGGAGTTGAGGGCCTTTACATAAAAATAACTCAAAAAACAACCGAGATTGTAGTCAAATCCGGCGTTATGTATGTCTCTGAGTTTAATTAAGATAATACGGCCAACGGCGGCCACCCAGCTAGTATCTATTAATAAAAGTAAATAAATATATTAATCAATGATTGAAGTATCGCAAAGCAAACCCTTAGTTTGAATGTCTGGAGGTTTTACGATTGCTGGCACTTTAAATCTGCTTTTAATATCAGACTCTACTTTTCGTCTTCAAAATTATGAACTATTAAATTTAGAATGTAAGAAAAAATATTTTATAGTGGACTTCTTAATGATGCAAGTGTTTTGTGAACGAAATATTTTATTTGTGGAGCTTAGGAATGTCGCACACCCTCGTAATGTTGGCTGAATTCTTCATTAAACAGTAAAATGTAAATGTCTCATTTAATTCGTTTTTTCGATCTCTATATATGTATATTGTTAAATTTTTAATTACGACATACATTTTGATCTGTTTATTGTTTACATCACATTACTATTTTGTTCTGAATTGTCTGTTTAGCTGGATAACACATCAGATGTTTAAGTTCAACTTTGGGCTTTCCTTATTTACTTGAATAATTTCGATGCGAAATGAAGTTATTTTTTCTTGTTTTTAGTTGGGATAGTAATGACGAGTGTTATTTGGAGAAAATGTTTGGTAGGACTTCCTCTCACTAATTTGAAGAAGTAGTCGATATCTGCGTGATACCTTGTTCAACCAGAGATGTAATACAGAAATCGCCATGTATCTGGAGCTGCACTGAATTCACGTTTAAGCCATGAAGTGCTGGACGCCAGTAAATTTTTCCCTTACTTCTCATTCTATCGTTAACAAAAATATATAATGCATGAATTTCACTTGATTCTGGAGTGACTTACATGATTCGAATGTTACGTAAGTAGTTGTATATAATAAGGGTGCTCGTACTAGAAGTATGTAAATATTTGTAAACACTAACAGCTCTGAATTTATTTACTAATTATTTTTAAAAATCAACTCCATTTGGTAGCACATCATGTTTAGTTATTTTTCATTGTCATTGACCACTCATTAATTGAGATTAAACAAACTTAGTTTGACTACGATATTTCTATTAAATATAACGAAGTTTGTAAACCATTATATAAATATCATGTGAAGTAATAGGTTTTAGTGATTTATGACAGTATAAAAGGTTTTGTTCATTACACTAGCCGTTCTGGAAGAGTGCCATCTAACGGTAATTCTGGATAAATATATTCATCGATGTGTGTCCTTAGAAACGGCTGAGTACAAGTTCTGATAAATATGTTGAATAATATTCAATACCATACATTTCAAACATTTTTACGGTGGTATCCCCTTCATTCATACTTTTATTGTACTCATATAATGTTAACTATTTTAGAGAAATACATATTCCTTGATTAGGATGTCATTATTATTAATCCTTTCCTTATTTGTAAAATTTATAATACTGTCTTCATAATATGTCCCAGTTTAACATATAAAATAGCCGTTTTCTTGGTCGCCTATTATTTATTGTAGAACTTTCTGTGCACGTCGGCCAAATTCTCTCTTTGGATTGAAATTTCAGACGTTTTTCGTTACACAACATAAGAAATTTTGACCTGCCAGGCATCTTTGAAACGTCAGGACTAGTCCTCACTAACATGCCTCGTTCCATAATTACTTTTCGCATTTTCATCTCGTATATAAATGCATATAATTTATCGTCCGTGCTTCAAAAAACATGACACTGAATATTCGTATTAGAAAGTCAGTGACCACTTTTGTTCGAATGAAATATTCTATTTTAATACCATTGAATTAATTCTAAGTTCTCTACCGAGCACGGAATGTGCTTACTTCTGATATTAGGGGCCTATAAAAGAATGTAGAAATTAAAAAAGATTGACGATCTATAAAAATTACTTATGGATAAAGCATGATAAACACCCAAAACGCTTGTAAAGTGAGACATGTCTAATAATTATGGAAAATTAAATAGATTACTTCAATCATTTATTTTGGAGTCGTTGAGGTGAATAGTGATCCTCCCTATGTCGTATAAGTCCCAATTCAGCCCCATTGATTTTTTTGAATTTATTTACAGTTGGCATCAACAGCCCCGGCTTATTAACGACTCATTGTGGGAACTCATTTTTTTTGACGATAGTCCCATTAATTTAGATTTATTTGTTTTTTTTTCCATTAGTACCCCAAAGAGGAAATAGGATACGTCAGTAAATACATAAAAATTATACATACAAATTAAATTACGATTGATTTTTATGTTCAACTAGCTGGGTGCCCGGCGTTGCCCGATATGTCATTTATCGAAAACCCCCGATTTTTTCGTAATACAACTCAACCCCTATCCCTAAATGTGTTATCGGCCGGTTACATTGTTTGAAAATTTCTATCCCCACCCAACCCCGATAAAAACCTAGTTTGTCACAATGAAACTGAGCGACATCCATAACCCCAGAATTGACTCGAATCTCGGTCTATTCGCGTTATTTTCATGTAACACTCCACAAAACCCTACCCCTAAGCGTACTCCCCTCCTATGCCGAAAGGGTTTGTAAGTATACACTGAATATATTTAGAAATATTATGAGTTTCATTGACTCCTCAAGATATTAATTGGACGCAAATATCGACAGATTAACATTTTTGAACATTTCTACCCCCGCCCACGTCCGACCTGAAAACCCCCACCCAACTCCGCGCGCTACCCAGGTTATCATATAAATTCAGAGACATCTATAACCCCGATTTGTCTCGAATCTCTGTAGTTTTCGCGTTATTTTCTTGTAACTGCCCTCCACCCCATCTACCCGTGCTCTACTTCCACACCGAAAGAGGTTGAAATTATACACAAAGTCGTAGAAATATCATCAATCTAATTTATACTAAATATAATTATTAAAAGCAAATATCGTCCTCAATTGCATGTTTAAAAATTTCCACCCCCAACTGTACCCGTCCCTGGGGGTTAAATGGCCAGTTGAATGTCATAATTACACTCAGAGCTACCTATAACTATGGATTTGACATCAAACTCTGTTGTAATCGCGTTATTTTCTTGTAACGCCCGTCCACCCCCACCCCTAAGGTTGCTACATTCCCATGCCGTAAATGGTTGATTTTTACGCAGATAACATTCGTAGAAGCATTATCAGTCCCTTTGAGCCCTAATAATATTTATTTCCGACTCGAATATCGGTATTTTTGGCATGTTTAAATATTTCAATCCCCGTCCCTAAGCATGATACCCTCTCATTCCGAAAGGGGTGAAATTTTGTACATAAAATCTGTATCGGGTACGTACTGCAGTAGAAGTCATGGTGCCGCGTGAGGTGTTGAGTGAAAACATGAAATATTTATGGAAAGATCGTTTTACAGAAAGGCAAGACGATCTATGACGTTCACCGCATAAATAGAAGCAGAAGGCATTACGGAGAGTACCACCATCTGTTTAAGGATTTACGAAAACATTAAACACGTTTTTTTACATTTATAAATCCTCCTTTAAGGTATTAAATACAGTTTTATATCGCCAAGCAGGTCCAACCCTCTTTCACTTTAGATGGTAGTGCGAAAATAGATACATGGAGAATTTTTCGACACTAAGAATGTATCTTTCTGCTATCGTGCTATTTCTGTGCCGTTTGAGGTACGCTAAAAGCCGTCATGAATTAATCCGGATGAACATTTCCTGGGCCTTTTAGCATCTTTGGGGTAATTCCTAAACCGCATGTTGTTACTTTCTTTAACTATTTCAACACTCAATTTGCGTATTAATGTGAACTCTTCAAGCCAAAGATAGTTGTGACAAGGATACCAAATATAAAAAATATTTTTTATAGAGAAATGAAAAGAAAATTGGTTTCCCTTACATTTGTCAATGTAATAAATATTTGATGACAAAAATTCAATAACAGACAATTGAAAAATGTAATTTATTAAGTAATTATTAAATTGCGACATGTTTCGGTCCTTTTGTGGATCCTCTTCAGGCTTTTACTATGTTATCCCAGCATGACGGCTAAAACATGTCTCAATTTAATAATTCGTTAGTAAATTACGTTGTCAATTGGCTGTTATTGGCTGTCTATCAATATGATATATAAATAATTTAAATAAATAATTATTGGCGGGTATACATTTTGCATGACATATAATTTTGATTTACTGCTGAAATCCGTAATTGTCTAACGAAAATATTACCTCGGCCTTTCAGCATCTTGCAAAGTCCTGAAAAACCACGTGTTATTACCCTCTAAAATCAAATCTGTCTGACTCCCAAATAAAATATTTTAAACATTTCTAAACCAATGGTAGATTAACAGGCTAAAAACCAAATAAGTCTCCAAATTTAAGTAAAATGATTAATTTAACCTACTTCAATAAACATACAAGCTTTCGGCCTCTGTAAGAGCCATCGTCATCTTCTTATATACCAATTAATATACATAAGTAGAGAAGCACCTGTATAAACAAAAATTTAACTATATACATAGTTAGATATATAGACAATTGAGGTAACAAGCCTTTGGCATTGACTTAGGTTCAATAAATCGTGACAGCGAAATTTGGCGCACTTGGTTTTTACGCTGTTAAAAATGTATATATATATATATCAAGACTCAGTACGACTCGAAAATCGTCGTTGCAGAGATGGCTCAGTATCCAGATATTATTTTACCTTAATACAAAAATTTAACTAATTTTGCTTCCTTCCCTTTTTACATAATATAATAAATACATGAAATAATTAATTATTGACGGACATGATGTTACTGTCCCGCGTTTAAACGTATAAAGTATTGCACGAATTCTTTGACGCTGGGCGGTGAGAGCAAATATAATGTCCGGGGTCAGCGATGAGCGTCGACCACTGCAAGTAAGGCGGTGCCGCCCTGCCGCAGCTGCTTGTTGTAACCCTCAATCCCACTACATTCTATTGGTACATAAAACTTGAGTGGAGTCGCTCAGTCTACCTGCTCCCAGACGCCCACTGCTCGTCGCTTGTATCCTGCCCGAAAGCCTAACCCCTGTAAACGTCACGGGTTGCCTCCACTGACCAATCGCCAGAGCGTGATTCCAGTGACATCTCGTGACCAGAGCAGCGAGAAACACATCCGACGTGGGAAACTATCTTTGAGGTATTTATGTCTCTTTCTTGCTCTAATACTCTTAACGTATAGCAGATTCAGCTGAGTTTTGTTTAATGATATGTTGGCTCCATTTTAATTAATCATCTATCTCCAAACCCAGATAAGACGGAGTTTGTAGAAACTGTAGAAAAGTACCGTCTATTTGCAAAGATCCATAAATTTAGGTGGATCATGCCAATATCGACTTAATCCTTTAATGACGTAATGACGAAATTGGAATTGATTTTAGGGGATGTAAATTAAAAGGTAGATCATGTATATATAGGATATATAGTAATGGAGCTCTGTGGAACGCTACAGGTTATAGATTCCCGTTCTGACATATACATATTTCTGTCTGCATTTTCGATCGAGACTTTTATTCCCTCTGCTTTCCAGACATGAACACATTAAGCAAAGAAAAGTTCCTCTAGTTCCGTATAATTTTTTTTAAGTATGATAATGGCATGCTGAAACAAATGCCTTCGAAATATCCACAAATATTCCAGTCAGTCATCAATAAATTCATAGATAGCTTGAAAAAAATTATATGAAGCTGTTTCCGCAGATTTGGTTTTGAGGAAGTCGTTCTGCGATGGAGTAATAATTAGAAATATCGCTCTGGTAATTTGAGATTCTTGAATGAAAGCTTTTTCACTTAATTTTGTGATTATAGGCAGAAAAGGAAGATAAGCCGAAACTTGAAAATATCCGATGGTGAGATGGAACAAAAAAGTCAATTTATCCGAAATTAGTGTCAATCGCATCGTTTTCGAGGTCACTAAGATGATATATTAAACTGTCCCGATGACAACCTTAAGTTTAATAAAGGATTACGAGTATAACACTGTAGAACCAATCGGAAGATTGATGAAGCGAATAGAACTCGACGACGGGAGAATATTCTGTGCGTTTGTAGAAATCAGCTGAAGTCCGGAAACTTCGAGAATGTTGTGCAAATAAACAGAACTTTGCTGAATTGTCCCCGTATCGCCTTTTACTTATCTCCAATCATTTTACTGTGGAACCTCGAGGCGCCAAAAGTTTGCCACGACAATGGGCTTTGTGTGAAGAAGATACTCAGCTACGTAATTGAAACGACTACGGTAACAGAAAAGAGAGATACAACTCATTCCGAGGCATCTTCCTATCAACTTTAAGACATTGAAATATATATGACAAGACTTTCTTTCTGGATTGCGATTGAATATCCACAGGGACAGTGTATAGAGTTGTACAGAGTGGATATGAAATCACCACTTTTCTCCCACGGAGAAAGTTTTGTTGGGTCCTCAATGATTAATAATTTATTTATACTTTATCCTGGAAGTGAAACTAAATATGTTGCTTGTCATGATATTTTGGGATCAATAAATAATATAATCTGTAAATTGTATTTGCAATTTAAAAAAGGGAAAAAGAATTACTTTGATTTTCCCCTATAGGTGTACACCACAGCGTAAATAATGTTGGTAGTTGCTCCGGTGCTGTAATAGGAACTTTGGTAATGTAAATATCATTGTTTGATGTTGATGAGTTTTAGAAAAGAGAATCTCTTTTATTAAATATGTACAGACGCAGTTTGTTAATAACAAAATAAAAATTTGGTTTACTGAATGTATTAAACACATGGCAAAGGTGGATTTAATAATTAGATAAAGAAGTTTGTATATAACACAAAAAATAAAGTGATAAAATAAGTACTACAACGTTTCTTCTCTCATAGTAGATTTGTCAGGTGATTCGAAACTATAGGAGCTGTAAGAAGGACGTGGGAAGAACCTTCTAGGAGAGACGGAGATGGCTACCTTTTGGGGATGCATTTTCTTCTCTCCGTTTTTGAACTAAGGTTCCCACAAGCCGAAGCACCTCGGCCTGTTTTGAGAGATGCAGTTCCGGGGTCACAGATCCTGGGCATACGGTAAGAGCTGTTAGTTGCTCCCATCGGAACAGTCGGCCAGCTGCCTCCTACACTGGTCGAGGCACGGAGAAGGGAATGCTGCGTCCCCACAGAAAACCCCTCTCCCGCCATAGTAATGACGTGGGACCTACCTGATACAGGTTTTCTAGGGTTTGTCCTGCATCACTTTTAGACAAATTCCGGGTAGGATCCTTAAACTACAGCCTGGGGGCCCTAGTTAACCCTTAGCTACCTTGCTCTACCCTTCCCAACCCCCTTTTCAAATCCCTTCTTATGCTATTGGGGAGTTTCACCACGTTGATTACCCTCATGTATCCTGTTTCTCTAAAAAAAAACGACACAAGAAAACCGAGTGACGAACTCAAATGCAAAGCTAAAACGAACGTAAACGTAAAGATAATATAAAAGCAAACAAGTCAACCTTGTGTTTCACATCATGGGACCTACTTCCTCAGGGGAGAAATTTGAAACTTAACTCGTCTAGAGTTATTAAGTCAACCGCCTGCAACTTGAAAAAATTAAAATTTTTGGCATCTCAATTTTAAGTAACTTTCTTGATTCCTATAGAATCACACTTGAAAATATGAAGTAATATAAATTATAATTTACTCAGAGTGTATTGTTTAGTATGTCTAGGAAAAGAATAGTACGTACTGTTATGGTGCGCTTTTAGTTATCGATTCGTTACCAAATATTTTTTATAACTGTTGCCTAAATTACTGCCTGGAAGCATGGGAATGTGGCTTGCCGGAGTCGAGCAGCAGACACAAGACAATGGCGGGGTGGATTGGAAAATCCGCAAGTCCCGCAAGCAAGGTCAGGGTCGGCCAAGGAAGGGGTAGATGACCGGGAGGGTATGGCCCTAAAATAGATGGAAGTGGGTCACGTGTGCACAAGGACCAACCAGGAGAGAGAGATTTTGAGGAGGCAGAGAAAGAAGTCTGCGAACACGAGGAGATGAATTTGGACCGTCGGTGAGAGTGGTCAGGGAGAGTTGACCCTGAAAGATTTTGGTTTTGCACATGGGTCTCTGGTCGTCTTCTGCGAATGCTGATGAGAGAGAACGGGAGTCGACCCTGTCCGAGATGCAGACCTGGTAAGTCGCATTCCATGCTTCCGGGTATCGCGTCGGTTTGCCACGAGGAGAACCACGGTTAATCTTGAGAAAGGGAGGAAGTTACATGCATCCCTGGCAGGCTGGAGAGCTTTCGTTTTATATAAATTCTCATAAAATGAATTCTTGTTTTTATTAACTAAATATTGTATTTCCCTTTCCTGCAAGAACAATTATTGCAGGTGGCGCCCAACAAATCGCATATCATTAGTTAATTTGACCTTAAGCACACCACACTGTATTGGATGATTGCTATGGCAAGTGGTTGTCTACTGTATTCTAGGGCAAACTCAGCGTGTTAAATGGAAAAGGAACTTAATTTCCTACAATAGCTCAAATGGCGCCGTGGCTGTACTATTTCGATAGGTTTAGGAATCTCAGATTAAAAAAAATAATTACTTCGATTATGTTCAGAATTATTATTAATGAAGAGCCGTGATATATA
Organism: Zhengitettix transpicula; assembly: GCA_037074705.1. Lineage (NCBI taxonomy): Eukaryota > Metazoa > Arthropoda > Insecta > Orthoptera > Tetrigidae > Zhengitettix > Zhengitettix transpicula. The sequence continues at coordinate 202,823,459 of CM073591.1, forward strand.
ATAGTCCTATTGTTTGGTAGTTCATGTATATTTCTGTGGTCACAGTAAATAAGTCCCTAAACTAAAATTTGTAAGGTAGGAAAACTAAAGTTAACGCTCTCATAAAAATGTGCATATATTCAAATAAACAAATTTTTATTACTCACGCACTAATAAATTTGTGACCAAATTTGGCTGCAAAAATGTGAAGTGGCTGATGGCTCTGTACTTGTTATTGTTGATCAGCTGCAAATTCTGGTCGCTGATTTTAAAAAAAAACATTTCTGATTTAAAACAAACTGATTTTCCCACGTGGATGATGATGAATTCAATGTTAGTGTCTGATTCAGTACGTAGAAGAACTCTTAGAAATTCAAAACAATGAGAAAGTTAAAACTTTAGTCAATATAAAAGGAGCGTTCTTTGCAAAAAAAAAATGGTTTACCAACCGAACTGGAAGAAATGAAGGTATATTCTTCATTGAGGTGAATAGCTACTAGGACTTATCTCTCCCCTGAAAGATCACAAGAAGACAACAAATAATAGTATAAAGAATTCGCTCCTTGCAAACCAAATTAACTCATTATTATTATTTTTTTTAGTTTACCTCAGCCTGTATGTACGGTTTGCAGGTCTGCATTAACTATAAACCATCTACTTTTTAAATGCACTCTGTACGATAGGCCAAGAAAAAAATTTCTCGCAGCCCATACCAAAAGAGAATTTTGCACATCATCTGCGGCAATTCACTCTCTGCTCGATAAAGAAATATAATCCTCCACAGTTCTTAACTATCTATTTTGCTTGAGATAGCTCTGGCGGAGGCTACCTTTGGGGATGCCTTCACATCTCTCTGGTTTTTTGAACTAAGGTTCCCACATGCCGAGGCACCTCGGCCTGTCTTGAGAGGTGTATGTTCCGGGATCGCAGACCTTGGGCGCACGTTAAGAGTCGTACGCTATACCTATTGGAATAGTCGGCCAGCTGCCTTCTAAACCGGTCAAGCACGGCGAGGGGAAAGCTGCGACTCCACAGCGAACCCTTCTCCCGCCATCAGAAGGGCGTGGGACAAGTACCAAATGCCCGACCTACCTGATTCAGGTTTTTCTAGGCTTTTCCCTGCATAACTTTTAGGCGAATTGCCGGGTAGGATCCTTAAACCACAGCTTGGGGGTCCTAGTTAATCCTTGGCTATCTTCCTCTACCCTTCCGCATCCCCCCTTTCAAATCCCATCCTATTCTATTAAAGGGGAGTTGCCACCATGTGGATTGCCCTCATGTAGCCTGTTACCCTAATAATAATAATAATAATAATAATAAAATAACTATCTATTCTAAGATCATGAAAATGTTTAAATATATTGTAATGCCAATTAATTAGGCCATTAATTGTTTGGACATAAAATTTGAATTGTTTGATAAATCCATTATAGCGGTCTGATCGAATAAAGCAACAATGGAAAAGCGAGTTAGTTGTTTTGTCGAAAAGTCAAAAATGGCGTATGCGTGCTAAAACTCGGGAGCACTAGGGGAGTTAGTTGGTCGTTGTGGTCTGGATTGTACAGAGGTCAGACATCGTCGAGCATAGTATAATAAAGTAGGTGAATCATTGGAGAATAGAAGCAGCCGACAGTGAAAACGTTGCAGAGAACGGTCTTTATACAATTGAGCACAGTAAAACATTCACCGAGATATTGCAACGTGAATATTGTAAAGTAATACCAGTTTCGTAAAAATAGAACTTTGTACAAACTTCGTGGAGGAATTGTTGCGGAATAACATTGGTAAATTATTGTGGGGCGGAGCAATCAACGGAATACAGCCAATCTTGCCAAATTTTAAAGTGAAGTGTAGAATCAGTGAAAACCAAGGTCTGATATTAAATAATTAAAGAGTGTAAAAGTGTCCGAACGAGGTAAAATTGATTGTTCTGGTACCAGACCGACGGTCCGTAAGTTACCTAATTTTGAATAATATTGTAAACGCTAATTAAAGGATAAAGTCAGATTTCATTCTCTTTTAATTGCCAATCAAAGTTAATTTCTTTACTTCTTAATTTCTTTCATTCTATCGACATATTGTTTAGCTAAATTGTGAACTGTTTTGTTAATAAGATTTTAAATCAATTTTTTTTGGGTTCATTATCAAACCCAGTAAAGGTCCTGAGAGGACAGATCTCAAATTTTGTTTGTAATTATCTTTTATTGCCACAAAATAAAATAAATAATTTTATGTTTTAAATTTCTTTATTATTTCAATTTAAATAAAGCCTACCTTTTGATTAATACATAAATGGCTTCCACAACGTGGGCCAAATTAATTTAAATTAATCACCTGTTGATTATTACAATATTTTATAATTTAATTATGTATAGTTACCAAGAACAATTTTGTTGACGCGATTCTAAACATCCCAATAAAAAGAAAGGAGTGTCGGTATGACTTAGGGATAAAACATCTAATTTACTATTTACTCTTAACAACTTCGAGTAATAATTAAATTCTTTGTATTGATGATGTTTGACACTAGTACGCCACCGTCCAGTGGCGGGTCTCCTGCATTTATTCAGTGACGTCTTCCGATCATAGTCTCTTCAATCTTCTCACTACGGGTTGCTGGAGGTAGTGGTCGGCGATGTATTTGCTGTGGTGGTTTTGTGTTCGATGTTTTGGTGGAATAAGTCTTGATGGTTTCTGCAATAAATGCTATTTTTAGGTCGTGATGGAGTGTGTGGTTGCTAATGTACCACGGTGCATTGATTAGGGTGCGCAAAGACTTTGATTGGAAAGTCTGAAAGAAATTGATATCTGATAGTTTGCTGCATCACCATAATTCGATCCCGTAAGACCATATAGGTATTAGCATGGTTTTATACAGAAGCAGTTTGTTTTCAAGAGTGATTTGTGATTTTCGTCCAAGAAGCGAGAGCACGTTTTTAGTTTCAGTTGTTCTTTTTTGATTTTTATGCGGGTTTTCTACGTTAGTTTTTGGTCGAGGTGCAGTCCTAAGCATTTTACTTCCGTTTTTACTGGGATTGAATATTTTAACTCGTGGGCGCGTCGAGCTTTTATTTGTAAAGGTGATTTGCGTGGACTTGTTGCAGTTTACGTTGATGCGCAATTGGTTGAGCCAGTTTTCTATTAGGTTAAGATGTAACTGGAGATTTTCGGTTGCTTGGTCAGTATCGAAACAGAAATCCAAAATCCAACCAATTTTGCTAGAGAGCTATTACTGTTTTCATCTTCATATTTATCTGATCATAAATGATTTGCTATTAAAATAAAGAAATCGACTGGATGCCACAAAACGGGGAGACTTGAGACTGAAGCATCAAGCACAAGGAATCCTGACATAAAATTGAATGTTGAAATTATTGAAAAATTCAATGACGATTACTAAAAATTAAAATATTTTAGACAAATCTTTCATTTAAATGTACTTGAATTTCAATTTGTCCATGACATTTTTCGAAACTTTATTTTCTTTAATAATCTACTAGTCATTTATTCCTAAATCCTAAGTGGTTTATCCTAAACAGGTTGTAATTAGGCTTCTTTAGGAAATAATCCAATTTTTGAACATAAATAAATCTGTATGTGCATTAGTAACTCTTAGGCGGGCCATGGTTATAAAAGGTTGGGAAACACCGAGTTAGCCTAACAATAAGGCTATTGATGAGTTTCATAGTATCAATTTGTAAGTTAATTGCAGAGATGTAATTGATGATATGTTCGGAGATTCCTTGTCAGTGGGAATTTTTATATTGTACATTGTTCCGTGATAAGGGTTTTAAATGACCTTTTTGTTTACCCTATGTATCAGGAATTACTGTCAAGGTAAGAGATTTTGTAAACCACACGGTCTTTGCTTTATGTAACAGTGGACCCTTATGGTATCTTTTTTTATCAGGACGGAAACTGTATTAGTAGATCTGTATATGGTTGATATTTCGACGTATGTGTGATGTAACAATTTGTAATAAGGGATTACGAGAAAAAGTTTGGATTTAGGTGATTGAGAGTGAGAAGTATTATATTATAATATATTTGTGGATGGCTTTAATTCATTTTAGTGTCTAATAAAATATTTAAATGAATAACTTCCCGACGATATAAAATAACGTAATTTGATGCCCGAATTCCTTCAATTATATCCCGCGAGGATTTCAAACTTATGGACGTATTTCACTAAATTTACAGTTTTGGTTACAAGAAAAAAATTCTCCGGCTACGATTTCAATAATTTTTTTTTTAAAATATATTGTAACCAAAAGTAGAAATCACAGTTCACATTTTTTATTTATCTGGAATAATGACATATTCAATAAACATCAGTTGCGGCACTTTAGTTATGAATAACTTATAATTCGGAGCTCTTGTTTAAATTAGAATATCAAATTCAGTATTTATGTTTGAAACTGTAATAAGGTCCACCCTGAAGTTACTAGTCAAAATTTGTCCATTTCTCCTTACGTTGAGCAGTGCTCCCACAGCAACCTTTAAGCCCTAATCACATTCTGTAAATCGATTACAATTCTCTTTCCAGAGCTCCGCAGCTGTGTTACAGATTTTGTGGGGACACAGGAGCTTAGACTAAGTTCAAACGAATAAAAAATTTAACGCAGAATGAAAGGTTCGAGCTTGTACGTGGAATTGCGGAATCAAAGCCAGGCAAATTTCGTTTCCCTACACAAAGTTGTGAAGCGAAATGCGTTGCACTGCGACTAAGGACGAATGTTTAGTAACGTAATGTATTCGTGGCAAAAATATCAGAACGTTTACTACATGTACGCATGTTTGGAATAAATTAAGTTTTACAATTAGACACGTTCAATTAAATTTTAACGGCATATAATTAACGTCCCAAAAACATAAAGAAAATACCTTTCAGTTTCATAATGAATAAAGTTCATTATATGGATGTACGCGGAATATTTTAAGAACAACTATTTACAAAAGGCAAGTCATAAATGTAGACTATTATACCGCTTGACCCATTAACAAAACCAAAATTAATAATAATGCCTGTTCAAAAATTATAGAAACGAAATTAAATATCCAATTTAATATTACTGTAATTATTTAACTAATTGGGTTGTTTACACATTCGAATATCATGTACGGTTCCAAACTATTGTACACTCATACTTATAAATTTCTCGTCGGCATCTACGGTGCCCTGTACATAAATAGTATTCACTAAGTGAAATAAGCTATAAAATATGTAAAAATAAAAATTGATGAATATAAAAAGTGAAGTTGTTGTAGAAGGGACTTCATAATCTACGTTTTAGTGGGATAATTTAATTGGGACTTATTTTATTTGTTTATGTATTTTAATTCATTTTTGAAACAAAATATATTGAGCAATTTATATTATCCGTTTGAGTCTGTCGATGGTTAATGCTCGCTTCCCAGGTACTCGCTGATAGGAAAAAAATCCCAGCGAGCCAACCCTTTGTACAGTGTATTTTGTATTGTGCGTGTAAAAAAAAAGACTTTATCAGGTTCAGACATGACGCTCGGCCAGATTGACGCCATCGTGACCGTGTCTTCCCACGTCCCTGAATCAAGTCCCCTGAGGGAGTGTGGATAATTAAGATATTGAGATTTGGAGGGGCAAAAATCTATTTTCTATTGGATAAAAACAGTAGAATCCAAGGCCATGTGGGCGGAAATTTCGAAAAACCGAGGTGTGACGGGAGCTGGGAGAGCAAGAGGACGTTAGTTAGATTTTATATTAGAGAAAGTGAATTTTGGAGTAGAGGAAGTTAGGTTTTAGTTTTCAGTTTTATAGTTTTGAATTTTGGAGCGGAAGTCTGTTCGGATATGTTATAAGTAAGTCGGTTTGTGATGTTATAAATTACTTTTGATGAAGTTGGGCTTGCAATGGAAGTTGTTTTTTTAAAAAAAATTGGCGGGCTAGTAAGCTTTGGGGTGGACAATTAGTTTTGGGGAACTTCTGATGTAGTTAAGTTTTTAGAGCAAATACGTTTTCAAGTTTCGTATGGAGATTGCGGTTTGGCGAGTGAGTTTTGAGGAAATACGAGGGATTGCAGCGTCAGACCGAGCCATTTGCAAAGACTTAACCTGCAAGTGGTAATGCACCAGAAAATAATACAAGTCGGTTCATGAAATCCACATGAGCACCGTATTTTAATCAGCTAGGGAAATACAAAATGAAATTACTATTTTAACATAAGCAATCGTCGTTACAACTTACGTCTTTAGGTTGGGGGAACCCCTGTCAGAAATGTCTGTGTTTTATTTATGTTTGTAAAATAACCGTGGGTATTTCTATTGATGATAAGTTAATGTAAATTATGTGTTAATAAAATATTAATTATTGTAATTAATTTCATCTGCCAAACAATTAAATAAGAGCTAAATAACTTATTAAATAAAATTAAATATCTTAAAATTCCCTATCCAGATAGAACATTACAACTTGTTTATTCTGAACTGTATAGGAACGCTTGGCGCTGCAGTAAATCTGTCGAATACGATCACAACTATCAATTGAGATTTGTATCTTCACTGTAATACTGTGTGAAAGTTTTCTGATCAGATTAATATTACAACCCGTACTACATGAAATAAATTACTTGATTCTTGTACTAAAACGTGGTATGTTTAAATATAAGCAATAGTTTTTTAAACCACAAGGCCAAACTGTAGGCCTTAATTTCATTATTTACATATATATTTTTTGTATTTCTCCTTTTATAGTATGAAGTCGAAAAACTCATTTACTTCAAAAAATTATTAACATACATTGAACTAAAAAGTAATAAGGCTGAATAAAGATATGCTATTAAAATAATTATGGTTAATTATTCATTGAATGGCTTTATAATGTATAAAACATTTATTTTAATTCACCAGCTTGACAAAATGTATTTGGCGAAAACATTGTATAGCAGTACTTGTATATGGAATTTATCTGATGAACAGTGATTTACAACTGGTGTTTGGAGTAGCAACAATCCTCTGTGGTCGAATGACGGGAGAAGCTCTGTGGTACACTTATGAAACTTTTGTGAATTATGTGTGAGCGTAAATTATATATGTTCTACGAAGATTTATTGGCAGTTTGTTTTTTATGTTTGTACGCAGTATAGTACACGTCAGGTCAATACTTAGAAAATAAATTTCTCAACTTAAAGACGTAAGTCGTAACGAGAATGGTTTATGTTAAATTCCTCTTACATGAAATTTCATTTTGTATTTCCCTAGCTGATTAAGTGCAAATTATTTTGTGGACTGTAGCTACAAAACTAATTAAAGACAAATTCCAGGTTTAGTCACAAATTAAACACTTACATTTTTATTAAAGCGTTTATGTAATTAATGGAATTTCAACCCCGGGTTTAAATTAGCCGCAAATTTAACCTGGTGTATACGTGGGATTAATAAAAATTATACATATCAGTCTCAATAAAATTTTAAATTTTATATTTTTAAGGCTTTTTAATTTTTTTATTTGTTGTATTTATTTTGTTGTCGAAAGTTCTTTCTCTGATACGACCTAATAATCTTAGATTTTAATAGTAGTTTTTTTTATTGTAAATCACATAGAAATTTCTAAAACAATATGAAAGTCTAGCTGATACTACGCGGGACGAAGGCCCTAGAGCTGTCTGCGCAGTAATTCGCACGGGGTGAATTATTAGATCGCGAGTGGTGAAAACAGCTAACTTTGCTATTTTATGGGGAAGAAAAATTCATATTAAACCATAACGTCGCAGAGGATCAATTAACGATCAAAGTTCTTGCCAAATTTACAATGAGGAAGCTGAGGCTGCTGGTTGATGTTTATTGGCTGATCCCGCATATGGTCCGTTTCAAAACTGATTGGTTTTTGGGCATTCGGACGCCAACGGCCCGGCGATGAGAGTACGAAAAGATCACGGTCGGCCATCGGGGCACGGGAGAACCCATACTCTATCCCGAGTGCGTAGACTCGCCAAAAAGGGATCCAAAGTTTTACTCCATTGACATTCAGTGTCCTTGTTCAGGAGGTATTTCAATAGATTCCAAGAGGACACTGTTGAACAATCCGCTTGGTCGGTAGAGAATCTTTTTCACGTTTATATAAAAAATACATTTATTTTTCTCCTCTTTTAATCGACCACTGCTAAACTGAATATTCACTGTTTACGTGAAAAAGTTATCGTTCAGAAAATAGCCAAACTTTGTAACCATTTTTATTGCTTTGAGGCAGTTGTTTTGATCAGAATCGCGACAAAACCTATATTGACTTTATTTTGTTCCTACCGAAAGTAATTTCCGATGTTGCGGTTAGCAAGACGGAAACTGGCGGCTGCATATTTGTTTCACGCAAAATGATTGGCTTTGCTGTGTGGACCGTTCGGCACAATGTTACAAAGCTACACAACCTCCAGTATGCTTTGAACTTTTCTCCGCTGTATATTGTTGGGTTTTACAGTCTGAAACTAGCTGCACGTAAACGGTTTTAATGTTTGTTTTCCATGGTTTAGTTTCAATTTATTTTTGATGACTATTTTTCCTTCATTTTTATTTACAAAAAAATTCATAAATCTTAAATTCTAAAAACACGAATGGTTCAGAACTCTTACAAAATTAAAGAACGAAACAGTTTAAGTAAAGAGGAAGAGAAGACAAGGAAAGAAAGGATGGACGAAGGTAGAAATCAATAATAAAAAGGAGAAATAAAAAAGCAGAAATTTCCAAAAAAAAGAAACAAGACAGATGAACCAGATAGATTTATTGAGTGAAGTTCATAGCGACGAAGTAATAAGTCGACCAAGGCAAATATAGTGATAATAATGATTGCAACAACGTTTCGAACAGCAAAGAAACTACTCTGTTCGTCATCAGAGCCACAGTACGAGAGTCCAAACACTCATAAAGGGGTTGACGTACTATGTTTGGTTTATCCGCTGAAAGACAGATGTCTCGACATTTAGTATCCGAATAAAGTTTCCACTTTTTTCTCTCTGTTCTGTAACTACTATTTTCCTTCGCTCTTCCGCCCTTTCCACGTCTTTTTCAACTTTACTCAGACAATTGAAAATAATTATAGCAATATTACGTCACCATTTTCAACAAATTACAAAGCCAATTTTTTAAAAAAATGTGGTTTAATTCCTACGTTTCATGAAAAATGCCACAGAAGGTGACGATGCAGAATACATTTGTAATGTATCTAAAAGTAATTCTAGCTCGGTTATGAAATAATGACACTTCAGAAGCTTTACTGAATTAGTTAGATGTCATTGGAACAAACAAAACATTCTGAGAACCGTGACTTATCTTCCAAGTCCACCGTCCACTACTCACATTCTTCGTGATGATCACGTTATCAGTGACACGCGTCGCTTCAAGAAACTTACAATTGATGCCATTTTAGTTATCAGTCTTTTTCTTAATTTCTGTATAGTCGCATCAACAGCTGCGGTCATAAGCGACTTTGTACTCTTTTTACAGTGAATTAATTGATGGGCGTTTCTCAGTCCGACCACAACACCACAGGAGGTCGGCCTATCGGTTTTGTGTATACTTGGCTTTAACGGTGCTATTTTGAAAAGTGAAAATCTTTTTTTTATCGTTATTACACTACATCTATAGTAATCAGCGTCATTGCCTCGCATCACAGAGGACCCGTGTTCGAATCCCGGCATGGGCATGGATGATTGTGCTCGTCATGGTCACGGACATTGGGGTCAAGAGGGAGAATCGACACTCTGACCAGGTGTCACTCTTACATCCAGAATATGTCGTATAAGATGACAGACTGACAGTGGTCCCGGTAGACAAAGGCCCTAAATGGGCCGTGGAGGCAAGGAGACAGACACTACAGCTATACATGGGTGGCGTTCGTAAAAAAATATATAAATGAATATCACTGACTTTTTGCTTTCATCAGTCATCATATGTATTTGGAAATTTTTTTTAATAGTTTTCAAAATTATTTAGTTTTAAATTTTGTCTAGAGGAGCTTTCGGAATTTACAAATTCGTCTCAAAAACGTGTTCAAAAATATATTTTCCTTTGTCATCCAAACATATTGTTCATCGGTATCCAGTGGAATGAAATTAGTCGCTTCAATTTGAAAATAGAACTCAAAATTTACAATGTAAAATATTGTAATGGTTATCAAAAAGATTGATTTAATTTGATGAATAAACAAATTTTATTCAATTATTTAAACAATTAACTTTCAGGTTTATTAAATTGATAATTAATTCTGAAACAATTTATTTTTATTTTAACAGGAAGGATCAAGAAATAATTACTACTTTAAACTTAACGATACCATTTATTATTTAATAGAAATTTATAACATTTTCTCTGAGGTTAAGTACATTTAAAGTTTCAATGTTTAGAAATATGATAACTCTTCTCTCAGGGTCGTTTATCTGGGTTTGATAAGTGAAGAACAATCATATAATTTACGTTCATAGAATTTATAAATTAAGAAATTAACAATCAAAACCAAAATGTGACGAACGAAATGTGACGAATTCCTTTAACTATCGTTTACAAACTTAATTAGCTTGGTTTCTACTTACAAAATGTTCGGCTAGTACCAGACTTAGTTTCCTCGACATATTGTTACACATTGTATTTATGTGGAAAATGTTGATCTCAATACGCGTAGGAATCTTAATGTGGCGCAAATATTTGATTACTCTTTGCAGTTTTTTTACAAAGTATCTCGCTGTCCAAACTTTATACTTGGATTTAAAAACTTGTAACTTTCTCGGTTGAATTTTATACTTAGGTCACGCTGTTAGTTCTCTCCAAATTTTACTTCCTCTCCCGGCTACAATATCAGACAGACTGTCGTTCCAGACAGTGCTAGCGGCTCGCAACAAAGTTAGCCTAACCATTGTCGTCTTTGAAGAATTATCCAATTATTAAAATCATTACTGGCCTCTAATTAGTATTACAATATATATTTTTTAACTCGCAATGTTCCGACGTTGAACTCGACAAACATGGTTGTTGCGTTCGGTACCTTGGTAGGAGTCATATTCTCCCACTACAATTCCGTAAATTAGACTCGTGTCCTACAGGTTACAGAAGTTTGGGTCACAATAAACATTCCGCTTCGTCACGAAAAATACTTTGAGCAGACAGTTGTAACAGATTTCTTGATGCTTGCCCATCTAGGTGAACAAGTAATTTCCTGCGCAGTATTTAGTACTGTTGATTAGTGTCAATACGTCTGATTTATATACGACATGAGTTATTTAGTTTTGTTATTAAAATCTAGATTACCATTAGTGTAATGAATATAGGCCCACTTTGGCGGTAGAATATGTAAAGAATATTATAGGTTTTTAAATAATTAAAAATATTTCATTTGATAAATTTTATGACACTATATTAATTTTATCATCATTTACAAAACAAGTAAACATTAGAGACTAATTAAATCATGTCATCTTTGGGTCGACGAGTAGAGGGAACATCCTCGTCTTCACTATTTATTATAATCTTTACTTACTCTCCATCTTTACTTCCGTACTGATTCGGTTTTTTTTAATCACTGTCGTTACTGCAGGAAAATTTCCCTCTGACTCTTCTATCATGACAAAATAGGTGGCCGGACATTCCTCTCTAGTTCCTGTTCGTCTAATCTCTTCTCGTATCACGTCATCACTAGCCTAGGAAAATATGGAGATTCTTGACGTTTCTGACATGCTGTCACTCCACTAGGAAATTTCAATGTCCTCACGTCCCAAATTCTATTCTGATGAACAGTTACCGACCCAGATGCATTACTTCCATCCCAGAATTTCACTACAGTTCGCGCGTCCAAAAACGAGTCTCGATTAAATTACTACAATAGTATTTTGAAACGAATCAAATTAAATAACTAGAATTTTTAATTGAATATGTTTTGGTCCGTTTGCAAATGATTTTATTTCTCTATTTCTGTATATTACTAATGAGTTGATCCTGAAGTTTAGGATTTATTTGTTGTTAATATTATCACACATGATATTTAGTTGCATTATTAGCTTGAAATTTTTATAATATATTTTGTTTCTAATAATTTCCTGATTTAATAATTCTGTTGATTTGAATTTCGTCTTATTTGTCCTGAAATGTATACAAGAGGAAATTAAGTCGTACGTTTCTTCGAGCGTTGTTTTTTTACAAATTTATATTTTAATAATATATCCATTTATTGCTCTATATAGAACTCAATCCAAACATTCTGCAAATATTTATTATATCCCGAAGTTTCCAAACTGAAAATACTTGTGATACAATGCCCTTTCGCCTACTATGCCTATTTGGGGTTTTATTACGGAGAAATAACAAACCTATTACTAGAAAATGAGTCACAATTATATGAATTGATTACTAAATTCAACAATATAAATCAGACTACCGGTCAGAGAAAATTTCTTAGAAACGTGATACAACTGGTGAGCAGAACGCCATGAGTGACGCGGAACTGAGTCGGTCCAAGGTTCATGAGATCATATAACCTTTGAGTCGCAAATCTGGTTTTAAATCAACGGTCACATGCTGTACATACACGGGTTCCGTAGAAATGGAAACCAAACAACATTATGAACTAAAGAAGCTTTAATAACTAGAACAAACTCGTCGTTAAATGTTTTATATTAATCCAAATTTATGTATTTCGTTAAGTTTTAACTCTGATGTTACCTTTGTTTCACCCACAGACTTTTTAAAGTCATGAATAAGAAGTAAACAACTTTACATAATACTCTTCATACATACCTGAATTTTTTCAGTATTCACACATCTAAAAACAAATAATGTTCTTCGAATAATACTGAAAAATGTTTTATTCATATTGAAATTATACATATTAATTTAAATTTCGTTTTTAGCCAATCACAGAACAATTCTCAAATTTGATACATTTATAAATTTATGCAAGAGAAGAGAGCCTACTGGATCTTACAGAAAATTTTATGCGGGGATAATTTTATTTTAAGATTCCATTCCACTTCGAGACGAAAATAAGTCATAAAGGAAGAAAGATAATTCAAAACGTTGGATCAGTGATCGATTCGCAGTACGGAAGTACTGTTCGCTATCAATGAATAACGAGTATAAGTTAGAAGCATAGACTCGTTTATCAGATACTCTTATACACGTTGGTCTACTTGGTTCAGCCCAGCCCGGGATGCTTGTATACTGTACGTTAAATAAACATACCACTACGTGGGTTTGAATTTCCGATCCCCATAAATTATTACTGATTTTCACGTTAAAACTATTCAATAGACTACTTATTAAAATCACGCAATGATAGATACCTTGACATGTTGATAACTGTCTGCGAGGGCAATTGTCTCGCAGGCAGTACCTGCGAGGGATGCTCCGTTTTTCAACTAAGGTTCCCACAAGCCGAGGCAGCTCCGCCTGTTTTGAGGGATGTATGTTCCGGGGTCACAGACCTTGGGCGTACGGTAAGAGTTGTTCTCTGTTCCCATTGGAACAGTCGGCCAGCTGCCTCTTAAACTGGTCGAGGTACGGAGAAGGGAATGCTGCGTGCCCACAGCAAACTCTTCTCCCGCTATCGGAAGGGCGTGGGACAAGTACCCAATGCCCGACCTACCTGATGCAGGTTTTTCTAGGGTTTTGCCTGCATTATTTTTAGGCGAATAAACTATAGCCCGGGGGCCCTAGTTAACCCTTGGCTACCTTCCTCTACCCTTCCGCATCCCCCCTTTCAAATCCATTCATATGCTATTAAAGGGTAGTTGTACTCTCATGTTGCCTGTTACCTAAAAAGAAATAAAAACCTCGACCTGTTTTCAGAGGTGTACGTATCGAGGTCGCAGACCTTGGGTTTACGGTAAGAGTTGTCCGTTATTCCTACTGGAATAGCCGGCCAGCTGCCTCCTAAACTGGTCAAGGCATGGCGAGTGGGGATAGATGCGTCAGCACGACAAACCCCTCTCCCGCCGCCATCGGAAGGGCGTGGGACAAGTACCAAATGCCCGACCTACCTGATGCATGTTTTTCTAGGGTTTTTATTGCATCACTTATAGGTGAACTGCCGTGTAGAATCCTTAAACCACAGCCCGGGGGCCCTAGTTAACCCTCGGATACTTTGCTCTACCCTTTCGCATCCCCCCTTTCACTCCCTTTCCTATGCTATAACAGAGGAGTTGCCACTATGTGGACTATCCTATACATAGCCTGTCTTCTTCTTCTCTTCATTGGATTAAAACTATAACGAAAACGAGGGTCTGCGAAAGCTATTCTGTCGCAGGAAGAACATTTTAGAAGAGACGGAGGGGGCTATCTTAGGGATTACATTTTCCTCTCTATGTTTTTGAACTAAGGTTCCGACAAGACGAGGCACCTCGGTCTGTACTGAGAGGTGTCACACACCTTGGGCATACGATAACAGTTGTCTCCATTGGAACAGTCGGCCAGCTGCATTTTAACTGGTTGAGGCAGGGGAAGGGAATGGTGCGTCCGCACAGCAAACCTCTCTACCGCCATCGGAAGGACGTGGGACAAGTACCCAATGCCCGACGTACCTGATGCAGCTTTTCTATGGTTTGTCCTGCATCATTTTTAGACAAATGCCGGGTAGGATCCTTAAACTTCAGGCCGGGGGCCCTAGTTAACCCTTGGCTACCTTTCTATAGACTTCCGCATCCCTCCTATTAAAGAGGAGTTGCCACCCTGTGGTAACCCTCATGTTGCCTGTTACCCTAAAAACAAAACAAAAAATAAATCATTGGATTAAAATTATCGCAATATCAAATCAACCTTTGTCATTAAATTTTAAAATTCAAACAACCAACTATGGCATTATTAATGTATTTAGAAATACGCTTATTTCTAGTTAGGTCTTCAGCCTCTTGAGTGCCTTGGCCTTCTAGGACGGCTGTCAAACTGTTGTCATCTTAATGACACATTCCGGATTTTTTGCTGTGTCACGTGGTCATTGTATCGATTCTCCTTCAACCGTGACACCATTTTTCATGACCATGACGAGCAATAACATTCATTCCCGTGCCTGGTTCGGATCCGGGAACAATGTGATGTGAGACGGTGACGCTGACGGATACACCAAAGCAGAAATACACAATAATACAATGAAAAAGCAAAATTATATGAAGGCATATATTGAAATGCATGTTTTACTGCAACAGCAGTGATTTGCCTACCCACCTGGACCAGCATTGGCACTTTCGCGTGTGTGTGACGCAAAATATTGACGTCTGCTGCTTGACGATGATCTGTGACACATAACGCGGGTGCGAATATTCGAAGAGGCTGAAACATCTGTGAATTTTAGACCACCTGGTATGAGCTGTATGTTATCGTTGGCAGTGCACAGACGGTATATGGTACCCCTGACATTCAGAGCTTAGAATGTTGCATGCTGTATGTCATTTTCATCCGTAATAATTAAACGCACTGAAAATAAATATATTAGCTGGCCAATTTTGTATTATTAGTTTACACATCAATATTTTTCTCACACTTACAGCCAAAATGGTTGCCGGCCCCTAGAGCGAGCTCTGCAAGATGTGCTACGCAATGGTTGTAAAGTTTTCTGTTCATTCAACGATGTTAGAAAATAACCACGAAGCGGTCGAATCTTATAAATAAAAAAGAGTGTATGTATGTTTGTTTGTATGTTTGTTTGTTTGTATATTTGTATGTTCGTTATACAAATCTACACCGGTAGAGTAAATTTCACCAAATTTCGTACACGTGTTCTTTACGACCAGGAAACAAACACTGTCGGGGTGAGACATGTCTACCACCCCCAGAAGCGGGGTTGCACGGGGGTTGAAATATTTAAACAAGCTAAAACAGCCGATATTTTAGTCGGATAATAATTTTTAGGGGTCCAAGATATTTATGGTGTTACTACCGATGTTTTCTGAATATAATTTTCATCCCCTACACCCTGGGAAAAGGGCACCCTTAGGGTTTGGGGTGGAGAATACAAATCTATACCGGTGGATCAAAATTCACCAAATCTCGTACGCGTGTTTTTTACGACCAGGAAAAAACACTGTCGGGGTGAGACGCGCCTACCACCCCCTGAAGCGGGGGTGGACGGGGGTGGAAATATTTGAACATGCTAAAACAGTCGATATTTCAGTCGGATAAATATTTTTAGGGGTCAAAGATATTTATAGTCTTTTCACTGATGATATCTGAATATAATTTTCAACCTCTACACCCTGGGGAAAGAGCACCCCTAGCGTTTGGGGTGGAGAGTACAAATCTACACCGCTGGAGCAAATTTCACGAAATTTCGTACACAGGTTCTTTGCGACCAGGAAAACAACACTGTCGGGGTGAGACGCGTCTACCAACCCCAGAAGCGGGGGTGGACGGGGGTTGAAATACTTAAACATACTGAAACAGCAGGTATTAGATTTGGATAAATATTTTTGGGGTAAAAGATATTGATAGTGTTTCTACCGATGTTTTCTGAATATAATTTTCATCCCCTACACCCTGGGAAAAGGGCACCCTTAGGGTTTGGGGTGGAGAATACAAATCTATACCGGTGGATCAAATTTCACTAAATTTCGTACACGTGTTCTTTGCGACCAGGAAAACAACACTGTCGGGGTGAGACGCGCCTACCACCCCCAGAAGCGGGGATGGACGGGGGTGGATATATTTGAACATGCTAAAACCGTCGATATTTCAGTCGGATAAATATTTTTAGGGCTCAAAGGTATTTATAGTCTCTCCACTAATGATATCTGAATATAATTTTCAACCTCTACACCCTGGGGAAAGAGCACCCCTAGCGTTTGGGGTGGAGAATACAAATCTACACCGTTAGAGCAAATTTCACCAAATTTCGAACACGTGTTCTTTACGACCAGAAAACAAACACCGTCAGGGTGAGACGCGTCTATCGCCCCCAGAAGCGGGGGCGGACTGGGGTGGAAATATTTAAACATGCTAAAACGGTCGATATTTCAGTCGGATAAATATTTTTAGGGGTCCAAGATATTGATGGTGTTTCTACCGATGTTTTCTGAATACAATTTTCATCCCCTACACCCTGGGAAAAGGGTACCCTTAGGGTTTGGGGTGGAGAATACAAATCTATACCGGTGGATCAAATTTCACCAAATTTCGTACACGTGTTCTTCGCGACCAGGAAAACAACACTGTCGGGGTGAGACGCGCCTACCACCCCCAGAATCGGAGGTGGACGAAGGTGGAAATATTTGAACATGCTAAAACAGTCGATATTTCAGTCGTATAAATATTTTTAGGGGTCAAAGGTATTTATAGTCTTTCCACTAATGATATCTGAATATAATTTTCAACCTCTACACCCTGGGGAAAGAGCACCCCTAGCGTTTGGGGTGGAGAATACAAATCAACACCGTTAGAGCAAATTTCACCAAATTTCGAACACGTGTTCTTTACGACCAGGAAACAAACACCGTCAGGGTGAGACGTGTCTATCTCCCCCAAAAGCGGGGGTGGACTGGGGTAGAAATATTTAAACATGCTAAAACAGTCGATATTTCAGTCGGATAAATATTTTTAGGGGTCAAAGATATTGATGGTGTTTCTACCGATTTTTTCTGAATATAATTTTCATCCCCTATACCCTGGGAAAAGGGCACCCTTAGGGTTTGGGGTGGAGAATACAAATCTATACCGGTGGATCAAATTTCACCAAATTTCGTACACGTGTTCTTTGTGACCAGGAAACAAACACTGTCGGGGTGAGACGCGCCTACCACCCCCAGAAGCGGGGATGGACGGGGGTGGATATATTTGAACATGCTAAAACCGTCGATATTTCAGTCGGATAAATATTTTTAGGGGTCAAAGGTATTTATAGTCTTTCCACTAATGATATCTGAATATAATTTTCAACCTCTACATCCTGGGGAAAGAGCACCCCTAGCGTTTGGGGTGGAGAATACAAATCTACACCGTTAGAGCAAATTTCACCAAATTTCGAACACGTGTTCTTTACGACCAGGAAACAAACACCGTCAGGGTGAGACGCGTCTATCGCCCCCAGAAGCGGGGGTGGACTGGGGTGGAAATATTTAAACATGCTAAAACAGTCGATATTTCAGTCGGATAAATATTTTTAGGGGTCCAAGATATTGATGGTGTTTCTACCGATGTTTTCTGAATACAATTTTCATCCCCTACACCCTGGGAAAAGGGCACCCTTAGGGTTTGGGGTGGAGAATACAAATCTATACCGGTGGATCAAATTTCACCAAATTTCGTACACGTGTTCTTCGCGACCAGGAAAACAACACTGTCGGGGTGAGACGCGCCTACCACCCCCAGAATCGGAGGTGGACGAAGGTGGAAATATTTGAACATGCTAAAACAGTCGATATTTCAGTCGTATAAATATTTTTAGGGGTCAAAGGTATTTATAGTCTTTCCACTAATGATATCTGAATATAATTTTCAACCTCTACACCCTGGGGAAAGAGCACCCCTAGCGTTTGGGGTGGAGAATTCAAATCTACACCGTTAGAGCAAATTTCACCAAATTTCGAACACGTGTTCTTTACGACTAGGAAACAAACACCGTCAGGGTGAGACGCGTCTATCGCCCCCAGAAGCGGGCGTGGACTGGGGTGGAAATATTTAAACATGCTAAAACAGTCGATATTTCAGTCGGATAAATATTGTTAGGGGTCAAAGATATTTATAGTCTTTCCACTGAAGATATCTGAATATAATTTTCAACCTCTACAGCCTGGGGTAAGAGCACCCTTAGCGTTTGGGGTGGAGAATACAAATCTACACCGCTGGAGCAAATTTCACCAAATTTCGTACACGGGTTCTTTGCGACCAGCAAAACAACACTGTTGGGGTGAGACGCGTCTACCAGCCCCAGAAGCGGGGGTGGACGGGGGTTGAAATACTTAAACATGCTAAAACAGTAGGTATTAGATTTGGATAAATATTTTCGGGGTCAAAGATATTGATTGTGTTTCTACCGATGTTATCTGAATATAATATTCATCTCCTACGCCCTGGGAAAAGGGCACCCTTAGGGTTTGGGGTGGAGATGCTTTACAGAAAAATAACGCGAATACAACCGAGTTTGGAGTCAAATCGAAGGTTATGGATGTCAGTGAGTGTACTTCGGATTAATATTTTTAATTGCCCATTTAACCCGAAAGGGTGGGGGTTGGAAGGGAAGATAAATAGTCAGTTCTTGCGCGTTCTTGGAGGAGAATTACGTGAATACTATTTCAACGGATGTTGTTGAAAATATTAATCCCTTTAGACATTAGTGTTGAGCTTGCTTAAGGCTGGGGGTGAGAATTGTCTATTATTCTAAAACTGCCAAAATGTTATGTGTTTATGGGTAAATTAGATTTATAGTGTTTCTACCGATGTGATATGAGTAAACCCTTTCCACCACGGGAAAGTAGCAGATTTAGGGGTGGTGTTGTTCATACTATTTTAACCGATGTTGTTAGCATTAATAACGACGTTTAATCTTCTTATAAATAAAAATGAGTGTATGTATGTATGTTTGTATATTTGTATGTTCGTTATACAAATCTACACCGCTGGAGAAAATTTCACCAAATTTCGTAAACGTGTTCTTTGCGACCAGGAAACAAACACTGTCGGGGTGAGACGCGTCTACCACAACACAAATCGAAGGTAATGGATGTCCCTGAATTTATTTATGACAATCTGGACAACGCGCGGGTATCGGCTGGGTTGGGATGAGTTGACCGGCTGTTTTTTGCGTCGATTAAATATATTTCGGGATGAATTAGATTAATAAAATTTCCCTACATGTTCTTTGTGAATAATTTCAACCCCTTTCGGACTCATAAGGGTGCACCCTTAAGGGTGGGCGTGAAGTAGCATTACATAAAAAGAAACCAGAAACTATCGGGATTGTCACTGAGTTTAATTAATTTCCTTGAAAATAACGGGAAAACAACCGAGATTCGAGTCAAATCGAAGGTAATGGATGTTGCTGAATTTATTTATGACAATCTGGACAACGCGCGGGTATCGGCTGGGTTGGGATGAGTTGACCGGCTTTTTTTTCGTCAATTAAATATATTTCGGGATGAATTAGATTAATAAAATTTCCCTACATGTTCTCTGTGTATAATTTCAACCCCTTTCGAACTCGGAAGGGTGCACACTTAAGGGTTGGCGTGGATGTATCATTAGATAAAAATAAACCAGAAACTATCAGGATTGTCACTGAGTTTAATTATGACATTAAATTTGACCGTTTAAGTCCCCGAAGCGGGAGTGGTCGTGGGGAAAAATTTCAAACATGTTAAACGGTCGATATTTGCGATAATTATTTCCTGGGGTTAATTACTTCGATAGTATTTATACCGATGTTGTTTGTGTATAATTTAACCACTGTGAGGGGAGCAAGCTTAGGGGTGGGGTGGAGGTACGTTAAATAAAATCCCGCAAAAATAACCGAGAATCGAATCAATTCCGAGACTATAAATGTCGCTGAATCTAATTGTGACAACCTGGGTAACGCTACGGGTTTGGGAGGTGTTGGGCGGGGGTTTAAATTTTCAGACAATGTAATCGGCCGATTTTTGCGTGGAATACATTATTTTTCATTATCGCATATTTGTGGGGGTGGTCATCTTCTAACATGTAAAAACGGCCGATATATTTAGTCAATGACTTCATCCGCCTTCGGCATGGAAGGTGAGCACATTTAGGGATAGGGTTCGAGGAGCTTTACATAAAAATAGCGCAAAAGTAACCAAAATTGGAGTCTGATGGATGGTTATAGATAAATGACATCTCGGGCAACGCCGGGCACCCAGCTAGTCAAGATATAAATGCAAGGACTATGCTGGACTGACCGGTGTTCCAGAACATATCCACACTTGTTCATTGTTCCCAATGTTTTCAATTTTAGCTCAACACTGGTGAAACAATTCAAAAACAATCTGGAAACAAATGTGAACTCTTGAGCGACATCAGGAACATTGAGCACAAACGATGTACTGTTTTCAGTGTGGATTAGACTAAAAAGTAATTTAAGTAATTGAGCTAACAATTTTGGAACTAGAGTGGCGTCAGGATGGTCTATGTAGGAGATGCAATGAGGTATTTGAAAGCCTATTGGAATCGCGGAGGAGGAGATCAGACATTATTTAGTTTCTTTTCTTGCAAAGAATCCGTTCATTTTTTGTTGGAAAGGGCAAGGCTATTGTGTGGTTGCGGAGAATAAAAGTAGTTTGAGTGCACACAAGGTGATTACTAAGGTGATTAATGCGGGACTGGACCAGGATATAAAAGAAGCCGCAGACAGCAGGCAGAGGGAATCGACAATCACGATAACAGATAAGAACTTTCAACGTAAAATTCACAGAAATTTGTAAATATATGCCATTTTACGCCACCCGACAAAAGTCTCACTCAGCAAAAAAATGTTGTTAATTGAAAATTTTAATATCATTTTCTTTTTAAATGATATATATATATATATATATATATATTCTGACTATTAATAAAACTAATAAATAAATAAACTTCAGCCAATTTTAACTCAGAAAAAATAATTTATTAATGTAAAATTGAATAACGTTTCAACGCTTATTTTGCGACGTCGTCAGGTTCAAGTTAATATTATATTTTTGATATAGGTCATTCTCTGCTGACTGACTGATGAGGTAGCAAAATAAGCTATGAAACGATGTTTAATTTACATTAATAAAATATTTCTTCTGAATTAAAATTAGTTGATGTTTATTTATTTATGAATTTCCTTTTAAAAATTGTAAACTTCAAATTATTTAGATAAATATTTCAATTTTACATCAAAACTAAAGAATCAAGGAAAATCCTTGAAATCACGCTTCTGATGACTAGTGTTTCAATTGATGAGTCAAAACTTACATCACCCTTTACAGGTAAAGAGGCCTTATAACTGTGTTTTATTCATCCAGAATAGTTATCTTAGTACAAATACGTATCTGTAGCGAGTGTTACGTGAACGCACAACAGTCTTTTGGGATTGGCGAATTGGTTTTACTAAAACGAGTGGAATACGAAGTGCGCGGCCTCAGGGAATCGATCAAATCCATGTGTTCTGTTTCCCTTTCTGTATACACGGCGTTCAGATTTGAAGAACACACGTGGAATTGACTGCTTCTTGAGAAGGTATTGTGTTTGTCCAGAATTCTACAATTGTAATAACTGTGAAACTTATGCTATTTTATTGCAATAAATCACTGAATAAACGACTTTACGACACAAATGTTCTCAAAGAATATTTGTAATGACAGAAATATCATTACTGCTGTAATTCTGCGCAGCTAAATTAATTATTATTTATAAATAAAACACACAATTATTTTTTATGGTCCGTAGCTGTGAAATTAATGATTAATTGACTTCTGAAGTAACACAAATATTGGAAAGCCGTTTTTTTCTAACTAATCTTCTAATTAATAATGTGGTGAATTTACTGGTGAAAACATATTTACAGAAATACAGTTAATTTAAAATTGAAGACAGATTATTATAATTGCTAAAAACAAAATCGTTATGGCTTATTTTAAAGCATTATGTGTTTTAAACTTTTAATATGTTCCATATTAAATTTAATATACATGCGTTATACAGAACTCTGTGTGGATTGCAGTTCAAACACTGCGCATTTAATAAATTATTTGTATTAAATATATTATTGAGCGATTCAAATGAATTAAAACTACGGAAAAACTAACTTAATCTAATCAACCACTATGTACAACTCTATTTTTCATATTGTATTTGAAAGGTTCGGATATGCTTAGCAAAATTAAAATGGCTTTAAGTTTTAATATAACTTTACTCGCGCTAATATTTTGCAATTAATTGATAATTGTTGACTGCAAGATGAATTAGGTACTTAGCTGACATTTGGAAAGTACGCATACAATTACGAACCAGCCTCGAATATTAAAGGTCGGGAATAATTGTCTTTTAATCTGGGTTTACTCTAATAATTTAAGTTTTTAGAGGTTTTAGAACTGACTGATACAAACCCGAGATATAATTAAATATATTATAAACTCTATATGCTTGTTTATTTTCTGCTACTAAACATTTTCGTTAGTAAATTTAGTTATTTACAGAGAAATGCGTGAATACTATGTTGATAATTTGTTCCTAGTTAAAAGGAAAGTTTACAGAGTATATGAGAGCATTCAAACCGACATTGAAGTTCATAACCATAAACGTAACACGAGAAAATCGTCTTATGTAAACTCAGTGATAAGTGAAATTTTGTTACTCTCTTATTTGTGAGGATATAGTCTTACAGAAGATGACAATACGTACCACTGGTCACGTTAAATATTCATGAAATTAATGTAATTACACTTAAATAAGCTTGGCACACTAATTATTTTGTAATTATTTATTTACAATCACCATAAAGGTTTGAGTACAGTTCTTAGTAAGACATAATACTAGGATGTATAACATTGGATAAAAGTATGTTACATACCTACAAGTAATTGTAGGTAACAAGATGAATTATGGAAAATAAACCACACACAGTCTGACATAGTCATAAGAATTATAATAGATTTGTTTAACGTATATAGTTAATTAATATAACAAATAAAAATATTCTATATCTTCTCTAATAAATGAAAGAGACATGTACGTTTGTTTATGTTCAGTATACAAATCTAAACCTGTGGAGCAAATTTGACCAAATTTTGTACACGTGTTCCTTTAGAACCAGAAACAAAC
Organism: Zhengitettix transpicula; assembly: GCA_037074705.1. NCBI lineage: Eukaryota > Metazoa > Arthropoda > Insecta > Orthoptera > Tetrigidae > Zhengitettix > Zhengitettix transpicula. The sequence goes on from CM073591.1 coordinate 202,847,171, forward strand.
ATCAAAACGGTCGATATTTGCATCGAAAAATATTATACGGAGTCAAAGAGATTTATAGTGTTTCTGTATACTTGTTTGTGCATACTTTTTCCCTTTTCTGTATTGGAGGGAAACACCCTTAGGGATGGGGGTGGAGGGCCAGTACATTAAAACAACACTAAACAAACGAGATTGGAGTCAAATTCGGGGTTATGTATGTCGCTGAGTTTAATATGACAACCCGAGCAACGCTGAGCACCCCAGCTAGTAAAATTATATAACAGAATTTATAATCAATATGAAACCTATCAACCATATACATAGTATATTAAGAAAAATGAAACACAAAATTAATAATCAAAATATGAAGATTTTACTGTCAAAATACCTTGTCTAAACTGTAATAAATCTTACATTTAGTACTCAACGACCGATATAAATACAATAAACTCAATCATAAACCAAAAAGGAAAGTGAACACATTCTTATATCAAAGATGGAAGGCTTTCCCGGTGTATTTGTTGCCTAGAAAATGACGGCAGTGCATTTGGTCGTCGAAACGTCGCGTTACAATCGCTGTGTTACCCGGGTGGAAAGCCGAGAACTTTTTCTTCTACATTCTTAAATAGTCATTGAAAAGTTTATAACTATTCTTCAATTGTGTTGAAGTAGATTCTCTCCATAATAATAAAAATTAGGATAGCAGAAGCTATCCATATAAATTTTAACAGAGATACCACTATAAAATGTAGGAATTGGCACAACAATATGCTGCTAAAATAAAATATAAAAATAGCAGATAATGCCCAGAATATATTATATAGATCTTAGAACTTTAGTCGATATCGTAAACAAATCATTTTAACCAGACAACACGTGTCCCGACGTGTAATATGATTTTAAAATTAGTAACCTTTAGCTAAAATCTTACAAGGATTTATAATTATTAGACGCTTTTATAGAGATACGTGCTGTTGACTGTCACTTGTCTTTCAAATTTGGTTACAAATGGTAGATAATATATATATTTATAGACTTTATCAATTATCCTGAATAATGACTCACTCAACTAAAGAAATTTTTATTTAAACTATGATCGCTTTGCGGGTTTACTAATTATTACAAATATACAAATCAATGGCTCTGATTTCTCGAATCTAATTTAAAATTTTAATTTTTAGGCTTTATATGTAGACATTACAGGCAATTAGGAAGAATGTTACACTTATTTAAAGATTTAAAAAAATATTTGATCGCTTTGTGATGTATAATATTATAAATTCTCACTTATATGTTAACTCTTCCACAATTATACTATTTTTCCTGCTCGAATAGGTTGAAAATGACTATCTAGGTCGAAAGTTCCAATACAATTGATATCACTATATGCGACTGTGTATAATTTTATTTCCTCCAATATTAATCTGCGAACAGTAGTAATCAAATGTGTAAAAAGAAGTTACAAATAGTAATTATTATTTAAATCTGTATTATTTATTTATTTACACATATTTCCTACATTTCCCACAAGCCATATTATTATTATGTTACTTTAATTTTATAAGAAACCAAGGTTTATTATGTGATGTGGAATAAGGAATAACAATAGATAATTGAGTTCACCTTTTTATGCCAGAACATGGATCCCATTATGAAAAACATTTATTAAGTCGAATATCCGTATATTGCATGACAATTATTTTTCCATTTTAAAAATTCATTTATCAGATTTGCTTCTGTGAGTAAGATTCCCTTAAATCTCTGATAATTTCTCTCTCTCACTCTCTCTCTCTCTCTCTCTCTCTCTATATATATATATATATATATATATATATATATACATTGTAATAATTAAAGGGCAATTCCACATGCAGAACCTTGTAGGAGAGATACGAAGGGGCTACCTTTGGGGAAGCCTTTTCCTCTCCGTTTTTGAACTAAGGTTCCCACAAGGCGAGGCACCTCGGCCTGTTCTGAGAGGTGTATATTCCGGGGTCACAGACCTTGGGCATACGGTAAGAGTTGTTTGCTATTCCCATTGGAATAGTCGGCCAGCTGCCTCCTAAACTGGTCGCGGCACGGAGAAGGGAATGCTGCGTCCCCACAGCAAACTACTCTCCCGCTATCGGAAGGGCGTGGGACAAGTACACAATGCCCGACCTTCCTGATGCAGGTTTTTCTAGGGTTCTCCCTGCATTACTTTTAGGCGAATGCCGGGTAGGATCCCTAAACTATAGCAAGGGGGCCCTAGTTAACCCTTGGCTACCTTCCTCTACCCTTCCGCATCCCCCCTTTCAAATCCCTTCCTATGCTATTAAAGGGGAGTTGCCACTATGTGGATTACCCTCATGCAGCCTGTTGCCCAAAAAATGCAGATGGTGACTCAGAAATATTTCTGAGCGTTAGAGGTTACGACAAACAATCCTAAAGTTTTGCGAGGAGGAATTTCTGTATCACAGCGAAGTTGGAGTAATTGATGGTAGAGTTCGTCTACGAGGTGCCGCCAATATTGTAAAATCAAAAGTAAAGTGTTACTCCAGTGTAATAATGGCCTGTTTTATTATTTTTTTTTAAATAATTGAGTGTGTGAGTCGATGAAAGGATTCAATTGCTCAGTTACCAAGGAAAACTGTGAGTTATAAATCATTTAAATAATTAGATTAAAGATAACATAGTCAGATTTCGATTTTATTAAAATTTTTTAAAATATTAATTTGTAATTTGACTTTTTGAAAAGGGAGTAAAATATTAATTATTTAAAGGCCCAGAAAGGACCCTCAGATCTAGAGAAACTTTATTTGTTTGTATGAAATTAATGTAAAAGGTCGGCGAGTAATTATTTTGTAATTTGAATTATTTTAATATAATAAATTAATGAGTTTGTGTAATTGAATAAAATTTTATTATTATCGTTTCATGTAAAATTAATGTATTTCAACGCGGGTTAACTTTAATATAATTTCATTTTAAATTGTTTTCATTCTATTTTTCTACATTTTGGCTTCACCAAGGGGTGGCTAAATCATATTAATTATTGTTCTTTTAATAAGCATTACATTTTGGGCACATCAACGCTTTGCCATTTTGATTTTGTGTAATTAATTGGTTATCCCCTGATTATTACATTTTGGCGACCTCAACGAGAGGCACTGCCTATTTATTAATTAATTGATTTCAAGTTGTTTATTACATTTTTGGCTTCACCAACGTGAGACTGTTCATTAAGTGGCGTTTAAAATATAATCACTAAATTTTTCGCGTTCCAACGTGTGGCCAAATTTAATATTATTTCATTTTAATTTGGTTTCAAATGATTATTGCAATATATATATATATATATAAGTAATATTAACTCCATTCGAAAATTCTTTTCATTCAATTGTTTTCTTTACTTCTTAGTTGCTTTACGGGACAACTTAATGATTAATCTGCTGTTACATAGAAAATAAATTGTTTATCCATTCATAATCGACTCTACTGTAATGGGGAACTAAATGGATTACTACTTAACTCAGCCAGGTGTCTGAAATTATGGTAAATAATTTTAATTATCTTTACGATCATTGGTTTAACACAAGCGCTTGATGTATAAATGTATTTTTGTAGCAGTGAAAAATTTCCTCGCGAATATCTTCTACGGACAACAGTGAAATTCGTTTTAGCCGACCGGATTTCTTCAACTTGTAATTCTGGGATTCTATTGACCTGTATTTGTCCACAAATGGGTTAGTTGAGTGGTGGAAATCTCATTTCTTTCAAATCACTACAATCTTTCCTAACGCAGAGAGAGGTTATTTTAGTGTAAAATTGCTCTTTGTCGTCCAGGAAACTTAAAAAAAGAATACAGAATATTTATTGAATCATATTGCTGCAACCTGAAAGTAAGTTCATAATTGTGGGCTATATAACATTAATTTTTATATCAGTTTTAAGTAGTTTTAATAATTCTGTCTCAGTGAATAAAGAAAATTTGATGTACACAATTAAAACGACATTCACCTGTATCATACGTTATCTTTAATTTTTGTTGTATATTAAAAATTAAGTGATTAAAAGGTACAAATCTATTATTACAAGGACTACTTATCCAATATTAGTTCGTTTGTATTAGCAAATATTAGTTCAATGTTCGAAAAAAAATCCATTTGATCAGAGAAACTCATTGCTTGTATTTAATTATAACGGGCATTGTTTTATAATATACTAGCTGATTGCCCGGCATTATACGGGTATTTATTTATCCGAATCTCCAATTAAAGAGGAAAATTAATTAATTCTACTCATAGCTGTAGTGTAAAGCGACGTTAATTTATGTGACAGAAGTTTTAAAGTGAACGTAGCTATAAATTCAACATTTCCATTTAAACAACTATTCTAGTTTTACTTTCAAGAACAAGAATAAGTAAATATTTTGGCGTACTACTATCAAAGAAGCGACTTACTCGTCCGTTGGAGAAGTATGCTGATCTCAAATTCTCCCCGAAGCACTTTGTTAGGCTGCCCCTGTGACTCCTTAATAGTTCTAAACTGGAATATCTTAGAGAGAAAAGGAAAGTCAGTTAGAATAAGTAACATCTACAGAGGATAAAAACTGTTTCCTCTCTGCTTTCAGGTTAAGATAAACGCTATAGTTACAACGCCGTACATTTTCCTATACACTTCCTTAGAGAACATTCAACAAAGTTATTTTTATCCCAACTTAGTTTTAAATGCCATTGGGACAATGTACCTGTTCTCCTCAGCGATCCGTAAAGCTATTAATTAGATACAAATTTCGAACTATTATGGAATTTACATACCATCCCTTCTCACTCATCCCCCGCATGCCGATGGGACGTATGTGTTAAGCACAGTGTCAGTGTTCATTCAGAGACCCCAATAAATTAGACACAATTCTTGACAATCTTAATATTTTATTATTAACCCCCTCTAAGTCCTTCCCCATCTAGTTGGGGTTGCTATTAATTTCATAAATCCAGAAATTTATTGATTAGAGATTAATATCGGTCGTTGTTATATTAGTTTTACATATTATTAATCACCGCTCCTACCCTACGGGTCCCCGCCCATACACACACATACTCAGTGTTCCGAGACTCTTCAGTCATGTGTACCAAATTTGGACCATATGTTTAGCAGTTATTCAACACACACACACAAACATTTATAAACCATCCTGAAAATCTAATAAATATTCTTAGAGCCGAAGTAAAGATTGAAATAACACCTGCCAATCTGGTTTCTGTGATTCTGGAGTCAGCAGACAAGTGGAAGGTGATCAGTAAACACGCCGCTATGGTTATAAGTTGAAAAGAAGAATAGTCCATAATAGGAGGAAGAGCCGCAGCTAAGACCGCTTCCTATGAAGTAATACTTAACTGCAGTTCCGTAAGAATCTCACACTACCGTGTAGTGCGGACTGCTACCGGTGTCTTTTTGAAGATTTTTCACCTATCCTCATTAAAATAAACACACACACACACACACACACATATATATATATATATATATATATATATATTGTAATGCATTGAGGGAATGCATTGTAATGTAATGCATTGAGGGAATGCATTGGTTCAAAACAGCGCAAATTTCGTAAAAAGAATGCGAGGGAAAAGTATTTTCGGATCCTGTCACGATGTGACAAGACAGAGCGGCAAGACATTTATCCCTGATTAGTGCACTTGGCCGTCAGAGGAAGTCGTAATTTTGTAAGGACGGATCCTGTCACGGTGTGACAGAGCGACGAGACATTTGTTTGAGTGACGGGTCTGGGAGCAGAACAGGAAGCTGCAATTTGTTCTAGAGAGCGCTGGTCAAAAGGACGGATGAGGCGGCGGGTCCAAAGTAATTGCGGGTACGGTCACTTTTTGATTTGGAATCTGTGTGGAGAATCCGCAACGCAGAACGTGGGCTAGCAGCTGGCGAAGGGACCGCAGCTGCAGGACGTAAATCTCGGTAATGAGGATTCTGTCACCGCGCCGTTGCAACAAGGGAAAAACAAGGAGGCTAGTGGTATATAAGGGTGAAATAACCTATTGTGGGCAGTCAGCGTGGGAGAGGGATGTTGTGAGCATCGCGAGTATAGTCATAATTGAGTCAGCGAGAGTCAGAGTTGGTCAGCGTTAGTCAGCATCAGTCAGCAAAATTATTCAACTATAAACATTTTTACATACAGAAGTTCTATCTGTATTAGTATGAGAATTTGACCTGTCTTCGATGGTAGGAGATCAAGATACAGCAACCGGCGTCGAGTAGTGTCACGACGAGCAACTGGGATATCTTCGCTGGGTATGGAGAACCAGCTATCGTCGAACCAGTAATATGTGTTAGAGCCAGTGTGTGTAAACGTCCAAGCTATAAAGTGCGTGTTTAATGAACGAGCCGAAGGTTCCTGAGAAACCGTGAGTTGAAATTTATGGTATTAACATGTGTAAACGTAATTAAAGGATAATAGTCAGATATCGTTCTCTTTTTTGATAATAAAATAAACTTGTAAATTGAGAAGCAATCTGTAGAATAAGTTTCGTTGATACTTCTGTTTAATGTAAAGGTAAATGTTGGGTTCTTTTAATATTTAAATTCTGTCCGTTATCAAACCCAGTAGAGACCCATGAGAGAAAGAGATCTTTTTATAATATTAAATATGAATTCTGCTGTAAATTCTTCTTGTGTTAATAAAATTTATTTGTTGTTCTTAAATATTATTTTTTTATTTATACGCATTTATGTGGTTATTACAATATATATATATATATATTGTAACATACCAACGTGTATGTACGTTGTTGGATGTATTATTTGGATATGTTGTTAAGTATTTTGTGTTTTGTTAGGGTCTCCTTCGTGGCTAGAATCTCAACAATCGGGATTGGCGCGCGAATGTTGGTGTTTGTGTCTGTAAAGTCAGTCCGCATTTTCAGCTCCTCAGCGATTGGGTAGCCGCATATGGTATGTAACATATTGCTAAATTTTTAAACATTTTATACTTTTTCATACCGTTTTTAGGAAATGTTAATTAAAACTTGATATAAATTTGTGTCAACATATCTGTATTTTTATATAAATTAACTATTCATTGCTACCTTAGAGATATGAATAGTCTCATAAATATAAATCGTGCCACATTTTTATGTAAAATTATAAAACAATAAAATTTAGATGGTATTAAATTTGCTTACCTTATATTAACTAATTACAATCTCATTTTTTGTCTAATCCTGTCAATAAATTAAGTTTATATAACGGATTGATCAATTTAAATGTATATTAAAGCAAAATTCATGTGAAGCTGAAAAGGATACTACAATATATATATATATATATATATATATATATATATATATATATATATTAATATATGTATATAAGAATGAAATCAATTTAAATATGATAGTTAGCCCCATGTTGGTGAAGCCAAAAATGTAGTAATCATATATGAAACAATTTAAAAAGAAACAATAATGCCTACGTTAATGCATCAATTTAAAAAAATGAAATTTTAAATGAACGGATCATAAATAAGAAATTTATTTAAACTGACCAAACAATTAATTTATTCGATGCACACAGATTTCAAATTACAAATAAATATTCGATGACCTTTTAAAACATTTATTACTTAATAACAAAATTTTTACTCTTAATCTCTCTGGGCCTTTAAAGAAAAGTATTACTCTGTTTAAACAATCAAATCACTGTAAAGTTATTCCCATACTCAAATATTTACAATATTCAAAAAAATATTCGAAATCTGATGATTTTATCTTTAATAAAAGGTTCACAGTAATAATTTAATTGAGGTATGACTTAAGGTTTCTCTGGTACCAGGGCAATTTAACTCTTTCAGCATCACTTACACACATTCAATTTTCTAAAAACAGGCCATTATTTTCACTGACTTTACACTTCACTGTTGGATTAGCAAGTGTTGGCTATATCTTGAAGAATTTGCGGTAATTCAGATAATTCCTTACGTAGACTTTTCAAAATTATTTGGCATAAACAGGAACACTCCGAAATCTTTCCGCAGCACTATGCGGGTCAATGCTGTACTCTGCCTCCACTTAACAACTTTACTTTTCAATACTTTATATATATATATATATATATATATATATATATATATATATTGTAATAATCAACAGGTAGGCTTTAATTAAATGAAAAGATAATCAAAATTTAAAACATAAAATAAAATTTATTATCAAATTGTGGCTTCAAACTCAAAAACAATTACAATCAAAATTTTTATATCTCAGGGCCTTTACTGGGTTTGATGATTAGGACACAAAAAAAAGTGAATAAAATCTTATTAACAAAACAGTTTACAATTTACCTAAACAATGTGTCAATAGAATGAAATAAATTAAAAATTAAAGAAATTAACTTTGATTGACAATTAAAAGGGAACGAAATCTGACTTTATCCTTTAATTAGCGTTCAATTAATACTTTTTAGTTTGCCAAATGTTGGTTCTCTGTTCGTTATGGATATGTTATTCACTCGTTCCGACGATAATTAGATGCTGGATTCAATTACTTGGTCTTCCAAAATTGAAACAATGGTCTAATTTGAGAATAGAAATTAGACTTCTGCACTCAAAATGTTTATCGATGAATATTTGGATGTTTATTTCATAGACTGAAACTTAAAACAAAATTGTTCTAACTGGTCTCGCTGTTCTACTACCGGTATCTGGACTCTTTCTAAATACTTCATCCGTCCACAGAAATCTTTCGGCACCAACTCTATCCTAGCTGGCTGTAGACGTAAAACTTCCTAAGACTTTCCTGGCTGGCTGTAGACGTAAATCTGAACTAGACTTTCGTGGCTGGCTGTATACGTAAAACTGCACTAGACTTTCGTGCGCGCAAACGCCATTTTGACTTTTCGACAAAGCAGCCGAGCTCGCTTCTCCATTGTTGCTTTGTTCGATCAGACCGCTATAATGGATTTATCAAACAATTCAAATTTTATGTCCAAACAATTACTGGCCTAATTAATTGGCATTACAATAAATATATGTGCCCAGCGATTCCCGTGTACTTATTTATATAAATCAGAAAAGAATTTAATTATACATAATATTTAGTCAATAAGTGATTTAACCTAAACCTAAATGTTACTTTTTCGATTGAGAATGAATTAATTCAACAGCCATAAAATACATTGAATTTTATTGCATCAATCCCAACAAACATACCTCCGAATTACTTTATAAATAGAATACTTAAATGTACTCCTTCAGAAGTGCAGGCTATAATTGTCCCTCAGTCTTCAGACATTACGAAAGATTAAATTGATGAAATTGTTAGTTACATTCACAATATAGACAAATGGTCGCCATATTGGAGTCACTAATATGGCGTGAAAATTAACTTACATTTTCCGCAAGGATCGTAATGTATTTCGTATTGGTTTTTATTATCATTAGATTAAGTATTACTGGATAAAATTACAAGTTTTATTCCATGAATATATTCTGCTTTATTTCATTACGGAAAAAGAAACTATTTCTTTCGTTCGTCGCCTAGTAACGTCTCTCTATCGCGTGACATCACGGTCTCTTGTCACGCAGTAATTTAACACAAAATGATCACATTTTTTAATTATAATTATACTAGGGGTTTCTCAGCACCACAGTACCGTTTCAAGTGTTTTTAAGAATATGTGACAATCTGTCCACGCGTTTAAACGTGTATAGAGATTAACGTAAATACATACCTACAAATATACATACTTTTTTTATTATATATATTTACTGAATACGTAACTTATAATTATAACCAAAATGTATAAAATAAAACTTGTGCACAGTGATAATTTGTAAGCAGTCAATAAAAGGGAATGGTTGACAGACCATCACGGCAATGCTCGGTACCAATCAAAAATACGAACAAGACACGTTATAGCCCAACTTCAACACTCGCCTTTCTCATAATTAATGACTATTCTACAGCTGGCCGTCAAATCGTAGTGGTTTTGTCCAACGACTGCCAGGATTCTAGCAATACTTGCATTGGAAAAACTAAGATGTTGGCAAACGGATGCCATATAGTGAGATATGTTGGGTTACTATGGCTACTTATTCAATATTGTGGATATTATATGATAATTAGCATCAGAGGCCGAGAGAATAATATATCTGATAAAGAAAATAATACTTTATAGTTCCTTATATCCAATGCCAGGGGACGTTTTCTTATAAAGGGCGTTCGGGGTATTAACTAAATTAGTAAATATATGGTTGTGAATCTGCATGATTGAGTACCATTTGAAAAGGAACCAATTTAGGTAAGACGGTGTAAGTCCACTGATTCTAGAGGAATGAGGAGATATTTACTGAGACGAAGTAAACATGTCAAATACGGACAAAATTAAGTGATAATATAAATACCACGCAACGTTTCTTTGATCACCTGACGAAAGGAACAAGGATCCCAGAAACGTTGAGTGGTAGTCACATCATTAGTTAATTTTGTCTGTATTTTTCAATTTAATCTAATTAGGATATTTTATTCATACGTATTATATTCTTAAATATGTCAAAGTAAAGGAAGTGCCATTGGATAGACAGGGTACGTCGAGAGGATGAGAGATGGTCTAAAATGAACGGCAGTTGAGACATACAGTCAGGAGATGTGAGGGACAGAAACTAACTGATTGAATATAATTATACGACAGTATATCAAGATTTCAGTGGCATAACTTAACTATGATAGTCATAAAAGTGTGTTTGAATATGTATTAATTATATATATTTATATTTGCAGTTAATCTCCAGGATCAAAGATTACTATGCAACTGTTCCAGAAACCATTGTAATTTTACTCAAGAATGCTGCGGCATCGTTTAGTGCATCATTACGTCACTCTGACCTCAGCTATATCGTAACGAACACGCACTGGATGACGCACAACTACAGTTGACTGTGATGTTTTAATACGACATTATTTCTTTGAAATATTAGGAATGATTGCAAACTTCCAGGATAAAGCCCAAATTTTATCCTAAAATTTCATGCAATTAAACTAAATATGGAAAGTTTATTAGATTCATAACATGCTATAATTTAGCACAGTTACTGTATGTACTATATGGTGAATCGAAAACCCAATTTATCTGACTCTCCCTCTCTTTCGCTTACTCGTCTGTTCGTATTGATGAGGTAGAAGGAAGACTAATAATTGAGTTGGGGATTCTTTTTCATTGTTTCTGCCAGTTGTTTCTGGTAGTAGGCTAGTATATTTAAATTACGAGAACGCTCTATCGTCCTCAATATTTAAAAATCCCTGTCTGTCTGTCTGTTAGTCATATACCAGAAAATTTAATATAATGATATAATATTCTAAAGACTGGAAGTTTTGCATTCTCTCGCAGGTAACCTGCGAGGGATGTTTTCTATCAGGAAAAACCTTGTACGAGAGATACGAAGGGGCTACCTTTGGGGATGCCTTTACCTCTCCGTTTTTGAAGTAAGGTTCCCACAAGTCGAGGCACCTCGGTTTGTTTTGAGAGGTGTTATGTTCCGGGGTCACAGACCTTGGGCAAACGGTAAGAGTTGTTCGCTATTCCCATTGGAATAGTCGGCCAGCTGCCTCCTAAATTGGTCGAGGAATGGAGAAGGGAATGCTGCGTCCCCGCAGCAAACTCCTCTCCCGCTATCGGAAGGGCGTGGGATAAGTACCCAATGCCCGGACTTCCTGATGCAGGTTTTTCTAGGGTTTTCCCTGCATTTCTTTAGGAGAATGCCAGGTAGGATCCTTAAAATATAGCCCGGGGGCCCTTGTTAACCCTTGGCTACCTTCCTCTACCCTTCCACATCCACCCTTTCAAATCCCTTCCTATGCTATTAAAGGGGAGTTGCCCAACGTGGATTACCCTCATGTAGCCTGTTACCTAAAAAAACCGGAGAGAGCCACAGATATGAAACCAAGAATTGCATGCGTCTTTTAAGTGACAAACATCAGCTTAAACTTTATCAATTCAGCATTCGTTATTCCGGGATCGTTCGTACTATTTGTTTCTTTGGTTCCTGGTTGACAAAGGAACTTGAAGGTGATCAAGGACTCCTCAATCCTTATGCTGATCCAGTTTTGTTGCAGCATCTCTGGCGTGACCTTGTTGTCAACCTTGCAGAGATAGAATCGAAGATTGGATTGAGTCTGAGAATACTCGTTCTGTATCAGGTACAGCAAACCTGAAATCCTGTATACTTTTAATTGATTAAATATCGTCAGTGAATAGTTTATATTTCTAGTTAATAATTCAATTTTGATTTTATAAACGGATCTACTTATATAAGAATTACTTCTAAAAAATATAAATGAGAACTCTTCGAGTTATGATATCCGTCTTGGTGTGAATACACCATTCAACATTTGCAAACTCATACTGCACCTAAAATAGAAAATATATATTCATGCTTATCGGGTTAAACATAATTTAATTAAATGACTAGGACTTATCGTACGTTGAAATTTATCCAATAAAACACTGATGGATTTATTAGTTGGATTTCATAGTTTTTAAATTTCGACCTATTAATGTATCATCATGGCCTCTATTGCTGAGCTTTGACTGGAGCTGCTTCTGTTCATTCTGTATAATTGTTGAATATAATAAAAGTTACTTGAAAAATAATTGTACATTATGAAAAACTATTTCAGTAACAGACTCTTAACAGTATGTACGCATTGCAGCAATTATGTCTAATACTAGCGAATGCATATTTTTCTCGGTGCATTTGATGAATATAGGTTTCAATCCGTGTTTCATCTTGTGCGAAACACAACGTTTCGATATCTAGCTCCACCATCGTGACTGAACCGCTGTGTTTCACCCAAGATTTAACCCGGGCTGCAACCAGCGAAATCTACAGTGTGTCTAATGCTATTCTAAAATTGATATTTTTCTGGAACTGAACTATAACAAAATAAATATATTGACCAATAAGTCATAAATTGGATATTTAATAAATTGTGTTCAATAATTATATTTACTGTGTAAGTAAAGCATGTTTACAAAATTGATACATACCGTTTCGTTACGACTTTAGAACTTCATAGCACAATAATGAGAAAAAAGAGCCGAATTTAATAAATCTATCGAGCATTAATGTTTAGTCTTCATAAAATAATTAAGAAAATTTCAATTTGTTGCAACAAATTATATATAATAATCTGTATATACGATAAATTCGAATACGTCAGTACATTTTCTGTCTGTCCAGCGGCGAAAATTAATGGAATTGGGGGAGAAACGGAGATATAATGCTGCAGCTGGATTTGCTACTGGACGATTCTGTGAGTAGTTATTGGCACAAGTGTTCACGAGGACCCCGCCTTGATTTTGTGACCGCGCAGGCTACAGCACATAGAAGAGAGTCTAACTGCTGTTTCTGGAACCCTTGACTAGACTGTGGTTAAGAAACGCACATTTTTATTTTAATAAGTGTAAGAAATTTAATTAACATGTTCCAAATAAAGAATATTTCAGATGATAACTTTTTTAAAAATATTTAGAAACTGTATGTATCGTCCTTCTTCAAAGTTGAATGCGAAATGTGAAATGAAAATTAATTTGGTGAAAACATGTTACATTTCTGAGAGATAAGTTGTAACAAAAAAACAACAATAATGAGAGTAATTGATTTAAATTAAATATAAATTTAGAAAATATAACACCCAATACAGTGGACCTATTAGGTTAAAATAATAATATAGCATTTGTTTTTAAATGTGTATAATTTATAATATTAATAGCAGTAGTATTTGATTTCATATGTAATATTTTACTCATTGGTCTTTGGAAATATTAATTCTTTTCCTGCAAAATTTTCGTATTAATGCAATCCAAATTATGTTTATGGACATGTTTGGAGACCATTGAATGTTTTCGGACAGGAATTAATTATGTGTTCTTTAATACGAATTTTTAATGCTCGTTTTATTTGTCGAACGTAACATGCCTTGGAGCCCAAATACTTATAGTAAAAGTATTTCAAAATTTTGATCTATTTGTATCACCTGATGAAGTCCCAAAGCGGGAAATATACTTTGTGTGTGTATTTTGTATACATACTTTCAATATAAATGCAATTACTTGGCTTAATAATTTATTAAAAATCCATTTTCTAGCTGATTGGATGAAATATTTATTCTGTATTAATATTATAGGAGAGGCCAAGTTTATTAATATTATAGCTGAAGTCCAATTGCCTTCTATAAATGTTTATTTGGAACTTTTGTATTGAAAGTAACTGTGTGACTCAGGCATCTTGTGATTCCGAGTCAACAAGGACTCTGGTTCTCAATTTGGCATCGCGACTCACGGTCACATTCCTGTGCGAATCATTCCGATGACCATTCTGCGGCGTGAGTTCATACATTCATGACGGTCTTACCAAATTATCAACAAAAGGATATAATATATTACTTTTTATATTAATAGCTGTTTTGTAGGATCAGATTTCACTCATTACTCTCGGAAAGTAGTGGGTTTCCTCGTCCGACATTCATGCTTTACACCAATTTAATTTGTGATTATTTAAATAAATATGTTTACACAAAACAGAATAATTTTGAATACTACTATTTATATTATTATGTTCTTTTAACCTAGTTTTAATGAGTATTTGGTTTGGCCTATATATGTGGCAATCCAAACAATTAATTATTATGAAAAATTTACGTCTGATTGAAAATAATGAATAAGAAAGATAGCCAATTCAGACAAAAAAGTGATAATATACATATCGTACCTTGAACCTTTCGTCAGGTGTGAGGAAGGCCCTAGAGCGACTCACCTGCACTTGTCAGTTGACAAAACTCAAAAGTCGTTTCTCAGGTTTCTTAGAAGCAATGAAACTTTATAATATATTTAGGACGGAACGTGGGTCATGTTTTAGAGTTCCATGCGTTCAGAAATACACAGTTTGTGTTTTTGTCTGTCTGCATGCTGACTTCACTGATTTCCAGGAAGTCTCCGTGTACTCGAAGTTCTGCCAGCTCCGTCTGAAGAGTCAATGTCCTCAACGCGCGACATGGAGTATTGTAATTACTTATGGATCAAATAATTTATGGTATTTAATTTAAAATACGCGGTGCGCATGATGTACTTCCTTGCGTCAAAATCTTATCCTGTTTATTGTGTTTAGTTCCATAATAATCGGGTTATTTGTTCGGCTATGTAATTATCCTAACTAAGCGAAGTTTTTCACTATAAAATGGAAAGCAACCAAATTGATTAACTCCTTCCTGTTTTAAGCAGAGAAAGATAAAGAAGGCGACGTGACATTAAATGATCAAGGAACATACAAGGACTAGACTAGCTTGTAATACACATAGTAGGCGTAAATTGACTTAATTGATTAAAAAAATATATTCACAGAAAAGGAGAAAAAAGATTATTTTAAGTATCACGCCATTGTTTTAATTAATTAAGGAATTAATCCAGGATGTAAATGAAGGACGGAATTTATACCCTGAATAGGCTATGAAGGAGTTGGACGAAGTACATTGTAGGTGAGCTGTATGAGGTTAAGGATGGACGAATGTAGCACCGAATTGGGAGTCGATAAGAATTAGCTCAGTGATCAGAGCAGCCGCCTGGTAAGCGGAAAGTACTGGATTCGATTCCCGGCCCGGTCGACATTTTTCCATTCATATTCCTTAAAAATATCTTTCTTTCAATATCTACTTGTGAACAAGTAATTACCACGAAAGATAAATGTGAAATATGTAATTAATACATTGAAAATGACAATGAATTAATTAAATGTATTTCGTTAATGAACCTAATCACAATATGGTGATTTTGAGCTAGGAAAACTGATTGATTAATTCCAATGCATAAATATTTTGTAAAATAGTTTAATTTGTAATATTATTAATTATTAATCCTGAAAGATTTGTTTTAAGAATTGCAATTAATTAACTTGATTTAATGAACATCTTGTTACGTAAATTAATTGTAATATATTTTTTAAGGGAAAATGCGTTATAAATTGCTTTAAATAAATATGTAGTTCTATTTAAAATGGTTACAAAAGTGAATTTATTAGATATAAAAGGAATTTAAGTGTTTTGCATTGGTTCCAAGACATTGCAAGCTGATAAATATGAAATGTAGCGAATTTGTCTCGATTCGATCTAGGCTGGGCGTAACTTTGCAGACGTACGTTATATGTAAATATATGTAAACACGCGAAATTTAAATTTTAATTCGTGCATCTGAACGGCTTTTTAAATTCAAATATGGTATAAACTCCAAGGTTTTCAATTTTATTCTGGAATTTGTAGTGAGTTTTTAGAGACCAACGTCTGCGCTCAGAAAAATTATAAAAGCTGTTAAAAGTTGTGACTTGTCAATTTACGGTAGTCACTGTTTTAAAAATTTATCTAAGAGTTTTTTGGGCTAATAATATATTTTTTCGCGCGGTTACGTCCTTGGGGTAAATATATCGCGGGCCGCGGCCGGATATTTCCATGTCACCAGGATTAATTTAATAACTAAATAGACGACGCGAGCGATATATTTATTAGAAAATGTAAATTAGCGCAATAATAAGCACGGAGATTAAAAATTAAATTGCTGTTGAGAGATTTGATTTGGTTGAAGTATACGTTCAGCGGGCCAAAGAATAATTTAACAGGATTGCTGCTGCTGGAGGAGGAGGAGAGATAAATACGTCGGAATCGTAATGTACGGTTTCTCGTTTCAATATTAATACGACATTGTATATTTGAAAATACGGAGGATTATTTAAAATTTTTGAAGATTTGTATATATTCTTTTCAAAGAATCTAATTGTATTTCTAAAATAAAATTGTAAATGTCATGAAATGCAGATACATATATTTATAGATTTATTTCAAACGAATTGTAATTAATATTTTTTATTTTTGTGTATATATGCATGTAATTGAGGCTGATTATGTGGTTGTGTGATCACCCGGGCGTCATAAGTGACGTCACCTTCCTCGCCTGTAGCCCGCTTTTGGATACATCAGAACCCACACTGCTACGCCTGACGTCATGTGAAGCCGGTTCAGTTGCGGTGTTGTGACTCATATAGTGCACGTGACAAACATTATAGTTCGACGACACAGTAAGAAAATAATTTCCCACTGAAGAGCTAAAATATCAATGTAATGTTCAGCGGGCAAACGGTAGTTTATGAGTTTGCGATATGTTCTGTATTTGATCACGTATTATGAACCATTAATGATACAGAATAGTAAACTAAATAAATATTGTTATTTAATATTTTTAATTGTTAAAATTATTTACTTACTTTAGTTGAGTGAACTTGAAGAGTTTTTTAATTTATAGATTCTTTGAATGAAATAATTTCCTAATGATTGCAAAGCCTGAGATAATTTTACATTCTTTAATGAAAGACAATTTTTGAAAAAGATAAAATTTATTTAAAATTCTAAATTTCCATTAAAATTAACTTGAATGAGGACATTGCTGATAATTCAATTTCAAAAGTGTATCAGATAAAATTTACTGGATTTTAATGCAACTTGGTAAATGTTAGATTTAGTTTGCCTTGTCGACTTTAAAGACAAATAACTGAAATAACCTCAGTCAATTAGACAGATTTCCATCGTACTACTATTTTTAGAAACCATACAACTTATTAGCTTCTTTAATAATTATGGCACTCGGTTTATGTTTAAAACATCCCATAATTAAAAATTTCGTCAAAATTTACATTTTAGACAAACGTTACGTTATTTACAAATTTTAATTCTGAAGGTTTTAATTCTTGTTATATCGGTCAAAGTAAACGCGCTGTATGAACTATCAATGAATATAAAAACCATTCAAAATTCAACCTCCTAAATTAAATTATTCACTCTTGCCAGATATATTTATTTTATGGACATATAATTTAGATTGGTGTAATGTAAAATTTTAGATGAAAAATGCAAATATTATTTCAGATTAATGAGCGAGGTGTAACATTTTACAATGATTCGGCCATTAACGTAAAAAAAATACAAATAATTTAAAAAGTATTTACGATTAATTTTTATTGCAAACCATTTATTGTGTTATAATTTCTTTGTCTCCATTGCTAGTATTAACTCACCAATACAATTAAGAGTTGTGTAAATGTAAAAGTAATTTCAGCCACAACGTTTTCAATCATTATCAATTTGACTTGTCCTATTTCCTGAATCGTTGTGAAAATACACCAATTCTCATGTAATTACTTGTAAGTTATGTTATATAATTTTCTGTTCTACATAATTGTATAAACGATTATATTTGTAAAAAAATTACTATGATTTTCTTGATTACGCTTTTTTATTTTATTTAAAAGGTTAAACGTGAAGGGTTGCCAAAATTAAGGGACAAAACGTTGTGTTTTCATAATGTTATAAATTGATATTAATAAATCTCTGACTAATTGGTTAATGCCATTCCAATTATTAAAAATGTCAGTTAAATATAATTTCTAAAGACTAATAAATTAAATTAATTGAATTTTATTATTTTAAATTTATTATTTTTTGCTTTATAATTTTTTTAAATTAAACCGTATTGAATATTAATATTAATTTTGAATTTCTGTATTTTAAATTTTAACTGATTTAAATTTAATATAGTTGTAAATTAATTTAAGTATAATTTTAGTTTTCATTTTTGATTTCTTTCTAATATTCTTTTAAAAAAAATTATTTTAATTAAAAGCCAAGGCAATTAAATCACGTCTAAAGTGTTAACCCATTCAATTCATATTTCAGATGTAAATATTTCGAATCTATTTTTTTTAAAAAAGTTTCTATATTTCATTTTGTTGTGACTTACGTGTGACTGGGTTGTCAACATTGTTAGGATTGAATTAGAAATAGTTAATATTATAGAGGTTTTTATTTTTTTAAAATTTGGCTGGACACTTACTCTGTTATATCACGACACGCCTATTCCATCCCTTATAAATTTGTTCTACCTCCGAGTCCAAGCACAGACAGGTAAGGAGAATCATGTGTCAATGCTTTCGCAGCAACATTTGGCCAAAGGTGTGAAAAATTCGTTAACTAAAGAAAAAAGTGAATTAAATTTTTATTTTAATATATGTATAATCTCAGTTCAGGTTGTGCGCTGTAGATTTGAGTATTCTGTTTGAAGTGAGATTAACATTCCATTTTAAATAAATTCTTATTGAGAGATAAATTACGTGTGATTGGCCAATATCCTGGTGATAAGATAAAGAATTCATCATTATTATTATTAGCTTTGATTAGAGTGTGCCGCAGGGTGTGTCGATTACGCAGAGGCTGCGAAGTCCGTTGATTGCTCTTGCTCGTTAGTGCGGTGTCCAGTCGAACATACTCATCGTTGTGGAATGGAATCGTTACAAAAGACAATCAGTCGATGCTGCGATTGCCCAGTCATAGCTTTGATGTTTTACGATCTCCAATAGAAGGCCTCTACTCATCTCCGAATATAAATAACTGCTAATTCACAAACACCTCCTCTAAGTTCCACCTCCAAATTTTTATATTCTCCGCTGGTTGCTGTATGGGGTCATCCATTTAAGTCATCTCTTGGTGAAATGCAGCATGACGTCCGGCCTAGAAACTTTTATACTATAATTCAATGGCCTCTGGAAAACCAGTCTTGTACTGTCGCCGAAGTGGTCTGGAACCCGCGCGTATTGGCTTCTGGCCGTTTATTCCGTAATATTATAATACCACAGGACAGAATGAGTCAATATATATATTTTAAATTGTAAAATAATTTTGCTACCTCGGCCCGAATGTCCGATTCTGTTCAATACATGTCAAACGAAAAGACCTCGTTTGCCCGTGATATGCCTTCCATTCTTCCGTGCACGTCGATTTAATTTTTACAAATTTCATGGTTTGATATATGATCCACAATTTCCAACAAATACATTAAAACATGTTCAGAGAATGCGATAAGGAAAAATGAGCGAAATCGATAGATGAGCGCAAAGAGAAATGAATAACCTAAAAACAGGAAGTAGACGAAAAACTATCAGAGTTGTGTCCCATAAGACAGCCAGATATCGAGCTCCTCAAAATTCAACAAACGTTTTTCAGCTTTATTTGAAACCGATAGATTCGAATCGTACCTTTTTAAATATTGTTTTTGGAAACACGTAAGGCTGGAAAATTCGACACTGGCAAATCCACATTTTTCAATTTGTTATTTAAGTTAAAAAAGCGAATTATTAACTTTACAAAATTCTGAAGCAAAAGGTTTCGGGATATTCTAGACAAGTGACAAATAATTTCAAATTTTCCCATAAGTTCAGGTCCATATGTATAATCATTGGATGAAATTTGTTTTCTATTTATCAGTAGTAAACAAATATTGAGATTTAACTCCTTGGCTCGACAGCCCACGAAGGGCCTTGGCCTACCGAGACGGTTGCCAGACTGTCATCTTACATGACACATTCCGGATTTAGGAGTATCACCTGGTCTGAGTGTCGATTCTCCCACAGCCTTAACCCCAGTTTTCTTGACCAGGACGACCACAAACATCCATGCCCATGCCAGGATTCTAACCCGGGACCTCTGTGATGTGAGGCAATGACGCTGGCCACTACACCACAGCAAGCCGGCAATATTGAGATTTGGAGACTGTAAATATTTTGAAAATTTCTCATATTTTGCACATTTCATAAAAGTTGGTTCTATAATATTTTTTTCAAAATTTATCTTGACCTCCAAAGTAACTTAATATATAAAAATGTACGGTTGTATTACAACAGTCAGAAATCTCCGTATATCGAATAGAAACCATTAAGCGTGAGACAAGAAACTACAGGAATTGCATAAGTTTATTACGAACTCCATCATATTGGAAATGTGACAGATTTTCTGGATTAAAAGAAATTTGGAAATATTAAACTATTTCTGGGTTGAAGAATGTAAGTACAGTTTTACTACGCACCTAGTCCAAAATTCAATAAATTATTATTAATTACAGCAATAAATAATAATGAGTGCCACAACATTCGCAGTCATAAATCAAATATCTTGCTGTTACTTATTAATCTTTTTTCCCCCAAAGTTTTAAATGATAGTGATTGTGATCGTCATCCTCTCCCTCAAGGCAAAAAAAATGTTTTAAGTAATTTTCGGGTATTCCATTGTCCGAATAAAGAGGAAGAAAAGACGAGATAAGGGTTAGAATAACAAAGAAAAACAGTAGATATACAGAAGGAAAACAATAACATTCTGAGCCACAGGAGGCAGGACACTCATGAAGTCGTCGACTTACTATATTAGGAGAAACAGCTATTTACACATTTAGCATCCGAATACTTATAACAATATTACATCAACATTGTCAACAAACTTCAAACCGAGATTAAGTAAAAGTGTTGCGGCATTTTTTAAAAAAATACTCAATATTAACTTTATTATTATTCTCAATCGGATACTCTAGTATCCTTCGTAGTTTTTGCTTATATTATAAAATATTTACAATATATGATTTTAATTTAATGTGTCATTTTTTAAAATTTACCGGTTCTTTGGTTTAAATATGCACTTTGGGTTACATTTATTTGGGATAGTAAAGGCAGAGATACTTATGCATTTTTTCATCAAAATTTCTTGGTGTATTCAGTACACTCATCTTGCAGAAAAGGCGAAAAGTGTCACGTGAGATCATGTGGAAGTAAGCTAAATGCTATTTACGTCGGAGGATTCGTGGTGACTGCGGATATCACTACTGTCCACTACAGCTGGTTGATCTCCATATAAGAACATTTCACTCCTGCTTCCCATCAATTACTTCGTTAAATGATAAATTTCAAATTAGAAAAGCAACTTTCTTCCCTTGATTTCCCATCCAGAACTGTCCAAAAACTTCTCCTGGCCCGCGATCTCGACATTCGCATTCCTCTCATGATCTCGTGGTAAATTTCCTCCGACCTTAATTGAAAAAAATTGTCCCCACTGATCTCCAACTTCTCCCGATGGTGGTTCTCAAACAACTGCTTCTGAGAAATTGACCGTTAAACTTATAGACTTGTTTACGGTTTTATACCTTCCGGACACGCTCAAAGCCTGCGTTCTTGCGGATAAGCCACGTCGCCATTCAAACGTTAACGTCCAACCAGTCTGTCGTTCCACCTTCCTGGCACCACTGACGTTTGACATCCCAGTCATAGTAGGCGTAAGAAGAGTCTGCTCGTCGGATCTGTACGAAGTATTCGTCTGAGCTCCTCCGAGGGTGCGTAGTGCATATTACATAAACATTTTCCAACGGCCTTTAACCGGCCCAGTAATAAAATTGGTGAAGCGATTTTAATGTATATCAAGTATTCATATCAATAAATATACAGTACTATTGTTACGGTTTTCCATTGTAGCATGTTATTAGTTTTAAAAGAATTAAATTTCGAAACGTAAACACTCCTCTTATTGAAAATTTACTTGATGTTTAAATTTTGATTGTTCTGCCAGTTTGGCCTCGGAATTTTCTGCCAACTGCACGTTACTCGTGTGCTTCTTGATTTGTATTCAGTAACAATACAAGACAACAATTACCTAACCCATACATTCACCTTTCCGTACTACACAATTGAAGCGTGACATTTCAGACCATTGTTCCACGTTAATCAATAAACTAATTAATAAGACTTTTTGCGTTTTGTCAACTGACGAGTGCAGTTGTGTCGCTCTAGGTTCTTCTTCGAATCAAAGGAAAGAGACAAGGATCCAAGAAACGTTGTGTGGTATTTATATTATCACTTATTTTGTACTCATTGGCTATCTTTCTTATTAATTATTTTCAATCAGACGTAAATTTTTCTATTTTAATCAATGAACTATTACATTTTGTTATAATACAGCAAAGTACCATGGATTTTTAGTTATATTTCTGAAGCAGGTATTGTTATTGTTTCATTTTTCTTAAGTTTAGAAAACTAAAATAAGTAGGTATCCAATGAATTTTAGTAAATGCAACAAACATCTACTGTTCTTTCGAGAAAAAATATATATTACAAGTATAACTTTCACACTACCAAATAGACTTATTTCAGACATATTAGCTTTAAAAAATTTCACATAGTCTTTTTCACCTGTACGCCCTTTGTTTGCACTTTTGTCAGAAGCAGAAAAATAAAAGTTAAGTATAACTGCAAAGGTGTAGTGGCCAGCGTCATTGCCTCGAATCCAGAATGTTTCATGTAAGATAACAGTCTGGCAGCCGTCTCGGCAGGCCAAGGCCCTTCATGGACTGTCGAGCCAAGGAGTTAGTTAGTTAGTATAACTGCAAACTGATGAATACAACCAAAACGACGCAAATGGTTTCAGCAATGCTGCTAGTACAACAGTTCGGCTGCGCAGTGAATTCTCACGTGTTTCTGCGCAGTCCAAACTGAAGTTTCTTCCACGATACCCAAATATGAACAGTAAAAATTATCTAACGCTGAAACATGCGTTACAATACTACAGGAAACCATTTATTTCACCAATAAATTAACATCTATGAAATTCTTCAGTTGGAAGTCATTAATTTCAATACTTAAACTTGGGGAAGATTTATTTATATAAAATGAAATAAATATTTGAATTTTCAAAACAACTAAAAATTAATGTTGAAAAGAGATGCTTAATAGAAACTCAGTTCAAAGGCTTGGTGAAATTGAATGAATAAAATGATAATAACGAAAATATTAAGTATTTTTTATAAAAATCTAAACGCGTTCGTAACTTAACGAAATAATTTGTTTAAAGTTACTACTTCGACATTATATGATACTCCAATTCTCAGACTAAACGTATTGGCTTTATAATCGGAATTCTGTTCAAATTATACATAACCATTCATTTATTTTAACTGGTTATATAAAATAAATATTTATGTTAAGACAAATTTACATAGCATTGTCATGATCATGTTGAGCCTGCGAAGTCCGTGGACTGTTCCTGATTATTGATAATGTGGTCATGTGTATATACGGACATTGTTATCGTTATGGGAATTCCGGTTCTACTAATTGACGATAATTCTCCGCTCATCTTTGCGGGCTTAGTAAATGCCAGAAATCAAGTCTTACTTGTCCTTTCAAAATACTCTCCAAAATTCCATCCCTTCCACTCTTCCATGGGGTTGGCCGAATTCACCCACGATAGTCGTGGCAACGATGTAACCTTCTTTTGTCCCGATGCAAAATTACTTCCTTTCTTGAAAATATTGGGGGGGAACTCATTAGTTTCTATCCTTTAATCTGGTGGTCCTCAACGCACGCCCCACGATTCCAGATTCTGATCCCTTATTCATTTTTGACTTTTATACGCTTATATAACACGAAACTTTCATTACCTACAAGTAAATCACGTCTTTTAAATCCTTTAGTGTCGGACTCATTCGATGATTTAACTTTCAAAAACATTCATGAATTACTTCATGTTCCAATAGATTCATTGCATGTGATACGCAAATATCCGCTCTCGTTTTATATTTCAACGTGAATATGTTTTATTGGAGAGTAAAGTCGTAGAAATCGTGACCGACCGTGAGTGATGGACGATACGTCTGGATTGTAATAATATGTGAATTTATGTAGTTAAAAAAATCCTACTCATACACGCTAGTTTGCTAATAGGAAAATAACATCTGAGTCAGAGGAATACAACTTGTGAACGAACGATGGAGTAACCAGATCTAAGACGCCGAAATCTGAAAATTATTCCTGGAGCAATTTGCTAAACCGGTTTCCAGCAATATTGTAAGGTTTTTCCAGGTCAGGTTGTTTGCGTGGAGGGCAATCTTACGTTTATTAGACGTTAATGACGATATTCTTAAGTTTCATACTTGTCAATGAGATCATTGATGAGTTTCCTTCTCAGGATTCAACTTCATCTCACCTGAAGACTATTGAGTAACCCCAATAAAAATGTCGTGGTATTCTCATGACCTTATCCGGTTGAAATGCCAAATACTCGTATATACTGGTTAATCTATTAACTATGAGAAATAATTTTTTTGCAATATGTCTAAATTTTCATCCATTTCAACCAAGCAACTATACACATTACATATTATTTTAAAAACATCGGACAGGTTTCCTGCTTCAAATTTATAGAACCTACACTCCGAACGAATACCTGTACCTACTTGTTTTACATCTAAAGGAAGTAGGATACTGAAACAACCAAAACTAATGCAAATTTTGTTAAAATAAAAGTTTTTTAATAATATATTGGAAGCGCACACACGCCATGCATTATATTACAACCTTTCCTTGCTGTAAGCTACGATAGATTTCCTACATTTTACAATATGATATCTCTCACAAGCTTCTAAACACAATTCACACACAAAATCGTCTTTTGGTTCATGAAATACTTTGTTTAAGCACACTTTATAGTGAAAGCCATGGATCGCCAGTCTCGTCTTCGTGTGGCGTAGTTCATGGTTGGCTTCCATCCATGTCCTGCCCTGCATAGCAGATGTTGCATAGAAGTCCTCCGGTATGTTCCGTTTCCTCTCATACAGATCCTGTAAAAGCTGTCTGAAGCTGAAACCAGCTGGTATTATCAGATCATATCTTAAATCCTCTATTAGGAAGGTCTCCCTGGTAAGCTCGTACACTAGCCTCGATCTTGAATTTTGTTGAACTCCTAAAATTCTTTTCAGGTATCTAGCCTTTACTCGCTCCAGTTCTTCCAGTTGTCTGTACGTGAGGTATTCTCCTACTAATTCTAGACCATACGTCAGAACAGGTAGTATCTTTAGCCTAAACAGGTCCATCGCTGTGCTGATCGATAATTGTGTAATGTTTCTGATTTCATTCATAGCTCTAGTGGCCGCCACTGCTCTAGATCTTATATGCAGTCTGAAACTCCTTCCCGTTGTTTGGATTGTGATGCCTAGATATTTAAAGTTGTTAGCCCTCTTGAGTACTTTACCATTGCATTTGACGTTCTCTGCTTCAGTGAGTCTTCCTCCTTTCCTGAACACTACCAGCTCCGTCTTCTCTTCATTTATTTGAACGTCATTTCTCTCCGCCTATTCACTTAGTGTGTTTAGCGATGCTTACAGATCGTCGATATCTGTCGCTGCGATGCCCATGTCATCAGCGTATATATACGTGCTGGTTCCTGCCATTCCTTTGGTAACATCGTTCGTGAGAACGTTAAACAGGATAGAGCTGAGTGGGTCGCCTTGGAGGACACCGTTCGTCTGTGACAGCCAGTCTGATACGCCTATTCCATCATTTAACTGTATATGGTTTTCTGCCAGTATATTTTATATCAGGATCGTTCTGCTCGTTCTTCCAATTAGTTCCTCCAGTTTGTCTATTAATACTTTTCTGTTAACCAGATCAAATGCTTTTGAGTAGTCAACAAACACCACATATAGTTTTCCTTTTGGTCTTTCTTTCGTCTGTTTTATTTGTCGAAACAGGTTTTCTACTGCCAGGGTCGTGGACTTTCCCTTTCTAAAACCAAATTGTTCCTCTGGTAGAAGGGGTTCTAGCTTCTCTGCCAGTCTTCTGTTAGGAGTTTCAGTGGTGTGGATTCCATGGCTATTCCTCTATACGCGTTTGGGTTCTCTGTGTCTCCTTTTCCCTTGTATAATAGCTTTATTGTTGACTTTTTTCATTTGTCTGGTTTACTTCCTAAATCTATACATTTATTTAGGAGGGAGGTCCATATCGGCAGATATGCTTGCGCTGTCTGCTTTAAGTGTTCATTTCTTATTCCATCAATTCCTGGTGCTCTGTTGTTCCTCATTTTCTGTATCGCTCTCGCAATTTCCTCTGTGGTGAAGATCTCGTCAGCTTGTGGAGTCTTAGGTGTCTTTATCACGGGCCTTGTTTCTTTTGAGCAGATTGTTTTTCTTATATGGTCTTTCCATGTTTCCATGGGGAAGTTGGGTTGTATTTTCTGCCTTTTCGGTCTCTGAGCTCGGTAAGGGTCTTCTTTTGCCTCCTCTACCATTTTTTTATGTTCTTCTTCCAGGTGTTGCTTTTTCTTCTTTCTTATTAGGTCCTTGTATTTCTTTCGTTCTCGCTGGTATTCTTCGGTGTTTGCACTTGCCATTCGTTCTCTACTTTTACGTAGTGTTTTCAGTGTCAGTTTTCTTTGTTCATTATAAATTTTTTATCCCTTAGATAAACTGTTCTATTACAAGGAAACGTAGCTTAATAATTGGTCATGTAAAACCTTGACGCGAAATAATAAGATTAATCTATTACAAGGAAATTAACGTCTGTTAAAATAATTATACTAAATATGATCTTCAAACGCACAAATTTTTAATACAGGAACTTATAATATTTGAATTTAAAAGTTTCGAAAAACAGTTCAGTTACTCTATGGTCCCAATATTTATTATACTTGTTCATCAAAAGGTCTCAACAGTACCATTGACAAGTTCAAAGTCCTACTCAGATGGCCTACAGCCAGAGGGCCGTACTTGACCGCATACCCCCTTTCAGTCCCTTTCCTATGCTATAAGAGGGGAGTTGCCACTATGTGGAGTATTCTATACATAGCCTGTTTACACCTTCTTAAAATTCGAAACACTCTTTATTACCTTTGTTAATTAAGCTCGAGCACTCTCTAAAATCAATACGAAAAATATACTTTTCCGTTTAAATGTCAGTTCTCTAGGAAGCCCTTTGTGTGGTCTATCAACCTTCCTACTTAAATTATTTCTTTAGTGTAACATAAAGAAACTCGCTCTTTGGTCAATAATTCCTTAGATTTTATGTGAAGCGGTCGTTTGCCCGACAGACTCTTGTCCGATGCACGTTTTCCTGACAATAATTTCCCGATTGACATTTTCCTGACAGAATAATTTTCCGAAAAATGTACGTTATTACAAAATAAAGCATAATTTTAATATTGTAGAACACTTCGTATGTTAGTTATCTTATTATACGTATTATTATTGTAAATTAAGTTACATATCAATGCGTGGAACAATTTCAACCAATCTTGGTACAAGTATCACTTAAGAACGAGTAATAAACTCTGTGGATTTAATATATAATTCTAGGAATTCTGGGGGTGGAAGGGAGTGGAATTTCCCAAATTATACGATAACTGTTTATATTGACGTCGAATAAACTGTTTACGGGTCACTTCAGTTATCGGTGACACTGAGTATTATTATGATTTTCAAATTGGTGGTTGTTGTAGTTCAGCCCATACGAGTTGGGGTGGAACGGAGTTCAATCTTGAAAGAAAACGAGGAACAAATTTTATTCAATTTTGTACACATGTTACTTACGATCCAAGATCAAACAGTGTTTTGATAAAGCAGCAGCAGCAGCTACAGAGTGTGGGTGTGGAAGGGGTGGCATTTAAAAACATTATAAAGTAGTTTGATAGAGTCATTGCTTAATTATTATCACTCCCTTTCATCCCCACCCATATTGTTTAAACTTTATCTTAACCCAGCTGAGATAGCATAACTAAACCATGAGACTACAATCACTGCTGATTCGATAACAATCTCGATCGTTGTCGCAATTTTTAATCATCCCTTTCACCCACCCCTAGAGCGTTATGACACTGACAACGTCAATCGTGACATTATGAACTTGAGCTTCCCCCGTAAAATTATATATTCGATGCCAATATAGACCGTTATCGCATATTTAAAAAATGCCATCAGCTTTCACCCCCACCCATAGGGAAGGGATATAGATTTTAGAGAGTGCGTATGATAGATCACAGGTAATGAAGAGACTTTTGAATATATATATATATATATATATTGTAATGATCAACAAGGATTATCGATTAATTTGCCCCACGTTGTGGAAGCCATTTATGTAATGAACAACATGTTAGGGTTAATTAAAAGAAATGATTAATAAAATTATTAATATTTAAAGGTTTTTTTTATTTCTTAAAACTGCACATTATTAGCCCAATCTTTGTACGCCAGTCTTTGATCAAAATTTACAAAACTTTACTTTAATTATTTAAAATTTATGTTGTTCTAGCAAATACGCATCAATATTTGCAATCCAATATGTTGACAATCTCTTAATCTCAGGGTCACTACTGGGTTTGATAATTAGAACAAAATCAATGTATAAACTGACTATTAACAATTCAAAATATAAAAAAATTAACCTAAATCATTATGAAAATAAGTGGAAGGAAAGCTGAATGAAATGAACTCTGAACGATATCTGACTCTACCCTTTTAATTATCGTTCACAAATTTATCAAAGTTTTGGTTACTCACGGATCGACTGTCTGGTACCAGATCTCTCTCTTGTATCTTGATAACTAACAGACTAAATAGCCATTTTTAGTTACACTGACCCTACTTCATTTTAATAAACACGCTAGAATTTCTCGTCCTCAGCTATCTGGAACCTCGGATGAGCCGCCCCCTCTGGTCTGCAAGTGGTTGTCGGTCCCTCAATGCGAAAATTGTTCCATCATTGTGAAGCAACCTTTTGCTTCCCCGTTTGCAAATTGTTATAAAAATCTCTCTGTACAACTATTTGCTTGCTTCCATACAGGAACTCGCGATTTGCAATTTATATTTTCAGACTTTACTGTTTGATGCTCTAAGAGAACTGAACTGTATTATATCTCGTACTCAGATTTTAGCCTCCTTCTTATATCATTTCTGATTCCAGACTGAATTCCTTTCGCGACCCAGGCTCCGTGCAGACTGCCGTTCCTTACGCGCGCGGTCTCCATTTCGGCTTTTCGACGAAGGAAAAGAACTCGCCGCCATTGTTGTCTTTGATAGCTCATATCGCTACAATTCAATTTTTATCCGCTAACAATTTAATTATTTAAAAGCAATTAATAGCCTAATTAATTGGCATTACAATATATATATATATATTGTAATGATAAAAGGGCAATTAAAAGAATTATAATTAGAGATTATTGAACTGAATTGTTACACATTGCGAACACACAACACACAGAGATAAAATAATAGACGAGAAATCAGGTCAAGATATTGTTGGTTTTAGTGCGCGTAATTCGATGGAGCAGCAGACAGCCATGAGACCTTGCTGAATACGGAAGGAACTAAAATTTAGCAGTCTGGTTTTTAACACCGACCAAGGTATTTAGCAAAGTATGTTCTCGCGAGTAACCAAGTAGCGGTTGAGCAAAGTTGATGCTTGGTAACGGCTGATATTGGTCTATTTAACATACGATATTGAAGAACTTTTAAAGTAAAGTCGACAGATATAAATGGAACGAAAGTTCTTGAACAATTGTGTCCGGTGGTCAATTGGCCGGAATTTAGCAAAGGGAACCATAAGTAAATTCAATGATACATGGCCTTTTGAAGTGTTCGAGGTGTAAGTGTGTCGCAAAATCTCTACGATTGTCCTGATAACGGTACAAACAGTGGGTAAAGAAAACATTTAAAATTCATACTGTAAACGTTAATAAAAGGTAGAATATCGTCAGATTTCGATTTCATTTCGTGTTATCTGATTACATTTTGAGAGTTCATTAAAAACATTTGTCAGTAGTTGAACTGTAAAATTAATTGTTATTTATTTAAAAGGCCCAATAAAGACCCTGAGGTAAGAGAAAAGGACATTTTTTGTATAAAATTGTTGATAGTTAAGCAAGTAATTTGTTTTTTAAGGTAAATAGTATATAATAAAATAATTGTTTAAGTAAATTCATTAGATAATTTTCAATGATTAGTTCAATTTAATTAATTATCTTCATATTTGAGTCACCACATTTTGATGCCTTAACGTGCGGACAATCAAATTATTTTATAATTGACGCCTTTCATTGTTTATTACAATATATATACTGTTATTGTAACATTACAATTTGATATTGTTGGATCATTACCTTTATCGGCGTCCTCTTCCCACGGAATATATTTATAGTTTGTTATTGTTATATGGATGGCACGCGCTCTAAGATTTGTAAAGCAGTTGCCGTGTAGATCTCGTCGGGGATAGAGCTCAAAACTTTGGAGTGTAAAAGTATTGTAAATGAAGTTGTTCGTCGAGAGTTGAGGGCCACTCCTGTAGAAATATATATTTCATTGCTCGATAATTAAATTGCATATAAATAATTATTTTGGTAATTTTATATACCATATAATAAACTGAAGGAGTCGATGAAAGGTCGGAGGTTACAGTATATATATATATATATATAAATATTGTGACAGAACAGTATAGTCAGTCACTATTGCGCTGCGCAAATTAATCTGTTTTAATTTTTTTTTTCATGCATTCTACTATTTCTCAGGTATTTTATTTGTTTACTGTTGACTGGTGTGCGTGGTGTGGTGCGCGACTGCGTGTATTATGAAACTGGGGCAATAGGACCCATAGGTTGTGCCGGATTCGGACCCACGTGGTCGAATCATCCGATTCGGCGACCAATGAACGGGGCCCCGAGGCGACCTGGCGAGTGACCCTCAGGAGTAAATTAATATATAGCGAGAGGCCTTGAAGTGACGTTGGTGTTTGGATTGCTGTTAGAAAAACCTCCACTATACCTCGCCGCTGCCGACCTGATCCCGGCCCGGCCGGACAACCCAAGTAGAAGCTGCCTGGACCCTACAGCACGCCTACGATCATCCTCGGTCGTACGAGCTTACAGCCAAGGAGGCCGGAAGACGTCGCTGCGACGGTCATCCCGGACGCCTGCTGCCAGCGTGTTGGCGACCCTCGCCAGTTAGCAACGCGTCATCCCACCATGATCCAGTGAATGCAGAGAGACAGACGTAACGTAGTATTTTAACGATTTGTTTTGTACTAGTGCTGAAACGAGCCGTTCCTTGATTATTTTTGGTAACATAATTGCCTTTGGAAAGATTAAAATGTACTCTACTGGTTGATGAAAATTATAAATGGTAAAGTATCTGGTGTCTCGAATTTTATTTACCGCACAGTCGAATCTGGTCACGTTCCTCAACGGTTTTCCTCAGTGATCCCCAACCTCATCCCTTATAAATTTTGCTTTACCTCCTGTCCCCAGCCGCGCCATTGCGTATCCGTCTCCAAAGGGGAAACGTTACAATATATATATATATATATATATTCGTCCTTCCGTTTCTCGACTCAATTTCTAATACGGGTAATTTTTTGGAATGAAATTACCAAACCAATTTGATTTGTAATTAATTTATTTCTCGAGCCATGATACATTCAACATCTTTAGGGCGTGGTTATTTATGACATGTTTATATTACACCAATGGGACCTCCGCCGCTTGACAAACTGCCGAAGTGCCTTGCTATGTCTCTGCACGCGCCTTACAACAACAATACTCTACTATGCGGCGCGGCAAACGGACACCGACAAAAGCAAAAAATCGACAATGCAACAATAATGTTACAATATATATTGTAATGATTAGACTTTATTACCATATATATAAAAAAAACTTTATTACATAAAAATACAAAAAAAATACATTAAAAAATTGATTGGGCGCCAGCAGATATACATATAATCTGCAAAAAATTAACATTAATTAGCTCCGACTTGGTTAATGAAATCCTTCTTCTCTATAAGGTAATGTGGGCGGCTCGGTGGAAATTCATAAACAGAGCTTAGTTCCGTACTGTGTAAAAAATTCTTTAACGTCTGGAAGCACTTAAATTAATGGTGACCCTACTTTATCAGCCGACTTGCAGCGGATCACTGGTCTTGTAGCACCTCACGATCTCCTTCTTTGGCCTCCACGCGACGGACGTCCATACGTCCATACTCCAAAACTTTTGTTCGTTACAGCTCGCCAAATTTTGCATCCTCTCGCCTCTCTCACTTCACTTTCAGTCCCCTCTGCTCAGTGCGGAGTATATACCCTTACTACGCACCCCCCCCCCTAAACGGTGCAAAAAAAAGGGACGCGTACCCTCAGCTTCTTGGGGCCTCTCCGGTGCACTTGCACCTTTAATTAATTCCTACGAGACTCTCTCAGGCCCGCGGACAAAGGGCGGCCATTTACCGATGTTATTCACTACAATACATGTATATATTGTAATAATTTAAAATAACTAATGATTGGCAAATTACAAATGGTTGTGGCTAAATAAAATAAGATTTTTACGGGACAATTAAACAAAATTTATTAACAAATAATATAATATAAAATAATTACACAATAATATTTAGAATCTCAGGGTCTTTACTGGGTTTGATAAATGGGTGAAAATAATTTAAATTAACTAACAAAACAATTAAAGAAATGAATAATCAAAGAAAAGAAAATAATTGAAGAACGATCTGACGTATCTTAAAGAAATGGTTTACAAATAAATTTAGAGTTCTTTTACTTACGGCCGACCAGGTCTCAATTTTGGGGTTTTCTGTGCACACGTTTTTGGGGGATATCACTGAATTTAAATTGGTTACAAAACACTTGTCGAAACTTTAGGTTCTCGCAGCTGGAAACGGCTACTCCTTCCGAATTAATGGTCAGTCAGATCATTAACAACTTCCTCTCGATGACATCGGTGACGGTCTCTTTACTTATTGAGTTTTTTTTACTGCGGCAGGAAATTATTAGGTTACTGCTTGTGGCTTTACTTATTGAGAAACTTTCCTGTAACCTTATTCGATGAATTACAGACTGAAAAACTTTTTGTTCAATTTTAACTTGCAACCTTTCCGTTTCGCTTCTCCTCGCTGACTGTGTCTGTTCGTCTCGTAGATTTTCGAATGCGTACGTCTTAACAATGGTTCTTTTGTCGCGTGCCGCCTGTGTTGCGGTGTATGCTTTATATTACTCTAATAATGAGTCCTTTACTTTGCAATTATAACAATGGATTAATTACTAATTACTACAATATATATATATATATAGTATTTAATTTTGTCTGTTTTTGGCTATTTCATCTAATTATTATATTTTTACAGACAAATTATATTCTTATTGATATTTGATTTTAGTTCCGGGGTTAAAATTCCCTTTATTAAGTTTTCCGCCGTTGGAAAAACACGCCAATCCGCATTGTAACGTCCGGTACTGTAAAATTTTAATTTTCTTAGTTATTGTTTCTCTATTTAAAGTTTTTCTGATTGACGGTCGTATTTAGTATTACAAATATTAATCAATGAAGCAAGCGATACAAAAAGGAAAGCGAATAAGCGCGTGCCAAGTGTTCAACAGAGTTCATCCTTAAAAATGTGTGGGGTCAGTTCAGTCGGCTGCTTTTATATGTTAAACCGGATCCATCTGCTTGACGTTCCAGTATTAAGCAGCAGTTATCAGTCGGCACAGCAGACTCGGACATTGATGTTGACCCCAGAATCTGTCTCTTGGCTGCGGTTCAAATTATTCTACGTTGTTTCTTTGTGGTTATATCGGCTGTAGAGCAAACAAATATGCATAGTCATACATTACATATTAACGTAACACTTTATTGAGAAACTATAAAAGCAGATAAACCAGGAATATGCAAATTGTTGACTTTTTACATTCACATTTTATTTTTCGTATTTCCTCTTAATGCATGTCCGATGAGGTAGCGAAAAAGTTATTTTCCTCTGGTTCTTTTAATTTCTTAAATAAAGATAATTTTTAGTCTCTGCGCGCTCAGAGAACATCAATAATTAATAAAACATGAAAATTTTATTGTAAAAAAATCCATTTAATACAAACATAGTCACTTAGATTTACTTATTATTCAAATTGAAATGAGGTCTGAAAACTATTGACTATTGTAGTATTGCCATTATTTTCGTGTTTTATTAACATGACGCCATCCACGGGGACTGAAAAGGATTCATATTTGTCCTCAACATTTCTTAATAACATGAATCAGTGAGGTTTACTTGTCATATTATACTTAATTGCTTGCTGTAGCATTATTTAGTGGAAGTTTCTTTTTATTTACGAAACGTGTATGCATTTTAGAATAACCGTAAGTACAGAAGAAATAACAAAGACAAAAATCACAGATTCCATTTTTTTTTAAGTAATTGTCTCTTTCTTTTAGTGTCATAGTTCTATTCCTTCAGATGCTCTTGGCTCGTTTACTATTTAAATGATATGATTAATTTTCAAATTTAACTGTGATATTTACGACGTAATAAATTATCAAACGCACAGCTATAAACTCAAGCCCGTCTAAGTTACAAAGTTTTTCCTCTTTTTTCTCGCTATAGTTATTTTCGACCATTTACAGCTCCTTCAGAAATGTCTTTTGACATAATCCGTTGCCTTCACTGTGTAAAACAGTTTCGATCATCATTAATTCTGATTGCAAATGTAGAGCTTTTGTTGTTTGTCCATGAAATACGGCATTACCACATACGAAGCGGTGGACTGATTGCGTATGTCTGGTGCGATTAACCGAGTACGAAATCATGGATTCCCCGCTTTGGCTACGATGGAGTGTTTCACGGCCGCACAAGATGGCCCCCATCCCAAAGTAGTACAGCTGTTTGTGTTGCTCAGCAAGGTCAACGAACGCCCATTCACGCCAGTCTAATGAATGGAGACCGTACTACGAGCGTGGCGCGACACGACGTCGCTCAAGGTTGGCAGTAGTAGTTATCTCTGGTCTGGGTCACGGCCGCGGGGTAAAAGACCTCGTCGTCATAAATACCGCAACCACAAACCTGGCGTTAAGTACAC
Organism: Zhengitettix transpicula; assembly: GCA_037074705.1. Taxonomy (NCBI): domain Eukaryota; kingdom Metazoa; phylum Arthropoda; class Insecta; order Orthoptera; family Tetrigidae; genus Zhengitettix; species Zhengitettix transpicula. The sequence continues at coordinate 202,882,729 of CM073591.1, forward strand.
TGGACCATTCTTTGGCTAAATATTACTCCATGAAATATTGTATTTACCATTTCAAGGTCAAACAAAAGTAAAAAATACAATATTTCGTGGAGTAATATTTAGCCAAAGAATGGTCCAGTGTACTATATATATATATATATATATATATATATATATATATATAGATAGATAGATAGATGGATAAATTAATGTGTGTCTGTCTGTGAGTTCATAAACCATTAATCAGATTGCGATGAAACTTTGGTAAGTTGTGCGCCCGCTCGCGAAGATTTATGTCGGCCTTTCGAAGCGTTAGGCAACTCCCAATGGTTGAACGGAGGTGAAATTTTAAAACATTCTAACACGGCCGATATTAGCGTCGATGAATTACTTTTATGGGTCTATGTGATGAATTGTTTCTATCGATATATATTTACTGTATAATTTCAACCCCTTTAAGTACCAATAACGGAACGGATGGAGGGGCGTTACCTAAAAGAACGCGAAACAACCGAGATTGGTGTCAAATCCAGTGCTATAGAAGTCAATGAGGTTAATTCTGACATTCACGATGTCAGTTAAGTCGTAGTTCATTTCCCTAGTTGTGGGGGTGGGGGACGATGTAGGTGAAAGACCGTTACATGAAAGTAGTGAATAAAGAACGGATACTGGGGTTATGGAAGTCTCTTACTTTAATTCTGACATTGGAAGGGGCGATACAAATTTCCGTTTACAATATTAAAAGGGAAGACCAATTTCTTTCCAACTTTATTCACATGTTAGTTACGATCCAGGAACAAACACTGAGGGTTTTAAGACACACTTACCGCCTCTAAGTAGCATCATTCATAAACGCCTATTATTAGCGTCGAATAAAACGATTTCTGTGTCACTTAATTTGATAGTGTCAATATATAATTTTTAAGTGAATAATTTCAACTACAAAAGCCAAGGAAGGGAAGCACACTTAACGTATGAGTGATGGTAATATTAGTGTCGATTCAGGGGTTATAGGAGTCGCTCAGTTTAATTCGCGCATTAACCATGGTGATTAATGAAATTTTAGTTTCTCCATGTGGATGTTAGCCGCGGTTAACAAAAGATTACCCGGAGTAGTATCGACCCTCTTAAGTTACCAGGTAATTTTTTTAGTTTCTTAGGGTACTAGCTATACATTGGTCTCTATTTATTTAATTTTGGTACATCCAGAGCCACAGTACGAGAGTTCGAGCACTTACTATATTCGGCACAGCCCTGGAGAGACAGTTACCTCAATATTTACTGAATCATGAACTTTTGATAGATATATTGTAGTAACCAATTTATTAAAATAAAGTCACCACGTTGCGGTGCCAATTAATATAATGTTCAATTTTGAAATATAACAATGAATCCCACGATGTGGGCTATTAATGTGAAGAATATTAAATATCCATCATTTACAGATCCTCTAATACCCTTTCATACATGATTAAAGACCATAAGGACTCACTTGACACCTACAACAAACATTGTGTTGTTTACAAAATCTCTTGCTCTAATTGTAATTCCAGCTACATAGAGCGAACTAAACGTTCCCTTAAATCACGTATCAAGGAACATATATCTAATATCAAACTTCCCATTGAAAATCAATCTGTAGTATCCAAACATACCGTCAATTCTAAACATACATTTGATTGGTAAAAATTGTGGTATTTATATTATCCTATTGTCTGTATTTGGCTATCTTTCTTATTCATGATATATTATGATTTGGTAAATGAAATAACTTTATATTTAGTTAGATTTTATAACAAACCTTTACATAGATGCCACAGCTTTATTCAAATTCTTAATACCTTCAGGTTCACTTATCGGGCCTCTAACAATAATGCAATAATGGTAACTCGCAATTAGTTAACAAAAAATATTACAGAATATTGAATTAAATTTACATGAGTAATATTAACATAAGAAAAATCTATAGATTTTTGAAGGAATTTTATGAAATCTTAATAAATATGACGGTACGCAATTTTATAATGATTTAGAAATTTTTTTTTGTACATACCAAACATCAGAGCAACTCTCATATAACACTACTTATTCACTTCACCGATAATTTAAAAGATTTTAATTAACAGGCCACGGTATTTCACTTTTCACACAACCTACGTCAGACGCTTAAACGTCTATCAACACACAAGATCAACAGTTCATTTCCAACATTTCCGCGAACAGTAATATTTGTTGATAGCAGGGAAAATTGAATTACTATCTCCAATAGCGTTTAAATTTATATAATTCCTACAAATATCAGTTCAATCCCATCCAGTACTAATTTCTTTACAATTCACACGTAATTGCTTCAATTTCTCTCCAATAATTTTAATAGCTGTCTTTACATTCGTCGACTTTTACTTTTACAACCTCCAAAACTCCTTTACTTCTTCAACACTACCGGGCCCAATCTCTCCCACTTGGCCATCGGCGATTTCTCTCCTCCTCTAAACGCAGACTCAACTTTACTAACTCAATTCATATCGCAGACTGTATTTTACTGTCTCAGTTCATATCGCAGACTGCACTGAACTATCGTCAAAGATTTTCCGCGTCACACATTTCCGACAATAATTAGTTTGAAAACTCAACGCTGACTGTTGCAAACAATACCTGAGCCACAAAATTATGCTGAAAATACAAATATTAAATAAATTATAGAAATAACTTTCATTATACACATTAGTATCCGTAATTTGTTTCATTTTCACGTTGGTATTCATTAAAATATAATTTTTAGTCCAGTGAATCATCCTGTCGTGTAGGCTCGCATGATGCCAACGGAAACGAAAAATATAGTTCAACTTGAAGACATTTTCTATATCGTTATTCTTAAAGTTTGTTTTTCCCTCAGAGAAGATTTCACAACAAAATAAGAATGATCGAACAATGCACAATGCCTTTACAATAAAAATTAATTTTTTAGTGAAGAAAATTATCTGACAATTGTAATATGAATTAATTAATATATGGACTTGAGTCATTAAATGTGTTTATTAACAAAAATAATTAAAACAGGCCGAAGTTTCTTCACTTTTAATCTTTGAGTTAGAAATTAATAACACAGGTATTTATAAAGCTTTTTTAAGTACAATTACAAAACATTTTAATTAATTTAAATTAACTTACAATATTGTACATAAATGACGCGACTTTTTTTGTTACTTTTAGATTAAAATCTACTACAAATTTTACTCCAGAATTTCGAAGTCATGCAAGTTCAAACATCTTCAGTTTCGTTTACAGTAATAAAATTGATGCATCAGCAAGATTTACATATTCTTTTGGAATTTTAAAGTGCTCATCAATTTGTCCATATCAATTTGATCCTGCTTGTAAGTCTCCGACGTCACAAACGTCAAATTGTGTAGGATTGGGAAGTTCTATTTTTCTATTTTAAAGTCTCCTTCAACATTTAAATAGATAAAAAGACCTACATTTAACAGTAACATCGTCCCTGCGATATTGCAAGTCAGCTCACTGGGGTTGATAATCATCAAATAATCAATGAGTGTGATAATCTCCCTCCATGTCCAATGTTAAGAAACATTAATAATAAGAACGATAGCCAAATATAGACAAAAGAAGTAATAATATAAATAGCACACAACGATTTTGGAACCTTTTTCGTTTCTTCAGGTGCAGAAAAAACGTAAGAGCCTAGAGAAAGACAACTACACGAGTCACTTAAATAAATGTGAAAAGTAGCAAGCTAGAAAACTTATTATAAAATTTAGAACATTATAATTTCACAAACACAACGGCTGAGATGAAGAGGACCCAATCAGGGAAGTTTTTCAGATTTAGTTTATAAATAGGCTACTATAAATTTGCTTCTCATACTTTCGATTCTTCGTGTCGAGCGAGAAAGTTGTTCCAATTTTCTGAAACACTCATTTAAATCAAAATAAGAAGACTAATTCATACTTGAATTTCGGTTGCAGCTTGCTACGTAATTTCTGAGTAGTTTACTGAAGGGATAAGTTTTTCAAAATGAAGACAAGCAAAATGAATCGCAATGGAATGCGCCTTTACCGGGTGTATTTAACTTTAATCCGGTTTGCTCATAGATTGAGTTAATGATTATATTAAACTACTATGGACACTATATTATTTCAACAATAGTTAGTACACATTATCAGACACTTCATACAACAACAAATATTAGTCTTTTAATAACTAGCTTTTTGCCGAAAAAAAAGCATATGCGGGAAGCTCAGCTTTTATGCTTCAATTTGAAGAAATCGGCTACAACTTCGCATCAAATTATTGTACAGACCTATGGTGACACTGGAGGAACCGTCGTGGAGGAATTGGTTTCGATTGTTCAAATTTCAAAGACGACAATTTCGACCTGAGCGACAAGAAGCGTAAAGATCAGCCAGGGAAGGTTGAGACTCATCAATTCCAGACTATGCTCATAGCTGGGGTTAGTGATCTTATTAAGCTTTTATGGACACGACATTAATTTTTTATGAATTTGACATTTGCCAACAATAGTCAGTGCACATTATCAGCAATTTCATATAACGACAAACATTTTTCCTTTGGTAATAATGTCTAGTTTTTTGCCAAAAAAAAGAGCATATGCTGAAAGCTCTGCTTTTCTACTTAAATTTGCAGAAATCGTCTGCCCAATCGCAGACCTATGGCGACAGTGCTTTATTGGAAACAGCGTCCAGAGATTGGCTTCGTCGGTTCAAACTTCAATGGCGGCAATTTTTACCTGAGCGACAAGAAGCGTAAAAATCAGCCAGGACGATACCGAATCGCAAAAAAATGCTCGCCGAGCACTTGGGTGATACTCAACCAGCCATTTCCATGCGCCTACGTGCCATGGGAAAGGTTCAAAGGATCGGAAAATGGGTTTCCCTTGAATTGAAAGTCATTGTCGTTGCGTTTTCGTCGCTTTGGAGTTTGGTCAACTGACAAGTACAGTTATGTCGCTCTAGGCTCTTCTTAGCACCTTATGGAAGAAACAAGGATACCAGAAACGGTCTGCGGTATTTATATTACCCTTTTTGTCGGATTTGGCTATCTTTCTTATTCAATTGTCCTAATTTACTTGGTGGCACTCAACTGGGAGGCTTTTATCCGGTGTCGGTTATTCGTCAGGTCTGGTCACTTCCTGTTTTCGTCGATGAACCCTGAGCTCGTTGATCAGCTCTTAGATTATTTTCAAGACGTCCAAAAATAGCTTGTTGAGTGGTTTGACTCGAAAGTAAATATTTTTTTTGGTGTGGTATCCCCAAATTGGCCGAGTGATGGGATAAATATGTAGCTAGCAAGGGCTGGTACTTTGAAAAAAAAATTTATTATATAAAAAACATTTGTTATTCTGACTAAAAAACAGCGAATTTAATCTAATACACCTGTTATTTATTAGGAAATTGTAAATTCTCGGATAAATAATTAACAGCGAACAGACATGTTTGGAATTTCTGTGAATTATCATGTAACATAAAACAATCGTTATCATCTTGTTGTGTTTTACATTTATACCATTTACGCAGAAGAAAGATTATAGTGTTCTCTTTGTAAGTCAACGTAATAATAAATGGTATTTCATCCAAACTACCTTGGGTACTCTATATGACAGTAATCAACTTCCCTTTTATAGTTTAGGAAAGCATAGAGTTATCTAGTCTCTGGGTTATATTTGTGGGTATTTGCACGTCATTATCATATGTGATATGGAAATATATATATATATATATATATATATATATATATATATTGTAGTACACAAATAATTAAATGAATTAATGGTTGGCCACACGTTGATGCGCCAAATTATGTAATAATCAAAAAAAAATTAAAATGGCTAATTAACGGATGAATTTATTTATTAAATTTAAATGAAAGGATGTTAAATAATTACCTCAGAAAAAAATCGATTTATTTCAAATAATAATAACAAATTTTCTTGCTGTGATTATTTTACATTAGTGTTCTTACTATTTTACAAACTTATTTACTCTTGTCTCAGGGTTGTTAATTGGGCCTTTTAAATAAAGAACAAACCTTTCCTTAATTCAAATTAACAATAAAAATTTACAACATACAACTTGATTTGAATTAAACAATAAATGAACTTGAATCCGAAATCTGACGACCTATCCTTATTTAATTATATAAAGTATCTCTCTACTTACAGTTTTCTTTACTGGTAACAGGCATTCGTTTGGGCGCTTTGATACACTATACACTATTTACATGTAACAGGCCGTCATTTCACAGAATTTAATTTATTTCAAATCACCGTCCAAAATTTTATTTTCACCTGACGCAATTACTCCGTACAACACTGTGGACCACTCCATTAACTCCCTCTCTCTCTCCAGCAAATATTGTAGTTCTTGTTCTGATTAAGGGTCAATCAGAATGTTATCCACTCCTTCTCGACGAAATTTTTGTAACTGGCTTTACTTGGTGAAGTTCTGCCTGCGGCTTTACTTATTGAAAATTTTGCCTGCGACCTTTACTTGATCGAATTCTGTGTCCAACCGCTCTTAATGAAAACCTGCCTGCAACTCGCTGGATGAAATTCTGTGTGCAACTCTGTTAATGAAATCTTTCCTGCCACTCAATTAAACGCTCGCCGCCGACAAAGGCTCACCTGTATATGTTTTACCCATTGTTGTGTTTATATTCTCGCCGATAACAATTTACAGCAATTTCCCAATTATTAATTCTCTAATTGCCTCTAATTATTATTACAATATATATATACATATATATATATATAAGGTGGCATCAAGTCGGTCGGGCTCTCGGTACTTGTCACACGCCATTCCTACTTCATACTTTGTTCAGAGCAGGGAATTTGAGTTTTTAATAAAACCTTTAGTTAGGAATATATTAAATAAATGCCTGAGAGATGTTTGTGTGTGTTTCACTGTAATTATTTGAAATTCGTCCCTGAACTGCACTCCAAAATTCACACATTTATTATGAATTAATATAATATTGGATGTAATAATGTGCTGAAGTACATTTCAAATTTGGGAAAGTACAGAGGTAAAATAATAATCCGAATTCAAATAAAATTTTGAGTTGTTTGTAAATATGTCCAAATAATGAACACTATACATAAACAGTAAAACAACTGCAATCATGTAACCAACATAGAAACAAATAAATAATACAGGGTGTGTCGGAAAGATGCTGTCTAAACACTACATATCCAATAGCTTTCATCAATTGAATGATTAAATGTTACGCAAGAGTATATATGAAAAAAACACTTCTGGTAACTTGAGATCTGCCAACTTTGTTTCGAACTTCCAACACAGATCTTAATCCGTAGTCCAGTTCACAGCGACTTCACTGTAGTATAGTATGTAAATGGCATAAAAAACGTAACGTTTCTTCGTTACGGAAAACAAATTGGTAGCAATTTATTAGGACTAGTTGAATTAAGTACTCATAGGTTAAACTAAAATATACTTTATAGTTTTTTAAACCTATAATTATAAGTATCGGTCTGTTAAAATAGATTGAAAATTAAAAGCTGGACTGATGTTTTTAATACAGCCTCGTTTTCTCATTCAACATTCCTGTCCCGTAGAAAAGCAGTTTTATCTCGACTGGTTCACTTGGTTCACTTTGTGACTCAAGAACGTTTAGTCGTGTTTTGAAATGAGTCACATCGACGTTCGTCAGGAAGACAGTGTATTTAAGTATATCGTAAAAGTGAATAAAACATTTTTATTTCTGGTAACATAAAATTCGTAAAAACTTTGGTGACACAAAATTCGGAAATTAGAAGGTTAGAATAATTATTTTCTGGAAGGATATTTATTTAGGGGTCGTTATTTTTGTTTATTTCAAAACCATTAGTAAGCATATTCAGTAGTATTAGTCAAAAATTTAATATTTAAAATAAACATACGAACCTTTTAACCTAGGTAATAATAAAATATTTTGGCATATTTATACTCTAATGCATGTTTTAGATGTTTACTCTGTTGTCTATTTCTCATTGTAATGTTTCTTTTGTTAACTGAGATTGTGACGTGTCACTTTTTAATTATGTAACGCGGATTTAGATGCCTGTGATGTGGACACTGTGTGGAGCAAGGAACGCGCTGCATTACTGCTAATATATTAAATTTTCCTTAGTAAACGTTGCGAATAATTTTCATTGTGATAAATAATCTGTTGGATTTGTTGAACAGGTGAAACGTTAATTTGGTTTTGGAAATTAAGGTCTTATGAAATGGCATAAAAGCATATGAAAGCAAAGAGTTCTATGAGCGAGCACGGCAAAATAATAGAAAAACAGTAAAACAACAATTGATGAATTGTTAAGAACAGTTGTTGGGAAAGTTCTTACGCCGAAGGAAATGTATGTATGTAATGTAATAGTGAATTAGTAGAAAATCTATATAAGTTGTAGATGATTTGCAATATTAATAATTATTATGAATATTTAATATAATTGAATAATTATATTACTGAAAAAAAGTAACCAATGAATTTTTTAATGAATGAAATACCTACATTTATAACATATAAGACGAATTTCAGATTATTCTGAAATAGTATTTTAATAATTCCTAATCACTTTGTGATTTAATTTACTTGATAATAAATTAATTTTGGCATAATTTTTCATGTTTTTTTTTAGGGCAACAGGCTACATGAGGGTGATCCACATTTGGCAACTCCCCTTTAATAGCATAGGAAGGGATTAGAAAGGGGTGATGGAAGGGTAGAGAAAGGTATCCCAAGGGTTACTACGGCCACCCGGCTATGGTTTAAGGATCCTACCCAACATTCGCCTAAAGAAATGCAGGGAAAACCCTAGAACAACCTGCATTAGGTAGGTCGTGCATTGGGTACTTGTCCCACGCCCTTCAGATAGCGGGAGAGGAGTTTGCTGTGGGGACGCAGCATTCCATTCTCCGTGCCTCGACCAGTTTAGGAGACAGCTGGCCGACTATTCCAATGGGAATAGCGGACAACTCTTACCGTATGCCCTAGGTCTGTGACGCCGAAACATACACCTCTCAGAACAGGCCGAGGTGCCTCGGTTTGTGGGAACCTTAGTTCAAAAACGGAGATTTGTTTTAATTATCACATAGAATTCGCTTGTTGATTGCTGCTGCGAGAGACGGACCAAAATTTGCCCGTGTCAACATCGTAACTAAACGGTACCTGACTGATTACATAGCCAGATCAAACACCAAGAAATATATTGAACTTAGTATGATAAGTTTCTCACGTGTCGGTGACGAAACTGCATCAAATAATCATGCATAGTGCTAGGGGAATAAAAATGTTATATTCACGGCTTTAAGTTAGACAAAGAGGCTCATGATCATAATTCATGTTTGGATTTGTAAATAATAAAGAAGCAGGTACGTTAAATAATAGCCGATCTTAAAGAAAAATTATGTACAGATTTCTATGTAAATGAATGCAGGTGGATTAAGAACTCTGTAATACATATATTGTTTTTGAACTAAGGTTCCCACCGAAAAGGTAAAGTAAGCCTGCGAGAGGATTTCTCGCAGGTGAACCTTCCCAGAGAGCTCTGGCGGGGGCTACCTTTGGGGATGCTCTCACATCTCTCTGGTTTTTTTGAACTAAGGTTCCCACATGCCGAGGCACCTCGGTCTGTTTTGAGAGGTGTATGTTCTGGGGTCGCAGACCTTGGGCATACGGCAAGAGTTGTCCGCTATTCCTATTGGAATACTCGGCCAGCTGCCTCCTAAACAGGCCAAGGCATGGCGAGGGGTAAGCTGCGTCCCCACAGCAAACTCCTCTCCCGCTATCGGAAGGGCGTGGGACAAGTACCAAATGCCCGACCTACCCGATGCAGGTTTTTCTAAGGTTTTCCCTGCATTCCTTTAGGCGAATGCCGGGTAGGATCCTTAAAATATAGCCCGGGGGCCCTAGTTAACCCTTGGCTACCTTCCTCTACCCTTCCGCACCCCCCTTTCAAATCCCTTCCTATGCTATTAAAGGGGAGTTGCCCTAAGTGGATTACCCTCATGTAGCCTATTGCCCTAAAAAAAAAAAAGGTTCCCACCTCGGCCTGTTCTGAGAGGTGTATGTTCCGGGGTCGCAGACCTTGGGCATACGGTAAGAGTTGTTCGTTATTCCCATTGTAATAGTCGGCCAGCTGCCTCCTAAACTGTTCGAGGCACGGAGAAGGGAATGCTGCGTCCCCACAGCAAACTCCTCTCCCGCTATCGGAAGGGCGTGGGACAAGTACCCAATGCCCGACCTACCTGATGCAGGTTTTTCTAGGGTTTTCCCTGAATTTCTTTAGGCGAATGCCAGGTAGGATCATTAAAATATAGCCCGGGGGCCCTAGTTAACCCTTGGCTACCTTCCTCTACCCTTCCGCATCTCCCCTTTCAAATCCGATCCTATGGTATTAAAGGGGAGTTACCCAAAGTGAATTACCCTCATGTAGAATGTTGCCCTAAAAAAAAATTAAATTAGATTAACAAGGGAATGAAATTGAAATTAAACCAAGTTTTTAAAAAGATAACAAAGATTATTTATTTGAAAAAATTTAATATAGTTGAATTTACATGATATATTTGGAAGTAAATGCTTCAGCTTTTATGAGATTCTAAATTTAAGAGCCGCTTATAGGGCCTTTAATAAAGACATTGATTTGAAAATTTCACCAAGTTAGAAAAGAAAAATATTAATTTAAATTTACAAATTATAATTTTATACCAAAACGAAAACTATAGAAATCTGATGAAGTTATTTAAATCTGGAAAAGTTATAAAAATCTGGTATTAAACGATATTTACGTAAAGATTTACAGAAGAAAGTTTTTTTTTGTTTTTACATACCATTTATTTTAGCTGCTCTGGTTTGTGCACACGTGATTATTTAATTTTTATAGACCACTAATTTCATTGACAGCACTGATTTTATTATCGTCTCACTTTCCAATACTTTGGGCGCCTTCCTACTTTGCTGTCATATGGTCACATTCAGTTTTGCTGTAGAAAATATTTAATAGAAAAAAATGATGATATTCAGGCCATTCTTAGCTGAATTCGACCACCACAGACTCTCGCCATGCTCCCAGAACATACGTGACTATTTCAATCAGTCATACTGCTCTCTGAATATCTAAGTTTTCTGAGTACATACTGTTCTGCCTCACAAACACACACTCACTCTGCTCTCTAAATATCTGAGTGACAGACTACTAAAAGTTCTGAGTATCTTATATCTTGTCTTTTCGACAATACACCGTAGCAACCATTATAGTCTCCGCATTCTCGCGCTAAACAATGCTGTTATTTACAATGCTCTGGTCTCAAAGTTACGCCGTCAATAATTAAATAAACAATTTATTATAAAACATTTTATTACGCACTTGTAATCTCTACAATATATATATATATATATGTATATTGTAATAAGCAAAAATAAAATAATAATAATTATTGAAATGATTTTGCCCCACGTTGAGGTCGTCATTTATGTAATAATTAGTAAATAGTTCCAAATTAAGTGCATTGATTGGCCACACGTTAAGGCATCAAAATATGGTACTCAATAATGAAGATAATCAATTAAATTGAATTAATAATTGAAAATTATCTAATGAAAGGAACATGAAATAATGACATTTATTTAATTTAATTAAACAATTAGTTTATTATACACAATTATTTTACCTTACAACACAAATTACTTGCTGAACTTTACAACAATTTTTTTATACAAAAATGTTCTTTTCTATTACCTCAGGGTCTTTATTGGGCCTTTTAAATAAAGAACAAATAATTTTACAATTTACTGTTGATAAATATTTTTAATAAACTCACGAAATGAAATCGAACTCTAATCGAAATGAAATCGACATCTGACGATATTCTACCTTTTATTAACGTTTACAATTTGAATTCAAATGTTTCTTTTTTACTCACTGTTTGTACTGGTACCAGGGCAATTTGTAAAAGTTCTGCAACGCACTTTCACCTCGAACACTTATGAACAGGCCATGTAACACTGATTCTATTTTATTATAGTTTGTAGACACTTAAAAATTCTGTTGATGTCTTTCTCATTTAGTATGTTTAATTGTTTGTCGATCCCACGCCGCTCGCTAATACAACTCAATGCTTTTTCCTCTGATTTCCTACTCCATTAATTTTAGTTCCATACTCAGCAATGTCTCGTGGCTGACTGACAAATTTTGATTCCTACCGTACTCAGAATATATATATTGTAGTAATTCGTAATTAAGGCATTGTTCTAATTGAAAAGTTGAATTGTAGAGGACTCATTATTGGTGGATATAGCGGACGCCGCAACAAACCGGCAAGGCAAAGAAAGCATTGTTGATCGGTCGAGAAGGTTTTACGCGCTCAAAATTTACGAGACGAACGAATAGTCGGGTAATAAGCAGCAAGGAGAACAGACCAAAATTCTAATTCATGAAAATTTGAACAAGACAGTCGGGCATAGAACAGCGAGGTGTAAAGTCTACAAAATTCTAATACACGAAAAGTTGAACAATTTAGTCAGTCAGCAGCGAGAATGAAAACGGTCTAATTTAAAGAACGAGAAAGTGTTCCAGTAACCAGTACGCTGTTATATCAAAAATGCAGAAATTGAACTAGTTTTCAGTCAACAGACAAAACCAATGAGGGGCATTTTCAACAAAAATCCACGAGACCTACGAATCCAGTTTGCAGTAAATCATCGAGAATCGACAAATTTATTTTAAACCAACTGACAAACTACGCTAATTAGAGTCTGTGAACATTTAGAGTCTGTGAGTACTTAGAATCAGTGATATCCCCAAAATTGTGCACGAAAAGTTAAAATGAGACCTGGGCTGCCGTAAGTAGAAAGAAAACTTTAAAATCATTGTAAACCACGTTTAAAAGATAAACGTCAGATCGTTCTTTAATTATCGATAAAATGAGATCTTTAATTATTCAGATCATTCTTTATTTCTTGATAAAAATTGAAATTGTTTAAATTCAACCTTTGGTATTATTTCTTCAGCAACAAATTTCGTCTACGTTCAGACGCATTGATTCCCATATAAAGTAAATGTTATTTTTGTGATTTTGATTATATAAATTCTGCCATTATCAACCCCAGTTCAAGACCCTGAGATCCCAAATATTTTGTGATTTGAATACTTGTTTTAAAATTGTTAATAAATCTTTTTTAATAGTTTTCACGTAATAGTTCTTTTCATTTAAAAACGCCACATAATTCATATCTTGAATTATTGTCAAAAGATAACAAAAGCTAGTTAATAAATTATTACAATATATATATATATATATATATATATATATATATATATATATGTGTGTGTGTAAATAAAAGTTTGTTATTTAATATGTTCACCTCATCAACTTTCTCCATAAGTATCATTAAGTAATTATTCATGCCATATGTTCTAGTTATTCCATTCAAGATATATCTGCAATCAGGCAATTACATACCATTACAAGACATGAGAAGTATTGAATTTTGTCGCAATGTTGTAAGTTGTTTGTGAACAATGTTTTTGAAGATTAGAATATGCTTTGAAAAATATGTACACATCTATTGTTTGAATTGCGTAATTGTGTGAGGACTTTAGTGCAACTTGTTTTCAAAATGAAGTGTTATTAATTACAACTTATTTCGTAACTACCTCGTATACTAGTAATTGTGAAGTGACTATGAAATTCATTTTAGATCCAGAATTGAATGTTCTAAAGTAACACTTGTACATTTTTTGTGCTCTCTAATACGTTATTATTCTAGATGGTAATAAAGCAAACTGTACACAAGAAGTTTATATTGTATTTTCTTTGGAATAAATTAAGTTTTTTCATTTCGCGCAAGAATTTTCTTTAGTTGTGTTGTTTCAAATAACAGGTGAAAATTTTACGACTTTCTCGTAATAGCTGCATTTTCCACAGCCGGTAAAACGAAGGCGTATGTTTGGGAGTGACGTGCAATGAGTAATGTCCTCGTCACCGTTACGAGTAACAGGATAGACTGAAATGTGGATCACTCAGTGATAAGTAAAGCTTGTTATCAGTTCCTCGTAACTTCCACGTGGCTCTTCCAATGTGAACTCGCATCTGACTCACGACTCTCTTAATAACCTGCCTATTACTCGAGCCGTTATGTTATCATAAAGTAATAGAAAAATCGTCAGAGTGATATGTACCAAATTTACCGTCAAATAAATGGAACAATTCAGTTATTTTCTTGGTTCAGACACTATTTGTTAGAGTATTTGTTACTGGAAGAGCACAATCCAATAGGATTAATATCAACCAAGATTTTAATTACGGATACTAACAGTGAATTGATGAAAATATAAAAGCGTCTTTATTAGCCGTACACTATAGTCCGTTTAAAATTAGAAGTCTCCTGGCGTGTGCTTGTGGAGTTAGGCAGCAGCGCTGACACGCACGACACACGGCTTATACAGCTCAGTGAAACAGTAGGGAAAAAAAGGGTGACGAACTCTAAAGTTCGTCACCTTGTTTGTGCGGTGAGTCGTACTTACAGCTCTTACGATTTTGAATCACGCGACGAAAGCAACGAGGATTGCTGAAACGTTGTGTAATACTTATTTTCTCACTTAATTTTGTCAATTACTTCTTTTTCTAAAGATGCAGGAAAAATACTTTTTGATAAAATCAATGATTAATTTAAAAATCTTTATTAGTCCTCAAATAATATAAATATAAATTATAAAGTCCTCATTCGTCTCACGCATAATCTGTATATAATACTTTGTAAATTTTATATAAATAACAGATGAATGTGGAATGTGATAAAGCCGAAAGCTCCTGTTTTACATTATTTGAAGACTAATAAAGGATTTTTAATTCATCATTCTTTATCTTATTAGAGTGATGAATTTACTTCTATTTTATAATTTAAGGATGCATTTTATAATACTGTAATATACTTAGGGGGGTATTTAAAGGATGACACACAATTTTAACTAATAAAAGATTTATTATAATAAGGGGAATTACTTTTCTCAGGACATATGCATGAGACTGAAAAATAAATTATTAAATTACATCAAAAGTTCATAACTTGTGGGCGTCGTGTAGTAGAAATTCCTTATACTCGGCACAGTTCAGAAATAAACCCTGTTTATAGCGTTGCCTGCGTCCGGTCAATGTGTCGACTCTCCCTCCAGTCTTAACCCCAGTTTTAGTGACCAGGACGATCATAAACTAATCTTAATTTTGCAGAGTTCGTGTTGCAATCAAAAGAACATCAAATTTAAATTATATTTCTTTATTGATATTGTTTAATTATAGAGCATTATTTTAAATAATATTTTTGATATTTAATATATAAATGTATGTTCTGCTTCACGACATCAAAATGAAAATAATTTAACATTTGTTTTCAAGTTCTCCCAGTTATTTAATTGTTATTTCCTGAAAGCGTTCGTAATTTTAGGACGAAACGTCGTTTATATAATAAATTTTTATATGAATGAATGAAATTTTTCATTAAAACTTAATTTTCTGGCTTCACTAATATTTATGTTATACTTTAAGAATGTCAGATAATTTATAATCAGTTTAAGAATTAATTTAACACTAACAAATTTTCATTTAATTATATATTCTAAAATATGTGTAATGCTTAGCTTTTATCCTTAATCATTTTACTGTGCTCCCTTATGTTAGTCGCCGAAACTATTGTGTTTATGACAATATTACTCAGAAAGAAGAGGTTTAGCAATATCATAATATCATCCGTCTGTCAAAATGTTCGCTCCTCAGAACAAAACGGTCGTGTAGTGGTCAGCGTTACTGTCACACATCAGAAGGGCTCCGGGTTAGAATCTTGCCTACGGATGTCGTGAGTGCATGTTTTCATACTGAGAAGCTTCAATAAATTTATTCCACGACAAGAGCGTAGAAAGTCGCTAATGCAGTTGCTAAAGAATATATATATATATATATATTGGTTTTGCTTAATTTATTGATTGTGTTACATAGAGGTGCAAGAAAGAGTTATACATTATTAAAGTATTATAAAAATGAAGAACGTTCCAATACTTTGATTCCTTGGGCAGGGATTTTTTTTTTTGCAGAATAACGTCCTAAGGATATTTCTCTGAATGGTGGCAACTTCTCTACAGCAGCATAATAAGAAATAGAAAGGGGGAACAAGGCAGTCAAGGGTTAGGTACGGTCTACTGGTTGTAGGTTACCGATTCTTCCCGGCACTCGCTTTAACGTGTAGAAGGCGAAGCCCTAGAGAAAACAGAATCAGGTAGGTAGAACATTGCTTCGTCCGGATTTTAAAAAGTTGAAACTTAAAATAATATATTTTTACGGGTGAAAAAAATCTATGTTATCCAGAGAAGACGAGAATATGATCTTATGGATAGAGCCAAGAAATAACTCAAAGTATTAAATAAAAATACTGGATTTGTGTACAATGGATACTAGGAACGTATTAAATAAAAAGATAGACCCAAGCCCTCAACTTAGTAGGGTATATTTATAGCTGACACCCTAAACAAAATTTTTATCGCCATATGAAGGAATGGTAATCAGATAATGTAATTATAAAATATATGATAAGGATATCCATGATTTTTAATAATGTGAATACATTACATACTATGATATTCATAATATACATAATATGAACTGCTAGTATTGTTTGTTCTTTAAGGTTATGAATTCTACCCGGATTATAATTTGTGGTAGCAAAAATTGTTTGCAATTCGCAACATTATTCCCAGCAGTTTATCATTCATTCCATTCATTAAATTTCAGAAGTATTATAATTATTACGTACGAGAAAAATAAAATTAAGTTCTTGATATATGAATTTTAACGTCTGTTTAAATAAATTTTATGATAAAACACCCAATAAAAGACAATGAAAAAATATTTTATTTTATTGATTAATTTTTTACAACACGGTTCGGTCCTTATGTGGATTCTCTTCTGGCAAAAATAACAGAGTAACAGTAAATACAGAGATATGTAATTTATAAAGATATTATTGTAGGAAAAATAAAAAACTTAATTATTATAAATATGCGATACAGATCAAATAGAAAATAGACAAACATATTGGTATTGCCAATTAAAAACACTAACGATTAATGAAATATGGATATGTAAATATCACGTAATGGAGGTTTGTCGGATAAAATGAAGGAGTAGAAGACTTACAGTTTACTCATATAAAATTTTATTTTACAAACGACGTTTCATCCTAAAGTCAGAAACTTTTCAGTTATGATAATTAAACAATTCAGAGAGCTTAGAAAGAAACGTTAAATCATCTTAATTTTACAGAGATTGTGTTGGCATCCGACACAAGAAAAAAGCACATCAAATTTAAAATCTATATTCTGTTAATATTTATTCATTATGGAGAATTATTTTAACGAAATATATATCTTATATTCTACACCATGATATTAAAATGAAACTACTTTAACATTTGTGATTAAGTGATATATTTATTATATACATATTATATTAATAACAATGATGGTCTTAGGATCATTTTAATGTATAACATTAGTCTACATTGATAATTGTTTTCTATTTAATCTAATAAGTAAATTTGCAATATTTTTGTCTACTTTCTACTTAATCTGCATCGCTTCCTTAAATTATAATTTTTCCCTAACAATAATATTTTTATAATGTACATATCTCTGTGTTAACTGTTACTCCGTTATCTTTGTCGAAAGAGGGTACACATAAGGACCGAAACAGGTAGTAATTTAATTAATTAATAAAATAAAATATTTTTTAATTTCCTGTTTTGTCATCAAATTAAAATTAAGTTCATTAACATCACATAATCAATCAAGCAGTGTACTATGCCCCGGAAAAGTAGACATTGGGCATACCGAAAGAATCATGCGTTGATGCGTTGAGCAGCCTGGTGGAGTCATGGAGGAGAGAAAGTTGCGCCATCTCCATTCATCGGAAAGGCGTGGGACAAATACCGACAGCCCGTCCTACATGATGCTGATTTCTCTAGGGTTTTCCCTGCACACGTTAAGGCGAGTGACGGTCATGTTCCATAACCTCCAACCAAGGAGCCTTAGTTAACCCTTGATTACCTTGTTCCCCTTTTCTATTCCTTCGTATGCTATTGTAAGGAAGTTGTTTAGGCTGTAAACAATTTAATTATATGTAAAGCGGAACTTGAGTTGAATTTTAATAGAGAATGAGGCAAGCAGACAAAGGTTCTGCGTTCACAACAAGATAAGTTATTTCAGTACTTTCGATTAACATTATGAATACGGAACTACTAAGAGAGACGACGAATTTCAGAGAATCAATATGAAATAGGAACAACATATTTGAAGTAAAATAAAAACGCAGTTTATGTAAAATAATTTTTTTCTTCCATAATTAAAAATAAAATAAATTAATGCCACCATAGGATATTAAGTGTGAGGTTATACTTTTTTCTATAACTTGCGCTTATTATAAGTATATTTAAGTATTTGCAAAACGGCAGTAGGACTATTAAATTAATAAATCCTAATAATACTATTTTCTTGGAGTTTCAATACCATTATACAAATGTTTAATTTTTTCAAATAATTTTTATTTCCTTACCATCAGCAGTTTCCAAGGTAACCAAATTTCCGCCGTTAGCATTTAATGCGCTACTACGTGAAAATATACATTCTAGTTTCTTCATGGTGAAATTACCAAACGTATAAGGTCTACTACGTATCATGCAGGTTAAATAAGAACAAACCCTATTAAGTCACCAACAAAATTAATTTTGTCATAATTATTCTATATAAATTATTATTAAGGTCAAAGCAGACATAAATTATCATTTAAATAATATAATTTAACAGAATGTTTCAGTCCAGATGTGGATCCTCGTCAAGTTTGCAATAAAGTTAGATAGATATAGATATGTTTTTACAAATATATAAATAATCGACAGTTAAAGATAATGGAAAGAGATGAACTAACAATGAGAAATGGTTTAAAAGGTTGGAAGATACATACCATGGATTAAAATATGAAAAGAATAACTGAATGCCGGGTGGATAAGATTAAATACGCTGCTTTTTAATTAGAAAACCACATGTTTTCTTTCACAGAAAGAAAAAATATATTCAAAGTGCCATCTCTCGGGCAATCTGTGGATACCATGTCATAAAATTACTTCTGTTTCGAGGCAAACAGTGTGATAAGCAATTTTCGGACGTCTTCGTAAGAATCAAAGTGCTGATCAGCGAGCGCATACCATTCGACGAAAACATGTGGAAGCCTGGCAAATAAGTGTCTTTGGGTATCACGTCCCAGTTAAGTGCGTCCAAGTAGTTTCGAACCTTCATTGACGTGTGCGATATTGCGTTGTCAAGGAGAAAAATCAGCTTGTCAATTCTTGTTGCTAATCCGGCCATTTTTCACACAGAGAACACTGTGCATTCGATCAGATGTTATGTGGTTGCGGTGGGCATTAACAGTTTCCCCAGGGTTAAGACATTCTAAAGTAGACAATACCCTGCTGTTCCCACCAAACGCACAGCTTCGTCTTCCGTCCGAAGCGATCTGGTCTTGCGGACGATGCCAATGTTTGGCCGCGATCAACCAATGATTTCTTGCGTTTAGTATTCTCCAAATATATCCAATTTTCATCGCCAGACACAATCCGATTCAGGAACGTCTTTATTCTGTCTGGTGAGCAGGATTTTGCAAGTGTTTCGACGTCACTCCATCTGGCTATCGTTCATTTCAAGCGGTACCCATTTTCGGATCCTTTTAATCTTTCTCATGCCACGTAGGACCATGTAAGTGATTGGTTGAGTAACATCCAATTGCTCGGCAAGTATTTTTTGCTATTGGGTATCGTCCTCGTCCAAAAGAGCCTGTAATTGGCTGATTTTTACGCTTCTTGTCGCACAGGTCAAAATTGCCGTCTTTGAAGTTTGAACCAACGAAACCAATCTCTGAACGTTGTTTCCGATAAAGCATTGTCGCCTTAGGCCTGCGATTCGGGAGCCGATTTCTTCAAATTGAAGCAGAGCTTCCCGCATATGATCGTCTTTGGCAAAAAAACTCGACATTATTACTAAAAGAAAAATGTATCTTATATGAAATTGCTGATAATGTACACTGTCTATTGTTGGCAGATTAAAAACTCATAAAAAATGAATGGTGTCTCCAAAATAGCTTAATAAGATCTCTAACCCCACCTATGAGCAAACAGCGGTAAATGAATGTCCTTTTTGACATTGAGAGAATTTATATTATTCTTAATGTGTAGCATTTCGGAGAAAAATCTAGTTTTGTAATTGCTATCTTCATCTCAAATTTGGTAATTATCCCAAGACGAAGAGTGGTTGGATTTTTAAAATGTGTTTTGAAATGACGATTAATGTGGAAGATTACAGTTGAATTTGTGTTCTCTAATTTTGGTCATTTTGGTTTCATCTTTTATACTATTTATCTTTTCTATTCAACCTCTTTTAATAATCTTTCACTATCCACTAATATCTTTGTACAATTTATCAATAATTTTTAATATGTTTATTCCCGCATATGCATCGCTGTAAACCTTATGAGGGTCGACGTGAGACTAAAGCATGTTGTTAAATTATATTACAATTTTTAATTGTCTGTTTTGGTCTACATAATAATTTAAAGTATGCAGACGGCAATCATTATTATTGCACCGTGTTAACTCAAGACACCAAAAATGAAATGCCGATGCAGGAGAGCGCACTGCTAAAAATGGCCCATGAGTAATTGCTACGGACGGTACGGAACGACGGAATGTGTAAATTAATCGTTCTCTCGAACTTTTTATAAACGGCCGAAGAAGTGGCCAAGTGCGTTCAATGGGAAAACAATCGACAATTTTTTTTAAAAAAACTATAGGCTTATATTGTACTTTTACTGGTTACAACCAATACAAAGTTATATATTCAGATTAATGGTGTTAAAATAAAATGACAACTGCAGTAAATTTTGTTTGCAGCAAAATTATCTTTGTGGTTCATTAATCCGTATGTAGGAAGATAACTGCGTAAATTCTCTTGTGGTGAACCGCATTAGTTTTCCCTTGTTTTCCTTTACTTATGGAATGGATTAGAATAACGAGGCTGCCATTTCCTGCCCGATCCCTAGGAAATATTACAGCCTTTTGTTTCATAGAAAACCCCCTGATATCACGCTCTATTCAACTGTTCCTTTTCTCTTACATATATTAATTACTATGGTATATTTGTATTAAATGTTATTGAAATAGGCTTTCAGAAAAATTCACTTTAATGTAGTAACTATCAAACCAACGAGGTGCGCAAAATACCAATGTATAAATTGTAATAAATCTTATGTTTGTGTTTCAAATACTACTCTCCATGGTAGAAACTATCACCGTCAAATAACACTTAAGCCAAACTCTAAAATAAATACAGGCCTATGGGCTCATTCCATGCCAGAATTTAGTAATATCTGAATTTTAAACCAAATTGTAATATAAAAATTCTACTGAGAAGTGTTGAGGCAATTCACATAAATGTTAACAGAAACAATGTTATGTTTTATAAAAATTAAGTCACTGACGTATGATGCGGAAGTAATGAATTTACCAAATAACAACAAATATATTCCTCAAAATATGTAACTATTTATGAACTTGAAATACTTGTTTAGAAAGTCCTGGTTTATAATCGATATATCATGTATCGAGATGGTTTCTACTGCCGATCAGCAGAAAATAAAATTTCTGTTAACACAGTGACTGGACACAGTACGAAGTGTAAATAATTTTTTTTTATCTATTCATAGAATTAACCAAGAAAAACACATTTTTATTGGCAACGGATTTTAAATAAACC
This sequence comes from Zhengitettix transpicula, assembly GCA_037074705.1. NCBI lineage: Eukaryota > Metazoa > Arthropoda > Insecta > Orthoptera > Tetrigidae > Zhengitettix > Zhengitettix transpicula. The sequence continues at coordinate 202,904,588 of CM073591.1, forward strand.
AATATAGTTTGTAAAAATTTCTTTATTAAATGTTTAATTTATACATATATTTATTTACCTGTTAGGTAATACCAAAACGGTATTATATTATAAAATGGGACTTATTACTAAAAAACTGAAATTACGTTACATGTCTGGTAATTTCGGAATATTTTTTTTTAGATAACGTAATTTCTCATCATATTCTTTCTTGGACCAACAAGTTTCCAAATTTTTCATCCCGTCACAAACAAAATTCTGGAAAATACTCCGTCACGGCTTCAATCACTTCTTCATTTAATGAAAATTTCTACCCACCAGCCATATTTTCAAGTTCGGGAACAAGAAGAAGTGACTTGATGCTAGATCTGGTGAATAGGGTGGATAAGAAATCAATTCGAATCCCAACTCGCACACTTTCGCCATTGAGACTGCTGCCGTGTGAGCTGGCGCATTGTCCTGGTGAACTTTTGCGCGCCAATTTTGGTCGTTTCTCAATCAACACACATTTCAATCGATCCAACAGAGCAGCATAATAGAGACCTTGTGACTGATAAATTTTCCAATAAATCTATGAATATTATACCCAAAATCACCTTTCCAGCTGAAAAAACTATTTTTTCCTTTTTCGATGCACTTTAACCAGCTTTAAGCCATTATTTTGGTCTCTGGAGTGTAGTAATGGATCCAAATTTCATTGACGGTTACGAATCTGCGCAAAAGATCTTGTGTGTTACGCCTAAACATTGCTATATTCTGAGTTGAAATGTTTTTCCGAATCAGTTTTTGGTCCCATATCAACAGTCGCGGCACCCTTCGCGCACAGAGATTTTTCATGTTCAGTTTATCATGGAGCATAAAATGCACTCCTTCAGTTGAGAAGCCTACGGCATCAGACACCTCAGGCACTTTTAGTGTTCGATCTTCCATTACGATATTGTGAACTTTTTCGATGTTTTCCTGAGTGGTGACCTCGATTGGGCGGCCGTTGAGAGTTTCATCCGCTGTGCTTCTGCGACCTCATTTAAAGTCCTTAAACCAGAAGTATATGTTCTTCAATGCTGGCGCAGATTCCGCATGAACTTCATACAATTCGTTTTTGATTTGTGCAACTGTTCATTCTTCTAATGAAGGTGTTTAAAGACAGCGCAAAATTCAGAAGGTTTCCAACAATAAACTGGCATAAATTTGAAACTTTTAGGAATCATGTTTACCAACAATGGCGCAAAAGTGAAAAATTTACCACTTTTATAAAAATTTACCAGACTCAACAACCATCGAATAAAAAAATTGACTGTTTTTCTGGTATGTAACGTTGTATTTTTTTAGAGATGAATATGATGAATAGTCGAAAGCTGCTGTGCGTTGACGTTTAATAAAGAAATTTTGACAACTTATATTGGTTTATTTAAAATATATTTACATTGTTTTTAACTTACGTATATGTATGAACTGGTACTTAACGTTATATTAGGAAATCATAAAGTATGTTATGTCCACTGTAATAATATAAAGAATATGTGTAACCCTATATATAAATATATTTGACTGATATCCAAATGATGTTTTAGTTTGCAGTAGGATGAATATGTCAGAATATGACGAAAGCTGCGGAATGCAATAAAATATTTTATACGGAGACATTATTGCTTAGTTATTTATATTGTACTATAATAATACTACTATTCTCAAAGAGCAAGCGTATGGAATCATTTTCCAAACTAATAAATGAAAGGACTTCAGATTTAAGGTTCCATTAATCTCAGCCTGCTATTTTTGTCACGAACAGTGAGGACAACTAGATCTATTTGCGCAATTCGTTCTTGTACTTAGAAATGAATTCAATTATTTAAAATACGGTTTCATGCCCGTTCATTCCTTTTTCTATGCCACTATATTGATTACCATATACATGACCTGTCTACACCTTAAAAGTCGGATTTCTTATCGCGAAAATCGAAGCTTCACTTCCGTTGGTTTAATTTCAATTTCTAAAGAGAGCTCTGGCGGAGGCTACCTTTGGGGATGCCTTCACATCTCTCTGTTTTTTTGTTGTTTTTTTTAACTAATGTTACCACATGCCGAGGCACCTCGGCCTGTTTTGAGAGGTGTATGTTCCGGGGTCGCATTGGAATAGTCGGCCAGCTGCCTCCTAAACTGGTCGAGGCACGGAGAAGGGAATGCTGCGCCCCACAGCAAACTCCTCTCCCGCTATCGGAAGGGCGTGGGACAAGTACCCAATGCCCGACCTACCTGATGCAGGTTTTTCTAGGGTTTTCCCTACATTTCTTTAGGCGAATGCCGGGTAGGATCCTTCAAATATAGCCCGGGGGCCCTAGTAACCCTTAGCTACCTTCTTCTATCCTTCCGCATCCCCCCTTTCAAATCCCTTCCTATGCTATTAAAGGGGAGTTGCCCAACGCGGATTACCTTCATGTAGCCTGTTGCCCTAAAAAAAAGAAAAAAGACAAAAAGAAACAATCTCAATTAGATTTAAAATCGAAAAACCATGACGACCAAATTCTCAGAATCTTAGCAACTCGCGTTAAGAAAAAACCAGTGAGAATATTTGTTTATAAATTTGTTTCAAATATTAATATTTTATCATAAAAATGTTCAGTTCTACACTGAATAGATAATGAACAGATATTTAAATAATTTTATTGTGTCGGAAAACGTATTTTCTCAAAGCTGCTTAAATGAGACATTTAATACGTAGACGCTTTTGGAATAGTCTTCATCGCCAGAAAAGGAGATAGCAGACCTTTGGCTACTTCTGACTTTACAGGAGGGAAGAAAACCGAGAGACGCCCCCAAGATCTCGTATGCAAAGAAATACATCCCAGTCAGTTCTCAAGCCATCGTGATCGATGCAGTTGAAGGAGCAACCACTGATGAGTATCTTTCATCTTTTTGAAAATTACATGTCCCTCAAAGATTCATCATTTCTCGAAAATAGCTAATAGCAGAATCTGTGGTTTTCTAAGTAATAAAAAAGAAGTGGAGGAACTAACAAGTACAAATAAGGAAATTGTGATAAACAACCGGACTGACAAAAGACAACTGCTAATAAAAATTACTTGAATAATAACTACCAATGTATGTCCTATTTTGCCAAGCGAACTAATAATCAAAGAATTAAACAAACATAAACATAACAAAAATTACATAAAAAATTACGTACCTGAAAACTAATGCCACTGACCAAAGATTCTCCGCTATCATGTCATTTCGCAAACATTTCTTCCTGGATCGAAAGTTCGTTCACGCCCTACCTCAGTCCATCCATCCGCATTATGAAAATTACCTTCTTCAGAATATTCCTTACACCCGAGAATGCTAATTGTTATCTCTGCAACAGAAAGGGGCACTGTGCAAAAGTTTGCAACCCGACATCTCATGCTACAGAAACATCCTCAATGATAGTTGAAGAGGACCAACCTGGAAATAATCCAACTGCAGAGCAAGTAACACCACCAATTCTAGTTTCTTCCAAAAACATCACCAACGAAAAGAGACCTCCTGCAACTCTCTCTAATAACATTACAGAAGTCTCAGGTCACCGATTCATCTCAAATGTTAGATGTAGTGGAAAACCCTAAAATTAATTCAAATGAAGAGCAATTGGCAATACCAATTCAAGTTTCTTCCAAAACCATCGTCACTATAAAGAGACCTTCCGAAACTCTCTCTTGTCACATCACCGACATATCGGACAACACTGACTTTTCCTAAACTCGAACAACCTGCAATAATTAAGCCGACGAAGAAAACTAAACAGATGTCATCTACGCAGAAATCCCTGAACATGGAAGAAGCTCTAGAAGTGGCAAGGGACTCATAGAAATCGGAAGAGAAGGATCTCAATTTAACTTTCGATCAAGCTAGAAGTGCAATTGTTAGTGCGGCTGGAATGAAAAATTTGTTTAGTACCCTAGGGCATTATAAGACGCTACCGGAACCATTTCTCATGATTATATCAATTATGTACATAGCGGTGAAAGACAGAAGGACAAAGACAAGAATAACAAGGCTAAAAAAGAGACTTGCATAACAGTCAATACAAAACTCCTCAGACCAAGACTATTCCTCATAACAATGTTTTAATTTTAACCATGTACAGTCGCCAAGAACAATTTTGTTAACGCGACTCTAAACCTCCAAACAGAAAATAAAATTCTCAGAGTCTGTCTTTCAAACTGCGATTGCAAAGAAACGGAACCTTTAGCGCCTTAGCCAACGAAATATTCATGAGGTTCCTGTAACCTAAAACTTCAATCATCCTACAATGACTCCACATAACTCGTGGAAAAGAGTTATAAGAATTTCCCTTGACTCACACAGCTGAGTTTGAACAAGCACAATGCCAGATCAAATGGGATTTTCATGGAAACATCTGTGCGTAAAGTGTGGTATCAGGCACCAACTCGCTTCAAGCAAAGAGAGATTATCTAATTTACTCAGGTAGAGTAGATATAGCAGCCAAAGCATATTTACAGAATGTTTATCTCTATGCGTGAGAGAGAGACATACAGGTGGCGTCAGGATTGGCAATATTGCACCACAATGCCTTAGTATTTGTTATCGTAATATGTTGGGAAATGTTGTCGTGATGAATCAAGACCAGGACCGCCGCGAATCAAGTACTATTAAATAGTTGAAGTAGAAAATCATTTTATTTTGCATCATCATTATCTTAAGAATAGAAAGTAAAAAATATAATTTGCACACTATTATTTTTTATTTTTCGAAGCTTTACAAATACGGTTAGCGAGTCACTCTCAGACTGTTTAACTCGAAAAAATATATTGTTTAATGTACATGAATTTTTACATCAAAGAAAAGTCTTGAATATAACAATCAAATCAGTTTTCATAATTGGAATTCATATATTCCTACATTTGTATAATTTTGTGTCGCATTATGTGCTAACTCTGGAGCATGATGAAGTCTGTTCCGCAGAATCCCGAGTTCCAACGAAGCGCAGCACGAGAAAATCCAGACTCTATATTTGGAAATCTGGAGAAAATGCTTTCTATTTTTTTGAAGATTTTTGTACAAATTATCTTTACGAATAATTGACGAAGCAGAATGCTTATTAATGGAAGATAAAACTATGTATATAAAATCAATATTCACACGAGGGAAGCGCGTGCAACGCTAAGTAATGACTGATAACGTATTCCGTGACGTGTTATCAATAAACTCATTGATATTTATAAAGCATCAGAAAGAATCAGCGGCGTCACCCTACAATCGTATAAATATAATAAGACATTGCCCCGTTCGGGTAATAAGGTCTTTAACTGTAAATAAGGGCCTTCATTCAAGTTTATAGGTTAATTATTTTACCAAAGTCCATCATTATGTAGTAAAAAAAAAGCGTGTATTGAATTATTCGTTTGTGAATGTGAATAAAAACTTATTGTCCTCTAATAATATTATTATAAACATTACTTATTTACAGTGACAAGGGGAAAATAGCTAGAAAATTAAAATATTTAACTGATAACGATTTGAATATCTCGAAAGGACAAGAAGTCGCATCCAGAATCGATGGTTAGTAAGCGGTCGTTCAAAGCATTGAGCGATCCTCTGGTCAATATCCGTGGAGTAGTCATGAAAACAACCTCACAATTTATCGAATCCCCATCTCCACGGTCTAATTTTATATATAAATGGATTTGTATGCAAATTTATCGTAGTTGTTGAACTAAGGTTCCCATAATCCGAAACACCTAGGTCGGTTCTGTATGTTCATGGGTCGCAGACGAGCATACTGGAACTGTTGTCCCTTATTCCTATTGTAACAGTCGGCTAGCTGCCTCCTAAATTGCTCTAGACAAGAATTCTGTGTCTCCATATCAAACCTTGGTCCTGCCATCGGAACGGCGTGGGACAAGTTACAAGAGCCCGACGTACCTGTTGCAGGTTTTCTATAGTTTTGCCTTCGGTTAATGCTGGACCTTTCTGTGCCTCTAGCATCTCCTCTTTCAAATCTACAGTTTAGACGATTTAGTATTAAAAATAAATGAGGAAACAATATACTGATTCTCTTAAGACCAAAGGCGAACCTCTATCCTCCCCGTCCGTCTCTTTCTCTATTCCTGTTTCCATGGCTCATTCCCGATTGCTGGAGCGTGCGTGAACGACCACCAGTGATATAAATTGAAGTAACAGTATATATCTCTTTCCCACGTTCTCTTTGCTGTGTTATGTATTCTTTGTTTTTATCAATAATCGACTGAAGTGTTTGCATTCTCGTGACTCGTTGCTCTGCTACAAGACTTATAACGCCTACCATTAACATTTCAAGCCGAACTCCTGTGGTGTAGAGGTCCCGGGTTCGAATCTCTACGAGGGCTCGGATGTTTGTGTGCGTGAGAGAAACTCTCGTCAAATCAGTCCCCCAACAAGGAAATATGAGTTCCCATACTGAGTCTCTAATAACCAGTATATAAAAAAAATACTTGAATCCATGAAAATATACACATCGTTTGGCGTGATAATAACATTTTAATGTAAATTGATCGGAGGTACGAGTCATTCTGCATTGTATCTAACTCAAAGCATTATTCCGTACAGTTATTTGAAAATATATTTCTTAACGTTATCTTTACTGAACGATATACAAGGTTCCATTCTTTTTAATGTCCACGGAATACTTTTATTTAAAAAATGTGTATGCAACACAGGGAAACGTTTCGTTCAACTAAAAATTATTCATCTCAAGGTTATAATATACGTATGTATTTAATACGTACCATATTAACTTGAGGCGAATATTTTGTTGAAGGAAAATTTTCTCGGTGCTGCTGCATATGATATGAAACGGAAACGATCGCGTGATGCTTTGTGTGAGGAATATGGCGTGGGGAAATCTGTAGAACTGTCTAGCGACTGTGTTCGTTGGTGATGGCGACGGCAGATGTGTGACCTGGCAGGACTATCATTCACAAACCACACTGTAAGTCGTTCTGATTACGCTACTACGTTTTCAAACAATATTTTAGCCATGTTTGGTCTACAGTGACGATACGGCACTCATCATGCACATAATTTCTTCATAAGTAGAACAGAATGTAGGATATTCATGTGAAAATCTTCCAGTCACAGTAATTTCACGAAGGGTGATGACGTATTCAAGTGGAAATTTTGTACAATTCATACGGTATAAGTGGAATACCAGAATATTTATGAGAGTTACATTGTTAAAATAACTAATAGGTTTTAAGAAACTTGATATGATCATGTACCGCGCTGAAATTTATAAAAAGTTTTCTATACTTCCACTTTTATCAGGAAAAAATATTCGTAATAGTGAGAATGTATAGGCTTTTCCTTTGTTTTAGAAGAATAATTCATTTTTTACGACATTCAAAACCAAATTTAAAAAATTAAAACGTTTAAAGTGTACTATCAGTTTAGGGAAATAGTTTAGAAAGTTCTGTGGATTTAATAGGAAATCCACCTCGGCGTACGAAACTGACCAACACTGCATGATCGTTATAGCTCAAGGATACCCACAGAGATAAAATATTAACCTCAATAATTAAGCATGGCGTCCAGTCTACTGCGCAAATCCAACTTGATCTTTGTGAATAGTGGAACAATAAGTCGAAGAAAGTTAGCTCATTGCATAAGAAAGTAATAATAAATTCTACAGTCTAGACGATTAACACGTATAAATGAACGTATTGTAAAAAAATAGTAAATGATTACTTAATTGTACGTAAATAAATTTAAAAATTAACAGAAAAATGTGACGGTATTTAAAATATAATTTTTTTAATGAAGTGAAAAGTATATATATATAGTAATGAATTGATTTAGAGTTAATACTTTGTGTTGAATATTTTAATTATTGTTTGATTTATAAGGATGTAGGTAGTTAATTTCGAAGCCATGTTATGTAATTATAAACAGTTATTTGCGTCTTAACCCCTTCGATCAATTTTGTTTAATTAATTTATCACTAATCAGTTGAGATTATAATCAAACATGATTAATACGTATTAAATTTGTCTGCCTTAATTGGATTCTGTACTTTAATTATTATGACTCATTGTAGACGCTTGGAAATGTGATCGCAATTGCAATAATAGGAAAAGTACCACGTAAATTTTTAATATTATGTAAAGTATTTCACGAAGAAGTTCTCTAATAATGTAAGTAAAAACTGATAATATGGTGCGATAATCGAGAGAATTGGAATACGTTTTCTAATTGTCGACCGCTGAGATAAGATTCTATATAAAGGTGGATTGAAAAAGACACAGAAAAGCAGCCTGAAAGTGTTTTTCGTCGGAGCATCTTCGCGTCACATTGATCACAGATGTTTTGGACTTAGAACAAATTCAAATTTTTTCTGGACTTCGAAATATTTAAAGTATATGCGATATTTTCGACACTTAGAGAAAAAATTCTGCTTCTTACAAAAGGTTTCTAAGTACGGCTGCGGAAACATACAATTTCAATTTCTAGAAATATTTGTCAAACACCACTAAAATCCCCGACGAAAAAGTTTACTTTTGCCTACCGATTCAAATTTGAGCTTAACCACAATAAATTTTAATTAATTCGTCATATAATATAAAACAACTTCCTAAGGAACATTATTTACGAGAAGAATTTAAACACATTAAGTGAGATAGTAAAAGTTCCAATTGCAAAGTTTGTATTTAACTATTGTGTGTCAATAAAAGTGTTCAATCATTTTTCTTTTAATCATTTTAATTCAAACCATTCACATCAAATATTTATATTAATAATAACATTACAATACATATACAAAGATTATGACTTATTGATATAGCAGTACAAATATATTGTAAAGAATTTTTTTATTGGGCTGGGTTTTTTACATTAAATCAAAAATATTATTGACCATTAAAAAATTTGTAATAAGTTTATTACAGTTAAGCATGAAAAACTCTTATCTCAGGCACCTGTGGATTACGTAGAAGAGATTAGCTGCCCGTTATCAAATACGTAATGCTGTTTCTATGTTCTGTTCGTCTGCTGTAGCTCTCGTAACCAACGTACTGACGCCTCCGAATCTCGCAGCTGGCAGAACGGGTTAACTGCAGCGACGACCTAGTCAGGACCACTGCATGGTGTCGACTCAGGGGTTGACCACTAGCTAAGGCGTCGGCCTCCGGGATTATGTTGCGACGTACTCGTGCTGCCCATTTGTGTACTGGAAGACGTGGCACGTAATTCTCGCTCCTCACAGCTTTTGTGCTTCGTGACCTTTTTGCATTATGCAACTGCACTCTGAGCGGAGTTCATCACTAACAACGGTCCCTCAGTAGCGCATCGACCAGACTGACTCATTTTATTACGATCGGTGCAGGTCCGTTAAATTCAAACGTGCGCCAAATTGCCAATCTCTGCCGTCGTACTTTAAGAAGCTTCCCATATCTTGCTCATAAACATCGTGAATACACTTCAACTCATTTAGTTTTCATATTCAAGTTCCCTCCATTATAGCCTCACATTCTTTTTACTTTTTTTCATTATTAGAACACTTGGTCGAAAATGTCATTGTTTCACTGATTCTTCCATTGTTACAAGAGTTATAACACGAAGCTGCAGTTCTGTAGTCAACAATAGCCAACAATTCAGTCTTGTTGAGGCCAACATTCGAGACAGGACACGAAAATTATTTGGATGGAAATATTTATCTCCTCCACACCCACGCACACCTCGTCCAACATTTCACAGAAAACAACTCCTGGCATCCGTTCGCCAATCTACGATTTCGAATTCTCCAAACTACAGCAGACAACACTTCTGAAGACAAAGCAAATTAAAACCAAAATACACGCGTTACAATATTAAACCAATTATTATAGATTTAATAACTTAGATTATAGCGAACTAAATTACACAAATTGCAAAATATAGACAATAAGAAATAATGGATTTTTTCAAATTAATTGTTTTGAATCCTGGACTATAAGGTTGTAAATATTTATTTATAATTTATATCATTATCCAAATCAGAAATTATCACAATAAATGCTGTGATTAGTATACTAAATTTGGTTTATAATATCTTAAACTTATGTAGTGTAATTCAATATTGTGTCTATGTTCCTTGATTGGAGTGATTATGGATCTTTTAATTTGATCTGTATATATAGATGAATAATTATTACAATCCAATTGGGAATTACATTATGTAATTTGTTTTTTCAATAATATCTTTCAAATTTCGTACGATAGTGGATATTAAGTGATCTTTTGGCTGTTCACTTATTCAACTTAAACTATACGGATGTAAATAAATAACATGTGAGAAAAAAATTAACCGTAAATTTAGAAGCAACGTTTATTGTGTAGGGTAATTCAGTTATACTGTTAAAGGAAAGGCTTAAATGTATTTATTGATTTGAGTTAAAAAAATAATTAAATGTACAAATATCATTCAAATTATACTGGGTTCCACTAGCAGGAGGAACAATCGTATCTCTTAATATCAGAGTTAAAATATGGACGTCGATATCTCTCTATCCACGTTAAGGATTGTGAAACATGGCAGTTAGTTACCTTTCGTCCATTTGTCGCATCACTGCATTCATGGACAAACCGTCTTTGCTGTCATCTCTGCTTGAGATGTAATGTCTCTATATGATGAGCACAAATTCAAGAATGAAGATCTTCACAATACTCTGCTTGTGTACAAAGCTTCGATTTTATCGATCTTATTGGTCGATTTTCTTGAACTGCGAAATAATTTTGGTCCCGGTAATAACGTGTGCTATAAAACTTTAAATTTCTGGAGATGTCTCGTCCCCATTTCGCAGTCACGAATCCACACCTCTGGTAAAACTAGGTGTCTGTCTATTTAGTGCTTCTGCTCAGATTCCAGAGTTTAATTCCCGAAAAATTGACATCATAATCAAGCAAGTTTTAACTTGTCGAAATCTCTAATATCTTGCTAATATCTCTAATAAATGTATTGGAATAAAATAGACTAAGTAATATCTAAAATATCGCGCTACAAATTTGTGAAAATATGAAGTACAAATGTTTGTTTTATTGCTAGAGGTTCCTCCATTAGAAAAATTGTAGATATAAACACATAGTATAACTAGCTTCCATGTATTTGAGAAAAATAAGAGATGTTATATTTCACATGCCGGTTTCAAACAAAACTTTTGGTTTCTGTAGTAACTGAAACGTTTGTAAAAGTAGGAATATTTAAGTTAGGCAAGATTAGTAAAAACATATTACGTCTGCGTAATTGGTATATATATAATTTATAAATTCTATAATTGTGTAACGTTAATACAAAGGTTGTTCTTTACTTATCAAGCCCAGGTAAACGACCCTGAAAGAAAAGTTATCAAATCTCTAAACATTGAAAACTTTAAATGTATTTAACTTTATAGAAAATGTTATAAATTTCTATTAAATAAATTAAATGGTATTGTAAAGTTTTAAGTAGTTATTTCTGGATCCTTCATTATTTTAAAATAAAATAAATTGTTTCATAACGAACTATCAATTTAATAAATCTGAAAATTAATTGTTTAAATAATAATTAAAATTTTGTTTAATTAATATCAGTTTAAACATTACATTTTGGCTTCCATAAAGTGGGGCAATTCAATTATTAATTAATAACCTTTTTTATTTAATCATTACTATATATATTGGTATAGTATATATATACATATATATATATATATATATATATATATATATATATATTGGTATAGTATATATATATATATATATATATACACACACATATATATATATATATGTACGTGTGTGTGTAAAATATAAAATACAAAACAAATAACAATTGCAGCAAAAAACACTGTGATGTCGTTTTATTAGCGACCAGAAGCCTATCGCTAAACAAAGATGAGCGTTGAACGGGCAGGGCCGGTATCGTCTTTTTGAATGGAGCGATATCGTCTTCAAGTATAACAACGATTCTTGAAAGCCTTGTGTTTTCTTAATTTGTATTGCGTATCTGAAACTCGTGTTTCATCTAATCACAGGGTACGCGTCACAAAATCACAGCAAATCACAGTATCTTATTTTTCATACCAGCGTCCTTTACTATATCGTCTACCATAGTGACACTTCTTTGGAATTTTATAAATTTTAGAATACGAGTAGTAAATAAAAAGTGAAATGTGCCATGCATGTTATTTATTTCAATCTTGGCAGATACTTTCAAGCCGAAAACCCGAGGTTTATTCTTCTTACGTTCTAATTCATTTTTCTACGAAGTGTACTATGCTTTTCATTAAAACTTAGTCTTAGTGAATATTTTTGTATAATGCCAAACGTTAAGTTAAATAAAATTTTTGGAGCATTTAACAGTTATCAATCCTAATCAAAAATTTGATTAATCAAAGGAAACCCCATTCTATTATATTTGAGATGTTCTAGTCACTTACTTCAATAGTAAATTACATTCCAATTAATACCAAGAACCAACATATTCTGGTACAATCTTAAATTTTAATTCCGACCATCCAGGGTTTCATAATAAAACAAATATACAATTTCAAAATCCATTTAATCTTTTTTTAATCAAAAATAACATTTATTTCTTAAATTCATAACCCATAAAATTTGTTCACATACAAAAAATAGAATGAATTTCATTAAATTTAATTATAACATATCCATGATGACATTTAATAAAAAAAATTACGAGCGTCATTGTTTTACCTTATTTAGAAAACCTCCATTTGAAAAGTATGGTTTTAAATTAGTTTTAGCAGTTTAAACTTTGTAATTATTGGGAAACGCACAACAAAAATTATGAAAAACGTATATATTATAATGTAAATTGACTGTAATGCATGCTACATAGGACAGACAAGACGAGTTCGTATTAAAGAACACTGTTCTAACTGCAAACATCCTGTTCAGAAGCATTCAGTTTTGAGTAAGCATCTTTATCTTAATAATCATAACGTTGGTTAAAGTAAACATTTTTGAACAAATACTATTCGAGATTAATGAGCGAAATGTTGCACATTAAGTGTATTACTTATGCAATTCATGTTAAAAACGACATTAAATATTTAAACGGTATTTATGATTCCACATTACAGTAATTCATTTGTAAGTATATGTCTGAAATGTATATATATGAATATATAAATGCATATTATATATCTAAATCTGATAGCAGTTAGCTCTTACCGTATTTCGAAATAGTCTGTTTAAATGTAACGATATTTTAGAACTGTTTTCTATCTTTCTTCTGCGTGCAACAATGTATACATATTTTTAGATTGACATTTTTAATTTTATTTATTCGTTTTTATTCATGAATGTAAAAGCTTCACACTTAACTAATTCTTGAAGATGTTCTAAGGTATAACAAATTAGCTTGGATATTTTAAAAATTGTTTATTAAACTTTTAATACTGACTTATTTGGCCATTATTATTTATATTATATCTTTCAGGGATGTCAGATCATTTTCAACTTAGCTTCAAGCTTTACTATCTCTATAATAATCGTTTCAAATAAACGAAATCGAAAACAAAAATGTGAAATTATGAGTTAGCTTTTTATTTCCTCATCTACGACAAACCGAATATAATTACTGCCGCTGTATGAATCTGCACACTCTATTTAGATAATTTCGATCGTTGGCCTTCATGTTAATCAGAGATCCACTTACAGTCTCCACAGTTTCGTTTATAAAGATATTTAACTTCATTCTGAGAAGGAACAAAATACTAATTACAGAATGCCGAAGTTGTAAGTTGCTCCTATTAGCAGAACGTAATTGCGACGGTCAGAATCTGTCCCGTCTGTGGTTAAAGCGGCTTCGAATCCGCCCTCCAGCAATCCTAATGGGAACAGAAACTCCATTTATGACAGTCGCCGATAAGTTACGCCTGTAAACTAATTTAACGTCCCAGCTGGTCAATGCATATGTCGGAGCATGTAGCTACGAAATTTTAAAATATCTAAATAGAGCAAGGCATTTCTATCACGAGAGTTCGAAGCACAGCTTTTTTTTAAAGTAACAGGCTACATGAGGGTAATCCACATGGTGCCAACTCCCCTTTAATAGAATAGGAAGGGATTTGAAAGGGGGGATGTGGAAGTGTCGAGGAAGGTAGCCAAGGGTTAACTAGGACCCCCGGGCTATGTTTTAAGGATCCTACCCGTCATTCGCCTAAAAGTGATGCATGACAAACCATAGAAAACCTGCATCAGGTAGGTCGGGCATTGGGTACTTGTCCCACGCCCTTCCGATAGCGGGAGAGGAGTTTGCTGTGGGGACGCAGCATTCCGTTCTCCGTGCCTCGACCAATTTAGGAGGCAGCTGGCCCACTATTCCAATGGGAATAGCAGACAACTATTACCGTATGCCCAACGTCTGTGACTCCGGAACATACACCTCTCAAAACAGGCCGAGGTGCCTCGGCTTGTGGGAACCTTAGTTCAAAAACGCGGAGAGGAAAAGGCATCCCCAAAGGTAGCCCCTTCCGTTTCCCTACAAGGTTCTGCCTACGAGAGAGCATCCCTTGGGGGCTTCATTGTACTCTAGCTTAAAAATTCGGATGCGGGAGAAAATGAAACGAATTAAACGAATGGATGACAAGCACAACATCGGTCCATTTATCTTGAAATAAATACATAATTGTCTATACCAGGTGAATTTTATAGATCAAATTTAAATCTATTTTCAAAACATTCTGATTTTTCCACATTTTACGTGTCGGAAATATTAAAAATACGTTTAAGTATGTTGTAAATATTTAGCCGTGAACTCTTGGTACAGTTAAGCGTTTTCTAAGCTTCTATGAATCAAGTACTCACTACTCCGGAACAAAATTGTTCAACAGCAATCCTCAAGGAGTGAAAATATCGACAACTGAATCCCATTGAAAATTATTTGACAGTTCAGAAAATATTGTATACGCATTTATCGCCAAATAAGTCAGAATGACGTATTTTATAAAGAAATTCAAAAATTCTTATAGGTAAACACAGCGTTTCGTCCTTACAACAGAACGTATTAATTTTTAGATACCTCTAGTCTCTATGGAAACGAATTCTCTACGAAATTGAAGTAATATAATTTCGGATACATATATATTTTTATAAAATATACTATTATAGTTTATTTAAATTTAGAAGATTTGTTGGCATGAATCCCTGGTATGTTTCGTAATCAACACTTGAAAAGAGCCTAATTGAAGGAAAAAACGATATTTTTGTCAATGGAGATTTTGGGACTTTTTATAAATTTTTATTTTATTTGGATTAAATTCTCTCGGGATTCCAGCTAGGTAAGATCGTCTGATTTCGCTAGAAGATAATAACGCTGAATGTTTTGAAACGTCGTGAGTTTTCGATGATCTTATCCGGCTGGAATCCCGAGAAAATTTAATCCACTATTTACACTGGGTAAACGTTCCGTTGACAATCATATTATTTGTTCATTAATATTTGTATCCACAAATCTTAGTCAAAAAGTGTAAAATTTGTTAAGAATATGTAATACATATTAGTCCTTAACCTTACCTCCGGGGATGCCGTCTTCTTTCTCTGTTATTTTTAAACTAAGATTCCCACAGGTCTGTTTCGAGAGGTGTATGTTCCGGAGTCGCAGACCTTGGGTATACTGTAAGAGTTGTCCGCTATTCCTATTGGAATAGTCGGCCAGCTGCCTCCAACGGTTGGGTTCCATAAAATGTATCTAAGTGAATCTAGTTACCCTTTCTCTAACTTTCAGCATCTCAGATCAGTACTTGGATTACCCTCATGTAGCCTGTATAAATAAGAAAAAGGTATTTCCTAGGAAAGCTCAAAAATACGCTTTCTAAATGCTTTAATAGGAATAAGATTCGTTGCCTAATCATCCTACATTGTGTCAGTTAAAAAATTACACCGGAGATATGCCATTCCCAAAATGTTCTATGGTTGGAGCTGAAGGTAAATATTTTTAACGAAACACCAGTCAAATGAACGTTTGTTTATTATACAAAGTCTATGTAAAACCAGCCATTACCCTTAATGATATTATGAAGTTATATACTGAAATTTCAGAAATATAACAATATTAGATTGATGTTAAGATATAGGAAGTCGGAAAGGGAAATCTAGAACACTAAAATCTCGATCAGTAATTTATGTCAAATGATATTTTAAAAATCCATTATAATTTTTTACATGCCTGATGAGGGTACACATTATAGCGCAAACATGAAACTTCATGAATTAAATTATAATTTTATTAGCCTATTTTCGATATTTCCTTAATACTAAATAAATGTTCTTAATAATGAAACACACGAATTAATTGAGAGGAGTATGTATTACATTAAAACATAACGAAAAATTAATCAGTGTAGCTCACGCTTGTCTGAAAGAGTGAGAGCGTAACTAATATTAGAACACGCTAAACTCTCTCCATTGTACTGTTCCTGTCTGAGGATCAGAGAGCCTCTCACACGTCAGGGTTTCACTTCACATTACGTACCTATTTTTCAGCATGTCAACTTAACCTGCTGCATCAAAGGTGCATGTAACAAAGATAGATTGAGGAGCATTGAAAGAGATGGTTCAAGGAACGATTTCACTAGAAGTGGGACGATAGCTGAGAATGTAAAGGAACGTTTACGAATTGTAAAATTTCTGGACACATTCCGAGAAGAGGTGTTGGCAGAAGCATGACGAACGTTACGTGCTGAGCGAAAGCCAACGGGACGATGAGGACAGCAATTTTACATGCGGAACCTTGGCTTTAAAGAAAGCAGTCCCAGGAAAAGAATCGTGCTCATTCTCAGAATCCTTTAAGGAAGCTTCCTTATTTACGTGTATTGAGATTATATATATATATATATATATATATATATATATATATATATGTATATATAGATAATATTAGGGGACCAGGGGAAATGAAGAGAAAATTACTAATGAACGTCACCCACTCAGAGATGCTATATGCATCTCCAGTTTGGGCCGACGCTATGAAAATGAACAGACCAGGTAAACAAAAGCTAGAATCTGTCCAAATAAAAGCTGCACGCAGAATAACATCGTACCACCGAACGAGTTATTAGTTAGGGAACGGCAAGAAGTACACCGCGAAATAAACGATAAGAAAGCAGATTCCAAGACGGCTCGGGAGAAAATAAAGGTCGAGGCCAGAACGAAACTCATGGTGCACTGGCAACGCTTGCGGGACTCGGAAGAGACAGACAGATGGACGCACAGATTAATACCTAATGTTGCACCATGGACCAATAGGAAACACGGGGAAGTATCATTCTTCCTCACCCAGGTGCTAACCGGACACGGCTGTTTCAAGTCATATTTATATAGATTTAAAAAGACCGAAGACGAAAAATTCAATTACTGCGATAATTCGAAGGACGACGTGCAACATACAGTATTCCACTGCGACGCATGGAGTATACAACGAGACAAATTAAATTTCTATCTCAAGGAAAAAATAAGACAAGAAAACCTGGGTAAACTCCTAAAATCGGAGGACTGTTCGAAACATATAGTAAATTACGCAAAGGAAATAATGAACGCTAAGGTAAAACTTAGGAAAGACTAATATTATTTAAAAATAATAGTAATCGGAGAACATAGTGAAAAAGACACCACCCTGAAGTAATACGCAAGTAGTTCCAGGGTGGATAAATGTCAGGAGTAAAGGGTTTGTGGGTTTTGCCGGTAAAAATGCGGCACCGTTGAGGAGTGCGCACCCTCATCCTCGTCTTTCGAAGATTTCCACAGTATCCCTCGAAAGAAAAAAGATAGATAGATAGATAGAAATAGTCCCGGAAATAATGAGTAATGCACATCTGATGAAAAAAACAAACATGTGTAATATTTTCAAAAAGCTATTCAATGAAACCAAGCTGGGTAGGGTGGGGGGCTAGTTTTAAATCTTAAAAAGGAACCCATATTTCTATTTATGATTCAGATTCTCCACTAAAAAAATAATGTAGTTTTCCCCTGAGACCTAATTTTAGATTCGCTGTAGATGACGCTGTAACCGTCAAAAATCAAAATAGGTATATAAAAATGGGGACGTCTCGAGTAATCCACAAAGAAAGAAGATGTGATCGACGTTTCACCTTAATTGGGCGTTGGAAGGAGGACATCTTTGAAATATTGAAAAGGAACGAGCTGAAAGAGAGAATACACAACCTTTCCAAAGAAGTATCGCCACAGATATAGCAAACTATTTCGCAGCAAATGTATTTTCTGTTAGAATATTGACGTTAGCGGGATGGTGACCAATTCTAACATCTTATAACATAATTATTTTTTACACTGTATGGTTTGTGAGAGACGAGGGTACTCACATTAATAAAGCAAGCATCCAAAAGGGAACAGAAAACTAGTACGTTCATATCAGTGTTCCTGGGTTGTCTCCAGTCAGTTGAGGTCAGGGGTCAATGCTAATCTGTAATAAAAATTGGTGGCTCTCATTTTTAATTCCATTCCTAATAATAACTAGAATGTAAATTCCCTCTCTAGATTTG
Source organism: Zhengitettix transpicula (assembly GCA_037074705.1). Lineage (NCBI taxonomy): Eukaryota > Metazoa > Arthropoda > Insecta > Orthoptera > Tetrigidae > Zhengitettix > Zhengitettix transpicula. The sequence goes on from CM073591.1 coordinate 202,923,079, forward strand.
AAAGTAGATCCAGGCACAAGAGCGGGGTGGGGGTTAATTTTGGTGATATTGAATTACTTTTTAAAAAATGTCAAACACGCCTACTATTATTATTCTGATATGTTGTGTATTTCTGAATACATCTCAATTTTTCAATAATTTTTTACCACTTCTATTTTTATCGGTTATGGGTCCATCTATTTCCAATCGAAAAAATGTTTCTTATAAAACTAACTATAATCTGTTTTAAATGAGAAGACCGATGGAAGTTAATTCCCGAGAGGGGTGTGATCTTAATTAACCAATCACAATACTTGAAATAAACAGGAGCGATGATTTTCTACTGTTTTCAAGTCTTGCGGACGCTCCAGCAGAATTCTTATTTAAAGCGGACTATAAATTTATATGGAGAATCCGAATCTGTTTTAAAAAATGAAAGTTGCCTTTTAATATATAATGGTCCCAGCCAACATGTGTATTATTTTTTTCGGTCTGATCTGTATATTTTGAAATACTTTACCATTCCGGAACGTTTCCTTCAGTCATTTTATATATATATAAGGAAACGTTCCGGAATGGTAAAGTATTTCAAAATATACATTTTTTATTTTATTTTTTATTTTTTAGGGCAATAGGCTACATGAGGGTAATCCACTTAGGGCAACTCCCCTTTAATAGCATAGGAAGGGATTTGAAAGGGGGGATGCGGAAGGGTAGAGGAAGGTAGCCAAGGGTTAACTAGGGCCCCCGGGCTATATATACATATATATATATATATATATATATATATATAAAATGACTGAAGGAAACGTTCCGGAATGGTAAAGTATTTCAAAATATACAGATCAGGTTCCTATATATATATATATATATACCCTCATGTAGCCTATTGCCCTAAATATATATATATATATATATATATATATATACATGTAGCCTATTGCCCTAAAAAAAAAACAATTTTAATAACATAAAGGAAGCCTGCGAGAGGATTTCTCGCAGGTGAACCTTCCCAGAGAGCTCTGGCGGGGGCTACCTTTGGGGATGCTCTCACATCTCTCTGGTTTTTTTGAACTAAGGTTCCCACATGCCGAGGCACCTCGGTCTGTTTTGAGAGGTGTATGTTCCGGGGTCGCAGACCTTGGGCATACGGCAAGAGTTGTCCGCTATTCCTATTGGAATAGTCGGCCAGCTGCCTCCTAAACAGGCCAAGGCATGGCTATCGGAAGGGCGTGGGACAAGTACCCAATGCCCGACCTACCCGATGCAGGTTTTTCTAAGGTTTTCCCTGCATTCCTTTAGGCGAATGCCGGGTAGGATCCTTAAAATATAGCCCGGGGGCCCTAGTTAACCCTTGGCTACCTTCCTCTACCCTTCCGCATCCCCCCTTTCAAATTCCTTCCTATGCTATTAAAGGGGAGTTGCCCTAAGTGGATTACCCTCATGTAGTCTATTGCCCTAAAAAAAAATAATTTAATAATAATTATATGAGTACGAAGAGGCGTGCGAGAGGATTCTCTCGCAGGAGATCTGCGAGGGATATTCTCTCGCAGGTCGAACCTTTTAGGAGAGATACGAAGGGGCTACCTTTGGGGATGCCTTTTCCTCTCCGTTTTTGAACTAAGGTTCCAACAAGCCGAGGCACCTCGGCCTGTTTTGAGAGGTGTATGTTCCGGGGTCACAGACTTTGGGCATACGGTAAGAGTTGTCCGCTATTCCCATTGGAATAGTCGGCCAGCTGCCTCCTAAACTGGTCGAGGCACGGAGAAAGGAATGCTGCGTCACCACAGCAAACTCCTCTCCCGCTATCGGAAGGGCGTGGGACAAGTACCCAATGCCCGACCTACCTGATGCAGGTTTTTCTAGGGTTTTCTCTTTATTTCTTTAGGCGAATGCCGGGTAGGATCCTTAAACCATAGAACGGGGGCCCTAGTAACCCTTGGCTACCTTCCTCTACCCTTCCACATCCCCTCTTTCAAATCCCTTCCTATGCTATTAGAGGGGAGTTGCCCTAAGTGGATTACCCTCATGTAGCCTGTTGCCCTAAAAAAAATATTATATGAGTAGTTAAATATAACTGGATTAAATTAAATTGAAAACGATTTAACACTTTTACTTGCACATATAAAAGGAAATCACAATCTCTATACTTAGAACAGTTAATTTATTTAAAGTCTTCTTGAAAATTATGTTCTTTATCAGGTTATTTAAAATTGTATGTTGAATTACAATCAGAAAAATATTAAAGTTTAAGCTCAGATTTAAAGATGTGCAAAGTAAATTTTTTCTTTAGGGATTTTTGTGGTGGTTACCAAATATTTGTAGAAACTGAAATTGAATACTTCCTCGGAAAACCTATTGATACAGCTTCACGCAGCATACGATAAATAGCACCATCTTAGTTTTACTGCCGTTTCTAACGTACTGGCGCATTGGTGTTTTGCGGTTCCCTCAGCAAGCCGAAATGGCCCGCTGCAGCGATGATGAAGCAGCATCACTGCAAGGTGTCGGTGCCAGGGATTGACTGCTCTCTAAGGCGCAATTGATTTCTGGCTCGTACGAAGATCTCGAACCGGCGTACTGGTGTCTTGGAACTTCGTTGCTTGCAGGTTCCCTAGGTCAATTGGCGTCCATTGTGCGGCGTTCTGAGAAGTTTCCTCAAAGACGAGCTAGTCTGGCCTGACGACCTCAGCACGTGTCATTGTTATGATTTCCTGGTACTCTTTCGTACTTAAAAAGTTTGCTTAAAAAACAAAATTGTTACCGAAAAGTATTAAAAACTTCAAAGTCCTAAAAAAGTTTGAAATTTTTCAAAGACCAAATTTCCAAGGATCTATGTGGCGTGAAATTGCTCCGATGATACACATAAGTCCAAACGTCCGAAGATTAAAGTAGCGTGGAGTTGCTCCGATGAAATGCACGCCAAGACTGTTCATATTTGCCTTTTTAAAATCATCCATTATAGTTTTGCAGCGAAAGTTCCTGAATTTTATCTAGGCGCCCGACAATCAGAAACCACACTCAAGTCCTCTCAATTATCGCTTCGTATTATTAGAATACTTTTTTCATTTTTAAAGAACTTCGTCATTCTTTTTACACATTATTAAAAATTTGGGTTTTATTTTTACACATTATTTCTTTGATAGTCTGTTTCCAAGTTTGTACAACAAATTTTAATAATTAAAGAACTGAATAAATTAAAAAAGAGAACATAACACATAAACTAATGATTTTAAATCCCAGAAAAAAATATGAATGTAAACTAATTAATTAAATTATTCGGGGGAGTTAAGACGAATATAAATGTTTACAATTTCCTAAAATGACTTCGAAATTAACTCTTTTTATTCTTGTAAACGAATTAATAAATAAAATATCCAAAAAAATTAAACGACTTTATTTCATTACAGTATATATATATATATATATATATATATATATATATATATATATATTATAGACTGCATGACTATTTTTTGTGTATGTTGGTGTAAATCTGTATAGTGAATCAGAAATAATAGTCACTGTTTTGCAATAGACGATTTACGTGCAACGTGAAGCGGATATAGTTATCTCAGTCACGATAAGGCACGCTGTTTCACTCTACGAAGTCTTTTTTGCTGTTACTCAAGTCAGGTCTTTACGTCAGCAGGGACCACCTTGTCAGGTTCAGCTTAAGAGTTAATCCCTGATATCTGACTTCCGTACTTTTTACATTCTAATGCCTTATATGGCACCGTGTGACGTGTTGTTGAAATCTTCGAGTCACTCTTATTTAATCAGTAAAAATATTTCTTATACTACTTACGGTCTTGAAGTGTATTTTTTAGTGACTAGCTGGGTTTGTTTTCATCGTACCGATTAGCAAAAATATTTATCAATAAAGTATACTATTAACTAAATCAGCATATGTGTATAATGTAGATATTTAAAATAATGAAAATATATCACATCATGCAAACGTATATAAATATGTAAGTCAATATAATGATAGCGTACAGTCGCGAAATTCTAATTTGTTAATGCGACTAAAAATGTATACTATTGACAGAACATTTTCTTTATTTAACACGTCGTTAATAACTGAAGTTTCAGTATCAAGTTTGTTTAATATAACACAGTTTGCTACATGCTAGGTGTATCTACAATAATATCTTCTCGGCTAGTCATACAAATACCACTGTAAACAAAAAGTAAGGTTAATTTATTTATAAAATATAAATTCTTTATTTATTCTTCCAAATCAATTTCATCCCCTTCAAAGTAATCCCCGTCCGATAAAACACACTTTTCCCAACGCTTTTTCCAGTCCTCGAAACAGTCGGAATAGTCTTTTTCCGGTATAGCCTTCAAGACCGTCTTCGATTCGGTTTTTATCTCCTCAATCGTGTCAAAACGGCGTCCCCGCATTGGCCTTTTGAGTTTGCTGAATAGCCAGAAGTCGCACAGAGCCAAATCAGGCGAATACGGTGGTTGTGGAACGATATGAGTCGAGTTGGCATAAAAGTTGCAGTATGACATGGTGCATTATCGTGATGAAGGAACCAAGAGTTGTTCGCCCATAATTCCGGCCGTTTCAGACGAATAGCTTCACGAAAACGACGCATACGCTCAAATAATATTATTTGTTGACAGTTTGGCCCGGCGGAAGGAATTCATAGTGCACCACACCACGATAATCAAAGAAAACTCTCAACATGACCTTGATTTTCGATCGACTTTGCCTTGGTCTTTTCGGTCTTGCTTCACCTTTTGCACGATATTCGCTGAATTGGTAGGTGGTTTCAGTGTCGTATGCGTAAATCCAAGTCTCGTTTCCAATAATGATGCAGCCAACGCGACGCTTTTTTTTCCAAAAAATTGAGCGATTTTGGCACCAATCGAGACTTGAGGCGTTTGAGACACAAAACATTCTTCAAAATGGTTTGGGCTGAGCCAAATGATATTCCAACACTAACAGCGAGATCTCTAATTGTCCGTCGACGATTTTCAAGCATCAAATCTTTGATTTTTTGGACGTGGTCCTCGTCGGTAGACGTTGACGGTCATCCAGAGCGCGGTTCGTCTTCAACTCGTTCCCGGCCCTCTTTGAACTCGTTGTACCACTTATAAACGTTTTTTTGTGCCATAGTTTGATCGCCAAAGGCCTTCCGCAACATTTTCAACGTGTCCGCACAAGAATATTCGTTCCGCAAACAAAATTTGATGCAAGTTCTTTGCTCAACAAAATCACCCTTTGCAAAAATCTAAAAATTCACTTTTGGTTGTTTACGTGTAACGTGTAACTCGGAGATAATTAAACCTTTTAACAAACAGACGCTTGGAAAATATTATAGACAGTCTTGCCAACCTAGGAAAAAAAATTACCTGCCTTCCTAATACCCGGGAGTTTTAAATGACAATTTCACCTTACTTTTCGATCACAGTAGTATATATTTTTTACCTTCTAATAACAAGTTCCTTAATAAAATTAGCCATACAACATGATAAAATGTAGGTTTTAAACGATATTTGACAATTAAAGGTAGCCTCAAAGTTATTTATTCTTTCACAGAAAAATCGTACATCTGTTTTCTGCAAAGGAAATAAACCTTGTGAAAGCAGTTTAAATCAGGTTTAGAAATTTCACCATTTGATCACAATATGGAGGTTGTATTTATTTAAAAGTTGTTGTCCGGCGATGACCGGGTTGCCGTAATTAATCTTAGTGACATCCATAACCCCAGAAATTGACTCCAATCTCGGTTGTTGTTGCCTAATTTTTATGTAACGCTCCTCCACCCCCTTCCCGAAGAGTGCTTCCCACCGTTGCCGAAAATATACAAACAAAAAATAGTGAGAAACACTTTCAGTCTCAAAGACCCCTAAAAATATTTATTCCACGAAAATATCGGCCGTTTGAGCATGTTTGAAAATTTCGACCACCATCGACTCCCGCCCCTGAGGGTAGTAGTCCTGTCTTACTCCACCCCCAGTGTTTTTTTTCGGATTGAAAGGCACACGTGTTTCAATCAAATTTGCTCCACGAGGTTGATTTGTAAGCGGAACATCCACGCAAACATACACACAAAAAAATCAATTTTATTTATTAAAATAAAAATAAGAATAAGAGGTTACGTATTCATAGTCATTTCCCGTCGGAAAAATAAATTATAATTTCTGTGAGAAAAGTAAAAATATGCTCCATTTTCACAAAAATTTCCGTAATTATTTTGTAATTGTAATATATTAAATTATTTTAAAAAAATAAGATGATTTGTCTGAATAAACTGACGGTCAATGATTTTTCTAGTCAGTTTTTTTTTACAAATATATTTATGACGTTCTTAAAAATATCAGTAGCATAGTATAAAAAAGAACATTGTACGTCAAACATCTTCATTGTATTGGATCCTTAAAAGTACAACTGACTATAACTTTAAAAATAAATTTTAAAATGAAATATATGTGCCTTGTGACTTTATTTTTATTTAAATCAGTTATGCAACCAACAAAATTGGATAGTAACCATACTATAATAAAATAGTTCAAATCTCACAATGGTTTGTGACTCTAATTACAAAATTCAAATGAATGTCCTTTTGTAAATTTATAAGCTGGATTGTTTGTCAAATTTATTTTACCTTTCGTTTTTTTAACGGTTTTAGTCTGGTTGTGATATTTTCAGAAAGTGATATATAATGATCAAGGTTTTGGTTTTCATAGTCACTTCTGACCGAATTCCGTCACCGGTAAAAAACGAATCCAGGAGCTTGCCCTCAGTCCCATGTATTCTGCTCACTAACACCACACTGTGTGTGTTCTGCCCTTAGCCCGCAAACTATGGGGTGTTCAAGTAATACTGAATCACTGCGGAATTGCCCCGCCGTTCCGCTAAATTGACCTTAAACTCTCGGTCGCGGTGCCCGGAATTAGGTTTTTCCAGCACACTGAGGGCATTGCGTCATTACAACTGAAGCGTTTCGTCAGTTATTTTTAAATATAAAAATAGAAATATAATACTAAATATGTAAAATAACAATTTATGTCAAACATTCATTTTATCGAATACTTAAAACCAGAGGTTACCATAACTTGAAAAATATTTTTTTAGAATTAAATATATAGACAATTACAGCCGTTGTATCAGATTCCATACTAACTGTATATGCTCTATATGTATACAAAGTAGTTTTGCTGGTGGGGAAAAAAAAATACTGAAAATAAAGTATGCAAACAAAAGGAAATAACAGGTATCGATACTCGCGGTAAGAGAAATTATTTTAGAATCAGGACAAATAAAAGAGCCACAGACAGCAATCCATATGTTAAGAGAATAATTCTATTTAATAAGCTCCCTGAATATATATAAAGAAAGTAGACAATAAGCTATTTGCAGTAGAACTACAAAAATATCTTGTTAAAAAGCCGCTCTACTGTATGGCTGACCTTTAAATATATATATATATATATATATATATATATATATATATATATATATATATATTGTAATGGTTAAAAATCTGATTTAATTAAATTAGCCCCACGTTTAGGAAGCCATTTATGTAATGATTAAATAGGTGGTCTTAATTAATAGGAATAATTAACAAAATTATTAAGTTTTTAAAAATTTATTGTTCATAATTACACATTATGCATCCTGCTTTACACTCCGAATTCCATCAATTTAACAAACAAATATTTCAATTTTATTTTATTAATTCGTGGCGTTTTATGAAAATACAGTTTTATATTTTATACAATCAACGACGTCGAATTTCTCTTTATCTCAGGGTCATCACTGGGTTTGATAGGAAGAACAAATACAATGAACTAAAACATTAACAATCCAAACTCATTGAAGTTAACGGATTACAATATTAAATACAAAAATAAAATAAATCGAATGAAAACAAACACGCGAACTAAATCTGACTATACCCTTTATTTATCGTTTACAGCCATTAATAATTGTTTTGTACTCACGACAGTGCTGCTGGTACCAGTTCGGACTCTTGTACCTTGAAGTCAACACCCACTAAACAGGCCATTATACACTGATTCTACACTTTAGATTTTGAACACACGCGGTCGTTGCTCTCGATCTCTGCTATCCTGGAGCCTGGATTAGCCCACCCTCAGCCAGTTGCCGGAGGTAGATCTCATCAAAGTCTCTCTATACGAAAATTAGTTCAGTTTGTGAAGCAAAACTTCTGCTTCCAAACTGCGATTTTATGAGTCTCTCCGTCAAAACTGTTTACGTGTGTTTTATGTAAACTATTATATCTCGTTGTTGGACTTCCTAGATAGCCCTATTCATACTTCTAGATCCGCAGACTTTTACTGTTTTTATTTCTCTATGTGGACCGAACTGCCATGTCCCAGTTCTCGACGCATACTCAGTTCTCTAAACGCGCGGTCTCCAGTCTCCATTGTTAACAAAGAAAGACCCGCTGCGATTGTCGTCTTTCAGCACCCGTACCGCCAAAAATTAAATTATATTAAAAACAATTACTATCCTGTTTAATTGGTATTACAATATATATATATATAATATCTGTAAACATAATGTTAAATATTAATCATGTTATATTAAAATATAAGTTATATTTAATTTAATTGTTATATTTCTATTATATGATTGACGATTTCCCATTTTGAATAGTTGAAAATTCTGGAAAAATAAATATTATTACATACTGAAGGACCATAAAGAAACTGTTGAAAGAATCACCATAAAAGAGCAGGAGAACAGCAACACATCAGCGTCTCGTTTCTCGCTTTTCCAGAGTTAGAATTTACCACTAATGCAGAAAACAATAAATAATATAAATTGTATTATTGTATCGTATACAATACCTATTGTGTCACAGGATCGTATCCATCCAATGGATATAGAACGTTACCTTCCAAGCAGGCAGTATAATTTCGTGTAATTTAGAACAGTGATGTACTATAGTATTTTCTGCAGAATTTCCGTAATTTAAATTAGATCGCTTGCTTTCTTTGAGTGAATATTAAATAAATCAATTTCAGTACTATTAAAACTACATAAAAATCTAGAAAAAACTTGTATATGTGTTTTTTTTTCAATGTCAACAAATGTAAATTCAAATGTGATTTGTTAATATATTGATCAATTATATATTTATACATATGTTGAATGTACCAGGTGAGTAAGCTTAATTCCCATGTTTATAAGTCAGAAAAACACATCTTTTTTCATAGAAGGCAAAACAATATTCAAAGTACCGACCCTCGTTAGCTACACAATGTCCCATTTCCCAGGCAATTTGTGGATGCAACGCCAAACAAAATCCTTCTATTTCGAGGAAAACTACTCATCAAACCACTTTCCGACGTCTCTGAGAGAATCGAAGCTGCTCAGCGAACGTGTAGATCATCGACAAAAACAGGTTGAAGTCGGAAGGGGCAAGGTCTGGTGAATAAGCGGCATGGGGTTAAAACTCTCAGTTGACTGCAATTTGATCAGTTGGTGCTAGCGGTAGCATTGGCAGTTTCACCAGGTTTCATCAGTTCATAGTAGTCATGCCCAGAGACCTCGTCTTGCGGACGATGTTGATGGTTGGACGGGATCAACTCACAATTTCTTGCGTTTGACATTCTCCACTTTTCATCACCAGTCATATCTTTTTTTGTGTGTGGAAAGCAATATTTCGCATGTGTTTCTTCGTCGTTCCAACTGCCTGTCGACAATTCATGCGGCACAAATTTTTGAATCCATTGAACCTGTCCCATGACACGTACGCGTATGGAAATAGCTGGCTGAGTAACACCTAATTGCTCGGCAAACATTTTTTGCGTTTGGGTATCGTCCTCGTCCAAAAGAGCCTGCAATTGATGGTCCTCAACTTTCACCGACCGATTTTGTCACTCAGGTCAAAATTGACGTCTTTGAATCGACGAACCCAATCTCTGCACGTTATTTCCATATAAAGCTCTGACGCTATAGACCTCAACGTGCATTTTACGCGATTTGGCAGCCGATCTCCTTAAATTGAACCAGAAAATGCTTCCTGCATATACTTTTTTTTTTGGGCAAAACACTAGGCATGATGACGAAAGGAAAAATGTGTGTTGTTGTATGAAATTGCTGATGATGGGCACTGACTATTGTTTACTGGTGACTACACAAAAAAGAATGAAACGTCATTAGTAGCTTAATATGATCACTAACGTCATCGACGAGCAAACAGAAGAATTAAGATTTTTTATATATATGAAATGATATGAGAGGGTATCCAAATTTGCCTAAAAATTTAATTTGTACTCATTTAGCTTTAATTGCATTTGGAAACAAGTAGTCAAATATTTGTAAAGAAGTAATAATAATCTAGTCAAATGACAAAAATTAAATTAGTCCTAGTGATATTGTATCATCATGCTGAAAAGGGTAATATTGACATCTGTTTAAATTTAGAATACTGGCTGTGACTCATTACATCTCTGTTGAATACTGGGAACAAAAATATATCCAATAATTAGAAAAAATAATAAAATGACTAACAAAAAGGAGTTATGATATAAATACGACACAATGTTTGTGTAAAATTTGTTCCTATCGTGTGGTTATTAAAAATAAGAGCACAACCGAAAGGAACTAGTTTTACAGAAACATTGTGTCGTATTTACATCAATTAAATTTGCCTGTTATTTGACTATTTTATCTAATTATTATATTATAAACGGACGTATAATATTTTAATTTTTTATAAATTATTCATATATATAAATTCGAAACAAACTTTATTGAAACAACTTTAAGATTGATGGGCGGTCCTGGAATTTAATAAATCATCTCACTTGAGATCTGCAGAAGGCCGACAAACTAAAAAAAAAGAAACAAATTATGTTAATGAATGTAAAAAATCGAACTTTAACCAGAGTTTCCGGAAAGAAACATAAAAGGCTCCTCCGAAAATTGGAATTATATCTCTCACACGTTTCAGGCAAAATTAGGGATATTTGGGCTTTATATAGACCTTGGCCTGTTTTGAGAGGTGTATGTTCCGGGGTCGCAGACCTTGGGCATACGGTAAGGCTTGTCCGCTATTCCTATTGGAATAGTCGGCCAGCTGCCTCCTAAACCGGTCAAGGCACAGCGTGGGAAAGCTGCGACCATACAGCTAACCCCGCTCCCGCCATCGGAAGGGCGTGGGACAAGTAACAAATGCCCGACCTACTTGATGCAGGTTTTTCTAGGGTTTTCCCTGCATCACTTTTAGGTGAATTGCCCGGGGGCCCTAGTTAATTCTTGGCTACCTTCCTCTACCCTTCCGCATCCCCCTTTCAAATCCCTTCCTATGCTATTAAAGGGGAGCTACCACCATGTGGAATACCCTCATGCAGATTGTTTCCTTTTAAAAAAAATTAAAAAAATTCTGACGTAATTAATATCAAATTAATTTAATAAAATGGTTTCATTGTAAAACACAAATGGGCTTGACAATTTGTATTTTAAAGTACAGAGCATTTCTCGTGGTGTAAATTATATAAAACTAAGACCTAGTTAAGAAAAAGAAAATTACTTTAGACTACGTCGTTATGTTAGTCATACGACAGGAAAAAATAAACGGTCTTGTTTTTACTGTCCTATTCAGCAATACGGTGACATAACAGCAAGTAATAAAAATCTCAAAGTAAAATAACACAAATTAAATCCTTATTTCATAGTTTATTAATAGAAAATGTTTTACTCCAAAGGGGAATCAAAATATTGTTGATTTTGGGTAGGAACTAAAATAAGTAGAAAGTTAGGGGAACGAAATTTTATTTAAGAAAATATATCATAGTTTACACTGGTAATATTTATGAATGTTTTTCTTTTCAGTTATATCCATACGTTGGTATTTGAAGGACGTAGAAGGCGCTTGCGTTTTCCCAGAGTAGAAATCAGTTTACTGCGAACCCATTGTACACGCTGTATTGTGAACTGTAATGTCGAGGTGTCTGAGTTCTTCACGGGAGAAACCCGAGGTAGAAAGAGCCAGTCACGGTTCCGGGTACAGGACATCCGGTCAAATATTAGCCGCCCCCGCCTTCACTGAGGCGCGCAGCGATAACACAATTTTCTAGAACACAGATTCCAGCTACAGACGTCGCTCAGGTAATTCGTCACTGTGGCAGAAACTCTGAATAGATTCGATTTATCCGTCCCCGCTGTCTACGACACGAGGCATGCACGCTGATTTAATGCAGCCGGAGTGTTCCGGGTCGGTTTTTTTCTACTCTTTTGCTTATTTACCTCATGATATAGACGAGGCTCCGCGTCTCGTTCTAAAATAACAAATACATCTCTACTTTTATCTCGCTTCATGCTGCTGCGTTCAAAGTTGAGATATTATCCTTGCAAAATTAATCCGCAAAAAATTCCATGTTAACAATTTAGTTACTAAACATGGAAGACGTTAAATTAACTACATAATGCTTACCATTCAAAAGATAAATGTCTGAGTTTTAGATCCATAACAAAAGTTAGGTTTTGAACAAATTTTTATAATACAGGTTGTTTTTTTTAGGTAACAGGATACATGAGGGTAATCCACATAGTGGCAACTTCCCTTCAATAGCATAGAAATGGATTTGAAAGGGGGGATGCGGAAGGGTAGAGGAAGGTAGCCAAGGGTTAACTAGGGCCCCCGGGCTATATTTTAAGAATCCTACCTGGCATTCGCCTAAAGAAATGCAGGAAAAACCTGCATTAGGTAGGTAGGGCATTGGGTACTTGTCCCACGCCCTTCCGATAGCGGGAGAGGAGCTTGCTGTGGGGACGCAGCATTCCCTTCTCCGTGACTCGACAAGTTTAGGAGGCAGCTGGCCGACTATTCCAATGGGAATAGCGGACAACTTTTAACGTATGCCCAAGGTCTATGACCCAGGAACTTACACCTCTCAGAACAGGCTGAGGTGCCCAGCTTGTGGGAACCTTAGTTCAAAAACGGAGAGGAAAAGGCATCCCCAAAGGTAGCCCCTTCGTATCTCTCCTATAAGGTTCTGCCTGCGAGAGAATAGCCCTCGCAGACCTCTTCCCATCAGTTAAAGAGGCAGCTGGCCATAATGTACATGTGAGCATAAATTGTAAAATAAAAAGTTATCGATGATATCAAAATCTTTAGTAAGAGGCTTGTTAAGTAAAGATTTTCTGATTAAACAAATATATTATACTTAAGGTTTTAGGTTTCTTCCGGTGAATTGCATGAATTAACTTCTCCCGGTTTTCAAACCGGGTTTAACATGTATTCAATGACGTTTTGTCGACTAGCACAGTCATCTTCATCAGACTTCACTTCAGACCGAAGAACATGACGATGACAGTCGTCGAAACGTCACTACTTACATGTTTAACCCGGTTTCAAACCCGAAAGGAATTTATTCAGATAATTATTCGTCTGCTAAAATGTTAACGGAAATGTTAGCAAAATGAACAGTCAATATTTCTTGTAAATAAAATAAGACGTTTGTGTTTGTGTGTGTTCGGAATAAAAATCTACATCCGTGGGGCAAAATTGGCCAAATGTTGTACACATTGTCCTTTTGAACAAGAAACAAACACTGTGAGGTTAAGACTCGGCTACCTCAAACAACCGATTTTTGCGTCAAATAAATAGTTTTCCGGGTCAATGAGACAGATAGTGTTTCTCCCGTTGTTAATTGTGTAAAATTTCAAACCCCTTCAGCACAGGAGGGGAACACTCTCAGGGGAGGGGGTTGAGGAGCGTAACATAAAAATGACGTGAAAACAACCGAGATTGGGGTCAAATCCAGATTTATGGATGTTTATGAGTTTAATTATGACATTTTACTTGCCGTTTAAGTTGTACTTTAACCCCTAGGAGTGCCGTCTTGGGGGAAAACAATGTTCTGCATACAATACGAAACAAACATTGGATCTGTAAAACACTCTCTATTGCCTATAGAGTAAAAGGGATGCAATTTTAAAGACATTGTAAATTACAAGGAGTATTTTTTTACTCTTCAAGACCCCAGATATTTTTGACTCCCTTAAGGTACTACGATAATTTTTTTACTCTACTAGGGTAAGGATAAGCTTTTTGACTCAACGTAAATGAACTATTTTTGTCTTTTTTAAGTACTTTTGATTCTCTTAGCGTACGAGGAGTGACTATCGTCTTTTACTGCCTTAAATAACAATAATTTTCATTCTTTTAAGGAATCGGTAGTGTTTTTTACTCACAATGCTACCGGGCCCATTTTTTACACTCTTCTCTTAGATGAAGAAAATTTTACTCGCCTCGGGCACCAGGAGTATAATTATGTAGTGCGTACAGTTTTGACTCTATGGAGTATATTTTTCCCAGAGTAATTTTGATAATATTTGGAATTGGGAGTATTCATGCTTCTCTAAAGGCACTGATAGGTTATAATTAAATTAGCATTCCCTCTTCATAGGAAAGTTAAATCACTTCTTGACTAATAGAATTAAGTCGAATTTAATATTTTTTCGGACTTTTATAAATAAATACCCAGACAAATACGTCAAGCAACCTGCTGGTTAAAAATAAAATATGATGTTAAAAAGCACTCATCATCAGGTTTCTGCCCGCAGTTGTGTTTTTCTTCAGGTGGCCTTGGCTACCTTCCTCTACACTTCCGCATCCCCCCTTTCAAACACCTTTCCAATGCTATAAGAGGGGAGGTGCCACTATGTGGATTACCCTATGCATAGCCTGTATACAACTTTTTTTTAAAAAAAAAGACCTAACAGACCTTGGGCTCAGAGAGCTCTGGTGGAGGCTACCTTTGGGGATGCCTTCACATCTCTGGTTTTTTGAACTAAGGTTCCCACAGGCCGAGGCACCTTGGCCTGTTTTGAGAGGTGTATGTTCCGTGGTCGCAGACCTTGAGCACACGGTAAGAGTTGTCCGTTATTCCTATTGAAATACCTACCTATGCTATTAAAGGGGAGTGTAACCATGAGGATTACCCTCATTTAGAAATTGAAATCTCAGGATTTCGACAATTTATTTACAGAAAAGGGGAAACCATTGGTGTAGATTTCAATTGTAAACACATTATGTGGGGTTGTAACTACAACAACGCACGAAGATATGAATTGCATGATGTTGTACACAGACCCGCCCTTGAACTTTTATATCCAACAGAGCCGACTTACTTCTCGGACTGTGACTCTACTCCAGACATTTTGGACTTCTGCATAGGCAAAAGCATTTCCTCATTATGTTCACTCCTGGGAGTAATTTACGAGATGAACTCTGACCACTTTCCAGTAATTCTGAGAATAAATGCTACACCCAGTCTGACGATGTTATCTAGTTCCCTTATTCAGTGCCCGTTTGATTGGGATCTATACACCAGTACCATCGATGAATCAAGGGCCTTGATGCTCCTGTGGGAACATTAACGAGGAATATCAAAACTGTTGCCAAAAATGCAAGTAGCAGAATTAGAAACAACAAACTAATAATCTATGTAATAAATAAGGCTATATATATTTGTATGTATGTATGTATGTATGTATGTATGTATTTACGTTATAATTTATATACATATTTAAACGTGTGAACAGATCGCAACAAAAATTGGTTAACTTTTTCTTCTAAACACGAGAAATGGTACTGTTGTGGTGGGAATCCCCTAGCATAAAGCTGGAAAGAATTATAATTGAAAAACGTGATAAATATGTGCTAAATTACTGCGCGCCAAGAGACTATGATGTCACGCGACAGAGAGACGTTACTACAAGACGAACGAAGGAAATAGTTCCTTTTCTCGTAATGAAATATAGCTGAAATAT
This sequence comes from Zhengitettix transpicula, assembly GCA_037074705.1. Lineage (NCBI taxonomy): Eukaryota > Metazoa > Arthropoda > Insecta > Orthoptera > Tetrigidae > Zhengitettix > Zhengitettix transpicula. Next base: position 202,938,833 of record CM073591.1, read on the forward strand.
TTTATTGAAGGAAAAGTATAATTTTATCCAGCAATACTCCTTCGAATAATAATAAAAAACAATAAGAAATACTTTATGATCCTTGAAGAAAATGTAAGTTAATTTTTGTGCCATATTTGTTAAGTCCATTATGGCGACAATTTGTTTACATTGTGAATCTATCTAACAATTTCATAAATTTAATCTTTCGCAACATCTGAAGACGTATATCCTGCAATTCTCAAGTAGTATATTTAAGTATTGTATTCGTAATGACATTCGGAGTATGTTTGTTAGGATTTATGTAATAAGTCAGTGTATTTTATAGCTGTTCAATTAATTCACTATCGGTCGGAATTATGTACCGAACTAGGAACAATTAGATTTAGGTTAAATGACTTCTTGACTAAAGATTAATATAGTATTAAATAATTTTTCGGGTTTATATAAATAAGTACATGGACAACGCTGGGCACCCATATAGTATTTAATAACATAAAAAATTCTATAGAACAGGTGTTACTAACTCGGGACCCTAACGACGGATCACTATAGTCTGCTACTTTAAATAAAAAGATATTACTAAGTGTAATTACATTTATTACTGAGTTATGAAATTTGATTTACAACATACCTGATAATGGTACCTGGTAACAACGTATAAATGATAGGATTACCATTAATGGTATATTTGGAATCTTCAGATTACTTAGCAGGAACTTCAGAGCAAAGTAACCCAATCCCTGAGCACGTCCTTGGTAGTTTTCCTGCGGACGATTAAGCTATGAGTTATGATAGCTAATATTTTCAGGGTTCGACGATAACATCTGATTAGTTATAAACTATTTACAATAAATAAATTTATAAATTAAAATTTTGTAATAAATTTGACACTTTGGCACCATGAAAGTTCATAGCATTAGAACAAATACTACAATTCCCATAAAGTAATGAAAAGCATTTTTTTATGCATGTGAAATTTAGTTCTTAGTTTCTAAGGAAACATGTTTCGTTACCTACCGTCTAAGAATAAATTGCCAAGCGTCCATTTCCCCTCACTGCGCTACGTCATGCCCTTCCATGGTTTTCCCCTCTCCAACGCCATTCTCCTACAGCGAAAAGAACTCCTAGCTGGGATGAGTAGTCCGCAATTTGGCTTCGTAAGAAATTTTAATCAGTTCCTCTCGCTGCTTTAGTGGGGAACCGCCTGGAGTTCCCGGTACTGCAAGGATAATCTGAGTAGTCACTCAAGTACCGACGATGAGGTATTACCCCTCGTCTGACAGGGGAACTTCAAAATGGTTGCAATCTCACGAGAAATACAAAATGCATATATACATATTTCTCCTTAGCTCAACATCCCAGCGAGGTCGTTGACCTACTGGACTGCTGCCAGACTCATCTTCCATGACACTTTCCGGATTTTTTGAAGTAGCACGTGGTCAGTATAGCGATTCTCCATCAGCCCTAACACAACTTTTCACGACCATCCATAAATATATACGCTACTTGATATAATTTATTATTTGAAAAAAGACAAAAATACAGTAATCCCTTATCTTATCGACACATTTGACAAAATCAAAAACTGTGTTGTGCGGTTGTGCCGCTCTTGACTTTGTATTTTATTTTTCTTAGCACCTGAAGAAAGAAACGTTGTGTGGTATTCATATCACTTTTTATGTCTGTATTTGCCTATTTTTCTTATTAATTTTTCTAAACAGACGTATATTTTTCATGAGACTTTCGATTGGGCTCATCAATTGCTTTAAAGCAATTATTGCGGTTGTAATGTTCATGGATAAACGAAATATAACAGTTGCTTTATGACAAGAAGATTAAAAAATTTATTCTTCAATTAACAAGAACAAACAGTTAAATTCTTGTACGCCAGTTCATAGATTATGAATATTTTATTTACTTTAGTCAAACTGAGCAAGTTATTCGTGGCCTTGGTGGATGTACCGTATGTAGCAAGATCAAAATTAGTATCGGCTTCGACGCAATAATCAACTATTCAAAATGGTAAATTGTATTTGTAGTAAAAACCAAACCTATTGCTCTGCACAGCCAGACAGCCAGATTCGCTCGAATTTCACCCGCTTTTCAACAAAAATCCACAAAACCAACCATTATAATTAAAGTGAAACTTCACAAATGAACAATAATAATAATTAAATACCAAATATAAATAAATATAGTATTTCACGCATCACATATTTTTTTAAAAAATAAATATCCATGTCTCCAAGATACTCTCACTCTAAGATATTCACCATTGGACAGTTGCTTAAACAATACAAGAATTTAATCAATGAATAAAAGTTTCAACAAACAATGAAACACATGCAGGACAACAGAATTGAATTTATAAAATTTAAATACAAAGTTATCCCTTGATATCAGGAAGACACACCTCAGTCCTTAAATATTGCTGTATTTTATTCACTCGCTCATTCATCCTCACTATTCCATTCTTATGTTCCTTGAGGAGGAAACAATTATTAGTTTCTTATACATGACGGGAATTTGGTCACACGCCATTAGATAGAGTAAGGAAGCTTGATGATATGATCACGGCGTTGCTTCGCTCACTTGGTGAACGTCTTGGGTCACAGATTCATAGCCCTCTCACGTTTGGAGCCAGCCGTCGGTTTCTGGACCCTTGTAGGCTTATAAAAGCGAGTTCCAGGTTCCTGAGCCTAAAAACTCTTTCACAGAGTACGCGAAACTATTCTATTGTCATACACCAACTTTCTCAAACTCGGCCGCGTTTCCCGTTGATCCCAGTTTTCAACACCAACCCCACCTCAGGTTTTTATTTAATAAAATGTCCGTTGCTTGCAGACTGGACCAGAACCGGTCTTGGCTCAGTATTATTAATTTTTTGATCGTTTTGAAAGAAAGGTCACTTGGTAACTGGCGTAGCGTACCACAAACACTCGCGGAACCCCAGTTTCAATGCAATTGAATATCTAGAAAATTTAATGTTTATTATAAGAGCGTTTTAACGGATTACAATACCTCATACAGGGTTTATCAGACAAAAGTGACGACCATTTGTACCAATGCGGCAACCAAAGAATTGTGAAACAAATTCTGGAACATGAAAAGATATCTCACTTTTGGAATGTTTTTTGATGTTATAAAAAGTGTTAAAGTATTTTTAAACTGATAAATCCGTGACATATACTAAACAGTTGCCTTTCTCAAAGGATAAATTGCAAATACAGATAATATGTATTGTCATGTATTAATTGAAAGGGATAAATTTGAATTATTTGCACATATAAAACCGAAACACAAACTTAACACTTAAAACTTGTTATCTCACAATTAATGTCTTTAAAGTATTCTTGCATATAAAGTTCCTTATCAGGTTAATCAAAATTATGCAACATAATATTAACGGCTAAGGTCAGATTTAAATCAGTAGGCACTTTCTTTTCAGGGACTTAAGTGGGGGTTGGCAAATATTTCTAGAAACTGAATACTTTCGTGGTAAACCTCGTGATACAGCTTCTCACTGCACATGGTAAAATTGTAGTCTCTTGCTTTTTACCGCTGTTTCTCCCGCACTGGCGTATTGGCGTCTCGCAGATTCTCAAGGCTGTCAGAACTGGGCCACTGCAGCGATGAATAAGCAGAACCACTGCAATTAGTCGGTTTCAGAGGTTGACCACTGGCAAAGGCGTCGGACTCCGGAATTGATCTGTCGTTCTCAGAAAGCTTGCGAAAGAAACAGAATTGTTTCTGAGGCCCGAGAAATACTGAAATCCTTTAAAGTTCAGACACCGTGAAATGTTTCAAAGCCCAGAAAGGTTGAAATTCTTTCATAGTCCCAAAGTCTAGAGATCAGAGTGACTTAAAGTACTCCAATGAAACTGCTTATTTTTGCCTTTTTCAGCTCACTCTTTATAGTTTTGCTGCGAAACTTACAAAATTTTATCTTTGCACTCTACAATCAGAATCCATACACAAGTTCCCACATCGCCTCTCATTATTAGTTTGCTTTTTTCATTAAGAGAGATGGTCGTATTTTTATCACATTATCACTGCGTCGTATTTTTACATATTATAGCGTTGATAGATAGTTTCTAAGCTTCTACAATGACTTTACATAATTTAAGAACTGAATACAATTATTACAAAGAAAATTAACACTAACTAATTGTTTTTAATCACAGACAGAACGAATTGTTGGTAAACTAATTGCTTAAAGCGTTCGAATGAGAGAAGACGCATAAAACTTATTACAATTTCTTAAAAAAAGCTTCTTAATTAACTCCCTTTACTCAATCAAACCAAGTACTAAATAAAACCTGACCAAGATTTCCCTTCATTACAGTATATGCAACATATTCAAAATGTATTCGATAAAATGTTTATGGAAGCTGGAGAATTTGATGATTATCACATCTAGCTCAAGGATTGCCATTGAAGCAACAGAAATTATGCGTTAGTGTACAATGTGAAATAATACTTTCAATTGAACTAGCATTAGTAATATATTCGTGACATTGGATTTTTCGAATAAATAATGTGTCAATGTTCATCAGTTTTAATTAAATATATAAATTATTTTTTCTTGTATTTTAGATACATGAGGACTAATGCCGTCTATTTAATGTCTCGTATATCTCGAGTCAGCAAGGAAGGAGGGTGGCACAGATTTATAGAAGTGAGGTAAGTTCGACGTTGCCATGATGCGTGCGAAATAAACACAAACACAACAACGATATAAACTAGGTCAAGCTCTAACCGTTTACTGAAGTAGATTGGCTCTTGACGGATAGGGGTTAGCAGGTGCTAATCCTAAGGACAATTAACTGGACCGTCATCGAACATGCCACTGACTATAAACATGTTTTATGCCTTTTATTCTTTATTAGGAAAGTACCCCTTTCATCATAGAAGGTAAGTGGCTATTTATGTAGAAACGTTCATTATATTTAACCTCAAGGCAATTATCGTTTATTTTTTTCAAATTGTCTACGTTGGTTACTTATAGTTATTTTAAATAATCAAAATACTGGCTGTATTCACTCAATTAATTTTATTTTTACGGCATAAAGCATTTCACATGATTATTTTTAAATGCGAATCTTACATACGGAAGATGTTTTCAATTTTTAAACCATCGTTTGTGTATTGTTATAAACGTATTTAGAATTCTTTCCCGTGTAATGGATAAATCAGTTGTCAACTTGATTGTTCATGAACAATGTGTGAATAACCCTACATTAATTCAATATTATTTTGCTCCTAATGTGTCTTTCACTGAAACAAGTTGCTTGAGAGGCAACAGAAAGGTCAGAATTGATTACACATGCAATTAGTAATTTTCTATAAAATACCGGTGTAGGTAAACATTTAAGAGCCTAGCATTACATTATTTATTTATTTATATTTGGTATAGCCCAATACTTTAATATCTACTATCCACGGACTACTTTACAGCGAAGGTAACACGCGAACATTATGAAATATTTACATTCCTGTTTTACTTAATTATGCACTTTGTAAAGTACGTAAATAGCACGGTGCAGAAACCAAGCGCGCAACTGAAAAGTTTGGAAAGGCTTCCCAAATAACGGTTCACTTATTTGTACACTACACAAAACAGGAATTATTCATCGGTTTGTTTTAAGAGGTAGAACGCTGTCATTTCGTAGGCTACAATCTTATAAAATAAAATTTAAATATGTTTCTATCCTTGCAACGTTATAAATAAACCCAGCGGATATTGAAGCAGGAATGTATCTAAATTTATTATAAAACCATCATGGTTTCTCAAGCACAGATTAAATACTAATTAATTTATTTAAATAGATGCAAACAGTACACGCTAAATAATATAGTTATCAAATATAAAAACAAAGAGAATTAAACTCACATTAAGTGAGAAACTTACAGTGTCAACTTTATTTACTTGTAATTGGCCACAAACAGTAAATTCGTCCAACGTTTCTTCTACCAATTGGCAGAACTTCACAAACATTCGACGTAAACAAACTAAATAAGAGGGAAGGTGTCAAACAGACAAAAAAGAAGATAAAGATGTCAAGTACCCAATAGGAGGTCTTATATGTTCAAGAATCTGTTTAGATTTAGTAATTGACAGTAGAACAAACTGTAACTTCGGAGGTGCCTCAAGGATCAGTAATCTGGCCTTTATTGTTCCTGATATTTATTAATGATTTACCATTTAAATTCTGTTCCAAAATTATACTTTTTGCTGATGATAGTATTCTATATAGAAAGATCAATAAAGATTCGGATGAATGCGATTTACAAAACGATTTAGTTGCACTAAGTAGTTGGGCGGAATGAAATTAAATGAAGATAAATAGTGAAAAAAGCAAATCAATTACATTCGTGCAAGTATACGATTAGGTTATAATATAAATGGGGAGAAAATACCTCAAACAAACAGCTGAAAATATTTAGTAAAAATTTTGTACTTAAATCTATGGTGGGAACTTAAGTAAATTCTGCATCTCGAAAAGTCTGGAAATCTTTATATATTTTGTAATGACAATATTAAGAAATGGGAGTGGTAAATCAAACGAACTTTCTAATAAATCTCTGGTTCGTCCGATACTAGAGTACGGTGCAAGTTGTTGGGACCCTTATAGAGAACACCACATAGAAGGGCTAGAAAACCTTCAGAGTGGGACAGCAAAATTTGTAATACGGGGACCTGTTCACGAGCTCGAAAGGGTAGATAAATTAGGGTGGGAATTTTTGACAATCGGACAGAAGAAAGATAGACTTAGAGCTCTTTTTAAATAATATACGGGTAACAATGCGTGGAAAGACACACTGGATAAGATCGATAAACCAACTTATATTGGCAGAGGTGATCACAAATTTAAAATCAAAACGAGACTGCAAAAAACCGACGTATGGAAATTCTCATTTCTAAACAGATCGATAGGCGATTGGAACAATTTACCTCCAGCTGTATTTGAGGAGAATCTTCCAATAAGAAGGTTTAAGGATAATATAAATAAATTAGTAAAGTGAAGAGTATTTTTAATTATATAACATAAATAAGTTTATGTCTATATTTTTATTTAGTGAAGTGAAGTGTGGGAAGAGTGAAAAAATTATAAGGCATATTTCTAAGACTTATTTTATTATTATAATTTTTTTTTCTTAAAAGGTTTAATTATCTCCGAGTTACATGTGTTTTTGTAAACAACCAAAAGTGAATTTTTCGATTTTTTCAATGGGTGATTTTGTTGAGCTAAGAACTTGCATCAAATTTTGTTTGCGGAACGAATATTCTTGTGCGGACACGTTGAAAATGTTGCGGAAGGCCTTCGGTGATCAAACTGTAGAACAAAAAAACGTTTATAAGTGGTACAACGAGTTCAAAGAGGGCCGAGAACGGGTTGAAGACGAACCGCGCTCTGGACGACCATCAACGTCTACCGACGAGGGCCACGTCCAAAAAATCAATGATTTGATGCTTGAAAATCGTCGATGGACAATTAGACATCTCGCTGATAGTGTTGGAATATCATTTGGCTCAGCCCAAACCATTTTGAAGAATGTTTTGTGTCTCAAACGCGTCAAGTCTAGATTGGTGCCAAAATCGCTCAATTTTTTGAAAAAAAAAGTCGCGTTGATGTGTGTGAAACTTTGCCGTCTGACTATCAGGACCACTTGAAATGCATCATTACTGGAGACGAGACTTGTTTAGCTATTTATTTGTTATACTTTTGTTTTAAATTTGTTTTAAACTGCCACCGGGAATGATCCCATTCGCTGCTAGTAATATATAGTACTATTTATATAGTAGTAGAATGTTCTAACTCCTCCCATTCCGTCTTTCTCATCCTTTTCTAAAACTCATAGACCTAATGTTCCTTTCAGACTTATAGCCCCTTCTGCCAATATTCCACTGAAAAATTATCCCAATTCTATTTTAATGATGAATCTCACCATTATTTAAAAATCTTCTATAATATATTAAAGGATTGAGCGTCTGATCACTTACTTATTTTCTTGATTGTGGTTTCGTGATGAAAATATACACCAAACAATTTAATAATAACTAGTTACCGTGGAATATTTTTAATCAATACACCAATATTCCCTTGGATGAAATTCTCATCGACCTAAATTTAATATAAAATTCTACTTATTTTAGCTTCAATCATTCATTTTTTCACCTTTTGATCACCGATGCAAAGTCCTTTATCACCATTCTTCGCTGAGATAGTATTGGGATAATTAGAGAACACATATTTTTATTTTCTTAACTTGAACCTATTTGCTATTTCCGTTATGTTGTTGACACAGAATTGGATAATATGGTCCAAGATTTTAATAACTACAACTGTGGAACTATAAGTGAATAGATCTTCGAATCTTGGACTCAAAGTAGAAAATTTTAGAATAGTGACAACCTTTTCTGGACGGGTCCTACATTTCCAATCATCCCATTGATCAGAAAAGGGCTATTAATTATAATTTAGTTCACACAATCTTATTTCTTTCCAATCCCAATTTTCATTATAATAATATTGTGGCTAATATATTATTAGCTAATTTCTATTCTCGTTAATTAAAGAATAGACTCAAGAAACTGAATTTTTTTATGGAACTACTTTAATTTATTATCAATTTAGAAATTTCTGAATAAAACACAACGTGATTGCGTTATAATTACACAGATTTTTCTCTGTGATGTTGTAGGGCTTCGTCTTCTTAGACAGCAGTTACGCGACGTCAGCGAATCTCGAGAACTGTACCACTTTTCCTTCCTCTTACATACAGTTGTGATGGACGTCATCCATGCCTGTAATATACCATCTCTTCTCAACTGTTATGATAACCTGAGACGACTGAGATCAACTCCAGTAATAAGTGTTCCACGCTTAACAATAGTGCCTATTATATCGTTATATTCAATCCTTATGTTTACGTTTAAGATACTAGATACATTTGTGGACGCGAATACGGGTACTATAACTGTTATCCTTTCAAAGGAAGTAGGAAGTTGAACTCTTCCTTTGAGAATAGCTCATGCTGCGGTAAATCATCAACGTCTTGATAAAATAGGTGGCTTCACCGAGACAAATATGGCAACACCTCTGTAGAGCGCCAATGAATATGAGAGACGTTCCTTGTATATGAATTGACGTCGGCAATGACGGCATCAACATTATTCAGCCAATATCGAAGTACTGTTCGCAGAAAAATATTCACCATACAGATGTGGTGACTCATTTTCTCTATTATAAAAAGAGTAATTAAATTTTAATGTTATATAATTTTATATTCTCTGGCAAGCCAAATTAATTTTCTACGTACATTTTGTCTAAGAGCGCAGGCAAGACGCATGACTATTTAGTAGTTGTCATTTATTATTGTCTTTAAAGGGACGAAATTGCATGATCAAGTCTTGGGTGGTCGCGCAGATGTCGTTGGGGAAAACTAAGACTAACTGCTGGTAGGTCTGGTAGAAGCTCTGGATGGGAGAAGTAGTTCTTTGCAACCGCCCGAAAAATATAATTAAAAATATTCTGTCAGCAAATAAATACAATACCAGAAATATAATTGGTTATGCCTAGTATAGCCCACTGGTATAGCAACTTAGGAGACCAGCTCGAGAAACCAGATATATTCTGAAAGCATCTGACGACGCCATCACAATCACAATCATACAAGTTCCGAAGGTCCGCACGACGAAAGTATTTCCGCCAGCCAAAGCAAAAGACACGTTTTTAAATGTTTTTTGAGTAAAAGGCTGCATGAGGATAATCTACGTGGTGGAAACTCCCCTTTAATAGCATAGTAAGGGATTTAAAAGGAGGAATGCGGGAGGGTAGGGGAAGGAATACAGTCCCCGGGCTATGCTAAGGATCCTACCCGGCATTCGCCTAAAAATGATGCAAACCATAGAAAATCTGCATCAGGTATTTCAGGGACTTTGTACTTGTTCAACACCCTTCCGATGGTCGGAGAGGAGTTTGCTGTAGGGAAGCAGCATTCCGTTCTCCGTGCCTCGACCTGTTTATGAGGCAGCTGGCCGACTGTTCCAATAGGAATAGCGTATGCCTTAGATCTGCGACCCCGAAACATATGCCTCTCAGAAGAGGCATCCCCGAAGGTAGTCCACTCCTCCTCTCCAGAAAAGTTCCGCCTCCGAGAGCTTCGAACAGGCTCTTGGCAAGACACGATACAGGCATTCTACAATTTCTGACCAATAAGACAATTCTCGTCTGAGCGCGATATTAGATTTGTTTGTTTAGTGTCCACCAACGTTTCCTGAATGAAGCTATTACACGCGACATATATATTTTTTTTTTGCTCATCAGCGTTAGGCCTGTAAAATAATTTCGTTTCTTCATAATATTATAATATTTTAATTTGAGTTATCCGTCATATTCAAAAGATAATAAAATTTATTCTTTAATTCGTATTAAATAAACCACGTTTATTCAAATTAATTTAAAACCAATATATTATTATTAATGGAATAAAATACACAGGGATAATTTTTGTCATCTTCCAAAGATAAAAAACAATAGTAAGTCCCAGAATTTTGGAAATCAGTGTAAGAAGTACAGGCGATTTTTATCTTTCCCCTAATAATAAAAAATATTTTCTGCAAAGTTTTGAATATGGTGCTATGTAAATTATTTTAATTTTTAACTTGTATACTATCTGCTAATTTTTTTCCGTTCTTTTCTTTGCTTGTTTCATATACGGACTAGATTTACCACGGATTAGTTCAGATTTCTCATCGTTCAGCTGCAATGAAATGGCTTGTCCGTCGTTTGTGTAAGCTAATTATGCTTACGAGTGTGCGTCACGTTTTGAGTTAATATATTTGTGTATATGGGTAGTTCCACATTTATTTTCTTAAGTGATTGCCTTATTTATATTTGAATAATTATTTATTAATTTGAATTGTAGCATACTCTTTAAATATTAAACAGTACCCTCATAACATCCGTTTTCTGTGTTCAATTGTTATATTAATATATTCACAATTTATTGTTATTTATATTGTGCAGAAAAAAGTTTGTATTATAGGTTAGTTTACAATTAATTTTAATTAATTCTATGTAATTTCATTCTTGACGTATCCTCGTTTCCTCAACAGGCGACGAATGAAATTAAGAAAATCTATTTATCTACCCACTTATTCTATAACGGGGCTCTAATGTGCATAAAACGCAATTCGGTTCAGTAGATTTTATGTGACGGTTGATCTAGGAAAGGAATACCATGCGCTCATGCGGTTAGGGGAAGAAATTAGTTACTGTAGTAGCGAGTGGGACATTATGGGTTTAACAGATCCCATAAACTATTTATACGGCGCCAATATAAGTCGTTATCGTACATTTTGAAAATTTCACCCCCTTCCAACCCCACTAGTAGGGCTGCTAGCTTTATCTCCTCAGGTTTGTTCCCGGATATTAAGTGATATGTGTACCCAGTTTAGTTGAAAGTATTCCACGCATTAATGAAGATCCTATCTAATAAATAACACAGAGTGTTTGTATGCATGTGTGTGTGTTTGTTTGTTCAAAAGATCGGCATACAAATCTAAACCCGTGGAGAAAATTGCACCAAATTTCGTACACGTGTTCCTTGCTACCAAGAAACAAACACAGTTGGGGTGAGACACGTCTACCACCACTAGGAGCGGGGGTGGAAGACGGTGGAAATATATAAACATGCTAAAACGTTCGATATTTAAATCGGATAAATATTTTAAAGGTAAAAGAGATTTATAGTGTTTCTACCGGTAGTTATCTGTGTATAATTTCAACCCCCATACAGCATGGGAAAGGAGCACCCCTAGGAGTGGGGGTGGAGGGGCATTACAGGAAAATAACGTGAATACAACCGTGATTGCAGTCAAATCGAGGATATGGATGTCGCTTTTTGTGACAATCTGGTCAACGCAGGGGGGGGGGGGGTTGGAGGGTCTGGCCGAAGGTGGGCGGCGGAATAACTTTTCTAACATGCTAACTGGCCGATATTTGCATCGAATAAATATATTTCTGGACAAATTAGATTCATAAAATTTCGCTTCAAGTTCTCTGAGTATATTTTCAATCCCTTTAGAGCTTGGAAAAGGAGTATCCTTAAGGCTAGAGTGGAGTGGCATTGCATAAAAATAACGCAAAAACAAGCGATATTGGAATAATCCGGCATTATTGTTGTCACTGAGTTTATTTATGATATAAAACTTGCCGTTTAACTCCCCCAAGCAGAGGTGAAAAATTTCTAACATGTTAAAACGGCCGATATATGCGTCGAATAATACTTTTTCGGGGTCAGTAAGTACGGGTCAAGGTGCGTTACATAAAATTAACGCAAAAGCAACCGAGATTGAACGGAATCGGGGGTATGGATATATGACAACCCGGGAAACGCCGGCAACCAGCTAGTTTAAAATAATAATCACATATAATATAAGTGACATATTAAGTGTTATATGGTATTAATTTCTTAAAAACGCACTTTTGGAAAAATGAAATGTTGGGAAAACGTCAATAGGGATTATTTATGGTCGGGCAACATCAATTGGGATAATGTACTGCCGGGTAAACGTCAAACGGGAAAGTGGCCTTTCCGGAAAACGTCAATCGGGATATTGTGTATTGGGCAAGTATGTGTCGGGCAAACGACTGTTAAATTACTATAATATGTATAGTAGCAACGATTTTAGGCCAAAGTGTTTGTATTACCTACAAATATTACTCATTCATAAAACCTTATAATGAAGAGAGTGATTCTGGAAACGCACGATGTACAACCACCTGTCGTTACACGTTCGTAAAAGGTTATGATATGATATACGACACTGAAAAAAATTACACATGCATCAGCCACTTATAAGAAGTTCACCTTCACTACAATAGAAATTACGTAAATACACCTAAAACAAACGATTCCATCTCGATTGATGAATTAGCAGTTAACTGCTGTGGAATGGCAGTGTCGTATTCTTGTAAAAGTGGTTATCTCGGTACAGCTGAGATCTTTTATTTATACACGTGCGTGTTTTTTAATGCAACCTCAGAGTTATGCATTGCTTTCTCCCCGAGTGATTGAGTTGTAGAGCAGTATTGTGGGAAAACAATCCTACTGCAGGATAATGACCGGAAATGTTACAGCTACTGTCCTAAAAATTATCAGTTAAGAGTTCAGTCACGAGCAGGTGGATGAGTGAGTAATGTTTTGGCCGACCTGAGGGTATAATCCTGGCAGAAACCCCTGCTTATTTCATCATCAAGAGAGGCATCTGTCAGCAACACGTGCCTGATAGACATTATCCAGGGAGGCATCTGTCGCTGTATCCAAATTTCATCCAAATTTTACTGTTTCACAAGTTAGAAATCATTAACTCGCCTAACAAAAGGTATTTTCTATTGTATAAAAGCATTCTTTTCCAAAGGTATTACACATTTTTATATTTATATTTATTCATACTGTTATCCATCAATTACACCGAGAAACCGCCGTTGTCTATGATTTGAGGAAATTATGCAAATAAATAATTACGGAATTATTTTCTGTGAAATAGTTTCATTCGTTGTAAAAAAGCAAACGATAAAATAATAGAAATGCAAGTTTAAAAGGGTAAAATTATTTATCAACACACGTACAGTTTAAATATTAAACGACCCGCAAAGAAACCTCGGTACTGAGTACACGCTCTTTTCAAAAAAAAATTCTCGCTAAAAAAAGGCCTGTTATAAATAATAATGCTAAAAACGACCTTTATACAGACAAACCTAAAAAAGAAAAACTTCAACTAAGTAAATTTGAATTTAAAAATGTCGGACGTTTCGACAAGGATTGGCGTTTTATTGTATCAGTGAATAATTTTAAAAAAATAACTGTTTAAAGCTCGTTTTTTGTTTTATTAGAATATTTTCACACTGATTCAGACACCAATTGTATTAGTTACAGTTATTTCCATCGAGAGAAAGAATATCATAAATAATAATCTGTGTGTAGTGATTACTACAACAAGGAAATGATTGAACGAATATCAAACTTTAAAAACACATGAATATATACTCTAAATACAATACACATAAACAGAATATGCAAACTTTTGATAAATCGCTTACACGTTAATTGATATCATTACACAAATCTCTAACGTTTTCTTCTTACTTGCATGAAATTTTGACTTTCTCAATAGTAATAAGTTAGTAAAGGTCACGGATAACGTAAGTGTGTTTCATTTATCTACTTCACTTTCAATTGTTTATAGTACACGAACAATAGAATACAGGCAATTAAGTAAACTCAGCTAACTAAACCCTTGTGAGGAAAATGTTTAATTTGATATGGATGCTACAAATTATGAATACATTGACATTCATATTCACTGTTATTGATTTTGCAATACAAACATCGAAACATTTCCCGAAATAAATATAAATATAATAAAGTTCTTTTCTTGTGTACACTAAAACAGAAATAATAGTCTTCCATATATATATATATGTATTTATATATATATATATATATATATAGTAATACTAATTAAGGAGGTCATTAATTGTTTAAATAATTGGTTTGTTTAGTGGTACAAATTCTTAAAGACGACAATGACGGCAGGCTCTTTGTCGTCGGTCTTTTTTGCGAGCTGCTAGGACTCGCTGAATTCAGTCTGGCGGATATTATGTTCGAGAGAGGGAGCAAAATTTAAGAGTACTAACAGCGTGGCCCAAGCTTAAAAATGCAACTGGGAGACTAATATGTTTTAAAAATCCAAGTAAAAAGGTCTGGGCGGAGAGACTCGTTATAAAAACCGCAAAGCTGAAACAAAAAGTTTAGCTCCAAGTTCAGATACATACGAGTACCGAAATAACATTTTTTCAGCATAAATGCATAGAAAAACAATACGTCCGACTGTTGACCGGAGGTGTGGCTGATCAAGATTCCGGAGGAATAATACAAGAACTACAACCGTGTGTTTTGACTATGATGTGTAGAATCAGTGATTAATTGCCATTTTAGTGAATTGTGTCCCCAAGCTCCGAAAACTAAGTCGGTATTAGCAGGACAGTTGTAAGTACAAACCAAACTAATTAAATTCTGTAAACGGTAATTAAGTGTGTAAGTCAGATTTCGTTCTTTTCATTTTCGTTAGATTTCGTATTCCGTTCGTTTCAATTTGGTTGAACTGTTAATTATTTAATTTATAATTTTTGATTGTTCTTACTTGTCAAACCCAGTTAAAGACCCTGAGAAGAAGAGTTATTAAATTTGATTTTTGTGAAATATAAAAGATTGTATTTTACTTTGAACGCCACCAATTATAAAAAAAATATTTGTTTGTTTATTTTGAAATTATTGAATTCGGCGTGCCAACCTAGGGCAAATCATTTGTAAAAAACTAAATGAACACCTGTTAAATTAATCTTGGGTAAATTAAAAGCTTTCTTT
Organism: Zhengitettix transpicula; assembly: GCA_037074705.1. Taxonomy (NCBI): domain Eukaryota; kingdom Metazoa; phylum Arthropoda; class Insecta; order Orthoptera; family Tetrigidae; genus Zhengitettix; species Zhengitettix transpicula. The sequence continues at coordinate 202,954,253 of CM073591.1, forward strand.
TAATCTTAATCATTGTTAATTAATATTTTGTTAATTAGCTTCCATTAATCATTACAATATATATATATATATTGTAATACCAATTAAAAGGCCATTAATGGTTTTAATTAAATTGGATTGTTAGCGGTACGAGTTGCCAAAGAACAACAATGGACGGTAACTCTGTGTCGGCGGAGCCTTTGTTGAGAAACACCGCGCTCGTGTGAAGGCAGTCTGCGACGAGACGCGAAACAGGAAAGATTAAGGCTAGAAGCGAAACAGTTTGGTTCGGCAAATGTTACAGTCAAGTGAGGATGCTGATTTAAAATATGAATAGCGCAGTCCAATAAGTCCAACTGCGACATCTACTATTTTACATAAAACGCGAGTAAACAGTTTTAACGGAGAGACTCAAATAATAATCGCAAATGGTTTTGCTTCAAACAGACTGAATTAAATTTCGCATAGAAGCATCAAGGAGACCTAGGTCCGAGGGCTGACTGACGGGCGGCTGAATCAAAGTTCTAGGTGGCAGAGAACGAGAACATCGACCGAGTGTATTAAAATTTTATTATGTAGAATCAGTGAATGGCCTTTTTAGTGAGTGTTTCCTCAAGCTCCAAGAATCAGATCTGGTACCAGAAAGAAAATTCGTTAGTACAAATCAATTATTTTAAACTCTGTAAACGAGGATTAAAAGTAGAAGTCAGACTTCGTTCGGTTTTCTTTCCACTTAGTTTCTTTCATTTCGTTTATTATCATATTGTATTAAGTAAGTTTCAATGAGTTTGAATTGTTAATGTTAGTTTATTAAATTGGATTGTTCGGAATATTAAACCCAGTAATGACCCTGAGATAAAGAGAATTTCGGCATATTTGATTGTAAAATATAAAGTTGTATTTTTCCTAATACGCCACGAAATATTGTTTGTTAACTTGATGAAATTTGGCGTAAAAGGTAGGGATTACAATTTGTACTTTCAAAGAATACATTTTTAAATCAGAATAATTTTGTTAATTAATTCTTTTAATTAAGACCACCTGTTAATTATTACATAAATTTGTTTCCACAACGCGAGGTCTAATTAAATGCATTTACAACCTTTTAATTATTACATAAATTGGCCCAACAACGTGGGGCAAAATTAATTTACTACCTTTTTAATTATTACAATATATATAATTATACAATTCCGCATAAATGAAGCAGCCAGTCACGTATATGCATGTAGTATTTAGTACTCTGCAATTGACCAAATAGTCCGAGGCATAATACAGGATAATATTGTCTATTATACATATTACTTATAATCTAACTTAGACCAAAAATTATTTATTGTGTTTAGTAATATCTATACCCAGTAAAACTAAATACTGCGTGGAAAAATCACGGTTTAACACTAAACTTCACTTTAAATTGTTTTATGATTTGAATCGTTAATGAAAAAACACTTCACTTTCTACGTTTTTAAGATTCAACCTAAATTTATAATAAAAGTACCTTTCCCAAATAGTTCCACAGGTAAATTATTTGATAGTTCTATTTCGCAATGTAAATTTTCCCCGGTCTGTTTTTTGTTTCCGAAATTTTATTTTATACGTATGGTCCCACCTACCGATTTAACTTGGCTTTTATATTTCTAATTCCGCAATTTTAAATAAGTTTATTAGTATTATATTACTAAGATTTGTTTTATTTATAATCTTTGAGAAGAATTTCGATTCTAACTGCGCAGTAGATGGGAATGTAAAGAACCTATTACCAAGAAATGACTGAAGCTTTACGCAACAGATTTTGATGCCCTAAGTGATGCCGCAACTAAATATTGGAAAAAAGATCTGCGCACTGTTTATTACCTTTTAATCTCAGTAAACGATGCATAGGACGAGAAAAGGTCATACATATACAAAATAGGTCGTTAGGCATAATAATTTTGGTGCTTTATGCATAATTTCACAGAATAATAATTAAATAGCAAATACAGTAAAATATAACTGAACAATTATTTATTTTGTATTTTGGACCACAATAAATGGAAATGGTTATTCCACTTTGACATTATTTCATATATTCATAATATTAAACCATCCTCTAGTTGCTACTGTCTCAAATTAAGAAGTCAATACTAATATGAATAATAGTAAAAACTGTTAATTTGTTTTCAAAATTTGACCGAAGTACGTTGTTCACCGGTTGACTTACTACTACGAATTGTCGGTTTCTGGAACGGATAGATGCTACAGCTATGTAAATATTTTTCTTATTCACAATGCTCGTAAATACCTTATTTAAGTATGAGAACCATATACTGTGACGGGATGGGGTTTTAATATTAAAAAATTAAAATATTCGTTTAAGGATATTTTTCAATTATTTATTAGAATTACGGAAAATACTTACATTGATTTGGAGAAACAATCGGATCTCATAAAATCATGTTTTAACTATGGACGTTGATACCCCTCAAGGGTAACCGGGGGGGGGGGGGGTGCGTCAAGGATTGAGAAGCTTGCAGTTACCTTTCGTACAACTGTCACATTACATCGGCCAACCACACCATCATCTCTGATCGAGGAGTATCGTCTGTATCTGACGACGACAAATTAATGCACTGGGTATGCACAAAGTACCTTTTTCTATCTTGTTGATCGATCTTCATGGATCATGAAATATGATTTGTCAATGAAATCACAGTTCCAATAAAATTTAAAATTTCTTGAGACGTATCGTCCTCTGGTAAAACCAGGTACCTGCCTGCTTCGTGCTTATGCCGGGATTCCAGGATAAATCTTCCCGACACACTGGTATCATGATTAAGTTCTCAATCCTTACTAATATCTCTAATAAAGTTAAATGGAATAAAATTTATTAAATAATTAATCAATTATCGCATTACAATATAAAACTGCTAAATGTTGACTCTGCGATTTTAGAGTGAAAAAGGGTTATACTGAATTTTTAAAATAAGAGCGCTGTTATAAATGCGTATTATATAGAACAGTAAAGTTACAGGGAGTAAATGAAAACAAAGAGTAAAATGTAAGATTTGTTTTTTCTTGCTGTTATCATGCTTAACTATTAACAGATAGGACAAAAAGTGCAGTTATCCCTTCATATGCTATTAAACGCTACGTGGATTACACTCGTGTAGTCCGTAACTCTAAAATAAATAAAACAAACGGCAGCTGGTATGCGGTTTAGTAAACTCCACTAGCGAAGTCATGGCCCAGAAAGGAGTGTTCACGTAAGTAGTCATACCATACTTAAGGTCGTGGATTACAGGGAAGGCAATTTTATCTTGAAATCTGGGAGATTTGAATGACTGACAGAAGTTCAGTAAAGCACTTGAAAAAATGGTTGAGTTGAGAGTAAGAGAAGACGAAAACCAAACAGAGGCGATGGGGAGATTTTGATCCATCAGAGTGTAAATGGGGTCGTTTGATGACAGAGTTATCAGGGTTCAATAAAGTTGACGCACATATCACGTTCAGAAGATGAATTAATCGTGATATCAGACAAAACCTAACCAGCCGTTATGTGGGGTAAGGAATACAGACAACTGACCACCCTGACTCCTGAACATGCAATACAAAGATAGTGGTCCACTTAAAGAAAATGATTTTTATACTCTGATCAGGTAAACAATCGTTGGATAATAATTAATTTATGAAATACCACAACTATTTCATGTTCAGGAACCAGGGTGGTCAGTTGTCTGTATTCCTTACGCCACATAACGGCTGGTTAGGTAGATATTGTGGGACTGAGTAAACCAAGTTGTAATTGATTAATAAGTTGTGTATATAATTTATTTATTTATTATTTTTATATTTATGTTACAATTATTTATAATTACTGCAGATAACGTTTCTAATAACGTCTTTTAACTCACTCAGATATTTGCTTTGCTTACGCCACGAACACAGCTCGCCGTAGCAGTTCCTGAAATTTACATTCAGAGAGTTAATATTAACTAGACTATGGCATTTTAACTATATTAAAAACTATTAAACGCTTCAAATTTTCACAACTATTCATTAGTGAAAACAGTAGATTTATTAATTACCAAAATTTAGTTTGGGTGCCAGTTATTAATCACAATTTTAATTACTTTCGAGAAAGTGTTTCAAACAAAATAAAACATTTCTTTTAGACAAGAGTTTGACTAATTTAATTTTGTAACTATTAATGGTGAGACAGAGCTTTTTGATGCTAGCTAGCATAAAATTTCCTGATTTTTCCTCATCTTAGTGTGTTGTATCATCGACTATGAACGTTGTAGTCTATATTTATGGTTAAAGTTTTTATCAATATTTATTTTGTTTCTATAATTTTTTTCTCTTATTAAACGTTCATATCAAATGTATTTAAGAATTTGGATTGAATTCATAAGGCATCCTATTTTCGCAGTCGAGTACTAACTAAATTATTATTAAATATTGAATCTAATACATATGTGAAACAACATCCACAAAACTACTTCTGAACAAGAAAGCCTGCGAGATTATTCTCTCGCAGGCAGAACCTTTTAGGAGAGATACGAAGAGGCCTTTGGGTATGCAACTCCTCTCCCGCTATCGGAAGGGCGTGGGACAAGTACCCAATGCCCGACCTACCCGATGCAGGTTTTTCTAGGGTTTTCCCTGCATTTCTTTAGGCGAATGCCGGGTAGGATCCTTAAACGATAGCCCGGGGGCACTAGTTAACCCTTGGCTACCTTCCTCTACCCTTCCGCATCCCCCCTTTCAAATCCCTTCCTATGCTATTAAAGGGGAGTTGCCCTAAGTGGATTACCCTCATGTAGCCTATTGCCCTAAAAAAAAAAACCTTTTCCTCTGGGCTAAAAAGCCTGCGAGTGGATTCTCTCGCAGGTAACCTGCGAGGGATTTTCTCTCGCAGGCTGAACCTTTTAGGAGAGATACGAAGGGGCTACTTTGGGTATGTCTTTCACTCTCCGTTTTTGAACTAAGGTTCCCACATCCCGAGGCACCTCGGCCTGTTTCGAGAGGTGTATGTTCCGGGGTCGCAGACCTTGGGCATACGGTAAGAGTTGTTCGCTATTCCCATTGGAATAGTCGGCCAGCTGCCTCCTAAACTGGTCGAGGCACGGAGAAGGGAATGCTGCGTCCCCACAGCAAACTCCTCTCCCGCTATCGGAAGGGCGTGGGACAAGTACCCAATGCCCGACCTACCCGATGCAGGTTTTTCTAAGGTTTTCCCTGCATTCCTTTAGGCGAATGCCGGGTAGGATCCTTAAAATAGCCCGGGGGCCCTAGTTAACCCTTGGCTACCTTCCTCTACCCTTCCGCATCCCCCCTTTCAAATCCCTTTCTATGCTATTAAAGGGGAGTTGCCCTAAGTGGATTACCCTCACGTAGCCTATTGCCCTAAAAAAAAAAAAAAAAAACCTTTTCCTCTCCGTTTTTGAACTAAGGTTCCCACAAGCCGAGGCACCTCGGCCTGTTTTGAGAGGTGTATGTTGCGGGGTCGCAGACCTTGAGAATACGGTAAGAGTTGTTCACTATTCCCATTGGAATGGTCGGCCAGCTGCCTCCTAAACTGGTCGAGGTACGGAGAAGGGAATGCTGCGTCCCCACAGCAAACTCCTCTCCCGCTATCGGAAGGGTATGGGACAAGTACCCAATGCCCGACCTACCGAATGCAGGTTTTTCTAAGATTTTCCCTGCATTTCTTTAGGCGAATGCCGGGTAGGATCCTTAAACCATAGCCCGGGGGCCCTAGGAACCCTTGGCTACCTTCCTCAGCCCTTCCGCATCCCCCCTTTCTAATCCCTTCCTATGCTATTAAAGGGGAGTTGCCCAATGTGGATCACCCTCATATAGCCTGTTGCCCTAAAAAAAAACTACTTCTTTAAAATGGTAACACGACTAAGTAAAACTTATAACCAAGTGTTTGTAATTTTAATATATTTTGAATTACTCTTTCCAGAAGTGTCCACTGCTGGACTTCCATGATGGTAGCCTGTAAAACCTTTCTTTAATTTTGACTACGCGTCATGTTAGAAAAGCAGAGTGTAAGCAGACAGAACAATTTCAACAGAGAGAATAACTATAGAATGAAAAAAAATTACGTCTGATTGAAAATTAATGGAAACGTTGTGTGGTATTTGGCTAAATTTCTTATTCTTAAGAATAACTATAGTTGAATTAAAATTAGATAACACTTGGCCGTTATTTCCCGCGATTGATGTAACTTTGAATCCACCAATCAGCACACTTAAAATGGAGGGCGGGACAAGAAGCTTGCCGAATAATCGCCAATCGTATTTTTACAGTTTTCAGTGATTTGTCTATGAAGTTTAATTGGGGCCAGTCTAGTGTGGCAATCCGTCCTCCCCATGCCGAAGAAACCCCAAGTGTCTTCTAATATTAATAGAACTATTGCTTGCTTGAAGGTAGTTTTTAGTAACGCCATATTGCTCTTCGCGTTGGACACTGCGCCGTATCTTAACATTCATGCGAGTTTTGAGGTGGTGGATCGTAAAGAATTCAACTTATTGAAAATTCGAATTTTACAATAACATTGGATGATAAACATTTTCATCATTGTATTAGACAACGATAGAACACTGTCACAGATGTGGAACTGTCTGCGTCAACTGATGACCACATCTCGCTCGGGAAGGACCGTCGTCGTCTGAAGCTACAATGGGTTCATAACGCACAGTGTGTAATTCTAAATGCCATTCCAGGATGAGTCGATCATTTTTTTAACGAGGGTAGGTGAAAAATCTTCAAAAAGGCACGGGTGACAGTCCGCACTACACTAAAAAAACACCTCCAGTTCCATCGATGACCAATTATTGCTTCCTACAGAACTGCAGTTAAATATTACTTCATGGGAAGCGGTCTTAGTCGCGGTTCTTCCTCCTATTATGAACTATTCTCCTTTTCAACTTTGCGTAGCTTCTTTATAACCATAGCGGCGTCTGCTGACTCCAGCATCACGAAAACCAGATTGGCTGGTGTTATTTCAATCTTTAGTTCGTCTCTAAGGATATTTCTTACATTTTCAGAATGAGGGCATTTGAAAAAAGCATTTGAAATAATCCAACGCTCCATGTTTTCTCCTTTTCCATTTTGGGATGTCAGGAATGAGACGGTGTGCCCATCGTCCCTTTGAGGACTCTATCCACCGACGTTGCCACTCCCTCCCTGTGTCTTTTGTTCCTTCTGATTTCTTGCGGCATTCCTCAGCCAAGATGTCAATGAGTCGCACTTTACCTTGGACTAAATGATGGTATACTGAGGCTAGTACTAATGACGAATATCAAACAGGCTGCATTCTTCAATGGCATACTGGCCGAACGCCAAGAGTGATGTTGTGGTGCGCCATTGCATATCATTTATGATATCGGTTTCAACGAATTGAGAGTTGTATTTCTAAGAAGTAATAAGCAAAAATGCTCTCTTTCCTTCGGCGCACTCGTGGCTGAAGTATAACGATGGTCGACCAAATATTTCCACAAATATTATATACTATTTTGGATGTATTGTAAATACGGGTTGTTTCTTGAGCTGGCCGTTCGCCTGATATGCAAGCATATTATATAATATATATATATATATATATATATATATATATATATATATATATATTGTAATAATAAAAAAATGATGATTTAATTTTATTTTATTTTTAAAAAATTTTCCCCACGTTGGGGGCGCCAAAATGTAATAATTAAAAGAAAGCCTTAAATTTGCCCCACGTTGTGGAAGCCAATTTGTAATCATTAATAAAGGAATTAATTAAATGAAATAATCTACAAGAATTTAGAACAAAATTATTTATTTATTTTGTGTCAATAACTCAAAAACAATTATAATTTAAAATATTAATTTCTCAGGGCCTTCACTGGGTTTGATAATGGACACAACAAATTGATTTAAAAATCTTATTAACAAAAGATATTGCCTAAAGAATACGTCGATAGAAATAAATTAAAAGGAAAATAAATTAACTTTGATTGACAATTAAAAGAGAACGAAATCTGACTCTATCCTTTAATTACGTTTACAATTAATCATTATTTTTGGTTTTGTTACTTACATCTGTCCAGCTGGTTCCAGCATTCTTTTTGTTTTCGGGAGTACACTATTGCAAAAAATTTTACACTGACTCTAAATATCGGCTCACAGATTTTACACTATTGAAGTCAACAATGATAGGCTCCCAGGAACTCGGATGATCCTCCTTTTTGTCAGTTATCTGATGACTGCTTGCCTTATACGAATCCTAGGATTTGTAGATTTGTTAGTCTTTTACCGCTTGGGACTTAAACTGCAACTTTACTATTCCTGGCTGGCTACAGACGTACACTGCTTTTACTTAGCAATATTTACGATGTAATAATGCTCCCGTGAATGTTTTTACTTTGTCTTCAACTCACAACTTTGTTTAATAATACATTAACGACGGCTAGTCTCTGCTCTAGTATTATTTGTTCCGTCCTCTGAAATGTCCTGCCACCAACTAACTCTTAGTGCTCTCCAGTTTTAGCGCGCATACGCCAGTTTTGACTTTCCGACAAAGCAACAGAGCTCGGCTCCATTGTCGCTTTGGAAGCTCCTGCCGCTACAATTAAATTTTATTAAAACCAATTAATGGCCTAATTAATTGGCATTACAATATATATATATATTGGCATATTGGGTGTTGTACACTTAGCAGTCAATACATTTGATCGTAAAGCACCAAAATTCTCTGGAAACGTATATAAGCAAACTGAAACACAATACCCAGGGAAAGCTACGGTGACTTCTACATATAGCAGCTATCATTGTCATCAAACATTCGTATGCATTGGTTTGAAATGTTCTTCATTCATGTATAACAGAAACGCTTAAAGTAAATTTGATTGAGTTCCCAGTCATCCTACATGGTGTTGACACTCAAACTGGAATGTATTACGTAAATATTGGCGTATTCATTTTAAGGAAAATTTTCATCAGCAAACAAATTAACAACAAAGTACGATAAATTATAATTAATTTTTCTTCTTTTCATAGCCACGCTTCAATTATTTGCAGCATTCCAAATTAAACCTCTTTTCCATTTACTGCTAGATTCCTGTAGAATTTCTAATGCTTTTGTTTAACAATATTATATGTCATATTTTTTCTTATTTTTTATAACGTCTATAGTAATTCCCATTGTCAACGATAATATATATGAAAATTAAGTATTGTCATACGGTATTTATATACAAAATTTATAAATATGTATGTTCTCATAAAGTCTTAGATAGATGACTATTATATTTTGGTTGCTTTCATCCGTACTTCACAGAAAAATATATAAAATAAGGTAACCGTATGCCAACACACAATTTTATTATTTAAGAATATATTAAGTTAATAGCAGAATGAAAGAGATTGTATAAATGTTTACTTCAGTTTGACATTTTATATATAAAACTCAGTTTGAGACATTAATAAATACATTATATATAAATCGATGATTGTTTTTGTTTCATGTTCCCAGAAAGAAGTTGCCTGGACAAACTGTATTTACAATGTATACATATCTTTCTCATCTAATACAGAAATTTGTTGCGTAATTAAAGAATGATAGAAACATCGCAACGACAAATAAAAAGTATGGATCCTTCTGAAAATGTGTTTAAGGAAATGTCATCTTTGTTGTATATATAATACTAATTCTGTTTTAATGGGCTGAGAATATCGAAACTTGTAGACACACAATCTACATTACGAAATAAGTTTTACGCTACTACTGGATGTCGAAACCAGTTATTTTCTATTACGCTCTTCCGCTCTGGACAGTCATTAGTCAGTCGTTTCGAAGAATACATCCAATTACTTAATGCAGCAGGGTCATTAACTGCGAGTGGAAACAAGAAATCTTATGTTGTTATTTTCCATATCACGAGACGGTTCGTCTTATTATAATTGCCGTTTTTCTTAAATTTTGTGCTTTCAGAAATAGTGTCCCAATAACTCGTTTATAAATGAATTAATTACAATGTAATGAGATTTTTTCTTGATATAAATTCGATTGGAACAGTTGTGTTATGCAACTGCCACAGGAGACGACGTACAGCGTCCACATTATAAATGCGCAGTATATTATCAAATTGGGGTTCACCATACCGGTATAATTTTCAATAGAATAACTATGCGATGGAATATAAAAATATTTTAATTAAAAATTTATGACATTTCAGGAATATAATATAATAATTACAGGTCTGGTAAATTACGACGTTTCGTCCGTCTTCATCCAGTAAAATATTAAAATGAAACAGTTGCAAGATAAATAATTATCAAAAATAAATATATATTAATTTTTGTACATGTTTCCACATTACAGTATTCTTGAAAGTAATACTGCAATGTACGATTTTATATCATCCATTCAAATTTTTCTGAATGATAAACAAAGTTACGGAAATATGCGCAAATCTCTCTAATGCCTTAGATTCTGTGGATCAAAATATTTTTTTGCGTAAACTCTATTACTATGTCACTGTAGTTGTATTACATTCACTTAATGTTGAAACCAAGACTGATAATGGATAAAGTTTTGTCGGGATTCCAGCAGTTACAGCAGGAAAACCTGCGTTCCTAATTAAGACTGATACTGTTGCTTTTCGAAAAACTTTATCTCTACCGCCTAAGCGGTCAGGATTGAGGAAGGGACTGCTGTCCGTTCAGGGCACAGACGATCAAAATACGGCGCCAACAAGATGGTACAACACGCATATTTTCAATCCATCATGTGTTACTGAATTGCAGGGGAGGCAAATTTTCGCATAGCTTGTAACCATTAGAATACTATCCGGAAATAATTGTCAGGAAAGTTGTAAACCATTATTTAAAAAGCTGGGAATATTAACTTTATACATTTCATATATTTTAGAAAACTTAAAATTTGTAACTCGTATCAAAAACTGTTTTTGACTAACAGAGAAAGCCACGAATATGAAACAATAAATTGTTTGTGTCTTAGAACTGACAAACTTCGGCTTAAAGTTTACTAATACGGCATTAATTATTCCAGAATTAAGTTATTTATCATTCTACTTATGAATATAAAAATAGTCATAGAATTTTTAACACTAAATACAAAAATATCCTATTGTCTGGTGCGTACTACGTAAATTAATTCGTTAAGTAAGCAGTTGATATGGGCTGCGTTTCGCCACGAAAAGACTGGCATTATCAAGGCGTAAGCTATTTTGTAACAAATGTTTTAGTTATATATGTTTTAAGTATTTTTTATCTGTGGCCAATATACTTTTATTTATCCGCCAAGTATAAGTAATGTTGTTGGATCAAAGTAAAATAGTGCACGTAAGGTTTTGAAAGTAATTATATAGGTGAGTTGTTAATAAAAAGTATATTTGTGGTTTCCTACTGAATATATTGAATGTTATTTCTTTTGTAAATGTTTGTAATTTCCAGCTGATGATGGTCTTATGGTCTAAAGCTTCTTAAAATTAAAACGAAGTGTTTTTTAATTAAAAGACATGGAATAAACGAAGAAAAGATTTGGTTTTTATTTAAATAATCGTCATTTGCGTCCTAAGATAAATATAAATAAATAAAATAAAATCCAACATGTACAGGACACTTTGCTTCCTTCCTTTTGTCTGTTTGATTCAAATACTAGCTGCAAAAATGGTATATCAATATCAGAACCTGAAAAGTGTTCCTTGACCTGCTTTTATTGTTTTTTGCAGTTAAAATATCGCGATCAGTGTGTATTTTCCATATTGTAATTAACAGATATTTATTTTAATATTTCTTTATTAGCATAATATGAATTGTATTCCCAGTTTTTATACTAAGTATAGTTTGTATTTCATGGTAGAACAATTTAAATTATATATAATTCGATTTTATTTTAGCACAGAAGAACACTCCCAAAATAATTGGAGACATTTAACTGATAATTTGAGAAAACCGACTATATAGCCCGAGACGAACGGTGGCTTGCTGTAAAATACGGCCATAAAAGGTTTCTGCGGGGTGACGAAAGCGTTCAGTAGAAATCGTGTCCCGAGACAAATAGCACCGGATTATGGGAGGCAAACTAGACGCCTTGGCACAAGAGCCAATGACTTCAACAAAATTCCCGAAAAGCCAACACCTCCAACAGGCAAAAGTAGGCTCGCGAAATTGTCAGACCAACGCAGATTGGCTGAGTAAAACCACGGGAAGAGTTTCCACACTGTGGTTGAGAACGGAAAACGACTAACTAGATGGTAAACAAGCGACGGAAAAGGCAGTTCTGATAAATCACTCAGAGAGGAAGAAAGCCTGAGAAGAGAAGGAGTAGAGAATAGAATGAAAAGTTACCGTCAATGACTTAAAGAAAACACGCGTTAGACGGAAGAGCATAACAAGATAGCTAAATTTCGCCAATTACGAGAACAGGGTAAACAAATGACCGGCAAAAACATCAAAAGTTCATCATTCTACCATTCAGGGAAGATTAAGCCGACGAGAGAAGAAGGAAGCAACACTGATAATTCTTGGGCTTCCTAGGAATGTGAGATTTCCAACCAAGATTTCCGGTGGCTCGACCAGTCTACCTCCTTGAGGAAACTTCTAGCTGCCGACTGGAAAACAAACAGGTGTGTTTCCGACTTCGACAAAAACAATTGAGATTTCTACTGCACATATATACCCACATTATTTTTCTTATGTTTTAATAACGTTCTGACTCTCATGAAATTGCCCTGACATTTGTCTATTTAACTAAATAGTAATTTGTTTGTAGTCAATTCTTGTATTATATTGATTATCCCTGAGTCTTGAATATTAATAGTCTTATATTTTAATTCCTGACTGAGTAAATTGAAGTAACTTAGATATTCTTGGACCTTGATGAATTTGTAAACCCTTAATTAATTAAATTAAAACACCAAATAAATGTTTCATAAATGTTAAACTCAATCCCTTCCCTAATCTTCGTTATAGTATTTATTATTGCAATATTTCAAAATTTATGATAGATTTATTCACCATTAGCCCTATTAAGAGGAAATAGGATTTGTCACAAATGTACAGTAGATAAATTACATATAAACAGAGTTAATATTAATAGGTTACACACACACAAAAATTCATATCTGTTCACATTTGTCTAGTCACTACAATCATACACACTATCTTTAGGAAAAACGCACACAACACTTATCACTTCCTGGTATTCATCTCCTGTCGCTAGGTACGGAGGGATGTCGTCATGGATATTTACTAAAACAGAAAGCAGAGGCAGGAGAACAGAACAAATAGGGGAAAACTGGACAAACTATTTACATATTTATAGTATATTCGGCAATTTTGTAGGCAAGGCAGTTCAACGAATGTGAGACCGATTCAAAAATTCGTGTACGGAGTAATAAGTTCCATTTATAAGAAAAGTTTTACACTCCTTGACGAATGAGTTGTAGTTGTTGACAAGCACTTTCCTGTAGATCCGTCTATAAGCTCGGAAGAAAGTCAAGAATTGTGGCGATGAATTAATATTTTTAAATTTATTCATTTGGCAGAGCCTTTCGCGAGAAACTAGAATGCCTTTAGTTATCCAATTTTTTACTTTGGTATTGGGTCTATTCTTTAATTTAAGTGGAGTTGTCTCGTTCATGACGAATAAGAAATAATTTAGAAAAGTTTCGAACATATCATTAGCATTCTTAGTTTTATAAACATCTAAAAAAATCTCATTGTACGGTCTCTAGTCTATTTGCGATGATTCTGAGTTTTGCGGAGTTAAGGTTTCTTGTAAGTAATGAGTCTTTAGGGCTAGGTTTGCAGATGATTTCACTCTTTATGTTCATTAATATACCCTTGTGATCGGATAAACGTGTTTCTATTACATTAACATTGTAAGAATCTATGTGAAGGTTACACAACATATAGTCACTAAGTTACTATTTTGTTGTTGCGCAGTCGCGTAGTAACGTCTCCCTTTCCCTTGTGCTGTGACGTCACGATCTCTTGCCGCGAAGTAATTTAACCCAAAATGATCGCATTATTGTAAATATAATTCTTTCCACCTTAATGTTACAGATTACTCACCCCCACATGACCGTTTCTCGTGTTTTGAAGAATATGTATACAAATTTTTGTTGCAATCTGTCCACGCGTTTGAATTTGTATAAAGATTAACGTAAATACATACATACAAATATGTATTATAAAGATTATATTATAATTATGACTTCATACTTTTTGACAGTTGGAGTCTATGAAGGGTTGCAATGTTAAGTAGTGTAGTTATAGGGGGCTACATTCAGTATATCTATAAAGGTCAACTATGCATTTACATTATGAAAGGTTAACGTAAAAAGTGATATATTGAACAGAAAAAACTATTTTTATACTGTAACTAGGGTTCATCTTTACGATATCCTGCTGTAGTTCAATTCTTGTGTTGTAATATTTCGCAGTAACTTTGCTATTCCTTACGACTTAGTGAAGGTCTGTTGAATGGCTCCTTAATTTTAAGCACAGAATGGGAGGATATACAGTTATGTCACGTCGGAATATTTACATTAACATATCATTCAACTGGAATTTCGTGATATAATTTTAGTAATTAAATAAAATTTATAGAAGTTTAATAAAAACGTTTAATAGAACATGCGGTCTACACTTTTACTTAAAATTTTTGAGGGCTTGTAATGGAATATTTCTCGCTTTTACTGGACAGATTTTAAATCAACGTTGCTGTTCCGACAAATTATCACTCCACATATGATTTATATTTTCCACACAACAAACTAAATTTCATAAATGAAGGCTCCCGATATATGCTATTGTATACGGCAGAAGTCATCTTGGGAGGTCCAAGAAGGCTGCATAATCTTTTAGAGGCTGACAGAAGAATTGTTGTTTTTTTCTTAGAAATTGGAGTGGGGAGGTGTTTCACATTTATCAGCATAGGAAGGGGAAAAAAGCGTGGATGATTCTGTTTTTACCTATCTGGACACTTAACGCCGAATGCGTGAAAAAGGGGCACTGCCTTTTATTAACGTTTGGAAATACCAGTCACAGTTTTTGAGAAGCAGGGTAGAGGTTGAAAACTTTTCAATAATCTACGAAACAGGGGACAGAAAATCACTCTCGGAGTTACGAAGGAGAAACCTGTCCGAAAATTATTTGTGTTGGAGGCGTATGAATATTTTGGTCGGTAATTGAAAACGAGCCTTCGATCTTTGAAAACGAGGATAGTTTGTGCTAGTTCCGAGTGAATGGCTGATTACTTTATGTGTCAGCACTTAGGAACCCGCGAACGGAGCGACATCATGTGTCTGACATTAGAAAGTCTCCTTTCTACAAATGATACATTCGTGGAAGACGTCATCCAGTAGGGAACCTAGAATCAGTCACCAGTTCCCCAATTTCATTCCGATGCACGTTACTTTGGAAAATTATACCTCGCATAGATAAGCTCTAACTTTTCTCGTTAATTATTTTATTAAATTTATAATTGCGAGTGTTCAGTCTTCAGGTTCAGAACCTACTAGGCAATTAAAATTAAGATTTCATATTTATTTATCATTCAATATTGAATAAAGTCTTCTCGGGTTTCTAACTGAGTGAAGAATTGTAGTTACGACGTTTTGAAAGACGTTCACGCCATCTTCTTCACTATTATTGAAGAAGATGGCAGTGAACGTCATCGAAACGTCGCAAGTACCATTCTTTACTCGGTTAGAAGCCCCAGAAGATTTTATTCGTTTTCTTCACCGAGAAAGACTAGATTCTTCATTAAAAATTGTTCGGAGGGAGTATAAGAAGCGTGATCAAGGTAAATAAACATTTCTGGTAATTAAAAAAAGCAATACATTGTTAAGCATTATAATCCAGGATTTTCATATTTTCACATGACTGTATCAGTGACCTTTTCATTTTATTCCATTAGTCCTTCTATGAGGAAATAGGACACGTCATTACATAAAATTACAATATAATAATTGGATGCTACAATTAATACTTAATTAGAACTTATAATAAAAATACTAAAATTCGGGAACACAAATTTCCCTGTCTAACATAAGTAAAATAACTATATATTAATTATAACAAAAATAATAATTATTTAACTATACTAAGGGTATAATATAATATTTACATTACTAATAAAATTCAATACGTACAAGTAAAAAATTAATTATTATAGAATTAACTATCATAAAATATAAAATAGACATCACACAAGAATAAACACAAAACCTGACACGACACACACTAGGAGGAAACACAAACGACGGAAAAGTCACTTCACGAAACACAACCACGAGAAATCTGCACACTCCAGGCCGTACATGCAACAAACAAACATATCTTTATAGATAAAGTACTATAGTAATTAATATTTTCATGTATGTATGGATTTAGGAATATTAAAAACATATAGTTAATTTTAATCCGGCGTAATAACTTGAATAGTCAGTGACGGAGGTGGAAAATTGTTCAAAGGAGTCGACGTGCATGCAATGCTGTATTTTAAATTAATTTTTTTTCTTACACCAACGTAAAGCAATTATGACGGAACCAATAATAATAAGGTATTTCTATATCGTCAGAGAGGATTCGATATTAAATTTTCTCTTATTTGCAGCCAACAGCCAATTTCAAGTTTTAGCCTTTTCAATCCCAGGTATTTGATAATCGTCCTAATAAAATATAGACTATTTTAATTAATAATGATTTTTATGCTTTTCTTGGGTAGATTCAAACTAGCACATATTATATATATATATTGTAATGATTAAAATGATATTAATTAAACACTTAAGAATTAATTAATTCAACACTTTATTTCAAAATATTAATTAATGATTTGAATTCCATAGTTGGTTTACGAATCAATTATATTCATTTTTATTTAAAGTAAAGGATTGCAAAATAATTACGAAATTCTTTAGAAACTTTACAAGACAATTTACTTTTATTCAGTTGAAATTTACAACATTTTTATATGAGATTATTTACATTTAAAATTTTCAATTTTATAGATTATACAACTCTTTTTCTCAGGGTCGTTTATCTGCGTCTTCTAAGTAAAGAAACAACCTTTATATTTACGTTACAAAATCAAATTCCTTTACAATCTAAGAAGTTAAACAATCAAATAAAACGTGAAATCTGAAGACTTTATCTTTAGTTATAGTTTACAAAACTTGATCAAATTTCTTTGTACTTACAAAACATGTGCTGGTACCAGGCTTAAACTATTGGGCTCGGGCTCACCTCACAATTCACATTAAAAAAGCCATGAAATCACAGAATTTACATTTGATTAAACAAACCCTGTCGTAACTTTGGATCTCCGCTGGAAACTGGAAACTGCTGCTCCTTCCGGATTGTTACGAATTGTCTCTCTGTGGAATTGGCGGCGGTCACGGTACTTATAGATTTTATTGCGTCGTGATTTATTATGTTACTGCTTGTAACTTTATCGTTGAATTTTACTGTCCAAAAATTTTTACTCAAATTTAACTTTCAATCTTTCCGGATGAATCTGTGCCTGCCATTCTGCTCGCTGTTCGACTTCCGACTTCCAACACCCGACTGCTGTTTCAGAAAGCGCTCGCGGACAAACAAAGCTCGCCTATTCATTGTCGCCTTTTAAATTAGTACCGCTAACAGTCCACCATAACTATCCAATTATCAAAATCATTAATGGCCTCTAATTAGTATTACAATATATATATTGTAGAGATTACCAAGGTGTAATGTAAATTTTATTTTAAATTCTTCTTTAATATTGTTGTCGGCGTAACTTTGAGGCCACAGCATTGTTTGGCGCAAGACTGAAGAAAATGAAAATGTTTCTACGCTATTATTGGCGGCACAGCGTGTGTAATACGTACAGAACTTTGACGGAAACCGTACAGTGTGTTTTTGGAGCCTGACCAGAGTATTCTCGGCGAAAAAGTGTGTTGGTCATGGAGTACGAGTCTGGTTTCGAGTGCAAACGATAATGTTTTTTGAGGCTTGTCATCGGACTTTAACCAATAAAAGAAAATAGAACGACGTAAAGTTCGTGAACAGTTGTTAGAGAGGTACCGGAATTTAGTGATGTGAAACAATATAGTGTTATGGCCTGTTAATTAAATATTTTGTTTAAAATAAAATAAATGTGGAGTGCACAATACGGTACCATAGTAGCTCTAAATAAAGCGGTATGTAGAAATTTTATTTTCTAAACTTTTCTGTCAAAATAATTAATCGTCAGATTTCTCTAGTTTTATGTAAGTTTCTTTGAAACAATTTTGTTATTGTAAATTAATTTCTATTTCTTTTGTAACTCTTTAGGTGCAAATGAAAAATCACTATCATTTTTAGAGGCCAGGTTATCGGCTCTGAGGTTATGAGTATTATTAAAGCTGTGGCAATTTGTTAATGAATAAATATGAACAAAAATTGAAGTAAATCGAAATTGTGATCAATTATTTTTTGTTATCATTAAAAATTTGTTTAGATAAAAAAATGCTATAAATTATGTTTTAATTTTAAAATTCTTTTTTTTACTTAATTTGACACTCCAAATAGTTGCAATTAACTTTTCATTAATTTGTATATTACAATATATATATATATATATATATATATATATATATATATATATATATATATATATATGCAAAACACAGAAACTCTAAGAAATTACAGAAAGCTTCTATAAGCCTCAAACATTAGTTAAGTTTCAATCCACATTAACCCAGTAGAAAATTATTTCTTCTGAAACAAGTAAAGTATATCAGGTAAATAGATCGGAATAGAGGTAAACCGCAACAATTGGTTACGATTGGGTACCTGCTTTCAAAATGTATTTATAACGATTTTCTGAGGTGGGATATCGAGATAATAAATTAGATAAAAAGTTTGTTTTCACATTGTTGGCTTTAGGTTTAGATGCGTAATACTGCAAAAAATAGTGTAGAGTACCTTGATATTACTGTACCAAGAGAAGTAAGGACAAAAGTTTATGTCTCATTGCTGTTCGAGAAAGAATTGCAAGAAACGCACTTCATTACTGGTAAATTTTTATGTTTATAAATAAATATTCTGCGTTCGCTGGTATATTAAATAATTCCCCATAATATTTCTCAATATTGTTAGGATAACTGAGACACCTCGGGGCTGGAGGTTGATCGGATAATAGCATTGACTGAATGGACTGAACGAACGAAGATGATACCAAATCTATTCCGAGACGACTGTGACAAGCTACTTGGTATAGCTGCCTGTCAAACCCAAATTTCTCGCACTGGTTCAAAAAGGTTTTCGAAGCCACAATGCCTTTTGTCCTGACTTAAGGACACTTTCACCACTTTGGGTTTCTCACAAAACGCATGCGTTTTTATGGACATATTTGTGTGCGAAATATCACATGCGTTTTCCACCCCATTCTCGAAATGCAAGACGCAATCGTAGCTGACGACTTCGATGAGTGAAAATGATTTAATGCTTGCAATCGCTATACGATCGTATTGGGAAAGCAGAGGATACGTATAATTGATGTGCACCCTTTTAAAGCAGTTAGACCTACACAGTGACAGTTCGACACCGTCGTGGCATTTACAGATGACCGGAATAATGTTATGTGTATTTTATAATTAGTGTTTCATCATTTAAATATATCCGAGATGATATAGCAAAAAACACTGTGTGTAGACTCTCTATCCTAGTTAATGAACAATTGCCTATTACATTAAATAATGTTTGTCTAATAAATATGTAAAATTGTGTGTGTATGTTCCTCATAAATCTGCACACATGGAGCCATGTCACCAAATTTAGTACACATGTTCCTTGCAAACCATAAAAAACACAGTAGGGGTAAGACACGTCTACCACCCCCAGGGGTGGAGATGGTCAGGGAGGAAATTTTGAAACATGCTCAAACGGACGATATTTACGTTTAATAAATATTTTTAATAGTTAATTAGATTGATAGTATTTCTACTGATGTTGTCTGTATATAATTTCAACTACTTTCGGCATGGGAGAAGTGAACGCTTAGGGGTGGCGTGGAGGGGTGTTACATAAATATTAAATAACGCAAAAACAACCGGCATTAGACTCAAATCTGGATTATGGATGTCGTTAAGTTTATTTAAGTCAACCTGGGCAACGCACCACAAATTTACCCAAATATTCAAAGAATATCCAATATCCATCATTTATAGATCCACTAATACACTTTCCTACTTGCTTAAAAACCACAAGGACCCACTTGACTCCTATAGCAATTTCTGCTACATAGGGCAAACAAAACGTATCAAATAATAAACGTATCAAGGAACATATATCTAATATCAAACTTCCCATTAATAAACAAGCTAAAGTATCCAAACGTATAATCAATTCTAAACAAACATTTGATTGGAAAAATGCTAAGATTTTAGACATTGACTCCAGGTACAATTTCAGACTCATTTCAGAGATGCTTCACATTAAATCAAACATCACAGCTATTAATGTACAAACAGACACTATGAAACTCAATAATTTCTCTGATCCCTTATTATTACGCTGAACCTTCTGTTTTCCCGTTGTCGTTGCTCCCTTATTGTTACGCTAACCCTTTGGTTCTCTCATTGTCGTTGCGTTTTCGTCGGTTTTGAGTTTTGTCAACTGACAAGTGCAGTTGTGTCGCTCAAGGCTCTTCTTAGCACCTAACGAAAGGGACAAGGATTCCAGAAACGTTGTATGGTATTTACTTTTTTGTCTGAATGGGCTATCTTTCTTATTCTTTATATATTGTCATATTCGATTCTATCTATCATCTTATACACTACAAATTTATATTTTATTGCTTTCTTAGTCTGATTTTTATATTAACGTCCTCCACAGAATCCACGTTTTCAGAGGTCATCTGTCTCTGTATTTTTATTTCTGTAAGGGCAGAATAAAATATAATGACGTTGCAAATTAGGTCCATGAAAAATTATCTGACTTTGCTAAGAGAGAAAACTTCCAACCACAACTATTTTCGGCCCAAACCTTTTTCTTCTCAGACGATGGGGATTATTAGACCGAGTCCAGGTTTCCTAGAAGTATTATCAGTGATGAGAAGAGTATAGCGTGCCAGACTTTAAACGTGGATGAATATGAACCGAGGCTTTATACGAACTGAGGCCACCTTTATTCTGAACTGCGTCACCGGACTACGAAGGCACAATACATTCCTTGTTCGAAGGCAGGCGGTGAAATCTGATCATCCGTGGCCGCTTATCACCAACGTCATGATGATTTCTCGACATCGTTGCAAACACGTAACTTCCTACGTCATAAATGTTTCTACTAGCACGGTGACGAAAAACTGAAGCAGCTCTACGCAATATCATCACATAACTTTCTAAGAATTAAGTCAGTTAAGTAACTAGAATAACATAACAGTATCCACGGTTTTAAAGGTCATGCTAAACGTGAAATCTTCAGACAAAACGGGGAAGCACTAATTTTTTGATGGGACAGAAATAATAACACATATGTATACCAAATTCTGTAATATTAAACCATTAAAATATTTTTTTTTCATGCATAACGGGAATTATTTGAGCACATAACATATATTGAAACTTATTTCCAACCATACTTTATTAACTTTTACATGGTATCTTTTTAACTATACATTCGAGTTCATCGTATGTTTGAGCATATAAAATCTAGCGATAATGTCAATACGGTTATACAAAAAAACCAAACAATATTATACTTATAGTTCGGGTTGATTTATAGAAAATTTCTGAATTTTTTGAAACAACATGACACTTATTTTGTTTCTGCATGGAAACATTTTATCCATATTACAAAAGAACGTAAAGATCCGATCAACACATCTGATCCCAATTTATATAGGTGAGAATAAAAGAACACAAAACAAATGTTCTATCTCATTGTTATAAACATAATCAAACATATTTAGAATTAAATGTTCGATTTGGAAAAATATGTATTATAGCTAATTAATCTAATAAATAAAATAGACTGTTTCTGTGATCTTTTGTTAATGAGTTTGTGTATGTGTGGTCCGCATAAAAATCTACACCGATAAGAAAATTTGACCTCATTTTGTACACGTGTTCCTTTACAACCGGAAACAAATACTGTGCGGGTAAGACACGACTACCACGCTCAGGGGCGGGGAGAACAGGGGTGGAAATTTTCAAACAATCTAAAACGGCCAATATTATCGTAGAAAGAAAATTTTCTGCGACAATGCGATACATATCGTTTCTCCAGAAATTCTTTTGCATAATTTCCACCTCGTTTGGTTGGGGGTGAATTGGTCTTACGTAAAAATAATGCAAAAACAACGTCATTGGAGTCAAATCCGGAGTTATGGATGTCGCTGAGTTTAATTATGACAACCCCGAGCAACGCCAGGAACCGAGATAGTCCAATTATAAAAAGGAATAGTCCCTGAATTTATTCAAATAAAAAGCCAACTTAATTCCATTAGTTTATTAGAAGCAAAATACGATTGACATTAACAACATCCACGAATTTTTACAAAAGAATCTCTGAATTGCGTCAACTTTATTTTTATATTTTTGGTACTCATATTATATTTCTTTCCTCAGTAGACCTTCAGGTAGGTGGAAACGTAACAACTTTATGATTCAAAATTATTCGTTATTATAATCTGTAATCTTGGTCCAAATTTTTTTAATATTAACCCCGTATATAACATTATTATAAGTAATATATTACATTCTGGAGTCATACATCTACTATTCTTAGAAGAGTTCATTTTTATATTACGCAAATTTCTGAAGTTGTTGCAAGAATATGATATATCTATTATTTGTACATCGAAACATCATTTATCCAAGCTGCTCGTTTCAATTAGTAATTTAATGTTTACGTTTACCGGTAGGAAATATAATGGTATCGATTTTGAAGTTGTTTTTTTATTCATTTCGTTAACAGAAACAGTTAAAGTAGCGAGCTTTTAGGACAATCGTGAAGAATGATAATTTAATGAATGGGACCTACTGTCTTCAAGTGTCTTTGATCGAAGCCCTTGAACTGTCTCCAGATTAACTTATGTCGGTGTGAGTGGGCAAGGCAAACAGAGTGGTCAGTAAAGCCTTTAAGAGGATGAGGTTTTGTTCCACTTCTTATGGATGAGACTATTTAAAGAATTTCAACATTTGGGGACCCCTCACAGTCTTTGCAGCAACATATTTGAACATTTTTCAACTGTCCGCGTGGCTCTGCCGTTAACCAATTTAATAAACTATGTTCAATAAGAATAAGAGAAGACTTTAACAAAATGTAAAACTCCTAAGAGATTAAAAATTATTTGAAAAAAAAACGAACATTATAACATTTACTAACTCAATTATTTCACTTTAATATAAATCAGATATACTAAACACTTAATCCAAATAAATTTTCTGAAATAAAATTTAATCAAGAAAGGTCTTTAGTCAAGAACAGAAGTATTCTTTAAAACGAAGTCCAGCCATGAATTTAAATGGAAAAATCTATACCGGATCATGAATCGAACCCGGGACCTCCACCAGGTTCGTGGTCGCTCAACCATATGAGGTATATACTATCCGCTAGATAAGATACTTTTCCATATATTCTTTAGCCTTAACGCTTAGATCTCTTATTAAGTAATTATTCCACCTTTGATCAATTTCCACGTAATATCCATTGTTGATTGAAGTCTTAGAACGGTGCCGTCAAGAATATAATTAGTAAATTGTACGTGAGGCTGTGTTCAGGTCTAAACAATGGACGAAGAAGGCTCGTACATGACCGGACGTCGACTCAGATAGCTCAGATGGTAGAGCGACCACGCACCATGTGGATGTCCCTCTTTCGATTCGCGGTTCGTTCGAGTATCACTCCTGATCCTTTAATAAAGATATTAATTTCCCTCGTTACTAAAGGCAATGATTTTAAGTATCCGTGTGCAAAAATGAGGGCCGGACCAGGATTCGAAACCGGGACCTCACGCTTACCGTTCTAACCCCCACTGTTATATCCCTGTCGACTCTAGATCCGGAGCGAAATTCCTCTGTTCTACAATTTTTTTACAATCTCATTTCTTCATGGCGTAAATTTTGATCCTCAATGATGAACGGACTTTTATGTAAATTGATAAACGGTTTTAGAATTTACAATTCAAGAATATCTAGATAGAAAGATTTCGCAAGACTCAAGTCGTAAAGGCCGAGGTTAAATCGAATTAAAGTATATATTCCTCAAGTACAATAGAATTAAATCAGCGTTCCTTGAATTTATTAGTCTATTAACAAACATGAATTGAGTCACTTCTGGATAAATGAAGCCTATGTAAGTTGTAAAGGCAGGTTTATTTCACTGGGACGAAGGTTATACACAAACTTAGAATTCTATTCAACCGTTATTAATCCTTCCATCAACATGATAATTTATGTATGCGCGTTGAACTACAGACCGTCTCGTAGTCGGCTAAAAATTTAATTGTCGTTTATGAGTACAAAGGACTTTCCTGGGAACTCGAATTAAATTATGTTTCTAGCCGAATGGAAGCAAAATTCATGAATATGTAACAACACTGCTCGTAAACGAGAGTATCAATTTACCCCATAATTAGTTTGTAATTCTCTGTAAAAGTAAAAATAATCAGTATAACAGTATTTTTATCTTCTCAAAAAATTAAGCAAAACAATTATTTCATATTACAAAAATTCATTTTCTTGACTTTCAAGAAATAAAAGAAATGGCATCATATACTTAACTATTTGTCAACATATTGTAACTCAGAAACAGATCGAAAAGTCCTGCAATCTACATTTTTCTCTGCTGATTCTAAGAATCTTGAAGCACAAATTTTCTATTCCTGAGACAACGCTTAAAAAAAAATATTTATAATTTGTTTTGTTACTTGTTGTTCATGGACATGGATCAGAGCAAAAAATAAGTGTAGGTATATGAAAAACTGTTATCTAAACACGATGTGGGGAATGTTTACAAATACTTTACCATGAGACGACCCAATTACGAATTTGTATCCAAAAGTAACGGCCATAAGGAGATGAAGCTCACCAATAGGAAATAAAAATACGATTTTTGGTTTTAATTTGTTATTAACATTACAATCAGTGCCTGTTAGACCATTGAGTAACAAGTATGTGGAAGAAAGTATGTGGAACGGAATGCAAACGCTCTTATTAGAAGAAAGAACGGGCTCTCTTCAATATCATATGGAGACATTCTATTCCCAGTCCTACCTTGTAATATAAGAAAATTTATGGATTTAATTTCTAATAAATAAGTCACTAGAAAACATTGTTATATAATTTTCGAATATCGAAAACACCTGGTATTCACACAAATGGACGAAGTGGATGAAATTTATTCTGATTTTAATGAACTGTTGGAAAGATAAAAATAATACTTAAAATATATCATACGCGAATGACGCAAAATTGGGACCAAAGGTACGTAGGGCGTAATAACAATATGGAGAACATAACGAGAGATGTGAAACAACATTCTCGGGATTCAACCAGGACTAATGTTTGATTCAAACCCGAGAATTATATTATGTATAAATACACCAAAGAAGGCTCTTGAAATTCGAGTAATATGCCTAATTTTTCAGTAGCACTTAAAGAACGATCTCGATGAAGTCCTGGCATTATTTTGAAAAATAGGAAACACAGGGACTGCTGTTAAAAGAATTCGGCTCAGTCAGTCATCCCAGGTTGCTGTGAGATATGACTTTCCTTTAACATTCCTTAATTTGAATACATTAACAAGCCGAGGCACTTCGGCCTGTTTTGAGAGGTGTATGTTCCGGGGTCACAGATCTTCGGAATACGGTAAGAGTTGTTTCGCTGTTCCCGTTGGAACAGTCGGCCAGCTGCCTCCTAAACTGATCGAGGCACGGAGAATGGAATGCTGCGAACTCACAGAAAACCTTTCTCTCGCCATCGTAAGGGCGTGGGACAAGTACCAATGCCCGACCTACCTGATGCAGGTTTTCTATGGTTTGTCCAGCATTAATTTTAGGTAAATGACGGGTAGGATCCTTAAAATATAGCCCGGGGGTCCAAATTAATCGTTGGCTACCTTCCTCTACCCTTCCACATCCCTCCTTTTAAATCCCTTCGTATGCTATTAAAGGGGAGTTGCCATCATGTGGATTACCCTCATGTAGCCTATTACCCTAAAAAACTGGAAGCCTAGTTCCTTTATTAGGGTGCAGAAAAACGCCACTGACAAATCTCAATTTCTCAATTATCCACACCCACTACAGGATGCAAATATCCAAAATCAGGGCCGTGGGGAGGCCCGTCCGAGACGGTAGAGCGTCATGTCTGAATGAGATAAAAATCTTGTGACCAAAGATTTGCCTAGGTTTGATACTCACAATTTTTAATCCCTTCAAAGGGAGGCCGCGCCGGGGTTCGTATAAGCGTATAATATTAACTTTTCAAGACATATTATTTCGTAAAATAAATTAAAGTTCTTAAATAATAAATGAAAATAACCCTCAATTAATTTATCCCGCGTGTTTAACTGCATCATTCAGCAATTAATGTTGTTCGTGATTAATAATAAATCACCTACTCACGACTCACTCCGATACGAATAATTTTAATACAAGAAACTTAAACAATTTTTACCATCCTGGTCAACTCCCCCTTTTAATTACACAAAAAGGAATCAATAATAATGGTATTAATATATATATATATATATATTGTAACAATTAATTATGATTGACTTTTAAATGAATGAAAGATTATAAACTTTAACAAACAATATATTTATTTTCAATACTTTAAAACAATTACACAATTTAAAAATATATCTCAGGGTCTCTACTGGGTTTGATAACGGCGAATCATTTTATTTCTCAACTTAAACACAAATTCCAATTTAAAAGTGAAAAGATTTACTCGTCAATTAACTAGGACGAAATTTACTTGTCAGCGAAGTTAAGCTAAAAAGATGGATTCTAATTAACAAATTTTAATCAAAAGAAGAAAACGAAATCTGACGGCTATCTTTTAATCAGGTTTACATAATTAGTTGTTTTTATATTGTTACTCACGGCTGCCCAGCATTCCAGGATACCTTTAATTGTCGAAGCACTATGAAGGGTTTTTGCACTTCTTTTAAAACTCACAGATTCTAAATAAATATTTTTAGATCAAAACTCAGGAACCAGGATGAACCTCCTTTCGCCTCTCTCTCGGTTGACTTCTGCTAATTCTGCCCGGCTATGTTCGCAAGACTGTTTGTGCTTAGCAGGTTTCGTAGTTCTGTTCGAGTGAATATTTCGTCTTGAGCAAAATGTTCAGGGACCAATCAACTCTGTTGATTGGTAATTCTCGATATTTCTCTGCAAATTTACTTTAAATATTTGAAATTGTCTTGTCTATTTCAACACGACCAATTTCTGTCGTGTCTGACTGCCAACTCAAACTTCTCAATATCTTCCTGCGATCTGCATCTGACCAAGCTTTCCTGCTAACTAACTCTCGTCTCGCAAATTTTGAGCGCGCATACCTCTTCCGACAAAGAAACAGTGCTTGACTTTTCTATTGTTGTTATGTTCTGTACCGCCGTAAGAATAGATTTCTCAAAGATTTATATTTTCAAATTCACAATTAATGTCTTAATTAATTAGCATTACAATATATAAATATATATATATACATATATAGTATTTAATCATTTCAAAACAACATAAACAGCTACAATATTGTAAAATCAAGTACTAACCACGTTTTTTGCTTAGATTTATTAGATAAATTATTTAATTTTTTGATTTATAGTAAAATGTACCTCCCGTTAAAAAAATGACTAACCTCAAGCAATTTTATTCCATTTGAAACATATAATTACGGGCTATTATTATAATTTATATACATCTCATGACTCTCTCAACATTTTTTTGCCCTGATTATCAATAATGTCTTCCGGAATTTGTCTTAATACTAATACCTAGAGAAAAGTTCCCCCATTTATTAATGCCATATTTGAAAGAAATTAACCAATATTTTGTTATTACCCAAATTAGTTGTTTGGGTGTTAAAAGATTATTGGCACTAAACCGTGATATATTTTCTATAACAGACTCATATTGCGTAAAGAAATATGTTAAATCTGTATTTGAAACAATAAATTTGTTAGAGTAAGTCAGATGGCTATAAACATAATACATATAAAATATGATATAAACCGTGGTCCTGAAAATGGCCTCTTTATTGTCTTTATTTTCCATGGCTACCTTCTGCTTTCTATTATTCTGGTAAGATGTTGAAAATAATAATGAATTTCCTCAGATGGCAAAGTATTCTAACTTCTTAACTGTATATTGTGATCTACAAGATCAAATGACTTCGACACGTTGACGCGATTATTCCTGGTCTTTCTATTTTTCCAACTCGAGAATTTAAATGCTAGAATCTTAGCATAAAGTATAATAATTTTATATGTATGTTTTATGAAATATTTAGAGGATATATAACATAGAAACATATGGCGATAATTTTATAAGGACGAACCTTTCTTGAAGAGGAAAATTATTTCGCAAATTTTAAGCAACTCTGTCAGGTAACGGAGAGCAGACCCGTGTTTAATACGAGTTGAAGAGGAGTAGTTATTATTTTCGAAATTTGCTTCAAAATGTTGTTTCCAGTGCCATAGAACAACGTATTACGGTTATAATATTGTTTGTAGTCGCCTGTTGACTTATTACAGAATTTTGAACTTTCGATGTAGTGTTTTGCAACCGTGCATAGAAGTTAAAGCCATGAGCGGGCTTGTTAAATTGTGTAAATTGTTTCGAGCCGTGCGCAAAATTAGAATTAAATTTGCACGCTGCTTCCAGAAATGGGTTTTCTTTCGGGGAAGAAAGTGATTTCTATTGAATTAAAATTTCATTTAGTTATTTCATTTTAATCACGATCCATATGGCTTTCATTTCATTATTTTATATATTTTTATATTATTATTTATATTTTTCTATATATTTCGAAACGTTTAAATATTTTATAGCATGGATCACTTACTAATAATGTATTTGTACGTTTGCACGATGAATTTAATTCTTTAATATCAAGTAACAAAGACTTTCACACGAAATTATATTCATTTTATCTTAATGTCTTACTTAATATTTAAAATTACAGTAGCTAATTCATCAATTCATAGCTTAAAGGCGTTTAAGATAACATTTTATTTACACCCTTAGTTTTCCTGATGAGAATCTCTAGCCAGGGTACTTAGGAAAGATTGACCTTGTAGTTCATATGATTCTGTATTGGTGATTTTATTTTACTTCATGATATTAATAATAAATCTTGGTGATCCGCTAACTCTGTTTCAATCACATCTACTTCGTACAAATTATAGAAAATAATCAATACAACTTTTTCTAAAAAAAATTATGATATAGTTACTATCGAAATATCTAATTATCATTCGAGAAAAATGTTTACATTATGAAAGAAGTCACGTGACCAGTTCATAATTAAATAACTCCTTGGCTCGACAGCCCATGAAGACCGATACGGCTGCCAGACTGTCATCTTACATGACACATTCTGGATTTAGGAGTGACACCTGGTCGGAG
Organism: Zhengitettix transpicula; assembly: GCA_037074705.1. Taxonomy (NCBI): domain Eukaryota; kingdom Metazoa; phylum Arthropoda; class Insecta; order Orthoptera; family Tetrigidae; genus Zhengitettix; species Zhengitettix transpicula. Next base: position 202,983,840 of record CM073591.1, read on the forward strand.
TGTCGATTCTCCCTACAGCCTTAACCCCAGTTTTCTTGACCAGGACGAACACTAACATCGATGCCCTTGCCGGGATTCGAACCCGGGACCTCTGTAATGCGAGGCAGTGACGCTGGTCACTACACCACAGCAGTCCGACCAGTTCATAATTACATATTGTTAAATGTAATACATATTAAGCAGAGGTATGTAAAATGTGTCAAACAAAATTTTGAGAAAAATTTATATGAAAGAATTTTAATTATGATTCTCTTAATATTAGTATTAACAATAAATACAGAGACAAGTAAGGAAACACCCAGTTTTAAATAAGTACAATAAAAGTACTAATGATGATGTTGCAATTCACATTCACAGCATTGGTCCTTAAAAATAACACATGTCAATGTTTAAAAATTCGAAATTAGCGTATAAACGTCACAATATATCCGTAAATAAGACATAAAATATCGATTAAAATATATAATATGGCAGCACAGTAACATCGTGGAAATTATGCAATTATAAAATTATCAATTATATTTATGACGTATTTTAAATAAATGGAAGAAAATATCAGTCAATTTAGTCAGAAATTTAATAAGAAAATTTGAAAACATTATAATGAAACAACCGCTACGTTTCATCCCTAAATTTTTGGAACCCCTTCAGCTGTAAATTTCAATTTCGTGTTTAATTAGGTGTAATATAGATGAATATGAATTTAGAAGGTGCGGCTGCATCGTGTATGCAAACTCCACCCGAGAAGTTGTGTATATTTCAGTAATTATTAGGAATTAAACATTTAATTTAAATTGTCTCCTGAGGAGATCAAAAAATTTAAAAACGTAGTATTTGTTTAATTATAATGTTTTAAAATTTTCATATTAAATTTTTAACAAAATGGCTGAAATTTACTTCTGTATGAATTTATAATGGTGGTGAGGTTGTGCGTCAATAAGTAGTCACTTTTATTCTGATGTCAACATTTCGGTAAATTTTAATTTAATCTACCGTCACATACAATGTTTATATATTTGAGAAACGAGAAAAAGGTATAAAAGTAATATGTAATATTAATTCCAATATATTCACTTTGAATGATAAAAGAGTTTTAAATGTACTGTAATTAAATGTTTCAAAGTCTGATAATTCAATGCCGATTTATTTTTCCATGCTACATATGAAAAAAAATCAAATTGTTATATAAGGGCGTAAAGTGTAGGTGATATTAGAAGTTGTTGCTAATATTACTAAAATGCATTGTTACCTGTCGTGCAGAAAAGAGCCACAGAGTCTATTGGAATCAACTTGGTATGTTGTAATTTAATGTTGTTTTTAATTTCTAAAATATTGTGTTGGTTATTGCTTATAGCCTGAGGATGGTATTAAAATTTATTAAAAAGTTGGTATTGTAAATTAACTTATTATGTATAACCGCAACGTCATTTTCACTATATTCTAATTAAAATAAAGTTGTCAACCTAACAGAGTATGAATAATTTATTGATAATTTAAAATAGTTTTGAAGTTTGTGGACAATGGTCTTGAAATATTTAGTGAAGAAATTATCGGGTGTTCCGCTGTCAATAGTACAAAAAAATTGTGAAATAATTCAGACGTGAATAAGATTTAATCTTTTGGGATTATTTTGTTAAGTAGTGTTCGGACTCTTGCGCTTTGCTCTGATTCTCAACCCTATTCCCATAATTTTTTTACAGTTCGAAACGTAGGATCATCCTTTCTTCCTTCTTCCACACTCATATAATTTTTTCTACAGTAGACAATAGAACACCCGATAATTTCTTCTAAATTCCTGAACAATAAGTATTTTATTACGGTTTTGATTAAATTGACCAAATATCCTAAATTTCTGATGAAAATATTTTATTACTTTTGAATATGTGCAATATATTTCTTTATTTTCATACTTTTGACCAAGACAACGTCTTCACTAATTTTCATGTATAATAAAGTTATAATATTCGAATGTGCTTTATTTAATGTAAAATAAGTATCCTAATTAGCTTCGAAACTGAAAAAAAACTCAGTAGTTCTGTTTATACATTTATGTAAACCATTAACTATCCATCATGGAAAAAACAAGACTTGCTGTTGTGTAGGGGTCAGTGGCACTGCTTCGAATCATAGAGGTCCCGGGTTTGAGACCCGGTAAGGGCATGGATGTTGTTTCTGTGCGTTTGCTGAATGAGAAACCCCATAAAATAGTTCCCCGACGAGTCAAATCTTACAGAGTACAATAAGTAGTTGATGCGATTTAAAAAAGAAAAGCTAAGACTTTTTCTATACGCGTATTAATAAACACAGCGACATTTAATTTTATTTATTTATTTATTTGGTGTTATCTAGGGAATGTCAGGAATAGAACTTATTAACCGTTCTTAATATAGATTTTAAATTGTGTAGTTATAATTTATTTTACGGTGTAGCAGATCACTTACTTACTTGAAAATCAAGACTTCAGACAGCGAACAACAAAGGCTGAGACAAGAAAGTTTTGGATTTCTTAAAACACTGAGGGAATTTAATACGGCCTCTGCTCCTCCAACAAGAAACAAAACTCAAGCGACCTTGCAACGGTGAAATAGAAGAAAGAGTCGAGAACTGCGCACTTTCAGCAAGTTTTATTTTTACAGGCAGCTATTTACTATACGTCAGATCTATGGTTTAATCTTTCAGTCCTTTTTGGATTGAGGCCACCATTGAACATGTTTCCGCAAAATACCAGGTATTTATTCAAGCCTTTTAAAACATACTTTTTATAGTAGCTAAAATATTCTCAAATAAGAGTTACAGAAGTGGTTTATTTCTTCTGATAGTAGTTGAAAATGGAGTTGAGACATTTGTTGAAGATGATGTAGAGTCACCTTCAGTCTGATAGATGCAAAGACCTCGACTGTCAGATGTTGATGATCGTTGTCAATACATACCTGAATCGGTTGCCAGGTGCCCATTTCTGCATCTGACTGTCTGCAATAGACTGCATTCAGTTAATTTATTTCTGTATGGATTCTGAGATTAGTTTCAGCAGTTATTATTATAAACCTGTTTTCCCTGTTTACGAACAGACATTTACTTACTGTTCGAAAAGTTGGATTTTTAATGTATGCCCGATAACGAGAGTGGTTTTAATAATTTTCCTCACTTTGCCATTTATTTTCGTCCACATCCGTTCCACGGGAAGTGGATAGAAACGTAAGTGAAATTTGCGCCACATTCCCAGTGGGAAAGCAGTGAAGCTGATGTAATCGTAAACCGGATCATATCCCTCAGACGTCTCTTATTCTGAACTTGCATTCCGAACGGATACTATTAAAATTTATTTCTACACACTTACTGATCATATTTAAAACGGATAAGAAAAAAATAAAGCTCAGAATTGCGCGGTTATATTTTTCCATAAGCACATTTATTGCTATGATACATTATATATGATATAGTTTATTACAGAAAATAAATCTTAATTTTTTACCATTTGATGGAGTTTTAACTTGTGACAAAAATTGTTTTAGACAAAATAAATTGAGAGTATTACACCTCAAATTTCAATTGTCGATCATTTTAATTTACTTGATAATTAGAAAAAAAAGCATTTTTTATGAGGTCCTGCTCAAAATTTAGATCTCAATTTCGTCAGCTGTCGTGTATCATCTTTTATCAAAAGACACCAACCCTAATTTTATAGCACTAATATTAAATCAATAACAGCTTCAAAGACTCCAATCCACAATCAATTACCACCTCAATTAAAGTCAAATTCCCTAGAAACCATTTCTTATCCATTCACGGAGAACTAAGAATAGTTATGTATCTAATTATAATACCTAAATAACATAAAATTCTATTATATAACAAAAATAAAACTTGTATATATTATATTGTATAAACGTTCTATGGCATACTATAGCAGAACCAATTCAATACATAATTAATAATTAATTAATTCTGGATTCTATAAAAGTAGCTAAAGTAATTCCTTAATTTAAGAAGGGTACGCGTACTGATATCTCGAATTAACCGACCTATTTCCCTCCTTCCAATTTTCTCTAAAATACTAGAAAAGGCGATACATTTGCGAGTTGTAAATTTCTTCGGAAAACATAAAATCATCACACCAGAACAACATGGCTTCCTCAAAAATAAATTCACTAACAGCGCTATGAACGATTTCGTACAATCAATCCAGGATTCTCTGGAAGACAAATTACAAAATTTTACTAGATAAACTTGAGTTTTACGAAATTAGGGGAAATGCTTCCTTATTTTTCAAATCCTACCTTACTAATCAAAAGAAAAAATGTCGCCATAGTTACAATGACGGCAATATTTGCCTCTGATTGGAAAAGAATAACCTTTGAGGTCCCGCAGGGGTCAATTCTTGGACCTCTGCTTTTTTTATATTATAATTTATTTACAATTTATAGACGCTTTTTAATCTGTTGGTCATTAGCGACTTACATCTGTTATGTTTCAAATTTGTATAACATTTAAAGTACTTTATATAACTCAGTTTTCATAGTAAATTCTATAAGGTTGTTTATGGCTGTTGGTGAGTTGCAGATCTCCATCATTGAATGGGCGGCTATAGTTGAGCTTCTTATGTCGCTATATTTGGGGCAGTCAAAGAGGACATTAGGAATTGTTGTGGCCTCCTTGCATGAGCTGCATATCGGCTACGGAGATCTGGAAATCAAGAACTAGTGTGTGAAACTGGAGTGCAATGCTTTGATTCTGGCTCCAACAACCTGTTGCCTTAGAGGTAGTTCTTTAGGGTGCGATAATTCTGCTGACATTTCTTAGGTTGGCTACACATTCTTCTGGTTTTACTGGTCTATTCCAGTTTTCCTCCACTTCCTTGTAAATGTGCTTTATCTTTTGTACATAAATGACCTTCCAGATTGCATCAAACCTATAAAATCAGTTCTTTATGCCGATGACATGAACATATTAATTACCGTTAGCGACGACAAAACTCTTAAAAAAAAAGTCGAAAGTGGCCTTAAGTCATTAAATGTCTGGTTCAGTGCAAACAAATTGTTTCTCAACTCACAGAAAACTAAACTTGTTCAGTTTTCGTCCGGTAACAACAACACTGAATTAGCGACTGATCATGCAACATTTCTCGGTGTTCAAGTTGACGGAAAGTTACTATGGAATGAACATATTAAGGTACTCTCAAGTAAACTTAGTTCCGTCTGTTATTCTCTTAGATTATTAATGCAACAAGTAGATACTTTAACTGAAAAAACAGTATATATTACGCATATTTCCATTCCAACATGAGCTCTGGAACTACGAGCTGGGGACTTTCTTCTCGCTCTGCGGAAATATATAAACTACAGAAACGTGCGATCCAAATATTATGTGGCAAAAATTACAGAGAAAGTTGTAGACCTCTCTTCAAAGCTCTTGGAATTTTAACGTTCCCCAGTGCATACATTTTGGAAACTATAAATTTCGTAAAACGTAATAAAAGTATGTTTGGTACCAACAGGTAATTCCATGAATATAAGACCAGAAACCGCGCGACATTACGGACAGACAAACATCATCTCTCGCTTTTTGAAAAAAGGGTACATTATTCAGGAATAATTCAATTTAATATTCTTCCTCTTAGCATCAAAAGCGTAAGCAGTTACAGCGTATTTATTAAGAAATTCAAAACTCTGCTGATTAACGACGCATATTACTCTGTTAACGAATTTGTAAATCGTACCTGAGCCAAACTCACATTAGTTCCCTAGAAGATACTGGTTAATTTACTGCCAGATCAATTATTCCGGAGGTGCCAACACTTTGAAGGTTCATCAGTACTAGAAGAGACAAATAGCAGTGTTATTTATGGAAAACCTTTTAGTGCTATTACTGAAGTGAAGTTTAGCTTACAGTTCTTTATATTTAAGATTTCTTATTTGTGTAATGTTCTGTAATCCTAACTTATTCCCCCTTATTTACGTATGTAGTATTCCTTATATTCTCCCTCAACCTATTTAATGTAATTTCAAATATTTACACTTTAAATTCTTCATATCACTATTTATGTATAGTCTTAAACACCTAGAGTATTTATGTCTAGCTCATTAATAGATATGTAAGCAATATCAATTTGAGTTGTCCTATTTCCTCAGCAGAGGACTAATGGAACTAATAAAATCTAATATATGTAAAAAATAGCTCATTTTATTGTATATAAACATGTAAAAATGCATGGTATCTACGTAATTGGACAAACGTCTGTGAGTTACCTAGAAATAAATAAGAATTGTATAAATTTTGGATTTGTAATATATTTGGAAATTATTGAGATCTGCTGTATGATTAATTAAAAACCGAAACGCCTTTCTGAACTTTACTCACACTTATAACATTTAATTACATTCACACATGTTTAAATTTCAACCAGCTTAAAGAGTGTTGCAATAGATAATTACAGTAAATTTTTACATAACATTCCAAATTATCCGTCTCAATTAGACTGAAAATATATTTCAACAAGTTTAAATATCCACCGTACAAACGTGCAAGTATCAGTAAACATATTTTATAAACAAACATATATTAAAATCGTTCACACCCGTTTAATTAAAGAAATCTTACATAACAAAAGTAAAAATTTATATTTTAAATTTTTTTGTCGGTTATTACTCATTCCACAAACAATGTTTTATTTAATTACATTTTAGACAAATGACTATTTAATAGCATGAAAAATGTCTCATAAATATTTTTAATTAGTTTCTAATATAGTTAATATTTTAATGTAACGTATTTATCGATTTAGAACATATCCTTTGTGATGAGTTGCTTAAAATTTTGAAACGAAACATATTGAGATAGTGTAATTAAATTTTATAAAGGTTTGTAGTGTTTAAAATGTCCTTTTATATTTTTTAAAGTAAATGTAAAAAATTGTTGGTTTTATTTAAAAGCATCAGTTACTATTTCAAGCACTATGTCAATATTTACTCAATTTGCTAAGATTATTAATGTTAGATAACTACTACCAGCTATTCCTATTGAAGTGATATGTCTAATTGTAATGATTTACAATACTCGATTAGGGATATTTAGTTAGAGCTATAATAATTAAGATGATGGGCAAAGAAATTAACCGAGATTTTTTTCCCCCACGATTTGATTTTTAAAAATTACTTCCATTTGTGTTTTATAAAGTGTATAATAGTAAGCAAACAGTTTGTCACATTGAATCAGACGCCAGATCTCATTCCACACACAGTCGTAGCAGAAACTTTCTACATTATATGGCTCCCAACCTTGCGCAGAAGGACAGCATTCGCTGGGGGCAAAATTTCATTACGTTTCACGAAATCGTGTAGAGTAGAGCGTTGCAAAATGCCTGAGAACCACGATACTTCCCCCAATATTACAAACTTATCACTTTAATATCAAACATTCTGAAACACTGTAACTAAAAGACAAAACTAGATGCTAAGATTTGCGCATCCTGAAAGTCAGGCTGCCAATTTCACCGTCACTGCTAAATTCTGTCAGATTTTAATATTAGGTGGAAGACAGTTCATTTCAAATGTGTACTTTGATTGATCAGCAGCATAATTTCTCAACAAAGGGTGCTGATTACAATAAAAAAATATTTCGACAGGAAAATAATTTAATGAAAGTTGTAAGTGACGTCCAATTCACTAGATCCATACAAAGATGCATGCATGTAGTCTTATAGAACAGTAATATATTAAAGCAATACGCATATACGGTGGACCGTTTCATTACACTAAGTTTCTACCTGTCAATGTAGATTGAAAATTTTCGCGGTGGACAATAATCAATTATGCAATAGAATTAACAGAAAAGTGCATGCAGTGAAACGAATATAAATCCTCACACGCGAACACTTAATGAACATATACTGTGACGTGGCATTTGCCTGGCAAATGAATTATTAAATATAATTTATGAACGTCACATAATTTCGCGGTAAAATCTAAGTTATAATATCAAGGAATAAAAGGTCTAAGAATACTCATTGGTTTATACAATGCGGCAAAAAATTATGTAAGTTAATAATTTAATATACATGAAATATCGCAGTTTAAATCAAACTCGACGCTGATGATTTCATTTGATTTATTTTATTCCATTATTCCTTCTATGAGGAAATAGAACACGGCATTACATAAAATTACATTATAATAATTGGCTGCAACAATTATAAATTAATTAGAATTTATCATAAAAATACTAAAATTCGGGAACACAAATTTCCCTGTCCAACATAAGTAAAAGTACTATATTAATAATGAAAACATAATTATTCTTTAACTATACTAAGGGTATAATAAAAAAACGACCATTAAAAAATTAATGATTAGAGGGTTAACTATCATAAAATATAGAATTACACATCACGCAAGAATAGACAGAAAACTTGACACCCGCACACGAGGAGAAAACAAACGACGGACAAGTCATTTCACGAGACAGAGGGACGAGGAATCTGCAAACTCCAGGCCGTACACGAAACAAACAAACAAAAGACCAGAGAAGACCAACAGAGAATAAGCAAGTTATGAAATAAGTAGTTTTTATTAGCAACACTTTGAACACTTTTTCTGATTTTTTAAAAAATTAATTATTAGGGAAATGATCAAGAAACTCCTGTACTGAGTAAAAACACCGGCGCCCTTCAGTAGAATATTTTTACTTTGAATCCCAAAACTGTTGTAGTTATTATTGTTCTTAACATCTGGAGGAAGACTATTGTATGAAACTATCCCTGACTGGTAGAGAGCAAGGCGATGCTTGTCGGATATTAGGCCCATGCGATTTCTAGTCTCATAATCATGAGGAAGGAACTGAGGTTCAAGCCGTGGGTCAGTTTTGAGAGGTGTTTGTTCCGGGGTCGCAGACAGTAAGAGTTTCTGCTGTTCCTATTGGCATAGTCGGTCTGCTGCCTTCTAAATTAATCGAGGCACGGAGAAGGGAATTCTGCGTCCCCACAGAAAACTCCTCTCCCGCCATCGGAAGGGCATGGGACAAGTACCATATATGGCCGACCTACCTAATGCATGTTTTCTGCGGTTTTCCCTACATTACTTTTAGGTAAATTGCCGGGTAGGATCCGAGAGCCCTTAACACTTGGCTACCTTTCCGCATTCTCCCTCTAAGTCCCTTTCCTATGTTATAAGAGGGTAGTTGGCACAACGTGGATTACCCTACACTTCGTTACCAACTGAAAAAAAGTAAAAATTCTAATTCATTCTAATTTATGTGAAACATCAAGCGTCTGTTTATAAATTCTTTGAGAGACTTGAAAACCATGATTCTCATTTACTTTCGATAAGATGAAGACTGGCAGACACCATCGTTAGGAGATATAAAAATCCACAGGACGTTACTGTGAGACATATACGCATGTGGGAAAGAAATTGGATTGAGGCAAGTTTGTTTCGAACTTAATTACAGACATTTAGTGAAACAGATCATGATAAAAGTTTTATTTACTTTTCGTAAATGGATTTGATGAGTAGAGATGTATATTACTACTCTGGAGACTGGCTTATAAACTGCGCAGATTAATTTTCTTGATAGGCTAAACTTATTTTTTAAAGTTAATTTCAGACCGTTGAAGTGTTTTTAAATGTAATTATTTATATTTTCATGTTTTTTATTCATTTATATGTACGGCTCGTGAACTTGAGAGACGGTTGTTCGTGCATCTTACCACTGGCAGATTAATTTAAACTCTTCGAAGCCAAGCTGAACCATCCAGTTCACTTAATCCTTCATTACTGACATAACCTCAGAAGCTACGGTAAACCTTCGCCAAATATTTGAGGTAATATAAAAACAAAATAACAAGTTTCTTTGGCAATAGTGATCCCTAAACAATCCCACATAACCGTAAATATTATAAAAATATTAATTTAACAATATGTTTAATGTTATATTTAGGCTAATACATAGATTTGTTGTATTATTAAATTATTCATAGTTCCATGACTTGAAAGGTTCCTCGTGTTAATTAATAATTAAATATTCACGTAATATTTAACTATTAGACTGATAACGTTTGAGACGAGAGAATCGATATAGATATTAAAATATCTTCTCTCATATTTTTTTATAGAATGTGCTGCTGGATAGGCTCTTAATCTCTGAAAAAAAACTACTTACGAATTTTCTTACAACCTATATAAACATTTATATTTAATTTATATCCAAGACGAGTTTTTTTCAAGGTGTAGACAGGCTATGTATAGGGTAATTCACATAGTGGTAACTCCTCTCTTACAGCATAGGAAAAGGAGTGAAAGAGGGAAAGCGGAAATGTAGAGCAAGGTAACCAGGGGTTAACTAGGCTCCCGGGCTATGGTTTAAGGATCTTACCCGGCAACTCGCTTAAAAGTGATGCAGGAAAAACCCTAAAAAAACCTGCATCAGGTAGGTCGATAATGTAATTTTTAAATATAAACCTGACGTTTTCCCATATCGTCTGCACGCAATTATATGGATAAATTAAACTATCTATCTTCCTTTCATCCTTGGACATCTGTAAAACTGATCAGTTTATAGGAAATATATATATATATGTATATAGTTAGCTTAATCTTTTTTGTTATTATCTTAGAATATTAGGACATAATTATCTGCAGTTAATGTCCACAGTAACTTTTTCTTTCGGACGGTGTATTTTTCTCAGTATTCATAAACTATTTCCTAATGCTCAGTTCCCAACACTCTCCCCAGCTGTATTCCGTCCGCTTCCATTTTTTTTACTTCAATGGCGCGGACAAATTGCATTCCATTGTCCTATATTGTCAATATTACTTCGTTCGGCAACTGATAAACAAAAACTCCGATTAATTTTCGTCGCAACCACTAATTAATTTAATAGATTTCTTTTAAATTAGTTTTTTCAGGTAATCTAACTATGGCTTAAAAAGTAACAAAAGCCAGTGCCACTGCTTACTTATGAATAACTTTTATCGTTTCTGCCATCACAACTTCGCACACCGAGGTTCGAAAAGTTAGCGTTTTGAAAATTACAGAGTGTACCTTTTCAGGAAAACTGTGACACGTTCAATATTATTTTTATTATCTATGTCAAGACCTAAGGTAACTGTCCACTCTGTACGTTTTACACAACGTTGAAACTCGCTCACTCCCACGCTTTGTGCCGCACGAACATGCGATCAGTTAAGGTCTATGAGCCGCAACGAGTGATTGCGTTGACAGATTTGGGACAATCTAACGTCATTTTATTCTGTAACAGACAGTCTGTCAAATATAAGTGAGATAATAATAGCGGATTCAAATACTGTTTGCTAATTTAGAATCAATTTTTCTTTAACTATTAGTATATTTCTAACTGTTAATTACTCGGCGATGAAACTGTATAATCTGATGATTTATAGGCGTTGGCTACCTTCTCCATAGAAGAGTGGGAGAGAGAGAGAGAGAGACAATTTGGTTGAACATCATGTTTAACGCACTTCTCTTTTGTAGAAAAATACAAAACATGCTATTAAAGGGGAGTTGCCACCACTTGGATTACCCTCATGTAGCCTGTTAATCAAAAACAAAATGGTGAAAACCATGGAAGGTATATATATCTTTGTCCGGTCGAAACGTAAGGGACGCATCTGCAAGCCAATCGGATGACTCATTTGAACTATAAAGTCGCCATAACAAGATGAGCGCCTGAAAGAGATGAATAGTGAGTCAAAATACGCGTATATATTTTTTAATGTATAGAAAATGAACAAATGTACCAATAAAAGAGAGAGTTCAGACCGGCCAGAAGGATTTTTTTTTGTATCTTAAGAGATTACTATGCCAACAGAAACGGAGATGTCTCAAACGGCAAAAAATTAAATACATAAATAACGAACAACAGTTGCGACAAAGTAAATTCCAATACCGTCTACAATTCGAAAAAAGGTGAACGTTGAACAGCCTGTCTCGATGTTGTCGCGACAGATTTTAAATTAAGTGACAACGATAAGTGGAACACCAGTGACTTTTTCATTTGGATTACGTTTCAACATCTCTCCTTGGTCCTAAATCTTCATTAATAAAATCACCACGTCAACCTATTTTTATTTCAAACGTCCCATAATTAATCATGTAATCCAATGAGAAATTAAATGAATTTTTTCTGAAGTTTCGGAATTAATTTGAATGTGTGTATCAATAAATTAATAGCACTTTAGAATTTATTTTTATTTACTACATCCCAGACAGACACTACCTGTTCTGTACACGTCATAGTTTTAATCTTTAAAAGAGACAGAGACAATTGGTTCAACATCATGTTTAACGCGCTTCTCTTTTGTACAAAAACACAAAATATGCTTGCTAATAAGAAAGATAGCCAAATACAGACAAAAGAATGATAATATAAATACCAACAATCAGACGTAAATTTTTCCTTTAGAAATATGGTTGAGTTTAATTTTTGTAATTAGTTTAACATCCTGATTAGTCTCGGAACGATTTATTGAAACATGGGGTTACTTAATTTATAACTTACATGGTAATCTGGCATTCAAAAAAAATTATGGTAATTATTTACCAACCAAATAACAGAAAAAGTATGTATTAGTAACTACGTTTGTTCTAAGGAAAGTTATTGAAAATTCATGGTCACGATTGCGATCACAAGTGGTTCTATTTTTCTCAATACGTGAAATTTAGTACGCAAATAAATAACTATAGAATATAATAATTGTGTTTCTTATAAATCTTACATATTATATGTATTTCATCTTTATTGAATGTACTCATAACTACTGTTAATTCTTCAAATGTATTCAGATAAACTGTAAACTGGCAATTAGACATAGACAATTCTTACATATTTAATTTCAAAATTACATTGTTTAACGGTTTAAATTATTATTAAGAGAAACGTTCACTGGTGGAAACATAATTGATGAACTATGGTGAAAGACTTATAATATAAGCTATTGAAGAAATGGTTGGCTAAGATTGAAAGCCGATGTAAGTTTTCTCTCTGAATCTCGTAGGTTGAAACTCCAATACGCTATAAAAGAAAAGTGGCTGTGAGACCGGAAGTGACGCCTCATATCACACAATATGACACTTGTTTAGCTCTTTCATGTTTCCTCATCTGTAAAATTACTTTAGTAGCTTAATGGACTTACTGCTAGTGCGGTCAGTGATGATGTATGTTTGGAGAAGCTCGCTATCATTTAATCGATAAAAGAAGAAGAATCATTTAATACTCTGATTCAGCAGATTTAATTATTATACCTAGTAAATAATGAATGATTCGTAAGAAACACCATTTTTATTTAATTACTGTTTAAAGACACTTTAAAATTGGCGACTGTGGAATAGTATTATCTAGGTCAAATAGATGGCTACAACATAATTAAATTATGTTCAGTAGATTTGTTTCTGCCAGGAACTTGATAAGATTGCCACTTTCTAGCGGAAGGTAAGTAAGTCATCTTCCTTTAGGCCGATCATTAATTTTTTACGGAACTTAGTGATGAAGGATTTTGTTCATCCTGAGAACAGTTCTGCAGGGTACTGGAAAATAGAAAGTCCTTATTTCCTGATGAGTATCAGGGCTCTCCTTACTAATAATAATGTCTAATACTCGTTTCTACGAATCACCGGGCTTGTAACATTGTGGTCAAAGATAGTATACTAGGTTTGGCATACTACTAGTCTTTTCAGAGAGATTACTGAATCCATCGGGCAGAACAAGACGACTCCACAGCCCAACTACCGTCAATTTTCTGCATTACATTATATACGCGTGAGGGCCCTGATGATTCTAATTCGAGACAACTCTCGCTCTGATTGACAAACGTACAGTACCATGAAATCATTTAGCGAGTAAAAATTTATTTTCGATTTCGTTAAGTGTGGTTCGGCAACGCAGCCATCTGCACACAAGCTTCTTTTCTTTATACAACCATACAAAATTAAGCTGCTTTGGTAGTACGGTTCCAAATATGAGTTACATTATTCAGTTATTTATAATTCAGCAAACGTTCAAATAATAATGCTGACAAATTTCCATTGAAAAATTATGTTGGCGATCATAATTGCAAACTGATTAGTGAGACATGGCGCGTACGAAAACTGAATTCCATAGTCTGGTGCCCTAAAAGGATTTAATTGTGCATGTTTGAAATAAAATGACCTAATTTCGAAATTAAGTCTTCATTTATTTTAAATTTGTGATTTGAGTAAATTCAGTGAAAGTGATATAGAAATCCGAACCAAGATTGATATGTAAATGTATTCTTTTAAACTTGGTATACTTAAAATACAGTGTAAACATTGAGTAGTTATTTACCCGTCAAATTTCACATTTAATTTCATTTTGTGTTTGTAATTTTGGGGATATTGTCTAAGTTGTCTATTTTGTAAATCTGATTCAAACCTTTCCTTATAAATTTTATATTTTATTTTAATTCTATACTTTTCAAGTGGTCCGATAAAACGCCTTGAAATAAGGGTATCATCTAATAAATAGAATTGTCTGTATGTGTGTATCTATGTATGTATGTGTGTATGTTCCGCAAATAAATCTACACCCGTGCAGCAAATTACGTCTACCACCCGCAGGAGCGAGGGTCGATGGGTGTGAAAATATTCGAACATGCTGAAACGACCGATATTTGAGTATGATAAATATTTTTAGAGGTCAAAGAGATTGATAGTGTTTCTACCGATGTTATCTGTGTATAATTTCAACCCCTTATAGTATGGTATGGGAGCACCCTTAGGGGTGGGGGTGGAGAAGTATTACAAGAAAATAATATCACCGACATTGGAGTCAAATCCGGAGTTATGGATGTCGCTGAGTTTAGTTATCATATTCCACTTGGCATATAACCCCAAATGGCAGGGGTTGGCAGTGGTCGAAATTTTCTAACATGTTAAATGACCAATATTTGCGTCGGATAAATATTTTTCGGGGCTAATCAGGTTAATAGTCCCCACCGATGTTTTCTGCGTATAATTTCAGCGCCTTACGGCATAGGAGGGGAGCAACATTAGGGGTGGTGATGGGGTGTAACACAAAGTTAAAACAAAAACAACCGAGATTGAAGTCAATTCCTTGGTAATTAATGTTTTTTATTTTAATGATGATATTTAACATGCCGGTTCTGTTTTACTTTTATTCCTATAAGACGGGGTGGATGGGGAGATTAATGAGAGTGCGTTCATCATACTAATCTACAATCGTGGAGAAAAATTAACCAAATTTTGTACACGTGTTCATTTAGAACCGGAAACCAACACTGTGGGTTGGGATTTTTCTGACAGTCGATATTCGAGTCTAATAAATATGGTTCTGAATCAATAACATTGATAGTACATCTCCTAATGTTGCTCGTTTCGGCCTAGGAGAGGAACACGCTTAAGAGTGGGGGTGGAGACGCGTTAAAATAATATACCGCAAAAACAATCGAGATTCGAGTCAAATCTGTGGTTACGGATGTCACTGAGTTAAATTAAGACAATCTAGGCAACTCCGAGCACCCAGGTAGTTATAAATAAATATACATTTTTTGTGAATTTATATTTAAAATAAATTTCTGTTTTTTATATATTTTTTAGATTTAAATTAATTAATTTCCGTTCTTTAATATCTAACCTGTCACTAAATATTGAGAATTGCTATTAAAATTTGATAAATTGAAAATTTCTGTAATTTGGTTTAAATTGTAAACTAAATTAGAATTAAAATTTGTTTAACTGTTTCAATTTTATTGCTCAACAAAGTTAAATACAGCAAAAAATTACATATTTTCAAGTTGTATATTACATTAATTGGCTTTGAAAACAAAATAAAATTAGATTTAATAATTTCATTTTTTATATTACAATATATATATATATATATATATATATATATATATATTCAAAAATGCTATTACATATAATACTCTGAGTTGTCGTTCATATATTAAGTCTGGTTTCTGCAATTTTTATCGACATTATAAAGGATATTTTGTTATGTGTTTGCGACAATGGCGTTCAAATGGAAACTAAATTTCATTAACAATGCAGCATTGGGACAGCTACAGCAGATGAGAAGCCGTTGACAGCCAGACAGGATAGACCACAGCAATGACAGATAAATAACCTGTTGTCATAGAAATCACGGAAATTTGTAAATATATTACATGCCACGCCAATTATTTCCCCGCCAAATAACTCTGAGAAAATATGTCATTCATTTTAATACACAAAATCTGAAAGGTAAATCTGTAGTGTACGCAATGAACAAGCGAAAATATTATTAAAAAACACCGGATTCAATTCATTATCATTGTTAATTAGGATTAATGTTAAGTAATATTCTAACGACGGTAAAGGGATGCTAAGCTTGAAGAGTGAGGAATGATTCAGAAGTCGCATGTTAATTAAACAATGTTTAATTGAATGATGGTTTGTCACGTTTATTGTCAGATGTTAATTTACTTGATTTAAATATGTTTTAAAATATTATTTCAGGTAGTTCCAAAATTTTATAAATCCAATGAAAGGATGAAAATTAAAAATTTCGTTATAGTTGTTTCGATATATTTGAATTATTTCTTGAAGATTTAAATTGAAAAGTGGAGTTTTTTACACTTAATAAAATTATATTTGGCTCATTCCAATGTAAATATATTTAAATCATTTAAATTTTTCGTAAAATTAATTCATTTTAGTATTATGTCTTTCTTAATGCTTGTTAATAGCATAATTTTTTGTATATACTACAAGTAAGATGTATTTACGATTTTTTTTTTAAATGCAAGTGCAATATTTTCTTAATGAAACGTGATGCATCGATTTTTTTTAGGGCAACAGGCTAATCCACGTTGGGCAACTCCCCTTTAATAGCATAGGAAGGGATTTGAAAGGGGGGATGCGGAAGGGTAGAGGAAGGTAGCCAAGAGTTACTAGGTCCCCCGGGCTATATTTTAAGGATCCTACCCGGCATTCGCCTAAAGAAATGCAGGGAAAACCTGCATTAGGTAGGTCGGGCATTGGGTATTTGTCCCACGCCCTTCCGATAGCGGGAGAGGAGTTTTTTGTGGGGACGCAGCATTCCCTTCCCCGTGCCTCGACCAGTTTAGGAGGCAGCTGGCCGACTATTCCAATGGGAATAGCGGACAACTCTTACCGTATGCCCAAGGTCTGTGTCCCCGGAACATACACCTCTCAGAACACACCGAGGTGCCTTGGCTTGTGGGAACCTTAGTTCAAAGACGGAGAGGATCCTCTCGCAGGCTTCAATGATCTTAGCTCTTTTTATTTTTAGTGCAACAGGCTACATGAGGGTAATCCACGTTGGGCAACTCCCCTTTAATAGCATAGGAAGTGATTTGAAAGGGGGGATGCGGAAGGGTGGAGGAAGGTAGCCAAGGGTTACTAGGGCCCCCGGGCTATAGTTTAAGTATCCTACCCGGCATTCTCCTAAAGAAATGCAGGGATTCCTTAGAAAAACCTGCATCGGGTAGGTCGGGCATTGGGTACTTGTCCCACACCCTTCCGATAGCATATTATTTATTTATTTTTATTTTTCATTTTTTATTTTTTTTTATTTTAGGGCAACAGGCTACATGAGGGTGTCGGTTTCAATATGAAAGAAGACAAAGCAAAAAAATATATACAATTTAACATCTGTCTACGAATATTGTTGGATGAGGGCTTTTTGCGAGGACATTAATCTGATACTTCCTTTTTTTTTTTTCTCGTTACAATTTACAACCCGTTTTGATGGAATTAGTGTTACTAAAACTACTTATCTGCATGCATAGCCTGCGTGGTCTCTGATAAGGCTACAAATCCGTCAGTGGGAACAGACGTGGTATCTGATGAGAATAAAGTATAATGAGAAACGCACTGGACGCATTTGATATGGAAAGAGTTCGTTCATTCGTACCATTTATGCCAGAAAACACAACCTTTGAGAGTCGGTCGACGGGTAGCAAATATATTCTACCGTTTAGTTGAGGTTTATGTTTAGTGTTAATCAAAGAAATTAACCCAATTGTTGACATGATTAATGTAATAATTCAACAATATTTTACAATATTCATTATTGCACGCACGAAAATAGTTAAGCAAGAAGAATTAATTCTCAGTTTTGAAGAAATAATCAGTTTATCAAGATATTTTCAGTACACTGAAACGTTTGAGATGTTAGAATAAGTAAAAAATGTATGTAAAGTGTTTGTTGTTTTTAAATTATATTAAATAGAATCTTCGAAAAGAAATTAGTTAACAGCGCTACGTTTTAATACTTATTTGTACCCTCTTCAGATTATGGTCCGACTGAAATGTTGGTCTTGAAATAATAAACGCACCCTCAGTCTATATTGAAAGTAAAGATAGCTTTAAAGTGTTTTATAATCAAACAATTAGCACCATAGCATTATATATTTTTGAACGTATTTGACGTTATTTCTCTAAATAATTCATGCGTTTACATTGCGTAATAAATTAATTTGCAAATAAGTACCGAAAAATAGCGCTGTTAACTACAGGTTTTTTTTAGTAAAAAGATTGAGTAATAAAAAGTATGTATAAAGAGTTCCCGGGTTTCCGGTCGGGTAACTGATTTGAGCGCAACGTTTCCATGGCTGACACCGCCATCTTCGTCAGTTCACTCTTTATACAGAATATACGTCGGGAAAACTTACGCTCTTTATAATAAAAAATATGTTAATATTTCCTTAAATATATCTTATTAAAAAATAAAAATTATACTAGCAACCCAAGTTAAAGGAAAAAAATTCGGATTTGTGTAAAGACGCAAAAGGCCTCTTTTGTAAGAAAACATATAGAAGAGGTTTAATTTATCATCTTAATTAAAATGTACATATAAATTATTTATTGAATTCCAGTCAAATTCGCACTTTGATTTTGAAGATACATGCCAATAACAAATATTTTAATTTAATTGTTTGAAATCAAGGACACTGTTCCGGTAATAAATTGTTTGATTATATAACACAATAAAGCTATCATTACATGTAACATTTTTCACCGCTAACGTGATACTTTGAGCACTTCTAATCTTGGTTTACTTATTCTCATAGATTTTTTAATGGTATATATTAGTATCAGATATTTACAGGAACTACTTCTGCTATAAAAGAAGCCCAAATTTATTTTGAAAATCAATATGCGAGTTTATTAGCATTTCCATTGGGTTTTCCTATTTGGATTCCGTTCCAAATTATAAACTTCCATCTTGAAACTCCTGTCTAGGTAAACAGTTGGAGTTTCGATATCCTGTTTTCATTATCTAAGTTGCAATGTGAAGTTTTGGGCCGACACAATTTTATTCGAATGTTTTATTAAATCCTACAGAAAATTAATATTTATTGGGAATACTTACTTTATTTGCTCATGGATGGGACGTAATAAATCTATGTAATGTCAACGACGTATTTCCATTAAAATAATTTGCTTAATATTAATATATCTCTGCGAAATAAAGTATTGCATATAAATATTATATTCATAATGATAATTTCGCAGTATAATGGTTCTATTATAATGTCACCTTTATAACGATACAATTATATGTGATGTATATAAAAAATTATAAGTCAATAATGTTTATCGGCCAAGGAGAAATAATAAAATATATATTAACTGAAATTGATGATTATTGTTTATGTTTAGAAAAGTTGGTAAATGAAGATAAATTTGTTGAATGATAAAAATAAATTTCTTCCAATACCTTATAAAGTTAACGATGAAAAGGATTGGACAGCCATAATGAACCTCATTTATTTTTATTCATGTTTTATAGAGCCTTCAACGTTCTTATACGAGTTAAAATTTTTATCCATATTTGTTTTTTAAAAGAGGTAAATGATTTAATACTCTTTGAGCGTATATTTCATAAGCGTTCATTTAACCAATTGTTGTGGCTATATTAAATATTATTTTTATAATTCATAAATCCAAAAAGTATGGTTGAATCTGAAGAATGATAAAACGTTTCTACTCCCAGTGATTGTCACCGGGGAGATATTCATCCAAAAAGGAAAAGTAATTAATTAAAAGTACTTCCGATTTTATCCTAAAACGATGTAAACATATTAAATGTTACTGGTTTGTTTTTTCACTTTAAGGTTGTGGTGAGCTTAAAGTCAAATTAACTAATGGTATGCGGTTTGTTGGGCGCCACCTGCAAGAAATTATTCACCCGCAGGAAAGGAAATACAATTTTTAGTTAATAAAAAAAACAAGAATTCATTTTATCAGAAAACCTCTCCAGCCTTGCCAGGGTTGCATGTAACCCCCTTTCTCAGAATTAACCGTGGTTATCTTTGTGGCAAACCGACGCGATACCTGGAAGCATGGAATGCGACTTACCAGGTCTGCAGCTCGGACAGGGTCGATTCCCGTTGGTGACTCTCTCTCTGCAGCAGCAACAGTAGACGACCGGAGACCCACGTGCAAACCAAAATGGTCCAGGATCAACTCTCTCTGACTGCTCTCACCGACGGTCCAGATCGATCTTTCTCTCTCTCTCTCTGCGTCCTCAAAATCCCTCTCTCCTGGTTGGTCCTTGTCCACACGTGACCCACTTCAAACTATTTTAGAGCCATACCTTCCCGGTCGTCTACCCCTTTCTTGGCCGACCATGACCTTGTTTGCGGGACTTGCGGATGTTCCCAATCCACCCCGCCATTGTCTTCTGTCTGCTGCTCGACCCCGGCAAGCCACGTTTCCATGTTTCCAGGCAGTAATTTAGGCAAAAGTTATAAAAATATTTTGTAACAAATTGATAACTAAAGGCGCACCATAAGGTTAATGATCAAATCGCAATATAAAAATTATTCGGGAAGATTTAATACAGTAACCTGCAAACCATTACATTGAATTAAAAATAGTCAAAACCGGGGAGGGGAGGGGGAATGTAAAGATCCGAATGTACTGGATTTCTTTTGTTTAAGTTCAAGGGCGAGCTTATGGCGTGACGAAGGATGGGAACCCGCGAGAATGTTCTACATCCAACAGCTACGAGTTACAATACACATAAATAACCGTAAAATTTGGCGTGAGTATTCAGTAGGTCAATTAAACAGATTAGAGAGCTAGTGAACGATTAGGTGTCAAATGCGGCACTTATTATATAGTCGATAGTAAGATTACTAAGAGTGATTAGTCGAGGCGTACGGCTCATCAAATGTGAGAGAAGCAGATCTTTGGTGTTTGGTGACATCTTTCTCCTACTGTGTTGCCTCGCCTACATGGTATCTGTTCATCCTGTGGACAGCCTGGGCGGTTGTTCTGGTCATTGAAGCAGAAAAGCCCCCAAACCATTTGGTAATGTAGAGACATTGAGAATTTTTAAACTTTATAAAAAAAAAGCATCTTTAACAGTATTACTGCCGGATCTTGTGCATTCTTGGGAAATTTAAAATTGTACGCTTCTTTTCGTAGATAAATCTGAAAGTTCTGTTTATTGGAAACACACAAAAAATCCTGAGAGAGTCTCAGGTATTTTGGTATGCCGTTAAGTTTTATATTGGTCGCATAAAATCATCTGATCAGGAAAGAAAACCCTGTGAGAGCTGTTCCCTCGCAGGTGAACCTTCCCGGAGGGCTGGAGGCGGGTTCATTTGGGGATACCTTCTCCTCTCTCTGCTTTTGAACTAAGGTTCCCACAAACCAAGTCACCTCGGCCTGTTTTGAGAGGTGTATGTTCCGGGGTCGAAGACCTTGGGCATACGGTAAGCGGTTTCCACTACTCCTATTGGAATAGTCCACCAGCGGCCTCCTAAACTGGTCAAGGGATGGAGAATAGAATTCTACGACCTCACAGAAAACCTACTCCCGCCATCGGAAGGGCGTGGGAAAAGTACCAAATGCCCGACCTACCTGATGCAGGTTTCCTTGGGTTTGTCTTGCATCACTAATATGCGAATGCCGAGTAGGATCCTTAAACCACAGTCTGGGGTCTACCTTGATCTACCCTTCCGCATCCCCCCTTTCAAATTCATTTCCTATGCTATTAAAGGGGAATGGCCATCACGTGGATACCCTCATGGATACTTTTATTCTAAACAAAAATCAGCTGGTTATTTCAAGGATATGTATTTGATTATGTTTTGGTGATTTTGTTGTGAATTCCATAATAAACGTTTTAATTGTGTATTAATTTTCAAATACGTCTTTTTATACGACCTCCTCCTTTAATCAAATAATATTAAAAGAAAACACAATCAGTTTTAATTTTACAAAAAAAAAATGTGTTCGTTTTTAAATAATTTTGTGCCGGAATAATCCTCAATTCTGATAATTATGAATTAGAAAATGATTGGAGTGAAATAAATCACAGAGTTTGAGAAATATATATATATTTTTATTTTTTTTTTATTTTTTTTAGGGCGACAGGCTACATGAGGGTGATCCACATTGGGCAACTCCCCTTTAATAGCATAGGAAGGGATTTGAAAGGGGGGATGTGGAAGGGTAGAGGAAGGTAGCCAAGGGTTAACTAGGGCCCCCAAGCTGTGATTGAAGGATCCTACCCGGCATTCGCCTAAAGAAATGCAGGGAAAACCCTAGAAAAACCTGCATCGGGTAGGTCGGGCATTGGGTACTTGTCCCACGCCCTTCCGATAGCGGGAGAGGAGTTTGCTGTGGGGACGCAGCTTACCCCTCGCCATGCCTTGGCCTGTTTAGGAGGCAGCTGGCCGACTATTCCAATAGGAATAGCGGACAACTCTTGCCGTATGCCCAAGGTCTGCGACCCCGGAACATACACCTCTCAAAACAGACCGAGGTGCTTCGGCATGTGGGAACCTTAGTTCAAAAAAAAAACCAGAGAGATGTGAGAGCATCCCCAAAGGTAGCCCCCGCCAGAGCTCTCTGGGAAGGTTCACCTGCGAGACATCCTCTCGCAGGCTTCTGTCTTCATATATATATATATATATATATATATATATATATATATTCCCTCCGGGAAGGTTCACCTGCGAGGGAACAGCTCTCACAGGATTTTCTTTCCTGATCAGATGATTTTTTTTTTTTTTTTTTTTTAGGGCAATAGGCTACATGAGGGTAATCCACTTAGGGCAACTCCCCTTTAATAGCATAGGAAGGGATTTTAAAGGGGGGATGCGGAAGGGTAGAGGAAGGTAGCCAGATGATTTTATGCGACCAATATAAAACTTAACGGCATACCAAAATACCTGAGACTTTCTCAGGATTTTTTGTGTGATTCCAATAAACAGAACTTTCAGATATATATATATATATATATATATTTCGATACGTTCATTACTCACTTTTTATGCCTTAGAAGAATGTCAGTAAGGTTAATTTTTCATTTATAAAATATAATTGGAAATGAAGGGTTTCCCAGTAATATGTTTAATAAATATCCCCGCAGTCTTCGACATGAAATGCACAACCCTCCGAGAACTTGCTCCACAAGAAGAGAAGTTTGAAAACTTTATACGTTTGATAAGATTGTTAGGATGCACATGTCAGCCTGTCGCCTATGATACACAGAGCCAATAAACGCTTTGTAAAGACGGAAGCTTTCTTGCAGCAACCTGTTGCGTTGGTTGTAGATATCGAACACTATTTTATCAGAATATGCGGGGACTAGTCTCGCAACAAAGTGTTACTTGTTGCTAAGTTTTTTTTTCTGCGGTGAGGCTGAATTTAGTCAGCTGTGTAGAGTAAACATATCAATTTGTGATATCAGACAGGTATGTGCTTATCTGGTGCAATCCCATGGAGATACCAAGCAATTGACATACTAGGATGAAACCAAAGCACGTTTTTCTGTTGTCGCCGAAAACATCTAAAAATTCTTTAGTACCATTATTCACTTTCTTATCAATTCAAAAATCTCGAATAGATTAATAGGATACGAATATCCCAATTTGAATCATTCAAGTCAGGATCGAAGTCTCAACTGCCTCATCTGCGTCTAATAGACGTAATTTTTTAAGCACGAAACGTTAAAAATTGCTATTTCCTCATTTTCATTACAATAAAGATTCGTCGCAGTAGTTGAGTTAGTTGTGGTTTATTTTTACTCATATTAGTGACACGAGAATCTCCAAACACTCTGTTAACCATTATTTCCCTGCATTATGTACATCAGATCAGTATTTCGTGAGAAACTGAATGCAATCCGTTGAATTCTATGATGATTGTTTAATGCCATTTAGAAAAGTCATATAACATCCGAATAAGTTTTTCACAGTTAGTAATTAAATATATCCTGCACAAAGTAATACCAGTATTTATATACATTTTTTTGTGTTTCCTACAAATTTCATTCCGACAATCTTAAACTTAAATTTAAAATTGTCTGGCATCCTTGATGAAATTATATAATTATTACCGGCCATATAATTCATAAAATGACATTTAATAAACAATAATGAAACATTACACTTAACAAAAAACTAGTTCAGGAGGCAGCTTGCCGACTGTTCCAATAGGAATAGCGGACGACTCTTACCGTATGCCCAAGGTCTGCGACCCCGGAACATACACCTCTGAAAACAGCCAGAGGTACATCGGCGTGTGGGAACCTTAGTTCAAAATACCATATATAGAGAAGAAGGCATCCCCAAAGATAGCCTCCCCCAGAATTCTCTGGAAAGGTTCACCTGCGACAGAATGCTGAAACAGGCTTCCTCTGACAACTAAATGTATAGTATGTTATTAAATATAAATATATATATATATATATATATATATATATATATATATATATATATATATATATATATATATTTAATAACATATGACCTGTTGGTTAATATTCACATGTGGAAATTGGCCAATTACACACAAAAATTTCTTCTTAAATACCTCACACCGTTTCTTCCTCCAATGTGGCAAATATATTAACAGACTTCCGTTAACACTTTCATTTCGAAAAAAGTGTCAATAAATTAACTTACCCTTCCCTCAGATTTATTCCTTAATAAAAAAATTAGTATTGTTCCTCCTTTCATACGTATGGCGTACAGCTCCAATCCATTTAATCCTAAAATAAAAAAATTGAAACTTCACTCGACAGTAATTTTGAGCACATTGAAGATAACTTGCGGATAAAATAATGTTTTTTTGCAAAAAGAAAAGGATCATAGATCTATCAATCCATCGTAGTTGTCTGCCTTCTAAGTAATTAAAATTTTTCGATAGGTTAATGTGCCGACTAAAGAGTAGTGGTGCTGTTTTTATATTTCGTTAGCAGGAAACTCTCCAGTGAGAGTTTCTCTGATGATGATGATAATGGAAACACAGACACAACATTCATGCCCTCGCCGGGATTCGAACCCCGTGACCTCTGTGAAGCGAGGCAGTGACGCTGAACACTACACCACAGCAGACCGACTGTAGAACATAAAAATATACGATGGTCTATATGACCTACTTTAAGAAGAATGGAGGAATTCTCAGGACTTTTATGATGAAATACCTCTTCATGAGTCTTACTGTCGCAAAGCCATGCCAGGCCTGGGTATTGATTCTATACTTTCGGTATGACATTTAAACGTAGTAACTTTTAATTATGATCATGAGTAAGTTCTTTATTATTCTAATAAAAAATTGAAACTTTTTCTAAATTTTTTACCAAAAATAAAAATATTATTAAGTATTTTATATATAATGTAGGAGTTATTTTACATACGTATTTTGAGAAGCGGGTTCCAGTATTGACCTTAAATCTATTTATCACTAGCTGGGTGCCCGCCGTTGCCCGAGATGTCATTTATTCATAATCCCAGATATGTCTCCAATTTCGGTTGCTTTTGCGTTATTTTTATGTAACGCTCTTCGAACCCTATCCCTAAATGTGCTCACCTCCGATGCCGAAAGGGGTTGAACTCATTGACCAAATATAACGGCCGTTTTTACATGTTAGAAGATGACCACACCCACAAATGTGCGATAATCAAAAAGTACTTATTCCACGCAAAAATCGACCGATTACATTTTCTGGAAATTTCTACACCTGCCCACCACCTCCCAAACCCGTCGCGTTACCCAGGTTGTCACAATTAGACTCAGCGACATTCATAGTCTCTGAATTGATTCGAATCTCGGTTGTTTTAGCGTTATTTTTATTTAACATACCACAACCGCTAACTTTGATCCCCTCACAGGGGTTGAAATTTTACAAACAACATTGGTATAAATACTATCAAAGTCATTAACCTCAGAAAATAATTATTTAACGCAAATATCGACCATTTAAAATGTTTGAAAATTTCCTCCCCCGCCCAACTCCGCGAGGCCCTCACACCCCCGCACTCCTCCACCAAATCTCGTGCATTGCCCTCGTTGCCATAAATACATTCACCTATATCCATAACTGTGGTTTGACTCGAATCTCGTTTTTTGGGGGTTATTTTTATGAAACACACCTCCATCTCTACGTGTACTTCCCTACCATGCCATAAGGAGTTGAAATTATACACAAAAAAATCGGTAGAAATACTATCAATGACATTGACAGCGTAAAATATTTATTTTACGCAAATATCGATTTACATGTCGGAAAATTTATACCCCCGCCCAGTCCCTCCCACCCCCTAACGTTCCCCATGTTGTTATAAATAAACTCAGTGACATCCATAACTTGAATTTGACTCCAATCTGGGATTTATTCACGTTATTTTCTTGTAACGCCCTTCAAACCCCCAACCCGTAAGTGTGATCTTTCACGTCCCTTAAGGGGTTAAAATCAAAATCGGTAGAAATATTATCAATGACATTGACCTCGATAAATATTTATTCCATACAAAAATCGACTGTTAAACATTCTTGAAAATTTACACCCCCGCTAACCTTTCCTTGGGGGAGTTAAATGATTAGTTGAATGTAATAATTAAACTCATTGACATCCATGACCGTGAGTTCGACTCCAATGTGGATTGTTTTTGCATCATTATATTGAAATTCCACTCCACCCCCACCCTTAAGGGAGCTCCATTCCCAATCCCGAAAGTGGTTGAAATTATACACGGAGAAAATGTAGATAAATTTTATTAATCTAATTGATCCAGAAATATATGTAATGACGACCGGTCAACATGTTTTTAAAAATTCTAACACCCGCCCAACTCCTCCCACCTCAGCCCATCCCTCGCGCGTTGTCCAGAATGTCATAAATTCAGCGACATCCATTACCTTCGATTTGACTCGAATCTCGCTTTTTCTGGTAAGTGCTCTCTACCCCCATCCCTTACCATGCACCCCCCTCATGCCGAAAGATGGTTTCAATTTTTACACACACAACTTGGATGGAATTACTTTAAATCTAATTAACCATGAAAAATATTATTCAACTGTAATATCGGTCGTGATTTCTTGTTTTAATATTTCCACTCCCGTCAACCACCACTCCTCGGGAATTAAGTGACAAATTAAATGTCATAATTAAACTCAGCGACATTCATAACCCTGTATTTGACTCTAATCTCGGTTTTATTCACATTATTTATTTTTACGCCCGTTGACCCCCACGCCTAATGTGAGCTCCCTCTCAATCCCGAAAGTAATTCAAATTAAACTCAGAGAACGTATAGTAAAATTTTAATAATCTTATTGTTACAGAAATATATGTAATCGTCGCAAAATGCAGCCGCTTAACTTACTTTAAAATTTCTATTCCCCACACTCCCCTCTACCTCCACCCCTAGGCGTTCTCCCCTCTCATACTGAAGGAAGTTGAAATTGTACACGAACATCACCAGTAAAAATACTCTCAATGCCATTAACGCCTGCCGAATATTAATTCCACACGATCATCAACCAGTTAACATGTTTGAAAATTGACAACCCCGCCAACACCTCGTTGGCAGTGTTAAACGGTAAGTCGAATGTCATAATTAAACTCATTGACATCCATAATCCTTTGATTTGACTCTAATCTCGGCTTTATTCGCGTTATTTTTTTGTAACGTCGTCCACCCTTACCCTTAAGGGCGCATCCCTCCCAAGCCCAAAATGGTTTGAAATTAAACACGGATAACATGTAGGGAAATTTTATGAAAATCATTGTTCCATAAATATATTTTTTCGATGCAAATTCGGATGGTTAACTTATTTTAAAAGTTCTACCGTCCGCCCAACCCCTCCCACCCCATCCTACACCCGCGCGTTGCCCATATTGTCATAAATAAACTCAGCGACATCCATTACCTTTCAGTTGACTCGAATCTCGGTATTTTTAGCGTTATTTACTTGTAACCTCCTCCACCGTCACCCCTTAATGTGCTCAACCCTCGTGCCACAAGGGGTTCAAACTAATAAAAATCACATGGGTAGATAAATAACCCTGAAAAATATTTATGTAACGCAAATATCAGACATTTTAGCATGTTTGAAGATTTCCACCACCGTCCATCCATGCTCCTGGGGGTGGTAGGCGTGTTACACCCACACAGTGTTTGTTTCCCTGTCGCAAAGAACACGTGTACGAACTTTGGTGAAATTGCTTCGAGAATGTAGATTTGTAAGCGGAACATACCCATATACATACCCACATGTATACACACATACATACCCGCATAAGGCAATTTTATAATATATATATATATATATATATATATATATATATATACTCTAATTAAAACAATTACTAAATTTGTAGATATATAATTTTTCGATCTGAAAATAAACTATTTGGTGGTTTTAGCAATCTGAAGTTGGTAGCATTGTATAAAATTAATGCAAAAAATTACGAAATACGCAGTCGTCAATAGAAAAATATCAATTTTGAACATTTTTTAAACTCTCTACAGTTTAGCCCTTGAAGATATTCCCTTACACTTTACACACAATCAAGTATGTTGAATTATATATATATATAAACACATAACCAAAGTTTCACGAATCTGACTCGAATAATTCGTCAGTTTTTGCTCATTTAAGTAACGTTTTTATCATAATTCTATGTATCTTCCAGTGCGTATTGCAAGATATAATTGGGCAACTGATCCCGTTAAATATTTCACGTCAAAAGTCAAGTTATTTAAAAGAAAATTAATGTCATGGATTGAATAACCTTTCATAATGAATTTTATTTATCACTGGATGTGGTATTGGTAGAATTTTATTTATCACTGGATGTGGTATTGGTAGATTTAATTATACTTATTATTCAATCAAAATATTCCTGCTTTCCGTAATTCCTCAGAAATTGTACATCTATAACGTCGTTCCCAAAAATGGAAAGCAAATACTGCTATCCTAACCTAAAAATTTTGTTTCACGACACAAATTACACGCAATAATTTGTTTACATTTACACAAATTTATATAAATACGTTGCGTAAAGTACAATTAATTGTACTTTTAATTCAATTTAAATGTTCCTATTTCTGTACATATCTTTTACTGAGAGTGCATTAATTGAATAACGACAATAAAAACATTGGGATTTCCGTACGTCATTTTGAATACTTTTATAGTTACAAACACATAATTCAGCAGTCGTACCTTCGACAAATCTTATTATCTTCTGAAATATTATACAGGATACAGTAGTACGTTATATAATAAAATTTTATAAATCTCGGCCGACATACATATGAATGTATTATAAAGCGCCATATTGGCGTTATTAAAGATGGCCACGATAATTTTTTCCAAATTAACTTTGTGCAAGGATGGTAAAGTATTTCGTATTGTTTTTTTATTACTATTTGATGGAGTATTCCTGAAAAAAATTATAGTTTTTATTCAATCAAAATATTTCTGCTTTATTTCATTACGGGATACAGAACTATATTTTTATGATGCGTCAATGTCTTACCATCGTATGACGTCACCGTCTCTTGGCGCGCAGTAATTTAACACTAAATTATAACATTAACTCTTATGAGAAAATTCGTAAAAATAAATCAACTACAATTCTTTCCACGTTTATTCTAGGGGTTTCTCAACCCCACAGTACCGGTTCTCGATTTTGGAAGAATATGTATACCATTTTTTGTTGCATTCTGTCCACGCGATAAAATTTCTATTAAGATTACCGTAAAAACATACTTACATACTGACATACAAATATACATCCTTTTTTATTATATAGATCATATCACGTTTTATCTGTGTTATAATTAGTCAGTTGATAAAAATTTTAGAAATCAAATAAATAGTATAAGGAAGGTATTCTGGTATTACAACCAATATCTACTGATATAGACGCTTTCCCGGACTAATATGTGTAATTTTACTTAAGATATCATTCCGTTCCGTGCTTTATCAAATATAGAATTGTAAGATTAAATTTCATCGATTTAATTTTCACTTAAGAGACGGTGAATTTTTATCTCGTACAGTTATGTTACTCAGTAGAATAAGACGATTCGCATCTTTCTTATCAGAGCCGCTATTGATTTTCAATTTACCTTCTTGCAAGCTGAAGCAATCATTACACTTATCCTTCAAGAAAATTCTTTTATGTTTTCAAAGTAGCTCATTTCTCGTAACGTAGGTCGTTTACTCGATTATTCAAGTTGGTCGAGTTTTAGACACAATGTTCCAATAACATTTTATATATAAATATAATTTTTTTGTATAATATAAATTTATGTTACATTTTACGGTTGCCAAATAATTTCTTATTTATAATTAAAATTGTTCTAAAACAAAATGAATCGAATTTCACTTACTGAATCTGAAATATACAAATTGTATACGAATGCACAGTAAATAAAATATCCAGTTAATAGAATCCGTAAATAGACAAAAGGCCAGAATAAATATAAAGCAACTAGCGGAGTGCCCGGCGTTGCCCGAGTATTTATTTAAATTAACCCGGAGTAGGAATTGATTCGACACTAACCTATTGGTAAACATTTCATTTAACCAGCGTCAGTGTTTGGAACATTGTCATTCCCCTCCCCGACCCAAACCATCGGCATCTAACCCCAAACAAACCAGGATTATGACTGACGGTACTTCAAAAGTAACGGGAATTCTCCTGCCACATAAAATAAAAGTGTCAAAAAAATCACGACGGATCAAAATAGTAAAAAATACTCCCAAACTTAATAGAGTTTAAAAAGACTCCCCGTACATTAAATGAGTAAAGAAATACATTTAGCTAAACGTAAACCAAAATATAGCTGATACTTTAAGAAAATATAAAATTTAACCAGTAACTTAGGAGGATCAAAACTACTCCGGGTAACCTTTTGTCAACCACGTCCACCTTCACCAAGAGGAACAATAAAATTTCATTAACCACCATTGTGAATGCGAGAATTTAACTCAGCGACGCCTTTAACCCAGGAATCGACAGTAATATCGGTTTTTTTATGCAACCTACCTCTACCACCACCCGTAAGGTAAAGGTGCTTCCCTCCCTTGACTTTTGGAGTTGAAATTAGACACTTAAAAATTCTAGAATGACCCTAACAAATTAAGCGACACCAAAATCGTTTTATTCGACGCTTTAAAACGCTAATAATGACCGTTTAGGAATGTTTTGAAATTACACCCTAACCTTTAGAGTGTCTTAACCTCTCACTGTTAGTTCCTGGATCGTAAGTAACATGTGCACGAAGTTTGGAAGAAATTGGTCTACGGATTTAAAATTATAAACGGAAATTTATTCCCTTCCCTTTCACCCACACTCCTAGGGGCTTAACTACATCTTAATCAATATGTAAAATGTCAGAATTAAACTCCTCGACATCTATAACCCTAGATTTGACATCAATCTCGTTTGTTTCGCGTTATTTTCATGTAACGCCCCTCCAACCACTCCCTTATTGGTGCTTTAAAGAGTTGAAATTATACACTAAAAATATCTTAATGGAAACTATTAATCACATGAAGTAATTAATCAGTATTAATATAGTCTGTTTTAGCATGCTTTTAAATTTCACCCCCGTTCACCCCTTGGGAGTTTCCTAATGCTTTGAAAACCCGACAGAAACCTTCACGGGGGTGCGCACAACATCTCACTAAAGTTTTATTGCAATTGGATGAATGTTTTAGGATTGCAAAGGCGACTGACAGACAGACATTCATTTTTATATATTGAGAGATTAAAGGGTATTCAAAAGTACTAACTCGGCAGAAGTAATTAAACGAAAAAATTCTATATACTGAACAATTTGATATTAATTTTGTAACCTTAGCTGATATTTGATAATATATGGGGCTCATAATTACGCTCACTTCAACGAGGAGCGGGCGCACGAATGGTGATCCGTCTGATGCAGAGTTAGTGCTCGTAGGAACAAACACTTTTTGTAGCTGAAGTATAATCTGTTGGAATGCCATAAAAATTCAGTCATGTTCCTGGGTCTGATGGTTGTGAATTACAGGAGTTTGGGACTTCGATTGGTTCTAAAAAATACTTAGTTATAAAATCTTCATTTCTGTCAACTTTAAAAGAATTGTAAGATTCGACATAAAAAGAATATTCACTAATGTTTTTTTACAAGTAGCTAAATTCTAACCATGTTGAATCTCCGTTGAGGATTATGAGCGTCCAGGACGTCAGAAACCGCTACAAACGAGGGAAAAAACGTGAAAATTCCCAATACGTCATTGAAATATCTCCAATTGAATATACTCAAGCATGCTGAGATTACAAGGATATGTTTTGTAGTGGTAGGTTTTTTAAATAATGAAGTAAAGGGATATTTTACAGAATTTAATAATCATTTAACTGAACATGAGAAAATAAATACAAATTATGTGTGTTCAGCTAGGCAAAACAATCGGATCCCTTAATTCCAGGTTAAACCATGGTTTACGGTAATTCCCCCAGGCTCGTCAAGGATTGAGATACTTGGCAGTTACCTCGCGTTGATCACTGGCCGTGATCATGTGGCACCCTCGATCTCTCCGAGTCCTCTGGATGATGCAAGTTTGGGGCTGTACGTCCGTTCCTGGCGACGGTTCGTCGAGGAGTCTCTCTACACTTGCTTTACAGCAAATATCGATGTTCTCGACCAATTTTCGATCGATCTTTCCTGATCCAAGAAATGTGATTGGTTCAGGCAGTCACGTGTTAATTCAATTTCTGGGATTTTTGGAGAGACGTTTCCCACGGTGTGACAGTCCAGGTAATTTCCGAGGGTGAACAACCTACGTGCTTATACCAGACTTTAGGGATTATCTCTCCGTCACGGCGGCGCCTGGTCTAATTTCAACTTGCCAAGCCCTCAACCCTTGCTAATATCTAATTAAATTAAATTAAAATCTATAAAATCAATAATAAAACTATCGCGCTACAGTTTAGATTGTGTCCACAACATTTTACATAAATATTCGGATATTTGCAAGTTGGCAATTCGAAGGCTGCCGCGTTTGTTAAGCGTTGACAAGAAACGCACTCGGAATGAGCGTTAGGACCTTTATTACGTTTCTTTGCTGTTAATCAAATGTAGATTCTGTATTCCACCCGTTAGTCAAAGCAACCGTTCAAATAATTGGTCAATAAGGGTCGAACTGCTCTGAAGACAGCAAAAACGGTTTCATCAGCATGTAAAGTCATTGCCATTATGTTTAGGGATTCTCATGGATTACATCTAATAGACTATTTGTGAAAAACTCTAAAAGCATCACGTAGCATTAATTGAGTGATTGTCACATTTTCACCACGATTATTCATGCGCTCATACATCCTCAGTTGTGCCCAATTTCCCAGCGATTCCTTCGTCATGAACCATATTTGCAAATTTATTCCCAAGTGATTATTTCTTGTTACCGTATCTGAAAAAAGAGCTTGCTTGCTTGCTGGATGAAGATTGGCGTTGAATTAAGAAGTCTGAGACAAACGTTTATTTTATAGACTTTGAGAAAATGTTATCTACTGAAGAAATAAAAGGAATCAAATAATGGAACACTCAACCAACGCTAACCAAATATTAAATTCAACATTGTCAACAAATTTCAAAACCAAGCTAGGTGTAATAAACTAATGGACTATCGATTTAAACGGAGCAACTAATTTATCATGCATGTAATTACGCCAGCAAAGTGGAAACGCAGGATTCAGAAATGAACTCCGTACAAACAACCACATTCAAATACGAATTGCAAGAGAAGTAAATAACAGAGCCAAAGGATATTGAATGTCTCTGGCCATTACTTTCACAAGACTTATTTTATTGCATCAATACATCAACAGTAATTGACGAACTTAGTACTAAGGGTTTAAAAACCCCATCGAACACTAAGAATGGTATAAGAAAATAATGGTGAATTGCTGGAAGGACTCGTGAGTCTCAGATCGGTAGAGGCGTCAGATAATGTGAATACATACCACCTGTATGATTTACACTAACTGTCGAGGAGGAATTAAATCAATTAAAGCTGTAAGAAGAACTTGTATTATAATAAAAACGAATAAAAAAATTTTATCACCGTGATTCGAAGTAGAGGTGACACAATCCTCTGGAAGTTCGCAGCAATTACAAAATCAGTAATTGAATACCGTAAGCATGCAGCCAGAAGAAACTAATTCAATATTTAATTAGGTCCTTAGTATCTCGTTAAAATAGGAGATTTTCACTGGAATCGATACAATATTAACGAGATTCACGTTAATCGGAACTGAGATGGCAATATAAATATAGAGATCCGTGTTTTACCAATTTGTACTCCCGATAATAAACATCAATGGAATAACACACTGTGAAGTCACTGACTTCAGACTGAAATCGACAAATAACTGTCGGTTCTGAATCACTTGGTGATCATGGGACACGGACGTGTTGAATATGATAGGCTTTATCATAATGAAAGCTGCCCACGCTAGAAGAGTTTGGAGAAAATTGCTTTGGTACAATGTAAATAAAGTAAAAGTTTAAGTGACCCTAAACCCGGAAACATATTTATGAGCACCTTTAATCGTAAAAAAAAGGAATCTGAAGAATTTTTTATGAATCACGTGATGAATATTAATATATAATAATGATCAGTCCCAAGATAAAAAAGGCAGATTTTCCAGTCAGTCACATCATTAGTTTGGAAGTACTAATTGTGATTTATTTACAAAATTATTTTAATTTACTGTAAAATTAACGATCTGGTCTTTATTATATTTATTTTAAATATGTTTATTGTGTTATACACTCATTATTGGTGACAATAATATGAAGTATGTTCACGGCTCGTAACTTTTTTCATCCTTGGCTACAGTTTAAATCATTGCCAACCTGCAATCTATCTACTTAACCTGTCTCAAGGGCAGCAGACGTGTAGACGAGCGTATCAAGGTCCAAACAATTATCCTTTCCTCACGAAACATATAAAAAATTCCACTGAAATGTTCTCCAATCCGCAGAAGCACATTGCAAATCAGATCACTTTGCAATGGTTCACATTCTCCGGGTCATGCGAATCGTGCAAAAGTAGCATGATGCAATGTTACAGCAGCTACGCTAATCCACATTGTCATCTGTGTAAACAGCATGGCGGGAAATTTTAACGAAGATGGTATGAATGGAATAGACCGTCAGGAAACATTAAAATTGGAATGAAATATAAATTAGCAAAATTATTATAAATAGAACAAATTAGAAGGCTTGTAAGTTCGGTTCGATTAAAATTTACAACTTTATTAGTATTCAATCAGATTTATCGTTGCTTAGAAATTGTTGCCCAAAATAATGTGGAATTAAATTTCTGTGGAAAACATCAGAAACAAGCTGATTACGGAAACACGTGGCTGTTCTTTGGTCATTAAACGTCATAAGGACGCCGTTTGAGCAATTAATAAAAGATGACCACCTGAAATTGGCGATTAACAAGTCAATTGCGCTAACAACACTTCATGTTCCCAAGAGCGCCACACAACAGAATATCGCATCACCGTTACAGTACGTCGAACCTAGACTTATGTTAATACGGATAAGTTGAGATCGTACGATTAAAATTGCCGACGGGAATAAAATGATACACAAAACATATAATCATATTTGCTAATACAAGCGGTGCATTTTACAAGAGTTTAAATACGGATAGAGGTATCGATTTCACCGGAGCATTATTGAAAAATCTTTACCTAATCAAAAATATACACACTTGCTGCTGTGTTCCAGATGCAACCAAAATAATTTGACATAATTAATTTACATGTAATCGAAACTGCTCAAGTAATTCCTCGTTACTCACATATTATGGTTTTTATTCCGACGACGTATGACAAATTTCGCCAGCTCTTGAACAATTCAATTAAAAAATAAAAGATTGACTACACTAAATCACAACACCACAGAAATCATCGAGATTATTACATGTATGTCGTAATTATGGTTTCATAACACGTTTGAATAATGTGTATCTTTCGAATTGAAAAAAGAATCACAAATGGAAAAAATAACTGTTATTATTATGACAATTTTTTTAAAAAAAATTAGATACATTGAACGATAACTAATTGATCACTGTTACGAATCGACCCATCTCTAGAAATTTTTAAATGTTAGTGGCTCTGATGCAACGCGTTGCGTACCCGCGCAGAACACTGGAGGGGGCAGGACTATATAGGACCGGCGCCTCAGTCAGGCGTAACCTGTTGGTTGGTAGCACTGCTCTGATATGGTACGGACGTCCTTTTCCATCGCCGCCGCGGCGCTCTTATTGCTTTGCGTCGCCTTCTGCACGGTGTCTGCCTTTCCCTACAGGTGAGTGGACAAAATAACTAAAATCATTTATTGTCGAGACTCTACATTGTACTTAAGCTTATTATTATTCTCATCGTGTACTCGGGTATCGTCACTGTATAACTTCTAATAACGCATGTGTTTCTTTCCGTCCCATGAATATAAGTTCTAATACCGACATTGAATGACTTTTATACTGCTATTATTTCGTCATACAACACAATTAAATTATTACGCACATAATGCCATTCTTATTTGTTAAATATATCGTTATTTGTATTTTTAAGAAGTGACAGTTATTTTGGAGCGGTTTTTGTCCTATATTTCTCCCTGATGGGTTATTTTAACAATATATGCTTATATTTTCAGGATTCCACTTTGATATTAGCCTCATATACATTACCTTTTTCATAATATTTCAAAATAGATAAAAGTTTTAATTTAACGTCTGGTTTGAATTAATAAAAACAATTTATGACATTATAGCAGCCTTGCTTCAATCTCGTTAGCGTCAAGTGAACAGTCTGCCTCGGATCCCCTTTCAAAACTGTGTAAATTAATAGCTTGTTTAGTTTTATTGTGTTAATTTGGTCAATACCTGAAGAATATACAAAAAGGTATCGAAACGTCGTTATAATATAAAGAATAAGTTATTTGTTTTTATCAGAATAGATAATTATAATTCCTCCAATTTATTTAACTATCGTTATGTACTATAAGTTATGTAATTAAATAAATATTTCCACAAATCGGTAATTAAAAATATTTTTATATTCAATACTTTTAAGTTTTTAGTTAAAAGTTGTAAAAATGTACACGGATTTATCTCGTCATGATTAGAGACAATTTGGTTCTTACTTTTCATCTATATATTATTGTTATTAGTCGCATCATTCATTGACGATTAGACGGGAGAGGAAAAAATTCATCTTAATTTAAAATCAATAAGCGAGCTTTGATTACTGGTGTATATTCCAGTATTGAATTATTTGCCTTGTGGCTCATATCGCGTTAATAATTAAATATGACTATTAAAAATGTGGATAGAAACATCGTCGAATATTATTATCTGACAAGAGACCGTTATCTCCTCGTTTTGAGTTTCCGCATAAGTACTCGTAAAAAATAAGTTCTTCAGCACTTTAATTGCGCGTTTCGTTTGTTGGACTTCAACTTGTTATATAATCGTGATTAGAAGACATAGTAAAGCGGATGTGTAACGTTTTTGAACTTTAAACGGCGACGTGCAGTTTTGTGCTGGAAAAAAACGTGTGCGTTACCGTAAACATTTACGAAAGAATTAAACTTTTACTTATTTTTATTGCATTATTAATTTTAAAAAATTTTAGGTACTCTGTTAATAACGGAATCTTTATGAGTGCAGTCAGATGAAATTCACTTGAATCTAATTAAAAGTTTTTAACAAATGTAAAATAATAGTAACGTTGCCCTCCTTTTTAGAATTTGCTCGGGTTCGTGATCTAGTGTAAAACATTAGAACAATCTCGCGAATTAATCAAGTAGTGTAAAATACCTTACCTTGGGATTTAACACAACTGTTTTTGTTTTTTACGTATTAGCTCTTTTAGTTAACAAGGGGTCTGACGTACTCCAATATCAAAGTAACTGAGCTCATAAATTCATCGTCGGAGCAAAAGGCCAACAGACGCTGATATTAAATCATAGTCGATTAACATGCATTAGTTTGAAAGATTTCGGTCTTGAACGTGTTCCTATATACCATTATACTGATAGATGAAGCGAATTTCGCGAACATCGGCAAAGTTTTTAAGTAGTCGCCAATTACAAGAAATAAGTCACGTTCCATAACGTCGTAATATTGGTCGAAGTTTAAAAATATTGTTTCGGCAATAAGTCTCGCCAATGGGCCAATTGAAGAAGAAACCTCTACCTGTAACGCAAATAAATCACAGATGGCCATTACCCAGAGGGGCGTAGTTTAGCCGCCGATTGCATCTCGCAGGTTACACTCACGTTAATGAAAGCCTGCGCCTCAAGTTAGAAACTCATACGGTGAGTAGTAAGTTCGGTTCTCGTCGAGTCGTTAATTAAATCCTGGGATTAGTTGACACTTCTGACGTAGCGTAAGTTAGCAGGCGCAAGCAGAGTCAAGAACGGATGACACTGCTGCGGGGGGAAAAAAAATCGCAGACTGATAACAAAGGCCACTACGGATGAACAGTGTCAGCTGGCGTGGTGCCACATGTGCCACGTGGAAGACGAGGAAGACGAGGACCTCAAACAGTCAATATCGACCATCATTTAGGAACATTCTGATCCAGTCGATGGTCCGTCGTGGAAGTAGTAGCCAACAACCTTCCCTCGCAAGGTCTTCATATCAGCTTCACCAGTCCCGTTAGTACATGAGTGACCCTTCCGAAAATGGAAGTCATCGTATTTATGTTGCCATATGTTTTAAATCAGGTTGCCGATCGGTGAACGCTATAATTTTTCAATCTTGAATGCCTCGAAGTGTGACAAGAAGTCAACTTACCTCTGCTTCACGTTCCGTCATGTTTGATTGGGTTATTCACCTTGTTCTATCTTTTCCTAATCAAATAACTCATAATCACAAGGCTTTTGAGTTTGTAAACTGTATTTTGCGGTTTTGACAGTCTTGACTATTGAGAGTTTTTTTTAGCACCTGAAGAATGGAACAAAGTTTTCAGAAACGTTGTCTAGTATTTATATAATCACTTCATTTTGCCTGTCATCTGGTTATTTTATCTTATTATTATATTTCAAAACAGACGTATTATATTTTCATTTCTAAAAAAACAGCGCTTTGACAAACCCACGGAAATGTGTTTCCACCCAACGGATTCAAAAATTTGGAAAAAATATGTACTTTCTGGGTCTGGATTAAATCGATTAGGTCAACGCATTCGCATCCCCACATCTCATTAAATATTGAGTTATTTAACTGAGCGCCAAAAATTTGTCGTGGATTAATAATGCGAAGCAAGCAAAAGTTTTATCTCTCCCACCAATCTGTTTGCTAAAACTCAAGCGTTTCTTTACAAAGCGGTCACCTTTCAAACGGCAATAAGTTACGCAGTCTCTTTGGCCCCAAATATTCACTCTGCAGATAAACAGAGTTTTCTAACAGTTTTTATATTTTCTCTGAGAATTAATTATCCTTTTAATATTTTCTCAAGTTTCTTATTCCTTGCTTTAACTTCGAAATAATCTTAAAAACTACCTTCCAATTCCACATATCAGATAACCGGTTCGAAATATGTCTATCAATACCATAAAACTTGAAATCTAAATCACAGCAGGTGTTTCCGTCTCCTAAGACTTTTCGAACCCTTCAGCACAGCGTTTACAGGTAATTTTTTTAAAAATGAAACACGTTCATTAATGGTTTTTTAAACTCACCCAGTCCCATTTATGTAATCAAAATAGTCATGTATATCCATTTTCTAGACTGTCTTTTCTATTCTTTATTAACAGTGCTCTGTAGCACTTTGTCACTAATTTCAACAGCTTTATTTTGGTTCATATTGATATCATTTTGCTTGTACCTGAAAAATATTAACGATATGGTTCACTAATCCGTATAATTAGTTGACACTTAACGTGGTCATGCGACTCTCAGTCCAGGTAATTTGACATAAAATCCTGCCCCATCTTTCCGTATCTAGGTTCTGTATTGTCTATCTAATCAAGTTTTATTTTGAAAACTGTGGCTTGACACTTTCCGCTCATTTTGCACCTCCAATTTTTTGTTATATAACTGGAAAAAAATCTGAAATTCAGGATTTATTTTGAAATTGTATTTACCGCCGAGATTTATTGACTGTAAAAACAGTTCCTACGGAACTATGTGAACCTTCTGTAGAATTGCAATGGAATTTATAGGAGCATATGCTCTTTTCGTTCAAGTAACTGAACTATAGTCTCCTGTTAGACGGTATTTTATCGTAGTTGTGGAAAAAGTGATTCTACAACATCTAAGATTGGTAAATAACACGAAAAGTAATGTAGTTCAAACCCACACGACAGAAAATTTTTTGCAACCTCTCGGCGCAGACCGGGTCTTGAGACATTTGCCACTCACGTCAGGCAAAAATCAGTAGCCTGATTGGCATTTAATCTGCGCTGACCGAAGAAAGGTTTTTCGATTCACTTAAAAGTCTGCGCAGTCCGTCTGTTGACACCAGACCAGATCTGAAGATTTTTTTCTGGCGTGTGTAGTTTTATTACAGAGAAATAAAAAGCTATACTCGTATGATAGGAGAAATTTTTATGAAAGCCTAGATACAAATATGGAATGCTATCAAATAATTACTTTGTAATTCTCAGTCTTATACTGAACTTAAGCAAAGCTCCTCCACTTAGTTTCGCTAAAAAAAATACCTGTCAGAAGTTACTCTTAAAATTTCTATTTTCATTTCATAAACACTCTCTAGAATATCGTATTATCACTTGAAGTATATATAGTGGAGTCTCGAAAATAATCACGTATCTGTACCGCTATTTCTTCTTTCAACAATCCATGAAACAAAGTATTTCTTTAAATTAATATGTAAGCTAACAGTTAATTAAACAATCCATTTTCTTCTAATTAGCATATAAATGTTATCAATTAATAGTCCATCTATAAATACCGCTTATCGCTGAACTAAAGCTTCTTCTGCTGTTTATTTAAAGCTAAAGTTCATATTTTGATACTAACATTTTATAAAAATAAAAAATGATCAAATTTAATTATTATATTCAATTTGGCAACGCTAACAGGACTCGAAACTTTATATCATTCTGTGACGAAATTATTTCAAGAATCTGTTATATAGATTTACTGTATAATATTTTTTTAATTAATGGGTTCTCTCTTTCCTCAATAAATATTCCAATTTTCTTTTAAGCATCAAGTCTAAATCATGATGTA
This sequence comes from Zhengitettix transpicula, assembly GCA_037074705.1. Lineage (NCBI taxonomy): Eukaryota > Metazoa > Arthropoda > Insecta > Orthoptera > Tetrigidae > Zhengitettix > Zhengitettix transpicula. Next base: position 203,025,357 of record CM073591.1, read on the forward strand.
TGCCCTTGAAAAATCAAATAATGGAATTACAGTTTTGATAAACACTTCATACGTACACCGTAACATATAAAAGGCAATTATGAAGAGACAAGTTAAAAATAATATTCAAGAAACAACAATTCAGTGATATTAAATTTAAGAATATTATTTTGTATAGATAAAATTAATTGTAAGTTAATAACTAAAAAATGGTTACATTTTCATTTTATGTTTTGAAGAAACTTAAGAAAAAATTAAAATCGAAGAGATTCTCTAAACAACACACAGTTTAATTTTTCACTCTCAGTTTTTGGTTGGAAGTAGCGAATATGAAAAAGCCAACGCGAAGTTCTTTAACGCAAATATTTAGACAAGTATCTTCTAACGTAACACGTCGGATCAGCAGAAAAATCTAATTCGATTGCTTTCATTTTCAATTTAGAGGTAACTAAATTCGGTGTAAATTATTCAATTATACGTGATCGAAAGTTTGCTTACCAAAGGCGAAAAGAAGCTGACTCTGTTTATTTTTTGGGACTAGATAGGAAATTTAAAGCCAGTATTATCCCCACGGGATATGCCTGGTGGCGTACCGTAATGAAGAAGTCGGTCAACATTTCCCACTATTCAAATTTACGAGCGCCTTTTTCGCTGATAGCGGTTGCTAAGGGCAGAAATTTTTGTTGTATTGGCCTCATTTTATTAGTTCAATGGTCTGTGGGTTAGCGTTGTTTTCGTTTTTATATATATACATTGTGTTCCTCTTGGATAACTCTATCTTATCTTGACTGCTGGTGATAGTTACTCAAAACCTGGAAAGAAATCCTAAAATCCACGGAAAAAGACTCATCAATGTAGCGTTGAGGATAATATACCTCGCCTTATCAAATGTTTGAGATTTTTCTTCGAATACATCGCACGGCGTTGTTTAAAATATTTAGTTTATTTACAGGGTTTATATAGATTTAACTATTAAATTCGAGTCAACAATTGTGATGATTACTAATATTTATATAACATTACAATTCCCTACATAAAATGAAAGTAATTAAAAACTAATTAAACGATATACCGGCGTCTCGTACTTTTTAGGACCTCTTAAGTTTTAATATACACTTCAGAAATATGCAAAATTAGTAAATAAAGTTTTGTAACAATAATTACAAATATTTTAAAATACAAAATGTACGACTGTTTTCAAAATTAATAAAATCATAAATAGCCAAATACAGACAAAAGATGTTTATATCATCACTTCTTTTGTCTGTATTTGGCCATTTATCTTATTACAAATATTTTAAATAATTTACTTTTACTTACAATTTTGTACATAAATCAAGCAAAATAACATCGTTTTCGGCCACACCTCATAATCACGTATGATTTTTTGCTTGAGTTATGTATCAAAATTGAATTATTTAAAATATTTTGTACTTATTCTTAAATAACTTTATTTACTCGTTTTATTAAGTGGTAAATTGTAGATCTGAAGAGGCCCTAAAGCAGGACAAAACGTCACTATATCTAATTTTTTTGTTAATAAAACAAATTTCTGACTCACGGCCGATTATTTATTTATATTATAAATGTCAGATATTTCTCATCATTATTAAAAATTAAGATATGAATAAACAGGGAATAAATTTGAATCGGTAAAATTTCAGATAAGTCTATATTATAAATAAAGTTAATATTATTCCTATTTTCTAACCATAACAAAGGTTGACCATAAATTCCGATCGCTTCCAGAATTTTAGGTAACATTCCATACGCCCATATTTCAATCCCAGTATCTTTGGCAATCGTCCATAAATTCAGCCTCCATTCTTTACCATTAGGAATAAGGATTGTCGTTATTCATGACAGTTTTGAAAAATAATTGTTAGTTTCAATTTAATTTTCTAAAAACAATGATTACGGCCGTTAGTGTCATATAAGGGTTAATCTGATGTGAAGAGATGCCAGCTTATGGATTTCCAAAATTTTCACCTTCAAGCAATTAACGTTTTTGTAGGCTTTCCTTGTGTTACTCAGAAAAATGTGTTTATTAACAAAATAAATAAATATACGACTGTTTCGTTACGCCAAATTACAAACTATATCTGATCAGAATTATATTGTTTTATCTTTGCTTATAATAAAAAATTACATCCTCCTGCCTCCTAAATTTCACTTACTATAGGCGTACTTTGGAAAATACGAAAAATTTGGATTATAAACCGACTATAGTCACACAGACAATTCATTAAAGACATTTCTGAGTAGTTCAGAAAAAGATTAACTATACATATAGAACATCGGCAAAAACAAGTGGAAAAATAGTAAAATTAGTAAATTTATATTTCTCGATCAAATTTTAACCACATTGGTTCAAAAATACCCATAAACTACCTTCCCCAATTACCGAGTGCGTAGTTATGATCAAATATAATTGCCTGTAAATATAACACAATCATAACAGAAACCACATGGGATAAAATATATTTATTATAATCCCAGATAAAAAAAACTGAACTTTATTCATTTAATTTTTCTCTGTATGCTCTGCGTCCCATATAAATAAATTTATATATACTAATACTCTGTATTTTACTAAAATTTAAAAATATAACGTATTTCGCATTCAAACAAGTTTACGTGGATACGTTTGCAATATTTCTTTGTCCATATCTGTTTGAATAACATTGTCACATATATATCGCTCAATATTAAATAACGAAACATAAATGCTGACATTTGTCAATGCTTTTCTTTCTTGTCCTACAAAGCAAAATTCTTGAATGTTTATTCTGTATTTAGGATATAATCAATTGGACGTTAGTGGCTATAGGTTATCATTACACTGACTTGCACATTTATACACGTTTCCATTATGGTATTTATTTATATTATTTAAAATATTTACACAACCTACACATGTTGTTTCCGTCTACATTTGCTTGTTTATAATGTTTAGAAGGTTATTTTTATGTATAGAAGAAGAATTTAATAGTGTTCGTATGGTACGTCGGAGAATCTGTTATTTCGTTGGTTTCACCTTCTGCCAGGAACTTTTATTTGTCGTTCGTACCTTTTGCAATCCTGAATAATGTATTCCAGTGTTATTTGTAAATGGTGGAGGCTCTTGTTTAAGTTCTCGTTCTTGATACAATTCTTTCTTTCCCACGATTTAGTTTCCTGTTGATAACTAAATTATAAAAGTCGTTTGAGTTTTTATGGGTTTTCTGCCTTTCATATTCTTCCATTGTTGTTTATCTACATTATTTATTAGCTTGAAAATGAGGTTTCTCCTCTTTTATATTTTTGTATCCTTGATATTTAGTTTTTCAGGACGTTCGATCTTGCTTATTATTTCTTCTATATTTTTACAAAGAACACTTCACTCTTCTCCTAATTCATCATTAATGTCATGATTTACAAACTCAACTGTGTAATATATAATTTTAATAGCTTGTAATTCACTAATTATTTTCTATTCTCAGCGCTTCCAATCCTTAAAACGCATTTTGTCGTTTCCGCATGTGTGCAATCATAATTTAAAGAAGTCGATAAAACATTTTTACAAAGTCGACATTGCTGTTTAGCATCGGAGATAATTATATAAGACTGACGCACTGAGTTGTCTGTCGCAATTTTAGGCCATGTGGCAAACTTAAGAGAGGCCTTAAAAGAAAAGAAGTTCACTGACTCTATCGCTTTCGAGGACTGGCTCTATCAGGGAAAATACGTTCCTATCAGCATGATTGAAATAATCTATTGTAGCGTAAAAACCAAAACGATTCGGCCATCCGAACGCCAATCTCACGCCCCAATTCAAATTCAAATCCATTGAAAAGTTTACCAAATAAATTAAATTTTATGTGCATGTGGGACAAACGTCCAGTAAAATATTTATTTTCATTGCTTTAAAACAACTTTGATGTCATTTAACCGTATTAAATCGCACCTATTTACACACACGAGAATTAAAAATGTGCAGTAATTCTTTTGATCGCAGAATTTATTGATTGATGTGAGAGCAAATTTATTATAATTTGTGTATTAAAGAAAGTTGTCAGTTTCTTTTATAATGCATCATATAAAATTTACTGAGTGGCTTTTAAGTACGTATTGAAAATATTTTATAACGTGCGTTATGCATAGTTCTATGTTTATAAATACACATAAAAGCTGGTCGTGCAAGGAATATGGGGATTTATTTACAGAAACGAATTCTTTTATTTCACGTGACGTCGTACGGAATGTTTAAGCGGGTTTACGAGTTCCAGTTCTAGCCTAGTCAAGTTCGAATAAATAAGACAGAAAAATCAGATAAGCGCTTAATAATGAACTTGAACATATGTATTTTTTTCTATTTACTATATAAAACGAATAATCGGGAAAATAATGGCCAAAATATTAACTTGAGAAATAAGAATTTTTGGCAGGCAGGCCATCTCGGAGGAAATCAACAAAGTTTCTTCATTCACGCAGGAAGTAATCGCTTGTAAGAAGGGTACAATGCCCTTTCATAAAAAACGGTTTTTGCCTTCGAAGAGGCGAAAACTTCTGGCATGTGTAGCAGTTCCTTTCTTTTAATTCCCAATTATGGGTCTTCTACAAAAGACAGATTTGTGAGAGGCATTTTGAAATATAATTAAGAATTTTTCCAAAATGTAAGCGGATCATGACCGTCATTGCGTCATATGCACAACGTAAGGTGTTACACGAAAATGAATTGCAAATGAAACCAACGGCAAAGAATTAAACTATTATTGGCAAAATGGCAAGTTACTTCCATACTTTATTTAAACATAATGTCACATTCTTTTTTAATTTGTAATGCAACGATGAGATACAATCACAATTCGTGATTAGTCAATCGACAAATTTTAGCATAGTAATTGCACATAAAATGAATTCACGGTGTATCTTAATCTATCTAGTCTAATCTTCTAATAAATAAAATAGTGTGTGTGCGTATGTGTATGTTCCGCATACAAATCTATACCCGTGGAGCATATTTCACCAAATTTCGTACATGTGTCCCTTTCGAACCGGAAACAAACAATGTGGGGGTACGAAAAGTCTACCACCGCCAAAAGCGGGAGTAGAATTTTCCAAACATGTTAAACGGCAGATATTTGTATGGGAATAAATACTTACCGGGGTCAATGAGATGGATAGTATTTTTCCCAATGTTGTTTTTATATAATTTCAACGTATTTCGGCATTGGTGGGGAGAACCCTTACGGCGCTACAAAAAAAACGCGAAAACAACCAAGATTACAGGCAAATCCGGGGTTATGTATGTCGCTGAGTTTAATTACGCCAACCCTGGAACCGCCGGGCACCCAGATAGAATAATATAAACAACTACATACAGGAATGTTTTGTTACCTTATGACACCAATATTGTCCTTTCTGTAGATAAGATAGGAATTGAGTCTATCACTTTTTTTCAAATCGTTACTTATAACACATTGCTCCAGTATTAGGGTTTTTTATTTAATAGGTTTGGATATGCATGTTTGTACATATACTAAGGATAATTATACAGATTGTCACAAATAATCAAAAAGATTGTGTTCGCCTGTAAGATTTAATTTCTAAAAATGATGGATAGAAACTTATGACGTCCTAAAACCTCTTGAACGCTTCAAATAAAATCGTTAATCTATTTTATCCGATAAAGTGAAGGAAATCCCAGTCCGAGTAGTTAAAATCAGGTTTAGGATCGTTCGCCATTTATTTACGAGATGCTCTGTATAATAATGAATTAAAGTTCCAACGAATCGGTCCGACCGTTTTCTTGTGACAAGCGAACAAACATGCACGTAGAAATTTTTATGAAATTATTTTCTGATCCTCTGATACATGATACGTAAATATATGCTGAATTCCCTCAATTCTAAAAAATAATTTATATATACATATCTATATATATATTAATATATTAGCAAAATTTAAATTAATTTGTTATAACTGTTGCTCGTATTGAAAAGTGTTTTAATTTCATCGACAGGCAGAAACGTATAGCATCGGATCAACGATTGGCTGAGCTGCAGACATACATCGCGCTCAGTAAATTAGGAGGCAAGATGGTTACATACCCCGTCGGACATGGAAAAATAAACCCCAATGAAATGTAAGTACAAAAAGTACTAAGTTTCGCAACAGTCATTATTTTAAGAAAGTTATTAATAATTTTGGTAAACATCAAGTTTATTAATAAAATTTCCTTCCTACTAATATCAAACTGATTTATTAACGTAATCGTAATGTCTGGAACGAATTCTCTAAAACGCCAGCCGATTCCCATTCTGTTCCGCCTTCTTTCTTTCCTGCGCTGAAATAGTTGCATAAACTGAATTGAGGTCCCCAAAGAGGAGAAGAATAATGTGATTTAGTTAAAGTCGTTGTAATGCCAATTGGTTTTGCAGCGCTCTTTTCCCGATGCCCGTCAATACAAGACGTTAATTTCTTCTACTGTCGGCGAGGAATTCGTTAAAATTAAAGAGTTCTCACTGGAGCGTTTAAACTCGGAACTCCTCACGTAACGTGCACGCTATTGAATGACTTGAATCTTGCGTGTCACTGACAAGGCTTAAATTGGAACGTCATCACTTACAAATGTTTTGGTGGAACGTTCAGTTAAATCTAGCAAAAACATAAATTGTGAAGTTGGTGTAATACATTAAAATATATTAATATTTTTACATAAAGAGCATGCGTTTAGGTACGATACGCACTTTTAATTGAAAAAGTATTGAATATAAGCAAAGGAGAAATATAATAAAATAATATTGGTAATAATTATTGATAATTAGTAAACGTAGCTTATTTTTTATTAGTGATTCTTGTTTATAATCCTCTGTAGTTTATCTGTAATAAAATGCTTCATTATATTTCTTTACGATTCAGAGGACGTAAACGACGGTCGGACGACAGACTTCTGCGTCTACAGGAGCTTCTTGACTCCGAATCTACGGACGCCGAGATGAGTAACAGTTCTGCAGACGATGAAATGGAAGCCCCGCAATGGTGGTTGCGACCTCAGCAGAATTTACAGGTTGGTTTAAAATAAGTAGTAATATAAAAATGTGTTTTTAAACTTCAATTGCCTACAATTGCATAAGTGAATATACATTGAAAGTGCATTTCAATCCCCAAACTTTTGTGGAAATGCAGGAGAAACCTGTTGTAGAATAACTCAAATAATGCTTTCGTATCACTGAACATAATTGTGAAAGTAACAATTTTATTTACTTTAAATATCAATATTTCAACATAAGAACACCCCCACAGATATTAAAATAATATAGTACATAATAAGACTATTATTGTTTTCTCGACTTATATGTCGAGAATTCCAGACAATTATAGAACTTTTATTCATTTACATATTTAAATTTTCTACTATACTTCCTAAAATTGTTTAGTTTCTCTTAAAAATACATCTCCTTTTCCTTTACGTTTTCGTCTCTCAATTGAAATTCTAGAAAAAGACGCAGGAAAATAAAAGAACATATTGCATTGAAGATACAAACTTATGATATATTTTATTATTTTAATTTTGGTTTCCACATTTATAATCAGTGTTACGCATCTAAAAATTATTGTTAACATTTGTTGCCAAATTTAATTGGTTGTTTAACGGTCGTAATTCCTAATATTATCTATTTTATTCCTATGTTAGTTTTTTATTTTATTTATTAATAAAAGTCCTTAATGAATTGATAATTAAAATTATCTGCCTTTTTTATTACGCGATAAATAAACTGGCCCGAAGTCAGAAAAATTATTTAAATTATCAAAACAATTGTTAAACATATAATTTCACAACGTTTCGTCCTTAATTTAGGAATTCGTAGCGTGTACATTGGAGTAATTTAAGACTTTCAGAATTATGAATAATTTATAAACAAAGTAAGAACTTGGCATTATATACATATTATTCACAATATTCCTAAATTACTCCAATGTACAGCAGATGAAGTTATTATTGAAAGATAAGATGTTGTGAAATTGTTTTAATCCATTTCTTTGTCAACTATAAATTCGTTCTGACCTAAGGCCCGTTTAGTTATTCATTAATAAGTTCTCAAATGATTTCACTATTGTTATATACAAATGTAATTGTGTGCATTATTTAATTCAAAGAATAAATTTCATACCATTTTTATAGCGTTAATATTTTTTTTTTTGGTAATGACTGAAATGTTGGCCGAAATCTAGGCGCTTTTGATTTGCTAATTCCGCCGGTCAGATTCACGGTCAGGATATGGGTGTGAAGTGAACCGATATAGATAGGCAGAGCAAATGAAAACTCAATGGAGATATAAAAGCGTGACAAGAAAAAAAACTGGTTAAGGGTGTAAGAAATAGGATAATTGATCAAACATGAGAGAAAAGAAAATTGTTCTGCGAAGTGAGAAAAAAATAATTAATTTCTTACTTGGAGAAAACTTAAAAAAAACAACTTAAATTTAAAGTAAATATAAAATATTAATATGCTAAATATGTTGACAAATTATTCTTGAAATATATTGTATTTTTTCTTTAAAATTAATGATTCACTCAATTATATCTGAATATAATATTTTCATTCGGTTAAATTCATAACACTCCAGTTTGTATTGAAATCGCTTTGTGAGGTCTGATGTTTGTCGGAATTTATTTTCCTGTACAATCTTACAGGTAATTTGCCAGTTATTTACAGCTGTACTTAAGATTAAAAAACTACCAACATCTGCCTTTAGATTCTTACATTTGTTTTTTAATTCCGGTTCTATCTACTAAAATAAGTGGGCTTTAGAATTTCGGAGCTTCAGCCGTGTATTTTTTTATTTTTTTTTAATAAAATACGCAGCGTTGCTCTCCGTATCTCTCCTTTTCACTAACAATATATATCTGACACAGAAAGCTTCTCTGAAACTGGACGATATCCGTAAAGGTTGCAGAAGGAAAGCTGATCTTTTATCGTTCGAAATTCCCGTCTCTCTGCGTATCCTCTCAAGCGTATGTCACTTTGACTAAGTCGCTGTCTACAAATTATTTCTTCTCATTCTCACTTTCTCTATCCTACTTCTTCTTCAAATCAGAAAATGAAACACGCCCTTAAATGTTATCATTGAATTAGATCCACCACCGTCATTAAAGTATTTATTGTTTCCATTCTCAGTTTTTCCTTTCATATTAAGTTTAAAATGAATTATATAAATTGTGATTTCATTTTTCTTAGTATAACAGATAAAAATGGCATTACGAAATAATTAAGTGTGTGAGTGCTAGTGCAGAATTACTCTAGAAAGGTATTTTACCAGTGTCGTAAAGATATTAACACGTTGCCCATCCCCTCGCTCAATTTCCTTTGAAACATGTCTACAGTCACTGTCGTTGAATGCCAGTTGGTTAAGTTTTATATTTGCATAATCACAAAGACGGGTTTGTTTAGGTTTACGCTTTAACAAATAGATAGTGAAGTAGCAAATAAACAGAAATAATTAAGTGATAAATTTAATAACACAAAACGTTTGTGGAAACCTTGTTGCTTACATCAGGTGAGGAAATATTCGGAAGTAATAATAAGAAAGATAGCTAAATACAGACAAAGGAAATACCACACAACGTTTATGCAAGCCTTCCCAGGCTACTTTTTTTTCTCATTATTAATATTAATTTTCAATCACGCAAATTTTTCATTCTAAAAAATCGTTACATTATTAAGAATGACTTATTCCAACCGCACAAATCAGGTGTCGAACTCAAAGTAATCCAGTCTAAGCAATTATTAGTTATTCAAAAACGTTATTAAAATATTCCAAATTAATAATCGTTCAGTGGCTAAATTTTTTAAAAAATATGTAATTTTGTTCACTGGACTACGCGAATTACCAGGTAGGCGTGACAGACTGACAGGAATTTAGCTGTCGTTTGTTTTGGATTCCCTGATGCAGGAAAAACAAATATATGCCAAAATCACTCAAATTTATGAAAGGTACAGACAATATTATTATTAAACTACTTCAATAAATTTAAATTTGCGGCAAAGCTATACTTAAATTAGTTTGTTACAAATACTCGTTTTGATGTGTGTTTCGTTTTCGTCGGCAGGCAGAAAAGTATAGCAACAGATCTACTATTTATAAACCTCTAATGTAAGGCTAAAATAAAATTTTACGGTGATAAGTCGTTTAAAATCAAGAGATAAAACAACGGATCAACATCCAACTTCTATATGTATTTATAGATTTAAAATTAAGTATATTATTTCTGAATATATAACAAGAATTTTCAACCCATAATTAATGGTCGCGTCGACATCGTGGTCATACGTATATAATGTCCCGTCGCATACATTGAGCGGATTTTCTGCAAATAGTACTCTTGGCGCTCTTCTCCCATATTTCAATTGGTCTGTACAAAACCTTTTCTTTTTGTTCACCAACCATCCATTTCCCATGCTTTGTAACCAGTTATTTCCCTTCCGTGATGACAGACACAAAATTTGATTGGGGTTCAGCTTTATATAACTTACTTTGCTGCCATAGGATTTTTTAAAGAACAACAACAACAACATGTGGTTGAGTAATCTATTTATTTATAAAGTAAAACCCATGAATAATTACTAAAGTGCGTAGAAGCTATTCACATTAAAATATTAATTATACTCTATAACTTAACGTGCCGTCTCGTCACTAGAAATGTCTTCGGCGACCGTAGAACTTCTTGATGCCAACTTATGATAGATTCATTTCTATTAACTGTGTATTTTATACTTTCACTTCGTTCACGGCCTCAGTCTTTGGAAAACAACTTCCAACTGATCACCCTTCCGAGCCAGTTGTCCACCGCACCGTCTTAAAATAACAAGTCTCACCCCTTTAACAGCCACCAGCCCTCAAAGTTCTTCGGTGGTCACTTTGTCATGTTACAATACATTTAATTTTTTATTATGCTCAATTTACTGCACAGAGAATCAATTTCACGGAGCTGTATTAAGTAGTTAAATAGATGTGAACGAGACGTGTCTAACTTTAATGAGCTAATTGTGGTGTTTTCTGTTTCAGGTATAGTCGCGAAAGAGTTGTCACGATCAAAGCTGAACAGCGCCAGCGTTAATCATTCTGGAGGACTTTCCAAACGTCGTTAGCTTCCACCCCCGCCCTACCTCGTCGTACCTGTCAACGCACAGTGTTTTATGTGTTATCCTATTTGAAATCAATTCAGTCTCTCTCCGTAGTATATGCATTATTTAAAAAGAAATGTTTTAATAGTGAACAGTAGAACATTTGCATCGAGAAACAATTTAGTGCGCCTGCGCAGTATGTTGCTCATTCTTAATCTTTTTGTTAAATAAGTGAATGGCGGCTTCTTTCTTCAGTGTGAGCTTTTAAACAATATTGTATTTCCTATTAGTAATTATTGTATTTATACTTAACATACAGCCGAAATATTTTGAAGAGTTCTTGGTTTTGAAGTCTATTTTATGTGTTATTTCTATTTTTGGCTGACTGTTAAGATATTTTTTGCTCAATGAAACGAAGGTATAAAGCTTCTACATTGTTGGGTCAACGACCTGTTACTAGTCATTTCAAATATAGTACTTATTCAGTATTAAGTAATTCTACGATTGCTGCCGTTGGCATGTAAATTTGTATTATTTTTTTAATTTATCATGTATGTGTTATTTATTTTCAGTTTCTGAAATGAATCTGTGTAAACTATTTATTTTAATTTATTTATGTATTTTTTTCTTTTGTTTTTTTATCATTATAACTCAGTTATGTTCATCAATAAACTATTTGATATAACTTGTTTTTCATCGATTTCAAAAACAAATCTGTAAAAATTTCCTGTTTACAAATTCATGTGTTTTAAGACTGCAACATTAAATTTGTGCTCTACTGTTTGAAATTAGTTTAATTCTTCGGAAATTGATAACATTAATAATTTATCGAATTTTATTACACGGAAAGTCGTTCTTCGCCAGCAAATGATATTGTTCACATATAAACCAATGTTCATAATTGTGATCCGACAGTTTCTCATTCACATTACATCGGTGATTGAGTTTTCAAGATCCAATCATCCTTCTCTTCCCACACACTGTAGGTTTATCAACGCGCAAGTTCTTCGAATTAAATTCATTTTATTTTAAGAAACACACCTTATAAAATCGCTTAAAATCAATGTAATTAATAATTACTCTTTCCGTGGTCCTGTTACAATTTTGCAGGAATTGATCTATTGTTTCCATCAGTGTTAATGTTTACACTTAGAACAGTGTACGGTAACATGACTCACATTTCATCATATATTTTAACGCTAAATATTGAAGTGAAAAATATTATTCCGTATTTTATTATAGTAATGTGGACCATATTTATCCTTTAAAGAAAGTACTAAAAAATCTATATTACACGTAATAACCCTGTAGTCGTTAAAAATAAAAAAAATTGTGGTTAAATATTAAAAAGGTTGGATAATAATTAAAAATATTTATTAAACAAATATACTTTACACAATATAATACGATAGTTTGTGTTTTTCGCTTATTACTACTCATTAAAAATAAACAAATTTATAAAATCTATCAATTTCAATCAATTACATATAGGAAAAATGGTTTAATTTTCAAAATATTGTCTTTCAATAAATTCAATCAATAAACTGCACGGTTACCCATCAGTATCAATCATTATCATTATTTAGTCTGTATATTATTAGAATTAAGTATATTTTTTATTATTTTATAAATAGACTATCTGATGGTCATCCGTGTTGTATCCTCTCCCCTTTACTAGAATAGCAAAGAATGTAACGGCGGGGGAGGGGGGGGAGGTTCAGGAAAGGTAGAGGAAGGTAGCCAAGGATTAACTACGGCCCCAGGGTTGTAGTTTAAGGATGCTACGCGGCAATTTGCCTAAAAATTATGCAGGCAAACCCTAGGAAAACATGCATCAGGCATTTGGTACTTGTCCCATGCTCTTCCGATGGCGGAATCTCCTATAACTTAGCAAGTCCTATCCGTACTATCCGTTTCTCACATTGCATCGCCATTTTAATTTTTCCTCATTTGAATGTTCACCTTATATTTTCGCTACTGTCTTTTTAAAAAAAATTGAGAATTTATTTATATTCTTTGTATTATCTTATTATTTAACCTACATCACTTAAGTAACTTTAACGAAAATGTTTTAGGAATTTGCTAGTAATATCGTACATATCATTACTTGAATGTTTTGAGACTATCTACGTTAGAATTATTCGAGGAAAAAATATTTTCCTACAGGCATACATGAAGGCAATTTCCTCATTTTTTTCCTTTCTGCTATAAACTATCCGGCTAAGCTTGGCAAAATTTCGCTTAAAATAATTTGTAGAGTAGTTTATAAACAGACTTTAATATCTGTTTTATTTTATAATGAATCAATTGGTGGACGAGAGAACGAAAATGATCGTAATTTTTTTTAATTATCTTTATGTATACAGTTATGACCACCTCGTTCTTCTAGATAAATTTCCTTTGAAAAAATATTATTAAACAACGAACCTAATTTAAGAAACCAAACTTCGAAAAGAAAGAGGAATATTCGGGTACTGAATAATATGTCTACGTTAGCAATTGTCGGGAACCTGTGTTAATTTTATAATAGTGACCAAACTAATGTACGACAAAGTATTGTGCATGGTGATACTGCTAAAAATAATTTATTCCTTCAAACATTTTTGATACGAGTGGCTGTCTTTAAGTTCAGTGTTGATGTAAAGCTGCTTTTATACCGAAAAAAACGTCAATTGTAACCTGAACTGAGATTTATCCGCAGCTAATTTCAATCTGTCAATGTGGTGTATTTCATCTTTAATACTTCTTCGTCAAGTGCAACTTAAAGAGTGGAATTTAATGTTAGTAATATGATTAGGGTTAGGCGATTTTTCTCAGAATTAAAAATTTTAATACTATAGTGAATTTAATTTTTTTTAAATATGTTTTAAATGGAACGAAAAAAAATGCCTTCAATATTTATACTGCGTTTTAATAATTTTCTATTGGTATGAAATTAGTTAATTAATTTTGTATTATGCAAATATTTAAGTGTGATATATTTTTTTTTAGAAAATAAAAGTAACTTGATGAGGAATGAAATTGGTGACAAAAATATTATGAAGTTGACACAAATGATGACTATTAAATTTGAAACTTTTTTACGTTAAAATATCTGTCCTTTCAATTTATTTTATTTTATAAAATATATAAAGCCAAAGAGTTGTGTACGAATATACTTTTTTTTAGACTAAGCCTGCTCTAAAATCGTTGTGCATTCTGGTACAGAAAATTCTATTCTGAAAAAGTAGACATAGACTAATCGTTCCATGAATATGTTCTAGCTTTTTAAACACAAAGGAAACTAATGAACTTTTTTCGACGTTTTGCAATTTTTTTCATCTCGTTCAAATGTACCGGCTCGTCAATATTTTTCTTTTAACAACTTGATCATTATTCGCTGTCAGTTGTGCGTATATAGTTTTGAAAAACAAATTTACCAAAGAATTACGTTTGCGTTTTATTCTCAATCAAATTGATTTCGTTGCACTATACGTAGAATCAACTCACAAAAACTAAGAACAGAATTGCATATGAAGACTGAAATTTGTTAAAACCAATAGGTTTTTATAGGTAAGTGTATTTATATAATAGCCGATATAAAAATTGCCACACTTACTTCGTAAATAAATAAATAAAAGTTTCTCTCAGATGTAATAACAATGTTTATATCGGAAACTTACACGAAAATCATAACGCTCCAATGCAGTTTGGAAAGGAAACAAATATTTTACGGGAATATATTTATTTTATTGAAACATGTCATGTGAAGACCTCGAACGCATTTTACGAATTTTAAATTTTTACAATATTCAATAATAATGTTTTTAGCGAAATAAAGGCGCCATAAATAAGGTAATGAAACTGATCCATTTCATTGTACTTGAAGTCGGCGAAAAATTAGACAACACCCAACTTACGTGTGTGTCTTTGGATTTATAAAGTACGAGTCCCTCAAAATTACTTCAAGCAGGTTAAGATACCATCGTAATATTCAGCCCAACTACTTTGTAAAATCCAAACGCGGATCTTTTCTAATAATGCTTCTTCACTACTTATCTTAGCGGTCACACGTTTGGCTTTTATATGTAGATATGTTTTTCCGTGCATACATATGTTGGTCTCCTCTCTACGACAGCAAACTTATACAAATTATTTTATAAATATCTGTCTTTCGCTTCAATAATATAGAAATAAGAAGAATTTCGTACGATTTATTGATACAAGAAGTACTACAACATATGTAACGCATTGCTTACGACGTTCACAGAACGAAAGTACGCTATTATAAAATAAAAATGTGGAATTGAAGTTAATCTGTGTATTCATATACAGGATCGCCGATTTATCTGAAGACATTGAAATAAAACGGTGAGTGATGAAATTTGTTCGTCTCAAAGGGTGATAACCAAACTCAACTCCCCACCAGCACCTCCAGGGTGGTGGAGGTAAGATGTTTAAATGGGAGCCCCCCATTTTTTATTGCCCACTTTATTTTATATATATGATTCTAGATATATCAGGGTCTTCAGTGAAATCGGCTGCCAGCGCAATGATTAAGCGAGAAAGGTAAACAAGCGGAGTTGGAAAGCGTTATTATTACACGGACTGTTACGCTTTCCTGAAACAAACTGACGTCATCAGGAGGCGGGAAACGCCTCCTATTGGTGGGGGAAGCCGAGGTTTCACCTCGCTGGTGGATGCCCGGCCTGTGAATCCCGTTCCGCTTCAATGAAAGGCTGATACAAATGGGAAAAACACAGGCGGAATACTACTGTCTAATATACACATTTTTTCCTCTTACACCGCGTACAGAAACAACGCATTCCGTACACAACTAATAATCGCATAATATTTGTATTGTCGGTTTACTATAAGCGCGCACAGAAAATAAGACGTGGAATAAGCACTGAATTGGTTAGAAGAATTTTAAAGCACTGAAAGTCTTTAAACTACACACATTGAGGGGAAGATGACGAAATTTCACATATATAACACACAGTTTTATATAAAGCTAAAAAGAATACTGTCGATATAAAAATATGAAACAGATCCAAACGGACAGAATATACTGCGTGGAAACGTAGAAGAAATAGCTGGAGAAATTAACTAGTAATAGAGAAGTCTCAAAGGAGAGTAAATTTATGGAACATGTTGATTTTCGTACTAGAAAGATTTGGAAAGAATACAAAGCGACAATCGCAACAAATCAGGAATGCCTCAAAATATTCTAATAAACGCTGTGACAAAAGAAAATTCTCAAAGAATAATGACTTCCCCAGAGTAACTAATGGCTTCTATGGCTCAACTTGTGAAAGTATGGTTGTAATACATTTTAGTGCACGCTGAATCGAAAGAGCTTTCTAGAAGTGTTCAGGAAGTTTTATTTTTAGTAATATTCCTGTTTTGTCGAATAATATATACGATTCTCTTAATATATGATTTTATGTACAGACATATGGCAATATTGCTGTAACCTACGGGAAAACTAAATTAAATAGTTAAAAAAATAATAAACTACTTTTCTTTTTAGTTATGACTGATAAAAAAAATTGGATGAAATAGAAAAGCTATTATTTATGTAACATTGAATTTTATCAGGGTAAATTGTCCTGTTATGTATCCTTCTCACGGGGATGGAAACATTACGCATTCTTAGACTTAGATTTGTTACGCTATTGATAGGAAAAGGCTTGGGTACGATCTGTTTTCTGTATAAGACTTTTAAAGGTGACTTGGAGGGAACGTACTGAAATTGTAGTCACCGCACACACTATTTGAAATATATACACAACGACGGTCCAGCGAATTGATACAGCCTAACGGTAATGACATTAAACGGATGATACACATGTAGACGGTCGTTTCACTATGGAAAATTAGCAGTTTCTAAGTTTCACACCAAATAAATAACAATCGCGGCAACAAACGTAATTTAGATTTTTCCCCATCACTGTAGTTCACACCATAAGGTTTGGAGCACAAATAAGCTGCCGAGTCTCCACATTCTGGCGGCTTCTGGAACACTGTCGCCGAGTTCCAGGGATTTAGTGTGAGAAGCGTAGGATTCGCATACGACGACTGATCCGTAACTAAGTCCGGAGAGGAAGGGGGAATTACGTAACCTAAAAGAGAGGGGCAGGCGTGCAACCTTTAAAAAGAAGTGCTGCCAGTGACGAAGCAGTCAGAGCGACACGAGCTCCACAATGACGTCACAGCGCGCTGCCTTGTCAGTCCCTCTGCTGCTGCTGCTGCTGCTAGTAGTCTGCACTGCGATACACTCCGCACATGCTAGACCGTACAGGTGCGTACTCACAAAATACTCCGACTTTTCCTGTGTCGATGTTCCTCCGTGATTAGACAGTGCGACAAGTGGTCCGTTGTACTGTGGCGGAGTACATCAAACATTGTTATCTATTTACGAATGCCGTCATTGTGCTTTTTTGATGTTGGTTCAGCGTGATTCGTTTAAAATATATTAAACGCGAGCTCTATTAAACTCCTACGCGATTAAAAATTTATTAAGTAACTATTGGTACAAATTTTGTCCCTTTGTCCGTAATTTGTAAGGACGACGCTGGTTTCAGGCAAGATAAATTATTAGTACAGTAGTACAGGCAAAATGTACACTTTCAAATTACATCTGTAAAATTTTTCAGTGCCAAAATAGGATCACAAACAGAGTCTTATATGTGCATATAGTGCTACCATACTATTGCTGAATGAATAAAGTGTTTAAATTTGCTTGAAGTGGTTTACGGAATGTAACATTCGAGAATTTCCGCTCTTTCACTGCAATTCGAGAACAAATATTTGAAACCAAAGACATATAATTGTGACAGAATTCAATTAATTGCACCACGATATAATTCAATGTACTTTATCCACTTTATATATAATTACACAAACCCATTGAAAGCAAAAAATTAATTGAATTAATTTCTCTTTGCAGACCAAAAAGGTCTTCAGACATGAGACTGGCTCACTTAGAAACGAGATTGGGCTTGAACGGAATCGGTGGAATCTTGAAGCCTGGACGTGTAGCTCACGGGGTGTTAAATCCAATTCACATGTAAGTACCTTTTTACCTTTTTATCGTCGAAAATACAATATCTCTCTGTTTCAAAATCAAATATTATCTGGATATCAGTGTTTCGTTATCTTAGTTGAAACATATTCATTTTCAGTATTATTTGGCTGTGTATACAAATATAGAACTAAAACTTGACGAATATTGATGGTTAAATTTTTGACGTGTGTGTAATGTATTATTATTTTTGTTTCTGCAGTGGGCGTAGAAGACGCAGTGTGGATGAACTACGGAGCTTCGAAGGTCCTCTCAGGAGTGATGAGTTTGGTTTAGATGTCTTCGTCGACAGCTCCGACCTCGCAGTTCCATCGCCACGGCGGTCCATCCTAGAAAGTAAATATTCAGATTAGCTTTTCTTTACAACAAACGAAAAAAAATGTTTTCGTGTGACCTCAACGCGAGCGGAATATTTCCTCCTCATGTTTGGCCGCATTCGAGGCCCTCGGGTTTCGCTCTGCGGCCTCGGGGAACCAAGGCTCGAAACACTTGCCAGTTCCGGTCCCTCTCCGGGTGGGAAAACCCGCGCACGCCATTCTTCGAGATTGTTTTGCGGCGAAACGTCTAATGATATTGCCCTAGGACTACGGAAGTCGATCGTTCACCGTTGGTCAAAGTTTCTCAGAATATTATATTACACAAAACTATTACAGAAAGGAGTCCGTTATAATGGCATTCATATATTTGACAAATTCTCAGCCAACTTTAAACATTTAAAAAAATATTGAAATATAAATCCTGTAAAAAAGTACGGCACGGGTCAAGAAATATTATTCAATTTATAACAGAATAGTATTATTATAATTTGTGTACATTTCATGACTCGCTCCTCGCCGTTGAAGCCCTACTTCACAATAGAGTCTGCCACATATAACCTAATGTTAATCCTCTTCCATAAATTTGAATTCCAATTTTCCCTTAGAATTACTTGAAGTTGTAATATTGGCGAAATAAGCTGACACGACAAAATTGTATTTAATTCTATAATCTGACATTTCGTTGGCTCAATAGATGAGGTTACACGAAACGCACGTATTTTAAAATGGATAGTAACTTTAATACCGCTATTTCTATTTATTAAAATAATCTAAAAAATAACTGAACAATACCTAAAGAAATTACTCGAGAAACGATTTATGTTACTTGAAAGTGTTAAATATTTTAGATTTTGTTACATGAATTTAATAATTTGTCATTTTACAATTAAATATCTTATGGAATTCTGTGGTATGACGGTGGTTAGTAAAAATTACACTTGTTCTTTTCAGATTGGAAACTGCTGACGTGAATTCCGAACAGACGGCTTCTAAAGCCCCGAGAAACTTTAACAAACAAAAATCAGCTGGGAATTGGTGTAGAAGTTTCTCGTTTATCCTGTAGAGTAGAAACGCTGCAGGAGTCTCAACCATCTACAGAAGAAGAAGAAGAAGAAGAAGACGAAGAAACACTGCTATAAGTTGTACAAAATTGTAGTAGACAAAATTTCAATTCTCAATTTTATTGTTCACGAATGACATTTCTGTAATAATAAGCACTTCTATACCATTCCAAAGCAATATGACTCGATGTGCATTTATACATTTATAGCTAATTACCTGAGTAATTGTCACATTTAAACCAGTATTATTTATGACTTCATCATTATTATTATCCATTTATATTTATTTCATTTATCACTAGCAGCTAGTACTTAGTATAAGAGTTCCTTCTTGTTCTCTAGTCAATTTTACTGACAGTATTTTGATTTACGTATGTGAACATGTATCTCAAACCAAAGCTGAAAAATATATTTCTTATAAAAAAAACTTAGCCTTTTAATTTATTAAATATGGCTCCTCACAATATGCATATTTTCTTTGCTTCTGAAAATTATTGTGGAAGTTTATTTTTATTGGAAAAAAACTTTAAACTGACGTACTGATCAACACATTTCAACTTTAAAATTCAGTATTTTCATTCGATTAAAAGTCAATAAATTTTGTAAAGCTAACTTTATTTCGTGAAATCCGTAAAAAATATTTATTTAATGTTAAAAACATTAATTAGGGGTATGATTATATAATTATACTTACAGAAGCAGAGTAAATTCTTGATTTCGTACAAAAATAGTAATTAAGGAAATTTATTTTTAGTACAAATTACGTGGACCAACTTTAATAATTCCAAAAAATCACTTCGAATTTTACAGTCGGTTATAGTTTTGGGCGGAAAATTCAAATATGTCTCCTAGAAATTTTTCCTTATATGTTAAATAAAAATACCAAGACTTTGCAACTCTCTGTTTCTCACCATACTATAATCATCTCATCCCAGATAATTAGTAAATGTTGTCGGGTTTTCCATTTCCTAGATGGTATTTTTTGGAAGAGAAAGTTGAAAATAGAGGAACAGATAGCAATAATAACGAACTTTATTTCCATATAATTTCAGCCATACAATATGGTAAAACGTCAGGTTTAATATAAAAATACAAAAGAAACATTTCAATCATCAGAATAAAGTTTTACAATCATATTATCACCACTCGTTTAAGTTATGTATTACCTTATTTACTAAATACTCATTCAGAGATCTTTCAAAGTGCTTGCCTTGCAATTCTTTTATGTACAGTGACAGTTTGTTATAAAAATTTCACAAATGGGTCATGCTCAGATTTTTTGTATTAGTCCGCACTCTAAAATACTCCGCAATTGCCCTAGTATTATAGGAGTTATCTCTGTTTTGACCTGGGAGATTTTTTATCGATTTCTTTACAACCAAAATATGTTTCAAGATATATTGAGAATAGACCGTTAGTATTTTATTTTTGTGAAATATTGGTTTACATGAACCTGTTTTTTTCATACCAAATATAAATCTAATAACTTTCTTTTGACGTGCTTTCCAAATATTTCCAAGCAGCACATCCCCAAATTTCTATTCCAGAGCTAATTTACCCATAGAGACATATATGTTTATATACATATATGCTATATTTGCGGTATAGACATTGCCACAGTATATGTTCATTAAGTATTCTAATGGGATAATGTTTGGATGTGGCATGACAAAGACGAAGATATAGCAAGATGAGTTATGAAACAAGACAGTTATGAGGAATAGAAATATGAAACAAGGAAGTCAGAGTAAAAATAATTAAGATAACCACCGTTTCGAACAGTAATGAAACTGTTCTTCTTCAGGGTAGAAAGAAATTCACTGCATATGCATGAAAGTCCGTACACTGTAGTGGATTTTGGACGTACTTGATTCAGCCCAGTCGTAGAACTTTTTACAGGTGAATTTTGAAGCAAGATTTTAGTCTCGGTTATACGGTAGGAGAGAGCGGTGAAGGGGTAGAAGTATTTGAGTCTGTTCCCGGAAGGACCAGGGGTGAATAGACAAGGACATCACAAGCCTTTGGCTTTTCCGTATTGCTGTAAAGTAAGCTGGGAGACAGCTTTAGTTGTATTAATGAATATTGCTGCTTTAAGTTTTCTTTCTGAAGTGTGACGCTCGGAGCAGAATATGCAAAAATCTCAGATAAGTGGGAAATCAAAGGTGTCTGCGAGGACTATTCTCTCACAAGCAGTACCTGCGAGGGATGTTCTCTCGCAGGCAGAACCTTGTAGGAGAGACAGAAGGGGATACCTTTTCCTCTCTCCGTTTTTGAACTAAGGTTCGCACAAGCCGAGGCACTTCGGTCTGTTTTGAGAGGTGTATGTCCCGGGGTCACAAACGGCCAGCTGCTTCCTAAACTGGTCGAGGCACGGAGATGGGAATGCTGCGTCCCCACAGCAAACTCCTCTCCCGCTATCGGAAGGGCGTGGGACAAGTACCCAATGCCCGACCTACCTGATAACGGTTTTTCTAGGGTTTGTCCTGCATTACTTTTAGGCGAATGCCGGGTACGATCCTTAAACTAAAGCCCGGGGGACCTAGTTAACCCTTGGCTACCTTCTTCTACCCTTCCGCATTCCACCTTTCAAATCCCTTCCTATGATATTAAAGGGCAGTTGCCACCATGTGTATTACCCTCATGTAGTCTGTTACCTAAAAAATAAAAAAATAAATTAAGACCAGCTTTAGTTCTACATAAAAAGAATAATATCAAAGCAACCTCCATTCCAAGTCCATAACTAAAGAGGGCCGCTGATCCTATAACTCAAATTCTTATTTAACAGTGACATCATAAGAAAATTACTGTAAATCTCACGAGTATTTAATATTTTAGAATATGTAGTAATTTTGTCATTATTTTGTTTATATTTAATGTCTCCAATCTTTTGAACAATTGAAAAAAATTAGAATCTGCTAACTCGTTATAAATTTGTTTGTTCTTTCGTTTATCGGTTCTCGCTTCTCCTAACAAATCAAAGTATTTGTATCTGTCATGCACCATCCAAAGAACTTAATATTCATACATGTAAATGACATGTTTTCCAGTTTCATCACAGTGAACAGACTTGAGCAACAATAATGTTCCACATATTTTATGCATTCAGTTCATATGCATGTTAAATAATGAAGTACGACGTTCTGTAAGTAATGGTATTGTATTGAACTAAAACTACAAATGGGCAATAGTTAAATTAAATCAATGTACAATTCAGTAAAAATAATAATCATGAAAACAAAATATATCATCACGCTTTCACAAAATTTAATGATTATAAAAGTGAAAGATTGTATGCCAATCCACAAAGTCTGCTCTATTGTATTTCACAAACTTACTTTTTCATTTTTTTATATATAATAATTTTGAAAATAGAGTTAACTAAGGCATTCTTACTTATTAAAACTCGCGTTTGACACATAATTTTAAGGTCAATAGTGTCATATTCTACTATGAATAAATGTATTTTATAGGAGTATATATTGTAATGATTAAATAAATAGGGATTAATTAACAAATGAATTGCCCCACGTTGTGGAAGTCAAAAATGAAATGCTTTAAACGGATATTAATTAAACTAATTTTAATTATTATTTAAACAATTAATTTGAAGTTTTATTAAATCGATAGTTCGTTCTGAAACAATTTATTTTATTTTAACAGGAAGGATCGAGAAATAATTACTACTTTAAACTTTACGATACCATTTATTATTTAATAGAAATTTATAACATTTTCTCTGAGGTTAAATACATTTAAAGTTTCAATGTTTAGAAATTTGATAACTCTTTCTTTCAGGGTCGTTTACCTGGGCTTGATAAGTAAAGAACAACTTTTGTATTTACGTTACACAATCATAGAATTAAGAAATAAAGAAATTAACAATGAAAACCAAAACGAGAGGAACGAAATCTGACGAATACCTTTAACTATCGTTTACAAACTTAATTAACTTGGTTTATACTTACAAAATGTTCGGCTAGTACCAGACTTACATTCCTGGGCTCGGGCTCACAATTTATGTTAATAGGCCATAAAACACTGACTCTACACTTGATTGTCTAACACACGGTCGTAGTGACTAGACTAGAAGCCTTATAGTCTGGAGCTCTAAAAGAATTAATTCGTACGTGTTTGCGAAAGTGTATTTACAGTAATATGGCTCATTTTCAAAGTTAAAAGATTTAATTTGTTCAAAGTTGTCGTGGGTATAAAGTCTGTTCAAGACAAATTCAAGATCAATCATAAATTTAATGTAGTTTATATTGAAATTAGTAAAATTAAAACACAGTGTAAACCTTGCACAATTGTTGACTCGCCATATTTAATTTAATTTCGTTTGGTGTTTGTATTTTGGGAAATATTTTAAAATATAACATTTCTGAATTTCGTAGGAAAATTTTTTCTGTTAAATTTTATATTTCATTTCAATTTAATGCATTTTTGATGCCCGATAAAAGCCCTGAGATAAAGTTTAAAAAGTTTCGTTTAATTTAATAGTCAGGGCTAAATTTTATATATATTTATATGAAATATTAATTTTCTGTTTTAAATAAATTCTTTAAATATTATATTAAACTAATTTCAGTTTCATCATTTCAATCCTTCTCTAAATATTAAGAATTGTCATAAAATTATAATAACTTCAAACTTTTATTTTATTTAAATTGAAAGGAAAAATTAGCGTCTGATTGAAAATTAATAATAATAAAGATAGTCAAATACATACAAATGTAAATGTAAATATCACACAACGTTTTCGGAAACCTTGTTCCTTTCTTCACTTCTTTTGTCTGTATTTGGCTATTTTATGTTATTATTAATTTTCAAAACATACGTATATTTTTCAATATAATAAACAAAATGTTTGTGATATTTATTCACAATTTTAAGTCTACTCGTTTACCTTGTGAAACTTTTTTTCTTCTCTTTGATGCTTCTCCGAACCCGTTTCCTATTTTCTTCTATGGTTTCTCTATTGTGCAACGAGCTGTAGTCAGCTAACATATTGACATCCGAATTTTCCTTGGTAATGTCTCTCCATGTCACGGTGAAATATAACGCACTGTTCTTCGCTGAAGACTCCTGGGTTTTCAGGAAAATAGTCAATAGTGTAAGAAATGAACTTTTAAGATCATCTGGCACCTTTCATACGCTGACAGCATGCGCTGTACAGTGGTTTTGTTGTCAGGGTCCTTAGTATTTCCCAAAAACTTGGGAACTTTGCAACTTTATTGTATAAAGTGGGGATCAGATAAAAGTTCTCTTATGTCAGTCAAAACTCCCGCTTTTAACTTGGCTTCAGACAGTTTCAGGAACTTGGAACACAGATATCTGAAACAATTCCAACCTCTTGGCATTGATATGACAAACTGCTTCATGAGCACAAATTTAATATGAAGGAGTGGTAATAACTCTTTTTCTGGCGGAACCAAGATTGTATTGATGACATTTTTTCGTCGGGTGTTAAACTGTCCAGTGAGTTTTTGTCCAGAGAAGCTGTCTGGCACTACTATCACTTAAAAAGAGAAGGAAATGGTATTTTGTATAACCTCCCTGATGACCCAACAACATGGTTAGTATTTTGAAATCTTCGCCAACCATCCATTTATGCTCTTGATATTTGATTTTCTCAACAATTTTAGCTTCTTTAAACATGATCTAATCAAACAAAAAGTTGTTCGTATTTATTCCTAGTACCTCAGGTAACATGTCAAAATATGCTCAACGTCACTAGTAATATTATTTAGTATTAAACTTAACCTGTTTCGACACGTTCATGGGACCTGCCTCCTAAAGGTAAAACTACTTTACCCACTTCCCCTTGCCACTAGACCTTAAACTTTTCATTTAATGGCAATTCCTGCTATAATTGATACAATTAAGGGAAGAAGTTTTATTTTTAAAACCATTTTTTATTAAAAAAATACCCAATTTTAAGTTAATTTCTAGTTTTACGCTAAATACAAACAAAAATGTGAGTGTAACAATAAAAATTGACGTGATAGAATTTTTTAGGTCTTTTTTTTTTGGTTTTACCAAGTTTAAATATATAAAAAAATGTATAAAAATCCTATGCTGTTTATTATTACTTGCAGGCCTGTGATATTGCCTTAGATTTTTTTAAATAAAGTACTCGAAATAAAAATATTTAACTGGCTACTGGCATATACACAAACTGGTAATAATGTTACAATATTTATTAAAATATGAAACAGTACCCTATTACATAGTGCACTTTATGCAATTAAGGAATTAGTTACTAGTTTTTTATTCCTGATACGATGCCAAGTCTGTAAATGTAATAGTACTGAAATGTATTACAGTGGAAACAGTGAATTTGTAGCGTGTTTAGTTCTCGAAGAATAACTTAACTGTCAAGCAATTAATGAAAGATTCAAAAGAATAGTAATAGCTTGGTTCTTAAGTTAAAATTTAATAATAAAATGTAACATTTAAAAGAATAGGCATAGCTTTGATCTTAAGTTATAAACAATCAGTTCGCATTTTCACTGTAGCACGTGTATTACTTTCCCTACGACTCCGGTCAGATACAAATTTTAAATATTAAATTAACTAAATTACATTAGTCAATAGGTAATATATTTTAATTTATAACACTATTATTTAATGCTTAAAGATTTTTATATGTAGTGAGTTGATGTTTTCTCTCTTTTGTACAATTTGTTTACCTTTAAGCATGTTCTTATATTTACATAACTCCTCGCTTGTGGATGTAAAGATGTATTTGACTTGTCCTGACTCCTAAGCAGAGAACGAGTAGAATCAGTAAATCGTAAGTTCGTGGTACCTTTATAAGAACATCAAGCAGTTTCTTACAAAAATCTCTTGAATTCTGTCGAAATGAAAATTTTATTGAGTCATATTTGAGTAATTCCAACAAAGCTCGATGGAAAAATATTAAATTGCAATTTTTCGTCGTAAATACTCACAATTATTGCATATTAAAGTTAACATACGACACTAGACTTTTAATTTCCATAAACGGTCCTTACTGTTGACATATTTTCTTGATGTTGATGAGAGATCTATGTACAATTACGCAATATGTTAACCAAATTCCCTTAAAGAATGTATTAACAACAAACGTGAAATACTTTATCCACTTATGCTACCAAGAATTTTCTAACAATTGTACTTACATATTTTGGAAATTGTAGCAGCTTTAAAAATATTTGCTAACGTCAATTCTCTGCAGAGAGTATGACTCGTTCTAAAATGATGATGGTGAAGTGACGCGGTCTGCGCCGTTTCCTACAAACCCCATAAAATGACAGAATTCAAATATAATGCCCAGTAAATGGTCCAGCGTCCTATTTGTTCACTCTAGCAAAGAAACATTTCATTTGACTCGGATCGAAATAGTTCAAAGTCTACGAGCGGTCCGACAGCTGATCAGTACAGCTGGCGTTCAATTTGGCTTTCCAATACTTTGTTTTGGATCAATTTCCGAAAGTGCTC
The DNA here is from genome assembly GCA_037074705.1 of Zhengitettix transpicula. NCBI lineage: Eukaryota > Metazoa > Arthropoda > Insecta > Orthoptera > Tetrigidae > Zhengitettix > Zhengitettix transpicula. The sequence goes on from CM073591.1 coordinate 203,052,369, forward strand.
TGCTGATTAAACGAAGTGAGTAGCGTCCCTTAATGCTTCGATTACGTGAGAGAGGTTGGTATAAAAGCTGGCGAGGGCTGTGTGCCTGGTCTATCGTTGTCAACGGTTCAGCATGTCTCTCCGACCCTTCTGCATAGCCCTGGCGGTTCTCGTGCTGGTCGGATTTTCCGATGCAGAGCGGTAAGTACATCCAAACTATACCAACGTCGGTCACCTTATCGTGATGTAGGTTCCAGTCATGCGTAAAACACGAACATTTGAGTTTTAGATATAATGAGCAACCTGTTTCATACATCGTAAAGTATTGTTTGTCGCCTACGTGAGATTTAACGGTGATACCGATACGAAAATGTGAAGGCTATTTGGAACTATTATACGCTCTAATACACCACCATTAAGATTCTGCATACTTCAATCCAGTTTATTCTCACAAAAGCTAACCCCTCGCAATTTAGAATTTTTTTGCTGCTTAAAATATATAGATACTCAAGTTGAGCTTTACCTGAGACCTCTCAATAAGTAACGCAGTTACATTTAATTCTATATTTACGAATATCCAGGGAAATTAAAAAGAAGCCATTTTGGTAGGTCATCGGTAGCAAACCTCTCATTAGAGATAAAATGTAGCACACATAATTATCGGTAAAACACAGAAAATCTTTCATGGAAACAAAAACCTATATACTTTTGTCTTTACTTCCCATATAAACAAGAATTCTTTTCTAGCTTTACGTTCATGCATTAGGTGAGCTGAAACGAAGGTAAACGGTGGGACAAAATAGAGAAATTTCCCAAACTTGGTTTCAACTGCTTGAGCAGGGATATCGTACGCTTTACATAAAAATGGCTGATCCTATTTTTTCTGTGAAACACTAATTAACTGTAAGGATATCTTTTAACTTTCAGGTACCACGTGAAAAAGTTAATACTTCTTATTCAGTATGCCCATTTTACTTTTCTTTGTACGGGACAAGCTATTAATAGGTAAATAATTTTTTTTTGTCAAGATTAACCGAGAAAATCATCTTTCTAGATAGAGTCAAGAAATAAAATATATTAACTTGATAATAGAACAGAGAGATATCAGCCACGCGTAAAAATATAGACCCAATCTACCAATTGTATTACATTGGAGACAAATCTTAATATCAAGAAAAAAATTAGGATTAACCCCGTGATCAATGATTTTCTTCCTGTATTAAGGACGAGCAAGTCACATTTATAACTGAAATTAGAATATACACAAAGGTTATGCGATTTTTTAACGCTGGTGCAGATGTTCTCACTCGCCGCCTTATTATTGAAGTGATGTAATCTGAATTTTATTCTTTAATATATAAATCTGTTTGTGGGCTAGTTTTAATATTAGTAATGTACGCTCATTATAAGTTTTCCTCTTAAATCTAAAAATATGATATTTTGATCGTTTGTCCAATAGATATAGATTGAACCATCCCATACTGACTCTGTGGATAAAATATTATAAGTAACCTGTGAATAAATCCTATAATATACATTATCAACTAACCAATATAATTTATTAAAATGTAAAATTATATCCAAACGAAAAATTGATAATGAAACATTCTACTTCAAATTGGCTCGCATGCCATATCTTTTAATCTTGACAGTTACAAAATCCAAAAATTAATAATTTACAATATTTATTTATAGGCTCTGTAAAAATATATTTGGGGTTTTTCGAATAAAATCAGTTACCTTTGTGGGCTCCATCGCTACGAAATTCTGTTGTATCCTGAAATGAGGTGATTAATATTATTCACATTTATGAAGTTAACAGTACAGATAAATCGGACATAATCAATTCCGTCTGGATATTAACTCCTCTGAAGTTAGATTACATATATATAACATCCCACCCTTTTATGAGGATATTTTTCTTAATTTGGGACAGCTCACGACAGAACGTCAGGGTATCATATACAATCAAACGATAGTTTAGGTCGTCCCAATACAAATTATTCTGCGTGTAATTAAGGGAATATTACAATTTACTTAATTACCACTTTATATACTCGTCAAAGTAAGGAATCGTTGGAAAGGTTAAATTTAAAAAAATATAAAATTATTCTGAATGAAATCGCTGTATTGTATTCAAATGAACCACCCAATGTTATTTATCCTAGAAATATGATTTACACTAGTAGAATAATAATACACAAAAAACAACAATAGAACTCATGTACACTATTGTAACACTTTTAAATATTAACCCAGTTATATCGAAATTTTTAAATTAAATACTGTAGTTTTTCCTATTTATTTGGGGATGAAGATCAGAAATATTATCTCAAAAGTTTGAAAATTAATAAAATAACTTTTATTTAGTTATTTTATAATAATATATATACAAAAATGTTATTAAATAAGGAATCAAAACAAATTAAATTTTTTTAGTGTGGTTTCGACTCTTTACACTTTATGTTGATCATATACAGATCAGTCACATCGACCTATCAGGGATAATGAGCCCAACTACAGGACATTATATTGGCATAAAAACTTATGTAAGATAAACAATGGATGTTGAAATGTAACAAATAAAGCACGTCGGGAACTATCGTCTCGTATGGACGTCTCGCTGTGCAAATTCAAAATCTTCAGACTCAGGCAATTGTCCGTTCACAGTTCTGCACAGCTCTGGGATGAATCTCTACGATATTCCCAATCAATTACGGATCTCCATTATGCTTCAATTTCCTTACCACGACTGGTTCTTCCACTTTTCTATTAGTTCTACAAAGACACGGCTCTCTTATTGCTTCTTAATCACCGCCATCAGTTCCGAAGTTCCGCTCAACAATCCTCTTTACCGCATGAAAAGATAAAGAAAACTAGGATTGTGAACGCCACTGCTGCCCAATAACGACAGTCTACGATAACTAACTGCGGCTGGAAAACGTAGTAATATAATATTTTTAGTTGTTGGTTGACACGAAATAGTTGCTTATATACTTCTTCTAAATTATCGTATACAAAGTAAGAGATGGTTGGAAATGTTAAATTTAAATAAAATATACAATTTCTCTGAATGAAATCACTATATTGTATTCAAATAAACCACCCAATTTTATTTATCGTAGAAGTATGATTTACACTAGTAGAATAATAAAAAAGATAACTCATGAACTAAATTTTGAAATGTGAGTTTAACTCAGCTATAACTCAATTTGTAAAATAATTTATACAATAAATTCACGACACAAATTTATTTCTCATACACAAACAAATGAACAGGTTTAGATTAAGGGATTATAATCACGTAGGTTAATATAGCGTCCACATGCATGTTCACTCGTATTAATGTTTATAAAGAATAATATACCAAATATAGTCATACTTGCAATGGAAAGTTACAGATTTTCCATCACATTTGAGTATCAAACGTTCTTTTATTATTCAACGAAGTCGGGTTGATGTATAGAACGGACTTACAATTTGATATCTTTCGCCTCCACGTCCACGCGTAGGTCCTGTGTATTCGATTCGTGGGAACGGAATCAGGGCAGGCGATGAACACGAGTGGGACAAGGTGCTGCAAGACACGAATCTTGTCTCTGAATTATGCAAGACTCCTAAGTCGTATCCGTTTTCGACACACTGCCCCCGAATGCCAATAAGATGCAATAAGAATATGCCCAAGAAATGTGAACTGATTCTGTAGTATGTAGTTGCCCCAGTGAAGATGTGTCATGGTGGAGTGTCTGTTTAAACAATTGAATTAATTTGTTTTACGTTACGAGCATTGTTGATGTGGCCAATGATTGTTGTACACCAAAGCATAGACAATAAATTATTCTAAAACGGACTTTATTTTAGTATTATCTTTTCCCACAGACGTGAATTAATTTGTTAATTTTAATCATAGATAATAAACCCTGTTTATTCTTGGAATCTCGAGAAAATAAAAAATTAATTAATTAATTAAATGCATACAATAATAAAGTGAATTTACATGACGTTATAATATATATAAGCTTAAGGTAAAACTTTCAAATGTGTTAAAAGCATTGAACAGACTATATAACTATAGCACCTTTAATTTTATTTTTAAAAAGATAATTATTACTGGATAATTGTTGCAATTACGCCTATAAATAACCAAATGATTTCTGCTACTATAATTTTATTTTGATTCGGATTGTCTGTAATTCAATTTTGAGCGCCTGTTGTGATGTCTTAGTCTTATTTCTGTGTTTAGGGACAAGAGGCAAGCAGATCAAGCGCTGGCGCATTACTTAACAAAGATATCCCTCTCTCAGCTAAGCGGAAGAGCGAAACAAGTTCCTCCCGCCTACGGGATAGTCAACCCTCATGACATGTGAGTATGGTACACACATACATCCTGGATTTAGTCACCTTCGAATGATAGTATAACTAACCCTTAAAATATGCGCTAGGTTATCTACTATTAATCTTGAGATCTATATACAACACATTTTTTAAATATTTACGCCTCATAATTAAATAATATATTTGTGATATCAAAAAGGTTTTCTGCAATGAATTTGAACTGTAATTTAACTTTAAACTTGAAATATTATTATAATTCCTTTAATTTCATGCATAACCATAAACTGACTACATTATATATTTTAATTGTTCCTAACTATTTGAGATGTTGGGAAATTAATTTTTAAGCAATGTGAAGGTATTTATAATCTCTCATTTAATATTTTTGCATAGAATCTGCATTTAATGTTAATATTGTATGCGAATATTTTAATCAATATAATTATTGTAAAACCATTTCAATTCCCTTTAAAAACATAAAATAGGTGACGTTTATTCTTCTAATGCATAATTTTGAGATTTAGTATCAATGTATTCTAACACTTAAAAATATAGTTTAGGTACGTAGTGTCACTCATCAAAAATTGGAATAATTTACAAAAACGGGTGCTGGAAAAATAATTATCCACATTATATAATTTTTTATTGATTGTATTTTTTTTTATCAAAAGAATTGTTATACAAAGAAAAGTGACTAAAATTTGGGAACTTATTAACAAAGACTAACAGAAAAGCAGTTTCCTCATTTATTGAACCTGTTTCCATACTGGGAAAAGTAAATGAAGATGAAATATAAATAATACATATTCAAATGCTTCTCCTCTAGTCTTGATTCCTCACCATCAAAATACTTACAATCGTTTTCGAAACAAAGACCAACATTTTTTTCAGATGAATTATACAGACTAAGAATAATACTGAACTCAATTCCTATAATGATTACCCTCATTCATTGAGGAAAATTGTGTGTAGTTTTCTTTCATAACAAAAAGAAAAGGTTGATTTGACAGTTACTATGCCTATATTTATTTTAATGCAATATACTAATTTATCGTTTTTAACCTCTCTTTATTTCCAGTGGTCGGAAGAGGTCATCTAACGATTTTGCGCTGAGAAATCAAGGACAATTGTCGCCCGGTTCTTTGGAAAATCCTAGTGACGAATTTCCTCAATGGTGGCCTCAACAGAACGGCGTGATGATTCCTTAAAGATCATCGTGAAGAACGACTAAAAGAATCATAAAATCAGCTTGTTCATCTTATTCAGTAAATTTGGTCGTGCTTAAATTGCAAGAATATTCAAAAGGAATAAAATAATCCTACTAAGATAAAATTATACTGCCGCCTTTCAAAATCTGTAAGGAAAAATGTGAAATTTAGACTATAAAACGTCATTTCTTGTTTAATTATATATAACAGATAAGATACATTCTTATGCGTACATAATATTGAAAATATTCTTCACCTTAAAACAATAAGAAAAATTTTGTATTATATATTTCCCAATTTCCATCAAGGAAATGTATTAGTACCATGTCTATACATACATGTAATGAAGAATGACAAATAAAACACAAGCTTAATTAATTATTCCTTAATTGTAACTATGGTCTTAAAGGTCCACATTTCATTACAACGAACAATATAAATAAATATATTACCAAATCAAAAAATTTTATATGTATTTAAAATAAAGTTAGGAAATTAATGAAAGCTAATATCTAAACACAAAATTATAAAATTAGCTAAACAAAGCTACTTTCAATACGGATAAACGCGTAAAAACAATAACTATTACGCATAGTTTTGTATCTGCGAAGTAATGGAGGTTTATAGAAGTATATTGACAATTAATTATTCAGAATAAGATAAAATAGCCAAATACGGACAAAAGTAGTGATTATATAAACAACACACAACGTTTCTGGAAACGTTGCGACTTTCTTCAGGTGGCAAAAAAACACAAGTCAAGAGAAATGCAACTGTACATTACAGTAGACAAACTCAAAACCTTTTTCCAAAACGATTTTTATTTTTGACAGAAACAAGTCGTAAAATATTCCTTTTCTATTTCTTCACTATTTAGATAATTTAGGGATGCAACTTATGATTTTTTTAAAAAACAACGCCGCATATATGTACATGACATAGCAAGATCAGAACATCTGCTGTGAGTTTATGACAAAGAAGATCCAACTTCACTAACTGCTTCCTCGATACTTTTTTTACCTTGGATGTGCTGTAGGATTCCCATTGACAGTGTAATCTATTTCATCGAATTTTATGGCCTAAGACTTAATCGCACATTACAGAGACAATAAATTTGGTCATGCAATTCTAATACTAAGCCAAAATTCAATGTCGATAACTTAATTTTTTAGAAATATTACTCACAGAAACGATCCATCGTTACTGAATTTCCAATAACACATAGTCCTCCTGCACTCCGTTTACAAGAATTGGTGATTTTAAACAAATAATCTTTATGACTCATCCGGTATGTGTTATTACATTGTTTACCATACTTTAGTAACGGATAAAATACTGTCGGAATGCTCTACTTTTTTCATTGCGCATGTATGCAACGTCTTCATTCATTATTTTCCTTCCAACATATACGAAATAATATTTCAAAAGCTTTAAGCCTCCAATATATCAGACTTCACATATAAATTGTAAAATTTACTATTATGAATTTATTGCATTAATTATTTATAATTAATTGGCTGGGGTTTTTTAAATTAATAAGTTCAAAACAACACATTTACTAACACAAAATTTAAAAATACAAATGTTATAATGGCTCAAAATTCTGATGTTAATTAAAAACAAAATAGTAGAAGGTTCTAGCTCAGTGTAAAGTCGGTAGACATGAAAACACTTTTTCCATTAGGTAGTTAAGTACCTTCAGAAATTGCAGGCTGAACTCTACAGCAATAACAATCTCGTTTTTCACCTTCCACTGCATATAAAGTAAATTAGCACCCTCTTACTTTTAGTGATCTCTGATCTCGAAACGACGTACGGCAAGCAGACAGGATCTTCACAGCTGATGAGGAACTCTCGCGGGAGAGCGTTTTTCTGCCACTTAACCTCATACTCGACAATTAGAATTTACGCTCCACTTCCCTTGATTGTCGCTTCCGATTATTAACTAGCATTTTTTATTACAATAATTAAAATGCAGAATTTAACAGTAATAAATATAACTTATGCAAAATAAAGAGTTTTCAATAATGAACAAAATAAATCCGTCGTTAAATACTCAATTTAAATATTTTGCAGGAGTTAATGCGTCGATAACAGTTTATAATTACAATACAAGTGTTTGAAAATAACTTCCTTCATTCTTGTAGATTTAACAATATTAAAATACATGAAACCAATAATTATATCAAATTAACTTCATTACTATATATATATATATATATATATATATATATATATATATATATATATCGCATACAGTATACCACACATGTAGCTTCTGAAATTCGTCATCAATATTAATTATGTTGAAAACTTGTGTTACGTATTGCTCTCCAAACGTAAAACTATTAAACTCTTTGAATTGAGTCAGAAGCAGTTTCTATATTGTGAACGATCGAAGACCATTGAGAACTTAGTGCAGAAGAACAAAGGGCTTCCTGAAATCAATTACCACACAAACAAACTTGTTTCGCTGGCAATTCTAGTACTCAGGGTACTGCCACAATACGTCAAGCAGATTGGAATAAAGTAAAATAAAATTCATAATAACAAAAATATTCAAATACAGACACAAGAAAAACACAGCGTAATCTATAAGTGCCATAAGTTAAATAAGTGTGACTACACATACCAAATGTAAATACCGATAAAATATATCTATTTACAGTTGAGGAGACATGTGAGAGACGATTCAATAGAAGTTGGCCAGATATTATAAAATATAATAAAACATTTATTACCTGAAAATTTCTCACCCAATCAGTTCATGCATTTACAGACAAGATGATCAATTTCAGTCTTGAAAATGCTTGAGGGTTATACACCCAACCAGTTCTTTGCGTAGTCCCACACTTCTTCGTTCTACGAAAACCAACATCCACGAATATCTTTCTTCAATTTAGTTTTGAAATTTCTGGACAATGGTGAGGTAGTATTGTTATAAGTATTAATCATTCGAATGATAAATGTCGAGATAGCTTATGATTGTATTTCTCACGGAGTTGACTGTATGTGAACAGGCATTATCATGCAGACGTACAACGCCATTCTATAGCATTCCACCATTTTTTGTACTTCTAATAGCAATAACTTAGTGAAATAAAATTAATCATATCTACTCAAAGCACTCAAGGAAAGCCTTGAAAAAGACCAGATCAAACTGAAATTCAAACATGTATTCATATTATTGATTCCACATTGTAGTTTCAATCAGTATGCAGTGTAAATAATTGACACATTTTAGGTGAATCACATATTCCAAAATAGGCACAAAATTTCATATTGATAATCTATTAATTTGCTACATGCAATTTTGCTCAATTATTTTATTATAACCTCAATTTTCCACTAATACAAATTCTATTTTTACTCATTTTTATTTTTATATATGATAATTTTTTTTTATTAAACAATAATAATGTTTTGTAAAGTTTCAGCATAAAGCTGTGTATTGACAGTTGTCTCATGTTCGAGAAATTCAAAGAAGAATATCCGCACTCGTGTCTATAGAGTCTTTTTTTCAGTAGATAGAACCCATATACAATATTTACATTGTTTACTGTCGTTTACACTACGGTTCAAAATTGTTACACCACAATTCGTCCTCAGTGTTGCATACTCTTTCTCGTTGCATTGTTATATACGTCCATAGTGCACCGCCACCCGCTTTATCGCGGCAGCCAAGTAGGGAACAAATGCAGGGAGAAATGTACGCTCATGGCCATAGTGCGCCTGCTTCAACCTGCTTAAACCGAATTTACCCGCGTTTACCGGAATTCATTATTGTTTCTTTTCTCGCTTCACCCGCTCGATCAGTTTGCCGTAGAATTTCCGACGCAGATGTTCTTTTGTTTTCTTTAAGTAAATATTAATTTGAAAGGCGCGATGAAGTGGAATAAAGATATTATAATTTCTAAACTGTTTTTAAAAATTGAAACGAAAAAATTTCCGTCTGATTCAAATCTTATAAATAAATAAGAGTGTATGTATGTTTGTATGTTTGTTTGTTTGTATGTTTGTATGTTCGTTATACAAATCTACACCGGTAGAGCAAAATTTCACCAAATTTCGTACACGTGTTCTTTACGACCAGGAAACAAACACTGTCGGGGTGAGACATGTCTACCACCCCCAGAAGCGGGGGTGCACGGGGGTTGAAATATTTAAACATGCTAAAACAGCCGATATTTTAGTCGGATAATAATTTTTAGGGGTCCAAGATATTGATGGTGTTTCTACCGATGTTTTCTGAATATAATTTTCATCCCCTACACCCTGGGAAAAGGGCACCCTTAGGGTTTGGGGTGGAGAATACAAATCTATACCGGTGGATCAAATTTCACCAAATTTCGTACACGTGTTCTTTACGACCAGGAAAACAACATTGTCGGGGTGAGACGCGCCTACCACCCCCAGAAGCGGGGGTGGACGGGGGTGGAAATATTTGAACATGCTAAAACAGTCGATATTTCAGTCGGATAAATATTTTTAGGGGTCAAAGATATTTATAGTCTTTCCACTGATGGTATCTGAATATAATTTTCAACCTCTACACCCTGGGGAAAGAGCACTCCTAGCGTTTGGGGTGGAGAATACAAATCTACACCGCTGAAGCAAATTTCACCAAATTTCGTACACGGGTTCTTTGCGACCAGGAAAACAACACTGTCGGGGTGAGACGCGTCTACCAACCCCAGAAGTGGGGGTGGACGGGGATTGAAAAACTTAAACATGCTAAAACAGCAGGTATTACATTTGGATAAATATTTTCGGGATCAAAGATATTGATTGTGTTTCTACCGATGTTATCTGAATATAATATTCATCTCCTACGCCCTGGGAAAAGGGCACCCTTAGGGTTTGGGGTGGAGTTGCTTTACAGAAAAATAACGCGAATACAACCGAGTTTGGAGTCAAATCGAAGGTTATGGATGTCAGTGAGTTTACTTCGGATAAATATTTTTAATTGCCCATTTAACCCGAAAGGGTGGGGGTTGGAAGAGAAGATAAATAGTCAGTTCTTGCGCATTCTTGGAGGAGAATTACATGAATACTATTTCAACGGATGTTGTTGAAAATATAAATCCCTTTAGACATTAGTGGTGAGCTTGCATAGAGCTGGGGGTGAGAATTGTCTATTATTCTAAAACTGCCAAAATGTTATGTGTTTATGGGTAAACTAGATTGATAGTGTTTCTACCGATGTGATATGAGTGAAAATTCAACACTTTCCACCACGGGAAAGTAGCAGATTTAGGGGTAGTGTTGTTCATACTATTTAACCGATGTTGTTTCCATTAATAACTACGTTTAATCAAAAATAAAAGTGTTTCAGAACCATTGCTTTTTATACTCTTTTAAAAAGTTTTTATATTATCTTATAAATAAAAATGAGTGTATGTATGTATGTTTGTATGTTTGTATATTTGTATATTTGTATGTTTGTATATGTGTATGTTCGTTATACAAATCTACACCGCTGGAGAAAATTTCACCAAATTTCGTACAGGTGTTCTTTGCGACCAGGAAACAAACACTGTCGGGGTGACACGCGTCTACCACCCCCAGAAGCGGGGGTGGAAATATTTAAACATGCTAAAACAGTCGATATTTCAGTCGGATAAATATTTTTAGGGGTCACAGATATTGATAGTGTTTCTACCGACTGTTGGGGTGAGACGCGTCTACCATCCTCAGAAGTGGGTCGGGATTATCAGTAGAGCACTTTTAGGTGTTGGGTGGAGGAACGCTGCAATAAAATAACGCGAATACAACCGAGATTGGAGTCAAATCCAAGGTTAAGGATGTCGTCCAGTTCAATTATAGCATCAAATTGCCCATTTAGCCCCGAGGGGGGGAGTGGATGGGATGGAAATTTTCTAACATGTTAAATCATCGATATTAGCGTGGAATAAATAAATGCCCGGACCATTGACGTTGATAGTATTTCTACCGATGTTGTTTGTAGGCATGATAGGGGTGGGGCTGGAGGGGATTTCCTTGAAAATAACGGAAAAACAACTGAGATTCGAGTTTAATCGAAGGTAATGGATGTCCCTGAATTTATTTATGACAATCTGGACAACGCGCAGGTATCGGCTGGGTTGGGATGAGTTGACCGGCTGTTTTTTGCGTCGATTAAATACATTTCGGGATGAATTACATTAAAAAATTTCTATACATGTTCTCTGTGTATAATTTCAACCCCTTTCGGACTCGGGAGGGTGCACCTTTAAGGGTGGGCGTGAAGTAGCATTACATAAAAAGAAACCAGAAACTATCGGGATTGTCACTGAGTTTAATTATGACATTAAACTTGACCGATTAAGTCCCCGAAGCGGGAGTGGTCGGGGGTGAAAATTTTCAAACATGTTAAACGGTCGATATTTGCGATAATTATTTCCTGGGGTTAATTACTTTAGTAGTATTTATACCGATGTTGTTTGTGTATAGTTTAACCCCTGTGAGGGGAGCAAGTTTAGGGGTGGGGTGGAGGTACGTTAAATAAAAACCCGCAAAAACAACCGAGATTCGAATCAATTCAGAGACTATGAATGTCGCTGAATCTAATTGTGACAACCTTGGTTAAGTGACGGGTTTGGGAGGTGTTGGGCGGGGGAATAAATTTTCAGACAATGTAATCGGCCGATTTTTGCGTGGAATACATTCTTTTTCATTATCGCATATTTGTGGGGGTGGTCATCTTCTAACAGTTAAAATTGGTCAATGACTTCATCCTTCTTCGGCATGGAAGGTGAGCACATTTAGGGGGATAGGGTTCGAGGAGCTTTACATAAAAATAGCGCAAAAGTAACCAAAATTGGAGTCTTATCTATGGTTATAGGTAAATGACATCTCGGGCAACGCCGGGCACCCAGCTAGTTAATAATAAAAAAGATAGCCAAATACAGACAAAATATGTGATAATATAAATATCCGACAACGTTTCCGGGATCATTGTCGCTTTTGAAAATGAGTTATATGAGACGAACGGTTGAACGGTCACGCAAACCGCAATATAGTGGACAAAGCGTGGCAGAAGATACCTATCAAAATGGATGTAGAAGACGGTAATTGAGATATTAACAAAACTTATAATAATTTGTTGTACATATGCATAAAATTATGGCTGCAACAAATTATTACTACACCCGAAAATCTTGTTCCTTATTTATGTAGTTACTGTCCAACATGGTAGTCATGTAAGCTTGTGTATGTTATTATTTTCTAGATTTAAATGATAATTTCACGACGAGACCTATTAATTTCATAAAATTTCTTGTTTAAGTTTATAATGAACATTATCGCTCCCTAATAATACACACAATAGATCCTCTCGGAATGGCTCTGAGACGGAGCGACCTGCACCTGCTACAAGCGAGCAGGTTGACGAAGCGGTAGGGTCTGCCGCGGATTAAAGCCGGCAATCGAGAAGCGAGAGGCGGTGCACTGTGGACGTACCCTTAGAAGTGGCCCAGTGAAGCAGATATTCGGTTTGTTTTTTTGTTGCTCCGTCAACTAAGGGGGAATTGGAAGTGTTTCTTCAAAAATGCCGTGTACTGATACTTATCCCACCACAGGACAACGGCCATCGATAATTATAGCTGGAGTGATGAAACGATGTCCTCCATCGTCTTTCAGTGACCAATGTCTCTCGTAGTATCTCTTGTGCCATTCCAGTACACGCGAAATGACATTCTGTCTTCGTCGTAAACTGATGACATACAACGATGAGTTTTTCGTCCTCCTACTCATCCATAAGTAAAAAAATCGCAATCGCCATTACTTGCCCTCATTGGCAAGCAAACGTGATTCTAACCTCACTTGCAGCGCAACAAACTAACAATTGGTGTTGTGCACACGTTGTAACTGTACTTTTGCCACCACATTAAATTTTAATAATAAAATTCCAGAGATACCAACTTTCGTGCTTTTAGAGTTCATGCATGGTGATGCGTTTTTTTTACTGGTCCTCATTTTATTCTAGAACTTTATTTTTTTAAATATTTATGACTGAAATTATTAAATAAAAATAGAAAAATATCGGAAAGAAGAAGAACATGTTGACAGACTATATATAGGGATAATTGACATAGTGGCCACTCCCCAATTATATATTATGAAAGGGACTAAACGAGGGAATACGGAAAGGAAAAGCAAGGTAACCACCAATGGTTAACTAGGGCCTCTGTGCTATGGTTTAAAGATCCTACCCAGAATGTCACCTAAAAGTGTTTCTGGGAAATTACTTGCATCAGTTAGATCGTGCATTGGTTACTTGTCCCAAGCCCTTCGGATGGCAGGAGAGGGGTTTTCTGTGGGGACGCAGCATTCCCGTCTCCGTGAATTGGCCAGTTTAGGAGACAGCTGGAAACATTGTCCTTAAATTTACAAAAGTTTCTGGTGATATTGTTTAACGAACACCGCTAAAACGGCCGAATTATATTTGTGTAGATTAAATAATTTTCGGGGTCAATAAGATTGATAGTGTTTCTACCTATGTTTTTTGTGTGTAATTGCTTTCGGCAAGGAAGGGGAGAATTTTTAGGGATAGGAGTGGAGGGCGTTTAATAAAAGTAACGCGAAAACAAACGATATAGGTGTTGAATCCGGGGTTGTGGATGTCGCTGAGTTTAATTATGACCTTCAACTTTCTGGAAAAGTTGTACTTCAACCCGTTATAGTAGGGGTGGATGGGGAAAACAATGTTCAGTGAACAATCTAAAACACGTGCAGCGAATTGCACCAAATTTTACAGATGTTACACACGATATGAAACAAACACTGGATCGGTAAAGGACCCCTATTACCTATAAATGTGGGGTGGCATTTTAAATAGATTGTAAATTACACTGACGATTTTTGACTATTAAAGTACCGGGATATTTTTAACTCTCTTAAGGTACCACGAGTATTTTAGACGCTTTTAAGGTAACGGAAATATTTTTCACGAAACCGGCAGTACTTTTTACACACTAAATATAAAAGAAGTAATTTTGTATATCTTAGGCTAAAGGGAATATTTCTGAATCTGTTAATTTAATGTTAATATTCTTGACTTGACCGGGTGTATTTTTGTCTCGTTAGAGGCACTGGAAGTATTTATGGTAGCCTGAGTATTTCTGTCTCTTAAGGTACTGGGATTATTTTTCACTCTCGTAAAAGTATGGGGGGGTTTTCTGACTGTATTAGGGTACTGAGTATATTTTTAACTCTCTCAGCACACCGGGAGTATTTTTCAGGCTTTTATGGTACCAAAAGTACATTTAAAATGCCCAGGATAAAAAACTGCAGTAGGTATAATAATGAAATTGCACCACATCTCAAAGAATTTATTTAATAATTATCGGTAAACCTATACACGTGAACCATTTGTAGCAAGAAGAATATCCCGACTGTATTAACTTCTAGCCATGTTCTTCGTAACAATACGCTTCAACATATCCGCAGTCCTAATTCTGCAATTCGAAACATTTTCGAGTTAATATCGTGCAACTTTACTTCACTTTATTACTCGTCGCACTGTATCAAAATACTGTTTATCCGCTTCCCTGACTCACTTCGTACAATATTCGATAATTTAACTGGCACAGACTGTGCTCTCAGAAATCTCATGAATAGTCTCCGGAAATAGGCAAATTCGGCGTTATTCTAAGAAATTCGAGTTTCAGGAACCTATGAGATAAACAAATTTGAATTTCGTGGGCTTACATCTGATCGACCCCTTTGATCGAGTTACACCCATCCTGAGTAAAAACGAGACAAGTTACGACAAACTCGCCTCAATTCAACATCAAGCTGAATATGGCACTTTAAAACTAATAAAATTACATTTATAACAATTTAAATATTTCTTGAAACAAATTAACACATTTGTCCTTGATAATTAACTGTTCGTATCACAACTAATTTACGTAGAAAAATTCTATTAAATCATATTACATAAAAACTAAACTAATATAACAATTTAATAACTTATTTATAGCCATAAAATTAATTAATAAATTTTCTTCCAATCATAAAAAATTATGTACGTATCACAGATTAACTTATAATTAAAGTACTTAATCAACTACTTCCAAACATTTTATTGTCCTCATGAACTCATTAATCATTCAAATTCCACTTGTATTTATGGCCGAATCTGCACATTCCGTCGCAATATATATAATGTGGTGATGAAGTTGTATAAATGATTAAACAATAATACATGATACAGTTGCTAGAACTAAATGATGTAAATCTCTACGGTATTAGGGCATCGCTCAGCTTTCTATCGTCGCCTCTCATGTACACAGGATGCAAGCCCTTCCGATTTGCAAGGATGCTCAGAATTACTAAAACACAGTTCTTCCCACAGATGACGATATTAACAAAATATTTTTGTGATAAAGAACGAATTATAGGAGATGTTTGAATTCACCACACAAATTGCAAGCGAAAATTTTATTTTACAAAATAAATTACAGTCTAGAGTTAAGGCACCTTGTCCTGTTTTGAGAGGTGTATGTTCCGGGGTCGCAGACCTTGGGCATACGGTAAGAGTTGTCCGCTATTTCTATTCGAATATTCGGCCAGCTGCCTCCTAAACTGGTCAAGGCACAAACAGGGGAAAGCTGCGACCCCACAGCTAACCCCTCTCCCGCCATCGGAAGGACGTGGGACAAGTACCAAATGCCCGACCTACCTGATGCAGGTTTTTCTAGGTTTTCCCTGCATCACTTTTAGGCGAATTGCCGGGTAGGATCCTTAAACCACAGCCCGGGGGCCCTAGTTAACCCTTGGCTACCTTCCTCTACCCTTCCGCATCCCCCTTTTAGATCCCTTCCTATGATATTAAAGGGGAGTTGCCACCATGTAGCCTGTTACCCTAAAAAAATAAAATAAAATAAAACTATTATACATACCACAGGACGATGGCAAATTGAACAGCCAGAGCAAAAATAATCAGAAAAAATTATTTACACACACTTCAATCAGCAGGGTGATGTGATTAAGTTTGATTAGTAAAAAGTCTGAGATCGAAACTGAACTGAATTGTTTACAAACAGTATTAGCTATTTCGGTATGAGAAACTATTTACCACCCTTCCGACGGATATCAAAGCACTTATAGCCATAAAATATTAATTTAAATATATCATATTGTGTGGTGCGTACTGCGTACAACTCAATTAATTAATTTGTTAATCAGTCCGTAAAAAGTTGAGTTAAACTTCCATTCCTCAGATAAGGAATTTCATTATTAAGATCTTAGTAATTGTAAGACTTATTAATTATCTGTAATTCATATTTTGTCTTCTTTCTTATTCCATATTTGCCTTACGCCAACTAATCACTACTCTGAGAGTAACGAAAGCATTTAACACAAGTTGAATTAAATATATTTAAAATATCATTACACATAATATTTTGCTCTAAAATGTGATTAACTTCGTGTATCAAATTTTTGCATTTATTTAACGACTAGCTGGGTGCACAGCGATGGCCGGGTATTTATTTATATTAGCCCGTAAAAGTATTTAATTGGACACTAATCTCTTGGTCAACACGAGATTTAACCAGCAGCGAGAGTGTCTCTTTTTTATTACCTGTGCCGACAGAAAGTTAACTTCATCATTATCTGTATGCTGGCATCTACTACGTTAAGAGAATCAATAATACTCTCGGTAACTTAAGACAGACAAAAATAGTCCCAGTGCCCAAATAGTGAAAAATACTTTCGCCCCCTCACCCACCCTTATGTGTGCTACGGGTGTTTAACCCATCCCATGCTCTTTGATCGTAAGTAACACGTGCATTAATTTTAGTAGGCGTTTAAGAATGTAATCGGAATATAATCAACCCCTTCCATCCCCTCTCCTTGGGTCTGTACTACAACCGAACTTTACTATTATATAACGATCTCCACTCCCATGCTGAAAGGGGTTGAAATTATACACTAACACCGGGAGAAACTCTGTTAATCTCATTGGCCCATAATAATTATTCTATGCAAGTATAGACCATTTTAGGAATTTATAAAAATGCACCCCCCCCCCCTCCCTGCAAGACTTACTTTCGACAGGCCGACAGAACCCTTCGCGGGCACGAACAATGTTTCATCGCAACCGATGAACGGTACAGGTTCTTAAACGGAACAAATATACTTCTAGTTACCATTGGTACATTGCTGAAGCAATGGTCTCGGTGGCGAATGGTCACGCGTGGCACCGCCGCCACTTTCCTATGGAGACTTCTTCTTCGACTGGGACTAGCAGATTTCCTGTCTGATCCCGACCAGTATGCCAACTACCCACAGAAGCAGCGGGTAAGGGTGAAAACAACCAACATGCACACCTACAGCAGTTCTAGTTCACTTTTTAATCAATAACTATGTAGTAATTCTTCTTAATTGGAAAATATGTTTTATTCTTCCAAACACCGAATCCTCACCAAAGTTTCCGGGAGAGCTTCAGACAACACCCATTCTTAATTTACTGAGGTGTTCCTGTCCGATACTACCATCTTAATTGCAGTGTAAAGATTTTCCATTCAACACAGCAAGCTCTAACATTCATTTAATTTCAGTTAATCAAAACATCATCTGTCGCGGATTGGGAGCCGGGCAGAGACGACATATGCAACGTTCTCAGCTCGATGTGAAGTAAGCTGCCCCTTAAAATAGCAACGTGAAGCTGCTTTGACCACACCTCCAGGTTACGGCTCCGTCACAGCGTTCAGGATGTAACAATTACTCCCACGCAGATTATCGCTTGGATGGCTCCGTCTCGCGTCGAAGCACCTCCCTCCAGTTTCCTACCTATGACTTTTTGAAACGTTTTAGGATTTTGTATTTCAATTCCTCTGATAAATGAAACAATTCAAAACTTTTCAAAATCCGAATCTGGTGGTTTAATGATCACGGCGGTAACCGTCGTGCGCGGTCTTCCTCGCTCACAAGTTCATTTCACTGTCCATATTGCTACCATGAGGGTTTCAGGATTCTGAGGAATTTACCAATCAAAATGATTTTATCATTTAGCGGCTTCAAAAACCGTTCAAATAAATTATCTGTTTTATAATTACCAATATTGTTTATTTTTAATTATTTTATACGTGGCTAAATGCGGAAAGTTTTGAACTAATATCAGTAACTTTATATTTACGACGTTTCTTTTGCCTCTCGGCAGGCCTTCTCAAGTACTCATTTCAATAAAAATTAGTACCGACGAGTAGGATGATGAAATTTATATGAAGCCAAAGGTCTTAATCACAAAGAAAAGGGTCATAGAACCTACTTAAAGGTTTTGTATGACTTCGTACATTTTACGTGAACTTATTAAGACTCTTCAAATGTCCCGCTCATTGTACTTCAGAAGGTCTGCCGATTAGCAAGAGAAACATCGTAAATGTAAAGTTACTAGTACTAGTTCAAAATTTGTCTACATTTGACCATATTCAAATTCTAATAGTTTTGTCTGTTTCATCCAACGTAAGAGTTTAGTCGTACCGCCTAGACAACAATGTTACATTGCCATTTTTGACTGTTGTTTGTAATCGTCACCAAACAATGCCTATCTGATCTTTACAATTACAATAAAATTTTACAGCAAGTTAATTTAAAATGCGAATACTGCAAAACAATTTATTATACATACCAGCGAAACATGTTTATTACAATATATATCGAATGATGCTTTGACCTGTCTTACTTCCTAGCTGGAAAAGGATTAGATTATCTAGTAATTCCGTTGTTATACAGCAGCTAAAGTAAAGGAAAGTAATAATATTGTGTGTGACCAATCATGAAATTTTTTAAAAGATTTAATCTTAAAATTATAGAATTTTTCATTACTTTTAGATTATTGAATTTTCCTACACGTGAAGAGATCTCAAATTAAAAAATTAGGGATGAAACGTGATGTATTATACTAAAATGTTCATTGTACATTTTATATTATTCAATGTAACATTCAACTCATTCATTTAATAAAATTGTTTCTGATTGGCCACACACATTTTCTATTATCAAAAATATTTCCATTTAAATAATTGAAAGTATATAAAAGTACTTCACTGATATAAATATTTTGAAAAGTGTCTAACACACAGAATAACGAGAGTAAACCGAAAAAGGTAATTAACTATGATTAAAGGAAAACGATTTGGGATGTATCATGTCTTTTAATGTACAATTAGTTTAATCTTATCTTTATTTCCAGAGTGATGTAACAAATAAAGTGATTAAAGATTTTGTGTATATGTTTACTGTAGACATGCACTTAATAATACCAGAATAATGTTGGTATATTACTTAAGACAAACCACACACGCGACGCAAAGAGAAAAAATTTATTCGCTATTATAAGTCGGTTGGAGTTCTGTACCTTTATTGCCAAATTAGTTTAACTTCCCCATATTTTTAATTTTTGCATTTTATAATAAACCAGTTGGGTGCACGGCGTTGCCCTGGTTGTCATAATTATACACAGAACATCTATATCCCCGGATTTGACTCCAATCATGGTTTTTTATGCGTTATTTTTATGCAACGCCCCTCCACCCCGACCCCTAAGGGTGCTTCCCCTCAAATACATAAAGTAATTTAAAGTATACACAAACAACATCTGTGGATGCACTATCAATCTCATTGAACTCGAAAAATATTTATTATATGCCATTATGTGCCGTTTAATATGTTTGTCCACCCCGACCCTGGGGGTTAAACGAGAAGTTGAATGTCATTATTAAACTCATCGTCATCCGCAACCAGGGTTGTTTTCCCGTTATTTATGAGTAAAGTCCCATCAACCCTTCCCATGCGGTTCAAACAAACATCGGGAGAAACACTATTAATCTCATTTACCCAGAAAATTATTTATTCGACACAATAAGCATGTTTTAAAATTTCCGCCCCCGTCCCTGGTGTTTTTTTTCCGGTTCTAAAGGAACATGCGAACAAATATTGATCAAATTTGCTCCACGGGGGTAGATTTGTATGCGTAACACACACACATACACACGTACATTCGATTTTATTTATTATAAGATGCGCAAAGATTAATTACTGTCTTCTCAGCGTGATACATTTAGAGAATTTTCGCTGTTTTTAAAATTTTGTATGCACATGGATTAAAATATCAAATAATTAAATTATGTGTTCCTCTTAAACTATTCTTAAGGGCCAAAAATTATATTCCAATGCAAAATCATCGGTTTGTTTTCCTTTAATTAAAAAAAAGGTGTAGTATAACAAAACTGTTTGATAAATACGGATTTTCTTGAAAAGTTTGGCGTATTTGGATAAGAATTAATTATTTTTAAATAAATACAAAATTATAGACCTAATAATGTTAATGAGAATTTTTTCTACAGACGTTATTTGCAATTTCCGGCCTTGTGGAAGGCTAATACGTAACATTTTCCGACAGAACCAGTTGGTAATTTTGAGTTGAAACTACACAGAAGCTTGAGATGATCAATTCATTTAGAGTATCGCCCACTCGTGTTTGGAATTGCAGACAATGGAAGTGTTCTGCTGATTGAAGTGGGGACGAAATATAAAGGCACCCTATCGGACGCGGAGTTCAGATCGCTCCTGCTCCAGCAACGATGTCTGCCTTGCCCAGAGCCGCTCTCTTCCTCGTCACCGTCCTCTTAACTAACTGTTTCATCGATGTCTGCTCGATGCCATACAGGTACGTAGGCTTAGCCATGTAATTGCTTTCCTTTCACTGTGATGGAATTTAGAGATATTTTAAATTTCCAGAAACCATTTTGAACCAATACTTTGGAATTATCCATCTAAAGATTGATGACAACGGTGCAGATTAAGTCAGAATAAAGTTATTTCATTTTTGTATTTGCTGACCTCATAAATGTGAAAATGCAGAGACAAGGCGAGTAGGGAAAGTTAATAAATTTTGAAAGTGATAGCAAACATGCAATATGGGGAAAAAAAGACCTACGTTCAGAAAGAGAATCGGTGGCCGTCGTTCAGTATATTATTTAATATTCCCTTAGGTCCTTCACACACATTGATGGCTGAACCAAGCCTGGATGATTGTTTCGCCTTCCTGATCTGGTATTTGAATCTCGCCTTCTAATTCTTCCGGTCAATGGAAATCCAAAATAATTCATAACTAAAATTGATAAGGCTACTATCATAAATAAAAAGATATTCGCCAGTTAAATAACTTATAATAAAGGCTTTGTTTTTTTATAAATATTTGTAACTATTTTTGGTCACAGCTAGTAAGATTATGTAATATACCATAAAGAGAATAAAATATAATACGATACATTTATGTCAGTATTCGTCGTTAGAATAAAAATTAAATATTTTCAAAGCACAGATGTCAAATCCAACGTTTTGCAAAATGCGTCAAGAAAGTTA
Source organism: Zhengitettix transpicula (assembly GCA_037074705.1). NCBI lineage: Eukaryota > Metazoa > Arthropoda > Insecta > Orthoptera > Tetrigidae > Zhengitettix > Zhengitettix transpicula. The sequence continues at coordinate 203,074,268 of CM073591.1, forward strand.
GTCGAGCACAGGATGTTTAATTGAATGAAAAAACTATTAACAATAAACATTAAAATAACGTACAATGAGTTACTAACAAATCCCTATCGAGTGATATTAATTTTATTTAAAAAGAAGAAATATACTGTGTTCTTGACTTCAAAATATCTTAACTAAATAAAATTAAGTTCATCCTTTCTTTGTTGATGAAAAATCTTTTGATTTGTCTCCAACTTACGCGTCTAGTTAATTTGTTTACCTAGAAATATTTCTGTAAATTGGTTACCAGATATACAACTAAGCAAAGCAGCTATACGAATTTGTAATCTAATATAAAGAATCAAAGTATCATCTAATGATAACGCACGGTTAAGTTTACTAATCAAGTCATTTTCTTTTTTGATTTTTTTCCCAGGGAGAAACGCTTCGCAGATCAACGACTGGCTCACATCCTCACAGAACTTTCTCTGGCGATTCTGGACGGCATGATTAGACGAACTCAATATGCTCACGGGATCGTAAACGTTTCTGAAATGTAATTACCAACTCATATTTCTACAAAAGTAAGATACTGATACGTATGATTAGGCGTGGCGAGAAAAAATTTCGTTTCAGACTAACAAGCATTCCTTAGATAAAACAAAAATTTATAAAGAATATTTTTTTTTGTATTTATAAATAACACTTTAATAATGGTAAAACATTCTATCGGTGTTAATTATGAATAGCTTTATATAAAAGTAATATAGATTATAGATGTGACGAGTGGCTATTTTGACAATGACAGGCTGCAAGAGGACCACGTCTTTGATATTAAACGAAAAATTAGAAAGGGGGATTTGGAAGGAAAAGAAAGTTGTCAATATTTAACTATATAGTTTAAGGATGATACTTGACAGTCGCATATTCTTGATAAGAGTTGTTAGTTGTTCCCATTGTAACAGTAGGCCAGCTGCCTCCTAAACTGGTCGAGGCAAGGAGATGCGAATGCTGCGTCCCCATAGCAAACCCCTCTCCCGCTATCTGAAAGACGTGGGACAAGTACCCAATGCCCGACCTACCTGATGCAGGTTTTCTAGGGTTTTTTAATTCATCACTTTTAGGTGAATGCCGGGTAGGATTCGTAATCTATAGCCCAGGGGCCCTAGTTAACCCTTGGATATCTTCCTCCACCCTTCCGCATCCCCTCTTTCAAATCATTTCCTATTCTAATAAAGGGGAGTTGCCACCACGTGGATTACCCTCATGTAGCCTGTTACACACACAAAAAAAGTTCCGGTTCTCGACCTTCCGATAACTAGAATTGGATTTGCTGTGCGGACCCAGCATTCTCGATTCTATGTCTCGGCCAGTTATGAAAGCAGTAGATTGCTCCAATGGAAACAGCGGGAAACTCTTGCCGAATGCCCATCATATGTGACCTAGGAGCATGCATATCTGAGACCAACCAAAGTGTCTCGTCTAAAGGGAACCTTAATTCAAACCCAAAGAGAGAAGAAAGCATGCCGTTAGTGTCGTCCTCCTCCCTCCTGTAAGGTTTAACCCGCGGGAGCTAGTCTCTGAGAGACCAGATATCGAACCCACAGGATGGGTCATACAGAGCAAGAGCCAACTCTGAATTTTACACTGATTCTAATAGCGATTCACAGATTTTACACTCTTGAAGTCCACCTTGATAGGCTCCCAGAAACTCGGATGATCCTACTTTCTGTCAGCTATATGATAACTGCTTGCCTTATATGAATCCTGTGATTCATAGATTTGCTAGTCTTTTTACCGCTTGGGACTTAAACTGCAACTTTACTATTCCTGGCTGGCTACAGACGTACACAGCTTTTACTTAGCAATATTTACGATTTAAATGCTTCCGTGAATGTTTTTACTTTGTCTTAAACTCACAACTTTGTTTAATAATACATTAAACAACGGCTAGTCTCTGCTCTAGAATCATTTGTTCCGTCCTCCGAAATGTCCCGTCACCAACTGAATTATCGTAGTCTCGAGTTTTAGAGCGAATACGCCATTTTTGACTTTCCGACAAAGTAACAGAGACTGGCTCCATTGTCGCTTTGGAAACTCCTGCCGCTACAATTAAATTTTATTAAAACCAATTAATGGCCTAATTAATTGGCATTACAATATATATATATATATATATATATATATATATATATATATATATTCATTTAGATAGGAAAGAGGCACAGAGAGAAGATGACTTACTTTAAATCGACAATTGGTGTAACTAAGCTGGGAATAAAGAATTTTGCTAATTCTAGAGATCCCAGACTTGTTATATCGGATGGTGAGCTCGAACGTCCCTAATTACAATTGTATTTTATGGGTAAATGGTTGAAGATAGAAACTTACAACAACGTTTATATGAAAGGAAAACTCCTCAAGTTTAGAATACAGTCGGTAGATTGTGCAAAGACACGGTTTCGTTATTCATTTATCAAAATGGCGACACCGCAGATGAAAGTGCAAACTGTTTTGTGGTACATAGCGTTTAAATTAATTTTTATAATTCAAAGGGTGTTTCGGTGAGTCTTTAACCATACTGCTCCAACTGCTAAAAGCATAAAGAAGTGGCACGATACACTTATAGTACAACTCCATTTCTTTCTCTGAGACAAGGATAAAGTTTACGCCAACCCAGTCAAAGACCTCAGTGATCTTGGTAAGCTATTCAGTCCATTTCAGAAGTCATGCTCCAACGTACTTGGCAAGATATTGTTCATCGCCTTGATATCGTCACAGTGACTGCTGGAGCTCGCATAGAAATGTGGTGATGTGCATATCAAAAACACTTTTATATAAACTTTGTTGTAAGTTTCTATCTTCAACCGTTTACTAGTCACATGCAATTCAAATTAGGGACACTCAAGCGGACCACCCTGTATATTCCTTCTCGTTGCTTCCTTCTATTTGTTTCTTAAAGTTTTGACGGTTCAACATCTGTGCGTCTATGCAGTCTCAACAGATAATTGGTCGCCCTCTCACAGAATATAACCCATAAATGTTTATGCTCACTTTTATAAAAGTTACTCATTTCGAAACTGTCTCATTAAGTTCCATGACGCTGAAAAATTGTTTGGCTTAAAATTTAATATTATTACTTAAATTAAAAATTGGTATTAAAGTGCCACTAGGAGGCTGTTGACTTTCATATATAAAATACACCATTTTCTCAACCATTAATTATATGTACTACTCTGTATTGTTATATTTATTTAGTACTTATTTTTGTCTATTTGGATGTTTATTTATCCAATTAGTATACCTTCCATTTAAACGTTTATTTCATGATTAAAAAGACACATATAAGCAGAAGCTTTCAATCTTTGGATCATAGACCTCTTTGAAAAACAAAATCAAAATAATTCAAGAGTTGAAGATGACTGATCTAAAACTTGTAAACTTCTGTTAATTAGTTGTAAGTTCTTAATCATCAAATAAATTTTAGAAGATGTAATTGATTACTGAAAATTGGTGAATTTTATATATGAGAGTCAACAGTCTCCAAGTGCCATTTTAATATAGTTTCTTAGGGAGAGCCAATTATATCCGCTTTCCGTGGAGAAGTATAAAAACTCCAACTCAGAGTCACGACGTAGAAGACTTGTAGTAATTGGAGTCCATGCCGCAGTATTGGTAAGGAAAATTAAGAATTTGGTGAAATAAAGTAACGTAAGTCAAAGTGAGATGGATCTTCACATGAAATGGTTTATAGTGGAACATTAATGGCTGACTCAATCACCTCGATGTATGTGGGTTGTTTTTAATTGAATAAGCAGCTGAATTTCATTTTGACTGGACAGAATGGTTTTGGAAGTTGTGAAAAGTAATATTTTGTTCTTTTCTCTTTAAATATTCAATTGTTTTGAATTTTGTTTTGACATATGACTGACTATCATCTAAAGATTGAAAGCTTCTGTTAATTATATGACTTTTTAACCATAATCGGTTAAAAGGTGTAACTGATGAATGAAAACAATTGTATATTTTATACATATAGTAATAATTTGCTAAATTTCTTGATTCTATGCTTGAGTTTTGCACTGAAGATTTTAATTCACTACTAACTGGTTTCTAAAAACCTAACGACACGAGAACATTTACTCATTTGTAAGGAAAATAATTCAATTCCGAATTCAAAATTTCTTGTTGCAGAGGCAAGCGAGCGTACGAATATAATGATGACAGCCGTCAAAACGCTCAGTACATTTCCGAACTGGAAGAAATTGAACAGCAGTTACGACAGTGGTTGAATGGCCTCAATGAGTACGCATAGGTAACACATTCGACAGCCACATGATTGGGAGGTTAACTAAATAATTATATTTCATCTTTAATTAGCTTAATAATTTTAAAAATTAATAAAATATATAAGTACTAAGTGCAGAAACACTTTTCTTAATTATATGGACCCACATTTTTTATTAGCCTCATAAAAATGGAAATTCCTTCAAACCATTTATGTAACTGTTGGAAAGTCACCGGCATACACGATCATCAGTTTCATTGCAAAAAATTTTTGATTAATATTCCCAACTTCAAAATATATAATTTAATTCATATATCACCTAATTATTAATTTAAAATTATTGAGTTGTTGTCAATGTGACCAAAAACTTCATTTGAATGTTCCAATATTATTTCGGACTATGATAAAGAGTAAACGTTAGGTCATCAGCGTTGAGTCATCCTCTTCAGGTAACATTATTTCTTTCATCCGACAACAGTAATTACTTGATCAACACACTGCCTTACTCTCGTATTCTTGTCCTCAACTGTACATTCATCTCTGAATTGATTCAACTCAGCTTTTTCACTTTGTGCCGTACCACTTTGGCTCTTCTTCTTGCTGTGTGTCCTAAATCAGACTCATTCCAGTCCTTATCAACGTTCTTCTGTAACACAACATTTCAAAGGTTCCAGAGTATTTTTTCAGGTCTTCCAACAGTCTATTGGCTTTAAAAATAATGGTGATGTGTACTCCAGACGCACACATACTTAAAATAAAATTCCACGATACTATTGCAATGGTAAAAACCAATAGCTTTTTCTTATAGAGTACTAGAAAGTATTTTTCTGATAATCATCAGTTGAGTTTTTACCACATTTGCATTTATACCAAACTTCTCTAGAAGTAAGTTGTTGATTCTGTCTGAAAGGCAGAACCTGCGAGGGATGTTCTATTGCAGGCAGAACCTTTTAGGAGAGACGGAGAGGGCTACCTTTGGGGGTGCCTTATCCTCTCTCCGTTTTTGAGGCACCTCGGCCTGTTTTGAGAGGTTATGTCCCGGGGTCACAGATCTTGGGCATACGGTAAGAGTTATTCGCTGTTCCCATTGGAACAGTCGGCCTGCTGCCTCCTAAACTGGTCGAGGTACGGAGAAGGTAATGCTGCGTCCCCACATAAAACTCCTCTACCGCCATCGGAATGGCATGGGACCAGTACCCAATGTCCGACCTACCTGATGCAGTTTTTCTAGGGTTTGTCCTGCATCACGTTTAGGCGAATGCCGGGTAGGATCCTTAAACTATAGCTGGGTGGTCCTAGTTAACCCTTGACTACCTTCCTCTACCCCTCCGCATCCCCCCTTTCAAATCCCTTCCTATGCTATTAAAGGGGAGTTGCCACCATGTGGATTACCCTCCTGTACCCTTCTTAGAATAAAAAGGAGTAAGTTGTCCATTCTTATCGTCCAAAACAACCAAATATACAGTAAATAGGTTGAGAAGGTATAAAGTATTGTTATTATACCATTGTTCATAGATTATATATAGTATAAAAATTAAGAAAATGTTACGTCTCCTAAATCTGTTGAAAACAAGAGGTGTAGTATATGCAAATTAATATAATTATCATAACGTTAAATCGGAATATATGCAGTTATATCGTACTGTCATTTGATGTATTCTCTTTTTCAGGAAGTAAAGAAGAAGAATTCAACATTATGCAGATTCTTGTATATCATTAGCGTATTTAAAATGTAGTGCGGTTCAAAATTTTGAAATTAGAACTTTTTTCCTTAATTCTAATAATTACTTATTTCTGTATTTATAATAAAAAATAAACTGCTATTTTAACAAAAAAAGTTTAGTTATTATGACTCCATTTCTCGTTTTAATATAATAGTAATAACAAAACATCTTTTACATATCTCATTTGGCTATGATAAAGACGATTTTATTTAATGGGAACTTACTTGGCTTTTCTGTATTCTCAACCTCGCACTTACTCAAATAATTTCTCTCTTTCAAATTTCCACACGTTTTAGTAGATTCCGTGTGATATTTTATGCAATTTCAGCCAGCAGTTACCTGTATGCCGGCGTTTAAATCTGCTGCGGTACGATTGTTGTTTGAAATGACAAAAATTAGTTTCTACAGCGACAATATTCTTCATGAAAATAGGTTTCAAACCGACCGAAATTTAGTCCAGGACCGTAAATGCGTTCACACCTGTTCCCCTTCAATTTCAACCGTTAAGAAATGGACGGTGCATTTTAAACAAGGGGTCATTCCATGCCAAGTGACCAAATCGCCTTTTCAGTACCACCTTGGATTTTGATTAAATTTGGTGATAGTGTTGAATAAAGCTTCAAGTGATGTTGTGCAAAATCTAAGATTCACTAGTTGTATAGAGGGGGCGCCAGGGCGTGCGCGTGAATAGATTGTGAAGTTTGAAGTACTACTGTTGTGGAACTGTAAAAAATGGCAACCAGAGACAACTATTTATGCTGTACACGATGGTTGTAGTTCCAAGGTTTAAAAAGTTTTAGTTTTATTGCTGTTATCTAACTAAACCCATTACTGATTTTTATCTGCCAAAGTATCAGCTTTGAAGCTCTCATTGTGGTCAAGATATACCACTGTGATCGAAAAGTAAGGTGAAATTGTCATTTAAAACTCCCGGGTATTAGGAAGGCAGGTAATTTTTTTCCCTGGGTTGGTAGGACTGTCTATAATATTTTCCAAGCGTCTGTTTGTTAAAATGTTTAATTATCTCCGTGTTACACGTGTTTTTGTAAACAACCAAAAGTGAATTTTTCGATTTTTGCAATAGGTGATTTTGTTGAGCAAAGAACTTGCATTAAATTTTGTTTACAGAAGGAATATTCTTGTGCGGACACGTTGAAAATGTTGCGGAAGGCCTTTGTTGATCAAACTATGGCACAAAAAAAGTTTATAAGTGGTACAACGAGTTCAAAGAGGGCCGAGAACGCGTTGAAGACGAACCGCGCTCTGGACGACCATCAACGTCTACCGACGAGGGCCACATCCAAAAAATAAAAGATTTGGTGCTTGAAAATCGTCGATGGACAATTGGAGATCTCGCTGATAGTGTTGGAATATAAACAATATCAGCCCAAACCATTTTGAAGAATGTTTTGTTTCTCAAACGCCTCAAGTCTCGATTGGTGCCAAAATCGCTCAATTTTTTTGGAAAAAAAAAAGCGTCGCGTTTATGTGTGTGAAACTTTGCTCTCTGACTATCAGGACCACTTGAAATGCATCATTACTGGAGACGAGACTTGAATTTACGCATACGACTCTGAAACCACCGACCAATCCAGCGAATATCGTGCAAGGTGCAAGGTGAAGCAAGACCGAAAAGACCACGGCAAAGTCGATCGAAAATCAAGGTCATGTTGACAGATTTCTTTGATTATCGTGGTGTGGTGCACTATGAATTCCTTCCACCGGGCCAAACTGTCAACAAAGAATATTATTTGAGCGTTATGCGACGTTTGCGTGAAGCTATTCGTCTGAAACGGCCGGAATTATGGGCGAACAACTCTTGGTTCCTTCATCACGATAATGTACCATGTCATACTGCATTGGTTCTTCGCGACTTTTTTGTCAAAAACTCGACTCATATCGTTCCGCAACCATCATATTCGTCTGATTTGGCTCCGTGCGACTTCTGGCTATTCAGCAAACTCAGAAGGCGAATGCAGGGACGCCGTTTTGACACGATTGAGGAGATAAAAACCGAATAGAAGAAGGTCTTGAAGGCTATACCGGAAAAAGACTATTCCGACTGTTTCGAAGACTGGAAAAAGCGTTGGAAAAAGTGCGTTTTATCGGACGGGGATTACTTTGAAGGGGATGAAATTGATTTGGACGAATAAATAAAGAATTTATATATTAGAAATAAATTCACCTTACTTTTTGTTCACAGTGGTATGTTAGTTAATATGAGGTTCAAATTTTATGTGTCAAATTTTGAGAATTTTCAAACAGAAATAGCAAAAAATCATTTGCTCCAATCAAGTTCTCTTTGTTACCATTGAAAAGAGTCATCTAATTTCATTTTAGAGACTCATCATTTAAGGTCTCCTGCATGAAGGTCACTCATGCGCCACTGATGCACGTTCTAAAAAATTGCCAAGTTCCAAGTACTACTGTTGTGGGACTAACAGCTAGCTTCCTGAAAAATGGCAACCAGAGACAACTATTTATGCTCTACACGATGGTTGCTGTTCCATGGTTCAAAAAGTTTTATTTTTATTTCTGTTATCTCACAAAGTTGCTCAATGTCACATCAATTTGGAGCATAGTTATCATTGCTTACAACTCTGCAACAAAACCTTCCAGAAACTGATGCTTTGAACTAACCAAACCCATTGCTTCTTTTAAGCTGCCAAAGTATCAGCTATTAAACTCACTTTGGTGTCAAGATATACGGTATTAAATATGAGTTACAAATTTTACGCGTCAAATTTTGTGCATATAAATTAAAATACAGTTAATCTTAATCTCAGGACAATGATACTCTCAGGGGATTTGGGCCAAGTAGCAGAAAACTTAAACATTTCCGAAAAAATATATGGGGTAAACCAATATTATCGGCCATTTTCTTCTGTGGATTTTCGCCGAATGCGGGGTTGAAGAATCTCGTTAAAATAATTCAGCAGGAATCGCAATCTGACCACTCCGCAAGCTTCACGCCAATTCATGATATGAACTATGTAGCGTTTTTAAATGAAAACTATTAAACAAGATTTATTAACAATTTTAAAACAAGTATTCAAATCACAAAATATTTGGGATCTCAGGGTCTTAACCTGGGTTTGATAATGGCAGAATTTATATAATCAAAATCACAAAAATTACATTTGCTTTATATGGGAATCAATGCATCTGAACATAGACGAAATTTGTTGCTGAAGAAATAATACCAAAGATTGAATTTAAACAATTTCAATTTTTATCAAGAAATAAAGAATGATCTGAATAATTAAAAATCTCATTTTATCGATAATTAAAGAACGATCTGACGTTTATCTTTTAAACGTGGTTTACAATGATTTTAAAGTTTTCTTTCTACTTACGGCAGCCCAGGTCTCATTTTAACTTTTCGTGCACAATTTTGGGGATATCACTGATTCTAAGTACTCACAGACTCTAAATGTTCACAGACTCTAATTAGCGTAGATTGTTAGTTGGTTTAAAATAAATTTGTCTATTCTCAATGATTTACTGCAACCTGGATTTGTAGATCCCGAGGATTTTTGTTGAAAATGCACCTCATTGGTTTTGTCTGTTGACTGAAGACTAGTTCAGTTTCTGCATTTTTGATATAACAGCGTACTGGTTACTGGAACACTTTCTCGTTCTTTAAATTAGACCTTTCAGCCTTCACTGCTGACTGACTGACAAGTTCAAGTTTTCGTGAATTAGAATTTTAATCTGTACCTCTCGCCGTTTACTGCCCAACTTTTCGTTCTTTTACTCTGTTCTACTTGCTGTCCGCTGCCCAACTGTTCGTTCTTTTACTCTGTTCTACTTGCTGTCCGCTGCCCAACTGTTCATTCGTCTCGTAAATTTTGGGCGCGTAAAACCTTCTCGACCGATCAACAATACTTTTTTTGCATTGCCGGTTTGTTGCGGCGTCCGCTATATCCACCAATAATGAGTCCTCTACAATTCAACTTTTCAATTAGAACAATGCCTTAATTACCAATTTCCAACATCATATCATTCCGCCTCCTTCAGGCTCCAACTTTCAACATCAAACTAACGCGTCCATTTCCTTCGCTCTCTGCTTTTCGACTCCAAAATCTGCGTCCCTCCGAATCCGACTTCCAACTAACTAAATTCTATATATCCTGTATGTCACTACATCCATCCTATTTGCTCTCTGGCTTCCAATTGAACTTCACCTTCGAGCACAAACCTCCGGCTGCTCTCCATTACCACATCCACCCCGATCGCTCTCTGGCTTACGACTGCCTATTTCTATCAAAATCCCCTCTCCAGAATATTCTCATTTCCCACGATCTTGCATGGATACACACAGATCATACCCAGCTTTCCCACAGTATTTTGTTCCCACAGTCTTGGCGACGAAAATCCAAATGCCAATCAAACTAATTTTGAGTCAACAGAGACTGCTACTTATTATTTGATCCGGACACCGTCTAACAGAAAATCCGAGACATAGATCAGACAAAAAAAATACAATTCGGTTTACTTTCCCAGTCTGCGCTGTCACTCAAATTTTTTATACAAGCCGACAAAGTCGTTCAGAAACAAAAAAATAGATAAAAGCTGGCTTCCGCCTCTCCTATGTGTCATCAGATAATTATCCCATATAAACAAATAATGCTCGTTTTTAACAAATAATGGCCATTTTAAATTGCCTCCTTAATTAGGTATTACAATATATATATATATATATATATATTGTAATGAACGAATTGATGACGATTAATTTGCCCCACGTTGAAGGCGTCATTTATACATAAATAACATGTTAGGGTTAATTAAAAGAAATTATTAATAAAATTATTAATATTTAAAGTTTTTTATTTCTTAAAAATGCACATTATTAGCCCTATCTTTGTACGCCGGTCTTTGATCAAAATTTACAAAACTTTACTTTAATTATTTACAGTTAGATTGTTCTAGCGAATACACATCAATATTTACAATCCAATATGTTGAAAATCTCTTAATCTCAGGGTCACTACTGGGTTTGGCAATTAGAACAAAATCAATGTATGAACTGACTATTAACAATTCAAAATATAAAAAAAATTAACCTAAAACAATATAAAAATAAGTGGAAATAAAGCTGAACGAAATTAACTCTGAACGAAATCTGACTCTACCCTTTTAATTATCGTTTACAAATTTATATCAAAGTTTTGGTTTCTCACGGACCGTCGGTCTGGTACCAGATCTCTCTCTTGTATCTTGAACACTACCACACTTTAATTTTAATATCAGGCCTTGGTTTTCACTTATTCTACACTTCACTTTAAAATTTGGCAAGTTTGGCTGTATTTCGTTGACTGCTCCGCTCCACAATAATTTACCAATGTTCTCCTGGAACAATTTCTCCACGAAGATTTTGGAAAGTTCTATTCTGACACAGTTTTCTATTTTTTTTTATTTAGGTAACAGACTACATGAGGGTAATCCACATGGTGACAACTCCTCTTTAATAGCATAGGAAGGGATTTGAAGGGTAGAGTAAGGTAGCCAACGGTTAACTAGGGCCACCGGGCTATGGTTGAAGGATCCTACCCGGCATTCGCCTAAAAGTGATGCAGGGAAAACCTTAGTAAAACCTGCATCAGGTAGGTCGGGCATTGGGTACTTGTCCCACGCCCATCCGATAGCGGGAGATGAGTTTGGTGTGGGGACGCAGCATTCTCTTCTCCGTGCCTCGACCAGTTTAGGAGGCAGCTGACCGACTATTCCAATGGGAATAGCGGACAACTCTTACCGTATGCCCAAGGTCTGTGACACCGGAACATACACCTCTCAGAACAGGCCGAGGTGCCTCGGCTTGTGGGAACCTTAGTTCAAAAACGGAGAGGAAAAGGCATACCCAAAGGTAGCCCCTTCCTATCTCTCCTACAAGGTTCTACCTGCGAAGGATTTTTTTTAGGGCAACAGGCTACATGAGGGTAATTTACGTTGGGCAACTCCCCTTTAAGAGCATAGGAAGGGATTGAAAGGGGGGATGCGGAAGGGTAGAGGAAGGTAGCCAAGGGTTACTAGGACCCCCGGGCTATGGTTTAAGGATCCTACCCGGCATTCGCCTAAATAAATGCAGGGAAAACCCTATAAAAACCTGCATCGGGTAGGTCGGGCGTTGGGTACTTGTCCCACGACCTTCCGATAGCGGGAGAGGAGTTTGCTGTGGGGACGCAGCATTCCATTCTCCGTGCCTTGACTAGTTTAGGAGGCAGCCGGCCGACTATTCCAATGGAAATAGCGGACAACTCTTACCGTATGCCCAAGGTCTGCGACCCCGGAACATACACCTCTCAAAACAGGCCGAGGTGCCTCGGCTTGTGGGAACCTTAGTTCAAAAACGGAGAGGAAAAGGCATACCCAAAGGTAGCCCCTTCGTATCTCTCCTAAAAGGTTCTGCCTGCGAGAGAATCCCTTCGCCTTGTGGGAACTTTAATTTTCACTATATATTCACAATTACCTAACACAACTGTGAAATAAAATTAACGTTTTGTATCTTCACTATTTTTGATCATTTTCTCTCAAACTTTGTTAAATGAATTATTTTTAAAATATTTCGCTCGCAATATGCTAATTTTTGTCATGGTTTGTATTTTATTTTTAAATTCTTATGAATTTAAACTTTTAGCTCGAAATAAGATCAAAATGGGGAAAAGGCGGAAGGAAACAGAAGTTTGCATTTAGCACTTCACTGACGAATATTTCACAAAAATGAAACAATAAACGTTTTTAGTCAATGACCAAACTATATCTTATTAGAATGGGTTATTGAAGACATAACAGACAAAAGAATTTTAATATTGTTGCTTTCTAGGAGTTTGACTGTACAGAAATATTTCCGAGCGAAATGTCCCTAAACTGTTAATATTCCGGAACGTGGAAGAATGTTCTGTAGAACAAACAAATTGATGCAGTCTTAAAATGTCATATTTTTCATTAAAGTAATCATGTCAACATATAACATTATCGTCTTTATGCAGTCCATTGAATGCCACTTAAATGCTCTCCTACTCCAATGACATGGTGCGTTGCATGTTCTATTATAGAATGATACGAGCGTGAATCAAATATAAACGAGACTTTTGGACCTGCGCGCGCAATAGTGATGGAAGAACGTTCCGCTGTTATTGGCTGTTAGGTTGGTTTGTCAGGAGTGGGGGAAGCACGTGACTCATCATCATAGACTCGCTCAGTGTCCATCGTTACGATGTCCGAGCAGGAGGTACCTCCCTCTTGTGGGGACGAATATTCCGTGTCCCCACGCGAGCAAGAGGGTCCCGTTACGCGTCCCGTTAGGGGATGCAAACAATGCTCCCCACCAAGTAACGGGACCCTACCGAGCACCTACAGCGTGCACACGGAGAGCGCCATTCTGTTTCCGGCTCTCGCGCGACACATTACCTGTGCTTCCCGACAACGGCCAGAGTCGCACCACGTGGTGGAATAAAGTTTTAGTTTAGGAGACCAGGCTTATTACTCCCGGCTCCGGGAATCCTAACCCTGCTCGAGTCTCTCCTATATTGGTGACCCCTACGATGGACATTTTGAGCAACAAAATCGCCGAGCTACAGCAGGAGATCGCAAGGCTGAAGGAGGATCCACGTGGCCAACACCATGACGCAGCACAGGTCTGTAGGATCACACCGAAGCTGCCGGCTTTCTGGGCGGACAATACGGACGTCTGGTTCGCCCAGGCGGAAAGCCAATTCGCCATCGCCGGCATCACGCAGGACGCCACCAAGTTCAACCACATCGCAGCTCACCTCGAACAAAGATGGGCTGCGGAAGTCCAGGACATCCTCGTCAACCCGCCAGCAACAGGCAAGTACGAGTGTTTAAAGAAAGCTCTGATACAGAGACTTTCGCCCTCACAAGAGCGAAGAACTCGGCTGCTGCTCAGCGAAGCCGAACTTGGCGACAGATCTCCGTCGCAGTTCCTGCGGTACCTCCGCAGCCTAGTAGGGCCTACTCAAGTGTCGGACGATTTCCTGCGGACGTTGTGGCTGCAGCGCCTGCCGGCCTACGTACAGGTCGCGGTCCAAAGTCATATAGACGCACCGCTCGCCACGGCCGCCCAAATCGCTGACAGGCTTATGGAGATTCCAACACCCGGTCTTCCACCGCACGTCCACGCTGCCAGCACTAGCTCACAGTCCACCAATCAGGCAGATGAACTCCACGGCCCATCAGCCCCTAGCCTCGAGCAGCGCCTGGAGGCGCTCACCGCGGAAGTCGCAGCCCTACGAGGCGAACGAAGGCCGCCAGCACGCCGCCAGCCGCCCGAACAACAGCGTGGCCGCCGCGACAACGCCAGCACCGGGAAATGCTGGTACCACAGACGGTTCGGTAGCCGGGCTCAACGCTGCGAACCCCCGTGCAGCTACACCCAGGGAAACGAGTAAGGCAGCCGGCTATTGCAGCTGCCGGCTGCCCATCCAGTGGACGCCGTCTCGTCGTTAGGGACCACACCAGCGGACATGGGTTCCTAGTCGACACCGGTTCCGACTTATGTTGCTTCCCGCGCAACCTACTCAAGGGCCAGCGCGCGGTCACCAACTACAAGCTCAGCGCCGCGAACAGCAGTACTATCAACACGTACGGCTGCCTACCCATGCGAATCGACCTGGGGCTGCACCGGGTGTTCGTATGGCGTTTCGTCATCGCGGACGTCGCGTTGCCAATAATCGGCGCTGATTTCCTGGCACACTTTGGACTTCTACCGGACTGTCGAAGCGGGCGCCTGCTCGACGGGACGACGGGCCGCGTCGTAAGCGCGAATAAGGACCGATCGCCGCAACCCAGCGTCAGGGTGCTGACGACGTGCTCGCCATACCAGGACCTCCTGAGCCGATTCCCGGAGCTCACGCGCCCGGCCGGCGCGCCCCGCGTTGTTCGTCACACCACGGTTCACCACATCCGGACGACGCCAGGACCCCCAGTTTCCTGTAGACCACGACGCCTGGCACCGGAGCGGCTCCACATCGCACGGGCAGAATTCGAGGCCATGCTCGCCGACGGGACCGCGCGACGATCGAAGAGCCCGTGGGCATCGCCGCTGCATCTCGTGCCTAAGAAGAAAGACGGAGAATGGCGCCCATGCGGTGATTATCGCGCGCTGAACGCGCGAACCGTCCCAGACAGGTATCCCGTTCGGCACGTACAGGACTTTGCTATGAGCCTTCGAGGAAGCAAAATATATTCTGTCCTCGACCTCGTTAAGGCATACACACAGATTCCGGTGCACACGACGGACATCCCGAAAACGGCCATAACCACGCCGTTCGGGATGTTCGAATTCCCGTTCATGACCTTTGGACTGAGAAATGCTGGACAAACGTTCCAGAGGTTTATGGACGAAGTGTTACAGGGGCTGGACTTCTGCTTCCCGTACATCGACGACATTCTAATCTACAGCGCGTCTCCAGAGCAACACCGGGAACACCTGCGAACCGTTTTCCGCCGATTGTCGCAGCACGGCATAATCGTCAACGTGGAAAAGAGCGTGCTGGGCCAGCAGGCCGTAACCTTCCTCGGCTACCACGTTTCCTCGGAAGGCGTAAGCGCCGTACCAGAACGTGTCGCCGCACTGCGCGATTTCCAGCGCCCATCCAACGCCAGAGGGCTCCGTCGCTTCTTGGGAATGATAAATTTCTATCGTCGTTTCCTTCCCAAGGCAGCGGCGCATCAAGCAGAGCTCCAGGAGGCTCTCTCAGGTCTCCGCGGCACCCACCCTGTGCCCTGGAACCCACTCAGTACAGCAGCCTTCGAGAAATGCAAGGCCTCGCTCGCCAACGCAACGATGCTGGCTCACCCGGACCCTACGGCACAGCTCGGGCTTTTCACCGACGCGTCGCAGAATGCAGTCGGCGCCAGCTTGCAGCAGCAAGTGGGAGGAGCGTGGCAACCGTTGGGTTTCTTCTCCCGGAAGCTGACGCCGCAGCAAACACAGTGGCCGGCATATTATCGGGAGCTACTCGCCATCTTTTTGGCGGTCCGGCATTTTCGTCACGCGTTGGAGGCTCAACACACAATAATATTTACTGACCATAAGCCCATATGTTTTGCCTATCAGCAGCAGAACGAGAGACTCCCGCCCGTTCAGAGGAACCACCTGACGTACATCTCGCAGTTCACCACGGACATTCGGCACGTCAATGGGTCCCAAAACATAGTCGCCGACGCGTTATCCCGCGTCGAAGCTTTGACAGCAGCCAATAGCCCGGTGGATCTCAGCCGCATCGCCCAGCAGCAAGCCGAGGACGACGAGATACGCGAGCTGCTAGCCGGCAGCACAGCACTCCAGCTCCGCCACGTCGATGTCCCAGGACTCGACCTCCGGGTGTTATGTGATGTATCGACGGGTCGCCAACGCCTAGTCGTCCCAGCTCCAAGTCGCAGACAGGTATTCGACGCGGTCCACGGCCTGAGCCATCCCGGCACACGCGCTACCACGCGCCTGATTACGTCGCGTTTCGTTTGGCCCGGGGTTAAACGAGACATACGCGTATGGACTCGGGCGTGTTTGCAATGTCAGCGCGCGAAGATTACACGGCACGTCCACACGCCACTGGGAGACTTCACGACGCCGTCAGCTCGTTTCCGTCACATACACATTGACATCGTGGGTCCACTGCCGCCAGCAGGCTCTTACCGCTACCTCCTGACGGCGATCGACCGTGCATCGCGTTGGCCAGAAGCTTATCCACTGGAGCGAATCACCGCAGAAGATGTGGCCAACGCCCTGCTCCACGGCTGGATCTCGCGCTATGGCTGCCCAGAGCGTGTTACTACGGACCAAGGACGGCAGTTCGAGTCCGATCTTTTTCAGGCACTGGGGAAGTACACGGGCTGGCAGAGGTCCCGCACGACGCCGTACCACCCACAGGCTAACGGGCTAGTAGAACGGCTCCACAGGCAGCTGAAGGCAGCGATAATGTGCCATGAAGGCGCCTCCTGGCTCGACGCCCTCCCGGTCGTCATGCTCGGGATTCGTACCGCCTTCAAGGAGGACCTGCAGACATCAGCCGCCGAACTGGTGTTTGGAGAACCGCTACGTCTGCCCGGCGAATTCTTCACCGCAGAACCCGAGCTTGGCGACCCGACGTCACTCATCGAGCGGGTCCGCCAGGCAACAACAAACATACGGCCCACACCGGCTTCGCGACGCTCCCGACCAGGAAGCTTCGTGTTCAAGGAGTTGGCGACTTGCACCCATGCTTTTCTCCGTGACGACGGTATAAAGGCCTCCCTTTGTACGCCTTACACGGGACCCTACCGCATCGTCAGCAGGGACGAGAAAACCTGCGTGTTGCATACAAGTCGCGGAGAAACACGAGTTTCACTGGACAGGGTAAAACCGGCCTTCATGTTGCGCCCAGAGGAAGCAGTTGGGCCCCCCAGCATAGCGCCGGCAGCCACGAACGACAGCCCGGTGGCACCACAGGCGACGTTCTCCACGCCAGCGCAAAGAGACTGGCCTCGCCCGCATCGCCTAGCAGCGCCGCCAACTCGCTCGGGTCGCCGGGCCCGTGCCCCGGACCGCTACTCGCCCACGCCGTAGAACATTTCGCACATTATTATTTTTTTTTTGTAAATATTCTGTATATTGTTTTGTAAAAATTATGAACATATATATTTATTATGGTATTGTAATGCGACTCTGGCACAAAACGTATATCCTGACTCCGTCTCTTAACGGGTGGCTGGTGTGGGGACGAATATTCCGTGTCCCCACGCGAGCAAGAGGGTCCCGTTACGCGTCCCGTTAGGGGATGCAAACAATGCTCCCCACCAAGTAACGGGACCCTACCGAGCACCTACAGCGTGCACACGGAGAGCGCCATTCTGTTTCCGGCTCTCGCGCGACACATTACCTGTGCTTCCCGACAACGGCCAGAGTCGCACCACGTGGTGGAATAAAGTTTTAGTTTAGGAGACCAGGCTTATTACTCCCGGCTCCGGGAATCCTAACCCTGCTCGAGTCTCTCCTATACGCAACGTATTGTTATCAAGTTTTTAGCTGCAGAAGGTGTAAAACCGGCCGAAATCTTGAGAAGATTGACTGCACAGTTCGGGGAAGAGACGCTGTCGCGAGCTAGAGTGTTTGCTTGGCATAAACAGTTCGTGGAGGGCCGTGAACGTGTTGAAAATGAGAGCCATGACCCCAGACCCCGCACCAGCATTACAGCGGGCAACATCGACAGTGTTCGTCAACTTGTTGAAGGTGATAGGCGTCTAACAACTTCGGATATTGCAAATGAGGTTGGAATAAGTTATGGGAGCACTTACTCTATACTCTCAGAGGAGCTAGGGTATCGCAAGGTGTGTGCCAGGTGGGTTCCTCGCCTTCTCACAGTTGACCAGAAACTGAAGCGTTTTCAAGTGTGTGAGCGTCTTCTTGCACGATTTCGGGAAGAAGGAGACCCATTTCTTTCTCACATTGTCACCTGTGATGAAACGTGGGTGCATCACTACACCCCTGAGTCGAAACAAGCGAGTATGGAGTGGAGGAAGAAAGGAGAAACCGGACCAGTGAAAGCCAAGTCACGATTATCGGCTGGCAAGGTTTTGGCTACCGTTTTTTTTGACCAGCGTGGCCTGCTGCACCTTGATTTTTTGCATGAGCGCAGAACAATTAATGCGGCATACTACTGCCAAATTTTGACTGAGGTCAGACTTGCATATCGCCGCAAAAGACGAGACCTTCCGATGAGAAAAGTGATTCTCCTCCATGACAATGCTCGCCCCCATACAGCAGCCCTGACCGTACAAAAATTGGAGCAACTGGGTTGGGAGACACTGTAACACCCTCCATACAGTCCAGACCTGTCCCCTGCGACTTCCATGTCTTTGGTCCTCTCAAGGAAGCTTTGGGAGGGCAAAAATTCCACAGCGATAATGAGGTTGAAGCATATGTGCGCAATTGGCTGCAAACACGACCTGACTCTTTTTACGTGGAAGGAATTTAAAAATTACCTATACGCTGGGAAAAATGTGTTTATAAATCAGGAGATTATGTAGAAAAATAAACTATGATTGTTTGTGCGTTTAAAATCAAAATAAATATTTAAAAAAATATGTCTTGTTTATATTTGATTCACCCTCGTATGTACTTTATCGGTTCACTTGCATTATTTGGAATGTAATCTGTAGATGAATTATAATGGCACATTACGATGAAAGATTGTTGGTATGCCAGGTTCTTAAAACAACACTCCTTTTCGCCTCAATGACCCTATCTAAAACTATAAATGCTTTTCTATTCATGAATTGGATTTCAACTTCATTTTGATAAAGCAACAGTCAAATTCCTCTTACATAAAGTTTAAGTTACAATCAATTTACCATTATAAAATTAAGATTAAAATTTGCCATGTAAATTTATTATAAACTAGCCGATTGTCCATGTATTCAGTTATCTCAATTTTATATTAGACGAAATATTTACTTCAACACTAATCATTTGGTCATTTTATAATATTTATAATAATTCCTTCTCGTTACAGATTGATTGGGACTTAACATGAGAAACACCATAATTGAGACTCTTATCCCTAAATAAGCGAAAACTAAGGATTGTACATTTATATAAACCACTTTTCTCTCATTCCACACTCTCCCCACAATTACTGATATTGTAAAGGTCACCATCCAGCTTAGTGAAACAAATCTTAGTCCTTTTGGGCATTTTATGATTAACCCCTGCTAATACCCACACCATGTTGAAGGGGCTGATCTTTAACTGGAATTGGGAATGTCATCGTTCACTTAATTGACACAAAATGATAGATTCAACGTTAATGTGGGACATTTTAAGATTTATTTTCATACCCCTCCTCTTTTCCAATATGGAGTTAGGTACAACTTAACTGGCATGTTGAATGAGATTATTCAAATAGGCAACCCCCACAACTCATAATCAATATTCAGAACAAACCAATCGGTACAGGTGTCTTACATCCCCCCAGTGTATTTACTAAGTCATGTTTATACCTAGTTTTGTTGAAATTGTTCTTGTGTTTAATTATTAATGTGAAACATACACTCTTTTACTTATTAGATTAGTAGTTACCAACAGCTTTCTATTAGTGAAACATATAGAACTTGTATAGCATAACTTGACTTGAGAAACTTGTACGTGATTTGTCAGAATAAGTCTCAAGATTTACAAAATGAAGAACAAGTTGAAATTGAATAATTGTTATTCTCCATTACTTTAAAAGATAAAATAAATTCCAATTACAAAACTTTCCAATTTACATATTATAGAAATGTATATTTATATTTCTTTCAAAAAGTTTTCAAGTTCCAAATGGAATCACATTAAAATATTAAATAAAGTTTTTGATTTTCAACTCTGCCAGGCATTGGATTTATATAAATTTAGTATGAAAGCCTTCATTCTCTAATAATTAAAGTATGTCAATAGTAATATGGTTATCCAATATGAAATGAGTGTTTGGGTACTCCCGTCTTGAATAATATTCCTCTTCCTACAGTGAAGTCAAACCAAAACCTACACTCAATAATTGCCAACCTAATTAAATGTAATTTGAAAAATAAGAAAAATTATAATTGTTTCAACTCAGATATTGAAATGTTCATTATGTGAAATGTATTATAAATCAGTTTTACAAAATGAAATATAAATTAGTTTAGGTTTTGATTAATTTAGACTTTCTCAGATCAATATTCAGGGAAATAAACTCAACAGAAACTTATATAGTTCAATAGAAATAAGGTTTTTAGACCTAGTTGGTCAATTTCAACCTCTATTATTGACAGGTTATATATAGATTTGAAAATGGCCAACTCGATCAAATGTTTCTTCATATCCAAATTACGAACACTACATGAAAGTGTGTGTCATGTAGTAATAGTTTTTTTTCTAGTGGTGGTCCTATCAACAGTAGGGCAGATATAAGCCTATTGATTAAATAGGGATTGAATTGTTTTTATTTGTCAATGACTAACTTGTGTAACATCAGTGGCTTGTTCATATGACAACAAACTGTTCTATGAAGTTGCTGATGATATTTTATTTTACTAACATTTGGTAAATGATACAGGATGTTTCCTGTCGACTTATTTATTAGTAGACTAGCTGGAGTCCAGGGTATTTATATTAGCTCAGAAAAGGAATTAATTTGACAGTAATCTCTTCGTCAACACATAATTTAACTGGCATCGAGGCAGTCACTCTTTGAGCATTAATTCTTGATGGGCACACCCCAATCTATGTCGATAGGAGGTTAACTTCAAATTAACTGGGACGATGACTGACGGTAACTTAACACAGTTAAGAGATCTCCTGGTATATTATATAAGCATAGTACCTTAAGACTAAAAAATTTGAGTACATTCAGAGGGTGAAAATATCCCGGTTACTTTAATGGAGTTAAAAGTCCTCCTGTACATTAAGCAAGTCAAGAATGTTGTACCTTAAATAAAACAAAATACTCCCTGTATCTTAAAGGTTGTTAAACATATACCCATTATCTTAAGGGAGTCCACAAAACTTCTAGTACCTTAACGGAGTCAAAAAGAGTCTGGGTGTGTTAAAGAAGTATTAAAAAAATACTCCCTGTTCCTGTTTCATTTCTGGTACCTTACAAAAGTCAAAACTAATCAAAGTACCTTAATGGATTAAAGAATAATACCCACAACCTTATGGGAGTCAAATATATTATTCTTAATTCAATTTAATTGCTTTATGTTTCTCTCTTCTGAAATAGAAAAAAAAAACAGAGAAGGAAATCTTATTTGAGACTGGCAGTCTGCAGCTGGCCGGTGCACGGAATGGTGTAACAATCCTTCCTTAAAAAGGAGGCTGAGAGACTTTAAATTTGAAGAACTTCCTTCAGTTCCCTATGGCTACACCATACTTCATTTTCAGGTAAGCCACAAAAGCTCTCTTTTTTCTATCCATACCAATATCACAATTATTTTTGACTATGTTATATCCTACGTAATATTACATATATATATATATATATATATATATATATATATATATATATATATATACACACACACACAAATTTGTGCCCGGCTGGCACACAGTTCAGATCTTCCTTCCTTATAAAGGGGCTACAGGCCCTTGAAAATTTGAACTTCCACCTATGCCAGACTGGACCAACTACTGATTTCAGGTAAGTCGACATCACTGTCTCCCCTTCCTAATTCAAATGTGTTATATGTATATATGTAAACTGTAAATTTATTCAAGACCATAATTGAAATTTGATGCATTAGAAGGTAAACAAATAGTCATCATATTGGGCACAATATTAAATTCTTTATAGTTTCAAAAATAGCTACCAATCCTTCTATTTGATTACAACTTCCAAGTTTCATTCTTGAGAATCTGTAGAAGTATATGAATCAAGGTTCACATTGTAAAATCCAAAAAAAAAAATACTCCAACTCTGTCTTCTCTGTTTTTCAAAAGAAAAAACTCAATTTAGTGTCATGCTTATTCTCAAGAATTCTTACTCAAAATTATTGTCAATTTCACACATTGACCATAAAAAATATTAAATTACGTATCAGGATATACACATAACCAGATTCTCAAGAATACTTACTTGAAATTATTTCATCAGTCTTTGTTAAATTGACAATACAAGATATTAAATTATGTATAGTGATATTCACACATAATCACAGATTCTCAAGAATTCATACTTGAAAAGCAGTGCTCATTTTTAACTATAATTACTTCCACCTTTATCCTACGATTTCTCATCCCCACAATGATTATTTTCTTGTTTTGTTTTTTTGAGAATATATGTACCTAGATTTGTTGCACTTTGTCAAAATGTTTAAATTTTTATTCAACATACAACAAATATGCCTGAATAATGCAGTTTCTAAATTTACAGTTTTAAATATTTACAGATGAATATAGCAAAATTCCCCAATTTTCTGTGCTTTTTACGTTTTAACCATTGAAAGACAAAATAAAGGTGTTTTCAACTCCGTATATAATCGACTAACATTGGGGAGGAGGTGTCCGATATAGCCAAAAGTGCGTTATATAAAAGTAAGTGTTTTTTACCTTGTCCATATTTCAAGGATACAATTAAAACTTGTTTAATTTACAATAAACAGTAAGAAATTACATAATATGTAATTTAAATGAACAGATTAAATCAACTACTATAATTCACTTTGAGTAAACAAATTATAAACAGTTATGCAGCAGTGTTATGCCTCCTCTACACTATGGATGTTGTTGATGTGCACAACCTCGCAATTACGCACCATTCTTGTAAATGCTCTTTGCTGTGGTGGAAAAACCCCTCCAAAATCTATCATCAACACCAGCTGTGCATTATATCCTAAGTCTGTTGTATAGAGCTTTTACTGTATATATTAAGATAAAATATAATAAAATAATTTATGTGGACATGAATTCGGAATCAATGCCCGATTGAATTTGAGTGCATGTGTTGGCATGCCAGACTGTTCAAATGTTCAGAGGCAATCAATTCTTCATTTTATAATTCAACCATGGCAGACCTTAATATCCAAATTTTGTTAAACTTCAAACTGAAGAGATCACAAAGTTAGTGACGAAATGTAGTTTAAATTTCCATAAATTTATGGTGCACTTTTAGCAATCAACTTAACCATCAAGCATTTTATTAATTTCTGCCAGAAACATGGAAACGTGGCTTGCCGGTGCCAAGTAGCCGACAGAGGACAATTGCGGGACAAATTAGGGAAATCTACAGGTCCTGCAAACAAGGCCATAAAATTTGTGTAAAACGGGGTCGGTCAAGAAAGGGTACACAGCCGGGAACTGGTAAGCTGCAGTCCATGTTTCCGGGTAGCGCACCAGTTTGTTACAAATAAACCACGATTAATCTTGGGAATGGGAGTATATGCATCCCTGGGCATGCTGGCAATCTTTCATTATTGATAATGTGTGGGCAGGTATTTCAGTTTTGTTTACAATAAATTCTTGTTTTTTATTTATTAAATAATTCATTTAAACCTTTCCTGTGAGAGAGAGTATTTTCTTTGCAGGTGGTGCCCAATAAATATTGTAATATTAAAAATTAACATTTAATCCAAAATTTTAAGAAAGCCCACCACAATATATTTTTCTGACTTCAAATTGGTTGTTGTTTATTTATAAGTTGTCTCAATAGTCAGAATATATATATATCATTATAATTTTTCAACATGTTACAGAAAGGTGTCTGTTTTACAATGGGAGGAAATTTTTCTAATATGCTACATATTTCAATAAAAAAAAGTATGGGGACTGGTTTAATGTAAAATAAAAATTTTCATAATGAAAGATGTTGATATTTCAATAGATTCAGATATAGTTTTAAAGAAATAAGTTATGAAATATGATATATAAGTTATAGTTAAATGTTAGTTTATTTATAATTTTTAAACTGCCATTATATTAATTATATGGATGGATACTTTTGACATAAAATCCACACAGCTAATATGTTGTATTTCAAAGGTGCCACCGTCTTTTCACAAAGTCAGAAGTAAATAGACTCCACATCAATGTTAACATAAATAATTAGGAGAAACTCAAAAAATTAAAATCGGAGAATCGCAATTGTGATAACTGTCTAGCCAATTATCTCCCTCATTTGTTATTCAAAATAAACCCCACAGAAAAATTTGTTGGAATAAAATTCATGCAGTTTACAAAATTACCAGTTCATTTATACAACAATTGGAACACAGACACTAACAAATGCATGAATATACAATTTCAACATGTATAATTATTCAAATCATAAAATATTAATGTGATGTTTTTTATTTTTACAAAAATTTATAAAAGTATAACTGTAATAATACAGCCAGTGTTATATTTAACAAATAACATTTATTGTGATCATTTTTTTCTTATTTTTACATATAACATCATTATTTCAAAAACTTTTGTGCAGTTCACAGTAAATGACTATTTCACAATCATAACTTATTCCTGGGCTCAATTCATATTTCCAAATTGGTTGGCACGATGCTTACGAATCACAGAATTTCCACTGAAAGTAATAAATAAAAATTAATAAAAAATAGCAATTAAAATAATTGGAGCAATAGTGTTTACACACAAAAAAAACATTAAAACAATCTACAGTTCAATGCTATGCCAATAATGTGAAAAAATTTAAGAGCTCAAGTCATCACCTTGAAGATACATGGGTAGCTAAAATAATTGCACTGATGTAGAGGAAAAACAGAAATATAAACACAAATTAAGTAGCATGTCATCTCAGATTTGGATTTGACCAATAACAGCCATTTTGGACAATATTTTTCACCATTTCTCTTCCCTCTCCATTGTATTAAACCTCAATAATGTCAGGACAGTTAGCAATGAATAATACAATTTATGGTCAAGTTAGTGAGAATAAATTAAGTTAGTTAATAAAGATTACATTTAATATTTAATGAGTTACATTTACATATAAAATTTTTAGTATAAATAAAACGTGCAACATTTCATCAACAATTTGAACCTCACCAGGTGTAACATAACAATTCATAAACAAAAAAAGGAGAGATGTTAATGATCAGAGGTTCTCCTAGTGTAGTTGTTGTATAAAGTATTTTCGGGAAATCAACCAGTCTTATGAGATTCTATGCCAATGTGGACTCAATAGCAAGCAGACCTTATGCTCTATAAGGAAAGGGGCGAAGAACATGAGAGAAACATCCACCTGAAACAACCATTGAAGTTAACCATGACAGAACATGCCTAAATGACTCGACACAAAATTCAATTCCACATGAGGAGATTCGACACTGCACAGGCATACTGGGACAGCATTCTGAAGGAAGCCATACGAACAACCTGAGACAGACTGCTTAATAGGGACCCAGGTTTCCAACTGAGTAAACCCTGAGAACCGCTCTGAAGAAACTAAGGCTACAAACCCATCCACCCAATGGTCAAGTGAACAACCCTCAAGGGATCTAACCATGACACTGCGGCACAAATCCCCACTACAAATTATGTATCACATCCAACCTCCTACATGATACAGACTTTTGTAGGGTTTTTCCTACATCTTAGGCAAATGGCGAGTAGTTCACCAAAAATGTAGTTGAGGGTCCTTGTACATATTTTCGAGAGCCTGAACCCCTTTGTCAGGAAAGGTCTGAACTGCATTCTATTCAGTCACCTCTGCTCGATTGGACCAATTATTGACGTGAGGTAAGTCAACTTCGTACTCTCTCCTTTCCATCTAATTATATATTATAGTAATTAAAAGGAAATATAAATAATTAATAAACAAAAATTTTGGAGTAGCATTGTTGGCTTGTAAACCTACAAGTTGTGTACAAGAATATTGGGCTATAATGCCTGCTTGCTGGGGTATTGTCAAAAAACATTTTGCTAGACGTGCAGAGCAGTAGTGTGTGGTCTGGAGGCAGAAGAATAATTCGGACAAAATATCAGAAAATGTGTTTGGGAGACAAGGCTGTATGTAGTCTAACAGCTCTAATATTCAGAACGATCTATAGTTTCCAGTTTTGAGCAAACAACTGCGACGATACCACGCCGACTGTTATTTTCCCCGATGTAGAATATTTTCATAGTCTAGCCTACGTTCACGAGTTATACATTTCTTCAATTATTGGGAGC
The DNA here is from genome assembly GCA_037074705.1 of Zhengitettix transpicula. Classification (NCBI taxonomy): domain Eukaryota; kingdom Metazoa; phylum Arthropoda; class Insecta; order Orthoptera; family Tetrigidae; genus Zhengitettix; species Zhengitettix transpicula. The sequence continues at coordinate 203,100,885 of CM073591.1, forward strand.
CAGGTTATTGTATCCAGTAAATAACCAAACTTTAATAATGGTAACAAGTTATTGATTGAGAGAACAGCGAAACAAGTGTTGTAAGTAAACTCAGCAAGCAGAAAGTGTTGCCGAGTAAATTCTGTGTATTATGGCCTGTTTATAAAGTGTTAATAATAATTGTGTGTGTGCGTATGAGCCCATTTCTTGGTACAACAAAACTTTAAGGTAAACTGAACAACTTTTTATCTGTAAACCCAACAGTAAATTATATTGTATTGTCAGATTTCGGAGTTCAGATTTCAGATTTTGTATTTCAATTTTTTTTCCAATTGTTAAATTAATGCTTCAGTCACTTTGTAAATTTGATTGTTTGACCTAAATATTCTTTATTGAAGGCCCGATGGTCAGTCCTGACATCTAGCCGTAGTATATTGTCAAGTTTTACTTTGTAATATAATTTCAATTATTGGATTTAATAAATTAATTTACTTCTTTACTTTAAATTTTGATCTTTTAATTAAAACATCCGATCACTTAATGTTAATTTGCTTTTGTAATACTAATTAGAGGCCATTAATGATTTTGATAATTGGATAGTTATGGTGGATTGTTAACAGTACCAAATTTGTCAAAGGCAACAATGTATAGGCGAGCTTTGCTTTGAGCCGCAAGCGCTTTCTGGAAACAGTCGGTCTGTGGTTGAAGTCGGGTGTTGCAGTCAGAAATCAAGAGGCGTACAACGAACAGCGTGGCCGGCATATAGATTTAGCCGAAAAGGTTACAAGTTTTAGAATTCGAGTATAAAGTTTTGGACAGTGAAATCCATAGTAAAACTGCAAGGATGAACCTAATAAATAGTAGCGCCACAATAAAATTTCTATGAGTACCGTGACTGTTATCAATTCTACATAGAGACAATTTTGTAACAATCTGCCCAATAAATAATCCGGAGGGAACAGCAGTTTCCAGTACCCAGAGGAGAGACTTGAAAGTTACGACCATGGTTTTGTTTAATCAAGTGTAAATTCAGAGATTCATGGCCTTTTAGTGAGAAGTGTGATGAGCCCTAGCCTCAAGAGAGTTAAGTCTGGTACCAGCAAATGTTTTGTAAGTACAAACAAATTTAATAAAGTTTTAATTAAAGGCAAAGTAATCAGATTTCACTTTCTCGTTTTTGTTTGATTATTTAACTTCTTAGTGTGTAAAGAAATTTGATTGTTAACGTAAATATAAAGGTTGTTTCTTTACTTAGAAGGCCCTGAGAAAAGAGTTTTAAAAAAATCTATAAACATTGAAAGACTTTAAATATAATTAATCTCAAATAAAATGTTGTAAATTTATGTTGAATAAAAGTAAATTGTATTGTAAAGTTTAAAGAATGTCATAATCATTTTGCAATCTGTCACTTTAAATCAAAAAATAAATAAATGGTTTCATAAACAAACTATTGATTTAAATTCATGGAAATAATTTTGTTTAAATAATTTGTTTAACTAAGATCCAGTTAATCATTACATTTTTGGCGACTCAACGTGGGTGATTTAATTATATCTCCCATGTGATCGACAAATTGGCGTGCTAATGTAGGGCAAAATAATGATCAGTTCATCAATTTAATAAAAAAAATGCAAATTATTTGTATAATAAATCATTCAATTTTGTTTAATTAATTATTAAGCCACTAATGTCTTCATTACTATATATATATATATATATTTATTTATTGTAATACCCAGTTAAGGACATGAATTTTGTTCTTATTTCATCCGATTTGTTTACCAACTCAGACTGGGGATTCTTGAGTGGTTTGTAGAAAAAAAAGGATAATAATAAAATGATGGATAAGTGGCTTTTAGATGTTTAGCGGCTTAGATCTAATGGTATTGACAGACATCTGGTCAGAACCCCAAATGCATGATGACAGAAGTTTTATGGACATACAATTATATTAAAAGGAAATATTTATTTTTAATTGTATTGAATGGCTCTCAGAGCGTGAGAAAGGTAACAGCTGGTGTTTGTTTGGCGAACGTGGAAACTCAAAAACTGTGAAAACAAGGGAATATGCTGGAGGGGGGGAAAGCAGATAAAAGACGACTTGGAATACGTGCAAGCAAACAGTTGGGAGAGTGTTGGTGGAGGTCCGCAGGGTGGACGCAGGGCCAAGTTAAAGGGGCCGAAACAATTTTATATAGTCACAGTCAGAGGGGTCAGGAGAGAGCGTTGATGGTGACCCAAGTTAAAGTGGCCGAAACAATTTTATAAGTCAGTGAGTTTGCATTCAGGAGAGAGTGTTGGTGGAGGCCAATTTAGGTGGCCAAGAGGAATCATCAGTCAGCCGTCATCAACAGTGGGTAGGAGTTTCGTCGTGGAAGTCTGTCTGTCAGCAGGGTTGGTTGTTTGGAGGAAATCACTGGGAGAGTAATATCTTCGAGAAGAGGTGGTTCTGAAAGCAAAGTGTGAGCGCAACCTAGTGCTCTTTAAACCTGTATGAAGTGAGTGTGTGCTGGTATGCGAGAGATCCAAATTGCATGGACCAGAGAGATTGTAAGTTTATTTTTTTTCTGTATTCATAGTTGTAAATTGTTAAATAAGGGTAATGAGTCAGATTTCGTTTCATTTCATTTTTCATTTATTTTAACTGCATTGTTTAATTATAAATTTTGTGTTCTGTTTTCCTTATCAACCCAGTAAAGTCCCTGGGGTACCAAGTCTGATTTATTAAAATGTATTCTAGATTAATAAAATGGTTTTGTTGATAAAATTTAATAACGTGTTTAATATAATTTCCTGTAATCATAATTATTGATGAGTGGGGTATTACAACATATATATATAAATGATATTAGTAAGGATATGACATTGTCAAAAATAATTGCAATATTAGTATGGAAAGGAAAGAGAGATAGGTTGTGACTTACCTGAAAGTGAAGTGTGGTGTTGCCATAAGGAACTGAAGAAATGGTGTAACACTCCTACCTGAAGAAGGAGGCTGAGAACCTCTGAAAATTTGAAGAACAACCTTCAGTTCCTTATGGCAACACCGCACTTCACTTTCAGGTAAGCCACAACCTCTCTCTCTTTCCTTTCCATACCAATATTGCAATTTTATATATATATATAACTAAATTACTTTAATTTTTATATTCACAAACATCCCATGATTATAATTGTAAGTATAGCGTTTCATTATTAACTCTGATTAATTTAAACGTTTATAATAAAAAATTTCAAATTAATAGGACTTAAGCTGATATTTTTGGCTGTTAAATGTCACAACTGAAAAACCTATTTCATTTACTAGAAAATACTGTTGTAGGAAATTTAATAAAAAGTTCTGTTAACAGATCATTTGGAGTTCTGTTGTAAGATTTGAACAAGTAGGTGAACTAAGACTAGTAGATAAATTAAGTCATTATATAAAGTGATATAGTTGAAAAACTTATAAAGGGAGAGAGAAATGAATGAAAGGCCATCGTTTTGAACAGTAAAGTATGTCATAGAAAAAAACATAAGTCTGCAATCCTGACATGCATGGATCAATTTAGATTTGTAATATTATGTTTTCAACCCCTAATCAAGTCATCATTCTGTAACCAAAAACATGAGATATTCACACATATGGATATAAACTGAAGCAAGAATACATGTTGTAGATGGGTTATTCCATGCCAAGTGACCAAATTTTCAAATAAAATATTTAAGTCAACATCTCCAATCTTGCTGAAATTTTGTGTAGGGACAGATATGTGTCTGAGACAATGCTGTGTAAAATTTCACCTTCGTATAAGGTATAAGACCAGGGCCTCCTGAAAAAGTCACCTTTTCAATTCAACTGTGCATGTGAATAGATTGTGAAGTTTGAAGTACTACTGTTGTGGAACTGTAGCAGCTACTAGCTTCCTGAAAAATGGTAACTTCAGAAAACTTTTTATGCTCTACATGTAGGTTGCAGTTCCAAGATTTAAAAGTTTTAGTTTTATTGCTGTTATATCACAAAGTTGCATAAAAAACTGTCACATCAATTTGAGGCAGATTTTTCATGCTTATAACTTTGGAACAAGACGTTCTACAAACTTATGCTTTGGTAAGCTAACTAAACCCATTACTGATTATAAGCTGCCAAAGTATCAGCTTTCAAGCTCACTTATTAATTTTAAGCCAGCTGTGTGAGAATAGAATATTGTATAGTGACACACCGAATTTTCACTGTTCCCTATGGTGCATTTAGGAGGGGTCTCTTCGGTTTCCATGATAAAAGGCACACACATTCAGGTGTTTAGTTAAATAGTATTAAAAAATTATGTAAACGAAGCATAACATTGTTTTTATGTAGTAGCTGCAAATGACTCATTGTTGATTAGACTTACCACTGTTGAAGTGCATATTCAATTTGTTATTTAAAAATGTTACATTAAATATTGAGAAAATTATTGTACAATTACTAACTTGGTTTTAAATTTGGAAGATTGTTTTTACCTTACTTTGAATATAGTTCTTCTTTATCACAAATTTCAATAATGTGTCTAAATATGTATCACAAATTTCAATAATGTGTCAGGAAGATATTTCACAAATTTCAATAATGTGTCTGGATTATATATCAAAAAATTTCAATAATCGTATTATAAATAGGTAAATTGCAGTACATAAAAGAAATTTTCCAATTAGCATACAAACTGAATACTAGCAAGTAATAATTGTCTAAATAAAATAATAGTATATAATAAACTTTATTGAGCAAAGCAAGTGTACATTAAACTTATAAATTGACCCTAAAATCAAAAGTATGGTAATTCCAGACAGACTGACTATCAACTTCCTACAGATTGTTTGTAGAATCATATATCATATATCACGACACATAATTAAATATGTGAAATTTTCAAAGTAATTTTTATGGCCTTAAATGATGAGTCTCTAAAATGAAATTAGATGACTCTAAAAGAAAAAAGTCAGCTCTTTCTAATGGTAACAAAAATAACTTGATTGTAGCAAATACTTTTTTGCTATTTGTGTGTGAAAATGCACCAAATTTGACACGTAAAATTTGAAACTCATATTTAATAGCGTATATCTTGACAAAAAAGTGAGCTTGAAAGTTGATACTGTGGCAGCTTATAATCAGTAATGGGTTTAGTTAGCTTACCAAAGCATAAGTTTGTAGAATGTCTTGTTCCAAAGTTATAAGCACAAAAAATCTGCCTCAAATTGACGTGACAGTTTTTTTGAGCAACTTTGTGATATAACACCAATAAAACTAAAACTTTTTAAATCTTGGAACTGCAACCAGCGTGTAGAGCATAAAAAGTTGTCTGTAGTTATCATTTTTCAGGAAGCTAGCTGCTACAGTTCCACAACAGCAGTACTTCAAACTTCACAATCTATTCACGCGCACGGTTAAATTGCACAGGTGACCTTTTTTCAGGAGGCCCTGGTGCCCCCTATTTTAGATTTTGCACATAACTTGAAGCTTTATTCAACACTATCACCAAATTTCATCAAAATCCAAGGTGGTACCCAAAAGGCAATTTGGTCACTTGGCATGGCATGGCCCAGATGAAAGGTTTTCCAGCTGTGGATAGGGGATTGAGTTCTCTCAGGATTCCAATGGGGTACACGTTGTGGAAACCAAGCAACATTTCAATGACTGTCTAAGACATCATCTTCGGACAACATCTGCAGATGCATTGGTTGGTGCCTTCGTCAGTGCAGGAAACCTAGTCGCGTTCCCTACGGAGTCTGTTTCTGAATAATACAAAGGGCTACTAACCAATTTTGCCGCCTGCTGAACCATGCCTCCATCTGGCAGCCACATCATGATATGAGCTCTGACTTGCCTAAACTGTAGACCCATGAATTCTTCTTTCTTTCCAAAGTTTATTTTGGGGCTTGTTATTGAGACATGCGTAATCCTGGATTTTGTCAGTTATTTATCTTTCATGTTTCATGTCTTTCCTCAATAGTTCGGATCGTTTTGCCGAAGTATTAGCAAGATTCATGTACACTCCATGTGTACTGAAGATGCAGGGATGATGTTCTTCTTGTAGCAACTTTCTCTGTTTTTTCTCATGTTATTTAAGTTATTATGGAAATAGGTTTACTGGCACTATGGTCTAGCCCTTGGCTGCTGGGGATTTCCAGGGAGGTTATAGTGTTCCCCTTTTTTTATTACCACTACCCTCCTGAACTTGGAAGCCATCAGCTTCAAACCATGATGATATTTCCTAATCCAAGAAAGACAAAATGCATGAGAAGGTATCTGCTTATCTTCGGAAGTACTGGGCTCTTGTCTTAGAAACTCGCCTGGTTGCTTCTCCAGAAACTATTGCCTTTGTTTCCAAAGTTAAAGTGTTCACTTTTTGTGAGGTTCCCTACTGGCAGCCGACCAAGAAGAATGGCAGCTATGGGCTAGTTCCTGAATTCAAAATCCTCAAAAGTACTGATCTGCAACTTTATCCCATTGTTCCCCACCCAACATAGCCCAATAGACCATGACATGCGGCCTGCAAAAAAGGTTGAACTGGCATCGTTTATGACACAGTATGTCATAGGCATCATGTTAATGAATGAAGCACATCTTGTCCCCACGGACCTAGCTCACTTTACACAATATGCTCTGACAGATAAAACAGTCATAGAGGTGGCGGAACTGCAATCATAGTTAAACAGGACTTCGCCCATTCGCTTATCCCCCTTCCACAATTAAACAAGCTGGAAATTACAGCTATTAGCAATCAGTTGAATGGAAGGGGCCCCATATTGATTTCACAGACTTTTGACTGGTTACTTAACACATCAGGGAGGGCAATAGTAGCTGGGGACCTAAACAGTAAATAGCCATTATGAAATAGTAGGCATACCAACTTTGGTACATAGGGCACTGTATGTTCACTAAAAAACACATAACTACATTGTCATAAGACCATGTGAGGCAACTTATGTACCCGACAGACAGAACACACAGCCACATGTTTTGGGCATAACCTCATCAAGTTCATGATAACTACGCTTGACTTCACAGTCATACAGATCATAGTGCTAATTACCTATCACTACACCAGAAGATGATGTAGGCAGTCACTGAAACATAGTATGGTTCCAATGATCTTATCTGAATGGAATCCCAAGAAAATTTAATTCAATGGGGAAAATGTCTGGTTACATTGTAAACTTTTATGCTTATGCTCAGTTTCATAAATCAGCTATACCATTCAATCTAAACTCTTACTTTCTCGACTCTATTCCAAATTAGGCAATGGATTATGAAAACTTAAATTGTAATACTGTTAAAATAGAAAAGCTTTGAGATAAGATACCCTTATAAATCAATTAACAAGGTAGACAATGATCAGTTTCATTCACAAACAATTATATTCTTGAAAATAATATGTAGAACTCAAATTGTATTACAAAGTATCAAAGACAAAAATAACTAAAGAGGAACTCATTGTTTAGAATCATAGCTAATTATTCAAAAGAAGAATGTATTGTGGTAATAGGTTGAGTATAAATGCATCATAGCTTTGTTCAATTATTATTACTATTATGTTAACTATGAAAATGACTTGTAGTGATGTATTAACTTTGTTATAAAAATTACAATATTAATATTGTATGGAACCCAAATAATAATCCAGATAGGTTTAAGAATTATTTAAGATAAATAAATATTTACTTCCATTGAATAATTTATTTTTTATTCATATCTTAAATTTGGCATTTAATCAAACAATTCACATGAAGTATCAAAGTAGCTAACAATCTCTTACACAAGTACTGATGGACACAATATGAAGTAGAACAGCAACAATTGCACAAAATTAGTGCTGTATAGTAAAAATCTGATTTAGCAAAGAATCTAGTAAAATTTAGAACTATACAAATAAACTTTGCAGCATTACACATATTACCCACCATTCTAAAAGGAAATTCCACATGTGCACATCAACTAATTTTCAAATAATGTTCCTACCTTGAATTCCTGCTGACTCTGTAATAGTAACTCAGTTTTTCTACATTCATCAGACGCTTCAAAAATTCATCATCATGTGTAATAAGAATCAGCTGGAAGTCTTTACGATCCATTCTTGCATTAATGAGTCTGTAAAATATAATAATCACAAGCAAGTCAATATAATAAAATACAATGTAAATCAGTCCGAAATCTGAATTGCAAGGTTCCATAGTTAAGTTACATTGTTGTACTTACATCCAACCTAGATATTAAAAACTCCCTTCATCTCCAACTGCCTTCAGTCGCCCTCCAAATCTGTGCAACAACCTAATCCACCCTAGTATGCCCCCATCTCAAATATGCCTTCCTAAGCCAGGTTGTCAGTAGTAATAGTATTCATGTCTGCCTGTAACATGCCAGTTATGTCAATCACCATCATTCAAATTTGTATCAGATCTAGTTTCACCCAGTGAATTAAAAGTGTCTGTGATATGATATCCTTGAAGAAATTGTATTGAGATTGAGAGTAAAATTTCTATGCTGATATGTATAACATAATATTGGAGATGTGAAGCAAAAGTTTTTATCATAGTAAAGAAATGCACAATTAATATGTTAAATTGTGTGTTGAGAAGTTGGATTATGCACATTCATCAGCAAAGAAGTTTGTTGTAGACCAAAAAATGAACAGAGCTTGATACATGCTCTTTCACATGGATGAGTCAGTATTGCAGCAATTTAATAATGATGAAGAGGATTCTTTTCTAACTTTGACGAAAAAGATAATCTTTGGAGGTCATACTCCTGATTCAATATATTATTAATAATATCTGTGCATACTGGAGATAAAAAGACAAATACATAATGAATGGTACAGATGTATATGGTAATTGAAATAAGAAAAGTATTGCATCAAAACTTATTCTACATTATGCACATAAGTATTACGTAAAGTAATTGTGATACTGCTTTTATCAATAGTTAACTATATCCAGTATCACATATTAACTTGCAGGTACAATAGTAAAATGCTTAAAGAAACGGTTGTTATGTTTGTTGAGTTTTGATGTGGTATATTGATTAGTTATATGGAGTGAAATTAATTAATGTTATTCTGCATATTTAAATGTAAAAAACAGTTCATTTGCAAGTAATAGAACTGACATCTCCTGACGTCATATTCTGATGTGTTCTACCCATGTGCAGTTCATGATTACTGAGACAATCCAGCATAACCCTTAATCACCTGTGACTATGAAGAGATGGCAACTACATGTCAGTACTGTAATTTTCGCTATGATGCAGATGGTAAAATCTCTATTAACAGTTCCTGAGACCCTGAGATTAAGAGAGTATTAAATACTTTCATAGGAATTAAAAGCTGGTAAAATATTTCAATTTGTGGCAGAAATTTAAAAAGAAATAGGAATATCATGGTGATAAATATGTATTTATTTGTAATTGCAATTTTGTGGCAATGGTGTGAAATCGTTAGTACATGTTGACAGGATTCCACTGCCTCATTCAGTTTTTTGAGAAGAGGAAGTTGAGAATAGAGAAACAGAAGAGATGAATGAATGAGACAAGTCAAAGACGATAGTAAAAGAAATATGAAATAAAAAGTTTAGAAGAGAATTAAGAAAAACAATGTTTCAAATGATAATGAAGCTTTGATCTTCTTCAGAGTAGAAAGGCATTTAATGCACAGGTGAAACACGTAGAAAGATATTTGTGGTGATGGATGTACATATTAATAATGTGAAACTAGGAAAAACCTCCAAATTCAAATTAGCAGAACATGCTTGAGAAAACGGCTACAGATTTGATTTTGGAAATACTTCCGAGCCTCACACTTAAACTAAAGAAAGCCATATTCATCAAAACAACTTAAGCGGTCTCCTACAGAAAGCTGATATAGCTGTCTCTTTAGGTCTGGGCTGAACCAAGTATGACCAAATCCACAAGTGTGTACAGACTCTCATGCCTATGCAATATCTTTCTACACTGAAGAAGAACAGAGTTTCATTACTGTTAAAAATGCTGGTTTTCTTAATTCTCTATTCTATACCTTTTTATTTCATGTGTTATACTTCTATTGTCTTTGACCACTCTGTTCCTATCTTCAAAAACAATAAGGAACTTATCAAAGATCGAAGGCTTTCCTGGAGTATTTGTTGCAGAAAAAGTTCTCAGGTTTCAGCCCAGCCTAGAAGATGATGGCAGTGCATTTGGTTGTTGAAACATCGAGTTACAATCGCTGTTTTACCCGAGTGGAAACCCAAGAACTTTTTCTTCAATAAGAAAATTGTCATTCTCCCGGCTGACAAGGGCTCCACCGTTGTTATCATCGACTTGAAGAAGTATGCAGCTGAGGCACTTCGCCAGCTGGGAGATGACAGAACATACAAGCCTATACCCACCGATCCCAATCCAGTCATCATTTCAGAAATATACAAATTTGTCCATTCACATGGAAAACTCCAAAAATTGTCATCAGCCTCCATTGAACTCCTCACCCCAAAAAACACCCAGAACACCTGCTCCCCAAAATACACAAACCTGGTGTACCGGGCCGCCCAATAGTTGCTGGCTACAACTCCCCAACTGAGAGGATTTCTGCATTGGTGAAGGAGTCCCTCCAACCAATAGTAGAAAAACTACCCTCATTCATCCAAGACAACAACCACTTCCTCTACCGTCTCCATGAACTCACAAAACCTCATTCACATGATACCCTTTGGTTAATATAGATGTTGTCTCACTCTACACCAATATCCCCCATGCCAATGGACAAGCGGCACTTGAATATTTCTTGTTCCGCAGGCCACAAAATTCTGTCCCCACCACCAATTTTGGTCTGCCTCACAGTTTGTCGTCACCAGAAATTACTTTTCCTTCCAAGACAGCATCTACCATCACTAGAACAGGCCCTCCTAAATTCCTCCCCATTAAAACCCCTAGTATTGCTCAGGTTCATAAACTACACCTTCATGCTATGCACCCACAGACCAGACTCCCTATCCAAAATCTTCCACACCTTGAACTCCAATCACCCTGTAAAGTTCACTTGGAACTATTCCCCAAACAAAGTCACTTTACTAGACGTTGAAATACAGCTGAGTTCTGACATGAACAACACATCTGACCACATAACATACACGAACAAGCTCTAATACCTGCACTTCACAAGTAGCCCTCAGGGAAGCATGTATTTGCTCAACCTGGAATAGTCTGGCCTCTTACACCAACCGGATCCTCAATGCCTTCATCAACAGAAATTATCCCAGAGACCTCCTTCAAAAATAATGCCCTATCAAATCTCCAAACACGCACAGCCATTCTGGACCAAAACAAGAAAAGTAGTCCACCCCTTACAACAACCTACTTCCCTGGACAACAAAAAATCAATTCTATTCTCCCCCTAGCGTACACTGGACTGTGATCCAACCCGACCTAAAATCCATCCTCTCCACTATACTCCCCACCTGCCCAAGGGTTGCCTTCAGACACCCACCCAACCTCTGCAATTTACTTGTCCACCCCTGCAAAACTAACACCCCTACCCATCCACCCAGGTTGCAAGCCTTGCGATAGGAACAGATGCCATGTTTGCCCTATCTTACAGCCCACCACAATCTTCCAGGACCACACAAAGACATACAAAATTAAAGAAAACGTCACCTGCCTCTCCTCCCACACAATATACCAAATTAACTGTAGACTCTGCCCTGCATTCTATATAGGCCAAACAAAAATACCCCCCCCCCCCAACCCAAACGAATAGCCAACCACTGCAGCACTGTCAAACTTTCCAAAATTCCATACCCAGTAGCTGCTCACGCCCAAAGCCACAATACAAACAATTTCAACCAATGCTCCAACCCCCTGATTCTTCAGAGGTCGAACTCCATCTGTGGGAATTCTCATTCCAACATGTCTTACAGTCCAGGCACAGCCCTGGACTTGGAATCCTTTGAATAGTGCCCTTCCTACATGCCACCCGTACTTGCACAAGTCCATGTGAGTATGTATGAGCATGCTTATGCATGTATGTGTGTGTGCAGTAGCTCAGTGGTAGAGTATTTATGTAGACAAAGCAAAGTACTTGGGTTTAATTCCCAGCCCTTCCAAATATTTTCAGTCTTTCCTTCTTCTTCCTTTACACTCAACACCTTGAACATATGCTCCCTTTGAGCATAATACTATGCCTAAAGCATATGATTTCTTCAGAGTGTATTCAATTTCAGGTAAGCCACAACCTTCCTCTTTTTACTTTCTATACAAATTATTTTCATTATATTATATTAATTATATAAGGAATTTAAAATTTTGTTTGACATACTCAGTAAGAGCTTCAGAAAGACTGTTAACATTATCTTGGTCCAAATTTGTTGTAGGTTCATCAAGGGCTAAAATACCACAGTTCCCACTAAGAATCTCTGCCAATGCTATGCGTATTACCAATGAGGCAAGAACCTGTAGATGAGCAATAGAATTAATACTGCAAAAAACTTATCTAAATTTTGAAGCACAATAATATGAACTAAAATAAAAGTTTATGAACAAATAGCAACAGTAATAAACTGTATTACTAGGCAACATATTTTCCTACTTTTCTGTATATTAAGGTCAATATTGTGATATTTCTGGTTAATGTGCTATGAACTGCATTAAAAATTATATTCCAAAATATATATAAAATCTATTTTTGTACAGAATAAATTATTCTACCTTCTGCCCTGCACTACAGCGACCTCTCATTTCAATTTCACAATCATGTTTTACTTGAACAACTCGGTAGTTATAATTCCTTTTCTTCAATGATGCTAAAAATAAATAACAAATACCTCATAGTTTAAACTCAATACTTTAAATTATTAGATCATTCTCCATTAATAGTTAAAAATGAATGGAATATACCTGTGCCTGAAGGTTCAGCACTATCAGTCTTGATTTCTATGAAATCAATATCATTACCACGATAAATTTTTCGCCACAATTCTCGGATAATCATATTAATTTTTTTCATTCGTTCTTTATGTAATGAAATAAGTGACCAGTCTAACGCTTGATAATATTTTTGTAAATCATTAACTACAATTTTTTTAACCTGAAATAAAATTCCGAATTATTAACTGATGTTTACTGGTTTTTGAAAACTTAAATACAGATGTCTGGAGTGTACATACTTCAACTTCCCGAAAACTTTTCACATAATATTTATCAGCATTTTTAAATATGTCTTGATTAAGCTCACGGCGTAAATTTGTTAACACTTCTTTCAATTCCTTGATCCGTCCCTCAAACTGGGATTTCTGAAAGTAAATAGTTACTTCGTAAAGATTCCTGTGATCAAACAGCACATTTAGATATAAAAGCAACAATAACTACCCATATAAAATAAAAGCAACATTTTATTTCCAAATGATTAAAGTAATAATAATAAAAAGTCTCTCTAAGAATTTTCTAAGTTTCTATACTTTAAAATATTTGTTTTCCTATTTCATTTATATTGGGTCATATTTTAATACAATTCAAAATGTTTATCTGTAAATTGCCTCGTTCTAAAGGAAGTCAAAACCTATTATCTACACACAACTTACAAGAAATATGATAAGTGATTCACAAAAAGAAAGAAATATGAGCAAAGATTAATCATACCTCCTCCTTTATTTCAGCTTCTTCTTTTAGTAACTGCTTCTTCCCAATTTCAATATTTTTGAATCTAAAATTTCCTATTCGTGTTTTTATTACATCAATTTGTTTTTTCAATTCTGCAGATTCTATTTGTTTCTCCTTTAATAATTTGTTATCTTCTAGTTCTCGCTCTTTAATCTGTAAGATGTTAAGTACTAAATAAATCACTTTCTAAAAAGATACAATTTAGTACACAATTAAAAGTTTACCTGCTGATTTAAAATATTTTCCTTTGTTAAATTAATTTGCTTGTTTAAGGTTTTGCTTTTATTAGCAGAACATTCTCTTTCTGAATCAAGTTTAACAAGCCTTTGCCTAAGAATTTGAAGTTCGTCTCTTGCATCACTATGTTCATATGACAAAATTTGATTGTGACAGTTCTTCATTTCATCAACCCTTCTTTTCAAATCAAGAAACTAAAACACAGAAATGTCATACAAATAAAAACTTAAATGATAATTTGGATAAATTTCAGATAATTTTTTATTATTATTTGCACACACTTTATCCTGTTTTATTACCTTATTTCTTTCAACTTCTAAATTTTTGTGGTTTCTCTTGACAGTACTTTCTTTATCCCGGGTAATTAGATCAAGAACATTCTTGAACTCTTCAAATTTTTCTTTTGATTGACTTATTTCCTCCATGATTAGTGTTTGCAACACCTCCAACTCTTCCATTCTCTCAGATAATTGTTTACGTTTCTGTTGACCGCTTTCTAGCTGTAATGATTAAAAATTCTTGCATAAGTGGAAGAAATTATGATAAACTGGTCAAAAAGCAAACAGGAAATTAAGAAATAATATAAAAATGATTTGTTTATTCTGTACATCTGTATATCCCATCAGGTTTTAAAATTTCTTTAAAAGTCTTAAGAAAATAAAATTCCTGATGAGATATATGGTGTGGTACAGTTGAATATCTCCTGTATAATTTCACTGACAAAAAGTACAAAATAGACTTAAAAGCAGATGCAAAGTGCCCACCAAATCCTCCAGATATTTCAAATTGATGTTTGCTTTAGAAATCAAAGGCTCTGCTGACCCAGCAGAAATAATATAATGTTTGAGGATATCCTAGAAACCTGGTCAAAACAACTTTACCACAGAGATCATATTGGTAAAAAGGGACAATGTTTTCCCAAAGAGAGGAGTAACGTCACATACAAGTGAGAGAAAATACTTCTTCTGGAACATTTTAGCTTTGTTTTAATGACATGTACAGTATCACATCATACAGTACTAAGAGAAACAGGCATAAAAACTAATGTCCCATAGCTCTTTTGGAGAATGAGTGGCAGCAAAGAGAAAAACAGACTTCAGGACTGGACATTCATTAAACAGAGGACGCTACTTGCCGACTCCCTGAAAGACCCGTGACCAAAATATATTCATCAAGAAAGCCGCGGTAGTGTAAACAAACCCACTGATTTTACTTTCATTGCATTTCTTATAAATTGGAATCTGTTTTTTAACCACATTACTTTTATGCTTCAACATAGAGTGCATATTTTTCTGTAAATAAAGAAAAATATACTAATTAAATGCTTTATTAATGATACTGTACTTTTTAATTATAATTTTGTAAATGAATAAATTAATTTTTTATCATATTAACAATAAATTATAACAATACTATGACATGGGTATTGTAGAAAAAAACGTCTCGTCATTTTCATATTATGTCTAAAACTCTTGCCTGTTTATTTAGCCAATTTACCATTATTAACTAAAAAACAGGCATATATCATATCTTTAATTTAACTATTATTCCTGGCCTTGTTGTGCATATCTAATTTACATGTTCGTAAGTGGAGGAAATCTCATTTCTATCTTCATACTCAATATACAGTTTAAGAAATTGAAAGAGTAATGGTTACTAAAAGAGCAATTAACTTCAATGTACATGAAAAAATGTTAACTGAGCAAAATAGTGTCAATTTTGTGTGAATTCATTGTACATGTTAATTAGTCAAATGATGAGACATCAATTTAGTCTGATTGGGAAATAATCTAACTAATCAAAACTTGTTATATATTCTAATGTTTTTGTATCAAGAACCAACTTGCGAAATTTGATTTCATTTCTCCACTCCAATTAACAGAGTAGGGGTGTTTACAAGCCTCTTCCACAATTTTTTCAACCACAACTGTTGTTCCATCTTTTGTTCCAATCAGTATCACTTTTTATAAACTCTAGAAAATTCGCTTTTCCCAGTTTTCACCAGGTATTCTATTAGGGAACAATCTTTTCATATGACAATATCATTGTAATTGGCTCACTTCTACAATTTCCAAGAGGCTTCTGTCGAATCCAAGTTGTTGCCGTATACATTATAATTCCTTATCATGTCTTTTCTAGTCTTCTGGAGACAAGTACGGAGGAATTTCATTTCAGTTGCCTGTAAGCAACTTTTGCTTAGCTGAGTCACTGTTACCACTTTCAGCGCATAAGTTAAAATTGGTGTCAAGTTAGTTTTATACAGTATGATCTTAGAAACTTGAGGAAATGACCCATCCCAGCGAACTTGACAAACTGAGTGGTAGAATATCAAGACTTCTTGTATCCTATTTCTGATTTCTGGTTTTAATGTGTTATTATAAGAAACACAGTACTAAATAACATAATCATACTAATTAAAAAATTAAGTGTTGGAGAAAATTGAATGTATTTGCTTTGTTAATAGTCTTTTACTCTTTGACGCGATAGCTTTATGTGTTTTAACGCTTGGAAGTTAGTTATGTTTTGTTTCTGTCCCGTCCAGATAGGATGCGCTTGTTGTTTCCTTAATATTAAGTAGAGATAAAGGTATCACTTACTAAATGCTTAAGCCAGATATAAAAGACACATTTAATAGAAAATCCTAATTAAAAAGTCAATTTTGATACATACATAAAATCGTGATGAAACTGTTTGAAAAATCCATGAAAGATAATTAAAGTTAATGATAGTTAAAATATTTATTTGAAAACAGACCTTTATTTTTTGCTCTTGCAGTGTGTTCTTATGTTCTCGCAGGTTGTTAACTTCTTCCATGTACAATCTCAGTTTTTCTTGTTTGCTATTAAGCAAGCTACGAATGTTTGAGATTTCTGATCTCAACTGTTTTTGTTCTTCCAAAGCTTCTTCCAGAGTTCTAGCTTGTCCTATAAATGCACTCTGTTACAGATCTATGTACAGTTATAATATTAATCTATAAACAATGTTGAAGTTACAGATCCACAAAATATAGCCAATGAATTTAATCAGAACATAGCTAACAATCAAATTAATAAAATAGGTGTGGTGAAAGTAAAAAACTATGTCCTGTTTATTCATTCCTGTGCTAATTTTAAATTATACCAGAATAATTTGTAGTGATAATTAATATTTATCTGGCATGAATAATGTTCATAACACTATCATCAAATTTAGTGCACTACAAATCAAAGTTATTTTTATTCACATTAGTAACTGCTCATTTAATACAGATATATTTGCAGTCTCCCAAGGTTGTTCATGTCACTTCTCTCTTCAGAAAAGTACTGAAAACAGCATAAATAACTATAGATAATGTACAAATCTAAGTGGATTTTTTAAATGTCCCCTAACCAAAATATAATTTGACAGTCTTCAACATTTTTTTGGATAAACTCTCATTACTAGCAAATATTATTTCAACATTACTTCAGAAAAAATTAAAACAATCAACTATTTTTGAATGCTTTAGAAGCAACATTGAAAGCCCTTGATTGTTAACAGAGATTCTAGTTATATCTTAATTGTTTGATGTCATAAACAACAATATTCTCTGAAAGAATGGAATAGCAGCAAATAAATTAATATACCTGAGAAACACTAACTAATTTTTAAAAAAATTCAGATAGCCTATCTAGTCAAACAGCTACTATTTCCAAATAAGCTACTATGAATTGTGGTTTATCAGAATGTGGGGGTAGGTAAGTGCACAGTTTAACACAAGTCTTTGTTAGGCAACTTGTTACTATACAACCTATTATGGAAATGTAGGTGGGCCATATGAGGTTAAGGATGGAGGAATGTCACAACGGCTCAGGAATCAACAAGGATTAGCTCAGTGGTTAGAGCAGCTGCCCAGTAATTGGAAGATCCTGGGTTTGATTCCCAGTCCGGTTGACATTTTTCCATCCATATTCCTGAAATATAATGTGTTTAGACCAGGATATGTTGTTTGTCAAAAAACTCACTCGTAAAAGTTAAGAGATTATAACTATGGGGTGTGATAAAAAGGCCTTACTACCATCTGTATATCCTGTTCCTATGTAAGAATATAATTAATGTTTTGAAGAATGATAGTAGCATTGCTCCTAGAGGGAGCTGTCACTTGACTGTATTGCTCCCGTCCATCTTCTCCCTTCTTCTACTGAATACCTGACAGGACTTACTATATATCTCAAGCAATATGTAAATGTACCTAAGCAATTTCATATTAAAGTTTGGTCAAAAAAGTGTCATAGGGTGTTTTGTCAGATATCACAATATAGAATGGGTTTGTTGCAAGCAAAGCAGATCCATGTCTGTATATATGCAATAACATAAGTAAGAAACTGATAGCTATTTACATGGACAACTGCCCGATTGCCAGAAGTAATACGCTTAATGTCAACGTCTTTGTAAATAAGTTGAAGACCAAATTTTGCATAACAGTTGGATCATTGGAATCTTTTCTAGAAATACAAATACAGTTTCTTCAAGATGACATATTTATGAATCAGTACACTTATTCTAACATACTTCAACATGCTTGATTGTTTCAATATGAATAAGTATAATTTTATTACCACTCCCTCTGTGCATATAATATGAAAACTCACGTCCCTTTCCAAGCCACTGTGAACTGTTTAAAGTACTTGGCCGGTACTATGAGACCTACTATTGCATTTGCAGTATCTAAGTCTGTGTGAGTTGTGGATAAACCAACACTTGGTTGGTAGTTAAGCATATATTGAAGTTCTTAAGAGGTACTATATAGCACAGAATTCTTTTCAAATGAGTGAGCAACCTGGTACTCAAGGTGTTCAATGTCATGGACTTTGCTGGTTGCATGAGGACTAGGTGTTTCCCCAATGGCTTTGAGACTATGCTCAACAGAGGTACTGTTTTCTGGTCAAGTCAGCAGCAGAAGTTTGTGGCGTTAACAACAACTGAAGTGGAATACATTGCAGATAGCAAAGGAGTGAAGGGATTGCTGTGGTTGATGCCATGTCATGAGTAAAAATTGGCACACAAGTGTTCCATATGTAAGTTGACAAAGAATCTGCAATCCTGTAAACAAAGTAAACATATAGATGTACAATACCACTTTGTTCTGAAGTGCATGCTGGCAGGTACTATTAGTGTGGTGCACTTAGATTCAAGGGAACAACTTTCAGACTTGTTTACCAAGTGAAATGTTCATGTGCTTGCATGATGCTGTGGGTATGGAATGCTAACTTTTCATGCAGTTGATTGGAGTGTGTGTTTGAGAAAATCGATAGTAGCTGCTTATTCATAGTCACTTACTCAACGAGGTGGCAGTTATAATTTTTTGATGCTTTGGGATCAGTCATGGTTTGTTTTCTGTTCTATTTGGATATGACGTGCTTGTTAATCCTTCATAGTATTTCTAATTTATCACACATTTTCATTCAATTGCATATGATTATGTACAAAAGCTCCTGCCTTTCATTATATGACTGAAATATTTTGATGAATTTACTCAATAGAGGACTGATGAATAAAATGTTTTTTAACTATTGACTACTATACCTGTCTTTGTGTTAATGAGAAAAAATGTCTATTTACCTGATGGCATCCGAGCCTTCAATTTTTCTATTTCTGACTCAAGTCTGCTAAGGTCAGCAAGAGACTGATCCAAGTAGCCAATATCACTCTGAATATCCCTGCCCATTTGTTCATCAGTCTTTGGTCCAATCAGCTCCGATTTCAAATTTTCTACTTTCTTTTTGGTGGCATCTAATTTGAGTTCTATATCTTGTAACTCTTTCCTAAAGCAATAACAAATAAAATAGAACTTATAATGTTAATATGTTATAAATTTTAAAATACAGAAGGATTAAGAAAAACATTAATAATTTCTAGAAATGAGAGCCACAAAAATGAGACAAGCAAAGTTTTGCTTTCAAGTATGTCACCTGGTTAGTGTGGTGTCATTCTTGCAGCTCTTCTGATTTTGAATCACCTAATGAAAGCAAAAAGGATTACAGAAATTTTGTGTGGTACTTATTTGAACACTTTATTTTGTCTGTTTTTTTTTTTGCTACTTCTTTATCTGTGTATATAAAGTATACATCTAACATTAACGTTTTATATTTTCTAAATTTATTACACCTAAAAATGAGCAAAAAAAGTAACTGACCACATTCAGGTTAGCAGCTTATATAAAACTATTTTAAATTCAGAATACTAGCATTTACAAATAAAAATCATACCCCTTTGCCTACAGTCAATATTACATAAAATGGTTTTCATGAAACAATTGTGTTAAGACATTATATAAAATTAAATTAATCAGAGTATTAAAATCTCCATCTCACCGCACAGTTGGTATTTCTTGCTTTTGCAAAACATCTATGCGCTCATATGTAGGTTTCATTTGTAGCAGTTTGTCATACTCTTTTAATTTCATTTCCAATTCCTTTTTATTATCCAACAACCGACCAGGAACTTCTTGCATTTTATTATTCAACTGTAGAAAAATAAACAATATATTATACTTCAGACACAGATATTGAAACGATAATAATTGGCATTAGTAACACAAGGGCAAAAAATTTATTAACATTATTTTGATAAAGATATAAATATAGACATAATTTATGATATTATTAAATGGCAATTGAGTGTCATGTCAGGATTCGTGTTAAAAAAGAAGTAAAAGTTCTAGTTACTCTAAATCTCTCTCTTCAGTGCCCTATTTAAACAACAATAAAAGTTCAAAATGGTTGTTTAAGTAACTTATTATTCTCTTTTAACAGTCTGATTTAAGAAATGTATTTGCCTAATCTCCACTTTGAAGTAGTGCTTTAATTTTGAACAAGATCTTCAATACTCCCTTTCTGAATTGTAGCTGCATCTAAACTTTTAGGTACTTTCACAGAGTCCTAAAAATGTTTAATTTTTTGATAGGGTTCTGCAAGTAAATAATTTATATATTTATTTAGGTGGTTGAACAAATTTCAATGGCTATTACAATTTACGGGTTGGACTGTTTATAGATGACATGCAAAACAGAACTTGTCAACCATTCAACTTCACCTCTCCATATTTTTATGTCCAGTTTACTCCGCTTAAGAATCCCAACATAGTCTTGTATTCCAGAATATGACATTCAAGTTCTCAAGAAGTTGCAAATTTAAACTTATTTGAGTTTTTCTTCAATATCCTATTTATCAATTCACAAAAAATAGTATTGAACACATTTATAATACAATTTCAAACGTACCTCAGTCACAAGGTCAACTGCATCCGAATTATCATCAAACTCTCTGTGGCATAGAGGGCAACAAGGATCTTTTTCTTCCAACTTTTGTATGTAACGGCGAAACAAGTACTCTGATGAAGTAAGAGTTCCCTTGAGATCCTGAATAGCACATCACAGATTTTTTTCATAAATAAAATTAATTAAAGGCAAATTCTTTGAAAGTTTTAAAACAAGATCAAAATGAGTGCTACTGAGATTATATTAAGTTCCAAAGAAAAAGAAGTTGTTTGTCTTTATCTATTTTAGTACACTTTTTGACCAATGTTGTCACAAATTAATTAGATCAAATTTCAACAAAAAAAAACATTAACTTTGAAATTATAAAAATGGATAAAAAATTCAGACAAAAATTTGAAATTCAATTCTACCTGAAGTTCTTGAACTTTATATGACACATTTTCGACATATTCATTAAAGTCATTACGGCCACAAAGATTATAAATACTGTCCTCATTTCCTGCAGACAAAAACAAAATATTATTATTCTAATTGTAACATAAGTTTGTAATGAGTAAGATACACAAAGAGAGCAAGCGTTTTTTAAAATAATTTTTACAATAAATAAATATTCTCATCTATTTGTCGTGCATCGCAAACAAATCTGTGGGCCAGATGTAAAGCCATGCCTCCAGACACTATAGCACTATAGATCACTCAGCAGGGAGTGATTCCAAAGAGGGTCGAGCACGTAAAAGACAAGGCTGGTCAAGCAATAACATAGTTGTCTATAGTAAGGGATGGAAAGAGTGTGATGATCTTTAAGGTGGGAAGAACGCGGGCAGCTGGTGTCTGTACTTTTGATTGTACAGATTGTACAGATTTTGAAACAAAATTCCTAGTGAATTCAGCATAATTCTCATTTACACCACCTTCTTTATTGCTCTACTTTATATATATATATATATATGGAAGAAGAAGGAAAGACTGAAAATATTTGACCCAGGCGGGACTTGAACCCACGTATTCTGCTTAGTACACAGACGCCTTAACCATCTCGGCCACCGGGTCAAGTTCCTGACCAGGCAAATATAGACAGTCTTATTGTGGACAATTAATAGTTTTTAGTGGAGGAATGGATAGAGTAGAGGGAATGAAGTATTAGGAGCTTCCATTAAGGAATAAATACAATATTAGGAGAATCCATTAAGGAACTAATTCACATTCAAACTTGGATAGTGAGGAAGGATAGAAATAAATAGGAGAAATAGGAGGATTGTGCTTTATGTGAATTCATATGCTCGGGCGAAGAATTACGCACATAGAAAAGCATACGTTCAAAGCAATATATATATATATATATATATATATATATATATATATATATATATATATATTAATGACTTGAAGGAAAGGCATGGTTGTCGATTGATGGGTTGGGCTGTCTGAAGCAAGGCACATGCAGGGTGGCCTGTTGCAAGATAAATCTGTTAAGGAAAGGCATTGTTTCTGATTAATGGCCTGGACAGGTCACTTGTTGACTTGGGATCGAGAGGCAGTTTGGGCGGTCTGAAGAATTTAGAAACGCGCACGTGTGAGTGCGGGGGTGAGAATACAAGTGCTAAGTAATTACGGGTCCTGTCTCGATGTGACATTACAGAGGAGCTAGCAATTTGCTAAGGAACTGCAGCTGTATAACGTAAATCTCGGGAGGAAACTGTCAACGGGCAGTTGCGACGTAGTTTTGGAACAAAGGAAAAGAGAAGGGACTGGAATATATAATAGGTAGATAAGATTTTTGCAGGGTTAGTTGAGTTTTGGAGCTAGGAGGTGAAGTTTGAGTTTTGGAGCTAGGAGGTGAAGTTTGAGTTTTGGAGTTAGAGTGGGAGAGAGATAATGTGAGCAACGAAGGGGAGTGAGAGTTGTGGAGGCGTACGGCGAGCCCTGAGTATGGAGAAATTTAGCAGCCTGTGAGAGAAATAGCAAAATTATTTCAACGATAAACATTTTTGTATGCAGAAGTTCAATCTGTTGTAATATCAAACTTTGACCACTGTTTTCGATGGTAGGAGACCAGGACAATGCATCCAGCGTCGAGTAGTTTCACCACGAGCAAGTGGGATGTCCTTCATGAACGGAGAATCAGCTATCGTCGAACCAGTAATATGTGCTAGAGTCAGTGTTTAAACGTCCAGTCTATAAAGTGTGTGTATAATGAACGAACCAAATGTTCCTGAGTAATCGTAAGTTGAAATTTCATGGTATTAATATGTGTAAACGGAATTAAAAGATACAGTCAGATATCGTTCTTTTCTTTTGTGTTAATAAAATAAACTCTTTTAAATTTAGAATCAATCTGGTAGATTAAGTTCGTTAATAAGTTTCGTCAATGTCTAGACGATTAAATATTTCTGTTTAATTCAAAGATAAATGTTGGGTTCTTTGATTATTTAAGTGTTCTGTCCGTTATCAAACCCAGTAAAGACCCATGAGAGAATGAGATATGTTTTTTATTAAATTGTATAATGTTTCAAGAATTGTTAAATAAATTGTTTTTGTTAAAATATAATTCTTTTTATTTTGACGCCCGGTAGTTTATTACAATATATTGTAGTGAATAACATCAGTAAGTAGCGCCCTTTGTCCGCGGGCCTAAGTGGGAATTAATTAAAAGTACATGTGCGCCAGAGAGGCCCCAAGAAGCCAAGGGTATGCGTCCCTTTTTTTTTGCATTGTTTTTGGGGGGGTGGTAAAGAAAGGATATGTACTCCGGACCCAGGAGGCTAGGAGGACTGAAAGTGGAGTGAGAGGCAAGAGAGTGGAAAATTTGGCGAGCTGTAAGGAACAAAAGTTTTGGAGATTTCCATTGCGGGAGGCCAAAGAAGGAGATCATGGGCTGCTACAAGACCAGTGATCCATTGAAAGTCGGCCGCCACAAGATAAAGTAAGGGTCACCATTAATGTAAAGTGCCTTCAGACGTTAAAGAGTTTTTTACACAGTACAGAACTAAGCTCTGTTTATGAATTTCCACCGAGCCACCCACATTACCTTGTAGAGAAGGAAGATTTCATTAAACAAGCCAGAGCTAATTATTGTTAATTTTTTGCAAACTATATGTATATCTGCTGGTGCCCATTTAAATTTTTTTAATGTATTTTTTATGTAATAAAGTTTTTTTTATATATGGTTTATATATATATATATATATATATATATATATATATATATATATATATAAACACTTAAACAAAATGTGATAAGGTCACATTAAGAAACACATTCTGAATTGACTGGCACTCAGTTCAAGCAAATGGGACTCAGGCCCTCGAAAAATTTGTAATATTCTCTCTCAGCCTGACTGCACCAACTATTGTTTTCAGGGTGTCAACTTCCCTGTCTCTCTTTCCTATCTAAATGTGTCATTTAATTTGACCTCGTCACATTTTCCTTAAGTGTTATATATATAATTGTAATATTCGTATGGAAAGGAAAGAGAGATAGGTTGTGGCTTACCTGAAAATGAAATGTGGCTCGCCATAAGGAACTGAGGGTTGTTCTTCAATTTCTCTTTACCAATATTGCAATTATTTTTGACAATGTAATATCATTACTAATATCATTTATATATATATAAGCAAGAATAAAAGAAGGACCATTACTTTTCAGTTCTTTCTCCAAGCTGTCTAATTGATCTTTTTTGTGACTGCGTTTCACCTCCAGGGAAGCTACTTCTTTTTGTTTCTCTGTTAACATATTATTGATTTCTGTCATTTGATGGGCCTGAAAGAATATAGAAAGCCGGTCATACATACAGCTCCATAAAAATTGATATAAAAAATCACTAGTATGATTTTCAGTTTTCACTTATAATATAACATACACAAGCACACATCCTGAAATCATTTTAGGCATGTTGACTGCATATGGAAAGGTAATTTATAGTGCAATTATGTAGAACAGAAATTTATATAACATTATTGGCAATTAAATAGACAAGAATTAGTGAATATGAATTTCAAATATGTGATTTGCACAAATGATGTAGTAAAATACCCTACATTTATACAGCTGTTAATGAAATTATTGAGTTTAAAAGAACAATGGAGACAAAAAATATATAATTCAATAAATGGGTTACAATAACAAGGAATCATATATACTAATTCAATTATTTGTATATTTTTAGGTCAACAGCCAAATCATTTAGCCTAGTATGTAATATGAAAATATAATACATCTTTTTTGAAATTTAATATATAACAATAAGATAAATGACAGACAAAATGTAGTGATGATATAAATACCACAAAATTTCTGGAAACTGTTCCTTTCTTCAGGTGATTAAAAAGCACAAGCCAGAAATAACTCAACAGCACAAATGCATTTGAGTTTGTCAGCTGTATTGGGTGGTTGTGTCACTCCTGGCTCTTGTGTTTTTTAATCACATGAGGAAAGGAAAAAGTTTCCAAAAACGTTGTGTGGTATTTATATTACAACTTTATTTTGCTGTCATTTGGCTATTTTAACTTATTATAATATCTCACTCATTTATCTGAACATAACATTTGCATTACTTCAATAAAAATTATGTTTTATGTATCAATATCTTTGGATACAACTGAATTTATTTTTTACATGAATTTTTTATACTCATTGATACAATGTTTCAAAGCACATTTTGTTTAACTGATATAACAAGAATTGTCATCAGAACAATTAATTTTGTAAATAATGTTATGTCAATTAAAATGTTGATTTTGACATTAATATTTTTACAAAATTTAAATTATTGAGTGTTTTAAAAATAACCTGAATACTGTAATTATTAAACAAGTCTTAATTTTATATTGTATGATTTCAAAACAGGGTAATACAATAAAAAAACTGTTTCTTATTACACTTTTTAACTGGTCAATTGCTATTATTGTACTTAATTTTAATCAATCTAATTATAAAGTAATGTATAAGAATTTAGAAGAAGTATATTAAAATTTTTGTCAAGATTATCTTTATGATACCAATGATTAGATAATGTCTTCCTTAATCTACCAAGATTATTAACTGTAGCTTTTTTTGAGGGATGATGGATGATTAGACATAGAATTTAGAACTCTTCCTGTATACGAGGATTTTTTATATCACTTGGGAATAACTCATTAGGTGTAGCAGGACATGTCAACATAAGATGTGCAGTGATCCATGGCATAGTGGGGGCAGGCCTGAGCTCAGCTCAACATGAGCCTTTGTTTCGGCAACTTAGCAGTGTAAAAAATACTCTGAAAACATTAATGCAAGGAAATATATTGTGTTCAGTTCAGGATATGTTTTACACTAAAAAAAACCTTATCCATTAAAGTTAAGAGATGATAAGTACAGCGACCTTGCTGTGTCTGTATATCCTGTTCATAAGAATATAATGAATGTTTTTAAGAATGATAGTGGTTTTGCTCCCCTCCACCTTCTCCCTTCTTTTACTGTGCATCTGACAGGACTTCCTAAACCTCTCCAGCTATAAATGTCTTATTATATGAAACTACAAGCAAAACATTCAAAAAAAAATTGAGAGTGATCCTTCTCAACTTCAAAAGTGAACTTTAATTTAGGATAGTATTTATTGAAAATATTGAGTAAATTGTTCAATTGAATGTTCAGGTTGATTCAAAATATATCATTCACATAACAGAAATAGCTTAATGGTTTAAAATCTATTGAGCCAATACATAAGGCTTCCAAAACTCTCATTACAGTTTTAGCAATATCCATTATTGACTTTAAGAATAATTATGGTGCTAGAATTACTTTTGAATCTTTTAATAATGTAAGTTATGTCAAAAACGTTAAAGATACCATCCAACATCATAATTTTGTTTACAAAATAAACCGTTTGGGATGCAATGAATGTTATGTTGGATAGCAAAACAAGGATTAAAAACTCAAATAAAAATTTAATTGAAAAGATTAATCCAAAATCATTCATTAGTTTCCAAAAATGCTTATCTCCATAACCACAAATTATATTGGATTAATATAAAAAATTTGATTAAGAAAATAAATAATTTCAAAGACTGATGAAAGACATTCGTTCCAAATCATAAATCAAATCAATGATTCAGCTAAGATGTTAGAGATCCTACGTATACAGCTGTAGACCTAGGTTAGATTCCCAGCTCTATCAAATATCTTCCAATTTACTTTTATAAGATTTTAGTGAATGGTAAATAAGCGGAGCTATTTTGAAGACCATCATTTTCTTATTTAACATTGGACTGGCTAATGCACAGGTCTTCTCTGACTCCTTGGCACAAAGGAAAAACGGACAATGGCCAACATTTACAAAAGGGTCTACAAAAGGGAGCATGACAAAAGTTAGAAGAATGACCCCTGTGAGCTACCAAAGGACATTCAAAATTATTATGCAGAACAAATTAAGTATTCTGAAAGTGTCACATTCACAGATGGGCATGCAAAATTGTAAAAATCTGGTGAAGAAAATAAATTTTGTTCAGCAGAGGATGAAGTAGATTTGATAGGTTTCCATATTGGCTAAGTGAAATCAATTAAATTTAAATGAAGAACACAGTAACTGGCCATTTTTAAAATGAAGGCAGAATTTTGATTTTCAGGAGGCAAAATTGGAGGCAGATACATTTGGGTCCAAGTTACAATCCAGAAAGTTTCAGATCTAAGTGAAACTGTGGAGACAGTCTTATGTTTTAAAAGTCTCAGAGTTAAGCGACAGTCTCTACTGAAGAACATCTCCATGATGACAACTGCCAGTGATGTCGTCTGCAACCACCTTCCAACGATGCTATGCTGACTAGAACCAAGCATTCTGATACATCACCACACAGGCCACAAAAACAAAATGACATGCACCAGCACGGTATTTATTATAAAATTTAGTTTTACCAACTATCACAATTTCCACAATCCTAATTTGTTTAGAATGTTAAATTAAATTGTTTAGACAAACTTTAGTTCACCCCACAATTTTTTATTTTAGGAGCCATGGGACAATTTTAATTTTATCAAAGATTGAAGATTTTCTCGATTTATATTACGGATAAACACCCATGTTAAAGCAAGCTTAAGCCATGGCATTTTGATGGCTTGTTTTAACCCGGGTGGAATCCAAAGAAAAGTTTATCCAATTTTGTTTATGTTATCTAATTATTATTTTTGAATTAATTCAATTCTTTTTTATCAGTTAAATCTACAAATAAATGGGATAATTTTACTTTTACCAAAGATCGCAGAAGGCAGTCCGCCTTATTAGTAAGGATATGACATTGTCAAAAATAATTGCAATATTGGTATGGAAAGGATTGTGGCTTACCTGAAAGTAAAGTCGCCATGAGGAACTGAAGGTTGTTCTTCAAATTTTCGGAGGCTCTAAACTTCCTTCTTCAGGAAGGAGTGTTACACCATTCTGTGCACCGGCTGGCTGCAGACATATATATATATATATATACATTCAAACTTGGATAGTGAGGAAGGATAGAAATAAATAGGAGAAATAGGAGGATTGCGCTTTATGTGAATTCATATGCTCGGGCGAAGAATTACGCACATAGAAAAGAAAAGCATATGTTCAAAGCAGAGAGAAGGATGGAAGAAGAAGGAAAGACTGAAAATATTTGACCCAGGCGGGACTTGAACCCACGTATTCTGCTTAGTACACAGACGCCTTAACCATCTCGGCCACCGGGTCAAGTTCCTGACCAGGCAAATATAGACAGTCTTATTGTGGACAATTAATAGTTTTTAGTGGAGGAATGGATAGAGTAGAGGGAATGAAGTATTAGGAGCTTCCATTAAGGAATAAATACAATATTAGGAGAATCCATTAAGGAACTAATTCACATTCAAACTTGGATAGTGAGGAAGGATAGAAATAAATAGGAGAAATAGGAGGATTGCGCTTTATGTGAATTCATATGCTCGGGCGAAGAATTACGCACATAGAAAAGCATATGTTCAAAGCAGAGAGAAGGATGGAAGAAGGAGGAAAGACTGAAAATATTTGACCCAGGCGGGACTTGAACCCACGTATTCTGCTGCTGGGTGCCCGGCATTGCCTGAGATGTCATTTATCTATAACCATCGATAAGACTCCAATTTTGGTTGCTTTTGCGCTATTTTTATGTAAAGCTCCTCGAACCCTATCCCTAAATGTGCTCACCTCCCAAGCCGAAGGGGGATGAAGTCATTGAATAAATATATTGGCCCTTTTTACATGTTAGAAGATGACCACCCCCACAAATGTGCGATAATGAAAAAGAATGTATTCCACACAAAAATTGGCCGATTACATTGTCTGAAAATTTCTATAAAAGTAATTAACCCCAGGAAATAATTATCGCAAATATCGACCGTTTAACATGTTTGAAAATTTCCACCCCGGACCACTCCCGCTTCGGGGACTTGAACGGTCAAGTTTAATGTCATAATTAAACTCAGTGACAATCCCAATAGTTACTGCTTTCTTTTTATGTAATTCAACTTCACGCCCACCCTTAAGGGTGCACCCTTCCGAGTCCGAAAGGGGTTGAAATTATGCACAGAGAACATGTGGGGAAATTTTATTAATCTAATTTATCCCGAAATATATTTAATCGACGCAAAAAACAGCTGGTCAACTCATCCCAACCCCACCGATACCCGCGCATTGTCCAGATTGTCATAAATAAATTCAGTGACATCCATTACCTTCGATTTGACTCAAATCTCGGTTGTTTTCCCATTATTTTCAAGGAAATCCCCTCCACCCCCACCCCTATCATGCCTACAAACAACATCGGTAGAAATACTATCAACGTCACTGGTCCTGGCATTTATTTATTCCACGCTAATATTGATGTTTTTAAAATGTTAGAAAATTTCCACCCCATCCACTCCCGCCCCTTGGGGTTAAATGACCAATTTGATGCTATAATTGAACTGGGCGACATCCATAACATTGGATTTTACTCCAATCTCGGTTGTATTCGCGTTATTTTATTGCAGCGTTCCTCCACCCAACACCTAAAAGTGCTCCACTGATAAGCCCGAAAGGGGTTGATAATCTGTGAAAATGTAGAGAAATGCTATTGATCCAAAATTATATTGATTCGACGAAAAAATCTGCCGGTTAGAACGTTTGAAAATTTATTTCCCCGCCCATCCCCTCACATCACCGCCACTGTGTGTGTGTGTGTGCGTGTGTGTTTTGTGGTAATTAAAAGGAAACATGTAATTAATCAATTAACAAGATTTTGGGACTTGCATTGTTGGTGGCATAAACATAACATTTGTGTACAAGAATTAGGGGCTATAATGCTTGCTTGCTGAGTGTATTGTCGTGAAACATTGCTGGATGCACGGAGCTTTAGTGTGTTTTTGGGAGGCAAAGCAGCAGGTAGTCAGAAAAACTCAGAAATTCAGAACTGGAGTGTGTTAAGAGTTGCTGGTTTCCAGTCTTCGGACAAACAACTGCGATGATACTATGCCGACTGTTTATTTCTCTGATGCAGAATAATTTCGGAGTCTAGCATACGTTTACGAAATATACGATTCATCAGTTCTTGGGCACCAGGATATTTCATCAAGTGAATAACCAAACTTTGATTATTTTAATAATTTTTTGATTGATTGAGAGAACAACGAAACAATTTGTGTGGTCAAGTACAGCGAGCAGGAAGTGTTGCATGTGGAAATATTAACCACAAGTAAATTCTGTGAAATATGGCCGTATATAAAAGTGTTAAACAATAATCAAGTGTGTACGAGCCCGCTTCTTTTTCACACAGCAAAATGATAAGGTAAATAAAAAATTTAATTATAACATGTAAACCCAACCGTAAATGATATTTATCGTCAGATTTCAGATTTCAATACTTAACTGATTGTTTAAATTAAGAATTTTCTCACTTTGCAAATTTTATTTGTTTGTCGTATATATTCTTTATTGGATGCCTGATATTCGGCCCTGAGATCAAGTTTTTACCAACATGTAATATAATTTCAATGATTATAATAATTTGATTGTTAATTAATTAACTTTGTTGTATATTTTAAACTCTGATCTTTTTAATTAAAATCCAATCATTTAATTTTAATTTTCTTATATAAAATCTCAATTTAAATGTAATTACTACATTTTGACGCTCCAATGTGGCGATTTAACAGTGATTTATCGTTGATTACTACAATAAGTATATATATATATATATATATATATATATATATATATATATATAAGGATATGACAATGTTAAAAATTATTGAGATATTGGTATGGGAAGGAAAAAGAGTTAGCTTGTGGCTTACCTGAAATTGAAGTATGGTGTAGCCACAGGGAAGCGAAGATTAACTGGTGCACAAAATGGTGTAACACTCCTTCCTGAAGGAGACTGAGATCCACCAAAAATTTGAGTAACTTCCTTTCCATATATATATATAAACTTAATTTGCTGTTTAATAATTTTAATAACAAGCTACAAGACAACACATTTTTCTCAGGGTGTGGTTTTTCTCTAGCCACGTGATTTTCTGAACAACATTATGCATACTTTTATTTATTTCTGTTCAGTCTTATTCAAGATGGGTCCCTCTGGGAAACTTACTCAAGCATACACCACAAAGACAGCTACGGGCTTAACACATTGTTATTGCCAAACAAAGATCGCAACAAGAGAATATGTATTCTCAATCAGTCATACCCAATTTCATTTTAGCACATATGTATTTCTAAATAATAAATATCCATTATCTGACTGAATGGCTAATATATATTTATTTTGTTATACTTCAATATCAGATAAATATCAATCCACATATAATTGCTTACCAATTTCACGAGACAACTATCCAGAACATTTTTAATGTTCTTCTGTGGGACAGTTTGCAACAAATGACGTAGTGTGTCTGTATGTTTGTTCCGTCTGTAAAGAAAAATAAATTCATAATTGACTGCTAAATAAGTTGTCTCAATAATATTTTGAAGGTAGAACAATCCACTAAACTCTTCTAAAATTAACTTATTAAATACAACTGTTAACATTTTTGTGTAAATCAAATAATTTGATGGCTCGTAAAGTTTGTTAGAAATTGATTTTTTTTTAACTATTCAACTATGGCTACACATAAACTAAATCATTTGTGTCAGTATTTAGCTTGTTGTGAATAGTCAGATAAGATCCTGATCAGGATAAGTAAGTTTATATTTATCACATCTTATATGACATGTACTGTCTTCTTTTTTGTTCAATCCCTGTGTTATTATCACCTTAATTTCTTAATGTTACAGACAGCAGAATGCCTGAAAAATGGCTCAATATCTGTGTGCTTTAATGATATGCAGTAGGAAAAGCTGATGTCGTTTCATTTCTGTTAAGTCTGCATTTTAGTCTGAACATTCTGAGACCAGCCAACACATGCTGAAATAAAATTCATTATCGCTGATACTGGTACCATCAACAGCTAAGGTCATTAATGACTTTGTACATGTAGCTTCACATTGAGGAAATTAAAATGTATTTAGCCCTTCAACAGTCTTGCTTGGTTTGGTTTGGACGTTAATAGTCGTAGGGGGATATGTAGCATCCCCAAACAGATTTTCCAATATTGCTAAGAATTGTCGTACTAAAATTATATTAGAATTAATATTTATTATTAATAATCTATTAAAAACTTTTGCATGTTATGTACCATATATTTAAAAACATTGTGCCTCTTGAAAATTTTCCTGGAATAGTGTCTTTGTAAATGGTTATGCATGATGTATCTTATAATTTCAACCATAGGCAAGAAGAAACACTGAATATGTGATTTTGCATTCTTACTAACACTTTTATCTCTAACAATATTCACTTTTCTTGTCCAAGAATTTATTTTTGTTCCCGTATATTTCATTATACTTTGGATGTAAAAGTCACTTGCATTGTATTCAGTGTCAAAAGTTTCACAATCTCCATCATTGTTTCACTCCAATTATCATGAAATATTTGGTCACAATTATATTTTCACCATAATCACACTCATCAATATTTGTCATCAATTCATAAATTATAAACTTCAGATTCAGAACTGTAATATAATGCAGGAGGGGTTAATTTTATATGAAAATGTTGAGAGGGAATCGTGGATGACACCATAATGTATAGAACACACGAGCAGATAGTCTTGGAATACGTGAAACTTTAATACATCTGACACAAACATGAACAATAAGACACAACAACAAGCAAAACTTGTACACTAATAAAGATACACCTCGTATGTTCTATGTGTGCAGTTTGCAAAGCATTCAATATTTATCTCAACAGAAAACAATTAAAATTTAATTTAATTTGACTTGAATTTTAATTTAATTTATTTATAATTAAGGGTTTACACAAATTCAACAAGATCCTTTTCAATTGCATCAAGGTGATTAAAATTTACTTCCTCCTTTACACTTCCTCATCGGCATAACAATCCTTAGCATCTCCAGACAGATTCTTCTTATGTCAGTTGGGTCTTTTTTCCTCCTCCAAGTAACCCATGAACTATTTTTACACCTACATTTTCTCCCTTTCCAGACTTGCTTGTTCTCCATGTTATAGATAGGAACTGTCCTCTACAAGATGTAGATTTGAACTGTCCTGTTTCCTCGCTTGTCCACCTTCCAGCTGGATTCTCTTTGTTCCCCATCAGAGGGTGGAAACCTCTTCAAGTGTTTGATTTCAGCCAATCTACGTCGATTTTACACTTTCATGGGCTTACTCTTCCCTGTTGGAAGGGTTGACCTTCAGGGATTTTAGTCAGATCAATAACTCCTCAGGCAGGTTTTTCCCATAATTCCTCCTCGACACCCCGTCACTTCAGCACCAAACTTTATGGCTGTAATTTACAGCAAGTCACAGCTCGGCTCTGGGTACACAGACATTTTTACTCAAATATTAAAAAATTAATCTTGAATTAATTTGGGTTGTGTTCACACTACAAGAATAACAGTAAGTGGAAACTAATGCAAGTAGTCATGTGGGGATTCTAGAAATAATGCTTGCTATTTCAGTAACGCTTTATAGTATTGGAGATTTATTTTCCTAGAAGAGAGGTGAATGTCCACAGAGTATAAGAATAGTATATTTAGTTTTGCATGTATTATAAATACATTGGAGATGCTGTACATCTTGCACATCTTAAGGGTTAAGTAGAAACAATAGATTCAATACAGCTTACTTACAGTTTCCTTGCTTTTGCCTCAGATTCAGATTTTAACTTAATTTGCATGTCAAGTTGTGCTTGCTGACTGCTTAGTAACTGCAAAGTTTGAACTTCCTTGTCCACCACAATTAATTTTTCATCAATCCTATAAACAAATCATTATTAAGTAATATGTAGTATTTTAGTAATGAACAGGTGTTTTCAAACTGAATTTTTAATACTATATTCAATTCCAAAAAGTATTGTATGAAGATATTTTAACTGAGGTAAATAATAAAAAACTGTCGCCACAAACATTTAAGAACTTGTGAACATATTTTCCTTACAACATTAGATATTTCATTATGAACAGAATTTTCAATATAAAGAAGAATAAATTTGCCTAACAGTTTATCAGTAACAGATAAAGGAAATGTTAATTTTCCTTAAAGTAAAATAACTAAAACAAAATTAAAGTCATCAGGAGCATACCTTCTGTCATCTGAACAAAACTAGAAAAACTGGGGTATAAAAACTGGATGTGAAAGTAAGAGGCATTCCATAGTTGAGTAGTAGCCATTTGGAAAGGCAATTCAATAATTCTGCCACCACACGATTAATATTAAAACAAGATTAGTAGTAATTGCAGGCCCATCAATATAGATAGGCATTACAGCAAATTGCTTTGTTAGTTGTCAGGCCAACCCACTATTCTCCTATTTATTTCTATCCTTCCTCACTTTGTCACTAACTTAAAGTTCCCAACTTTGTAATTATTCCTTAATGGATGCTCCTAACCCTCCACTCCCTTTACTCTGTCCACTCTCTTTACTCTGCACGTAATAAGACCGACTGTATTCACTAAGTATGGTGGCTTAATTGGTAAAAGCGTCTGCATACTGAACAGAGGATCCAGGTTTAAATCCTCAATCTAACTCATTTACTTTATACTCTAATATGTATGTGTGTATGTATCTGTGTATATGAGTATGTATCTGTGTGTGTGTATTGATAGATAGATGAATGGATGGATGGATGTATTTATCCATTATTTTTCCAATGTTGTGACCATTCCTTTAGATATAGTTGTTGACTTTGTTGGGTGTCGATTGTTGCTGCCTAATGGCTGGTGCACCTTAGTTTTCATTCGTCAATTTTTGCCCAGCCGGCACACTGATTAGACCTTCCTTCCTGTGAAAGGGGGATCAGGCCCTCGAAAATTTGGAACATTCTCTCACCTCAGACTGACTAGACCAACTATTGACTTCGCAGTCTCTCTTACCTCTCTAAATGTGTTATATATATATATATAATTGTGATATTGGTATGGAAAGGAAAGAGCTATAGCTTATGTCTTACCTGAAAGTGATGTACGGTGTAGCCAAAGGGAATCACAGCCAGCCGGTGTACAGAATGCTGTAACACTCCTTCCTGAAGAAGGAGGCTGAGAACCTCTGAAAATTTGGGTTCCCTTTGGCTACACTGTACTTCACTTTCAGGTAAGCCGAAAAGCTATCACTCTTTCCTTTCCATACCAATATTGCAATTATTTTTGACAATGTCATATCCAGGTAATTTCTTACAAAATGCCCTCTTTTTAATGACTGCATCACATTTAGGTGAATTGCCAGGTTGGATTCTTAAAATTACAGCCCTGGGGGACCTAGTTAACACTTGGCTACTTTGCACTACCTTTTTGCAGTGGCCAGACCACTAATTATTCTATGCCAATAGAGAGCCTCTAATGCCCACCACAATCACACTTGACACTTTGCCAGAAGATTATGAGGTGGACAGTCATCAAAATACCGTGCATCATCAACAAACTTAAGCAGTTGGAATCCAGAAGGCTCTACTACAATGCTCTGCAGATTCAATTGTAACTTATTAACAAATTTACACAAGTTGAATATTCTCCTTATTTTGTTAATAGTTTTATTTGTTCATAATACTCTACAGCTACTGATTTAAAACAGAATTATTATGCAAAGTTTATAAGTCAGTACAATTACATACATACTACACTTCTCTTGAATTTCTCTTATTTCACTTCTACATTCTTTCTCATTTAACTCCTTACAGGCCGATTCCCAACTACTTTTAGCCTGATGTAGCTGTTTTGCCAAAGCTGCAAGTTTTCCAGCAGATTTGTCTATCTGAAAGAAAGGGAGACAAAATGAAGAATAAGATCAAAACTGGAAAAAAAATCATTAAAAGATAAACTAGTAATTTTCTTGCACAACTGTTAGAACAACGTATAGGTTTTATAGTGAAAATAAGAATTAATAAATTAATTTCATAAATGATACATGGATATCTTGAGTAATGAAAACCACAATAAAGTAGCACACTAAACCAAATATGAATACTTATACACAGAATGCTATGCTTTTATGAAATGTATAGTTGAAGGCAAAGCAGATGGATATCTAGACAACTATATCCACAGGCAAAAACTTCACTAAAATAAATAAAACAATGTAACACCATTCAAATTACTTTCACCAAGCTTGCCAGATATATATGCGATTAAGGATGTGACATTGTCAAAGTAATTAAAACAATTTGTATGGAAAGGAAAGAGATATAGGTTGTAGTTTATCTCAAATTGAAGCACAGAGAGTGAGTTGCAACACTCAGGACAGGAGGAAGTTCTTCAAATTTTCAGAGGCTTTAGCCCTCTTCTTCAGGAGTTAGAAGTTTCATTCTGTGCAGAGGCATCCAAAAATTTAAAGAACTTCCTCCTGTCCTGAGTGGCAACACCAAGTTAGCCACCACCTTGCTCCCTTTCCTTTCCATACAAATTGTTTTAATTATTTTGACGTCACATCCTTACTCACGTTTTTATTAAGTGACAAAGTCAAATTTCATAATTGCATAGTGAGGAAAGCTAGAAATATGGGAGAAAGGTGGGAATATGCTCTAAATAAAGGATATGTAGAGACATACAAATGAGCACAAAGGAAAGTACCTTATGTTTTTCATACAAAAGAGACAGAGAAAAGCAGATAATTTACCGTAAATCAACAGTTGTTGTACCCGAGATGGGAATAAATAATTTGTCAAATTTTCATGAGCCAAAGCCCTCTTCTCCAGGACAATAGGTCTGAACGACATGCATATATATACCAAATTTGGTTAGGAAAGAGGGACAGTGAAGTCGACTTACTCTGAAATTAACAGTTGGTCCAGTCGGGCTGAGGAGTTAAGATATTACACATTTTCAAGGTTCTGAGTCCCCCTTCATCAGGATATATATATTCCTTCCTGAAGAAGGAGACTGAGAGCCTCCAAAATTTGAAGAACTACCTTCGATTCCCTATGGCTACACTATACTTCATTTTCAGGTAAGGCTCAAGCTAACTCTCTTTCCTTTCTATACCAATATCACAATTATTTTTGACAATGTATACATATATATAATAAGGATACTTTGACTGTCAAATAAATTAACTTATTTGGTTAGCAAAGAGGGACAGAGTGCAGCTGACTGACCTTAAATCAACAGTTGGCAAACTCAGGCAGGGATGAAAAGAAGTGAATAGTTAAATTGCTCTATATTTGTTAAAATTGTAAAGTTGATAATAATCGAGTATTGATGGGACTAGTAATATAACAACATTTGATATTGTTCTTGGAAGCTTGAATACAAAGTCATGAAATTGGATTGGCACAGCAGCCCAAAGCCTGGCAAGAATAGTGAAGAGGATTATCTGGTTTGACATTGATAAAACAGGCACAGGGTGATTAAATAAATAGCTCGTTAGACTAATCAAGCAGGCAGACATCAAAATAGCAACTTGTTTTTAGAAAAACAGAGGCCACTAACATAAGAGTTGATACAGCAGCTATAACCTTTAACAGTACAAACAATATAAATATAGTATCGCTTAAAAAATCATACCAACGTTAGGCTGTTGAGAGGGAATCATGGATCAATGTAAAACACACCAGTGCTCTTGGCACACATGAAACTTTAATTACATCCGACACTAACATGAACAATAACAATACAAGAAACAAAACATAAACACAATCAAAGATATACAGTTTGTATTGTGCGTGGGCAGTTTGCACGGAATAATTATTTATCTCAACATAGGCAAATATTAGGGATTTCTTTTCTGAACTATAGAGTTAACATACAGAAGTGCATGTTCAGTGTGAAGTGGACAAAACAAGGACTTGGAGACAAGATAGTGCAGCAAGTTGGAGTTTATACACATTTACTTTCTACTTTCCATCTCTAGACGTATGAGTGTGTGTGTGTGATTGAATACAATGAGTGGCAATATTATCATCAAATTACTAATGCCACACTTTTCAGTCTAGAGGACATTCAATAAAATTCAGGAAAGGCAGGGCAAGAATTAGGCAACTTTATCATTCCATCATGGGCCAAATTGTGGAAGAATAAAACAAAAAAACAAATTATGTCAAAGAGGATGCCATCAACAGTTTCTACAATGATAAATTTGCAATTATGAGTGATATTAGTTACAGAAAACTACATAAATTTTTATTTTGTTGGAAAAAAAAGTTCATGCATGCCTAATTACAAAATATTATTATAATATTTGTACATCTTTACTTGTAACCAATATGATACAATTGAGCACCTCCTTTATAATTTCATCGACCAACAGTACATTCTAGACTAAAAATTAGATGCAAAGTACCCATCATTGTAAATCCTCCAGATTTCAAAATAATGGTTTGCTTTTAAAACCAAAGGCTGTGATGA
Organism: Zhengitettix transpicula; assembly: GCA_037074705.1. NCBI lineage: Eukaryota > Metazoa > Arthropoda > Insecta > Orthoptera > Tetrigidae > Zhengitettix > Zhengitettix transpicula. The sequence continues at coordinate 203,139,871 of CM073591.1, forward strand.
GCCAGCAGAAATAACTTTTGTTATTGTTTGAGGATTTCCTGGCAATCTGGTCAAAACTTTATCATTCATACCATGTGAGTTAAAGGGCATGAGGATATCCCAAGAGGGAAGGAACAGTGTATTAAAGCAAGAGGAAAAGCTGGACTTAATAATATATGTCAAGTCTACTTCTAGGACATGTTGACATGTCAACTTTTTTTGCTGGCACATATGGTAATACATCATAGAGTACAAAGAGAAACAGGGAAAAAACTTGGTCACATATCTCTTTCAGAGAATGAGTGGTAGCAAAGGGGAAATCAGACTTCAGGACTGGACCATCATTGAAGAAGAGGACACTGCTTGCTATCTACCTGAAAGATCTGTCAATGTTCCCCAATAATGCCGTCATTAGATAAGAAAGACCCTTAATAATACTTTAATGGCATTAATATCATCCAAATTATGTTTTTTTGAAGTTACTAAAACTGTGATTTTTTATGCCCTGAGATAGTAAATATTTGCATTTTAAAATGGTGGTTCACACATTCCAAATTTTTTAAATTCTATTTGGATAATAATGTATTAATCATATTGTAATTTTAAATTATAACTTATAATTATTCTTAATTAAATTAGTTTTTATAAAATGTAAAAATAATTTTTATCTATACCAACACAAAATATAATTATTAAGTTAATAATACTATATGTTGAGACCAGTAAAAAATTTGAGTCATTCAAAATGCTTAATAACTTGTTTATATGTTTTAATGGTATTTTACATAATATTTGCCACACTTAAAATATCCCCTTTTCAAATATCCATGTGCAGTGAATGGTAGATCCCTCACATCAACTCCTTTCAGTCAATTCCAACCCAACCTGCAGGGCATGTAGAGCTTCTTCCTAACACAGTGTTTAGAAGTGACAATGTTCCACGAGCTATAATAAACATATTAACTCTACTCATGTGTCTGAGTCATTAACAGAACCTCCATTCCACACACACAATCTTACATCAAACCCCACAGTATTTAAATTCTCTTAAACAATATCATACTAGCTGTTCAAAATGAGATAAAAATGTGAAAACGTTGCATACATTTATATATACAATAAGCATAATATTCGGAAAGAGTATTTTTAAAACAAATGAATTAATTACTTACTTCCTCTAATTCAGTCCGCACTTTCCAGGCATCAGATTGATAATTGTCAGCTTGACATATTTTCATGCTTATTTCTTGCTCAATCTTCACTTTATTGTCCCTAAAAAATTAAAATCAATTAATTAAAAAACTTTAAAAAAGCATGAAATGTACTTTTGACAATAAAAAACACCCTAAAACATAAATTAATATGAGCACAACAAAAAATATTAATTAGATAAATATCCAAATAACAGGAAAAAAATTACACATTTTGAAATCCTTAATACTTTCACTATATGATTAAAAATACTCACAAGCTGTAAGAATGACACATGTGGTGGGCTCGCCTTTTTTGAACAAAAATAACAAGGATTGTTGTAACATTAATTGGTAGTTAATCTAACTTATTTTTAAAAGGCTCCTGCATTTTTTCTGCACATGAGGAGAGAATCAAGGCTTCCAGAAATGTTGTGTGGTATTTATATCATCACTTATTTTGTCTGTATTTTGCTATATTTCTTATTATTAACATATTTAGTCTGTTATTTGGCTATTAATCTAATTAGTATACCTAAACACAATGTTTTAATTTTTTTAATTACAAAAAAATATATTAACACTGAAATTCTAATTAAATTAATTTTGAGATGCAGAAAATACTTTTACAACTAACAATGATCTAAGTTATTTTGACAAAAGGAATATCGTGCATGACCTTAATGAAATGTGAAACACTGAACCTCAATTTTATGTAAGCTACTCACTCCTCTCTTTCCTTTATCTGTACTGTAGGATGTGATGGAAAGAGAGTCCCCAAAGATGAAGTTCAGCATCTGCAGAATCGGGGATGTAAGGCTGTAAGGAGGGGCAGTAGGTGAAGCATTGGGCAAAACTTTTGGTGTTGTGGCTTTGGGAGTGGGAATCAGGTTTTAGACAGTTTGACAGGGCAATGTGTTCAGAAAAAATTCATTTTGTTTGGCCAATATAGAAAGCAGTACAGAGTCTGTAATTAATCTAGTAAATGTTGTGGATGGGGAGGCAGATAATGTTTCCATTGATGTAGTTAGCTGACTAAAGCTTCCCTACTCAAGTCAGGTTGCCAACCTTGCAATAGGAACAGTTGCCATGTCTCCTCCTATCCTTCAACTAAAAATTGTATTATTGTGTTAGTAAAATAAAAGTACATGTTACCTTGCTGCATCGATTTTACATTGCATATCATTTTCCTCCGATTTAAATTTTCCAACTAGCTTGTCAAAATCTTCATTTTTATTCTTCAACTTCATGTCAATTTTGTGCAAAAAATTTGAGACACCATCTTCTGTGTCAAGATGATGAATGCTGACTAAAATTAAAAAACAAATATTAACATTTCAAATAAGATTTATAAAACACACTAGGTTTGCATAAGAGTGCTTTGAAAATTATCTGCCTCAACTGAAGATTATAGCACTATTATGATAGTCTTTTAATATGATTCACAATTAATGAGAATTTTCAATACATTCTGTTAAGAATAATAGGGATTCCTGTTCGTATAAGTTGTAAGTATCAAGAATGGGATGAAGGATTATAACATTTTGTGCAGTAAATTAAAAGTTCATTTAAGAGAAAAAAAATATGACCCCGATTCCTGATTCAAAGGTTAACACATTAATGACTTTAAAATAGACTGTATTTAATTGCTCTATACCCATGGAAGTGTTGACATTATTGTGCCATAGTAGTGATTCGTACATTGGTTGATAATTCCTTTCATGAACAGAAATATTCAATAGAAAGTGAGTACAAGTATCCATAGTAAAGACACTCAGCATTCACAGAATCTGATGAAGATGAAGAATTTACCCGGTTATGATTAGAATTAGTTTTGCTAGTTTCTTTGGGTTTTACTTTGCAATTTTATTATTATTACTGAACTTTATTTGCAGTGCATGTTTAGTGTTAGTACCAATTTTCCTAGTTTTAAAAAATTCCTTAGTCAAGTTTTTCTTAGCTCTTTCACTTTTCTTCATTTATTTTTTCTTTTAAAATTTATTTCAGCTTGCAATTATTTTCTGAAGGGGGACCCAATCAAAAAGTAACATACTTTCAGCTCTTATTTTTCGAATACAGACAAATGAAAGAAAGAATCAGTGAAATGTCTTCTGGTGTTTCACATTTGGAAAAGGTTACATTCTTTCCAGTGATTGGAGTGACATTAATTTGAGTAGAAATACACTGAAGATTATTAACCAGAGCAGCAAGCTGAAGTATTTTATATGTAACATCAGCCTGTAGACTGTTGAAAACAAAAGCTGGACAAGTCATACTCTGGATTCAGCAGCAGGCCTGAAGCGAACTGGAGACAGCAGAGGCTGAGGTGAGATGTAAGCAGCAGAAAGCTGGCAAGTTTTTGAAGCCCCAGAGGATAAGGGTTCATCATCTGTGATGTAGACATGTAGTCTCAGATACAGTATAATAATGGTCACTGAAAACTCCTTCGTTGAGAGGCCAAATAACAGTCTTGAAACATCCATTAATCACCATGAACATAGTTGCTGCTTTTACTTAGATATTTTACCTTAGTCACCATTAAACTTCCTGGTCATAAAATATACTAAAGGCTTCATAAAACTTACATCAAATAGCTGTAAGTAATGAGTGCAATAGGGTGGGAAACACAAGACTCCATTTTCCCTTGAAACAAATTGAAATTAGAACCCATTCAAGTAACATATTTCAAACCCGAAATAGATATAAAACCAAAACTATTAGAATTTGTTGAGGTGAGTGGTGAAATGTCTGATCTGCTGAGTGATCATATGGTAAATGTCATTTCAAGAAACAATATTCCAAAAAAGTTGTTTTTATGCTGACAACACAATTACAAAGTTTGGTCATGTTCACTAAATTGCAAAGCCAACTTCAGAGGGAACTTCTGGCGATAGTTTGTCAACAACGGCCTCCAATATCCTGCAGATAAGTTGCCCATGCACATCAAATTAATTTTAGTTACATTGTTAAAATATTGCACACATACATTGTTAGAGTAACCCAATTGAATGAATTCTGCAGCTTCACTAAAATTTAACATAAAAAATTATTTCACACAGCTAAACAAGATTTCCAAACATGCAGCCAGCTCTCAAGCGAGTACAGGAAATGTTCAATTGGCTAAAATCATACTTCTTGTAACAGGAACACTGTCCAATCATGCTAATAACATTTTTTCGAGATCATACTTCCTTAGTATATTAATGGTTCTGTGAAAATATGTCAACAACAATTTTAAAATAGAAGGCAACGAAATTTGTGCTACAGAAGTAGTTATAAGATTTTTAAATTAAAATTACAAGAAGTAACAAATGCTAATCTCTTAGACGGCCATTGTGTGAAAGAATTGCTACCGGGGACCTTAATGAAGACAAATTCAAGCAGTATGTTATCTTAATTTATAACATATCCTTATCATATATTGAATTATGGGTAACAAATTCTTCTGATAATGTGGCAGAATTTAAATGGTGTCTATTATTCCAAGCCAAAGTACTGTAGAATGATACTGAACATTCGGCTGTTTCTATTAACAGCAAAGTGCTCTAGGAGAGTATTATCAATATTTATTAACAGTTTGATGAATGAATAAGGTCTTCTCTAGCTTCTAACCAAGTAAACAATTGTATTTGTGATGTTTCAATCATGTTCACTGCTATCGTCTTCTAGAAATTTTGCTAAAAATTAAATCTTTATTCATTCTCTACACTAAGAAAGACTTTACGGTTTGATGAAGTTGCAATAGTTAATGGAATAATTCTTAAAGGAAGTACATTTTATGAAAATAAAGACTTTAGAGATATGGAATTGTCTCATAAGTGGGTACAAATTTTTAAGCAATTCCATTCACTTTGTGAAACCTAATTTGATGATATTAATAGGGTTTATTTTTCATTTACCTAGGACTACAGTTGATGTGGAAATAATGTTTTCATTTATGAAAAATGAAAGACAGAGAATGGCTACAAAGACAATAAAACTATTGTGTGGCATAAAATATAATTCTGAGTACAGTTGTAATGAGTTCCATAAGCTTGCAAAACATAATTATGGCATTATCAAGATAGCTTCTTCAAAAAAATATAATCTTGGTACAAAAAAACAATAATTGCTTTAGCATCCACCAGTGTGAGTCAAGTTTTATAAGTAAAATTTAATATTTCTTTTATTTTTCCTATTTTTTCCAAATATTTATACCCTCTCCCACTCAGATAAGTATTTCTTCAAACTTATTTTACCTGTTTATTGGCTATGTAATTAACTTTTTTTCACCTAAGACAGACATTTTTTATATTGTCAATACAATTAATTGTTTTAAAACATATTACTAGCCAAAATAGTTTTAACATGCTCAGATGAAAATAAATAGTTATTTTCCAATATAGCGTACACTGTGTTCCAAATGATTTCTTATCATTTCTACACCTGAGGAATTCATTTTTATCTATCCATCCATTCTATGATGGGAAATGGAAGGAAGGTAAAGCAAACAAAAATTGGACACAAGTAAATTAATTCAATAGTTGCTGAATATTTCAATATTTTTTATCTTCACATATCAAATTACCTGGTAATTCAAATTCTTGACCAAAGCTTAGAATAACTTTATTACGAGAATCAATTCTTCTTATATGATCTTCTTCTTCCTTTTGCATTTTCCCCAAATTCATTTGCTCTTGGCTCATTTCTTCATCAATTCTCTCTAATTTGATAGATTCTTGATGTATCTTCTTTTCAGCCTAAAATAATAAATTAATTTTAGTTTTTCTTTTTATCATTGCTATGACTTTTAAAAATTATTCTTACCAACAACAGTTCCCGTTGCCAAGTTTGGGATTGACTTCTGAACTCTTTAATCGATTCATTTATTTCATCTACTGTTTCATGTTGCAAAATGTTTTTAATATTTTTCTTCAATTCAGATTGTTGTTTCTCTAGACTATTAAATACACTTTGAGCTTTAACTGAAACATAAAACTCATCAAAGTTTAATATGTAATAAAACTGTAAATCATGTTTGTTAAATAATTACAATATTAGTGACAAAATAAAAATAAATATAAAGAGTCAAGATTATGCTTTATCTGAGTACAGTACGTGAAGTACATGGCTGGACATAGTTATACTTTCTTCTAACAACTTATACTTTCTTCAAACTACAACAAACAGTAGAGAGACCAAATTCTTGTGGGGATCAAGGAACATATGGTGATGGGGAGAGTTTTTGACTGGCACTGAAGGAGATGTGTGAATCCAAATATTTGAAATGTTTTTTACTGCCCAACCAGCCAGACTAGGTGCAGGACTGTCTTGAGGGAGGAGGCCTCAAGTAAAGTAATTAGATGTTCCTTTGGCTTGCTTTATATGATTCTGGATGTTTTTGGTGGTTTGAAGGATAGGACAGACATAGCACCTACTCCTAATGCATGGTTTCAACCAAGGATAGATTACAGGGGTGGACGAGTATGTTACAGAGTTTGGCTGAATGCAACCCTTGGGAAGGTAGGGAGTATTGTACAGAGGATGGCATTTTATTCTGATTGGATTGCAGCCAACTGTAGGCCAGGCAGAGAATAGAGCTGATTTTCTATAGTCCAGAGAAGTAGGTTGAAGTGAGGGGGTGAGCTATATTTTTTGTTTCAGTCGGGAATTGGTGTGTTTGGACATTTGATACAGCATAGGATACCTGTTTTTGGAGAAGGTTAAAGGGAATTTTTACATTAGAAAATCATTGAAGATCTGGTTGGTCTATGTGGCCACTGTTTCAAGTGGAGCAGATGCAAGATCCCTTAAGAATAAACTGTATGGATAAGAAGCATTTGGTGTATTAAGAAACTGGTGTAGTGAATGTATAATTAAGTTATGGTGAGATGAATGTGGGCTGACGTGATTAGCCCAGAAACATCAACAGAGGGTTTTCCAGAAAATAGGAACGGGCTCCTCACCAGTGGGTTCATAGAATGAAAAATCGTGTATGTACTAGAACTAATGATCTGTTCAATCGTTTCCCTATTCTCAGACTTTTCCTTTTAAACTTTCTATCATTTTCTTTATTTTTTACCTTCCATTCTTTGTTTGGTTTTGTGTATATATGTATGCGTGTATGTATTTTCCGTTATTTTTCCATTGTTGTGACCTATCCTTGAGAGAGAGAGACAGAGAGATGTAGGCTTTGTTCGGTGTCAATTGTTGCTGTCTAACAGCTTGTACATCTTAGTTTGAATTCATCCATTTGTGCCTGGCTAGCACACAGTTCAAACCTTCTTTCCTGATGAAGGGGGCTCAGGCCCCTGAAAATTTGAACTTCCTCCTATGCCAGACTGGACCAACTACTGATTTGAGGTAAGTCAGCATCACTGTCTCTCTTTCCTATACAAATGTGTTATTTAATTTGACCTCCTCACTTTTCCATAAGTGTTATATATATATATATATATATATATATATATATATATATATATAACACTTAAGGAAAATGTGACAAGATCAAATTAAATAACACATTTAGATATGAAAGAGTGACAGTGAAGTCAACTTACTTGAAAGCAATAGGTAGTCCAGGCGAGCTGTGATTTGAAAATTTTCAAGGGCCTGAGACCCTCTTCTGGTGCCTGGCTAGTGCATGGCTTAGACCTTCCTTCTTAACAAGGCAGGCTCAGGCCTTTGAAAATTTGTAATAATTTCATTCCTCCCTCGATTGGACCAACTATGGATTTCAGGGTAAGTTGATTTTGCTGTCTCTCTTTCTGATCAAATTTGTTATGTGTCACAAATTTTGGTAGGAAAGAGACAGTGAAGTCGACTTACCTGAAATCAACAGTTGGTACAGTCAGGCTGATCAGAAATTAAAATTTCAAATTTTCGAGGACCTGAGCCCCCTTTGTCTGGATATAAGGTCTGAACTGTGTCAGCTGGCCACACAGTTTAGACCTTTCATGACAAAGGAGACACATTTGCCAAATTTTCTCTAACTGTTTTATATATGTCCAATGTAATTTTTATTATATTTTAAGTGTTGCATGACACCATCTAAATTCGCGAGGGTGCGTGTGTATACTTTTAATACATACCTTGCTCTCTATTTAAGTTTTCATAATCTGTCTCAACAGCATAAATTTCATTCAATTTTTCTTGTACTGGAGCAAGTTTTTCATCAAGTTTATTTATTTGATCCTGACTAACAGACATTCGACTTTCAGCATCTTTTAAATCATTTTTCTTAGCATCAGTGGCTTCTTTTATTTGCTTTAACCTTTTTAAGTTGTTTTCTTCATTATGTATTTCTGAAAAGAATATCACACAGTACATTGTATATTCCTTAACACATCGTCTATAGTTGTGATGAATCAAAATCTACCCCAATAATATATATAACACTTACAGAAAAAGTGGCAAGGTCATATTAAATAATACATTAAGATAGGAAAGAGACACAATGAAGTCAACCAGAAAACAATAGTTAGTCCAGTCATCAAGAGGATTAAAAATTTGTATTATTCTGACACCTCTGCCCAACTGGACCAACTATTGATTTCAGGTAAGTCAATTTCGCTCTCTCTCTTTCCAGTCTAAACTTGTGTTTTTTAATTTGACCTTGTCAATTTTTCCTTAAGTGTTATATATATTATATATAAAGTATATTTGAAAGATTTAGAAGGAGGATGGTGGATATCATCTTTATATTTATTTATTAATTACAGGAAAATGGGTGTAATATGAATATTGAACACTGAAATAATTGATATAGCGGATGATCTCTCCCCTAAAATATTTTCTCACCATAGTCAGTACATATGTGTGAATTTGCATATACCATCAGTTATTTCAACTCATATCTCTGTGCTGCATTTTGCCCTCTAACGTTTCAGATTGCTATTATTTCGAATAATAGTGCTTTATTGTGGCGCACATTGGATACAATGTATCATGAATTATGTTATTAGTGGTGATTATATAGGGTGTGTGTGTGTCTATATATGTACAATAAATATAAATCTACTGAATTGCCTTAATACTATTTGTCCAAAATATTTTAGGTTAAAAATGAGTGGTTTGTTTCCTACAGTTTAAGCCAATAAAAACCATTCTTCAGTCATAGTTTGATCCATTTAATTTATTGGTGTGCCAGTCTCATATACATGAGCTTTCAGCACATTATTTTGCCATAATAAATTATAAAAATTAAAATACAGACAATAACACTTTATCCTCTGAACAGTCAGTTAAAATTAAAACATGTAAATTATCAATATACTATATAGATGCACCAATAATGTACGTCAATTTCAATCTCCCTATCCATGCTCTCATACAGAGTAATACTAATTGAATGCCTATTAGCTGAAAATCTGACTGACTGAGCCCAATCTGTTCCTTACCCTGTGAACACAGGCATTCAGCACAGCTCAGCAGCTCAATTTTTAATTACTTTCTACAATTTTACTTTAAACTAAAAACATATATAAGACACAGATTCTATTTTTAATTTTATGTAGTGTATTTTCCTCTGTTACATTCTTACATAAGCATTATTATGTTAACATTTATAACTTACTTCTATATTCTTCAATTTTTTCTTTACATATAACTTATAGTTATTCTATTCTATTTATATCATTATTTACATTATAATCATCTACATGATTTATTTTTTCTAAATAAACTTTCTACCGAAACCTCTTTATTATTTATTATTATTCATTTTTTTTACTTAACCTCCAACACACTACTTTTTAACTATCATTTCAGACTGACTACTATTTTTATTTTAGAACATACAATGTGAATAATGTTTTTAATTTCTGAAACAAGAACTTTAAAGTAGCAATGGGCGATCACTTCACTTTTCTGAGTCATTAAGAGTTGATTCACTCATTGCTATGAGGCAATTTGTTTAAAAGACTCTTTGGCTCTCCAAATACCATCCAATTCTCAAGATTGAACATTAGTTATGTGAATAAGTAAGGAGGGGAGGGGGGAAAATACACACAAAAATTAAGAATCAAAATATGGAATAATTATTAAGTAATTTATTTAAAAAATAATAATATTAATATATTTCTACAACTATTTTACAAAGTTAATATTTTTATTAAAATAAAGCATTTGGGAAATGTTTTGGGAAGTGAACCGACTCCTTTTTCTGCATCTATAAGTAAATTCTCCAATTGTACATTCAGGGAAAACCAGCAGTTCCTTCTAAATATAAATTGGCGACTATATGGCTTCACAAACCTCAATAACAAGGGTTAACCCCCAGGATTTATTGGAAATGAAAGTAATGCATGAAATAATTTTCAATGTTATCAACGCTGCAACCTATAAAACTTATTCTGCATATTCATTGTACATAATCTTGGAAATTAAACATATAACATTTATATGTGAGTGAGTTAGAGATATGATAACATAAAAAAAATTATTGAAGAATTGAACAGAACTAGCTACATTGAAAGGACAAAAAACTACTGGGAATAATACATTAGCTATGGATGTAGAGTTTATTAAGAAAATAACAAATCAAAATAAAGTTTCTATCTTGATTATTTTAACAATAAATAAGACTTTAACATACTGCCTGTTAAAAGATCTAATCCTATCAGTTCAAAATTTATTATGTATGTTATTGTTTATTAATTTTTGGAGAGTGCAGCTCAGAACTTTTTCAATTCAGAACCAGTCAAATCTTTCTTCAACTCAATGACTCAACTAGTAGCTCACTCTCCATTAGTTCATCGACGGCTCAACTCTAGAGACTCACTCAAGAGCCAACTCAAGCAACTTGCCCACAACCCTACGAATCACTAGCCAACTCTAGTAACTTACTCACGACTCTACAACTCTAACTGTGAGCTGTAACTCTATCAACTAAATTGTTTGAGATAACAGCTATTTTATAAGAATCTACTATTTGAATAAATTCTCGGTTCTTTTTCCCTCTACTTTAAAGAAACTTAACATGAAATTTGGCAAAATTATTTGAATGGCATTCTAGGAAACAAATACAGGGATAAACATAGGATGAACACACTATTATTTTAATTTGTAATACAATTATATGCTAACCATTGTTTTATATTAAATAATGAACTGCATAAAAATTGTTTTGTCTTCCATAGAAACAGTAAAATCAATGATTAAAGTAAACAAGCATTTATGTGAAAATTCTGAATATACAGGCTGATTCACTACCAGTGTGAAAAACTTGCAGGTTTGGGGGGGGGGACAAATATGATTCAGAATGACATAGCATTGCAGGGTCCAAAATTCTTTGGTCATATGATAGAACAGATCATATGTATATTGAACCCACTTCCAGCTGTGTGACCGTTTCTTGTCAGAAATGAGAACAACTTCTGTAGCATGCCACTTCATGCCAATGTAAAACTTGTAATTAAAATTATTTCTGTTACACTAATGATTCACTCTTTCTATTATCTTTCTTTGCTTGTTTTAACTCCAGCTCATGTTGATGGCATTTCAAACCCTGCAGTAATATAGGATTCTGAATAATATTTGTGTCTCCTACAGCTCCTGCAAGTTTGTCACACCGGTAGTGAACCGCCCTGTATAGTCTATGATAAAAACTGATGATCAAATAAATAGTTAAATATTGAGTTCATGAAGTAATTCATTTAAAATCTAAGGAATAAAAAGCTATTGCATTTAGTATAAATACATTGAACTAACTTTTTATAATATAATCTACTTTGTTTTTACATTACCATCCTCGAATACTTCTACAACAAATAAATTAATTAATTAAAAATTGATCTCTGTCTCTCACCATCAGTAAAGCTTTTTCTCATTTTTAGTATAAGTTCCAGAGAATGGTTAAGTTTTGTAGCATCAAATATGGCATCAAACCTTTCTTTAAGTTTCTTCCCTTCTTCCAATGGCCTGAGTGTAAGAATATTACAAATGTATTAACAGTGTTCAATTCAACAAGATAAAAATATTTAGATACATAACATTTATCATATACCAATTTGAGTCCTCCTGGTGACAGAAAATAACAAAGTTTAAAACTGCCTTGGAGACACCTAGAATATTACACATTTCCAAATTTACATCCACACAGCGACCGCCAACTTGAATAATCTGCAAAATGAAATTGAATCCCATGAAACTATAAACAATTTTCTGAAGTAACAGGAAATTAATTAGCACATATTCATATATGCATGTAAAGTAGACCAACTGATCATTTAATTTATATCATGGACATATTTTATACTTTTTCATTCTACATTAATTTAGACCATATGATTTTATAAGTTAGAGCAGCAAAGTACATGTGACAAATGATTTATAATGAATATAAAATAAAACTGTTGCTTCTTACTTGACCATCTGGCTTCTTTCTTTGAATAACAGGATCTAAAGTTTTGAATTCAAGTGTTTTCAGCTTCTGGGTAACTTGTACAGTTCTAGTGACCACAACTGCTTCTCCCCTCTGATCAGTAAGCAAAAGCTTTATTTGGCCACGAACCTGAAAACAAGTGAGACTACTTGTGCAAACAAATCAAAATCAATTGGTTTTTAGGTTGATAAAAACTATTTATAATTTTGTTTATGTATGAAAAGAAATTGAGAATGAAAGAAGGAAGATAATTAATCCAATATTTCAAACAGAAAATGTGTTCATCTTCAGGGTAAAATTATTAAGAATCAGAGCTGAGCACGAGTCCAAACGCTGGATTAAAAAATAAACATACAAAATTCTGTCTATTCCAGAATCAGGGCCATCTTGACTGACTGAGAAAGTTTCAAGATGTGGCACTAAATTTATAGAGCTCAGAATGTGTGCTTGAGCATTTAACTTTTTGTTGGATTAAAATTATCCCTGGTATGGGTTGGGACACACCTAGCTGGTTGTGTAAGTACCAATGTTATAGAAAATTTATTCATTTATTTTTATTTTTGTATGCAACTGAAGAGGTCCATGATCATAGAGAGGAAACGTTTTGTGTATTATATGTAAATTTTAATTAATAAATTCTCACTTACGGCCATGTCACATTAATTGTATTTATATAATACAAGTCATATTAATTTACAAATTTTTTACAGAATTAAAATAATAAACAATTACCTCTGGTCTGCGTATTATCTTCGGATCGTGTACAAATGATTTACCTAAATTGGAACCAGATGGTATATCCCCAGTAATTGCATATTTTAATGATTCTATAATAGTTGTTTTTCCACAACCGTTCAGACCTAATATTAATGTCACTGGAGAAGTAAATGATATCATTTGTTCCTTATTATCATCCGGTGAAAAGCTTCGAATGCCTTGAATTAACAGTTTGTTCAATCTGGCCATTGTATGTAGATTATTACAATTATGCGAAATATACTGTCATAAAGCGAAATGATCGTTCCCCACGTTTATTTTAACTGTCATCTAAGTCTACTGCTTGATAAGAATAATAATTAAATTGGAATTCAATTAAAGTATTTATTTGATTTATTGTTGATACATTTAAGCGAATAAACTAAGATGTACGAAACACATTAAACCTTCCGAGATACGAATATTCTCCCGCGTGATTTTCAAAGCAAATATTGCAGATATGCCATTGCTAAACGCTTTGTTACTACTGGTAAAATTTATGGGCATGTATACGATGTGGAATATATTTAAATTAGTTTTTTACGTGGTGATTCTGTTATTAAAATTTATTTAGCACCAATATGATTTGAATAAGTCCTCATCGATTGCTGGTTTTATATATTTGCTTTCAAGACCTTTTTTTTAAAATGTGTTTAAAATCAGGTTCTCCATATCAATTGTTTAAAATAATAATTTTGAATTTCCTCTAAATACGATAGCCTAATCCGAACATATCATAGTAGTAAGTGGCATAGTCACATACAATCATTTACATGTGAATTATAATCATTTATTATAACTATGACCATTTGAAGATATTTGCTACATCACCCCAAGCAACCATTTTTACGAGGACAACTACGTGAAACTACATCAGCGATAGTGTTACCAATAATGTGACCCGTCACGTAATATGCTACATTTCGAATTCTGTCTACCTATTTTCCAATAGTGCGAACAAATTTAGCACCTATTGACACGCATTTCTAACACGAAAGTACAAGCAGTTTTGTATAATATCGTGCGGTAATTTTCGTTCTATGATGCCCCTTAAATGTGCTTCTCTTTAAAATAATATTTGATTGTTATTTTTGAATTATGCTAACTAAATTTACAGATTTCAGTTTTGTTTTGAAAAGATAAGCTACTTCAAACTAAGATTAATAATTTCTGAATAGTCCAATTTTATTTTCGTTTCGATACTTATGCGACAGCCTCTTTGTTTTACTTCATGGCATGGCTCTGTTTGGAGGTCAAGTGCTGTTCGATTTCTAGCACAAAAATAAGGCAGTTTGTAGAGCTTTAATGGTGGACAGGGTGTGAAAAGGTATACTGCGCATTTCTGATTCTTGGCAGAATTCGTGCTGTCAGGGCGATAAGACCGAATGGCCAGTGACTGCTTTAGCAGGAGCGAGTGCGTTCTAAGGCTGGGAGTTTTAAGTCTTTGATACTGAAGCATAGATTCGCAGTGTTAAAACACAACTATTATGAAGGTTCTTAAAATGAAGGAAAATTATGTTTACCAAAATTAAATGAAAATGGGGTTTTGAGTTTTTTTAACTGACTCGTACAGTTGTCTCTAGGCTCTTACGTTTTTTCTGCGCCTGAAAGAAGGAAACGTTCTGTAGTATATATATTATCACTTCTTTTGCCTATATTTGTATATTTTCCTTATTACGAAGTATATTTATCGTTTTGCTTTCTTCTCATATACGAATTCTTATTCCAGAGGTCGTAGAAAAGATAAAATAAAATATCTTCGATGAGTGTTTACTCTTTGTGTAGCGGAACGGGAAAATGTATTCGCGGTTCTTTTTCAAATTTAATTTGACTGTTTATTAGGTACAGAGCTAAGTGTGCAATATTTGTAAGACGTAATCATGCGTCGAGCAGACGTATTAAGCAATTCTTTCAAATTTAAGCGAAATGAAAGATCTAATGCAGAGTACGAAACACCAAAGAACGCCCTGTCCACACAGAGAAATAGAAATGAGGGTTTGAAGTACTTGCGCAAATTAACTGCTTCTCGTTTGTCACTGACAAAAGAAGAAGCATCTAAGTGTATTAGGAATGGTGCGGATAAATTGTCCAAAACGTTGAATTCGGTACAGACTACAATAGGCGTTTTATCACAGGTAATGTTTTGTTCTCAGATTTCCATTAATGTTAAAAGTTTATTCTAAAATTTTCATTACTTCAAATTTAGCAGATTGTATCCTAAAGTAGTTGTTTTTTTCAATTTTATACAAACGATCTGAAACTTGGAAAGAGTATATAATGAACGAATTTTCTGTTTTCAGTTATTTTAGCATTGATATGATTTTGACCCTGCATATCAATTCCATTACTTCAATTTTTTGGGGGGAAACTTAGCAAGTTTATTTCTATTATTGATACAAATTATATTTGCTCTAATTTAATTTGCTTCACATACAGTCTGTTAGTTTTGGGAGTTTCACTTTTTCATGACTGGGAGTAGGAACCATAATTTGTTCTTTTAACCATAATTTTTTTCCCCTTATTTACATGCCACTGACATTTTAGGAATATGAATAAATATCTAAGGAATCCAGAACAAATTAATTCAACCAGTGGGGCATGAAAATGAAAGATTAAAGTAAATATGTACATCCACACAAAGTGGCAAAGGATAAACAATTTTTTTCTTTCTGTAACAGTTATACTCAACCACACAAAAACAAAATTGTTTTTTCATTCCTGTATTCATAGAAAAATTAGTTTTAAAAGTAAAATTTTTGCTTGCAGTATATTAAATTTAAATTTCATTTCAATTAAATAGTAATTTTACTCTAAAAACTATGTAAAATTAAACAATATTGGGTCAGTATAAATCAACCAATTCAATTTTATAAGGCAGCTGATAATATATATATATATATATATATATATATATATATATATATATTATTCCAGTGTACTACCTTGTAACAAAGCTACAGAACTTATTACACTTGCACACCTTCATGGCAGGTAACAAATACACTGAGTATCTGACAAAATAACTAAAATTAATGAATGCCCATTTTCAACTTTGATATAGTACAAACTTTGGTAAAAAAAAATCTTGTCAGTGGCCATCATTGGTTGATTTGATTTGGATTGACCATATTGTATTATGCAGCCAAGATGTTAACTTCGCTTTAAGAAAGATGATGTTAAAACAAATCACTGGTTGAGTAATCCTTTCAATTGCAAATGTAGGCACATCCAATATGTGAGTGGAAAAGGTAATTTACCAAACACTATTAAAATATATCAAATTATATGTCAGACTCTCCGATGTTTTCAAAAATTGATCTGATTTGAAAGAATTGACAAGTTCTTCCAGCTATTGTTTTTGTGGGTCCTACTATTGTTAGAAAATTATATACTGGTACAACACATGTAACCAGGAAAATAATAATGATGCATCATGAGGGTGTAAAAATTGTAGTGCCAAGCTTTCACTTGATTTACCATATAAAAAATAAGTAGACATGGATAGTCAAGTATATATTGTAACATCCTTCCACCGAAATGTTACTCATTTGTCAGAGGTCAGACATTAAATAAAATAAAACCAAAAGATTTAAATGATCTTAATAACATAAAACATTAACTTTCAATACGTACTGTGGACAATTTGAATTGCACATGAGTTCATGGATCCATGCTTTAAAAAAAATCAAGTCTTACAATTTTTGTGATATTCCTCTTAAGTTTGGATTTCTCAATCAATATTTGATGGTAAATCAGAAAGTTATTATTTACTTTGTATAAAGAAAATATTATGTTTCCTTTCCTCAATCACCAAACAGCATGAAATTAAAAAAACTTGAACAGGTAAAATCTAAACGAATGTAGATAGAGCAAAAATATTTAAAGTTTCATTTGGATCTACAATAATGGGATGTCAATTTTTTTCTAAGATTTGTCATGGAATAACACCTTAACTAAACAAGTAGGCCTGAATTATAATTGTATTGTATTTTTTTTCCAGATTGCTTTGTCATTTACTGTAAGTAAATACAGTACCATGACAAGCAATTTTTGCTCTAGATTGTTATTTTGTATATTGCCATTGGGTCGAGGACCAATATCTATATATAATCAGATACTACCAGACCTGTATGAAAACTGCAGTTTACAAATAAAAATAATTGCTTTTAATGTAGTTGAAAAAGTCTGGGCATATAGTATAGCGGTGACATCTAACTGGAGGTCCAGCCTCCTCTTCTAGTAGTCGGAGTTCCTTCCTCGTGGAATCTGCTCCGTGATGACGAGTCTGGGCAAAAACACATGAAGTATATATAAAATAACATTCATGAAATGTGAAATTTGAAAAACTATTCAAAGGTTCTAAAGACTTGGCTTCAATTGCATTATAAAAACATAATTTTAAAACTAGATTAAAAAGTTAAAATTGAAAAATTTATTGAAGAACAATTTTAAAAAGTAACCATTTTTGTTTGCCTGCAATTTGTTAAAACTAGTCATTTTTATACTGCTATAATTTCTAATTCTTGAAGTGTCATAATTTGGCAACCATGTTTTCATTAAATGGGATTGAATTCAAATTAAAACACTTGCTGATGTTTGTTGAGGGTGACTTCTAACTCAAGATATATATTAACAAAAAAAATAAAAGTTGATGTGTCCGATCTAAAAAATTATCTATAGACAGATACCACATTTATTAGAATTAGTTTTTTGGTGTACTTAACAAAGAAATAAAACCTCATTTTGGCCAAAATGACTCATGATATATATAATAATATTGATTTAATGTTCCATAGCCTAGTATCTGCTGTAGAAAACTCTTTGTAACTTAAGCCTGGTAATTAAAAAAGTAATGATTTTCTTATTCTAAGTAATTTGAAATTATATTTTGATGAAATTATATGTAGTTAGCTATAACAATGTGTGTATGGGAAGGAGTATTGAAGGCCAAGAAAAGTTTTCTTCAGCAGAGGAGAACAGATAATTTTGATTTAGGTATAAGCAATTTCTTCACCAAAATTGTACCTGTGTGCAACACTGTTATTTTGTGGCATTTATATGTATCGAAAGAATGTCGTAAATTGTGAAAATACCTTAAAAATAAATTGCAGCATTTAAAATAAAAAAAATACCTATTTCTGTTCATGATTCTATGACAATCTTATTTACATATGTAGTAATGAAAATATATCATGTCTGTATAAAATATATAATTAAATTAAATGGACAAAAACACAAAAAAAAATACATTTAATTAGGTATGTAGTGACATAAATTATTGTACGATTTAATTTAATCAGTTATTTTGTGTGATACATTTTTTCATTTTAGAAGTTTCGTAGATCAACCAGACGCAGACACAGGCTAAAAAGTGAATCTCCCCATTCACCACTTTCTCCACTGGCTCAAAGCAGACGTATTTTGGGCAGAACTCCCACTAAACTTTATAGTCCATTTGACATAGATGTTGAAACTCCTTGCAGACCAAACAAGGAGAATTTGTTCATAACACCTCGCAAACCAACGAGAAAGTAAGTATCCACAAGGTTCTATTCACAATTTGAAGATTAGTATTTCAATTAGTGAGTCACTAGAATACGTACTGCCTTTAAATTGTCTAAAGTATTTTCCCATCTATTCCTGCCTAATCTCTTACATGTGTTTTTATAATCCCAAGATTAGATCTGTTTAATGAATGGTATTCTCATGTGTCTTAAAATTTAGTTATTTGTTAATGGAATTAGTATAATTTCTTAAATCATTTTCATTATATACTTTTTCTTACATTATAGAATCTAGAGTATGACTAATATTTTATACTGCAGATCTTTGTGTAGGAAACGAATATCTCCAGAAGAAAAGCCTCAAACGGTTAAGAATAAACCTTATCCAGGAAGCTCAGGCGTTGTTGTTTGGGAATATGAAGAAGAATGTTGTACTGTTATCAGACGAAGATTGAGACACTGACATTACTTTTCACCTTTTGATTATTGAGAAGAATGTACTAGTTCTTTATTTAATATACACATCACTGTTTTTTATAGTTTTCTATAAATGTGATTTTCTTAATTATGAGATTTTGGTTAAAAAATGTTGTTTGGCTCATGTTATAATGAATCAATATTTATTTTATGTCACATAAATTTGGCAGCTCAGTTTTTGTAATTTATTGTATCTATTTAGTATGAAAGAATTTTTGGTTAAATAAACAAATATTTAAAAATGGCATATATTACACAATTAATTTATTCATAGCATATATCACTGCTGCAATATTTAGTTATCTGAAAGAGATTGATTTTTCTTTCAACACTTTTATTTAAATATTTAGTATTTATTCTTCATTTATTTTAAATAACTGCACATTTTGGTAAAAAAAATTCCATGTCATTTGGAACTTTATTGTGTGCTTTTACTAATTTTAATTTTATTTGCCTTATAATTCTTGGTTATAAAGTATTCTTGGAAGAATCTATTTTATCTTTATTTTGAA
This sequence comes from Zhengitettix transpicula, assembly GCA_037074705.1. Classification (NCBI taxonomy): domain Eukaryota; kingdom Metazoa; phylum Arthropoda; class Insecta; order Orthoptera; family Tetrigidae; genus Zhengitettix; species Zhengitettix transpicula. The sequence continues at coordinate 203,159,651 of CM073591.1, forward strand.
GGGAGAAGGAAGTTGAGTTTAAAAATGTCTAAATTTGTTCAATGAAGGGATTCACAGAGGTCTAGATGTCAGTGACACTTTGTGGTAAGAATAAAAGTATGTTTGTTTGAAATGGAAAACAAGTTTTTTTAGTTAATTTCAATTTTAAAATTTAAAGTACATAACTGCAAAAATTTATTTTTGTTTGTTTAGTTGAAAATTTTGAATTAAAGAAATAAATACTGTTAAACTTTTTATCAAAATGTAAAAGAGTTGGCAATACATCCCATTTTTTACAATTAAGTAAGAAGTCTGGATGGAAAACAAGTTAAGTTAATTTTTCGTTACTTAATTGAATCATTTTCACTAGAGTGTTGTGGATGAAATGCACAAAAAACATTAAAGCAGAATATATATAAGTAAAAACATTCATCTATAAATGAACCATAAAATTTTCAAAGTTTAAGAAAAGGTACACTTTATATCCATGGTCAAGATGGGTATTTCTGGAGTCCCTTAAAGTACTGGGATTATTTTTGATTCCCTTAAACACTTGAGTAATGATTTAGAACAGTGCTCTTGTGGATATATCAATATTTGTTATATGATGCAAAATATGACTAATTATAAAACAAATGTCCAAATTGTCTGACCATATTACACTCTTGTGTTAAATCATTCTTAAAGGTTAAACTATTTACTCATGAAGGTATAGGAAGTATTCTTGAAATCCTTAAGGTACTGGGACTATTGTTTGTTTGTTTAACATACTGGGATATCCTTTCAACCCTATATGTACTGCTTTTTTTAGACATAACGTAACAGCAATATTTTTCAATCTAAATGCTCCAGGATTTCTTACTCTCTCCTGAAATACTGTGCTTATATAATTTACTAGGAGAATTCATGACTTAAGGTACTGTCAATCATCCCAGTTCATAAGTTTAAATGTGTCCATTAATTGAACCTCGTTAATAAGAAAACCAGGAGAAATATGATTATTAAAAAAAAACTAGGATTATTCATAATTACAATTTAATAAATTCAAATGTCAATGTGATAAGACTGACAGAAGACTTTACAACGAGAATTCTGTGACAAACAAATTTTATCTTTGGTATGCAAGTAATTTGAATATTGTTTGATACACCATTCTAATTGATTTCGATTCAAAATTTTGTATATAAATGTATCTATTTGTGTTACCCAATATTTTAAATTTCAGCAGAATATATTATTTGAATATTAAATTACTTAAAACCATGAATTTAAGTAGATAGGCTTATTTAAAATTATAAACAGAAAATTTGATTTTTTTTTTGCATTTGTCCATGAAGGCACATAAATATTTGATGAAATTTGTAAAGATTCAGTTTTATATATTTTAAGTTCAAATTAATGACTTTACTGAATAACATTATAAAAGTCATTAATTAAATGAATTTATAAAAATAACAAAATTTTGGACATGCATTACTTAAACCCAGAAACAAACATCTTCTGGGTTACATGTCCCTTGGATTCAGAGTTTTAAAAGGGGTGGTATTTTAAATAGTGTGTGTCCATAAAGTCGTGGTGCTCTTTTGATCAATCACAGGAAATCAACGAAACAATATAGAAATGTGAAATCTTCAAGTGAAAGGAAAACTCTCCAAGTTTCATGACCGTTCAAAACAGTTTGACGTGGCTTCCTTTTGTTGCCCTACAGACATCTAAACTATATTCTAGTTCTTGCCACACACGGTTAAGGACATCTGGAGTAACAGAGAGAATAATGTCTGTCATTCTTTGTTTCAAATGATTAATATCATTGATACAATCTCTGTACACATGTTGCTTCACATAACTCCACAAAAATACTAAGTCTAAAGGCGTCACATCCAAGGATCGTGGTGGCCATTGCTCGACAGAACCCTTGCTTATCCACCACTGGAGATATGTCATATCCAGAAACTCTCAAACAATGATGGCATAGTGTGGAAGAGTGCTGTCAAGTTGAAAGATGACACCTGGAAATTGTGGCACTGTATACGATTCCAACATGTCAAGGTAGTTTGCTGTTGGCTTTTACTGGCTCAAGTGGTGAGGTCCATATTGCTCTATGGCATTCCCATATGGACAGACGCCACTAGGGTCAGGGCACGTATTAGTAAGGCTGCGACTGTGTATAGACTGAGCGCATTGAGAGTTAGATGTTCCTTTCGTACCGTTTCCGATGATGCAGCATATGTTCTAGCAGGAATGGTGCCGCTAACATCTTGGCTGAGGAATGCCGCAAGAAATCAGAAGGAATAAAAAACACAGGAAGGGAATCATTAACAGAGTGGCAATGTCGGTGTATAGAGTCCTCAAAGGGACTATGGACACACCACCGACTCATTCCTGACAACCCAACAAGGAAAAGGAAAAACCTGGAGAGTTAGATCATTATCCAACTCAACTCATGACAGGGCATGGATGTTTTCGTAAATAACTCTATAGGTTCAAGATAGTGGACAGTTCCATGTGCTTGAACTGTAAGGAGAAGGAAGAGACGTTGAACACACTTTTTTCAAATACTGTCATCCTGAAAATCTAATAAATATTTTTAGAGACAAATAAAGATTGAAATAACACCTGCCAATCTGGTTCAGTGATGCTGGAGTCAGCAGACAAGTGGAAGGCGATCAGCAAACACACCGCTATGGTTATAAAGGAGATATGCAAAGTTGAAAAGGAAAATAGTCCATAATAGGAGAAAGAGCCACAGACCGCTTCCTACTAAGTAATACTTAACTGCATGTCTGTAGTAAGCAATAATTGGTCATTGATGGAAAGGGTGTTTTTTAGTAGGTAAGAATCACACACTACCATGTAATGCAGACTGCTACCGTTGTCTTTTTGAAAGAAAAAAAAGGTAGTTTGCTGTCACAGACTGCTCTGGAAAGAAAAACTTCATCATACTACGGAAACTTGGAGAGTTTTCCATTTATTTGGTGCAGATTTCTATCTAATTATGTTGCTTTCCTGTGGCTGGTTAAAAATGCACCATGACTTTATGGACATACTGTATATGTCAAATAAAAACATATTAACGAAAAATACTTTTCAGGGTCGATGAGTGTCACTCTTAATGTTGTAAGAGTCAAATTTCAATCCTTAACAGTAAGTGAGGTTGCACAAGTGAGTAACATGAAAATAATTCGAAAACAACCCAGATTGGTGTCCAAACAGGAATTGTGGTAGTCACAGAGTTTAATTTTGACATTCGTTGCCCTTAACAGTCCTGAATTTTTGGACTATTATAGTACTGTTTCTGTTTTTGACGTCCTTAAATTACGAGGGTAGTCCCAGAAATACCAGCCTTACAACAACAAAAAATTTGGGAAAAAATTCATCTTTATTTCTCAAACCAGTCTTCTTTTAGCTCGTTACACATTTCCCAGTGATGTTCAATAGCTTCGATACCCTGTTTACAGTTAGAACCATCGAGTTCCTCAAAATAGCCATCAACCGCAGACTCAACTTCTTTATTGTTGGCAAGTCTTTTAGAACCAAGCCATTTTTTTTATTCTAATTTAGAAAAATAATATAATCCGAGTGAGCTAAATTTGACGAATAGGGTGCGTGAGGAAGCAATTTCAACTTTAATTAACTGGTTTTGGCCATCATGATAATGGACGTGCGAACAAGTGCTTTGTCGTGATGAAACACTTTCTTTTGGGCCAAGTGCGGTCGTTTTGTTCGCATAATATTCGCCGTTGATTGCTTTTCCTCTTTGAAGATAATCAATGAAGTATATTCCTCGGGCATCCTGAAAAACTGACGCAATAACCGCAACAGATGGAACTTCTTTTGTAGACGATTCTCCACTTTCAGTACATTGTTTTGGCCGTTCCTTCGTCTCAGGTGTAAAGTGATGGACCCAATGTTTATATATGTCTTTGGATGGACCCATGTTTCCTCCATGTATATGAACCTTTTTTTTAAAAAAAATATTACAAATTCACCGAGATTGTTCAGTATTGATGGCTGACAAGCAAACACTTATAAATGTAGCATCTTCAAACAAGTTTGTAGTTTTTACTGTTTTTATTTCTCAAACAACCCGCAATCTATACATCAGGTTGAGTACTTCTGGGACCACCTTCGAACCGCGATTATTTTTGACGTATATTGGACTTATAATAATGAGAAAGATAGCCAAAATAAGTAATAGTACAAATACCACACAACGTTTCGGGGATCCTTGTCCCTTAGTATTGTATTTATGACTGATTTAAGGTACTTGGGAGTATTTTTAATTCCCTAAGGTAACGTATATTTGACTACAATTATGTAACTGGAGTACTTTTTCACTTCAGTTACCGAGACTATTTTTTACTCATTTAAGGTATCTGGATTATTTTGTCTATCTTAATTTCGTTTTCTTTTTAAAAAAATCATATTCTTAATTTATATAGTAAATATAGTTAACCTGGAGTGTTCTTGGCTTCATCGAGGTATCGTATATATTTTGGACTGTTTTAAGTTACCGACTGTATTTACGTTACCAAGATAATTTTTGACATGGTAATCATGCTAGTTAAGTTGAAGTTAATCTTCTTTTGGCATAGGTCGGTGAAAATGTGAATGTGAGTGTACCGCCCAAGAAAATATGCCACCAATGCTGGTTAAATCACGTGTTGACCAGGAGATGAGTATTGAAGAAATTATTTTTCCGTGCTAGTATAAATACATACCCGGGCGCTGTGAAATACAGATCATGTGTTGAGTCTGCAAAAGGAAAGTCGTCCTAAGTAAAACAGGCTAAATTTTTCTCATCACACTTAAATTCAACATTTTATTGTGAAATTTAGAAGGAATTTTGAAATTATCTCATTTATATATTAAATAATTGTACAACTTCTGAACGGGCAGCAAATTATAGGTAATGAAACGTTATATGTAAAGTTAATTTTAAATAAGTTCAATTAATTCATTTTGATTTGGTTGGCCACTCAATCTTATCATAAGTATCTATTGAATTTAATAACAATTATTTGGCTACTTTTTTTTAATCTATTATTTTTTTATTTATCGTGGAGTACGCATTGACAAATTTCTCAAGGTGGGCTATTTTTTGAAGGTCTATTGGCTGCATGTGGCGTTATTCGTGTTACTACGCATACAAGTCCAGTCGTGTAGTGATTTTATTTAGCCATTTCAATGGCTCGTATCTCCCACAATTATTGCGAGCGGACAATAATTTCAGCTAGAATTATCGTATTTTAAATCGTATTCATATATTTGCAAAAAATATTGGGGGATATTACCGATATTTTTCAACTGCTACAATCTTCCTTTGCTTCGTATACTGGCTGCCTTTATTATTGTAATGTTGGGTGTATATTTGTACTCCATCCATATTCACCTTTTCCCAACACATATTATTAAGTGTTCAGATTTTTAAAAATTCTGTTCGAACGTTTCTTCTTTCGAATAAATAATTGAGTAATGAATAAGAAAGATAATCAATTCAGACAAAAAAGTGATATTTTTCATTTTAAATAATTGAGTAACTTGATATAAGGATGCTTGTAGTGTTGTGGTTATCTGCCTTTGGATTATTTAGAGAATGGTAATTTATTGATCATAAAAATTAATCATATTTTGTTTATGAAATATTTGTATTTCTTTTACTTTATTCTGACATGGAATATTTAAACTTCCTGGGTATTGTGGGTAAGTAAATATATAGTCAATAAATCTGCGAGGCAGATATATATATATATATATATATATATATATATATATATATATATATATATATATATATATGGCTAACGAGCTGTTAAAACACATCAATTGAGGATCACAACCTATATACCACTGTGAGCATAAAATAAATTTGAAATAATAGTTCCATTATCATTGTCATTAAGACTATAAAAGGTGACCTACAGTTCTCAGAAATTCTTCTCACTGCAACGCTCTAAACTAAATTTAAAAATTTTACCTTTAATATAATATGATTTTATTTTCAACTTCACTGGTTTTTTCTTAATAAAAATTTTATTATTTTTTTAACAAATCCTTTATTTGTTAATCTTTTTTTGAATTGTTTCCCACTCTGTGGACTCGCTGCTAGCACAAATGCAGACAAGCTATTTCAATACCAAATGGTTTGATTTAGGAATGAAAATTTCCTTAAATCAGTTCTTCTGTCTAATCTTGTATGAATGATAAGTGGGAGGTAAAAGCAACTGAAGTCTCTAACTCATTTTCTGCCATTCTACAAGATATTTCTAAAGCCTCCTGTAATTTTCCCAGTGTCAGTTCAAGACTTCATTCAGTAATACACTCTAGAGATTATCATTTCCATAGAAGTTTTGTGGACAAGAGTTTGGCATTTTAGTGTTACATAATTTTGAATTAACAAGATTATTTAATTTCTTCTGATGTGAGGAATTTTAGTTATAACTTACATAACCAATGTATTATATGAAGTGTTTTAGGATTACATAATGTATTGTATTTACTGCTATGAAAGTATAGTGTGTGTGAGTTTTGACAAGAAAAATGTTGAGTTGATTTTTTACTAATTTCCTAAACATTCTTAATAAATAAGATTGAATCAGCCTCACTCCTTAATATTTTGCATTCCTCTTGTTTATGTGCACGCTACTCGTGAATCAATTTTCAGTTTATTATATTGTTACATGTGTGTATTCAATTAGAGATCTTTTTATATATGCTATTGTATGTTTAAGAATAATAATGAAGATTCAGTCAATTGTTTTTGGTAAATGATAAATCATTTGTCCTTGGAGGATTATAGAAAGCACACACAGCAGCAACATGAAATTGCAAACATCTTGGAGGTAACTTAATTAATATTATTTGATTTAACATTCTCATTTCTTGATTCTTTTCATAGTTAATGTGATACAATATACATTGTAATGTACATCATGCTTTTCATACAATTTTTAAAATTTTTGTAAAGACCATAATTACTTTTAATTCAGTAATTTATATTATTTCATTATCTAAGGAATGTAAAGCATACATACATTTATAAAAAGTGCAATTAGTATTTGTAAGAGTTTCATGTATTGATCAATTTTCTAATCAGTTTTTTCTCTTTTTTAGTCAAGAAAGGAAAAATTTCAAACTACGGAAATATATTCATTCCTATACAACATGCAATTTGAATATCTGAAGTGAAGACAAAACACAGATATTCCTGTGTGCTGTATCATAAAACTGACATGCTAATGTTCAAAAATATTAATAATTCAGTATACCAGAAAATGAGAATATTTAATTTTGTAAGGTTAAAATAAAAGAACCAACCACAACTTTTAATTGTTTTATGTTGGAGCTATTGTTTGTTACCATTTTTCAAAATATATGTATATTGTCTCTTTATATGTATGTATCTATTTCAATAAATTTTTGTATTTTAGGGAAATATAGTTTTTAAAAAATGAAAAATAGTAAAATTGTTATAAAATTTGTAAAGAAGAATTATTATTTTGTCTGTGTTGAATGTAATGAGGCATTTGCACATAAAAGAGGCCTTCTTTCACACATGAGGAATCATACCAAGTCATATATGTGCAAGGAATGTGGAAAGTCATTTAATCAATCATCTCACCTGTCTGAACATATAAGAATGCATGCAAATATCCGCCATTTTGTTTGTAAAGTTTGTGGTGTATCATTCATTCAGTCAGGCCATCTATCAACTCATATGAGGTCACACTTGAATCATTTCTCCTTTGTTTGCATAGAATGTGGAGCAGTATTTAAACAGTCTGGCCATCTCAAAACCCATCTTCTAACACATGATAGAAAACAGAGATTTCCTTGTAACAAATGCTCTGAAATTTTTTCTACTGTTACTCATTTGAAAGAACATATTTTGAATCACTCAAATATTTTTCCTTTTGTCTGTCTTGAATGTAATAAAAGTTTTTCAAGGCATAAATATCTCAAATCACATGTATATTTACACATAAGAAACCGCACATTTTTTTGTTTTGACTGTGACAAGTCATATACAAAATTAAGATACTTCACAAAACATCGCCAGATTCATTCAGAAGTGCGTGCTTTCTTTTGTGTTGAATGTGACATGTCATTTACTCTTGTAGATTACCTAAAAAAGCATATGACTATTCATTTACAGTTATTTCATTTTGTATGTATGGAGTGTGAAAAGCAGTATTCAAAAGTAGGATATTTACATGATCATTTACATATTCATTTAGGTACATTCCCACTTCAATGTAGCACATGTGGGAAGGGGTTCTTTAAATCTTCAAATCTTAAACGGCATAAAATTGTGCATGAGAGAAGATTGACGTCGGTTTAAAAATCGTGAATTACGACTTATATTTTACTATTACTTTTTGTACATACTATATTGTAATAAATTATACATATCTACAAATTCAATAATTTATATATTTTATGATTGTAGTTACATTAAAAACATTTTTGTTATCTTTCTAAAAGTTAGTTTCCTTTAGTGATCATTTTAATTTGTTTGTTATTCTTTGAAATTAAAGTATTATTTTTACATATTAAGCATATTTATTTACTTTATCTCCTATTGTTTTTAATGGTATGAGATCCCATTTTAAACTTTCTCTCCTAACCTGGAACTGTTTCTTTTCAGTTTTAGTTTGAATGTGAACAACATAATTTCAACTTAATTTCATACCCTCTTAAGTACTTAATGTGATTTACTTTTATTAGTAATTTCAATATGTAATTAATTTCTTCATGAGATTATTTTCTAACCCATTCATATTGAATTGAATTGTCTGCTATTATTGTTTTCTATTCAAATTTTGCTCTGTTTTATTATTAGTCTTAGTGGAAGTGTATATAAGTAATTTATTATGCCAATGGTAACTATTTTTATATGTATGAAAATATTCAACTTTTGTAACTAAAATATGAAAACTAATTTCACTATTAATTAATTTATCCATAAGCATCTGAAGAGGTCCCAAAGAAACATTTTGTGTATTATATATGTAAATTTATATAACAAATTTTATAGCCATGTTACATTAATTATATAATCTACTTTCGTTTCTCATCAGAAATCGTTCGAGGATTTGATTTATTGCCAATTAAATTGTTTTAATTATTGATAGAAGCTTATCAATGAACATTCCCCTGCTCGTGAAGCATACTTCTGAAAATAACAGGAGTATAAACATTCACAATAGCGTTTCACATTAAATCCAAGACTTTGAGCAGAAATTTTTAAAAATTCTGAGAAAATATCTGTTTTAAGTGCTCGGCGTTTCCCGGGAAGTAATTTGTTCGACACTAATCTCTTCGCAAGCGTTTCATTGAAAGGGTTACCGCGCACTAGGCAGTCTGGCTACCGCCAATTGTTGCAGCAGCAAGCTGGCCGCCACTGTTGGAAAATGTTATAATTATTTACCTTTTGTCTCCAAAGAAACAAAGCGAAAAGAAGACATTACGTTCAACCACCATTCTGGAGCGGAACTTAGAAGGGCATATTTTAAAACTAAATGTAGAATTCTCGTCACACATATTTGTGATTACCTCCCATCTCCTCCTCACATCACGATCGCTATTCTCGTATGAGGGCAAATCCCGTTTACCTTTCGAATCGCGAATGTTTGGTTTGGGAATATGTCTGGCTGCTGGAACAAGTGAGCGGGACTGAAGGCAGCCCCATAAGCTAACATTGTCTTCTTCTGGCTATTGACTGACGAGCAATTGTGCCACTTCTGCAACCCAGAAATAGACACAAATCACGGTTGGTATTTATGTAACTGTCGACCACCTCGCCTCTACATTTCGCTTCTTGTGCCGTTGGGGGAGGGGGGGGGGTTCTATTTAGACCTCAAGTACAACATGTTAATCGCAGGTATTTGGAAGATATTTATTCCTATTTGAAGTTTACACATATGGGATAAATTAATTGGGATTATTTATGTATTTTATTCCGCTTTACGAAAGAAAGTATCGTGAGCTTTAAATATTCTGGGTCAAGGTTGGCGAGGGTCAATGCTCGCTTCTCAGGTACTTATTGAAACGAAAACAACCCCAGCGCGGCATCCCTTTGAGTGGATTCAAATATTGTGAGTGTCCGCCGAGGCTTAATCTATAGTCACAAGATTCTAGCACATTCGTGCAATATTAGCCTCTGTGTATTCCCACGCCCCTGAATTTGGCCACGTGAACCCTTGAGGGTGTGTGGCTAATTAATATATTGAGATTTGTGGGGGCACAAATCTAATTTCTATCGAGGCGTGAAGGTAGCTTGCAGAGTAAGTTCTGGGATGTTAAAAGTTAGCTTATGAGCAGAAGTGAGTAAAATTTGGGGAGGGTTTGGCCCAATAATCAGTCAGAAATTGTCTCTGTTTTTTGTTTTTAAAATAGCCGTATTAGGTATTTCAGTTGATAATAATAGTAGCAAGTTAATGTCCGTTTTGTGTTAAAAATTATAAAATATTAATTATTTTAATTAATTTTATCCTGCCAAACAATTAAATAATTTTAGAGTTACATAACTATTTAACTAAAATTAAATATCTTAAAAACGAAGTAAAATATTACAAAGTTAACTCCGGTCGTTTTAGTATTAATTTAAAATTCTACCTTCACCTATACCCTTTCATCTATCACAAAAGGAACCCAATTTTCACTTTACCACCCTAGTTGAACGTTATTATTGCACTCTGCGGGCACATGGAATCGACGCCCATCTTCGTCTTTTCGCATTAGTTTGTTTGACCCCTATTCAACTCTATCCCTACGGGTTGAACGTCATGTTAACCGACATAGTAGATATGAGATATACACTCAGCGCCTATCATAACCACGGATTCGACACCAATCTCGGTTGTTTCGTATTATTATTATTTAGCGACCTTCCACGCTTTTCCACAGGGGTTCTTTCCTGAAATTTTACACGAACACCTGGAGTATCACTATCAATACCATTGACCCCTAAAGCTATTTATTCGGGGCTAATATCGGCAGTTTTTGTATGTTTCTAAAATTCCACCTCGTCTCTAAAAATGGTTGTCTTTTTCCTGCAGTATTTCATCCTGTGTCGTAACATATTTGCCAAGTTTTCCTGAATTTACTGTACACGTTTATTGCTAGTCGTGACGTATCCCGTCAGTGTCTGTTCCTGTGTTGTAAAGGACGTGTACAAAGTTTAGTTGAAATTGTTTCATGCGTTTAAATTTGTATACTTAACACGCACACACATCCAATTGAATTTATAAGAAGAAGATAAAGTTACACTCTTCGTTGCAAGGCCTATCAACAGAGGCAACACACACTTTAAAAATTACATAAGATAACTTGCCCGTATATTAAGATTTTATTAATGTTATATTTTATTTCGTAAAATCGACAAAGAAATTATTTTACAACTGGGAACTAATGAAGTAGCAAATAAAATTTAAAAACATGAACCTTAGAAATTTGCAATTTAAACACCAAAGAAGAAAAACTCTATACGGCTCAGATGGAAGTAGGAGTTGTAACAATTTATTTATTTATCAACAGAAAGTACCAATTATGGAAGATGGAATTGTGGAACCTAAGTTCAAAACTGGACATAAAGCTGCCGAAACAGTTCATTGAACAGTGGAAGTCTCTTCGGGAGTAATAAAGAAATGGTAAAACGGAAGGGAATCTACACAGTGTAATGATTGTGTGTTTATTAGGCAGGAGGGATACTGACAGGGAGAAGAGTATCTCTGAAGTGGAGTGGTAGTTGCATCTTTGGCGTGTATTTTACGAAGCTGTTGTTTATTTTGTTGTGGATAAAAAACAAATAAATATTATTGAAAGTGGATTCACGACAGATATGTAAACAAGTATTGATGTTGGTCGTATATTTTATCATAATATTAATTCGAACTATTTAATTGTCATTATAACACGTTACTCGAGCGTTTAAGGTTAGACACCATGTATGAATTGTCAGTGGTTTGGGCATTTGGCATTTTTCAGGACATGAGTTCTTTTCTGTTATAGGGCCAGAGGTCTTCAGTATGGGATTTGGATTTTTTTAAATTATTATCTTGATGAGGAAATGAAGGTTGCAGACTTTCTAATTATTCTTTTAACGTTATTTGGGTTTTGGGAGGTGATTGGCGCAGATTTATTTTTTATCGTTTTGGAGCGGGGAAAATAATCCAATCAGCACTTTTCAATTTAGGCTTTGATTGCAGAATTAGTTTTTGTATGGCGGAAAATTGGGGAGTAAGAAGTGGTGGTATTTTGGTTTTAGAATATGGGGGATGTATCCCGTGGCATAGGTATATTTGAATTTAGGTTCCCGACTCTAGAATGCTGAAATGCTAAGGTTTACCAAAGATATATAGAAAACAGCGGTTATGGACAACCAAATTAAAAATACACTCAAATCAACGTAGGCAGGTCAAGACTCGCAAAGGTCGAAGTTAGGCAGTTATGTGAGAAAATAGCGACGGACATGGTCGCAATTCAGGAGCCATATTTACATCCAGGAAGGTTTTTCATTAACAGCTAGAAGCTTTTTGAAAAATTACAATTCACAACATGTTATTACTTTGAATAGAAATTAACCATTACAGGAATATCGCAGGTTACTACGACAACTGTCAGCCAATACTGTAAATTAAGCGACCCAACAGTTAAGCTTTGGAGCAATTAGAAGAAGCAAACAAACATTTACGTCCAAATATTATTTCTATGGCGGTTGTAAATGCTAAATCCACTTGGTGGAAATGTGCTTCAAGAAGAGGAGGTTGAGGAAAAATTCTCTAAATGCAATCTAACTGTGTTAAACAGGCCTGTCAGGGTTTCTCTGGACATCATTCTAATACAGATCTTACTACCGGACGGAGTATGATCCTGGACGCAGTCGACAATTGGCGAGTTCTTGAAAAGTAGCGCTCAGTGATCATTCACCCATCTCTACGGAGTTATGACGGAATTTAGATAGGGAACCAGTCTTTATTAGGCCATACTGTCGCGTAAAATAGTGTACTCTGGGCCAAAATAAGGAATCTAGAAGAAAACAATATTGTTCTACCAACGGGAATTCCGGAGCAAGCTTCCATAGTATTAACGACGTGGAGTCTGACAATACTAGATAGTAAAACAAGGAGAGCAGAAAAGACCCATGAAGAGTAGAGCAGCTAAAACAATTGCTTAAACAGATAAGGAAAATATATGAATATCACATTAGCTTGACAAAAGGAAAATCAATTGTTGCTGATGCCTGGTCAATGGGGAAAAGACGCCAAGAAAACAGGTTCTTACAGACCAATTTGTCATATTGACATTCAAGCAAAGTTACTTGATAATGTACTCCATGATAAGATTATTGAACTTCTAAATAATCTACTGAGCGATAGCCAATATGTATTTACGTAGATTAAGTCGACTACGAGGGCAATAAACAGTACTACCAAATGGCCATTGTTATTCAACGTATGTAACTGCCTACAGAATTGGTGGAAGTCAACGATTGCATAGTATATGCAGACAACTTAATAACATTGTTACATGGGGACTAAGGAAGAAACAAGTGGTACTAGAGACGAAGCGGAATGTGGTTATGTATAAAATGGATAGCTGTGTGGCGGCGCCAGGTAATAGTTTTTGGTAAGAAGTTAAGAAGGTTACCGGTGGTTAGAAGTGTTGGTAAGTCCATACATGCAGTGAGGGAGGCAGAATACCTCGACTTAAATTTAGACGTCAGACTCAGCTTCCTTCTGCAGGCACATAAAGTACTACGGAAAGAAGAACTGGCTATGAAAAAAATTATTTCGGTAGTTACAAGTTTTGTTATTCCAAGGGAGACAAAGGACCTGTGAGGCAGTCCGGGAGCAGTCTGGCAGAACAAGTGCTTGGAGGAAGTTGGTGCCTTGCATTACATTACAAAATATTTTACAACCCATTTTTAATTACAAAAGAGTGGCTAAGTCCAGTCTATTCCACCTATATAAAATCAACTTTGACGATTTGCCATCAACCAGAGAGATGCAGAAAATCTGATGACGCCAACCCACCATCATCGTTTACGAACCAAGTCCCGTAGGGACCCACGAAGAAGTATCTCTGGCAGGCACCAGGAAATCGCAGTAATCGGAACTTTCCAAACTTAGTAAGTAATTAAAGCCATCCTTGTCTAAGTGCGATATTTTGCATTATAGATTTTTATTTTTTTAGAGTCCGCTCAGGTTCTTTGAGAGTACCCATTACGAGCTACATAAGAAATTTTGTTCTCCAGAGTTACGTTCAGTTAAAAATTTTGTTTTTGATATAAATTTAATAAATTAATTTGAGATATATTATGAATAAATTATTTAAAATAATATATTTTATTTCATCATTTTAAATACCAATAAGAATCTAAAGTGGTCAGTAAGACAGCACACCACTGAAAACGAAGTGGAGGTACTACAAATCAGTATTCTTGACCATTGCAACGTATGGTTCAGAGACGTCTATGCGGATAAATTCACCAAAATAACAATCCAAAGAGAATGTTCAAAATATCAGTGGAGAGTTACAAAAGAAAACAGGAAAACACCGGCTGAAGCAGTATGGTACAAGCAGGATTAATAGAGCACAGGCGGATAAAATATGTCTTAAAGTCGAGCGAGAACAGAGCGACCCAAATATTAAACCGAAATGGAAATGAAATATGGAAGGAAATCGTAAATAAATGGGTTTAGGACGAATGGAACAAAAGATGGACATGGAGTTCGAAGAGAAGGTGGCTGGTTATCATAGACGCCAGGGAGAGATGGGCACGTGGAAAGAAATTAAGCAAAGTGCTAACTGGCCGTGACCCACTTAACTCTTCACTACAAAGATTTGTCCAGATCATGTCTTCTCGCTGGAGAAAATGTATGATCACAGATGACGTCAAACATATTTTTAATTATCATAGAACATTTGACTAACTAAACTTCAGAGAAAGTGAGGACTTAATCAATTATTGGAAAAATAATGGAAAATTCAAAAGACTAGAGGCAGCGGAAAAAAGATTTGAAGTACTAAGAAAAGAAGAGGAACTAGCAGCAATAAATGTGTAAATAAATTAAAACAGTTCTTTTTAGAGAGGTGAAAGTCCCACACTAACCCACAGGCCTACGGAAACATTTTCTGGAGGTACTAGTTCTGGCGGCTAATCAAGTCGAGGAGGGTTGATGTTTAAAGAAGAGAGAGCACTATAACCTCCCTGGATTAACCAGCAGACAAAACTTTTTTTTGTCCTGTCAGGACGGAGTTCCAAGCGTATTAATTAGTCCGAAAATTGCAAATAATTTATTTAAAAGATTATTTAAAAGCCAGTATGGTGCAAGAGGAATAAAAAGAAAAACGAAAAAAAAACCTGGCTAACGCGATTCGGGAAAACGACTTTCCGGTAATTGTGGTTTGGGAAAACGAACTGTCGGACAAACGCCAATCAGAATAATATCGTCGGGGAAACGAGCATCGGACAAGTGTCTTTCGGGAAAATGACCGGATCCCTCATTAAACAGTCCGTGGAACGCACAATATAACGGGTAGAATCTTTTCCAGGGTTTATTCAATTGCAGTTGTCTCTGGTTTTGAAGAATTAGTTTTGTGATCTTTGAATGGACAAGTTTTCTTATGTAATAATATCAAATTATGAATATATTAGCTTTTTATTTGTTAATTAAACATCTAGCTATTTATTAAATGATACAAACGTGGAATAAAAATCTTTAAAACTGCAATAAATAAAATTTTAATTGAAACTATAGAGGCATAGGTTTTTATTTACATATATAAAAGTTTAGAACTTTTCAATTAAATATAAAAAAAATTAATTTAACGTGTTTTTGAATTACTAAAACAATTGATGACCTCATACAGACACTTTTTATTTTGTATTTATTTTGTAATTATTGTAAATTAATATCTTGCTACAATCTTGTTAGCGTTAAGTGAATTGCGTGTCTCTTGCAAAACGGTGTAAATTTAATAACTTGTTAATCGTTTTGTTAGGATAGTTTATTATATTTATTTGGAAAATATCTGAAGAAGATAAAAATCGAAACGTCCTCACAATTTAAATAAAAAGTGTCTGTATAAGGATATCAATAGTTTTAAAAATATAAAATTGACGTTTTATTTCATTTTTTAATTGCATTATTAATTGGTACATGACTGATCATTTCCCATGTGAATAATAATTGGTCACGTGGCGATTGGAAGCACGTCTGATTGGTCAGACTTGAGGATACTCAACGAAGGTGGTCGATGTGGCAATGGATTCAGAATCAATGGATGAGATAAATAAATCTTAATAGACGTTATTATAAAATCTTAAATTTAATGAAAATTGTATGCGACGAAGTTGTGGTGAATTAAGTGGTTGGCAAAACATATACACTTATAAGTTGCGGAACACCTGTACGTTATTTTCTTTCGGATTACTGGCTGATAATATTTGGTGTCAAGGGCTTCAGAGATGCAGATAATCGTTTTCTTTTGTAAGGCCTTCACAACCACCGCGAAGCGCGAAAATCCGTTTCTTTCAACCTCTAATCGTGCCTTAAGTTTTGCAACAAAACATCCGCTGACTCACATAATCTGCATTGTGGCGTTCTTAAGACAGACTACAGCGCCCACAGCTGCTGTCGGCGGCCATATCGATCCCCCAGCTTCCACATCTCACCACCAGTTCGCGCCACTTGCAGTTCGACCACAACCATCTAGCTTGGTTTTAAGGGCGTTTCCATACCACTCTTATAAAACAATTATTACGTACGTAAATCGATGCCGATTCCGGCAATTGGAAATAGTATGAAAGTAAAATAAAACAAGACACCCCTGGTTGTGTGAAACTTTCACATACAGATTCAATTTTTACTTTTATTTCGTTGACATTAGGCTTCTCTCAGCATGTTTGTTAATTGTGCCCAATCATTCGATAAATACATTGATGTTAAATTTGAATGGTAATTCGTGAGAAATGATGAATTATAGAAACAATTAACGGCGACTTTAACATATGTTCAGAAACTTGATGGATTGTTTTGTGACCCAGTAAGACTATTAATACTTTGGATCTAAAAATGTAACTAATTAATTAAAAGCTATCAGTCTTAACGATTAAATTGATTCGGATTAACAAAATTCCTATTCATAAATATAACAAAAATAATATTTATTGACTATTCCTTAATGGCTGAATGAGGAGTTCGATTTCTTTGGGTTTCTCGATTTTTTTATTCATTAATTTAGTTCAGCTCGTATATAAACCTAGTTGTTAGAATGGTAAAACGTAAATTTTTCGCTTTATTTACACTTATTGGCGTGACAACATCTCAGACTGGGTTATTTTCTGCCTTAGACTGTAACTAGCATACTATTATGTGAAAAATTCAACGCTATGATATATTATGATACAGATAAAATCCCCCACTAGTGATAATATAAATACCACACAACGTTTCTGGGATCATTGTCCATTTCGACAGCTGCGAAGAAGACACAACTGCACTCGTCAGTGGACGAAACTCAAAAGCGACGAAAACGCAACGACAATGGGAGAGTCGAAGGTTTAGCGTAATAATAAGGGAGCAACGACAACGGAAAAACAGAAGGTTTAGCGAAATAATAAGGGATCATAGCAATTATTGAGTTTCATAGTATCTGTTTGTAAATTAATAGCTGTGACGTTTGATTTAATGTGAAGCATCTCTGAAATGAGTCTGGAATTGTACCTGGTGTCAATGTCTAAAATCTTAGCATTTTGCAAATCAAATGCATGTTTTGAATTGATGATATGTTTGGATACTACAGATTGTATATCAATGGGAAGTTTGATATTAGATATATGCTCCTTGATACATACATTTGATTTAGGATATTCTCATACCGTTTCGTACGTATATGAATAGAGTTTCTGAAACTTTCAAAATTAGAAGGAATGGTTCATTATCCTGTAATGTTTAATTACTTGGTGTAAGATTGTGGCTGGGGTTTCTATTTGATACAAAATTAAAAAATATATTTTAATTAATTTAAAATAAAATTTAATGTCAAAAGAACAAAATGTAAAATTCAATTTATAATAAAAACTGGAAATATTCAATTAATACAAACAACAACTTACGAATATCGCTGGGTTCTGGCTAGAGCAGTTGAAATACAATCTGCTGCAATTAAATTAGCAGATCACACGAGCATAAATTCATTTAAAAAAGTGATGGATGACTGCGTTATCGCAAAAGGCAGGAAATACTTAATAAACGAATTTACGGTGAAGCTTCAAGTGCACCCAATATACATCCTTCGGAAAATATTCTACGATCTGAAGATGACAAGTTTAGTTGTATTTGCTTACAAAAGGCTCCACATCGATTATTCAACCGATGGACGAGGGAATAAAGAATATATAGGAACAGTTTTTTAAATGGAGGTTGTAAAGAATTATTTTTGTGGGCTGGGTTTTTACGTTAAATCAAAAAATTATTGACCATTAAAGAATTTGTAATAAGTTTATTACAGTTAAGCATGAAAAACTCTTATCTCAGGCACCTGTGGTTTTTACGTAGAAGAGATCTGCTGCCCGTACCAAAGACGTACTGCTATTCTGTGTTGTGTTGTGTTGCTCTCGTACCGACGTCTCCGTATCTCACAGCTGGTAGAACGGGTTAAGTGCAGTGATGACTTTAGTCAGGACCATTGCAAGGTGTCGACTCAGGGGTTGACCACTGGCTAAGGCGACGGCCTCCGGGATTGATTGCTGGCAAGTCGTCGTACGAAATTGTGTGACTTCGATGAACTCTTCACTAACAAATTGTGGCCCCTTTCTCACGACGATTTTGCCTCGGACTATATCAGAGACAACAACTTGGAAAAGTTTACAGCAGAACTCATGAGATTTGTAGATCGGTGACACTTAAAACGTATACACGTAACGCAATACGGAGCCTCTCATAATCACATCCACCAGCTGCGGTGAGCGCAGAACAACTGTTCCAGTTTCAAAAGCCTATTTCCGTTCCCTCCATTATAGCCTCGCATTCTTTTACTTTCTTCTTACAAAACTTCGTCGAAATTCAGTTTCACTGATTCTTCCATTGTTACAAGAGTTATAGCACGCAGCTGTAGTTCCGTAGTCAACAATGGCCAACTATTCTGTCATGTTGAGGCCAACAATCGAGACAGGACACCAAAATTACTTGGATGGAAATATTTATCTCCTCCACCCCCACGCACGTGCACGATTTCGAATTCTCCAAACCACAGCAAACAACACTTCCGAGACTAAGCAAAACTAAACCGAAATACACGCGTTACAAGGTATTGAAGGTGACAATAATGCTTGGCAGAAAGTGACGACTTTTTCGAATAGCGCTGATCAGTTTAGACGTAGGCTAAGCAAACTACAATAATCATGGGGTATTTTTTCTTATTACACTTATTAATCTCTATCTGGTCAGCGTGGTAAACAGTGAAGTGATTTATGTGAGAATAAATATCAAATAAAAAAGAGAAATGCAGTAAAAGAAAGATTGGGTGGGGGGTGGGGGGAACGAATATTGTGGTTTTTTTTTCACGTAAATAATAATGAACTTTACAAAGACAGTTGGTTTATGTTACCCATATAAGTTTATGTATGTTATGTTTGTATAAATGTAATTTTTGTAGATATAGCTACCACCGGGCAAATGCCCAATAGTAGCTTAATAATAATAAATATTAAAAGTAGCTGAGGAAGAAATGCTTGTAAATAGATTAAGGTGACGCTAGATATTACATTATGACTGAAAGGAAATAGATTATGTTCAAGGAAAATAATATATTGGAAGCGCACACATGCCGCGCAAACCACATTACATTACAACCTTTCCTTGCTGTAAGCTACGATAGATTTCTGTCGATTCCTACATTTTACAATATGATATCTATCACAGACTTCAAGGAAAATGAGAAAGCGAAGATAGCGAGGAAGAGGAATCAACGCGCCCAAAAATAAAATTATCAGAAATCAGTTCGCACGTTGACGATGTAATATCCGTTATTGACGATTCGTCGGATAGCGATATTCAGTTACATTACATGCATTTTCGTAATTTTAAAGAGTTAATGATTAAAAAACAACAAACTACAAATGTTGATACAAGCAGTGTCACCGAAACCGGGCGGTTCAACAATAAACTTTGACTCTCCTTAACGGGCGTATACTGACATCTCGTCTAAAGACGAATAAAGTGCAATTTACTTCCTTATACCTAATGCAATTAAGTTCAATACAGAAACAAATATTTGTTTATATGTCTCTATTGGATATTCCGTATGAAGAAAATTTACTTTCATAAAACCGACTTCGGCTACTTCGGACACCTTCACGGCATTTGTCCGTTATAACGAGGTTTTACTGTAATATATTCAAAAAATAGTACTTACTAAAGAAAAAAATGGATGTGTAATTCTGAATAAGTAAGATGAATACATATCCGTTTTTCTTTATCTTCTTTTAAAGAACCACGTGCAGATACACTAATTAAAAATCTTTAAAAAAGAAAAATTTACGTCCGATTGAAAGTAATGAATAAGAAAGATAGCCAATTCATACAAAAAAGTGATAATATAAATACCACATAAAGTTTTGGGATCCTTGTGCCTTTCCTCAGGTGCGAAGAAGAACCTAGAGCGACACAACTGCACTTCTCAGTTGACAAAACTCAAAAGCGAGTAAAACGTAACGACAATGGGAGAGCCGAAGGGTTAGCGTAACAATAAGGGAGCAACGACAATGGGAAAACAGAAGTAATAATAAGGGATCATAGCAATTATTGGGTTTCATAGTGTCTGTACATTAATAGCTGTGGTGTTTGATTTAATGTGAAGCATCTCTGAAATGAGTCTGGAATTGTACCTGGTGTCAATGTCTAAAATTAAATATTGAATATATACCTCAAGCCAAATTTTTTATTGTACTCTCTTATTACAAATTTCTACATCACAAATTTATCCAAATATTCAAAGAATATCAAATTTCCATCATTTACAGGTCATTGTTGTTTACAAAATCTCTTGCTCTAATTGTAATTCCTGCTACAATTAGACTCATTTCAGAGATGTTTCACAAAAACTCAAACACCACAGCTATTAATGTACACAATGAAACCCAATAATTGCTATGATCCCTTATTATTAATTCTGTTTTCCCATTGTCGTTGCTCCCTTATTGTTACGCTAACCCTTCGGCTCTCCCATTGTCGTTACGTTTTACTCGCTTTTGAGTTTTGTCAACTGACAAGTGCAGTTGTGTCGCTCTAGGCTCTTCTTCGCACCTGACGAAAGGATCAATGATCCCAGAAACGTTGTGTTGTATTTATGTTATCACTTTGTTTTGTCTGAATTGGCTGTCTTTCTTTTTCATTAAAATCTATTATTTAATGTAATTGCATATTTTCACAAGTCACATATAAGGAGACATAAAAACTAAAATCATGAAAAATAAATATTACTTCAAAGTTTTCGTAATACAATTCAAATATAGTGCAAATATATTTATTAATAAAAATTTAATAGCATCTCACGACAATCTTTGCTCTTTGGCACAAGAACACTACAAAGTGTTTTGGGAAAAAATAAATTAAATTTTTAATGGGATCCTCATAATTATTAGAATAGGTACAAAGATATAGTTAATTTACTTATAAAATTTACCGTTTGGTATCAAATAAATGGTTGACACGTAAGTTAATACAAAATGGGCGCCACGTTTTTACACAGAGTATGACGTGTAAAGTTTTGTGCGGATGTCGTTTTCTAACAAGCGAACACAAAACTTTCTCAAAATAAGTAAAAGAAATACGCGTACAGACACATAAACCTTGAATCAAAATTTTGGATAATGATTTACCAAGGTTTTTAAGTTTTAAATGGAGGACTCATCCTATGATATCTTTCAATTGCATATATCTCCGTAATTAAGAGAGCAGAGCGTATTTCTTTTTAAAGGGGTCTTAGAATCGTGGATATTACTTAATTTTGCAATTTGTATAAACTTGAGTCTTGCCAAAATGAATACTTGTAATTAGCAGGCAAATGAAAATAAAAGTTCTAATACTCACATGGTTGTATGTATACCAAGAGTCAAACATATGGACCATCGATTGATTATAATTTACATACAATTCTTCGACAAATACCATAATTTAACAATCACAACACGCGCTTATTGAAAATCATGAATCGCAGCAGGTTAATTGCGTCAATGTGAATTGGACGACTGATGCTGCAGGTGTTACTCAACAATGTTGAAATCTAGAATATTTAACGTAACAAGTCGAGCACAAAATAAAGCACGGGAATTACCATAAGGCAACTGTTTATTACCGACGGTTATTGCCAGTCGCTAGAGATGACTACACTTATTTTAAGAAGGGGATTCCCCTATTCAGTCTTAGATTAAATAACAAACCAATCTGTGCTTATTTTAATCGGTACAAATTGTATACGTGTCAAAAATATGAAAAGAAATCGTTAAAATTTAGTTCATATTATTATTTATTGTGATATTTTCCGCCCCACGTTGCGGCGCCAAATTATGCAGTATTTAATGAAAATTAATATAAAGTAAAGACATTGAAATAATTTACTCACTTATAGGACTTTCGATTTGACGCTTACATTTCCTACAACCGTATCCACGAGTATGTCGCAAATCAACAATGGTGCAAACACTAAAGGGAGTTTCTATGATGAAGCGACTTTACCTTTCCACTTACGCGGTCACAAATCAATCAACTTCTCACACACTAGCACTCGCATTATAAACGATGTTTTAAATATTATTCCATAAAATGTTAAATAAGGAATCGAATACCATTAAAAAATTATACTAACAGTGCGTTCAAACCTTTTTTGTGAATAGTTTTAAAATTTGTTTAAAATAGCGTGTAACACTTGTAGAGATTTTTTTTAGGGCAACAGGCTACATGAGGGTAATCCACATGGAGGTAACTCCCCTTTAATAGCATAGGAAGGGATTTGAAAGGGGGGATGCGGAAGGGTAGAGGAAGGTAGCCAAGGGTTAACTAGGGCCCCCGAACTATAGTTTAAGGATCCTACCCGGCATTCGCCTAAAAGTAATGCAGGACAAACCCTAGAAATCAGGTAGGTCGGGCATTGGGTACTTGTCCCACGCCCTTCCGATAGCGGGAGAGAAGTTTGCTGTGGGGACGCAGCATTCCCTTCTCCGTGCCTCGACCAGTTTAGGAGGCAGCTAGCCGACGGTTCTAATGGGAACAGCGAACAACTCTTACCGTATGCCCAAGGTCTGTGGCCCCGGAACAAACACCTCTCAAAACGTTTTTTTTTTGGGTGTAGATAGGCTATATATAGGGTAATTCACATAGTGGCAACTCCCCTCTTATAGCATAGGAAAGGGATTTGAAAGGGGGGATGCGGTAGGGTGTAGGAAGGTAGCTAGTCTTAAATAAATTGTTCTCGCTGCAGGAAAAAAGGTAATTTCATAGAGCAATTGTAATAAAAACTGTTGAAAATAAGCAGTTCCTGTAGATATGAATTTTGTTTCATTGCTCAATATTAAAGTTTAAAAAATTCGCAGTGTAACATCAAGAAGTGAGAGGTCTCAAAAGAGAGCCAGTTGATCTTTGCGATCGAAGTAGTTCGTTATTTTTAGCTGGACTTGTTAGGAATACAACGCACAAACCCTCAGTGGATGATTGCCGAAAATGACCGATGTATTTGTTGTAGTTATCTAATTTCTTAGTGTTAACCTAAGTATATTAATTGAAGAGAAAGGTATAGGAAATATTTATAGCAGAGGCAGCAACACTGAAAAATTATCTATCCACGGATACTAATATTTATAAAAGTTTGTCCTGTTATGGGGTTAAAAAGGGGACCTCGCTTTGGCCCAAAATAAATAACATATCTCATTTTCTTAAATACGGTGATAATCTAATAAATATCTATATATAGTCTCATTTAAAGATTATATTACATTAATCGGGATGTAATACACTTTATAGAAAATAATACGTTCCAACCGAACGTCACACAAAGCATGACAAATAGTATCATTTTGCGAACACCAAGAAATTACTCCAGCAGCTGTACAAAATTTAATAATATTCTAGTAAATACAAAATTGTTTTTATATATAGTAATACAAGATATTTGTGTAAACATTAATACTTTTCATTTGAACTTCCAGAACGCAATGTCACAATTCTATAATGTCATTTGTGAAATTCTCGCCATTTTGGTTTAGGTTCGCCCGCAATTATACTGCTTATTGATGTTAGATAAGAAATATATGCGTGTTTTTATTCGCGTGTTTAATTGTGGTTATCAGAGCACATAGTCTAAGTACAAATAATTGATTACAATTAAATAAATTTGTAATGTTTTATTGTAATGTTATATGAGAACTGGCAAATTAATTAACACCGTCGTTGTTCAGTAAGCAGGGAATGAGAAACTTTGTTATACAGGAGGATATCAGTAAAGGGAAATAATTGGATTACCTGTTCAGAGGATGAAACAGTAAGAAATGAACTAATGCGGAAGAACAGCACAAATAAAAATGAATAGAAGGAGAGAAAATATCAAAACAGGGTATCACAGACAAACCACGTATCGAGCTGTTCAAAAATTCACCAACTTCATTGGGACCGATGAATTTAAACGACCCTTTTGAAATGCTTTAATTTTTAACAAATATCAATTTGACACACTTGGCACTGAAACATCAACAATTTGCACCTTTATAACAAAAATATTTATGCAAGTGTAATTGTCACATATTTCAAAACCGGATGAAACGTTGATAATCTTACAACTTGTTGTAGAAAATATTAGAACTGCGGGGGCGTTGACTTTCATTTTGCCAAGAAATTGTCAGATGTTATATGTTCTACAATAGTAGGAATTTTGAGTAACACTGTCAACAACCGTCGAGTATGTAGTCAACTATATCCCTACAGTCAACTGCTACCAATTTTGTTTAATATTAGATAAAAATATATTCGTTTCCAAGTTTCAATTTGGTTAAATTGTAGATATGAATATGGCAAGTAAAACGGTTATATTTTTGTAGAAGCGAGCAGGCTAGGAGCTGGATTGAGAATGGTTTCAAAGTTTAGGGTCAAATCCTAGTCGATCCATTGTAATGAATTGCCCCAGGGCAGTCTTTGTTAGAAAGCGGATAGTTGTAAAAATAGGAAAGGAGTCTTGTTCTTGCACATATCTTGAGTGGAGAAGGTGACCCGCGAGATGTGACACAAAGACTACCAACTGTTAAAGAGTGAGTTTGGTTGGAGAGATGGCTTCTTGCGTCCGCATGAACAAATGTCTTATAAATCATACATTTCGTCTTTAATTAAAATCCAAACAATTTGGATACAATGCAGCCCAGATAGACAAGGTGGAATTGGCTACCAGCGCAATATACTGAACGTTTATCGACGACAGAAACCAACCGAGAACCGTCAACAACGAGAGTCGGTTCCCAACGAGCTTCTCGAGAACCAGTAGTAACGAGAGTTCTTCCGGCAGTCACCAGGAAAAACAGAGTAAATAGCATTATGGAGTTCTTTACGATTTGTTGAAATTCGGTACCAAGTGCGTTTACTTGTACATAAATTCTCATTTGCTTAGATTTCGTTCATGTTCTTCAAGAGTAGCCATTAGATGCTACAAAGAATGTTCTTGTTGTTGTCCAGAATCAAGCTAGGGTATTAAACGTTCCTTCAATTTTTGATTACAAATTTAATTAGTAACGATTCAAAAAGTAATATAATTAATGTTGTGTCATTTAAGTGTATCATTTAAAGTTGTAAAGAAATGAAACATGTTATTATGAACACTTTAAAATCAAATAAGAATCGAATCAATTCAACAATAAATTGTGGACCGTGTAAAACCACAAAATGGCTTCCAACGAGGGGTCTGATTTAACTTATGAAAAAAGTGACAAATTAAATTCGAAGCTTCGGCGAGAATGACTATATTTTTCCATTTTTAAATATTCTCTAATGTGAATTTTGATAGTAATTTGGCATGGAAGGTGAATGTTATCCTTAGATTTTTATTTGTTTTGTCTTCCGCACATTGTGTAAAATTTTATGATACTTAGGTTAGGTCGAAAAATGGAATCTAATGTCGAATTGGAAATACATTGTAACTGCACATGAAAGGAATTAAAAATATTAGAGCTCTGCAGTCTTTTACTAACCACGAGTATATTGTTAAAACCTTTAAGGCTGAAGTTAATAAACAATGAATATGACCCGTAATAAATTTAGATAATTTAGTATTGAGTCGAACTTAATTTGACAAAATACGTCGTCTGATACATATCAGCCTATGAAACTGTTGAATACATGTCGCAAAAGAGCCATTATTAAATATATTCTTATAAAATAATTTGTCTCGAGAGTGTCAAGTTTTAGTTCCTTAAGACACAGTAGATTAAATAACTTTGCCACTTATAGAATAAATTTGCAACTAATTTCCGGCTTCCATAAGAACTTTTTAATAAGTTTTATTTCAGGCTTCACTGAAGTCCTTCAAATATGAAATATTAATATTTAATTAAATTACATTTCCTACTTAAATACTGGACTGAACAGAGACCATTATTTTTCCTCTATGTAGGCAATTTCCTGATTACTAATAAATGTGCAATCTATGAAATATACCTAATCCGCTCAGTCAAATTAGATTTTTAGAGCGACAATTTTCAGGAGTTCAGAAACTTACTCCAACTTCAACATACTAAGCGTCCTCGAGAGTGATTCGATGAAGGGGACGTGCGAACTGCTATAAGTGGTTTAATTTAATTTTTGCGTAACAAATAGAGGAAAATCCAGGATTACGATTTAACGATTGTATCAAAAATTAATATTTATTGGAGGTTTGTCATCACAATAGCCAGAAAATTGTTTGCAGGACAATATTTTTTACTTAACAGTTACTATTTTGTGTTTACACGTACGTATATACGAGGATAAGTGAAAATCTAAATACATTATTTTAAAAAAATTCACAGCCAATAAAACTTACAATCACATAATTTTTCAACACAGTAGCCTGCTTTTTTAAACACTGTACTAATAGATCCACAATCTGCCCGCAAACCTTACAAATAAAGTTTTTGGTTGAGCAGCAAGATTAGTACGCACCGCTACAGTCATTTGTTAATCAGTGGTGAATCAACTGCTTCTATGAGCATAATTCTGCTACACCTCTAAGCCAGATTCTGAATATTTGAGCATCATCATGAAACGAAATAAATTCATTTGACATTTAACCTCTGCGTTTGATTCTAATTGCAGACTTCAGCCCTTAGGAAAGCATATGTTCCAGATTTACTCCCGTGAGTCCCAACAAAGTGAGAACATCACTTTTCATTCAGTGAGTTGAAAGTTGAATTTAGTTTTTACATAGGAATCGGGCTGTTTCTATTGCAAGTTATGGCGTTCCATTTCTGATTCGAAGTGATGTTTCAGTTGAGAAAGGTTTCACCTTCACTAGTGTAAGGCCCTGTAGGTGCTGACGGGTCATCATACCATTGCGCATGTGTCATTCAGTGACCCACCATGCATCTGCTATGGATAATTTCATGAGCAAGTCATGCCAAGTTATTAATTGACACTCATCGGTTATTCAGAACTAACTAACTCCTTGGCTCGACAGGGCACTGGCCTACCGAGAGTCATCTTACATGAGATATTCTGGATTTAGGAGTGACACCTGGTCAGAGTGTCGATTCTTCCACAGCCTTAACTCCAGTTTTCGTGACCAGGACGAACACAAACATCCGTGCCCATGCCGGGATTCGAACCCGGGACCTCTGTGATGCGAGGAAATGACGCTGTCCACTACACCACAGCAGGCCGGCTATTCAGAACGAGGACATGCAAATACTCAATGTTGGCATCTGTAGTGGATGTGGCTGGCCGTCTTGCTCTTTCCTCCAATTTTACGCATGTTCAAACTTTTGAACTTTCAATAAACCAGCGGTCAAATAGTATCAATGCATTGTGCTGAAAGTTTTCGAAGGTTTTCAGATTCTGGACACCTTCAGATTACAAAGAAAAACCGGAAAAATGAAGTGATATCACTGTAACCTGCCACAATTTAAGAAAATTGTACGTATGTTAGTAATAAAATCGACATTAATATTCGTCAAGTCAATGTTTATATAGATGACTCTCTGATAGACTGTGTAAATAGCTTCAAGTATCTTGGGATTATGATAGACAATAAGTTAAAATGAGCATGCAGAATTAATTATTAAGAAATTAGCCAAGAAAGTAGTTCTGCTAGGGAGATTAAGATCTGTGTTGTCCAGGAAAGCCAAAGAACTAGTGTGTTAAGCTATAGTATTGCCGCTTCTGCAGTACTGTATCATTATATTTTACATAATGGTAGTTAGTGACCTAGATAGTATCCAAAAAAATGTTAGTAGACCAATGAGATATATTTTAGTTAGTAATAGATATGTGTCAAAGATATTCTATGCGAACTAAATTGGCCGGATATAAGGCAGCAAATATTTTGAGATGCCATGTTGTTTCTATTTAAGTTATAGAATGATTAGTTACCATGTTACCTTAAGAATGTAGTGAGTAAAAAAAGTGATGTACCTTGTTATAAAACTAGGAATAAGGAAAATTATTACTTATAATGTAGAAATAAAAGTAGTACAATGAATTCAATATTTAATAAGGGTTTAGGAAAAAAGAATAAGCTACCTGTGGAAATAAAAAAATGGACAAAAATCAGTCAATTTAAGAAAAGAATTAGTGTGTGTGCTTAGTTTTCTATCTACTATTTTATTTATTGTTGTTAATATGTTATTAGCTTAAGATAAATAAATGGAAATAAATAAATTGTAATAATCTATAATGATAATGGCTGAATTTAACAAATGGAAAAAAACACAAAATTACAATTACTTTTTATGGAATCAATGCGTCTGAACATAGACGAAATTTGTTGCGGAAGAAATAATACTAAAGATTGAATTTAACAATTTCAATTTTATCAAGAATTAAGAATCTCATTTTATCGATAATTAAATAATTAAAGAACGATCTGACTTTTATCTTTTAAACACGGTTTACAAATAATTTTAAAGTTTTTCTCTACTTACGGCCGCCCAGGTCTCATTTTTAGTTTTTCGTGCACAATTTTGGGGACATCACTGATTCTAGGTTCTCACAGACTATAAATGTTCACAGGCTCTAATTGGTGTAGTTTGTTAGTTGGTTTACCACAAATTGGTTGGTTCTCGATGCTTTACTGCAACCTGAATTTGTGGATCTCGTGACTTTAGTTGACAATGGACTTCATTGGTTTGTCTGAATATTGCTTTACTTTTTAATATTTGAAAGCATGTTTGTGACTGGGCCACAATCTTTCGTTCTGACTGCCGACTGTAAAACTTTTCGTCTGGTTTATTCGCTGTCTGCTGACCGACTGTACTGTTCAAATTTTCATGACTTGGAATTTTGGTCTTTTCCCCTTGCTGCTTACTGCCCGACTGTACATTTCCTGACTGTTCGTTCGTCTCGCAAGTTTTGAGCGCGTAGAACCTTCTCGACTCATCAACAATGTTTTCTTTGCCTTCCGGTTTGTTGCGGCGTCCGCTCTATATCCACTAATAATGAGTCCTCTACAATTCAACTTTTCAATTAGAACAATGTCTTAATTACCAATTACTACAAAATCTATCGGTTTGTGAGCGAGGAAAGCCATAAAGTTATCAATAATTGCTATTTTTATGACAGGAAACTTATTCCAACGATTTCACGTTTTTTACATTCTTAATGCAGTTAAATTCGTTAAAACTAAGAAAAAGGAGCGCTCTACATTACGTATTGAATCTTATTGCGTAACATGGAAATGAAAACGTCTTACACAGTGGATTTTTAGTAACGACACTGTAATGTTTCCTTTTTGTGCAGTGTTTTTATTTATTTTTATTATTTATTTAAACCAAAAATTATTGTAGTTGAAAAGAAAATGTTATGAATTTCTTTTCAATGAATTTTATTAATTGTTTTAGTATGCGGACTCAAATCTCAGGGACCTGTCGGTTAACGTAACAGAGATACGTTGTTCGTATCAAATATGTACTTCTGTGTCTAAATGGTTTAACAGTTAGGGTGCGAGCATAACGGAGCGCCGTGAATCGAGGTTAGCAGAGAGGCAACTAGGAAAATGTGACGTAAACAAAGGGGCTCGTCTCGTGGTCAAAACATAAATAAGGAGGATCACAAGGCTCTATCCGCATTATTATCTCGTAAAGGTTACAAGTTTGTCAACAATTACTGACTCGGAAGTTGACGATATTTTAATTTGATATGCTTGGACAGTTTTAGATGTAACAAAATTTTATTCCTTAAACATGTAATGGAAGATATCTAGGATATTTGGATTATTGTAGTAATTATAATAATTTAACTCATAATTAGAATGCTAATTTCATTTGATTCTGTGAGCGTGCCTTTAGGTGAATCGGCTGACAGATTATAAAATGACGGAAATCCAAGAGCGAATTAGCGAATCTACTTAGGTTAATAATCTAAAGAAAAAATATTTTACGGACTATAAGTCTCACATTTTTCTTCAAAAAATTGCCTCCTAAATTCAGGTGCGTCTTACACTCGAAATAATATAAAAATGTCCAGTGTTTGATTTAAAATTCCCGCCAGTCTTAAAAATGGCCATATATTCGACGCCACGAGAAAACTATTTCTATCCAGCAACATTGGTTTCATCTGGCAGCAGAAGTGCACCGATGCGACGAACGAAGGGTTGGATGGACGAGGCTCGTATGAAATTATGGATTAACAGAGTGTGGGAGAGAAGGAAAGGAGTTTTATTGAAGAAGAGTTCTCTTCTTGTGCTAGATCAGTTTAGTTGTCATTTAAAAAATTCTGGGAAAGAGAAATTGAGACAGGGAAATACAGAGCTAGCTGTTATTCCGGGAGGACTTACTTCCCAATTACAACCTCATGATGTCTCGATAAATAAACCATTTAAGGTGTATATAAGATAGGAATGGAACAAATGGATGATGGATGAAACCAAACATGAATTCACGCTTTAAAACGACCTACAATCAAATTAGTGTGTCAGTGGATAAAACGGTCGTGAGAGAAGATATTATTGTTAAATATTTCAAGAAGTACGGCATAAGTAACGCTATCGATGGCAGTGAAGACTATATTATATTTGAAGAGGACAACGATGACGATGAAGAGGAAAAATTAGAAGAAAGTTCAGATTGACGATTTTCAGGGATTTTAAAGGTCAGTTCAGTTTTATTACCTAAGAATTTATTTTTAGTCTCTCTTTGAAATATAATAATAAAAATGTTAAAAAGGGTTTTTTTAAAAAAAAAAAAAAGCTTAAAAATTAAGGTGCGTCTTATAGTCCGTAAAATACGATAATGTTACCACGAATTTTAAATAGACACTTTCGAGCCAAAAATGAAACAGTTGACAAAAGCATACAAGCATTATATGTTAAGCGCAACACCATTTATTCACAGGGAAGGAATATCACGTGTTCAGACTGTATATGAAGAAGCGGTAAATAATGTTTCTTTCAACGTCAACAGAATGGCTGCAATGCTGTGCTATAAAGTGAAATAAGTCACATAAATTTTAAAACTTTCTTCTCCGTGGCTTCAATGCTAGTGATGTAAATTATGTGTTATATAAAATTTAATTTAATAACTTATTTCATGCAAAGAAAAATATCAATAAATTGTTTTCAATACCATCAAAGTTCTCGACATGCTTTGAAATATACAAAGATAGATAAGTTTATTTGCACTTAATTGTAATAGATAATATGGGAAAACGCCAGGTCAATGTATAAGAATTATAAAAAAGTTACATATACATACAGAAAATAATTACATGAAAAGTTTTTTTTTGTAGGTGTAGACAGGCTATGTATAGGGTAATCCACATAGTGGCAACTCCCCTCTTATAGCATAGGAAAAGCAGTAAAAGGGGGATGCGGAAAGGTAGAGGTAGATAACCAATGGGGGCCGCCGGACTATGGTTTAAGGATCCTACCCGGCAATTCGCCTAAAAGTGGTGCAGGGAAAACCCTAGAAAAACCTGCATGAGGTAGGTCGGGCATTTGGTACTTGTCCCACGCTCTTCCGAAGGCGGGAGGTGGGTTTGCTGTGGGTTCGCAACTTTCCCCACTCCGTGCTTTGACCAGTTTAGGAAGCAGTTGACCGACTTGTCAATAGGATTAACGGACAACTCTTACAGTATGCCTAAGGTCTGTGACCCCGGAACATACGCGTCTCAAAACAGACCGAGAGACCAGAGATATGTGAAGGCATCCCTCCTTCAGAGCTCTCTAGGAAGGTTCCTTTGATATTAAAAGCTTGAAAAATAACTTAATTTTTACAATATTAACATCACAACTCGACTAGATTATATTTTACTTTACTTGATAAATAATATTTAAGAGATTTTTTAAAGTGTTCAAATTTTTTTCATAGAATGTCGGTTTATTAAAACATGACGTTTCTTTCAGTACTGGGTCATTCTCTGGCTTTTTTATATTTGTTTTTACCCTAAATTAGTCTGTAATTCTGCTACGATTCTAATAAACTACAGTACATGGGCCTGGCAGTTTGTTATTTGTGGTCTTTCTGATCATGGTATTTTTAATATAAATATATATATATATATATATATATATATATATATATATATATATTGTAAAGAATTATTTTTGTGGGCTGGGTTTTGACGTTAAATCAAAATAAATATTTAACCAATAAAGAAATTTTATGTTGATTAAAGTTAAACATGAAAACTCATATCTCAGGCACCTGTGGTTTTTACATAGAAGAGATCTGCTGCCGGTACCAAATGCGTACTGCTATTCTGTGTTGTGTTGCCTGCTGTAGCTCTCGTACCGACGTACTGGCGTCGACTCAGGGATTGATCACTGGCTAAGGCGTTGGCCTCCGGGATTGAATGCTGGCAAGCCGTCGTACTAAAATGTGTGATGCTATTCTGTGAACTCTTCACTAACAAATTGTGGCCCCTTTCTCACGACGATTCTGCCTCGAACTATATCAGAGACAACAACTTTACGGAGCCTCTCTTAATCACATCCACCAGCTTCGGTGAGCGCAGAACAACTGTCCTTTTCAAAAGCTCATATCCTCCCTTATATCCTCCATTCTTTTACTTTTTTCATTGTTAGAAAACTTCGTCAGTTTTACTTATTCTTCCAATGTCACAAGATTTATAGCACGCAGCTGCAGTTCCGTAGTCAACAATGGCTAACTATTCTGTCATGTTGAGGCCAACAATCGAGACAGGACACGAAATTACTTGGATGGATATATTTATCTCCTCCACCCCCACGCACGTGCACGGTTTCGAATTCTCAAGACCACACAAACAACACTTCCGAGACAAAGAAAAACTTAAACCTAAATACACGCATTACAATATATATACATATATATATTAAATTAAATTAATTGATTTGACCTACGTTCCGGCGCCAAAATGTAATAAGCAAATAATTAAAAGAATTATTATTAATTAACCGATGAATTTATTTATTAAATTTTAAAGTGAAAAGATGTTAAAAAATTATAGAATTTAAACATCAGAAAACAATTAATTTATTTAAATTTATAGTAACAAATTTTCTTGTCGTGATTCTTTACATTAATATTTTACTATTTTACAAACTCATTTACTCTTATCTCAGGGTCGTTAACTGGCCTTTTAAACAAAGAATAAATCTTCTTCTACTCTCAAAAATTAAAAAAGAATAATTTATATCAGTCAAAATTAAACAATAAAATGAACTTGAATCCGGAGTCTGACGTTTTATCTTTTTCTTTTTTAACGTTTACAATAAATTGTGAAAGGATCTCTCTCTACTTACAGTTTTGTTAACTGGGACCAGGCATTCGTTTGGGCTCTTTGATACACTATACACTATTAACAGGTAACAGGCCATCGTTTCACAGAATTTAATTTGTTTCAAATTAACGTCCAAAATTTTTGTATCTTTCACCTGACACAAATACTCCGTATAACACAGTGGAGCTCTGCATTAAGTCTCTCTCTCTCTTCAGCAAATATTGTAATTCTCGCTCTGATTAAAGGTAAATTAGAATGTTATCCACTCCTTCTCGACGAAATCTTGCGACAATACTTGATAAAATACTATGTCTAACTGTAATGTTAATGAAAACCTGCTTGCAACTCACTCGCTGAAATTCTGTGTGCGACTCTCGACGAAATCTTTGTGTAACTGCTGTTAATAAAATCTTTCCTACAACACAAGTTGTGAGCCCCGTAGCTTACACACTCGCCGCCGACAAAGGCTCGCCTGTACACGTTTTACCCATTCTTGTGTTATATTCTCGCCGATAACAATTTACTGTCATTGCCCAATTATTAATTCTCTAATTGCCTCTAATTATTATTACAATATATATATATATATATATATATATATATAGTAGATTGTTAGTAGTTTGTTTCAAATATATAAGGGAATCAGTCTTTTTCAAACCAAATATAAATCTAATAACTTCTTTCTGAGTAAATAAAAGCCTGTCCTATTACGTAAAAGCAAGAACATTCCAAAATTTCTGTCCCATAACAAATTTTGAAGTAGACATTGCCAGAGTATACGTTAATTAAGTGTTCTTGTGTGAGGATGGATGATAGTCGGTTCATTGAATATGTACTTCAGTTAATTTTATTGCATAACTAGCTGGGTGCCCGGCGTTGCCCGATATGTCATTTATCTATAACCATCCATAAGACTCCAATTTTGGTTACTTTTGCGCTATTTTTATGTAAAGCTCCTCGAACACTATCCCTAAATGTGCTCACCTCCCATGCCGAAGGCGGATGAAGTCATTGACTAAATATATCGGCCGTTTTTACATGTTAGAAGATGACCACCCCCACAAATATGCGATAATGAAAAAGAATGTAATCCACGCAAAAATCGGCCGATTACATTGTCTGAAAATTTATTCCCCCGCCCAACACCTCCGAAACCCGTCGCGTTACCCCCCCAGGGTTGTCACAATTAGATTCAGCGACATTCATAGTCTCGGAATTGATTCGAATCTCGGTTGTTTTTGCGGGATTTTATTTAACGTACCTCCACGCCACCCCTAAGCTTGCTCCCCTCACAGGGGTTAAATTATACACAAACAACATCGGTATAAATACTTTCAAAGTAATTAACCCCAGGAAATAATTATCGCAAATATCGACCGTTTAACATGTTTAAAATTTTACACCCCCGACCACTCCCGCTTCGGGGACTTAAACGGTCAAGTTTAATGTCATAATTAAACTCAGTGACAATCCTGATAGTTTCTGGTTTATTTTTATCTAATGCTACTTCCACGCCAACCCCTAAGGGTGCACCCTTCCGAGTCCGAAAGGGGTTGAAATTATACACAGAGAACATGTAGGGAAATTTTATTAATCTAATTCATCCCGAAATATATTTAATTGACGAAAAAACAGCCGGTCAACTCATCCCAACCCAGCCGATACCCGCGCGTTGTCCAGATTGTCATAAATAAATTCAGCAACATCCATTACCTTCGATTTGACTCGAATCTCGGTTGTTTTCCCGTTATTTTCAAGGAAATTAATTAAACTCAGTGACAATCCCGATAGTTTCTGGTTTCTTTTTATGTAATGCTACTACACGCCCACCCTTAAGGGTGCACCCTTATGAGTCCGAAAGGGGTTGAAATTATACACAGAGAACATGTAGGGAAATTTTATTAATCTAATTCATCCCGAAATATATTTAATCGACGCAAAAAACAGCCGGTAACTCATCCCAACCCGGCCGATACCCGCGCGTTGTCCAGATTGTCATAAATAAATTCAGGGACATCCATGACCTTCGATTTGACTCGAATCTCGGTTGTTTTCCCGTTATTTTCAAGGAAATCCCCTCCAGCCCCAACCCTATCATGCCTACAAACAACATCGGTAGAAATACTATCAACGTCAATGGTCCCGGCATTTATTTATTCCACGCTAATATCGATGATTTAACATGTTAGAAAATTTCCATCCCATCCACTCCCGCCCCTTGGGGCTAAATGGCTAATTTGATGCTATATTTGAACTGGGCGACATCCATAACCTTGGATTTG
Organism: Zhengitettix transpicula; assembly: GCA_037074705.1. NCBI lineage: Eukaryota > Metazoa > Arthropoda > Insecta > Orthoptera > Tetrigidae > Zhengitettix > Zhengitettix transpicula. The sequence continues at coordinate 203,195,844 of CM073591.1, forward strand.
ACTCCAATCTCGGTTGTATTCGCGTTATTTTATTGCAGCGTTCCTCCACCCAACACCTAAAAGTGCTCTACTGATAATCCCGACCCGCTTCTGGGGGTGGTAGACGCGTCTCACCCCAACAGTCGGTAGAAACACTATTAATATCTGTGACCCCTAAAAATATTTATCCGACTGAAATATAGACTGTTTTAGCATGTTTAAATATATCAACCCCCGTCCACCCCCGCTTCTGGGGGTGGTAGACGCGTCTCACCACGACAGTGTTTGTTTCCTGGTCGCAAAGAACACGTGTACGAAATTTGGTGAAATTTGATCCACCGGTATAGATTTGTATTCTCCACCCCAAACGCTAGGAGTGCTCTTTCCCCAGGGTGTAGAGGTTGACAATTATATTCAGATATCATCAGTGGAAAGACTATAAATATCTTTGACCTCTACAAATATTTATCCGACTTAAATATCGACTGTTTTAGCATGTTCAAATATTTCCACCACCGTTCACCCCCGCTTCAGGGGGTGGTAGACGCGTCTCACCCCGACAGTGTTGTTTTCCTGGTCGCAAATAACACGTGTACGAAATTTGCTCCAGCGGTGTAGATTTGTACTCTCCACCCCAAACGCTAGGGGTGCTCTTTCCCGAGGGTGTAGAGGTTGAAAATTATATTCAGATATCATCAGTGGAAAGACTATAAATATCTTTGACCTCTACAAATATTTATCCGACTTAAATATCGACTGTTTTAGCATGTTCAAATATTTCCACCCCCGTCCACCCCCGCTTCAGGGGGTGGTAGGCGCGTCTCACCCCGACAGTGTTGTTTTCCTGGTCGCAAATAACACGTGTACGAAATTTGGTGAAATTTGATCCACCGGTATAGATTTGTATTCTCCACCCTAAACCCTAAGGGTGCCCTTTTCATAGGGTGTAGGGGATGAAAATTATATTCAGAAAACATCGGTAGAAAAACCATAAATATCTTGGTCCCCTAAAAATTAGTATCCGACTAAAATATCGGCTGTTTTTGCATGTTTAAATATTTCAACCCCCGCGCATCCCCGCTTCAGGGAGTGGTAGACATGTCTCACCCCGACAGTGTTTGTTTCCTGGTCGTAAAGAACACGTGTACGAAATTTGGTGAAATTTGCTCTACCGGTGTAGATTTGTATAACGAACATACAAATATACATACAAACAAACATACAAACAAACATACAAACAAACATACATACACTCTCTTTTATTTATAAGACTAGCTGGGTGCCCGGCGTTGCCCGAGATGTCATTTATCTATAACCATCCATAAGACTCCAATTTTGGTTACTTTTGCGCTATTTTTATGTAAAGCTCCTCGAACCCTATCCCTAAATGTGCTCACCTCCCATGCCGAAGGCGGATGAAGTCATTGACTAAATATATCGGCCGTTTTTACATGTTAGAAGATGACCACCCCCACAAATATGCGATAATGAAAAATAATGTATTCCACGCAAAAATCGGCCGATTACATTGTCTGAAAATTTATTCCCCCGCCCAACAGCTCCCAAACCCGTCGCGTTAACCCCCCAGGGTTGTCACAATTAGATTCAGCGACATTCATAGTCTCGGAACTGATTCGAATCTCGGTTGTTTTTGCGGGATTTTATTTAACGTACCTCCACGCCACCCCTAAGCTTGCTCCCCTCACAGGGGTTAAATTATACACAAACAACATCGGTATAAATACTTTCAAAGTAATTAACCCCAGGAAATAATTATCGCAAATATCGACCGTTTAACATGTTTGAAATTTTTCACCCCCGACCACTCCCGCTTCGGGGACTTAAACGGTCAAGTTTAATGTCATAATTAAACTCAGTGACAATCCTGATAGTTTCTGGTTTATATTTATCTAATGCTACTTCCACGCCAACCCCTAAGGGTGCACCCTTCCGAGTCCGAAAGGGGTTGAAATTATACACAGAGAACATGTAGGGAAATTTTATTAATCTAATTCATCCCGAAATATATTTAATTGACGAAAAAACAGCCGGTCAACTCATCCCAACCCAGCCGATACCCGCGCGTTGTCCAGATTGTCATAAATAAATTCAGCAACATCCATTACCTTCGATTTGACTCGAATCTCGGTTGTTTTCCCGTTATTTTCAAGGAAATCCCCTCCAGCCCCAACCCTATCATGCCTACAAACAACATCGGTAGAAATACTATCAACGTCAATGGTTCCGGCATTTATTTATTCCACGCTAATATCGATGATTTCACATGTTAGAAAATTTCCATCCCATCCACTCCCGCCCCTTGGGGCTAAACGGGCAATTTGGTGCTATAATTGAACTGGATGACATCCATAACCTTGGGTTTGACTACAATCTCGGTTGTATTCGCGTTATTTTATTGCAGCGTTCCTCCACCCAACACCTAAAAGTGCTCTACTGATAAATCCGACCCGCTTCTGGGGGTGGTAGACGCGTCTCACCCCAACAGTCGGTAGAAACACTATTAATATCTGTGACCCCTAAAAATATTTATCCGACTGAAATATAGACTGTTTTAGCATGTTTAAATATATCAACCCCCGTCCACCCCCGCTTCTGGGGGCGGTAGACGCGTCTCACCACGACAGTGTTTGTTTCCTGGTCGCAAAGAACACGTGTACGAAATTTGGTGAAATTGGATCCACCGGTATAGATTTGTATTCTCCACCCCAAACGCTAGGAGTGCTCTTTCCCCAGGATGTATAGGTTGACAATTATATTCAGATATCATCAGTGGAAACACTATAAATATCTGTGACCCCTAAAAATATTTATCTGACTGAAATATAGACTGTTTTAGCATGTTTAAATATTTCCACCCCCGTCCACCCCCGCTTCTGGGGGTGGTAGACGCGTCTCACCCCGACAGTGTTTGTTTCCTGGTCGCAAGGAACACGTGTACGAAAAAATTTGGTGAAATTTTCTCCAGCGGTGTAGATTTGTGTAACGAACATACAAATATACAAACATACAAATATACAAACATACAAATATACAAACATACAAATATACAAACATACAAACATACAAACATACACTCATTTTTATTTATAAGATTAAGTGTAATAATTATTTATATTAAGCCCTTTCGTTCTGGTAGAAAAGTGATTATTAATGGATTGATTTATATGGTTTAGGATTTTGAGAACAATTGTTCTAATAATGTAGATTACGTGGATAATATTTTCATTGAAGTTGTAGTAAACTAAATTATAAACTACGTTGGCATGTAGAGTTTTTGTTACATTTATTTGTCCGTGATTATTTGTAGCTTTATTTCTTCACAATAATACAACTTCAATTACGGAATAAATGTAAAATTATGTTTATAACAATTTATAATATAAAAACTTTTTAAAAGAGTATAAAAAGCAATGGTTCTGAAACACTTTTATTTTTGATTAAACGTCGTTATTAATGGAAACAACATAGGTTAAAATAGTATGAACAACACCACCCCTAAATCTGCTACTTTCCCGTGGTGGAAAGTGTTGAATTTTTACTCATATCACATCGGTAGAAACAATATCAATCTAGTTTACCCATAAACACATAACATTTTGGCAGTTTTAGAATAATAGACAATTCTCACCCCCAGCCCTAAGCAAGCTCACCACTAATGTCTAAAGGGATTTATATTTTCAACAACATCCGTTGAAATAGTATTCACGTAATTCTCCTCCAAGAACGCGCAAGAACTGACTATTTATCTTCCCTTCCAACCCCCACCATTTCGGGTTAAATGGGCAATTAAAAATATTTATCCGGAGTAAACTCACTGACATCCATAACCTTCGATTTGACTCCAAACTCGGTTGTATTCGCGTTATTTTTCTGTAAAGCAACTCCACCCCAAACCCTAAGGGTGCCCTTTTCCCAGGGCGTACGAGAGGAATATTATATTCAGATAACATCGGTAGAAACACAATCAATATCTTTGACCCCGAAAATATTTATCCAAATCTAATACCTGCTGTTTTAGCATGTTTCAGTATTTCAACCCCCGTCCACCCCCGCTTCCGGGGTTGGTAGACGCGTCTCACCCCGACAGTGTTGTTTTCCTGGTCGCAAAGAACCCGTGTACGAAATTTGGTGAAATTTGCTCCAGCGGTGTAGATTTGTACTCTCCACCCCAAACGCTAGGGGTGCTCTTTCACGAGGGTGTAGAGGTTGAAAATTATATTCAGATATCATCAGTGGAAAGAGTATAAATATCTTTGACCTCTACAAATATTTATCCGACTTAAATATCGACTGTTTTAGCATGTTCAATTATTTCCACCCCCGCTTCAGGGGGTGGTAGGCGCGTCTCACCCCAACAGTGTTGTTTTCCTGGTCGCAAAGAACCCGTGTACCAAATTTGGTGAAATTTGCTCCAGCGGTGTAGATTTGTATTCTCCCCCTCTAACGCTAGGGGTGCTCTTTCCCCAGGGTGTAGAGGTTGAAAATTATATTCAGATATCATTAGTGGAAAGACTATAAATATCTTTGACCTCTACAAATATTTATCCGACTGAAATATCGACTGTTTTAGTATGTTCAAATATTTCCACCCCCGTGCACCCCTGCTTCAGGGGGTGGTAGGCGCGTCTCACCCCGACAGTGTTGTTTTCCTGGTTGTAAAGAACACGTGTACGAAATTTGGTGAAATTTGATCCACCGGTATAGATTTGTATTCTCCACCCTAAACCCTAAGGGTGCCCTTTTCCCAGGGTGTAGGGGATGAAAATTATATTCAGAAAACATCGGTTGAAACACCATAAATATCTTGGTCCCCTAAAAATTATTATCGGACTAAAATATCGGCTGTTTTAGCATGTTTAAATATTTCAACCCCCGTGCATCCCCGCTTCTGGGGGTGGTAGACATGTCTCACCCCGACAGTGTTTGTTTCCTGGTGGTAAAGAACACGTGTACGAAATTTGGTGAAATTTGCTCTACTGGTGTAGATTTGTATAACGAACATACAAATATACATACAAACAAACATACAAACAAACATACAAACAAACATACAAACAAACATACATACACTCTCTTTTATTTATAAGAAGATTGATTAATGTGTTCCCCTATGACATATCACAATACCTAGAAACTTGATGAACGTAACTAAATTCGCTTTTTTTTCGTCACAGATTATTTTATATTCCTCTTCTGGATATTATTTTTTTAACTGAAGTATATAGTGTTTTTTTTCCAGACAAAATAAAGGACGTATCTGTTGTGATGCGAAGAGTCTGGTGTCAAATTCACTTCCTTTTGAGAAGATGAGCGAGATTAAATTTTCAATATTTATGGGTTCTTGCATTTTCGTGGTAAATAATCACGAAGAAACAAGCGACTGGAGAATTTCAGAAGGTACCCAGGGAGCAGGTATACGGCCATGTGGTAAGCGAAGAGCGAGGGTTTTCAGCCTTGATGTGCGACAGAGAGGGAAATATGTAGATCCTTTCTGACGCGAAACCTCAATGTGCCACAGAGACGGAAATATACAGACCACCTCTGACCTGAAACCTCGAGTGTCGAAGCGTTTTTTTCCGTTCACAACGCAGTTCCGTTTTAATGTTCACGCCTATTGATTAAATGGCTCATTTTTACATAGCGGCCTGGCTCCCTCTGACCTCTGTTTGCCGCGTTCTTATGAAGAAATAACTTTTTTTCCAGGTGCCATAACTGTATAAGAACATGCAATTAAAATATAGTCCAGAACTCAGTCACTAATTGTTAACAAACTTGTAACGTTTACGAGATAAAATTGCGGATAGAGCGTTGTGAACCTCCTTATTTATGTTTTATATTTAGTGACGAGCCCCTTTGTTTTCCTGGTTGCCTCTCTGTTAACCTCTAGCCTCGCAATTCCGTTATGTTCACACCCTTAGAAGAATACTTGTTGTAGACGCTGTAGTTGGATGGAACGTCCCGTTTGTTTGTTCACAAATTCCTATCGTGCAGATTGCCGATGGGCAGGTGTAAATTTTACTGTGCCGATTTTTAACTTAAATCCATGCCACTACTTGATCATGTATACACACACCCCTTCAGGGTCCTGTCACCAACTGTCCTCAAATCTCTGCTTTGCACTTCGGAGCTGGACGTTTTCCCGTCCCTTATCAGCCAATCATTGCCTAGCGTCATCTTGCTTATTGTTCTTAGACGCGATGGGTTTTCCCATTCGCAGAACCAAAGGTTTTCAGTGCCACGATGCCCGTTATCTGGGGGCTGTTAATCCTCTGAGACGCGACAGACCGGCGTCTCGAGTTGGAAAACAAAAGAACCTTCCCAGCAACAGGTCAAAACAATATTTCCGAAAATTTAGAGACAATTAAATTAAAATACGCTCGTTACAACACATCACGACAGACAGATAAGGTTCAGAATGATAATATGCTGAACTTGAATGTGAATTTGACCGCCTATATAGGCACATAGAAATAATCTGCTACTGACGGATGTATTTATGAAATAAAGTAATGCATTAATTACGATACTCCATGATTTTCTAAATTCTGTGAAGACAGCTCAAGATTCCAACGGGTGAACAAGCAACTACTATATTTGGTGAAAAAATTATCAGCGTGAGAGATAGGCCCAAGAGTCCGAACACTCCTTAACGAAATAAACCTACTAGATTCAGTTTATTCCAGAGAGTCTGAGACTGAAGACTTCTACTAGGACTTTCTGCTAAATTTATAGTGTTCGGGGTGAGTGAGAAAGGTTTTGTTTTCATTTGCTGATTTTTTGTCGGCACCAATCGGAGATTTCCATTGATTATAATATCGAAGTGATTTTTTGTTTCAGTGATATAATCGTTTCAGTAATTGTAATGAATTGTAAATATGATATCAATTATGATTAAAAAACTGAAAATATTATAATAAGACTGATGGATGAGATATGTGGAAAAGTTACTGTATTTATTTTAATATTCTGAACTACGTCTATTATGTTAATTGTCATTGCGTTGATTTTCAACTCAGCCACTCAAATATTATTTCAATTCCATGCATGGATGCAGAACACGGACGAAGTCTGGAGTAAAAGACAATTTACTGCATCAAAAGTGATATTAATATGTGCGTAATTGAGGCATTATAGAAAGTATCTGAGTGAGTTCTGAGAACTTTATTCGCATGGCTCCGTACGCCTCTTCCCTCTCAACGGGCCCGGAGTCCATCGATATGGCGAAGAAGGTGCCTACCACATTTGTGGCGCAAAACAAAGGATACCGACCCGGTTCAGAGTTGTTAATTAGACAGACAAGTATATTGCGCATGCATCACACTCCCTCTCACTCGTAGCCCACGTTCATTCACATGAGTCGAAAATCTCGGCCAGTGAGAACTTCAGGAGAAATCAGGTTACGTTAATACGACGTTCTGATTATCTGAGAAAATTGTATTTCCTGACACAGCAAAATACATTTTGCTTTGAAGAAACCATGCCAAACGGAGAACAAGTACTCAGAAATTGGTTTATATATTACAATCGAAAAGATGCGCTGTTCTGTTTACCATGTATTACTTTTGGAAAAAATCTGAATGTATAGACCACTGCGGAGTTTCGAGACTGGCAGCATTTTGTATCCTATGTTAACACGCCATGAAGAATTCCATGTCCGGAATTTGTGAGTGAAATTGAGAGTTTCAAATATCAAGCCATGAAATTTTTTGAAAATTTAGAGAATATGGACGCTTTTCAAACCTCGCGAAAGAATTACGAATTTAATTTCAAAACACGTATCCAGATATAGATATAGAATCAAGAATTTCCATAACAACTCCTCTAACAACAACAATTTCCTTTAGAAAATTAAAAATTGTAAAATATCACCTTCGTTCTTCTAAAGAACAAGAGCGATTAAGAAGCATGTCTATAAGATCAATTGAAAAAAATGTTGTCAAAACAGAACAAGAAGAAAAAGGTGTATATACTAATTAGAGGCAATTAATGATTTTAATAATTGAATAGTTATGATGGATTGTTAGCGGTACATATTTTCAAAGGCAACAATGTATAGGTGAGCTTTGTTGTGGGCCGCGAGCTCTTTGTGGAAACAGTCTGTCTGGTGTGGAAGTCAAAATCCGAGAGGAGAAACTCGAAAGCTGCGACCGTGTTCTGTACAATCAGGTGTAGATTCAGTGATTTCATGGCCTGTTAGTGTTATTTGTGAGTCCGAGCCCAGGACAGTTAAGTCTGGTACCAGCCAAATATTTTGTAACTACAAACAAATTTACTTAAGTTTTTGTAAACGATAATTAAAGGTAAAGTCGTCAGATTTCGCTTTCTCGTTTTTGTTTTGATTATTTAACTTCTTAGTTTGTAAATTCTATGATTGTGTAACGTAAATATAAAGGTTGGTTCTTTACTTAACAGGCCCATATAAATGACCCTAAGAAAAGAGTTATAAAATCTCTAAACGTTGAAACTTTAAATGTAATTAATCTCACATAAAATGTTATAAATGTCTACTGAATAAAAGTAAATTGTATTGTAAAGTTTAAAGAATGTTGTAATTATTTTGCAATCCTTCACTTTTAAATAAAATAAATAAATGGTTTCATAAACGAACTATTGATTCATCGACTTAAAAAAATGCAAACTAATTGTTTAATAAATCATTCAATTTTGTTTAATTGATTATTAAACCGCTAATGTATTCATTACAATATATATATATATATATTGTAATAATTTATATATTTAGCTTGCATCTTTTGACAATAATTCATGATATGAATTATGTGACGTTATTAAATGAAAAGAACTATTACGTTAAAACTGTTAAACAAGATTTATTAACAATTTTAAAACAAGTATTCAAATCACAAAATATTTGGGATCTCAGGGTCTTGAACTGGGTTTGATAATGGCAGAATTTATATAATCAAAATCACAAAAAATACATTTGCTTTATATGGGAATCAATGCATCTGAACATAGACGAAATTTGTTGCTGAAGAAATAATACCAAAGATTGAATTTAAACAATTTCAATTTTTATCAAGAAATAAAGAATGATCTGAATAATTAAAGATCTCATTTTATCGATAATTAAAGAACGATGTGACGTTTATCTTTTAATCGTGGTTTACAATGATTTTAAAGTTTTCTTTCTACTTACGGCAGCTCAGGTCTCATTTCAACTTTTCATGCACAATTTTGGGGATATCACTGATCTAATTAGCGTAGTTTGTTAGTTGGTTTAAAATAACGTTGTCGATTCTCGATGATTTACTGCAACCTGGATTTGCAGATCTCGTGGATTTTTGTTGAAAATGCATCTCATTGGTTTTGTCTGTTGACTGAAGACTAGTTCAGTTTCTGCATTTTTGATATAACAGCGTACTGGTTACTGGAACACTTTCTCGTTCTTTAAATTAGACCTTTCACTCTTCACTGCTGACTGACAAAGATTGTTCAAGTTTTCGTGAATTAGAATTTTAATCTGTACATCTCGCCGTTTACTGCCCAACTGTTCGTTCTTTTACTCTGTTATACTTGCTGTCCGCTGCCCAACTGTTCGTTCTTTTCGTAAATTTTGAGCGCGTAAAACCTTCTCGACCGATCAACAATACTTTCCTTGCATTGCCGGTTTGTTGCGGCGTCCGCTATATCCACCAATAATGAGTCCTCTACAATTCCACTTTTCAATTAGAACAATACCTTAATTACCAATTACTACAATATATATAGGGTAATCCACATAGTGGCCACTCCCTCGTATAGCATAGGAAAGGGACTGAAATAGGGGATGCAGGAAGGTAGAGCAAGGTAGCCAAGGTAGCCGGGCTGTAGTTTAAGGATCCTACCCTGCATTAGTCTAAAACCGGTGCATGAAAACCTGCATTTTTATATGCAATTTTATACGTATGTTCTATTCACTAGTAAATTTTATTTCGTTAATAAAATTGTATATTAATTAAATTCAGTGTTATACTTTGTATCGAAAATTTTTAATAATTCACCCCCATTATTGGAATATTATCCCTGTAACATAAGGTTAACTAAAAATTTCGCCCCTAAATTTTGCTTATCAATATTATCCAACCGATTCTTTCATTCCAAAATTATCCGCTGACAATATTAAATCTCGAAATATTATTCCTTTACGTACGGTTTCTTCTCTCTTAAATTTAAATTTATATTAATATTTGTTCGTAGTTCTTGTTTCAATTAGATAAGACTGGCAGAGTTCCAGGCATACAAAACGGGAATGCTTAAGACTTTCTGATGAGACAGACAACGGATATGTATTGATGTATAATTCTAGCTTCTAAATTTTATATTTCATTAGTCACACAGATTTCTGATTTCCAATTGATTTTTTAATCTTTTATTGCTTTAATAAAACCGGATTTTTCTGCAATACTAAATTTTCAGATATCCATTTGATTGCCTTTTTAAACTCGTAATTTAAGAAAAGAATCAGAAAACAATAGCTATAGATTGTACCTACCATGAAAAATTAGTAATACGTGCAATGGGATGTCGTTATTTTTTAATTTTAACGTTAATTTTTTTCCGACAATGTATATTTGCAGTTATTGTTGCTGAAAGTGTCTATTTTGTAGAATTGCATTATTGTGATTATTATGTGAAAATTCGGAAGTAAAGAAAATCTTGGCAATCAGAAATAATTAAAGTAAATACTTTCTTCTGTTTTGTAGTATATAAACTGCTACAAGCCCAGCTGTGAATGTATATACAGAGCTTATCTCCTTAACAAAAAAAAAGGTATACCCTCCCGTCTTACAATTCATATTTACGTAAAGTCACCTTTGAATATAATACTCTAGGGATAGTGAACAAATTGAATTCACAACAAAAATCACAGGTAACGTTATTATTTTACAAATCAATTTACAACTTGATGCCGCGATATAAAAAAAAATCAATGAATAATGGCGAAATAAACTGCCAGAGCTTCAAATTAGCAAAACTGAACACAGTAAAGAAGTTTTTACACTCTTAAATCACAAGGTTCATTGCGGTGGAGCTAACAATCTGAAATTAAAACGGACGTGAACGCTCTCGTTGACTGGAAATCCGGTCAGGTCTGCGGAATAAAGACATTGTCGTCCCAGGCCGTGAAGACGCTTGTCGCAGGAAGCAAACAGACCCACGTCTGGGTCAGGCCACGAAGTCTCGATGCTCTGCTACAGAGACATCGGCACGCCAGCGGTCTCCGAACTCAGGAAAACGAAGCCAGGATCACGACACCCGACAGCTGTCGCCGGTAGACGAAGTCAGGTAAAACGACAATCCTCAGCTATCCCAGGAAGTCAAACTCGTCGTAGAAAACAGGGCAAGACACTACTGCCCCAGGCCGTGATGCTCGTCGCTGAAGGCAGGGTTGGGAAGTCGGATTGCAGACTCTACGTAGCGTCGTAGGCGTTACTGAGATATCGGTAGCCCCATATACTCAACTGGGCTGTGGACTTGAAGTAATTTTATTACAGTCTGTCTGTATTCGCTTGACTGCCTGTCCTTGAAGCTTCTTCTGTCCTCGTCCCCATCAACTGGTTCCTAAGTCAATCAGGAATCTAATACATCTTTTTTTATTAACTCCTTTTTCTTACAATCTGTCGCATACGGACAATAAGCAATATTCATAACAATTGAATGAATACTATACTACAATAACTTGGAGCAGGTGCTTCCTGTGAAGCCACTCCTTTAGTGTCAATCTTTCGTCAGGTGGCTAATATAAATAGAATAAATTACTGCTGGTTGAACTTGTACAGTGGATCATTCGCCTTGAATCATTTTAATTGACTCTTTTCTTCGTTATTGGTAAACGGATGAACCTTAGTTTTAGCACTATAGTTCACACTAAATCGTTGAGTTTCACTCTTGATCGACGGTATATGTAGATCTCTCACGATTACATCGTTTGGAACGTACGAAGGGGGGCTGATTATTGACCTAATATTTTGTTCAGGAAGCGCTGGAATATATCCAAATTTGAGTACCTTCCTGTGCCCAACATCTGTATCCCTTATGTCCAACTCGGTTTCATTATATACTTCGTATAATAATAACAACTTGTTTTGTGTTGTTAACTGAGATTTTCTTCCGATCATCCAGTACATTTGTCGCAGCTTTATTCCCAGTAAAGATCTGTTTTCTCCACGTAAGATGTCTGTCGATATGGACGCCCAAATATTTGGTATCGTCTGCTTGGGACAACTGTTGATCGTTTAGCATGGCTCGGGGCAGGAATCTCTGTTTAATTTAAACGTTATGTGAATGGTTTTGGATTCATTGGCTTTGATTTTCCTATTGTTTAGCCAGGTTTGCAGTATAATTAAGTGTTCCTGGAGATATTCTGATATAACTGTTGGATTTTTATGTACGGCGAGAAATGCAGTATCATGTGCGTATGCAGCAATTGTATAGTTTGTTGTTGGCAGATCAGCTCTAAAAACTCAAAATTAATGGCCAATCAAATTGCTTAAAACATAGCGCGCTTGCAGCATCTTCTAGAAACTTCGATCAAACAATGTGGAACTAACATTGGACGATGGTTGTGTCACATATAAGAAAATACAATAATTATGTCCGGACGCTAATAATCCATCTACTGTGCACAATTCCAAATAATTAGGACGCTTTAACAGTATTATAGCCACTAAATGCTTAATTAAAAATTAATGAAATTGATATGGTCACATAAGTATTCTATATATACTATTAAGCCAAACGTGTCTTGTACGGAATGGATGAACAAAAATTTTCGCCCGAGTCACCCGCGTATGTTATAACATATTACATTATTATAAACTATATGGCGGCTCCTGACTTTTTTAAGATATGTGCTACATCACCTAAAGCAACCATTTTTACGAGGATAACTATGTGAAATAATAAAACTACATGAGTTAACAACACTCTGACTCCACGCATTTATAATTTTTCTACATAATTTCCAATAGTGTCTAATATCTGGACGCGGAATAATTTAGTATCTCTAACCCGAAAGTATTTTTCCTCAGTATATATTTAAAATAAAGTTAATTTTCGGAACAAGTCACTGAGCAGTGCAGTATACAGGATCATGCGGTAGATTTTCGCACTATGATGCCTCTCAATTGTTGTTTTATTTAAAATAGCCTTTGATTGTGATTTTTTATGATATTACCAAAAATGTTCGAATATTATTTTTATTTTGAAAATACATTCTATTTTAAAATAAGCTTTATAATTACTGAATAGCTGAAACCGCCTGATGCGGCCTCCTCTGTGTGTCATTGCACGGGGGCTGTGTCTCATTGTGCTGTTAGCATCGCAGCACACAAAGAAATCAGAAACTAAGAACACTAGCATGGCTGGGACTTACAGCGTGTGACACAAGGCCGGCAGTTTAAAGATTTCAATATGGAGCCAGGAATTCTCACAGTTAAACACAATTAATATGAAGGTCCTTATTATTAAGAAAAAAATTATTATTAAATTAATTTATGTGATGTAACATATGAACTCAAATACATCAACCACCACTAATTACGATATTATATCCATTAATAGGGTAATAAACTATATTTCATTAATCGGTATGAAGTTGACGCAATGTTTGTTCTAATGGTAATGGAAAACAAGTCATGAATTCCACTAATGTATAATTTCTTATCAACTCTTCCAAGACTGCAGTCAACAATCTCTAATTCTGATGAAATATCACTACAAAGTAACTATTAATTTTAATTATATGATACCAAAGTGAGCAATAGGTGATTTTCGTAAATAATATGTGAACGACGTTTGACTGAAATAGCTCCACTCGTTTAAATTTGAATGGAGAACTTATATACATATATACCATTTATTTATTGGATGCTGCGATAGTTAACTTGTAGGAGAGAATGGAGTCCACTTCCTCATAAATCGTCAATCACCGGCCGTCAGTCTCCGCCCCGCCGTTCATCAACACTGCGGCTGGCGTCGCACTCTGCGTCGCGTTCCTTAACGCGTTCCTACGCCGTCGTCGCCGCCCACGTTGTTGTCGGCCGCAAAGGAAGGTGCTCTAGAACACGCCGGAACCGCTCTCGAGGTAAGAATGCCCAAATCCTCTGTAGTCTCACGGGAGGAAAAATCTCTTTCCTTCAAACATGAGTTAAAATCAACACCGTGGAGCAAATTTCGTATACGTGTTCGTTTCAAACTGGAAAAAAACACTGTGGGGGTTACAATACGTTACCACCCCCAGAGACGGGCGTGGGGAGGGTGGAAATTTTCAAACTTGCTCAGACGATCGATATTTGCGTGGGATAAATAATTTTCGGGGTCAGAATCTCCCGATTTGTTTTATGTATAATTTCAACTTCTTCCGGCATAGGAGGGAAGGACCCTTATGGGTGGGGGTGAGGGGGCTTTACTTAAAAATAAAGCAAAAACAGCCGAGATTGGAGTGGAATCCAGGGTTATCAATGTCTCTGAGATTAATTATGACAACTCGGGCAACGCCGCCCATTCAGCTACTGATATTATAAATGTCACATATTTTTTCACCAATATTCTCTGCCTGTAGACTGCGGCTTTTGTATCTCCTGGTCATATCCAAAGCACAATAGTCAGTTCGTAGCCCGCTCTCAAACTTCTCTGCAGTACATGATTATAGAGGTCAATTTGTTTGGATACAACTGAGCAATTTTCGTTATTTAATTTAAATTTCCTTTTGTGATCATTAATACGAGTTTTTAGTCATTTCTTTGATATATGTGACGCATTGCAATTAGTACAATTAATTTTGTAAAATTTTGTAAACTGGTTTTCTAGAAAGTTAATTTTGTTTCTAATATTATTATCTAAATTTAGACTGTTGAATGACGTAAATATGATACCAACGCCACAATTATCAAATAGACCTATCAATTTATGGTAAATATTAGACAAGCAAGATAAAGTTATGAAAATATTTTTTTATTTCTAAAATTTATAAAGGGTACATTATTAGTTTTGTTCTGATGTATTTTTAAATAAAATATGTGAGATAATAATTCATTGATAGAATTTTGACAACTTTGTTTGAATTATCTTTATGATACTTAGGATGATGGTCTTATCTACAAGATTTAAACCATTGTAGTTTTATCGGAAATAGGATGGTTGGACATATAATTAAGAAACTTTCTGAATAAGAAGTTATTTATATACCAACGGGTAATTATAATATTCTTCGAAACAATAACGAAAATATCCAAAAATGAATTTCAATTTCAAAAGTGAATTTTAAATTTGGATGATAATTATTAAAAGTGTAGAAGATATTATTTAATTTTGTTTCGGGGATAATACAAAGAAGGTTTGGGCGATAATACAATAGTTCTCCTCCAGAGGTAAGGGGTTTAGGAATCAGTGTAAGAATATTTTGCTGATAGGCTCAGTGCTCAGATACTCAGTACAGAATTTTCTTGATCGTTCCCCTAATAATTAATTTTTTAAAAAACCTGCAAAAGTGTTGACTGTTTTACTCTTTAAACTGCTTATTTCTTAACTTGCTTACTCTCTGCTTTGTCATTTCTGCCCTTTTCTTTGTTTACTTCATGTTCGGCCTGGAGTTTCTACGAAAGGGCAGTTTCGTGAAGAGACTTTTCCGTCGTTTGTGGTTATTTCAAGTGTGCATGTGCCAGGTTTTGTGTTTATTGTCGTCTTATGTGTAATTAAATATTTTATGAAAGTTAATTCTCTAAATATTTATTTTCTACCTATGGCGTATTTAATTTGTTTGAACACTGTAAATATTATATTATGCCGTTAGTAGCGGTAAAGATTTATTATTAATATTATTACTATATAGCACTTTTAGTTACGTTGGACAGGAAAATTTATGTTTCCGATTTTTAGTTATGTGCATTTTGACTTATAACAGTTATTAATTGTAGATTCATACAATTATACTTATATTTTATCTAATGACGTATACTATTTCCTCATTGGAGAACTGAGGGAATAAATAAATCAAAACATATCAAAGATGTCATCCACGTATTTGTAATAACATAGTGGGTTATTTTATCTTTAATATTATTAAAATAATTTAGATTGTTAAATGACTTAAATATGATATCAACGGAATAATATATACCGACAAGATTAACAATAGCGGATGAATAAGAGCTTTACATGAGAACAAAAAAGACATTACTAGAAATTGTAACTTATAGTTTTAATAACATTTATTATTATAAATTATAAAATAAATTTTATAAAACGATTAATAAATCTTTCAGTTGCACTTAAATTCGAATGAATCATAACAGAACCTTAAATGCTAGACCCACGTAAATGACCCAATTTAACACAACATCCGAAGGGAAATTAAGTTATTTGGATTCTTTGAATTTAATCTCAAGCCTCAGTGTTTTAAAAGAAATTTTTATGGAAGCCATTGATTTAATTTAAACTTTAACTGATTTTCAATCATGTGTTAACATCACGGATGTCTTTAACTCTCTGATGTGTGCCGTTAAAAGCAAATTCCCCGTGCAACTGACCAAACAATGTAGATCATTGTCTCCTACGCAGAAGTCCACCGGCGAACTACGCAATAAGCCACGACAAATCCCATGCAGACTCTCTTTGGACATACTGAATTTAGAATGTGTCTATTTGCAAACGTGCTCGGACTCTCATGCCGTAGATTCTATCTTCAATCCATAAACACAAACAGTCCGAACACTGTTCGACACGTTTGCATATTTTTATTATTCGATGATTTGAATTTTTTTTTAAAAAAACCATTTAACAATCCATATTTGAAGAGATTAGAAGATACGATATGAATAAATGTGGAACAATCTTAGGGGAAGTATAAAAATGAAAGAGTCGTTGGCTGACGGAAATAGAAAGTTTTGAACTGGGATTCACGGAATAATTTCAGGCAAAAGGATAACAGAATGCGAGCATAAAATAGGGAAAACATGAGTTGTATAACTCAACGAATTATGTGGTCATGATTAAAATGCATTCGATCATAGCTAGTTAGAATATATTTTAGTAAAAATTGAGCATTTAATTTTATTTGTTTATATAGTGTATCTTTATATATATATATATATATAGAGTTTATATAGTGTGTAGCCGACAATGTAGAACGATAAGTAATTTTTTGTATTCCCACGACTTTGAAAACTATAAAGTTCAACACGGTGATGAATAATCCAAAGCTCTACACCAGTTTATTGAAAATATTGTTCAAATAAACGCATATAGTAAATGTTTAAATAATTTCAATATATCCAAGCAAATTGTAATGCAGCATTTTATAAAATATTTTTCAAGGAAAAAGAAGCTTCTGTAAATTGGAGAAGCGTACAGAGATTTCTTTATTGTAAACTCTATGACACAAGATCAAATCATTGGCTCTTCATACGGTCTTACGAGCACTGTCACTAAATTCGTTCTCCATCGTGATATTTACTAATTCACCTTGGGAATTCAAGCGGTTCCTCATTGACAATTTTACAATGCTGCATCGTTGGTTTGGATTTTCCTCAGATTGTTATTAACAGTTGATTTAGCGGTAGTTGTAAGACGTGAAATGTACTCGCTAAACACGAGCAACAGTATATAAATTGATAAGAAATGCCATAAAATAAAATGTTTGTTTGAAATATAAATATCGATAATTAAAAAAACAACTTACTGAAGTAATCTTTAAATGGTTGAATAGTGAAGTTTTAAAATATAAAATAGGAGCAATCCGCATAACTGTAATACCTGTACTGGTTAAATGCCCTAAAATGTCCAAGGGGCATAGCCCAAATGTTGGTTGTGCAAGGTTAATGACTGTGCTGAACTTTGCTCCCAGAGGGTCCGCGGTATTACTTCCCCGTTTAGGAATTCTCCGAGGACTGTAGGTCGCTTACATTTCCAAGATTTTTCTATTGTCAAGAAACATCAGTCTACATTAAAAAATACTTTAAAGTTTTCTGTAGTTTTAGTTAATACAAATATTTAAATTTGTATTAGAAAATCAGTTATTTTACCAAAATAAATTTTCAGCACTACAAATTTCTTATTATAATTGAAAATGAAATGTATTCCCAGATAATCAAAGTTTTGATACGGCAAGCACTTGCTTTTACAAAAATATTAAGTACCTCAAATTAACGTATATGAATTTTATTTAGAAAGTTATAAAATATATCTTCATGTTGTCATGCCATAACATAATCTACCTTATCAATTAAATTGACAGACAAATATCTGTTTAAAATACTCTTATTTCAAAATATTCATCTGTGTATTTTTAAAACGTACTATATTTATTTTCGCACAATTTTGTTTTTAAAAAACAGAACAGAAGGTGGAATATCAATAAAAAAGAATCAAAGTAATTAGGGTATTATAAAAGAGTCTAAAATATTTCCGGTAGCTTATAAAGGTAAAATAATACCTGTAGCTAAGAGATTAAAAGCCCTCAGGACCTTAAGATTGTCAAATATACTCCCGTTGCATTGAGATTGACAAAGCACTCACAATACCGCATTAAAATTAAAAATATTTCGTGTACATTAAATTATTCAAAAGTATCCTAGTACTAGAAATGTGTGGAAAAAACCGGGACCTTAAGGGAATAAAAAATACTTACGGTGCTTTAAGAGGATAAAAAATACTCCTGGTCACATAACTGAGTCAAACGTACTTCCAGTAACTTACAAAAGAGTAAAATTAATAATGGCAACCTAAAAAATACTTCAGGTACCTTAATTGAGTGAAAAATACTGCCATTACCTTTAGAGAAGCGAAAATCCCTCAGTTACCCAAGAGAGAGAAAATTACTTCCGGTATCTAAAATACAGTAAAAATTCTTCCAGTACGTTAAGATGATTAAAATTACTCCCGGAAGCTTGAAAGAGGAAATAATACTCCCGCCTCCTTAAGAGAGTCACATTCTTTTACCTTGAGTGTGTTAAAATACTCCCAGCACCATTCGAGAGTCAAAAGTACTCTAGGTATTTTAAAAGAGTCAAAATTATTTTTGGTATTTTATGGACTTTAAAATATTCTCGCTACATCAAGAGAATCTAAATTACTACCATTATCTAATAAGAACCAAATTTAAATGAGACAAAATACGTTAAGTGAGTCAAAAATAGCCCCTGCTAAACGTGTTTTACCCACCCATTGCTTCCTTGATCGTAAGTAACGTGTGTAATAACTTTGGAAGAAATTGATTCACGCGTTTAAGATTGTACGCGGAAAATTGTTTCCCCCACTCCTCTACTACTACTTAACCGACATGTTGGAATTCAAATCAGGGACTTGCATAACATTTGACACCAATCTCGATTGTTTTCGCGTTATTTTTATATAACATCCCTCCACTCCCCCTCTAAGGGTGCTCTCCTCCTATTACGAAAGGTATTGAAATGATACATAGCAAAATCTGTACAAATACTATCAATCTCGTTGACTGCGAAAAATATTTATTCCACGCAAAAATCGGACTTTTTTTGCATGTTTTAAAAGATCCATCCGCGTCCAATATAAGGGCAATAGTTATGTCTTATCCCCACTGAATTTATTTCAGTTTCAAGGAACACGTGTGCAAAATTTGGTCAAAGTAGATCCAAGTGATTCAATTATGTATGTGGAACATACCCATATACTTACATATACAAAAATGTTATACATCTTCATTAACTTTCTTTATTAATTCGGTTACCACTCACATGTGAAAAATTTCATTCACTTCGTGCCAAAGAGGATGTGTGGGTTTCCTGTGGCGACGATGACCCGCAGATATGGCGGTTTCGAGTTACGATGCTGCCTCGGTCAATCCTCCGTTTGAACCCGTTTTGGAGGGACCCCCGAACAGATCACGTGGTATGGTCTGAAGCTTTGATTCGGTCCCTATCTTCTGCAAGTGAGTTTTTCCCTTGTGAGGGGTTTTTTCTCTCCAACTTCGGTGCCCCTCTTAATATTGTCTTGCTGCAACCATCTTGGTGTAAGGGAGGCTCCTCGGTACTCTATACTCAGTCTTGTTATTTTTATATTAAACTTTATCTTTAACTTCATTGCGCTTTCTGTTTTGTGTTCATGGTACATATATGCCACGAATCCCACGTTATCAACTTTCCTATTTTCCTATCCTAGAAGTCTTCCTTTCGACACTGAAGAAGATACGGCTCCCGTTTTTCCTCCGTCATGATTCTCCTCAGCCTGTTCATTTCTGCGACTTAGCTAGAACTAAAATTCCTTTACATCCTTCTTATTTCGATCTCTATGGTTTTTGTTAGAGTAACAGGTTACATGAAGGTAATCCATATACTTTATTTATTTATTATTATTTTTTTAGAGTAACAGGTAACATGAGGGTAATCCTCGTGGTGGAAACTCCTCTTTAATAGCATAGGATGGGATTTGAAAGGCGGAAGGCGGAAGGCGGAAGGGAAGAGGAAGGTAGCCAAGGGTTAATAACTAAGGCCCCCGGGCTGCAGTTTAAAGGATCCTACCCGGATGTGATGCTGGGAAAACCCTAGAAAAACCTGCATCAGGTAGGTCGGGCGCTTGGTACTTGTCCCACGTCCTTCCGATGGCGGGAGAGGGGTTTTCTGTGGGACGCTGCTTTCCCTTCTCATTGCTTTGACCGGTTTAGGAGGCATCGGGCCGACAATTCCAATAGGAACATCCTCAAAGATAGCCTCTCCAGAGCTCTCGGAGAAGGTTCACCTTCGCCCCTGCATCTGTTTTTTTTATAGTGTAACAGGGTAATCCACATGGCGGAAACTCCACTTTAATAGCATAGGAAGGGATTTGAAAGAGGTAACAACTCTCACAGGCTGTTTTCTCTAAGTTTCAGTAGGTACGCAATATTACACAAACATACAATATTATTAATAAGAAGAAAATAATATATACATATTGTGACGTAACGAGTAGATTATATCAGAAATAAATTGAAATGTAAATATTAATTAAATGTAGTAGCAATTAATTTAAGCACTCTTTGTTGCGTGTTAATTCATATTTTACTTTAATTTCTGAATTAATAAAAAGAAAAATTGATTAAATAATTCTACCACAGCATATAATTTCTTAATAGGCTAAAAATTCTTATACTAGTTTAATTTTTTAAAATTAATAATTGCCAATCACAAAAGTTTTGTTTTTAAGAATTGTAATTAATAAATTTAATTTAATGAGCAATTTTTTTACCTTAATTAATTATTATGTGAACAATGAATAATTGAATAAAAATGCGTGATAATTTTTTTAAAAGTATGTAATTTTATTTAAAATTGTTTTCTAGATTTTAAAGGCATTAGTGCAATAGTTAGTACTATCTTTTCGTACCTCGATTCATCGTAAGCTAATGAGATTTATATATGAATATATAATATATGGAATTGAATTCGTGTACCTTAATCATTCAAAAAATTCCGATCTTCGGGGACTATTTCATGTTTTTTTCTAGAGCAAAATCTGTGTCTATTAGCGGAGAACACATTCTAAAATTGTATCAGGGAAGTTGTTATACAGTTTTTTTTACAGTGCTCAATAGTATAAACGTGAGATAAAGTACTTCGATATTACCTCGTAAGTTTTCGCGGCGCAGCTTATTACGACGACGTGAGGCGACCATTGGCATCCTTCACCTGTGCCGCCCGCAGAGTCCATGCGAGGTGCCGAGGAGCAGCTGTCGCCATATTACTCCCCAAGCACTCACTTTTACTCATCAAGTACACCTCAACCATACTTAGCAAAAGTGAGTAAATTTAAACAGTTATTAATATTTCGATTATACTTATAAAATCATTTTCGATTGATTGTAATGAAAGACAATTAAGACTAATAGAGTAAGACAAATTTTTATTCTTTATTGACAGACAATTTTTGAAAAAAGTTAACACTATTTCAAATTCATAATTTTAATTACAATTAACCTGTTAAATTATACTTTATTAATTAAATTTATTAACTGTAACTTGAAAATTTTAGGAGTGCAGCGGTCACTACCAAAACATTAACATCCTCTTCTGTGTATTGTGTTAAATGCCACACTGATCCAATTCCCCTATAGTCGGCGCCATGAAAATGTAATAGCGAGGTCAACTGGCAAACTTCTCTAAACCTCTCCCCTTGTTTAGCGGCGTTGCCAGATTGTGCACCCCGTTACTACCTGTTAACCCAGTTAGCCGCATTATCGAACGCAATGCTTGACATTGTCCGTGGCCTTGATATTACATTTTTGTGGCGCCGACTATAGCCTTGCAAAAGCTAAGTTTCACCCTCAGGCATATAATATGAGTGCTACCGGTCCGACCAAAACTAGCCAACAAAATTCGTGTATTGTTTCTATAGATACGTAGGTATAACACTGTAATACATATAAAGACGTGATTCACGGGGTTGAGAATTAAACAGTTTAAATTTTTTGTAATATAAATAGCATTGAGCAATATTCAGATGAAGTATTACTATAATTCCTAAATGTAAAGGTGTAAGAAGTATGAAAATATTTAGAATATTATTTAAGATCAGTAGCTAAGTAGTTAATTATCGCTCCATTCCTCAAGGTACTTTACATCTGACAGTTGTTGCATGATATTTTATGTCATACAGAAATCGTTTTCTACTATCAGCTACATGTGTCAACACATCTTTATCAACAGATGTAAACACTGATTTTTTGCATGTTCAAAATCGCCTGACAGTGGAAGTTGACTGCTCGTCTACTTGTATCATAGTGCAATAAGTCGAGTATAAACAAACATGGTTGTTAAATGTGATAATAATAAAAAGGGGTCAAACGCTTAAGTTGAAGAATTAATAAATATATATTTTAGTAAAAGTGAATTATGGGACGTTACTCTTTTATTACAACAATGCCATAACTGTAATAGCGGAAGAATTTAGTACGACAGCAGAAGAGATTCAGAGAAAAATTCATAACTTAAGAAATAAATTAAACAGCAAATTTTTTAAAAAATGGAAAACTGCGCCGGATCCTCAATACTGAAAGTAGACAAATTGACTGTAGGTACCGTATTTTTCACGTTTCAAAATCCACTCTCGAACCCGAACACTCTCGACATCAGAATAATTACACAGGCCGTGATTTTACGTTTCGAAGATTTCACGTGAAAAATTCATCTGCGTATGACAATGTATGTGTGAAAGATTTGTACGACACCGACATTTGTATGTGTAAACGAGTCGTTAATTAATATAAATTTTACCAATTCGAGAACTGTCATATACATATCCATGACATAACTTTCTAGTAATTTCTATAAGTAAATTGTCTGTCATATTTTCTCTCTGACACTTGACATATATTTCTGGAGAAAAGTGTCAGATGTTAACGTACCTTCACCCTCGCATATGACCGCGACCGGTTCGACAGCAACCAGCCAGAAAAATACGTGCACCTAAATGTACTTTTAAAACCAGATTATACGATGGAAAGAGAAATAAATTCTATCTAACTCTCTTTTGTGAGAATTGAACGTCAGCAGTAGAAGTACTACAAACTGCATTTTTTCGAAAAGTTCCGAAAATATCCTACATTTAACAAACGATTTCTAATTTAACCAAATTTAACCAAATTTCATAAATACGTATACTATTAGACGCAGAATTATAAGCTCTAGAATTTACTATTGTACATGCATTTCAGTAAAATGCTTCATTCTTTATCCATTAGCGAAAAAGTTAGAAAAGATGTGCAAAATTTCGTTGTTTTCAGGGTACAGAAACTTTTCTTGAGATCTTTAGAAACGGAAAAATTGGGGTTTCACTAATGGCCACAATCTATATGAAGTAGGAAAATAATTTAAAATACCCGACCTTTTTCTCGCGGACATCAACAATATTATAAAACATTTTTAAATACAGGATGACTTCAGTAAAAATTGAGAACCAGTTAGAAAACGTTTTTAGTATAGTAATCATTGAACGCCTTGATTAATTGGGATTATTTTTTTTGTGATTGTTGGTGCTATGGTGCGTCGGGAAGGAATTGGGACTCGCTGATGTTTCTGGGCTAGACCAAAACTCATCAGAAAGTAATCGGATCACAGAATTCTCCGGAATTAACTGGATTCCAGACTACCAATTTGGTTTACTCAGACACCACTCAACAATCCACCAGTGCCATAGAATCACTCAAAGCATAAACACCACACTACAGGGAAAAGGCTACTCAACATTCATCAACCTTTCGACAAAGTCTTTTACAAAGGACTTAACCATAAAATAAAATAAATTTTACCAACTCAGTTTTCTAAACCACACAAATCCTGGTTATCTAGCCGGCAATTTTGAACGGGAAATCAAGACGAAGGCGAAAGGACTACGCTCAATTCGTTCAGGAGTTCCTCGGGGAAGCATCCTGAATCTACTATGTACTTCTGATTTATGAATTTCAAACTACAGTTACCAAATATGTAGGTGCAATTTTACCAACTCAATTTTATAAACCACTCGGATCCTGGTTATCTAGCCGGCCATTTTGAACGGGAGACCAACACGAAGGCGATGGCCACTGTCTTTTGGGATTCTCAGGGTATAATATTCATAGATTTCTTGGCACAACCATAACAGGACTCTATTATGCTGCTCTGTTTGATCGTTTCCAAACGGTGCTGATTGATAAACGACGAAGATGGATGGAAATGAAAGTGCTGTTTCTCCAGGACAATGCGCCAGTGCACACAGAAGCAGTCTGAATGGCGAAAGTGTACGAGTTGGGGTTTGAATTGGCTTCTCATCCACCCTATTCACGAGACCTAGCACCAAGTGACTTCTTTTTCCCGATCTTGAAAATTTTCATCAAATGAAGAAGTTTGCAGAGTTTGACAAAACCCATTTTTGTGATGAGTTAAAAAATAGGTAATTCGCTGGACCAACTATGTAGCCAAGGAATGAGACTATGTTCAGAAATAATATTATCAAACAACCCTCGTATATATAAAAAAGTAATGTGTGTCTGTGTGTCCCCTATACGTTCTTAAACCCTTCATCCGATTACGAATAAACTTTAGTGAGTTTTAGTGCGAACGCCCGAAAAGGTTTCTGTCGGATTTTCGAAGAGGGGGGAACGGGGGTGAAATTTAGAAACATGTTTAAACGACCGTTTTTAGCGTCGAATAATTAGTTTTAGGGGTCCTTGAGATTAATATTTTCTCTCCAGATGTTTTTGTGAATCATTTCAGCCACCTACAGCGTGGGAAGGCAATACCACTCAGGGAGGGAGTACATAAAAATAACGCGCAACAACCGAGATTTCTGTCAAATCCAGGGTTATAACAGTCAATTAGTTTAATTCTGACATTAACTATGTCAGTTAAGTTGTAGTTCAGCCCCTATATGTGGGGATGGGGAGGAAGTGGGTGAAAGGCCGTTACATAAAAGTAATGTGTAAACAACTAAGAGTGGTGTTCAATCTGGGGTTATGGAAGTCACTGAGCTTAATTCTCACATTTACCCTACTGGTTAAGATGTAGTTCAACTCCCATGAATGGGGGTGGAAGGAGGAACAAATTTCCGTATACATTCTTAAACACGTAGAGAAATTTGTACAAAACTTTATACACAAGTTGCGATCCAGGTAGAAACGCTGAAGCATTAAGACACACCTAACACCTCTAGGAGTGGGGTGGTTGGGGCGGTATTTTAAAACATTTGTAACCGGCCATTATTAATGACAAATAAAACGTTTTCGGGGTCGCTGAATTTGAGTGTGTTATTCTAGATTATTTAAGTGTCAACGTAAAACGTCATGGGAGGGAAGCATCCTTGCGGACAGGTGATGATGGAAAGGATTCTGCATAAAAAAGAAGTCAAAAAGACCGAAATTGGTGTCGGTTCCGGGGTTATAGAAGTCGCTGAGTTTAATGCTGGCATTAACTACGGTGGTCAATAAAATTTTATTTCGTGGAAGTGGACGTGCATGACGTGAAATTTACCCGGAGTAATTTTGACCCTCTTAATGTACCTGTTGTATTTTCTATTTTCTTAGGGTACCAGCTATATTTTGGTCTGTGTGTAGTTAAAGGTTTTTTTTATTCCTTTAAGTTACCGGCAGTATTTTTAGACATCAACAAAATAGCGAGTATTTTTCAATTTTAATTCGGCGTGATTTTTACACACTCTTATTGTAGTATGTAGTAGGAGAATTCACAAGTTTTTAAAGTTCCCTCATTCATCATTCTGGTTTATTTGAAGTTCACTGCCAGCGGTTAGGACAAGGAGGGGAACGTAAATTGGTAAATGGTCTAAACAATGATGCTATTGATGTTGGATAAATTTTTACCCAGAGGTTAGTGTGGAATCATTCCTTCTCCGTGCTAATTTAAGTAAATCCCCGGGAAACTTCAGACACTCGGTCCATAATACGTTATATGATAAATATTCTAATAATTTTATGTTGGGGCGTGAAAAGCCTGGAAATAACCATCTTCAGCTTAAAAAATAATTATTTTCTAACGACAAACAATGCTAATTATTATAAAGTAATTTGATATATATATTTAAAAAATGAAGCTATTGTTTCATAAAAAATTAAATTTCATCTGTGTCAAATAAATTATAGTCAGCGACTAGGGTTAAATGGTTACTTTGTTCCTGATTTTGTTATACTTATCTCAATGCACGGTAAACAAATTTGAAGACGAGAATTTTTTTACAATATTAGCTGTAAGTAGAAAATAAGTTGTCCAAACTTCAATCGCCTTAGGGTCTCAACTGTCCCTCAAGTGAAACCCATGTTTTGACACGCGAGGTAAGAAAACATCTAGCGTGTTCGTTGTATCCCGGTTTACGACGAGAGCTGGGAAAATGCTCTGCCGGGAGTACTCTTGCAGCAGCCATGAAAGCTAAACTTTCTTGGGCGTGGTGCGTCTAACTTAATGGAAATTTATTGCCCTCATGCTTTTCATGAAATGTGTACCAACCACGACAATTTAAAGAAAGTGATAGGCTACCAAGAAAATAACTTTTTTGTTGTTGTTGGGGGAAAGGGGCCAGAACGGACTATGATATACAAAGTTCTGTTCTCTTATGACTGAACTGGAACTGTCACAAGCAGATCATAAATATTTACAGTTATCAATTTCAAATAATATAATTGAAAGTGTTGCGTAAATTAACCTAAAGCCTGAAGAATGTATTGATATAATAATTAATTGTATCATTTTTCTCTTGGCCAGTTAACTTAAACGAAGCTACTTCCATTAAATAAATAGGTTGGTACCACTAATAAAATGGATCAGTTTTATGTAACAATTTTGAAGGAATTTCTATCGGTTCATTGTGATGGTAATAACGGTTGCTAAGTTCCCCTTTCTGAAGTGAACAACAATATTTTTTACTTGTTTGCGCAGTCACATAAATTATATTCAGTTAAGTAATACGTATTATTTTAGGATTACAACTTATTTGAATTCTCATAGGTTGAAACAGAAGATTTCATACGATACGCAAATATATGTAATATCATCAATTTATGTGACTACAAAAACGCATACGTATAAGAACCATCGTTCTCATCAGTCTGTTACTAATTAGAAACATAATCGCTGCATCTTCCATTGTAAAAATATATTTGTGGTCACTTTCTCGAAAGATAATTTTTTCTCGACTTATTTACGGGAAGGGGAAAATTGTTTTGTAGCACGGGAAGATTTGTGAGAGCTGTTCTCTCGCAGGCAGAATCTTTCTGGAGAGGGCTACCTTTGGGGGTGCCTTTTCCTTTCTCCGTTTTTGAACTAAGGTTCCCACCAGCCAAGGAACCTCATCTGTTTTGAGAGGTGTATGTACCGAGGACGCAGACCTTGGGCATACGATAAGAGGTATACAATATTCCCATTGAGATAGTCAGCCAGCTGCCTCCTAAACTGGTCTAGGCATAGAGAAAGGAATACTGCGACCCTACAGAAAACTTTCCCCCGCCATCAGAACGGCGTGTGACAAGTACCAAATACCCGACCTATCTGATGCAGAATTTCTAGGGTTTGTCCTGCATCACTTTAGGCGAATGCCGGGTAAGATCCTTAAACTACAGCCCGGGGACCCTAGTTAACCCTTCCGCATTCTCCCTTTCAAATCCTTTCTACGCTACAAAAGGGCAGTTGCCGCCCTCATGTAGCCTGTTACTCTGAAAAATATTTGTTTTGTAGACGTACTGGTAACAATGGATGGTTGTAAACTTCAAGCTTTCACTATCACTTGAACACCTGTTGCTATATTTTTCTGAATCAATTTGTGTAGTTGAGCGAGAGTCTAATATGGTTAGGTGACGTCACCCAAAATCACTGAGTTACTTTTGCAGACTGAACAAGCCTCACCTTCTCCATAACCTCGGCTCCTCAAACAGAATTATTTTGCTTTAAAATTGATTATATATTTATAATAACAATCACAGTCTTCGATTTCAAAGAAGTCACAAAATCTCCGCATCGGCGGCGTTTTGTGTAAAGTTGATTTGTTTGTTCAGCTGTAAAATCTGGCTTTAGCGGAGTCTACGTCTTACAACGAGCGATTTTTCAAGATATGAGTAAATACTGGGAATTAGTGCTGCATTACTTTTCGCAGATCCAGTAAGTGCTGGAGCCTGTACAGCGTTGTTTCTTATCTGTGTAACGATTTACCTTGTCCCATTGCAAAACGACTGAATTTGTATGTCCAGATCGGTTATCAATATAATCATATGCAGAGGTTCAAATTATGTGGTTTAGTAGAAATTTACGTTTCATGTGCTAGGGGATTAGAAACGGATTTCATCTAAATTATTCTCATCTGTCTATCTGCCGCGTTTATTTATTCACTTAGAACAACAGCCAGGCTCCTCCGATTAAATAATATTTAATCGTTATACACAGAAGAGAGAAGATTCTTAGCAATACGAAACTGCAATCCGCCATATAGAAAATAAATGGCGAACGTTTTTCACAAATTATGGTCCATTTTCAGAATAACGGCTGAACAATTTTTCTCGAAAACTGTGAATAACTTCGAAATTATTGAAATTGGCATCCACCATCTGAAAAAGTAAAAATTTAAAATTCAGTTTGCCCAATTCACTTTTACTTTTACGAATCGTGTTATCTGAACGTAAACAAAATGTTTCATAGCAAAGACAAAATAAGAAGGTTAACTAGTTTATAGATCCAAGAAGTATATAAGTATTAAAAAAGCTTAGTACTGGGACAATGAGTTGTAGGACATGAATTTTTGGAGGAAAGATAGGTCAATAAATATACACTCGATAGTGTATACAACAGGCAAAACCTAAGCTCAACACTAAGACCTGTTCTCAATTTTATCATTCCAGTATTGCAGACGGACACTCAACTAGGGAATGATCAAAAATCCATATATGACTTCCGTATTACCCCGAGCTTAGCGAATCTCCAACCTGAATATACCCGAATGCACAAAATTATATGAAAAAAAGTGAGTAATAAATTTTTTTAGCACTATGCCGCAGAATGCCAGTTGGTTTAGCCAACTGGCTCTTCTGAAAATAGAAACCATCCACATCTGTGTTGGCATTTACTAATGTTTACCGAGAAGGATTTACTAATCGTTTCAGCTGATTTTATCATAACGAAAAAAATCACAACATCGCAAACGACGGTTTTTGGTACGTCCAAGTCATCAAAGTATAACACGATATGGAACAAGTGCAATAATGAAGAATTTACTTGTGGACGATTTGCAGACCTGAGTACAGGTCTCCATGTTGTTTCAAAAACGTTTTACGGATAAAAAAATTGAGTTTGAAGTTCTTTTTGATTTCTCTTGATCAATTCCGACCATTGAGTAACAACATATTGTCGAAGTAAAACCATTTACTTATATACTTGTGTACACATCATCACTTCCCGCACTACTTTCATCACCATCACTTTCACTTTCTATTTTTTTAATTTCGCGAAAGTGGCACACAATTTTCTTGATTTTTCTGTCAGTTTCTTCTTTTTACTTCAAAATTAATTCGAGTTCCAAAAAAGCGTATTTTCTTTTACTCCTGTATTTTAATTCTTTGAAACGCAGTCCCAAAAAGCATAACGATCACTGAATAAAACAATTTCATAAATCACTTTACAGTTTGTCTACGCCATCAGTAAATAAATAAAATAAAATTTATTTTGTTTATAACAAAAATGTTTATCAACATAAAAAAAACGATGTTGCTCATCGTCAGTCTGAATCACTACTGAAGTCGCGTGAGGCCACTTGGCACTTTCCCACTTATTTTTCTTAGCGGCTTTCTTTTTAAGCAGAACGGCACTTAAGCGATTCTGTTTGTCATGTCAGGTGACACGTGCCATCGGCCACGTCCAAACAATGTTGGCATAGTGTAGATTCACTTTAAGGGGGACATCCAATAACATCTGGAGGAAAAAAATATATTTATTTGATCATACTATTAATGTAATTTCTTTCTCAGATGGCTATGGAGTCGTAAGAAATCGGAATTGTTCGTTTATCACTAGACTAAAAAATAAATTTACCTTTACCCAGGAACAACGACTTAGATGATCCTGTCAGGGTACCTGTATCAGCGATTCCACTTACCTCTCACAAAATAGGTTGCATGTTTTACGAGAGTCCCCTTGCTTCTCAATAAAATTGGTTGCTTGTTTTAGGTGAATTCAATTATGTAGCCTTATTTTATTTTTCTGACGTGGTGCGGAGGTATCACCATTTTCTTCAGTATTTTACCAATTTTGAATTTTGTTAATTACAGCGATTACAGCGCTATCTGGAAACCAGATAATTCATCAGCCATTTTTTTTATATGATGATTTTTCAAGTCCTTCAGATAAATCGGTCACCTTATACCACTGTGATCAAAAAGTAAGGTGAAATTGTCATTTAAAACTCCCGGGTATTAGGAAGGCAGGTAATTTTTTTCCTAGGTTGGTAGGACTGTCTATAATATTTACCAAGCGTCTGTTTGTTAAAAGGTTTAATTATCTCTGAGTTACACGTGTTTCTGTAAACAACCAAAAGTGAATTTTTCGATTTTTGCAATGGGTGATTTTGTTGAGCAAAATACTTGAATCAAATTTTGTTTGCGGAACGAATATTCTTGTGCGGACACGTTGAAAATGTTGCGGAAGGCCTTTGGCGATCAAACTATGGCACAAAAAAACGTTTATAAGTGGTACAACGAGTTCAAAGAGGGCCGAGAACGCGTTGAAGACGAACCGCGCTCTGGACGACCATAAACGTCTACCGACGAAGTCCACGTTCAAAAAATCAAAGATTTGGTGCTTGAAAATCGTCGATGGACAATTAGAGATCTCGCTGATAGTGTTGGAATATAATTTGGCTCAGCCCAAACCATTTTGAAGAATGTTTTGTGTCTCGAACGCGTCAAGTTTCGATTGGTGCCAAAATCGCTCATTTTTTTTTGAACAGAAGCGTCGCGTTTATGTGTGTGAAACTTTGCTGTCTGACTATCAGGACCACTTGAAATGCATCATTACTGGAGACGAAACTTGGATTTACGCATACGACCCTGAAACCACCGACCAATCCAGCGAATATCGTGCAAAGGGTGAAGCAAGACCGAAAGGACCACGGCAAAGTCAAGGTCATGTTGACAGTTTTCTTTGATTATCGTGGTGTGGTGCACTATGAATTCCTTCCGCCGGGCCAAACTGTCAAACGGCTGAAACGGCCGGAATTATGGGCGAACAACTCTTGGTTCCTTCATCACGATAATGCACCATGTCATACTGCATTGCCGAAAACTCGAGTCATACCGTTCCGCAACCACCGTATTCGCCTGATTTGGCTCCGTGCGGCCGTTTTGACACGATTGAGGAGACAAAAACCGAATCGAAGAAGGTCTTGAATGCTATACCGGAAAAAGACTATTCCGACTGTTTCGAGGACTGGAAGAAGCGTTGGAAAAAGTGCGTTTTATCGGACGGGGATAATTTTGAAGGGGATGAAATTGTTTTGGAAGAATAAATAAATAATTTATATTTTATAAGTAAATTCAACTTACTTTTTGTTCACAGTGGTATATTGGTATTGATTCGCAATATCAATTCAAACGCAATGTTACGGATAATAATCGTTGATGCCGTCAGTTCACCCTTCATTATTTCAGCTTAATTTTTTTGCCTTTATAGCGTATTTAATATTAATCTTGTTGGATAGAAGACGCATAAATGACAGTATGCTACTTGCTTGAATATTATACTAATGTGTGAATGTACTCAGCTTAACGCTTTATACTTTGTGTTTATCACCGATCTATCTTAAGATACTCCTTACGACTTCTTTCGGTGTAAGATGTTAGCGAAACGAATGCACAGTGGATATCTATTATCACAGACGAATTTCAGTTTAGTTGTATGAAAATATACGTGTTAGATATTTCAAATTGAGTTTTTTAATTCTACAACATATTTGTGAAAGTTTGATACATGTGCCACTTACTGATCGAATAAAGTCGCATTTGTTCCACACGCCTTACGCGATTAATTATCGATTCTCATGTGTTTTAATGAAAAATGAAGGTTAATGACAATATCAGAGTGAAACGCATCCGAACCGATGAGGCGTGCGATCTCGTTATGACAGAGCAATTATTAGGAACATCACCTGCAGTGACGCGATCAATAGTTAGGTAATTGCTAAATCACAAGAGCGTGTCAAACATTGGAAGAACTCGCAACTACGCCACGTCAGTTGAAAGTTAAAGTAACTTTCAGCTCAGAGGAACTTTTACGCCGGGTTAACACGGCACAGAATTTTTTCCCCCCGGATAAAAATTTGGTCACCAAATTATCTATTTCAATTACATAAATACCGTCATATTTCATAGCAATCCGTCGTTAATACTGAGACGAAAACATTGACACAGTTCTAACCCATAGGGTACGGTTTTGATAGAAAGGCATGTCTGCGGTGTCAAATATTGAGAGGATACGAAGTTTGGTGTATCTTGAATCTTAAATGCGTTACGTGCAACTTATTGTTACGGTATTTTTTATTTAATACTTATGCAACACCTAGGTTCCATCGCTCTTGACAAAAAAGTTTGGTTTACCTATCAAAAACATGCTCCGTAAAAAAAGTAAATTGGGGAGACAGAAATTTAAATTTTTTACTTTTTCATATCGTGGACGACAATTTAAGATATTCTCAAAGTTATTCACATCTTCAGAGAAAACCAGTTCAGTCGTTTTTCTGTAATGCGAGCAAATTCCCTGTTCAATGAATTGTGAATACTAACAAAATAAAGTTCCGTAAGGTCCGCCATTTTGTTCCGGATAGCAGCAATTGCTAACTAATTTCTGTCAGATCTATAATAGCGCACTTATCTATAGTGTTGTATATTTTATGATTTATGTCAAGAAACTATGCATTGTGTTTTGAATTTTAAGAGAAAATAAAGTAAATACGAATTTTTCATTACCTTAATAATTACTTCATACTAACACAGAAATAAAGATGAGATTTTATTATCAGTATTTTCAGAAATATATATTAACATTCCATATATTGAAACATTAAAATTTTTAATTTAGTATTTAAGATTTTATGGTAATTGGTTTGAATAAATAAGAAAATATGACAACAATAATTTAAAACATTTATTGACTCGCAATAATTAAATACAAATATTGCACTTGAAACTTCTATTTTTACAAATAAAGTCTTTAAATTCTTCTTGTAAATAACATCCCTTAGTACGTTTTACAAAATTATGTTACTGATTACAATAAAATTTAGGATGGTTAAGCTCAGATTTGAATTGGTAGGGATCGTTAGGAATTTAAGTCGGGGTTGATAAATATTTCTAGAAATTGAAACTGAATGATCCCGCAGTAAAATCTCGTGATACAGCAAACAAGAATGGTGAATACAGCTAACCCCTCTCCTGCCATCGGAAGGGCGTGGGACAAGTACCAAATGTCCGACCTACCTGATGCAGGTTTTTCTAGGGTTTTCCATGCCTCACTTTTAGGCGAATTGCCGGGTAGGATTCTTAAACCATAGCCCGGGGGTCCTATTTGACCCTTGGCTACCTTTCTGTACCCTTCCGCATCACCCCTTTCAAATCCCTTCCTATGCTATTAAAGGGGAGTTGTCACCATGTGGATTACCCTCATGTAGCCTGTTACCTAAAAAAACAAAACAAAAAACTTTTTTTACTGATAAGGGGAGTTGCCACCACGTGGATTACCCTCATGTGATCTGTTACCCTAAAAAAATTTTTTTTACTTCTGGCAGCAGGGCGTAGTCGAAGAGGCGTGGTGATAGTCGCAGCTCGTCGCGGCTCACCGTTGGGAAGAAAACAGCGAGCAGAACTAGCCCAGACTGACTAAAGAGCCTTTTTTTTTTAAGTTGTAGACAGGCTATGTATAGGGTAATCCACATAGTGGCAACTCCCCTCTTATAGCATAGGAAAGGGATTTCAAAGTGGTGATGCGGAAGGGTAGAGGAAGGTAGCCAAGGGTTAACTAGGGCCCCCGGGCTATGGTTTAAGGATCCTACCCGGCAATTCACCTAAAAGTGAGGCAGGGAAAACCCTAGAAAAGCCTGCATCAGGTAGGTCGGGCATTGGGTACTTGTCCCGCGCCCTTCCGATAGCGGGAGATGAGTTTGCTGTGGGGACGCAGCATTCCCTTATCCGTGCCTCGACCAGTTTAGGCGGTAGCTGGCCGACTATTCCAATGGGAATAGCGAACAACTCTTACCGTATGGCCAAGGTCTGTGACCTCTCAAAACAGGCCGAGGTGCCTCGGCTTGTGGGAACCTTAGTTCAAAAACGGAGAGGAAAAGGCATACCCAAAGGTAGCCCCTTCGTATCTCTCCTAAAAGGTTCTGCCTGCGAGAGAAAATGCTTTTTTTTTTTTTTTTTTTTAGTCCACTATTTATAGAAACGTATCTTAGCGGTCGACAATTAGAATTGTTATTCCAGTTCTTTCGATTATTCCAACTCATTATTAGTTTGCACTTTTGTTATTAGAGATCTTGTTCTTAAAATTCCTTACACATTATTAAAAATTGGCTTCGTATTTTTCGTATTATTGCCTTGGCGATCCCATTTCCAAGTGTCTACAATGAACCATAATAATTTAAGTACAAAATCCAATTATGTCAAATTAAATTAACACGTATTACTGACTAAAGGTAAATTCAGTAAAACAAAAAATATTCCAAGGAGTTAAGACGCAAATAACTTTATAGTTACTTAACTCCCACCAATCTTATAAATTAAATAATAATTAAAAAATGATTCAACACAGAGAATTAATTCAAATTCACTTTATTACAATATATAACTATACGTCTATCTTCTATTGATGGTGTCATTAACATTAATTAACATAGCTTTCGTTGTTGGTCATTTGTGCAGGCTACATCGACGTCCCTAGTCCTTTTGGCTTGAGTAGCCTTAAAAGGGTTCGTATCGGAAGCTTGAGAAATCACTCATGTTAGCTACCAGGAGACGTCAAAAATATTAGGCAGAACAAATTAACGGTCCAGGATGCGTCGCTTTCAAAGACGGGCTTGCTTTATTGCAACTACCTGACGTAGAAAACAACTCTTTTTCAGCGGACGATGTTACGGACTTCATTGTTAGCCGTTTATGCTGAGGTGTACCAATGATAATTCGGTAGAAAACGCTGGGATTTTTAAAATGTAGTGGTTGGAGCCTGAAGCTGAGATCGGTGGGAGAGAGACAAATTTCTGCATTTGGTTCATGCAGTGACCGTGGAGCTACCAGCTTTTGAAAGTCTGGGAGCAGTGAGATAGTTTCGAAGGAACTCTTTCGTTAAGAACGTTAATGGAGTCCAGCCTCGAACCCGCTAATGTTGTTTTCTGCGGCCGCCTCTCAAAGACGCTCCTCTGATCGACGCCGTCTGCACCACGCACACTGATTCAAAACCATACCGGCCAAACACCAAATGACATCCGCCTCCTCAGTATCGTTAAATAAATTTTTCTGTCAATGTATCGCATTGTCTGTGATCTAAATTACCGAGTAGTATTGACTATCTGAGTTTAGGCTATACTGGAAAATATATAGTTTAGCTTTGAAAATGGTTGTTTTGATCGCCTTATAAGTTTTTAGTTAATGAATAATTAACAGTTGAAGGTATCACCAGCGTTCGGAGAAGCCAGAACAATCAATAATGCTAGTAGTGTTTTGTAATCTGCAGTAAAGAATGAAAAAAAAGGCCTGAACGTTTCTTGTTATTTTGCTCCACGGGAGTAGCTTATTGATAAGTAACATTACAATCACATCAAATTCATGTTGAAAGCTATTCAAAGGTGCGTGGTCGCCACAAGCGTCACAACTGCAACATAATAGAGAGATGATTAGGAAATTTGCATGCTAAGTTATAACATAAACTTAGATTTTATGAAGGTATTTTGGATTGAAAGTATTGGACAGTTGCACAAGTTTGTGTCCAATTTATAAATATAATCGAATCCATTACTATGTATGTATTAAGGATTACAATTTTATTAATATAACATTTGTTCGTATTTATTTGTAAATATAAAAAGAATGTGATGTTTTAGCATAACCAAATTCGACAACTTCACGATTTGAGTTAATAATCAGTTTGTGATATTGGTGACGTGTCATTGGCGTCACCGCGTTGCGGTGGTTAGTTCGGTCACCGTTGGGTTTTTGATCGTTTGTGGAATCCGGTATACTCGATACATATAGTGGCAGCGTTAAAACTGAATTATTTTTGCCTCAATAACTTTTTTAATTGAGTAGAACTTGAGTTTGTCTGCTTGCTGTGGTTAAAAAAATACGGACAATTTTTTTTCACTCCACGGACTTACATGGCAGGCAACGGACAAAATTTGGTCAGTGTTGTTACATATGGTGGCAACGTTGAAACGGATTCATTTTTGTCTTAAGAACATTTTAGGCGATCTCCTGCGGTGTAGGGGTCAGCGCATCGCAGAGGTCCCGGGTTCAAATCCCGGCGAGGGTGTGGATGTTTGTGTGCGTGAGATAATCTCTCGTCAAATCAGGTCCCCGACAAATCAAAAAATGAGTTCCCTTAATTAGTCGCTCATAACCTAAGCTGTTGATGCGATCAATATATATTTTTTAATTGAGTGGAACTAGTTTATTTGCTTACTGTGGTACAGAAAATGATGGACAAGTTTTTCAGTCCACAGACTAATATGGAAACACTTGAGCTTTGCAAAAAGTGTATATGTACGGTCCCGATGGCTACGTCGTAAATAAATATACTGTGTTGTGTCAGAGCCGACCTGTTGTGGTGTAGCGATCCGCATGAGCGCCTCGTATCCCAGAGGTCCCGGGTTCGAGTCCCGGCATGGGCATGTTCGTGAAAACTGCGGTTAAGGCTGAAGGAGAATCGCTACGCTGACCACGTGCCACTCCTAAATCCATAATGTGTCATGGAAACCGTCTGGTATCCGTCCCTAGTAGGGTAACGCCCTCGATGGACTAGAACCAATGAGAAGAAGTGTAGTGTCATAATGAAGTTCAAAATCAGAAACCGAACAAGTTATAGTTCTTCTTTACCCAATCCTTGAAAAATCTTATGACAATTTAGTAGCATTAAATTTCGTGGGTCATAGATTGTGAACAGTAATATAATTTATGAGAGAGAAATGTTTAATAAAATATAAGGTGAAGAAGCAACTACAATGCAGTCTAGCTGAATATTCAAAAATGGCCAATTACATGTTGAATTAATCCGGTATAGAATTGACGTTGATTTACATGATATTAAGTTATGTATGTGAGCGAGTGCTTATGTATAGAACTCATGAGAAGAGCAACAAATGGCTAATAGTAGCATAATAATGGCAAGGTAGTGAACAATTTACACGACAAATGTAATTTCATATATAAACAATAGTCAATTTTTTATTTTATTTTATTTTATTAATAACTATTTACGATTTTCTGTTAATAAAAGCAATAAGTAAATATTGTGTATGAGTGTGGGTTGTACAGAAGACGCATACATTAATACGTCTTCTGTTGCAGTTTGGGTGTTGTTACTATTTAGGCTATTTCCAGTTAGGGCAGGTCCAGAGTGTAGTTTCTTTTAAGCCTGCGGTTGTGTTTACTACTGTCTAGTAGGTTATTTGCAGGTTGGTTGGGGTGTAACTCAAGTTTTGTTTATGTATCTTACACTGTTTTTTACAATTTCACTTTTCGCTGAATTCTCTTTTAGGTCACTACGTATGTCTGCATTCGTTATGTAATATGGTGGGTTGGTGATTGTTCGAAGCATTTTCGACTGAAATCTTTCGATTATTGCTATGTTGGTGGATGATGCCGCTCCCCAAAGCTGGATGCCATACATCCAGACGGGCTTGAAGATGGTGTTACATATTAGGAGTTTGTTATCGAGGGAAAGTTTTGATATTCTACCCAGTAACCAGAGATGTGTGCTGAGTTTTATGTTTAATTGTAGTCTTTTCTTCCATATGTGAATCCTCCATGTGAGGCCCTTGTCGAGATGCATTCCCAGGTATTTTACTGAGTCAGACTGTGCTACCGGCTGTCCATTGAGTATTATTGGTGGGCATATACCCCGTCGTTTGATAAAAGTGACGTGTACCGATTTTGTTTAATTTACTTTTGTGCGCCATCTTTTTAGCCAATCGTGGATGTTATTGAGGCTATTTTGTAGCTGCGTGGATGCGCTGACTGGATCATCCTCTCAGACTAATATCACAGTATCATCTGCATATGTATCTATTGTAGCTCTAACGCATGTTGGTAGGTCAGTTGTGTATAATAGATATAAGATTGACCCCCAGGACGCTGCCTTGGGGCACTCCAGAATTTATAGTGTTGAGGTCGGTTAGTGCATCTTCGTACTTTACTTAAATTAGTCTGCCATGTAAATATGATTTTAATATGAGGTAGAGGTTGTCCGGTAGCCACTTCTTTAGATTATATAGTAGCCCTTTGTGCCAAACTTGATAAAATACTTGACTGACGTCGATAAATACTCCACTACAGTACTTTTTTGCCTCGAAGGATGGGTTAATAATGTCAAGCACACGGTGAACCTGTTCTACAGTAGAGCGTGCAACCTGAAGCCGAATTGGTGATCAGGAATGAGGTGTTTGTCTTCTATGATCCGGATTAGCCTTTTGAGCAACAGATTTTCAAATAGTTTAGAGGTAACAGGTAGTAAGCTTATAGGCCTATATGACTCAGCGAGGTTTGGTGGTTTGTCGGGCTTGTGTATTAGGATGATTTTCGCGACTTTCCACTGTATCGGAAAGTGTCCAGTTCTTAGTATAGCGTTAAATATAAATGTTAGTAACTTGAGGCCGTTGTTCGGTAGTTCTTTTAGTATGCGGCCTGTAATGAGGTCGTATCCAGGGGATTTCTTTGCTGGTAGTTTGTGTATCGCTGTTTTTATATCCTTCATTTTTAAGTTTTTAATAGGGAGCGAGAGTTGTAACGGGGCCTCAAGGTAGTGTTCTATTTCTACTTCGTCTGTATCAGGAGATCCCGGCAGTGGTTCAAAGACTTCTTTGAGATGGTTGGCGAATACTTCAGCTTTGTCTACATCGTTTTTCGCCCATGATCCGTCCACTTTGCGAAGTGGTGGTACTGGCTTCACGGGTTGCCTGAGTCTTCTCGTAGCTTTCCATAACGAGTATTCGCTTCTGTTGCGGTTAATTCATCTAGGTACTCTTGGAAGGAGGAGTTCCTGAAGTCTTGTAGGAGTATTTTTAGTTCTCTGGAACATACATTATATCGGCGTTTCTCCTCAGGGTACCGTCTATTGTGCTACTCTCTTCTCAATCTTCTTTTCTCCATTATTTTATTATTAATTTCCATTGGATATCCTCGTTTGGTTGGCTGGGGTGTGTATGGACGGGTGGATTCACAGGCAGCGTTCTGCACTAGTGTCTGGAATTTTTCTACAGCTAGCTCGATGTCGTTTGCTGTTTTTAGCTCAACGTTAAGTGAGATGTTTTTGTCTAATATCTCTCTAAAATTATCCCAGTCCGTTCGTTGGTTGCATAGTTGCGGTGGTCTGCTTCTGTCGATTATGTTTGTACTTATAGTTAGGAGTACAGGTGAGTGATCAGACGAAAGATCATATAGTTCTTCGACTTTTGTGTGTGCTTGGCTAATTCCCTTGGTTACGAATAAATGTAAACAGTCTGGGAGTTTTGACTGGTCTGTTGGCCAGTAAGTTGGTTTTGCAGTGGATGCGAAATCTAAGCGATTTGTTTGGATGATAGTCAATTTGAAGTCAGAAAAAAAAAATTATTTGTGGAAAATTAAACTACGTTTCATCTCTAATTTTTCGACCTCTTCAGGTTGAAGTTTCACACTACAAAACCAAACCAAACAATTACAATGATTAAAATAAAAGTTTTAAGAAAAATTTGGCAGAAAACAAACGCAATAAATTTAGGTGGTCTTACAAATTTTGATAGTCGTGACCGAAATATAGAATTTAAAACGAGAACGACCAGTAAAAACTAAGTTACATTGTTTATTGCGGTTTGTAAACAATTGAGAATTTAAAATTATAACAATGTATAAAATAAATATTACAAAAGCAAAGTGTCATAAATTTTGTTCAAATTGTTAGTATCACTTTTCATATTGATAGCATTTTTATATGATCTGATTTAAGATTATAAACCTACATTTCACTTAATCTCGAGTAGTTCGTTTCTACAACCGAAACTGATACAAGTCCAACAATATATTTTGTTATTCTTTAAGTAAATATGTTTGGACAAAACAGAATAATTTTCAATATTACTATTTATATTATTTGTATGTTCTTTTAACCTAGTTTCTAAATTGTAAATTTTCCCCTTAATATCATTTACTATGTTTAAATAGTTATGAGACTTAAAAAAATAATTTTGGAACCATACTTTTCTAACATTCCAATTAATTTATGTTGCAAGCAGTGTCAGGTAAAATGACAAACGTAATTGATTCAGGGTGAAGACTTGAATGTCCGACCGAAATGTAAATAGAGTTATAACCGACAAAACAGAGAATCAAATTGTCGTGCAAGTTCGGATTGTATAAAGACTGAGCAAAGTGACGGATGTATTAAGTGTGGAGGTAAATAAAATGACATGTTTCAAGAGTGAGACGGGAACATATAGCTTGAATTTGTAAGAGTGAATTATCGCAACTGCCGGCGTCAACAATTAAGTTGTAGGATTAACGTAAAGTATACCTCTTTTTTTTGGTACTATTGTGACCTGAGCACAAATTCGATTCAATAAATGATAGTCGACAAATATGGAATATATCTTCAATTTATAATGGAGCAGATGTTATGTGTATTTAAAAGTCAGATATAACATAAATTTTTACTATCATTTTGATTCATACGTCGCTTATATAATGCGGATCAACAAGAAGTGCGCTCTCCAGGATATCTTAAGGCAGTTGCTGAATTTTAATAATAGAAAAACTAAAACACACATATATAAAAATCTGACAGACGCAGAACAATTTTACGAATTGTTATGTAATTCATCCAATAAATAGAGAATTGTATTTTCGAACACCAGTTACAATTATTGAATAATACGTATCTTAAATTGTTCTCTCACAGCACACGTTTACCGTGTCAGCTGAAAACTTGTAATGCAATGCGCTAAAATGCGATTGAAGCTCCACTACAACATATTGTTAACGCGTGCTTTTCTGCTGATGTATTTCCGGAAACTCTCAAAGTAGAAAATATTTTGCTACCTTTAAAAAAGGTTCATATCGGAAATATCCAACTATTGACCAATTTATCCTCTTTATATATTTCACATAATATTTGAAAAGTGCAATCATATCCGAATAATAGGTTTCATGGACAAATGTAGCGTCATATCTCCACAACAGCATGGCTCCTGAAAGGAAAATCCACGAATACTGCAATGTGTGATTTTTATGCAATCCATTCAAAGTTTACTGGACAATAAACTGAATGTTACGGGAATATTTGCGGACCTCTCTACAGCTTTCGATCTAATCGATCACAATTTTTTGTTGTGTACACTCAAATATTACGGTATTTGAGGAAATACTTTATTGGTACTAAGATCCTATTTAAATAATAGGAAACAACAAGTTTCACTACAAAAGAAAAGTGGTAAGATTGATTTGTCCGATATGCAGGAAATAATCTGTGTGGTGCAACAGGGTACCATTTTAGGTCCACTCCTTTTCATATAATATATATAAATCACCTCCATAACTGTTAGCACTTTTGAAATCAGTCTTGTATGCTGATTACACTAAGGCCAGAATGTTAGATTTTGTTTCAACTAGACACAAACCTTGAATATTTGGTTCAAATCAAATAAGTTAACGCTGAACCTACAGAAGACCAACATAGTAAATTTTTCAACATTCAACATTGGTGAACGATAAGGTCACTGTCATCGCACCATTTTTAGGCATAAAAGTCGACGACGGGTTAAAATGGACTTATCAGATTATGTTACTTGATGGAAAATTAAGTTCTGCCTGTTTCTCACTAATGATGATTTCTCAGCAAGTAGACACTAACACGGCCATTTTCACTCCATCGGAAAAAAATATCGTGCAACTTGTAAACCTTTCTTTAATAAACCGCATGTATTTTAGAAATCTTAAAATTTGTTAAACGTAAAGTAAATATGTTTTTGGCTAACGCAAAGAGCCACGAATATGAAACGAGAAGTCGATTAGGTCTTAGAACTGATAAACATCGGCTTAAACTCTACGAATCCACAATTAATTATTCCGGGAATAAGTTTTTTAACAGTCTACCTACTGACATAAAAAACAACAAATAGTCTTAAATTTGTATTACTAAATGTAAAATTATCCTATTGTTGGGCGGCTACTACTCAGTAAATTAATTCGTTAATCTGAGAGCAAGCAGTTGATTTGACTAGGATTCCGCACAGAATTACTGACATTATCAAGATGTAAGTTACACAAAACTTTTATCATAGGATTTTCTTGTGTATCAAAATTGTATATCTATGTTTATTGTTTCATTTATGTATTTTCAAGTTGTGTACTTTATCGATGTGTATGTTGACCATTTAAATTTCTTTGAAATGTCCTATTTCCTCAGAAACAGGCTAATGGAACCAATACATAAATCTAAATTTATGTTATTGATAAACTTGAGCGTACCTTAATCATCGTGCATACAAGCTTATTTTCAATATTTTTATGAAGTATATTTGAGTTTGTAAAAAATTTATAGAATGAATTTGACAAACGCATTTAAAAACCATTATTATAAAAATATTGCTACAGCATTGAAAATTACATTTATGTAATCTGAACTTTGCTTTACAATTTTAATTAAGTAAGGTGTCTTACTGACCACTTTTTTATATTTATATTTAAATAGATTGAATAAAAAATATTAATTTATTTATAATATAACTCAAATTAAATTATTAAATTTATAAAAAAACACGAAATATTTAACTGGATGTAAATCTGGAGAACAAAAAAGAATTTTCTTATGTAGCTTCTAAAGGCTATTATCAAGGAACGTAGATGGAAAATTGAAAGTAATAAAAAATAAAAAGCAAAATATCGCGCTTAGACGAGTATGGTGTTCAGTTAATTGGAATGTTGGAAATTCCCATTACTGGTGTCTCCTGTTGACTAACGTAGACACTTCGTCGTGGATTCCTCCGTAACTTGAACAGAACCGATGTTAAATTTAAAAAAGTTACGTCTGATTGAAAATAAAGAATAAGAAAGATAGTAAATTCCGACAAAAAAGTAATCATATAAGTCCAACACAACGTTTCTGGGATCCTTGTCCCTTTCCTCAGGTTGCGAAGAAGAGCCTAGAGTGACACAACTGGACTTGTCAGTTGACAAAACTCAAAAGCGACGAAAACGCAACGACAATGGGAGAGCCGAAGAGCTAGCTTAACAAAAAGCTTTTGAGTTTTGTCAACTGACAAATGCAGTTGTGTCACTCTGGGCTCTTCATTGCACCTGAGGAAAGAGACAAGGATACCAGAAACGTTGTATGTTATTTATATTATCCCTTTTTTGTCTGAATTGGCTATCTTTCTTATTCAGAACCGATGTTGGTTGCGTTGGCGTAGTCAGCTTTACCGCTGACTGGCTGATCGTCGAAGTTGTTTCTCTGAACTGGGCTAGACTTGATCTAGCCACTCCTTTTGTAATTCCAAATGGTTTACAGAAAATTGTATAATGTAATGTCAGGAGACACGTTCCACCAAGCACTTGTTCTGCCAAACAGAATTTTTTTCCGTACTGTTTGAAACTTTGCAGTAAATCTCTACATCTTTTTCTGATCTTCTAGATGATCTTTTACGTCATCTCTTTAACCTAAATTGTTTCTTGC
The DNA here is from genome assembly GCA_037074705.1 of Zhengitettix transpicula. Lineage (NCBI taxonomy): Eukaryota > Metazoa > Arthropoda > Insecta > Orthoptera > Tetrigidae > Zhengitettix > Zhengitettix transpicula. Next base: position 203,240,213 of record CM073591.1, read on the forward strand.
ACACTGCACGTCTTTCTTTCTTTTATTCTTGTTTTCTTTGCTTTTATTCTTATTTCTTATCTGTCTTTTTCTTGCTCATTATTCTACTCCCAGACAATGGAATACCCGAATAATCTAAATAATAAGATTTAAATTCATAAATAATTATGTAAAAATGTTGTATTAGAAATGTAATTTTGTTTAAAGATATAAAATTTTGTGTATTTTATAATAAAAAATTGAATGTTGTCCGTAACAACAGCAAACATTCCTCCAGACCAGTTGATTCGTAAATGCCCTGTTTAATGCACGAAATGTATAATGTTTTCGTCTGTAATAACTTCGAGCGTTATAGTTACCACATAAACGAACATTGTAAAAAGTTAGTTATGAGCTAAAATGTAAATCAAAGGATGTCTCTTAAAGAAGTCAAACGGAAGGGAAAATTTTCACTTTAAACAGAACGATTAGGGATCAGAATAATTTACCTGAAAATGTGGTAGCTACACATCCAGAGTTAGAAAAATTCAAGATTTACTTCCAGAATATTGCACACAGTTATTATTCAAGGTCGAATTAGCATTTCTATGAAAATTCCTGTATCTGGGTAAAAAATTTACGTTACGTGGAAAAGAAATATCTACTCGATTGGTAATTAATATTACATGTAGGAAATTGTGATTATCATTTTTTTGGGTAATATTTTAGTAGTATCAAAGTAGGACAGCTTATTATAAGAAGTTAAATTTACCACACTGTCAAGGTTTGGAGTCATGTTGCGGCTTTTACTATATTATTTTAAAATGAAAAATTTACGTCTTATTCATTGTATTATTTTAATTATATATATTATTTATATATATTATTTATGTGGCTCCAGAATGTTTATAATTAATTATTAAACTGATCTTTGTTGAATGGTAATTACGTATATGTCAATTTTGTATCTACATAAAAATTCCTGTTATGAGGCTGAAAGAAATACGATTCTGCTTTCCATATTGGAGATCGAGTTGTATGTGTTATTTAATTTTTTTTTATCGAGAATGAAGTTTAAGAATAACATTTATTTACTATATCGAACAACAGCAATCATATTACTCGGTAATTCCTATACGACGTCCAAGCTTTGAAGGTCACACGTGGACAGTTCTATATTAGTAGAAGCTTTGAAATATCGGATGAATTAATTTATTTGGTGAAGAGTGTGATAAAGCAGATGTGTGTTCCAAATTTACATATACTCCATAGACTCCATATAACCCATAGAGGTAAAGTATTCAAGCAATAAAGACTGGATAACCAGAAATTAGTCACAGCCAATGTTTTTTTATAAATCGATTTACAACTAGAAATAAGTCAAAAATATTAGTTCACAATATATTTTTTCAGTTAAAATTTATATATCTCTTTATGATCAGATATTTCTGACGGCATTCTAATAAATCTAATTTTTTTGAATTTTGAGAACTCTTTGACTTTTGCGACTTATTATACTATCTAGTAATTTACCCTATGTTTACCATATTGCGATGACCATGCTGAAACGTATTTGCTATTTACAGAATTTAGCTGCTTCAGAATGTCATTGACCAAAGAACATCTTTCATTTAAAGAAATTGTCATATCTGTTCTATAACGAAATAAATACCAATATCAGTCTAATAGCATAACACTTGAAAATGTTGTTTAGTTGAATACCTAAATATTTTAAACCTCGATATTTAAGTTACTTTATTTGGATTAGTTTCAAAAGTTTTAAAATAATTTACAATTTATATGTGAATTAATATTCTCGTTTTAGGTGGACGTAAAGTCGCAAGTTTCTCCGTAGGGCCTTTCACGAGGAAACGTACATTAAGGTTCTCAAACTTTATTTGCTTTGATGACAATAAAAGGACGGAAGTCACGGTCTGCCCCAATAATAAATCATAAGAGTGTCTGCTGTTTTCTCTGTCTGGAAACTTCTGAGAGGAACGCCCACCTTCAGGAACGCCCTTTACAAAGAAAGGGAAGACGAACATAATTTTGTGAGCAGCTTTGTACCTTATGTATCACATTTAACGGCTGACTGGACATTGTAATAAAATAAGAAAACATTTTTTATTGACCGTTTGTAGCAGTCCATTCAATGATAAATTGATATATTTAAAATAATGATGATACATATTCATACATATAGTAACTTATTTATTTAAAAATTAAAATAACTATTCATAAATGCTTATGAAAATGTAGTGTTCAGGATATCTGTAGTATATTATGATATTTTATATTATTCAAAACTATATTTTATATTTATATTATTCACAATAGAGTTATCATAACGAATTTTTTTGCTGAATTTTTTGGTAAAATGTCTAATTTGAAACGACTTTAGTGGTAACGGTTGACACGACTACAAGTGTTTAAAAGCCCTTTCTTTCTCCTTAGCTCTGCAGTCCATTGAGGACCGTGGTGTACGGGAACGACTGTCAGAGTTCATTGACACATTCTGGATTTAGGAGTGAGACTTGGTCAGTGTGTCGATTCTCCTTCAGTCTTAAGATCGGTTTACGTGACCAGGACGAGCTCAACCAGCCATTCCCATGCCGGGATTCGAACCCGGAAACTCTGTGATAAGAGGCGGTTACGCTGACCGCTACACCACAGCAGGCCGGCTTAAACTCCCATCTGCTAAGAAAATTCACGAAGGTAAAGTTTACAAATGACATCGCTGATGTATGATGTATGAATGATTAATGTAGATACAAGATGATGTGTATGTGCCACCCAGGAGCAGTCTGGCAGAACAAGTGTTTGGAGGAAGATGGTTCCTTGCACTATACTACAAAATTTTCTAAAACAAAATTTCGAATACCAAAAGGAGTAGCTAGGTCCAATCTGCCCCACTTCAAAAAAAAACTTTGACCATCATCCTGTCAACCAGGTAGGTGAGGAAAATCTGACGGCGCCAACCCAACCAGCATCGTTTCCGAACAAGTTCCGGGGGCACCTTTGACGAACTATCTACGGCAAGCACCAGGAAGGATAGGCACCCTACAAACTACTCAAGTAATTAAAGCCATCCTCGGCTTTGCGCGATTTTTGCATTTTAGATTTTATTTTCTTTATATAACGCTCAGGTTTTTGGGAGTAGCCATTAGATGCTACGTAAAAATATTCTTTTTGTTCTCCATAGTTACTCCCTGTTTAAATTTAGTATTTTTAAATAAATTATATAATTTAATTTGAGTTATCTACAAATAAAGGGTTTAAAATGAATTTCTTAATTTAATAATTTTAAATACCCATAAGAATGGAAAGTGGTTAGTACGTGCTCACTGCTTGCAAGCTATTCGACAGGTAAGATATGAGGAGTTTCTTACAGTCTATGTCATTCAGTGTGCGTGAGTTTAAGAATTAAATAAATTAATATTTTTATAAGAAAATAAATTATTATTTGTTTTCGACCTGACTCATTACAAAACCGTCCATATTGATAATACGAGATTGGAGTCTCATTTCTAGACTCCCGCCCTACGGTTTTTTAAATTAAGACTTTTATGCTTCAATTAAAAAATAAATATATATATATACTTAATATTAATATATAATTAAAACCAGTATTGTCTGCACTTTTTAAACTAACAAATTCCCCAGCCAGGTAATGCCAAAACAACTGCTACAGTGAACTCCAATTTCGAAACATTTGGAAGTAAACAATAAACTAAATATAAAAGTGGAGTACACGTCATAACAAATGCATACTCCTTTCGGATTTCAACTCATCTGCACATAAGCTATCTTTGGCTAATGTACATCTGATTGGCTGTCGTAGATCATCATGCCATGCCTCCTTTTAACGAGTACGTTACAAAAATTTCGTACATTCACAATCGCAAAAGATTACTTTGAATTATTTCTCCTATACAACTATGTTCCTATGTTCAAAATCTATTTTTATAATGATAAAGTTTTTCTTATAATTAATTTCTATCTTATTTTCCATATTCAAAACATTAAACTTATCAAAGTTTTATTGTAATACAATTTTTTTCCTCAGATGATGAAAATTTTCGCGTATAGTCAGTCCCCGGTTTAAAGAATGTGAGGTAAACATTTGAAAAATAATTGGTCCTATTACTGCTCCAAAATACAACAGAAAATAACTTGATCCGTAATTTGTTGACCAATTTTCACGTTTTTAATAATATCAAAAATTAATTTCCAGAGTACTACTCTTCTGTATACATTACATTTAATTTATTCAATAGAATAACGTGTCTGACTCTCAACTACTTCATTAGTTAACTCCCGAAATTAACGTATCGTTTAAACATTACCAAAAAAAAAAGGTTGCGAAATTTATAAATCAGTCGTTTTTGTCAATATTAGATCGGATTTAGATTTGTAGCGCATTTGATTTCATTGGTAGATGAAGCTAATAATTTATTCACTAGTATTAGCTTTATGTCATATTCCGTAGCTTTTGTGCTGACTTTTAAAATCTTTATTTATTAATAATTTATTTAAAAATCCAGGACGTAAATAGATCAGTTCTTAAGGTTACAATTGATTTAATTTATTAAAGGTGTTTTATTTACTTTTTTTTATTAAAAGGTGGCGTGCAGTTACTTAAATCTTAAACGAACCGGTGTCCTAAATTAGACTTTCGTTCGTTCGTAATTTTATTTTATTCCTAACTACATTTTGTTCATTTGATGTCGCGTCGTACCTTACGTCGTTAGGCAATATCCATAGATCAATGTGTTTGCGTTAAATTTACTTTCAGAAACATTGTTTCCCCGAAGAAAATAGCATAAAAATTAATATTCTATTTATAAATATCGTGTTTTTATGTTAATCCGTAGCGCCCAGTATTTCATTTATATCAATACATATTAAATTTTTACTTTCGTCTTGGTCTGTATAATGTATGTAATTTCCATAAAACTTTGAATTTTACACGTGAATTCAGATTATATTATAAACGACGGACTAGCCCTAGAAAAATCTCTCTTTTATCTGTTTACTTTAAAGGTAAATCTTGGTAACGGTATGCAGAGAATAGGACAATGCAATAAATATTTATTAACCAAATCATCAAAATATAATTTTTTATACTTTAAAATGATATGATGATATTTATAAAACAGTACAAATTAAATTATGGGTTGCATGGAACATGAAACTTTCTCAGCGTGTCTTGTGTGTCAAAATAAGGTGAACCTTTAAATTTGTGCAAGCTAACACACAATTTTAAAGTTCCGAAAAGGAGACGAGGTTTTCAATTAATAATGAAAATGATAAATTCTTACAATAATTAAGATTTCACGAAGGATTTACTTTACTATATCTTGGCTTGGCTGCTCTTTCCTCACCAAAGTCCAGGACCAACATCCAGGATCACCAAAACAATGACCATATCTGCGCCACGAACAAGGTACAGTACGGGAGGACAGGATAGCACCAAAAATTGAACTATGGGTTGAACACACTTTTCTTACTCAGATACACTTTAATCCTCAGCCAAATCTGGGACTGTACATAAACGGAAACAGGGTACCCTCTGACGTGCTGCAAAACCTGTCACCCCTAACCACTCTAATTTATTTTACCTTTTAATGAAATATGCATATAAATGCCACCTTGCACGTCTCCTACTAGTCTGTGTAACTGAAAACCTAAATTTCACTTCTATTTATATGTTCCTTACTACGCAGCAGCTGATTCTCGAACATTCTTGTGATATTTGGTCACCAGATACGCTAACAATTGTGGCTTCAATGCAATTATGTCACCAATAATTAAGGATCGTTAGAGAATCGTGAAATGTACGTAAATTAAAATATCTTATAATTATACACAATCATTTGTCACTGTGTATGTTATTTAAGATTAGCTTAAAATAAATTCAATTCTGTCAGTTCATCAATCGAATATAAGGAGTGTTGTCACTTATTTTTAGAAGGAGAAGGAGAGATAATTATAGCATATGTATAAGCTTAAATCCGCTGTTTGCTCATAGATGGCGTTAGTCATCACATTAAGCTAGAATAGACACGGCATTCTTTTTTATGATTGTCAACATAGTCAGTGAACATCAGCAATTTCATACAACATAAATTATTCGTTTGGAATTCATGCCTAGCTTTTGTGTGTAAGAAAATAGCTTATGCAGGAAGCTCTGCTTTTCTGCTTCACTTTGAAGAATTAGGCTGCTTAATCGCATCAAATGCTTGTGGAACCTATGGATATATGCTTTATCGGAAACAACTTGCTGAGATTGGTTTCGTTGGTTCAAAGACGGCAATTTTTGCCTGAGCGACAAGAAGCGTGATAATCGGTCCGGGAAGCTTGAGGACCATCAATTACAGGCTCTTTTGAACGCGGACAATATCCAATCGAAAAAAAGCTTGCCGATGCAGTTGGGTAATAATTAACTAGCCGTTTCCATGTGCCTAGTGCCATCGGAAAGGTTCAAAGGACCGGAAAATGAGTGCCGCATGAATTGAACGATAAGCAGATGGAGCGTCGCCGAAACACATGTGAAATCTTGCTAGCCAGACAATAAATAAAGTTGTTCCTCCATTTATTGTGACTATCGATGAAAAGTGTATATATTTAGAGAATCCTAAACGCGAGATATCGTGAGTAAGTCCCAGCCAATAATCAACATCGCCCGCAAGAGCAAATTGCTTCTGACGGAAGACGATGCTGATGGGATCAGCAGTGTATCGTCTGTTGAAACGTGGTGAAACTGTCAATGCCCGCCGCTATCACCAACAACTGATCAAATTGTTGGTTGCTTCCCCATGCCGCTTATTAACCAAACCAGATCTGGCCCCTTCCCACTACCACCTGTTTTCGTCAATGGGTTCCTCGCAGGCTGAGAAGCACTTCGATTGTTATGAAGACGTCAGAAAATGCCTCGAAAGGGAAGGAATTTTTTTGACGTGGTATCCACAAAATTCCAGAAGGACATAAAAAATGAGTAGCTAGCGAAAACCGGTACTTTGAATAAATATATTTTTGCGTTCTATGAAAAAAATATGTCGTTTTCTAACTAAAAAACAGCGGATTTAAGCTTAATTACCTGCTATACTTCAAAAGTCCCCCTCATAGTGGAAGTAAACTGTAATGTTCAAACGGGATGGGAAATATACTTTTAATTCAAGGCCAATTCGAGAAAATTTAATTAATTGTAAGTGTTATTATAATCTTTCCCTTCGTGTGGATGTGAATTAAGTAATTATTGGATTTCAATTCCGTTAGAAAAATTACATTGACTACCATTTGAATACATGAAATTTATAACACAGAAAAATAAATAAAAGTAAATATTATATTGTGAAGTAAACAGTATATAAGAATTAAACTATTTGGGATCTCAGGGTATTGTATCAGAGCCTTGTAATTTGACAGTAGTTGTTGAACTTTTAACTTTGGAACCAAGCAGTGGAAGTTATGTGACCAGTTACTTAATTTAAAATGGTCAGAATTACTCCAAGTACAAATCGTTCTCCGATGTCCAAATGTCGATGATTTCTAACATTAGCAGAGAGAATTTTGTGCTCAAAATGCGTCTCCTTATAAAAAGATAATTTAGAATCGTAGACTTGAATTTAGAATGTAAAATGTCGGAATTGGTATCTGGAATTTAATGAAGTTCTCTGTGGTCCTTTTATCAAATTAGCCGCGTCTTCTCATCCTCAGATTTACCCACGTCATGAACATTGCCACCTTTTTGCCAGCATACTCTTCACCAATAATTTTCTCAATTATTAAGATTTACTCTTGTATCCACAACTTTAGCTTCTCACCCAGGTCTTAACTTATATTTTTTAATTTTCCCACGATGGTGAGTATTCCAGCTAGGTATTTTTGTACCTGCGCCTTAAGCTCTTAGTTTTACAGACATACTCCCGCACTAATTCTAGAAGTGCCGATAAATTTTTGGACACTGAAACCTTCACGTATTTCCCAAGCAGTCTGCCCATAGAATATTTTAAAAATTCTTGCAACTTACTCAATTTGAATATTAGAATTGGTTAAGCAAAGACTTTATTTTTTTTGAATTTAGCATTTTTTATGTTCTAGAATCTTGTTAAATATAATGAAAGAGTTTCTGTGTAATGCATATCTGAGTTGAATAGGTATGTTACTTATTACTAACAGCATTAGCGATCTCAGGTAACAGACAGAAACCCTAATTTTAAGAAAGACCGTTGGTATGATGTCTTGATGATACGTGAGACACAAGTCTAACAGCCCTGTTCCGAAAAATACGAATTTTCAAACATCCATAAAAGGTCTATATTTGCGTTGAAAAACTATTTTTGTGGGCAATGAGATTGCTATAGTTTCTCCCGATGTTCGTTGTGTATAATTTCAACCCATTTTGAATTGCAAGGTAGCACCCTTAAAGGAGGAGTGGAGGAGCATTACATTGAAATAATTCGAAACCAACCGAGATTAGAGTCAAATACAGGGTTGTGGAGGTCGCTGATTTTAATTATTACGTTTAACAAGTCGGGTGACGCCAAAATGAATTTTAAATGCTAAAATGGCACATATTTGTGTCGAATTTAAGTATTTTGTGTTGTCAATGAGATTTATAGTGTTTTTCCCGATGTTGTTTGACTATAATTGCAACACCTTTTGGCATAGTAGGGGAGCATCCTTAGTGCTGGGGGTGGAGGGACGTTAGATAAAAATAAAGCAGAAACAACCGATATTGGAGTCGAATTAGGGGTTATGCTAAGTGTTGTAAGTAGTTTATGCGCATGAATAATCCTGTTAAAGGGATGTACGTATCTCGTCGCGAATTCCACAGCCTGTGAAATAAATATTTTACGAATCTGGGCTAAAAAAATTAATGTTAGCCCAATTTCCTGTAATCACGTACCGGAATTTTTCGTTCGTCTATCTGTTTATCTGATATGAAAAGCCCGTGAACCAAATAGTGGTACCCCATGGTATCAATATTGACGTCATTACGTCCACGGCTCCTTATTAGCAATATTATGTCAATTACGAGCCATTATCGAGATTCGTAATGTAAAAATGAACTAAAACTGCTTTCTTATAGGTAATTTACTGACAAAACAATTTCATTTATGTAGTTTCTATTTAATTTCTTATAATAAATTTTGGTTATTAATTGATATTTGCAAAAACTAATTCGTTGTAATATCAAAGCTGTCTACTTTCTTTTGTGTCACTAAATGTAGTAAATAAATGTATTTTAACCCAATTTTTATAAACTTAATAGTTTTTTATTTTCATAATAAACTCGAAAATATACAAAATATTTTTCGTTTGTTTTACAGAAGAGTTTTAGTGTGAAGAACACTTATGTAAGGTTATTCCAGTTCGTTGCATGCTGTAGTCCTATCAACTCCGGTATCATATAATGAGAATGTATAAACACGGACTTGAAAGCAACTCTCATGAATAAGTAATCTGTGCGGTTCTCTTGAAACACTGACAAGCTTAGAGATAACAGTACCAAGCAACTAGCAATTAATTATCTCTTATTAGTGTTATCTAAGTCATGTTATACCGATTAAGCGACTTTATTTAGTGTAACGTAGAAATTAGAGAATTAATGACTAAAATATATGGATATTAGTTCAGGAATCACGGATGCACTTTTCTTTTCATTACGTTGAGTTCCAAATGGCGTAAAGGAATATCTTAAGTCACAATTACAGAAATTTATAAACATATAGAAAGAGAGTAGAATAACTTTATAATGCAAAACACAAGACAAACTCTGCAATCGTTTTTAAGAACCTAATAGCTCTAAACTTTTGATTTTTTTCAGCCATAATTCTGTAATGTGAACAAAATCTTTGGATAAGCAACTTAAAACAGGATTTGGAGCGTTCGCTATTCTCTCTCAAGAGAACACCAGACAGGAGTTGAATATTGCTAAAAACCTTCTGATATATACATCAACAACTAAAGATGATTAATTTTTTTGTGAAAATCGAACAACATATGTGTGACAGACAGGAATTTAGGTACAAAATTTCGCAATTCTAACTCATCTATATATATATATATATATATATATATATATATATATATATTGCGATGCTAATTAAACATTCCATTAATTGATTTTAATATAATTAAATTGTACGAATGCGTAAAGGCGACAATGAAGACGGGTTTTTCCTTTGTTTAACAATGGAGACCGCGCTTAGCGAACTAAGTATGCGCTTGGTGAAAGACCAGTTGGCGGCGAAACATTGCAAGAGACAGAACAAATAAAACTTGAGCAGAGACTAGACGTCGTTAATGTATTACGTTAAAGTTGTGAATTAATACAAAGTAAAACATTCACGGAAGTATTGCATCGTAAATATTGGAAAGTAATAGCAGTTTTTTCAGAATAGAACTTTCCAAAACCTTAGTGGACGAATTGTTCCAGGAGAACATTGGTAAATTATTGTGGAGCGGAGCAGTCAACGAAATACAGCCAATCTTGCCAAATTTTAAAGTGAAAACGAAGGCCTGATATTAAAATTAAAATGTGGTAGTGTTCAAGATACAAGAGAGAAATCTGGTACCAGACAGACGGTCCGTGAGTAATCAAAACTTTGATATAAATTTGTAAACGATAATTAAAAGGGTAGATTCAGATTTCGTTCAGTTTTATTTTCACTTATTTCCATATTGTTTTAGGTTAACTGTTATATTTGAATTGTTAATTGTCAGTTTATACATTGATTTTGTTCTAATTGTCAAACCCAGTAGTGACCCTGAGATATAGAGATCCGACGTATTTGATTGTAATGATATCAGAACTGTATGTTCAAAAATGCCGCGAATTAATAAATTAAAATTAAAGTATATGTTTAAATGGATGAAATTCGGCATGAAAATAGGTTTTGTAAATTGTAAAATTTATCAAGAATAATAAATTCCTTTTAAGCTCAATCACTGTTGTTAATTGATTCATTTAATTAAAGCTGTCCTGTTGTTCATTACATAAAATGGCTTCCCAAAGTGGGGCAAATTAATTGTCATCCATTTGTTTATTCCAATATATATATATATATATATATATATATATATATATATATATATATGGGTGTGTGTGCCTGATTACAAAATGGAAGAGAGAATAATCATGCTCTGTAAGTTTACGTTTTCCTCAATCGAGTGATTTTTAATGATTCGAGATTGCGTCTCCTAGAGATAATTTTCGCTTCGACCTAAAAATATCCGTGGTATTTCAGTCTCCTTCGAAAATAATAATACATTAATAGATGTATACTCTTAGTTTCTCATAACTAATTCAACAATATCGTCGTAATGAATTTCACCACCTGAAACGTATCCGAAAGGCGCAAGACTCCACGTGTCGTGAATTGAAATAGTTTGATAGGAGCATAATAATGCTAAAATCTTATAAGATAACATTAAATATAGATATGTGTACAGAGAGAAATATGAGACAAATAATTTTTTATTTTAAAATAAAGCCTATTGTAGCCATGGCATGCTGGAAAAACCTTAAATTGTTCGAATGAGTGGTGTTGATTTATGTTAACAGACACAAATTGGTTGACCGTCCTTCATACGAGAACGAAAACATGTTTATTAGTGTTATTGTCGTACATTATTGATAGGATAGGACTTGGGTCTATATTTTTCCTTATTGTGTTGTTTGTAACTCAAACTTCCAATATCAAGGTTTTTTTTATTCAATTCTTTGTGCTATACCTTCAGTATTTTCTTTATATAAATAATTGGGTACCCAGCCTTAACCCCAATTTTTGACTCCAATCTCAGTTACTTTTGCGTTATTTTTAATGTAACCCACCTCGCCCCAATCCCTAAATGTCCTCACCTCCCATTCCGAAAGGGACTGAACTCATTGAATGCGAAAAAGTTTCTTTCAACGATAATATTGGCCATTTTAATATGTTTGAAAATTTCCATTCACGTTCACTCACGAACCCGTGGATTAAACAGAAAGTTGAATGTGATGATTAAACTCAGCTACATCCATAACCCCGGATTTGACTCGAATCGCGGATGTTTTCTTGTAACGCCCTTCCATCCCCATCCCTAATCGTGTTCCCTCTCCAATTCCGAAAGAGTTTGAAATTATAAACAAACAACGTCAGTAGAAATATTATCAATGTCATTGACCCCGACAAATATTTATGCGACGCAATATATTCACAGTTTGACATGCTTTGAAAATTTCCACCACCGACCCTGGAGCTGGTTAACGTGTCTTACCCCATTGTGTTTGCTTCCTGGTTTCAAGGAACACGTGTACGAAATTTTATCAAATTTGCTCCACGGGTGTAGATTTGTATGTGTAACATACACACATACATATATACGAACAAACAAACATACATACAAACATTCTGTTTTATTTATTAGATAATTCTCTCGCTTACTCTTGACAACAAAGATTTGGTTTACATGCCAATACATACTCTTAAAATATACAAGACCGGATTATGTTTGGAGGGTGGCAATTTAAGATACTCTCACAGTAATTTAAAACTTTAATCGAAAAACCATATTTCTGTAAAGCGAACAAAATCCTTTCCAAGCAGATTAAATGAGGTTTTGTAACGTTTCATACTTAGATTACAGATGAGATTTTTACTTTGCTGCAAACCTCACGAGGTTTTATACACAAATAATATAGAATACGGTCAGCCTGATTTATTGATATAAGCGAATAATAAATACTATGGAACGTCCACCATTTTCTGTCAAGTTTTTTGGATGAAATTTTATACATTTTAGGACCTTTTAACTACTCTGTATAACAACTTTGTAAAGTTGAATCGGAATCGGGTCAACTGTATTCTTGTACAAAGCACACAAATTTATCATGGCAGCCAGATATCTTTTTCGGAAGCTCTGATTCATGAAACGTAAAGGTATGTTAAAATCACTACAGCAATAGAAGTCAAAAGTACTATTATATACATTTCAATGCTTTTCGCTGCATTACCACACAACATTGAACGTCAACGAATTAGATCAGTTCAAAAAAATATTTATGAGAACTTATTGTCATGAATATGTCTTCTTTGAGTGAATATTTTGTTGAATACATTCTAAAATTAAATAAATAGATCTAAGAAGATCTTAATTGCCCACTAGATCATGTATTAAAGAGTTAATTAAAAAATGCTTCTATTACTATTAATTTTCGCTTAATTCGTTTCGACAAAAATATAGACTTTGTCTATATATGCCGATTGGTTTCCATCTTTTTCAAAATAATTCTGTAAGTCGCGAAAAGATCCAGATACTAGATTGCTTTGCGTGTGTAAGCAGTATACATAACAATGATCCTTTACCGAATTTCGGGATACCGCAGAAGGAAAATTAAAAGTTTTTTAAGTCACTACACTGTACATCTAGAAATACAAGATTAATTTTTTGCACGAGATTATTTATGGAAAAAAATTTTACTTTAACACTGTTGAATAACGATCTGATGAAAATGTAACAAATATGATTCTTTGCATATATAAAATTCATATAATGATTTCTTAAATCAAATTTTTAACTCTTTACTATGCACTCGTGTACTATGTACTAACCTTTTTAAATGTGGAATCGTGAACACGCAGTTTTTCAGCGTGACTGTCCTTGTTTTCTTTAATATAGCTTACAAAAAATAAACTTGGGCAAAGAGTAATAAATTAACAGGTCACAGAACAAAACTTTCATCACACAGCACGTCAAATTATAAGGGAAATCTAAATTTAATAAGTGCCTTCGATCGCCAACAGCATCACACACGTCCAACTGGCCGTGGCCTCAACCTTGCCATAGTCTATTTTTGACAATTTTTGGGTTATCGTTAATTCCGCCAGCCATTGTGTGAGTCTGCGCTGATCGTGTGGGTTCATTACTTAAGTCCTGTAAATATGAGAAGTTCGGGAGAGTGAAAGAATGCTATTGCGAACCTCTCAACACGACGCTGTCAACATAAATAGTAAAACGTTTTCATAAGTTATTTCTAAGCAAGTCCCAAAAAAACATTGATTCCACAAGTAACAAGAAGGAAACAAAATAATTTAGTGGTGAAAGATTGTCAAAATAATTACGTATAAGTAATTAACGAGGAAATTATTATATAAGATGGACAATATTTTCAGTTAATATTATAACACAGGTCAGCTCTAAAACGTCTCAGTAAAGATCTGATACAACGGAAGGAGCAAAAAAAACCATAATAGAACTCGGTTTTCAATGACGCTATGAAAATGATTATGTATAAATTAATTAATAAATCTGCAGAAAATTCGTATGATGCGTTACTCGCTTTAATTTTCAGCATTTTCCCGACAGTCAATGCATTTTAGAAGAATGTTTTTAATGCCATACATTTTATATTAATTTATCAGGTGATTACGAGATTAAGTCAAAAAGGTAATTTCGTAATCGTCTATAGATTGACTTTTCGGTGTTTCCTGCTAGCATTCGGCCACATGGCAGTGTTGTTTTCATTTGCAAAAAGTTACAGCGTTATCACTTCAGTTCGTTCTCCAATATTGCGAAGTAAACATAGCTGAATTTCGGGAAAATGCTTTAGTAAAATTCATAGTTTTGTTAAGTCACAATACTGTACATCTAGATATACAAATCTCTCTTTCAGGATTAATTTTTTGTGCGAGATTATTTAGTGGCAATAAATTTTACTTCAATGTTGTTAAATAACAATCCGATGAAAATGTAATAAATATACTTTTTTTCTCAAGATATACGATTCAATATAATGTTTTATTAAATGAAAGGTTTAACCCTTCACTATGAACTCAGAAATACTAATTCCTTTAAAAAAGCCATCGTGAACACGCAATTTTTCAGCGTGTCTGTTCTTGTTTTCTTATGTAAAGCTTACAGAAAAAAAATTTGGGCAAACTAATAAATCAACAGACTACAGAAACAAAATTTCTTCACCTTGGGTCGCACAGCACGTCAAATAATAATGTAAATTACTCCCACTGAAGTATTTTACTCTCTGACTTTTTACCAACAGCAACATACAATAGAGTGGTCCTAGCGTGATGGGTAAGGAAAGAGAAAGACATCTAGCAATATTGATCAAGTCTGTATCCTGATACAGATGAACCAAAGAAAGAAAATGCACATTAGGCGTTAGATTACCCACTAAAGGATCTAACGTGCGATCTTCAGGTAAAGGAAAAACTCAAGTAAGACTAAAAAATTTTTTCTGAGAATAAGTAAGATTATGGAACTGTTGATCATGTATATTTAAAAAGAAGGTGACTATGTATGAATAAGTTTTATATTTTTGCGTAGAAAATAAAATAAATTCGGTCAATAATCTTTTTAACTTTATAAATCAGTCTAAAAATGAAATTAATTTATATATATATATATATATATATATGTATATGTATATATATTGTAATGATTAAATAAAAGTGATTAATTAAACAATTTGATTGCTCCACATTGTGGAAGCCAAAAATGTAATGCTTTAAACGAATATTAACTATACAAATTTTAATTATTATTGAAACAATTAATTTGCAGTTTTATTAAATTGGTAGTTTGTTCTGAAACAATTTATTTTATTTTAACAGGAAGGATCGAGAAATAATTACTACTTTAAACTGTACGATACCATTTATTATTTAACAGAAATTTATAACATTTTCTCTGAGGTTAAATACATTTAAAGTTTCAATGTTTAGAAATTTGATAACTCTTCTTTCAGGGTCGTTTACCTGGGCTTGATATGTAAAGAACAGATTTTGTATTTACGTTACACAATCATAGAATTTATATATTAAGAAATTAGCAATCAAAACTAAAACTAGAAGAACGAAATCTGACGAATACCTTTAACTATCGTTTACAAACTTAATTAACTTGGTTTCTACTTACAAATTGTTCGGCTGGTACGAGACTTTGATTCCTGGGCTCGGGCTCAGAATTTATGCTAATAGGCCATAAAACACTGACTCTACACTTGATTGTCAAACACATGGTCGTAGTTATTGAATTTACCTTCGGGAACTGTATCTGCTGCACCTCCGGATAATTAGTCAGACATATTGTTACACATTTTCTTTATGTGGAAAATGATGATCTCAGTACGCGTAGGAATCTTAATATGGCGCTAAAAATTTGATTATTCTTTGCAGTTTTTTTTACAAAGTATCTCGCTGTCCAAACTTTATACTTGGATTCTAAAATAACTTGTAACTTTCTGGGTTGAATTTATACTCTGGCCACGCTGTTCGTTCTCCGCTCCCAGATTCTGATTTCCTAACGCGACCACGGGAACCGACCAACTGCTTTCAGACAGTCCTAGCGGCTCACGACAAAGCTATCATACCCATTGTCGTCTTTGAAGAATTGGGATCGCTAACAATCCAATTATTAAAATTATAACTGGCCTCTAATTAGTTACAATATATATATATATATATATATATATATATATATATATATATATATTGTAATGCCTTGAGGAAAAGGCATTGTTTCGGATTAATGGTCTTGGCCGTCAGAGGAAGTTGTAATGTGTACTTAGGATTGGTAAGGAGGGGTCAGCGGAAGACGTGTGCGGGTGGCTTGTCGCAAGATAAATCTTTAAAGGCAGGCATTGTCTCTGATTAATGGCCTGGACAGGTCACTTATTGACTTAGGATCGGTATGGAGGAGTCAGGGCAAGGCACATGTGCGGGGGCCTGTCACAAATAAATCTGTTAAGGCAGGCATTGTTTCTGATAATGGCCTGGACAGTGAAAAAGACATTCTGTAATAGGTTTAATTAGGTTCTTGGGAGCGCTGGTTGTGTGAGGGTGAGAAGACAAGTCCAGAGTAATTGAGGGTGCAGTTTGGGCGGTCTGGAGAATTTAGAACTGCGCACGTGTGAGTGAGGGTAAGAAGACTACTGCAAAGACAAATTAGACCTGTCTCAAATGGCGGCGTCGGGACAAGACAGAGTGGCTAGATATTTGCTAGCTAAGGAACAGCATCTGCAGAATGTAAATCTCGGGATAATGGAGAAACTGTCAACGAGCAGTTGCGACGTAGTTTTGGAACAAAGGAAAAGAGAAGGGACTGTGGTATATAAAGGGAAGATAAGATTTTTGGAGGTTAGTTGAGTCTTGGAGTCAAGAGGGGAGTGAGAGGTGTGGAGGCGTACGGCGATCACCGAGTATGGAGAAATTTTGCAGCCTGCGAGAGAAATAGCAAAATTATTCAACGATAAACATTTTTGTATGCAGAAGTTCAATCTGTAGTAATATCAAAATTTGACCACTGTCTTTGATGGTAGGAGACCAGGACATTGCATCCAGTGTCGAGCAGTTTCACCACGAGCAAGTGGGATGTCCTTCACGAACGAAGAATCAGCTATCGTCGAACCAATAATATGTGTTAGAGTCAGTGTTTAAACGTCCAGTCTATAAAGTGTGTATGTAATGAACGAGCCAAATGTTCCTGAGTAATCGTAAGTTGAAATTTCATGGTATTAATATGTGTAAACGGAATTAAAAGATACAGTCAGATATCGTTCTTTTCTTTTGTATTAATAAAATAAACTCTTTTAAATTTAGAATCAATCTGGTAGAGTAAGTTCGTTAATAAGTTTCGTCGATGTCTAGACGATTAAATATTTCTGTTTAATTTCAAGATAAATGTTGGGTTCTTTGATTATTTAAGTGTTCTGTCCGTTATCAAACCCAGTAAAGACCCACGAGAGAATGAGATATATGTTTTTTATTAAATTGTATAATGTTTCAAGAATTGATAAATAAATGTTGTTTGTTTTAAAGTCTATAATTGTTCATTTAAAGGCCCACCGGTAGTTCATTACATTTTGGCTACCACAACGTGGGGCAAATTAATATTTACCCATATGTTTATTACAATATATATATATATATATATATATATATATATATATATATATATATGTGTGTGTGTGGGAAGGGGGAGTCATAAAGGAAATTAACTGAATTGGGGAGACCTATACGGAATACCACCGCAACTCAGTGACGTTAAGGATTTTATGAAACACCGAAGGGAAGGTCGGTTAGTATTTATACAAAAACGACTTTAACTATCCAATATTAGTGCTTGCTGCAAATTTTTAATCAATCTTGCATTTGAACCTATAATTGATTATTTTCCGGATTTTGTATTTTATAACTTCTGTTTTATATTGCTTTGTTTAGTAGGTGTGTGCTCATCATTCTGCATGAGGTAATTATATTTTATGGCTGAAAAATTCTGAGGTGTAACATATTTAGTCCCACTTGATCCCATGTAAATGTCCGAAACCTCTGATGTATGGATACTGATGTTTTATCTATTTACATGATGATTTAGTACTCCGGACTTTCTATTGTGATTCGTATAGTAAACTTATTTTCTCCGTGATGCCAAATATTTATTTTCAAGCCATTCTCGGGGAGAATGTTGAGACTTCTACATTGTTGAATTTTTCGAAACCTTGTTTGTGAATGTAATGCGGATTGGCTGTTCGCGGAATAAATAAGAATACCAATGTGCTCTTTTGGACGAGCCAGAGGCTTGGCGAACCAATGAAAAGTTTTGTTTGTCAAAGAAAGCATTAATCAGGCGTGAAGAATAAGTCTGTTCGTCATTTTTCTTAAATGAAAATCCGACGCGAGGGTCACGCGCGTACACGTTCTAAGCTTACCTCTTCTTTTCACGTGTTACATTTGTTTCTGTGAGTACGGTGAAATATAAAGTCGGCTTATAGTAGGAGTATGTTTAATCAGTTTCTTAGGTTGTAAGTAGGCTTACGATTTAAGTTATATAATAATAATTAATATAATATAAAAGTAAATGTTTAATTAGAAATAGCGTTAATATAAAAGAGGTATGGAATTTTAATTTATTAAATTTAATTATTCTTACCATTCAATCAAATTTATAAGTTAACATAAAAATATATAATTATTCGACATTTCTGTCAGTGTTTATGATGGGCTACTGTTAAAGCGCTGGGACTGTAGCGGCTATTTCGATTGAATGTAAATACTCGTCTCATTCAATCACTGGAGACGACACTACATTGTGATTCCAGTTGGTGCCGTCATCAAAGAGGCTTAATTTCATGTTAAAGGATTAATTTTCCGTGTCCGGCGGCCGCGATGGTAAACTGGTCTTCTGATAACTTCAGTACTGATATCATCTCAGTATTCCATCCCAGAACTGCATTTACTTATCCGATCACCTACTATTATTTCTCTTTACTTTGTTTCCCTCTGCTACTCTATATTCATCTCTGTTACTTTCAAGGTAGATCATTGACAAATCATACGACTTATATTTAATTTTGACTCTAGTTATAACCAAGAGAATCTGAACCGAGGTTTAACTTTGAGGGGGTTCATGGGCTCAGTTCAGTGTCTTTCGTCGCAGGGTTTTCCCCCTCCCCGTGGTCTGCCAATCAGCTGCAATATGTCGCTAGAGCACTACCGCGTTAGATCTTTGTGGTGTATGTGTTATTCCGCGCTGCATTCTCTCCTCTCCACCCTCTCAATCTGAGTCACCCGCCATCGGTCTAGACTGCTGCTATAGTTAACCTGTGGCTTTCTTTTTCTTTTTACCACATCCACCTTTATACATTTTAATACGTATTAAAGAGACAGGTCATAGCGGGAATGATCCTCAGGTTGATTGTTTCTAAAAAAAGAACTGTCATTTTCATAATCTTACACCGCCTCATACACTTCTCTTCTCAACTTATTGCCCGTAATGTCCACTTGTTGATCTCTGCAATCATATACCATAATTCTTTATTTTCTTCTCGACTCATTACGTTTACTACTGTCTTCTTGATCTCATTCTTCACTAATTACTGCTCTTCGACGTTGGAGTCCTGTTCCTCTTTCACATTTTCCAGTTTTTATATTTTTATTCCTCCAACTTTTTATATTTGGAGACGTCGAGCTCTATTCTCTAACATCGAATGAATTGGTTTAAGGAAACGACGGATCGTATTTTTCGGTCATCTGCTTGTATTTATAATATATTCACTCTCACAAACTTAGGTTATGACGGATTTATTCGCACTTAATTATTGTTGCCTCTGAGGATTACTTAACGACGGAAGTGTCCTGTGGTCCACTAGCAGACACGCTGCTCTTTCTCTACATTCAAGCTTGACGCAAACACACTCGAAAATTTATTTATCGTATTGGAACATTTTTAAAAGCTGTGTTAAACTCCTTCATGTAAAATTTTACAAATTCATCGAATACAAAATGGCGTGAAATCTTAGTGCAAAATAAATTGATAAAATATCACTGCTCCTACAATTCACATGTGTTGTACATTCGCTGCGATTTAATATGGATTAAGTAAAATTACTGACCAGTCATATTGGTATTACTCATACCTTACTAGAGTAGATTATGATGTTGTCGGTGTTTAAGGGTGTTACCATTTGCTAAATATCAGATGGATGACGATCCGAGAATAACCTAGAATTTTTTAAAAAAATAAAGAGAGATTGAGATTAAGGTTTACTCAATAAAATAGTAATATAGACTGATCACTGTAAAAGACTTGTAGTATAATTATTTAATTTGCGAAAATAAAGTAGTCTTTCTTAAAATATCATACTATAAATGATTTGTAATTAAAGCTTTATTTAATGTTTGGATATTTTTACATGTTTCTTACTATTCTTCAATCATAAATTATGATTTCAGAGGTGGCCAGTTTCACCGCAGGACTCGTTTGGCGGAGGGATGGGGTTCGCATCCTCTTCCTGTCATCGCGATTTCCCAAATCATTTACATTTGCATCATGCATGGCCACCCTGGTCAGAGACCCTCTCTTAATTCTTTACTTACTAAAAGTGGAATAGGATTCGGAGAAACACGACAGTGGAAAAATCGGCACGCAGGCCACGCGCTTCCAATGACATATACGTTTCTATTGGCCCACCATAAACTGTACGTTGGTCGTAAATTTTTAACTGCGAATTTTGAGGGCAAATAGTTGGCTTTTATTTGAAAATGTAGTAGGCAGAAGTTGGCGGAAATGAATTCTGAAAAGGTCTCACCATCAACACTGAACATTTTAAATTAAGGAATAAAAATGAATACGATTAAAAGTCACAAATTTTTAGAAAAAATAAGGAATGATTGATAAATATAATATGCAGAATATAATAATATGAAGTACGAAGAAAAATAAATATGAACGGATATATGTAATAGCGTTGTATAGTATATTTATAAAATACAGATTTTCGTATACATTAAGCATTATTTATATATTTTACTGACTGAGTTTCGAAATAAAAACCATAAAAGTTATTCGTTACCTTTACATCATAACTATGGCTTGAATTTCAATGAGAATACTGCATTTAATTCACGGATTATTTTATTCTGTTGTTCCACTTGCTCATTTGTAGATGAATAAAGTAAACAAAGACGTGTAAAATGAGAATTAAGACTAGGTAAAGTAGGAGAGGGAGGAACATATGCTAGAAAGAATGAAAATTTAACGATATAATTCGGTAAAGAGAGAAATAATAGAATAAAATAGGTTTATTTTCCGTGGATAATCATGAGAGCTAAATCTTCAAGGATTTTACATTGGGTTGGAACTATAATTAATAATGTAATTTACGTAAGTCACGTAAAATAAGATAACGTAATATTAAATATTTTATCTGTATCAAATGAATAAATTAAATTTTTACAGTATAACATTAAATTTATTAGAATTATTATTGTCACTCTAAATTTTTTAACAATTAAAGTCTACTAATATTTCATGCTAACTATTAGCACAATTCCAAGTTTATGTCTGAATAATTTTCAGGCTAGATGGAGTGATTGAGTAGAAATATTTTAAGATCACTTATGAATGCAATTGGATTGTGTCTTAATTCTTCAGTGTTATCAATGATTTTTAATAAAGATTTATGTTCCCCTTTTTGGGCAAACGGCTGAGATTTTAACTCTTATGTATATTTTCAATAATTATTTCTTTCAAATACTATCAACGAAAAATGAATGAGCCTGGGAGAGTAAGTATACCTCGTTTCTTTAATATATTTCTGCATGATTTTCTATAATTAACCAGACTCATTATACTAATTACACGTATTTGGATGGGGATATTTTAAAATGAAAATTTACGTCTTGTTGAAAATTAATATTTAGAAACATAGCCAAATACAGACAAATGAAGTGATAATATAAATACCACACACCGTTTCTGGAAGCCTTGTTTCTTTCTTCAGGTGCAGAAAAATGTATAAGCCGAGAGAGACAATTGCACTAGTCAGCTGAAAAAACTCAATAGCCCCCAGTTGTGTTTCTCTCGGCTCTTCTCCTGAAGAAAGGAACAAGACTCCCAGAAACGTTGTGAGGTATTTATATTATCATTTGTTTTGTATGTTTTGGCTATCATTATTATTATTATTATGGAAATATTTTAAATTTATCTGGGAAGTTACCCCAAAATATAATTCCAAGAGACGCAGACAGAAAATACGAGATATATAATAGTTGTGAAGTTTTCGTATAACTCAAAAATGACATTACATATTTTGCTGATCTGAGTTTATTTATTACTATATTCACAAGTTCTTTCCAATTACGTTTATTATCTAGTGATAGACCTAGGAATTTTGTACTTTTTATTAATTATATATATTACTAAAGTTACTGGATTTTACGTAAAATTTATTTCTTTCTACTTATCTCCACAGTTCCTTGAGGGCCCTGGCCTACCAGGACGACTGCCAGACTGTCATCTTCCATGTCACATTCTGGAGTTAGGAGTAGCACGTTATCAGATTAGTGATTTTCCTACAGCGTTTACCCCTTTTTCGCAGACCGTGCCGAGCACAAACGTAAATTGCACATGTCGGGATTCGAAGCGGGCACCTACACAGCAGGTCGAACGTAAAATTTGGTGCATGAACTGAAATTAAGAGTAAGTTTCAATACTGTTCAGAGATAAACCATTCACAGGAAACCAATTTATAGTTTTCTTAAATGTATTATTAGCCCTCTCTTCCGGAGTATCGCTATTGGTTTTTTATGAATATACTTGTGTCTTCTGCAATAAGAATAACATTACAGTGTAGATTCATCAATTTTGGAATAATAATGGACGTAGAATAGATTACTGTGGAACTCCATCCTCTATATGTCCCCAGTCAGAACTAAATGTTTGCCCATGTGAGTACTTCAATGTTACTATTTGCTTCCTCTCCGATGAGAAAAAAAATTACGGGTCTTTTTTTAATTCCATATAATTTTATTTTTTGTAGTAGTATATTGTGATTTACACAGTCCAATGCTTTAGAGAGAACACAAAATATTCCTAGTGGGCATCATTTATTATTAATTTCCAACAGTGAGTATTTTTTTTTTCAGGTGAATACCATTTTATTCATCCAAACTAAGATTCTGAAAGTAAATTATTTAAGATTTAGCTTAGAAAAATGTTTAAATAAAAACTTAACATGGCCTTACGGCCTCATGATTTAGTAAGCTTGCCTTATTCTTAAATTGAAACTTTAACACCCCTGATCAATTTACACCACGTCCTAGAATTAGAGCATGAAGAAAATGTTACTTGTAAATTGTAGGTGACCTGAACTTAGGTCTAATGGAATGAGAAATTTCACACACGATCTGGAGTCGGCAGGGATAGGTCAATGGTAGAGCGCCTGCCTGGTAAGTTGCAGGTCCAGGGCTCGATTCCTGGTCCGTTCGACATTTTTCCAACCTCATGCATAAATAAAAACTTTACATGGCCTTACGGTATGCTGTTTGGTTAAGCTTTCCTTATTATTAAAGTAAATTATTTTTATTCAAATGATTAATCACCATATCGAATATTATTCACTCAAAGATTTTTGAGAACACAGGAAGGAGGGATATTGAGCGATAAATATCTACATCGGCTCGGTGTCTTTCTTAAAGAGTAACATATTTTAACCTGTCTGGAAATGTACCGGTAAGTTTTAAAAGAATACAAAAAATTAAGAAGTGACAAACGGACGCTTCGGGACGTAAATAAACTTAGTATGTCCTCAATAATCATCAAACGATGACGGGAAGGAGTCTGTGGAAAAGAAATGGCCCCTACTCGGTTCGTCCAGTACACAGATGTCTCGACTTTTTCTGCATCTGAGTGATGAGGTAATAATGAATTTAAAGACTGTAACTTCCGTCTGCAGGCAAGGACAAAAATTAGGTTTTTTTCTTGGAATCTCGAATATTTTAAGGAACTCGGTTGTGAAGTGGAAAGTGAAGTGCAAAATGTTGTTTTGAATTTTCGTTGGAGAATAAGTCCCTCGTCATCCAAAATATTTTTTTTTAACAAACTTCCTGATTTAATGAGTTGTGTGACGATAACGCAAATTTAAAATAATATATATTATATAAACTCATAGATATATTGTAATACTAATTAAGGAGATCATTAATTGTTTATATAAATTGGATTGTTCAGCGGTACAAATTCTTAAAGGACAACAATGTCGGCAAGCTCTTTGTCGGCTAGCTTTATTGTAAACTGCGCGCATTGTACGGAAGGCCAGTTGGTTGCCGTCTGGCGAATATTGTGGTCGAGAGAGGGAGCGAAATTTAAGAGTACGAACAGCGTGGTCCAAGCTTAGTAATTCAACTGAGAGACTTATATGTTAATCATTACATTTGTAAAAAAAATCTGGACGGAGAGACAAGTTATATAAAAATCTGCAAAGCTGAAACAAAAGGTTTAGCGCCCCGTTCAGATACATACGCGCTTCGAAATAACATTTTCCGCAAAAAGGCATTGAAATTTAATACGTCCGACGGTTGGCCGGAGTTGCAGATAATCAAGTTACTGGAGGAATAATCCAAGAAATACAACCGTGTGTTTGTTCAAGTGTAGAGTCTGTGATTAATGGCTTTTTTTGTAAATTATGTTCACAAGCTTCGAAAACGTAAAGTCTGGTACCAGAAGGACATTTGTAAGTACAAACCAAAATAATTAAATTCTGTAAACGATAATTAAGGGTATAGTCAGATTTATTTTATTTTCATTTTGTTAGATTTCGTATTCCGTTCGTTTCAATTTGTTTGAATTGTTAATTATTTAATTTATAATCTTTATTGTTCTTACTTGTCAAACCCAGTAAAGACCCTGAGAAGAAGAGTTATTAAATTTGAGTGTTTGTAAAATATAAAAGATTGTATTTTTACCTTGAACGCCACAAATTATAAAATAAAAATTTGTTTGTAAATTTTGATTGAATTCGGCGTGCCAACCTAGGGCAAATCATTTGTAAAACTAAAACTAAAAACAGTTGTTAAAATAATCTTTGTCAATTAAAATTTTTTTTTAATCTTAATCTTTTTGTTAATTCAAAGTAATAACCTTCCAATTTAATCATTACATTTTGGTTCCACAACGTGGGGCAAGTTAATTAAAATTAATAATTATCCTTTTAATCATTACAATATATATATATATATATATATATATATATTTTCGATACTGCCGATGATTAAAATTTAGTAAACTTTGGTAATAATTGGGTAATAAGAGGTGGGATCTTAGAATAATTGAGTATCTCAACTTGTTTCGGTTATGAAATTTTCAGAATAAATAATAAAAATATCAGCTTTTTGTTAGAAATTTATTCTAATTATTCAGTTTGAAACACGGCATTTCGTCAATGATCGGGACCGCTTCAGGGATAAACATTATGGTGAAATTTTATTAAATCCCCATAAATCTAATACAACGATTTTTCGGCCGCAACGTGTCTGCAAACTGCACGTTAGACATTTTTGTCAACTTAAATTTCCTCATAATAAGTTATAATTGAATGTTTACACATGAAGAAGTTCCGATCCATGACGAAACGGCATGTTTCATATGTTATATGTTGCAAATAGAATAATAATTATTTTGTTACTAATAGGCTGCTATTTTTATTATTTAATTTAAATATGTAGTTCAATTGTTATATTGATGCATCTCCTGAGATATTTTGCATATAAATAATCCTAATTTATATACTCATTTTCAGAATAGGTATTACATTAATAGAAACATTAAGTTATTTTATTTTTAATTTGGTTGTACTATTTTGTAATTGTTTTGAGGAATCTATGTTCATGGAATATATAAACTGACTCAATTTATAAAAATTGTCCCAATTTTTTACATTGCCTGTTAAATAAGGAGTTTTTCACTTTTATAAGATAAAAAAACTTTGCTTATATATGTCATATGTGTGGAATACTATTCATTGCTACATTATTGTGTAAATGGAAGCATAGAAAATATTTATTTTCACCTAGGGCAACGAAATTTATGTTATAACAAGTTGAATAATTTATTTAAAAAATATTTCTCTTCGGGAAACATTATTGTCTACACAAAAATTAAGTAAGTGTAATGATTTCACTGGCAAAGTTAGTGACATAAGTACTCTAAGTTTAAGGAATGGTGTATAAAACTGTCGTGCCAGCACCAACAAATGCTTAAGTATACGATAGAAATGTAGTGAAGAATCTACAATACTACAATAAAATATCACACATTAAAAAAAAAGGCATTAGATACTGCACCACGATAATTGAAGATCGCACAGCGCTAATATTGTTGCTGAATATTTCAGAATAATCAAAGTGACGTGTGTTTATCCTCATAGCCCTGATTTAGTACAAATAGATCTTTTCCCCAATTTGAATGACTTTTCCTTTTCATAGCCAGAAACTATAGTGAAGGCTGCGAATTGAATTTTGATGAACCTTTCAAATATTTCAGTATGCCTTGGAGACAAAAATAGAAATTTGGACAATGAGTAAATTAAAACTGTTAGAAAATTATGATCTCTCTTGTTTATCATTTTAGACATCAGTTGGTTATTATTTACAACATTAACAATTGTGGAAGACAGCACTACTAAATTTTTTAATATCACTGCCAAATATATTTGATTATACTGGATTAATCTAACAACCAAACACAGAAGAAATACCCCAGAATGTTATAAAATATCCCATTAAAGGACGACAGTATGGATTTCAATATTATTAAAACAGTATATATTACGGACCTACTTTAATTTGTACGTTCGTAATCGTCCTACAAGGGTTTCGTAAATAGGAAGTTTTAAATTTCACTAGTCGTTATAGCCGCTACGGTAGTTTCTCAAAAAGAAAAAAATGTTGCTTTCTTTGAGTAAAGAAGGTGAAAAAGAATAATATATCCCTTGTATATAAGTATATCATCTTATTAAATTATCTTCTTGTTAAGTTGTTTTCTTGCCATCCTCATTTCTTCCTTGCTATTACTCCGTGTCACATGCGTAATATTAACCCAAAGACACCGTTACGTTATTCAGACAACAATTGATTTTCCTCTGAACTCACACTCCTGACTTGACCTATTTTGTATTATGAGAAAGAAGAAATAGAAATGTAAAAATTCATCGAAGTATTTTAAGTTTATTCCTCCCAACCGTCAGCACGTAAGCGTTTTATTTCTGTAGACAGATACCGCGAGGGTCTTCGAAATGTGTCAAATCACAATTAATTGAGTAGCAATCGAGCACGTCCATGCGTATCAATGTCCGTCCACGTTGAGTATATTTTTTGAAAGCAAGGTAGCGTACCACGAGTGTCGGTGCGCATGCGCAGTGGTGCCCGGGCGCCTGGTGCCTCTCGCCGCCCCGACGCCAGTTTCGATCGTCGCGCCGCCGTGGCCAGGTCGTTCTGCTGAGTGCCGCGCCCCTCCCCCCAGCAGCTGTGGTGGGGTCGAGACGCCTCTGGTGAGTGTCCGTGGCGCTCCTTCTCCAAGCAACAACAAATTATAAATATTATCTTTCCTCCTAATAATTTTGTTCCACAAAAATTCCTCCACGCTAAAATACTGAACCAAATTCGGTTGAATATACCTTTGGAAAAAAAATCAACTTTGTGGAAAAGCGTAAACAATATAGGCATTATTTGCATAAACTAATTAATCAGGATGACAGACGATGCAAAGCTACTCATGCGCAGATCTGAATCAAGTTACGGAAACATGATAAATTAACCTACATTCGAGTTTACCGTAGAAATAAATGGTGTAGGAGAGTCGCGTTTAAGAATTCAACGAAACCAAAAAAGTGTGTCAGTTATGTGTCAAGACATGTACCAGGCGGACAGAACGAAGAGAAAGTCTGCAGGATAATGCTGTCGATTTTCTTTTAAAGTTATGTGCGTTGATGTCTTCATTCAAAGTTGTATAAAATTCCTCAGGATGGCAATAATATTAATTAAGTCTCATTTCTCGACGTTAACGCTAAAACCGCAAGTAGTGTTATTAAGCAGCTCATTCACTGCACAAATACGTTGAAACTGATAAATACCCATGCATATTTCTAGATAAATGCACGAACGTAATTGGTAAATTTTACTAAATATGTGTTTATTCGGAATTGTTTTAGGCGGGCTATTTTAAAACTATAAGTAAGAATTAGATAAATTTGGAGACACGAAAATGTAAATAGTGAAATTCGTTGTCACTGGATGAGAAGATCGAAAGCTGGAAGATATCGAGAAGTTTTCCTGTGATAAGTTTCCTAAAACATTTATCTTATCGCGGGGCCAATTGGTGAATACACTCGCACCCTGAAAATCGTCAAAATCTGTAAGTGTTGCCTCATTTCATTGTTAAAATTTATCGTTGTGGCCGGGGTGAATTATTATCATTTATAATTGCAACCAATGAATTGATCGTTTGAAGCTTGGATCGCCGGTGGCAGATTAACAGTTGGAAGCTGAATTCTAAGGAATTTCTGTGGTGATTCTCGAATTTTATTTTTTATGAACTAAATTTTACAACGTTGCTGCGATTGAGAGACCGAAGATACTGAAAGTTATATAATATAAACAGTTCACCAACACTTGCTAAAATTCTCTTAAGATTTTTAATTACGTTATTTTTCTTAAAATAAAACGGTGAAACGGAAAATTAACAGCGGTTATATGATATGTTGAAATTTATATATTAAGAATTATTATTCACCATATGAACATGCACTACAGTATGATATTTCCATCTATGAATTTTATACCGTTGTTTACCATATCGAAACAGTAATAGACACAATTTAAGACAGACCTAATCCCAAATAAGTAGTCGTAGGAAGAAGCGAATATGAATCTCTCAAAATTGATTCATGTAATCCTATAATACCATTCGTAAACGTGATGATGCAATCAGCAATTAAAAACATATGCACGTAAATTCAGAAATATTAGAAGCGGTAATGAATGACAAAAACTAATTACAACGACGCATCTTATTTTCTTGAGTAACAATGATAATTTATCAAGTAAAATGGAAATTAGTGTTTTTGAAACATTTTGATGGAGTATATGAAATTAAATGAATATATCACAAATGTTGCCATACATACAGAGAATTTAATCTTATCTACAAATGATTTTAGTCATAATGAGAAACATTAATTGAAGTTACGAATCGTGTTAATATAGAGTGCAGAAGAAAACTTGTTTTTATTTATATTAGACCGAATATCAGTTACAATTGTAGCGGTAGTTAAAATTTATTTATTTTGTTCTGTTTCATTTGATATAATTATACAGATTTAGGTGATTAGTGCACCTGTTACAAAAAAAGATGCTCCTGTTAATCGTCTAACGCTTGTTCCCGTACAAAACTGGGTATTTATATTCATCTTATGATAAACTATTGATTTCTAGGCAATGCTGTACCGCTTTCCCTCGAAGAGAAACAGCCTATTTCCACCGCATAATTGCGAGACTGACAAATGTACATGGGGTGTCTCAATTAATTGACAATTAATCTCCAAAGCCAGAGCAAACTGTAAATGAGGCAAAAGAACGGCCGTGTATACAATATTTATGCGTTTGTTATTGTAAATATACGATGAAAATGAAGCGTTGCACATTTGCCAGTTATTCGCATTTCGCGTTGATTTATTTATCTTATGGCACTTTAAATTATCTAAATCCATTGTCCCTTCACTACGTTTTGGTAATTAATTGTATCAAAAGTCTAGGATTAAAGAAGCCATAATTGAGGGGATGTTGAAAGTATACGAAATTATGCAACATAAAATTGTAATATAATAAGTGAAACTATGTTATAGTAGACTCAGAATCTAATTATTCTGTATTTATAATAATTGAAGTTTTTCAGATTTGTTCATAAAACTTCATGCCGTAAAGTGAAAAGTTTCTTTTAATTGTTTCGCAATCATCCAACATAACACATATATTTAAATAACGTATATATATATTTAATACGCAGAGAAGTAAACAATGTATGTTTAGCATGTTCATAATTTTTGCTGTAAGAAGTCATAGTACATAAACGAGTATACAAACCACTTTTACAGCCAATGTTTTTATTACCGAGACAGGAGGACGAGGGGGAGAGAATGACGGAGGAAGCACGTGTGTTACGCATTCCTGATTACTATTACTAACGATGCAGTTCAACGGGCGCGTTTGCGTGCTTAACCAAATGGTCAGTTGCGGTTTAAATGCTTTATTTCCTCCTGAAATGAGATGAGCCCTTTCGTCTCTCCGAAACACTGTGATGATAAACCCACCCACGCACGCACAAACGAATATATACATATATATATATATATATATATATATATATATAATGTGTTACTTTTCACTATCCGATATGTAGTGATCGTGGAAACTCATACAATATATAAAAAAAAGTTAACGTCTGTTGAAAATAATAATTCTATAAACGATATTTATACAGTCAAACTTAAAAAAATGAAAAAAAAGTAAATTTGAATTTAGAAATACATTAAAATTAAAATCAAAGAACACAAATATCGAATTAATAAGTTTTCCACTACAAATGTTGTTTATAAAATTAAGTGTTCAAATTGTGACTTTTGTTATATCGGTCGTACAAAATGAATTTTAAATACTAGGATTAATAAACATGAATATAACTTCAAACTGTCGTCTTAATCTAATCACGAAACATTGTATGCGACTTTTTTTTCGGTTTTCGATTTTGATAACACCTTCATTTTAGACAGAGAACCTCATTATTGGAATGATTTAAAATGCTATATATTAAAAAACATGCAAATATTGTTAACATTAAACAGGAAACAGAAAGTCTCAACAAGTTATACGATGTTTTGAATCAAGTTTTTTGGCTCTTAGTTTTCAACTTGTTAAATTTCCAGTCCTTAGACAAAGCCCCTAATCCGCGTCGAAAGTCTATCAGTTTTAAATTCAAATTTACTTAGTTTTCCGTTCATTTTTTAAAAGTCGATTTAAGCATTATTGTAATTTAATTTATGTTAAAAACACTAGCATATTAGGTAGAAAAATTTATTATCACATATAAACATAATATTTAACAAACATAACGTTTCATCCTTGATTGGAACCTCTTCAGGTGTACAATTACAATTTAAATTTAGTTATCTGTATATAAGACTTAGTTTACTTAATTTTTTTTGGATAACATCATTTAATTATAATTGTAAACCTGAAGACTTCCCAAATAGGGATGAAATGTTGGGTTGGTTAATATATCATGTTTCAAATTTGATAACAAATTTTTCTGACTCTTAAATAGGCTGATATTTTTAACATTTATTCTAAAAAAATGTTAGATTATTATAATTGTTAATTCAATATATTTCGAAATATGAAACAGTAAACGATGTGGTGGAAAATTTTTCATTTCCGTATGGCGATTCGTAATAGTTTATAACACAAATATCTACTATGAGAAGTAATTTAATCGCAGATTGTGCTTAGGATAAAAAAAATAGAATTTTGTTTTCCATAAAATAATTATTTCAAACTGCTTTTGATATCTATTTACATTACGATTCTGGACTAAAAGCGTAGGCCGCAGAAATTTATTTGATTTGGCTCTTCACTTAAGCTGATAATTAGCAATAAAATCTAAGGAAATCTTTACATAAAAGTTTTACTTCCCAGGCATATTCTTTAGTTTCACGCGTACCATAATTATTTTTAAATGCACTTTGAATAGTAAATGGTAAACCCAAAGATAATCAAAACCGTTAAAAAGTTTACAAAATGTTTTTACCGTTACATCCTGTCTGTTCAACATTTCGGCTATTAAGTCTTGTTGGAAAGCAATTAAACCTCGCTGTTGGTTTCTCTTACAATGTTATGGATCTGGCCCCTAAATTTGAACCTTACATCAAAGTCACGTCTGTGCTCTGTATACATTAAAATTACCGGAACATAAAGTTCATGAATATACTGCAAGCATAGGAGCGCAGTTATGGTCAGCCTAAACGTTAACAATGCATACAAAATACCTATTTACACTTCACGAATAATGACATTTTACAAATACTTCGTGTACTGTTTGAATGTATCAAGTTTTGGTTTACATGTAACAGAATACATTTCAGTGTGTCATTTTATAATGAATGCGTATCTAAAAGTGCAGATTAAATGTTGTGTAGGCTACTTTTTGATGGTTGTAGAATTTCAAATAATGAATCATATTTTCATTTATTTTTCAGACCTACAAATATTCATGTGAAGATTATCTATTTTTGCGTGAAATTATAAAAATTAATCAAATGTCAACAGTAGTGTTATTATAAACAAAAAGAATATATAGTTTCACGTCACATCTCACCGATGGTGGCGTATTCAAATATTTATAATCTTGATTATTTTCGTGTCAATATATTTGTATCTCACGCTGAATGAGTCAGTATATATTTAGCTTTTTGTTACTATTTATTTTTATTATTATTGTTGATTTTGTATTTAAAAAACCGATACTCAAATGTTTAATTAATTTATAATTGAAATCAATCTACATAAATATTTACATACTATTCCTTATATCCAGTAATATTTATTCCTTCAGATTTTGACGTTATCATATTCATTCTGCGACTCTGAATTACTCATGAAACATTATTTAATCATATAATGTGATAAAATAGATATTTTGATCGTGTTGATAACTACGTAATATTTGTAAATATAGTTAATATTCCAAAATTTTAAAAAATATATTAAAAACTTGTTAATTACAAATATTTATAAGCTCTAAATATTTATAGAATATTGATCTATATATGACTATTTAAGATTTAAATAAAACACAGTCTTTTAAAGTCAGAAAAAGATTTATAATTGGAAAAAAATTAACGTTTCGTCGCTAATGCGACCTCTTCAGGTTTATGGAGTTATACAAAATTTTGACATTCAGGAAAGTACTTCCCTGACTGCTGTGCCCAAAATGCTATTTTTATGACTTTAAAAAATGGTGTTTTATTTATAATAATATACAAAAACTTGATGTCTTATTGGTATTGGTATCGATTCAGGCGTTCGTAAACAAATCCTACTTCTACATACGGTACGTATTCGTCAGAATTCTAGTTTAGTTGAAGACATTAAACAATTAATCGATTTAAATCGAATTAAGGACAGAAAGTCGATAATTAACCAGAGGTATATTACCTTCTATTAGATTCAGAGAATTAATAACATTTTGTAAGTCTTATTATGTGGGCTACCTGTGATTCCACACAATACACTCGCCACTATAGATCCTGCCTGTAAACCAAATTATAGTTGTCCTGAATGTTAATATTTATCAGTTTTTTTAGTACGTTATGGGAATGGTTGTTAAGTTTTATCAAGATTTCAATTATTTAATATTTTATATGTTTAATAATTTTGAACGTAAGGGCATTAATCAAAGTAATACTGGCATAAATTTATTCGTGTTATTATTAGATATGTGTTTGTTGGTATACGTCTGTAGTATCGTCTGTAGAATTTACTTATAGATTTAAATGACTAATATATTATTTTTGGTTGGACGTTTAATCACATCAATATTATTGTTGACATTACTATTTAACTGACTTTCGGTAGACATTGTTATTTCAACGGAGAGTGTTGATTATATTGAATTTAGATGAATTAATTGTCCACAGTTTATTTTTTAAATATTTAGATACCTAAATCAATTATGTAAATTTCAATCTAAACATCTATAGATTTTATGTTCCACACAAAGCTCAAAATTACCGTAGGCAAAGATAAAGTAAGCATAATGGAAGCAGACTCAGAGGACAAATTACCGCTTACCGTAGGACATATCGTGACTCACACTTGATAGTTTCATTGAATGTAGTTGCCACTTAGCGCATATGGCATTGGGACGTTTCACATCTGAGGTCGTTGGGGTGAGTAGTTGTTGTTCGACGTTCTAGTTTCTCTCTAAGCCTTTATGCTTCTCCTGCTATAGAGATAATTCATCTGATCCTATTTTTTCTGTATTTTTGGAATTTTTGTCGTAATAGTTTGAATCTGCAGCAGTCTTTTGCCAGCTGTTGTTATTTCTTCCGATTCTCCTTTAAATTCTTTCAAAACGCCTGTAATTGTTTTCCAACTGCGATTATTAAAGTTAATGAAATTTGCCTATGAATACTTCATGACCAATTTTATTACAAAAATACTGTGAATAACCTTGAAAGTGTATATAAAACTACTTGAAGGTCTTGCTTAATTTTAAAATTAATAAATTACAATGATTTGAATAAGATTCTTACATTCCCAATAAATTAGTTGTGAATGTCGTTCTATCACCACTTTGTAATTAAGTCTGCTAGACTGCCTAAACAGACCTGGTAGACCCACCAGAAGTTTGGCCAGGCATTATTATCCTTCAAATGAGCCTTGCCTGCGCACTTTGACAAATAAAAATAGAAATTATTTTTACTTGCTACAAAAAATAAAATTATAGATACTTAATGTTTAAACAAACTTTCACTACTGCTCCCCCAACTCAGCAAACAACTCTGCCCACTAAATCCCAACACCCAATACGTTTTCCGTCCCAAGCATTCCTGTACCCAACAATTATATACAGTATCCAACTATACAAACAAATCCTTCGAAACCCGAAAATCCTGTATTGCCGCATTCATTGACGTAGAAAAGGCATTCGATAAAAACCATCATCCCATACTCCTCTCAAAAATAAATATTGTACTCAATGACAACAACCACAAATTACTGAAAAATTACCTTGAAAACCGCATGTTCACAGCCAAAATTAACTCCACCCACTACATACCCCACCCAATTACCGCGGGAGTCCCCCAAGGAAGCATCCTCACTCCCCTCCTGTTCAACGTATCTATCCATGACATACCTCAACTTCCCTCAATCAATAATGTATTTTTGCAGACATCACCCTATACCAAACCTCTTCCCTCGCCACAGGACTCCAAACTCTCCAAAGTGCCCTAAATCCCCTAGACTCATGGTCCAAACACTGGAGAGTCAATATCAACCTCTCCAAATCCTCTATCCTACCCTACAAAAAGAAAAATAAATCACCTATGTCTCACCCTTGACCGAAAATTATCCTGGAAAGTCCATATTAATAACCTCGACCCCAAAATTAACAATAAATTCAAAGCCCTATACCCTCTACTAAACAGAAACTCCCCACTCTCAATCAATACTAAACGACTAATATCTCTCTCCCTCATCCAACCCATTTGGTGCTACGCCTGCCCAATTCTGGGATTACACCGCCAAAATCCACTCAGGAAAGCTCAAAATGATCCAAAACAAAATCCTTCGCTCCATTACCAATGGTCCGTGGTTCCTAAGAAACTCTAAAATGCACAAAGACATCCAAATACTTACGAAAAACATAATAATCAACAAATCATTACCATCTAAAATGAAAACTACCCTAAATCACCGACGTCCGACCATAGAGTGCGAACATAGCCATCGCCCTCAAGCCGCCGTCTGAAACGCAAACTCGCAGCAGACCTCTCATACTTCCCCGCCAACACTCGGGCACTTCCTGACAAATCCTCTTCCCATCAAGCCATCTCATCTTTCACCCCAAACCCCTCAGAACTACTAATCAAGATCTCAAGGGTTGGAATGCCAGTGGACTCTCCACCTACACAAGCTTACGTGAATTATTTACCGTAATTTTTGTAAATACTTGTAAATTTATGAACAAAATTGTATAACAGGTAGATAAAAGTTTTTAATAATAATAAAAAAAAATTGCGGAGGAACTTGGAAACATAGTTGTCAATTGCGGCATCTTGATTTTTATAAAAAAAATTATCATATAATTTTACTTCGTTACAAAGTTCTTGTTTTTTAAAAAATGTTAAGCAATTTGGGATAGTTTTGTTGTACGAAGGCTGTATGTTTCATGCCAGAAAACTATGTAAAATAGAAATTAAATGCTATTGCAATATTAATTATCATTACCATTACTAGAACAGGTGTTTGAGAGCTGAAGCTTACCATGAATAGAATAGATACTAAGTTGACACACTCTTGATTCCTGTAAGTATCAGAAAGACTAACGTCTTTGTTGAGTGTTAGTAGATAGTAGACGTCCGTTGCGATTCTTTCGTCGAAGTAGTATCTCTGCAATAATAACAGTAGTATGAGTTCATTTGAAGGTCTAAATTAATTTTATTATTATTAAACCTGTTTGACATGTCTGACGGTTGAAATTAGAATGAATTTATGAGAGATTACAGATAATAGTATCTGATTTAAGACATTATACCAATCGATAAATTAAGATTTAATAATATTTATATGAAAACTATATAAGACTATAGAAAAACTTTGTTCTTATTCAGGGAAAAATCATTCACTGCATCTGCAGAAAGCCAGTACCGTAATACGGATGTGAGACATACTCAGAATCACATCGATTTAGAATAGGTAGCAATGTTTTAACCATGAAACCGATTAATGTTTGCAGAAAAAGGAACTATGTTTACAAAATATTAATATATAACTAATTCATGGTTTTAAGATCAATGTCTGCACTTAAACAGATGTGACTGAGACTAGAAACATCGATAACAATACCGTTGCTTGTTGATTGTGTAGGACGTTTACCACTTTGCAGATCCTGTTAATTAGGTCTGAACATACGCTGGTTTAATGTTTGGTTTCCGTTTGTTATTTTTCCACAGGTCCACCGGTAGTTCTGTTCGCTGGAGAGCTATCCAGTAAATTGCTGCCCATGCTTCCCACCACTCACTGCCCTGCTATTAACTAATTGCTATCCATAAATCGCCTTTGCTTAACGAGCCACTAAAGTAGGCCACGTGACCGGCCTCCAACAAGACTTTCTATTGCTGACATGGGATTCTTTTCTATTGAACCTATTTAAACAGAAAGCTAATGATACCGGAGGGAACCAGCACGTTCTTTCAAGCCTTTTGCACCCAAAGTTTAATGAGACTATTAGCGTAGATTATGATTAAATATGACTTTATTATTAAATTTTACTATTCAAATTTAATTAAGTGTAGCCATTAATCATTCTTAGCAGAGATAAACATATGTGTTGAGATAAAAATATAATTTGTTCCTTTAAATATTTTTTCATTTTACGGTTTTTCTAGAGTTTTCCCTGCATCACTTTTAGGCGAATTGCCGGGTAGGATCCTTAAACCATAGCCCGGGGGCCCTAGTTAACTCTTGCTACCTTCCTCTACCCTTTCCGCGTCCCCCCTATCAGATCCCTTCCTATGCTATTATAGGGGAGTTTCCACCAGTAGGATTACCCTCATGTAGCCTGTTACTCTAACCCCCCCTCCCTTCCGCATGAAGAAGCTGTCTGCAAGGGCTATTCTCTCGCATAAAGATCCTTGTAGGAGAGACAGGAAGGCGCTACCTTTGGGGATGCCTTTTCCTCTCTCCGTTTCTCGGCCTGTTTTGAGATGTGTATGTTCCGGGGTCACAGACCTTGGGCATACGGTAAAAGTTGTTCGTGTTTCCATTGGAACAGTCGGCCAGCTGCCTCCTAAACCGGTCAAGGCACGGCGAGGGCATAGCTGCGACCCCACAGCTAACCCCTCTCTCGCCATCGGAAGGGAGTGGGACAAGTACCAAATGCCCGACCTACCTGATGCTGGTTTTCTAGGGTTTGTCCTGCATTACTTTCAGGCGAATGCCGGGTAGGATCCTTAAACCATAGCCCGGGGGCCCTAGTTAAGCCTAGGCTACCTTCCTCAACCATTCCGCATCCACCCTTTCAAATCCCTTCCTTTGCTATAAAAGGGGAGATGCCACCATGTGGATTACGCTCATGTAGCCTGTTGCCATAAAAAAAGCATACCTTTGGGGATGCCTTCACATCTCTCTGGTTTTTGAACTAAGGCTCCCAGATGCCGAGGCACCTCGGCCCGTTTTGAGAGGTGAATGTTCCGGGGTCACAGACCTTGGGCATACGGTAAGAGTTATCCTCTTTTCCTATTGGAATAGTCGGCCAGCTACCTCCTAAACCGGTCAAGGCACGCGAGGGAGATGCTGCGACCCCACAGGAAACCCTTATCCCGCCATCGAAAGGGCGTGGGACAAGTACCCATTGGTTTGTCCTGAAACTTTTAGGCGAATGCCGGGTAGGATCCTTAAACTATATTCCGAGGGTCCTGGTTAACCCCTGGTTACCTTTTTCTACCCTTCCACATCCCCCCTTTCAAATCCCTTCCTATGTTATTAAGGGGAGTTGCCACCATGTGGTTTACCCTAAAGTTGCCTGTTGCTCTAAAAAAAACATGGAGGGGCTACCTTTGAGGATGCCTTTTCCTATCTACGTTTTTGAACTAAGGATCGCACAAACAGAGGCGGTGCGGGCTGTTTAGAGAGGTGTAGAGGTATTTTCTGGGGTTACAGACACTGGGCATACGTAAGAGTTGTTCACTGTTCCTATTGGAATCATCAGACAGCTGCTTCCTGCTCGAGGCAAGGTGAAAAGAATGCTGCGTCCCCACAGCCCGCCTGTCTCCCGCCATCGTAAGGGCGTGGGACAAGTACCCAATTCCCGACATGCCTGATGAATGTTTTTTAGAGTTTGTCCTGTACTGCATCACTTTTGGGCGAATGCCGGGTAGTATCCTTAAAATATAGCCCGGGGGTCCTAGTTAACTCTTGGTTCCATCCTCTACTCTTCCGCATCCCCCTTTCAAATTCCTCCTCTTAAAGGGGAGTTGCCGCCACGTGCATTACCGTCTTGTAGTCTGTTACCCTAAAAAAATTAGTTTGGTTTACAATATGTGGATTATTGAGGTAATAATATCATTGAGTTAGATCAAAAATTATAATTTTTTTACATTATTTGTTATTTAATATCTACCTGAATATAAAAAATATAAAATTCCAGTGACATATCTAGTGACATATTCTATTTAGTGTGTCTTAGTATCACCATAATGTCACGGCACATGTATA
The DNA here is from genome assembly GCA_037074705.1 of Zhengitettix transpicula. Classification (NCBI taxonomy): domain Eukaryota; kingdom Metazoa; phylum Arthropoda; class Insecta; order Orthoptera; family Tetrigidae; genus Zhengitettix; species Zhengitettix transpicula. The sequence continues at coordinate 203,279,503 of CM073591.1, forward strand.
TATCTTTACAATTATTCTAATATCTGTAGGGAATGTGTGTGCAGTAAGAGGATTCTACTGAATACATTTTTTTTACGGAAAAAAAAGTTTGTTGAAAATTCCCGTCTAACGATATTTGTTAAATTTATACTTTTATTCTATTACAAGTCTAAAAACTGTCTGCATGACATTTCATTCGCTGAGAGTCATATTATTAGATTAATATTCCATCCGTTTATCTGAGCGTAATTGGTATCTCATGTAATAAGAACATATTATTATATTTTGTACATCTCGTACAATAGGCTAATGACAGCCCCCACCCAAACAGATTTTTATATTAATAGTTGTCTGACTTCTTTTTTAATAAATATTAAAAACTCCAGCCTATTAGTTTTTATTTCCGTTGTTAATTACAGTCATTTAGGCCGAAACGTGAGTAAAAACTGTACGTTTGAGCTTTGTTAATCTAAAATTTCATTTAATAAATTGTAAAGTAATACTCTATAAATTATATTTAATCATAATTGTATTGAAAATTATCATGTATCTTAGACTTTGTTATCTTTAAATTTTCTATATATCTGAATTTAATTGTAATTGTACACCTGAAGAGGTTTCAGTCAGGGATGAATTGTTAAATATTATGTACCTGATGTTTATATTGTCACCAGTATTGAAATTCTTCGTTCAGGGAAAATCATTATAAGTTACATAAATGATAGTTGTCAAGTAAGTAGTAGTTATATAAAAAAATTTTATCATCTAAATGTTGTACGCGGTCCTTAATTCTTTAAATACAATGTTTGACAGATATTTTAAAACTACTTATGTATGCTTATTCATTTTTAAGTCTGCTCCGCTATTTAATATAGGGATTCGGGCAAACTCATAACTATATAAGTTGCAATATAAATTATTTGTAATTTCTCTCCGTTAAAAATAGTCATTTTACAATTTTATATATCATCTTTCACTGAAGTATTCACATGAAGGAAGCCTGTGGGAGAGACGGAGGGGACTGTCTTCGGGGATGCTTTCTGTCTCTCTAGTTTTTTTTTCATTTTGGTTCCCACAAGCTTAGGCAGTTTTGAGAGGTGCATGTTCCGTGGTCGAAGACCTTTGGAATCCGATAAGAGTTGTCCGCTATTCCGATCGGAATAATCGGCCAGCTGCCTCCTAAACTGGTCGAGGCATGGAGAAGGGGATGCTGCGACTCCACAGCAAACTCCACTCCCGTCATCGGAAGGGCGTTGGGAAAATATCAAATGCATGACGTACCTTATGCGGGTTTTTAGAGGGTTTACCGCATCACTTTTAGGCGAATTGCTGGGTGTGATCCTTAAACTACAACCCTGACGCTTTTCCCTTTTCGCATCCTGCTTTCAATAACCATCCTATGCTATCAGAAGGGAGCGTCCATTACGAAGATTACCCTATGAATATTTTACCTACACCCACACGCCTAACAGTATTACAATGACAGAAAAATTAGGAATTTGTATAAGTAAATACATACATAATTTTATTTGTTTCACGTATAGGCTGAAGAAGTGATAATTGAAAGAAATGTGCAGAAGATCCGTGATCTCATAATGAAGTAAAATAATAGTAGCCGGTTAAAAGGAAACTGTATCATATATATATACTTTGACACTATGATACTAGTCATACAATTATGTTTTGCAATGTTCTGTTTTACCGAATATTAGCTTAAGCCATTGTAGTTATGTTCCTATTTTTTTTTAGGTAGGAGGCTACATGAGGGTAATCCACATGGTGGCAACTCCCTTTTAATAGCATAGGAAGGGATTTGAAAGGGGGGATGCAGAAGGGTAGATGAAGGTAGCCAAGGGTTAACTAGGGCTCCCGGGCTATGGTTTAAGGATCCTACCCGGCAATTCGCCTAAAAGTGATGCAGGGAAAACCCTAGAAAAACCTGCATCAGGTAGGTCGGGCATTTGGTACTTGTCCCACGCAAATCCGATGGCGTGGGGTCGCAGTTTTCCCCTCGCCGTGCCTTGACCGGTTTAGTTTGTGTTATTTGTTATACATCTATGATTTGAATATAAATCGTGCAGTTAAGCGAATGTTTATCTACATCTCGTTTCTAATATTTGAGATAAATATTAAATTTCGTATTTAAGTCAAAGTTTATTTGTATCTATAGAATTATATAAGTATTTTATCGTGTAACGTTTTTATAATGCTTCGTGTTAAATGTTTTTTGTAGCATTCTGTACCTCTGATTGAAAATTTGCTTAACTGTAATTAAAAATTTAAATCGTCGTTGTAGACTAATTAAAATGTAATTTTTCATTTAAGTAATAGATTTATTACGTCCCAGACATACTCAAATTAAGAAAAAAACATTATAACATAATTTATTTTAATGGCACGACATAAGATCAATATAGGTTCAGATGAATGCGATTTACAGAACTACTTAGTTGCGCTAAATAGTTGGGCTGAAACATAAACTGACGATAAATAGTGGAAAAAACAAATCATTTACATGAAATAAATATTTGCAAATATAGTATTTATAATATAAATGGTGGGAAAATATCATAGGTAAACAGTTACAAATATTTATGAATCATTTCGAACTCAAATCTAGGGTGGATAAAACAAGTAATTTCTGCGTCTCGGAAAGCTTGGAAATCATTACATTTTGTAATGAAAATATTGAAAATGGGGAGTGGCAAATCAAAAGAACTTGCTTATAAATCTCTGGTCCGTCCCATACTAGAGTATGGTGCAATTTGTTCGGATAGGTATAGAAAACACCGCATAGAAGAATAGAGGGGGGCATCAAAATTTGTAATACGGGGATCTGGAACGGGCGAGAAAAGGTAGAGAAATTAGGATGTGAATCTTTGGCAACATGACGGAAGAAAGATAGACTTTGCGCCCTTTTTAATTCATACACGATCTTATCTTATCCGCTTTACTAAGCGTGAAAAGACATACAGAATAAGATCGAAAAACCAACTTACATTGGCAGAAGTGATCGCAAATTTGAAATGAAAACGAAACCGAAAAAAACAAACGTAGGGAAATTGTCATTCCTAAACAGATCAATAAGCGATCGTAACAATTTACCTGCAGCAATGTTCGAGGAGAATCTTCCAATAAGAAGGTTTAAGAATAATATCAATAAATTAGTGAAGTGAAGCGTATTTTTGTATTATGTAATTTTAATAAGATTAGGTCTGTATTATTCTTTAGTGAAGTGAAGTGTGAGGGCAGTGAACAAATTTTCAGGACAAATTTCTGAGACTTATTTTATTATTATTATTTTCTTCTTCTTTCAAAATAGTGTTATTTGTAATACTTTTGTTTACATATTCGTTTTAGACTGCCACCGGGAACGATCTTAATCGCAGTTGGTAATATACTGTAATGCCAATTAATTAGGCCATTAATTGTTTGGACATAAAATTTGAATTGTTTGATAAATCCATTATAGCGGTCTGATCGAACAAAGCGACAATGGTAAAGCGAACTCACTTGCGTTGTCGAAAAGTCAAAAACGGCGTATGCGCGCTCAAACTCGGGAGCACTAGGAGTTCAGTTCGCGGAAAAACATCGTGAGGAGCAGAACAAGTAATATAACTGTTGGTTGGTGTCAGAACATTTCAGAGGACGGAACAAATAATACTAGAGCAGAGACTAACCGTCGTTAAAGTATTATTAAACAAAGTTGTGAATTTAAGACAAAGTAAAACCATTCACGGAAGTATTACATCGTAAATATCGCTAAGTAAAAGCTGTTTACGTCTATAGCCAGCCAGGGAAGGAAGCGAGCAGTTTTTACGTATACAACCAGCCAGGAAAGTCTAAGAGAGAGTTTACGTCTATAGCCAGCCAAGAAGGCAAGCAGACATCAGATAGCTGGCATTCAGGAGGATCATCCGAGTTCCTGTGAGCCTATCAATTTTGACTTCAATAGTGTAAAATCTGTGAGTCGACTTTTAAAATCAGTGTATAATTTTGCTATAGTGTACTTACGAAACCAAAAAGAATGCTGGTACCAGCTGGACAGATGTAAGTAACAAAACCAAACTAATGAATAATTGTAAACGTAATTAAAAGATAGAGTCAGATTTCGTTCTCATTTAATTGTCAATCAAAGTTAATTTCTTTTCTTTTTAATTTCTTTCTATCGACATATTGTTCAGGTAAATTGTGAACTGTTCATTAATAAGATTTCAAATCAAATTTTTGTGTCCATTATCAAACCCAGTAGAGACCCTGAGAGAGAGAAATATCTCAAATTTTGTTGTAATTATCTTTATTGCCACAAAATAAATGAATATTATGTTTGTTAATCTTTGATTATTATTTAATTTAATTAACGTCTTACATTTAATTATTACAATACGTAGATAATTCTCAATCTGGAGGATTTAATGTACCAAATTAAGTACAAACAGTAGATGGACTACTTCTGTGTAAAAATAATTATTAACACAACATTCAACGAATGTTTATAGTTTGTCAATCTAAGACTAACAAGTTTTAGAATGTTTGCTAAGAGACATCGAGAAGATATACTGTCCGAGAGAAGAAATTGCGTGCGCCAGAATTGAAGAGGCTCTTTTACGAGGGACCAATTTGTATAGTCGTTTAAGAAGGGGTGATCTCTCAGCTGCCTAATCACCCGCTTGATAGCAGCTCTCGAAGTACGATGCCTGAAACAATTCGTTCAACCCCACCAAGGATTCTAGACGCATGCTGACACACCCTTCCTCAAAGTGTATTTAAAAACTTTAACTTGGAATATTATGAATATAAGCAGAACGAAGAGCGTTTCTATAAAGGATTTTCTATAATTTGACTGACAAAGATATAACAATTTTGTAAGTCTGTCAATATACGCCGTTAGTTTAGAACAAACTCAACGTGTATATTGTTTTCGATTTATAAAATCCAAAAAAACATTAGAATTAAAAACAATTATTAAATAGATGTATCTGTTTTACAGCTAACATTCATCATTCTAAACACCTTACTGTACAAAAAATTAAAATCTAACAATAATTATATACGAAAATTTTAAATAAATCCATTTCTTAAATTCTTGCTGTTTGTCGTTTTTCTTCGATTTTGGGTAACTGGAAGACGAAAACAGGATTCAGTGTAATGTGAATATCATTACTAAAGGCGATAAAACATGAAAGCTTTAATAACATGCAAAGGGGCCCGTGTATTTGAGTTATGTCCTAAAAACAGTAGTATTAACTTATTTTGTTACGTTTCGAATTAAATATAGCGTAATTTTTCAAAGAAGGTAACATAATTATTATATATTAATATTATCATATATTCATTAGTAATTAAAACTTGATTTCTAAATAATTCAAATTTAGTTGTTTAAATAATCAAGTGTTGAATTTATATATATATATATATATATATATATATAATTATCCTGAAAAATATATAAGTTACTCTGTTAAACGAATTGAGTACATTTAATTTCTTTCGAATCAATAAATATTATCTTAATTTTTAAGTTTATACATATCTAAGAAATAAAATTCACTGTATGTTTGTTTGTGTGTGGATGTTCCGCATACAAATCTGCACCCGAGGGGCATATTTGACCGGATTTTGTACACGTTTCTTCAAAACCGGAAATAAACACCGTGTGTGTAAGACACAACTACCACCCCTAGGGGAGGGCTGTACGGAGGTGTTAAATTTAATATTAACATTATTATTATAAACTACATAAGGACGTCAGACAGAAAGAGAATCTCTCCTTACAGGAAAATAGCATATATTCGTAAAGTTCACTGTTTTCACTCATTTCACATTTCACCACCATTACAATGTTAAGAAAGCGGCGAGAGTAGTTTTTTGAGTTGGCGTCGTTTAAGATATAATATTAAAAAAGTGCTAATATGTAGTAAGTATTACATTTAACCAATATATTTATAAAGACAGAATTTTTTTGGAGAGTCTTAGTTCAATTAAACTATAGACGGTCAGATTAAATAATTTTGTAATAAGACCAATAAGGTACTTTTTAATTTTTTTTTATAAAAATTTCAATGTTGAAGTTATCTGCCAGCCGATTTAATCTGGAGACGGCAAGAGTTAGGTGAAATGTTAAATGTTCATGTAGAAGTTGTTTAGAACCTCAAAATCTGCTCAAAATTATTATGTTATTTAGTTACTTGTGAAGTCTAGTTTTCATTCCAAATAATAACATTGTATCTTAACTTTTCATTTTATATTTTTTAATTTTGTACCAAATTTTCTATATATACAGTAGTAGTTTTCTTAGTGCAAGTACATTCTTTCTCTTCCATATTCCTTTATACGCAATTGAAATGCATCCTAATCTTTATCTACTTTGTTATCATTTTTATTTATGTATATTTTCTATTTATAATAAAACTTTTTACCTATTTTGCTTTGTTCTATTTCCTCATAAGATAACGAAAGGAAATAAATATATCTAAATACTCGAAGCATATTAAACAGTTTTATAGATTTATCCCGGATAATTAATACTGCTGTATAAAGAAATATGGCGATGTTAGTCTGTTCTAAGAAACAAAAGGCGATCATATTCTTGGTACTCTCCATCAAATAATTACAGATTTTCAGTGCGTTTAACTAATATTAAGACTTCTATAACCAACAATTTATCTCTAAGGTTAGATTGTATTATAGTTTAGATTAATGTTAGTTTTGTTGAATGAGTAAAAATGAAATTTTAAGCAATTTATTTGTCTAACAATCCGTGTATAAATAATTTGAAAAATATTTTGGTGAAAAGGAAAAATTGGTTTTGTTAATTAACTCTATTTAGAAAGGTTTCACCACAATTTTTCGTTATATTTGTCTATCCCGCTTTATATATATTCTCTACTTAACATCTTTGAATATTTATTTTGAGAATTTAAGGAACTTTAATGTATATCATAGGTTTTATCAATTACGATTAGATATTATAAATTTATGAAATTAGAAGTAAGAAACTATGTTGCTACCATCGATTTAGTCAGTTAAGAACAATGAATGTAGTATAATTATATAGTTTTACTGCAACGTGATTAGGGAAAATTAAGATTGTACTATCTAGAAGTTGATCAGCGTACTGCTATTATTTTACGAGAACTTTTAAGTAGGTGAATATGCCTATATATAAAATTATATTATACTTAATATATATTGTTTCAGATAAAAAATTATTAACACTATATTTCAAACACTTACTATCTTAAAATATCAAGTGGTATGTAGCCTAAATCTCGTTTTGTTTCACGTTGACATTTCGTATGAAGAAAAGAATATTCACTTTCACCAGTGAATGTGAAGGTCTTAAGCATTTTCCGATGGGTCCTAATGGAGGTGCCGATGTGTACGCTACACGTTCGCGGTTCTAACTTCATTGAGTTGAGCTGAAAAGCTTTTCCCTTGTTATCGACTTGCACTGAATTTGCAGGGCTTCCATAAGGTTACTGTCTTAAACCAGATTGAAGCCTGCGGAATTCCTAGGCTTAAGACAACTCTGGTTTCTGTATACATTTCGACAATGCAATGACAGAAAAGTAACAACATTTCTTTTTTATTATGTGTACTTTATCTCCAGGAACTTCATAACATACATTAAATGCAGTAATGTTTCCTGAATAATGTATTGTTTATTTTAATGTTACATACTACCATTATTATTATAATATAATAACATTATTTTAATCGGATGCTGGAGAAAGTGATACGTCAACTGAAGATTAAAGTATGTTACGTAATTTTGTTCCTCATAAGTTGGGAATATAGAATTATTTTATATTCATATTGTAATACATACCAATGTTGGTATTAATATATTTTTAAAATTGTTAAAGTAAAAATTTTGTTGCGTAAGATAAAGGCCATGCAATTGAAAGAATGTTTGAACAGTCGCTGCGTAGTGTGAGAGAAGTGGAGTGAGAACATTCTCAGATTTTTTTGTTTTGGTTACGTATATTTGGTCGGTCGGATTCAGGTGCAATAACTCAAATGGTTCACTACCGTCGCGTGAGAGACTTACAGTTTGTAATTTATCACAGTGGTATCCTCGTGCAGGAGGTGACATTGGTTAGTAAAAATTATCATTTGGTCGGTATTCGTCGAAGAGCGAGGTCGCGATGGGCCGACATTACCGTGGTCGGACATGGAGTTTTGTGGTGTTGAAAAGTAAAGTTATAACGTTTGTTTAAAGAGTCTATCTGCATTATTTGACTGAGAAAGAAACACTATTCGGCTAATTTTGTATGATTTAGAGATTTCAGCAGATGATGAAGTTTATTTCTGCTACTTTTGATGGTTATTATATGCGATCATTTAATAGACTTGTGCCGACTGGCACAATATATAGTGATATAAGTATTACTTTTATTATTATAATACTGGCCGATTTCACTGGAAAAATTATCTTGGCGATCATAATTACGAACTGATTTGAGGCGACGAGCGGAATCGTATAGCCTTTTGCTCTAAAAGGCTTCAATTGTGTTTGTTGTGAAAATGCCATTAAAATGATATTGCGAAATTAAAAGTTTTCATTTTGTTAAAATTTGTGGTTTGAGTAAATTTAGTTAAAGTATAATTGAAGATAGAGAAATATTGGTTTGATACATATTATTTTAAAATTGGTAAAATATCTTCTAATTGTTTCATAATTTTTGTACCGTCAAATTTCATTTAATTTTTTATTTGTATTTTGAAGAATAATTTATAGTGTAATATTTTTTAAGTTCAAGTGAACAATTTTCTGTAAATTTTATATTTACTTTCAAATATATACTTTTCTGAGGTCCGATAAAACGCCCTGGTATAAGAAATAAATAGTCGTGAAAATTATTACGTTAATTTATATGTAAAATTCATTTTTCTGTTTTTAGCCAAATATTCAAATATTAGATAAATCAAATTTTTCTTTCATATTTTCAATTCTTTCACTAAATGTTAATAATTGCTATTAAAATCTGATAACTTGAAAATTTCATTAGCTTGACTTAGTTAGTGCAAAGTAAATATTTCTTTAAATAATCATAAATTGTTAACTAAAGTAAAATTTAAATTCGTTTAAATTGTTCAAAGTTCATAAATAAATTGAATTGCTTGTCAAAGTTAAGTACAGAAAATAATTAAATACCTTCAAGTTGGTTATTACATTAATTGACCCTGAAAAGTGTATTAAATTAAATTTGTTTAATAAGTTCAAATTGAAACATTATATATATAGGACATAAATTTCATTAATATACACATTTATTTATACTAAAATGAACAATGAATTTAACGTATACAAAAATAACTTAATACATCAATTAATTAATAAATGAAACTCGTACTCACATAGCCATTTTGTGGGTCAGAATCATCCTTCCAATACATAGTCAATACTATTGTCTAACTATCTAAATACTGAAATTTTTTTACATTCTCATCTATCAAAGTAACACCGATCTTCCGATTTATTATTATTAATGTAAAATATACTTTCATTTTGGTGAATAAACCACATTACTACTGTTAAAAATTATTTAATTTTTTTTGCATATCGTAGTAGAGAAAATCACGTTTTATTGTGAAACATAGTAAATTTAGTTAAGGATCATAATCGTCATATCAACCATTTAAATGCCCCGCGATTCATGACTGCCGCAAGCTGTTTGGCAGTTCAATTAAGTCACGGAAATCACAACACAAAGCAAAACCATAAATAACACTCAATTAACAGGTCGTCGATAATTAATACAGTAGTGTTAAAGACGAAGTAATTCTCGCTCAACTTGAGTTATGGTGAAATAAAGTCGATTCAGCACAACTTATATAACACGCTTTATAAACAAAATTTACGAATACACGTCACTGTTATTCTATCTGGAAGGGATGTGGAGAGTCAGAAAGACAGAATAAAATATTTTATGAAAACTGAGTATGAATAAGCAAATTGCTTACGATGTATAGTTGTTAATAAAAAAATTCGAGGGTTACAAACCATTAATTGTTCATGAAGATCATGAATTCGTTTCATCTAGATCATAGATAAGTTAAAATATGTTTTAACTCATAACTAAAAATAATTTAAATATGTTAGAATTCATGCATTCATTGATAAATATAAAATACTAGCCGAGTGTCCGGCGTTGCTCGTGTATTATTTTCAATTAACTAGGATGAAGAATTGATTCGACACTAACCTGTTGGTAAATATTTCATTAATAGCGTCACTGTTTGAAACATTTACTCATTTGCGTTTATCTCCACGACCTAAACCCTCGACACTCAAATTAACCAGGATGACACTGATGGTACTTAAACAACAACTCAGGAATTCTCCTAGTGTAGAAGAAAAGCCTGTCTAAAAATCAAGCCCAATTAAACGTATGAAAAATACTCTCTAACTTAATATACATACAACCTTTAACCTAATAGAGACCAAATATATAGCTGGTACCATAAGAAAATAAAAATATATTAGGTATCTTAAGAGGATCAAAAGTACTCCAGGTAATTTTTTGTCCACCTTGTCCAACTCTACAATGAGAAACTTTCCTCAATCACTATAGTTACGGCGTGAATTAAACTCAGCGACTCCTATAATTCAGAAATCGATACCAATCTCTGTCTTTATTGCTATATTTTTACGTAAACCCCTTTCATTATCACCCGTACGGTAAGGTTAGATTAGATTTATTAGTTCCATTTGTCCTCATCTGAGGAAATAGGACAAGTTAAATATATATTACTTACAAATGTATGAATGAAATATATATAAATATTCTAGATGTTGAAGACTATTCATTAATAGTGATATGAAGAATTTAAAGTATACATATTTGAAATTACATGAAATAGGTTCCGGGAGAATAAAAGGAATACTACATATGTAAATACGTAGGGTGCTTCCCTTCGTTATAACACTATCAAATTCAGCGACCCCGAAAACGTTTTACTCGATTCTAATAAGGACCAGTTAGGAATTTTTCAAATGCCTCCCTCACTCTTAGAGGTTGTAGGTATGTCTTAATTCCTCGGTAGTTGTTCCTGGATCGTAAGTAACATGTGAATAAAGTTTGGTATAAATTTCTCTACGCATTTAAGATTGCACACGGAGATTTGTTTTACCTACTTCCACCCGTACTCCTAGGGGCTGAACTACATCTGAACCAGTATGCTACGTCAGAATTAAACTCGGTGATTTGCATAACCACAGATTAGACACCAATCTCGGTTGTTTCGCGTTATCCCCCCCCCCCCTTTCTTTGTGCTGCTGACTTCTCATGCTGTAAGAGGTTGAAATTGTACACTAAAAATATATGGAGAGAAACTATTAACCTCATCGACCCCGGAAACTAATTATGCAAAGCTAAAAACAACCAATATAGCATGTTTTTAAATTTCTTCTCCGTTCACCCCTTGGTAGTTGCCTAACGCTACGAAAGGCCGACAGAAACTTTTGCGGGCGTCCGCTCAACAACTTACTAAAGTTTTATTGCAACCAGATGAGACATAGGAGACATACATTAATTTTTATGTTAGAAATTCAAATAATTATGCCCCGTCCTAAGATGAAAGATGTTTTAACTTATATACATAAAAATAAATAAAAAATATTCAGAATTCATGCTTCAAGGAATTAAAAATATGAAAATAATACGTTGGGATAAATGTAGTTAACCCATAATTTAATATATTGTTTTATTATTTGAACCAGAGTTTTAACATAGAAAGTAATACAGACAAAACAGTTTATGACATATTATAATAGTCATGTGACGTATTAGCTAATATTTCATTAATTTTTCTGGAACTGCAGTATTACATTTGATTCATGAACTTATGCAACAATTAAATATCACTTGTATAAATCAAAGGTATACATTTATTTTCATAAGATTTTAATTTGCTTACAAGTGATAAGTATGATTTTCTATACTCATATTCCAGCGTAACTTTTGAAATTTTACCATTGTATTGCTTTGAAGGACGTTGTATAACGCCGCTGTTACGGGACAATTAAATATATAAATTGATAACTTTTTCCAAAATGTTATTCGGCTTTCGGTAAATGGTTGAGAGCGTTGTAGGATAGTTGGTATTCGAATAAATCGTCTCGAAAAATTGGAGACAATTAAGTAGACAAATCTCTGCTGTGTGACATTATTGTGGCTCGTAATAAATTTATGTTTCCTATAATAGCTCGTTTCAATGATTTGCTGTAACTGTATGTTGTACCAGTCCATTTATAAGTGCGTATGAGTTGTTTGAGGAGTTTTCACGTGTTCGGCGAGCTATTGATTTGGGCTTCTGTGCCTCCAGCAATATCGAATGGCACCATTCCATTGGATGGAGATTATGCCAAACATTCGAGAAAAACCGGCACAAAGATGACGAATTGCGTTCTGCACGAGGTAAGACGGGTATTTCCAGTAGGCCACTGAACATAAAGGACCAAGACGATTCAATCGAAAATGAAATTCATGAACGTGGACGCAAAATTACACGCAAATACGCACAAGTTGAGCAACGTTATTTATTGTTGTTGATATATTTACAAATTAAGGTTGATTTGTCATTTTCCGAAATATCGGAAATGAAGAAGTAATTACGTATGGGTTACTTGATAGGAAAGAGTAGAAATTAAATTATATTTTCTGTTAACTTAAGAGGTGAGTTGGATCAGTTCACAAAGTTGTCTACTTGTAACAATTCATTATGAGTCGTCACTCATTTTTTTTATTCGAATCGATCCATATTTATAGACCTATCCAAAATCAATTGATGTCTTTAAAAATACGTAATTATTGTTTTGACAAATTAGAAAATCTTAATAATTTTGTTCCATATAGTAAGATTGCCTTGCGAAGGGAACAAATTTTTAAATGACGGAAGATTTTCTCGCACTTAGGAGGCAGGTTTCGTGAGATACGTGAGACATGTTTCCAAATATATGTATCCAAATCTAATTAATTTTATATTACAATGATGTCCTTCTTCGTCTGTACGTATTGCTGTGAGCAATTTCTTCAAAAATTAATTTAACGAAAGAAAAATAAACAGAAAAGACTTTTTAAAATTATTATTGGGAGGCTTAGAGTAGAGTCAACAAAAATTGTTCTTTCGACTGTAAATGTTTAAAATTAAAACATTGTTATGAGGAATAGTCTTGGTCTGAGCAGTTTTGTATCGACTCTCTTTTTTAACCTTGTTAATCTTGTCTTTGTCCTTCTGTCTTTCACCACTATGTACATAATTGATATAATCTTGAGAAATGTTTCCGGTAGAGTATTATAATCCCCTAGGGTACTCCACAGGGTTTTGATTCCAGCAGCACTAAAATTGCACTTCTAGCTTGATCGAAAGTTAAGTTGAGATCTTTCTTTTCCGGTTTATATGAGTCTCTTGCCACTTATAGAGCTTCTTCCATCTTCAGGGATTTCTGCGTAGATGACATCTGTTTAGTTTTCTTCGTCAGGTTAATTATAGCAGGTTGTTCGAGTTTAGGAAAATCAGTGCTGTCCGATATGTCGATGATGTGACTAGAGAGAGCTTCGGAAGGTCTCTTTTTATTGACGATGGTTTTGGAAGAAACTTGAATTGGTAATGCTAATTGCTCTTCATTTGAATTAATTTTAGTTACTTCACTACTTCTATCATTTGAGATGAATCGGTAACCTGAGACGTCGGTAATGTCATTTGAGAGAGTTGCAGTAGGTCTCCTTTCGTTGGTGATGTTTTTGGAAGAAACTAGAATTGCTGTTACTTGCTGTGCAGTTGGATTATTTCCAGATTGGTCCTCTTCTACTATCATTGAGGATGTTTCTGTAGCATGAGATGTCGGGTTGCAATCTTTTGCATAGTGCCCCTTTCAGTTGCAGAGATAACATTATTATTCTCGGGAGTTCTGAAGAAGGTATTTTCATAGTACAGAAAGATCTACTCAGGTAGGGCGTGAACGAACTTTGGATCCATGAAGAAATATCTTCGAAATGACATGATATGGGAGAATATTTGGTCAGAGACATTAGTTTTGAGGCAGGTAATTTTTGATGATAAGCTTATCCCATGTCTGTTCTTTGACTATTAGTTCGCTTGGCAAAATAGGACATACATAAAGAAGTATCGACACTAATCTGGAAAAATTCTTACGCGTAGCAACAACGTCACTTTCACCGTATATTGAACTTCTTGCAAAAGAAAGGCAATCCCAAGTTTCTCATTAGTTAGAGTTGTAATACTATTTTATTATATGTAATACCAACACTACGAATAGTTTTATTTATGTAACTTCTCTTTTTTAAATCAATACTATTAGTATCAATTGTTTTTGTCCGAGACACACCATACAATTTTCTTTGTGGCCTCCTATAGGAAAAGGTTGCCCATCCCTGATGTACACCGTCTATTCTATTCTGTAAGTCTGCGTATAATTTTTCTTTCACTTCATCCTGCAATTCTTCAGATTGTGTATATGAATTTAATAATGTTTCTTTACTAAATTTCCTTTGATTCGTAATTTTCACAACCTTTCATTATATGATGAAAACCATATTACACGTTAAAACGTTCTCCATTTTAATAAAAGAAAATCCTATTCTAATTTATGCACTACTATGATAAACACCGCTGGTACCAGGTCACCTGCCATTCATAATTCTGTTGTAAAAATCTATTCTCCTAATTCTTGTAATTTTCCAGGTTGCAGGAAGATATTTGCATTGCATGATACAATTTGTAAAATATTATACTTATTCGTAACATAAGTGCTCGCATGTGTTAGAGTAGCGTTGTCCAACTTTTCGACTACTAGGAGCGCACCTGAACAGTAAGAAAGGGTGGGCAGGTGCACTACCTCATACTACTTTTACTACTACTTGTACTGCTGATAATAATAATTACAATAATAAGGAAAATACTCAAAATTCATTAGGTCTTCTAAAACAGTATAATTTTATTTAATCACGTAATTAATGTGAAATTTGACTATTCATGCTCGCACAATCTGGTGTGTAGCTGGTAGAAGCTGCTCTTAACACGTCATCTAAATGTGAGCCATTCAGGGAGGATCGGTATTAGTTTTTGATTATGTTCATTGATGAAAATGCAACTTCACAAAAATAAGTTGAACCAAAGCAAGAATAAATTTTGAGATCAACGCTACGCACAATGTAATATCCAGATATTTCCGCAGTTTACATCATAGGAGGATTCCATATGAAGTTCTATAATTTGCATTTCTAATACTTCAAGATTATACTGTCCGAATATTTCGCACACCCATTTCCCAAGTTCACAAACGTCAACTGAAGCGAATGTATTATTGATAAACATCACTAACTGGTTGAATAAATAGAAACTGGCTAAATCTATTGCCCAATTCGGGCACAAGTGTTTCAAGAATTTGGGAAAAAGATGAATGATCACTCTCACCGCTACTATCCTTTTCTACAATAGATTTCATATTTGGAAAGTGTGACGGGGATTTTCTGCTTAAACGTGTAATCCATACTTCAGTTTATTTTCAAATGCAATCGGTACCGTGCAAATAAAGAAAGGTTATTTCTACATGGAAATCCAGAAAAAAACATTTAATGGATATTTTTTTTTAATAGTAAAAATTGGCAAATTACTATTATACATATATGTTGGGCGCCAAGAAACGAGACGACGGGCGCCGCATTGGACAAGCCTTTCTTAGAGGGCTGTAAACTCACGGACCTATGCTCTGGGCCTGGATCGGCAACGGTTTTTACATGTGTATTATTTTTTTTCATATAAAATTTTGGTGGTGGGTCTCATAACGTCTGTTTTAGATTAAATATTATATCATATAGAGAATTACGAATTTATTGTTATCAAATATATATTTAAATCTTGAAAGAATAGTAATTAAAATTGTTTAATGGGCCACTAAAATGTTGCCAGTGGCTCATAGTTGCCGACCACTGCGAAGATTAACACGGTCATTTAACGTTCGAAACGTTGTTTTCTGTAAATACCTTCTTCTCGATACCACTTTCCTCCTACACACTAGATTTCTTTACTTACTATTTGTATACACAGGATGAAGCATAACTCCACCGACAAACTTTCAGAGTTTGTTCACGGATACATTCGGAGTATTTGGGTATAAGTGACCCACGGTCTCCGACGGTTTGTTATAGAGTAATAATGTAATTATGATTTATTCGGTTTTGTTACCGCGTTTACCCTTGTTCTGGGAAAATACCTTCACAACAGTGAAGTAGCCTGTAATATGCAATAACCAAAACAGAATAATCCAACAACCCTCAGACGTACACTCTTATCAGTGTGTTCAATCTGTTCTGTCAGTGTACAGCACAACACGTAACAAATACAGAACTGTTCCCTTACAGGTATTGTTCAAAATGTCCCCCCCCCCCATGATCACGGCAGAGTGAAGAGGGACGCATCATCGACTGCGATAATCATAGCAACCAGGCCCATGCGAGTATCGACCGGAGTCTCGTAAGCTAGGCTCTTCACATGTTCCGAGCAGAAGAAGTCCATTAGTATCATTTCTGGTGACCAAGCTGGCCTTGGAACGAGACTAATCGTGCAAACTGTACTTCAATGTGATTCCTAACATTGAGTACAATTTTTGTAGGCGGCCCGTCACGTTCAAAGCACATAATCTGTCGAGGTAAATCGTATATGAACTAAACTATTTTCAGTGCAATACAGATAAATTGTTAATTGGGGCAAGAAACGAAAACTGAATGCATTAACTCTGTAACGAGACGCCGGAAACTGTCGGTCCCTAATACCAAAATACTCATAAAGTAACCCTGAACAAGCTGTCGGTGGAGTTCTGGTTCATCGTGTATTTTCTCTTGAAACAAGACCCAACAATGACCAAATATTAAATTCATTATTGTTATTAAATTTCAATACGGTGCATAGTTAGGCAAATTAGTCGTAATATATTCTTTAGAATTTTGGAGCATACAAAATTACGCTCTGGAGATCCAACAAATTGAATGCATCTTTTTTTTGTTAGACATCAATTGGAAGTATGATCATATCACCATCACCCGTAACTATTAAAGTTTAACAGAACGAGAAATTTCTACTGCTATAATTTCTATAGTGGTCTTGTGTGGCTACTCATCACTTGAGTAGTTGACTCCTAGACTTGCATGACACTAGGACACACATGTGCTAGTTCCTATATTGTTTTAAGTAAAGATCCTGAGTTATTATGCAAAATTACAATTCAATGAAAAAATTAAATTTCACGATCAGTTAAGTTAGTTAGAAAATACAAACGATTAACGAAAATTGATTAATTGATCAATATAGTATTTATTTTCTTGTTTTTAGTGGAAAATAATAGAATTTTATAAAATGTATAGAGAAGAATATGGCCAAAAAGTATAGAAAATATTGCGATATTTGTAACAAATAATTCGAAATTCTTAGAGTTTGTTATGGTGGCATAAAGAAAATGACTAATGTGTTTGTCAGTTGGCATTCGTGTATGAAGACGAGCTGCAGACGGACGTGTGGGTTTCCTCAGACTAGGCCCATTGCCAGATATATTATTCAGGTCGATTGAGACCTCTCTGTTTTCATGGTGAGTTGTCTGATTGCCTGTTTTCAGTAAGTATTGGAAGGGGACAGAGGGTAGCGGTTTCCTGTGATTCGTTTCGTGACATGTTACAAAACTGCTTGTGCGGTCGTCGGCAGAGTGTGTTGTGATCTTGCACGTGGAGTTTACACGAAGTAGATACATGATACGGATATTGATTGGTTACAGTTTTAAAGACACGTCTGTAACTGATAAAATGGCGTTTGTGGTGTCGAGGTCAAAAATACCAAATTGTTGCCAAGTGATTGACGTGTGGTCTCGGGAGCGATGGGAACGATAGAAACAAGGTGAAATCGATTTGAATCGAGCTTTGTAATCTGCGTGATAATTACAATAGCAAACGATTGTCTGGATTTGTCAAATGCTGCGGATACTTCAAATTGCTCGGTTTTAATTAACTTGCGAGGATTTCTGTTCAATACAAATTCCCATATTATCATAATGAAAATGCATAGAAATAACTGTTAAGTAAATTACAATTAATTAATTTTTTGTATATACAGTTCAGTTTACGTATTATTATTCAACGTGTTTTAATAACATAATTTAATTATTTGCTGTGAATTCTTTCATAGAACTAGGAAAGTCAATGGGAAGGATGAGCATTAATACGGTAAAAAGCTTTTCCGTTGAACCCTTCAAGATGAAATATTTATCACTAAGCTGGGAGAAGCTTTTATCCGTTCTAGAAAGTCTAAATACAGTTCGAATTGGTGCGAAATGAAAATACAAGTCTTGTAACATGAGTTTTGCTTCTGTACGTCAAAATTAAATTGCATTGCATATATTTTAAATTAAATTGTTGGATAACGAAGTATTTCAAGTTTAGTCACAATATAAATGTATATATGAATATTTTATTTTAGTAAATATCGGTAAAACTACGTTTCATTCAAAAAAACATGTCAGTGTAGAATATTTAATATATTTTCAAAAGGAACA
This sequence comes from Zhengitettix transpicula, assembly GCA_037074705.1. NCBI lineage: Eukaryota > Metazoa > Arthropoda > Insecta > Orthoptera > Tetrigidae > Zhengitettix > Zhengitettix transpicula. Next base: position 203,298,050 of record CM073591.1, read on the forward strand.
TCTGTCAGTGAGAAAATAGATTTACATTGAGGGTTATCATTAATTTCCATTATTTCTCGGTTGAAAAAAAGTAGAATAAGTCACAACTAGAATAATTTCTGCGTAGTGTTCTTGCTCTCTTTTCTTTGCTTGTTTCAACGGGAGGTCATATCATGAAAGTCCAAAATGTCAAATCGATCAATGCTGTGCTAATATATAATTATTATTAAGAAATATACAATTAAATACTTACGATGGAGAAAATAACTCAGTGCAAAGTATAACCAGGATTTTAATGTAATATTTACATATCATGCATATAATTAATGTTTTAAATGAAGTGTAAACGCAACACTAGAAGCAGAGCAACAAACGCCGAATGCCTTATCGGGGCTGTACAACGAAAAATATGACCTTCGAAACTCGAGGCGGTATATGAAACGAGCAAAGAAAAGAGAGCATATAAAACTAAGCAGAACGTATTCTAGTTTTGAAATAGAATGGTATACATTGGTACACATTCAACACTTTTGTGAGCCAAATAATTTTAACTATTAAGGGACTGATCAAGATCGCAATAGCGAGGAAAGCGCTCCATTCAATTGAATTTTCCTACATCGTTTCATGCTTACGAAGTTTATTATTATAGTTCTTTAGATCAGGAAGTACACAATTCTGTGTTATTAATACTTCTCTGGAGAAAGCAAGGCTTGTCGACCTCAGAGATAAACGATTTCTAGTCGCACATCCTTTAACTATCAAGCAGATCCATTGTTTGGTTTACAAACTTTATAATATTACAAATACATACGATAGGTGGTGTTAGTATTTGCTAATCTTAAAAAAATGGTTATAACTCGATCTAAATCAGCACTAGAATGTAAGATTTTCTTGATTAAATATTTAAGTGCTCCTGGAGCAATTGCCACAGCTTGCGATGCCACAGCACATAAGTGAAAGAAAAGAACATATGTAAATAATTTTTGGTGTTTTGGTCAACATGTTTAATTAATGATGAGAGAGTAACCAACAGTACTACTCCTCAATTTCCCAGATAGTAAATTTATGTGGTGGCATCAGTTTAATTTGTCTTATATCAGACGACCCCGAAAGTCTATTGGATCTTGATAAATGTTTTCCACTCGTTTCATCTTAACGTAAAAATTATCGGGGTAGGCACTCAATACACTTCGTCACTCCTAGGGCGATTTTCAGTCGTCCCTTACACAGGATGAAAATTCAGACGTGTCCCCTACACATCACTAGTTTTATTTGTTTACGAGGTTAAGATTAATAATTGAATTATCTTTAAACTAAGACTGAATTACGAACATTAAAACCAGTGAAGTCGTAAATTTATTATCAGAAAATCTGGATTTAGACGAAAAATTCAAGCTCATCGTAGCATTTTCAATTTGAGCAATTAATAATCGCCGGTGATTAATTGACGAATTTCATAATGAAACGGAAAGTACACAGAATTATAATTACGTGATATTTTTTAAAAATGTTTATTTTTATACTCAAGAATACATGTTAAATTATCATAAATTGCAAAATTAACGCACAAAATTACAAATTTTTAATCGTTGAAGGATTAGTCCAGCTCATTTAAATGGTACTTTTTAATTTCGCATTAATTTGTATTTTTCATATGCATACGGGCTGTAATTAGGTCTTTATATAGAAACAGAGTGTCAGTATTGAAATGCATTTTTATATTTTCATAGTTTATACGTCGTGAATTTCTCAGCATTATTAAAATTCCTGTTATAGAAACGAAATTATTTTAAGTAATCCTTGAAAACAAAGGACGAATTCTTGCCATAGGTACTTACAAATTTAAAATTATAAGTATATAATTTGTTATTTTTATCTTTTAAATTTTATATTTTTTATTCCATCTACTAAAGTAAAGACATATCTGCCGTTCTGTTGAAAGTGCTTTGGAGTTTATCATATTTTTATTCAGTTTTTAATTGCGGAAGGTGCGTGAAACTGTCCTTGGCTCATGACGATTCAACAGATTCTTATCTCACTATATAATTTCAGTTCAAAAAAAGATTACACGCTTTGTTGGCTTCAAAATTGTGTCTTTGAGAGATTCTTCTTGATAGTCTCTGCACAAGCAATATAATGAAGAGAAATCTCTAATAAATGACAGATTATTATTAAAAACAGAATAGTCTCGATTTTGGTCAAATGATAAATAGTTTACTCCATTCATTTTTTAATAATAGGAAAACGAACCATCTCGAGAATGGAACTGCCATTCAAAGTTTCATACGATAATTATCATCAGTTCCCCAATAGATTTTACATTAAGAACATTAAGAACGAATATTTTAATAATACTAGTTTGTTATGATTAAAATGTTTTCCTTTCGCAAAATCAAATAAACTAAAATAATTAAGTCAGTGCAATTATTTGCGTGGAAGTAGTTTGTTCTTAGCATTAAATAATCATATTAATTATACGTAATATTGACATCACCAGAGGTATATGTCCATATATTAGTAGTCTTCTAGCGAAGAAGTTTAAATTTGAGGCAATAAAATTACTTTATACGATATCATACAAGAATTTTCTGGGATGAAAATGGTAGAAATCTGATTATAATATTACGCTAGTGTTGAAACGCGTTATATATTTTTAAGTGTCAGAATATAATATTGAGAGGCACTATGTTCATAAGTATTTGTCAACATGAACAGAGATTTGATATCAAATACGTTTTTCTGGAATACGTAACATCATAAAAATTAAAATGCGTATGTTCCGCACACAAATTTAAGCGCGTAAGTTAATTACAAATACATTTTGTACACATGATACTTACAATTCGGGAACAAACTGTGTGGGGATAAGACCTTAAGGTAGCGGAATTATTCTTCACTCCCTAAAGGCTCTTTTACTCTTTAAAACCTTCCTGGAGTAATTATTATACTTTCAGACTTTTTTTTAACGTGCAGTGATACTCGCGATGCCGGTTAAAGCCGAGTTTACAGACTGTGTGTAGTTTGCCAACATTTGTTCTCAACTTATGTTGCCAACAATGTTAGTGACAAAAAATGTTGATATTTGGTGTAAACGCACCTTAAGTAAAGTACTGCCCGCTCAAATTGGGGTTGAAAATGCGCAAGAGGACACACTTTGTGTTGAATTCGGAGTTTTGGAGTTCGCTGAGTTGGAAAGTGACAATACTCGTGCCAGTTAACACAACTCACCAACGCAGAAATGTGAGAGAGGGAGAAGAGGGTGGTAAAAGTGGTGCAAAATGGCCCAGTTAACTGTCGTTTCCATACTATTCAGTGTAGTTCAGATCATAAGTGTCGCTCTTGAGTCCGGTTAGATCTCGTGTGCGGTTAGTGGCAGTTTGAAAAATAGTTAACTATAAAATATTCTAAATTATCAGAGATTAGTATCCAATTAATTCCATTTCCGGCATAATTTAAATAAATATCCGGGAAATGACACACTCTCAGTAGTATAATAAATGATGATATCGAAATATGGCTAATATTTCAGTCAATTTTTTATATTTCACTGCGTAAGCGCAGGTATTAATACAATCAGACTATAGCATTTTGACATACGGGAATTTGTTTTATTCATGAATCTACCATTTTGGTTTCCAAAAAATTATATTCACTTAAGAGTAATCAAACACTCTGTGTGCATATATATTGTAATTATCGGATGAAGGTTAATTAAATAAATTAATTAAACAAAAAATTAATTAAAATTTGAATAATAGTTAGCCACACGTTGAAGACGCCAAATATGTTATAATTAATAAGGACTATTTATAATTAAATTTCCCCACGTTGATGAAGCCAATTATGTAATGATTAACAAGGAGATTTATTAAATTTGCCCCACGTTGTTGGGCCATTTATGCAATGATTAAAATGGTGGTCTTAATTAATAGGAATAATTAACAAAATTATTATGTATTTAAATATTTATTGTTGATAATTACACATTATAAACCCTGCTTTGCACGCCGAATTCCATCAATTTAACAAACAAGTATTTCAATTTTTTATTTTATTAATTCGTGACGTTCTATGGAAATAAAGCTTTATAATTTTACAATCAATTACGTTGAATTTCTCATTATCACAGGGTCACCACTGGGTTTGATAGGAAGAACAAATACAATGAACTAAAACATTAACAATAAAAACTCATTGAAGTTAACGGAATACAATATTAAATACAAAAGTAAAAGAAAACAAATGAAAAGGAAAACGCGAACGAAATCTGACTATCCTTTTAATTATTCTTTACAGTCATTAATAATTGTTTTGTACTTACGACAGTACTACTGGTACCAGTTCGGACTCTTGTATCTTGAAGTCAACACCCACTAAACAGGCCATTATACACTGATTCTACTCATTAGATTTTGAACTCACTGTAGTTGCTCTGGATCTCTGCTATGCTGGAACCTGGATCATCTCACCATCAGCCAGTTGCCGGACGTAGGTCTCCTCAAAGTCTCTCTATGCGAAATTAGTTCAGTTTGTGAAGCAAAACTTCTGCTTCCAAACTGCGATTTTTATAAGTTTCTCCGTCAAAACTGTTTACTTGCGTTTTATGTAAAATATTATCTCGCCGTTGGACTTACTAGATAGCCCTATTCATAATTCTGGATTCGCAGACTTTTAATGTTTCTAATTCTCTATGTTTACCGAACTGCCATGTCCCAGATCTCGACGCAGACTGAGTTCTCTAAGCGCGCGGTTTCCAGTCTCGATTGTTAAAAAAGAAAAACCCACCTTGATTGTCGTCTTTAACCACCCGTACCGCCAACAATTAAATTATATTAAAAACAATTAATAGCCTGTTTAATTGGTATTACAATATATATATATATACACGACGCAAGGAGGAAATTGTTTTACATGTAAAGCCAATATTTATGGTTTAATTTAACCGTCTCCAGATTGTATATTTGAAATCGGTCGTTACCATTATATGGATTTTATAAAAATGATAACTTTATTATTTTTTCAAAATATTACATGTTATTTATTCAAAAGTGTACAAACAAGAGTTTTATCGGTACTATTAAAGACTTCATAGGTCTCTGACTTAGGTGGACATTATCTTTTTAATCGAAGTAGTAGAGTCTCTAGCAAAATTTAGTAAAAGTCATTAGTGTGGGTCAACATGGATAATTGAATTCTATTGTAAGCCATTTCCATAGTGTCTGGTACTGTACTTACATAAAGGGTTAAGTGTATCACTGAGTTGCATACATACCAGGGTGCATATGTTATCAACCTTTGTGTGCTGTTTCGAGTCTATCACTGAGTTGCATACATAGGTTATCAACCTTAGTGATCTTAATTATAATTAATGTGACAGTTAGCAGCTGATGCCCATTCGTCAGATCAGATAGTTAGTCAGAGGAGTTTGTCAAATATTTTCTTGAGTGAGTAAAGTCGAATCCTTGTTCTCGTCAAATAGCTCATGGAAAATTTAACAAGATACTTCAAACTGTTGGCGGCAGTACCATTGTTTCCATTAAGTATCACGTTGTATGTTGGTCGTTTTCGGGAAAATTCGAGGAAGGAAGTTTGGTAACGTCCATCGTTTTGTCTACAGAAAGAGAATTGCAGTTTAATGTTGCTATAAGTATTTTGACAACTCTCTATTACAACTAAAAATATATTTCACCGAAACTACTTCCACCAATATATTGTAAAATACGAACAGAAGCCAGCGTGACAGAAATATATTAATTTAGTTTACATCGGTAAATATAAATTACATTCGTTAATGCATGAAACGTAAAAATAACCTATAATTTCGGAACAAGGTTAAGTTATTACAAAAAGTAGTCTAATGACTGTAATTTTATTAGCTAACTTATAAATAATTTATGTTTCTATATTCCATAACATCCAAATATATTATTGAAGGTTTGATTGATACAATTATGAGTGAGAATTAATAATATATTATTGTTCATAAAATATAGTTCCAAAACGGTGAACTGCCCGTAAGTCTTTTTTCATCTATTTATGCTTTTATCAGAAGGATCACTGTATGGATACAAAAGCAGTAAGGTCTTTCAGTATACCCTGTCCAGCTACACCTGCCACAGGCTTTAGCTTTCGGAAAGGCTTTTAGCGTTCCTCTGTTTCAGAGAGACGTTGAATTGAAAGCATCGAGGCTAGCTCCGAAATACTGGCCGTGCGAGGAAATTGAGTTGACGTTCAGGAATTGACAGGAAATCCGCTGATTAAATGGGACAGTATAAGAGTTTGCATGCCATTATAAAACTGTCAAAAATATCAAGAATATTATCAGAATTCTGTAACGGCACCTGAAGAGAATATATTCTTTATAGGTTGAACCGCGGTCATAATTATTATGGAACATATGTCCAGAAATTTATTAAAATATATGCTTGCCCTACACAGTAATATGAAAATGATAGAAAAATCATAGTTGATTTACGCTTAGATAATGACGCAAAAATTGAAATATGTGAGTGTAGATTAGAAATCCCAATACTGATGCATGAAATTGCGAGACGTATTCAAGCAATAAAAGATTATTAAAACACAACTCAAATTTTACTACAATAAATAGTTCTCGGATTTAACACGGGTTTCTTCGCCTAGAAGATGACGACAGTGCTTTCAGTCGTCGAAACGTTGCGTCTAAATATAAATATGCAAAACCCGTGTGAATTCCGAGAACTATTTATTGAATAACTTCACCGGGAAAGACTTCAATCTTTGATCAAATTTTACTATATTTTTCAAATGTATTGTTATTTTAATTAAAAAATCGGAACTCTTATATAAAGGGAAATATTTTGAAATTTATGCTTCGAAATGTTTTGGTACGGTTACGTCGATTGGATTGGCCAATACAGTCTTTGTTTTTTTTTATTATTTTATTTATCATTTTTCAGAAACATGCTACTTGAGGGTAATTAACTTTGTTGGCCACTTCGCTATAATAGTATAAGAAGAGATATAAATGGGGGATGACCTAGAGAAAATAAAGTATTACAGACTTAACTAGGGTTCATTTGCTTTAGGGTATTCCCCTACATGTAGTTCAAGGAAAACCTTAGAAATTCAGCATCAGGTTGGTCAATCTCTCTGTACTTGTTCCACGCCCTTCCACTTGTGGTTTACTGTAGAGCCGCAGCATTTACGACTTATTGGCTAGATGACATTCTTTTTTTGTCTGGCCAGCTGCTCCAACGAGAACGAAGAACAATTTTTATCCTGTGCCGTGTATCAAAAGTAACTAGAGTAATGGCTTATGGGAACCTTTAATCTGCTCTCGTTTAGAGAGAGAGAGAGTGAGAGGGAGTGTGTGTGAGAGAGATTGTGTGAGTGTGAGTGACAGAGTGAGAGTGACAGACTGAGAGTGAGAGTGACAGACTGAGAGTGAGAGTGACAGACTGAGAGTGAGAGTGAGAGTGAGAGAGTGAGAGTGAGAGTAAGAGAGTGAGAGAGTGAGAGTGAGAGAGTGAGAGTGAGAGAGTGAGAGAGTGAGAGTGAGAGAGTGAGAGTGAGAGAGTGAGAGAGTGTGAGAGTGAGAGAGTGAGAGAGTGTGAGAGTGAGAGAGTGAGAGAGTGAGAGAGTGAGAGAGTGAGAGAGTGAGAGAGTGAGAGAGTGAGAGAGTGAGAGAGTGAGAGTGAGAGAGTGAGAGAGAGAGAGAGAGAGAGAGTGAGAGAGAGAGTGAGAGAGAGAGAGTGAGAGAGGGAGTGAGAGAGAGTGAGAGAGAGAGAGTGTGTGTGTGAGAGAGAGAGTGTGAGAGAGAGAGAGTGTGTGAGAGAGAGTGAGAGTGAGAGAGAGTATCCCATCTTTGGGTTTCTTGATTTTGCTCTTTCCTTTTTCTTCTACCTTCTTCGTCCTGGTCCAATCAAGTATATGGACCACGGAAGTCCAAGGTCACACCCAGATTATTTTTACAGTGTACGCTTTACGAACTGTGAAAATCCAAAATGGACAAATTGTTTACGCTATGGTTTTTTTTTCATCATAATATTTTCTAGTGTATTGGTGTGCAATGAACTGTAAAAAAGTACTGTTATATTAATGTCTTAGTAAGACGCAACAATACTAACGAAAGGATTAGGTGCATACTATCGATGAAAGAAGACCACAGGCCTGGCTTCCACAATGGTAGTCAAAAGTACCACTTCAAACTTTCCCATTATTTAAATATAAATTATTAAATATTATATTTTATTATATTATAAATTTTATGAAATAATATCTCAAAAAAACAGTAAATGTGTACAGAAAAGTCTCGAGAACAACGAACCGTATGATTTTAAAGTCTAATATGAAAGCGTGCATTTGGTCACGTAGACCACTGAGTTATCGGTGACCGGCCGGGCGCAATGGGTTGCAGTGGTAGTGTACGGCTGCTACACGGCGCAAGGGTATCATTTCGGGATTCGGTCATTTGCCCGACACGCACTTGCCCGATGCACGTTTTCCCCACAACAATTTCCCGATTGACGTTTTCCTGACAGGTCACTTTCCCGAAAGGTGCGTTTCTACTAAATACTGCATAATATTAATACTGTAGAATATTTAACATGTCACTTATCACATTATACATTATTATTAATTTAAATCAACTTATTCATTAATGTGTGGAAGAATTTCAACGTAACTTGCAATATTCAATTACTGAGGATCCAGGAACAAACTGTGCAGGCTTAACATAAACCTAACGGGGTGTATTTTCAAAATATGCGATAAAGACCTATTTTGCCGCAGAATAGAGAGTTTACAGGGTCGTTCAGATCCACAATGTCATTCTAGACGTTTTCAGTGACTAATTTCATCCCCTTAAGTGATAGTGTACCACGTTTTGTTGAAATTGTTCCATGAATTAATGAATAACTTAATTTACAATCATAAAAATGTGTGATATGATGAGTAAAATATTAAGTGTTCTTCATTATTAATATTATGCTTTATTTCGTAAAAACGCTCCTTTCGGGAAAATGATCTGTTAGGAAACGTCAATTGGGATGTTTTCCTGATGGGCAAACGCCAATCGGGAAAACTTGCATCGGGTGTCTGTCGGGAATTTGTATTACCTTGTAATATAAGTATGACAGGGGGTATGTTCTTCTTCACACCACTAAACTATTTTCTCTGTACGATCTTTTACCGTGCGGTCAAAACCGTATAGCGCGAAAGTAGTCCTATTTTTTCTCGGGCCATGTTCGTGTCCTTTCAGGAAGGTTCCGTTTGGCATTGCTAGAGGCACATTGCCGTAATAGTCCGTATCCGCGATCCCCATTAAGTCGTTAGGCCACGTACTTTCCGGATCCCAGAACGTAATTTCCTTGGCCAGCGCAACTTTTCCTTTAAAGTGTACGCTGTGATTTGTAACCATGAGCTGAGCCACGTGTAGTGGAATAAATGGCAAAAAATAGTATATCCATTTGCAGTCGAAATCAATAATTAATTTTCACCACTGCCTAATATATTTGTAGTTATTCAGTAATAATTTCATTAGGTTTACATGGTACAGACTCTGCCATTACGCAGAAGTCTAAGCTAAATAAAGCGTAAGGTCTGTTTTAATGTAGACTTTTTGCAACACAAATGCTGGAAAATCATCTGCTTGGTGCAGATGAAAGGAGCTGTATCGGGTTGTTTGCTGCGGGGCTTCACCGTAATCTTTGCCGCAGTAGCTTCATTTTCGATTCGAGCTCATCGCTAAGAATACAGAAAATTACGCTGTATTTAGCCACATCAATTTTTGTTTGAAGACTCATCTACTTTCAACGTTCATTTATTAAACGAGACACAAAATTATTCCCTATTTTCGTTCTAATCATTATACCTCATGCGACTAAAAATATCATTTATACACAAGGAAGTGTAAATTAATTTGATCTAATTGTATAGTTGAGAAGTAACTGACGTTATCGAAGTACATTTGCACTTACTGTAATTTTACGACCGCTGTTCTCAATTTCCAACTGGAGTGATTTATGCATTTAGTAACAAAAGGAAGATTAAGCAATTATTATAACACATAGATGCTCATGGTTTTAAAGAATTTGAGATTTCGTAAGATATATTGTGAAGACGCCTACTGAGTCTACAATGTATCGTTACAGACAGTGAATACATTACATTTAGAATTATACAATTATGTGATATTAAAACTATTCTATATAATTCCTTTGAAGATAATAATACGATTTTTATGGCACAAGAAATTAATTTTTACTACCTCATAAATGCAGCTTGTATTACATTAAAGTTAATATTGCTATTACTTCAAAAAAGTAGAAAATCTTTTCCGTTATTTAAAAAATGATTTTATATTAACAAAACTGAAGTATCAACAGCTCCAGAAGTCAATTTATTAAATTTTCATTGCATAAAGCACAAATGATTCCTACGATGTGTGACGACAATTTCATTTAACAAGGTTTTCAACTTCATTCACTGACATTGCGCAATGTTTACAATTTTGAATATGTATGCGTTTTACGCGACATGTCGTTAATTCCTACAAACCGTATTGTTTTCTGGAAACACAGTTAGTTTTGCTTATACTGAATAAAGAATGTAACGAACTCCACTACAGAAAGGAAATATTAGGAATTTTTCAGTGAGTCGTACAAGAGACATACAGGTCGTTATTTTAAAAATATTAGTCTCAATCTTAGTCTTTGCTATAAAACTATCAAGATTGTTTTTGAATTGAAGTGCATTTATATGATAATCTGCTTAATATTCTCATGCTTAGTGACGTAATTAAAGTGATAATTATTATTTAATAAGTATTACATAAATGATGCCACACTATAATATTAGAAATATATCTTAATATATCGTCTAAACATTCACATATTTTATTTTATATATTTATAAAAGATAGTTATTAAATTGAAGTTTTAAAATATTTCATTTAAGCTTTCAATGCGTTTCGGAACTTTTTTTACTTTCATCACGGTTCAATAAGGTTATTAACGAAGTTACAAAAACGTATTGAATCTTCGGAAAAGTGTTAAATAAAATATTTTTAAAAGTTTGAAAATTCATTTAATTTACAATATTAATAAAACCAACGAAAATAAAAATATTATTTAGAAATGGTTCTGTTAAATTATTTGCGAATGAAAACACATGTTATTTACAGTTTTTAACATCCTGTTACTATTAAAACTCGTGCAGTATGTCGGTAACAAAAAAACTTAACCGTTTTCGACAAAGGATTTCACAAAGAGGATTAACACACAGTCCTAAGTGCTGAAAATCGACAAATGGTTTCCAAAATATTTATGGAAGGCCGGAGTCGGAACGCAATCCTGGAAAATCTACCTGTGCAACACCTGTGGGACAGAGGTGACACCTAGACCATGAAGTGGGTTTCAATGATCGGTACAGCTGATCCCCATTAGACCTAGAAACAGGATAGACTGTTGTCAAAACGGTTGGTTAAGGCTGTGTGAAGCATTTTAAAAGAAGATACAAGTTTTGGTTTGAGTAATAGGGAGAATTGGAGTTAAAAAAACTTGCAGTTGTAAAGTCAGTCGTAAATTCAGTTCGAGTAGCAGGACGGTGTATGGAGAAGTTTGGAGAGTCGGAAGGAGTTAGACAAACAAATTCGACGAATATGTCTGAGTTTTCACGCAGGGATCTGATTTCCGCCCAGGACTTTCGGTAGAAGAAACTATGACAGTCCGGCAAATCTCGTGCGCTTTGTTTTATTGTAAAATATTACTTGGGTTTAATGCTGCTAGTTCTGAATAGTTTCAACTTCTTATTTTATTATTTAGTATTTGTCTTAATTATGGTATGGTCACAGTAATGCTAGGACCCTGAGATTTATTATTAATACTATATTAAGCTAGGCTATAGTAAATAAGAAAGGAGATTAAATTTGTGTGTTTAATATTCATGTTATTTATTATCATTTTCTTGTATTTGCAAGACATTTTTTTTTCGTAATAAAATTTAATAAATATAACATGTTAGTTATATTTATAGATGTTATTATTCAGATTATTCAGATAAACCGAACCACCCAGTATAAAGGAAAATTAATATAGAAAAATATAACTCTTACAAATTGGCGTGGAACTTACGTGTTAACTATCCTAAAATGCTAAACGTCTCATTCAAAACAAAAATCTGCTAGATTTATACCGTTCATTTACGACATCCTGATGTTTTGACGGTAAGAATTTTTGTCTGTTTTGAAATGTCTGATGTGTGACGAATTTTATGAAGAAAAGCAACTCAATCATCAAACAATTCAATAATTTATATTTTATATTTCAAGATCACGAAAAAGAAATTTATTTTAAAATGAGTTTCTTTCTCTTGAACGGATTCATATGCACTTTCATGACTATATAATTCGATCTTTTTACTATTTATATTAAGTGATATAGAGATATGCCGTCCTGCTGTGGTGTAGTGGCCAGCATCATTGCAACACAGAGGTCCCGGGTTCGATTCCTGGCATGGGCATGGATGTTTGTGTTCGTCCTAGTCAAGAAAACTGGGGTTAAGGCTGTGGGAGAATCGACACTCTGACCAGGTGTCACTCCTAAATCCAGAATGTGTCATGTAAGATGACAGTCTGGCAGCCGTCTCGGTAGGCCAAGGCCCTTCATTGGCTGTCGAGCCAAGGAGTTAGTTAGATATAGAGATATATCAGCAGCTTCAACACCTTTCGCTATTCTTAAGCTTCCCGGAAACTACCAAAAAACTGATAATGCAGAATAATATTTTCTAAATATAATTTTAAATTTTACACTATCAACTTTATTTAAAATATTGATAACTTATTAAATTTTTAAAAAATTGTTCCAGATTATAACTGATCAACCATTAATTTAAAATATTTTAATTGCCTCGACTTTTCTTATCACATTGTTATGCCATCTTTACTATCATCTTCCGATAGCTAAAATACTGCACAATTCTCCAAGATTATATTTTAATGGAATTAAATTTTTAAAAAAAGTGGTGGAAAGGCATTTAACAGTTTGTGTAGGTACATAAATTTGAAGGATGTGCCAACGATATTTTTAAGAAAAAAAATACACATATATTTCTCGTAATGAGGAAAACAAAATACTCACGCTGGAACAATTTTGGATGTGTCGACATTAAATTGAGACTATTGGTATTGTGCAGCGGATATAAAATGCCTGAGTATTAATATTTAACATTTTACTTTCAATGCTCTAGTGTTTCCTCTCAGGTCGGAACGCGTATCATTTTCCAGTCAGCGCGGGTCATATTATTTATTCATTCTGTAATAAATCTAATAAAAAAAACCTTCTAAGTCAACGTTGGTGGTAACAAATATGAAACAGAACACCAAATATTTCTGACGAATTAGTCTGATTAAGAAACAGGAACCGTAGAAAGTCGTTAGTTTCAGTTAATGTGAATAGGACTAATATTAGCAAACTATTTTTATTTCCAATACATTCTCATTCTTTCTTTTCTGATTGTAAAGATAGTACTTCATTTTGTTTCTTATTATCACAATAAAATGGCATGTAATAATATTTTTAGAAAAATTTCCATGATCGGACATAATAGTGTAAATATTTCTTACCAATTTTACCAGTTTTCAAAAGTTTTCAGTATGGAGAGTCTAGTTTTTAAATCATTGACTAATTGAATTCGTAACAGGTCCTAACAAGAGTGCGTGAATAACGAGTTAAATCCCTAAAGCCGATTAAAGTACACGTTTCATAAAAAGTTTGCAACAAAAAAGGAAAATATTTTAGATTGAATATGTGAGCCAGTTTTTATAATTTCTACGCCATTTAGAATTGCATATTGAAAAACTACGATCATCCCCGCATTCAAATATGAATAACATTTTTACTTCAACACGAGAAATATCAGAATCATTCTCATTTTGTTTTAATCAACATTCACATGTTGTGTATTCATTTCAAGCTTCACCTTGATTGTTGTGTAAAACGTTCTCCGTTTTATTTAGGTGTCGGTGAAGTTGAAATAGGTGAAGGAGGCATCGAGTTCTGCGCCGTGAGAAATCGATATTCTACGTTTGTACTCGGGTTTGGTATTGGTTCTTCTGTAATCGGATTGAGAGCAGTGGAATCCAAATAAAAATTCGTTATGTCCAAAGTGTTTCTCTTTATTTCTTAGCATTTATTTATTTAAATTCTTATGCAGCCGCTCCATATAACTGTTAAACTTTTTCAGAAATATAAAAAAGTGTTAAGAAATCTAATGAATGAATTCAAAACACAGAAATACGTACGTGTATGTTCATAAGAATTAAAATTTTGAATCACACGAACCTGAAGTATCTAATTTTAATGGAAAGTGATTAGACGAATATTTTTAAATTATTTAAGGAACAGAAAGTAAGAAATGGTCTAAATTAAGACACGAAATAAAAACATTTTAAGATAGTTTTCATAAAAACTTTCACTCTAGGTAATATAACCCATTTTTAAACAGTCTTGTTTGCGCATAAAAACAAAATATAGCTTCATAATACATTTAAAATTACCAAAAACCTATAATTATTTAATTTTTCTAGATTATATTTCTTTAATTTTATAATTAAAATATGTCACAATATTTTACTGATTAATAATAATTATCAACAATTCATAGATATTAACATCTAAACAATAGTTGATTATTATCCGAACTTCTTAGCTTATTTTCCGAAGCCAACCCAATACGAAAACTGTTCTTTAGTGGATTTGAATGAGTTATTTATATTATATAAAAAATGTTGAGAGAGTGAAATTGTGGATTAAATTGAACGACTTACAATGAAAAAAACTTGTAAAACTTCGGTTACATGAACTTTTCAAAATCGTATAATGTTTTATTTGTTAAATTTTCTTATGCCAATAATTATATACTAACATTTGGCCAATTTAATTGGACCCATTTCACCCCAGTACGGCTGAAGATAACTAAAGCAAAGATATATTTTTAAATAGTAACGCATGCCAGAGATTCCGTAGCATAAGCCAACCATATATTAATGCTTATTGAATTAAATAATTTTTATGTGCAACATTTTAGACAAATATTTTATTCTTATTGGATTATTTTCTAAAATAGATGTATTTTCAAAATCAATCATGTAGTTTAATTCTTAGCATTATTTAGTTATGTAGCTAAATCCTAATTTGTAAATCTAAAATTTTCTTTATCTTATCTTATTCTAGTAATCGAATACCATTTAGTCTATTGATTCTATTCCATATCTTTATTAAAACTTAGAAATTGAACTGAATTGTTCCTCACATCAAATAAGAGAATATTTCCTGGAGAAAGATTGCCTATTCAGTGATTTTTTAATTCTAGACTTTCATTGTTGCGAAGTAGCCGGGTAACATGCACCGGAAGTATCAATGAGGATTTAACAGTTCTTGATTTGTGAAGTGAAATATATCCTACTGTCCTTCACTGTCTTTCAAAGTCTTAAGTTTCCAAGCTTTACTCAAACTACGTTTTAGAGTAACAGGATATATGGTAACCACTTGCTGGAACTCCACTTTAATAGAATAGGAAGAGATTTGAAACGGGGGTTGCGGAAGGGTAGAGGAAGGTAGCCATGGGTTAAATAAGGTTCCCGGGCTATGTTTTATGGATCCTATCCGGCGTACGTATAAACTGTTGCTAGACAAACCCTAGATAACTTGCATCAGGTATGTTGGACACTATTTACTGGTCCCACGTGGCGGGAGAGGGGACACAGCATTACTTTCTCCATGCCTCGACCAGTTTAGGGGGCAGCTGACCGACTGTTCCAATGGGAGTAGATGAAAACGCTTGCCGAGTGCCCTAGGTCTGTATTCTGGAACATACACCTCTCAAAAGAGATCGAGGTGCGTCGTCTTAAGGGAACCTTAGTTAAAAAGCAAAGAGAGAAGGCCAAAGGCTCTGAGGAAACGTTCACCTGCGAGAGCGAATTACGGCTTCCACAGGCTTCCTTCCAAACTACGTTGATATTGCGTCGAATTTCAAATTGTTACAAAAGACACTTTTCGGTGAGACATATTTTAGTGTGTCACCCCGGGCATTGAACAGTGTTTCCAGTCCTTGTCTTAAAACATACATCTTGGACACTGTTAATAGAGAAAATCTTCGAATACTTTACTCCAGGTAAACAATCAGACACATAATCCCATCTTTTTAGGTAGCAAGTGCGCGGGTTCGTGAGTTGAGTGTACTGTGTGATTGATGCTCTTAGACCGTAAAGACAAGCAGTTATTTTTTCAAAGTTGGAAAGTCAGTCTATCACTCGTTGCTGTGCCATTTTTCCCCACGTCTTCTTTGTCTACCAAAGGCGTCCTTTCTGCTCCCTGTGGAGACGGATGCGTTCGACTCTGGTCGACCGATGAACAAAACAACCGGCAAATTTCTGAAACAAATTACGCGCTGTTTGCACCAGTCTGAGTCCGATTAATTATACCCACTATGGCTGAGTAAACTCTCTCAAACTATACCAGAACCAAGCCTGCAGCAGACGTACGCCTACCTGAACGCCGTGATGATCCAATTGCATAATGCATGGACAGAATTGTAACAACACTTGATTGGGCAGTGGCAGTACGGATGGAAAACATGTGTGAATTTGTTATTGTTACAAGTTTTGTTATATGTACTGTAAGCGAACGAACCGCCATTGACCTGATTTTGAAGACGTTTAACGTGAATAACATAGTTACATCTATAGAGACTGACCGAATGAAGAGAACAATTAAAAGGTGATACGGTTCGATTCCAACAGATAAAATATTATCGAATATCGAAGTTTTATCATGAACTGAAAACGCTCATTAAAAAGCGGAAAACTGGAAGAGCAAGCGTGAAGAGTATGATAACAATGGATCATGTATTTCATTGTTCTGTAACTGAAGATGAAGAGCAATAACTGATTAATTTAAGTGACACAATACTTATTTGCGAGTCACAATATCAGTCACGTGTATGAGATTTGAATTGATTATAGACCACGTCGATCGTGCGACGTCACGACTGCTACAGAAATGTTTTGAAAATCCAAACATTATTTATCTTCAAATTTTCGTAAGTTTTTCTCAGAAGAGCGTGACAACTATGCATAAATTGTTACGCTCTGGGGAACCCCCAGCTGCTGAGAGAAAGGGGCGTATTCATGAATGCAAACTGCTGCCGGTCTCCAGCTGCGATCGCCGATGATAGCGACGTAACGTCGTCGGTTTGACATTTTTGCTCTTCCCGCGTCCTTTAACTTGGTCCTGGAGGACTCAGGACTCGAGGAGATTAATGAAGGCCTGCAGAGCCGACTTTATTTACCCTCTCCGCTCTCTACCCTCTACAGGAATAAGCTCAATCTCGCAGATTAATGGCTGTAGAGCAGCTCCTTCTTGGCTGATTGAGGAAGGGAAGAAATAATTTCCTCTCGAACGCCAAAGTTGCGGATCAGGTATACCAGTTGCAACACAAAATCGTCTCTAGCGCTTCGTCCTTGGCCAACGGAGGATTTTTACAACAAAGCTCAGAATAAGTGAAATTAAACCGATTCCAGTCGTTTTTATCTTCTTTCCTCAATTCAATATTCTGTAGATTCATGTGAAGCAGTGTGTGCTAAATCCTTTTTCATGCTCCAGGAAGCCACGCACCACTTTCTGGATATTCTATAACGCAGAGCAGTAGATAAATTTTTAAGATGATGCAACAGTTTTACGAAATATAATGTGTTTGAGACAGGTATCATATTAGAAGAATTAATCGTATCGAGCTTATAATCAATGATTTTTTTACCGGTGTATATGCTGAATAAGTCGTTCTTCAGTTTCCACCAGGGTCAAAGAAAGCTAAACTATGACATTTCTATTGCAGACCTTTTTCAAGTGAAACACTTGACTTCACTGTTGCGTGGCTTAAGTTTCCTTTCTATCGAACTTATCATTGTTATACTTCTAGAATCACAATTTTCGAGACACATGTACAGAGAGGCGATACTTTAAGAGGGATTGCATAGTAAGGGGGCGGTATGAACAGTGGTTTTCTACGTATTGTATGTTGAAAAATGCTACTGATGAGATTGCAGAGAATCTTGACTGCAGTACAGAGTTTTCTGCCGAAACTGAACCAGGAAAGTGTAAATTTGACTATAAAGATGTTCTCAATTAATCCCTACAAAAAATCTGTTTCAATAATATTATGGAAGTGAACCTTAATTAAAATAAACAAATCAGCAAATACAGTCAGTATAATTTAAATTTAATACAATTAAATCAGAGAATTACAATTCATTATATTGAAAGGAAAGTATTACGACGTTTCGACCCAATGTTGGCACCTCATCCGTGCTATATTAATAAAAAAACGGAGATGTACATTTTATCCATGCAATAGATATGAGGGTAGTTAATAAGCTTGCAACCCGCTAATTGAATTTTTACACCTCATTGACTCAAAATAAGCTTCAACAAGCTCATGAAGAGCTTTTGTTTTGTTATATATATTTAACTTAGGCCTATTTTTTTTATTGTTTTGAGAGTGACAATTTAAATTATGGTAATCCACGTAAGAACAGCTCTCCTTTCATTGGATAATAATAGATTTAAAAGGGGGAATGCGGAATGGAGAGCAAGGTAGCCATGGGCTATCTAAGGACCGCATGCTGTAGTTTAATTTGCCCCTAGACGATCAATATTATCGTCAATTATATTGCGCAATATCGCCAACAGACGATACAATAATTTTCATATTGACAATAAATATCCTACCCTTTTTATTGACTCAATATATTGTGTAATAATTCATTATGATACACAAATCGTCTATATTATTGTGCAATATCAATTATTTTGTAATATATTGACGATAAAAGTGATGTAGGACGACAAAGCCTAGAAAACCTCTATCAGGTAGGTCGGGTTGTAGGAAGTTGTCCCATGCCCTTCCAATGACTGGAGCGGGGTTTGCTGTGGGGCGCAGAATTTATAAGTCCGTGTGTCGACTTCGCCTGGAGACAACTGTTCCAATAAGAATAGTTCACAACTCTTACCGTATGACCAAGGTCCGCAACCCTCTCAAAACTGACCGTGGTGTCTCGGCTTCTCCTATTATCCAGGAAGGTTCCACCTGCGACAGATGAATCTGTTAGAAACCAGGTCCGACAAATGATTCGGGTAAAGTTAGGGCACTATTATGAAGTGCGGAACGTAATACGCAAAAAACTAGTTATTTGGTGTACGGAAGCGGCTTCAAGGTCCGTGAAAAATTCATCCGTGGATATGATGATAGGTTATTTTAAATTAAAGTTCTAATTCTCCGTGTTAAAGGTCGAATCTCTTCCAAGAAACTCAGGATGAAGAGTTTTTTTTGCTACAAATTCTATTACTCAGAAGGGATTGGAAACTATAGTAGACTTGGAAACCTTATTTTAGGTTGAAATTAGGCTGTTGAAAAAATATGCAAAAAAAATATACAGTTTTAATTATATACGTATTTTTCATCCTTTCAGAAGAATTGTTGTAAATTAATTTAAAATGAGAACATAATAATATTCTGCGGTATAAATTTATTTATTATTTAAGTGTGTGGTTTTTCCTGAAATAAAGATATAATTAGTATTTAATAACAATTTTTCTACGAATTTATAAGATATTGAGTGATTGCAAAAAAAATATGAAATATTTTAAAATTCTCGTTATGTGAAACCAGTGTAAGAACATTGTATTTAATTAAGGTTCATAGTTTGGCGGCGTGCCATCTGGATATCCGGACGCAAAGCAAACGAGACGAAAATTTTTATGCAATATGTTGAAATACAGCTTCAACTGTACTCGAGTTGAAGCGAATATACCTTCTCATTACACAATTTTTGTTCTCCTGTACATCTAAATTGATGTTACAATTAAAGTTCTGTTTGTCTCACGTGGAACAAAACGGAAAAGCCACCGGACCCTATGATTAGCGCACGGATTTCCGACAACGAAACGTTAATAAAATTTGTTTTCCTGAAGTGGCGGTAACAAAGGAAAGGAGGACAATTAAATTGTAACTTGAAATTTCATTACCAAAATTAAATTGTTTATCATACAAGGCATGCGATATAACTGGTTATTAAATAAAAAAACACTTTTGAGATATTAATACGTAAACATTCGAGAAAGTAATAAAACTTACTTAGACATTGCTGTCTCCATAAATGTTCTAGTCATAAACCAGTAAAATAAATTAGAAATAATATCGCTTCATATTTGTAGATAAATACATTTATATTGGTCGGAAGTTGTTTGCTTGAAAATTTATTTATATATATAACAACCAATTTTAAATCAGAAAAAAAATTAGGTATGAAAAATTAAACTACGTTTCGTCGCTAATTTTGCGATCTCTTCAGGTTGATGTTTTACACTACAAAACCAAACCAAACAACTACAATGATGAACATAAAATTTTTAAGTAAAATTTAGCAAAAAACAAACAATATAAATGTAGGTGGACTTACAAATTTTGACTGCCATGACCGAAATATACAATTGAAAATGAAAACGACCAGTAAACACTAAGTTGCATTGTTGAGTGCGGTTTTAAATGGAAACAATTTAAAATATAAAATTATAAATTAAATATTACAAAAGCAAAGTGTCATAAATAATGTTCAAATTTTTAGTTTCATTTTTTATATTGATAGCATTCTACATCCCAAATTGATACAGTGCACCAATCTTTTTTATTATTCTTTAGGCAAATATGTTTTGACAAAACAGAATAATTTTGAATGTTACTATTTGTATTATTTTTATGTTCCAAGCGATCATTAAAACCTAGGTTCAAAGAACACTACTAAAGTTTATATTGTTGTTGTAATGGTCATGTGGGTTTTCCAATTTGAAACTACCATCCGCCAGCTAGAGAGAAAATGGCGGACATTCTAAAATCTGGATATTGTACTCTTTTTACACCGATTTGATGAAACTTTATGCCATTATACTAAGTGGCATCCACCACCACCATAATATGACGGGATAGATTTGAGTTTACACATTCGATTTTTGGATTCGTAAGAATGTTATTAGCAATATCAAATACAAATTTAGGGACGAAACGTAGAGTTTTTCTGTTTTTGTATTTATATCCTTGTCAATGTAACCACTGAAGTGAATGTTTGGTATTAAACTTGTTCTTACTTATATTGTAATGATTAACTTGATCGATTAAATTAAATAAATTTGCCCCACGTTGTTGGGCCAAAATGTAATGATTAACTGAAACGATTAAATTAAATAAATTTGATTAATTAAAAAAAACAATTTTATTCATCAAAGATACAAATTATCAGCCTCACTTTGCACATTTAATTTCCTCAAATTCACAAACCATATTTTATATATATATTTTTTATTTGTGGCTTTCTAGGAAAATACAACTTTATAATTTTACAACAATTTAATCTAATTTACTCTTTCTCTCAGGGTATTTACTGGGCTTGATAGTAAGAACAAACAAATTTAATAAACTAATTAACAAATCAAAATTGAAATGAACGGAATATAAATTATAAACTCACTAAGATAACGAAATCTGACTTATACCTTTAATCCTCGTTTACAGGCTTTAAATAATATTTTTTGTACTCACGAATGTCTTTCTGGTACCAGATCTGATTCTTGGAGCTTGAGGTCACAAATCACTAAAAAGGCCTTTATTCATTGATTCTACACATTATTTTTAATAAACACGGTCGTAGTTCTCGTTGTGATTCCAAATGGAATTTTCTGATCAGCCGCTCCCTCGGTCAGCTCTCAGACGTACGTCTCCTCGATGCACTTTATGCGAAATTATATTTCGCATCTGTGTGGTGCAAACCTTTTGCTTCCGCTTTGCGATTTTATATCATGAGTCTCTCCGTCAAGAACTATTTACTTGTGTTTCAACTATCGCCGACAAAGAGCCGTGATTGTTGCTTTCAAGAAATGTATTGCTAACAATCCAATTATATTAAAACAATTAATGGCCTCTAATTAGTATTACAATATATATATATATATAGGATCATTGGCTTACAAGCATAGTCAAAAAGCAATGTTCATATTGAGGACGAAAATATTTGAAATTTATCTGATAAATCCAAATAATCAAATTGACTCATTAATAAACATATCTTTATGTAAATCAAGACTCATTTTTCATTGAAAACTAACTCCGGAGTCTTTATGAATGATGTATTTTTTAATTATTCACGAATCAAATTGAAAAACTGATTTTTTTCTCATACTGAAACATGTTATTGAACTCGTTTTTATTTAAAAAGTATGAAATAATAATGCATCGGTCATTAACTTTGTTTTAACAACTTTGAAGATGAGCAATATTACATCAGAATTATTTGAAAAAATAATTGATAAGCATTTAACATGATTAAAATTACAATTAACATAATTAATGTTTTTATATATCCGAGACAGGTAATAAAAGGCGTGAGTTAATATGTGCGATGTTTTTAGAAGAAATTCTGAAATGAAAATGAAATAAATAATGGTGAACTGACAGGAAATCATCTCAGATACACACACACACACACACACATAGATTATATATATATATATATATATATATATATATATATATATATATATATATATATATATATATATATGAATGAAATATTCAAGTATTGTCTAGAGTATTGTATTGCGTATGGTTTTAACGGCTGTTTGTGACGATGAATTAAATGAATTGCTGGGTGATGGGAGTGGACGCCAACAGCGTTGCCACCCTCATCGGAGTAAACTGTCCCAGTGGGAATGTTAATCACCTCATTGTTCTAGACAATCACGCTTCTGAAAATGCAGAATATGACGCGAATAATCCATATGATCCATATTTCACCCAGCAAATAAACCACACAGAAAGATCAATGAACTAAGTAGCAGTAAGTGTACAATACGTGCGCAGTGTCTTATAAAAGAGGTGATTGATTTTAAGGACATTCGGCGTTATTCGAAAATTATAACCTAATCCAGAGTCTGTTAATATATTTAACTATATGATTGATTATTAAACTTTCTGCTAATAGGGTTCTAAAATATATTCAGAAATTTATGCTTTATGTACATAGCCCTACTTAATGTGAAATGTAAAAAATGGCATATTCGGAGTGGAACGCTGATAATTCTTTTGCGTTATAATATTTTACAATAAAATTCCTAGATTGGGGTTTTGGACGGACAACAGAAAGAAGTTAATTCTAAATTTAATGAATTTGACAATCAAATCGTTAGGATAATAATAAACAGTTAATATTTTTATAAAAATCTATAAATAAAAATGAGTGTATGAATGAATGTTCTTTGCGACCAGGAAACAAACACTGTCGGGGTGAGACGCGTCTACCACCCCCAGAAGCGGGGGTGGAAATATTTAAACATGTTAAAACAGTCGATATTTCATTCAGATAAATATTTTTAGGGGTCACAGATATTGATAGTGTTTCTACCGACTGTTGGGGTGAGACGCGTCTACCACCCCCAGAAGCGGGGGTGGAAATATTTAAACATGCTAAAACAGTCGATATTTCGGTCGGATAAATATTTTTAAGGGTTACAGATATTGATAGTGTTTATTTCAAACATTTTACGGCATGGGAAAGGAGAACTCTAGGGGTGGGGGTGGAGGAATATTACAAAAAAATAACTCGAATACAAACGAGGATGGAGTCAAAAGCAAAGTTATGGATTGCGCTGAGTTTAATTATGCTATAAACTAGTAATTAACCTCCCAGGGACGGGCGTGGTCGGGGGTGGAAATTGTCAAACATGTTAATCAACTTTGCAACTAAATATTTTTCCGGATCAATGAGATTTCTCTACATTTTCACAGAGTATAACTTCAACCCCTTTCGGGCTTATCAGTAGAGCACTTTTAGGTGTTGGGTGGAGGAACGCTGCAATAAAATAACGCGAATACAACCGAGATTGGAGTCAAATACAAGGTTATGGATGTCGCCCAGTTCAATTATAGCATCAAATTGGAAATTTTCTAACATGTTAAATCATCGATATTAGCGTTGAATAAATAAATGCCGGCACCATTGACGTTGATAGTATTTCTACCGATGTTGTTTGTAGGCATGATAGGGGTGGGGGTGGAGGGTATTTCCTTGAAAATAACGGGAAAACAACCGAGATTCGAGTCAAATCGAAGGTAATGGATGTCGCTGAATTTATTTATGACAATCTGGACAACGCGCGGGTATCGGTTGGGTTGGGATGAGTTGACCGGCTGTTTTTAGCGTCGATTAAATATATTTCGGGATGAATTAGATTAATAAAATTTCCCTACATGTTCTCTGTGTATAATTTGAACCCCTTTCGGACTCGGAAGGGTGCACCCTTAAGGGTGGGCGCGAAGTAGCATTACATAAAAAGAAACCAGAAACTATCGGGATTGTCACTGAGTTTAATTATGACATTAAACTTGACCGTTTAAGTCCCCGAAGCGGGAGTGGTCGGGGGTGAAAATTTTCAAACATGTTAAACGGTCGATATTTGCGATAATTATTTCCTGGGGTTAATTACTTTGATAGTATTTATACCGATGTTGTTTGTGTGTAATTTAACCCCTGTAAGGGGAGCAAGCTTAGGGGTGGGGTGGAGGTACGTTAAATAAAAACTCGCAAAAACAACCGAGATTCGAATCAATTCAGAGACTATGAATGTCGCTGAGTCTAATTGTGACATGTTTGGGAGCTGGTGGGGGGGGGGGAATAAATTTTCAGACAATGTAATCGGCTGATTTTTGCGTGGAATACATTCTTTTTCATTATAGCATATTTGTGGGGGTGGTCATCTTCTAACATGTAAAAACGGCCGATGTATTTAGTCAATGACTTCATCCCCCTTCGGCATGGGAGGTGAGCACATTTAGGGATAGGGTTCGAGGAGCTTTACATAAAAATAGCGCAAAAGTAACCAAAATTGGAGTCTTATCGATGGTTAAAGATAAATGACATTTCGGGCAACGCCGGGCACCCAGCTAGTACTTAATAAAGGGTAGCATTATGATGTAACAAAATAAAAAATCATTGCCTTTTTATAATTAATTATACGATTATATAAAAATTACAAACTCTTCCTGAGTAAATAAATTTATGAAACAAATTAAAAGTTAAAAAATCATCACCAATATATATATTTATATATATATATATATATATATATTTATATATACCTATATACATATATATATATATATATATATATATTTATATATACCTATATACATATATATATGTATGTATGTTTATTTAAAATTTGTATTGTCATCGTAATATTGTTTCCCAGGTATTGTAGGAAACAGTCAGCGTTGTGAAGTTTTCAGACGATATTGTTGTCGACGGCGTTTCTTTAGGTTGAAAGTTTTGGAGATAGAACAGTATAGTCTGCAATTTGAGCTGACCGAGAGCGGTTAGCAGTGAAAGACTTGGTTGGTAGATTTTGGACGAAAGGGTTGTATAAGGAATATTGGAGACGTGTCCGGAAGTCAGTTTGACCAGAAACATAGCAAAGTAAAAGTAAAGTTATAGAGTATGGTGTAGTAAAGTTGTTATAAGTGGATGAAAGAGATATAACTCAGCGGGGATTTAAAAGTGATCGGTTTATTCAAACATTCTGTAGGACTTAATTGACTGTGGTTACGTGGAAATGTGGTATGTTGTGCTGACTAAACTGTTCTGCGTAAATTTTGTGTAACTTAGTGCATGTTATGGCCTGTATAATTAAATTCTATTATATAATTTGTGAAAAGATAAACAATTAGTGTTATACGAGAGCTGCTCTGATGTCCGGTATGTACGAAATTTTTATTGTAAATCTAGTATAAAATTCCGTACTGTCAAACTTCTTCATATTTCTATAGATTTTTCGTATGTTAATAATACTTGTGTAAATTTAATTCAATCCTTTATAATATGTTTGTTTTCTAAATTTTGTTATTCCAAGTTTATTTCCTATTACTGTTTGAGACTTGATTTTCTGCCAATTTGATTATATTAAAAATTTGTTTATAGCAACATATATATATATATATATATATATATATATATATATTTGGATATTTAAGTTGTACTCTGTTCAAAAGGAAATTGCAAAATAATTTTGCAAGTAATATTTTATTTAGCGTATGTAGTCCTTGTTTAGTGAATAATAATGAGAACCATTGCCATATTAAAACTACATGTGTATTATAATTATTTATCTAACTTTTACTTACTACTCCATTCCAATAAATTGTGTTTGTATACTATGAGAAATGACTCCCTCCGGAGTAATGAAGCAAAAGTTTTAGTGCCATAAATTTTGCCTTAATTGTAAATACATGGCAAAATTTAATGTTTTTGTCAAGTATTAGGCTAGTGACACGTATTGCGGGTGTAATTGATAGCACATTGGTGCGAGTAAAAATCTCGAGGGCGCCACAGACTCGTACGCTACTTTCCGCTTATCAATCATTGTATCAAATCAAGAGCATTATCACTGAGGCTAAAGTTATAACGTTATATATGACTTCTACACACAATTACAATTACAATATAATAATAAATAGTCTATTTCTAATGAAATACAGATCAATTTATTTCCTAGGTTTGTGTGAAAATTGGTTTAGAAATGAGTTTAATCGCCACAAATATATTCATAAAATAA
This sequence comes from Zhengitettix transpicula, assembly GCA_037074705.1. Taxonomy (NCBI): domain Eukaryota; kingdom Metazoa; phylum Arthropoda; class Insecta; order Orthoptera; family Tetrigidae; genus Zhengitettix; species Zhengitettix transpicula. The sequence goes on from CM073591.1 coordinate 203,324,722, forward strand.
CTAGTAATATATAATTACACTATAAGTACCCTTGCATGTGATTTGTCTTCACTTCTCGATCATTTCGTAAATATTTATCTTTCTTGTTGTTATTTTTGCGTCTATTTTTAAAACATGAAGGATAAACCTCACCAATTAACGGACTTTAATTTTATTTGGTATAAATCCACAGTGTTTCGGCTTGGGAGAATTTAATAATTATTTATGATCAATAATAGAACATTTTCAAATAAAACGTGTTTAAATAAACATTATAAAATTGAACAATGGACCTAGTTTACTTCTCAACTAAGATTATAAAAGAATTAAATGTTCCCATTCCCCATCTACTTACTCCCGTAAGGGTAGCGTTTTGCCACGAGTCCCATGAGGGCGGAAAAACGCGCGCACCCGCGAAATGTGGCCAGGTCCCATTTAAATAAATAAACGTGTTGTATGAACCGCGTCCGCACGAAACCCCCGATATGTATCACTAGCTTTACAGAGTTCTGGGACAAGTACAGCATCGTAGTGGCGTGGTTGAGTGACGTGAACTACCAAAAATTGTAAAGCCATATGTCCTGCAGTCGAAAATCTTACGAAGTTGGGTTGAAAGAAAAGTTGTAGAATTTTGTGTGGTAGCAATTACTTCGATTAAACGAGAATAATAATGCGACGGATGTATGGAAAAATTAAGAGTGAGAAATATTGATGACAACGAGACGGTTAAAAGAAAAAGGGGGCGGAAAACGGAGGTGCGGACCCTCAGATTCAACTAGCAGATCCTGAAACGATTTCAGCACAACGCAGAAGCTCTAAGTACGTTAAAATTTGTCACTGGAATTTGTTTACATTGCCACAAAGGTTTTGCCAATTTATACTTTATGAATGATGGATTATTATTTACGTATTATATTCTTTGTGTATTGTCTCATTGTTTTTTGTGTGTCTGAGGTTCCGTTAGTAACTTTTCCTATTTTCTCAGTATAGTTCTTATGTGATTAATAAATTTGAATACATACATACATATATATATATATATATATATATATATTACATAATTTTTTTATCTAATTTGTTTTATTCATATTTAATTAACGTTTTCCTTCTAATTCCGTAGCTATAAATAATTTAATTAATATTTCAGAACTATTTCTCTTAAACAAATAATCTGAGACCACTCTTAGAAGGGTAGTTTGAATGATATTATACTTTCATTCAGATTACCTTTTATATATGTAACTTAATTTATTCCACATAAATCCACAACTTCCTAAAATTTTAGGTTCAACTAAAAGTAATTACGGTTAATTATATTCGGGCTGAGGAAGACACATAAAACTTGTAATAACATTCCTGCATTAAGTCAAATAAATTTGTTAAAAGTTAGTTAGTTATTAAGAAAATTGGAATGAATATGGGAGAAACTAAATAGAAAGAACCTGAAAGATATTGAAAAGATAAAAGCAACTTTTCGCCATCACGACTCACAAAGGAACCTTTCTACTTAGAAGACCTACGCTATACATCAGGGTTAACTTTACCATCTACACCTACATATCGACACGTGATCCAAGTACTAAAGGAAAAGAAGAACCAGATATGGAGATATCGTATGATGACAAACGAATGGAGGAGAGCATCATACGAACTACGACACACAGTAACCCGTTTCGCCGTGCACGGTTTTCACCACAATATTTGTAAATCAAAAAGCTTTCATCAACCAGATGTGAATTGTGTTTGTGAATTATGTGAAATGGTGCATATTGGTGTTCCAGAAGATCTATCTCAATGACAGAATTTTGTAAAGAGTGACCCAAATTACTTTACACATTGTGTGAAATTCCTTATATTATTAAAAGAAAATTCAATTTGAAATTCTAAACTTACAATTGCTATAATAGTATATTTGTTGTCGTGATGCTGCGAAACTAATATTCTAATAATTGGCTTGCTGTGCGTTGAAGTCCGGCTGTTTTCTTAGGCTCTGAACCAGGGATGAACTCCGTATCGTCCGAACACGAGATTGTAGTTCCACGCCGAAGTTCTCTATCGACTATCGACCTGGACCACACAGTCCCGTCTCAGCCCACTCACCGCGACGAGAGCTTTCATAAATATTCAATAGGTCTTGCGCGACTTCCTAAGTGCGGCTGGACTCCGGGAGGGCAAGAAACAGAGGTCTTAGCTGCTAATGGATGGGGGTTTCAGCTTTGCCAGCTTCCTGCCTTCGAGCAGCTACCCTGACGCAGAGCAATCCAACACGTTATTGAAACGTAATCCGTATCATACAAGCTGTGCTCTCTTTATTACACACATAGTGATCCGTTAAGATGATTTAAAGAAAGTTCCAAGGAAAGTGCGATTAGGATTTGAAACATAAAATTCGCAGATACACATGCCACTCTCCAATCTGAAGAATAAGAAATTCTAAGCTGAAAAATAAACGAAGAAGCAATTCTCTGCTTGTCTGCGACGGGAGCGTGGATCATATCAGCCAGGTTTGTCACGAAGGTCTGTAAGCCGTAATTTACGAAAAGTTTCTTAATTACAGTATACGATTCAATTGAAATAGAATTATTTGAATATTCGCCTTGCTTTTGTGAAATCATTGAGTATTTTTAACAGAAATAATTTTTGCACGTTAATAAATATTAGGATCAAGAAAAACCTAAATAATAACATGTCAAAGTTACAGTAGGGGCAGCCATTTCAACTGAGGTGATTATAGGAACCCAAATCTTCGGAAACATGTGACATTGGACTGTAGCCGAAAGTTTTCGACCGGTTCATGTTGTTGTTTTCTTTTTCTTTTTGGTTTAATTTCTGAACACCAAAAGGACACGGTGTTACCCGACTGTCGTAAACAATTTGTGTTGCACGAAAAGTGATACCAGGAAGCCATGATTGCCACTTCATGAATTTTTCTCTTCTGGTGATACGTAAGAATTCAGGTATACAACACCAAACAATCCACGACAGTCCTATTGAAATAGAATATTCCAGAAGAAATTATTGTTGTTCAACAGGACATGTGTCGGCTTGAATAAAGCATTGGATAACATTTATATTTTTCTTTTCAAAATTACTTCCAAACATTAAGTTATATCAGTATTACAGATTCGAGCAAATTATTAAATACAATTTTGAATATATATCTGAGTTACAGCAAGAAAAATTATTTTCCTTTATATCGTTATACATAGTAGCGTAGCTTTTTCACCCATGCACAGAGATGGTTTCTTGGGGGAATTTTATTATGAATTACTGATATTAATGAATAAGAAAGATAGCCAATTCAGACAAAAAAAAAGATAATATAAATACCACACAACGTTTCTGGGATCATTGTCCATTTCGACAGGTGCGAAGAAGAGCCTAGAGCGACACAACTGCAGTTGTCAGTTGACAAAACTAAAAATCGACGGAAACGCAACGACAATGGGAGAGCCGAAGGGTTAGCGTAACAATGGGGAAGCAACGTGAATGGGAAAACAGAACGTTTAGCGCAATAATAAGGGATCATAGCTGTTATTGAGTTTCATAGTGTCTCTTTGTACATTAATAACTGTGATGTTTAATTAAAGTGAAGCATCTCTGAAATGAGCCTGGAATTGTACCTGGTGTCAATGTCTAAAATCTTAGCATTTTGCCAATCCAATGTATGTTTAGAATTGATTATATGTTTGGATTCTACAGATTGTTTACCAATGGGAAGTTCCGTAAATTTTTTCATTATTAGTATTACTTAGACAACACGTTGAGCGCCATTAATGTAATAACAAAGTTTCCTGGGAGTTTATTTATTTTTAGTTAGTTGAGTTTTTATGTTTAGTTTTTCAATTAATTTTTTTTATCAAGGTTTGTAACGTTAATTGTCGTCCTATACATTAAATACTATCGTTTACATAGAATGCTTATTTGCATAATATTTGTTGTGATACAGTATTCATTCCAATAATAAACATAGAAAGAATCAGTTTAAAAAATGTGTATACTGACTTATTAGTTTAAGATGTAGTGGAATAAGAACAGCAGCAAATATTGTAAATAATTTTCACTTTCACATAAATTACATTCAATTTTATGTTCATGGGAGGTTATTCATTTTTACCAATACAGATTAACAACACATTTCAAATGTGAGTTTGTTTCATTTTAGACACTACGACTCAGAATTTGTAAATTATTTAGCACATATTGAGATAATATTAAGAACAAGTGAATTTTGTCATTCATCAAATAAAATTGTCTGACTAACTAACTAATATGAGCTTATTAAATGAGAAAATAATATCAGAAATGAATTCATTTTAAACACTCGCTGGCATTGAAATTATAATTTTCGGATTTCAACCCGGACCAATGTTTCTGATAACGTTGACGCCGTTTTAAGAAAGAATGGCCGTGGGAATTATATTTGAAGCAAATTATACGGGACAAGCTTCACTCTCTAATACATTAAAATATAGTTTTTATGAAAAACTATCGAACTAAATATGTAATTATCAAAAAAAAATTTCATGTGTTACGTAAACAGTATGGAGTGTTAACGAGTATTGAGGAAAGGATCTCTTGGTACCACATCGCTTTATCATAATTTGACAGTTGACACTCCGGAATCCTGCGCCAATTGTAATCCGCAGATTGCTATTTAGGTAAGAAAAAATATTCTTTTTTTACCCTGCTGGATCATACCTTGAAACTAATATTTTCTTCCACTCATTCAGAAAAATTCCGAAACATTTAAGCTTCATATTGTCTTGATGGTTGAGAAATTTTAATTCTATATGTTAATTACAGCGCAGTTTTCATGTTATTCTTTATTTTAAATAAGATAAATGTTATGAAATATAACTTTCTTGTCTTAGTATTTAGCGTCAATATATTTTCTAATTATATATTATGCATTTTCCTCATAATAATATCTTCATGTTTTGTGTTTAGCTATACGCAGTAACCTAATAATTGTGTAGAGTCAAGCCAGATTTAACGGATACCTCATTATAAATAAATATTTAATGGAAACATGTTATAACAGAGGAAGGAAATTTCACAATTGTGACAAGATGTCTCCATCATTTATTATGTACACTCGCCGTTGAAATCTTACAAAAACAGTGAAAGTAAATTATCCGGCAGTGTTAAAAATATAATATAAATGTTACTAACAAAATGAGTTAGTATAAAAAGTTAAGTAAGACAATTAAAAATAATTCAAACATATTTGTTAGACGATGTTTCGTCCTTACATTATAAATTAATTATGAGAAATGTATGGGTAATTGTTTTCCTTTTTTTTAACTTTTTATATTTTGTCGGTATAAATTTTATGTGAATAATATATTTTAGTATTAATTTTTCATAAACACATGTCTGGAGTAAGTATTCGTTGTCATGCAGCTCGTAAATTAATATCTGAAGAGGAAAGGATCTCTTGTAATGCAAGGACAAAGCGTCGCCTAACACATTTTTATGAAGTATTTGGTATTTGCCTATTAAATTTTTTATTCCGCCTTATCTGGTTGTTTAATATTGTTTATATTATCAATCATTTGTATATTGATCGAAATGGTTATTTTAGGTCTATGATACTACAGAAATGGGACCATCAATTTAATGCCTACGGGATAAATAAAATTAGGTCTCTATATTAGTGACCATAGGAAATTATTCTTATCGTGTACATGTTTTTGTTTGAATTTATCCACTGATAATTTTTCCTATTGAAAAACTTTATAAACGCTAATTATTGTGATTATTACAAGCTACAGGAATGAATTAACACAGGATGGTAATTATCGCTTACTCCGCGTCGGGCAAAATATCTGTATTGTTTCATTAGAGTTTATCGGAAAGACGAATAACGGAGTCAGAATGAGCTTCTGAGACGGCCCCTTTGTAACGAGCATATTCAAAATTGATGTTGCAAGAAATTGCTCGGTTTTCATCCGACGAGGCACTTGAGTGAAGACAATGAACGACGAGCTCTAAAGAAACGAAACAAAAATTTATTAAGATGGGGTTGTGCTGAAAACGATCCTTAATTACTGAGCACTGAATAATACCAACAACATTATGATTCTGAAATTAAATTTCTAGTTAATTAACTTTTACGTTACTCATTAATTCAGTAACTGGAAAAGGATAGAGAACATTAAGTTTTATACACGGATGACTAGAGAAATCTCTTATAGATCCCTGGAGCTGTCTATCCTTGAAAATGGAGCGGTGTGTTGGGACCTTATAGAGACGAACACATACAATCTTTAGAAGGACTTCAGAATCAGGCTTAGAGATTGTTTGGAAGTATAAAAGATGGTTAGGAAGAATTGGAGTCCCTTTTGGATAGTAAAGAAAGATCTAGGCTATGTGAGCACTACAGAATTTATATTGAACAGCCCGGGAGGGAGATCAGAATACGAATTACAACATACAGGATGATTCTACGGTTATGGGACAAACTTTGAGGAGTGATACAGCTTAATAAAACATATATTTTTGTATTGTATAGTAAGGTATGGTCGGGAGTGACGCGTTCAGTCACGAACACAAAAAATGAGTCATGAAAATAAAAACATTATTTTATTTATTTACCCCGATCGCCATATTTATCGAGCATGATATATCTAAAGGCCATCATTTACGTACTCCAGTCAACTCAGTTGAGGACAGTTGCAAGCGTGCGCGAAATGCCTGACATCTTTGGAACTGTTGCCTAATCAATCCTTCACCACTAACATGATACATTACCATTACTGTTTGTGGTCGCAATTTTTATCATTTATTTTAAACATTGCTGAAAGAACTACTTTGCGACTATGTTATAAATAAATAGTGTTTTTCGTAATTCCATATTGGAATAAAATTAACGAATAAGATATATAAGACGTTAATATATATTGTAATAAACACATTATTTAATTAAAATTAACTGAAGACAAGTCCACGTTGAAGCACAAATTTGTTATAAACAAAATAATAGTTAAAAATGAAAGGATTGAAATGAAAACTAGAATTTAAATATATAACAAAACTAATTTAATAAAACAAATTTTTATCTCAGTTGAAATTTTGCAAGTTGATATTAGTGCCACGACTTAATTTTCAGGGCCGCCTATCGGGCCTCCAATAACGATAGTTACAAAATGACAATTTAAATCTTACTATGCAAAATATTCCTGCTTAAATAATTATTATTTTAAATGAAATGATTGAAATTCGAAATCTGACGATAATTATTATTTACAATGTTAGGTTTACAATTAAAAAAATTCCTTTTTGTCTACTTTACCCTGATATGTTCATCTGGGCTCGATCTCACTTGATTTTTAAAAACATCACAAAAGGCCATATTTCACTGAATTTAAAGATGTTTTAGTTTTCAAACACAAATCACTTCCTGCTCGTAACTGTTGATAACGATGTTTGAACAATCACCTTTGATAGCTTTGTTATCTAAAACTTTGATAATTGCATGTACATGGCAATAGACGGAATATTCCAAACTGTCGACTTGTAATTCCAAAACCCGGGGACTTTTAATATCATTTGTCTCTGCTGCCTAATCACACTTGCTCAAGCATGGTACCAGCAACTCTGAATATGGACTCCTCAAAACACACCTTTCGTCATCCTGGTCCGAGCAATTCTGAATTCTCAAGTTCCGTACGTCTGAACGCTCCCTGAGGCAACAATGCAACTCTAGCAAGCAAGCATTATAGGCTTCATATTCTTGTATAATACAATGGCCTCATACTTATGCCGCCCATAATGAAAATAGTAAAATTTCATTTTTTAAATAATTACATATTCGTAATTACCATAATATATAAATGTGTAGCTTGACGTTTTTATTTAAAAAAAGAATGAAATAAACATTAAACTTTAAAGTACAAGAAAGGTTTATGGAATAGAATAGAATAATTTTCCTCATAAGAAGTAAATCTTCAAAGATGTGGAAATTTATCCTTTTTACATTGTTTTGGGCCTTATATAACTTATTGAGATATGAATAATGTATAATAAGATGACATTAATTACTTTATCTGTGTCAAATGATTAAAATTAAATTTAATAATTGGATAAATAAATAGTCAAATAACAGACAAAATTAAAACGTCCCAAACAACGTTTCTGTAATCATTGTTGCTTTCGTTCAAAATCTCGAGAGCTGTATCAACAACACACCGCAAATCCCGGTGGCGAACTCAAAAACGAAACTGATACGAGTTTATGTAAAGATCAGTGGCGGCTCGTTTTTGAAGTTATGTGCTACATTACCCCAAGCAACCATTTTTTCAATGATAACTAAGTAAAATAATAAAACGACATGAGTGATAAAACTCTGACCCCAGACGTAATATGCTACATTTCTAATTCTGTCTACACAATCTCCAATAGTGTCTAATTTTTAAACGCGGAATAATTTACTATTCTAACCCGAAAGTATTTTTCTCAGTAATTATTTTAAATGAAGTTATGTTTTGGAACAAGCCACTGAGCAGTTTTGTGCGGTAGATTTTCTCACTATGATATCTCTTAAATTTTGTTTTCTTTAAAATAACCTTAGATTAAGAATATTTTTAAATTTGCCTAAATTAAAAGTTATTATATTTGTTTTGAAAATATAAATATGATTTATAATTAGTGAATAGTTCAAATTTATTTGGATTTCGTTGGTTATTTCGTCTTATGCGGCCGCGCTCAGTGTCGTAGCTCGGAGGGCTGTGTTTCCTTGTGCTGTTAGCATCGCAACACACAAAGTAAACAGTTTGTTGAGCTTTACGGGTGGCGCAGGGGGGAGGGGTGAAAAGGTAAAGTGCGCATGCGTAGTTGTGACTAAATTGCCGAATCCGGTGCTGAATCTGGAATAGCACTGGCTGTCCAGCTGGCTGCTGTAGGAGTGATGCGCTACAAGGCGAGGAGTTTAAAGTGTTCGACATCGAAGCAAAGATTTTCCGTTCTAAAAAACAATTATTATGAAGGTTCTCAAAATTATTTTTTCCTAAATTAATTTATGTGCTGTAGCGCATGAGCACATACGCCCGAGCCGCCACTGGCAAGGATGTTAAAATAAAAACATAAAAAGTGAATATATATAAACGTAAATTGTAGGTTATCAGTAAATCTGAAAATATGTAAATAATAAGTTAATTGAAGAAATAATACTAGAAAAAATGAGAAATAAGTCTTAACTGTGAATTAGTTGTTCAATATTTAGACACATAAGAAACATTTAATACGTAATGACTTATTTGTATCAAACAGGAACAAATTAATAATAAAATAAGAAATAAAAAGTGCACCAAGTGGAAATAAATATATTTATTCACGGTATAGTAAACTAGGTTTAGTAATTTTCATATTTCTTATTTTACTAAACAAAACCTTGTCATCGTGTATAATATTCCAGAGTAGTAATAACCTTTTTTTAGAGGTTTCCTTAGTATAAATTATTTAATATAAAAGTATTACTTATAACTTACGAAGTTATAAAAGAGCAATTGTTTCTGTCTTTAAGAATGATTTTGTTGAAAACGCAACTTGAATGAAGAGCCGGAAATACAGCTAACAGACCCTAGAGTGACAGTGAACTAATTTTCCGGAAAGTGTTTGGTTTCCCTTCCGCAGTGGGCACAGAGTCGTAAATATGTCAGTCTGGCTTCCGTCGTGCAGCATTTGCCATTGCTGTGGTAACGTGCTCATAGCTTCCAGGAGGCACAGGGAAATACATATATCTTACGAGATAAAATCATGCATTTACCTAAGAGTTTGTCAGGAATTATCATCACACACTGTGCTGTGTAGTTACGTTTGAATTATTATGAATATCTTATAGTCACCGGACGTTACAAAGTCGTAGCCGGATTTAAAGATGTAGGTGGATTAAAGAAATAGTCGCGCAATATTTGCCGTGTTTACAAATATTATTATTTTTAGAGAAATGGTTTTCAGTTTTGCAGACAATGATACGCGTAATTACTATGGTAGTGAAATTTAGCAATCAATACTAACGACTAAGTTCTATAAATCTGTATAATAAAAAAGGATGTATATTTGTATGTATGTATTCATTTACTTTAATTTCTATAAAAATTTAAACGTGTCGACAGATTGCAACAAAAATTGGTACACATATTCTTCAAAACACGAGAAACGGTTCTGGGATGAGTAACCCCTAGCATAAAGGTGGAAAGAATTATAATTTAAAAATGTGATCATTTTGTGTTTAATTACTGCGCTATAAGAGACTGTGACGTCACAGCGAGACGTTACTACGCGACCGTGCAACTACAAATTAGTAACTTATTTCGTAATTAATTAAAGCAGAACTATTTTAATTGAATAAAAAGTATAATAATATCCATCAATACTCCATCGAATGATAATTAAAAACGATACGAAATACTTTACGATCCTTGCGAAAAATGTAAGTTAATTTTCGTGCCATATTAGTGACTCCAATATGGCGACCATTTGTTTGCATTGTGAATCTTCCTAATAATTTCTTCAATTTAATCTTTCGTAATGTCTGAAGACTGAGGGACATCATCCAAAACTCAAGATTAAGTAATCTATTCGTAAGGAAATTCGGAGGTATGTTTGTTGGGATTGATGTAATAAAATTCAATGTATGTTATAGCTGTTCAATTAATACACAATCGGTCGAAAGTATGTGCGGAACTAGGATCAGTTAGATTTAGGTTAAATCACTTCTTGACTAAAAATTGAAATAGAATTAATTACTTTTTCAGGTTTATGTAAATAATACACGGGCAACGACGGGAATCCAGCTAGTTCAAAATAATTACTTAATATAAGTAAAAATTATATGATTTGAAATTTTCTTTAATAAATAGATATACTTATTACTAATTTATGAGGATTAATGAAGCGCGTGGAAAGTTTGGTTGAAAATATTTGATCGTAACAAAATTTCCTTTAAATATGTTGGAATTTAACACAGCGAGAAGTTACTTATTTGATATGGTATATAATAATAAATTGATCTCTGACACTACTTTAAAGCTGTAATAAGTTCATAACGTTTTCAACGGACTGGGAAACGAACCCGGAAACTCACCATGGTGCGGGAACTCTTAACCATCTGAGCTATTCCAGTCGGCCCCCTGTCAGGTGCGAGCTTTCTACATCAATTATATAGACCTGAATACAGGTTCACCCTCAATTTATTCAATCACATTCTTACACGGATTATAATGAAGATTGGATACCAAGGGTATGTCACGGGTTTGATCCCTGGTCTGGTCGAGATTTTTCCATCCTGATCATTTACTGAATAATGCATGACTTTGTAATAGAATAATTTTGTATATCCTTATATTTCATGCATTACGGAATCTACGACCAATGTAGTCAAAATTTCTTAATTTCTCTGTTTTTTTTTTCACTTAACGCAAGAACACGGTCGAAACGATATCGATTCATCTGTTTTAAGTTGTTATTTAGAGTTGTATGAAAACTTTATTACTGTTATTTGATGGCTCTACGGACCATTGTCGGTCTTGGCCATCGGGACGGCTGCCAAACTGTCATATTCCATAACGTATTCGATTCTCCCTCTGTCTTGACGCAGTTGTGACCAGGACGAGCACAAACATTCATACTCATGCAATGACACTGACCAGTACACAACAGCAGGCCAGCAAGATGGTTTTTAGCAATATAAAACTGCCATCCACCATCCTGAGACCAAATCTGATTTAAAAAACAACATTTTAGTTGCGTGAACAGGGGTTTTATTTATTTTTACAGAAAAATCACTGAAGGTGAAAATACCTTTCTGGTTATTTTAAATTTTGGCATCCATGAACGAAAAAGGTTCAACGTTAATGGTCAGGTATACCTTATTTTTTACTGATTTTGGTGAAACTCTAAAAGAAGAATCTTCATTTTAAAGTAAATCAAACGTTAATTTATAAAGTTAACAAGAACTCTATTTACATTTTCCTGGATGAATATAATACTCGTCTGTTTTCAAAGTTAACTCTACTTTTCTTAATCCTATTCCTTAAATAGTCTCTAACAATACGGTAGTAATCTTATCCAATAATGTTTCATTATATAAAGCTTTTGTTTATTGTGATTTTTTGTTTATTGTGTAGTACGTGAATTAGGGAACGGAGAAATAAATCGTAATGACAAACGCTACACGAATCATCGTGTACACCTATATTTTTCTTCTGTGTCTTTTATATCAAATAATTTTATGACATTTGCACGGACTATCAATCAAACGGAAATCAATCAAAATTAAAGTATGATAGAAATACGTCCTAATTCTCAGTACATACTTTCATATCCTTCCTTTCAAAGATGGTCATTTCAAGAATTAATATCCTTTAACTTCGTAACATATAATAATTAGATAAATTGTCTCTCTTTTGGCTAATTATTTATCTAATTAGTATGTTTTTACACAAACGTATTATATTACTATTTCATGCCGTACATTTGGCACAAATAATTATTTTAATGTACAATATCAAATGTACAGGGAACATTATGACAAGATAAACAAAAATTAGTTTAAAGACCTAATAATAAATTAAATATTTCGTTTACTATGAAATACATAAAAAAAGATACTTGTGTATATATTTATTTAACAGAATTAAGAACTGAAACAAAATAAGATATATTTATATAATAAATTAATTGCTGCTATATATCATTTCAGGAAATGGATTTAGCATGCATTTTATAAGAAAAGTGTTAATAACGCCTGAATGAGATGGATTACATTCAAGCATCTTGCATCTCAGTCTTTATTAAAATAATTTTTCAGGAAATTCGTAAGATCTAGATTAATTTATGCACGCGATTTTGTCTTATGAACGGTGAACACGCTACCTTGAGGAAAATAACCACACCCACAGTATGCGGTGTGGTTTATTAGTTCACTCTCATTATTAAAATTCGTTTGCAACATGCTGATAAATATATTTGTTTTTCAATATTTAATGTTTCATGAAAATAAGTAACATGCCAAAAATATCTAGGGCTTAAGCCGTATACGTTCTGTAAAATTCTGCAAATTTATCAAATTAACAAGAAAAACAAAAATTCTTCTAAATAGACAATGGGCACGGACTATTTGTATAATACAATCAAATAAAAATTGTAATATTCCCAAGGATGTAGAAAATACCCTGAAGGCCTTTCTATGAACCACAAATCCAATTCAATTTAACATATGTTCATTTGTTTCCTGGAAAATAGTGCTTTATTTACAGCGATAATCTGCCTACAATATGAAAGAGTCTAACGGATGATTCCTTTGTGTATCGTTACAGGTTCCTTGAAACAGATAAATGACAGTAAAAATATATTTTTATTTTCATGAAAACTGATATCTAGGAAGCAGATTAAAAATAAATACGTGATAACGTAGATAATTAGTGTAAGGAAGTTCTTTTGATTCGGTTCAAGCCTATGCTTTCTGTGACCAAAAATTCTCATCAGCTTTAAATTTTGTTTTGACTTGGCAGTTTATTTCGTATTACATTTTGTTAAAATGGTCAGAGTATTCTACGTTTAATTTTTAACATCGTATACTGAACAGAATTTATTTTTATATTTCCACGTTACACGTTCGTAAATCCTGAGTTTCTTTCAATTTTGTAACATATTCTTTCACAGTTTGTTTTTGTGATTTTGAAACTGTAACAATCCAAATTCATCAATCCAATTTTTTTAAAGTCTATAGTTACACGTCACTATAAAACTATACATGGATGGCGTAATAAGATTTTATTTTCACCATCGTTTGAATTTTCATCGCAAAACTCCATTTTATATCTATCTAATAAATAATGGACTGTTTGTTTTTGTGTATGTGTAAGTTGCGCATACAAATCTAGACCTGTGGTGCAAGATTAACCAAATTTCGCACAAGTGTGCCTCTCAAACCGGAAACCAACGCTGTGCAGTGACACACGTCTACACCCACGGACGGAGATTTGCAAACGAACTCAAACGGCCAATATTTGCGTCGAATAAATAATTATCGGGGTCAATGAGATTGATAGTATTTCTATAGACGTTGTTTGTGTATATTTTCAATCCCTCTCAGCCTAGGTGGTGGAACACTCTTAGAGGTGGGGATGGAGGGGCGTTTCATAAAAATAATCCAAAAGGATTGGAATCGAATCAATAGTTATGGATGTTACTGAGATTAATTAAAGATTCAAGTTGCCGTTTAAGTTGTAAGAGATGACTACCACTTGAAGAAGCGGGGGTGGGCAGGAATGTAAATTTTTAAAACGCTCCAAAACGGCCGAGATTTGCGTCAAAAATATTTTGCGGCATCAATGTGAGTCATAGTGTTTCTTCCCATGTTGTTTGTGTATAATTTCTACCTCATTTTGTATTGAAGGGGAGAACCTTTAGGGAGGGTGGAGAGGCATTACAGAAAAATATCTCGAAAACAACCGAGATTGCAGTCAAATCCGGGGTTATGTCGCTGAGTTTAATGACGGCAACCCTAACGAGCCCGGGTACCCAGCTCGATAATTATAAATGTACCGTTTGAAGATTTGATACAACTTATAGAGAATATGTTACAGGTATAAGTAATATTATGTCATTTCACGTCCCCTCGCATTATAAATTTATAGTAACATATATTTGTACTTTACTTTTGGGCTGGAACGAGTTTGTGTACTAGCTTATAGGACTATTGTATATATTTACATATAATAACAATCATCGTGTATCAGTAGGATGGTCTTTTTCCACGTAAAACCACGTATATGTACTATCGTGACACATCGCCGGTCGCGGCCAAAATTTATACTATTTTACCCTCAAATAAAACATATTCATATGTTAGAATGAAATGATAATTATACTTCACAAATCTCCGACATAAAGAAAATAAAATATTGAACCACTAAAGCTTATATAACCATATATAGTAATTTATGCGTCGTTTCTTTTTTATTATTAATACTGAATTCATATTATTTGTCAAAAATTCAGTTTTAACTTTTTCTCTTAAGGGTCTTCCAATAGACATTAGTATATACCATTTTTGTAGTTTGCCTATCAGATTTAGTACAGAGTAAAGATAATGCTCAGAACTCAGATTCATTTACAGGTTCCGTCTTGGGTATAATGTGTACCCGCTTGACGTTATCGTGAATCTGCCTCCAGAGCTATAAATCACTGGGATCTAATATGTGCGTCACCTTCATTTAAAGACGTGTTTGTCTTTGGCGATGCGCAGTACAGCCCATGCAAAACACATACATAGACTCGCTCCGGTATTAAACCTTAATAATTACTAACTTTTTGTTGGTTCTAAATGAATTTTATGTATAAGATTTGTAGCTTCAATCTGTTATATTTGGTTGACATCTGTTTAATAAAACTGGCAGATTAAAAAAGAAATTTTTGTCTGTATAGAAAATATACTTAATTGTTAGTAACAAATGTACTGTTGAGTAAAATGAAAATAAAATTGGAGAAGCATATTGACTTTATGAATTGATAGAAATCATGAATATAGTTTTTGGTTATTACGTTCTCTTCAAAAGATGATCATAAAAAATTTTTCGTTCTCCACGGATGTAGCATGGAGAGCATAGTTGTTCTTTGGAATGTGAAAACAGTCCATAAACATATTAATGCTCAAATATGGCTTTTACTGTAAATTTAATCCTAATGACTTCATGAAATTTAAAATACTGAAACCTAGAAATTGGCAAAGTTTCACTGGCCTGTACAGACGTTTCATTTCAGCGATACATAATTATTAAAAATCTAAAAATTACTGAAATATTTGTTGACTTCATGTATTACTCTCCAGAAAAGTACAGTACAATGCGATATTTAAATAAGTTAAATTTTATTAATCTAATATTTATTGAAACGAGCTGTCTGCAATGGCTTGTTATCGGTCTACACGTTTGTCGATTCCATTTGTGCTAAATAAACATGGTTTCCCAATGTAGAACTTCATTATTTGGTTCTTGACAACGTCATTGCATTGATTCGTATTGTACTTAAACTATTATTCAAGGACCGGAGCGAATGAAAGTCTGAACTTGCAAGGTCTGGGAATATGGCTGATGCTGTAGAAAATTCCATTTTAACTCTTGCAGATTTGGCATCCAAATAAAAATATGATACAATAAATGAAATATTTCACATAAATTCAGGATTTTACTTACCGACTTTTTTAAATTCAGAATTCTACTTACCGACTTTTTTAAATTCTGTATGTGCGATTTGATTAGTTCTGTTATTTATATTTATAAATGGTAGAAGTGGTTTGTGGCACTCGTTGATACATCGATACTTGTAAATAGATGCAGTGTAGACTGAAGGATATGGACGGTCGAAATTTCAGGAATCGGTACGTCAACTGCGTTCTAAATTGCAGACTGGGCTCCGCTTTTGGAAGATTGTTTTGGCGGATTCTCTGCACACTTCCTTAAAAGAAACGCCGTTACGCACTAAGTTGAAGTTTTAGTCATTATGAGCTTGCCAGATCAGAAAAGTATTTTTACTTATTTTAAACACTATCAATAGCATATATATCTCATCAACATTAAAATAACGCGCTAATTCAATTGAGCATGAATTACACTATAGCACTTCCTGCTTATTTATTTATTGTGACGCGTTTTCTTTACACTGAGATATGAGCCAGTGTTTCAGTCGCCTGATCCATCATGAAAATCGAATGTACGGGCTTACGTCGCTAATTAAACCACCGGTGAAAATTATGTTTATGTCTTTTGGTGCTAGTGCATCTGAGGATTCTAACAGAGTTATAATTGTTTGGACGGTCTAGGTATTCTCCTCACAAGATGACAGACCACCAGCAAGAGGATGGGTGGTAGCCTGTGAAAGAACGTCACAAGTTAGGAAACAATAATGACGTCATATTGTCATAGCCTTGTTATTGGACCAACAATTTAAAAAAGAGGGAGAACAGAAGGACCGACAATCGCCAGAATTTGAGGACTGAGGGAGAATCGTACTCCAAGCATCAAGGAAAATAGTCATTCTTGAGCCATCGGTGAGGATAGTTGCATTAGAACCGTCACAGAGATCAATTTGTTTGGAAGCATCAGAAAAGACGGTCGATATAGTGTTGGACCTGAGAGTTCTGGTAGGCGAAAATTACCTCCGCAGCTGCAGAGAAACTCCCAGTCATTGTAACCCTATGTAATCCTCAATAAGAACCATCTGGATGAGCATAACAGCATATTTCAGCTGCATCATACCTTGAAGGGTCCATCGCAACATTAGCCAACAGCAAATCCAGACGCTTCTTGCCAAACTCAATCTCTTCTGTCTCATCAGTTTTCTACAACTGCAACTGCCTACACCTTCATAGACCCTTATCAACTCCTCTGTCCAGCTCCTTCGTGGTTGAGACATAAAACTGTCCTTCTGAAGAATCCGCTTCCCGTTGTAGTGCTTTGTTTTGTAAGCAAATTCTTGTTCTCTTGGTGCGCACTTTACATCTGATGTTAAGGCCCATATGGAAAATTTTATTTTTCAATAATTATAAATGAGGTACGCGATCACATCACAGTATAATTATATTCAGTCTGGGATAAGCTCCAGTGCCACTGTCTATTAAATAAAATAGACGCAAAATCAAGAATGCTATTAGTTAACAAGGTAAGGTCCATCCTTTGAATTTAATTCCTTCCTTCCGACGGAAAATAGCAATGAAATTGGGAACAGATTATTCCAGGAATCTTGGACCTGCTCTAGTGCCCAGTAACAGTTTTAAATAAAGCAGGCCACATAGAAGCTTCCAACTCATGAGTTTGACTAGTTTAATAATTCATGGCTCTTAGAGGGCGTACTCGTGATAATTATTTAATTCTTCATGCCACAGCAGAATGCGAAATGAAACAGTAAAACTCGACTAAAGCGAATACCGAAATACGCAAAAATATTTTTTTTTGGTTTTATGCATGATCAGTGCTGAGCGTTTTATTTATCGTTACGCTCCCATTTACCTACAAACCAACTTACAGTATCCCAATATAATAAGTCTCACTTAAATAATCTACTATCGCGAAATTGGAGTAATTCGTTGTAGCAGCAATGAGGCAATGGTTCAAACCAAAAATGTTGTTCCCTCTCTCCATTTATGTTTAATCTGTATGTAAAGAAGGAGAGAAGATTCAAGCATTGGAATAACAATTCATGGCGAAATGGAGGATACGTTGAGGTTCGCAGATGACAGAGTGATAATTGCAGAGAATGAAGTTGAACTGCAAAGATTCTTAACAAGAATGCACTGAATAATGGAGGAACAATTTATTATGTAAATAAACATTCATAAAGCAAATTTTATGGTCTGCAGAAGAAAAAGTTAAAACTTTACAATCAAGATCCTGCAGTAAAATAACTACTATTTAAAAAATAAGAAAAAAATGAAATCATGTATGGACTAATGAATTTTATGGTTGCAAATGAACAATAGTATGACATGCTATTTAAAGTAAATTTTATATTTTGTTAAATCGTAATTAGTTAACACAATAAAGAAAGTCTGTGATGGTAACCTCCTTGATGGTAATATTTTTTAATCGTGTTGCGAGTATTCTTTGATTGGTTCTAGCGAATTAAGCGAGTAGCCTTTTTAATTTTAATCTCTTGCCGTATTTTAAGAACAAATAGAATGTTAAATTGATGAGTCACAGTTGAATTTGTTTGAGTCGAATTTGTCGATGAGTAGAAACCAAATAAATGGAATAAGTTGTAGATTGAGAGGATGTTTTCATATAGACTATATATCATCCCAGGAGTCTTACACAGTGTCATTTGTATGTGTGTAAGGAGTATCTAGATGTATGTACACTCTAATGCAATTTGTTATTGGGATGATAAATTAGGTAGCTAGTATATTTAAACGGATTTTAAGAGTTTTAAAAGGTGACGCTATTGAAGGATACGCGTTATAACAACTGATATATTATAGTGCTCTGTTTAGTATTGGGTGATTTGATGATCCTTGTCATTCATTAATTTCAAATTGTTTTATCTTACATGTAATGGCGATGTTGTATATTGCTGAGTTTTTTTGACGTCACAGAGTGTCGTAACTGCTAATATCCCGGACTGAGCTTTTGAACCTTCTGCCCACCTGATTCCAGATATACCAATCAACCGCAGGTCAAAGTCGGTATCTTGGTTTGTATAAGAATTTGTTGCTGGCAAAATAACTTCAAAGAAAAAGTCAGTGAACGCCCACAATCCCTCGGACGTAAGAGAATTATCGTATCAAGTTGATTTCCTTAAAGGAATTTAATTTAATTGTTTATTGTTAAACAATGGTAATTAATTCACGGGAGTTTCTGATAAATGTAGATACTTAACTGAGTGATTATATGCGTAGTTTTGAATGAGAGAAAATAAACAAATTTTATGTATTGTTAATAAGAAACATTGCCAAATTAAGACAAAATAAGTGATAATATAAATACCAGACAACGTTTTTGGAAGCCTTATTCCTTTCTTCAGGTGGGGAAAAACACAAGAGCATAAAGATACAAAACTGTACGAGTCAGTTAACATAACTAAAAAGATCGTAATGGGATTTTTTTATGCATTGAGTTACATAGGAGAGACAAAAAACAGACTATTATATTTTGAAACCTGGAGCTATACGAGAATGATGAAAATCAACTGGAAAGACATGGTAACAGACAATGAATTATTTAAGAGTTAGGCCATATTCTGCGACATATTATCCCCTTGAAAATGATAATTGAGGGAACAGTAGATGGAAATAATCACAGAGGAAGAGTAACAGGCCATATGGTGGCAACTCCCCTTTAATAGCATAGGAAGGGATTTGAAAGGGGGGATGCGGAAGGATAGAGGAAGGTTTATAAGGGTTAACTAGGACCCCCGGGCTATGGTTTAAGGATCCTATCCAGCATTCGCCTAAAAGTGATACAGAACAAACCCTTGAAAACCTGCATCAGGTAGGTCGGGCATTTGGTACTTGTCCGACGCCATTCCGATGGCGGGAAAGGAGAGCTGTGGGAACGCAGCATACCCTTCTTCGCGCCTCGACCAGTTTGGGAGGCTGTTGGCCGACTGTGCCAATGGGAGCATAGGACAACTCTTAACGGTCTGTGACCCTAGATCATACACCTCTCTAAACAGGCCGAGGTGCGTCGGCTTGTGGGAACTTAAGTTCAAAAAACCAGAGAGAAGAGAAGGCATCCCCAAAGGTAGCCTCCTGCAGATCACTCTGGAAAGGTTCACCTGCGAGAGCTGCACTCACAGGCTTCCTTTCTCTTGACCGGAGTACATTCAACAAATATATATATATATATATATAATTTGTTTAACAATCAGAATCATTTATAATTCTGTTACCTAAATTTCTGACGGCTGCCAGATGTACTGTTAGCATTAACATTATCAGAGAGATATCCAATGATATCGCCTGTAGAATTTAAAACATGAGAGAAAAGAAAACAAGTAACTATTACTTAAATCTCTTCGCCACATCTTTTTCAGTATTTTGCTGGTCACTGGTTCTAGGAGTGGGTCCAGTAGCGGGTTAGGATAATTGTCCAGTACTAAGTGGTGCTTGATGGCTTTCTTTCGGATGTCTTCCTGCGTCGTAGGAACTTGAAGATCTCTATGCAGCGTGAGGTTGGTTACATACCATGGAGTGTTAGTAATTTGACGGTGAATTTTGGATTGGCACATTTGGATGATTGCAATATTTGATTCGGATGCACGTCCACATTCAAGTCCGGAGGCATACATAGGATTGATGACTGCTTTTTATAATAGGATTTTATTTTCTATCGGTAGCAGTGATTTTTCTTCTTATCAGCCACTGTATTTCTTTTGTCTTGATCTCAACTTCTTTTTTCTTATTTGATATTTCCAAGTCAGTCTAGTTTCTAAATGTAGCCCTAAGTATTTTACAGTGTTTGATTGCGGAATCTGCACAGTGTTTATTGAGAGTGTGGGGCAGGTTTCTTTGCGGAGAGTGAAGGTAATGTGCGCAGATTTCGTCTCGTTCACTTTTACTTTCCATTTTTTAGTCATTCTTGTAGGTTGTTTAGGTAGCTTTGTGTAATATTTGAAGCTTCCACGGGGTCCTCGTGACAGGAGAGAATAGCTGTATCCTCGGCGAATGTCCCTATTGTTATATTATGCGCCAGTGGTATGCCTGACGAGTACAAGACATACAGCAGAGGGGCAAGGACACTTCCTTGGGGCACTCCAGATTTTATCGGAAAGAAGTCGGTTTTATCTTCATTTACTTTAGTTTGGAATTTTCTTTCATTCAAATATGATTTGAGGAGGTTGAACTATGCAGGTAACAAATATTTGAAGACATGAATTGAGCTTCGTACTACAAGATTGGAGTGCTGTTGCTAACCAGCCTCACGGATACTAAGAGAGAATGATTGATATCTTTGTACATTTTATTTGGAACCTACTTCATACTCGACGGCTTTCTTGTTATTTGTTATTGGTTATAATTTCTGTTTCTCTCCGAATTTCCATTTCTTTGATTTAGAGGTTATACATCAGATAGTTCTTAGAATCCTTCAGATTTCTTGATGATATGAAAATTAATTTTAGTCTTAGAAATACATTCATATAAATAATGTGATAATTACTTTCTGAACCGGAAGAAGACAGCGTTACTACGACGTCTGTCAGTTTGAGTTTGCCATTCGTCAGGGAGCAGTCAATTTCGTTTTTCTAGACTCCGCCCTTGTCGCCTCTTGCAATGCTTTGTCTTCTTTACTTTGAAGGCGTGACATAATTTCGAAAGAACGTAATGTGAATAACAAATAATTGTTTTTTGTATATTATAAGTCAATATATATGGTAACCTATCTCTGATTTAAGAAAGCAGTATATATTGTTCCGAAGAGCATTATATCTTGATGAATTTATTGCTCTCATGGTTGAAGCGGATTCTAGGCAAGCGGAGGTAGATAAGCGGCTGAGAAATATAGAGAAAACGTACGCCTCGGATCAAGCAGCGGAAAGAAGGCAATAAAACAGCCGGGAAGTTTGTTTTAGGCACGTGGGGCAAGTCGCACGTGCGCCTTGCGTGCGGACGATCGCTATGCTAATGTGCGCGTTACGTGCGCCGTAAGTGGAAAACACCGCAGTGCAATTACGGCCCCTATCTGTCCGCACTGCAGTCGCCGCGCTGGAATTCCAGCTTCACTACTTTCTGTCGCTCCATTTCCTTCTTCAAATTGGATTTTATTTCTGTCTATTAGCATTCAATCGAGAACACGCAATCTGATTCCGAGAGAGGCGAGAAAAAAAGCCACACGTCGTAAGTGCCGGTGCGATCTGCTATACTACATTTAATACTTAAATAAATCTGAAGAATACTGTGCTATTCTGATCAGAAATTTCTCGTCTAATTCTTTTTTCACTTTCGAAGGAATACTTTTCACTTAATATTATGAAAATATTTTACAATTACCAGTATTATATGAGAGTAGTCTGAAAATTTCGCGACCTAACAAACATACATACACATACATACAATCACTTTTACCAGCGATGCTCTTCATCTCTTTACCCCGTAAAAATAGTTCTCGGCGTCTTTCTCTGCAAAATAATTGTTAACGAAGATGATGGTCTCCTCATTTGACGAAAATCTCTCTCCTCCCTGCGAAATTTTAAGCTAACAGCAACAACAAAAAGAATCCGGTCGTTTGCCGACACACACTTGCCCGAAGCACGTTTTCCCTACAACAATATGCTGATTGATGTTTACCTGACAGGACATTATCCCGATTTTTGTTTTCCAGAACGGAGACTTTTTACGAAATAATGCATAATATTTATATTATACAACAATTAAAATGTTAGTTGTCTTGTTATGCAAAAATATTATTGTAAATTAAGTTACTCAGTAATCTGTGGAACAATTTAAACTTGGTACACGTTTCACTTATGATCCAGCTACAAACCAAGTTGATTTAATATAAGTCTAGCACCGGTATGGGTTGAGGTGGAAGGGGGTGATAATAATAATTTGATATCGTTCGAGATTGGTGTCAAATCTTGTGTTACAGTAATCGACACGATTTTCGGTGTATATCAAATTATTATTATGACTCCAAACCACCCATACCCCTAGGTGACAAATTTTAACATAACCCTGCTGGAATGCTATAACTAAACCCAGCGATTACCGTAACACCGGATCTACTCCAATCTTGGTCGTGATCGCAATTTTTAATCACCCCTTTCACACCATCCCTTGTGCTGTCCTTAAGTGCTTACGGGATAAATATTTTCAGTAAAAACATTGAGACAATCATAATGAATTAAACGATTTGTTCGTCGCCCATAGGGGTGCTACAGTTAAAAAATCCAATGGGATTTTTTTGGTTCTTGGATATTAAGATGCACGTGTACCAAGTTTGGTTGAAATTGTTTCCGCATTTCTGAGTTGCTTAATTTACAATAATAATAATGTATAACTAATATATTAATTGTTCTATGATATTAATATTATGGTTAATTTCGTAAACGACAAACGGGATTCTGTTGTCGGGAAAACGTGTTTCGGGCAAGTGTGTAGGGATTTTGTACCTTATTGCAAAAAAAAAAAAGAGTCGCTTGGGGCTATATCTGATAAGTCTTCAAGCTGTTCAGGCCGTAATTAATGGATTTTCGCCATGAGAACCGTTGAAGAGTGAGACGGCACATTGTCTTGGTGAAACAATTTTCTTTATGAAAATGTGGCCGTTTTATCACAATTCCAGCCTTCAGTCTGTTAAGTAATGACGCAAAGTATATTCCTGGTTTTTCCTTTTTGAAGATAATCGATTAAGTAACTTCATTGATGTCCCAAAAACCAGTCGCATTCACTTTCCGAACAGAAAAAACAATTTTTGCTTTTTTGGAGCCGATTTCCACTTCTCAATTCACTGTTTCGTGAGCAGTAATTCATCTGCGCCAAAACTCTGACTTATTCCTCTACTCAGTCAAATGTATATCTATATTATTCATTGTAACTTATGGTGCGTCAACATAATAGCATATTTAGTAATAGAAGTCGTAGGCAGTTTTACAACGTTAATAATATTTCCATTCAGCTATTGCTTTATAACTCTTGAGTTTCATTTTAAACGACGGAATGCACTTCCACGAGCCTGCAACCAATCGCATGAGGCGAACTCTTGCGTTAAAAACTTTACCAATCTAAAAGGGGCTTCCACGGTCACAACATACGTAATATATCGAATCATAAAAACTTTACTATATATTTACGAACAGATTAAATATCGCAATAGAAAAGCAAAATACAAAAATTTTGCGAAAACCAAATATTTGGAAAATTATTGTAATGGAAACCAATTATGTTTTATACGTATAATAGAGCAGGTTCTATGTAGAAACTATTTTAAAATGTATCAAAGAACCCGTTTGGGGCTCTCGAGTCTTCCAAAAGTATTTCTACAAAATAATTAGGAACGTTATATTAGAAAATAGGTATTTTTATAAATTTATAAGTGAAATTCTATATATACGATCAAAGAATACGACATTAGACGATACAAACGTAAATAAAACACTGTAAAGAAATAATTTTTAATTAACTTAAACAATGTTAGCATTTAATTTTAATAAGTACCAAAAATTTTCTTTAATAATATAAACCTTCGTTTACAACAGGAAGGGAAGCAAGATCACGCCATTGAAATTTACTCAAAATTTAAATCTATATTATTTACGATATAGAAGAAATTAACGGAAGATCTTGGTAGTTTTTATCCATCATTACAAAGCGTAATGAACAACTTATTATATCAAACATGAACAGGAAATACCATGTATATCCACATCCATTTAATGAACAATAGCCCCCCTCCGCCACCATTTTGCGAAGTATGTAAAGTACAAATAAAAGTGACAGCAAAATGTACGAACGGCAAATAAAAGAGAACTTAAGAGGGGAAATCAACGAAATATTAGATTCACAGATGTAACAGGCAAATAGATCATGCTATAGACGGAAATATAGAAATAATTATTAATAAGTATAAAAAACAAAATAAATAGAACTAGAACAATGCAGTATGTATAATAAATGTTTATGTAAATGAATGCAATGATAATGTATAGTAGCTTAAGACTGTGTTGTTGAGGCGACTCAAAATAAAAAATAATAATTATCAAAAAGAAATAATACAGAAATCAGGGTAACTAAATCACAATCAGTATCAATCTACCAATTAGAGTGTAATTTCTTCTTAAATTTAAAGAACGACGTAATTAAAACAACATCTTAGAATCGAAATTTAATTATTAAAATTTAAAAATCAATCTTTGTGCATCATTCAAATGGATTACATTCAGGAAATGTTTCTCGCGTAACTATTCAAAGTTTGACGCTCTATTGTGTAGACTAGTTACAATTATCTCTTTCTCTTCCGACTTATGATCTACTCATTTTAATAAAGCGTATCAGGATTTGTTAAAATATATGTCTAACTATTGAGTGAATTTGATAAAGTAATAACTAAGAAAGAAGGGCGGATTCATTTCACATAAAACTATAGTTATATGCTGTGTATATATTAGATTAAAAAAATTAGAATTATTATTTTAACCTCTATTTACATTATATTAACTATAAATCTGATCTAGGAGGATTGAAGCTTCAAAAAAATCCGCTGTTCTTGAGACCTACGTATATTTGTACTTCTCCAACCGAATTTGCAAATTATTCAACAAGAGCACGGGACAATAACACGATTTATACAAGGATACGGTTTAATCCCATGTATCGTTTTTTCGTTTCCGGGACGTGTTTAATTGAGTAACATTTTGGCTGAGTCTACATTCATCAACCAAGTGCCCCAAAGGAGCGTGAAATCATGTATCCTGTGTTACCAATATTGATCCAACAATTTTGTTTTAAAGGGCTCCCTGATCTTTCAACTATTTGAATAAATAACTTATAAGGTTGCTTTGTATATAAATTTAGGTTTCAATAATTTTTTTATTAAGGAACATGGATGGAAAAATTAATTAAAATTTGACTATCATTTGAGGCTTGAATAAAGCTTTGTGGATTTATTTGAATATTTTATTTGATTCTACATCTTTCACTTAAAGTAGACTGAAGTTGATTGTTATTACAGTTTTAATAAGCTTCGATTGGATTTTTAGAAGTAGTAAACTGAAATTTTACGCAATCATTGTAATTTTCTTTACGTAATTGATGTTTGGATTTAACATTTATGAAATTTTTCTGGTTTAAATAATCGCAATTTCCTGTTCTTTGGTTGTACTGATTGGTGCAGCAAATTTGTGAGGGATCGTTTAGGGATATCGCAATTAGAATGCGTAATAGTCAGCTGTTTTTAAAATAATTAAATTTCGTAATATTTATTGCGGAGAAAAAACCTCCAATAGTTCCATATACAGACTAAGCACAATCAAAACACAATTTAATGCACACCTAATCGGGGAAATATTTTTGCCAGGTTTAAATTTTAATTTTACTATATTATATTTAGATTGATGTAAAGACCACGAATATTTAAGGTATTCAAAACTAGCCAATGATACATAGTAAAAAAAATATCTTGGTGAAATTATCAAATTAAAACAGAATTTAAATTTACAAAAACATTAATAAAATTTTATTTAGAATATATTATAAAGAAAGTTTGTTTTCATGAAATATTAAAAAATTTAAATTATGAAAATTCAGTGTTAAGAAAATAATTATCAAAGTATATTAATAAAATTCAATTAACTCAATTTCGGAAACATTTAGCATCAACAAAGCAAATTAATCAGAAATTTAACTAAATGAAATAGAATGTCGTAAAAAGCAGAAAAAACATTTGATTATTGTGATTTAAGTAATTTAATCTACTTCTAAAAAAGTCTTTATAAAATAGTATTTTTATTTTTATTTATTCAAATAATTTGAAAAAAAACATTTTTAAATCTTTTAAAAATTAATTAAAAGAACTAGAATATCGTAAAAAACGGCAAAATAATTTAATTATTGTGAGTTCAGTAATTTAATCTACTTCTAAAAAAATCTTAACAAAAACGAAATTTAAATTTATTTTGATAGTTTTTAATAGCTGTATTGTATTTTTTTAAATAATAAAACTTTAAATACTTTAAAAATGAGTGTTAGATATCAGTGAAAATGGAAAAAAATGACTTTTCATGTGTAAGTTGCGATAAAACTCAATTGCGTTAAATAGTAGTCTGGATTTAATAAAAATAAACTTTGAATTCTTAATAATTATCAGTTCAATCAAAACTTAATTATACTGAATTAAATCACAATGTTTCAATCACACTCAACTGATTCACGGTAGTTCATAAAGGGGGGTGGTAGGGGGGTTAGACGACCACTGGCGTCCGCTTGCAAACAGAAGCATATATTGCACAAATCAGTCTGCGCACTTCGTCGCGTATTTAATCGGCAATCATTCCTTTTTTCACATCCTAATATTACTATTATTACTCTTACTCGTGCACGATCAATACACATTTTTATCATCGTCATCTAATATCAATCTGACTAGTTACAAATTCTCGTCACAACCTCTTCAGAAATTGGGTCTTTATAGCAATTATGAATTTCTGAACACTGGCAGATGTGAAAATTGGAATTCAAAATTCTTGGGCTTCTGATCGCTAAAGTCTCGCCCAGCCTATACAATCGTCCCGCTCCAATCCAATTGTGACTGACACAGAAAATATTAATAAGTTATGTTTTGTTTTATTTTAATTTCATTGCCTTATGCATGTATATTTTATTTTAGTATCTTTGTTTTATTTCCGGTATAAATTTTTTCGCCGTTAGAAAAAGAAGCTAATCCGCGTCGAAACGTCCAGCACGTTGAAATTTTAACTTTCCTTTGCTATTGTAAGTTTGTCTATACGAAGGTAGTTCTTGTTATTTTTATCATAATTTATATGTTACATCATATTATCAAAATTTATGAGTACTACCACATGAGGGAAAATTATGGATTGATGATAATAATAAAAGTTTTCATCGATAATCCAGAAATTAACTGCCCAAACCAATAAAATTGCATTTTGATTGATAGACTTAAATTTTTTTAATATTATATTTATCAACAATCAGATTACATTTTAATCTATAAGCTAATGTGGTAGCTTTAACATGTTATTTACAAATTATACATTATGGCATGAGGAGATCCCCTCCAGAGAAATCCTAAATCTTGTCTAGAGATATACTGGCCATTTTCTTTTCATTCTTCATGTTACATCATTTTCTAGTAGTTTGATTTGAATGTGACTTAAGCTTTTCGTGGTGACTAACTCTCTTTTGATGGGCAATTTCCATAACAGTTGGTATTTTTAAGTCATTGTGTATTTGTTCATTTGTTATGTACCAGGGGGCGTTAACGATGGCTCTTAATATTTTAGACTGGCATCTTTGGACTATTGCGGTTCTATCCCGTAGCTCCATATTGGTATAATTATGGTTTTGTATAGTAGTAGTAATTTATTTTCTATGGAGAGGTGAGACTTACGTCCTAGTAACCAGTACATTTCCTTTTCTTAATTATCCATTTGTTTTCTTTTCTTGGTTATTTGGATTTTCCAATTGCGTTTTCTATCGAGAAGTAGACCCAAATAATTGACAAGAGTGATTTAGGAAGCTCCGTGTTGTTTATAAAGATCGTCACATTAGACCACTTTTTTTCATTTATTTTTATTCTCCATTTCTGAAGTCATACTTGAAGCAAAATAAGATATTTTTGTATGAGTGATGAAGCCTGGTTAATATCCGTATGTGAGGTTAGAATCACCGTATCATCTGCAAACGTTCCTAGAACAATATTTTCGACTGTTGGGAGATCAGAGGTGAACAACAAATACAACAGGGGGCCTAAGACACTGCCCTGAGAAACTGCTGCATTAAGTGAATGTATAGATGAGACGTTTTGTTTCACCCTTGTACGGAATTTGCGGTTGGTTAAGATAATTCTAAAAAATTATAGAACTTAGGCAAGTATCTTTTTTTTTTATTTAGTAAACCACGATGAACTACTTTATCGAATGCCTGGCTTTTGTCTAAGAATATTTCTGGATAATATTCTTTATTTTCGAAGGCTCAATAAGCTTAAATGAAATAAATTTGTTCCTCAAATTATTTCAGAAAAACAGAAATAATAAAATGTATTTATTATGCATTACGCGTATACTAAGAACAGAAATTAACCATATTGCTTGGAAATGATTGGTCTAAATGGAAATAAATAAATTGGGTGTGACCTTGAAAATTTATTTCAGATTGTAAATAATATTTAATTCAAATATACAACTTTTGTTTATTTTAATTTTGCTGAAGTTATTAATAAACATATTTTTGTGTTTTTTTTTCAGGTAAGGACATGATCCATGAAACGTTTACAGGACGCAAGAGAAAATTCAATTGAATTCATTGAAAGCTCAGATTTATAATGAATGTTGGAGAACATTGAGGTAAATTTATGCATACGAAATTATTTTAAATAATTTTATGAAAGACAATTTAATTATTTAAACTGAAGTAGAGATTTTGGAAACTTTAAGTACGCATTCCAATAAATATTCAAGATAATTCTTATTTTAAATACCCTTAATATTAATTATATGTAAAGAATTAATTTTTTGTTTCATTTTAAATTGCCTGACAGTGTAAAATAATAAATAATTTGAAGCATAAAATATAGATAATTTTCAAAAGAAATATCGTACCCTTTACGATTTCATTGTTACTTGTCAAGCTATCCACGAATTTCAGTGCCTTATGTAATTTATAAATGCATCTTTAAATATTAATGCCCCAACCGGCGAAAGAAAGGGATCTCTCTTATTGGATTTGTCTTGCAACCTTTGTTATAGCACAGCGGGGACCTCGCTTTTCCTTCCTTTGTTCGTCTCCACAAAAATCTGTTACATTATTAATAGAAAGAGCAATTTCAAACCACTGCATTGTGACAATTTACGTCGTTAATAAATTACGTTTTAAATACTCCACTGAATAGTTTTGAATTATTACCAGCCAATGCAGATACCTGTGCAGACATTCAACTCCAATTAAATGCAAGATAATAAGTTTGGGCCTGTTATTTATGGTCACTATAAAACTGTCAAAAAACAAAATATTTAATCAATTCTATACTTTGAGAAAAATATAATATTTAATTAAGATGTTATCTTTCCGTATTCTATTAAATAAAACAGTGTTTGTTTGTATATATGTTTGTTCCACATACAAATCACCAAGTTTCGTACACGTGTTCTTTGCGACCAGGAAGAAACATTGTCGGGGTGAGACACGTCTACAGGAGCGGGGTGGACGGGAGTGGAAATATTAAACAGGCTAAAACGGCCGATATTTTTAGAGGTAAAAGTGATTGATACTGTTTCTACCGATATTATCTGTGTATAATTTTAACCCGTTATAGCATGGCAAAGGAGCACCATTAGGGGTAGGGTGGAGGGTCGTTAAAAGAAAATAACGGGAATACCATGATTGGAGTCAAATCCATGGCTAAGGATATCACTGACATTCAACTTGCCATTTAATCCATAGTAGCGGGGTGAACGGGGTGGAAATTTTGAAACGTGAAAACACGGTTGGGTTGAATAAAAAGTTTTCGGGGTTAATTAGATTGATAGTATTTCTACCTATATTGGTTGTGTATAATTTCAGCCCCTTTCGGCATGAGAGGGGAGCACGCTTAGGGCTTAGGTGTAGAGTTATTTACATCAAAATAACGCGAAACCAACAGAGATTTGAGTCAAATCGGGGTTATGGAAGTCGATGAGATTATTTTTTAACTTCTGGACAACGCGCGGATTTGGCGGGGGTGGCAGGGGCTGGGCGGATTTGGGTGGGGTTAGAAATTTTCGTACATGCTAACCGGTTGCTTTTTGCGTTGAATAAATAAATTTAGGGATCAATGAGACTCATAAAATTTGTCGACATGTTCTCTGTGTATAATTTCAACTTCTTTCGGGCTTGGGAGAGAAGCAGCCTTAAGGGTGGGGGTGGAGTGACATGACATAAAAATAACGAAAACAATCGAGATTGGAGTCAAATACGGGGTTATTGAATTTTGACATTCAACTTACCGTTTAACTCCGCCAAGCGGGGGTGGTAATTTTCAAATATGTAAAATGGCCGATATTTGCGTGGAAAATTTATTTAGGGGTCAATGAGTTGAACCCCTTTCGGCACGTGTGGGGAGCACATTTAGGGATGGGGGTCGAGGTGCCTTATATAAAAATAACGCAAAAGCAATCTAGATTGAAGTCAAATTGGGGTTTATGGCTATATGATAACGCGGGTAAAGCCGGGCATCCAGCTAGTATATGTATAAATTCAATCTGTAAGTACATTTAGGCCTATATTTGACTAAATTGAATAGTTTTATAAGAAATTGTAAATTAGACAGTCACTTTGATATATATGTGTAATACAATTAAGATGAGGAGTAAAGTCATATTCGAGTTTATCATCTGAAAATTCATTGTTACCTTTAGGTTACATACAAAATTCAATAAATTTTCCTACGAATGCAATAGAACAGAATCTTCTATGGCCGGAAAGCGAGGTACACGAGTACAATTCCTGCTATTTGCAAATCCCAATACATACAGTTTACAGTCTACAATATTGACAAACGCTTATGGGCGGACAGTTACAGATTTAGAAATATTTCATACACAGAATTCATGTCTGATATATAACTTCTGAAAGCAACAACAGGACTACAGTTAGCATAAAGTAGAAATAAGTACTTTCGATGAGAGAAAAGTAGGGTAAAGAGGAAAATACAAGTTTAAATTTTATTAAACCCTATTTACTTCAACCCTCCGTAAGTCGCGCTAGGTCCAGGGGACCGATGAAATTCCATTTCCACGACAGATACAGTGATGAACTTTTATGATATCTCAGAGAAATGTTTTTACAATAATCTACCAAGGCCACACTCGAAAAGTTTCTTGGAAAATGATAAGGAAGTAACGTATTGTAGGTCCAAGGGACCTACTGCGACCTCTCACGTAAGTATTTTTCTCGTCCGAGCCGCATCAGTACGGACTGATAATACACATCCTTTTCGCGCAAATCATTGACGATTATTCTGTTTTGCTATCAAATATTTCTCGTTTGATACTTAAATTTTTATTGTTGTAAGTGGGTATTATATTTCCGGTTTTGTATTAAAACTTTCTGTTTTTTTGTTTGTGAACAATTGAGGAAGATGAGTAAAAATATATAGAACTTTAAAAAACCTCAAAATGTAGATGAATTTTGTCGACTTCTTAGATTAAGATAATTATGACACAAATGTTGTACTAGACGACGATATTGAAGAGTATCATCAGATGAATCGGAAACTGGAACATTTTAGGAACTACGTCTGATAACTCGGATACGGGTCATGAAATTGCGAACTAGATTTAGAAAAAAAAATGCGGGTCATGTTTCAAGGAAATTAAAACAGAATGTAAAACGCAATATTGCACTGAAATGTGAGAAAGTTTTTTGTGTTTGCGTATACAAATAAAAATAATTTGCCAAGACTACCTTGTCAAAAATTAAAAAAGATGGAAACAAACTCTAATTAATGTATTTATTTTACTAAAAATGTAAATATTTAGATTTATATTATGTTTACAAATATTAATTATGCGCATTTAAACAGTGTTTTCATAAAAGTCGAATAATTTAAAAACTAAATAAAAATGTAATGATCGGAGGTTCCCCCTGTGTCATCTTCAGATGACAACAGCGTTAGTTGCCGAAACGTCGTGAAATATCGATTATTTTACCCGACTGACTGGGAGCGAAACTTCGTTCATTAAATAAAAATTAATCATATAACAACCTAAGCACTCTGGAATTGCCTATCTGGCATTTACCTATTGTTTGGTTTACAAAATTAGAGTTTAAAGTATTTTATGATTATGATTAAAGGATATTGTGATATTAGAATTATTCATTTTTTGAGAGTGAATTTTCCTTAACACATATTTTAAATAAAATGGCAAGTTTTAATGAAACCAGAAAGTAATTGGAAATATTTATTGCGTATATATGTTTCTAAAAACCATATGTTAAATGTTTGTAAAAAGATTCAAAATAATTCATCCAAAAAGGAGATCAGCATCAGAATAGTAACTTTAGGTCCCCTGGACCTAGCGCGACTAACCGCGTTACTTTAGGGAGCGCGTCTAACGGAGGGTTAATTTGTCTATGAAGCACAACTTTAGAGTCGTGTGATATTGTTAAAAACCTTTCGTATCCATGCACCAACGAATTTCTTTTCGATTAAGAATCAGCACGTATTGCGGGAGTGTTATACTTGTTACAGGTTGACATTAAACTTTCTTAGGAAGTATCCGAGCAAGGAAAGATTAGTTTACATTTAAGCTGTTAGCTGGGATTATATTTAATTGCTTTTATACCACGCGGATTTTAAATTAGCCACGTAGTCCTCTACGCGACGATACGACACATTATTCTCGTCGTAAACAAGGGCTTCGTTAGAGCCGAATAAAAGAAAAAACTAACTATCGCACGGGATAATGAGGAAGGGATTGACGTAAGTCGCAATAGTTGCAGTGCATGTTGCAGGAGCGCCCCGTGTATAATAGCAGCAGTAGTCTCTCTTTCTCTCTCTCCAGGCAGCAGAGTTGCTAACAATGAGAACAACGCCTAGCTGTTTCGGCCTGCAGGCACGCCGGCCGGATTCAGATTAGCTGCTTCTGCTGCCTCTGCTGCTGCTGCTAACTGCACAATACCAGACGCCATTTTTGCCCGCAAGTTTCCACCCGACTCCTGTCTCAATAGAATTGGGACAAATGTGAGCAATCATGACGTACAATGGCCTCGGGATCATAGGCAATTCAATTGCTACAAGCGCCCTCGTCTTACTGATTTCATTATGTTAGTAACTTATTTCGCAATAGTTACAGACCAAATTGTTTTAAGTAGAAGGAAAGCAAGGTAAAGAATAAACAAAAGTTACTAGGAAGTAAAAGAAATTTCATCTTATATTTAATTTAATGCAGAATAGAATAGCAATAAAAAATGCGATGATACGCAACATAGTATATAATTTCGTATTACATGGAAAACTATTACGCAGATCGAAAATCAAAATGTACAACATGACAGTTAAATGATAAAATAATAAATTATACCTTGTATGGACTGTAATGCCACGGGAATTGTGGGAAGGATCGCTTCTGGAAACTCAGTAGTATTATTTTTTTAATTTAATTGTGATCTCAATCGAGAACAGAACGTTAGTTAACCGTCGTTCTAGTAAACGTGAGTAAAGATGATGTTGAAATTATTATTTTTGATTTATAATTTGTGGAAAAGACGAGGAAAAATACATAAATAGTATACGGTTGAAAAAAGCTTCTCAACGGAAATCCGTGAATCGTCACTTATGAGATTGACTTCTACTGTTGAAGCGACCATAATGTTATTATTACCATTTTCAATTACGATCTGTCATGTAATATTCAGTAAATTTTGTATTATATTAAATAAATTCCTGGAGGTAGTCCATTCACTACTGCATTAAACAGAAATAAGGTTTTAACTTACGTGTAATTAATATAATATAGTACAAATAATTATTATGTAGGTGTATGTGATAGGTCCGTATGTTTCAACCTTTTGAATAGCCGTGTGTTGTCATCTTCTTTTAACAGACCCTTCCCAAGTTTGTTTGGATGTTCACTAATTCTGTCACCATATAGGAAACTAAATTTATGTATCGTTTCTCTAACAGCGTATATTGCTAGACGGGAAGTACCATGGCGGATTGATCAATGTTCTTAGCACTTTTAACTGAAATCTTGAGTTGCAGGTTGAGTTCGACATAATTGTACCCCATAAGTTCATACTGGCTTGAGAATGGCTTTGTACAGGAGGATCTTGTTTTCTATTGACAGTTGTGTCCAAGTAGTCAGTACCAAGTTGTTTCCTCTTTTTCTTTATATTATTTTTCTATGACAACCTTCTATCCAAATAGAGTCCGAGATACTTCGCTGTATCTGATTGTGGTATTTTTCGACCTTATAGTTGGACTGATGAACAAGTGTCTCTTCTAATATTAAAATAAAATAAAATGTTATCTTGAGCGTACAGCCACTTCTGTGCCACCAAACGTAGCGGTTTATATGCAAATAATAATTAAATATTCTCACCTACTGGACCACCGACAGAAATCAGATCCCTGATCTCTTAGACTTCTTTATTACAAGAAAAATATCAACAAACTTTGATACCGAAGAAAATTTTGACTTAGATTCCGATCACTCAGCTGTAAATCCTGACTCTGAGAGAAAGATTAATCAAGAAAGAATGCAGACCAGCTCTTGTAAACAAAACTACACACTGCGAAAGCTTAAGAATAAATTTACAAGAATAAACTTACTTAAATATAAATCTAAAAACTAAGGAACAACTAGACATTAGAACTGAAAATTTCAACTGACTTTTACAAGCAGTTGCTTTTAAAAACACTTGATAAATAACACATATGTTAAAATGAGCAAATTACGTGGTCGAAATCCGAAACCTAGTCAGAGAAAAAAGGCTGAAGACTAAACCTTTTAAAGTCATCTAAGCTAATTGTTAAAGCAGACTAGTGTGGCAAGTGAATTTATCAAAAACTAAATGATGTCATTGGACTAATTTAGATGTTAATTAAATAAATTTATGATGTAACAAAGAAAAATTAATTATATATATATATATATATATATATATTCTCATTTGAACGTCACAATGCATTGGCATCAATTTTGTTCGAGCATCGATCATGCACCATGGGGTAGCGGATACGGCTACGGCTCAGGGACACTTCCGAGATGAGGTTGCTGCTTCAATATTCCATGGTCTGACGGTTAAAGTGTAGGTAAATGGTGTCTCAAAAATCATAATCTGCTGCGATACATTAATCCTGATACAACGTCATACAACAATCTCTTGCTGCTGTGATAGTTGGTAGACTACAGGAAAAACAAATATTCGCTAGGTAGGATGAACATCTAAAAAACATACTTAATTTTTTTAAAAGAATCAGAACGGGTCGAATTAATATAAATCAGATTTTGATTGTATTATACGCTAGGAAAATGTAAATAAAAACGTAAATAATGTTAAATAAACTTAAGGAAACCTGCAATATGATTGGCTGAGCGATCCAGAATGAACCATAAATAAGGGCCAACATATCTGAAGCTCTTCACATGTTGTGTTAAACTATAACAAGTGTTGATAGTATGTCATAGGTACGTTCTGGGTGAATGCAAAGTAGTATAGAAATTAAACTATAAAACGTCTGTATTAACAGCATTATAATTCAATAAATAAATAGCCAAGTAACACAAAAATAAGTGCTCAACTCAAAAGTAAAAAATGGGAAGGGCGTTGGACAAATACCAAGAGCCTGACCTACCTGATTCAGGTATTTATAGGGTTTTTCCTGTACCACTTTGAGGCAAATTTCCGGGTAGGATCCTTAAAACTACAGCCCGGGGCCCCTAGTTAACCCTTGGCTACCTTTTTCTTCCTTACCGCATCTCCACTTTCAGTTCCTTTCCGATGCTTTGAGGGAAGTGGCCACTATGTGAATTATACTATACATAGCCTTTTTCTTCTACATTAATTTAATGCGTATTTTCCTGAATCTACTCTTCGATTTTTTTAAAAATATTCTCGTATGACGTGTACATTTTTAGACTCTGGATAGGTTTTGTAGGTTGAATATTTAGAATTTCTTTAAGAATCTCGCTAAAAATTTGTGATTTACTCTTGTAAATACACACCTTGATCTTCTTAGTTTGTTTTTCTCTGCGTCCAATTATTGGCGCAGCGTCCAAAAAGTTTGATTTCTCCTTATTAATCACAGTTGAGAACATGTATAATTTATTTTCCAAGACTATTCTGTTAATCAAATAATTATAATTTATAATTTACATCGTGTCGTTTACTAAATTGTTTAGTTGATTTAAGCTCCTCCCCAATACAAATTTAGTACACGGCACAGAAAATATGCGCTGTGTCTTATAAAAATGCATTATTTAATTACGTGCTCTTAGCTGCAAAAAGTCAGAAGTATGAATTTTTTTGTAACAGAAATTTTCAACCACTTTTTGCACAGGTCCTACAAAATAAATAATTCTTAGGGTTTTTGCGATATTCAGAACTTAACAACGTTCAAACAATGAGTTTTCCACATGGAAAACTTTTTAAGACCTCTGTCCAAGCTTAAAAACTTCCGCAAACAACCGAGGAAGGTCAACAATAAATTCACAATGGAATGCCATATTCTCTTATTCAAAACCCATAAATTAGTGAACTATTTATAGGTTGTGTGGTCCATTGTTTTGTCAAAAATAATACTTTATGTGCAAGGTTTCAATCTAATGGTTTTAATGCAGTTTGT
Organism: Zhengitettix transpicula; assembly: GCA_037074705.1. Classification (NCBI taxonomy): domain Eukaryota; kingdom Metazoa; phylum Arthropoda; class Insecta; order Orthoptera; family Tetrigidae; genus Zhengitettix; species Zhengitettix transpicula. Next base: position 203,362,203 of record CM073591.1, read on the forward strand.
ATTTTGATAGGTAATCAACTCTTAAAATTTTCTACGATAATTATCAGAATGCTTCCAAGAGCCCATTTTAACCTGCTTTATTTACAATCCCTGAACGTCATAAGTTCTGCAACTAATTGTTTGCTGTCCGGAAAGTCGGCCGTGTTTTCTATATAATTGAAGACATGTTAAAGTTTTATAATAACACGCTGCAGACATTAATATTAATTTGTATTATATTCTTTACGTCATATCATTACAGGTCTAACTAAACACTTCAACCAAATTAGTATCAATAAATCTTGTAAACCACTTTCATTCCATATCGCAAAAAGAAACTAATACTAAGCACTCAAAACTACAATCAGGAGCATATAAAAATAACCAGACACATGCAGAAATCGTACACTTTACGTAAAAGCCCACACAAAACGTATAGGATATTCGAAACATCCGAAAACAAACTTATCAATGAACTAAAACGCTCTCCATAATAAATCAGTCCACAACAAAATTACATCCATGTAGGGCGGCTACGTTTGACCTGGTTAGCTAAGAAAAAGAATTGGAAGATTCTTTTAGATTCAGCTGATCCTTGAACAAAAGTGTCCATGAAAGTGTAAGATTGCTTTATGTACATGTGCAAATCATCACGTACAGAAGGTGATTCTGTATCTGAAAACCAACAGTAATAGCTGTAAAGTAGTAGTTGTAATCATGGAGGTGCCGCGAGCAGTATAATATGAGGTGTGTTCAAAATGAATCAGATCTTTATTACTCAGGTACAACATTTTAAGCTGCCCCCTCACTCCCCCTCTGCTGACAATACACCGTTCACAACCTTGCTTCCATTTTTGGAAAGTCTCCAGAAAAGGACTTTCTGGAATAGCGCGCAGATTCGTTGTTGCATATTCCTGAATCTTCTTTATTGTTTAGACACGTCGTCCTTTCAACGGGGTTTTAAGTTTGAGAACGAGAAAAATGGTTTGGATTATACGGTGAATGGGGCACAAAGGGACTGTGATGTTTTGCTTGATATCTTGGGACAAGGAGCATAATGTGATCCGGCGCATTGTCGTGATGCAACATCCAAATCTGAATTTCCCTTTTCCTGAGCACAGCATCCCTCAATCGCACTAGAATTCCCTAGTAGACTTCCTCGTTTACCATCAGGACATGTGGTACAAATTCCTGATGGACAATGCCTTTGCAGTCATAAAACACAACTAACCTTGATCTTTGACCTACTCACGCGTGCTTTTTTTGGACGAGGAGACGATTTGCCCACCCACTGCGACGATTGCACCTTCGTTTCAATATCCTAGCCATAAATGTGCCCGAAAAAGTTTTTCCAGCTTTGTAGCAAAATTTCATGCAAACGCATTGTTCTTCAAGCTCTTTCATTGTCACTTTGGCACTAATCCCACGAACAGCTAGTACTTGGGATCGCTTCAGTGGCTGTAGCTCGCCAAACTAACGGACAGAGATAACGCAGAAAATGGCAATTTGCCGTTTAAACCTGCCGCTACTTACGCACGGTAGCCGCAGCGAGCTCCCTCTGCCGGTTGGTACGCAATAAAAGTTTGGTTTCTTTTTTAACACACCTCCAATATATATAAATAAAAAACGCCAAACGATGAATCACTTACAAAATCATTAACAAATGTAGTAAAATAATATAAATCGTTAAAGCTGTCATTAATACAAAAATCTAAAACACACAAAACATTGTATACAAATGCGTTGAATTATTTTAATAATATAACTAAAAGCAAAAAATGTTAAGATAAACAAAAATGTAGCATTTCCAAAACGTGTGGACAAATAAAACAAATTCATATTTCACTATCTGTACTTGATTTTCTAAAAGAGCTATACAAGTACGTAAAATTAATCGCGACTCTGAATTGAAAAAAGTCAATATTATGTTTGGTTTGACAATGAAATTGGTTCCATGACTGTTTTATCATGTGATATTTCTGTCCTAATTAGTAAAATATAAATGATATCTACATATGTGGAATTAAGTAACAGTATATACGAAGTATGAATGCGTTTTAATGCGTTTTAATGTCTGTTGAACGTAAACTTAATAGCGATCATTTATATAGTTTAAACTAAGATCAAAATTCGTTGCGTTCGCATTTTTTACCGATCAGTGCTTCACTCGATTGCTGTTAATGATGTGTCAAATCGCCTTATAACGCCGACGACGGCTGCAAAACATCTCATATCGTCCTGTCAGACACACTCGAAAGACCTGAACGATTAGTGGTACAGGATATTGCATGTCATACCACAATCTCTTTGACGTTCAGCGATTAAAAGGAGCAAATCCTTCAATAACGTACATGGAGCCAAACCATCCTTTGTCCAAGCGATACCAATCAACCCCGGCGCAACCAGCCCTCTGGATCCGAAAAATAGTAATCAAAGGCACACCTAAGAATAAGGGAACGTCTGTGTGGCACACACTCCAATATATAAAGCGGAAATAAAATAGTGACAAAGAAGGAATTTTCAGCAAATTGTACGAATGAATTATAATACGTTGTAGGATTTAGTAATATAAATAATATTCTTAGTTAATTACTGAAAAATAAATATTGAAATATTGTAAAAACATAAGTTCTTTTTACTTTATTCTTTCATTGTCTGACTTATATAAATGAATTCATTCTGAAATCAAACAATTTTTAATGCATAAAATCACCACCCTTTTATTACAAGATGAAAGGTAATAAAATGTCGTAAAATTATTGATGTAAAATACTTAATAAGAAAATTTAGATCTATAATATTTCGGATCCATATTAAAAACGTTTTTGTAGGAGTTGGTATATATATTTTAATATTAAATTTAAAAAATTATATAATATTCAAAATTATATATTTCGAGAGAAATTATAGATAACAAAATATTTATTGCAATTTTGATTTACTTTAATTTTTGTACATATATTTTTTTTAATCAAATTACCACAGCTTTAATAATACTCATCACCTCAGAGCCGCTTACTGCGTCTCTAATAATGATAGTGATTTGAAATTGTTTAAAAAGAGTTACAAGAGAAATACAAATTAAATTTACAATGAAAAAATTGTATGAAAGAATCTAACAAAAAAAATAGAGAAATCTGACAAATCTAGAGAAATCTGACGGTAAATTATATTTACATAAAAGTTTACAAAAGAAAGTTTCTACATTTTATTTAGCGCTGCTCTCGTACCGTATTGTGCACTTCAGAGTTATTTTATTTTAAAGAAAATATTTAATTACAGGCCAGAACACTGATTACGATATGGTTTCACCATAAAATTCCAGTGCCTCTCTAACAACTGTTCACAGACTTTACGTCGTCCTATTTTTTATAGATTGTTTAAAGTCTCAAGACAAGCGTCTCAAATCATTATCGTATGCACTCTAAACCATGACCAACACAGGTCAGCCTCTCAAAACCAACTCAGACTCGCCATGACCATCCTGGTCAGGCTCCAAAAACACACTCGTCAGGCTGTCATGACTCACTGAATGCTTCTGCAAAAGTTCTGTGTGTATTACCTACGCTATTCCGACAATAATCGCGTAGAAACATTTTCAGTCTCTGCATTCTTGCGGCAATTAATGCTCTGGCCTCAATAATTCGCTGAGAATAATATCAAATAAAAATTTAAATAAAACGTACATTACAAATTGTTTATCTCTATAATATATACATATATATATATATATATATATATGTGTGTGTGTGTGTGTGTGTGTCACTGTGTGTGTGAACAAAACTTTCCTTGAACATAATTTAATATGACCGAGCAGTAAAAAAGTCCACATGATTTAATAATATATGAATCATAATTTAAAATTAATAAAATTTAAATTATAATGTAAAATTAACTACTTTAGTATCGCATGACATCGCCTATTTTGCTCTTTAATTAAGTTTATTTAATAAATCTTGAGGGTTTGAAACATTCTTACTATTTTACATTTACGATTACGTTTTTCAAATTCTAAACCCGATTGTAATCTTTACTAAAGTATGCTATTACTGTTGTTCGCTTGTGAATTTAAAAGATTTCGGCTAATTTCAAGAATATTTTATATAAGCTACGCATGTTTTGAGTGTTTCAGTTATCAATCTTCGTATTAGCAAAATTATTTTGATCACGTATTTTTTTTCAGTTTTAAAATATAAGTATAATAAAGACATTAACTTTAAAAATATTATTTTAAAACTAATATTTCTATATAAATCTGGATTTATAGACAGTTCAGAATGTATAAAATTTATCAATATAATTATTTTGCATCTGTTGAGGATTTGGATACATATACTACTAAACCATGAATAATTATTTTACATTTATCAAAAGTCATGTATAATTTAGCAATTAAAGGCTAAATTATTTGCTGTAATAATCGTCTCCGATTTTAAACAATGAAGGAACTTAAATATCCTAAATCGTTTATTTTCTACGGCGGGTGACAATCGAACGTGACACATTGCTTCGGAACTCTGAATAATTCATGTCTAATTCACGGCAGTTTCCTTTGCATAATTACCACATTTCCTTTGGCCCTTGCAATAAACTATAACGTTAAAAATTGCTGCATAGTTGTGTAACTTCATTCTTTCGGACAATCCAACGAACTTCTTATATGTTAGTGAGCGAACTTCATTACAGAAAGAGTATATTGGAGATTGTAATTGCTATAGAAAAATGTGTACTTTAAGCGATAGAATAGTAGAAGACGGAAAAGATGAAACATTTCTACCACAAAAATAAATGGAATATTTAATTCTTAGTTAACAATATCGACTGAATAAGACCAGAAACGAAAACAAGCCGTAACGTTGTTTCAAAACTATCTTATATCAGGTAATTCAAATCTTAATTGAATTAATATCACGTTATCATCTAATTTCACATACCATTTTGTTTTGTAATGACGAATTTTTTAATGGTTCGGAAGTCTCATTGAGTGCCGTGGAATGTGATTAATGATACGATAACACTGACCCCCTAAACTAATTCAATGTTATGTTTGTATACATAACCCAAAATTTAAAAAAGTTAGTTAAAGTTATGTATCCCTTTAAAATATTCGATAACAATTCAAAGAAGTTTATTGTATTAGGTCATTTGAAATAATACGACACCAAGTGCTTAATAACGAAGGACAACGATTAAGGAAAATTTATTCAGCAAATATATACAAAATTAGAAATAAAAAAAGGGAAAGGACTGGAAAAGGAAGAAGTATTTTACGTAGAAAGCATTAACAGAATTAATGAATGCATTAAACGCTAGTAAAAAGCCTATATTTATCAAGTAATCTTAGGCTAAGTTGTCACATCCACTTCAACATTTAGATTATATTCCCATAAACGAGCTTTAGCTGAGTAAAGAGTTTCAGACATTAAAGTGGACTAATTTATTCCAATTGTAATGAAGCATGAATGGTATCTGACTTCATATTTAAATTAAATATAATAAATAATAAATAAAATAGCAGACTTTTAGTGAGAATTTTTTTTAACATTCAAATCTTAAACACGACGTTTCGTTCCTGATTGGTTCTAATTCAGGTGTATGGATGCTACAATTATAAAAAAACTTATCAACATATATATTTTTTAATATAATTGTAACACCCATACACCTGAAGTGGTCCAAATCAGGGACGAAACGTCGTGTTTAATATTTTAATATTACTTGTTTATTCGGATTATAATTTAATGAATGTTATCTATTGATCTATTTGATATAAGTAAATAACTTCACAAGCCTTATTTGTAAAAGGTGAAACACTGGAAAATGAAGTTCAGCTTTAAAATTACCGGTCGCATCGTCCAAGAATATTTACTAGACAGTAATGTGGAATTCCTTTATCATAAAATCAACGACTTGCAATTGTTTTTGTTCATCCTTTAAATTAAATAATTTAAAATTTCAGAATTTTATTGTGAAACGAATAATTATATTTGTTACTAAATATTTTTGTAATTTTCGTAGATAAAACAAACGTTTAATGACCAATGCAATAAGCCATTGGAAGAAAATCCCAGTTTACACTAAAGTGCGCTCAGAATTATTAAACAAAACCACTGCTTTATGAAAGTGGCGTTGTTACAATAATTGAGATCGTTGCAGTATCCCAGAAAGGAGCATATAATAATTTCTTGCTTATGAATCTACTTAAATCTATGACATTTATATGATTTTAATGTTATAACATTCAGATGGTGTTATGTTTCTCGTCCTAATCGATATTAAAAAATGAATCGATCGTCCAAAATTGGTATGCTTTTATTAACGCAATTTTAGATTATAAGTTTGCAAGTCTAAAAATGATAAATTATAACTATTTCATGTTGAAATTTGTTTGTATTCAGAGAAATAAAAGTATAATCTCATATTTCGAATTTCGTGGAGTGAACGAGCTCTACACAAATGCGGGATTTAGTCGTAATTAAAATGAAATATGCGTCTCCCAGACCTGTGGATTTATTGGAGGCACCTGGTAATCTAATACAACAGTCCTCACGTGTTGATCGAGCTTAAGTCTTCTCTTGAACAAGTCCGGTGCAGCATTTCCTGTTGCTAGGAGACGGCATGATCTTCGGCGCTCTCTCTCGCAGCGCCGAACATTTTCTTTCGGAACTGCGCCGACTTAAACGATGTTGTGGCGGGATTGCAGCAGTCCAATTTAGCTGTAATTCTCTGGACACACATAAGGCAATTCGCACATCATACCACAAATAATTCTGGCTCTGTGCCGAATAAAAGGGAAGCCACTTTCTGGTTAACAGAGGTTGCATAACTTGTAAAATATATTGTAACGTAATAGACGTTGTCAGTTAGGATTCTAATTTTTCATTATCTGGCGCAATCTTGTATGCAAATGCTAATGGTTGAAAAAGTATATTTACTTCTGTTAAATTAAAAATTAAATGATAAAATACACAAAACTTGTTGTTTTCCTCGGGTGTGAAATTGAAGTTTGTAAGAACTTTTTCATGGAATTGCACTCCTGAGGATAGCAAATTATTACAGAAACGTAAATGAGTGAGTTTATAAACATTATTTAAACTATTTATTGGTCTTCCTCTGCCTTATAGTGTTATACTTAATATAGTTTGAGCTGTGAAAGTGTGTCATAAATATTTAAATAGTTTATTGAGTCTTGAAGCAAATCCAATCGTGACACATGAAAAATTAAATCGTTTCGTTTAAAAGGAAGTCTAACGCACGAGATAGGAAAGTGCATGTATGAAGTAAATATCATAAAAAGTAGAAATATTAACAAATAAGTAGCCAATTAACAAACAAAAATAAGTGATAAATAAATACTATTATTTAGCACTAATTTTTGCCTGTTCTTGGGCTACTTTTTAATCTAATTATTTTACTTTTAACACAGACATTTTTAAAATGAAGATATTTACGTCTGATTCAAAATAATGAATCAGTTGTGTCGCTCTAGGCTCTTCTTCGCACCTGACGAAAGGGACAAGGATCCCTGAAACATTGTGTGGTATTTATATTATCACTTTTTTGTCTGAATTGGGAATCTTTATTATTCAGTACAGACATTTATAATTAAAAATATTAATTCTTAACAGTTCAATAGTATATATGTAAATATTGTAGCATAATCATGGGATTTTAATTTAAATTGGTGTTTTTGTGTTTTTTGAGTTTGTTCGCGACAGTGAGTTACGTAGTAAATTTTACATGGCTCCATAAACATTTCTTAAACCACGCTGGATTAGCGTTACATTGTGGCACTAGGTATATGTGAATTAGTGTTTGGAACAAAGTTTCCAGAAACGTTGTGCGGTATTTATATCGTCACTTTATTTTGTCCGACATTTGACTATTTTATTTAACTCTTACCCCATTATGACCAGGGCAATTGCATGCGACAAAATTAGATAATTAAGTTTCTGTATTTGTCTCTTAATTCCTTAACTCATTCAGGAAATAGAGCGACCTATCGGCGAATCGCAGATTTGCATCCAATGTTTAGTTCATATTGTTCTTTTTCGGTACCAAAGCATTTCTTCCAGCAGTGTGTTGTTAACAGTTGGAGATTTATCGGATCAACTTCTCTGAATATCCTACTGATTTTTAATAGTTGACTTCACAGTTTCATTGCTAACTTTGTTTTTAAGTATATGTTCCTAAGATTCCCTTTGTGTAACTAGATTTTTGGAATAGTGGTTAGATCTTTCAGCGATACGATATTATCCGACGTATTGTAAAACGACTGCCCTTTATGGTTCTCTTTATTTCTGCGAACAGAATAAAGTCACACGGCGCCATTTCTGATGAATATGGATGCTGGGGCGTCATTTCGGTGTTGTTTTTGGCCAAAAAGTTACGTACTAGCAATGTAGTGCAAAAGCCATGAATAACAAATCCTGGCGTTATTTTTGGACTTCTTCACGCACACGGCGTTGAATTTGTAGGTAGTACTCCTTATTGATAGTTTGACTTTGTGGCAAGAACCCAAGATGCACTACGCCGTTAAAATCGAAGAAAACATTGAGCATAACCTTCACATATGACCGCACTTGTGGAGCCTTTATCAGTCTTGGAGATTCAGACTGTTTTTCCTGAGATGATTTAGCCTTAGTTTCGACGCTATATCCGTTAACCCATGTTTCAACACCTGTTATGAGACGTTTCAGTAGTTCTATATCGTAGTCGACTTCATTCAGCGACTAATGAACAATTTCAATTCGTCTCTGTTTTTGTTCAAAATTCAACATTTTTGGAACAAATTTGGCTGTAACTCGTTCCATACCTAAAACAAACGAAAAAAATTCAGGACATGAGCCAATTGATATTCCAACGACATCAGCGCCTTTTCAGATTGTGATTCGGCAATCGTTCATAATTTATTTTCCTCACTTTTTCCACGTTTTCATCGATTATTGTTGTTCTGGTGCGTCGAGGATGCTCGTAATCTTCAACGTCTTCACGACCTTCTCAGAAACGCTTGTATCACTCGTAAATCCTTGTTTTACACATAAAAGACTAGCCGAAAACAATATTTAACATCTTTTAACAATATTGCTACACTTTATTCAATTCTTACAGCAAAATTTATTGCTAATTCTATGATCTATTTTTTGAAAAAATTTAAAATCGCCTTTTCAACAGCTGACAACAGACTTAACATCCGTTATGGCTAACAATGTTCGATTCAGACATGTTCACCAACATAACAAATTGGACTAATTCCATCCACGAAATTACAAAATTCCCGTTGCTTTTTGAACACTCCAGAATGTATTTTTTTATAATTTATAATTTATAGTCACATTAACCTTTTGGTCATTAGCGACTTACATCTGTTAAGTTCTACATTTGTATAACATTTAAATTACTTTATACAACTCAGTTTTCATAGTAAATTCTACGAGGTGGTTTATTGCTGTTGATGAATTGAAAATCTCCACCATTTCGGGCAGCTATGGTTGATCTTCTTATCTCGCTATATTTGGGGCAGTCAAAGGGGACATGAGGAATTGTTGTAGTTTTGATATAGAATGTGTCATATCATGTTGTAGCTGTTCTGTGACGAATTTTTATTAATTGATTTCTCTGGATTAAAAAGCTACTTATACGGGTTGACCTGTATCTGGCGGCTCCATGTCAACAGAGACGTGTTGACAAAGAAGGTGTAAAATTCCAACGTTGGACGGAGCAGAATTGTCACACAGGTTAGTATATGTACGATGGTCAAGGAGATTGCTCACATGGAACACTGGAGCACATAACTGACCAAGAGGGAGGGACGTAAATAATTTGTTAGGAACTAGTGGATTATCTTCTTATAAATAAAATTGACTGTAAGTGTGTATGTGTCTATGTTCCACATACAATTCTAAATGCGAGGAACAATTTAGACTAAACTTTGTAAACGTGTTCCTTTTGAACCGGAAACGAACACTGTGAATGTAAGACATGACTACCACCTCCAAGGGTGGGATTGCACGGGAGTGAAAATTTTCAAGCACGCCGATATTTGCATCAAATAAATAATTTTATGGGTCAATGAGATTGATTATTGTTTCTGTATAGTATCAACCAATTTCTGTATCGGAGGGTAGCATCCTTAGAAGGGGGGGGGGTTAAAGGGTCGTTACGTAAAAGTAACGCGAAACCAATTGACTTTGAAGTCGAATGTGGGGTTATGGATATCACTGACTTTAAATAAGGTCATTCAACTTGCGATTTACCCCCGCAGCTGAGGGTTGATAGGGGTGTAAAATTTCAAACATGTTTAAACGACTGATATTTTCCAGATATATTTTGTATAAACTTCAATCTCTTTCGGCACTGAAGGCGGTCGTTTAGTTCTAAGATTTTTGAATATTGAAATTAGTAGTTCAATAATTTTTTTTCTATTATAAGAATGTGTCGCTTTATTAATGTGAAATAGGATTCAATGTTTCTTTTGTAATTAATTTATTCTTTAAAGTTATGTTTTTTTAAAATATTAAAATACTAAGCGATAGGAAACAGAACCATAATTTTTTATTCATAATTCACTCACAAAAATAAACGTGAAAAGAATAATGTCACAAAAATATATCACCTTGTTTTCAAATATTTTGGTGCCTTCCCTAAATAATAAAGTATTCTTAAGTATTATATAATTATTAAAATCTTATACTCACGGTTCTTATTTTCCTCATTTAATCGGAAACTGATTGTCGAAGGATTCGCATTATATCTGAATGTTTCAATGAGATTGACGACAAATATTGGAGTTTCCACGAGGTTACATAAAATAATGCAAAATAAATTAGATTGGAGTCAAATCCAGGGTTATGGATATCGCTGAGTTTAATTATGTCAACCCGGGCTCCGAGCTAGTATCTATATAAAGTACAGCATAATTGAAGCATAATAGAAGAATATTTAATAAGTACTTATTTTAAGTTATTTAATTGTAAATTAATTTAAGATATGTAATTACGTTTTTAAGTTTAGTTTTGTGGAGTTTATATTTTAAAGAACTCGGTGAATAAAAAAATTTTCAGAGTCAGGTAAAAAAGGCTATTGTGTGTAAATAATATGTACAAGTTGTTCACTCGATAAAGTATATAGCTACACAGCTTTCTGAGTTATTTCATTACGTGATTTATTTCCGTGTAATCACGTTGTCACTAAAACGGGATTAAGCCATTAACGTTTTCTAGTAATGTCATCATGTTTGTCAAATGAGTGCTTCTCGTTCTAATGTGTCATTCTAGTGTCATTCCGCGAAAAATGTAAACAAAGATACATTTTCTGATATAAATTATTTTATTATTTAACCGACTGAAGAAAATGATGTCGGACGTAATTGAGCCCTTCCTGTGTAATCCTTCCCGTCGCTAAATTAAAATATAACAGAAACATTATAGAAGGAATAATATTAAGTGCTTGTAAATGTGTGATAGAATACAAAAATAAATTGATGTGAAGATGACTCATCTTAAATTGACTACAATCGAAAGTTTGGCCAGTATCCCTCTCAGTATCACAGCAGAAATATTTATCGTCAATGTTTTTTTTGAAGATTTGCGAAGGGAATAAAGCATAAATCTCGGGTTTCGTTCTCTTGAATCTGTTGAGTTCTCCGTCTGTAAACAGTTGTCTGCTCCCCGAGACTCATAGCTGCTTCCCACGCTCAGTCGTAACCCAATCTGCTACTCCTTACTCCACAAACTTTGCAAGCGGCGTTCCTGTCGCGGCACAGGCTAAAACTTCGCTATCAGTAATTAATGTAAAGCATCGAGGGTTCTCCGTAATCTCCGTTGAAACGAGAAATTAATTTTCTCGTTTCAGAAGAAGCTATCAAAAAGGTTTTGTAGACTGCATGAGTAATATAGGGGAGATGGCATGAATTACAAAAACGAGATTTATGGGAGGAAAGCCTCGCATTTTGTGATATAATTGAATTAAATACTGTCTGGAAGTTTCTGTCCTTTCATGTCTTATTAATTACAATTTCAGAGAAAAAAACTCCGGTTCCGAAACTCTGACATTCATATCGCGCTTTGCAAGAATTTTACGCTTCAAGTATTAAGAACAACTTAATAAGAATCATTAAGGATAGGCCTTATACTTTGAGGGGGAGGGGATATATTATTGTTGAAATGTTAAAAGGAGAAGTATGAATTTTCATTACTTATAATGTATCTGATAATATTTGTACGAGAAAATACAGATAATTAAAAATTATTATGTGTGTATAATTCAAATGCATGTATATAATATATAACGCCACAAATATTATTTAGTATTTACGAAATTCGCGTCGCGCAAAATACACTAATTGTACGCCTTGAGAGACATATTGGGTTAGATACTCGTCCTATAGAACAATTAAAATAATTCGTTAAATCTTTCACTGTATTTGAAATAAAATGTAGTAATGGTAAAGTCGTAAAAAATAAAGTTTTATATGGAAATATTCAAATAAAATAAATAATTTAATATTTCCCATGTACCATTAAATTAACTGTACGCTTATATATGGAGGTAGTGATCATATGAAGTAACTCTTCTTTATTGTATAAGTTTGTCATTTGTGAATGATAGCCAGTGCACATAGAGTTCATACAACAACATACATTTTTCGTTTGGTAATCATGTATAGATTTTTGCCAAAGAAAAAGAACATATGCGGGTAGCTCTGCTTTTTTGCTTCAGTTTGAATAAATTTGCTACCGAATCACCGCAAATTCTTCTGGAGGTCTATGGCGACAGTGCTTTATCGGAAACCATGTAGCAAAGATTGGCTTCGTTGGTTCAAAGACGACCTGAGTGACAAGAAGCGTGAAAATCGACACAGGAAGGTTGAGGATCATCAGTTCCAGGCTGTTTTGGATGAGGTCGATACCCATTCGCAAAAAAAAAATTATTTCCGAGAAATTTTATGTTACTCATCCAGCAATTTTTATGGGCCTGTGTGCTATGGGAAAGGTTAAAAGGATCGCAAAATGGGTGCCGCAGGATTGAACGATAGGCAGATGGAGCGACGCCGAAACACTCGAAAAAACTGCTCGTCAGACAAAAAATTAAGTCGTTCCTGCATCGGATTGTGTTGGCTATAGATATATGTCGAGATTCCTAAATGCAAGAAATCTTGCGTTTATCCCGGCCAACCATTAACATCGTCCGAAAGACCAAATCGCTTCGGACGGAAGACGTTGCTGAGCCTTTTGTGGGATCAGCAGGGTATCGACTACTACTACACGTTGAAACCTTGTGAAAATGTCAATTCCGACCGCTACCACGAACAATCGATCAAATTACACTGAGCTTTACATTAAAAGAATGGCGGATTATCAGCAAAGACATGACAAGCTGATTTACCTTCACGGCAACGCACCATCGCAGACGTCAACAAACTGGGATTTGCTACCTCATGCCGCTTATTCACCAGAACTGGCCCCTACCAGACTACCCGTTTTCCTCGATGTTAATATCCTGAGGATTTGATTAATAATTTAATGGTTTCTTTATTTCAAAGTAAGAATATGTGAAGAATTAAATTTCATATTTTTCTCAGTCCATTGAATCACCAGGTTTTTAGTTTTACATCCAGTTGTGAACTTAAGTAATAGATCGTAGATGTGAATTTCATTCTCAAATAATTTTCAAAACAGTGAAAAATTACCATCAAGAAGTATACATAAAATATTCAATATTAATTGAATATTTAGAAAAAATTAAATTTCAGAGTAATTACAAGATTCTGTTGGATTATCGTCAGATTAATGCTTCTGAGGATAACAATACCGAAAAGAAATTACAGTTAAATTATGGTATTAGTTCCCTCTTTACCCCTTTAGCCAAAGTATCGAAACAAAATTGAAACGCATACATGTTTATGTCAAATATTTTTCTTCTGACTTGAACTCTCACAATATATGTACTCGTAATATATATATATATATATATATATATATATATATATATTGTAATGCATTGAGGGAATGCATTGTTTCGGAACAGCGCACATGTGGGGGTGAGGATGCAAGTGCAAAGTAATTACGGGTCCTGTCTCGAGGTGACAAGACAGAGCGGCTAGATATTTTACTAGCTGGGGAGCAGCAGCTGCAGAGTGTAAATCTGGAGTGTAATGGAGAAACTGTCAATGCAATTGCGACGTAGTTTTGGGAACAAAGAAGGGACGGTCATATATAAAGGGAGGATAAGAATTGGTTAGTCAGTCGAGGAGTGGGAGTCGAGGAGTTGAGTCAGTTGAGTGTGGAGGCGTACGGCGAGCACCGAGTATGGAGAAAATTTGCAGCCTGCGAGAGAAATAGAAAAATTATTCAACTATAAACATTTTTATATGCAGACGTTCAATCTGTAGTAATATCAAAATTTGACCACTGTCTTCGATGGTAGGAGACCAGGACACAGCATCCAGCGTCGAGTAGTTTCACCACGAGCAAGTGGGATGGCCTTCACCGAGTATGGAGAATCAGCTATCGTCGAACCAATAATATGTGTTAGAGTCAGTGTGTAAACGTCCAGTCTATAAAGTGTGTGTGTGTAATGAACAAGCCAAATGTTCCTGAGTAATCGTGAGTTGAAATTTATGGTATTAATATGTGTAAACGGAATTAAAAGATACAGTCAGATATCGTTCTCTTCTTTTGTTAATAAAATAAACTCTTTTAAATTTAGAATCAATCTGGTAATTCTAAGTTCGTTAATAAGTTTCGTCGATGTCTAGACGTTTAAATATTTCTGTTTAATTTAAAGATAAATGTTTGGTTCTTTGATTATTTAAGTGTTCTGTCCGTTATCAAACCCAGTAAAGACCCATAAGAGAAAGAGATCTTTTTATAATATTAAATTGTATAATGTTTCAAGAATTGATAAATAAATGTTGTTTGTTATAAAGTCAATAATTTTTCATTTAAAAACCCATTAGAGTTAATTATCACATTTTGGCTACCACAACGGTGGGCAAAGTAAAAAGGAGTCCTTTTTGTGTTTATTACAATATATATATATATATATATATATATATATATATTACGATTCATCTCTCAACACCTCGGTTTTGCAAAACTTCCTAACGTCTTATTTAAACCAACGGTTCATAAATTATAAAGTCATGATGGAATCTAACATTAAAATGAAAAATTTTCTACTGCTTTGAAAAATTAATAATAAGAAAAATAGCCAGATACAAAGAAAAGAAGTGATGATATGAATTATACACAACGTTTCTGAAAACCTTGTTCCTTTCTTCTGGTGTTATGAAATCTACATAACCGCACAGCACAGTTGACAATCTGAAAAGCTCCATCACTTGTTTTGTCTGTATTTCACTATTTATCTAATTATTAAATCTATTGTTACTTGCTAACCCTTACTAGAAATCATTTCCGTCAGACTTTTGATATAAGATGTATAAAACTCCTTTTGATAATCAAGAATTACGTTAATATTTTGAAGAAAATGATCCAGTCATACGTTTAAATCTTACGGGCTAATTATTCCAAGGTAATAAATGTTGTATTTACCAAACAAACTGAAGATAAAGAATTCATAACAATTATTTTTGGTCTCGGATGTTATGAAAAAAGACCAGTAGCCATGAAAAGCGACTGTATTATATAATACTCGTTCTCCGTGGAGTCTTCAGAAGCTCACCGTGTTAATATATTTCGTCAGAAACGGTTTGTAAACATAATTTAGTTTTATAAATAAAATTGGAAAGTTAGTCTGACTCGTATTAATATAAATATAATTAATGTATCACAGCCATGTTTGTGCCTGGATGTTGTTGAAAGTAGTCAAAAATTTTCAGTTTATTGGATTACATTAATTCAAATCATATTTTTTAAATTATATACAAATGAAGAGGTCCCCTGAACATAGGGTTGAAACGTTTTGTGTACATTAATTATATTTATAGAATTTATTTTTGTTGCCTTGTAAAAGTTTCATTCCATTGTTTCTGAAAAATTAAGAAACATGATAAATAAAAATTTTCCGCTATATTTATTTCCTTTTTCCGGAAAGAATGCTTATTTTGAGTTTCTAATTTTTATGTAGTTTTGTAGTCTAATAGTTCAGTCAAATGAAAGAAAGTTTGGAAAGTTTTGGTGCAATTTTGATATTTAGTACTATGTTATTCGGTTCGCTGAACAGAAGTTCATTTTATTCTCTTTAATACAATAATTTTTCAAATTTCACCATAAATGCGTAATTACAGTGTTGTTTAAAAACTTAATTGAATATACGTTTTACAAAAATTGCAGAAAATTCGATGTTTTGGGAAAATTATTTGTTGTAAAATTTTAAATTCGTGTTATTGTCAAATATTAAAACTTTCCCTTATTTTCCCTTTTTGAGCATTATTTTACTGTCCTATAATTGATAAACGTACTTTTTGTATGCGCCAAATAAGAAATATATTGCGGTATGAACATAATTTCTATTTCTTGGATTTGTGGTATTACTGTTCATTGATAGGCATTTCAATAATTCCCTTTAAAGGAGACTAGCGTTTAATTGTCAAAAAACGTTTGGTGTTACTTCGAACATATTAACTAAACGTTAATGTCGAAGAAGAAAGGAGTAGAGGTTCTAAGGCAGCTTGGGAAATGTTTCGATTGACGGTTTAAGTCCTGAAAATACTTATTCAAATATCTCCTATGCGAACGAATATATCGCCAGCTCAATTATGAATGATAGCCCTGGCGTAATTCTTTAGCAGAATTTCGTTATGACGTTTCCTTAAAACGAACGAAGATCGTTTACGAAATGTACGAAAACTAGATAAGCGGAGGGAATATACGGTCCTTTCTGTAAAACGAAGATGCTTTGAAGTTAGTTCTTGAGAGCATTAATGAATATTCGGTTCACGCTTGTCTGTAGCAACTGAGTGTGTGGGTGGGGAGTTTATAGCTGTGAAGCCACTCAGGTGAGTAGGCAGCAGGTGGCGCCAAGCTCTATGACTGTGGGGAGGGAATTCAATAACATCCGTCCTCGTCAATAACCTGGGAAACGCTACCACTTCACAGAAAGATTCCAAAGAAGCTCAGCGTTTACGGCAGCTCCATAATCAATCTGAATGTAAATTTATTCACGAATATTCTATACACCATCAAATTCTAACTTGATAAAAACTTTAAATTGACTTGAAGTGAAACCGTTTTGCTTCAAACTGCCAAAATTAGATTTTCAAGTACAAGCAACCGAGATATATATAATCAATATTAATAAAATTCTGTTTCATCGTAGTTTAATTTGGACTCTAATTGGTATTTAATGTCAATTTAAACTCTTCAAACCAGTTTGAAATACTTAATAGTAT
The DNA here is from genome assembly GCA_037074705.1 of Zhengitettix transpicula. Classification (NCBI taxonomy): domain Eukaryota; kingdom Metazoa; phylum Arthropoda; class Insecta; order Orthoptera; family Tetrigidae; genus Zhengitettix; species Zhengitettix transpicula. The sequence goes on from CM073591.1 coordinate 203,379,538, forward strand.
GATTAAATCCATTTACACTTTCTTCATAAATTATAGATTGATCGTCGAGATGGGTTATTTAAAGTTTTATTTTCGTAATCTTAAACATGTTATTTGGGAATTAATGGACTTATAAATTAAAAAATCATATTTTCTTGATTTATTGTTTTGTTCTAAATATTCAAAATTATATATATCACAAAAATTTAACCATAGACAAAAACATAAGTTGTATATACAAATAATCTGTAAGTAATAGGACCAGCATATGAGGTCACAGATAGCTGGATCCTGTCTCCCTAACTGAGAAGATGATGCTTTATTTTTCTTTTCGGAGACGCATTAGCACTCTGAGGCTGAGACAGCCGCGTTGAAACAAGGGTCCATGGGAGTTTGTCCGAACAGTTTTTGGGAATGTGAAGTTACACACATACATATAGATGTGCGTCCGAAGCGAAAGAGGTCAGTAGTGATGTCGGAGTCGCCGTTGAATTGTTGTACACAATCTTGGAGCCAACGTGAGTCAACACGCTCATCGCGGTACAATGCCAGCAACGGGGAACAGTGTCCATCAACGCAAAGCACATTATGAAAAAGCCAAAAATTCTAATGATGAATGAAATGGCTTATATAAATTTCTAATTTACACACTGTTGAGTGGTATTTATTTTTTCACTTTATTTCGTCGGGTAATCGGTTACTTATTAATCTAATTAGCATCATTTTAACACAGATGTTTTATAATTAAATCGTTAATGTATCAATAAAGAAAATTTAACAATAAAGAAATTGTAAAAAAATAAATGTAGCAAATAAAATAAATCGTAAAATAATAAATTAGTTGAGTTATAGTTTATTTTACAGAAATTAATGTATTTGAATGTTTTTTAATTAATAAAACTGTTATGAAACTTTCGAATCAATCGTTATATATTTTACTTATTCATACCTTCTAATTTGATAATGCTAGAAGACCAATGGCTACAATATTAACAAATTTTAAATTTACATTCCTGGAGAAGATTTTTGTTTCCTGTTTCAATGTTATATATAAATTAGAAATTTATATTAGCCATTAGCCTGATTCACTTTCAGTCATTCATGTGGTTCTTTGATTTTTTGGCTCTTTCCTAACGTGCCCCTCTCGTTGGCTCCAAGATTGTGATTGTCCGCTGTAACACCTTGATTACAACTATTCAACGGCGCCTCCGACATCACTACTGACCTCTTTCACTTCGAACGCACATCTATATGTATGTGTGTGACCTCACATTCCCAAAAACTGTTCAGACAAACTCCCATCGACCCTTGTGTCAACGCGGCCAGTTGAGTCTCAGAGTGCTAATGCGTCTCCGAATAAAAAATTATCTGCTCAGCTAGGCAGACACGATGCAGCTGTCTGTGACGTTCTATACAGGTCCTATATCTTACAGATTATATATATATATATATATATATATATATATATATATCTACAACTTATTTTTTGTCTAGGGTTAAATTTTTTTGATTCACAATCATTGTATAAGTAGAACAAAACAGTAAATCAAGGAAATATGATTTATGAATTTATAAAAGTCTATTATAATTCTCAAATAACATGTTTTAAATTACGAAAATGAAACTTAAAATAACCCTTGAAGCCATCTCGATGGGAATTCTATAATTTATGAAAAAAGTATCAACGGATTTAATCATATTATAATTCTTTCACACGAGTTAACTAACAACCTTTTAATTTTAGTTTTCATAACCACGAAGGTATGGAAAGCACTTACTCTGGAAATGGTGCCGGATTCTCAAACATGAGTGGTTGTTACATTCAATTGAAAACATACTCTGAACGTAAATTCACTAGAATGCTACTATAGGTGATTTATCTTAAAAAGCTACAATTCAGTCGTCGAATACCACAAAAAGGACATAATATTAAAAAAAAGAAACAGTACAGAAGCTTTCAGTGCTTAAAATTGCGTAATATCTGTCAGCAGAAAAGGTAAAACAATACTAAATCATACATCCAAGTTTTATATATAATTTTTCCAGACACAATGTTAAGCGCTGAAAGTTTCTATAAGTAAATTACAGAGATTTTTGAAATACGTGTATTGTATTTTTTAGGACTGAATTGTGGCTCTTTTAAGCGAAAAAAACTTCGTTTTCCCTAGTATGGCGTACAATAGTCCTTTGCCTATTACAAATTTGGTCGAAATACTGACCTGAATGTAATCGTTCAAAAGGAATGTCCATGGATTCTAAATTAAAATTAGAACTCTAAATAAGAATTCAATATATAGTGCTTGGTGAACTGTTTAGATTTATAATACAATTTTACGGCTCTGTACATTTTAGCATGTTTATTTTTCATAACAAGAACAGCCAAATACAGACAATAGAAGTGATGGAACGTTTCTGGAAACTAAATTGTAAAGTTGTGACGCTCTAGGCTTTTGCGGTTTTTTAGTTTTCTTAGCACCTGAAGAAGGGAACAAGGCTTCAAGTAACGATGTGTGGTATTTATATCATTACTTTTTATGTCTGTATTTGACTAACATGCTTATTATTAATTTGCAAACAGACGTAATTTTTTTATTTTAATGTTTACATTTAATTGATTTTTCATATTTTATGTATTTTTATACGCAATCTTTCTCTTTAAGATAACATACATGTATTTTTTATTATTATTTGTCTGTGCTTTGAGTTAGGGAATTATTGTGGGAAGTGGGTGGGTTTTTCTTTAGTCAGCCGGAGAAATCGACTTGATTAATAGCTGGCAATATAAAGACGCCGACCGCCACATGAGGCATATGATTGCTTTTGTAATTGCATCAGTATTCTTATTAATTTATGCAAATTCCAGAAAAGCGTTAACAGGATTACCTAGTCATCAACCCATGTGGGCTTATTTCGGATTGGACACTCCGTGTTGTACCCACCGGTCGTGAGGAATCGCAACTGGGACCCGTTCGTAGCTGGTTTCGGTGTTTCAACCCGTGGGATTTAGTTTTCCAAAAAAATTTTATACTGAAATTTGCATTTAAAAATTGTAGTGATTGACATGTATGTTAAAACCGTCACTTTCCCGAGTATTACAAACTGGTCTGGGTATCTATAACTTACATTACCTCTAGTAGGACTTCGCCACCCTAAGTGTTCTGCCGGCTAGTCAATTTTAAATCTTAAACCGTTAGAATTACAAGCGTTAAGGCATGGAAAGCACTTACTCAGATTCACAAACCTGATAGGTTGTTACATTGCTGATTATTGAAAAATTGTGGCGCTATTATTTACAGAATAATTATTCTGCTTGAGCTATTATCTGCCTTCGGAACAATTCTTTACACAGTCTGTTGGCGAATTTTTACTAATTGTTGTATGAAAATGGTATTACAGTTCGTAAAATTTGAAGATTAAAATCAATGCCAGTGTTAAAAATTACAATATTAAAATAAATGGTCTACATTCTGTGGTGTAGTGGCTATCGTCAGTGCTTCGCATTACAGAAGTCCCATGTTCGAATCCTGCTCAGGGGATGGATGTTGCATGTTTCCATATGAGGAACTCCCAACAAATTATTTCCCCGAAATTGAGATTCAACAGTGTACAAAGTCGCTAATGACCTTCCCAGTTGATGTGACTAAAAATAAAAATAAAAAACAAAATAATGAGAATAGCACATGTATAATATGGTACTAACCTTCACTGTTGGTTAGGAATAGGCTAATATAAATTTTAAAATTTATTAAACGCAGGGAAACGTTAGAATTCCTAGACTTGTAATTACAATTACATAAAAACCAAATAATATACAAAAGTAAGTCTTAAATAAATACCTGTTAACGTTTCTGAAACCGAAGTGAAAAAACCTTTTAGATTTTCAGTTCGTGACATGGTTTTTGCGACGAAAGCAACAAGGTTTGCCCATTCGATATGTGATATTTAATTAGCATTTATTTTTATCCTTTTACTGGGTATTTATTTATCTAATTAGTGTACTTTTAACACACGTTTTATCTATTTATTAAAACGAATGTGTACCTGTGTGTCCCTTATGCGCTACTAAACAAATTGCTATGAAAATTTGGTAAATTGTTGTGCGCACGCCAGCAAAATTTTCTGTTAAATCGGCCGATATTAGTGTCGAATAATTACTCTTCGGGGTCGATGAGATTAATAGTTTCTATCCCGATTTTCTAGTGTATAATTACAATCCATTACAGCATGGGAAGGTAGCAAACCTAAGGGAATTACAGAAAAATGACGAGAAACAACCGAGATTGGTGTCAATTCTAGGGTTATAGAAGACAATGAGATTAATTCTGACATTAACTATGTCAGTTAAGCTGTAGATCAATCCCTAGGTGTGGGGATGGGGGATGAAGTGGGTGAAAGGCCGTTATGTAAAAGTAATGAGTATTGTGTCTGGTGTTATGGAAGTCACTGAGTATATTTATGACATTTACCAAGCTGGTTAAGATGTAGTTCAACCCCTAGGAATATGATTGAAGAGGGTGACACAAATTTCCGCGTTCAATCTTAAACGTGTAAAGAATTTTTATACACATGTTACATACGATCTTGGAACAAACTCTTAGGGGTTCAGACAAGCATATCACCTCTAAGTGTGATGAATGAGGTGGAATTAAAAGAAAATATAAAACAAAAGGTTTTCTGGGTCCAAATTTGAAAGTTTCATTCTAGAAGTTTGAAGTATCAATTCCAAAAGGGAAGCACCCGTACGGGCTCTGGTTGGTGCCGATTGTGGAGTTGTAGGAGTTAAATTATCACATTAACCAAGGTGGTTAATAAAATTTTATATTCGTTGTCGTGGAGGTGGACGAGGTTGGAAAAATGTTACCTGGAGTATTTCTGATCTTCTACGAGATGTATTTTTTATTTTCTTGGGGTACCAGCTATACTTTTTGTCTGTATAAGGTTAAAGGTTGTATCATTTTTACACATTTCTGATAAGAGGAGTGTTTTTGGACTTACGGGGGTATATTTGGCTCCTTAAAAGGAAAACTTGAATATTATTGACTTCCATAATGCAGCAGAAGTATTTTTGACTCCCTAATAATAAACGACACGACAGCTTAGATAGGGGAGGCGAAGACAAATGTGTAAATGTTTCAAACACTGTAACTATTGATGCTGGTTAAATGAAAAGTTTACCAAGAAGTTAGTGTCGAATTAATTTCTTCTCCTGGTTAATTTAAATAAATACCCGGGAAACGCCGTCACTCGACTAGTGTTTGACTATTTCATTCATTGCGTTTGCTGCTACATATTTTACGCTGAAAACTTGTACTGTAGAGTGGCATTAAGAATATTCCAACTGATTAACGGCATAGTGGCTGTGGATGAAAAGTCTTCTGGGTGGCTGACACTGCTGATCCCAGTGGAAGGAGAATTGTTTGGGCGTGACGCCAAAAGATTAACTTGTGTGACCAGAATCATGAGCCCACCTTACAAAGCTTCCTTTCAGATGAAAGCAATTCGTATCAATATAAATATTTTGTCGGTAATGTGCTGACACCTGAGATATAGATTACATTCCTGTTTTCATTTTGGTGACAAATCCAATCCAGTTTGATTGATTCACTTTTACGTGTAATTCAGGACTCCAGCACACACGAAAGGAAAATAAAAAATATAAAGTCATCGTAACGATGAAAAGGTGATACAATTAATGGATTTATTGGAAAGTATGTAAAATATTTTTTTCCATTTTTAAATTACAGTGTTCGAACAAATTACAATTTGTCTGGACGATTATGATTCTATATAAAAAATTGAAGCAATATCTTGAGTTCGATAATTTTCTACTATTAAAAAATATTAACATGCTTTTTACTAATGAATTAATTTCCCAGGGATATTGATGTTGCTAATCATGAAAATTTAAGAATCTGGAACGCATTTAAAGGACTTTATATAAATTCGGGAAACACATGTAACTATTGGAACGGTTGGTTGCATTGAAGGCAGAATCAGAATCAGAAAAACCATTAAATTACAAAACTTATTTATTATCATTATATACAATTCAAAATGAGTAAATCATGAAGAAATTAAATTTTGATATTCATGAATCAAAGTAACTCACTAGATATTGGAAACCATCGGCACCGGGTACAATACGTTTGGCGTGGTCATTTTAAAAGCATATGGACTAAATATTCTGAATAATTTTTCCAAATCCCCCCTTTCAATTACATTCCTATGCTATTAAAAGTGAGTAGCCACAACTTGGATTACCATCATGTAGCCTGTTACAAAAATGCTTCAAATTGATAAATAAAAAAGGAAAAATAAAACTTGGTTGCATATGAACACACACACACACACACACACACACACACACACTTTCCTCAAGTGAAGCCTGAAATAAATGTATTTAACTCAAAAGTAAAGCTTTGATTTGGAGTTCGTCAACTGGCTTTTTCAGTGCATCGTTAGTGAGTCACTTGCATTTTTGAATCTGATGAAAGCAACAAGCATTGCAGAAACGTTGTGTGGTATTTATTGTATCACTTAATTTTGTCTGTTATTTGGATACTTCTTTACCTAATTATTTATTTGGTCGTTTAGATTTCCAAGAAAATAAATGTGAACAAAATATATTACTCCGAATAATCAATTAAATAAGAAGCACTGATGTTAAGTACTTATATAAGTCGTAAAAACCAAAAGTTCCTTTCGATTTTTTGGACCAAATTAGTGATTATTTCAAATCGATGATTACTTTCCACTACGTCACATTAAAGAGAGTCCATTTACTTTGTAGTAAAAACTCAACGTAAGGGATTACTAAGGAGCACGAGGTAGGCAGCTCTGAGTGACATCTTGCTTCATATACGCGTATGAATATACCGGGCAGTATTGTTCAAGTTAACTATGTCATCATCATTATACGAAATGACGAGATAATTAACAGATTTTTTTTCTAATAAATTTGATTTTTGCTTAAAAGAGATTTTTATTTGTAACACAATTCATGCAAATATATCGTAAGTAGTGTATAGAAAATAAACTTGTTTGTCAATGCAGAATCATCAATGCTTGTAAGTATTATAAAACATAAAAGAGCTATAGTGAATGTAATATATAGACATATAATCATGCGTGATAATTACTAATGTTTTAAGAGATCTTCACTGCGATATGACTCTCTATTCCGTTTACAGCATATGCGAGGAAATGCCGCGAGCAAAACCTCTTTACTGCAGCCAGTGGAGTTAATTGTTGTCTAAAGCCAACTTTATGACGCGGCCAAATTATTCTGCACTATAATCCAGTTACATAAGTGCTAATCAAGTCGCGGAGTGCACATTTATTACGCAAGTGTTTACAAATGATGATGTGCAACTACTGATCTGATGCTATATATTTTACAGTAACCATATCACTGAGGATACGAAAGACAAATATATCTAAGGATATCAAATAAATGTAAACAATAACGGTTTTACGGCGGCGTAAGCTGGTTTGAAGGGTGTGGCGAAATAATTCGTAACGAAAACGCAATACTGTTCATATCAATACACGGAGAGTTTTTAAAACGTATTCCTCCGAGAAGCAGATTTTTTACGAGTTAGAGGTGTACAGTAGGAAGATCAGCTGCAAGTGGGAAGTATGAAAGTTATTTTTATTTATTAGAGAAGGTATGAGTGAGTCAACGTTTCTTGTTTTAGGTTAGTTAGCAGGAGTGGAAACAATGTACAATCTTTTTAGAGCAATTTGGTCTCACCTTCCAATATGATGAAGCCAGCCATTTGACAAAACATTCCCGGAAAGTCGCAAGCAAAATTCACCTCGACTTGGTATCGTAAAGGTATATGTAAATTTTGCCTGATTATGTCGAACTATGACCATCGAAACGAATATCAATATTTCCTATAAAAAGGGTATCCGGGTCCAGAGTAGTGTGACATGGCATTTTTAGTCAGTCACGAATTTTTTTAAATGAGTAAATTAAATTCATTCGTAAGCAAATCGAAGGATCAAGGATCGATGATCACGTCTGATAAGTACAATATCTCTGATCAGGAAATTATCTTTTAAGATGAATTGGGATTTGTATAACTTCAATTTTTTTTTAAAAAATAAATAAAATTAACATTACGTCTTGAAACTTAATTGCAAAAATAGTTTTAGTTTCTTGCGTTAACACTGAGTGATTCCGATAATTGAATATAAGCGACAAAACGATCGTATTGTGAAGTGATGAATGATTTCTTCTGACGGAAATCCCTTCCTATTATATTAAAAGGGAGTTGACACCATGTGGATTACCCTTATATAACCTATTTCAATAAAGAAATATTTTATAAAAAATAAAATACACTATTTATAGAATAGCGAATTACTGAAATGGTCAACTATAAAAATAAATATTAGATATTATATGTTTTAGGAATATTGTTACTTTTGTAATCATTAACTAACTTTTGATTTGATTAAAATTTTTATGTTTATTCTAATTTTATGTATATTTGTCCATCGTGTCTTTGGAGTGTACTCGACTTCTGGATGACGTCATAGTGACGTATGTTGAATCTGTTCTGAAATTTCATCTAAAAGTCAAGATCTCAACGAACAGGGCCAAGAATACGATAAAATTAGGTGTCGTAACGTAAAACTGAATAATAAAGAGTGGTAAATTCTGTTTTAATCTGTATTTACATAGGTAAATGGCGAATTGTATATATCTACGTGAATTCTGAGTCAAGAACGGGTTGATTTATAAACGCAGAGGGAGACTGAGTAACTTAATCAGAGGAAACAAAGATGGTAAAAATCGAATACAATACTGTGCAAGAGTGTAATGTTTCGTGAACTAGGCGAGACAAATACTTAAGTTCCAGACTGAACTAGGGAATATATTTATGTTGATTTTTTATATCTACATAAATTTTGTGTTATTCTTGAGTCTGACAATTATTAAATACACAGTAGTAGAAATTTAATTTCAATTTTAAATATTAGTTTATAATTATTTTGCTCAGTATCTTGTCTGAAAATAAATTCAATTATTCGATGATCATATTGATTAATTTTTAAAACTTTTTGAAGTAAATTCTTAAAAAATAATAAGAATATTTTCAGTTGAAAGTTCATTAATTTTCCATTGAATATAACTTTATTCAGTTTTTTGCGAATGGTACTAAAAAATTATAAATTTGGTGATTATTAACTTAAATACTTTTCATACGTACGGGCTAAATTTCGTTACCCGTTAAATCAAATTATTTCTTACTTAAGTGAGCTTACTGCTGTTTGTAGTGACATTGCTAATAGGCCAAATGTAGATGAACTATTTTATGCATTGTATTATGAATGTTTTATATGCTAAAAAATTGTTGAATTGTGAAATTCAGAAACTAATTTTTGTCCATTTTACGGTTTATAAATTTCCGATTTGCTTTAATAACAAGAAAAATAAGATAACTGTATATAACCATATATGTATACTTTTATTTGATCCGAAATATATTCCAAAAGAAAGTAAATCGAACGATAAGTGAAAGCATTATTATATATTCTATAAATTTCATTATTCGTTGTATTATTTCTTTTGTAAAGTATTATCAAAACGTGTTTCTTCCCGGGACTTTAAAATTCAACTGTGTGTGTAAAATTTAAATATTTTTATTTATATTAATATTTCTACATTATTAACAAATAAATTATCAAAGAAAGAAAATGGTATTTTTATATCCGTGAAAAATTAATATAATTAATAACATTTAAAAATTGGGAATCATTTTAAATTATTTTGTATTCAAAAAAGATCACGTTAAATCGATTATCAATAAACCTATTATTGTTGTAGTCTTATTGGATTAGCATCCATTGGAAATAAATACATCTAGAAAGCTTACATCGATCACTTTAGCCGCCTTCGAAACATCGTATTGGAAGGAATCTGTAATAATCCAAGCGTAAGAACAGAAAAAAGATAGACAAGCTCGACCTGCGACTAAAAAGTAAGAAAACCAATAAATTCCTCTTCAAAGAAAATAGTCTTAGAGTTTGGGAGAAAACATTGCAACTGTGTCTATTCGGGTGGAAAAGAGCTTTACTTCTGTTGAAATTACGTCATATATTGTGATGAATTAACGTGATAACGTGCTTTTTAATTTAACATTTCCATTGACCTAATGAGCACGATTGGAGAAGTTATTTTTTTCAAATATTACATTCAAAATACATTAACTATTTATTAATCATTTTATTGTTGTTACTCCTAGGAATTTTTATACACAAATTAATGTGTTCATTTATTCGTGTCCAATAGAAAGCAAGCACTACGACTATAGGGAAGTGAATGAGCCAGGGTCGTAACATTTCACGTTGTGTCTTGGGAATTAATTTTTCTTTCCATTGTCTGCGTTTCCGTGCAAAACTGTGCACTGCAAAAGTCATTCTCCGAGCCTTGCTTACAATAGCCACTCCACGCAGAGGGAGACTGAGTAACTTAATGAGAGGAAACAAAGATGGTCAAAACGTGGCACCATACAAGTTGAGTGAAGAGAGTGCAAGACATTACGGAGACCGCTGGCCTCTAAAGCGACTACGGTACATAAAGTTAGCTAATAGCCGCCCTCACATAACTCACGATCGTAAACGGCCTACTCAGTATACAAACGACCAGATTATTCAATTATAATAAAATGCGATAGAAGTCTATTAAGTTAGACAATAGTTCCTATAAGTTTAAAGCTAAAAGTTTAGAGTATACTATAAACTCAGCTTGATTTACGATTATTTCAACTTGTCGTGTTTAGTTTGAGCATTCATTTAAATATCAGTAATAGTGAAATTTTAAAGCCATGAAATGATATTCAGAAATACGTTTTATTATGGAAGAGATAGAATCGAATTTATTAATTATATTTTATTCTGAATTTACACTTCCACTTGTGAATCAAGAGAAATAAAAAAAATCAATTTCACATTACTTCTCTATCTCCACGAAACTATTCAAGTTTGTAATAAAGGAAAGTTTCTTTTTATGAGCTATTTGCATGAGGAAATTAAAAAATGACCACCTCAGACAATTTATAATATATTATCTAACACATTAACGACGTTTCAGTTCGATTTTTGTAGTTTCATCAGGTTTCAATAAAGTTAGCTTACTACGGTAATAATTTTTGCTCATACAATATTTAAAATCACAGATTAACAGTTTATATTCTTCTTATTCGTCTATTTTAATATTTAAATTAAAATCAGAAATTTTCAACAATTTTTCAAATTTAATACTAAATGAAAAATATTTCTTCTGATTGAGAATAATAAATAAGAAAGATAGCCAATTCAGACAAAAGAATGATAATATAAATACCACACAACGTTTCTGGGATCCTTATCCCTTTCGTTAGGTGCGAATAGGAGCCTAGAGCGACACAACTGCACTGGTCAGTTGACAAAACTAAATAAAAAAAAATAAAACAATGCTTTTGAACCCAATCTTTTTTCAAATAAAAATTACATATTTATATAACTTTGAATAAATTACATCTAAAGTAAATTATTAATGGATTGAAACCTCTACTTAATTTTAAAATATCTTCATATGGATTTAGTATGTTAAAAGTCTTAATAATGCAGAAAACAACATTTATACAGACAAACTTAAAAAGAGAAACGTTAACTAAATAATCAGAAAGAGTTCTCGGGTTTCAAACGAGTACGAATCGAAAGGCTAAAAGATGATGACAGATGATGGACGTCGAAACGTCACGGTTTAATCGCAAGTACACCGGGGTAGTCTTCGATAATTGATAAACTAAATTTGAATTTAAAAATGTCGGAAGCTTAGTGTCCTTCATTAAACGGCGAATAACATAAGACTGGAAATTGAACAAGGAACTAGAATCAAAGATAAATACGCATGAGACAAAGAGATTAATATAAAACAACAGATAACTTGTTGAGAATTTCTTTGTCATGTTTTATTTTTAATATACAAAACAACTCTATTGAAACCTGATAAAAGTACATATATGTACTGTAACGTCGTTAAAATGTTAAATCAAATATTTTTAAACTGTCTGAAAATTTCTGTTAATTTCTTTAATTTATACAAAAATATTTTGGAATATGCAACTGACGAGGGGAAATTCCAAACTGTTTCTTTCAACATTGAAATAAATGGTTTGATGAAATGTACCTTGTTATTTTTGTATCTAACTGATATAAAAATAAGGAATAGCAGGTAAATAATAGTAAATCTTTATTGAACGTTATTCGAAATTTGTTAAATTGTATCATCATCTTCTCATTATAGAGTTCAGTTCACGGATCCCACAATCGTTCCCAGAAGAATAAACTACATTTAATTAATCCGTTTATGTGAGAGATAGTGCAGAATGCGGACTCGGCATTTTAGTTGATTTGGCTGAGGTGTGTTATGGGATTCCCGGTTGCCTCCAATCAACCGCGATCCCTGCTGCAATCGCCGTCTCCTCAGCGTAACAGATTGCTTTTAAGAGAGCCAAAATAATTTATTTCCCACCGGATTCTCCGGCATCGTAAGGTAGACGGTCCAGGCCAATAAAATTACGGGAATACGCCATCAGAGCGTGATTCACGGCCGGTTTCTCACTCGAATAGCAGGTAAATGGCGTATCCGAACGGCAATCGACTATTACGCGTCCTCTTCAGCTGTGCATTAAAGTTTTCAATTTTAAACAGTATGAAACTATTCTCTTTATTACGTCCCTAAGATATTTGGCAAGATACAAGATATATTGGAACAAAACTGAGTGTGGCATCGTCATTCAAGTATTTTCTCTACATAACCAATAAAAATTTAACACTGATCTGATGTAAATACGTAAACCTATTTTTGTACCATCTGTCGTAGAAAAATAAATATTTTCCTATAATTCTCTCAAAAGCTATCCTAACAACTTTGCCATGGAAATATTTTGTGAACCGAATGTTGTATTTTAGCCCCCTTAATTTTTATTTAAAATGCTCACTAAATATTCACTGATAAATAAGTAGGGCATGCAAAATTGAGAACAACAGTTTTATACTATGAGAAGCATTTAATTATTTTAATTCATCTACTTTCTCTTCTATAATTATTTATTTCTGTTCTGTCATTTCTCATTATTTTTTGTTTTCAATTAATTAATTAAAGAGCAGAAGAAGTGTAGAAGAGCTCAGCTCTGAAGGTGAATTAACTGATTAGGATAGAAAAAAACGACAGGCTTTCATATCCTTACGAGGTGAGCTTAATTATAAGCATTTCTTCTATTCTTTAATTAATACAGCGTTCTTAAGATAATTTTATACATAATTGTCTTTGAAGACATAAAATTAGGCCGTGAGGAACATGATTCAGTAAATTGAAGGTGAGCATGTGTTCAGGTCTATAAAACAGATATAGAAGGCTCGTTTGTGACGGGAGTCGACGAGGATAGCTCATAAGTTAGATTTAGAGCGACCGCATGCTAAGCCGTGGTTTTAGGTTCGATTCCCGGTCCTGTCAATATTTTATAACCTCACTAGTTTCTTAATAACGTTGTGATTATCACCAGGTTAATATTAAATTGTAGTTAAAAATCAGTTTGCACTTCTATTTTACTCGATGAATAAGCAGTCGCAATGTTTGACTATATTCTGCATGAAAAAATTAATATATTTTATTGCTTCAATGGAGATTGCTTAACATTTAAACATGTTATTAATCCTTTAGTGCATACTGTAGCATATAGGCAACATAACTTTTAGTATCACCCGAGAGGCATCTGATGGTTTCGAAGAGAACTAATTTGAGATGCAGATATGAAACAACAAGCACTTAAGGAAATGTGAAATTTTTGGCATCCGTGAACATATTAAAACCTTCCTCTCCCAGTTTTCTGTGAGTCAACCCCTTAAGCCAGATTTTTCTACCCGCCGGTCAGCTTCTGAATATTTATTTTCTGTTATTTTGTTTTGCTTTTTTCAAGAAAAAAAATTTAAGCGTCATTCTCATGGTATTCTAATTGTACTAAAATAATAATTATCCAATTAATGTTAATTATTTATAAATCAAAAATAATTATATTTATGTTGAATATGTGCAACATCATGAACCAAATTGACTTTGGTGACGTTTAATATTTTTTGCTTATTTTTTCCGTATTGTGTGAAAACAATATATTAAAATTTAGTTTAAAAAATACAAAAAATCATTTACTTAAGGGTTAATACAGTTTAGATGTTCAGATGAAGTGTTACTACGAAATTGAAAAGCAAATATTTTATTATCGACCCAGTATACTAAAACACATTTAGGAATAACGTATTCCTAAACTGCAATTTAAAATATGGTATGAGCATAGTCGACTTCATGATTGTATTTCCGAACATTAGAATGCGTACTACCAAGTTGTATCTTGTAATAACAATCATTTATTTAATATCAATTTCTGCGTCGCCTTATGTTAATTATCGTATGATGGTAGTTTCAGGAGTATTTACAATATATTATAAAGTTTATAAAAGAAATTCGTTCGGAGAATTTGGAACGTTTCCCTAATATCCATGAAACAAGCTTTCATCTGCATGTAAGAAGCTGCTAAGAACATGCACTTTACCATGAATAAAGAGAAGCCCACATATATGCCAGTAACTAGGAAGGGTCCTAACAATGGAGTTTTGGAAATCGGAACATATACATTAGAAATAGTCAATGGATTTATATATTTGGGATCTGAAGACAACATCAGAAAAAAATAATAATTGTGAGATGCAGAGATGTATTAATTCCGCAAATTAACTGTTATAAGGTTCCTTTTCTTTCGCGGAAAACTTAAATAATGCTGTATAACGTAATTGTGAGACCAGAATTGGTATTTTTGAAAGGAGGTTCTTCGGATAAGTCAGAGAGGGATATCACTGGTGGAAGAGAATAGAAAGGAATGGCAGGAGATTCTGAATAAGTCCAAGGCCCACACCTATGCTGATTATGATGAAGTTTCACGTTGCGTATAGTATCTTTTTCTTATTCTTTATGTAATGAATATGAATATAAATTCAGCGCATAGGATAGTAGAATATATTGGGATCATGTCCACAGGCCATGGTGCAGCCTCCGAGTCCAACGGCGGACGGCGCCCCCTGCTGACGTTACCATGCGGCAGCGACCATGAGCGCGCGGCTGTTCATCGCCGCTGTCTTGGCCGCGATCCTGTCTGGTGAGTACAAGAGTACCGAAGTCTACCAACTTCCGAATTCGTCCCGTTACGTTTCCAGCGAGATCAGCGGTTTTGTTAACGACGCGACGAACTTTCCTTCTATAGACAGGCAGGTCACGTCAGAGATGCGACCAGTAAAAAGGTTAACATTGAAATGAAAAAAATTATGTCTGATTGAAAATTAATAAGAAGAAAGATAGTCAAATACAAACAAATTAAGTGATAATCTAAATACCACACAACGTGTCTCGGATCCTTGTACCTTTCTTCAGATTTTGAGTTTTGTCAGCGCAACTGACGACTGCAGTTGTGTTGCTCTTCTTAGCACCTGAAGAAAGGTACAAAGATCACATAAACGTTGTGTGGTATTCATATTATCACTTATTTTGGCTATCTTTCTTATTACAAGTTAGCATTGTCCGTCCAGCACACAACCAGACACTTCGCTCTACAGGTTTATGCACAGAAAAAATACATTGAAACTAAACATTAAATTAATAGAATTACTGTTGAACGTCCAGCTAATTGTCAAATTAATGAAAAGTATATACATAACCTAAATCATTATAAAACACAATAAGTATTAAAGTTATCCAATATTCATAATTTTCAAAAATAAATAAATTTTAAATTTTTTAGGTACACGAACACGTAGTTTGCAAAAATTATGCATCAATGTGATCTCGTGTAGTTAAAAATTTTGATATTCTTGTATGTAATTTAAAACATATACTCGTACAAAAAATTGAGCTGACTATTTGACAAAAGCGGAGATACAATTTTGTCATAAAAAATGTAATTATAAATAAAATTCAAATTTGGACTGTTATTATTTATATTAATTTCCCTATTGTTAGATTTCATGCCAAGGATTTCTTTCTTTAAACTTGAAAATTTACTGCTTTTCTCATCCAAAATTAGAGCAGTGACGCAGTCATTTGTAAATATGCGTAGTTAAAATTGAAAAGTGTTCGTTTATTAGCGTTTTCAACGCTCGTTATGTCTGCCCTAAACAACAAGCTTGACAGTATGTGCAATCTACTTCGTTGTTCTTTTCAAAAGTTTGTATTTGATCTTTAACATTATTAAAAAAAATTAAATTACTAAATTATTTTTTAAAAAAACTAATACTTTACTTATTAAACAGGTCGATCAATTTGTGCGGTATATTTTATAAGTAAAGTAAAACGATGAAAGTATATGTATGCTTCATTGTTATACCTTTTGTCCATTTATTGTAAGTTGCTTTAGTGCTGCTTTGTTATTTAAATTATATAATTTTCATTAATTTTTTATTTGGATTGATTTAAACAGAATCACAAAAATAATGCAGTTAATTTATTATTTATTTTCACAGTCCCATCATTATTGTTACTCGAATTTTACGGACTAATAGTGTTCATTTATTCAATAAAATTTATATGATAAAATTGTAAATTTATTAAACCTTATTATATATTTATTTTGACTTATGTGCCCAAAAACTATTAGACTATGTACTAATTTATTTACCTCAATCGCCCATTACACTAGTATTATTACTATCTTTATACAGATTAAGATTTATTGTAAAATCATATTCATATAAGTGTGCAACCCTTCTTGGAAAAGTTTGGCTTGAAAAAAACACAAAGACACCGAAGTCGTATGAGTAATAAATACCGGAAATACTGCCTATGTGAGTATTAAAATTGGCTCAGATTTATTGGAGAATATAAGAGACAACCGAATAATTTTAAATGTGCTGCTAATGAAACAGTATCGAATATTACATCCAAAGAAAAAAAATAGACTTTAAAAAATTAGAATTCTTAGTTGATGCAGAATAACCAAATTACAGTAAACAACTTGAAATTTCAGTTGCATACGCTATTATCATTCTGTAAAATTATAAATATTATATAAATCATTATAAAAAATTATTTAATGATTATAATTAATTGTCAATTTTTTTTACAAACGTCTTGAAATTTTACTTTTTATCAAGCGCCATCCATCATGAAAAATTATAGATTACTATTTACTCTACAAAAAATAATGTATTTAGGTATTCTATGTGATATTAACTCAAAATTGAAATTGTTTTGAATTTGCAATTGAATTAAAATGTTGGCATAAAATTTAGAAACTATGCCACTTTAATTACGAGCTTTTACCACTTTGTTTTAATATAAATAGCTTCTCATATTTTCCGTTTGTAAACGTGTTCACATTTATGTATAATTTCGCTATTCTCAGAATCTGTTTCGTGGTTATTAATGTTGTTATGCTTGGAATGGTTGGTTTTAAAATTTATCGAGAACTGAAAATTCATAAATGGAAACGAGACAAGCATTCAATGAATTTTTACTGACGAAAACTAGTGTTCAACGTGCAGCTAAGAGGTAAAAATAATTTTAAAGGTCACCAAAAAACTATTATTATAAGACAATACAAACCTTTATTCCATGTAATATGATTGAAACATATACTGTAACATATATTTTCCAGAAATTTGGGGCAAATTGGGTTTTCATTTCGTCTAATGCATGCCGAATTGAGTTTCCGCGCTACAGAAACAGTATGGAGACTAGAATCGCCCAAGAGTTCACTTCGAAAAGTCAAAGTGAAAGTTGATAGTTACTTTAATTGAGTCTCAGAGAGACAACAAAGTTAAAGTCGTAATTACGTATTTGTCGGCAAGGGAGGAAGTGCCGTGCGTCCATCGCCCCAAGTTAATTTTAAATTGACTCGACGGTGACGATTCATGTTTCAATATTGGTGTATTTATCCCTTTTAAGAAGGAAATTACTATTCATAAAATATTTTGTGTATACTTTAACATTAAGCAGTGAATAATATTCATCGGTTCAAATCTGGTTTACGTCCTTGTCTGTTTGCTACAGTATTATACTGTCAGATACATGTTTGAAATATTTTTAGTTGTGATAGTTATTATAATGAAAACGAAAAGAATTGGAAATTTGTGGAAATAAATTTTGAATCTTATTTTTCGCTATGTAAATCAAACTACAGAAATCTGCTATAATTGAACCCGGTCATAAAATAGTTGACGTTTCTATTTTCTCCATTTATTTGCTTATTTCCCATTCGTCACCCAACCGCACATTAATATCAACTTCTGTAGATCGTGTGCGGCAAAATACATGCATGATTTTAAAATTATTGTCTACGTAGGTCATTTCTTATATAATTCATAAGTTAACAGTGTTACAACTCGGACGAGGCAGCATAAATAAAAATGACTTCAGTTACAATTAGAGGCTTGAGAAGACGTGGGAGGCTTGTTTTATCCACTTCCTACTCTTGTGTTTAAATGACGAGACATAGAAATTGACCCTGTCTGTGTCTCGGATATTACAACTGTATAAGATCCAAAATCGTACATTAATATCTGACCTCAACGCGGAAAAACTAACCACCAACTGTATTATAATGACGTTTTTGGTGAGTTCAGGACATTGTAGTGCAGTCGATCTGAGTATGATCTTTGTGAAGTATTGTCTTGAAAACAATCGGCGTGAAACATCTCAACAACTTCCTGAAGCCACAAGGAGTCCAGAAACATCAGTATTCCGATCGCAGGATTATGACAGTTGATCGGGCTTGCGAAAACTGCAGATTTGATAAAATATATATTCCACACAGGAAGGCATTATTGTGCTCATGAAACGTGGATCGCAATAAAAGTTAATCGAAAGAAGGTATACAAGCCTCGAGCAACCATAATTTTTTCGTAGAACTCAATCGAAAATGAAACAAACTGTAATACTCACTTTCATCAAATTGTTTTAATTATCAACGTAATAGAGGTTCTTAAAAATCAACTCATACTTCTAATTAATACAAGATTTAATAGATTTAGTCGATAAGTTGATCAATCACTTATTACATAAATATTGACACCAATAATTTTAAAATTTAATACATCAGGGTGCTCTACCGGGGCTCTAAATAGTAATTGAATGAAATAATATTTTTTAGTATATTACCAATTCAATACTACCACAAATGGAAATTAGAGACTATTTTAAATTTAATTTAACAAAATATTGAATTTTATAGAATATTTCAAATTTAATACAATACAATATGACATTTGACAAATTTATTATTACCAATTTAATATAACACAATATGAAAGTTGACGGTACAAAAATATGCAATAATTTACTATATATTTATTATAATAATAATATATTGGAAACGCACACATGCCGTGCATTACATTACAACCTTTCCTTGCTGTAAGCTACGATAGATTTTCGTCTATACCTACATTTTACAATATGATATCTTTCACAAGCTTCTAAACACAATTCACACACACACTCGTCTTTTGGTTGATGAAATACTTTGTTTAAGCACACTTTATGGTGAAAGCCATGGATCGCCAGTCTCGTCTTCGTGTGGCGTAGTTCATGGTTGGCTTCCATCCATGTCCTGTCCTGCATAGCAGATGTTGCATAGAAGTCCTCCAGTATGTTCCGTTTCCTCTCATAAAGATCCTGTAAAAGCTGTCTGAAGCTGGAACCAGCTGGTAGTTTCAGATCATATCTTAAATCCTCTATTAGGAAGGTCTCCCTGGTAAGCCTTTATACCAGGAATTGATTGAATAAGAAATGAACACTTAAAGCAAACAGCGCAAGAATATCTGCCGATATGGACCTCCCTCCTAAATAAATGTATAGAATTAGGAAGTAACCAGACGAATGGAAAAAGTCATCAATCAAGCTATTATACAAGAGAAAAGGAGACACAGAGAACCCAAACGCGTATAGAGGAATAGCCATGGAATCCACACCACTGAAACTCCTAACAGGAGACTGGCAGAGAAGCTAGAACCCCTTCTACCAGAGGAACAATTTGGTTTTAGAAAGGGAAAGTCCACGACCCTGGCAGTAGAAAACCTGTTTGGACAAATAAAACAGACGATAGAAAGACCAAAAGGAAAACTATATGTGGTGTTTGTTGACTACTCAAAAGCATTTGATCTGGTTAACAGAAAAGTATTAATAGACAAACTGGAGGAACTAATTGGAAGAACGAGCACAACGATCCTGATATCAAATATACTGGCAGAAAACCATATACAGATAAATAATGGAATAGGCGTATCAGACTGGCTGTCACAGACGAACGGAGTCCTCCAAGGTGACCCACTCAGCCCTATTCTGTTTAACGTTCTCACGAACGATGGTACCAAAGGAATGGCAGGAACAAGCACGTACATATACGCTGATGACATGGCCATCGCAGCGAGAGATATCGACGATCTGCAAGCATCGCTAAACACACTAAGTGAATAGGCGGAGAGAAATGACGTTCAGATAAATGAAGAGAAGACGGAGCTGGTAGTGTTCAGGAAAGGAGGAAGACTCACTGAAGCAGAGAACGTCAAATGCAATGGGGAGGGCTAACAACTTTAAATATCTAGGCATCACAATCCAAACAACGGGAAGGAGTTTCAGACTGCATATAAGATCTAGAGCAGTGGCGGCCACTAGAGCTATGAATGAAATCAGAAACATAACACAACTATCGATCAGCACAGCGATGGACCTGTTTAGGCTAAAGATACTACCTGTTCTGACGTATGGCCTAGAATAGATTTATTATATATTCAAAATATGCACAAAGTTGCACACACTTTCACGCATTATGCTCACAACACTTCAGTCAGTACAACCAATTAATTCTTTCAAAATACCTAACAGCAATATGGTTTCGCCCGTGGATACAACTGCTGCAGACAATGGTATTGATAGACCCCAACAATTGTATGCGAACTATAAATAGACACCCTACTATGGTGTCTTGGTGGTCATATATACTGCACTGTGGCTTATAATAAGATCTCAACCCGGACACGTCCGTCAGGCGTCAAATCCGCCGATGAAATTATATTTTTATTACAATTGTTCGTTCTCTCTTTACCCAGCAAGGTTATTCAAGGTTGGCTATGCTGATGTGACTTATCCAATACTGACTTTCCCACGCGAGCCCTTTGGTTCTATTTAGACACGATGCGGATGTGACTTATCCAATACTGACTTTCCCACGCGAACTCTTTTGTTCTATTTAGACACGTGCATAAACATATTATTTTAACACCCCTTCAAACTACCAAGTTATAAATAAATTTTCTCACTATATATGCTGGATTTTCGAGCATCTTTCAACTCAAATGAGATTTATTTTATGAAATTTATGTTATTATATAATTTTCAAGGAATCCAGCTACCAACTTAGTGTTTACTACAATATAGTATTAAGTTTAGGATAGACAGAAAAAATGAAAACGGTAACTCCATGCGAAACTTTGGCCAGACAAATGCACAAAATCCGCCCTCAACATGCGAGACTGAGCCCTTCATTTTTCATGATAACCCTCGCCCATATATGGGAATTTTGCAACCCCTGCGTGAATACGGATGGGAAAGTGTTACCTCACCCGCCCTACAATCCAGACATTTTCCGTCAGACTTTCGCGTAACATAAAGGTAAGAGGAAAATGTGCAGACTACATATTACAACATGCATATGTTTGTTGAAACAGCAACTGTTTAAGTTGAGTGTTTAAATTTTAGTAAACTTCATATTTTGGAATGAAGCATATCATCTTGTTTTCTTTTCATTATTATATATTTATAATTTACATTCTCAGTTATTTCAAAGTCATGGACCTCAAAATACTTTTTATTATAACATACGACTTTATTTAAAAGCGTCTTTTATTTGTAAGAAATCATAAAATATCCTCGGCTTATACCATTAATTTATTTATTATAAAAAATTCAGCTCAGTTTGCCTGAAACCAAGTAGGTTTGTTCGGTATTTTTCATATTCCTAGCCCCACGATAAACAATTTAACAGAATTGAATTGAAAACGTCGGCTGTTTAGAGAAAAACCGGAAAATAATTACAAAGATTGTTATTTCTGTGATAGAATGAATTGGAACAAAAATTCGCGTATTTTCAGACACTATAGAGAAATATTTTCCTCCGACGGGAATTTTTGAGGTTCTTGCAGAGATGTAGTTTTTTTGGAGGTGAAGTAACGAAGTTTTGTGTGCAGTGCTGCCCCACTAATTGCGTTTCCGGCGCGCTGCAACGCAGGGATGCTGTGCATTTCGACCCGCTGCCTAATCACCCTGTCAAACAGGAATGGCTCCGCTTTGATTACGCCACTTCTCCACAACTGATAAACACATAACTGATAGTCAAACTGCGCCACAATATATTGTGCTAGATTCAAAGACTTTGACCAGTCATTCTCGCAAGCTTCATCAACCAGCTTTGAATACGGTTAACCGCAATTAATGTATATATGGGGATTATATGTACTAGCACGGCGTTGCCCGGGTATTTATTTATATAATACCAGAAAATAAATTAATTCCACACTAATCTGTATAATTAACGCCTTTCCACACAAAGCCCATTTCAAAGGGCTGACCTTGAACTTTGGCCACCTTCCGGAGTGTCATTGTTCATAGGGTCACAGAAAATTATTGCGGCCATTTTTGACCGTTCCTCCCTTTCTCACCCTCGTACTATTACCTCTATGCTGAACTTGAACATAACTGGAGTGGTGAATATCAGTATTTAACTCAGCGAGGTACAAAACACCAATTTCAGTCGTTTTTGCATTATTTTTATATTTTCCCCTTTCCCATTTCTGTGCCATACAAAATTTCTGGTAGCGGTTACATTTACACCTTAACTGCATATAAAGTTATTAATCTCAGCGATCTCAAAAATTATTTATTAGAACATAATGTCTATCGTTTTTCACTATTTTTAAATGGGGACTATCCTTAGGGGTAGGGGTGGAGGAGCGAAACGTAAATAACGAGAAAAAAACCGAGATTTGTGACGAATCCTGGGTTTTGGATGTTATTTATGACTTTCAGCTTGCTGGTTAAGTTGTACTTCAATCCCTAGGACTGGGGGTGTAAGGGAAAACCAACGTTCTGTATACAATATTAAAACCTTCCTGAGAATTTTACCAAATTTGTACAGGTGTTACTTATGATACGAAACAAGCACTGTATCAGTAAAACATACCCATCATCTAATTTTAAAGACATTATAACTTACATTGAATATATATTTACTCTTTAAGTACCGGGATATTTTGAATCCTCATAAGGTACCACAAGTAGTTTAGACTATTTTAAGGGACCGGGAATATTCATCACGTTTTTATCGGTACTGAGAGTACTTTTGACACACTAAAGGTAATAGAAGCGATTTTGTCTTTCTTAGGCTAAAGAGAATATTTATTATTCTCTTCATCTAATGAAAATATTTTTGGAGTCGTATAAGATACCGTGTGTACTTTTGTCTCGCTAAAGGTACAGGGAGTATTTTTCACTATTTTCATAGCGATAATATTAATATGTCTGTTTAGATACCGGGATTATTCTTGACTGTCGTAAGGTATTGGGAATATTTCTGACTCTCTTAAGATACCGGGAGTATTTTTTACTCTCAATTGTACCGTTAGTATTTCTGACGTTCTTAACTTGCATAAAGATATTTTACTCGTGTAGGACACCATGAGTATAATTACCTCTCGTACGTGTGCGTGTATTTTTGACTGAATTAGAGTACTGTGTATATTTTTAAGTCTGTTGGGGCACCAAGAACTTTTTTGACTCTCTCAACGCACTGGGAGCATTTTTGACGCTTTCAAGGTACTAAAAGTATTTTTTATAATTGGTATCGGGAGTATTCATGCTTCTCTAAAGGCACGGTGGCGGTTTCTGATGAAATTATCATTCCATATGCATAGGTATTTTGTCACTCCTTGACTAATAGATTCATGTAGAATTAAATACTTTTCTGCCTTATATAAATAAATAACCGGACAACGCCGAGAACTAAGTTATTTGAACATAAAACGCATATTTTGCGATTAAATGCGTAACAAGACATGTGTAAGGTACCATAGTGAGTCTTTAGTTACTAACGCAGAGAGCAAAGCACCTAGAAAAGAAAATAGAAGAGCTACAAAGAGACTACAAATTTGAACCTACTGGTCAATTAAACCTGTCACCAACAGATTTAATAATATACTACAGTTCTTGCGTAGATGTTATGTGCTTATTATCTACAATAAATTCGGTAAATAGTGATTAACAAGGGCGTGAAATCAAGATCTACTCCCATTCATAAATGAAGATTGAATTTGTTTTACCGAAAAGCATCGAGTGGTGTTACATCAATCATAGAACTTATACGTTTTATAAACCTTAAAATTAAGAAAAGTTTTTAGAATTTGGTTTTATTTGAAATGACTTCTTCCAGCGCTATACGTTAAAAAAAACGGACTAAATTTTCATATTTAAGACCTCGTATCAGTAATAGTTACAGAGAAGTCTCGTGAATAAGAAAGAACGCGTACAATTTGCGTCACAAGAGAGAACTGGAAACGGAAATCTTTTTGAACTGACACCCCAACAAAAATATAACTTGGGAGTTAAGTCATCGCAAAGGGTTTTAATCGACGCTGACACCTGAATACGGAGAACAAACGATGCTCCGCGTGCTTGACCAGTTACTAGGAGCTGTAAGAGTAACAAAACACATGATCAAGGTACAGATATCCCTTCATAACCGTCTCTTCATGATACAATCTTTAAATGCTCTGGATATCCCGTAGGAGACAGAGTTTACTAACAGATACTGTAAATGGCGTGATGGATTACAGGCATTCCTTTTCTGGGAACAAGCCAATGCTAATTACAGAGATTTATTTGTCTAATCCTAAAATGTTAATCACAAAGGGTTTTCGTAATTAGTCGTGAGACATTGCACATATTAATCTCGGTGGCAGTGAGAGTGGGTTTGTTTCTTTATGATCCAGTTAACTATAATTGATAAAATATGGTATTTATTTAACTGTAAGTATTCTTTGTTATCTGCTTGTTATTGGTGGAAAGTTTCATTGAAATTATATTTCTGCACTTTCAACCAAACCAGGACGCCAAAGGTAATTAATATTCAGGTTCATGCTCCCAGAAAATTCTGGTAATTGCACCCCATCACGGGTCACGCGGATCACGAAACAGAGCATTCTATAATCAATTTTTTTTTAAAAAAAATCATTTTTCTTCGGAAGCAGTGACTCCCTTAGACGACTGTCGGTAAAAGATAGCGAGCGATAAAACTCAAGATTACAGTGTATCACCAGGGAATTGAAGAATAGGACGATGTGAAAAGTTCTTTCATAAATTTCGAGTACATTTAAATATATAACGTACTGCTTTGGAAGATATAACTTTTGGCTGCAAAACATTTCAAGTCACTGTGATTTCTAGCGCCGTGTTTTAAAATAATTACACTTTTTTGGTACAGACAAGCCATTAGCGACATGCTTCCTAATGGCCTTCACAACCCACGTCCAATCAAATACCAACGCACGACGTAACATTATCGAGTTTTCCTCTCTAGTGGATGTCACATTGTTCTCTTCAAATAGTGATCAGACACGTGTAAATAACTGTCGATGTGACTAACAATTCGATTCGTTGTCCTTATGTGTTCGACAGTTAGTGATTATATAATACTGATTAATTATGATAAACCATAAGGAAATACAAATTTGCTTATATCAGACTTAATTAAATAACAACGACCTGGAAATAACGAGTCTTGAAATGTGAAAAAGGAACGAAGTTGGTAGTATTGGCGCCCAGTTTTAGTGATAGGACCATCGAAGTAACTTGCTATAGTGAGTTTTCTGTTTCTAGGCGAGAAAATTCATTGCGGATTTTGGAAAAACATGGATAGATTAAAAATCAAAGGATGGGTATTCGTATCACGTTATGGGCAGGAGCACAAGTTGTAATAACGGTTTATATAGGGTTAACTATCCACTGAATGAACACTGCTCATACAAAAAAATTTTAAGAACAGTGGAGCAGTTTCAACGTTTCTTGAGAGAAAACATACTCCAATCAGTGTGCTTTTTCTGACTGATCCATTTGTGAGGAACCCATGGACAAATCAACAGTTTTTGTTATCAGCCATAACCATAGCCTAATACAAAATTAAGGTCTATTTATTTGCATCTTTGATCATAATTTTAGAATATTTTTACAAAGCTTTCTAGTAGTCCAGTAAGGAGATATGTTGTTCATTCACTGGGTATTTTTTAATCAAATATTTTTTGAAATGAATATATTTGTACCGAATAGAAGCAAACATTTTGGACTTATGAAAATATGTTACGATAAAAAAGTAATTATCAACAAAAATGATATTACGGACGAAGAAAATATATATGTAAAACAAACCTGACAACCTGACTGCAAAGTTCTTATTCATGGTAGTATTTGTTTTTTTAGGTTGGGAAAAATGCATTTACGCATACTTCAGTACTTGAGGTTATGTGGAACTCAATCAGTAGATTAATACCCATTATAAACCTAAATCCTCTGTACTCCTTGGCCAGCCCACGTTACTTCTTTCGCAGGGTTGGTTGGCGACACGCCTTCATCATGTCTGGGCGCATTTTAATTTTGGTTCAATGTCCACCTTTCCCATTCTTGCTCTTCTTCTCGGAGCATTTTTATCCCACATGCGGCGTACTTTACTACCACTTTCCAGTTCTCGTCCGACTTAATCATTTGGATGACCAGTATTTCAGATGTCGACTGGTTGTTGTAATTGCTTCCACACCGCTCCTCTATTTCGTGTTCTGAGTCTTCAGTGGCTAGATGACAGACGGGACAGCTCTCTACATCATAGATCGTAAATCGACATAGACAGGATCGGAAACAACCATGTCCTGTCAGTAATTGGATTAAATAGTGATCCCCCTCTCCAAATTTCCTGTTCGTCCATGCGCTGAGGTCTAGGATGAGGCGATAGACTAGCCAAACTGTAGGACGCAATATACTGTTACAATGTTTTATTTTTACTTCTGTTTTGTATAAAATATATAGTGCAGTTTAGGATAAATTTCAGAAAATTTATTTATTTAATTAAAAAAACAAAGTTTCAGCATGTACCGTCAAGAGGTCATTTCTAATTATCACTAAATGTTAAAAAAATGGACTCCAAATTTAAAAAATTCACTTTTGGTTTAGCCACAACCGCATTAGTGTGTAGAATGTTAAGAAGTGCCTCGGAAGAACTTCCAAAATTAGTTAAAATTTTGTATATCGAGTCAAAT
Source organism: Zhengitettix transpicula (assembly GCA_037074705.1). Taxonomy (NCBI): domain Eukaryota; kingdom Metazoa; phylum Arthropoda; class Insecta; order Orthoptera; family Tetrigidae; genus Zhengitettix; species Zhengitettix transpicula. Next base: position 203,406,910 of record CM073591.1, read on the forward strand.
AAATTTTAAGATAACAGATAATTAGCAAATATCTGAAGAAGGTACAAATACGTATACTAATTAAATAAATTGTCTGAAATTGATAATAAATTTCAGTGTATTGTAATACGCTTATGATTATAGCCTTACTTTGAAGCATCATGTATATTCTTAAGGTTATAATTTAGAATATTAACTTTAAAAATATTTTTGGTTTGAAGGATGTAATAAAGTTATTATATATATTATTAAATGATATCGGAAACATCAAATAATTAATAACACGTAATAACATTTTAAAACTAATAAAATATATTTGTGCTTGTTACTTTTAGGTGAAGGGGGGGGGGGCACTGAATCTCAAACTCTCGGACCAGTTTCCTCCCCTCCTGACCTGTTCACACGAGGAAGAGCAATCGATTCTGTCGGAGAGACTTTACGGATTCCTTATTTTTCTTATTCGACGAACGGTCTTCTCCATTGTTCAGTTTAGGTAACAGCTTGTTTTAGGGTTGGTAACGCGCCCCGCGTCCAATGTGGTACATGTCCTTTTTTTGGTTATTGATGCATTATGTAAAATTTTTGGAATTGAAATTTTGTGGAAATGGTGTGGAATAATTAGTAGATGTTGTCGGGTTTCCCATTGCATAGATCTGTTTTTAAGAAAAGAAGATAAGAAGAATCGTAACAGGTAAAATACGACAATAAAGCAATGATAATTTTGAAACAAGAGGAAAAAGATGAAACCAGAAGGTGTAGTAAAGAGAATTAGGATCCAACGTTTCTGCTTTTATCTTTTTTTTCTCTTGTTTCGTAATTGTCATTGCTTATTCCTGTTATGATTCTTCTTATCCGTTCCTCTATTCTCTACCTTCTTTTCTAAAAAAACCTATCTAGGCTATGGAAAACCCGACAACAACATCTAATAATGTTTTTCTTTGTCTCAGAACGTGGGTTCCATGTACCTCTGTGTCCCAGTACATAGTCTCCAGATGCACTTGTTTATTAAACTAAGCGCATGTACATTTCCGCAAATTAAAAAAATGGCTAATTGTGATTATTAATAATTTTATCCAATTTTATAAACAACAATTTAGATACTGATCACACAAAGTAAAATTACTAGATTTATTTTCAGCGTTTTGTACTCTGTGACTTGTAATAAAACAGAAAATAATTAATTACGACGGATTGGCTGCGACAAACAATGTAGAACATACTCATTGTCGTCGCATCTTAAATCGGTCCTTCAGTTAATGAGTTGTCCGTATCGTGATGATGACAGGGATAGACTGACGTATTTTACAGTAAACAACTGTGATTTTCTTGAAGAACTAAGGAGGTTATTCACGAAAATCCGCAACATTACAGACGGGATTTGTCTGTTACTGAATTTTTTTTTATTTGGGTTTTCTGGTCGCGTCCACGTTAAAACTGGAGCCGGGGTGATGAGTTTGTTTGATGCTTTTAGAAAATGCACTCCAGGATTTTTTTTATATTTATATTACTATTCAACTTCAAGATATTGAAAAAATACTGAAAAAATCTTATTACATTTAAATGCCGCAAAACAGATAGAAGTGGTGAAACATGTGTATTAAATTTGGGACAAAGAAAATTCATGCCTGTACCGTCAAATATAAAATCATCAATTTACGGTTATTTGCTTCTTCTATTCGGAGGTGAGTGTTGTAAGGTTTCTACCGTCATAAGAATATTGAGTCTAACCTTGAAGGAATTTGGTTTGAACTTATAAGGGTTTATTTCAAGAGCAGCGATGTTCAACAAAATGCAAAACTTCATAAGTTATTTTCCGATGTGGAAATGCCAATTTATCTATTTATTGTAAACGCAAATGTAATCGGAAGAAACTATATTTGTATTAATTTGATTTTTGGAACACAGAAACCTAAAAAAATTAAAGACATTTCTCTCTACATTTACATTTGTTTTATTTACGTTTTCCTATGATTAATACTTTCAAGTTAAAAATTAGCAGTTCCGTGAAAGAGTGGAGCGCGTAACAATTCATGTTTAGACTTAATTAAGAAAACGAAGGGGACTGTATGCTCTTATTTTTCCTTAACAGTAAATCATAGGAGTATGCATCGTTAATATATCCGGAATAACGTCGTAGAGAACTTACCACTCTAACTTATGCTGAGGTCGTGATATATTGAATACTTGGTGGCAGAATTTATTACTTTATTGTTCTAAATCTCCCTCGCAGCAGGACATAAATCTATTGCATTTACATTAAGCTGGAACGAATTGTCGGAATACATTTCCACTTCATCAACATGAAGGCATACAGACCACGAAATCACCAGATATGTTCTGAACGCAGTCCCCTCGGTGCATCAATTTCATGTTCGTAAATATAATTCAAATGAAACAGATTTCATGTAAATCATTGATATATACTGTAGGGAAAGTGAATTACCACTGTAATAAATGTGGACACCACTATGTGAGTATTATGGGATTATTATTCCCCTGCTTCAAATTTCTGCAAATTGCCCATTGTCAGTTCAACGCTTAGGCACGGATAAACCGCTTTATATACACAAATTCCGTTCCACCTCTCTCAAAGGGAATATTTTAGAGAAATAATAAAGTTCGAACTATAAACGAAAAAATGAACGCTATGAAGACTCAAGAAAACTATGAAGGGATGTTGGATCTTTATCTGGAATGTAGGACGTATTGGAAGGATGTAATTCAGCATGTAATCTTTCAAGAGTATTACTGAAGTAATGGATGAAGTTATTGGAAACATGGCTTAGGATATGAGACAATATTGGGAACCGTGATTTGTTTACATTGAAATGTTCTGAAGATTGACAATTGGCATTTTAGTTTGGGTGAGTTTTTTAAACCCTTTATCTTTTGATTATACGGCTTTGTTCAAAAATTTACATGTATTTACAATAAATATGGTAAATAATTCACATGCTGGCTTGAATTGGAGGAGATTCCAGTTACTTTCCAGACCTTGAGTTCTTGATTTGTAGTTTTGAAGGGTTTGGGGTGGAAGAGGAAATGGGTGTTTTGTTATTAGTGTAAAGGTTTGGAGTGTTTTGGTTTGTAGAGTTCTTAGGATTTTGTTTTGTGTAATTTAGAGCTTTTGTGAGTGGGTTTTAGCAGTGGAGACCCAGATAGGGCAGGCGTAGGACCAGATGAGTTGGATGATTGAGAAATATATCAGTCGGTTAGTATTGATTGAGAGAGGGGAGTTTTTGTTTAATAGTGGATATAGGTTTTTGAATTTGTTGTTAATTTTTGGGATGAACTTACTAATATGAACTTGCCAGGTTTTTCGTCAAGGGTCAGCCTAGGAAAGTTACTTTTTTTTGTGGGAATAAGCGTTCCATTGAGGGTGAGAGGGATTTGGGTGACTGGGTTTCTTTTTAGGGTGAAGAGTAGGCTAGAGGATTTAGCGGGGTTGATGTATACTATCCATTGTTCGGACCATGAGTCTAGGGAACTGAGGGAACTTTGGAGAGGTTGGAGTCTTGTGGTGAGGGAAGAAGTTTGGTATAGGGTAGTGACAATACAGTATTAGTTGAAGGATGTTGATGTATGTCATGGATATATATGTTGAACAGGGACGGGGGGGGGCGTACTTCCTTATAGGACGTCCGCGATAATGGATGGGTTTTTGGCGATGAAAAATGTTAAGAGGTGTATTTGTCAACACCTAAGGAAGCTTCCCTACCATGCGTTAGGGGTTGAAATTTTTGTATGTAGGATTCATAGATAGGTTCACGCTCTATTAATAGTGGGACAATGCTTCCGGGAGCAATTTTTTAATGGATAGTTTTGGATTAGCGTTCAGTGCAGGTTAATTGGAAATTTGACTTGAGTTTGTGTAGTCTAGAAGCTGGGACGCATTTAAGTGTTTGCTCAAAAAAAAAATTCCAATGTTGCTCATTTATCATATTAAATCATCCGGACCAAAATTAATATTATATAATTATAATAAATAAAAGTATCCGCTACTAAGGTTATAATTATATTTTAGGACAAAAATAAGTCCATTGCGTTTATATCTCTATCTCGAAGTTTTAAATCAGTCGCAATTTGATAAAAAAAACCTTTTTAATAAATTTCACTAAAATATATTTAATTTTGTCACGAGTTTTCGGTGATTAGCCGTAGTCTGAAACTGATTTAAATGTTCAGAATAGCCTGAAGTGCTGTGCTTTGATTAAAATCATTTCTTCTGTTCTTGTATTAAATCATTGTACGCGTGTGCCATTGATCAATTGTACTCAATATCCTTTCTTTATTTGCATTCAATTTTTTTTAATTTAGTAAATTGTAGGGGAACCTGTGTTCAGGTGTGGTCAACGGATGCACAAAGAGTCGACCACGGTAGATCAAATGGGGGGGGGGGGGTAAGAAAATTGTGTTCTAAGTGGATGTCTCTAAGTTAGATTCTCGGTCCGGTAGAGACTTTTTCATCCTGACTGTGCAACATTTTTAATTTGATCTCCGGGTCATATAATTGGGTAACGCCACGGAATTAATTTTTTCAATATGAACAAAATTAATTTTGATTGATTATAACAATTGGAGTAAATATATAAACAAAATAAAACAAAATAAAAAATCGCTTCTAATATATATATTATAACTTAATATAAATATTTATATATATTGTAATGATAATTAAAGGAAATTAAAGAATTAATAATTAAACAATTAAAATAAATTGTTATCGGCGAGAACACAAATGCAATAATGGCTAAGAATACATATACAGGCGGGTCATTGTCTTGGAGAGCGTATAAGCTACGGGGCACGGCAGTCGGACACAGAATTTCGTCAAGTAGAGTTGAATACAAAAATTCGTGGAGTACATTTGAACCATGGAACACTGTTATAGGGAGCAAGATTGAAAATTTGTTAAATAGTACAGAACATTGTGAAACCAAAGCAAATTGGGTCTGGCAGTGGCGTGGAACTTTGGAGAAGGAGAACAACGTTATGATTTGCTCGTAATCAAAACTAGAGCGACAATCTTGGCTGGAGAGAGTAAAATCGGCAGTATTTTGCGGAACAATTGTGTCTGGTGGACGATACCAGAGCTTTGCAAAGTGAATTAAAAAATTCAGTGAAACAATGGCCTGTTCCATGTACATAATGGTAAGTGTATTATAAAATTACAACAATTGCCTGGTACCGGTACAAACTGTAAGTAGAGAGAAACTTTCTAAATTCAGTGTTATGTAAACGTTAAATAAGGATAGATCGTCATATTTCGGTTTCAATTTCATTTTTGTTGTTTGAATTCTGATCAAATTTTGCATGTTATAAATATTTTGTTTGTTAATTTTGGTTGGTAGGAAAATTTATTGTTCTTTGTTTAAAAGGCCGAAGTAATGACCCTGAGACAAGAGTAAAGGACATTGTATAATAATAAAAACATTAAAGTAAAATTACAACAAGAAAATTTTATATTATAAATTATAATAAACCAATTGTTTCAGAGATTTAAAACCTTGTAATTATTTCAACATCCTTTCGTTAAAATAATTTAATAATAATTTCATCCACTTAATTAATCTTTTCAATATTACATAAATGACGCCATAACGTGGGCCAATTCAATTATTATTACATTTTGTTTACTACATTTTGGCGTCCTCAACGTGACGCTAATTCATATTAAATATAATTTAAAGTAGTGTATTACAATATTCTTAACATTTTGCCACGATACTTTTACAATTATTTTTACTTGTTAAAACCACTATGGTAAATATATAAACAAAAATAAATTTAAAAATATATTGAACAAAAATATTTTCGATTCTGTGATTCCTAGATTAAGAAACAATCATAGGAACCAAGACTATAATGCATAGGAACATCTTCAAACGTCGTAATATGTATTTTAATGCCTTTTCTATAATAAGAACCGGATTCTCTTTTCATATAAAAATATTAAGATTTACTCATAATATCGGAATTTAGTGAAAAAATAAGTATCACACGCCGCTTCGAATTAAGTAAATAAGAAATCAGAACAATAAAATGAATTTTGTATTAAATGAGGAGTATATAACGTGTAAAGAATAAATATACTGCACTAGAAAATCAGTAATGAGTAGGTGCAAGTATAAGGAAATGAACGAAATATATTATGAGTTAATAAAAATATAATGATACTCATGGGAGCTGAAATTATAAAATTTACTAGGCGGTTAAGGAGGGTGAATAAAATATACAGAAATAAAGTTAATGTGTTGTAATGGAATAGAAAGAAGAAATTCAGAAAGTTGATCTCAAGTAATTCGTAGGAAGATGATTTGAGGCATATTAATATGGCCAAAAACACTGACAATAAAAATGAAAAAAAATACTTCTGATTGAAAATAATGAATAATAAAGTTAGCCAATTCAGACAAAAAGTGATAATATAAATACCACACAACGTTTCTGGGATCCATGTCCCTCCCTTTTCTCTGGTGTGAAGAAGAGCCTAGAGCGACAAAACTGCACTTGTCAGTTGACAAAACTCAAAAGCGACGAGTTTTATCATCTGACAAGTGCAGTTGTGTCGCTCTAGGCTATTCTTCGCACCTGAGGAAAGGGGAAAGGATCCCAGAAACGTCGTGTGGAATTTATATTATCACTTTTTTGTCTGAATTGGCTAACTTTCTTATTCAAAAATGACTTAAGTTAAAAATCATAGTGTACCGCAAAAGAAATGTTTATAAAGAGCTAAATCAAATTCTTTGGATATTTGTTCAATGTTATGAATGCCGTAGATGATGACATCGATTAAATTAGAGGATCCATTAAAAAAGCATAATTTAATTAAGCAACGAAGCTTTCAAGTAAATCAATTCAAATTGGATACCATCTTACTTTAATCCAGACGTAAGCAGGCTAAAAATGTAAACAATAATAAACTCGCAAAATTATTTTAGTTATAATACCAGCACAGTTGAAGTGACAAAAACTAAACTAAATGGATAAATGTATTTGTGTGGATGTATCTTTTGATTTTCCCCATACATAGTTAAAGTTTAAGCCAATTTCAAGAAACATTTTTACACGCGTTTCTTAAGATGCAGGATCAAACACTGTGTGGGTAAGACAACCAATTTTTTTTTAAGTGAACAAAATAATTTGGATTAATATTTCTCTTAAAATTGAGATTATTGAAGAATTTCAAATAAAGCTTTATAATGGATAAACTGAAATAGTGATAGTTGGCACACAAAGCTCCAAATGTTGAAACAAGAATTGAAACTTTGGAATCGGGGTTCAAAACTGTACATGTGGAGTAAGATATTGGACTGTTGAACATCCATAAGATAAAACGATTTAGTTTTTCGTCACCGGAGTGCGTGTCAGATAGATGTTTGTTTTATGTAAAGAATTTTATATTAAATTAGATGTAATATTATTATTTTAATAAGTAACATTACTGACAAATAACGGTTAAAGCCACAATATAAACTTGTAAATTTGAAATTTTTTTTGTCAGTTTAAAGATTATAGAGTAAGCCATACCAAAATATCAAACTCGTCTTGGGTTTTGCAAGGCTGATGGATCCGCTCTCTGAGGAGATTTTCAATGCGAGCAGTCTGAAGCCTGTCCAAATTCAAGGTTCTTAGCGTAACTGGTCGTTAATCAACGTTCGTAAGAATGGTGTGGACTACATCTTCATGTATTAGTTTACCATCCTACTTCTTTTATACTTAGAGATCATATTCTTCATTATAAGGAAAGATAATTACCAATTTAAACATTAAATTAAACGCTTACATACTAAAATTGGAATTTCGCCACTTGTACCATCCGTAATTTTCATAACATCACATTTTTCTAAAATAAATACAAAAGTACATATAAAACGTTTGTGTTAAACTATACTAATTAAATAAGTAAATAACCCAATTACAGATATAATAAATATTTCGTCGCATGGTTTGCGCGGCTGATCACCTGAAGAAAGTAACAAGGATTGCAAAAACGTTGTGTGGTATTTATTTAATCACTTATTTTTTCTGTTATTCGGGCTCTTTATTTATTTCATTTGAAGAAGAAATATGTTAGTGTTCCTGACTCCTATTAATAGAAACGGTTTTTAAATCAGTGTAACAAAAGTACATTCATAAATACGGAACGAGTGTTAATATTAAATATTAATTTATAAATTAATTTCTATCTACAATTAACTTATTCTCAATTAATAACATAATATTAATATATGACTTTGAAATTGATCAAAACGATACCGTGATATAAATCATAACATAAAGTAATTAACTTTAACTGAATTGAAATAGTATTTAATAGGTACCACCACATTGAATTGGTCGCAATTATGAACTGAATGGTTGAACAAGTAAATCGTATGAGAGCATTGTGCAACTCCATGGGGCAATTTAAATACCGTTAAAGTGCACGTTGAAGCTAACAATTTTATTTCCACAAGTAATTACAAAGTTTTATTTAATATATCGTCAACAAACCATTTCCTGCCAACGTTTACATTAATTGCTTCCTAAATACAGTAGTTTCATTTATTCAGCATGAATGCATCGTCGCTGAACATTATTTTGTAATATCCGTGTATCGTGCTACTTTTCCGTAATTTTATTTTAGTTCATCGGAATAATGAGAAAATTTTGGTAATTAAATACCCTCCAAACCGTGAAATAAATTTAACGTTTACGTACTCATAAACTTCTCAATACGAAAAGTACCCGGATTTCGCAATTCGCAAATAAGGACTAGTGTAATTATTTAGGCAATAGTAAAAATATAACATTTTATTACTACTGGCTCAGACAATACATTTGTGTTCTACTGAAATCTAAATATATTAAATGGTAGTTTCTTTTGTCGCATTATTTAAGAACAAATTGTCAATTTTTCAATTTTTAAAACACTTCTATAATCTATATAATTTGGATGATTTTTTATTGTTACTTGCATTTTTATTAATTATGGTACTCCATAAATGTGTTTATAGCATTTATGAACTTACTAAATGAATAGATTTGAAACATTATTATATTGAGTATCTAATTGTTTGACGTCGCGCACGGGTGTACTTTTATCCCTTCGTTCTATTAGACAGGACAAGGGAATTAATTATATCTATGACGTAAAATGGCTATGTTTAAGGTAATCCACATAGTGGCAACTCCCCTCTTATAGAATAGGAAAGGGATGTGAAAGAGGGGATGTGGAAGGGTAGAGGAAGGTAGCCAAGGGTTAACTAGGGCCCCCAGGCTATAGTTTAAGATCCTATCCGGCATTCGCCTAAAAGTAATGCAGGACAAACCCTAGAAAAACCTGCATCAGGTAGGTCGGGCATTTGGTACTTGTCCCACGCCCTTCCGATGGCGGGAGAGGAGTTTGCTGTGGGGTCGCAGCTTACCCCTCGCCATGCCTTCGCCATTTTAGGAGGCAGCTGGCTGACTATTCCAATAGGAATATGGGACAACTCTTACCGTATGCCCAAGGTCTGCGACCCCGGAACATACACCTCTCAAAACAGGCCAAGGTGCCTCGGCATGTGGGAACCTTAGTTCAAAAAAACAGAGAGTTGTGAAGGTATCCCCAAAGGTTGCCCCCGCCAGAGGTCTCTGGGAAGGTTCACCTGCGAGAGGATTCCTTGTGCCTAAAAGTCATTTTTTTTGGGTGTAGACAGGCTATGTGTAGGGTAATACAGTGATTTTTTTGGGTGTAGACAGGCTATGTATAGGGTAATCCACATAGTGGCAACTCCCCTCTTATAACATAGGAAAGGGATTTGAAAGGCGGGATGCGAAAGGGTGGAGGAAGGTAGCCAAGGGTAACTAGGGCCCCCGGGCCATGGTTTAAGGATCCTACCCGGCATTCGCCTAAAATAAATGCAGGGAAAACCCTAGAAAAACCTGCATCGGGTAGGTCGGGCATTGGGTACTTGTCCCACGCCCTTTCTGTGGGGACGCAGCATTCCCTTCTCCGTTCCTCGACCAGTTTAGGAGGCATCTGGCCGACTATTCCAATGAGTGATGCCTCCCAAACTTTATTATAAACAATAATTTCAGTTTCAACTATAGGAGCAAGAATATGTAAATTCTGAGGTGTATCCACCCTTCAGAAAATGGGTCTAGTACAAAATCCAGACACATACTTGCCAAATACACGTTATCCCAACAGGAGGACAAAATCCCGATTACCATTTGCCCGACAGTACATTCTCCCTAACACCCATATGGGGGTGGCATTTTCAAAATATAAAATATTCGACAACTGCCTACATTTCTGCCAAATAAATAGTTTATGGGGTCCCTCAGATTCATAATTCTACTCTCGATGCTTTTAGTGTCGAATTTAATCCCTTAAAAGCAAGAGAACAGGTATAAAGTGAAGTGAAAGGGAGTGACAAAAATTGCGAAAACTACCTAGATTGGTGTCGAATCCAGAGTTTTTAAAGTCACTGCCAGCTCTTCTTCCCCTACCCATAGGGGTGATAGAGTTATCTTAATTCTGCGGGGTTTGTTCCTGATACGTGTTCCAAGTTTGGTTGAAATTTTTCCACGTATTAATGAATAACTTAATTTAAAAAGTGTTCTACAATATTAATATTATGCTTTATTTCTTAAAAGCTCACATTTCAGGAAAATGACCCATCGGCATAATTACTTGTCGGAAAAACGGCAATCGGGATTTTGTCCTGTCGGGAAAACGTCAATCGGGATTTTGTCGGGAAAGTGTGTGTCGGGCAAACAACATAAGGATAACAATGTGAAAAACATTGAGATCAGTAAATCAGCTCAGGCGTACTCAGAAGACTGCTTCTCGCTTGTTGATTGTGATCGCGCAATTCAAGTTAAAAGGAAAATTTCAATTACATTTCCCTTCCGTTTAGTTACTAACTGCCTTCTAGAATGTTCTGCAGATTTGTTCGTAGTTGGGACTCCACGCAGATGGGGACTGATATTGAACTTCAACATCGTCGGAAATATTGTTCCTAATCAACTTTTCGACCTCCAATACTATGGAATCGGCACCAATTTCGATCATTTTATTTCCGCTAATTTTGAATAAATTGGAGATTGTCAACCGGTATTGGGGGTATCACTGTTTTTCTCCACGATCAAGAAAATTATCGTTACTGATTTCAGTATTTTTTGTCACATTATTTTTCACTATATCCATTTCCATTTTCCCACAAACCTATGGAGGCATTCGACTTAATATACAGACATACATGCTGTCCTTCAGAGCTAATAATTTGATACAAATCTTGACAATATAGCATTTTTTATTAATCCCCTTCCCAAACCGGTAAGGATTAAAATTAGACTTCAACTACATACTTTTAATCTCAGAGATTTTGAAACGTTTTGATTCGACACTAATATGGTTAGGTTTTGCATAATTTTTACAGTTTCCTTCATGCTGACCCAACCCCAGGATGCTACGGGTGTTTCAACACTACAATAACTTTTCGCATATTTTTGTATCATGAAAATTTGGTTTCATTAAAATTGCTACATGTGTTTTAGAGATAGATGGTAGTAAATTGCCTAATCTCATATTAGTAAGAAACCGTATCTGAAAATTCCACTTACTGTTTTTGTAAAAATATATCTTTATTGTGAAGTACAGTGTGACAATTTATTAGATATCCCCAAACTTGTTAAATTAATTTTATTACTTAAAAAATAAAAAAGTTTATTTTTCAAATATATAACTATATATATTGTAATACTAATTAAGAAGGCCATTAATTGTTTAAATTACAATGTTTTGTTTGGCGGCACAAATCTCAAAGAACGGAGTGACGGCGGTCTCTTATTGATATTAAGTTAGGGAGACCATGGATTGTTGATTTATAATATTTTGAGTGACGGCGGGCTCTTTGTTGCCGAGATTCGTGGGAATTGCGAGTGTGGGAACTGTAATAGGAAGAACGAAAGTACGAACTAAAATAATAAATGCTTGAAAACAGCAATTAAGGGTAAAGCCAGATTTCGTTTATTTTCATTTCATATTCAGCGTGTTTCAATTTGTAATTGATTTGTTAATTTTCAATAAAATTCTTGATTGTGATATTTTACTAATCAAGCAGAGTTGATCATTACAATATATAACAATTCAGTTGTCTCATATTTTTCAGTGTTATATGATTCACGCTTTAATATACTAGCATACTATCACTATGTGATCTGAAACTAGGGGAAGCTGTTTAATATTCACTGAAGCCCTGTAGCAAACATTGATTCTGTTCCCGTGTAACTGTTTCAGTTGAATTAGCCGAATGTTGTTGAATATCACAATACCTGACGTATGAAAAGACAACATGTGTCCGGTGTTCTATTATTAATGCATTAACAGTTTGTATAACCAATCATTGTTCTGCAAGGAACTCCACATATTTTAAATTTATTTTGATATATTTATCGGTAATATAGTTTTTACGTTAACTATTAAGGGTCTGAGGTTTACTGCGTATGCGTGCGATTCATTTGCAAATACAACAAAATTTTGTGAAGTTTGCAATCATAAATATATTTTAAAGAAATAAAATTTTTCAAATTAGTAAGAAGTTTATTAAGATCAATCTATTACGTTATAAAACACAACGTTTGGTCCTTGAATTTTGGTATCTTTTTGGTGTAAAAAGAAATAAAATATAAAAACTAAAACACAACGAATATTTTTTACATTTAGAATACAATTATGTATAAAACAAATTAATATAACATTAATTAAAATTAATTACATGAGGATTTGGGACTTGTTTTACAAAGGTGTGATTTGCACAATTGTTACGGCCGAAATTACTGTTGTATTTAGTCAAGTGTTATGGGTATTTTGAGTTTAAAATAAACGAGACAAAAAAACATAATACAATAAATAGATTATAAAACAACGTATCATAAATACTATTTAGATTATTTGTATAATTTTTTACGTTAAACTAGAGAAATATTTGCACTTTTCGCCTAAAACTTTTACATTACACCAATTGAAATTATTTTTCTTTTATAATAAATATATTTGCACACACGTGAATAATTTTTCTCATAAAATTTTAGATTATTTTTTATTTTTGGTCAGTGACACGCGTTTATAAAGCGCGTTTTGTTTGACCGATATAACAAGAAGTTTGGTAAATAACGTTAAGTTTTCCTAAAGTTTTACAATTTTTTCTTTAATATTAGACACATGTTGACTAAATAAAATTGATGCATGTTTTAAAAATAACCCAAATTCCAAAATTATTAAACAAGTCAATATGATTATACAATATCTTAACACATCTTAAATTTCGTAGATAACAAGATTGAATTATAATTTTTTATACAAACTTTAGCTTACAAAGAAATAAAACATTGAATTTGATATACTTTTTGCAAATTCTTACCTCTGATGATTCAGAAATACGGATAATGGATATATATTCTCATTTACTCATAAAACCATCAGCAATTGTGGCAACCTTTTCTAATTCGAATTAAATATAATGCCATTTGAAACAGAAACGAGAAAAAGTTTAATATAAATTATGAAATGGACAGTCCGTTACGTTTCTGCCAGCTATGAAGCCTCCATCAGGTGTCTACTGAACTTTGCGAAAAGAAACACACAAACACAGTCTCTGCAAGTAGAATTTCTTCCTCGAATAATCGAACGGTTCCATCATTTAAATCCTGTTAATTTTCCAAATTGAGGTGATAAAAATCTACAAATTGCGGAAAGCGGGCGGTATTGGCATAGACGGAATTGAGCAAGGCAAGAGCAACTGATATATAGGAACCTCGTAGGATTAGGTTGAAAATAATTTTCTGAAGTTACAACGCCCATAATTCGAATTCATCCCTGAAATGAATATGACTAAAAAACTGCCTTATAAATAACACAAAATAATAATTTATATCGGCATATTTAAGGAAAACGTTTTGACATAGCTAAAATTGACATATGAAACTTGAAAGTGATTTAATATTTACAACGAAGTTCGCGAGTCATTTTCCTTTCTTCAATAAAAAAATTCACCAAAAAATTATTTTAGCTGTACAGTTAATAAATCATAAGATAAAGTGAAAACAAATCTTGAGCGATTTTTTTCTCGTTTCCTTTCAGTAAAAGTTTTGTTTGCGCAGCAAGAGAGAAGTAAGCTGTGTCGATTTTGTGCGTAATGGCTCAGTACGATTGGAATTAGGTGGTTAGCAGCGGCAATCGGATAGAGGATCAGTTCAAGTTCCACCCTAATTAGATATTGGAAGACCTAAAACTAATCAGTTAGCTTCATTGTTGATTGCTGATTTGTCTGAGGTGTAACATGGAAGAACAATGTTGATCTAAAACAATTGATTTCTTGAATTTCGGTTCGATTTAGCAAATACAAATATATTTTTATAATAGAAAGCATAATAATATATGTATGTTGACTGCCCGAGCTCACCATCCTTAATTAATATAGTATTATTTTGCTGTTTAAATATATTTTTTTCGTATGGATTAGACTGTTAAACAACGCCGTAAAAAATTAAATTTAACGAAGTCAATAATTTCTTTCAATGATAATTAGTTGCATTAGTAATATAAAAACGTAGCTTAAACGAATCTGAATATATTTCTTTTTTATCTTAGGAGTGTGGAAGATAATTAAAAAAATCTTTCATCGATGTAATATAAGTTTTGATAGCTAAATGATGAATAATATTTACAATAGGAGCAACTGTTTTACTAGAATACGAATTAAAAAATTCTTCACGAATCGAGAAATCGCGTAAGCATGCAGGTCTGTTCGAAAATATACAACCTCAATTCTCATCATCTGAAAGCGCAAGTGGTATGAAAGAACGTCCATTGAACGGTCTTTGGACTGTCAGTGGTTGACAAATACCGAAACGCAATTTTTTCCATATGTCTGGTTGTAATCAAGTGGAAACTATTCTCAACATTCAACAAAATATGCAACGGGATTCTACGAATGAAGGAAAAAGTACACTCGTAGTCACGAATGAAAATCATTTTATATCGTCGTAGGTTCAACACCTGATGCAGGGTTTTCCCTGCATCTTTTTTAGGCGAATTGCCGGGTAGGATCCTTAAACCATAGCCCAGGGGTCCTAGTTAACCCTTGGCTGCCTTCCTCTACCCTTCCGCATCCTCCTTTCAAATCCCTTCCTATGCTACTAAAGGGGAGTTGCCACCACGAGGATTACCCACATGTAGCCTGTTACCCTAAAAAAAAGCGATATTTTCAGATCAACGCAGCCTGTGAGAGCTGTTGTCTCACAGGCATAACCTTTTTCGAGATACAGAGATACCTTTCCTCTCTCCGTTTTTGAACTAAGTTTCCCACAATACGAGGAACCTCGGTCTGTTAAACATAAATCGCTGTTATAGATCACATCATTTTGAAGTATATATTGATCATTTTCCATGTATTTACTGTGTTTGTGTCAAAAATATAAGTAAGGGAATTTTGGAATTGGAACATACTTGCTAAACGTGTTGTAATGAGAGGTACTATTTTCTATCGCAGCGAATTGCGGCGGAATAAACAAACGGAAAAAAAGTGCGTTGCGCGTTGCATACAGAAAGGGGCAATTAATTTTTGTCACCTCTATTGTTCAACCGCTTCATAATCGGTCGGACGTCAGCGAACAGTGAACCACATTTTTTGTAGAAGAAAAGCCGAAATATGTTTGTCAGTTGTCATGTGTGTTGTATCGCAGTCAAAAATCTGGCAAACCAGATAGGTGTAACGATGACTTGTACCAGTTGGTTAAATTCTGATTCTGATCTGCGATGGGATCGTAGGTTGTCTGATAAAATGAATCAACAAATCTCAAGTCACCAGGAAAATTTATTTCTTATTGACACTGGTGATAGTCGCGTGAATAGCTCTGACACTGAAATATAGATTCAGTCTACATTCCGTAGGCACCTCGCGGAAATGGCGAGTTGATGATGAGTCTTGTTATATGTTAATTATGTTAGCAACATATATTGTAGCAAAGATGCGTGCCACCCATCATTAAAATATTTATTTTATTGGAATAAAAGCAAAAGCCATTGTCAAATCGTACATTGGAATTTACGATCCTAAAATTTGTCGGGTAGACAGGATGCGCATATGCCAAAATACAAGGCGAAGGGTTTAGGAGAGTCTCTTGAGAATATTTCACCCATTCGACATTAACCATGATATATTACGAATGGCACCTCCCTCCACAACTCAGTATTGGACTTCGAGAAGTAAAATGTTTTAAATTGATTGGCGAAGAAGGGTCATGTGATTTGGTTTCAATCCCTCTGGTGGGGAAAGAAATCGTTGAGCTCGAAGGAGACACGAGCTCGGGAATACAGTATAATATCACATTTCAGATAAAATGTTTGGTTAGCGAACGCAGAGAGCAGAAGAGTATATGATCAGATCTAAGAGAAAAAGGTCGGAGAGGAAGGTTAGAGAACAGCATCATGACCTGATTAGTTCATCATAGAAACCGGAACTGAGAAATAATTTTGCGAGTTCCATGCACATTCTTTTTCGAAGTCTAGGAAGAACCGTGCAAGTCCAATGCACAAGTTAAATAACTAGCCTAAAAAGAGAAAGAGAACTCAGCCCAATGCAACCACATATCTGATTAGACTGGCCTTTGTTTAAGTGCATTGTTGGAGTTTTCAAAGTAATTTTTCTGGCCTTAAATGCCTCAAAAGTGAAATAAGATGACTCTAACTGAAAAAAGTCTGCTCTTTACAATGATAACAAAAACAAATTGATTGTAGCAAATGGTTTTTTGAAATTTGGGTTTGAAAATTCACACTATTTGGCACATAAAATTTGAACGTCATATTAACGAACATATATCTTGAGAACAAAGTGAGCTTGAAAGCTGATACTTTGGCAGTTTAAAATAAGTAATGGGTTTAGTTAGATTACCAAAGCATAAGTTTGTAGAACGTCTTGTTTAAAAGTTATAAGCCCTAAAATCGGCCTCAAATTGACGTGACGGTTGTTTTGAGAAACTTTGTGAGATAACAGCAATAAAACTAAAACTTTTTAAACCTTTGAACTACAACCAATGTATACAGCATAAATAGTTGTCTGTAGTTACCATTTTTCAGGAAGCTAGCTGCTACAGTTCCACAGCAGTACTACTTCAAACTTCACAATCTATTCACGCGCACGATTGAATTGCACAGGTAACTTTTTTTCAGGAGGCCCTGGCGCCCCCTCTATACTACTAGTGAATCTTAGATTTTGCACATCACCACTTGCAGCTTTGTTCAACACTATCACCAAATTTCATCAAAATCCAAGGTGGTACCCAAAAGGCGATTTGGTCACTTGGCATGGAATGACCTCACTTTTTAATTTTAACCCTGTTAATTAGTTTTAAAATTTAGTAATCAAATAAATAAAATATTATTTATTAAATAATCTATTCCATAACAACCTAATAAGACAAGTACGTTACAATATACAAGCCACAAGACCTCGGACTATTACCAGCAGGTTCTTTCTTTCCGAAGCTCAAACTTATATTGCCGCACCTCTGAGCATGTACAAATCTTGAGCTACATAATTATAACACACTTACCAATCCTTAGCGTCAAATATTGACTTCTTAATCAGGCATACGATCGATACCGTGCTTCATGAGGCACTCTACGTCTCCGATACAGTTAAGCCCAGTTTAATTCTTGACCGAGTTGAAAAGTTTTGTATTCAATCAAGAAAACATTATGGTGAAAGAGATAATCTAAATGATCGTTACAAAATGCGCATTTTAAAACAGCTTACAATATTACTCACACTGCTGGTAGAAGTGTATATGAGATTGCTTTGAAAGAGAGCAAAGATAAGTTATATTTTGATGCAGGTTTCGCAGTGAGATATAATAAGAAAGCATTTTATATTGGGTTAATAAGATTGAGGGACATATGTTTTTAAAAAACAACAACATAATAATTTGTTTTAAAGGTCATATACGATATGAAAATGTGTGTGAAAGATTGATTTTCTAAACCGTTTGCGGCAGTGCAGAAGGTGAGATGTGGTTTGATGAGAATTCAAAGCATGCATTATTTTTTTATTAGTAGTTTATGGTCGCGTAAACTTACAAGATGCATTGTTCTTAACAAGTTTGTTTAAGAATTATTAATAAAAGGTGAAGGTTGAAGACTTCCTTTTCAAGCAGGGTCAACGCATGTAAATAATTCTTCGGCATTTCCGTAGCTATTGCATCATTTCCGTGGATAAAATAGAAATTATTAAAATAGATTTCCTTTCCACGTTTCATGGTTAACTAAAGACCAAGCAGGCTTTTGTCTTTGATAACGCTCCCACGTCGTAGCCCGGCGGGTCTTCCACGTCAAAGCCCCAACTCCATTTCCGCCCTCGCTTAATAATGCAGCAACATTCTACGTTCCTTGTTGCCGCTGTTCTGCTGCCGCTGTTATTGTTGTTATTAGTCACAACTTCTTTCTTCTTACATTACTTCTCTTCTTGAAACGCTCTCCACCCATTCGCTCACTCCCCTTCTCTCCAACTTACTATTAGTTATTCATCAGTCGCTCGGAGCTTCGTCCAGAAAGAGAAATGCTTATAAAAGAAAGTACGAACTGTTATCGTTTTAATTCAAGAACGTTTATGTTAGAACAGGTGGATAAAGTGACTATAATGCTTTTGCAATTATCCTTAAAAAGACTTTCATCCACAATTCAGCGCAACTTTCAGTATAAGTAATTTAAGCTATGAGTGGTACAAATATGTGAAGGTGATTCATATTCGCAAATTGTTTCGATCAATTCAAAATAAATAGCCAAATACCAAACAAAAATAATTTATAAATAAACACGTTTAACGTTTCAGCATTTCTTGTTGCTCACGTCAGGTGATTCCAATGACGAAATCAACAAGGATTACAGAAAGGCTGTGCGGGAAACATTTAAAAATTATTTTGTCTGTTATTATGCTATTTATTAATCGAAATAGGTTACTTTTAACACAGACGTATTTTACTTCAATTTCAATTAAAATAAATGATAAAACTTTTATGAACCATTCACTTTTAAGAAATTGCTTTCTCAATATATATCATATATATATATATGATATATATATATATATATATATATATATATATATATCATATATATATATATCATATTTATAAATTATATATATATATTATTTATTTAATTGTGAAATTCTGAATCATCATTAGCATTTATAAATTAAATTTAATGATTAAACGATAGTTTCTCGGTTTATTAACATGGTGAATTAATAACACAAAACGATTCTGCGAAATTCACCTGACGGCGGCACAGATTAATTTCGTTTAAACGTTGTGTTTAAACAAACAATTCACCCGGTTCATGAACCGAAAATCTTTTATTAAATATGGTAAATATTTACACTTAATTTCTTTTGTTTATGCTATTACAATACATTATATTCGATGAAAACTTCCACTCACTAAGAGAGTTTTGTAGATAGGAATCAGGTTTCATCAGTTATGATCGTTCTTAATTTTTAATTTTGTGTTACAGAATATCTGATCACAGTGAATCAGTTGTCAATTAGAAAAATAGCAAAAGGTAACTGTTGTGTTCTCAATGGAGAAGTTGGTAACTGACCTTTAGTGTAATACGTTCCTAATTATAAAGACGTGGGTTTGTTGGTATCTCATAAAACCGTACACTTCCTCGGTTAAATAAAGTAAAAAAAACAGAGAATCTCTGAAAATACATTTCATGGAAACTTTCTCAATCAGAAGACAACTCCAGACCAGAAAATTTCAGTTTACTTATGCTGGCAGGATTCTTATTCTGTTTTGTCTCGCGTGGTTTTCTCTCTCCATTCTTTGCGGAAATTCAGGTTAGAGATGTAGGAAGGGTATATTTGCTTATATATTTTTTTCAGCCTATTTGATGTTTTTAGATATGTGGATTATCTTTTCTGTCGAATTCCAAAATTTAAGTTGTTAAAATATGTAACAATTACCACCCCAGGTTAAAATTTACTTTTGATATTGAACAAAATAATTATTATTTTAACAATATATTTTAACTTTATTTTCTTAAAGTCATACCCCACGAATCTTAAAATTTACTTATATATATATATATATATATATATATATATATATGTATATATATATATATATATATTACGATTCTGAACAATATAGCTACAAAAAAACTCACAAAAATAAAAACAGGTACAATAGATTTCTGGATCTTCTCAAGTACATGGACACGAAACCGGGAAACTTCTGTTTCTATGGTAGAATGAGTCAAATAGGTAGCAAAATTTCGTAAACTTTGCTACCCACTTAACTCCTTCCATCATCTTTAGACAATTACACATACCAGCACACAGACTCTCCCCGGTTTCTTGTTCGTGTACTTGAGAAGATCCACAAATCTGTTGTATCTTTTTTATTCTTGTGAGGTTTGTTTTTTGGCCATATTTTTCATACCCCACTAAGTTAGGATTCCATTAAATATAAATAAATAAAATAAGACGAAATTATTTTACTACCTAATGTAGAGAATATACATCAGCAACTAATCGACCTGTTTGATGAATTCAGCTTTCGAATTAGTTTAAATATTTTAAATATTACTTACAATTAGTTTTTGTTAAGTAATATTCACAATCGTTAAATTCTTCATTAAAAATTCCTCCAATTTATCTCTAAATATTTGGAATATATAATTCAATTACGTTTTTATTTTAGTCCTTTTATTTAAACTTTGAATTTAATCATTCAGTTAAATCATTCAATTGTTTGATCTACCAATTACAATATTACTGATAATAATAAACCTTTTATACAGCCACCGATTTATTTTAACAATTTCAGATAGACTTTTACATTATGTCATAATCATTCTGTAGATTTAAACACATATGAGCACAGAAATAATAATGATGTAATTTATATAATTCGTAGCCTTGTACATACCATTTTTTATTTTTTAGGGCAACAGGCTACATGATGGTAATCCACATGGTGGCAACTCCCCTGTAATAGCATAGGAAGGGAATTGAAAGGGGGGATGCGGAAGGGTAAAGGAAGGTAGCCAAGGGATAATTAGGGCCCCCGAGCTATGGTTTAATGATCATACCCGGCAATTCGTCTGAAAGTGATGCAGGGAAAACCCTAGAAAAACCTGCATCAGGTAGGTCGGGCATTTGGTACTTGTCCCACGCCTTTTCGATGGCGGGAGAGGGGTTTTCTGTGGGATCACTGCTTACCCCTCGCCATGCCTTGGCCAGTTTACGAGGCAGCTGGCCGACTATTCAAATAGTAATAGCGGACAACTCTTACCGTATGCCCATGGTCTGCGACCCCGGAACATACAGCTACAAAACAGGCCAAGGTGCCTGGGCTTGTGGGAACCGTGGTATCCGTAGTTCAAAAACGGAGAGAGGAAGAGGCATCCCCAAAGATAGCCCCTTCCATCTCTCCTACAAGATTCTGCCTGCGAGAGAATAGCCCTCTCAGACTCCTAATGTATGTACATACCATTCAAAAGAGTAGTTACAAATAACACTTGAAAGTTTTTATATCAAAACAAGGTCATATACATATTAATTATAACAGTTACTTCATATAGTACACAAAAAATAACGTCTGTTGAAAATAATACTGTTAAGAACGCTCTTTATGCAGACAAACTTAAAAAAGGAACTTAAACTAAGTAAATGTCAACTTACAAATGCCGAACGTTTCGACATGAATTAGCGTCCCTCTCAAACGGCGAATAACTTAAGACCTGAAATTGAACAGGAAACTAAAATAAAATATAAAACTATGCGCAAAAGAGCTTAACCTAAAACATTATGCAACTTGTTGAGATTTTCTGTGTCAGGTTTAATATTAACGGTATTTGTATGATTTTTTATATACCGTATATATACTGCTTATTAAAAATCATACAAATACTGTAAAAATACGTCATCATACAAATACTGTTGACATTTAACATGACACAGAATGTCTCAACAAGTTACATAATGTTTTGTTTTAACCTCTTTGGCTCTTAGTTTTAACGTTTCATTTTATTTTCTTCCTCAATTTCCAGTATTAAATTATTCGCTATTATAAAAAGACGCTAATCCGCGTCGGAACGTCCGGCATACTTAAATTCACATTTACTTAGTGTAAGTTCATTTTTGAAGTTTGTCTATAAAAAGGTCGTTCTGATATTTAATACCTCATATAACGTATAATTACTATGCTCATATATGTTTCAATCTACAGTATTATTATGATATAATGTAGAATGCTTTCTGAATTTTTAAAAAGAATCGGAGACTATATAAAAGGTTTATTGTTCTTTATATATGAAAACAGGTCCACTATTACTTAATAAATCACTATCTTTGTTTCCACAAGCCTAATGAGGGTTCACATTAGGACTAAAACATGTAGCTTGATTAATTAAATTATAGGTGTACAAGTTTATTTTCGGCTATTTTATTTATTCGGTATTTGTGATAAATCGTGAAATAATATTTTGTTGAGTTATTTAAAGATTATAATTAGAGACGCACAACTATATACCATCGAGTTATGGGACACGTGTAATTGATTTTACCTGACGGCAACCTAGCACAACATCTAGACTCCAAGATAATTCTAAGTCACTATCGCTTTTCATTTTACTATAACGTTATCGAAGTCTCCTTCCACGTGATATTTTAAATGAAAATATTAATAATCTTTTTTGTTAATTTTGACCACGGGTTTTCTACCCTTCCATTCGTATTCAATTGATAATTATGGTTTTATTTTAAATTTAAATTTAAAAATTTTGTTATTCTTAATGTTTATTTTCTAAATCCGCATGATAATAAAGTAAACATACTTAAAAACTATATACTTAACTTATACAATACATTACTAATAAAAAATGGTTATTTGTCCACAGAATCGTCTGTATTTGTGCGCCCTTTTAAGAAAATCATTTTACAATTTTCTCGTCAATAAATCGTAATCTCATTTTTATATCATTTTAGTTATTCGTTTTTGTAAATGTTTATCCTCTCATTTGATATTTAAATGCGGCAGTCAAACAAGTGAACAATCATAATAAAGTGATATGGGCATAAGATTATAATTACATTAGCGAAATGAAAGTCATTTTGGACTTGCCTATATTAATGTGCAGATCTGAGGATATCTGCATGATAAATTGCGGTTATGACTGCTATTATTACTGGCCGCAGGCAATCGAGCACACAGAAAGCGCTGTAAAGCGATCAAAGCGGCTAATGTATCGGCTTGTCCGGAACGGCGTTCATTCAAATTACTAGAAACGGAAAAGAGCACAAATGACATCGACGTTATGGGGAATCAGCAGACATTACGATCTGGAATTATTGAAACTAAGAACAGGGATACATAAATTTAATTGGAGAAACTGAGAACCGACGATAGATTTATATATGAAACTTTCGTGCAACTTAAATATATGTGGCATTGGAAATAATTAAAATGTACCTACAATTATTCCGCTATTACAAATCATAAAATAAGCGATCATTTTCAAGTAAATATACGTGAATAAAATAAATTTAGGATTTACATTGGAATGTTGTAAGTGACATTGAAAATTAATAATTTATAATGGTCAAGAAGTCATGTAAGAATAAATTATAAAGAAAAACTATTTGCACATATCATATTAACCATAATTTATTATTCACTACGTTTCTTCCACAATCTATGGACCTCTTCAGGTGTGTACTATAAATAAAATGATGCTGTAAATCAGAGATATACATAAGAGGAGACAAGAGTTTATTTGAGATATAGTTCCAAATGTTGCTGAGATTATTTGTATCGGTCTTAACGTTTATGGATAAACAATTGCATTCAATGTATAATTTTCTGACAATCTCGGATAATATTTGATTTAAAATACATTATTCAAATCAAAACTGTTACTTTTTAAGTTGACATGTGTATTGAGAACTGAATAGTTCTCACATGCTTGTAGTAAATTTGAAATCATTTCATTAATGCGAGTTTTTAATGCCATTTCAGTTTGTCATATGTAACAAACATTACAGTATTTACAGGAAACATTTCTAAATCTCGAATGAGGTTTTCAGCGAAAAATGGAGAAATATTACTACTTATTGGTAGACCGTTCATATTTTTATAATTATTGATGTAATACTAGCAGTTTTTTTATAATAAATAATAAAGAATTTGTGATTTAAATAATTCATTTAATATAAATGGAAGAATTAATTAATTTTCTTACAGGTAAGTTGTTATAGCACGCGTCAGTAGCCAAGGAGGGTGGCGATGATGGGTGAAAGAGGAGGGAATGCAGCGCGTAATGAAAACAAACACGACAATTATCTAATGCGGTCGAGTTCTAGGCGATTGGCAGCTCCCGGGGAGGGGATATCATCAGCACAGAAAGACACTAAACTTCGCAGCCATAAATGTGCCGCGCACTATAGGAGAATTGATTTTGTGTGGTCTTGATAAAATATACCTGATAAAAATTAGTTATCAAATTATCATAAGCATAATTTATACTGGAAACTAGAGTGCGATAGGCGAAACGCTTTGCCAACGAAACTGTAGACTTTTGCACGGATTTGTAATAAGGAATGATTGGAGTTAATATTAAGAACTCTTCCAGAAATCTTCTGTTTAAGAAACCAACTAATTTGTAATTGATTGACTTTCACCTAAACAAATACAAAGAAAATTAAGGAAGCGTTAATTTTCTTAGGTATTTTCGAGCTTTGGGTTGTAATTATTGAACTGACTGATTAACTGTTCAACCAATGTTTTAGAAACAATAGACAACATATCTTAAAAAAAAAGAGGTTTGGAATTAATTAGAGACAGAAAAGTGATCCCGAAATGTCGCATTACGATTTCAGTGAAAACTATAAATGAAGTGGCCATGGATAGACCGTTAATATTGATGTTGAGAAAATTAGGTGGAACTGAGTATGAGGTTTAACGTGTAGACTATTTCATGGAGAAGAAACTAAATTTTTGTGAGTATAATAATGTGCAAGTAATTTTTGTATAGAATTAATTCTTAAGTGACTTCTTGGCCATTAACTGTTAGGATTGTTTCAAGAAATAAGCAAAATCAAAACCAAAGTTAAGATATAATAATTCTGGGTGAAAGAAAAGTGCATACGAGCTAGTAATAATACGAATAAAAAAATGTTCTGGCACTGTGGTAGTTCTAACTAATGAAATTCACTTTCTTTGGAGACAGCACCACAGCCAGCGTTGCCAACTCCTCCGCTTTCTACCGGATGTCTCCCATAGTTAGAGCAAAACCCCGGACTTCGGCTCTATGAATATATTTCCGACCAAACTTTTTTTCGCTTGCTCACCTCCAATGGGGAGTTTTTGTAGTTCAATTTTAATGTTTTAAAAATCGACATACAGGAAGGAGCCACGACAATCTTCGAATCAGAACATGGTCCGCGTGTAGCAGGCGTAGACGCAGGCTACCAGCTCAACCACTTCTGAAATCTGTCGAGAGGTCACCCAACATTCACATTTCACAATATTTGGGTAACCGTAACTAACTTCTAGAAGTAAATGGAGTGGAAATTGAAGGAAATAAATTAATTAATCAAACAATTCAAGAACCACTTAAAATTTAACAACAAAACAGATGTGTGGTGTAATCGGCGTAAATAATTTATAATTATTGGGGGGTAAAATTGCACACATTGGACACACACCAGACACAAAGAACGCACCAAATTGAACAAGAATTTTCTTTCGTAAACAAAACTGGTCACCGTGACAGTTGTTGGTCAGCGGAGCCGAAAATGGTCAAAGCATTTGTGCAGTTGACATAGTGACAGCAAGTTAGCTTCTTTTCAGAAAAAAAACTGACGGGACGGTCGGAGAGAGAGGATAGAGAAAATATGCTGCTGTGCTCATCAAGATGGCTGAACTTCAGATAAAAAAGCTCGGAAGGCGACTAATTGAAACGAGAATGCAAAGGAAGGCGTGTGGAGAAAAGTGACCGGACAATTGAGGAAGAGGACATAAAATATGCTCTGACTTAGGATTTTCTGAAGGAAACAAGAGAAGACGAAACGCCGCTCGTCGATGAAACCGGCTGAATACACGTAAGCGAATCTCGCTGTTATCTTTTATTACATTTCTAAACCAAAAAAGATGTAGACAGGCTATGTGTTCGGTAATCCACATCGTGGCAACTCCCCTCTTATAGCATAGGAAAAGGAGTGAAAGGGGGGATGCGGAAAGGTAGAGAAAGGTAACCAAGGGTTAACTAGGGCCCCGGGCTATGTTTTAAGGATCCTACCGGGGCAATCGCCTAAAAGTAATGCTGGGAAAACCCTAGAAAAACCTGCATCAGGTAGGTCGGGCATTTGGTACTTGTCCCATGGCGGGAGAGGGGTTTTATGTGGGGTCGCAGCTTTCCCCTCGCCGTGCCTTGAATAGGTTAGGATGCAGCTGGCTGACTATTCCAATAGGAATAGCGGACAACTCTTACCGTATGCCCAAGATCTGCGACCCCGGAACATACAGCTCTCAAAACAGCCCGAGGTACCTCGGCATGTGGTTTTTTTTAGGGTAACAGGCTACATGAGGGTAATCGACTTTGGGCAACTCCCCTTTAATAGCATAGGAAGGGATTTGAAAGGGGGGATGCGGAAGGGTGGAGGAAGGTAGCCAAGGGTTACTAGGGCCCCCGGGCTGTAGTTTAAGGATCCTACCCGGCATTCGCCTAAAGAAATGCAGGGAAAACCCTAGGAAAACCTGCATCGGGTAGGTCGGGCATTGGGTTCTTGTCCCACGCCCTTCCGATAGCGGGAGAGGAGTTTGCTGTGGGGACGCAGCATTCCATTCTCCGTGCCTCGACCAGTTGAGGAGGCAGCTGGAACCTTATTGCCATTTTCATACTAGTTTGTTTCGTATTTCACCGCGAGATAATTCTTATTTTTCAGTGCGCACTTCGTATATATGAATTGGTAACATTTTGGCATCATTAATTTGTAAATTATTAAATTCATGTAAATTTCATCATGAAAAATGAATAATAAATTACAGTAATTATTTATAAAATTGAGAGTCTCATTACTCAACATTACAACAGATAGTATGAATCATTTTAGAATTTTGTAGCATTATACCTGAAGGAGGACTGAAATTAATTTATTGTTAAAAGTAAATGAACTTCAAACTGAAAATTCTAGGATAATATTACTAAAATATTCTCCATCCCGAATATATTATCTCAAAAAATTGTCTATGGCCTCAATCATTTGGGGTCGTCAAGTTACAAGATATTTTCCCGCGTGTATTCAGGCTGAGGACAATCGCGACGAAAGTCTTTGAGTCTTATAACCGGAATGATAACCCAAGAACAGATTACTTCAGGCACTATTTTCGTCATATTGAAATGGACTAGGTGAAAGTGGTCAACTATATTGTTTATCCTCTGCTAAAAATTTTAAAACTGAACTTATTAAAACAAATTCTATTTCCTTTGGTAGAAGTATAATTTCTGCTTTACCTAGGACTGGAGGAAGATTTGCTGGAAATGATAAATGATATTCAACTGACATTCTACTCCATGTAGAAAATAAGCTTATTTGTTAGTCTCGAATTCCATTTTTTCTGAATTCACTCAATCACTGGTCGATATACTCGAATTCAGTTGCCAGTATTCGTGTTATATTGATAAACGGATTTCATTTGCATTCGTGAAGTTGAATTTATTGCGAGAAATTCCAAACTCGAGGATATAATTTATTATCAGGTGATTACTAGTTTTCCTTTTTTGGGCATATCGGACTATTAGAGGCAGGCAGCGGCGCGCCATTGTGCCCGCTAATTCGACGCCGTCGCCGTCGCGCAGCCACCATATCCTATGAATGGCTGATACCGCAGCCACAACAATCACCTATTCAACAGCGGTGTGTGAAAGGAATTTCGGAACACCTCCCGCCAGCCAGGGTGAGGCAATTTCGTTCGACTATTGCCTTGCAAATTAAGTGACTGCGTCGATCCCCGCGCTGCCGTGCATTGTCTGCAGTCTGTGGACTTTTCTTCTTGGGCGGATTAAGAGATTTAAAATTAAAATCGATACTACGGGCGGCACGTGAAGGGACAGCTCAGCTTCGTCAAAGCTTGCATCTATTTATCTACTCGAAATGAACAGTTTTAAAGGGGCTGGGGCACGGAGAAAGCTTTGACACTGACACCGTACTTTCAGCGATATTCTCATCATTTCTCAGGCAATCAAATGATTATATTTCAAACGCTTGTTCTTGTAATACTTCGGATACAAATTGTAATTATTAAACTTTATAAAATTTTCAGATCGCGCATTTTCCAAGCTTATTCGTCGTCTTTAAAGAAGGTCCCTGATTATTTCCTTCTCCGGGCACTTTGAAAAAAATTTCTTTTATGATCGAATTCTCACAAAATTATAATAAAAAACGGGAATTTTTGTAAAGAAATATAATTTTACAGAAAAAACTATAAAAACGCAATATATTTATTTTAATTTCCTCTGAAGCAATCGTTTTGTACTAACTTTGGTAGACGTAACTAACTTCCACAAGGAAATGGAGCGGTAATTGTCACAAATAAATTAATTAATCAACAGGAACTGTTTGGAACTCTGAAAAAAAATATTGATCTGTAAAATTCTTGTCTATTTAATCTCACTATCGCACTTCAAAAACGTTAGTCTATGTACACTTTTCTGAAGAAAATAAAAAATATTCTACACTTAAGTAATTTTAGACTATGAAATGTAAGATTAAATATACTCAATTTTATAGATTATTATGATCAATGAATTAAGAAATATATTACAAGATCAGGATGGAAAATATCGACCGGACCGGGAATTGAAACCGGATTTCCCGCTTTGTACGGAAGTGCTGTAACCACTGTGGAATCCGAGTCAGCACCAGGCCGAGTACGAGATTCCTCCATCGATTGTATACAGGGTGTAATAGAAGTAAGAGTACAAACTTAAAGGAGTCAATACAAAAAGTTTCCCTTTTTTCCAAGACACGCTTCGTTACTACGCATTTTTAGGAAAGACCACTGAGAAATAGAATTCTAAAAGCGCGCCTTCTGGCACAACTACCATCAGCCAATTCAAAAATACTGTTGTAGATCAATGATATATATATATATTTTTTATAATATTTTTATTAGCAATCAGATTACTAATGATCTTTTAGCTAATTTGCTAACATGTACAATTTAATAATAGGGTCTTGTACTGATGTCGTGGAGAGGTGAGGGTTCAACAACGCCACCTCAGTTTTTATTGTAGTCTATTGGCCAGCATCTCTTCAGTCTTCGGTTGTTATTACGTTGTAGTAACGGCTCTAGAAGTCTATTGGTGTGGGATTGAAGTACAGTATGGTGTTTACTATTTTTATCTTTGAAGACGTCTGCTACATATGGTATATTGAGGTCAGTATGTAAACTGAAGTTGGATACATACCAGGGAGCATTTGTAATAGTGCGGAGGATTTTTGATTGTACTCTTTGCATGATATCGATGTGAGACTTGGCTGCACATCCCCAAAGCTCTATTCCGTACGTCCATATAGTAATTTGTTTTCTACTGATAATTTTGATTTTCGTCCAATCAGCCAGTTTAATAATTTAGTTTTTATTTCTATTTGCGTTTTCTTTTTATTAATGTGATCCCTCCATTTCAGCTTGGTGTCTAAGTGAAGACCAAGATATTTGACTGATTCTTCTTTTGGAATTTCTTCCTGATTGAGCTTTACTATAGGACAATGTTCCTTTTTAAGGGTAAATGTTATGTGGAATGATTTCGATGCATTTACTTTTATTTTCCATTTTTTTAGCCAGATCTCTATTTTTTGTAGATGTTCTTGAAGTTTCTGTGATGCGGAATCAGAGTCTGTATGTGTTGACAGTATTGCTGTATCATCAGCAAAGGTACTTGTTGACGAAGGAAACAAAACAAGGAGAAGACACACTTATCGTTATCCAGATGGACAAAAACGTTTGCTGAAGTGTTTCGTCGGGTAATAGAAACTGGTCGCGTTGAGCTCGTACGTGAGGAAGACAGGCCGCACACTGGAAGCGACGAAACATTCGGCGACGATTTGCCTCGAGTCAGAACGTCGCAAGCTGTATGAAGCAAAATGACTCGAGGCCAATCGTCGTCGACAAAATGTTTCAAGCTGTCTGAGACGGTTTCGAGCTGTATCTAGCAACCAAATATACCTCATAATATCTGTGAAGATGGAGCGTGACGACGAAATAGCAGTTATTAATTATTGTCATATGTTGTTGCAAGAAGACAAAAGTTCTCGAGATTTATGGGTACATCCAATTAATACTAAAAGAAATATAAACGGTTTTCTTAATGAATTACGAGCGGACGAAAACAAATTTTTCAATTTCACAAGGATGAGCTACAAAAGTTTCGATTTTCTTTTGGGTTTGATTGGTGAAAAAATAAGAAACCAGACACTAATTTAAGTCGGTAATATATTATTACATACATACACACATTGTTATTTTAATTTATTCAGTTGCGGGAATATTATGAGTTCTGTAGCTTCTGCCTAGATTATTAACTAATTCTAATAATTTTACTTTAAAAGTTCTTTGCCGTCTTATTGAGAGTTTTTCAATGTCCGGGAGCAGCCCTTTAAAAAATGTATCATAGGCGAATCGAGTTCAGTGCACCTAGATTCTAGGTACTTTTGCATTGGAACTGCCAACATTTCTGCTGCAGTATTTTTCTTTCTTTAGTTGGGGGTCTGGAATCAAGAGAACTTGATGATTGTGTGTTCTCTGCTAATAAAAATTCTTCTCCAGCTACAGCTGGACTATATTGCCGACACAATTTGGTATTGGGATACTAACAAAGAAATTCCGGGTTCTCGAAAATTCGATGCTGGTAAATCCAGAAATAGCAAAAATAATCATTCTTGCCTGTTGCGTTCTTCACAACATGATTAGAGAAAAAGAGGGAAGCATGTTAGAAATTCAGTGAGAACTGTTTGCACTGGAGGAAGATGACATTGATCCTTCTCAAACAGTTTTTAGAGGATCCAATTCTGCCTACAGATACATGGATTTATTTAATTCCAACTACGGCAGCATAGTTTCATTTAGTCTATTAGAGGTTTGTGAAGAAAATATTATTTTGTTTGTAAAAACAGTGTAAAATAACTGGTCATTACAACAAAATATTATTTAAATAAATAATGTAAGTACAGAATAATAATAATAATATAAACTGTTTCTTTCTTTCACATATTCGCTCAATTTAATTTATCAACAATACGCGTGCTTCGTTCATTACAAAATATTATCTACAGTAGGGAATGAATTCAACTAAATACACACACACACACACACACTCATATATATATTGTAATGAACAATCAATTAATAATTTAATTGTTCACGTTGTGGTAGCTATTTAATGTAATAATTAAATATGATGGATTAATATAAATGAAAAGTTTATGAACAATTAACAAACAAAAATATTTATTTTGTTTTGTGGATTTTCAAAAAATAAAAGATAATTAAAAACAAAATTTGAGATCGGTTCTCTCAGGGTCTTTATTTGGTTTGATAATGAACACAAAAAAATTATTTATAATCTTATTAACAAAACAGTTTACAATTTACCTAAACAATATGTCGACAGAATGAAAGAAATTAAACATAAAGAAATTAACTTTGATTGACAATTAAAAGGGAACGAAATCTGACTTTACCCTTTAGCTAATGTTCACAGTTATTATCATTAAAATTTGGTTACTCACACATTGTCCGACTGGTACCAGCATTCTTTGTTTCCCCTACACAACACGATAAATTCAAATCGTTATTTACACAGATTCTAGTTCTCACAGAATTTAAACGCTCACCGGCGAATAGAACGCAGACAAATTTCCGGAGCCTTGGATGAACCTCTCCTTGGCCAGCTATCGGATGTCGTTTTCCCCTCTGTGTAAAATTGTTCGAATTTGCCTTATTACTGGAACTGATGATTTGCAGATTCTTTGTAGACTTATACTGTTATTGTTACTGATTTGAAATAGACTGCAAGGTGTCTCGGTGAAAAATTTGTTATAATGTGTCTCCTTTCCTGGCTGGCTGTAGACGTAAACTGACTCAGACTTTCGTGCGCGTAAACGCTATTTCGACTTTTCGACAAAGCAGCCGAGCTCGCTTCACCATTGTTGCTTTGTTCGATCAGACCGCTATAATGGATTTATCAAACAATTCAAATTTTATGTCCAAACAATTACTGGCCTAATTAACTATTGCTACAATATATATCCATTTTCGCCTTCATTTGTCAAGCAAACACCAATACAGAAATGAATATTTGGGGCAAAGACATGGGTAGATTTCCCGTTATGGGCTGGGCGCATGTGCAGTGCTGTTAGACTCTTCAGACAATGCGACGAGTCAAATTCCATCTGACAGCGTCCGACACGACAAAACATGACTCGAGGTGTCTGGCTGCGTTGTCACGAGGCGACGGTCGCGGACTGTCTCAAACCGTCGTGCCGTGTCGGACGCGACAGTTTCGCCTGGTGTGCGCCCCTGTATTTTCTTCCTCGAGTCGTAGTCCGACAAAACCTAACTTTTTAGGTTTAGACCTATTAAAAAGTATTAAAACTACTTCATATTCTTCCCCAATATTTTGTTTGACCTTGAATTTAAACTTAACCTTCATATGTTGACATCGTTTAACATTTGAACTTTTCATTAAACGTTTTAATTACTTTGTTCTCTTCGAACCTTCAACTTTGACATTCGTTAAAGTGAAACTTCAGACAATTCTACTCTCGAGAAACTTGGATACGGATAAAACATGGATGATAGACAAATACAACTTAATATTCGGATAAACACTTCAATTAAGACCAATTAAAAACAATTAAACTCACTATAAAACAGAAAACAAACATCCAACTCTACCAGTATGCACCCTAAGTGCAAGCATAACACTTCTAAGTGCTCCTGTATTACGTGTTGGAAACAACCAGCGCAGTGTCCGACATCAGACATATGCAGTGAAGAAGTCAAGAAACAAATACTACAATCTGAACAACTACAACTACTAATTCATCAAGCAAAAACCAAAGAAGACAATTGGGACGACTACATCGAAGAAGAAGAAACCAGTAAAAACAGTGAGTACGATGACATTCATATCTTGGACGAACCAAACAACAAATACGGACGAGTATCCGACAATAACAACCAACAACAACATAATAATCAAACTACCACCCAGAATATACATAATAGAAATAACTCCGACATTAATAACACCATCAAAAGCAAAGACTTTGAAAGAAACGATACAACCACTACTTCAAAACACAAAAAAAGAACCTCACATTCACCTACAAGCACATTTTCAGATAGTAAAAAACAAAAAACAAATGTATATAACTCTAACGAATGTGACGTCACGTGTTACGAGAGAATTGATAATATATACAGCCCTAGACCATCTACAAGTACAATCGAAGCAAACATGGTTTTATCAAAAGTCGATAACAGAACCATTCGAAGAAATGACAACCCAAACAATAGAACAACTACAGAAAGCAATATTAGGAACATACGAAGAAAGATCAACTTTGAAGATACAACCACAAACAAACATAATTCAAACAGGAATGACAATTTTACTAACGATAACGAGACAGACAATACCAACGCCTCCATCTACACCTTCATCTTGCACAAAGCTAACTACAAACAAAACATCCCCATCCCAACCACCTCCAAAACGAACTCGCCATCATTCGGATCCTTCGATCACGGAGACCATTACCATTTCATCTTCGCCTGCACACACGAAAACAACGTCACCAGATCCGTTAATAGAATTGTGGACTACATCAAGGCCTCTGGTCAATCAGTTGCAGAAGCAGCTAACACTTTACAACGAGTCCGCCTCATTAAACGATTCCTTTACTATTGCATCCGTAAAGGTATCAGTACATTCCTGCCATATGGAAATATACCGAGACTAATTCTTAACATAATTCAAAATCTATCCACTAACATAGACAATACCGACAGTACACAAGAACCTTGCGAAATGTATATTGAAGAGAAAAAAAACTTTAAACAAACTAATACAAGAAATTACCAAGTAGATTATATACAACAACTTATTCAAGAAAATAACATTCAAACATATCAACAATTTATCAAAAGAATACCAGAAGCAATACAAATAGAACTACTAAAACAAACAGGATCTACAGGACAACAAATGATAAAATCATTAATTCAAATAGCAAAAATTAAACAAAAACTAACAATTAAAAAAACACATTACTACGATATAATAGAAAATAATTATGATAAAGATAAAGTCAATTATCAAAACGTAAATTACCTATATGTTCCTATATTTGTCTGATCAATAATAGGTTCTTCAAAAACTACTGAAGTGGCTGATGGTAATTCATCTAAGTGGAAAGAAGTTTTGTGTTTTTCACTGTGTATAGTACTTGGTTCTAAGTGGTTTGTTAATAATTTTATTAACATTGATTTGCCTGTGTTTGTAAGTCCTTGCAATACGAAAGTATTAATTTTTTGAAGGTACATACTTTGGGTTATAATAAATGTTTCGAAGAACTATGGTATGTTTATTTCATTCAATTTGAATATATTATCATAAATATTTTCTATTATATCTTAGTAATGTGTTTTTTTAATTGTTAGTTTTTGTTTAATTTTTGCTATTTGAATTAATGATTTTATCATTTGTTGTCCTGTAGATCCTGTTTGTTTTAGTAGTTCTATTTGTATTGCTTCTGGTATTCTTTTGATAAATTGTTGATATGTTTGAATGTTATTTTCTTGAATAAGTTGTTGTATATAATCTACTTGGTAATTTCTTGTATTAGTTTGTTTAAAGTTTTTTTTCTCTTCAATATACATTTCGCAAGGTTCTTGTGTACTGTCGGTATTGTCTATGTTAGTGGATAGATTTTGAATTATGTTAAGAATTAGTCTCGGTATATTTCCATATGGCAGGAATGTACTGATACCTTTACGGATGCAATAGTAAAGGAATCGTTTAATGAGGCGGACTCGTTGTAAAGTGTTAGCTGCTTCTGCAACTGATTGACCAGAGGCCTTGATGTAGTCCACAATTCTATTAACGGATCTTGTAACATTGTTTTCGTGGGTGCAGGTAAAGATGAAATGGTAATGGTCTCCGTGATCGAAGGATCCGAATGATGGCGAGTTCGTTTTGGAGGTGGTTGGGATGGGGATGTTTTGTTTGTAGTTAGCTTTGTGCAAGATGAAGGTGTAGATGGAGGCGTTGGTATTGTCTGTCTCGTTATCGTTAGTAAAATTGTCATTCCTGTTTGAATTATGTTTGTTTGTGGTTGTATCTTCAAAGTTGATCTTTCTTCGTATGTTCCTAATATTGCTTTCTGTAGTTGTTCTATGGTTTGGGTTGTCATTTGTTCGAATGGTTCTGTTATCGACTTTTGATAAAACCATGTTTGCTTCGATTGTACTTGTAGATGGTCTAGGGCTGTATATATTATCAATTCTCTCGTAACACGTGACGTCACATTCGTTAGAGTTATATACATTTGTTTTTTGTTTTTTACTATCTGAAAATGTGCTTGTAGGTGAATGTGAGGTTCTTTTTTTGTGTTTTGAAGTAGTGGTTGTATCGTTTCTTTCAAAGTCTTTGCTTTTGATGGTGTTATTAATGTCGGAGTTATTTCTATTATGTATATTCTGGGTGGTAGTTTGATTATTATGTTGTTGTTGGTTGTTATTGTCGGATACTCGTCCGTATTTGTTGTTTGGTTCGTCCAAGATATGAATGTCATCGTACTCACTGTTTTTACTGGTTTCTTCTTCTTCGATGTAGTCGTCCCAATTGTCTTCTTTGGTTTTTGCTTGATGAATTAGTAGTTGTAGTTGTTCAGATTGTAGTATTTGTTTCTTGACTTCTTCACTGCATATGTCTGATGTCGGACACTGCGCTGGTTGTTTCCAACACGTAATACAGGAGCACTTAGAAGTGTTATGCTTGCACTTAGGGTGCATACTGGTAGAGTTGGATGTTTGTTTTCTGTTTTATAGTGAGTTTAATTGTTTTTAATTGGTCTTAATTGAAGTGTTTATCCGAATATTAAGTTGTATTTGTCTATCATCCATGTTTTATCCGTATCCAAGTTTCTCGAGAGTAGAATTGTCTGAAGTTTCACTTTAACGAATGTCAAAGTTGAAGGTTCGAAGAGAACAAAGTAATTAAAACGTTTAATGAAAAGTTCAAATGTTAAACGATGTCAACATTTAAAGGTTAAGTTTAAATTCAAGGTCAAACAAAATATTGGGGAAGGATATGAAGTAGTTTTAATACTCTTTAATAGGTCTAAACCTAAAAAGTTAGGTTAGGTTAGGTCAGATTAATAAGGTTAGGTTAGGTCAGATTAATAATCTGACCTAACCTAACCTAACTTTTTAGGTTTAGACTGTATAAGGACCCCATGTATTTTCTTCCTCGAGTCGTAGTCCGACAAAATGACTCGTCGCGTTGCTTGCAGTGTGCGGCCAGCCGAAGGGGCGTCCGGAAACATCGATGATCCTTTGTTATGAAATTTGTGCAGAGATCAATTTGATCAATTATTCTAGTAAATCCAAAGTTTTTATATTAAATTCTTAACGTACATTCATGTATTTGTCTGTGGGCAGGGGTAAGGGGAGATGCGTGCTTTTCGAATTCTATTACACAGTTTTCCTTTCTCAAATTTGTCAGTAACAAAGTGCCTCTGACAAAAATTCCGTGAAGGAAAAATTGTTGTATTGACCCAATTTACGTTTGTGCACTTTTCTGTTACCAAAGTCTGGCTTCACCTGCAATGAAACGGTTTGCTTCTATTCTTTTTAAATAAATACTTTGAGACTGATGCTTGTTTTTATTTGGCGTTAAAATTATTCAACAGATATTAAATAGTCTAAGTCGATGTAAAGAAATATATATAATTTCTCATACAGTAGTAAAAACGAAGATAATTTACATTCTAGTGACATTAAGTGATGAGTCTGTACAAACACCATTAAAAATTCATTAATATCATTACCACCGAGAAAAAATGTAGGAAACACCTTTATCAATGATATCAGAATTTGTGACTGGATTATGATTTAAAGCAGAAAATTATTTAGAAATATTAATTTTCCATTATTTCTCTAAAAATGCAATTGGCTACGTCGAATAATAAATGATGATATATATAAATTTATCTTATAATAATATGATTTATATCTTGATGAATTTACTGCTATCGATTTTATATCCCCTTTAATGAACCTAATATTACAGAAATATGTAAAGTACTGTTATTCTTGTAAAATAATAACCGCACACCAATTTATACCATTACAATCGCAAAAAATGTATCAATACCAGCTAATGGAGTATATTTTATTCTTCAGGGAACTGGAAAATTAACCTTTATTCAATGTAAGATTAATGAAATGAGAATCTCGAAAATTAATTGAAACACGCCTGTTTTCCCGGTCTGTATATTGCTGAGAAATTAAATATGGATCACAATATAAATAATTTTGTATCAATTAAATTATCTTGGGTGTTCGGTAATGGCGATATAAGGAGAAGAGTGAATCGGAGAGACGCCGGCTTGACTGGGTTTTTACGACTCAGTCTCAATAAGTAATGTGTAGATGATGTAAAATAACCCTGTATCGTCATATGGAATAGCCAGAATCTTTCACGTGAGGACGAGAAAAGTCAAGTAGGAGAGGGAAAAACGGAGTTAAATATATAGCAACACTTGATTCATAAATCTCAAAGAAAAACCGTAAAACACAGCTCTCTTCTTCATGTTAGTATGAGGAATACCACATTTCTCAGCTTTCTAGAGACTTTGTCACCGACTACATTTTTTTCGTCGATTTAGATTCATTTGTTTTTCCAATTGGTCATCCAAAGAGGAAATAGAATACGAAAATAAAATATGCGTACATACAAAAATATATAATAACTTAGATTACACTGTATGCCGTAATGAATTAACCACTTGACATATTAACACAACGGAATGTAAAGTACTGTTACTTCCTTGCAGCAGCGTGATCTTCAACCACAGATCTTGCGTCGACTTATGTCGAGTATGAAAAATAAGGAGCAAATTGCAGATTAAATTTAGAAAAGAATTAATTTCTTAATGCTTTCACCAATATTCAACAGTTCTAACAAATTACCTGTATATTAAAAGTATTTCTCCCGGCTTTAAAATAACTCTTTAACTGAACCAAAATCTGCAATAGCCTAGAAATATTTACTACGATTTACGAATAATGAACATGATACGGCGTATAATTTTCGCTCCTGCTCTAAAATTTCTTTGATTATAATCTTATTGATATTGTGATCCTTATTTAATTTCTCAACAATCTACAGACCAGGAAAACTGGCGTGTTTCAATGAATTTTCGAGATTCTCATTTCATATATTATTCATTGAATAGAGGTTAATTTCTCAGTTCCCTTAAGACTCCATTAAATGGTAGAGATAAATTTTTACTGTGGCAATGATAGAAATGGAAATAAATGCTAAATAATAATAATAAAATTCACAATTTAAGTAAATATCGAAATTTATCTTGGGTGTTCTGTAATGGCACTATAAAGAGAACAGTGAATTGGAGAGACGCCGGCTTGACTGGGTTTTTATGACTCGCTCACGGTAGTCCAGAGCTGATGTGTAGATGATGTAAAACAACCCTGTCTCGTCATACGGAAAAGCCAGAATCTTTCACGTGAGGACGAGTTAAGTCAAGTCGCAGGGGGAAAGAGGGAGTTAAATAAATAAATAAAAATATTAGGTTGGAAAATGAAGATGAGCGTTGCTATAATACGTGTAATGGATACAAAAGGAGGAGAAACTAGACAAAGTGTCGAGAAATTCAATGGGTTTGCTCAATAGTCTTCCGAAGCATCACGCAACAGATGGAATCAACAGCCACCCGATACATCGCGAAGGCCAGCATCACTGAGCAGCCCCGGGTTCACCCAAGCAGTAAGCCGAGGATAAACGACAAAGAAACGCTAAAGAACGAAGCATTGGAAACCACTCGGGCAGAATATACAAAAAATCCCAATTATTCTGACATTACTTCATTCAAACCCACGAATAGGATCTCATTACCATAATAGTAGACACAAGGGCAAGCAAAAATTTTATTTAGTTTATTAGACATTGAGAAAATATAGACAGTAAAAGTTGTTTTAAAGTGGATTATGAGAATTAAATTAAATAATGGGTTTTTTAAATTTTTATTTATAACAAGAGAATCCAACTGTAATAAAAAATTAGAATCCTTCAAGGAAGAAGAGTAAATTTCCCGCCAAATCGTTGGCTTAAAGAATTGATCTTAGATGATACAAATAACTAAGTAGATTGCTTATTTTTAGGATGTAAAGTAATGGACGCACAAAACTATATATTATGTAACTATCCCGTTCTGACCAATGCGTATATCCATTTGCGTTTTCAATCGACAGTGTGTATAATTTGGTCATACTTGATATTAAAAATCAAAAGCATTACAAACGTAAAGAAAAATTCCAATAATTATTATTAATTAATACATGCGTTTTTCCTTTGTAACAGGAAGATAGGACGCTAAGGTGCATATCACATTTCTGGGCAGCCCAATTTAGTGTCCCTTTTGGCAGGTACTACCCTCTCCCTGTTAGATAATAGGGTTGTATGGGTTTATTCCGCGCTGCCCCGCTCCGCTTCCACAACCTACTCTACACACCATCGCCGCTGACGCGTGATATAGTTGGAGGTGTCATTGATCGAACATTTCTTTTATATTGAAGCATAACATTCCCGTCTTTCGTATTATACCGAAATGCAAGATTTTAATTTTATTTATTTTACTTTAATTACACTATTATAAGTGGAATTATTGGTATATTTGCATCTAACTCCAGGTACTCCAAACGTCTTACAGGATTTTAGATTTTATTAACAGTACATTTTTCGTTTAAGAAGATGCTGGATTGTAAATAAAAAGCAATATACAATGATAAAGGAAATGGTAGGAAACAAAGGTAAATAATTTGTAAGTTTTTTTTATAAAAAGAACAACTGAAAATCGGTACGGTTTACCAAAGTGGAGACATCTTGCAAGTGAACATATTTTTAGAAGATATATATATATATATATATATATATATATATATATATATATATATTCTGACTATTGAGAAAACGAATGAAAATCAGCCAATTTTTAAGTGAGAAAAAAGAATTTATTAATGTAAAATTAAACGATTCGTCGCTTATTTGTCGACCTCATCAGCTTCAGATTTTTTTAAAAAAATTGATAGATAGGTCAATCTCTGCTTAGTGCCGTGGCCGAAATTTACAATTTCAAATGAACGACGAAACATTGTTTAATTTTACATTAATAAATTCTTTTTTCTCACTTAAAAATTGGCTGATGTTTATTTACTTTTTGTTTTCCTACAAGTAGGTAACGTTTCCACCGGGCTAGGTCAGAAAAGTTGGAATAAACAAAAAATAAAAATAATATGAATTTAATTTTTTGTTAAAATTATTAGAAGGAAAAAAACATGAATACCCTATATCGTTCTGTTTCGTAAAATGAAATTGAAATTCTCGTATATTTAAATACTTAAAAGCGAATACACAGTTTTATGCGGAGTAAACGTCACGTTTTCATACAAGTGTTTGATTGTGCGTGTACGAGGATGATATTTGTTTTGAGAGTGAGGACTTGAGTCTGTGGCAGAGAAGCAGGTACTTATGTGTCATGAAATTTATTATCCACGGAACAGTAGCGGCGCTAAGAGAAGAGAGCATTACATTCGTGCATTGCTGTTAATGTGCTGTATTGTGTCGAGCAGATAGCGCGAACAGGCAGGAACATAACTGGATAAATGTTGTCTTTCCATTGTAGACCACATGGAACCATCACCATGTACATAAATAAACCCTCAGTTCGAACTGAGTGCGATTTGCTGATCGCTATGCAAACGTATTTGAAAAGGCAATCGACATTGTAATTGAATGAGTAATAAGGGGAAACAGTGGTGCCTTCTCCATTGAAATGCTATTTACATACTCCATGTAAAATTAGGCTTAAATTGACTACAATGTTTGCTCATTATTACAGAAAGTGAATGGAAAAAGGTTCTTAAAAATCAGCCTATTATTTTTCATACTTTCAGTACCATCCAAATACGAAACAAGCCGGGAGAGACATTTTATATTAATAATATATGTATTGTAGTAATTAGTAATTAATCCATTGTTATAATTGCAAAGTAAAGGACTCATTATTAGACTACATAAAGCGTGCACCGCGACACAGGGCGGCGAGACAAAAGAACCATTGTTGAGACGTACGCAGTCAAAAATTCTACGAGACGAACGCAGTCAGCGAGGAGGAGCGAAACGAAAAGGTTCCAAGTTAAAATTGAACAAAAAGTTTTTGAGTCTATAATTCGATCAAGTAAAGGTTACAGGAAAGTTTTCTCAATAAGTAAAGCCACAAACAGTAACCTAATAATTTCCTGCCGCAGTAAAAAAAACTCAATAAGTAAAAAAAGACCGTCACCGATGTCATCGAGAGGAAGTTGTTAACAATCCATCTAACCATTAATCCGGAAGGAGTTGCAGGTTCCAGTTTCCAGAAGAGAGACCCAAAAGTTTCGACAAGTGTTTTGTAACCAATTTAAATTCAGTGATATCCCCAAAACGTGTGCACAGAAAACCCCAAAATTGAGACCTGGTCGGCCGTAAGTAAAAGAACTCTAAATTTATTTGTAAACCATTTCATTAAGATACGTCAGATCGTTCTTCAATTATTTCTTTTCTTTAATTATTTCTTTTCTTTAATTGTTTTGTTAGATAATTTAAATTCAATTCACCCATTTATCAAACCCAGTAAAGACCCTGAGATTTTAAATATTATTTGTAATTTTTATATGTGTTATAACTCCATAAATAAAATTGATTAATTAAGCTGTCACATGAATTCTTTTATTTAGCCACAACCGTTTGTAATTTGCCAATCATTAGTCTTTTAAATTATTACAGTATATAATTCCAATATATTCACGATTAACTCAAATGATATTTTTCATTTGTGATTAAGGTTTCCTCAAAATTTTAAAGGGCCTATCAATGAGAGTGGAAGATCTTTAAACGGACTCGTTGGATCTCTGCTGAAACGGCTCATTAGTGGTTGGTAAATATTCATGCAGAGCTACACGATTAAACAACAGGTGGAAATCATAAAACAGGCAATCTGGTTACCGTGAACGAAAGTATTGAATTATGTCGTGAGCAACGTTTTCGTATCTACTTATCAAGTAGTTGATGAAGTTACTTATCAAGTAACTTGAATTCAAGTGAACGTTCATTCATTTTCAATATTTGATGTTTAACACTTAAAAGATTTCAGTCAAATAGAAACAAAATTGGCATAGGGTGAGGTGGTTCGTGCTGGAATAAAACTTATTACAAAATTAAGACATAAAGGAATTATTAAAAAACTCTGAAAAATTAAGAGAATACGTAAGCGCTCGTTATGGGTCCGAACAGTGGGTTAACAGAATAAATTGTCTAGGGGGAACAACATCTTTCAGAACCTAGGGAAATGCATAGAAATACCTGAAGAATGTCAATTAGTCAATATTCGCTCAGTTTTGTTGCAAAACAATCAACATGTCTAAGAGATATTATACTAGCAAGGTTCGGCAGGTGAACCTTCCCACAGAGCTCTGGGGATGCCTTCACATCTCTCTGGTTTTTTGAACTAAGGTTCCCACATGCCGAAACACTCGGCCTGTTTTGAGAGGTGTATGTTCCGGGGTCGCAGACCTTAGGCATCTGGCAAGAGTTGACCGCTATTCCTATTGTAATAGTCGGCCAGCTGCCTCCTAAACTGGTCAAGGCACGGCGAGGAGAAAGCTGCGACCCAACAGCAAACCCCTCTCCCGCCATCGGAACAAGTACCAAATGTCCAACCTACCTGATACAGGTTTTACTAGGGTTTCCCCTGCATCACTTTTAGGCGAATTTCCGGGTAGGATCCTTAAACCATAGCCCGGGCGCCCTAGTTAACCCTTGGCTACCTTGTTCTACCTTTCCGCATCCGCCCTTTCACTCCGTTCCCTATGCTATAAGAGGGGAGTCGCCACTTTGTGGATTACCCTATAAATAGCCTGCGTACACAAGCAAAGAAAAAAAATAAACCAGCGAGGTTATATCTGGAAATAACATTGAGATGGCTACAATAAAATTGAAAATACGCGTTATAAAAATGAGGTAACTGATTTAACAATTATGATGAAACCCTCTAACCACATACATAATATATTAACTAAAATAAAAGACAAAATTAATAATCAAAATAAGAAGAACATATAGCCTTTTCAACTCATTATAAAGTTTATATCGATAACTTAGATTTAGAAGACCAATCCT
Source organism: Zhengitettix transpicula (assembly GCA_037074705.1). Taxonomy (NCBI): domain Eukaryota; kingdom Metazoa; phylum Arthropoda; class Insecta; order Orthoptera; family Tetrigidae; genus Zhengitettix; species Zhengitettix transpicula. The sequence continues at coordinate 203,450,453 of CM073591.1, forward strand.
GTTAGAATTAAGATTGGGACAGCAGAAGAAATCCATACGAATATTAATAGAGAAAGCATATTGAATAGAAGAAATTATTATCAGACTGTAAACCTGGATAATAAATTATTTGAATGTCCGACTTTAATAGATATCTAAACGCGTCCATAATTGTGTGTTGATATCATAAACAACTGAATTTAACAAGACGATTGTTTTAAATGCTGAAGGCTGAATCCGTGCATGGATATAAAATCGGATACAATTAGTACATCTAATTTAAGGTATGTGCTGTGGATTGTTACTTTTAATATTTTAAAATTCATCAACAATTATAAATATGGTTATATATCGTTTAATCATGCACGCAAATTAATAATGATTAGTCACCTATTAAAGATATTAGGTATAATGACACAAGTATCAAATGATGTTGTAATAATATAGTGTTGTAGTTGCAATAATAATGTAAAGCCCACTTATACAGGTCAATCATGATGATCCGTGTGCTCGAATAGGTGAAAATTCCCAGTTATGTCGAACGCTTCCGAGGAATACAACATTCTTCGTCGTTATTACTTTTCCATCCAAAAATTTATTTGAAACGAAACTCTGACTCCGAATACTATAATTATGACTTTCAGATGCTAAAACGCAACGTCAGGGAAATTTTTATCAACCAGATGGGGAATGAATATTAAAGGGACGACTTCAGTCGATTAAATTAAGAACAACCCAACACTAAATAAATTCCACAAGTGCATTATTTAGGAAACAAATGAATTCGACAAATATTTTAGGAGACGTACAGGAGTCTGTTTAATCTCACCGTCCTTGTACGACATTGATGATATAATTTTAGCTGACAAAAGAGTCATCATTGCTTTGATTAGGAAAAGTCAGGGTTTAGCACCTAACACGTATGTTTGAAAATTCTGTAAATAATTTAGACGTCACTGATGATAGGAGGAAAGCAATACTTGTACCCATATTTCAATCGGAATACTTAACTATGGCTGCCACCAAATGCAAGCTTATTAACAGTTGCCAAATTAATTAATTCTGTTGCATTATAAAGTTTTCACGTTCTTATTGGCACAAACTTTATGACCTTGTGCATCACATTTATTCTATTTCCTAGATAAAAAAAACTAAGCACAATTTCTATTGGAATGAGAAAGAATTTGTTTGATTATATGCATCCGTAACGTTTTGATACAATCATAGAAGTTTTCATTTAATTAACTGTAAAATTAAAGATGAAAACATTACAAGATTCTTGTATAAATAATAAGATAAATAATCAGATGCGAATTTTTTAAAGATAATATCATAGAAAGTTGATACGGCACAGAGGACGAAACAATATTTGAAACAATCTGGAATTAAGAAAATCCAGCATCACAAAAAGGATATGTAGAAAAATTGCAGTCATGCATCTCGATCGGACTCTGCCTAAAAATTATTACAAAAACAGTATTAAAATAATCAATCAAATGATGACAGCTAAAATCAGACAAAATTTGGTAATGAAAATAAATAGCATACAAAGTCCCTGGAAGCTTTGTTGCTTTCAGCAGGTGTGGAGGTGAGGCTAGTACGATCTTCGAAAATCAGGCAGCATAATCAATGTCAAGTAAACAATCGCAAAAATCTAAGACATGCAATTGAATGTATGTGTGTGTATGTTCCGCATCTGCAGCCGTGAAAATTTGACGAAACTTCGTACTCGTTTCCTTTAGAACCAGAAACACTGTGGAGGATAAGACAAGATAAGCACAGCCAGGGACGGGGTTGGTAATTTTGAAACATTCTCAAACGGCCGATATTTGCGTCGAATAAATTATTTTCGGGGTCAATAAGATTGATAGGATTTCTCCCGATGTTGTTTGTGTATAATTTCAAACCCTTTCGTCACTGGAGGGTAGCACCTTTAGGTTTGGGGGTGAAGAGGAGTAAAATAAAAATAACGCAATAAAATATCATTGTAGTCGAATCCGGGGTTATGGCTGTCGCTGAGTTTAATTATGGCAACCATGGTAACGTCGGGCTCCGAGCTAGCAATATTACAAAATAATAGTGAGTGAAATCTTTCTAACGACAATCGCTTTGTAGAGACTGAACTCGAACGACGTAATTGTGAACTAATGCATTTGGATGCCAAAAAATATTATAGTAGAATCTAAATATATAAATTTTATTTAATAGAACTGAAACCTGTAAAAAACGCAAGGTAAATTTAAAGTGTTTCCAGCAAGCGGACAGAAAATACTGCCTAGTTATATATCTGTTAATTACATGTTCATCACATAAAGATTTAATTGAAAAAACTATAGCTAATTTTTTTGCGTCACTGGTAAATGGAAGTGCTTTGTAGTTAACGGGCAGCTATAAAGAGCCATTTTATTGCGTCATGTTCACGTAAAGTTCTTTTTTATTTCTTAAAAATGGCGTTTAACGAGATTAGCACCGTTATTAGCGGTGAAGAGACGTTTATGCGAGCGCATATATTTAGCAGCAGCGTCTGAGAGATATGGCCACGGCTAACCCTGACCACAAAGCAGCACAACTTCCAGGATTTCTCCCGGACTGCTACCGATTTTATGGCGGACAATGGAGAACTGAGCCCAAGTGCTACAACTTTAACAGACTGCGGCGGATTAATTCTCCTGCTACCTCAAAGCTTTCTGTCCTGCTTTGCTCACTCAGGAAGAAGAAATTAATCAGTGAACTGCACAGAGGTCGAGAACGGCGGTATTCATTTCTCGCTAGCTGTGCAGAATTTCCAGAAGCGAGTCTTCCTTGGGAGGAACGGACATGCTTCAAGATTATTCCCTTCCGATCAATACTAAGAAAGTGTTCTCCAAATAATGAGCTTCAATTCCACATTGAATTAAAAGATTTACAAGAAAGAAGTAGATAGAAAATTTAGCTGAATAAGATAAGTAGTGGCCATTTAAAAAATCAGCTCCTAAAAACCAATAAAATACAAACTAAAATAATTTCAGCATTCAAACGTGAAAAGTTTCATTTACAAACTTTTTGCAGCACAGTTAATTATTTTTGTTACTTATTGGGACATTTGTTGTGAAGGTACAATAAAATAAAATTTGTCTTACAACTTTTTAAAACTGTGTACCGCTTATTGACCCCTGTTAACGTACCAGTCCAACAATTTTTCATCGAGTCTAATCACTCAGTTGATAATTATTTTGGAAATAGTAAATAATTAAATTTGGTTTAAAGTGTATTAAGAACGTTTCATGGAGCAAGGCCATTAATGTTCCACCTGTCGGAACTTCAAGTTACGCATGATTCATTCACCAGACCAAAGATTGGAAACGTTTTCAGCTGATGGAGAAATTCATCAGCAATATACATCCTTAAGATGAAAAAAATTACGGCTAATTTAAAATAATGAATAAGAAAGAGAGTCAAAAGGGTCATATAAATAGCACACGACGTTTCTGGGATCCTTGTCCCTTTCGCCAGATGCTAAGAAGAGCCTAGAGCGACACAACTGCACTTGTCAGTTGACAAAACTCAAAAGCCAACATCTGCATCCTTAGTTGCAAGTACGGCGAAATTTCTCACTTAAGAGTATTGTTTTTTTCATCTTTCAATCTTTACCATTTTCATCATACACATCTCTATACGAAATATCCAATCGTTGCAATGGAAAGATCATGGATCAACTTAGAAATAATTATAATAACACCATATGTCTTTTATTCACTAGAAAACTTCCGAATAAAACTTAGCTTGGCATTTTTCTAGTTTTTGTCTTTCAATGTTTCTAATGTACAGTTGAAAATTTTCACTGATGAAGGAAAATTACTGGTCTAAATAAAATGTACATTTTGTTTAGAGCATGCCAATATATCTTATCTCATTACATTTACATATGCTAGTGATTTAGAAACTTAAAACAGTCGTGTTGAAATTATGAAATGATAACGAAGAATTTGCAAGGTGACTGTTACCCTGAATTAATTTTATAATTAGTATTTTTTGAGAAGATAAATGGTAATTTGCTGAAAGAATAACTTAATGTCCTGTCACTAACTTTCTTTATTAATTCGATTACCACACATCTGTGAGAAATTTATTTAATCTCGGGCTAGTGAGGATGTATGGGTTTCAAGTGGTGACGCTAGAACCGCAGAAAATTGGCGGTTTAGGGTTACGTTGCTGCCTCGGTCGATACTCCGTTTGAACCGGTTTTGGAGGGCCCCTAAGCAGATACCGTGGTCCGAGCTGAAGCTTTGATTCGTTCCCCGCCTTCCTCAAGTGGGGTTTCACTATCTTGGTACTCTATACTCAGTCTTGTTCTATTTATAATAAATTTTGACTTTATCTTCCTAGCTCTTTCTGATTCTTGTTAATGTCTCTGGAAGATACATAGATATCAAGAAACTCACGTTATAGATTTTCCTATTTTCTTTCCTGTAGTCTTCCTTTCGACACTGAAGAAGATACGGCGCTGGATTTTCCTTCGATCTGATTATCATCAGCCTGTTCATTTCCGTGACTTAGCTAGAACTAAAATTCCGTTACATCCGTCTTATTTTGACCTCTCAGTTTTAGCAGGTACACAAAATTACAGTCAAATAAATAATTAGTTATTGTATTAGTATATTTTCAGAATGGCATCTGACGAAGAATTATATTTCTCAAAAGCTCCAAGTTAAATCGTTACATTTATCGTTTCGATATTTTTTATATTTAATTAATTTGATACTTAAATATGATATTGTGTGATTAACTGTCTCAATGTATGTGTTGTAGTGTTGTTTATTGAGTCAGTGTTCATCCACTAGCGTGGGAGGACATGTGAACTCTTCAGGTTGGAGGGTAACTGATAACTGAGCTGATGTACAGGTGAGAACTGCACTGAGACCTGAGGAGAGCAACTGTGCCGCACTCAGTTGTTGGAAAGGGAAAAGAGTCGGAAAAAGAACTGATTATTTTGTTTTCCGAACTTGGTGAGGCCATGATGATTGCTGAAGAGGACCTCTGGCCCTATTACGACAAAGGACATACGTCCTTAATAATAACAGGTGTGAGGATGAATGGAATATTCATGATGGGACGAGATATTAGTTTGGAGTATCTTATTGGTATTCAAGGTATTTACAGAAATAAATTACTTAATTCAAGAATAGAGACAAAATTTCATAAGCTCAAGCCGTAGAGGCCATGAATTAAATTGAATTAAAGAAATAGGTTGGAAATATGCCTACCTAACAAGCAATCGAACCTGGGACCTCTGGCTCACCGTGACCGGTCTTCATTTTTCTATCCCGTATTTTTAAATTTAATTTAATTCATGGCCTCTACAGTTTGAGCTTATGAAAGTTTCTCTCTATTCTTGAATAGAAAATTCTTAAACCCTTGATCAATTTACTTATGCAATTCGTTCTTCACTGGTGGTCCTAAATTAGGCAATGTAAGAATGTGATCTGTAAAAAGTTGTCTAATGAATGGAAGAATTTCGCACCAGATCAAGAGTTAACATGGGATGGCTTAGGTGGTAGACCATCCGCCCGGTAACCGGGAGGTCCCATGTTGGCTTTCCGGCCGGTCGACATTTTTCTATCCTGAAACTTAAATAAATTACCTATATAATTCTCGGATTTCACCTCAGCCAGTCGTTTGATTACCTCTCAACATTTTTTTACGGTAACAGGCTACATGAGGGTAATCCACATGGTGGCAACTCCCATTTAATAGCATAGGAAGGGATTTGAAAGGGGGGATGCGCAAGGGTAGAGGAAGGTAGCCAAGGGTTAACTAGGGCCCCCGGACTATGGTTTAAGGATCCTACCCGGCAATTCGCCTAAAATTGCTGCAGGGAAAACTATAAAAACCTGCATCAGGTAGGTCGGGCATTTGGTACTTGTTCCACGCCCTTCGAATGGCGGGAGAGGGGTTAGCTGTGGGGTCGCAGCTTTCTGGATCTATCTCTGGAAATACTTCATATTTTTACAACACCGACTCGGGGTTCAGATGCGAAAGAATAGTGTTTTATGGATATCCATAAACATAATATAAAAGAAAATAAATAACGTTACTGTTTAATAATTAAGAGATGCTATATGCAAATTTACTCAATGTTCTGTGAAATTCAGGTATTTATTTTATTTTGTTCCCTTGAAATTCGTATTAAAATAATATCCTGTTGCCGTCTGAGATTATCCAGACCATATCCAGTTCATTACAATTTTTAATGCTAATTCTCACTGAATGCATAGCGGAACGTACGTTTGACGCCAACACTAAGACAGCTGTGCAAACAAATAAGTTTTGGAGAGGATCAGTTTTTTTTTAGACGCAAGTGTTCAGAGGATCTGGTCCGTTCTAGTTGGACAAGTGAAGCTGCATATACATAAATTATACTTGATAAGCTGTAATCATGAAGGCGCCGCGAGCTAATATATTTTAGAATACCGAACACTAAAGATGAAGTAATTGTAAAATAATTGATAAATATATGAAAATCCCATGCATGACAAAAAAAATTAATAAAGTTGGGCTGTAGGTGTTAACTAGTAAATTTCATTAAACATTTTCATAATACTTGTGATCATTTACAATCACGCCTTTGTTTTCCTCGATAATCCGTCTGAACGCGAACGACAAAAACAGAGACATTTATTTTCATGTGATTGAATATATTGTAATAAATAAAAAAACTCTTTAATTAAATTAGCCCCACGTTTACGAAGTCCTTTATGTAATGATTAATAAGGTGGTCTTAATTAATAGGAATAAAAAAAATTATTTTGTATTTAAAAGTTTATTGTTGATAATTACACTTTTCAAGCCGAATTCCATCAATTTAACAAACAAATATTTCAATTTTTTAATTTGATTAATTCGTGGCGTTCTATTTTAAAATATAGCTTTATAATTTTACAATCAATTACGTTGAATTCCTCATTATTTCAGGGTCACCACTGGGTTTGATAGTAAGAACAAATACAATGAACTAAAATATTAACAATCCAAACTCATTGAAGTTAACGGAATACAATATTAAATACAAAAGTAAAAGGAAACGAATGAAAAGAAAAACGCGAACGAAATCTGACTATATCCTTTAATTATCGTTTACAGTCATTAATACTTGTTTTGTACTCACGACAGTGCTACTGGTACCAGTTCGGACTAGTGTATCTTGAAGTCAACACCCACTAAACAGGCCATTGTACACTGATTCTACTCATTGGATTTTGAACACACGGTAGTTGCTCTGGATCTCTGCTATCCTGGAACCTGGATTAGCCCACCCTCAGCCAGTTGCCAGACGTAGATCTCCTTGAAGTCTCTCTATGCGAAAATTAGTTCAGTTTGTGAAGCAAAACTTCTGCTTCTAAATTTCGATTTTATAAGTCTCTCCGTCAAATTTATTTACTTGCGTTTTATGTAAACTATTATATTTCGCCGTTGGACTTCCTGGATAGCCCTATTCCTACTTTTAGATTATCTAACTTTACCGTGTTGTATCTCTTGCAGACTCTTTTATGAATCCTTTCTCGACCCAGGTTCGACGTAGACTTCACGCAGACTGAGTTCTCTAGGCGCGCGGTCTCCAGTCTCCATTGTTAACAAAGAAAGACCCGCGTTGATTGTCGTCTTTAAACACCCGTACCGCCAACAATTAAACTATATTAAAAACAATTAATAGCCTGTTTAATTGGTATTACAATATATCCAATTAATTCGTTCACCACATTTTATAGGGAATATAATAGCAAATTAATAAGAAAGAAAATAAATTATTGTAAAGTTAAGCAACAACAGGTGTAAATCACTGTTTTAATCCAGTACTAGGACCAGACATAGTCAGTGGACCCATGTCGCAAAAAAGGAGGCCTGTTTCAGCCTCCTTTCTGAAATTTGTCTTAAATGAACCAGTTGTGCTCACGTCCTGCAAGAACCTTGTCTGGTTGATGTTTCACCGCCAATTCTTGTGCAGTACTTCACATTGAAAAGATGGTTTTAATCTTGGAAGAAGACGCTTTCTTCCCTGTCGCTTCTTCCAGATCTGGAGCAACGGTTTCATTTTCCGACTGTTTTAGTTGTAGGTGAAGGTCTTAGAACTCTACAGTGGTGAGTTATTCTCTGTGATTACTCGTCAACTTTTCCAGCCAGCCACTTCAGGCCTTAAAATCAATATGAATTCGTCCCAGACAATTTTTTATTGAGGTCGGCATACAACCGCCTGGTCTTTTCACGTATTACGGCTTCATAATTAGAATCACCTTCTAACTGTTTTAGATTTATCCTAATCTATATAATAAAAAAGGGAGTATATTTGTATGTATGTATGTTTGTATTTACGTTGTTCTTTATACAAATTTTATCGCGTGGACAGAATGCAACAAAAATTGGTATACGTATTCTGCCAAAATCGAGAACCGGTACTGTGGGGGTGAGAAACCCCTAGAATAAACGTGGAAATAATTATAATTGAAATAAGTTACGAATTAGTGTTAAATTACTGCGCGAGACGATGACGTCATAAGTTTTCAAGACATTGACGCATCCTAAATATAGTTCTGTATTTCGTAATGAAATAATTAATAATAAATGTTCGACTACCTTTGTTTCCATAGTACATTCACGCCTCTCGCTGAATTATCACCCTGATTACTTCCTCTTTCATCACAATCGTACATTCGGCCGTTTTCTGCAATAAAGTTTCGGCTCTCATACTTCTGAATAATTTTTTTAATCAATATGATAGTGTTCCTGGCTTTCTTCGGAATGTTTTCTTTGGTCCCATGATGAAGCTAAAAGTAAAGGGCTAACTTATTGGTTGGCGATTACGTGCAATACGATACACTGAAGATCGCAAAATAAACTGAGTTTACCGAACACTGAATAAGCAGTACATAATTAGTTAGTAAAAAAATTCCAGAAAACGTTATTTAACTAAACGCGCGAGGTGATGCCCACAAAATGCGAAAAAATGTGGCAAGTCAACAACAATAAGAGCGACAATGGGTCGGCCGTTTCAGATAAAATACGAAGCAAGTGACGAAATCAGAGACACCTTTTTTTCTCCAAAAAAATCGAAGTCAAAGGAAACCCATGTTTGACTGTTCGTTCAAGTAACACAAGAAATGGCACATAACTGGGACGTTCCCTGCGGCTAGGTTTTAGAGACGGCCTAATTTGGTAATAAACACAATTTATTATTTGAATACAATTATCTGCCGAAGGAAAGACGGCGGCGCACATGCAGACAGAGCAAACGCTCGTAATTGCAAACTACTTTGGCTGAACGACCTCAATGCCGCAGCAACGGGTCATGGGAAATCAGGCTAATGCCCAAACCAGCAGCATAGAACGTAACGCCAGGGGAACTATTGAGCGTGTGCCCAATTATTCCGAATTGTGTGTTTCTACACCGGAGTTTGCATTAATGGCGCTGGACTGTTCGGAATACAGTTTCCGCAACCGTCGAAAATTAAACTTGTCGGGCAACAGATAAACCGCAAAAACCCAGCGGCGCGTGCCGTGGTTACTCTTCCTAGCAAATCACCGCACGTAACGGCACGCGGGCTTTTATGTCTCTTTTGACAAATCAAAAAACACTCGCGCTACTGTTCATTTAACTAAAAAAAATACAGCTTGCCTGCAGTGATCGGTGTGTGAGTGAATTATACTTTCATTGGTTTGCTGTTAATACATTGTAATCGGTGATATAGCAATTAAGATTATTTTAGATGAAATTGTTAGCACGACCGGCCATTTGAACCAAGATTGCGGAGACAGGGAATGTTTATGAAGGGCTCGTCCTGGGCGGCATCACAGTTTCTGGCCATTAAGGTCGGAAGTACTTTTCACAATAGAGACCGTGGACGCCCTGGTCGTGGGACGGACACAGCAGTACGGAGTAGATATTTTGAAGAACCTCTCTATGTGAGGGAGGTTTTGGAGAACCGCGAAGTGAGAGGAGACGCGCGCGATATGGCAGCAGTTTAGGTATGGAAGGAAAGACAGAATGAGTCGGAGATTTGGTGAGGAGAATTGTGAATGATGGAACCGTCGATAGCGGAGCTAGGTTTTTTTTTCAGAGCAACAGGCTACGTGAGGGTAGTCCACATGGTGGCAACTCCACTTTAATAGCATAGGAATGGGTTTTGAAAAAGGAAAGCGGGAGGGTAGAGGAAGGTATCCAAGGGCTAACTAACGCCCCCGGGCTATAGTTTAAGGATCCTACCTGGCTTTCGCCTAAAACTGATGCAGTACAAACCCTAGAAAACCTGCATCAGTTAGGTCCGACATTGGGTACTTGTCCCACGCCCTTCCGATGGCGAGAGAAGAGTTTTTCTGTGGGGTCGCACCTTTCCCCTCTCCATGCCTTGACCAGTTTAGGAGGCAGATGGCCGACTATTCCAATATGAATAGCGGACAACTCTCATCATATACCCAAAACAGGCCGAGGGATCCTCGGCTTGTGGGAAACTCAGTTCAACAGCGGAGAGAGGAAAAGGCATCCCTAAAGGTAGGCCTTTCCGTCTCCTGAAAGGTTCACCTGCGTGAAAACCTTGATGGATTGTGTCTTTACTGGAGACAGTGTTTTTTTAAGGGTTTCAGGCTACATGGGAGTAATCCACTTGGTGGCAACTCCCCTTTCATAGCATAGGAAGGGATTTGAAAGGGGCCATGCGGAAGGGTAGAGGAAGGTAGCCAACGGTAAACTAGGGCCCTGGGCTATTCTTTAAGGATCCTGCCCGACAATTCGCCTTAAAGTGATGCAGGGAAAACGCTATAAAAATCTGCATCAGGCAGCCGGGCGTTTAGTACTTGTCCCACGCCCTTCCGATGGCGGGAGAGGGGTTTGCTGTGGGATCGCAGTTTTCCCCTCGCCGTGTGTTGACCGGTTTAGGAGACAGCTGGCCGACTATTCCAATAGAAATAGCGGACAACTCTTGCCGTATGCCCAAGGTCTGCGACCCTGAAACATACACCTCTCAAAACAGGCCTAGGTACCTCGGCATGTGAGAACCTTAGTTCAAAAAACAAGAGAGATGTGAAGGCATCCCCAAGGTAGCCTCCGCCAGAGCTCTCTGGGAAGGTACACCTGCGGGAGAATTCTCTCGCATGCTTCTCCTTTTGCAGCAATCACTATTTGGGGGGGGGGGGGTAACTGGCTACATAAGGGAAATCCACATGCTGCCAACTCCTCTTTAATAGCATAGGAAGGAATTTGAAAGGGGGCATGCGGAAGTGTAGAGGAAGGTTGCCAAGGGTTGACTACGGCCCCCGGGCTATATTTTAAGGATCCTACCCGGCATCGCCTAAAAGTAATGCAGGGTACCTGCATCAGGTAGGTCCGGCATTGTGTACTTTTCCACGCCCTTCCGATAGCGAGAGAGGAGTTTGCTGTGTGGACGCAGCATTCCAGTCTCCGTGCCTCGACCAGCTTAGGAGGCAGCTGGCCGACTATTCCAGGGGAACAGGGGACAAATATTTTGTTTTAGTCGCTTCTCTTACTGCGAGACTGACGGCGAGATTTTGGACGCAGTGGCGCCCGGACCGGCAGTCGTGTACTAAAGGTATCTGAACGATTACAACATAAATAAAACGTCAACGGGTATTCCCTATCCACCATCCTGAATCACACATTTGAAGATGGAAAACAGTGTCTGGTTTCTTCTTTATTGTATCCGTCATAATTGATCTCTTGGAGAGCCTTGCATTAACCAGACTGCTTCCAGGTGTCTTTTAAGTTTCTCGAATTTCTCTCTGATCAATTCCATCCGTAATATACTCCTAATCTTTACAGCACAATATTTGATCACAAACGTTAGTCGTTCTCATATTATTATATACACCTTATTCCTTTGTGGTCCCAAAAAATCTATCACATTTTAATATTTCCTAACTACAAGGTACTGATATACAGATAGTTTGTTATTTACAATTTAGGAAGGTTATTATTCTTCAGCATTAATCTCCACGCCCACATCGAAAAAACCTCAATCCTTTCTTGACCTCATCGTGGTACATGTTTATATATATGTGAAACCATATAAAATGTACTCCACACGATACATGACGCTAATATTTTCCCTAATTTTATGTCCACTTTGTTTCTTAAAAGTTGGGTAAGGTGAAGAATCAGGAGGGTTTAAAACCACGGTTCCGAACCTTTTTGATCTTGATACTGCTATGGCCTATTAGGTAAAATCATTTTTTAATTTTTTATCAAATAAAAAAACTCATGATACTACAAATGGCTTTTATTAATCATTAATAAATTTCAGTAAAATATATGTTCTTACATTTGAAAGTCTTTAATGTTATTTTTCGTTTCACATGAAGGGCATCTCAAGTCACGTTCCACATTGAGACGGTTTCTGGCCTTTGCTTTACTGTTACTAACGTTGAGAAACCACCCTCACACTACAAGTGGTAGCAAATGGTTTTAAAATTCCAAGAGATCTGTCAAAGATAAGAGGATATTCGGTACCTACTTTTCATCAAAATGTAACGGGGTAATAATTTTGAAATTCCACTTTGAATGTACTATCATTGCGGAGTCCAAGAAATTCTACTTTGCCTGACACACTTTCGTATTTAAAACTTTCATCAGCAGTAGAAAATGATCATAAGAGTTAGACTGACGATTATTCATGCCTTCAGTGAGTTTGCTACTGCAGATAAATATTGAACAACGATATTTGCCAACGTATTTTTTTATGTTCGTCATTTACCAACTGTTTACATAGTTGAGTAGACGTCGATACATCTCCAACTTGAAATCTGCGTTCTTAAAGTTCCAATTTACGGACAAAACTTGCAACTTTATCCTCAGTTGTCAAGATATACGCCATATTTTTTTTGTAATGAAATATTCACAGTGTCAATTTCACTGAAAAAATCAGCAAGATACGGCAACATTACGGCAAATGTTTGATCTTTTAGTTTTATGTAAAACTGTTTATTTTTGTGTGCTCTGGTTTCCAAAAAGCAAACCTCTTTCTTCATGGAGCTCACAAACCTGTTTAAAACTTTTCCTCTTGATAACGAGCGTACTTCTGTGTGGTAAAAAAGACCATTAAAAATGTACAAGGAGCGCGAAAGAGCGCAAGCCACGTGGCGCTGATCTGTCATTTGAATTAATTATTGATTATAAAATTTATTATCTATTTCCAACCATATTACTCCCGCAGAATAGCTGTTTTAATCGCCTACAGGTTCGGAACCCAGGGTTTAAAGAGAGTAGGAGAAGTGAGTAAATTATTAAGGAAGGTATTTGGACATGTTTTGAGAAGAAACTGTCTGATGGGCGACGTGCTGGAAGGAATTGTCAAGGGCAGTTTTAGAGACGAAGAAGAAGAACAGAAATTATTGATGCCATGAAGGAAGAAAATGGCTTCGATGGTGTGATGACTAGAGCTTAAGAGAGAAACTATTGTAAGAGGAGCACTTAAGGACCAGCAACCGCTGAAAACGTATGAGGATTTTTCACTGTGAATAATATGAGTATAAGTGTACTGTCAGTGGGACAAGACAAAATAAAACAATTATTAGGTTCCCTTCCCTCGAATTTAGACGAATCTCTAACGGAATGTCCTATATACGTAGTAAGTTTTACACATCAAAGACCATAGGTCAACAATCAGGAATTCTAGTGCTGGCGAACCTGTACGGTTTCCATCTCTTCTGTTCTAACTTGAAGTTTCGGGAAAGCGTTTCAAAAAAATAAGTATGGAATCCGGTAACCGCTAGCACAACAAAGTGGCGGCGAGAAGGGTGAAACCATTAGCGCAACAGTTGTGTTTGTGGAAGCAAATTTATGGTGTATGGCTTGGATTGAGTTGTTGCACAAACGGTTTGAAACAATTGGTCGGGTCCAAAATATTCTGCGCAACACCAACATTTGACAAACGGTTTGAGTGTGTATGGCATTGCATGAGTCTTTGAATAAGATCTCTGCGCGTTTATTTATAGTTTCTTCAGTATTTAATCATTATTACTTATTCTTATAGTGAATTCAAGAAGTGTTGAAGAAAAGGAATTTTGATGGGAGTTTACAGAAGTGTATCGTGATTTACCTGAACTGTGGAATGTGGAAAGACTACAAAAAACAGAAATAAGGAGGGTGTGGTTAGTGGATAAAATTAAGGAACGACCCCCAAAGCATATACGGCTGCCATGCACACTGAAATAAAAGCGATAACGCTTGTCTTATGAGCGTGTTCCTTTTTCATTAATACGTGTAATCTGGTCCGGCGAGCTCACCAAACGTATCTGAGTCCATTCGAAGGTCGTTTATGTAATCAGACGTTGAAGTTAATCTAAGTTCTGCAAGAAAACGGTCTGGATTAAATACGCTCCTCTTTATCAACTAATTCTTCACCCAAACCCTCTGCTTTCTTCTTTGGTTTTCTCAGTTTCTTCTCATCGTTCAATAAATTATATCAATCGCGGCACAACATTTTTTTTCCCTTTTTATTATTATTATTCATAATAGAATCGTTGAGACTTTCAACCTTGTTTTACTTCACTGTCGGAGAACAAATTTGTTGGGTTGTCTCGGTATGGAAACATTTCTTCAAAACATCCATGCCCTCGCCGGTGTTAGAACCCGGAACCTCTGAGATGCAAGGTAGTGACGCTGTCCATTACACCACACGAGATCGGCAGGCACAATATTATTTTCTACTAGCTGGGTGCCCGGCGTTGCTCGGGTACTTATTTATATAAACCCGAAAAAGTATTTAATTATATATTTAATCAAGAAGTGATTTAACATAAATCTAACTGTTCCTAGTTCCGTACATCCTCGCGACTGATACTACATTAATTAAACAGCTATAAAATACATTGAATTTTATTGCATCAATCACAACAAACATTCCTCTGAATTTCTTTACGAATTCAATACTTAAATATACTACTCGAGTATTGCAGGATATAATTGTCCCTCAGTTTTCAGGCAATAGGAAAGATTAATTTGATGAAACTGTTAGCTAGATTCATAATGTAAACGAATAGTCGCCATACTGGGGTCACTAATATGGCGCGAAAATTAACTTACATTTGCCGCAAGAATCGTAAAGTATTCGTATTGTTTTTTTCCTTTGATGGAGTATTATTGAATAAACTATACGTTTTATTCAATGAAAATATTTCTGATTTATTTCATTACCCGAAAAGGAACTATTTCCTTTGTTATCGCATAGTAACGTCTCTCTCTCTCTCCTGTGAGACGTCATGGTCTGTTTGCGCGAAGTAATTGAACACAAAATGATCACATTTTTTAATTATCATTTTTTCCTCATTTATGCTAGGGGTTCTTCATCCCCACAGTACAGTTTGTACTGTTTTGAAGAATATGTGTACCAATTTTTTATTATATAGATAAAACACTATAACATGTTATGAGGTTTCCATAACCAGTTGTAATATGTATTTGCCAATTAAGTGAGTGCCATTTTTTCATATTAATGCGTAGCTGTATTCGTAAACAGAATGTTGAATTGTTATAATAGAGTTTAAATAAATTTGGTAATTTGAAGAAGCAGCTCAATTTGTCGACGAGTAAAAACCCAATAAAGGGAATAACGAGTTGTTAATCAAGAGAAGTTTTCATATATACGTCTGTATATCATACCAGGTGACGCACAGAGTATGATTTCTGTGTGTGTAAAAGAATGTCTAGATGTATGTACAATTTAATGTAATTTGTTACTCTTAGATTTAAACCAGTTTTAAAGGAGTTTCAAAACGTGATGTTATTGAAGGATGAGCAGGGAATATTTTAACGTTGACTTATATTAGATGTGTATAGTAGTAGTTAGTTTTGTAATATTATAATTAATTAATGTCAAAATTGTTTTACTCTTACATATTATGACGATGTTATGCATTGTTGAATGAACGGTTTAACGTCACGGAGTGACGCAACTGCTAATATCCCGGGCTGAGCTAATAGAATCATCCCGTATACTTGGTTTGGTTGCAGATATATCAACCAACCGCAGGAGGAAGTGCGCCAGTCGAAGTCGGTATCCTTATTTGTGTAAGAAAGTGTTGGTGGCAAAATAAGTGCAAAGATAAAGCCGGTGACGGTAATCGTAGTGAACGCCCACAACTAAGACATAAGGGTTTGCAGGTTGTTTTCTTTAAAGGAATTTGACTTAATGGTTAATTCTTATACGAAAACCAAATAATTCGCTGGATGTACTTGTGTATTAAAACGCGTGACTGAGAATTTATGCATATTATTTACATTTTTTTAAAAAAAAAATTAATCCCCCTTGTACTCAAATAAATGATTTTCCGCACTTTTAATTTGTTATATGTGTTACACATACCCAAATATGAGGAAATGAGAAGCATGAAAAATTATCCACAGGAACAGAAGCAACACTTCCGCACAAGCAGCAACGAATAGCAATATATGGGGTTCTTCGATGACGTCTCGGTTTCTCTCAGTTGGATACAGGTTCAGTCAGAGGATGGTTCAGTTATAAACAGTAACAGAAATGTGAGAAGTGTATATGTAAGGGGAGATCCTGGAACTCGGGTGGAGTTTAACAACCTACAGTCGAGAAGGAGACTGAGATTTGGAGATAATTGCCAGAAAGAGGAGAGAAGCAGAACTTCAGATGCAGAATAAATATACTCTGAATGTTGAGCAGGAATACGCAAATAAGACTGTTTGTAGCATTACGTAATGTTATCAATTACAATAATAATGTACGTGTCGTTATTATGAGTAAATGATTAAATATATATGATATGAAAGTAAACCTTTGCTTTCAAGTTTTCTCAACGCACAATAAAAATATCCTATATTATACAAAATTATTGGAATTTATTTCGTACCTTAGCAGACCATAAAAAGTAATTCCGTTTTCTTAATATTGTTAATTGGCTTACTTTTTATATGCGATCACAATCAGTGGTAAGAAATATATAAAGTAAGGATTTTGTTTTTCAGAATGTGGTAGTATATTGTAATAAACAACTCGGAAGACGATTAATTTTCCCTACGTTAGTGAAGCCATATATGCAATAAACAACAGGATTATCGATTAATTTGCCCCACTTTGGTGAAGCCATAAATGTAATAAACAACTGGAAGACTTTAATTAAATGAATCAATTAACAAAAATATTAATTAAAATTTGAATAATTAGCCACACGTTGAAGACGGTGAATATATCATGATTAAAAAGGTGGTATTAAATCATAGGAATAATTAACAACATTTACTAAGATTTAAAATAAATTTATTATTGTTGATAAATTTACAATTTACAAGACCTATTTTTCATGCCGAATTTCATCCAATTGAAAACAAAATACTTTAATTTTCATTTAGTAATTCCTGGCATTTATGAAAATACAGTTCTTATATCATTACAATCAAATACGTCGGATCTCTATATCTCAGGGTCACTACTGGGTTTGATAATTAGAAAAAAAGCAATGTATAAACTGACAATTAACAATTCAAATATAAAAAGTTAACCTAAAACAATATGATAATAAGAGAGAAAAAACTGAACGAAATGAAAACTGAACGAAATCTGACTATACCTTTTTAATTATTGTTTACAAATTTGTATCAAAGTTTTGTTACTCACGGAATGTCTGTATGGTATCAGATCTCTCTCTTGTATCTTGAAAACTACCACACTGAAAGGCCATTTTTACTACACTCTACACTTCATTGAAAATTTTAATACACACGATTAAAATACTCGTCCTCTGCTATCTGGAACCTCGGATGAGCCGCCCCCTTTGGTCAGCTAGTAGATTCCGGTCTCCTCTATGCGAAAACTGTTCAATCAACGGCGTGAAGCAGCCATTTGATTGACCGTATGCAAATTATTATGTAAAACTCTCCGTAAAAATGTTTGCTTGCTTTCATGTAAAAATACTTTATAACTGCTAACTTTAATGTTTGTTGCTCTAGGTGAACTGAACTGTATTATATCTCCCCGTCGACTTTTAACTATTTCATCTCTCGTACGTAGATTTTTGACTCTTTCACCTTTCAATCGCCGATTCCAGACTGGCGTTCTCCAAGTGCATACTGAGTTTTCTCCACGCGCGGTCTCCATTGTTGAACAAAGGTGAATCCCGCCTTCATTGTCGACTTTAAGCATTCGTACCGCTAACAATTTAATTATATTAAAAACAATTAATGGCCTGTTTCATTGGCATTACAATATATTTCAGAGAATGTAGCGTAGTGATTAATGTAACGACTCCCAAAAAGTTGGATCTCCATAAATTCCAGTGAAGAACAAAAAAAGAGTCTACTTTACTTACTTAATAAAATTGAAGTAAACTTTTTAATACAAGCAATTGAATGTATTTATTTGATTCATTTAGTTTAAACAAATTTAAATCACGAACAGAGGAAAAATCTTTCAATCGAAGCACAGCTTTTAGAAAAATGGAACTAATTTTTAACAAATGTAATTAAATTATTTTAAAAATTATAACATTGAAATTAATACAATTAAATTTTTTGAAGAAAATTAATAACCCCTAATTTTAAGGGCAGACTGATAAAATAAAAATAAAACTGCATGCAGCTAGAAACATTTAACGCCCAACAACGTAACAATCAAATGGTGTACTTTGACCACTTGTGGCGTGCTAGAGTGGACAGACTCAGGCAGGTCCGGTCCTATCGGGTTTTCTGAAATTTAACCTTCTCAGCCACAAGCTTAATGTTTCTATTTCAACAGGAGTCCTTCTTTCAATTTATCCTGATTCTATACTTCATATGAAAAAACTTAACCGATTTAATTTAGTGACATTTCGAAGGATCGTTGTTACAGTTCGTAATATGTCAGCTCTTGCATACATCCACATCCTCGTAAACCGCAGGCAGCTTGGGGGGGAATGGAGCGGATGTCGGCTCGCGCTGTGTTCCGACCGGAGGAAGCGCCGGAATTGGGCTGGCCAAGAATTAAACAATCAGGCACATTTCCCTACCAGCACCACAGATACGTCCAAGACTTGAAAGGCTCCTCTCCGTATGCTTCGTCACTACAGCTGCTCCCTCCAACCTTTCACTTACAAAGACTGCTGTCTCTCTACGCTGCCCTGACCGCTCTCTACCGTTCTCCAATCAACCGCCCGTCATGTGCCTCGCCTATGACGTGCACTTCTTATCGACTGCTCGATTTGAAAGTTCATGGAATCTAATTGACCAATCAAAAATAACTTCCGTGTGAACAAACCAGCTCCTTATCCCTTTAAGTCAACTAAATTAAACGAAACGGGATCCACTGACAAATTACGCACAGTGAATCTAAAAAACTGTAAACAATTCAATCACATTTAATTAAATACTTAACAATATTAGTCTTTCAGTCAAATATTAAAAAAAAATTAAAGAATTGAAACGGTCTTCTAGGACGGTACTTTTGGTAATTTTAGACAGGCAGACAGGTTAACCAACATAACCTTCGTTTTTCTGGAAATAATGTGTGAGGTATTTCCGGAGTCTCAGTTCACGATTTTCTTGGAAGTATTACCAGAGATCAAATATAATATATGTATTTATTGTAATACTAATTAGAGGCCATTAATGATTTTGATATTTGGATATTTGTGGTGGATTGTTAGCGGCCCAAATTTCAAAGGCGACAGTGTATAGGTGAGCTTTGTTTGGCCGCGAGCGCTTTCTGAAACAACAGTAGGGTGTTGGAAGTCAAGTCGGAAGTTGAAAACCAGACAGCGAGCAGGGTGGCAGGCACAAATTCATCCGGAAAGATTAAAAGTTAAATTGGAGTAAGAAGTTTTGGACAGAAAAATATCAACGAAAAAGTTACAAACAATAATCAAATAAATCACGCCGAAATAAAAATCTATAAGTACTGTGACCGCCACCAATTCCAGAGGGAAATAATTCGGAACAATTTGTCCAACCAATAATCCAGAAGGAGGTTGCAGCTTTCAGTTTCCAGAGAAGATCCAGAGTTACGACAGTGTTCTTTAATCCATGTAAATTTAGTGATTTAATGGCCTTTTACTGTGAATTGTGAGGTTAGCCCGAGCCCAAGAGAGTTAAACCTGGTACCAGCAGATGTTTTGAAAGTACGAACAAATTTTATCAAGTTTTATAAACGATAATTAAAGGTAAAGTCGTCAGATTACGATTTCACGTTTTATTTGATTGTTCAACTTCTTAGTTTGTAAATGAATTTTATTGTTTAACGTACGTATAACAGTTGTTTGTTTACTTAGAAGGCACAGTTAAATGACCCTGAGAAAAGAGTTGTAAAATCTATAAAATTAAAAAACTTTAAATGTAAATAATCTTATTTAGAAATATTGAAATTTCGACGGAATAAAAGTAAATTGTCTTGTAAAGTTTTAATAAATTTCTTATTATTTTGCAATCCTTCATTTAATTAAAAATGAATATAATTGATTCATAAACCAACTATCGAATTCAAATCATTAATTAATATGTTGCAAAAAATGGTTTTATTAATTAATCTCTTTTTGTGTTTATTACAAATTGGCGTCACCAACGTGTGGCAAATAATTTATTTAATTAATCCCATTCAATTCATTACAAATTGGCACCAACGTGTGGCAATTAATTTGTTTAATAAATATATTTTTTAATAATTACATTTTGGCTTCACCAACGTGGGGAAATCAATCAATTTATTTATTAATTATTTGCTATTATTAAAATATACATCTAACAAGGTGTAAATACAAAATACTCCCAGAAAAAAATTGTATAGCCTCCGGTTTTGTTTCGAGAAATTAATTTTACTATCCCCGAAGAGCAGAAAATATTCACCAAATATGGGAGAGGTATAAATGAATTCATGAAGACTAATCGAAGGGACCGAGAAGGAAAAGAACGGGCCTTAAAAACACAACGGCGACTTAGCAAAGGTTTCATATATGAGAGTAGAGTAGAATCGTTTTTTTATTTTTATGAATTGTAACAGTGATTACTTAGCCCAATATGTGTGTTATATATAAGTAGAGGCGCCTACAGTCACTTCACGGCTCAATAAATTGTCACCTCCGCCCTGATTACCATTTTGGGGCTTAATTTCTTTTTTACTTAGGACTCAAATGCCACTCCTTAGATTAACTTGTATAGCAATAAACAATTCCCTGTTTTCTCAAAAGCCTTAAAGGAAAAATGTGTGTGATGCGGCCACAGGATTAGAGGAATGTGTTAACACCAAGATCCAAAGGTTACATCTAACAAGGTGTAAAATCCATTGTTGGTCACCTTGAAATTCATATGATTTTTGTTCACACTCCAATCAGAAAATGCACGAACATTAATAACAGTGACGAAATCAACTAGAAGAGCACATACACACAATATTGAATATCTATTAGTTTATATTACCTCGGTTTATCTACTGAAAATTTCATTTACAAAAATTATCGTAGGCCTAGCTTCGAACAATTGTTTACATTGACGAAATTTCGTGTAAGGTGATTTGTTTGTTGACATAGAAAATGCTGCTTCAAAATCTATCTACTCTCAAAACGAACTCTAATATAGTCTATGAAGGTACTATGTTAGTTCTTGGAATTATTACTACTTACTTTACGCAGTTCGATTAAGTGTTTATGCCTTCATCACGCGGATTCTTAACTCTGTAACTAGGTACAAGCATGTATTTAATTTTAAAAAAGCTATTTATTATAACAAAATTCGGATCTGACGTATTCCTTCCAAAAAGGCAGTCCAAATATACCCGAATGCACAAATCCTCACGAGCCGCATATTGCATTATAGAATAGAAGGCGAAATTACGTATGGGCGGTAGTAGAATAGAAGTTAAGAAATAATGTTGTTAGAAATGTAGATTTACATATTATGCACACGCTTAATGAATTTGTTAAAAGGTTTATTTGTAAGGGTAACAATGTAATTTCGTCTGTCACAGGGCACTGAAGTTTGGGTCATCGTTATTCGTGACAAATATTGACGAACTTTCAAACATTATAGTAAATATTAATTTACCATGGAAAAAAATATATATCCGTGAATTATTTACAATAACGTAGTATGAACACAAAAAGTGAATGTACGTTAGTAAGGTTATGATATTCGCCAAATGAGTGTTACCTGCAGTTCGTGTGAGGGGCAATTTACAATGGTGAAAAGCTTTTCTCAGAATAAATAGAAGACTAGTACATTCTGTCTTTATTACACTTTTTATTTTAAATGTATCAAAAATGGTATGTAGAACAATGGTTTGCATAAGTATGTTTACTCTGTGAGTTTCTATATTTAAGGATAGCATAACAGTGTATCCTTACGCGTATTACATGAGCCTGAAATATCCATCAAACTGAAACAACCGGAAAAATCAGCAGTGACGAAACATGCTTTGATTCTATGCGCTAAAATAAAATGTAATGACACTAAGATCCTGAACCAAGTACAAGACTTCTGGGGCAGTATGCTTATAGAAGCAATTGAAATAAAACAAATACTCTGGTTTCATTGTACGCAACGTCATGAATCCCGCCTTATCACGAATCAGGCCTTATAAGGTAATAATAAAAGGAGACGAGGTCACGTGATGAGGCACGTGCTAGCGCTGAGTAACTAAAAGTCACCTGAAGGCGGGCTATGACAAGAATGTGGGGGTAACCTACGCTCCGTTATAAATACAGACCAGATAACACCGGATTAACACTATTGCTAGACGACGTCATTGAAACGTCGCGAATACAATTGTTTACTTGGTTAGAAGCCCGATAAGACTTTATTCATTGCTTTATAGTTTGTAAATAATTTTATCTGTGTCTAATGTGTATGATGTACCTTCTACTGGATTTTTCTTCGTTCGGAAATAATAAAATATATAATTATATATAAAATAGATATCAAAACTTACTTATTTCCAACGATACCTATAAATAATTAAAATTATAAACAAAAAATTAACGTCTGTTGAAATAATAATGTCAAAACGACCTTTATGTAACAAACTTAAAAAAGAAAGAAACATAAAATAAGTAAATTTGAATTTAAAACTGCCGGACGTTTCGACGCTGATTAGCGTGAATAACGTCCGGCAGTTTTAAATTCAAATTTACCTAGTTTAAGTTCCTTTCTTTTTTAAGTTTGTCTGTACAAAGGTCTTTTTAACATTATAATTAAAATTATATCCCATGATTACACCTTAATTCATTTATATAAATGTGTGTAAATTGCTTAACCAGCTGGTATAAAACGTATATATTTAAATATTCGGATTTGAATTTTTCTCACATTGCGTATAGATGTACTGTTGACAATTTAGGTAAGTTTTAGGATCGTGTTTGTCCGAGGTTAGACACATAGTTAGTTGGTGCCAGACAGCCCAGGCCGTTGGGAATAAAGGGTTGCCGCCGTCAAGTCAGATAAATGTCATCCTAGGCCGAGAAAAATTTAGCCTGAGTGTAAAATCCTGGATGCTAAAAGTCAGGGTAGAAGAGGGTGAGAAGAAAAATTGTATAGTTGTTGAAAATTCTAAAGAGGTTATTTTCGGGGAGGTACTTGGAGCCTACGAGTTCTTAAAAGGAGATGCAGTGCAAGAAAGTTCTTATTGTCGTTTCATGTGATGAATTGTTGTAATATTTCCTTTGGGTTGGATGATCACTATTATTTCGGAGTTGATGAAACGTTATGGAACTGGTGACTGGAAGTTGGAGGAAACCTGGCAGTAACACCAAAAGTCTGTACTGATCTTTTTTTGTAACTTACAGCTGGATATGGCGTAGAGACTGATATGAGTTTTCCTCTCCTCAGATACAGCCACCACGGTCTCGGATAACCTGTATTTTCTTAGTTTTTATATTGAATAAAAGTTTCATAATCAGTAAATTGGCGAATTATATTAATTGTGGTTTGGTTATTAAAGATTAAATACTTCGAATTAATGATTCTGAGAAATATTTTTCATGAAATTTATTAAAATAATTAATATTGAACTTAGAATAAAGTGACTTATATTGTCTTTAAGTTTCATCTATTAGCTGATAATCTCAATTACTGTCGGTATGATGCGTTGACTTCGTTCGCTTTTCACGAGAAAACGGTCGGAGTGATTTCGAGTTGAGTATTTTTTATTATTTAGAGCTGTAAGATGGTTTCTAGCAAGACTGAAGTGTCAGCTGTGCCCTAGAGAAAAATAACTGTCGTTTCAAAACCTCGAATTTCTTCGCGTTTCATAATAATTCTACCACAGGAATTGTGTTCTCTTTGTAGGAAAACTGCTGAAACGTTTTAATCTGTAGCAGAATAAGTTTGAATCTATCTTAAATTGTCGTCAATTTCTAGATGGAGTTAAAACTTAAAAATTCATAACTGCCAAATTTACATTTCTTTTTACGACACCTTTTATAAGTAGGCAAACAATATCAATGTTGTCACTTGTAGGCGTGAGGTAATTCTTTTCCTGTCTCAGTTTTTGAACTAAGGTTCCCACAAGCCGAGGCACCTCGTCCTGTTTTGAGAAGTGTATGGTCCGGGGTCACAGACCTTCGGCATACGGTAAGAGTTGTTCTCTGTTCCCATTGGAACAGTCGACCAGCTGCCTCCTAAACTGGTCGAGACACGGAGAAGGGAATGCTGCGTCCCCACAGCAAACTCTTCTTCTGCTATCGGAAGGGCGTGGGACAAGTACCCACTGCCCGACCTACCTGATGCTGGTTTTTCTAGGGTTTTCACTGCATTATTTTTAGGCGAATGCTGGGTATGATCCTTAAACTATAGCTCGGGGGCCCTAGTCAACCCTTGGCTACCTTCCTCTACCCTTCCGCATCCCCCCTTTCAAATCTCTTCCTATGCTATTAAAGGGGAGTTGCCACCATGTGGATTACCCTCATGTAGCCTGTTACCCTAAAAAAAATTGTTACATGAATAATATTTTACAAATTAGGTATCTCAAAAGTGTACTCGGTAAATAAATATTTGGGTCCATTATGTTACTGTCCGTATCCTATTTTTTTTATCCCGTATGAAAATCAGGAAACAATCTATTAAAATTTATATAAAATACAGAAAATAATTATTTCAATATAATACAAGTTATGTTTTTTTAGTCACCTCTAATATCCAAGGATCAGGCTGACACCTGTTAATTTAACAGTCCTTCTTGCACGAGAATAACTTTGCATCTGCATAGTTTCTTCCCTGATGTTCCGGTGGAGCAAAACTTTCTCCAGACTTTTCCTCAGTAACACAGAAACAAAGTTCTTCGTTCAGCGTGAGCAAAAACTTGGCACATCAAAGCTACGTCAGGAATTTTTAATTTATAAAATATCCTGTCAGAGCAATTGTTTCGCTCTCTCCTTTATTTCGGACGCAGTGTCGCCAGTTTGGAAGTTATTGTAATTTCAAAGGCGGGATACATAACGAGTATTTATTCGTTAAAGAAATTATTAGAGACATTCCTCCTAATTAGCCTTGAAAAATTAATTGATACACTGAAGACAATTATTAAATTAATGCGTCAGGTACTAAAATAAATTAATTAAATTTGACACTATTGATGTGATTGTCTGGACACACTAGCATATAAAACGTAGTAAGAATCAAATTAAAATTTTTAAGTCATTTATTATCTAGAGTAAAAGTGGAGAGTTCTGATTACTCAATAACAGAAATTTTGAAGGAAATATATGTTCCTAATCTCAAAAGTGATAGTCATTAACTTCGAGTCATTTATCAGTACGACGATGAGCTCATGGAATTTATGTCTGTCTATTTTTGCGATATACTAAATAGTTTGTGGTCTTGAAAGTCTGACCGAACACGTCGCAAACATTTACACAAGGTTTCTTGTGATCCACAAGCGGTGTAATCGGCGGAACACGAGTAATGGCACGTTCCGCAGTGCCTAATTTTTCAGATTCCCGCTAAGTGGTCTATGAAATGCCCTGAAATATAATCTATTTTGCACTAAAAACTCACGAAATTACCACAAAGCATCTTCAATTGGGTGTATAAACATTAATTATCTCAACAAGAAATATATAAGTGAAAATTAGTAGATATTTTATCATCAAAAAATTGTTAATACAAAAAAATAATTACGGCACTACACTTGGGTACTATGTGATTGTCGTGAACCAGTCTGGTTATGAAGAAAATTTGTTACAAAACATCAAACTTATAGATATTTCTGCTTTTGCTTATTGTACACAATACCTATTTATTTAGCTTAATAAATCCTATAGCTAAAAAAATGTTCTAATACTACCATAAGATATAAATAAATATAAATGTGTTGAATAAATTTTTTTTAGTAAAAAATCGTTATATATATATATATATATATATATTGTAATACTAATTAGAGGTCATTAGCATTTTGATAATTGGAAATTATAATGGATTGTTATCGGCGAAAATATATCAAAAGAAACAAAAAGTTCCAGCCCGAACGCCAGTCACGGACAGATTTGCTTCGAGTTAAGATCACCGTTTGAAATTGAACTAAAGTTAAAAGCGAGCAGAGACTACACCTTGTTAATGCATTATTAAAAGTATTGGGGAATATAGAGCAGCATTAAAGAAAAATATTCACCAAATTTTGCATAAGTAAATAATGCAAAGCAGTAGCCGTTTCGTCTGGACTGAATAAAATAAGCGGACCGTGATCGAATTGACGAAATTGTTGCGGAGCAGAGCAGCGTTCGAGTTACAGACAATTTGCAAAATTATCAAGTGCAGTGTTAAATTCTGTGAAAAATAAAGCCTGTTATAAAAATTAAAGTTTGTGTGAAAGTGTTCCGGAACCAGGTAGAAATTGATTGCCCAGGTACCAACAAAACAGTAAGTTTAATTAAAAATTCATTAATTGGAATTGCTAACTAAAGATAGAATCGTCAGATTTCGTTTCACGTCTGATGTATTTGTTTTATTTCGTTTCACTTCTGATTTATTTGTTTTATTTCGTTTCACGTCCGTTTTATTGTTAATTTTAAGTTGTAGAGGAATTTGATAGTTTCATAATAATTGTAAAGTCTGGTTCTTTATTTAGAAGGCCAAAAATAAACATCCATGAGATGAGAGCAGAGAAATTGTAATATAAAATCAAGAAATCTATATAATAAAAAAGGATGTATATTTGTATGTATGTATGTATGTATGTATTTACGTTGTTCTTTATACAAATTTTATGGCGTGGACAGAATAACTGCAGATTGCTAAAACCACCAAATAGTTTAATTTCAGATGGAAAAATTATATGTCTACAAATTTAATAATTGTTTTAAATGTAATTGGTCGATTTTTGCGTGCAATAAATACTTTTTGATTATCGCACATTTGTGGGGGTGGTCATCTTCTGACATGTAAAAACGGCCGTCATATTTGGTCAATGAGTCCAACCCCCTTCGGCATCGGAGGTGAGCACATTTAGGGATAGGGTTCGAGGAGCGTTACATAAAAATAGCGCAAAAGCAACCGAAATTTGAGTGTATCGGGGGTTATGGATAAATGACATCTCGGGCAACGCCGGGCACCCAGCTAGTGTTGTAATAAAATCTTACTTGAAATAAATCAAATTGTTTTGTAAAATTTGCTAAATCATTTAAATTCCTTTCTTTTAAATTTAAAGATCAATTGCCTTATTTTTTTTAATTGTTTAATCATTATATTTTGACCCAACAATGTGGAGCAATTTATTTTAATTAATCATACCATTATTTTTTATTATTTCAATATATATATATATATATATATATATAAAATTAAAAAATACGTTAAAATGTAATTATCTCAGTGTATTTTACCGGTCCATACTGCTCTTCATCTGACCTGCCTGACTAATTCCCTCAATTCATCCTGAAAACGTATGGTAAGGACATTATTCGCCCAGTGATGCTCCCATCACTTTAACCCGCCTAACCGAGACGTGGTGGCTGGAATCTGCATCAGAAAACCTCACACTACCTGTGGCACGTGTTGGATGCGGTCGTGACTTATGGAGGGCAGAGAGACTCTTCGCGCTCTCTACCATTCTAGTTTTAATTGTCTCACCCTAAGAACTCACTGGGCTAGTCAACCTAATTTATCTTGTCCTGTTGCTTTTTAATTTTTTCTTAAATAAATATTCTTTCTACAGTTTTGTTTCTGAAAAATTACCTCGATTCACCGCTCAGCCTATTCTGGGAGCGTCATGCAACCTTAACGCCGAACTTCCTCTCACCAAACTTTCTTATCATCTTTCCTCTCAGTTCTTGCATTTTTCTCTATATCTGGTAATAGCTCGAACCAATTCAAACTGGTGGCTTCGGCCACGGCGACTACAAATATTAAAACTCCATGACTATGCCAGAAAACAGTAGCCATCACTTTTGCAGCCGAAAATAGTTTTTTCATTTGGATCCAATTCGAACTTTGCAGTCCACTGTTTTGGCGCAATTCTTTTTTAAGATAGCAGAGGCCATGAATATGTCCAAATAACTTGTTTGGACATATTCATAGCCTCTAGCATAGGGTATGAATATGTTCAGAAACGTGTTTGGACTTATTCATAGTAGCCCAGTATCTATATACATGTTACCGCACAGAGCTTGGTATTTTTTCCAACTTGTATATGTTGTGGGCATTGTGAAAAACCAATTTTTCCAATTCTTAAGGCCACTGGTAAAAATTCTGTGGCCTAAGAACCACGAAATTTTGCACCTCTTTTCAGTTCTGTAATAGCAAAAGCATTAAGCATTGTATTGAAACCAATTTTCAGTAAGAAGTTGTTAAGCATAAAATTCTACTTCAAATTGTGTATTCGAGTGCGAAATTCGGTCGAATGAAGTGGTAGAAACTTTTCGTCAAATTTACTTCATTTTACGTCTTTTTCGAAAAGAATCCAGTTTGTCATATTTCTAGTGCTCAATTATCGAAAATGTTCGGCAGTAAACTAATTTGTCATAGGATAAAGGTTATAGAAAATTTAATCCTCTTTCCAACGCATATCTTAGTTTTAAAAATCCATTGAGAATAGCCGAAAATATACCCATTTTGCTAACTGTATATATATATATATATATATATATATTTTGGACATAGCAACTGGTGTTAGCCTCTGCTATCTCTCTCACTTTAATTAAACGGTTTTCTGGCAACATTTGGTGAACTTGAGCGATGTTATCGTCAGTGGTTGCAGATTTGGGATGTCTAGTACGTTCATCGCCTCCCAAGCTGGTACGTCAACGTTTAAATTAAACTTCACAAAATTTCACGGTGGAAAATGATGACACAGAGCCCCCGTACACAGAAAACAACAAGTCTTTGATCTGAGTAGGCGCATTTCCTTTCAACAACAAATATTTGACATTTGATACTAGATTTATTTACAAAAACTTTCAAGTCGACTCACACAAACGATTGCCAAACAACACATACGCGTCCAAAATGTTTGAAATTTTGGTGAGTATATTTCAAGACATGCGCAAAAACATTACTTAGCTTTTGTGAGCGAGTGCTGCCATCTTCATGATGAGGTCGGAAACATTTCAGACCACCCTCATATTTATTGTTAAATCAAAAATTCTGTGTAACGATCTATAACGCTTAGTGATGTTTAATTTTTGAATATGGACAAATGTGACAATTATGAATAAATAAATGTCTAACGCAGTGACATAAATGTTGTCACATACTTCAGGATATAATGTACATTAATATAAAACGTGTTGCAGTATAAATTTAGAAATTTAATCATTAGAAATTATATTGTGTTTTGTTACAGTTTAATTCATTAAATCGTTTTTAATACTTTCAGTCATCGTATTATGGATGCCGTTGAATTCGTAATGGAAAGTATTGGAACTCGGTCATCCTGATTTCGGTTGTCCTTGATTGCCCCCATACTGGACCAATGGCCACGTTTCTCCACACATCCTAAAAAACCGAAAGAAAATCAAGGAGTAATTCTGGAATTGGCAACCTTGTCACGTGCCGCCCGAAATCCAGAATGTACCAGGTAATTCCACAATCAAACTCTCGGTTTAGATGCTAATGGCCCTTCAAGGACTTTAGAAACCCATAATCAAAAGGATGCCTTCTATTGACAATATTCAATATTTTTCTTAAAGGCAATAAGTATAGCGTTGTTTATTTTGAATGGGCAAAATATTTAAAAATTTGAATAAATACGTAGTGCTGTTTTAATTTCAATTTTACTTTCGTGAGGTATAGATTAGTAAAGAGATAATCCTATAATTAGGTCGGTAGATAATCTGTGATGAATATTTATCCGCGCGGGAATTTGTTAATAAATGGTTTACGTTTCGGATACGAGCTGACGAGTTCAGAATTGGCCACAAATATTCCAAAACCAACCACACAAAAAGTCCGCGCGCTAGTCACTAATTATAAATTCCATTTTTTTTTCATCCCAATAAACTGCATTTAACGAAAGAGATGTATAGAGACAATCTACGGCGACGTATTCTTTGAAATTTAATTTAGTATTTTTAGCAGTCACAAAGGTATTAATACAGATTTTGAATGCCGCAACTGATTTATCGACTACTTGTGTACCATTCTCAGCTTAAGTTAATCTCTCCTATATTCACAAAAATAAACGAGTCCTTTGAAAAAAAAATTATTCTACACTAATTAAAATATAATTTGTGAAACACTAATTTCAAAATCGCACTTAATAAAATTTCGCAATAGTAAAAGATATGTACCGTATTTTTGTATGCATTTAAATGTTCTTAAAATTAGTTTATAACTTCAAAATAACCACATAAATGTCCTCAGTTATAGTATTCTTTATTTAAAAAGCAAATGTTATTAAATAAAAATTATAAAATTAATTTAGCTGATTTCCATTCAAGACTAGAGAAAGTTTTCTCAAGCTAAAGCCATAGCGGCCATGAAATTAAATTGAATTAAATTAGCATGATGGAAAAACTGAGTACGTACCAGTAATCGAACCCGGGATCTCCGCATAACGGGCGGAAACTCTCCCAACTGAGCTTGAGTCGACACTGGTAGTTCAGTTGGTAGACCTTCCTTCCGGGTATCAGAGGTACCGACTTGGATTCCTTGTCCGGTCGTTGTTTTTCAATCTTGATACTTTAATTCATTTTTTTCCCTGACCGCTGTGGCTTCATATTGCGAAAACCGTCTCTCAACTCTTGAATATAATATTATAAAACCCCTTGATCAATTTACACATAAAAATCCGTTTTTCATTGAAATCCTAAAACAACTGCCAGCATTAGGTCCAATAGATGTTGAGGTATTTCGCACCGAATCTGGAATAGACGCGGGTAGCTCAGTGGTACAGCTTCCACTCGTTAATCAGAGGTCTCTCTGGTGGTTCCTGGTACGGTCAACAGTTTTCAATGATGATAATTTAATTTTTCTGATTTTTCAATAGGTTCTACTGTTTTTGTCACTTGTAAAGCAGAAAAGGCATTCGTGGATGAATTCACGCACACATCGTAAACATTACCAGTCGTGAGTACTTTGGTTAATTATCTTCTAAGCCCCATTTGAATCTTTACAAAAATTCAAATATCCAATTTAAATCGCGAGAGTCGAGAAATACAGAAAGGAGCATAATTATTTCCGTACTCTGTGTATCGTCAACATTCAGAATATGTATCCCTTTTCCATTTATTATATGATCTTGGGCCTACTCTTAATTGCATTGAATTATCCGAGGTTGAAATCAAGTTCTCATGAAATCTGACCGTGTTAAATTTGAATTTTTAATGAATAGAAAAAGTAGAATTTCTTCTTGAATTATATTTAGGAATTTTAATAAATGTTTAAATGCCTTGAATTTTGCAGATATTTATCTAATGTAAACTTAATAAAAAATAGCAAGTAGAAAAGAATGCACCGTTCAGATATTAAAATTAATGGAAACGTTTTCTCATAGAATTTGGTTTGAAACGATGAACAATGTTTGATTTACATTAAGCTACTGTGCCTGACCGAAGTGATTTTTTATTGCGTTTTTCCCTACAACTCCTGCAATTTTGTCGGAGTTAAGCTATCTTCTCTTCCGCCCTTACAAGTAGAAAAAAGAAAAATGAGGAGTACTACTACGCAATATAACTCTAAAATATCTCGTTGTTTGCTTTTATAGTTAGCATATACTATCGGAAATAAATTTTCCCCAGCTGTTATCCTCCGGTCCGTGTAACTAATGTCCAGATTAGTTGTCCATATAATTATGTTTTTAACTAATTGTTGACTCTCTAATGCCTCCATTAGATTCAAGGCGCTTTTAGGTTACTCATTTTCTGAGTAGGACTACCGATAATATCCATAAATTACAGGTAAACCGAATTACCTTTAATCCAAATAGAAATATATCACGCTTCTAATTATTATAAATTAAAATGCTCACTACATGTTGTTGCTAACCGATATAGTTCGGAGCTTTTAAACCGACCACTTTGCCTTGTTTCAATACAGTATAAGATATGAACAAGTGGCTTGGGTGAAGCGAGAAGGAAAAAGTAATACGGCGATTGCTGGGCTGCCGCTTAATCTATTATGCACAAGTCTTGGGATGCGAACCGCCTGCAGATTGGGGAATTTCTGTAGCAGGTGCAACACGTAGTGCCGGAATAGGTTTCAATTGAAAACACACATTCACTGTTGTTGGGACAGACAGAGCAGCCCAGTGCGAGGCGTAGTATACTTACATTGTTTTCTTGAATTCATTGTGATTCAGATCATTTCGCAGACTTGATTAATTAAATGTACTTTAACGAATACAATTACCGTTGTTTTCTTGACCTCATGAGACTTTTATTTTATCTCGTTGTGAGTATATTAATTTTTATACTAGCCTGTAATCTCCATTATCTTTTATCCAACAATAAGTTGAAATGCTACAAATGAATTTATATATAAAAACAATATCAATGAAATGAACTTCTAATGGTTATTAAATATAAGAGTAAAGACTAATAAAAACATCTAGCTTAGCAATTCGCACTAGATGTTTAGTTTTTGAATTGCCTTCGGATACGGATTGGAGTGGAGGTGAAAGTACAATCTTAAAAGCGTGGAGAAATTTCTGCCAAACTTTTTACACACGTTCCAGGAACAAACACTGTTCGGGTTAAAAAAAACGAACACCTGTAGGGCTGGTGGCGTAGAGAGAGGCATTCTGAAAAGTCAACAATTATTAGCGTCGAATTAAAAGTTTCTGGGGCGCAGGGTTTGACAGAGTCGTTCTCTAAGCTGTCAGTGCCTACTTTCAACCCATAGTGACATTTAACGGGATGCAACACAGCAGAACTTTAAATAAAAATAAAGTAAAAATTACCATGAATGGTGTCTATTTCAGGGTTGAGTTTAATTCTGACATTTAATTCCTAGTTAAATTGAAGTTTTTCCCCTAGGTGATGGGGAAGTGTGTGAATAACCGTTACATAATTATACAACGAAACTAACCATGATTAGTGTTGAATCTGAGGTTATGGAAGTCAGTGAGTTTAATTCCGACATTCAACATGTAGATAAATCCCTAGAT
This sequence comes from Zhengitettix transpicula, assembly GCA_037074705.1. NCBI lineage: Eukaryota > Metazoa > Arthropoda > Insecta > Orthoptera > Tetrigidae > Zhengitettix > Zhengitettix transpicula. Next base: position 203,483,932 of record CM073591.1, read on the forward strand.
GTGGGGGTGAAAGGGAAACACCAAGGTGTGGGGCTGATAGGGAATGAAACACATTTATGCGAACAATCTTAAACACGGGGAACAATTTCTACTGCATTTGGTCCACATGTTACTTACGATAGAGCAACAAACATAGGATGGGATCATCACATGCTGGTTTTTACTATTTTTTTTAATGGAATTATTTTAGATCAGATTAGCGTCGATGTAAATACTTTTCCGGGCTAATATACAGCAATACCTGTTTCATCTTCGTTTGATGGAGGCTAATTCTGTTTTATATTTAAATGAAATTAATAGCTGATATTCACCATTGTAATTACATGATCGAGTCATCGTTCAGAGTAAATAGTATGAAGATCCTTATTAGCAGCAAGGAAAGCAAATGTAAGAGAAATAAATAAGCTTTTGATCTACGTAGAGATAAAAGTAATATCAAATGGCAACTAACGAAAATAAATTAAAATGTTTCAGCCAGTCGAAACAGGCTGTGTTGGCATGGTCGTTATTTACAAGCTGAAAAACCGAACGCAAACCTTTTGAACTAACGCATTGACACCTAGTCGAGGACTTGGCCGTAAATATGCTGAGAGTATTTGTCCCTCCATTATTTCACAGGAAAAGAGGGATGGAAATCGAAGTGATAGATATTTCAGTATTTAACATGGAACATTTTATAACTGAAATTTGCATTCTTTCATTTGTCCCTCAACCCCATAGATCACTCCTACCCGAAGAGATACTAAAATATGTAACATGGAAGAAGTAATAGGAAAAATTATAAAAGGAGTTTCTCGATATATATATATATACCACTTTGTGGTAGCCAATTTTGTAATAACTAATTTTAAAATATTTAATTAAAGGAAATTTAAATTAAACAAAAATTTAAATTTAACAAAACAAAATAAATTTATTCACACAAAATACAATTTAAATCTCTACTTTATTACGCTACATTTAGATCAAATTTTACTAACAATTAATTTTACCTTTTGTGGCATTTAAGAAAATTTATCTTTATATTTTTTTTACAAAGAATGAAACTCAAAACTCAGGGTCTCCACTAGGCCTGATAGAAAGAACAAAATCCAATTACACTTGCAATTATTTTACATAATATAGAAATTTAATTTATTGAAGTTACTAGAAACGATATCTGACCTTTCACCTTTAATTTACGGTTTACAAAATTATTTATTTTAAATTGCTACTTACAAGTTTTATGCTTTTGAGTTCGGGAACACACTTCACTTTAATAATGGCCACTCTGTGCAAAAAATTTACTCAGACATTTTCACTGACACACGTTTCACAACACAACACTATCCTTTCAGTATCCAAATTCCAGACTGCAGACTTCCGACTACTCGTATGGATGTTTCGCCCGCGGCCACCAATCAATTTGTCTAGTATGATTGACAATTCCAATGCGTTTTGTCTTGTTTAAAATGTTCAGGATCTCTCCAAATTCACTAAACAGAGTTCAATTCTGATGTTAAACTAATACTGCATCCAACTAAATCATTTGCCTCCTTCAGGATCCGCTTTCAACTAACACATCCTCCTTCCTTGCGCTCTGGCACCCAACTAACTCGTTCGTTCTCTGCTTTTTGAACTCACTTATTTATCAGCTTCCCCTTCTCCAGAATATTCCTTTTTCCCACAGTTTTGATTTCCCACGTTCGGACATCATCCGGATTTCCCACGCTCAGAGAGCGTTAAATAAACATTTCCTTATCTTATAATTTGATGTCAACAAAAAACTGTTGTCATCTTTCCTTTGGGGTTTTGTTCCGATGTCCGTCAGACATTAGATCTAAGAGCCTCTAAAGACCCCCAATTAAAGTCCTTCCTTTGGTGAGCACTCATTCCCCGTCAATCATCATTTTCTTAAATGAGCCACCCAAGATTCCCAGTCTGAGTTGGTTAACAGATTTTAAATAATTGCCGTCCACCTCTAGTCTGTGCCGTTAAACAAATATGATGAAATATAAACCAAATAATGGACTTCTGAACTAGGTATTACAATATATATATATATATATATATATACAGACATACACACACACACACACACACACACACACACATATATATATATATATATATATATATATATATATGGAGAGATTGAGACACTGGAAGTTTATTAAATTCTGGAAATAATTGCATGATTGGAGTTTATCGAGAAACTCCTTTTATAATTTTCCCTATTACTTCTTGAATGTTATGTATTATATATATTGTAGATATTTCAACTATGTAATTAATTAATGAATTGTTTCTTTGATTGTTGGTGGCGTAACTCTGAGGCCGTGGCATTGTAAATAACTGTATTGGTTAGCGAGAATGCAGAGCCGATAATGGTTGCTATGAGGTATTGCCAAAAAGGCATATACAGACGTTCAGAACTTTAGTGGAGCCCAGTTGCCAGTACCCAGTGGTTGACAGATATATAGAAAGCAGAATGTAAGAAGTTTTTAAATAGTTATTCAGAGAGAGCAGAATGTTAACCGTTTCTCACTTATATTCTGAGAAGTGTGTGTGTTTGGAATAGAGCAGAATGTGAATAATAAAAAAACAATTAGTCAGCGAGCGGTAAATGATCTGCAAACAATTACAGATTCGGCGAAACGTAGTGTTTGAAATGTGTAGAATGGCCAGTCAATAAAATAGTGTTCTAGATAAAAACAATTAAAACAAATCACGTATGCACAAACCTGAGCAGCTCAAACAAAAAGGTACTAATTAAAGCAAACTATCATCTGTACAACCTATAAGTAAATATAATTTACGGACAGATTTCGATGACTTTACGAGAATTGTATACATTTTCAGATTAGTAATAGTTTCTTTGTTATGGTAATTTAACTTTTTTTTTCTAGTGTCTTTATTAGATGCACGACAAGTGGCTTTGAAATTGAGATTTCTCATAAAAGCTGAGGCATTAATATTAAAATGTAAAATCAACAAAGACTAAATCTGTAAAAAAAAATCATTTTTTGTGATCATTACATATTTGGTGCCACAACGTGCTCACAATTTCCTTCTTATAATTTTATAAAGTCTATTTTGAATACTTTCATTTGAATAAAGGGTTTACTACAATATTGTGGTTATTAGAAAGAAATCATTAATTAATGAACAAATATTTGGACTCGCGTGGTCAACGACAGAAGGCACAGGGGTTGTACCCAAGGATGTAATGATGGGATAGTTGAGTGGCAGATGGCAAATTAGAAGAGGGTGAGTTAAGTGTGTGTGCGCCCGGTTCTGTGATGTGTGAAAAAGTACGCCCGAACTCTGTATGGTGGTATTCAGAGGTCGTCCTGAGTCGTAGTTGGACTGCACACGGGTTGTACCAAAGAACGACGTAATGGGGAGCAAATAAGACGAGGGTGTGGGGAAAGTGCTCCCAAACTCTGTGTGCGGTGTGAAAAAGTGCATCCGGAACAGTGGTGAGGTGTGCAAAAGAAAGAGATATAAGTAGTCGTAAGAAGGAGTCTTTTTAGCAGCGTTCGTCGGTGGTGGTCCTTGGCGCCGGATTGGGCCAATATAGGTGGCCGAAATAAATAGAAGTCGTCCTGAAAGAGAGCAGAGGAGATCGTTGTGAGAGGAGGAGTCTGTCAGGATAGTTCGTCGTTGGTGGTCTTAAAGGACATTGGGCCAAGTTAGGTGGCCGAGATAAAAATAAGTCGTCGTCGTAAGAAGGAGTAGACGAGAAGTCTTCGTGAGATGAAAGTCGGTTGGTGATAGTCTGCTGTTACGTGAACAATCTGTTTAGTTGTATTGACGTAGGTATTCAGTGTAAAGTATGTGCACAACTTGGTGCTAATTATGGCCTGTATTAAATGTGAGTTAAGTGTGGTATGCGAGTGAGCCGAGTTTCACGGGTTACCAGAGACTGTAAGTTAATATTTCACATCATTCATATTTGTAAACTTTTAAGTAAAGGTATAATCGTCAGATTTCAGCTGCGGTAATGGACATAATTATTTACAAATTCGGTATCCGAAGAAAATTGATAATAAGAAAAATAATTACGTAAACAATACTTTTGAAAGCTATATTAATATAAACAGAATTTTTACGTGCGATGCTTCAGATCAGTCTACATGGATCTGTGACTGCTCTCGACTTTCTTTCATCACGCCATAGTCAAGTCTATTCGCCAACAATGCTATCTGGACAGACCAACAATCGCACAAAAGTTTTGTTTACAATATTCAAATGAAAATTTAAGACGTCAGTTTTAAAAATCTATAATAAGATAATATAGCAAAATACAGACAAAAGACGGGATGATATAAATACCTCACTACGTTTATGGAAAACTTACTCCTTTATTCAGGCGCTAAGAAAACTAAAAAACAAGAGCCTATAGTGACACAACTGCACAATTCAATTGAAAAACTCAAAATCCCTTTGACTGTATTAATTAATTTTCGAAACAGACGTATTGTTTCATCTGAAGAAAATTGCTTAATTTGGTACACGCTACATAATTTTTCCCATGAAATTCTAAATCTCGTGGCAACCCACGATTTTATTTTTCCATTTTTGCTTACGTGTAATACAGAATTTTCATTAATAATGAATAAAAGATTCAACTGAGAATTTTCATTATTTCATTCTATTATTATCATTATTTTTTCCTAAAGTTAAGATTCGATGTCATTGTAGATTGTTCAGTTTTACCCTTATGACCAGAAATTCTGGAATTAATTGTAAACAGTTTATAGTGACTTAAAGCCAAGGTTTTCAATCTGGTAGATAAGTCTATAAAGTTGTCACATCACAGGTACCACAAATAAAGTAACTAAAATTCTTCTACAATAATTTAGTAATAGATGGTGAGGTTTATAAATTAAATTTAGTGTCCTCTGCTGTTCTAAGGCCAAGTAATATATCTATCGTAGGGAATGGTGTTGCATTTATCAGAAATAGAGTCATAGACGTAAATGTTTTCATTTTTAGAGTAATAGAAAGTTAAAGGGAATACTTATATCATAACAATTTGATGATATCTGAAAGTTTCCAATTAATATTGAGCGCACAAAATGACAAGGAAAACCCATTTGAAAACTTGAACGGAAATTTCAGAAATTAAAAAATTATTTAGACTGTAATGCCAGATATATAGGCCAAACCAAGCGAGCCTTAAAAACACGGATTAAAGAACACATCGACAACGTCAAATGTGATGTTGAAAACATATATAAATTTGTATCCATGCATCACTATTATCTTGAATATAATTTTGATTAGCAAAATGTTAACCTAATTGTCGAGCAAAGTAATTACTTCCCCAGACTGATGAGCGAAATGCTACACATTCGCTCTAATCGTAGTGAATTAAATGTTATAAATAACACTAATAATTTGATCAAAATTGACAATATCTTATTGTTATAAAGGAATTAATTTGTATGTATCATATGACTATTTATTATTTATTTCAATTTCATTCACAAATTAATATTGTTAACTTTATCGGTCTTCAATATAAATGTTGTTCCCTCCTTATAAACATATTTCGGTTATAACCATCATAGGACGCAATCCATGACGATAAATTAATATTTGTTCTTCTAATTTAGCATATATATACTGTAGTAATTGGTAATTAAGACATTGTTCTAATTGGAAAGTTGGATTGTAGAGGACTCATTATTAGAGGATATAGAGCGGACGCCGCAACAATTCGGCGAAGCAAAGAAAACATTGTTGAGGTTCTACGCGCTCAAAATCTACGAGACGAACGGACAGTCAGGCAATGAACGGCGAGGCATAAGGACCAGCAAAGTTTTTGTACAAAAGTAATAGAGTCAGGAATGTGCAGTCAGGCATAGAACAGCGAGGTGTAAAGACCAAAACTTTTCATATTATAAAAAGTTTTGCAGTCGGGCAGCGGACCGCAAATAGAACAGTTTGATAGCAGTTACAAACATCCTCTAAAATATTGAAAACTAAAGCAATCTTCAGTCGGGAAGGAGAGAGTGAAACTAATGTTGTAATCGCTGGCTGAGCATAAATTCAACCTGCTGGCCATAGACAAACCAAGGAAGTATATTTCAAACTACACGAGATCTGCAAATCCAGGTTGCAGCAAAGCATCGAGAAACTACTAATTTGTGTTAGACCAACTAACAAAAATACGCCAATTAGAATTTGTTGACATTTAGAATCTGTGAGTATTAGAATCCTCAAATTTGTGCACGAAAAACCTAAAATGAGACCTGGGCGGCCGAAAAGTAGAAAAACTTTAAAATCATATTGTAAACCACTTTTAAAAGATAAACGTCAGATCGTTCTTTAATTTTAATTATTTAATTATCGATAACATGAGATCGTTAATTCCTGATGAAATTTAAAACTGTTTAAATTCAAACTGTAGTGTTATTTCTTCCACAACAAAGTTCGTCTATGTTTCAGACGCATTAACTTCCATAAAAGGTAAATGTAATTTTAATTGTATAAATTCACCCATTTATCAAACCCAGTTTAAGACCCTGAGATCCCAAATATTATTGTGTATTTAAAATTGTTAATAAATTTGTTTGTAGTTTTTCACGTAATAGTTCTTTTTTTTGTCATTTGTAATTTATTTTAATTATTACAATATATATGCGTTGTTGCAAAACTATGTGTATAATTTATATCTTAACAAATTTAATTCAAATCTGCAAATTTGTATAATTTATTCAATGAAGTATTTGCCAATAAACTGTAATAATTGGAGTTAATGTTTATTTTAGTACTATAAAAGTAACTCTTTTATTTAATTGATTCATTAACCCAGAGCAATACAAAAACAAAGAAGAAACCTTAAGCGACACATCTCCTATCTCAGTTTCTTTTAAATTACTTGCGATATCGCCGCGGGAGAAGGAGTTAAAATCCACGAAACATTCAGTGGTGAGTGATTTTGTTCGCGTGTTCTGCTTTTACGTACATTTTCAAAGTTTATAAAGTTGTAGTATTAGAAGTGTTAATTTTTCTTATTTGAACAACTATTCTTTTACGATGTTGTTGTTGCAGTATCACTTTCGAACAGAATCACGGAATTCAGACAATGATTAGTGAAATCATTGCACACTCGTGGGATATGTTCGGCAGTAGTTGAGTGGCCAATGATAACAATCGCGTAGCCCGTGGAATGTATAATATTACGTTCGGTTCGGCAGATTAAGATTTGTTTGGATGTTATCTCATGCTGTTTTTTTTTGCTTGGAAAAACAACAAATAATTCATTATGACGGCGTCACATGTTTTTGTTGAGAAAAGCAACAGATAATTCAGGTGGGCGACTTCATCAGATTACATTTTGGGTGGGAAGATGCTGGGGTTGGGACCGCTGACTCCATACGACGTCAGTTGTGACGTTTAACCCGGCGTCAAAAAATTAAAATGTGGAGGCTCGTTCCGTTCAGTAAATCCAAGCAGATCAGGGTAAATTGGGCGGTTTCAGTAGCTATCCAGAAACAGAGCTTTCCCGTCGGCTGTGTAAATTGTTCAGGAACGAAGGCACTTTACAATAAATTTGTAGATTCTGACTTTGTCACTCACCTGCAGTCCTGTAGCGGATCACTGGTTTCCCACACTGGTTAGCAGTTCTTCACCATCTCGCGATCCTCTTCCAATTTCAAGTTCCTTACTTCTCTTGGGTGCGAAGCATAGCTCTACTCCGTCGTCGTCCCCCGTCCCCCCGTCCACCCTCACACACGATGCAAAAACAGGACGGTACATTTGGCATAGGGCAGTTTTGGCACACGTGCACAAATACTCACCAGACGCCCTTTCACCCAGCCCATAGTTCTTGTCAATTTGTTCCACCGTGACCTTCTGAGGCCCGTGACAAAGGGTGGCCACGCGATGCTTCCACAACCGGAAGTTACTCACTACAATACATTAGTATACATTATTTATTTTAATTTAGGTATATTACCTGAGAAAGTCCCAAAATTGTGGCGGAAGTATAGTGTTGTAAAGCTTTTTCGTTTAATTAATACACGTTTTTTTCTAACATATTGGCTCTTTTGATAATTGTCAGATTATATTCAATATCTATTTTCAAACTAATGTCCTTTAGGTAAGTTTACGGACTACTTTGTTGGCTTTTCTTAATGCGCTCAAGATAACGACAAATCCACCGAAGTCAAATTTACCGACAACCGAAATGTATGCCCATAAGACTCAATGAACAACAGTTATATACGTAAAATAATAAGTCAAATACTTATGAATGTACCTCGACCACTCACCTGGAAGACTCGTATAGAAATCAAAAGAAAAACATCTACACCTTATAGGAATGATCTGTATATTTGGAAAGAAATCACAGTTATCCTTAGACTTCTCCTGTATGATGCCATTTTGAACCCAATTTGGACTTTCGGTATTCAACTTTTGGGGTTGCACAAAACCGTCCAACACTAAAATCCTGCAACTTTCCAGTCGAAGCCGCTCCGCATGTTGACAAACGCTTCTTGGAACGTAAAAAATCAAACCCTCCACGAAGACCTGAGGATTCCACATGGTACCAGCGAAGATTAGGAACTGCCTACCACCACACTATCGAGGGTAACGAAAACGACCCCTACATAAGCTAGCCCAAGAACCAATCGCACCGAGAAGATTAAATGACAATGGCGATATGACCTCATTCCTCGGCCCAACCTGGCCTAACGCCTTTATTTGGGAGTAACGTAAATGGGTGACTTCCCCCTCATATCTTAACTATGTTACACGATTTACTTATTACTCATTTATGTTATATAAGAGTAGACTGATATATGCAAAATTGTTAAAAAAAGATCAAATGCTTTGTTGCATAGTTTACATTAGTTTACGAGACCAAATTACTATTGAATTTTATGGGTATTTGGAACGGTTATCTTGCGGTATTAAATGACCGATTATGAGTGTTATGCAAAAACTGATTACCCTGCTTTTGATGCCAGCTATTTTCATTTTGTTTCGAGCAGCTCGTGTTTATTATTAAATAACGGAATTTCATCGGCTTGACTATTTCTAGTATTATAAATTCACAAACAAACACTCTAATCTAGATGAATTGTCAGGACGTAAAAATTAAAAACAATAAACTTAATCCTCGGGGAATCCCTGGCGTTGACTGATTTCCAAAATTTTCTATCCTACTTTGACTATTTGCTGCCAACCGCATAGAAATTTCTGGGCCCACCGAACAACACGTTCATCAGTTTTATCGAGTTTCGACAATAACAGCTCGCGGGGAACAACTTCAAAAGCCCCGTCCAAGTGTATTACAAATTACGCGTATTGTTCCGTTTCTATCGAATTCGTCAGTGATGTCCTGGGATACGGTAAGGATTCAACTGACGCAGGATTAACCTTCTCTCAAACCGCGTTACCCGCATAAGAAACACTTTCTTCGTTGACCATGTACTCGTACCTTATAATAAGACGTTCCATTATTTTGCAAACCATCGATGAAAGACTTATAGATCTATAGTTAATTTATATAAATTTTGTTCCCAACACGATTAACTGGAACAGTAATTGCTTGTTTCAGCCTTCAGGTATTTTAGACATATTTACGGTAACGTTGAAAATACGTAACGAAAATGGAATAACGTAATGAAACATTGCCTAACTCGGACAGTCATATAAAACTAGAAAACACTGTCGAGTTAGAACTGATAAACATCGGATTAAACTTTATCCATTATTCGCGGATAAAGATTTATAACAGTCTACCGACGGTTGTAAAATCAGCAAACAATTTTAGAATATTTATTATTAAATGTAAAAATATTGAAGTATCTGGTGCGTGCTACTGAGTTAAATAATCTGTTTATCATTATATAAAAATTTATTTGTACTATCATTCCCCACAAAACATCTAAGTGATCGTAATACTATATATATATATATATATATATATTGTAATAATTAAAAGAAATCATTAATAATAAATAAATATTTGGACCCGCGTGGTCTACGGCAGAAGACACGCAGGTTAGACAGAAGGAGATAATGATGGAATAATTGAGCGACAGATGGAAAATTGAAGGAGGGTGAGTTAAATGTGTGTACGCCCGGCTGTGTGGTGCCGTGTGCAGACTTGCAGAAGGGACGCGAGTGGTACACAACGACGAAGTAATGGAGGATAATTGGGAGATGGCAAATTAGACGAGGGTGTGGGGAGAAATGCACACGGCTTGGTTGTGAAGTGCGCAAAGGAAAGAAATGTAAGGCGTCGTAAGAGGAGATCAGTAATCAGTCTATTAACAGAGTTTGTCGGTGGACGTTGAAACCGGATTAGGCCAAGTTAGGTGGCCGAGAAATCAATCAGTCATCGTCAGCAGTTTGTCAGAAGAGATTGTCGGTGGACATTGGGCCCAGTTAAGAGGCCAAAATAAATAACTAATTGTTCGGAGGAATTCGTCGTGAATCGTTGTGAGAGGAAGGTCATCATGGATAGGTGGCTGTGGAAGTGTAAACTGTCAGCACAACTTGGTGCTCTTTATGGCCTCTATAAAGTGAATGAGTGTTCGTATGCAAGTGAGCCAAATTGCATGGATTTCCAGAGAGATTGTAAGTTCAATATTTCACAGTATTCATCGTTGTAAACTTTTAAGTAAAGGTATAATCGTCAGATTTCAGACTTCAGAATTCAAATTTGGTTATTGTATGTGTTTTTATTTATTGCATTGTAAAAGTTGTTTAACAAGTATTCGTTTTATTAAAGGCCCATTAACGACACTGAGAAAATAAAATTTCATTACATAACATTAATTATTAACTGTTGTAAATATTCATTTGATTATTTCTGTAAATGTAAATTGTGTCTTAATAAATAATAATTGTTTGTTTAAACTGCTTGTGTCACGTATTATTTTAATATAAGACCGATTATTACAATATATATAACAAGTTTTTCGAAGCGTTGGGAAACTTCAAAGAGGTGTACGGGGGTGAAATTTAAAAACATTCTAAAACGACCAATATTGGCATCGATTAATTAATTTTCGGGGTATACGTGATTTATAGTTTCTATCAAGATGTTTTGAGTGTATAAATCCAACCACTAAAAGAAAGTCCAGGGTTATAGAATTAAATGAGTTTTAATTCTGACATTAACTACGCCACTTAAGTTGCAGCTCATCCCCTAGGTGTGGGGGAAGATGAGGGTGTAATGTCATATGAAAGTAACGAGTTAAGAACTGAGACTCGTGTTGAATTTATGGTTATGGAAGACGCTGTTGTTTAATTCTGACACTTACCATACTGGTTAAGATGTAGTTCAGCCCCTAGGAGTGGCGGTGTAAGAGGGTGAAACAAATTTCCGTTTACAATCTTAAATACGTAGACCATCAAACTTTATACAAATGTTACTTACGATCGAAGAACTAACACTGAGGGGTTAAGACACGCCTACCGCCTCTATGGGTGGGGGTGGAATTCGATAAACGTTCCTAAACGGTCATTATTAGCGTCGAATAAAATTTTTCTGGGGTCGCTTAATTTGATTGGGTCATTCTAGAATTTTCATGTGTTTAATTTCAACACCAAATGTCAATGGAGGGAAGCACCCTTACTGTTAGGGTGGTGGTGGAAGGGGTTTACATAAAAAAACAATACAAAAGATCGATATTAGTATCGTTCCGGGGTTATAGGAGTCGCTTAGTTTAATTCTCGAATTAATGTTGGTGGTTGATGATAATTTATTTTCCTTTTCGTGGAGGTGGATCGGTTGATAAAAGGTTACGCGAAGTAGTTTTGACCCTCTTAAGGTACCGGCTAAATCGTTTTTATTTTCTTAGGGTATCCAACATATTTTGGTCTCTATTAAGTTAACGATTATATTTATTTGCTCCTTGAAGGTATCTGGAATAGTTTAAGACTTTATTAAGTTATGGAGTATTTTTTACTGTTTTAATACGTCGCGATTTATGAGACACTTTTATTGTATGTAGTAGGAAGGTTCCCGAATTCTGTCAGTCATCCTCGTGATTTATTTGAAGTTAGATGCCGAGGAATTAGTTCGAAGTCCTTAAATGGGTAAATTTTATAACACTGATTAACCGGATTAATTTAGATAAATGTCCGTCTTATCAATTATTACTTTCGATTAATTTAGATAAATAACCGTGCTACGCCGGACACTCAGATAGTGAGTAATAAAAGTAGTAGAATGTTAAATCAGAACCCGAATTGCATAATTTTTAAGTTTTTAACATTTATAAAATGATTGGTTCCTTCTCGTTTATGTTTAAAACGTTTTCATGTCTCTATTTATCTATTTTAATTTGTTTTCTCATTTTCAAAGTAACTAACGTATGATTTGGTATATTAAATTTTAATAAACCTGTATGTGATGGTTTAATGTTAGAGAGTGGTTCATTTGTTCCTCATTTGTCTATTTTCATATAATGTGCTTCATTGTTGTGTTTCTTATCCATCTATATAATAGTTCTTTAGTTTGTCCTATTTTTTCATTCTAGGAAACAATAAATAAATATAAATTTACAAATGAAATAGTCATTCACGAACCACCTCGATAATTTCTTGGCATGGGTTGAAACGACGAGAAGACAGTCATAGATTGCAGGATAGTTTGGAAGGGTTTTTATGACTACCATAGTGTTCTTCCTTAACGCTGCTAGTATCCATAAATTACCGTCATCGACAATACACACGGTATTTCAATTGTACACTTTGGCGGCGGATTACTCAGACTAAAACAAGAAAAAATGTATTCTTTTAAGGTATTAACGGAAGAACACAATAGTGTTCCACTTTGTTTTAGAGATTATGTGTACGGGGACTTTATTAAGAACATCTGTTGATGCATATTGGGGATCCTGCACATACACATTGTTTGAAATGCAGTGGTTGATATCTGACAGGTAGCGGAGAACAGTTCCATGATTTGCACGTTCATCTGACCTCGGTCCTTTGGATTCTTTTCAGTGGTGCCACGGAAATAAATTGGTTTATTTGTGAAAGAGACAAGTTCATAAACGTTTCTTGAACGCCTGTGAAACCATGCGAGAGTATTTGAAAGGGTGTGGAAGTCCACGGTCCGACGAGTGAATGTTGAAGAACCAACCGAAAGTCTATTTTGAAGGACAATTGCATTACTTGGTAGTAAACCGATAATGTTAAAGTTAGTTCTATCAAAAATAAATTAAAAATTATATATAAATATTGTAATAAACACCTTGATAGGTTAATTAAATGAATCAATTAACGCAAAATTAATTAAAATTTGAATGATAGTTAGCCACACGTTGAAGACGTCAAATATGTAATAATTAAAAAGGTGGTCTTAACTCATAGGAATAATTAACTAAATTATTTTGTATTTTAAAATTTATTGTTGATAATTAAACATGCTATGCCCTGCTTTACACACCAAATTCCGTCAATTTAACAAACAAAAATCTCAATTTTATTTAAATAATTCGTGGCGTTCTATGAAAATATAGCTTTATAATTTTACAATTAATTACGTTGAATTTCTCATTATCTCTGGGTCAGCACTGGGTTTGATAGGAAGAACATATACAATGAACTAAAACATTAACCGTCTAAACTCATTGAAGTTAACGGAATACAATATTAAATACAAAAGTAAAAGAAAACGAATGAAAAGAAAAACGCGAACGAAATCTGACAATACCCTTTAATTATCGTTTACAGTCATTAATAATTGTTTGTACTTACGACAGGGCTACTGGTACCAGTTTGGATTCTTCTTGCTTGAAGTCAACACCCACTAAACAGGCCGTTATGCACTGATTCTACTTATTAGATTTTTGAACACACGGTAGTTGCTCTGGATCTCTGCTATACTTGAACCTGGATCATCTCACCCTCAGCCAGTTGCCAGACGTAGATCTCCTCAAAGTCTCCTTATGCGAAATTAGTTCAGATTGTGAAGCAAAACTTCTGCTTCCAACCTGCAATTTTTTCAAGTCTCTCCGTCAAACTGTTTACTTGCGTTTTATGTATACTATAATATCGCCGTTGGTCTTCCTAGATAGCCCTATTCATAATTCTGGATCCGCAAACATTTACTGATTCTATTTCTCGATTTGGACCGAACTGCTACGTCCCAGTTCTCGACGCATACATTTCCTTTCGCGTCTTGCCGCTGACTTTTTCCGTTCACGTCTTGCCGCTGACAGCGTTCCTCTAGGCGCGCGGTCTCCAGTCTCCCATTGTTAACAAAGAAAGACCCGCTACGATTGTTGTCTTTAAGCACCCGTTCCGCCAACAATTAAATTATATTAAAACAATTAATAGCCTGTTTTATTGGTATTACAATATATAACCTAATATCTTGCAGTATATTTCTTTCATCAGTCAATGAATGACGTACACATTTTTTTGAGGTTGCGTCCTTAATTCGACTCCTCTTGAAGTGTTGCCTTTTTTACACGCAGCTATCTAGCGAATGAAAATCCGTTGTGAATTGGCCAAACAAAATGTCCGGACTGAGCTTTCCATCGTTATTGAGGATCGTCGTGATTATCTCAGACGGCGCAGCTCATTAGTGCAGGACGCTTTCAGATCGCTATCTGCCATCAGTGATGGGCACATTCCTTGCAGAACACATACCAGCCCGTAACACCTGGGACAATCACATACATAGCTCAACTATTTTTAATTAGCTCTAATTACGAACTTAACATGGAACGTGTCCTCATTAGGCCGAATATCTGATAAAGAATGGCAGCGTTTCCCGCCTGCTCAATTTTCCGGGCTAATGCTTCAGCTAAATTTTTGTTGCACTGGCAATTAACTTTATGCCTAAAAGTGGATCCTATTGCACTTATTAAAATAAAACAACTGAAATCGGAATGTTATTTTTCTCAAATTGATTGGGCTGATGTTATCAGGAAAAATATATGTGGCCGAATCTTTACTGTTCATAACACTAATAATAATTATGTCGTTTTTTATACTAACATACAAATTGTATTTAATATGTACTCAAATATCCACACGTTCAAAATACATTTATATAGATTAAAAACTATATATAAATAAATGTTTTATAGAAAAAGAAAAGAGCACAATTTTTATCATTATTATGTTTTACACAATTTGGTTTAATGAATAAGAAAGATAGCCTATATAGACAAGAAAGTTATAATATAAATATCACACAACGTTTCGGGGATCCTTGTACCTTTCCTCAGGTGCGAAGAAGAGCCTAGAGCGACACGTCTGCACTTGTCAGTTGACAAAACTCAAAAGGGTGTGTGGTATTTATAATATCACTTTTTTGTCTGTATTGGCTATCTTTCTTATTCATTATTTTCAATCAGACGTAATTTCTTCATTTTAACAATTTGGTTTAATTCTATCTGTCGGGTTTTATTAAATTACAATATTAAAATAGAAAACAAAGTAAAACTCGTTAAACTAAACATGGGTTTCAGAAAAGAAATAATTCCAAAAAAATTATGAGAATTCTCTTGTGTGTTGAAATAAAAATATATATTCAATCCGAGGCTTAATTAAGTCGCAAATTAAGTAAAAATGTTCTCCAATGGTTTATTTAACTTCGTAAAAACAGTAATATACTGAGATGATTAAATCTGGTATATCACTTTAGTTAAAGTAATTTAATAACAAGAAATATAACCAAATTCAGACAGAAGAAGTGATAATATAAATACCACACAACGTTTCGGGAGCCTTGATCCTTTCTTCTTGTGCAGAAAAACGGAAGGGCATAGATAGACACAAATGAACGAGCAGCATTTATATTATAACTTTTTTTTAATTTAGCTATCTTACTTATTATTAATTTTCAATCAGACGTAGATTTTTTCATTTACAAAAAAATAATTTTTTACGATGTTCCTGTAATTAGTTGTTTTTCTGTATCGTTAACATCTCATCCTGGAATTCCGAATGAGTTGAGGTGAATCTTCTGTCCGGAGTTCTTATGGATTGACTTATGTTATTCAGGAACAAGTCAATTTTATATTTGGGCAACTGGATGCTGTGTAACCGAATACTTTTTTAACACCTAAATTAAATTATTGTCTGAAGAAAATATGTTTAATTTGTAATTGACTGGCTTAGATTGACTAAATCTTTTTTTAGGGTAACAGGCAACATGAGGGTAATCCACATGGTGGCAACTCCCCTTTAATAGCATAGAAAGGGATCTGAAAGGGGGGATGCGGAAGGGTAGAGGAAGGTAGCCAAGGGTTAACTAGGGCCCCCGGGCTATATTTTAAGGATCCTACCCGGCATTCGCCTGAAGAAATGCAGGGAAAAACCTAGAAAAACCTGCATCAGGTAGGTCGGGCATTGGGTAATTGTCCCACACCCTTCCGATAGCGGGAGAGGAGTTTGTTGTGGGGACGCAGCATTCCCTTCTCCGTGCCTCGCCCAGTTTAGGAGGAAGCTGGCCGACTATTCCAATGGGTTAAAAACTAAATTTTTAAAAGTTCAAAATATAATTTAATCTTCGACTGCAATCTAATTATCATGTTACCAAATATCTAATCTCATATTTCCACAATATTTCAAGATGAATATAGCGAATATCTAAATAATGTGTTCTGCAATGAAGAAAATGCAAAGTGCATTCTCGATAAGAACAGGAAGATCAGCCAGCACAATCCTTTAAAAATCTGAATTAATTTTTATGTATTATAAACTTTTGGCAGATATTGATGGAATTATCTATAGTATAATACTCCAAGTATTAATTCATTCTAATGTACTTCTGGTAATGTCCTAAATTGTGAGCTAATACAAAGTTTATATATAAACAGTATTTTCAGAACTACGATCGATGGCACATAGATTACTGTATTAATTTTAAAAAAAGTAATTGTTCATGTCATTGATACTCACCTCTCTTTGAGAACGTACTGTTACAGTATAAGTCTTGTTGATATATAAGTGAGGAAAGGATATTGTCATAAGTTTAGGAGTGATTTACAAAATTCCTTATTAAAAAAATATAAATTTTATTTCGAAAGCTTTCGGTCCCTGGGTCATTTTTCACTGTAAGAAAATTAAATAAAACAATTCTATAGAAATTTTCATATACACTGTGAATAAGCCAAATTGAAAAAAATCATCCGGGACGTACCTGTATGTCTGTCTTAATACAGGTAGGGAATGGCCGCAGAAACGTCAACGTCGTCTTTATATAGAAATATGAACTTGGTGCTCAACCGCGAAAAATTTATTAAAAATTAATTATAATTTAACTTTTTGAAAAAATATCGGACTTATTTGTGGTACCGAATAACATAAAAATGTGAATTCATAGGATTTGCGACAAAGATGGTAGTTAATTTATTAAAAATTTATATTTGTCATCCATAAATACTTCATAATTGTTATTCAATGTAATAGATGAATTTCCACGTGTTATGTAATAATTTTTTTATATATCTCGAGGGAAAATTTTTGTAAAAACAATTACTACAGAATATCAGGGATACAAACAAATTTATGAAAGATAATCCAAGTTTAATGTTTACCAAAGCTGAGAAAAGTAATGTAACTGTTTTTGTGAACAAATTGGAACACATTAACACTAGTGAACAATATGTTAACAGATAACACAAGATAAATACTTATTTCTTTAGATCCAACTAAAAAAGTTATTGGGAACTATAAGGATTTACTAAAAAGGCGGAATATTAAAAAGTACAGTAATTAAATTTAATTTAACCGTTTTTTTATAGATTCATCTAACTTGTCTCGTGCGTATGGACTCCCAAAAATTCATAAACCTAATAATCCTTATAGACTATTGTGTCATCTATAGGTAGCCCTCTACACAGTTTTTCCAATTTTTAAAATTATTGTTGAAATTGGTTAAATGAGACAAACTACTCGGTTAAAAATAGTTTATATTTCATTAATAGTGTTAAAAATTTACAAGTTCCAAAGGAACATGTCATGTTATCACTGGATGTAACGGGTCTCTTCACTCGTGTTCCTAACTGTCTTGTTATACGATGTATTAAATCTCGTTGGGAAAGAATAAAGAAATTTTGTAACATTCCTTGGAATGAAATGGAAATTGAACTTAATATATAACACTTTTCATATTTGATTATAAATGTTACAACAGATAGAAGGCTCTCCTATGGGATCCCCGTTATTTCCCATATTTTCGGAATTTGTTATGAGAGACTTAGAAAGTCATTGTTTAAATAAATTAGAAAACAAACCTTAGATATGTGGACAATTTTTGTATAGGAAGTAATAATGAAATAAACGACATCATCAAAATTTTTAATAATTACCATGATAAATTCAAATTCACATATGAAATCTTATAAATAAAAAAGAGTGTATGTACGTTTGTTTGTATGTTTGTTTGTTCGTTATACAAACCTACACCGGTAGAGCAAATTTCACCAAATTTCGTACACGTGTTCTTTGCGACCAGGAAACAAACACTGTCGGGGTGAGACGCGTCTACCAGCCCCAGAAGCGGGGGTGGACGGGGGTGGAAATATTTAAACATACTAAAACAGTCGATATTTCAGTCAGATAAATTTTTTTAAGGGTCAAATATATTTATAGTGTTTCCACTGATGATATCTGAATATAATTTTCAGCCTCTACACCCTGGGGAAACACCCTGGGGAAAGAGCCCTCCTAGCGTTTGGGGTGGAGAATACAAATCTATACCGGTGGATCAAATTTCACCAAATTTCGTACACGTGTTATTTGCGACCAGGAAACAAAGTGATTAAGTGATTAATAGTGTTTGTACCAATGTATGTGAGTAAAATTTCAAACATTTTACGGCATGGGAAAGGAGAATTGTAGGGGTGGGGGTGGAGGAATATTACAAAAAAATATCTCGAATACAAACGAGACTGGAGTCAAAAGCAAAGTTATGGATAACGCTGAGTTTAATTATGCTATAAACTAGCAATTAACCTCCCAGGGACGGGCGTGGTCGGGAGTGGAAATTGTCAAACATGTTAATCAACTTTGCAACTAAATATTTTTCCGGATCAATGAGATTTCTCTACATTTACACAGATTATAACTTCAACCCCTTTCGGGCTTATCATTAGAGCACTTTTAGGTGTTGGGTGGAGGAATTCTGCAATAAAATAACGCAAATACAACCGAGATTGGAGTCAAATCCAAGGTTATGGATGTCGCCCAGTTCAATTATAGCATCAAATTGGCCATTTAGCCACAAGGGGCGGTAGTGGATGGGATGGAAATTTTCTAACATGTTAAATCATCGATATTAGCGTGGAATAAATAAATGCCGGGACCATTCACTTTGATAGTATTTCTACCGATGTTGTTTGTGTATAATTTAACCCCTGTGAGGGAAGCATGCTTAGGGGTGGGGTGGAGGTACGTTAAATAAAAACCCGCAAAAACAACCGAGATTCGAATCAATTCAGAGACTATGAATGTCGCTGAATCTAATTGTGACAACCTTGGTTAAGCGACGGTTTTGGGTGGTGTTGGGCGGGGGAATAAATTTTCAGACAATGTAATCGGCCGATTTTTGCGTGGAATACATTCTTTTTCATTATCGCATATTTGTGGGGGTGGTCATCTTCTAACATGTAAAAACGGCCGATATATTTAGTCAATGACTTCATCCCCCTTCGGCATGGGAGGTGAGCACATTTAGGGATAGGGTTGGAGGAGCTTTACATAAAAATAGCTCAGAAGTAACCAAAATTGGAGTCTTATCTATGGTTATACATGACATCTCGGGCAACGCCGTGCACCCAGCTAGTGGAAAATAAAATAAAAATAGTTTCTTAGATGTATGTGTCATTGATAACAATGACTCCATTCAAACGAATTGGTTACGTGAAGCAACGTATTCAGGAGTCCTAAATTTTCTGTTCAGCCACCCTATTCACCAGAAATAATCTATGGTGTATAATCTCATACACAAAGCCTTACTGCTATCTAATCCCATATACCACACACAAAACATTAAAATTGTTAAAAATATTTTAATCAATAATGCTTAGACAATAAACTTTATTATACATCTAAAAGAATCAATAAACATAAATATAATTGAAAAATTAGTACAATAGACATTAATTATAAAAAATAGGTGAAAAAACAATTTATGGTATTACCATATTATGGTCATGCCAGCGAAAACTTGAAACGGTTTTTAACTAAGTAAGATTTTAAAATTATTTACAAAATTACCAAATTTATTAAAAAAGGCAAAGATAAAATTGATGAAGAAAAGCGACATAATGTTGTATACAAAATTAATTGTATTGGACCAAATTGTAATAAACGTTATATAGGGCAAAAAACGCGCTTTGGAAATAAGACTTAAGGAACACAAAAGCAACTTTAAAACTTTGAACCATAATGTGGTCACTACTCATAGACTGGATGAGAATCATGATTTTGATTGGAAACTTGTTGAGATTTTAGATATAGAGAAAAATCTGTAGAAACGCAAATTGTCTGAAATGATGTACATAAAAAAGGTTAATGGAGTCAAATCACAGAATGATACAATTAAATTAAGCAAAATTTACAAGGCTATATAATTTGTTGATACTTGATTTTAATTTTTTAATATTATTTTTGTATAATTGTTTTGCGAAAATGTTAGTTCAGTAATTTCTGATGATGAGAGGGTCCCACATTTGTTTACGAGACAGATCGTAAATACCTAAGGGATTTGACAATTCTATTGAGGGTTGGTAATCCTCTTCAGTTCTGCTGCGACCGCACTTGTGAGTAGTTTGTGAATAAGTGCCTCGGAAAAACTTCTAAAGTTTGTGTTGTTTTCAATAGAATATGAAAATAGTTTTTAACATTTAGCATATTTAGGTGTGCTTCTTAGTTTCATTGTCTTAATAGTATATTATTTTTTGGTTCAACCACCTTCATAAGCTTCTTGATAAGACAAATTTATTTGGTAATTTTCTCCGCAGGAAAGACGTGATGAAGGTACAAACACGTACCGAAGCGTTGTCATAAATAAATAAATAAATATTGTCTGGTATTAGTAAAAACAACTGCATTATCTTCTATATAATAAAAAAGGATGTATATTTGTATGTATGTATGTATGTATTTAAGTTGTTCTTTATACAAATTTTATCGCGTGGACAGAATTCAACAAAAATTGGTATATACATTCTGCCAAAATCGAGAACCGGTACTGTGGGGGTGAGAAACCCCTAGAATAAACGTGGAAATAATTATAATTGAAATAAGTTACGAATTAGTGTTAAATTACTGCGCGAGACGATGACGTCATAAGTTTTCAAGACATTGACGCATCCTAAATATAGTTCTGTATTTCGTAATTAAATAAAGCAGAAATATTTTGATTGAATAAAAAGTAAAATTTTTTCCAGTATTACTCCATCGAATTGTAATAAAAAACAATACGAAACACTTTACCATACTTGCGCAAAGTTAATTTGGAATAGTTAATTATCCCGCTATCTTTGATAAAGCCAATATAGCGCCTTATAATACATTCAAATGTGCGTCGGTCGAGATTTATAAAATTTCATAATATAACGTACTATTGTATCCTGTATAATATTTCAGAAGATAATAAGATTTGTTTAAGGTACGACTGCTGAATTATATGTTTGTAACTATAAAAGTATTGAAAATGACGTACGGAACTCCGAAAAATTTTTATGGTCGTTATTCAATTAATGCATTATCAGTCAAAGGTATGTACAGAAATAGGAACATTTAAATTGAATTAAAAGTACAATTAATTATACTTTACGCAACATATTTCTATAAATTTGTATAAATGTAAACAAATTATTGCGTGCAATTTGTGTCGTGAAACAAAAATTTGAGGTTAGGATAGCAATATTTGTTTTCCATTTTTGGGAACGACGTTATAGACGTTCAATTTCTGAGAAATGAAGCTGAGCAAAAATATTTTGATTGAATAATAAGTATAATTAAATCTACCAATACCACATCGAGTGATAAATATAATTTATTATGAAAGGTTATACAATCCATGGCATTAGTTTTCTTTTAAATAACTTGACTTTTGACGTGGAATATTTAACGGGATCAGGGACCAATATGTTTCCCAATTATATCTTGCAATACGCACTGGAAGATACATAGAATTATGATAAAAACAATACTTAAATGTTCAAAATTTTTATTTTTTTATTGAAGACAGCGTATTTCGTAATGTTTTGCATTAATTTTATACAATGCTACCAACTGCAGATTGCTAAAACCACCAAATAGTTTAATTTCAGATGGAAAAATTATATGTCTACAAATTTAATAATTGTTTTAAATAGTGTATGTATATCTATCTATCTATGTATATTATATAAAATTGTCTTATACGGGTATGTATGTGTGTATACATGTGGGTATGCATCTGGGTATGTTCCGCTTACAAATTTCAACCCCTGTGAGGGGAGGAAGATTAGCGGTTGGGATGGAGATACGTTAAATATAAATAACGCTAAAACAACCGAGATTCGAATAAATCCAGAGACTATGAATGTCGCTGAGTCTAATTGTGACAACCTTGGTAACGCGACGGGTATGGAACATGTTGTGCGGGGGTAGAAATTTCCAGACAATGTAATTGGTTGATTTTTGCGTGCAATAAATACTTTTTGATTATCGCACATTTGTGGGGGTGGTCATCTTCTAACATGTAAAAATGACCAATATATTTGGTCAGTGACTTAAACACCTTAGGCATGGGAGGTGAGCACATTTACGGATAGGGTTCGAGGAGCGTTACATAAAAATAGCGCAAAAGCAACCGAAATTGGAGTGTATCGGGACATCTCGGGCAACGCCGGGCACCCAGCTAGTTTATTTAATAAAACAGACGTAAAAATACTATCTTTAAAATAATATTAATAATTTTATTTGCCTTTTAAAACATTTCTTTTCTTAAAGTTGTGTAATACCTGGATCGCGAATGTTTTGGAATTTGAAAAAGTTTGTGTGTTCAGTCAGATATAACAAATAATGTAAATAAAGAAGGAGAAAATTGCCCTTTATTGATTACTGCGAGAATGTCAATATCTGCCGCAGAAGTTTGTTCAGAACGCCAGACTTTCCAAGACATTGACTTGAAATAATTGAGATAGAAGGATTTACAAAATATATGGTAAGTGCAGTTCTCGCTTCGATTTGTTAAAGCGAAGCCGGAGTATCCCGCTGGGAAATATTTTCTCTTGTCTTAGGCCCGTATGCTGTCAGAGACGGTAGGCAGTCAGGCAGTCTCCTGCAGGGAATATAAGGGCTCTGCGACTGCCTTCCAGATTAATTGGCGAAACCATTCTAATTAACGTGTCAACGTTAACTGACAGGCGACCTGCCATGCTTTACTATTCGGCAGGAGCTGCCTTTAACAGAATCACTCGACCCATGGAAAGAACTTCATTGTTATTATTTTTACTTTCCTTATTGCGTCCATACTAATATAATCCTGATTTATGATAAATAAACTGTATTACTGATGAAAGTTGTCAGACCTTAAAAAGGAATATATATGTTTTTTTTTCTGAATTTCTAATTAATTGTTAGATAGTTAAATTATAATTCACTTTGAATGATCTCTTTTTCATATATAAAAAAACAGGCACAAACGCGTAATGTGACATCGAGACTCCACCGTGCACAAACTCGAACTCAAATCGAGCAAATAATTTTCATTACAAAAAAATATAAAACTTTTTCAGAAAAAATATTTAAAAAATACAACGTTGCTTTGTGAATTTTACATATAAAATATAAGTGGATCTTAAAATGCTTTATTTCGTCCCACTCCTTTCCCTTTGTATTTATAATTTTTTCAGGCTCTCTGACCATTTAACTTTTATGTTTAGTCTTATCAAGCACCATGATTAGGATTATATCTGCCTCTTCTCGCAAACGTAATGCGTCTGAAGACGCAAACTATGGTTAATATTGTAAGTATAATTGACTGCATTATTAAACAATAGTCAAATATACAAAAATAACCACTAACAGTCCTAAAATTTTTATAAATTAATGTACGACCTTGAATCAGAAATTTATGTTTATTAAGAAAAAAATCAAATACACTGACGTTACGTCCTCTTTATACGTACCCTTCAGGTTTAATCTACAATTCAGAAATTTATTATAAAAATTACAAACTATTTTATTTAATTTAACAAATACAGAAGAATCAGATTGATTAATATTAAAGACAACAATTTTTTTTTTAACTTTACCTTTTTTATCTAATATTGAACATAAATTGATAGACCTATTTCATAATTATGGAGTTCGTATCGTGTTTAAGTCATTTAACAATTTAAATTTAGTTAAAGGCAAATTAATATTCTAGAAAAGCATAATGTAGTTTACAAAATTAACTGTACTAATCGGAATTTTTCTTATATAGATCAAACTAACAGATTTTTAAAAAATCGCATAAATTAACAAAAAATAATTTAAAATTAAACAACGAATAAGACAGATAACCAATTCGAAATAAATGGTAATAATAATATCTGACCCTTTTTGTCTGAATTGTCTATCTTTCTTATTCATTATTTTGAATTTTAAACAGTCAAAATTGCTCTAATTTGTCTAAACAAATTTAAATCCACAGTCACGTATTTTATTGGGAACAAGTAATTATTTTAGATGAAGAATTAAGATATTGTCCTACATGAATTATCGAGATCTAACACATCCGTTCCACTCCAACAACTGTAAATGTAAAATATGATGTCATTAATTTAAACAAAATTTGATACTTTGTAAATTTGTTTCGATTTTTTTAGCACTGTTATATTATAATGAAATTTAAATCAGAATAGTAGTATTATGATCTGTAGGCAATTATACATACTGCTTATTAAGTTTGTTGACAATGGTGTTTAAATATTTATTGAATAATTTTTCGGATGTTCTGTTGTCTATTGCAGAATAAATTATGAGAGGTTAGAATAAGAAGGAAAGAATCAGTGATCCATAACTGTCAAAATTGTAGCACTGACGTGTTTTTTTTATCTTAGTTCTCTACTTAGATAGTTTTTATATATTTCATATAATCCCGAGGGAATTTTCATTTGTTACTTTTTACTATTATTCAGTATTTCATTAATAATAAATAATTAATAATTTTTTAATAAAACCACTAGCATATATTCAAAGAGTACTTAGTAACTGCTTCGTCAATTTCCCTCTTTAAACACGAACGGAATAAAATAACAAAGTAAGAAATTGATCTTATATAATAATAATACACCCCATACACACATACACACACACATATATATATATGTGATTTAGTTAAATCCGCAGAAATTCTTGTTTAATTTAGAATACTAGTGTAGAAATTTTAATCAATTCTTAATGCAGAGTAGCTGTTGAGTATTAATTGAATTTAAACTCTTCAAATATGACAGTCAGACTGAGCCTCTCAATTTCTGAATGTTTGATATCTACTAAACCATACAGATGACGTTGATTCTCATTATATCAGATCACTTAGTTTCTTTATTTGTTATTTCCGTTTGAGTGGGTAGAGATAGGTGTGCAATTGTGTTTTACAGTACTTTTCTTTAGTACGTTGAGGAAATACGAAACGTCATTTCATGAAAATTTAAATTCACAATTTTTTAATGAATCCATTAATCTTGAAGCAAAGGGACTAGTCAAAAGAATTATTAGATACGTAGATAAAAAATACGTAATATGAAAATAAACAACAATGGCATCAAAAACAAAAATAAAATAGCACATATGCATAAAACGCACAAAAAATAAATAAAATAATTTTGCATATATATATATTGTAATAATTAAAGGGCCATTAATATTTAATAATTATAAACTCTTGAACTGGAATTGTTATCGGCAAAGAGACACAAAGTCGGCGGTCAGAAACGAGAGAAAGTGGTCGTTTTAGAAAGACGATTTCAATTTTTTTTTAGGTATAGACAGGCTATGTATAGGGTAATCCACATAGTGGGAACTACCCTCTTATAGCATAGGAAAAGGATTTAAAAGGGGGGATGCGGAAAGGTTGAGGAAGGTAGGCAAGGGTTAACTAGGGCCCCCGGGCTATGGTTTGAGGATCCTACCCGGCAGTTCACCTAAAAGTGAAGCATGGAAAACCCTAAAAAAACCTGCATCAGGTAGGTCAGTAATTGGTACTTTTCCCACGCCATTCCGATGGTGGGAGGGTGGTTAGCAATTAAAAAGTAAAGTTAAATAGCAGTCAGAAATAACAAACGACAGCAAGCGGTCGTAAAAAGCAAGCGATCAGACGCAGGCTAACTTTAATATCATTTCATTTTAAATTGTTTTCCTTCTATTTTTCTACATTTGGCTTCATCATCGGGTGGCTAAATCATATTAATTATTGTTCTTTTAATAAGCATTACATTTTGGGCACATCAACGCGATGCCATTTTTATTTTGTTTAATTAATTTGTTTATCACCTGATTATTACATTTTGACGACCTCAATGTGAGGCACTGTTTATTAATTAATTGATGACTTGTTAATTACTACAATATATATATATATATATATATATATTATATATATATTAATTTATATATATAATTTGAAAATGAGAAATAAATTGAATTACTTAAATACATAAGAGAGGATTATTTATACATAAACGAGAAAGGAAAAGTTTAAAAACTTTAAAAAGTATGAAAATAGAGTTCTAATTTAACAATTAGCTATTCTTATTATTCACAGAAGAAAAACAAGAAATTCACTATTTTATCTCATTTCACAAAGGTTACTCTGGGCGACAGGAAACTTCGCTCTCGTCAGAGTAGTGATGAGTTCACGTCAGGTGGTGAATGAAATAAGGGAAAGTCTGCGAAAACATTTAAATTTATACAGTATACATATTTCATATTAAGATAACGTAGATCTGAATAATTCCAGTGCTTTTGTGGAGAACTGTAGTCCAAATGACCTATTTACAGAACGACTATTATTTACTGAATAGTACACAACAAACAATAGGATATTTTTAGAATTACAAATAAATAATGTAAGAAATTTTTCTGCGTTTTACATACATTAGTAGACTGTTGAATAACTTTATCCCGGAATAATAAATGATTGATTAATACGCTATAAGCTCATGTTTGTCCGTTCTAAGGCAGAAGCTATTTCTAGTTTCATATTCGTGGCTCTGACGGTTACTCTGATACTGATTCCCTTCCGTTTAACCAATTTTATGATTTCTAAAATATATGCACCGAGTAAAATTAATATTCCAAGTTTTATAAATATCGATTTACAAGTTTTTCGGCAATCGTTCACGGCTTCTATTTTAATACCCGTTTCTTGAAAATTTACAATCTACGAATTACCCAACATTGCTATACCGTAACACGTCATACAGTGAAAATAAACCTTCTATATCATCATCGGCTTTGTGGTTGAACCTAGTCGAATCAAAGTCTGAGATTATGACGTTAGTGTAATTAGGATTTCAGAGGGTAAAAATAATTATATAGGTCGTTCATATGTAATATGTATATTAGCGGGACCATAATTCACTCCTGTTGCACTCCACCATACTATTTTCAGCATTTCGGTCAAATAAATTCTACCATTTTATTTTTGTAACCCAAGTTAGGGTTTCCGTTTATGTAAATATGATTTCAGTAACGATAATCATTACCTCTAATGCCATAATAATCGAGTTTACGCGAGAAAATATTCAAATCAAGAAGATCAAAGGCATGGAAAGATATTCATGTTGCCGTTTGTCATAGAACAATATTTGAATGGATTGTAAATATCAGAATTCGCAGGAAACAATGTCTTTGTAGAGATATAACGTTTATTTATTCAGCATACTTACTTCTCACTTATGAATGATGTTATTAAATATTTTGATGAATATATAAGAATAAAAGAAATTTTTCGATATTTTGATATATATGACGATTAGCCCAATTTTGAAACGTGATATTATTTTTAATTTTCACCAGTGATGTTTGTGTCCTTAATATATTTCATTTCTAGTCTTAAGTCATATAAACGCAATTCAAATTGTTTTTAAATTAAAAATTTAGTTTTAACAATGTGCAGTATATTCACGAGAGTAACGCAATTTCGAAGTTTATGGTAACACACAACTGGAAAACAGACGTGCTGATGTGAATGCTCTAACTTTTATTTATGCCATGAAAATGTTCCAAAGTTTAAAACGATTTTGTTTCTGCGCAAATAACGATGTATAGCTAAGGGAGAACTACCGGAATGAGATCTTTGGCCTGATAGAGGCGATAAATTGGGTCGCGGTAATTGCAACAGCGCAAGGGCCTTGTTCCCCCTGGGCAAAAGTAAACAACAAATTTCAGGACTTAGCTTGAAGCCACTTACCGTTCACCCGCTTTGCGTGAAGTTTGTACCTAATTAACGTGGTCCTATCAGTTTTCCATTCTGCTACCATAACTTTCACGGACATAAATGTGCAGCTAAACTATAAACAGTTTAGGTATCAGACATTTAGACTCCACAGCTGAGACCCAGAAAGCAGAACGACTTGCTCAAAATCCCGGGTGACATTTTATCCATACTATTATTTATCCAAGAAATTTCGGAGGATAGATTAATAACATTTTTGACGTCGTAAGAACATATTAAAAAAACCTTGGAAATATCCTTCAGTTATTATGCGTGTAAAGTGAGAAAATCAGAACCGGAGAGTGACAATTTTCTCTGTTCTGGTCTGGCACAAGAAAAAAAAGGCTATTCTTCGCGTTTTTTAATTATAGTACCACTCTGGTGATTTTGAGAGACTATTTCCGATTCTTTTTAATTATCTACATCGTTCTGGAATCAACTATTTTAAAACAAATATATATTGTAATGCAAATTAATTACGCCATTAATTGTTTGAACATAAAAAAAGAATTGTTTGAGAAATCCATTATAGCGGTCTGATCTAACAAAGCGACAATGGAAAAGCGAGCTCACTTTCTGTGTCTAAAAGTAAAAAATGGCGTATGCGCGCTAAAACTCGAAAGCACTAGGAGTCAGTTGGTGGCGGGACATTTCAGAGGACGGAACAAATGATACTAGAGCAGAGACTAGCCGTCGTTAATGTATTATTAAACAAAGTTGTGAATTTAAGACAAAGTAAAAATATTCACGGAAGTATTACCTCGTAAATATCGCTAAGTAAAAGTAGTTTACGTATACAGCCAGCCAGGAAAGTCGAAGAGAGTTTTACGTCTATAGCCAGCCAGGAAAGGAAGTCAATTTTTTTTACGTTTAAGGCCAGGAGCTAAAGAAAAGTTAGTTCGCTCCGAAAAATAAACAGTTAAAATAAATCGTCAAGGAGACGATTGCAGTTTACGTCCAATTCAGTAAAAGACTAACAAATCTACGATTCATAGGATTCCGGTAAGGCAAGCAGACATCAGATAGCTGAAATTCAGGAGGATCATCCGAGTTCCTGTGAGCCTATCAATTTTGACTTCAATAGTGTAAAATCTGTGAATCTATGTTTAGAATCAGTGTATAATTTTGCAATAGTGTACTTCCGAAACCAAAAAGAATGCTGGTACCAGATAGACACTACGTAAGTAACAAAACCATAACTAATGATTAATTGTAAACTTTAATTAAAGGATAAAGTCAGATTTCGTTCTCTTTTATTTGTTAATCAGAGCAAATTTATTCACTTTTAATTTCTTTTCATCGACATATTGTTTAGGTAAATTGTGAACTGTTTGTTAATAACATTTTTAAATCAATTTGTTGTGTCCATTATCAAACCAAGTACAGACCCTGAGAGAGAGAAAGATCTCAAATTTTGTTGTAATTATCTTTATTGCCACAAAATAAATAAATATTTTGTTAGTTAATTTCGATATTTTCATTTAATCGAAGCCTTCCATTTAATTATTACATTTTGGCTTCCACAACGTGGGGCAAATTAATTAACGCCTTATTGATGTTTATTACAATATTTATAGAGACACCTTTCACAAGCTACAAGCCGTAAAGACCATTGTTAAATTGAATAAATAATAAAAAAAACTACACCTCATGATTTATAAAAGAAGCGTTTCCTCGTGAACGTAATTAACAAAGAGTTCTCGGGATTCCAACCATGTTTTCACTTGGAATCGCGCAAAGTCATTTAGCACAGTAGATACGTTCAGCTAAACGAGCTGCACGAGCAGAAAGGCGGGTATTTTTTATTCCAACTTGTATACGTTGTGGCCACTAGAGAAAAACCAAGTTTTCAAATTCTAAAGGCTTCGGAAAACCACGAATTTTGAACCCCTTTACAGTTTTTAGCTAATAGCAAAAGAATAAAGCATGAATATCAATCAGAACTCGGGGCCTCGAGTCCCAGTACTATTGCTATTCTATATTTCTTGAATATAGATATTCTCTGAAATTCTAGACTCCCTCATCCTTTTAAACATTTTAATAATCTTTAGCAAACAATAAAGTTTTACTCCCATCCTCGGCGCATTAATATTAGCGTAACCAGCCCGGCGGTATACAACCAGAAAATGGGTGTATTTTCGGCCATTCTCAATGGATGTATAAAACCATATCATGCGTTGGAAAGAGAATTAAATTCAATAAAACATTTATTCCCTGACAAATTAGTATACTGCTGACCATTGTGGAAATATCAGAACTAGAAATAAGAAAAACTGCATGCTTTTCGAATAAAATGTGATAAATTTGGAAAACGATTTCTACCACTTCATTGGACCGAATTTCGTAATCAGATATACGATTCGATGCATTATTTTATGCTGTACAATTTACTTCTGAACTTTATTTTCAATAGAATGCTTCATGCTTTTGCTCTTAACAAAAAAGTGAAAAGAGGTGCAAAATTTCGTGGTTTTTAGGCCACAGAAACTTTTGCCGAGGCTTTCATAATTGGAAAACTTGGTTTTTCACTAATGGCTACAACATATACTAGTTGAAGAAAAAGATAAAACACCCGACGTTTTGTATACAGCTACGGGGCCAAACGATTCTCGACGTTTTCGTCGCTTTCCACTTAAGTTTCTTAACTGACGTATATATTTTTGTTATAAGTGGATACTATATTTGTCTTTTTATTAAAACTTACCTTCTTTCCGTTACCTAAGAATCGTGGAAAATGAGTAAAAATATGTACTACTTGAATAGTCCTCAGGATGTGGATGAAATTCATCGACTTATTTTAGAAGATGATACAAATGTTGTAACAAACGACGATACTGAAGAATTATCAGATGAATCCGAAACTGAAGATATTTTAGGAACTAGGTCTGATGACTCGGAAAGGGATCAAGAATTTGACTAGATTTAGAAAAAAATGCGCACAATGTTTCAAGGAAACTAAAAAACAATGCAAATGACAATATTGTTGTGAAAAGTGTGTATACACACAAAAGTAATTTGCCAAAAATGTCTTGTCAAATTTTCAAAAAGCATTAAAGCAGACTCTAATTAATGTATCTATTTAAGTAAAAATGTAATTATTTTGATTATGATATTATGCATACAATTTTTACTTATGAACATTTCAGCAGCATTTTCACATAAGTCTAATACTTTAAAGAATTAATAAAAATCATTTTTAGCACTTGGACGAGACATTGTAAGATACAATTTTATTTCAGCTAAAAAAATGTTCAATTTTTACAGATACTACTTGAATACTTTACAAGCGTCCGACAGCTAAGATGGACTATTCACGACTTAAGTCAACACAATTGTAATCGCCATTTCATCTAATAATATTTTATTTTGTAATAATAATAAAATAGGAATTACAAACAGTTGTCTCTTTTTGACATTTATTTAAAAAGTCAATTCAAAGTGAAACAGTTAACAAGATCAATAGTACGTATCTCTAATAAATATATAATAATGAAAGTAGTCTATAATAAAAGTAAATTATTTATCTAAGATCTAAACGCAAACAATATGACCTCATTCAATGAGAAGTGATAGGTAAAATACGAAGAAATTAGATCAAACCGTTATTTCCAAGGATTAGTTATCAGACGTAGCGCAGCGAGAGTATTCCGTGAGATTAGATTTTAATTAAATATCTCATTTAATGAATGATATTTTGATAACAGGGATTTAAAGCTTGGCGTGTTTATATTTGTTTTTGATGGCATCTGAGTATTTAATCTCCGGACATTGTTCACGGTCACGGCAGAAGCTTTGAAGCAAGAGATATGAAACGAGGTTGATGGGCCAGTGTGCGAAAGCAAGCTGTTAGGCGACGAAATTGTGATTGTCTGGAAAATTATCTTCCAGATCTATTAATTTTTTTTTGAAATTGAACGCCTTCATGGACGAATAGAGATCTTTACAGTGACGCTCTTTCCTGTGCACCAAGCACCGTCAAGGATTGCAAACGTTCCAAAGCGTGTGTACTCATGGCTTACTGGATACTGGATGGAAGTCAATGTGAAGATAAATCCATTCGCGCGTGAAAGGAGTTTGCAAGTAGAACAGTTTGACTCGACGGGCGGGGTTTTGTTGCGAACTAGTCAGAATATATTTTTAGAGAAAACAAAGTCAGAGAAGACGAAGTATTACGTTGGAAATTAATGAAACTGGACTTAAACTAACACGTTCTAAAAGGAGGGTGAAGAAGGAATATATTCACCGTTTTGATAATCTACCATTGAAATATCAGCCACGAAAACTATCCGGAAGACAACAAGAGCTATTTGCGTGTGAATGGTTGTCCTTCTGATAGGAAAACTATGTATCCAATAAAGAAGAGGTCAAGTTTATTTTAAACTAGTTGGGTGCCCGGCGTTGCCCGAGATGTCATTTATCCATAACCCCCGAAATGACTCCAATTTCAGTTGTTTTTTGCGCAATTGTTATGTAACGTTCCTCGAATCCTATCCCTAAATGTGCTCACCTCCCATGCCGAAGGGGGTTGAATTCATTGACCAATTTTATTAGCCGTTTTTACATGTTAGAAGAGGACAACTCGCAAAAATGTGTGATAATCAAAAAGTATTTATTCCACGCAAAAATCCGCCGATTACATTGTCTGAAAATTTCTACCTCCGCCCACCACCTCCAAAACCCGTCGCGTTACCCAGGTTGTCACAATTAGACTGAGCGATATTCAAAGTCTCTGAATTGATTCTAATCTCGGTTGTTTTTGCGGTATTTTTATTTAACGGACCTCCACCCCACCCCCCTAAGCTTTCTCCCCTCACAGGGGTTGAAATTATTCACAAACAACATCGGTATAAAAACTATCAAAGTAATTAACCTCAGGAAATAATTAGCGCAAATATCGACCGTTTAACAATATTTGAAAATTTCCACCCCCGAACACTCCCGCGTTCGAGGACTTAAACGGCAAGTTGAATGTCTTCATTAAACTCAGTGACAATATAAACCTAGAATCGAATGCAATCTCGTTTGTTTCTCCTTTCTTTTTATGTAATGCCACTTCACGCCTACCCTTAAGGGTGCACCCCTGAAAAGCCCGAAAGGGGTTGAAATTATACACAAAGAACATGTAGAGAAATGTTATGAATCTCATTGATGCCGAAATATATTTATTCGAAGCAAAAACCCCCGTGCATTTCCCACGTTGTCATAAACACATTCACCATAACTCTGATTTGACTCGAATCTCGTTTTTTCGGTTATTTTTATGGAACCCACCTCCAACCATATGAATGATTCCCGATCTTGCCGTAAGGTGTTGAAATTACACACAAATAAAATCGGTAGAAATACTATCAATGACATTGACAGCTTCAAATATTTATTTCGCGCAAATATCGTCCATTTGACAAGTTTGAAAATTTATTCACCCGGCCAGCCCCTCCCACCCCTTCACGTTCCCAAGGTTGTCATAAATAATCTCAATGTTATCCATAAATTAAATTTGACTCCAATCTGGGATTTATTGACGTTATTTTCTCGTAACGCCCCTCCACCCCCACACCTAATTGAAAGTTTTTTGTGTTGCGTATACGCACAAAAATAATTTGCCAAGAATGTCTTGTCAAAATTTCAAAAAGAATTGCAACAGACTCTAAGTAATGTATTTATTTTACAAAAAATGTAATTATTTTGATTATGATATTATGCATACAATTTTTACTTATGAACATTTCAGCAGAATTTGCACAGAATTCGAATACTTTGAAGAATTAATAAAAAATTAATCAAATGAATTTTAAAACAATTATATTTCAAGCACTTTGGAACGTTTTATCTATTTAGAATGTTTGGTTTTCAGAATTAGAGTATCAATATTTTGTGATTATAATTCTAAAGGTAATTGTGATATTATAAAAATAGAAATTTTTTGCTAGAAGATTTTCTTTAACATATCTTTGGAATAAAATTACAAGTTTCAATTAAACAAAACTAATTGAATGTATGAATTATAAATATTATATATATATATATTGTAATACTAATTAGAGGCCATTAATGATTTTAATAAATGGATAGTTATGGAGGATTGTTAGCGGTATAAATTTTCAAAGGCAACAATGTATAGGCGAGCTTTACTTTGAGCCGCGAGCGCTTTCTGGAAACAGTCTGTCTGGTGTTGAAGTCGGGTGTGGAAGTCAGAAATCGAGTGGCGTACAACGAACAGCGTGGCCCACATATAGATCTAGCCGAAAAGGTTACAAATTTTAGAATTTGAGTATAAAGTTTTGGACAGTGAAATCCATAGTAAAACTGCAAGGAGTAACCTAATAAATAGCGTCACCATAAAATTTCTATGAGGACCGTGACTGTTATCAAATCTGCATGCAGACAATTTTGTAACAATCTGGCCCACTAATAATCTGGAGGGAGCAGCGGTTTCCAGTTCCCAGAGGAGAGACTTGAAAGTTACGACCGTGTTTTTGTTTAATCAAGTGTAAATTCAGTGGTTCATGGCCTTTTAGTGAGAAGTGTGAGGTGAGCCCTAGCCTCAAGAGAGTTAAGTCTGGTACCAGCAAATGTTTTGCAAGTACAAACAAATTTAATCAAGTTTTGTGAACGATAATTAAAGGTAAAGTCGTCAGATTTCGTTTTCTCGTTCTTGTTTGATTGTTTTAGTTCTTAGTGTGTAAAGAAATTTGATTGTTAACGTAAATATAAAGGTTTTTTTTACTTAGAAGGCCCAACTAAATTCTATATAAAATATTCTTTGTTAATTTGATTTGATTATTAAATTTTGGCGTGCCAACGTGGGGCAAAGGAATTCTCAGTTCATCGATTTAATAAAAAAATGAAAATTAATTGTTAATAAATCATTTAATTATGTTTAATTAATTATTAAGCTGCTATTGGTATTCATTACAATATATATATATATATATATATATATATATATATATATTTATTTATTTATTTATTATGTGTGTGTGTGTGTGTGTGTCTAATGTATGTCTGTTAAATGACTGTAAACAGATTCAAATAAATTTTTTCAGAAAAGTGATAGCAACGGAATAGTTTAATTTAGGTCCCCTGGATCTAGCGCCAATAGCCGTGCTACTTTAGGGGAATCGACTAATGGAGGGTTATACTAAGGATAATGTACAGTATAAACGATGTTATTATTTCTGGGTAATGCGCGCGAGATTGAGCACGTCTTCCTCTAAGTTTGACCAGATTTTAGTTTTTACTCGCACGTTTTTTCTTGGCCACAATCCTGCTCACGGTTTAATTCAGTAGTTAAGCGTCAAGCGAAGAGTGCTGTAGACTATTGGGTGAGTTATGTCAAAGATGCGGCGAGTAGAGAAACGAGAGAAATGACGTCAAATGTATTCGTCGGAGAATGAGCTTGCTTGCGATCGGATAGACGGAAAGGTAGGATCACTCCTTACTAGTAGTTTGGCATCTGGAAACACACCACACCACAGACAATGACAAGACCATCGCTGATCAACCAATGACTCAAATGGCGATGAAGGTTTGTTGGGATTGGCTGACTTTATCCCGGACACTCGGTAAGATAATCCAGTGTTATCTTGATGTTGAATAGGGCAAATATGTTTCTCTGAGTTATTCAGAAATAAATACATGAGTTAATTGGACTATGGTTCGTGACCATATGAGATAAAATAGTGTCGAGACTCGACTCATCAATGGGAAAGAGTCTGTGAGCACTCTGAGACAATCCGGCACAGGTATAAGAAACTGCACGTCTATTCACACTCACCTGATTTTGTCCCCATTTTAATTGCGTTGTTTAAAGAGAAGAGAATGTACAACAACTATCTCGAGACAGAAAGTTATCCCTGAGACCAAAATTATGTTAAAAATGGACACAGCTTAATTTAAATAAAGGTTGAATGCTTACAGGGGGAAAAAAGTCGAATTTAACTACTATTCTGAGTTTTTATAATTCTGAGACTTATTAGTATTTACGTTTTACAAATTATTAACTATATTAAATGCCATGGATATTTATTCACAAATAATTGGGCTATACGGATTCGCTAAATCTGACACAAAATAAATAATTTTACAAGCCCACGTTATTTTTGTTTTAAGAACAAGCATAATTACATGGGCAGTATATTTTTAAATAATGAATAATTTTTTGAATAGTTTCCTACGTATTACTTCTACATTTAATAATCAATACCTACGAAGATAATTACATTTCACTATATAATTATAAACTATAGCATATAGTGTGACGTTTAAGACATTAGAAAACTTCCACGCGGAATTGAAGCCGATGTACCTTTTCTTAAATTTGAACATTATTTTAATAAATGAAAAAGAAAATCAGACCTTTAGAGCAAATTGCAGCTTATAAATTCAAGTAAATCGATTATTACGAATATATTACTTAATTTAAATTTACACCTGAAAAATTCCAAAAATTCATGGATGTTTTAAATTTTTCATGATAAATTTCTGACCTATAGGCTGATGTTTTTTTCATTTCTTTATAATACCTCATATGAATTGTGGACATTATTTTTGTTTTAACGAAATTTATTCCATTGTGAAGGGCTAAATAACTGAAACTAAAACTAAGCTAACCATTAATAGGAATGTGAATTTACTTCAAAATGTGCAGGTGATAAGTAAATTATAACTCTTGAGGTCAAGATTATTCCTTTCCACCCTTCCTCGTGAGTGTTTTTCTTAATTTCTTTAGTCCTCTAAAGATCTGAAAGCGTTGTCCCCAAGAAGTATCGAGTGGTCAGTAGAATGACATTCATTTAGTTAATTATCTTGGACCCCATACAAGTGGTAATTAGAAAGTGGCAGTGATTAAGATGAATACGGCCACTATATTTTCCGTCGGCAGTCAGATTAATGGCGCTAAAAAACGCCCTATGGACCCAGTAAGTTCCACAGCACTAATGGAGATTGGGGGAACCGAGAAATAACGTTTACTGCATATTACCTTCCTTGGTTTCAGATAGGTGTTGTCTCATGTAAGTTCAGTGGAGGACTACTACTGTAGCTCAGGCACTTGATCTTTAGTTGGAAATATGTTCATTTGTATTTATGTTTCACAACTTTATTTAAGAAATAAATACATGAAATTCTAGGGAAAGAATTATTCATTATCGATTCATGTTCCCTGTTTTACTGTTTCTCATAACACAAAAAAGGGTTTTTGAAACTTACAATGACTTTAATTTAAAACTTCTAATTGATTAAATCTGAAATTTCGTAACTTACGGACACATCAACATTAGGTTATTATTATGATTAAACAGATAGTATAGGAAACTGAGTTTAATGAGACTATTAATGAAAAATTATTTTAAATATATATGAATTCAAATGAATACAATTAATTTCCTGAGTAATCTTAGGTTACCTTTCAATGTCATGAATTAACTCAGCGACTTCCATAACCCTGATTTGAGTCGAATCTCGGCGGTTTTTGCGTTATTTTTATACAACGACCCTCTACCGCCACCCGTAAGGGGTATCCTTTCCCAGTCTGTAAGAGGTTGAAATTATGCACTACCAATATCTTTGACCTATAAAAATATTTATCCGACTTAAATATCGGCCCGCTCCTGGGGGTGGTATATGTGACTCAATCCAAAACTCACTCACACACACACACACACACGCACACACACACAATATATATATATATACATATATATATATATATATATATATATATATATATTGTAATGCCAATTAATTAGGCCAGTAATTGTTTGGACATAAAATTTGAATTGTTTGATAAATTCATTATAACGGTCTAATCGAACAAAGCAACAATGGAGAAGCGAGCTCGGCTGCTTTGTCGAAAAGTCAAAATGGCGTTTGCGCGCACGAAAGTCTGGGTCAGTTTTACGTCTACAGCCAGCTATGAGAGTTGGTGCCGAGAGATTGCTGCGGACGGATGAAGTATTTAGAAAGAGTCCAGTACCGGTAGTAGAACATCGAGACCAGTTAGAACAATTTTGTTATAAGTTGCAGTCTGTGAAATAAACATCCAAATATTCATCGATAAACATTTTGAGTGCAGAAGTCTAATTTCTATTCTCAAATTAGACCATTGTTTCAATTTTGGAAGACCAAGTAATTGCATCCAGCGTCTAATTATTGTCGCAACGAGTGAATAACATATCCTTAACGAACAGAGAACCAACATTTGGCAAACTAAAAAGTATTAATTAGAGTCTGTGAGAACCAAGGCCTGATGAGTAAAAATTAAAGTGTAAAAGTGTCCGAACCAGGTAAAATTTGATTGTTCTGGTACCAGACCCACAGTCCGTAAGTTTCATAATTTTGAATAATATTTTAACGCTAATTCAAGGATAAAGTGGGATTTCGTTCGTTCACTTTCTTCTAGTTTTCTTTTAATTGATTGAATTATTGTTTTATTTTAGGTAAATTATATTTTGAATTGTTAATTAGTCAAATTCTACATTTATCGTGTCCTAACCCAGTAAAGGCCCTGAGATATAAAAAATTTGATTGTAATTGTTTTTGAGTTTGAAGCCACAATTTGATAATAAATTTTATTTTATGTTTTACATTTTGATTATCCTTTCGTGTCATTAAAGCCTACCTGTTGATTATTGCAATATATTGTAGTAATCAACTACTAAATTAATTAACTGAAAATTCTCCCACGTTGGCGAAGCCAATTTTTGTGGTATTTACAATGCAATTATGTTTAATAAAAACGCTGCCCACAATAATGTATAAATTAAAATTAAAATGGAAGGATAACAAATCATAAATCTATTAAACTGACCCAACAATTAATTTATTCAATGCTCACAAATTTTAAATTTACAGATAAATATTCAATGTCCTTTTGCGACAATCATTAAGTACAAACAACTGTTTATTCTTAATCTCAGGGTCTTGATCTGGTCCTTTTAAATAAAGAATATTATTACTCGTTTTTAAAACAATCCAACTTCTGTGCCAATGCGCACTTGTGAATTTATTACAAATAAATATTTGCAATAGTCAAAAAAAAATACGAAATCTACGTTAACGTTTTTCAATCAATGAATTTTCAATTAAACTTACTGTTTTATTGGTACCTGGGCAGTCAATTTATATCTGGTTCCGGAACACTTTCACACACACTCTAATTTGTACAACAGGCATTAGTTTTGACAGAATCTAACACTTCACTTGATAATTTGGCAAATTAGCTGTAACTCGAACGCTGCTCTGCTCCGCAACAATTTTTTTCAATGCGATCACGGTACAACTCCTCCACGCTGATTTTGGTAAAGTTCAATCCGGACGAAAACGGCTATTGCTTTGCAATATTTACTTATGCAAAACTTTCGTGAATATTTCACTTTTATGCTGCTCTTTATGTTCTCCAATACTTTTAATAATGCATTAACAGAGTATAGTCTCTGCTCGAGTTTTAACTTTTGTTCCGTCCTAGACTGAATTCCAGCGCCAACTA
Source organism: Zhengitettix transpicula (assembly GCA_037074705.1). Taxonomy (NCBI): domain Eukaryota; kingdom Metazoa; phylum Arthropoda; class Insecta; order Orthoptera; family Tetrigidae; genus Zhengitettix; species Zhengitettix transpicula. The sequence goes on from CM073591.1 coordinate 203,523,822, forward strand.
ATAACTTGTACCTCCGTCTCAGTGCGCCATGTCTACAATACCTTACGCCTCGATTATTGACCATTCTTGTGTTTAATCTATGTGTTCGCCGATAAAAATTCGAGTTCAACAGTTCTCTTAATTATTTATTATTAATCACTCTTTTAATTACCACAATATGTATATATATATATATATATATATTAGCTGGATGCCCGGAGTTGCCCGTGTTCTTATTTATATAAAACCGAAACATTCTGATAAAAGTATATTATTATTAAGAATTTATTAATACATTCCAGAGGAGAGTAGCAAACATGTAATAAAGTCAGAGTTTTAGGGTTTCATAAAGTAATCATTATTGACCTTGTTTTTAATTCTTTCGCTAATTTTGAAGAGTTGTACTTGAGAAGAATGCATATTGTACACGTGAAAATGAAGACGTTTGTATCTTCTGTCTTATAGTGTTCTAGTAGCTATATTAATATGAATAATTTATGTACATCCTTCAAAAGCACATTATTAACCACTTTTTTGCTTCAAATTGCATCGCAGAATTAAAGAAACAAATCGGTAGAGAAATCTGTAAGGTTGATTTCACAAACGACACAGATAAAACTACAACAATTCGTTAGGTAGTATTTTTAGGGAGACAAATATGTTGTATACGTGAATTGTGATCTCTCCGTTCGTTGTGTGACAGAGGTGAATGTGTGGACAACGTGTCTGTCTGTACGCTTTGGTGATAACGGATGAAACAATCTCGTTGGAATGTTTTGAGTGGCGAAGTGATAAAACGAGCTTCATAACAGAGTTCTGGCTTTTCAGTCTGTTAAATAGCATCACCATTTACTAAATACTGATAGTTGTATGTCACAATTTCTTTTCCAAATTTTATACATAATTTTCATTTATTCATTTTTAAGGTCTCCATTTTTACCTATTTTCATAAATTGAGGAAGTAATATTTTTAGGTTGTTCGGGCAACTCAAATGCTTACTTCTATATAATTATTACAGAAAATTAAAGTCACATTTCAGTAAATAAATAAATGACATATGGAAAACAATTGCAACATTATTGTCTACCTATTAAAAACAGTTGGTTAACCTAGTATTATACATATATATATATATATATATGAAGTATTAAATTATTTGATAATATCTATGTTTAAATGGTTAATTAATAAACATTTTTTCTTTTTTCTTGTAGGTGAGTGCCTTTAGATTGGGAACAACAAACTTATTCTGGACTCTACCTAAGATATGTCCGTAAAGGTAATGGATAATATTTTATAATGCTAAAATTATCAAATTGTTAAATAAGATATCTCATTTTGAAATAAGGCAGTCAATTCTTTATGGGTGTTTGGGCAGATAGATGAGAAAGCGGAATTCATAATCGTAAAGGTAACGAAAAGTACATTCGAATTAAAATTCTCCTCACTGCAAACTGCTTCTTCTTGAAACATGGAGATTTTCGCTTCTCCGTGCCTAGACCAATTTAGGAGGCAGCTGGCCGACTTGTCCAATTGGGCTGTAGTTTTAAGGATCCCTCCCAATGATTTTCATAAAAGTGAAAGTGGGAATTATTAGTTTAACTACAACAAACGCAATTCGCTTCCGGCAGACGTCTCTAAAGTTAAGGGAAGGCGAAATGGGTGAATTATGGAAAGGAAATACGAAAGTGATCATGAATGCTTTGCCACTCTAACTTTGACACGGGAGAGCTATGTTTGAACACAACACTTGAAGTAAAAGTAAAGTAAGATTCAATGAATTGAAAGACGATGGAAACACTAAGAATGCCTGCACTGATCGAGTATCGGAGAGTGACGTTTTCGGTTTTTCAGAGTTTTTCACGCTGTTTCGAAGTGGGAATCCTATTGTAATTCAAAATATTACTGCCAAAATTAAAAACTCTTTGAATGTAATGTAGCCTTGCATTCCGACGCCAAAGGCTAGAAGCAAGGAGATACTACATTGGGTTTTAGATAACGTAAGTCAAACACTGGTCGCGACGACCATACGATCGAGTCGGCTTTCATAATTTACTAGAATTAAATAATTTTCCCAGAATATCATTACATTTCGTATTTTTATTCCTGCAAACAATGAGAGAAACTTAAATACTATTTATGAAGGAATGATTATTATAAATATTGACATAAAATAAATTATTTAACACTATCATATACATTCTCTAGTTTGAGAGAAATTATAAATATTTTTCTTATAAGTTTATGATTTAAAATTATTGTATTCTTAAAGTTACAAGAATTTAAAAAAAAATTTGATCACTATTGGAGCGCCTATAAATTTTATATTTCTTAAATCACAGATACAATTAATCTTGTATATATCAACTGCGATTGATTGATGAAGTGCAGCGTACAGTATCAATTTTACATAATGCAATCGGAACCTATTGACAGTAAGCGCTAAAGCGCAGGTATTTTCTGACAAACCTGAGCTGTCAGTTCGTGTTCTCGCTTGGAATCAATAATAATTCGGTCTGACGGGTCCAATTAAAATATATTACTACCCATTGTGTTCCATTGTGTATAACGTCTGCCTCACCTGAAACCTTGCAACTGTATCTTTTAGTGTTAAAGCAAGGTATTTATAATATTATAAAAAAATTACACCAATACGACTTTAAGTATTTGGAAAACGTAAAGTTTAAATCTGCGAGCTGCTGAATGGAGTTTTGCAAGTGTATCTGAAATGAGCAAAAGCTATTATCCGAACAGCCATTTTTTGTAGGTTAAAAATAATTGTGCCGAGACTCGAGCTGCTCCAGTTTGCTATCCCACAGGACATACACGTAGCTGAGTTCAGAACAATCATTATAAAGCATTTTTATGGGATAGACCATTTCGTTGCTCAAATCTCTCAATGTATAACATATTTGTTTTAGTGTTTATTGGTGCTAGAGTCCCGGATTTAATTGATCGTTAATGTCAATATTAAGTAAATATAAAAGTAAATATTACAACATGTTTGCGTCGAATATAATTTGTTGTAGTGAAACTGACAGAATGAGAAGTGTATAAACAAAATTACACACTTCGAATGGTAAACTGATAAATAACTACTTAATTAATGTCACTACCAATATTAGATACACAAAACGGTGTTTCGTATATTTATTCCGTAACTCCTTACCTTTTCAAACAAACGGGTTACCACGAAATCCGATCTAACCAATGGAAATAAATCTCTGACAACAGCAGCGTTTTTACGATTTTCAGAACGAATTCAAACAGCTGCATTACACATTTGATCTATGTGCGAAGGGATTTCGTGTCTGTGTGACAAATAATGATTGATAGAGGGGAAACTCAATAACTGCGTGTACCGAGATTTATGAGGCAAGTAGACAGCGCCGAAGATAATCACTCAGTATCAGTGTTGATAACGTTTGGTTTCGTCAAATATTGTCAGGATTAAGAACATTGGGAGTCAAAATATAGCATTTGATATATCGTATATTTCAAACAATAGAAACATTGATAAAAATAAGCAATTAATATGGATAGATAATATTCGGAAAAACTTATCAGCACATAATTTGCATATTGTGACGTATTAATTGCAAATACTCATGATGTTTGACATTATGTGACGTCATTTTCTACAGGGTGGGCGCCGCTAATGATAACATTGATAACATTATTATTAAAAAAGAAAAGTTTTAATTACAGTTATAAGAGATTCGTTCTCAAAAAAACATTAACACTTTTTTAGGTTTTTAGTTAATGAGACTATAATCCCAGGATTTCTGTGGGAAGAACAATTGGCAGTTGCTGTGGTATAAATCAATCATTGTATTTGAAAGTGTAGTGACACGGAATTACTTGAAACAGTTAATCAAATTATATTTCTCTGCTTTCGACCATAATCACTTCACTTTCTCACTTTTCTCCCTTGTTTGCTTCGATTCTACCCTAATTTAGGCGTGACTCAGTTAACATCCTCTTAGTTAGAACACGTGGCTTTAATTACTACCGCATCTAACATTCTCGATGAAATGAACATAGTCGTAATTAACTTTAATTACTTTAACATTCATTTTGAAAGCTCTATTAATATAAAAAGAATTTTTACGTGCGACACTTAAGATCAATCTACACGGAGCTCTGACTGCTCTCGACTTTCTTTCGTCACGCCGCAGCTAAGACTACTCGCCAAAAATGCCGTCTGACTGTCCCAAAAATTGAACAAACTCTGTATTTCCTATATTCAAATGAAAATATAAAACGTCATTTTTGAAAATCAATATTAAGATTAAATATCCAAATTCAGACAACATATGTGATGATGTAAATACTTCACAACGTTTCTGGAAACCTCGTTTTTCAACTGTAGTCTGCGGTTGTGTCACTCTAGGTTTTTTTTGGCACCTGAAGAAAGGAACAAGGTTTCCAGAAATTTTGTGCGGTATTTAAATCATCACTTCCTTTGTCTGTGTTTAGCTATATTATCTTATTATTTACAATATTATTTATACAAATAATTTGGGGCTACTTTCCAGTCATATAATATATTATAAGAATTGAGTTAATAGATTTAATTCTTTTAAAAGGTTATAAACTATATTAACTTCGTTGCGAGTGAGAAGAGGGAATCAAATAATAACGTTGTTTTCATTACGTAAACGTGTAGAAATGTATTTAAAAAATTTAATTTTTGAAGAATAATCAGACGTCAATTAATTAAATAAACCGTCGTATTTTTTAAAACAACAGGATCTTCACATTCATTTGGTTTTATCCTATCCTTTCTCACGAAATAGAATGAGGAACTCCTTCCATATTGTAATTAAATGAAAACGGATAGTAGAATAACGACAGATACTTGATTTTTTAAAATATGAGGTTTTATTGAATAAATAAAAAATCCTTTGACCTATTCATAGCTGATTATATTATTAAAATAAATTGAAAAGGACTGAGAAGTGTAATTAATTATATGAAACATCTGGTGGAAATATTTTAAAAGTTGCTACGGTAAATATAATATTTTTGAGATAATTATTTTTGTAATCTGTAGTACTGTAGCACATGACACATATTTACAATTAAATGAATTATTTGATTAGGTGTTAATAAATAATGTAACAGTAGATTATAACTTGAAATATAAATCTAAGATTTTTGACACTGCACGAAGTTTCTGTCCATATTCGATAATGGGAATAATGTAGCTTTGGTTTAATCAAAGAGTTTATTTCATATATCAACAACGTATTCACTGTTGTTATGTCAGTCATAATTTGTAATTATTTTTATATGGAAAATAACATCACGGATCTGTCTACGTAATCATTAACTTGGTATTTTTTGTGAAGTGTCTACTGTGGTCCGTCATACTGCGTCGTTCCTACTCTAAATCAGTAAAAAGTTAAAAATTTTACGCAAATTACGTTATATATTCCGTTTACAATTTTTTTAAAATCCTGAGTAGAGAATATTTTAATTAGAACGAATCTGGAAAGCTTTCGAAATGATTTGAAGTTACCCTGTTTGTTCGTATTTTGTTCATCGTCTATTTCAGTGTCGGGCTAGTAATTTCTTTGCGGAGGGTGTTAATTTCGGCTGCTGGAGCCATCCCAGAGACATCGAGAGTGGCAAAGGACGGTGGGCGTCCGTATCGATTGGAAGGGCCGGGCCCGTCGCGGCCCAATAACCCAGCCACGTATTCCCGTATCCGCTACAAAGGAGACCAGCCTGCAATAACCGCGATACTGCATATTGGAAAACACGCTTCCATTGTGCCTCAGCTCTTCAAGAATAACTTGTCATTCTCAGAGGAAGACTGCACATCGTCCGTATCCGGAATGCTCATCGCCGCTTTATGTAGCTTTTAAATTAACATTTGAATATTAATCTGGATATGAGGAAGATGTGCAGACTGTAGCAGTCGTCTAAACCGGAGCGGAGCTCTATCAGGGATCCACAGTCCTGTTTTGTCCCATCTCCATCTCTGCATATTAAAAAGAAGAACAGAGTTACGACAAAAATAATTTCATACAACAGCAATTTTAAATGAAAACCGTGTTCTTATTATTTATGATTTCTGTACGAAGATAAACTACGCAACTGTGGATAGTATAAAGATTCGGACTATTTGTTTTCTTTAACGGCTTACTAAAAACTTTTAATATATTACCTATTCGTTACTTCTTAACTATCTATATCACGGGTTCAAGTGAGCCCATTTGGGGTGGATGGATGTTTAAAAAAGGGTTTACAGTAAAAGTAATATATTTTTCAAACATTTAATAATAACAAAATGAATCTATTAGCCACTAAGGCATAACATGTAAATTTTAAAGTTGAAAGATGGCAAGAGGATTATTATTTTATAGGTAGTAAGTAAGAAAACCAATATCCTCCGCTTGTTAAGGTAACAATTTATTTAGGAGCTTTCGGCCCATCAACTGAAAACTGCATGTACAATTAATGTTAGATTAAACAAAACAACCATTATACAATTTAAAATGAAAAAAGTCCTACCGAAGCATACTTGCGTGGGTTATTTTGTACTCATTCATTAACTGATATAAACCCATGAAATGATGGAAGGAGTCCAAAAAACAAACGCAGGCAAGCCTGAGTTTGACTTATTTTCATTTTTAATTGTATAGCTATTGTTTTTGTTTGATATAACATTAATTGTACTTATGGTTTTACAGTTGATAATGTCCAATCGGACGAAAGACCCTCAATTAAATTGTTATTTTAATGAGTGGAGGATATTGGTTTACTTCGTACATGTAAATGTTATTAATTTTTTTGCTAAATGATTGCTTTAACATTGAAAATATCCCTACAAAATTAATATACCCGATGTTTTGAGCCTCCACAATGTGATACATAATAACAATTACAAAATATGAGGCCTAATATAATAAGTACGCTGTATATAAAAAAATTTCTCCATTAATGTTAAATGTCAATTATTTGTATTCTAATAATTACCAATTATAAATTGCATGGACTGAATTGAATGCTGGTTAAACCCGAAAAAAAAAGTTCCTATATTTGTAGAAATGTTTTAAAAGTAAATGTAATCATTGAACTTAACAATTAATTATATTTAGATGTTCTGACTTAGGGTTCGTAGTAATATCAATGAGGTATTGCAATTGTGACGTCTGAGTCTCCAATTATGAAAGGCTTCTATAGTGGATCAAATTTGGATGTATTCTAATTGACATATTAAATATTTAATATATTGCAATATACAAAGGGGACTACAAACAAATATGCCATCACGTTAGAGACAAATTATGTGGTAACATATTTTTAATTAAATGAAGAAAGGATGGAAATAAAAATACTTTTTAAAGAGATAACAAAAATTATTTATTTGGAAAATTTGGTCTTCGTTGATTTTACATTTTAAGTTAATGCTTCAGATTTTATGAGAATATTAATTTCAGAGCCACTTATCGGGCCTCTAATAAAGACAGTAAAAAATTTAATTTAAACTTACAATAACAAAAAACTATTACAAATCAGAAAAGTTATATAAATCTAGCATCGTTATAGAAATCTGGCGGTAAACGGTATTTACGTAAAGGTTTACAGAATAAAGTTTTTTTTACATTCCATTTAGTTTGAGCTGCTCTGGTTTGTGCACACGTGATTATTTTAATTTTTAAACAACCAAAATTTCACTAACAGACCATAGCACTGATTTTATTCTTTTCTCACTTTTGAACACTTTGGAACATGTTCGGCTCCTTTGTGCTTCGCTGAATTCGTGTTGTCACGCTCTATTTTTACTGTGGAGAATCTTTAATAAAAACTGATGTTATTCAGGGCATACTTTGCTGAATATGACAATCACATACACTATCTCGGACTACCATGGTCAGGTTCTCCCAAAAACACTCTGCTCCCTGAATATCTGATTGTTTTCTGACTACATACTGCTCGCTGACTGTCTTAAGTGTTTTACTGTCCACATTCTGCTCTCTGAATATCTGAGTGACTGTTCCGCTGACTCCAAAACACACTTTTTCTCTGTATAATTGAGTAACTGTTCACATTCTGCTCCTCAAACACACTCTCTTTCTCTTAATATCAAAGTGACTGTCGACGCTTTTTTTAGGGCAACAGGCTACATGAGGGTGATCCACGTTGGGAAACTCCCCTTTAATAGCATAGGAAGGGATTTGAAACGGGGGATGCGGAAGGGTAGAGGAAGGTAGCCAAGGGTTAACTAGGGCCCCCGGGCTATATTTCAAGGATCCTACCCGGCATTCGCCTAAAAGTAATGTAGGGAAAACCCCAGAAAAACCTTCATCAGGTAGGTCGGGCATTGGGTACTTGTCCCACGCCCTTCCGATAGCGGGAGAGGAGTTTGCTGTGGGGACGCAGCATTCCCTCCTCCGTGCCTCGACCAGTTTAGGAGGCAGCTGGCCGACTATTGCAATGGGAATAGCGGACAACTCTTACTGTATGCCCAAGGTCTGTGACCGCGGAACATACACCTCTCGAACACGCCCAGGTGGGAACCTTTGTTCAAAAACGGAGAGGAAAAGGCATCCTTTTATTATTATTATTATTTTTTAGGGCAACAGGCTACATGAGGGTAATTCACGTTGGGAAATCCCCTTTAATAGCATAGGAAGGGATTTGAAAGGGGGGATGCGGAAGGGTGGAAGAAGGTAGCCAAAGGTTACTAGGGCCCCCGGGCTATATTTTAAGGATCCTACCCGGCATTTGTCCAAAGAAATGCAGGGAAAACCCTAGAAAAACCTGCATCAGGTAGGTCGGGCATAAGGTAGCCCCTTCGTATCTCTCCTACAAGGTTCTGCCTGCGAATTTTTTATAAGAATACATAGTAACTGAATTGGAGATCAATATATCAACAATGGTGCAATGTTGCCATATAGGGTGTAATGAAACTCGATGGTAATATTTCAGAAATGTATTCCTCATATTTAGAGAAGAAAATAGTATATTCCAACATGGATGGATTCGGAAATGCATATTTACAGAGGTTTCCATACTTCCGTATCTGATCGGTTCAGCTGACTAATTGGAGCTCTCTGTTCACGTATCAGATGAAATATTAAAAGTGACTTTCTTTTGTTTGAATACGGGCAGCTGCTCACCTTCGCATTGACGATCAAACGTGCTCGCTGTAGTGCGTACTGTCTGACAGCCACAAACCGATCAGAAGTAACTTAGACATGACGGGTAATGATTTGCGAGTTCTAAGAAATATTCAGGTCAACCACCATTTTATTCGCAAAATGTTTCTTCATGTAACAATTTAACCAGAGTCTCGCATTTTACTCCAGATAACAAGACATGTCGTCATGCACTAACAACCACAGAAGTTCGGATTACTCTATAATTATGCAGTTCGGGGCGCATGTTGTACTAGACTATTTTTATTGCCTCAATATTCCTGAAAATTTTACCCTCGAGTTTTGTTACTATTTTTTACTAAATTCATATTGTTTAATAAACAGTTATAAGACTTTAGTAATATCGACAGGATTTAAATAACTAAAATGTCCTCAGATTTCACAATTTTTATTTAATAAATTTTACGTAAAAAGAACAATAAGAATAATCTGCTGACGCAGGTGGAAGGCCTTTGACGTTGGACATGTGTCCACAATATAATTTATGAGTGGACAGGTGATAATGGCCAATTAGGCCGAAAGGTCTTATTGTCCAAGTTACATACATTTTATAACATAAAAATTATGAAATATGAGGACGTTTTTGGTTATTAAAATCCTGTCATGTTGTTTATTAAAGTGTATTACGAATACTGTATGTGAATTTTGATTAGGCTTTTACCTGACATTGGCTATTTCTTTAAATTATAGATTTGTTTAGTGGCCGTAAAAAATGTTTTATTGTGATCTACAGATATGTAAAACAAACGTTGTGCTGTTCTGTTTCTTTAATTTTGTATGTTTTTGGCCCTTTTATCATTATCAAACTAATCAACAAACATTTTACATCAAATAAGCCTTTCTTATTGTATTATTTACCTCTCGTATTATTCAGCTTTGCACACCTGCTGTGGTGTAGTGGTCAGCGTCACCGACTCGCGTCACAGAGATCCCGGGTCCGAATCCTGACATGGATGTTTGTGATCGTCGTGGTCCATAAAATTGGGGTTAAGACTGAGTGAGAATCGACACACTAACCACGACACTCCAGCTGCAGTAGTAGCAAATCTCTCTATATATATAAAAAAAGAATGTCTGTCTGTCCCCTGTATCCTCCTAAACCATTCATCCGATTGAGCACCCCCGCGAAGGTTTCTGTCGGGTTTTCGAATCGTTAGGAAACTTCCAAGGGGTGAACGGGGGTGAAATGTTAAAACATGCTAAAACGGCCAATACTCGCATTGATTAATTACTTTTCGGGGTCTAGGTGATTAATAGTTTCTATCCAGATGTTTTTAGTGTGTAATTTCATCCCCTTAAAGCACCAATAAGGGAGGTGGTGGAAGAGCGTTACATAAAAATAACGCAAAACAACCGAGACTTGTTTCAAATCCAGGGTTATAGAACTAAAGGAGTTTAATTCTGACATTCACTATATCAGTTAAGGGATAGTTCAGCCCGTACGTGGGGAGGGGGGGGGGCGGAGGAATTTTGAAACATGTTAAAACGGTCGTTTTCACGATTGAATATTTAATTTTCGGGGTCGATGTGATTAATAGTTTATTCCTCAGATGTTTTAGAGCATAATATAAACCCCGTACAGCGCGGGAAGTCAGCACCACTAAGGGACGGGGTGGAGGGCCGTTACATACAATACGCGAAACAACCGAAATTGGTGTCAAATCATGGGTTATACTTGTCAACTAGTTTAATTCTGAAATTTACAATACTGGTAAAGATGTAGTTGAGCCCCTAGGTGTGAGGGTGGAAGGCAGCGATACAAATTTCCGTTTACTTAAATCCGTACACCAATTTGAACATTTTATACATATGTTACGACACCGTAAAAAGCACTGAGGAGTTAAGACACACCTAAGGCCTCTAGGGGTGGTGGTAGAATTTCAAAACATTCATAAACGGTCATTATTAGCGTCAAATAAATCTATTTCGGTTTCGCTTAATTTGTTAGTGTAATTCTAGGATTTTTAAGTGCTTAATTTCAACTCCAAAAGCCAAGGATGGAAGCACATTTACCGTACGGGTTGTTGTGGAAGGGGTTAACATAAAAAGTAATGCAGAAAAGGCCGTCATTAGTGCCCATTACGGGGGTATAGGAGTCGCTGAGTTTAATTCTGGCATTAATTTTGGTGATTGATATTTTTTATGTTCATCTTCGTGTAGGTGGATGTGGTTGTGAAAAGGATACCCGGAGTAAATTGCAGCCTCTTCAGTTACCGGGTATTTTTTTTAATTTTCTTAAGGTACCAGCAATATTTTGTCCCAATGTAGTTAAAGGTTGTATTATTTGACTCATTTAAGGTACCGGAAGTTTTTTAGACATTATTACGTTTGAAAATATTTTTCCTGTTTTAATTCGTCGTGATTGTTTAGACATTTATTTAATGTAGTAGGAGTATTCCCGAATACCGTCAGTCATAATAATGGTTTATTTGAAGTTAGATGCTTAGGGCTTAGGTCGGGGAGGTGAATATAAATGCGTAAATTATCAAAGAACGAAGGCTTTCCCGGTGTATTTGTTGAAGAAAAAGTTCTCGGGTTTCCACCCGGGTAACAGTCGAAACGTCGCGTTTGAATCGCATTGTTACCCAGGTGGAAATGCGTAAATGTTCGAAACACTGGCGTTCAGTGGAATCTATTCTTACTCTGGATGAATTTAGATAAATACCCGGGTAACCCCGGGCCACTTATCTAGTAGTAGTATAAAAACGTATCTCCTCTAAATGTAAAACTAACGTGTTTTTTTTGTTGCTAATATGACATCCTGTGTTTTTAGTAAGACAGTCGATACTTTCAAAAAACTAATAAAGAATGTATATTGTAACTGAAAGAGGACAAACATAATGGGAATTGATACGAAGTTAAAAAATTAATTCGTAAACCGATCACTCATTTATAAAGCACGCGGTACCAACGAAAGCATGGAAAGTGAAGCAACATCTGCCCGACCGTCAGGTTGCGATTCCCAATACATTTCATCATGGAAACAAAAAATACTTCAATTTATTGTCAGAGATTTTTCCTTGCTCTTTACTCGGTGCATAATATTTTATTTTGATACTATGCTTGTTATTCGAATTTTTTTCAATCGTTATTCGGAGTAACAGTATCATGGCTCTTTATAAATGGAGCTCTTCCTCCCAGATATTATTACAAACTCTTTTTCAGATACTTTATCCGTTAACTACCTCGTGGGTGTTTTTGTATCGCATTTAAACTGGTTTTGTAAAGCATTTAAACTTTAGATCAACAATGCCACTGAAAAACTATACGCTTTGAAGCTTCAAGCGCCGAGAAGAGTTAACGGTAAAACAAACCCGGGACAAATAAATAAAATAGACCTAAACCAGACTTTTAAAATTCTAATATAATTAGTACAGCAACATTTCTTCTGTATAATTTCTAATAACAAAATTAATGCAATCTTACGTATCATTAACAATTATAGTCCTTCAATAAAAAATTTTCAATAAATTTAAGACAAACAATTACTCTCAATCTTGGAAATATTTCTGTTACAGCAACACAAAAACACAAATTTACACAAATAGGTAATCCGTTATGATAGACTATTAGTCTTCTAAACATTATATTAAACAAATAAAATCTGTATTCTCTAATCTCGCTGATACTTTTGACTCATCATAACGACAATAAAATTATTAAATTGAGTTTAGCAACTAATTCCTAACCACAAAATTTTATAAACAAATACATATGAAAAATTTTATTCGAACACAAGGGTACAAATGCGACCAAATTCTTAACAGAATTTATAACCATACCATTACATCAAACATAACACAACACTGTAACAGATTTTTTAAAGATCTCATAACATTCATCTAACGACCTTCCGTCTGCAGACTTTTAAAGATCCTGCTGAAAGAATAAATCACGTTGTTTACCAATTGAATTGCAATAATTGTTCATCTATGTATATTGGCCATACAAATAGAGCAATCATCATAAGGAAACATAGACATAGTTTCTGAAATGCTACAAATGAATCATATTTTACATTCACGTCATTGATTTGTTAAGTAATATTAATAATCGTTTAATTCGTGATTCATAATTCATCCAATTGCTATATAGATTTCTACAAAATAGTATACTCTATTTTATCTACAATTCATTATCTTTGTATTTACAAGCCTGATGAGACACTGGAACCGAATAATTTAGTTCGAGTAATTAAAAAAATAATTTTAAATGTATTTATCGGTTATTTTATTTAAACCATGAATGTGTAAAAAAATAATTTAATATTGAATACAAAATTTTAATTTTAACCGTGTGAAAATTAGGGAGAAAAATATTTAAAGTCAGAATCAGTTTACACTATTATTTATGGCTGTATCACAAAGCTCTTTCATTCCAATATGTTATTATTACTGTTGCTAAATAATATCTTATTGAGTTCAATTCTAACGCATTACTCTGTTGACTAGCTTATTTTAAAATACAGCAGCCTTTATCGTAATATGTTGCAGAAAAGTTCATTAAGCCAATTAGCGCTTCGGGGGTGATAGCCACGGTTTCCGTTTCTTCGTTTTTGACCAAGAAACTGAGATTCAGAATTCTAATTTCTGGCTCCGGGTTGAATAATACATATTTTGCTACTGGAATATGTTCCAAATTTTTACATGAAATTAAATAATTCTGAAATTACAACCATTATGAAAGATTTTAAGAAAATTGATATTTTTCTAAATTAAGTGTAAATAAAAAAATAGGATAAAGACAGAATAATTTATATTTAGTACAAATAAATCGGTGAATTAAATCTCCAAATAATACCATTAATGGACTACAATATTTCAACCATACTTTTCGACCACATCAGGTACTATATTAATATATGAAATTAAGAAGAGACCAAAATTATATGTATGGAATAAATTAATCTATAGACTACAACAAATACTCTTAATGACATTTTTGATGATAAATTTTTTTATTCATATAAAGCATAGACTGCTCCTAGTTAAGGTGAGTTCGAAACTTGTACTCCATTTATTGCACTTTCATGATATGTGGTTCTGTAATTTAAATAATTAAATATAAATTAATCGGACTGTATTTGCTGATTTAAGATAAGATAAAAGATTTTTGGGGCATAGATCCAAATTATCTACAAATGTTACTCAATTTCTTCTACATTTTACGTGCTTATGTTAAATTAGGTCACAAATGGTCGGAAATAATTGCTATCATTGTAATTCGACGTCATTGGATAAAAAGTAGCAAAAATAATTGAATTATGGAAAAAAGCCAATAAAAGTATTTTTTTCGTCGGGGCTTTGCTATTTGACCCATTTAATTTTCTAGGAATTATCAGCGACTCCCGCCTTTTTCTTGTAGGGCCTGATTAATGTATTTTGTGCTCTCTTGCAACTCTTTTTTCGTTTATATAACATTTCCCCTACTGTCTTCCGACAATGCCACACGAACGGAATCTCGTTCAGCTATTGTGTCGCTCAACAACAAAAGGTTCTCAATATGAAAAGATTTAATCACAGAAACATTTCCTTTGTTACTTACAACATTATTATAACTGAATAGCTGAATTTTAAACCTATGATTGCCGGTTGTGAACTTAAAGTGATTCTTATTTAATAGCCATGATAGTATACGCTCATTATTAACAATAGTACTAAAGAGAACAAACATTTGCTCTGTTGTAATTAAAATAATTTGTTTAATTCCTGTTTTGAACAACTTTTACTCGTAGCCTGTTTTGGAGCCAGCGTTTCATTGCAAACTTCTGGGTTCCGGGTTTTATACATTCACTCACTGCGTGTACTGTTGTAATTTAGCTTGAATTCTACTTAATCAAGGAATCCTGCGAGAGGATTTTCAATGATTCAACCAAGCATGCGAGAGGATTCTCTCGCAGGTAACCTGCGGGGGATATTCTCTCGCAGGCAGAACCTTTTAGGACAGATACGAAGGGGCTGCCTTCGGGTATGCCTTTTCCTCTCCGTTTTTGAACTAAGGTTCCCACAAGCCGATGCACCTCGGCCTGTTTTGAGAGGTGTATGTTCCGGGGTCGCAGACCTTGGGCATACGGTAAGAGTTGTTCGCTATTCCCATTGGAATAGTCGGCCAGATGCCTCTTAAACTGGTCGAGGCACGGAGAAGGGAATGCTGCGTCCCCACAGCAAACACCTCTCCCGCTATCGGAAGGTCCCGACCTACCCGATGCAGGTTTTTCTAGGGCTTTCCCTGCATTTCTTTAGGCGAATGCCGGGTAGGATCCTTAAACCATAGCCCGGGGGCCCTAGTTAACCCTTGGCTACCTTCCTCTACCCTTCCGCATCCCCCCTTTTTAATCCCTTCCTATGCTATTAAAGGGGAGTTGCCCAATGTGGATCACCCTCATGTAGCCTGTTGCCCTAAAAAAAAAAGGGATTTCCTCCTTCCTCCTAAGGAAAGAAGCCTGCGAGAGGATTCTCTCGCAGGTAACCTGTGAGGGATTTTCTCTCGCAGGCAGAACCTTTTAGGAGAGATACGAAGGGGCTGCCTTTGGGTATGCCTTTTCCTCTCCGTTTTTGAACTAAGGTTCCCACAAGCCGAGGCACCTCGGCCTGTTTTGAGAGGTGTATGTTCCGGGGTCGCAGACCTTGGGCATACGGTAAGAGTTGTTCGCTATTCCCATTGGAATAGTCGGCCAGCTGCTTCCTAAACTGGTCGAGGCACGGAGAAGGGAATGCTGCGTCCCCACAACAAACTTCTCTCCCGCTATCGGAAGGGCGTGGGACTAGTACCCAATGACCGACCTACCTGATGCAGGTTTTTCTAGGGTTTTTCCTGCTATGTGGATTACCCTATACATAGCCTGGCTACACCCCCAAAAAAAGCCTGAATTCTATTTTGCTTATTTCCTTTACTCCCTGTGTATGTTGGCCATCTCCGGCCACTAGAGAATTTTACTGCTAGGTTTCAACAAGGTAATTCCGAAAAACAATATAAATATAGTCAGATACAGATCATCCAGAAATCTATAATTCTTAGTTGATTTATATAAAAGCAAATGAAAAATAATGTTTTTTCGTACTTCATAGTGCTAATTACATAATAATTGTGATATTATCTATATACCTTATTTCTGAAGCATAAAAATTAAAAATATCCGTCGTCAGGAAACATGTAAAAAGCAATGAGCCAAAACTATCATATTTTGAAAGTTAAGAATCAAGTTACTTGATAAATTTAATCATCAAGTTAAAAAATAATTTTAAAAAATTATAACAGCATTGATTGCTCTGTTAGAGAATATATTTAATAATGTAAAATTTATATATTAACTCTTTATGATGTCCCGGAGGGTATGTATGAATACATTCAAGAAATGATGAATGTATTTAAATTATTCGTTCCCCAAATCTGTGTATCGTAAGACGTTAGATTTGTCGCTATAGATAATAAAATTAATAACTGTTAATAAAAATTACATAAAATTAAATTAAATTATATGTTTTCATTATAGGAATATTACACAAATTATTTATAATAATGAAGTTGATAATGACATTACCAACAGTGTCCTAGACCAAATAAACGGTTTAAATAACCGTTTAGAATAAATGAAGGAAGCCTACATTCGAACCTCAGACATAAAGGGCCATCAAATATTTTTAATCAAAGATAAGGATGGACCGAACCGGTTTGCATTGAGTCCTAAAGTTAGGCAAGGATTGTGGCATAGTGAATCAAAAATATTTTTTTCTAACATTGACCTATCCCAATTTCAACTCCAGTTCTAGATTCTATAAAACATTTTTATACATTCACGTTGTCCAATTAGTTACCTGTTAAGTCATATTCTGTATCCGCAGTAATTGATAGTTATTTGGATAATATACAATAATAATATTAATTAGGATGATTGAAAAGGTGTTACTCAAAACAGGCTCTAAACATTAGTATAAGGGTGATATATATAATTGTTAATATTTGTAAACTGACAATAATCATCATTTTAATTTAATAATTTTTTATGAAACAAATGTCGAGGAATATGTATAACAATCATAAATAATTTTTTGTTATTCTAGTATAAAACTACCCTTTATTGTAATTTCAAATTCGTATTCCTCTGGACCACACCTTAACGGAGAAGTTCGAATGTTAATAAATATATATTTTATCACAGAGCAATAATAGCCGCTCTAATATTATGATTATTCGAAACCAAGGGTTCGGAAGAAATAGTTCGTATGCATATCTCTTATGAGAGAATACACTTGTTTTGTTATGGCTAGTGTCTGAGATAAGTTGCAGTCAACAATCGTATTACTATTGAATTAACAAAAAATTTAATTTCCAGCCACAATTATTTAAAATCAAATTAAAATGATAATTCTATTCTTATGTTCGTATCCCAACAAACCACAAGACTTAAAACCAAAAGTATTACTCAGGTTTCCCAGCAATTCCAGAATCTTTAACAAAATTGTTTAAAAATTTCAACACCCGCCCGCCCCCGCAACTGGGTGTTAAATGGAAAGTTGTATATCATAATTCAACTCAGTGACAACCCCGGATTCCACTCCAATGTCCATTGTTTTTGCGTATTTTATGTATTGCCACTCCACCCCCACCCTTAAGGATGTTCCCCTCTCGAGACCGAAAGTGTTGAAATTATACACGGATAACATGTAAAGAAATTATACGAAGTATCATTGATACCAAAAATTCTTATCCGATAATAGACCGTTTAACATGTTTGAAAATTTCTACCCGCGCCCACCTCCGCCTAACCACTCCCACTCTTGACCACCACAAAGTGTTTCCCAGTTTGTCATAAATAAACTCAGCAACATTGATAACCACGATTTGACTCCAATTTCGCTTGTTTTGCGTAATTTTTATGTATCGCTCCTCCACCTCACCCATAAGCTTAGTCCCCTTTCCATACCGAAAGGGGTTAAAATTATACACAAACATCATCAAATACCATCAATCCAATTAACCCTGAGAAATTTATTCAACGCAAATATTGGTCGTTTTTGAATGCTGCAAAATTTCCACTTCCGACCATCCTCGCCCCTAGAGGTTAAATGGCAAGTTGAATGTCATAAGTAAACTCAGCGACATCCATAACTCTGGATTTGACTCCAATCTCGGTTTTATTCACGTTATTTTCTTGCAACGCCTTTCAACCCCCACCCCTAAGCGTTCTCCCCTCCTATGCCATAAGGAGTTGTAATTATGCACCCATAAAATCAATAGAAACACTATCAATCTCTTTGACCCCGAAAAATATTTATCAGACTAAAATATTGGCCGTTATAGAATGTTTGAAAATTTCCAAGCATTTAAAAGCTCAAAAACCTTTGGTTTGATATCATTATTCCATTATTATTGAAGCTAAATTTAGCATTTCTGAACATTTAGGATACTTCTTGAAAATAAAAACTAAGAAAGTCAAACCAGTTTTTGAATTGGAAAACTGTGTGAGTAATGTAATGTATTTTCTTTCGTATGCAATAATTATCGTGCCGAATGCGTTATTCTTGTTGAATACAGGAAGGGAACTTATTTCTTTCTGTCTAGGAGTATATCTGTTCATTTTGTTTCGTGTAAGATGATTTCAAATACTCCTTTGTGGTTAAAACGGAAGTATTGTAAGGGAAAGGTGATATACATATGTAACTTCGAGTATTTACATAGCAGGATGAATATTTTGTATTACGAATCCCACAAGTGACCTGTAAGTGGTCAAATACAGGGCTGTATTTTTTTGTGTGTGCATGTGTTAGTAAACAAGACTGTAATTATTTTACTAAGATTAATTATTAACGTATATTGTATAAGTAAACAACAACGTTGGATTTTCACAGAGAAACTGCTCGCTTCGGTCCCCCTAACGTTGAATACCATCGTAAAAGAGACAAGAACACCTCTCGCAGATGGCACAGCGCAAAAATTCACGGACCAGTACATTTGCCTACGATCCGAACGTCTACCATTCTGATATCAATAAACACGTTTAGAGCCGCACATAAATGTCTGCCATATTATTTTATTGTGGGCAATCATAGTCTTATTGCTGATACGTGGCAATAGTACCGGGGAAAATTTTGAAGCAATGGGCCACGACGTATAATTTGGCACTGTATCTCTAATTTCCTGAAGGCACGAGATGATAGACATATCGTCCTATGGCAGTACGGGATCGATGAGTATCATCTCGTGTAGAGATTGGCGATCTGATCGAGAATTGATTCAAAGAGCCATTTCCCTCTTCCGAGTGAGCGAAATCTGACTCGGTAGAAAAAGGCGGTAGGTCTTCTGATCGCAACTGAATCACAGAGCTAAAGAGCGGTGCAACCGCTCGCTCTCTTCTGATCCCAACTGAATCACTCTGTTAAAGAGCGGACAAACCGCTCGCGTACCCCCACTCCAAAAGAACTAGGACTTTTGATCCCATCTGAATTACTCAGTTAAAGAGCGAACCAACCGCTCGCGTACCCCCACCCCCAATAGAGCTGGCTCACTGTGAGAACGTTACAGCCTCTCTCACTCATAGCACCCCAAAAGAGCTGGTTCTTCTGATCCCTACTGAATCACTCGAAGTGAATCGGTTGAGTCAATAAGTCTTTACCATTAAATATTTAATTACAAAGAATTAAAATAATTGAAATTTTGCCCTTAAACAATTTTAAAATTATTGACCCTTTCTTTGTGGGTAAATTATCGTCAGGAATTTATTTTGGCAAAATTAAATTTATTAATTTAGGAACAAAATCTAGTAACAGAAAGTTAATATAATTTTGTCTTAACTGATTTTTGTACAAATCCTTTTTGTAATCATCCTATTGCTCGTAAATGTTATCCACGTCTTCTCGCTAGAAGTTGTCCTATACTTTCCTCTATATCCCCTAAAGGTCACTTCACTCTTTCTTCATAAAATAAACACTATTCTCTTCTTTCTTTAACATTAATAATTCACTTCACTTTCGTATAATCTCGGCGAAGAATTCGGATCCTTAATTACTAAAATTTATCGTATTATTAATGCAAGAAAAAGACGCATGAAAAATATCAGTACAAAAAAATATTGAGAGTAAATAAAAATTCAGCGAGATAAAACCAGTTAATTTTTTTAAAAAATTGCTAAGTTTTAAGGCTGAGGAGGCAGTCTACGACGTTGCCGCATTTCATTTCATTTCAACGAAATTAATTTTGATGGAAAATTATTTCTAGAACTGTGATCCTATATTAAGGTAAACGACAAAGAAATTTTTCTGGACAAAGCAATGTTAAAACTACAGTTGAAAGAACATAATGAGAGTTTTTAAATCCCATTTCAGTTTGCCGTCTAACTTTCTAAGTGGAAAAGTACTTTTTTCTTCAACTGGCTTCTGTAAATTAATGTAATAATTTTATTCAGGGGAATAGAAAGTGAAATATATGTGTATATATGAATGTTGCTTATATATAATTGATATATATTTTTAAAAAGTTACAAAAACGCTCAAAATATTTGTTCCTCTTTACAGTTAAACCCGAATCCAATAATACCTATTCCAAAGCACTTAATTGTAAAAATAAATTTCGCATAGTCATTTGTTTTATTTTTATAATTATTTATTTATTAATAAATACTAAAATCTGTGAATCGGAAACGGTGATCGGACTAATATATTTCGAAGGAGTGAGTGGTTTAGCGATGCGAACATCTCTAATCACGTGCCAACACAAATGTGACGCTAAGATGCATTGCATGTGTCTATTAATACAGGTTTTCACGGACTCGTACCGATCTGTCGCTTAAAATACTTATGTTCGTGAACGTACAGAGTGCGTGGGAATATGTGTTTTCAGAGGCATTGTTGGACAATACTGATGGACGGATACGAAGTAGAAAATGTAACATTCAGTCGGCCTAGAGTCATACTGGATGGAGTCCTTTACGATTTCCGGTGTTAAGTATTCAGGGTAGACTCACCAACAACCAATTCGCAAGGAATGTTGTGGAAGCAGATGTACTCCTTTAGAACGCTCATAACGCTTTTGTTCCAGCAATATATTGCTCGACTTCATATAGCGAGGAATGATCTAGCTGTACTCAATACAGCTTCTTTTATCGACGGTCTGCTGGCTAGACAGCCTTTTGAAAATGATAGGTCGCTCGATAACAAGCAGATAGGCTTGTCAAGAGTTTCAAGACTCCCTACTTAATTGCCGCGACGTGTAGCAACTCTCATTATCTCTCTTGCAGGCTGTGCTCTAGAACGTTATTTAATCAGCTGTCAGTATTAGTAGAAACTAAACAAATTGTCCACCCTCTCACGATTCCTTCTTGATGCTCCTGGTTTCCAAATTGGTATGATGTAAAAAATTTGCATGCTATTTTACGAAACTGAAAAACACTTATTACAAATTATTCATGTCCGATACCTACTCATAAGTTTATACACACTCTGTATTTTGAAGATAAATAACATAGATTTATCGAATATTTTTAATAAAACTGGGTCATACAACAACAATGCCATCAATCAAATACCTAAGTTTCAATAATATTAAACACAATTATATGCAATATTTTTTAATTTGTTTTCCATTTTATAGTTATAATATTAAATTCAGGATTATAAAATTTATTATTACCCGATTACATTTTTATTTGCGCTGGAGTTCATTTCTCTTATTCTTCACAACAAATTATTATGTTTAAAATTAAATATTTCCTTATAATTCATAAATTAATAGAATGATTTATGGTCAGTTAAGTCAGAAAAATTTATTAAATGAGTTGATTTATGAAAAATATATTTAAAATTTACTGAAATACATTTATAATTAAATATTTTAGTAATCGTAGACCACACGACGTTTCATCCCGATAAACACAAATATCATCATCCGGTGTTGAATTTTTTTTATTCATGAGGAAAAATTTAGTTGTCTAAAACTTCCACACATAATTAAAAGTAATGAACATTATATAATGTAATGAAAAAAAATCAAAAGAAAATTACTAATTTAAGAACCAGAATAACAGTTTATTTCAGAACAATGGTAGTAAGTATAATGAGAATAATTTCTAAGCAATACTTATGTCGCTGTGTTTGAAATTTGAAGAACAAAAATTTGATTTGTGTTCTTTTATTCTAGTAAACGAAGACCTTTAAGTCTGGCCAAGGTAGTTGGTACAATTTTTGCAACTAATTTTATAAACAAGCGTTGATCAAATGTTTTGATCGTATCTTTATAGCCTTTTATGAATGTTAGTAAAGGATTTGCAGATGTATAAATTATAGATATACCATATTATTAAATCTATAATCGTTTAACGAACCTCAATATACAAGTAATATAGCGCATTTTTGGACCCACAAAGCTCAGAAACCATCACCTTCAATTTCTTTCTAGTTAACATTTATTTGACTTTATATCACTTGGAATAGCAGAACATGTAATTAATACCTTGTAAACACAGGTTAGTATTCCAACAAATTGCTCACGAAGCTTGTCAGTCGTGCAGATCAATTTAGCATCTCGGTTAGTAACAAGTGACCTTTAGAATGTGGTGTGGAATAAAACTGAATTAATCAATAATTTAATTTATCAGAGATTTATACTTGAAAAAATGTGATATAGAAGAAAATAAACAAATATTTTTTATGAATTATTCCCTTTATTACATTTAAAAAATCTTCTAATTTCAGATGAAGTATAATCGAATTGTAAAACGAGATAATTTTAGGTAAATAGAAAAAACTGAGTTTTTAAAGATAATATAATTTTACAACTTTCACCAGTATTTCTAATTGTATTTTAATTATGTTAACACTGATGTTGTTCATGTCGTAGAATTGTAATCTATTTTATTTTGTTCTCTAAAATAAATTATTATACGAAAGGAATGGAGTTTATTGAGTTACAATGAAGGCACGTTTAATCTCATGAAAATCTCCTTTTCCTGGAACCGTGGATGGTTAGCACCCAAGATTTCTTACTTTAATCTTCTACGACGTTCAGGTCAGCGATTGAGCAAGCCGTCCATCTTCTAACGCCTGTGCAATATTGTGAGCTGCGAGTTCAGCCATGAAATATTTCATACGGCCGACAATTTCCTCCGCATTTTCTCCAGACTGTAGTATAAATAAAACAAAAACTCTCTGCATTTGATGCCCCTCTCCTCAGAATAATTTAACATCTATTTTTACTACAGATTCTGAAGATGAAGTATTAAAAGTCAATCATTCAAAGTTTCAACACGGTGGATCAATCTGTACAAAATATTAGCTTTTAACGACAAAGTCTGACTTAATATTTTACCAATTCATGTCCTACTTACCTGCCTTTCATTGTTTTACTAGGTAACATTTTCCCAGTTATGTCTTTAATAAAGCGTTGTAATAATTTTTTTGGGTTAAATAATACATTTTTGAGAAGTTTTTATGCATTTATCTGCATTTATTAAATTGTCACAATAGAGTAAACATGAGCTATTTATTTCGAATACATTTCAATTAGAGTCTTCAAATACAGAGAGTTTCTATTAAAGTAATGATTAAAGTTGATTATTGAATGACTACACGCATTTATACATTCATGAACACACACACTAGTCAGAAATAACTTGATATGCTCAGTCCTAGTCACAAACCCTAGATGCAAACCCGCAAAACAAGTTTGCACCCCGCATTTCCTTCATATTAGTTGTAAAAGTTGTGTATTGACAGCATGTTTTTGGTATTAAATTATTTTAGAGAACAAAATAAAATAGATTACATAATTCAATATTGAAGTTAATATGGCAATTATAATTTAATAACTAAATAGAGAAAGGGTCGATTTGAGAGAAAAAAAAATGCTAACATAGTCCTTGTATATTCGTTTTAGAAGAAATATTTATCAAAAAATAATACAACTAACAAAAATATATTAGCACAAAACTTATGGACTTAATGTTAAAATTAAACAGTGTTCGCTATGATTGATGATATATATATATATATATATACATTCACTTCAAAGTTTGACGAATGTTTCGTGTTCAGTCCTTTCATTCATATGGAGTTTAGGGTCGGGTGAAATGCATTTTTCTCTATTTCAGCACTACGCTAGAGCTTGTCAACCGACGCAATATGCGGAACTAGACTTGGCTTCAGTCCAATGCGGCCCTGGGCTGAGCGCTGCCTTCTAAATATGGTTTCACAAGCAAAAGCTCCGTGCATTTAAATTACCATGGAGTGCAGACAATGTCTTCCACTTTTCCAACTGTTGGAAAAGTGCTTCGTAACGCACCAATAAATCTTCAAATTAATATGTCAATATCGTTACGCCACTTAAAGACCTTTATTTTTAAGTTTCTAATTAGTTATGTTACTTTTGCGAAATAATTATTTGATAGAATTCCGTATTAACATAATTTATCCTGTTTAGGAGCGATATTTATATAAATTAGTTCACTAACACATTTATTTTTATTAGAATACCGATTTGGTAACACTATCTGCGTTTAGTGGTCGGTAATCGTTTTGAAAAATCCTTTGAATGATACTCTTTCTATAAACTGTGACCATTTCTTGAAATATGAAAATATCGTTCTTCCCAAAAATCTTATAACATATGTTAAACTTATACCATATGTTATTAATGAGTGTTAATAATCGAAGTCACTGCACTAAGAAATTATTTTAACAGCATAGATAACTCAGCTTAATTTTCTTTAAATCATTAAAGTAATTTTTTAAATTTAATTATAAGTAGTTTGAACTATGGATTACATAACATTTTGCATTTTTTATTCTATTAGTATAGAGTAAATTATCACTTTTATTTGGTTGCATAAAATATGTTTATCACAATTATTTTATACGGCATTTCCTTAAAACTAATGTAATAAATTATTAAATGTATTATTGGCCAATTTTCTTAAACCTCATGTTTATTATTGATTACTATGTTTGTCAGTCCGTATACCCTGCTAAAATGAAGCGATTGGTTTTTTACAAGTCATTCATGTAAATGAGACAGAGGAACGGTCCCAGAATAGAACCCCGTGGAAACCGCATCTTTATGATCCCTTCCCAGAATGAAAAAAATTACCAGTTTTAGCAGCTTTCAATTACTAGCATGTTTCTTGATGCTTAAGTAGAAAATGAAGCAGGAATCTGAAGTTTATATAATCTTATAATATTTCAGAAATTTTTCCAGAAACAACCTTCAACGCAATAAAATTCTTTGGAAAGATAACCAAAAAAATGGATAAGATTTTCTAATTAGTGATATAAAAGTAATATGAACGAGAGAAAAAATGGTCTTTTCTGTTGAATACTCTTTACTGAAGCCAAATTTGTAATTAGAGAGGAAGTATTTTAATCGAAAGTTGTAAACAACTTTCTCTGAGTTTTATATACAACTTAAGGTAACAAAATAAATTATAATTAATTCTTGAACAGTAAATTATGCGAATTAAAATTATGATCATTCTTCTTTTAACTACAAAAGTAAAACTATGATTCACGGTGGTTTAAAGATTTCAACAAGCAGTTTTTGTAGTTTCATGAAACTTATACTTTTATACAACTACGTTTGATTACTTCTCGTATTACTATTCCCTATCGTCCACCTTTCTTATACCTTGAAATATCGTCTGCACATATTATATTTAATTCTGCTAAATATGTTATTTCAACAAATGAATATGTCGGCGTCACTTTTCACTTATATTTAAATATCCGTAATATAATAAAACCACCCGAATTATTAGTGAACTTTAAATACCCGTAGAGGTGACGTGTTTAGAAAATATAAAGTTAAATGGATCGTCAGAGAGCTATTGTGTATAAGTAGGCACCATGCCTATATCTTGCATTTAAATAATTTTTTGTCAACATTTCTGTAAATGAAATCCTAATTTCTAAATAAATATGATAAATCTATCTGTTGAGGCAAAAGGACGGGATTGTTTCATTTTTCCAACAACAATCCTTCATTCGTTTTACCAAACATATCTAACTGGTGTATAATTTCCAAATGAAGACTGTCGATGAAGTAGAAGTCATGGTATGTTAAATGAACGTGGGGGAACTGAGTTACTCTAAGCACTTTCACTTTAACCCACTTCACTTGTGTAAAGCACACACCAGCTCCTTATAAAATACACATTAAACTTTAACAAGTCTATTTACATGCTGTAAGTTAAGACAGCTACCCCTTTAGGGCTCAACTCTCGTCTATAGCTATATAAGTCTCTTACAGCTCTTATGCTGCTATGAATTAATGTTTGCACTGAAAGGGAACAAAATTTCCTCTTTTCTGAGCTCATGTTTGCGGATATGGCCGGAAACTCTTATGTGCTAACGGTACCTTATTTAAATATGGTTTATGTATACATTATATTACAAGCTGCAGTGCTTGAGACATGTACAGTTGAACTTTAAAATATTTATAAAATAGTACGGGGATAGATTGACTTTTTAAAATTTTTATTTTCGTAGACTTATTCTTCCACACAACTTTACTATATTACACTTTCTATTAAAATTTAAAAACGCATTTGAATATATAATAAATTTGTCTTGGAGAAATAATGCAATTAACACTGTTTTTAAATGCGTAAAGACATAATGAGAAGGAATTTACTATCTCATTTACCATGTGCAAATAAGAATGTTTTATAAATCACACTAACATGAAATAAAATTAACCAATTAAAGCCAGAAAAGAAGTTTTTCTTCAGAGAACAAAATAAATACATGCTACCGAAGATTATATTGACAGATTTTTGGACTTCAGTCATGTAATATCGTGGTACAAGAGCGAATTTTCTAGTTCGGTCACTTTCCTCGGTCACCTGCAATCTATAAAAGAAAGAGTTTAATTAAACGATTTTTTGCACAGTGTTGAGATTGTAAATCAGTAGTTTAGGTAGTTAAAAGGAAAGAAAAAATTAGGAATTGCGACGAGTGACGACCATTAATATTTATCCAGATGTTTTAGACATATATAATTACTGAATAATATGTGTTTATGATAAGTTTAACGTAAGATCCAAATATTATTGTGTGCCGCAATGTCCTCGTGGAAAATCTAGTTTTATTTTCGGAGAATCGTCTTTTGTTTTCATCTTTAATTGTCGTTAACAACTTGCGAATAAGTTGATTTGGCTGAATATTAAAATTATCAATCTTTTAGTCAGTAATAAATTTTGATATTAAAATTATAAACACAACGTTATGTTCTGATTGGGAAATCTTAGGTGTTTGATTATTACAATTATCGAAACAAATAAATTGAGGAAAAAAGTCTTACATAATTGTATTTTTAAAAATTATCATTTTTTAATTTATTACTGACTAAAAGATACTTTTTTATTTAATTTAAATAGAAATCAGTTATAATTGTCTGAATATTGGTTACTTTTAGGGGTAATGTTTTCAATATTTATTAACAATATAGATCAAACTAAATTTAAATTAAACATCTCAGAAACATTAGTAAGTCCTGCACTTTATATAATTAATTTATTCTTTCCAGCAAGTAGGATTTGAAGATAATTAGTAAATATAGTTACAGGTCTGTTATAATAAAACGATAACAAGGAATATTAATTAATTCTATTCCTAATATTTTTGTCATTTGGTTATTTAGAATAAAAATGAAAATTAGTTTTACCAATACGAGCATAACCTCAAAGCGAACGAAAAATACTCTTCCAACTGTTGTCTGTTTCCGATATTGCAAATCAGTATCAAACACATAATCTCCTCTTCTAGTAAAGAAAAAATAATCAATGAGGATCTTAACTCCAGGAGGAAAAACATGTTTTCATTCTCAAAAGTTTTTATATTCAAGAGACGCTAGAAATCTTTCGAAGTCAAAAAGTGTATTTCATTGTATCATCTGCAATTTTTTAAAAAAATATAAACCTATTTATTTTTCCTGATAATTTTTATTTTGCATCTCGATGGCTTTTTCGTATTTGTAATTTATATCAGCCTTATTTTTAATTAGTCTTGCGTCAACTCTAAGGTTTTATATACATACAAACATTTCAAAAGAAAAAATACTTGAATAATATATTTAATAAAAAATATGTAATTAAATTCTTCTCAAAAAAGATAAGATTTATTTTCAAGGGAATTAATAATGTTCAGTCTGAAAAGGAACTACTCAAGACAATTTTTCCACAACCTTGTTGGTCTGGCTGAAGTCAAATATACCCTACAATATCGTGGAATTAACTTGGAGCTCAACTTGCTAGGTGGAAGTTCCAAGAATACCTCTCGTGAGGTAATTGATTACATTACGGCCAACTCGAGAATTATTCTGTGTTGCGAGGTTCTTAGCTTACGTTCATTATCCTTGACTGTATTCGGTGACCCCGTAGCTCTGTTATTGTCAAATTAGGTCTACTTGTATTAGGATGTAAATTAATACAATTCTTTTATTCAGAAATTAAATTGATAGGGGTCATCGCGGCAATAATATAAGAACTTGTAATTTAATCGCGCAGATGAAAATGTTCATTTAATATCATCATAAATATTTTGTGTTTAGAACAAATTAATCAATAATTACCTTTAATGGTTAAAATGTTTTTCGTTTCATTGTAGATTAAAATATGTAAATATATAAATTATTTATAAAAAAGTAATACTTTTTTCCGATACGATTCAAATGTGGGTCTGTTAAAATATCGATCCTCAATTTCTCACGTTGAAGCCAAAGAAGTATTGTAAACGTACTTCGGTAGAAGGGTATTTAACTGATTGTCAAGAATAATAGTTCGTTCCTAATTATTATTAGTTAGGGTCTTTCTAAAGTTCTGGATTTCATTCAATTATGAAAAAGAAAGATAGCCAATAAAAAAAAAGGGTAATATAAATACCACACAACGTTTCTGGGATCCTTGTTCTTAGCCTAGAGAAACACAAATGCACTTGTCATCGCTTTTCAGTGTTGTCAACTGACAAGGCCTGCTGTGTTTCTCTAGGCTCTTCTTAGCATCTGAATAAAAGAACAAGGATCCCAGAAACGTTGTGTGGTATTTATATTACCCTTTTTGTCTGAATTGGCTATCTTTCTTATTCAATATTTTTAATCGGACGTAATTTTTTTCATTTTAATTCAAATATCATCAAGAAAAATAAAAATAACCTTTATACCATATTAAAATTGGAGGTCTGTACCGGTGAATGTCATGTATAAATTTTCACAGGGTTCCAACAGGGTTGTGAAATTTCTCAGTGACTATTCACAGCTTAAAAAAATTTGCTATGTTCTCAGTGGTTCTGTTATATAAATAAACTTTTTTTTCTCTCAAAGAACGATTTGCTCAAAATTTGACTTACAACAATTAACAAAGTTTTCGTTTACGTTAATTCGATTATGTAATTTATGAACTTTTCTAGGTGAAACTGGAAGGTGTCGAGCTGTATTTTTTAGCCAATTGTCTCTTAACTAACCGTTATGTCTATATACTACTTTATTTATTGCCTAGCCATCATCTAGTAATATTTATCTAAACTAATATTTTCACCAAGTAATGACGGTCTAGATAAAATGATCCTTGACAGATACAGTGATTTTATATTCACAATCAATATCGAATATTACCTTTAATTTAACTTCTTCGAGTGGAATACTTTTAATGTAAATAACCCCTTCATTCGTCTATCGATCACAAAATCATCTCTCCGGAAATCATACTTTTCCTTAAAAACCCATAGTGAAAAAAGTTATTTTCTACCTGTTTCAGAAATTTCATATTCTCCAAAGCTAAGACCGCAGAATTTTTATTTCTTTACTAACTTTATTTACAAAAACCTTATTTCTTTTCTTTTTGGAATTGTCACCTATTATATCTTCCTTACAGACGGGGTAAAAGCTTTATAAACAAGGAATTTAACGTATAATGTTTGAAGAAAAACTAATAGGCTTTAATTCGAAGTAGAGGTAGACTTCTTTCGTAACTCAAGAAGAAGTTATGCAAGCTAATATCAATAAAAAGCTTTGAACCACTTAACTAATCTCAATTGAAATTCCCGCTGTTTATTTAGCTACTTTATTTCTCTTTTTGTTAACTTTCTTGCCTTTCTCTCACATCTACCCAGTTCGGTGTATGCGCTTTTCTCTGCTGCTTCTGTATTACTATCTGTATTGCTGCATTTTCTGCCTTACTGGCAACAATATTTACTGAAAACATTTAAAGGATTTAGCGACAATCGATAAAATACAAAATTATGCATCCCAAACAGAATCATACTAATTTGATAGTGTTTACGTTTCTTTCATTGTACCTATAATGTTTAAAAAATAAGCACAGCCTATGCCACACCCCAAATATATATTTTTTGACACGAAATATCGATGCATAATCTAAGAGTTAACTACCCCCTCCAATTTTAAATTGGTTGAGGGATAAAGAATTTATAAATTTGTGCCAACGTTATTTAGAAAATCATGCAGGATTCCTAAGAGGATTCCACGGGAATACATTATTGGCGTTTTATTTTACTTGATTATTTAAACCACGACATGAACTGTTTAAATTATTGTCTTCTCCCTTAATCTGAAATTACGATTGTGTATATGAAACGATAGTTTCAACTGAACATTAATCCAAACGTTAATTCATAAGCTTTCTATCAATTGGAGATATGTTATTCTTTCCAAAATATTTTTGCAATTATTAAACAAAAAGTAAAGCAGTTAGTTGAAAGGCGGAGGTCGTTGTATGGATAGGGTGGATGGACTCAAAGGTGGCCTGCGTCCATTTTGTGACAAAAGGAAGACGATACAATGGACCGGCTAACAAGAAGAGGTTAGAAAGGGTGACTGACACCTTCGAGTGAAGGTATTAGGCATAAAAATTTGAAACCCGGAAACATCTGTTTTCCAGACGGGGACACCAAACATTCATACATCTGTGAGAATTCCGTCTACCGGGAAATACAACGGATTTCATTGTCTGCCATCTTGGCTGCGACCAACCAATGAAATTCAAACAAAATTAACAGCGGTTCGGTAACTTGGAAATTTCTGTGTCTCATGAGTCAGTCGGTTGGAAGTACTAGTAAAGGTCAGTCGGTGACCAGGCACAGTCAAGGGAGTCGGGTCTAGCTCACGATCTGTGCAGTTAATGATTCTTTGCTCAGTTGAGACAACTTATGTCCGACGCTGACCATTGATGTTCTCGACAGTCTCATCAGAAGTACACGACGCCACCATTTGATAAATTCATTTCAATTTGCCATTCATTTTGTGGTTCACCCCGCGTAGTTCATAGTAACCCTGAGAGAAAGTTGTTATAATTATTTGGTTGTTTCCTTTTTTATATTAAACTCATTTTTAAATTATTTTGTTTTGTCATTTAAATATATTTTAAATTAATTAAATCCTCTTCTATGCATCAAAAAGAAACCCCACCCATACAGTACGTAAATATTATAACATTCAACGATTTTTCATACATTCCAATACCGCAGGCGGTTTAAACAATGGTGTAATACAACACAATCCTGTTAGATTATCCCTCCGACATAAGAGAGAAAGTCTTAGTAATGACATCTTTTCCGTCTAGGCTATTAAATGAAGGGGCGTGCGTTGCATTTGGTCTTCACTCTCGCTGGTGGCGTGTAGTTAAAGCCATTTATAATATAATTTTTTTATATACCTCAATGAACTTCACCCATTATTGTGATTTATTATTTAATATTTACATCATTAACAATGTCTATTGAACTTATACTACTACTATTTCTACCTCATTCACTCATTTAGACTGTGTGCAAATATTTGCAATTTCGTTGGAGTTAATAGATTGTGAGGACGTTGTACGTCCAAAAAGATAATTTTTTACATGAAGTATGCATCAAGAGGGAAAGGAACCGTGTGATGGATTTCTCGCCCCACTCGGAGACTAAGCTTTTATGGTCGGTCATGAGGTTGTTAATTTTGTGCGTCACTTCCTCCGTGGCAGCCGATAAAGTGCCCAGCTCTTGTTCAACGTTCCATAAAAATAATAGCGTTGTGGGATTCTCCGGTAAGCCTCGCTACTCGATTCCCAGGGAAACGGTGATTAATTTTAACGCCCGCAGCAGAAATTACTTGTATCACACCTAACTCATTAGGTAACATAAGGTTGATTTCTGTTCCACGGAAATTACACTTCCTTCACTGCCGGGCAAGTCTTTAGGTTTTTCAAAGTTTACCATGTACTGGCGGAAATAATTTTACCAACAATATAAACCCTGTTTAAAATGAAAAATAAATCCACATAATGGAAAATTGTGTATTTTAAGTGATCCTAAATAAAATCACAGAGAAAAGGTATAAAATAACGGCACCGGGCTTTCATTAAAGTAAAAATAAAATATACGTAAACCTGAAAAGCCTCTTACGACTTGCGATGCTTTTAGCGGTCCGCTTTCCTGTGCTGCACGTAACATAAACTTAATATGCAAATAATTTTTTTATGATTTAAATTGCCCCTACGAAATCTTATAAAATAAAAATTCAATTTCATTTTAAGGACAATTTGAAAAAGAAAAAGCGCTGTACTGTAAATATCGCTCTGATTTACTTAATATAAACTGAGTAGAATATAAATTTACAATGTGGCCACATTCAAAAACAATACAGTCAGTCTTTTTTATTGATATTAGTTGAGAAATAGCAGGTGGGACTTATTTTACTAAAGGGAAACATGGTATTAGTTTTTTTAAAAAATGCTTATAATTTACGTTCACAGGACACGAGAAATTTGATGAAATTAAATTATACTAGATGCTACTGATTTTTGCAGTTGATCTTTTTCGAAAATTTCCAGCATTAATTGAGTATTCCTTAGGCTTCAATTAATAATGAGTTAATACTGACATAATATCGAAATACTAAACCGTACGATTTAACATAAGTTCCTCCAAAATAGTTCGTAAATATACTATGTGATTTTCACTTAGGTTTTGTAACGAAATAAATCGAGTGTTTAATTTCCTGTAAACCAGGAAAATAAACACAGAGAATTTAGTGAACATTTTTTTATGGTAGTCTAGAAACAATTCTATAAACACCGTATTGGCGCATAAGTTGGTTCATTCCGATGCCTGTAACTAAAAAAGTATATTTCTTGTTCACTCGCGTAAGCTAGTTGTATATTTTCCCGCCCCAAGGAGTATTGTAAATCTGTATAGACGGTCGAACGCCTTGGATTTTCTTCCCGCTTTCATGGCCAGTTGCTGCATTGTGAACGATTTGTCGCTGGAATGCTTCCTTTCTGGACGAATGGTGTCGTCCCAACGGACGCACACTGCTTTTAAAAGTTCACTTCTGCTCATCTCTTTGTAAAAGCCGTCCTTCCGTTCCTTTGAAAGATGCTGGATCCATCTGCATGCTTCTGGCACCGTTCGCCTCCCGTAAGTGGCTTTACTCCAGGCAAAATTCACTGCTGCTTTCCTAAAGTGAGAGGCCAATAAAGGTGCACGAGCACATACATATTGGATCCATCTGCAACAAATAGATAACGTGTTTGCAGTGTGAGGGAATGAAAATTTAAGGCTTTAGCGGTGCAGCAAGAGAATAGGGTTACAAAATGAGGAACCCATCTTGGAATTATTCTCATATATAATTGAAAGACTATTTTCAATGATAAGTGAAAGATGAACAGGTGGAAAAAATTGATATTTCTTTCTTAATTTACAATTTATATTCAATTATAAATATTAAATATATTAAATAATATAGTCTTAGTCTGTGTAAAGAATGAATAAAATCTTCTCGGGTTTTAACAGAGTGAAAAATTGTATGTGCGACGTTTCGATGACGTTCACTGTCATCGTCTCCTAGTAAGACAAAACGCCGTGCACACGTTTTTTCACTCGGTTAGAAGCCTGAGTTGGTTTTATTCAATAAATACATTCCAGAAAAATATTGTAGACAGACAAACATAGGTTGAATAGAAAATATAAAGACAACGTTTCGTACCGACTTTGGAACCTCATCAGGTGATTTACTTTATTGAATGCAGGAGACACAAATTAATAAATTTTCAAAATATCTTCCTGATGTCTACGTTAAATTTAAATAAAAATCTTAACCCAAAATCATTCTCAATTATTTATTTCTCATACAGTTCACTAGCTTTCGACTGTTTCAGTCATATTCTATTTATAATATTTCATAGTATCATAATTTAGATTCAACAAATATGTATCAGTGCATAATTACAATTAATTAATCCATATCTTATTATAACACATTTAAAAAATTTTCTATCTGTATCGGTGTGATACACACTACAGATATTTTTTTCCATAAAAAGAAGTTTCGTTCCTGTGACGAAGTCTATATGTAATGAAAATAAGGAGTGGACTGATAAATTTTTATTAATCACATGATACTGTATGTGTAATATAATTTCTGATCCTACGTAATATTATAAACATGTGCAAATAACTCCGAAACTGTCTGATGAATAAATAATTGAGACTGGTTTTTGTTAATATTTTTATTTAATAAATAAAAAACAGTGTAATGAACGTATATAATTAAATTTGTATTATTTAGATTAAAATGAGTGCGACACATTGCTCACCATTCACAGTAACCTACAATTTCCATCCGTTGCGTATCAACTGATGAAATCAGAAAGTCGGGACAAAACGTTGGGTTTATATTTTGTATTCACTTTTTATATTGTACGTATTAGGTGTTTTTACTTATTGGCTAATATATTTATTTTATCTTAATTTGCTCTGTAAACATAAATTTTAAATATCAATATTTAGAGGAATTCATTTTTTTTGGGCGGTTCATCCACGTTAGAGTTTAATTCAACAACAAGAAATAATTAGTATTAACAAACACAAATAAATAAATACCACAGTAATATTTGTAGTTTTATGTGCGAAACTATGAAAGAAATTTTAAAAAAATGAATATTGCATCAGTGGATGTGGTTCGAACTTTATAGATTGTAAGAGTAGACTGTTAGTCAAAATGGGTTCCAATTAAGAAAATGTATTCTATCGGATTTAAGGTTCTGCAAACAAAGTTTTAATCAAAAATAAAAGAGAAGGGTCTAACAATAAAAGCATTAAAACTGTTGAACGTAAACAAGTAATAATCAATAATTACGCTTCATTGCATATTAAGGCACCATAAATGTTTAGAAATTATCTAAATTCAAATTCCTTTTTCGTTTCGCTTAACGGATTTTGGGAATCAATGTCTGGCCACTATACCACTCATAACTCGTAATAATTTATTCAGTGTTAAGTATGATGGTCTATGGAAGAGCACGAATCATTCTAAAAAACCTGAGATTTTCGAAACCTCTCAGGAATAAATTTAAAATATGGTAAGATGACACGTCCAGAGCAAAAATCAACAATGTGGGAAATAATCGTTTCAGGAAAGTTTCATACAATAATGTAACGGTCTCGCTTGCTTGTAACATGTGGCACCGTCCTGTTAGTGAAAAATTGTTTACGTCAGTTCTTGCCATTAGCATTAATCTAATTTTCACCAATTTTTGAATCGGCTTTCCCCAAATTACGTGAAAGCTAATGAGCACTAATTAGCTTTCACGGCAGAGCGCAATATTTTAAGAAATGTTATCAACCTGACGGTTTAAATTTGTGAAGCCCTTATCTCTCTATATATATTCTTTATAACAATTTTGAGGAACAAAAATGATTGGCATATACGATTGAAAAAGGCCCCTTGAGTAAATGAAAATCATGTTCCAAAAGGGAAATGTGTGTTTCAGTCTTAGTTACCAAGGTGCTTTTCACAGTTTGATGAAATACCACGAACCGGCGCCAGACTTAAGGAAGGAATACGAAATTTAATGGATGCCAAAGAATGAAGGTACTCCCATTACAGCTAACAGTATACGAAAAGTTCTCTCGATATTTTCATTTAAAGAATACGTCAAACCATCTTTATATGTATACATCAATAAATTATACTATGCTGATAATAATACGATATACATCACAAAAAACTTTCTTCCAAAGTGTTTAATAACAAATGCCTCTGAGAACATGACTCATTTATGATTCAATTGAAGTAAGAGAAACATAACTGTTATTGCTTAATTACAAGTTACAAGAAATACTTAACGTACATTAAAACTTCTGTAAATTTAAAGAATATATGATTTATGATTAAGATCACAGGACTGAAGTAAAAACTTCAGCCACCATCATAATTAATTTGATATACGTATATATATAATTAATATTATTATCGCTTATACTGCTTGGATAGTCACGAACAAGGTATAAATTATTAGTATATGGGAAAAACTTTTAGTTATAACTGAGGTAAACTCAAACTCAGTTGTAAGAAATAAGGTTAGAGAAATACACAAGGAGAACATTTTGAATTTTAGGTTAATTTAGCTTCTCTTGAATTTTAACCATTCAGAAATCTTTGAAAGTTTGAATTTACGGATTTAGAAGACGTATTGTTCTATATTTGGTTTCAGATAATGGGACATCTATTTAAAATTGGACAACTAAAGATAATCAGTTGAATTATAAGGTACTTCATTGGTTTTAATATAATAATAAAATGAGTTTCAATAATTA
Source organism: Zhengitettix transpicula (assembly GCA_037074705.1). Classification (NCBI taxonomy): domain Eukaryota; kingdom Metazoa; phylum Arthropoda; class Insecta; order Orthoptera; family Tetrigidae; genus Zhengitettix; species Zhengitettix transpicula. The sequence continues at coordinate 203,560,544 of CM073591.1, forward strand.
AATTGATCAAATAATATTAATTGCTATTCATACGCATATTGTAAATTAAATACTTATTTAACACTCTGATTGATGAGAACAGTTAAAACGCATATTATCTTAACGTTAGTTAAATAAGGTATTTAAACATTCCATTTAATACATCGTAATGGATATATTAAATTTTCACATACAACTATTGTTCACTTCAAAGATTGAAGCCTTTCCCCGTGTAGTTGTTCAATATATTGTTCTCGGAGTTCAACCGGGTTTTGCATAATTATATTAGAACGCGTTCTAATATAATTATGCAAAGCCCGGTTGAACTCCGAGAACAATATATTTATTGTTCACTTATTTAAAATACATTATATATATAGTAGTAATTGGTAATTAAGACATTGTTCGAATTGGAAAGTTGGATTGTAGAGGACTCAGTATTAGTGGATATAGAGCGGACGCCGCAACAATCCAACAAGGCAAAGAAAACATCGTTGAGGAGTCGAGAAGGTTCTAGGCACTCAAAACTTGCGAGACGAACGAACAGTCAGGAAATGTACAGTCGGGCAGTAAGCAGCAAGGAGAAAAGACCAAAATTTCCAAGTCATGAAAATTTGAACAGTACAGTCGGGCAGCAGACAGCGAATAGACCAGACGAAAAGTTTTACAGTCGGCAGTCAGAACGAAAGAATGTGGTCCAGTCACAAACATGCTTTCAAATATTAAAAAGTAAAGCAATATTCAGTCGGGAAGGAGACAGAGCAACTGGTTGCAGTAAAGCATCGAGAAACAACCAATTTGTGTTAAACCAACTAAGAAATTACACCAATTAGAGCCTGTGAACATTTAGAGTCTGTGAGAACTTAGAATCAGTGATGTCCCGAAAATTGTGCACGAAAAACTAAAAATGAGACCTGGGCGGCCGTAAGTAGAGAAAAACTTTAAAATTATTTGTAAACCGTGTTTAAAAGATAAAAGTAAGATCGTTCTTTAATTATTTAATTATCGATAAAATGAGATCGTTAATTCTTGATAAAATTGAAATTGTTAAATTCAATCTTTAGTATTATTTCTTGCGCAACAAATTTCGTCTATGTTCAGACGCATTGATTTCCATAAAAGGTAAATGTAATTTTGATTATATAAATTCTGCCATTTATCAAACCCAGTTCAAGACCCTGAAATCCCAAATATTTTGTGCATATTATACTTGTTTTAAAATTGATAATAAATTTTGTTAGTTGTTTAAAGTTTATAGTTGTTCATTTAAAAGCGCCCATCCAATATTATTATTATATTTAATTATTACAATATATATATATATACATATGGCAGAGATTACACATGTGTAATGAATATAAGTTATTTATTTCATTATTAGCAGCGTAACTTTGAGGCCAGACATGGTAAACAACAGCATTGTTTGGCGCGAGAATGCAGAAACGATAATGGTTGCTAGGTGTATTGTCGAAAAGCGTATATAAGACGATCAGACCTTTGGACAGTCAGTGAGTTTGTGTTTGGCAGGCAGAGCAGAATATAGTCAGAAAACTCAGACAGTCAGAGAGCAGAGTGTGTGTTTGGGAGACTTAGGAGTATGTAGTGACGAAACAGTCAGAAAGAATACGGTACAGTCAGAGTTTTGGAGGGCCTGACCCGTATGGTAGTTATAGCGGCAGTCTGTGGTGGTAGAATTCAGCAAAGTATAAGCGCAATATATCAGTTTCTGTATTAAAGGGGTTTTTCACAGCAAACTGACAGTGACAATACGTACGACAGAAAAGTAGAAAGGCGCTTAAAGTGTTGGAAAGTGAGACGATAATAAAATCAGTGCTACGGCCTGTCAATGAAAATAGTGTCCTATAAAAATTAAAATAATCGCGTGTGCATAAACCAGAGCAGCTAAATATAATTGTTTTGTAAAAACAAAAAAACTTTCTTCTGTAAACTTTAACGTAAATATCGTTTATCGCCAGATTTCTATAACTTTTCAGATTTCTATAGTTTTTATTGTTGGTATAAAATTTTGTTATTGTAAATTTAAATTCATCTTTTGATTTTTTAACGTGGTGACATTTGAAAATCTCTGTTTTTTTCATAGACCCTATAAGCGGCCCTGAAATTTAGATTCTCATGAAAGCTAAGATATTTACTTAAAAATATAAAGTGTAAAATCAACGAAAATCAAATTTGTCAAATAAATTATCTTTGTCATCTTTTAAATATTTTAGTTTCATTTCAAATTCCTTTCTTTGTTCCTTTAATAAAATTGGGTATACTACATAATTTGACTCCAAGTTCAGGAATTTTTGTTTTAATATAAATGTGTATACCACTATATGTATATATATATATATATATATATATATATATGTGTGTGTGTGTGTGTGTGTGTGTGTGTGTGTGTATGGGTGGGTGAGAGACAGAGAGAGAGAGTCAGTGTGAATAATGTGAATAGTTGCATCAAAAAGTAAATGCGTCTTTTTTGACAAACAGGGTCTAAATATTAATAGCGGTAGAGCTTAAATCTTTTGAACTTAGATCAAAAGGAAGTGAGGCTTCGTAATTAGTAGCTGATTAGTAAAGGGAGGGGTTAATCTTTAGCAGCTTATGTCTTCGAACACCGCGAGAGTTTGCTAAAGTTACCTAAAAGTTACGGCTTTGAAAGTTCATGGTAACGAACTTAGAACGAGGTCAACGTGAATGTTTGGTGACAAATGAATTAACTGGACTGAGTTTTGAATCGTTAATGTCAGTTATAAACTATATTATTCTAATATGTGAATATTGTCTTCGGTTATGTTTCCAAAACCTTCTGCGGTTCCGTTCTCCATATTTTGATAGAGAATTTTTAAGATGGAAGTCGCAATTTGCACAATATTAAACAAACAGTTTTGGAACACACAGTGAAATACATTTTAATGCAATTGACAAATTGACTATAAATTATAATATTATCAAATAGTAATTGGGGCTGAGCTACTGCCCGTTTTACAAAGAAGCTTAGGCAAGGATATTTTCACTCCTCATTACGTATCTAGTAAACTGTCGTTAAAACTTCCATTTATTTTATATACTACATTTTTAAAATATTTTGTCTATTATATATATATATATATATTGTAATGTATATATTGTATTATATATATATATATATTGTATAATTAAATATATTGTATAATTAAATATGGTCTTGATAAGTGAAAACACAAAGAATTTAGTTGAAAATTAACAATTGAAACAAATTGAAATGAACGGAATATGAAATGACAAGAAGCGAAATCTAATTACCGTTTACACTCATTTATTATTTGGATTTGTACTTATAACTTTCTTTCTGGTACCAGACTTAACGTTTTTCAGAGCGTGGGCACACACTTCACTAAAAAGGCCATTATTCACAGACTCTACAGTTCAAAAAAACACACGGTTCAATATTTTCAAAGCTTCAAACAAAAGGATCCCTCGTACGGACCGAAGATGTTTCGCCCGCAACCACCAATCAATTATCCAGTATTATCGCCAATGCCAAGATGTTCACACCTTGGAAACCGGTCAGTGTTAATGTGACCCCAATTATATACAGATTACAAAATAGTTGGACCGTAGTCACCAGTCTATTAAAAAATGTTCCAGAAGCTGCAACGAACACCAATAACAGCGTTAAATTCTTTTAAACATCCAATCTCCGCAGCGTTGTAATTCTTTCAAGGCTTAACAATGCATATAAAATATTTTGAACCACTTTACTGAATTCTTCACTTCTTTGTCCCATCTTTCCTATCGTCTCAAGGTTGCCTCTCTCCTCGACGCTCACCAATCAACTAACATCTTCGCCAGAGTCCCTCACCAACTGAACTCCGTACAACGCTCGTATTTCGCACGCTCGCAGTTTTCACGCTCGCAGTTCCCAACAAAACTCGGCGACAAAGAAGCCCACCGTCACCCCGCCGTCACTGTCATTCTTTGAGATTGGTGCCTCCAAACAAAATATTTTAAAATCAACAATCCATGGTCTCTCTAATTTAATATCAATAAGAGCCCGCCGTCACTCCGTTCTTTAAAATTGGCGCCGCCAAACAAAACATTGTTAACCTAACAATCCTTGGTCTTCTTAGTTTAATATCAATAATAGCCCGCTGTCTCTGTCGTTCTTTGAGATCGGCGCCGCCAAACAAATTATTATAAATCAACAAATAATGGCCTCCTTAATAAGTATTACTATATATATATATATATATAATAGATAAAATAATACACAAAACGTTTCTTCCCTATGATCATAGACCACTTCAGTTGCATATCATTAACCAAATATTAATCCATTTAGCAGAAAAATTTAGACTTTTTCCTACAAAATTTGGGGCAAAAAATTAATTGTACTTATATTGAAAGCAAAATTAGCTTTCATATTTTATTTTTAATTATTTGAATTTCTTGGGAAAATTAAATTTGAAATTTAGTGTAGAATTTAATTTTATTCTAAAACTGTAGTATTTATTATTATTATTACTATTATTAAAAGTTTATATTGGTCGCGTTAACAACTTAGTCATTGGCGACCCATAAATAAATTACAAATAGTGCTTGTTTACGTAAGTATGCTGCGCTTCACATTGATTCCAATACAATTGATCAGTTTGAAAAATTAATTATACATTTCAAAATGTGGGTTTCTTACATTTACATTTTTCAATTCACATTTGTTAATTATTTATCATAATAATAGGATAATTAATTATATTAATTTATTTGAAGCGGCAACTGTTGCAAATTCCACTGTACTGTAGTTATAGTTTGTTTTTATTAGGAAGAAGCGTCTGCTTTTGAATATGTATCACTCTCTCGTTTCCTGACTAAATTTACGAGCCTTTTTATTCTACTTTTTGCCGTTTTATCATTTAAGTGTGGGTAAAAAGAGTACAATACATTTATGAATGATGTAAAGGATATTTGGTAATCTCTAATAATGGTTCTTGGGATCTTTGAGTCCGTAGCATTTAGAATAACAGTCTTTACCTGTTCCAAGGGATAGGTGGAGCACTGGTTTCTTCTTCATATAATATTTTTAGTGGACCTAATGATTGACTAAGCGCCTTATATTTATGATCCTGAATGTTTTGTTTTGTTTTCTTGGGTGGATTAGTGCTTGACTTACGTTCAGGATTACTGTCGTCTTTCTTATCAGCTTGGCTTGTCGAGCTCGTAGATGCAGTTCTTTTTTTGTTTGTTAGTTGTGAAATATCCATGTCTGTTTTTTGAGGGTTAATTATTTGAACTGCGGGTGCCGGGTTCTTACACTGAATTTTGTCATAATTTTCATTTGCAGTCAGATTATTCTTTTGTATTGCATCTCTATTAGGACAATTTATCGCGGTATGGCCGAGACTTTTACAATGATATCAGTTATCGTTCTCCGCTGCTAGATACAGCTAGTGTCTTCATATTGCACCATTATCGAATCCGGAAGGGAATTTAACTTATCAGCGTTAATGAAGAATTGTCTTCTGAAACTTTTAATGTCAGAAAATCTTCGATCACCAGTACTTATTCTAGTATCCGATATTTTAGAGTCTGGAATTATATTTAGCTTTTCTAGTTTTAGCACAATAATCTCGTTAGGGATAACTGGGCATACATTTGACAAGATTACACGGCAGTATTTTTGCATTAAAGGTCTTATATTTACCATCTCACCCTTTATTGTTATTGATTTATGAACTTTTATTAGGTTTTCGACATCTTCCTTAGATGTTAGAAATGCGCATATTCTGGAATTGGCTATTTTAGACAATGTACTTAATTCTGAAGGGGTCAATAATATTAGCTAAACCTATTAGGTATTCATCTGTATTTAAGCTGGTAACAGCGTCCAGAATTATAGCATGCATTTTATCCGGTTTATGCTCCGTGGCCATCACCTTCGAATACAATCTAGCCTCCATATTCTGTGTGGACGTCATCTTCAGGTATTCTTCTTCTTTACACTTTCTGGGAGTAGTGGACTTTCCTTTATATAGCTTAGATATCATGTACTTATACACTCCTTTACTCGATAATAGATAGCCGGAATCAGCCGGGGCGGCCCCACTTGAACCACCGTAGTATTGTTTCATAAAGATTATGTCGGAGCAACAAGTCAAATTCAACTCTGTAAGAACCACGAGAACTATTTATTCATTATCTTCACCAAGAGTCTACAGTCATTATTTTTATTCGTTCACAAATGTAGATAACTTTTTAAAATGGAAATTAAATTAAATTTAGGCTGCTTATTAATATTGCGGATCCATTTTTAATTTAAGTCGACACCTATCAGACCACATTCCCTATCTACTAACTTCCTTAAATTTATTTCTTTATAATTCTTTTCAGTTGTTTCATATTTAATGCTGTTTGAATCTTAGTCGTGAAATTTTTAGTATCTATGGAGAAAGGAACATAGGCTTTGGAGTGTTGTCAACTGAATAGTGCAGCTGTGTTGCTCTAGGCTCTTGCATTTTTTCTCACCTGAATAAAGGAACGAGGCTTCCAGAAACGTTGTGTGGTATTTATATGATCAATTATTTTGTCTCTACTTGGCTATTTTTAATTGTTTTCTCACCAAAAAAAGCATACAAACGTTCATGCGTTTCTAGGAAGATGATGTTGTGTGTTCGGTAGGATAATGATGGTGTTCTGTATATATATAATATTTGTGTGTCACAAGTTTTTTTTACTTTATTAATGTTATGTCCTGGGGATTTATAAAATATTTTAAACTTTGAAGGCTATCGAGAGAGGCGGAATCAGGGAAAAGTTAGTACAGGATTTGAAGTCCTTCGTAATCAGTGAACCGCCCTCTTTCTCCGCGAATAAAAAAAAAGACTAAAGGGCGAGTGCTCTTGTTTTCGTTCGCATCCAGAGAGAACCAATATTACGGGTACACAGAGCTTGCATTTAGCTTATGCCCTGGCCAGCTCTTCAGTTTCTTGAATTGAAATTTGTGTGCAAACGTACACAGAAGGGTTATGTAGTCTAAGAGCAGCTGTTCAAACGAGAAATATTAGTAAGTCGAATGTTTATTATAAAATAAAAATATATTCAAGCGTGTTACAGTTAGTATAGAAAAATTGTAAATAACAGGCTCAAGAAACAAAATAGGGAGTAAACCGTACTAGTATTTTTTTACGAAAGTCTCTATTAAGTTAGGTGACTATTTATGAAACGTAAATATTATTAGTAGTAGTTGATTTTCTTAGAATGGTCTTAAATTTTTAATTAAAATGATTTCCAATTCTTAAACTATATTTAATACGTAACTTCTTTCTATTCTTCTATTATTGAAAATGGGTTCGTAAAATTATTAAACATCTAAAACTGAAGTGGACACTTATGAGACTACGTACCCTAAATCTTAGCTATATACTAACTTGCTTAAATTTATTTGATTTATAATTGTTTTCGTTTTGTTTCATATTTTCGTACGTTTAAATCTTGTAGTCATGAAAAATTTCCGTATCTGTGGAGAAACGAATATAATTAAAATAAAATGATCGATAATCACTACATATACGTATTTTATTACATAAAAAGAAGATTGTTTTAAAAAAAATTTCATTTAAGTATTAGTACACAAGTTTTTGTGAAACTGAATGTTAAAATCGATGTCATAGTACTGTTGAAGTGGCTTTTTGTGGAGAAGCATATGGCACTGAACTGTTTCATCAGTGCTTTTCTCCCCACGAGTTATCAGCGCTTTCCGGCGACCATTAGATGCTAATTATTAGATCCTCCGGCAAAAGAGTTGGAGCAGTTTTCATTAAATTTTTACCCTGCGGGGATCCAGCGCTGACCAGTTTTCTCTCCATCCCAGTGGCGACCGTTCTAATGCGATTCGTGGTTTGTTAAGAGCAGGAAGCAGGGGGCATATTGAAGATTTCATACAATTTCCTACAATTCTCGTCCCATTCGTGTTGGTTTTCCATGGCCGCTTTTCAAATTTCCGATTCCATATCGAGACATTCAGCTTGACTTCACTCTCAGTAAGGACCAAGATAATTGACACCTAACACATAATTTAAAACTTTATTATTTTTCTTAAATCAATCTATTTATTTAACGCATTCTTCTCGTATGTATAATAATTGCTATAAATACTTAAACAAATATTAATATTTTAATTTTCATAACATACAATTACATGTTTATTGAACAAATTATAAAATATACAACATCTGTGTTAAAACGATACTAATTAGATTAATAAGCCAAATAACAAACAAAAATAAGTATTAAATTAAATACGACAAAATCTTTCTGCAATTCTCGTCGCTTTATTCAGTTATTGACGTAAGTAATTATAGTAGTCATTTGTTATTGTTTGATATTTGGCAATGTATTTATATAATTTATAGAAAAATATTTGTCTAACAAAGAGAATTGCCACTAGTTTAAAATGCTTTATTGTTCAATTTTGTTTAAAGAGAAACAATTTTTTTAGTAATATAAAACACGTCGTAAGAGAAACTCCAAATTTGTAATATGTATAGCGACTGATCTTATAAATTTTACAAATTAGTATATATTCTTAACTTTTTAATTCATATTTTCTCTCCAGCTTTATTTTGTCTTCAACTCTTCTTTAAGACAGACCTACAGACACGTCTAAACGTAAAACAACTTAAAGTAGCAATTTATTTTAGTTTTTAATGAAACTCAATGTTCTTACAACTTTAAATTTAGTTATCGTTAACGCAATATTAAAGAGTAACCGATAATAGTGTGAGTAAAATTATTTTTAATAAAATGTAACACATTAATAATATCTGCTGGCTCCCGATGAATTTTCCAGTTGGTTGAAAACGCGAGTGGTGTTAATATAATCGCATATTAATTTTAAATTTAATCAGAAAAACTGAGCAGAAAAAAGTTGAACGTGCAATATACATACTGGAGAAAGAATTAATAGAAGTATCCAATAGCTTCAAATACTGTTTCGAAAACTTTTTGTATCTTCTTCAGGTATTTCCCAAATTAACGCAGTTAACTAACACAACATCGCAATATTAAAAAAAGTGTATGTATAATTGTTTTATATATTAAAAAGAGATATTAAATTAAAACTTTTAATATTATAAGAAAAATAACTTTTCTTTTAATAAATTAAGTGAATTGGCGTAGAAATTAAAATTATATTTAATGAGAGTGTGATTTTTTAAAATTAGTTAATTCTGTAAATCATCGCTGGGAAGTTAATGTAATGAAATATACAAAAAACTGTAGGACGGAATTTATAGGCTTAATCTTTATTTGTATGAAGTAAAATTGATTTCTTCGTTTCATTACAAATGTATCAAGTTTAATAACGGACAATTAAAACTTTTAATTAATTAATTAATTAAATGGCGACATGTTTCGTTCTTTGTGTGATCCGACATCGGACATAGATATCAGAATATCAGTTAATATAGATATATGTTTATTGTAAATATATTATTGAAGAAGAAGATGAATTTATTATTTTAAATAAGCAATACAGATTAAATAGAGAGAAGCAAACATATTGCAAAGCTACTTAAAAACTAACGATTCATAAATTATGGAATTGTAAATAGAATCAGGGCTTTATGCAAACACTAGTAATGTCAATTTATTATTAATTATCATGGATTTAATTTGTATCGCTTATTTATAATTATATATTCTTCTTTTCCTACACTAATACATTTATCGTGTATATATCTCTGTATTTACTGTTACTCTGTTATCTTTACTAGAAGAGGGTCCACATAAGGATCGAAACATTTCGTATTGTAACTAATTAATAAAATAAAATATTTTTAATTGTCTGTTATTGGCTGTTTTTTCATTATTTCTTTCTTTTCCATATTTCTTTTACTGTATTGTTTGAGTTAGTTCAGTCGATGCATTTTAAATAATTACACTGACCTCTGCCCAATGCAATTAAAGAAACCTATCTACCTAGATAAGTTTGCACTTCATCGTTCCTGTAATCATGGATGTTATTTTTGAGCTTATGAAATCTTTCCGGTTTATATTGCCACGGTCTTCAATTTTCAATAAAAGTCACAAATGTATTCTCTACCCTTTAATTTGTAATTCGGATGCATATACTATTACAAATAGCATTCAACTGTCGGGTTCAATGCGGACTATCTCTAAAGCTAGGATGAATTACAAAAAAAAAGTCAAATAAATATTATACATAGACAGTATTTCGCGATACAAACAATATAAAACGAATAAATAATGGAATCATAATTATGAATGTGACAATATTATTAAATTCTTAACTTACTCGAAGTGAAATTAAATTATTACAAACGATGTAGCCGAGGAATATAAAAGGAAATTTATATATAAACACTGTTTTTAAATTAATATTGTATTTATAGAATTTATTTGAAATTCATAACTACATAGCTATCCTTTTCAGGACTAATGACAAGGGTCTGCAAAAATATGTTATCCAGTTGCAGGGGATATTTTTGCTGAATTATGGATTAAAGGTATAAGATTATAAAAAGTACCTACTGTAACTCTCTTCAACCATTATTTTTTTTCATATTGGCATGTCCAACTGTAATTGTCATATTTTTAAATAAAAAGTACTAAATTTTAAGTTAATTGCGAATTTTACTGTAATACAAAACAGAAACTTGAGTGTAACAAAAAAATTGACGTGATGGAATGTTTTAGGTATTTTTTCGTTTGTATAAAAATCCTATGAAGATTTTTGTTGCCATCCTGCGTTATTTAAGCAACACAATTCAACAAAATTAAAATGAGAAATCTTTGGTGGACAATGTCTGCTGAAACTTTTCTAATCGTGAACGTACTCCATCGTATTCCAAAAACTCGGTTTATTTTCACCAATTTTATAATCAGTAATTTATGAAGGTTAATACTATTGCTTTTGAACTGAAATTGTGATTATTTTAAAATATGGAAATGGTTAAGATTTACAGTCATAATATGTTAATACGAAAAACGTACAAGACGATTAAAAATTAACTATAACTTTTATTTTGAACCGTTTGATGACTTATAGCAACTGACGTATTATCATTGATGAATTAGCGTCATAACAAGCAAGTTAGTCAAATATTTACTAGTGACCTGATCGCTATCGGTTGTTACGAGGAATATAATGAACATTGAATTGAACATTGATGTGAAGCGTAATCCATAGAATGTTTAATGATGAATAAACTTGCACATTTGATGTCTAATGAATATTCATATCCATATTACCACTTGTAAATGGATATGTAGATGGAAGCGTATACTTGCAGTACTTAACATATCAAAGTCATGTCTCTGAAGTAATGAGAATAATTTGAGAGGAAACAAACCAAAACACACGCTTTAAGGTTTGGAAAAAGGTGTGTGTCATTTACGGAAATATGTCATATGTATTGCATTTTTACCTGGAAGGAATAAAATTTCTACTTCAATTAAGTCTCATGGTTTGTGTTAACAGCCATGATCTATCTACAAGTGTTGCGTTTTTACAAATTAAGTAAAATATACTTTAAAATTATAATTATATTGAAAAAAATATTTTTGATTATATGCATGAGAAAAAATGGCAAGAAATATTAATAGATATTGGGTATAGAGTCCTTTTACTTGAGGAAATGAGAGTAATTTAATCACTTCGCAGTATGTAAATACTCAATGGAATGAGAAACCGGAACGGAGTCTTTTAATATGTTTTATTTCAGGCTACGCAAAGCCCGCATAATATAAACTTGTACATCCCGTTTCAAATTAAAACCGTCATATAAAAATTGCGTTTAAATTATAGAATCTTGATCGGTGAAACTATTATAAAAAGAAAAAAAATTACGTCTGATTGAAAATAATTAATAAGAAAGATAGCCAATTTTGACAAAATAATTAACATAAACATTAGCTTGAACAAAATTCAATATTCTCCTGTCAATCGTTCCCAAACACCACAAGCCAAATTTTTTCTCGTTTTCCCTTATTACAAATTTCGACATCACAAACTCATCCAAATTTTCAAAGAATATCAAATTGTCATTTACAGATCTACTAATACTCTTTTCCAATTGATTAAAAACCACAAGGACCCACTTCACACCTACAGAAAACATTGTGTTGCTCTAATTGTAATTCCTGCTACATAGGGCAAACAAAACGTTCCCTAATACACGTATCAAGGAACATATATCTAATATCAAACTTTCCATTGATAAAAAATCTGTAGTATCCAAACATATCATCAATTCAAAACACACATTTGATTGGCGAAATGCCAAGATTTTTGACATTGACACCAGGTACAATTCCAGACTCATTTCAGAGATGCTTCACATTAATTCAAACATCACAGCTATTAATGTACAAACAGACACTATGAAACTCAACAATTGCTATGATCCCTTATTATTACTTCTGTTTTCCCATTGTCGTTGCTCCCTTATTGTTACGCTAACTCTTCGGCTCTCCCATTGTCGTTGCGTTTTCGTCGCATTTGAGTTTTGCCGACTGACGAGTGCAGTTGTGTCGCTCTAGACTCTTCTTCGCAGCTGTTGAAAGGACCAAGGATCCCAGAAACGTTGTATGGTATTAACATTATCACTTATTTTGTCTGAATTGGCTATCTTAGATTGATATTTAATTATTCATCGTTTCAAATTAAATATTTCTGAGTACACGAGGAACATTATGAGGGCTGTCGACGAAGAAAACATACATTGAATTCGAATATTTGAGTGACCAGCTCCGTATGCCATTAACCGGCTTTACACATTGGCGCTTTCCTGCTGGAATAAGCAGTGTGCATGCTTTTGCTCCCAAGAGAATGTGAGTGTAAAGAGTGGTCAAGAACAAAGGAAAGTATGCACTAAAATCAAAAACGTTGTTTTAACTGACAACGTTTTTACACTCTGTTCAATCAGAACGCTAGGAATCAAGACTGTGTGGTTCAACAGCCACTTGCAAGGCCTTAAAAAAATACTTCCACTACGCATAAAACTAGGTTTGGTAAAGAATTTTGTGAAAGCAATTGGATAGTGACTGGAGCGCATTTTTGTTTCTGAAAAATAAGCTTCGAAAAGTAAAACTTAGAGGCGATGTTTGTTGGTACTCAAAACAAAGATGTGACGAAAGATCGAAAGTAAGCAAGAAGCGGCAGTATTTAATTGTATTCCACAAACTTTATAGAAACCTACAGGTGACACTTTTATACAGAACTTGTTGGTGAGTTACTCGCGTACCTCGACCTCGTATATCGTGGAATATACACAGTGTCAGAAAAAGGTGGGAATATGGACGGAAATTGACTATCGCCTAGATGCCTGCAGTATCACGTAGGCCGCCGATATTGAATCTTTGTAAGGTAGAAAAAAACTTTGATATATTATCAAACTTTTGGAATATAAACGATTCTCATATCACACGAAATAAATGTTACAAACTGGTAGAATATTTATAGAACACGTTGTATTTGATATTCCTATATGCTAGTGGACGTTTAGTGGGTATTTTCTCTTGCCACTGTACTGACGCCGTTTTGCGACGTCTTTTTCGAGTAAGGTTTAAATATTACCGATGATTTTCACACAATTAGGCACTCTTCATCCAACAAATCTTTAATTTATATTGTGTTAGTGTTATCGTATAGTTAATGCTATACAAGTATCTGTTGATGACGGAGAATACTGTACAGCAGCGGTTCTTGACGTGACCCAGGCATTGGTCAGAGTCTGGCACCCAGACCTTTGCTACAAAATCAAACACCTACGACCAAAGCCTTAATAATCAAACCTCGAGAATCGTATAGTCTGAACAAGAGTAAGCGGTAAAACTTCCACCTTTCACCAAATAACGCAGGCGTACCCAATGCTTACTTAATACATACTTGCGATCTTCCTACAGTCACAATAACATCAGGGACATTCTCTGACGATTCAGTTATTTTGGCCATAAATGAAGATCCTTTAACAGCAACGATTACAAGACCACCTTAATCTACTTCAGGAATGGATAGATACATCAAAATTAAGTAATCAGAATCCTTACAGGAAAAATTTACTCTACGGAAAAAACAATGACCATTAGTGACCAGGAACAACAAACAACACATGTCAAATGTCTAGGAATGCATCTATTCAAAATTAACTTGTAAAGTACACGTCTTCTAATAAATAAAACAGTGTGCTTGTATTTATGTATGTTCCGCATACAAATATATAGCCGTTGAGAAAATTTCGTACACGTGTTCTTTGCGATCAGAAAACAAATCCTGTCGAGATGAGACACGTCTAACACCCCAATAAGCGGGGTTGGAAATATTGAAACATGCTAAAACGGCTGATATTTGAGTCGGATAAATATTTTTAGGGGTTAAAGAGATTGATAGTGTTGCGACCGATGTTATCACCTTAAAGCGTGAAAAAAGAGCACTTTTAAGGGTGGGGATGGAGGTACTTACAAAAAATAACGAGAAATCAACCGAGATTCGAGTCAAATTGGTGTTATGGATGACGCTGAGTTTATTTTTAAGAAGTGGGCAACACGCGGTGGGATGGGGGTGGAAGTGGGTGAGGTTTGGAAGTTAATGGGGATAGAAATTTTCAAACAATTTTACATTTTGACGTGAAATAAATATTTTTTGGATCGATGAGATACATAAAATTTTTCCATATGTTCTCTGTGTATAATTTCAGTCCCTTTCGGGCTTGGGAGAGGAGCACACTTAGGGGTTGGGATGGAGGGGCGTAACAGTAATATAACGCAACAACAAATGAGATTCGAGTCAAATCAGGGTTACGGAGGTCACTGACTTTAATTAATATATTCAACTTGTTTAATCCATAGGGAGAAATTTTTCGAACAAGTTTCGATATATTCGTCGAAAGAAACTTTTCCTGGTCAATGAGTTCAAATCGGGAGGTGGGCGCATATAGGCAAAGCGGTCGAGGTACGTTATATAAAAATAACGCAATAGCAAGCGAGATTAGAGTCAAATCGGGGGTTATGGATATATGACAGCCTGGGTAACGCCGGGCACCCAGCTAGTGGAAAATAAAAAGAAACAAATGAGCATCCGCGTTGTTGCGTTATACTGGCTGCTCGGTAGAAGGGCGAAACTGTCTTTAGAAAATAAAATAAGTATATATAAAGCCATCATCAAACCGACTTTGACATTCGGATTTGAATTATGGGATGTGCTAGCAAATCGAAAAACGTCAAGATCGCAATCGAGAATCCCCAGAGACATAGTTGATGCTCCTTGGTACGTGAGTAACCTAACATTACATCATGATTTACGTATAGCATTCGTCAAGGATGGAGTTCAAGTGAGAACAGTTAAACAACATGGTAGACTTGAAATACATATGTAATCATAAATCTATAGAATACTCAAGAAATTATGGCCAATTTACCTGAAAATGTGGTAATGGGTGACCGATCATTGGAGAGGAACCCATCAGAACATTAATGAATTCAATTAAGTAAATGAATTCTAAGTCAATAAAATTAGGTAATAGAATATTTATTTCTGTGTACTCTTTAAAAAAATTAAAAATATATTCTGTTAGTTTTAAGTTCACAGCAGGAATTGACATTTCTGAGACTGCACGTTGCAAGAAGAGCTTTCAACTTGCAAGCACTGCACTCTAGCTGCTTTGACGCGCGTATGATTGTTTTTTCTCATCAGTATTATTTTAGATTAACAGGCTACTTGAAGGCAATACACGTGGTAGCAACTCACCTCTTATATCAGTGGAAAGGGACTGAAAGGGCGGTACGGAAAGGTAGAGCAAGGTAGCTAAAGATTAACTAGGGCCCCCAGGCTGTAGTTTAAAAAAAAGATCCTATCCGGCATTCGCCTGAAAATGATGCAGGACAAACCCTAGAAAATCTGAATCAGGTAGGTCGGACATTGGATACTTGTACCACGCCCTTCCGATGGTGTGAGAGGAGTTAGTTGCGGGGCCGCAGAATTCCATTCTCCGTGCCCCGACCAGTATAGGATGCAGCTGGCCGACTGTTCCAATGGGAACAGCTTACAAGTCTTACCGTATGTCCAAGGTCTGCGACCGCGGAACATACACCTCTCTAAACAGGCCAAGGTGCCTCGGATTGTGGGAGCCTTAGTTAAATAACGGATAGAGGAAAAAGGCATCCCCAAGGGTAGCCCTCACCGTCTCTCCAGAAAGGTTCTGCCTACGAGAGAACAGCTCTCACAGGCACATGGCGATAATAAGAGTGGAATTCATCTTTATACTTAGAATCTCTTCCGCACACAACTGCGGGAATGAATGTGCGACTATTTTGTTCTTCCACGCATTGATTATGCCGACATTCCTTGACGATTGATATTCCCAAAGTCACCATGCTCATTAAGCATTATCCCTGTAAGGAAACAACATAACCGGGATGAATGACTGGCTTGCATTAAGTTTCATTTGCATATCTTTTCACAAAATGTGATGTTAGTGTGGGATCCAAGGAAAAAGATGTTACAACGGAGATTCGTCAATATACGACCAAATAACATAAGAACACAGATGATTGCATGGGCTACGTTGTTACGGTTTACATCAACCCTCATTTACTTCCTACCCAAACTAAAACGTAACAGGTTCTTGAAAGAGTGCCTTGCAAAATAGTAACTTGCCGAGTTTCCAGATAAGTCACGATTTAACTACTTCTACAATGATAGTATGAAGATATCATTGTGGCCCGTATCCAGACTGATTTGTCTAACTAAAATGATACTAGACGAAAACCAAATGTTATAAACTTTCGTGTTTAAGGTATAGTCACAAATACCACATTTTATGGTAAGTTGCATAACCAGAAGCCATACTCTCTCTCTTCAGCGCAGTGTTGAAGTAATATTACAGCAAGAAAGGACCCGACTGCTTGTTTTCAGAAATGTTGAAAATATTTTTTGGCTTCTGCTCCTCGCCCGTTTCCGATACATGTTTGTTCTTGGAGATATATTGGATTTGATCGGCCAACAACTTATCAGTCAACAACATCCAGCAGCGTAAACAAGAAACCTGGCAGACCGTTTCTAGGCTGAAGATACAGAACTACTTTGATTCACTGTCACCACTAATACCAGCTCCTGCATACTACACAAAACACTGATGTGTTGATGTGAATTGATCTGAAACGTAAATCACTTGCGTGCAACATTATTAGCAATACTGATCTGAAAAATGCAACGTCAATGTCACCATTTACGAGATGTACTCAATAACATATAGCTTGTAATTAATAGACTGTATATTTGTGTACGTTCATAATGCGCATAAAAACCTACTTCTGTAGAGAAAATTTGATGATTCCTTTAGATCCGGAAACAAACATATTGGGGCAATATACAAAAATCATCCCTAGGGGCGGGGGTGGACAGGGTTGAAATTTTAATACATGCAAAAAGTGCCGCTATTTGCGTCGAATAAATATTTTTTCGTAGTCAATTATATTGATAGTGTTTTGCCCGATGTTGTTATTTCTGTATAGGAGGGTAGTGTCCTTAGAGGTGGGGGTGGACGGTCTTTACACAAAAATATTGCGAAAACACCTGATATTGGAGTCGAATTTGAGGATATGGATGTCGCTGAGTTTAATTATGACAACCCGGGTACCCAGATAGTTAGCTGTTATCACTTCTATATGAATAGTGGTTTATTGATTAGAACTTTTTTGTGTTTCTTATGAATTATTAATTATTACTATTAATATTAATTTATTTTATATATAATTTATCTATTGTATATAGAAACTTATTTCTTATCTATGTACTTATGTACATAGACGAATCCTATTTCCTCATAAAAGGGCTAATGGAGAATAAATCTATCTATTTATACATTAAAATTCCTTCACATTACTTTTTCCATGAAAAAAACGCAAAATTGTTAGTAAAACTTGTAATTAACTGAATAGTAATGTTTTTTGGCTTCCCTGCATTTTTTTCCGACGTTTAGTCGCTTAATGAAGTAAAATAATATGATAATGGTAATAAGTATAGTGTAAAAACTCTTTTTCTTCCGAAAAAGTGAATAAATATTAAGAATTTGCCCATTTACTTGCTAATAGAAGTCGTGTGGATTCGAAAATTAATAGGGAAAGAAAACTATTCAGGTTTCTCTTCATTGTCTACTTTAGCCCTTGTCATAAAATGAACGTCTTACGTTTACTGAAGCTGACTTATTACCCTCAGCGTAAAAATAGTATATTTCTTATAAGAAACAAGTAAATACATGCAATGCAATGTAAGTCACTCATTCTCGGACGTATTTCTCATAAACCAAGACCCTGAGGTTCTTAACTTCTAATAGCTACTTTTTTAAAAGTGACACGCTACATGAGGGTGACTCCTGATGTTTACCTTTTCTTGTAAATTTATTTACTCCTTTCCACCTTCCGCCTAAGTCTCGTATGTTTATTAAAACATCCGAAATTAATCCATTATATCCGGCGTGCTCTGTTACTTAATACACGACATTAAATAGAATCCAGAAATTTTGGATTGCAATTAGTTGATGAAGTGACTGTGTATTTATTTCAGGCGTGGCTGGAAACCCCGATGCGAAGCGCCTCTACGATGACCTGCTGAGCAATTACAACAAGTTGGTGCGTCCTGTGGTCAATGTCAGCGACCCGCTCACCGTCAAGATCAAGCTCAAGCTGTCGCAACTCATCGACGTGGTGAGTTCCACTAACCCCTTCAAGGTTGTTCAGCATAAGTAATGGAACACTTGCACTATAAAATTAACCGGAAAATAGGTACATCGCATATGAATTCAAGATCGGAAGAATGCTAAATTCCAAAACGTGATTTTTCTTTCGCTGATAACAAGACTTTCCAATCATTTAAAAATTCGCTACTTTGTTTTGTTCTTTATTTTAACTGTGAAGAAAAATCCCTTGTTTTTATATTAGCAAGTGCTTCTTTTTGCATATACCACAGGCAATTTAATTCCCTAAAACTTTCCATATCATCATTAAAGAATATAAAAACTGTTTGAAATACATTTCTGGGTACTCAAAATATTATTTTGCATAATATTATTTCCATATTTTATATACAACGTGTTTGGGTGATTTTCTTAAAAATTATACATAATAAATGTTCCTCTGAAAATGTATTAATTATGTACGTTCGATACGTCGATTCATGTACACAGCTCGTCTAAAATAATTTGCTCCCCTACCTAAGTGAAACACGAAGCGCACATTTTCTCCCGCATATTTTTCTTCACAAAAGAATCTCGTTATACTGTGTTGAACAAGTATGATCCTTGATTGAACATTTTCTCGACTCTAATGTTCACATGTCTTTTTTGTTACTTTTTTTACAAACATGCGCCATAAATACTCATAAAATTTTAGATGTAAATTCAAAATTATTATAGCCGATAACAACTATAATTAATACTAACGATTAAATCATGAAGTACTTCAATTTTAAATCGCAGATAACCAAATGTTACTATAACTGCATGGTCTGTTCGCAAAACATGTCTAATCATGGAATTTTATACTATACATACAATAATTCATAAAGAAAGTGTCATCATATACCTGATATATATATATATATATATATATTGTAATAAACAACCAGACGTCAAAATAAAAAAAATTATATTTATATTTTAACAACCAAACAAATTTTATTCATCAGAATTTACAATTACACAATTTAATAATTTATAAAGCATCTCTTTCTCTCATGGGTCTTTACTGGGTTTGATAACGGACAGAACACTTAAATAATCAAAGAACCCAACATTTATCTTTAAATTAAACAGAAATATTTAATCGTCTAGACATCGACGAAACTTATAAACGAACTTAGAATTACCAGATTGATTCTAAATTTAAAAGAGTTTATTTTACTAACACAAAAGAAGAGAACGATATCTGACTGTATCTTTTAATTCCGTTTACACATATTAATACAATAAAATTTCAATTTACGATTACTCAGGAACATTTGGCTCGTTCATTACACACACACTTTATAGACTGGACGTTTACACACTGACTCTAACACATATTATTGGTTCGACTATGGCTGATTCTCCATACTCGGTGTAGGACATCCCACTTGCTCGTGGTGAAACTACTCGACGCTGGATGCAGTGTCCTGGTCTCCTACTATCGAAGACAGTGGTCATATTTTGATATTACTACAGATTGAACTTCTGCATACAAAAATGTTTATCGTTGAATAATTTTGCTATTTCTCTCGCAGGCTGCATTCTTTCTCCATACTGGGTGCTCACAGCTCCCCCTCCGCTCTGTCACTCACCTCCAAGCTCCACGCTCAACAAACTTCCAAAATCTTCTCTTCTCTTTATATATATAACCGTCCCTTCACTCTTCTTTTGTCCCAAAAACTACGTTGCAACTGCTCGTTGACAGTTTCTCCATTACTGAGATTTACATTCTGCAGCTGCTCTTCCTTAGCTAGCAAAATATCTAGCCGCTCTGTCTTTTCACATCGAGACAGGACCCGTAATTACTTTGAACTTGTTTCCTCATCCCCCCGCATTCACACGTGCGCTCTTCTAAAATTCTTCAGACCGCCCAACTGCCCCTTGATCCTAAGTCAACACGCCGATGGTCCAGCCCATTAATCAGACACAATGCCTTTCCTAAACAGATTTATCTTGCGACAGGCCACCCGCGCATGTGCCTTGCCCTGACTCCTTCATACTGATCCTAAGTACACATTACCACTTCCTGTGACGGCCAAGACTATTAATCCGAAACAATGCATTCCCTCAATGCATTACAATATATATACATATATATATATATATTGTAATAAACAAACGATTACTTATTAATTTGCCCCACTTTGTGGTAACAAAATGTATAAAATAATCGGGTGTCAAAAAAAGATTAAAATTTATAAACAACTAACAGTTTTATTGTAATTTTTGAACACTTATACAATTAAATAAATATAAAAAAGGATCACATTCTCTCAAAGGTCTTTACTGGGTTTGATAACGGCAGAACATTTAAACATAATCAAAGAAACAAAAATTTACATTTAATTTAAAAGGAAATATTTATTCGTCTAGACATAGACGAAATTAATTATTGACGAACTTATTCTACAAGATTGATTTTAAATTTAAAGAGTTTATTTTATTAACACAAAAGAAAAGAACGATATCTGACTTTATCTTTTAATTCGGTTTACATCTATGAATACCATGAAATTTTAACTTACGATTACTCAGGAAAATTTGGCTCGTTCGTACACACACACTTTACAGACTGGCCGTTTTAAACACTGATTCTAACAAAAGTTGGTTCTCCGTTCGTGAAGGACATATCATTTGCTCGTTCTGAAGTTTACTAGACGCTGGATGCAGTGTCCTGGTCTCCTACAATCGAAGAAAGTGGTCTAATTTGAGGATAGAATAGATTAGACTTCAGCATACAAAATGTTTATTGATGAATATTTGGCTATTTCTCTCGCAGACTGCAACTTATAACACATTCTCCTCCCTTAACCGATGTCTCTCCTAGTCACATTCTCCAGTTTCGCTGATCACAGTACGATTGACCTCTTAAACACATTCACCATCTTCGGTGGTCGCAGAATAACTAACTCTTCTTAAAAACATTCACCATCTTCGGAGATCGCCTCACGACTAACTTCTCTAACTAACCTCTCTCAAAAGCTTATCTTCCGCTTATATACTCCCTGTCTCTTCCTTTGTCCATTGTTCCAAAACTTCGTCGCAAATGCCCGTTGACAGTTTCTTCCATTATCCGAAGATTTATATTATGCAGCTGCAGCAAATGGCTAACTACTCTGTCATGTCCAAAAGTCGACAATCGAGACAGGACTATTTATCTTTTTGCACCCTCAACACCCAGCTTTTCAAAGCGAAGAAATACTCATTCCTACTCAGTCCTAAATAAACACGTTACAAAACTGCCTCACCGACAGTCCAGGCTATCCATCAGAAACAATGCCTCACTTAACAGATTTAGTTTGAAAAAAACCATACGCAAGTGCACGGTTCCGAATTCTCAAGACCAGTCCTAAATAAACACATTACAAAACTTGCCCCTTCCCACAGTCCACATTATCCATCCGAAACAATGCCTCACTTACCAGGCATTACAATATATATATATATATATATATATATATACATATATATATTGTAAAGATTACAATAATAGGGGCTTAATATTTAATTAAACAAAATTGAAGATTTATTAAACAATTTATTTACATTTTTTATTAAATCGATGAACTGATAATTATTTTGCTCTACGTTGAGGCGACATTTTATGTGATAAACAAATCAAAATTAACAAACAATATTTTATATAGAATTTATTACATTTAACGATATTCTCAGGATCATTTATCTGGGCCTTCTAAGTAAACAAACAATCTTCATATTTACTTTAACAATCAAATTCCTTAATAAACTAAGAAGTTAAACAATCAAACAAAATGAGAAAGCGAAATATGACGTCTTTACCTGTAATTATCGTTTACAAAACTTGATTAAATTTGTTTGTACTTACAACATATTGGCTGGTACCAGACTTAACTCTCTTGGGCTAAGGCTCACCTCACAATTCACACTAAAAGGCCATGGAATCACTGAATTTACACTTTATTATACAAAAACACGGTCGTAACTTTCGAGTATCTCCTCTAGGAACTGGAAACCGCTGCTCCTTCCGGATTATTAGTTGGACAGATTGTTACAAAATTGTCTCTCTGTGGAATTGACGACGGTCACGGTACTTATAGAAATTTTTATTGTGGCGCTATTTATTAGGTTACTCCTTGCAGTGTCCAAAACTTTCTACTCAAATTCTAAAATTTGTAATTTTTTTGGCCAGACTGCCACGCTGTTTGTTGCACGCCTCTCAATTTCCGCCTTCCACACCAGACTTCAACACAGACCGACTGTTTCAGAAAAAACCTTCGCGGCCGAACAATGCTCGCCTATCCATTGTTGCCTTTGAAAATTTGACCGCTAACAATCCTCCATGACTATCCAATTATTAAAATCATTCGTGAAGCCAAAAATGTAGCAATCAAATATAAAACAATTTGAAATGAAACAATAATGCCCACGTTAATGCATCAATTTAAATAATGGAAATTGTAAATGAAAGGATCATAAATAAGAAATTTATTTAAACTGACTAAACAGTTAATTTATGCGATTCACACAGATTTCAAATTACAAATAAATATTTGATGGCATTTTATAACATTATTACGTACAAACAAAATTTTTACTCTTAATCTGAGGGTCTTTATCTGGGCCTTTAAATAGAAAAAAGTATAACTCTGTTTAAACAATCAAATCACTGTAAAGATATTCCTATACACAAATATTTACAATATTCAAAACAATTCTAAATGTGACGATTTTATCTTTAATCAAAGGTTTAACAAGAATAATTTAATTTAGATATGACTTACAGTTTGTCTGGTACCAGGGCAATTTTAACTCTTTCCGCTACACTTACACACACTCAATTTTCTAAAATCAGGCCATTCTTTTCACTGACTTTACAATTCACTGTTGGATTAACAAGTGTTGGCTATATCTGGAAGACGACTTATTCCGCAAATATGCCAATTTCCGCTAATTAATGTAATTCCCCACGTAGACTTTTCAAAATTATTTGACATAAACAGGAACACTCCGAAATCTTTCTGTTGCACTATGCGAGTGAATGCTGTAGTCTGCCTCCACTTAACAACTTTACTTTTCAATACTTTCATAACGTCTCTTCTATTTCTAATAGGACCGCTTTCTGCCGTTCTTGATCACCAACTACTCTATAGGTTCTCAGCTGCTAACAGTTCTATACTGACTTAGACCTGTTATTATTGTCCTGTCTTGTGTGATTTGTGTCTGTTTGCTGATAACAATTCAAGTCCACAATGTTTATAATTATTAATTGTCTTTTAATTACTACAATATATATGGTAGTTTTAAGGTCCTGAAGATAATAAGGCTTGTGAGAAAAAACACTCGGCAGGAGAAACTTACCTTGTGTTTGGGAAACTGAATTTTGACATTCAACTCATACAAGATTATATTTACAGTCGAGAATTCCGGGAAGAGGATGGTTTTTATATTAAAAAAATTAATGACAAAAGATTCACACAAAACACAACTATAATTAAAGT
The DNA here is from genome assembly GCA_037074705.1 of Zhengitettix transpicula. NCBI lineage: Eukaryota > Metazoa > Arthropoda > Insecta > Orthoptera > Tetrigidae > Zhengitettix > Zhengitettix transpicula. Next base: position 203,584,728 of record CM073591.1, read on the forward strand.
AAAGACATTGATGTTATAATCTCGAAATAATCATATAAATGTTCAATTACACTCTTTAATGTCTCTGAATGTTTCAAATATTGAAACGGGAAAAGAACCACAAAAAAACAAATTTCTCTGCGTCTCTGAATATTTCAAGAAAAAAAGATGAAAAGAAAAAAGAAACAGAAAAAATCTCTATGTGCGCCTTGAGGCTAACAATGAAAAACATATTGAATTGAGCTAAAAAATCGCTCCACAGGCTCATAAAGTTATTGGACCATTGTCGATCGTGGATCGAAACAATTTTTTAAACTTGCAGCGCTCTAAATGCCGCGCAAGACAAGATTTTGGAAAGGCCACGATACTTTCTGAAGTTTGGGAGTCTCCTTGCTCCCACGATGCACAGTACAGGCCCGGGATTGCACTTCGCGTAGACGATTGGCAAGAAAAAAGTGTCCTCCAGGAAGGAGGCGGCGTTTCAGTGTCACACTCTCGTAAAAAACGTTCCCCAAATTTAGAAAACACTTAATGTTCAGGCTGAAGATTGTATAAATATGTTCCAAATGATTTAATCTGTTTCTGTCTTATTAGTGTAAATGGCCGCTCGAGATTATGGAACTGTCGCCTATGGAATCCAATAACGGAATAAAAATCTAATAATCAGATTCAGATGTTTTAATAGACAGGATTGTTGCGAGTAAAAATATAATTCTTTTCGGGATAAATTAATTAAAATTATTAATTAATTTTGAAAATATAAATAAAAAATATTAAGTCAAATGAAAAATAAATATTAGAATTTACCCTTTATCCAAACAAGCAGTTTTAAATAATAAAAATTTCGAACCGCGCGAGCTAGGCATCTTTGAGATTGTTGACTAATAAGATGGGCTGCAAGTACAGGGCTTTAAAGAAAAAAATAACCTATCAAAAAACTGTCAAAAGGGATAAGAATAATTATAAAATAAATTTATATTATGTCTGCACAAACATATGATGTTACAATATATTATTGAAGAAATATGATAATTATTCAGGGACAGGAATTAGTTTACAAAAACTAATTTCCTTTAACATAAGTTGGTGATCGTGTCAAATTCAAATAAGATACAAAAATTAATAACATTTACAGAAAACATTATAATTATTTAGTATTGAAATGAAACTCACAATATGTAACAGGTCTCATGGTTATGCATTTTCTTAAAGTAGAAAATGTAATATATATTACATATATATAAGGTCTGCCTTTGTGGGCACTAAGGAACTTCTGAGTAAGCATCAGAAACAATGCGTTTTTGTGAACAGTCTCAGTAAGTATCAGAAACAGTATGTCTTTGTAAGCATTTAAGAATTTCCGAGTCAGCATAATAGATAAACAAGACTCCACGTGTCCTGCTGAGTAAGGGGTACGTGTTGATGACGTAGATCTGTGAAGAAGTTACCACCTCCTACACAGAGCGGGAGATCTTTTGAATGTTATTGGTGAACACTTGTATAAAAAGGCCAGACTTCTCTGATGTAAAGAACTCTCTGCATATTACTTCAACTTGGTACATATGCCACTCTGTCTTCTGTTTTCATGTTATTGTCTTAGCTCTAGGCTGTAGACTAAGGTTAATAAAACTTATTTCTTATTCTAATGGACTAAAGCCTCATGTTATTTCTCTAAGCCTTTACGCTATTATAGAGTGCGAATTAGCGCGCACTCCGGACCCTAGTTTCAATTTCTTCCTAAATATCTCATGTTAGCCAGACCAGGAGAAATTCGATTATTATATGGTGGCAGCGGAATTATATAATTAAATGGTGGCAGCGGAAATATTAAACTTTAGAGCAAACTCACAAATTTTTTAATGCTTACGCTTTTATCTGCACAGTTTCTGTAGCCTGATGCATGTTCCATTACGACGACTGTAATGCTATGGCTTGTCACCACTTGATGACCGGATAATTGGTGTATTTTCAATTAATGGCTGTTGTTTAAACTCACTCACTTTAGTAGATACAGAAAACAAATAATTTATTTGGAACAGAATGAGTCATAAGCTTAGCAAAACTATTTACCATGCTACAACACTGGTCAAATTACATAATAATGTTGGTTAAATGGGAATCACAGAGCTTCCAATTTCAGCACAAAATACAGATTTCACTTGTTAAAGGTTTTGTTTCAAAATATGCTTCTCGTTTTTGTAGCGCGAAATAATCCCCTCAACAAGATACATTAGTGCAAATTAATGCGGTTTCAATGAAAAGGCGGATTTAGGAATTTGTTGAAGCAAATAATACTATTACAATTTCGCATCAACCATGATGAGACCACACCACTGTCAAATTTATTAGTTTTCCAATCATTATTGTACGCATATATATGAAACTTACCTTATGTATCAAAGACCACTCAAAACTGTGAAAATAATCATTTAATTTCTGTATTTCTTTACACAAGTATAAAAACATATTTTTAATAAATTTCTACCAAATTATTGAATTTGGAAAATTCCTAAATCAGTCATTTATTGTATAAAATGTGTTTTTGGTGACTTATTATAGACAAATGTAATTATATAAACAAAATAAATATAAACAATCAAAAAAATATTGAAAATTAATTATTTCATATTGAAAAATATTTTCTCAATTCGGTTTATTACATTTATAATGGTTGTATTTTGATAAAAATGATGAGAAAATTATTTGTTATTCGCTGGTTGCCACGCGTTGGCGAGTTGTCATAATTAAACTCAGAGACATCCATAACACCGGATTTTACTCCAATCCAGGCAGTTTTTGCGCAATTTTTTTGTAACGCCCGTCCTCACCCACCTCTAAGGTTTCTCCACTCCCATGCTGAGAGAGGTTGGAATTATCCACAAAAAACATCGGGAGAAACACTATCAATCTCATTGGTTCCAAAAACTGTTTATGCAAATATCGGCCGATTTAGCATGTATGAAAATTTACAACCCCGCCCCTTGGAGTGATTTTAATTTCTCATTCCCACAGTTTTTGCTTCCGGTTCTAAAGGAAGAACGAAATTCGCTCTCATTTGCACCACGGGCGTAGATTTGTATGCGAAAGACACAAACACACATATATACATACTAACATTAAAAAACAGTCAAGATATTTCTGCAACCTGATAAACGTGAGATTTGGCAACAATTTCAGTAAGGAATTGATTAGCTTTTTAATGTTAATTAATATATATTTCAGACTCTGGAACAGTTTAATATTCTGAGCGGTAATTGGTAGTTTGGTGAAGAACGAATCATATCCTCATTGCAATTGAGGAGTAAAATGACAGAATAAAATTATGGACGATAAAAAACTAAGCCGACTGACGCTTTGTGACATATTCTATTACAACTTGAATGTGAAAATTCATTAATTTTCTGTCTTAGCTCAGTATAAAATATATTCCTGGGCGTGGAGCGTTGGGTCATTCTATCCCATCTTTAAGCCATGTTTTTTTTCCTTAACACGTCTATTAAAATATTTGATCTATGATTATGATCTTGATCCTTTGAGAATACAATATTCAATTGGTTTTTCGTTCTTAGCAACGTTAAATGAACCGTATTTTACATTGAATTTTTTCGCCGTTGGAGCTCTATCTTGATCTATTATAATCACCTTTATAAAATCGTTAAATTCAAACATACGAACTAAGGTGCGTCTTGCCGTTCATTGCTTTCAAATACATACGCGTTCACTTTTGATTCGGAGACAGAGCGTAGTGACGTAACATGAAACAAGCACCGCCCTCTGAATGTTAATGCAAACTGTTTGACTTGCCTCTAACGCCGTGATTGTGCCGTTGCTATTGTTATGGATTTAATGATGGAAATTGAACCTGGTGGTGTACCCAACTGTGGATCAATAGGCAAGTCCCAGAGCTAATTTCGAGTGTGAATAATCACCACAATGGGTTTATGAAAACAATATTGAACCAGAGAACAGTTTTGAAGTAATATTTTTCTCTCGCTCGGGTCTTGTAATTGTCTTGCATCCCAAACTTGAAAAGTTATTAATCATCATATTTGATGCATCATAATGTTCCGGAAAGACGACCCAAGGTTTGCTTGATTAAGAAAATTATTGGTTCAAAACACTGAATATTGTTGGTTTATTTAAAATCTGTATTGCGTTAAGAAGTTTTCGGGTCTATGAAGTTCATGTTTGATTATGGGAAAACTATTAAACGGCTATAACATCGGGGAATATATCAAGAAAGTCGTTTATGTAATTCTAATATAAACTTTATTCAAGTGTTAATGATACTGAATTATAAGTTGCAAAAATTAATTTCAACATAGTTCGTTGAAACAGTATGGTTAAAATAGGTTAGAAATTTCTTTACTTTCTAGTAGCAGTTTCTACAGACAATAATACACATAAATACTGCTTTAATGGTATTTTTTAATACCTCCCTTTAATTCATCTCTAAGACACCACAAAATTATATTATAATTACCGTCTGTAGGTTGATATTAAAAAAAATGACATAATTACTGGAATAATTACAGTCTTGATATGCCTGCAGGTTTATATAAACAGTGGATACGAAGAAAAAATCAGAATCAAAGATAGAAAAACAAATGTGATTCCTGTCAGTGATACTATAGTATACATTTACAGTCCAAGCATTTTTTTTAATGCTTATGGAATTGCGAATTCTTTTTACGTGTGGCACGCCAGGAATTATTATTTTTTATAATTTAATTTATAAACAAAAATATATTAATTTTCATCAGTCATACATCATATTTTTAAAATATTTTATATTGATATATGCTTTTTTTAATAATAACAGCATGAGGATGAATGATAAATTCATGATGGGACGAGAAATTAATTTGGAGTATCTTATTGGTATTGAAGATATTTACTGAAATAAATTACTTAATTCAAGAATAGAGACAAACTTTCATAAGCTCAAGCCGTAGAGGCCATGAATTAAATTGAATTAAAAAAATAGGTTGGAAATATGCCTACCTAACAAGCAATCGAACCTGGGACCTCTGGCTCACCGTGACCAGTCTTCATTTTTCTATACCATATTTTTAAATTTAATTTAATTCTGGCCTCTACAGTTTGAGCTTCTGAAAGTTTCTCTCTATTCTTGAATAGAAAATTCTTAAACCCTTGATCAATTTACATATGCAATTCGTTCTTCACTGGTGGTCCTAAATTAGGCAATGTAAGAATGTGATCTGTAAAAAGTTGTCTAATGAATGGAAGAATTTCGCACCAGATCAAGAGTTGACATGGGATGGCTTAGGGGGGGTGGTAGACCATCCGCCCGGTAACCGGGAGGTTCCATGTTGGCTTTCCGGCCGGTCGACATTTTTCTATCCTGAAACTTAAATAAATTACCTATATAATTCTCGGATTTCACCTCTGCCAGTCGTTTGATTACCTCTCAACATTTTTTTAGGGTAACAGGCTACATGAGGGTAATCCACATGGTGGTGACTCCCCTTTAATAGCATAGGAAGGGATTTGAAAGGAGGGATGCGGAAGGGTAGAGGAAGGTAGCTTGGGTTAAGTAGGGCCCCCGGGCTATAGTTTAAGGATCCCACCCGGAATTCGCCTAAAAGTAATGCAGGGAAAACCCTAGAAAAAACTGCACCAGGTAGGTCGGGCATTGTCCCACGCCCTTCCGATAGCGGGAGAGGAGTTTTCTGTGGGGACGCAGCATTCCCTTCTCCGTGCCTCGCCCAGTTTAGGTGGCAGCTGGCCGACTATTTCAATGGGAAAAGGGGACAACTCTTACCGTATGCCCAAGGTCTGTGACCCCGGAACATACACCTCTCAGAACAGGCCGAGGTGCCTCGGCTTGTGGGAACCTTAGTTCAAAATCGGACAGGAAAAGGCATCTTTTTTTTTTGGGGGTGTAGATAGGCTATGTGTAGCGTAATCCACATAGTGGCAACTCCCCTCTTATAGCATAGGAAAGGGATTTGAAAGGGGGGAGGCGGTAGGGTGTAGGAAGGTAGCCAAGGGTTACTAGGGCCCCCGGGCTATATTTTAAGGATCCTACCCGGCATTCGCCTAAAAGTAATGCAGGACAAACCCTATAAAAAACCTGCATCGGGTAGGTCGGGCATTTGGTACTTGTCCCACGCCCTTCCGATGACGGGAAAGGGGTTTGCTGTGGGGACGCAGCTTACTCCTCGCCATGCCTTGGCCAGTTTAGGAGGCAGCTGGCCGACTATTCCAATAGGAATAGCGGACAACTCTTGCCGTATGCCCAAGGTCTGCGACCCTGGAACATACACCTCTCAAAACAGACCGAGGTGCCTCGGCATGTGGGAACCTTAGTTTAAAAAAAAACCAGAGAGATGTGAGAGCATCCCCAAAGGTAGCCCCCGCCAGAGCTCTCTGGGAAGGTTCACCTGCGAGAAAACCTCTCGCATGCTTACTTGTTGGAAAAGGCATCCCCAAAGGTAGCAACTTCGTATCTCTCCTACAAGGTTCTGCCTGCGAGAGAAAATCCCTCGCAGGTTACCTATATCGTGATATATGCTTTCAATCCGCCGATCGTATTTTGCCCTTGTTCAATAAATAACTGCAGGCGTGTCGAAACTGTAACACTTACGTTTAAAAGTATTTTCAGTAAATATAGTCTGTAATATAGGTCAGAAAACTTTTAAATACTACAAAATTGTTGAAGTTAATTTATTTACGTAAATACAACGTTGCTACACATACATTTAGGAATATTTCTATTTCCTTGGATATAAAAGCAAGTGCCTTATTATGACAATACGAATTTCATCAGTTACAGGATAAAGTATGGACGAAACGTTGTCTGTATCTTGAAAAATTTTAATCCTTATAACCGATCATGTAAAATGCGCTCACAGCGATTTCTCTCCATTATTAATTTTTAAAATAATTTATTTGAAGTTCCAATTAAACAATGAAGACTGTGAGGGCAATTCTCTCGCAGGCAGAACCTTTCTGGATAGACGGTGAGGGCTACCTTTGGGGAAGCCTTTTCCTCTCTCCGTTTTTGAACTAAGGTTCCCACAAGCCGAGGCTCCGCGGCCTGTTTCCAGAGGTGTATGTATGTTCCGGGGTCACAGACCTTGAGCATACGGTATGAGTTGTCAGGTATTCCAATTGGTACAGTCGGCCAGCTGCCTCCTAAACTCGTCGAGGAACGGTAAATGAAATGCTGCGTCTCCACAGAAACTGCCTCTCCCGCCATCGGAAGGCCGTGTGACAAATACCCAATGCCCGACCTACCTGAAGCAGGTTTTCTAGGGTTTGTCCTGCATTACTTTTAGGTGAATGCCGGATAGGATCCTTAAATTATATCCCGGTGGCCCTAGTTAACCCTTGGCTACCTTCCTCTACCTTTCCGCATCCCCCTTTCAAATACCTTCCTATGCTATTAAATGGAAATAGCCACCATGTGGATTACTCTGATGTAGCTTGTTACAATAGATAAAGTTTCAATTATTATTATTCTACATTAGTTAACAAAATATCTAAATACTAATTCTTTAAGTTATCAATATTTCACGTTTACAACCGCATGATATTTTTATTTAATATAATCATATCATCCGTCCTGTCAGCTAATCTCTAGAATTAACGGTCGCCACCTTCCATGAAATGCAACGCTACATCACAAAAGATCTGACTATCTATATTTGGAGAATAAATTCATGGGTACTTCGTTTCTAGGATAGGGTATGAAGGCGAATGACGGAGAATAATGTAAGATATCTCAGCACGTAAACGAAGCCGATGCTGGTTAAAAGTCAAGACCATCAAAATTGATAGGCGCAGAGACCCAGTTTCACAGGTAACAGCCTCGCAAAATTATAATCTGGCGTTGAACTAGAAACGACAACATGGTGCTACACGAATCTGAGTTCATCCGAGTTTTCTATAAGGCTGTCATAAATATTTGATTATGACGATAGTTCCCTCAGAAAGCGATTTGGTGCAGGTCATATTTGCAGCGACGCCAGACACTGAAAGAGGCGCCTGGGGCCCTGAGTGTCCTCCCAGGTCTTCCTCCCTGTTTCCCTCGCAAAAAGTTTAACATATATTTCATGGAGCTAGGTCAGCAAGTTTTTCGTTTACACCCACGATTTATGGTTGACATTACAGAATCTGCCTAACTTTTAACTGACATGAAAAATTGAACTAAATCGACTAGAAAATCTAGAGAACTGAATATCGAAGTTCTGTAATGAGAAACAAAAAAAAATCTGACATCCGTGTTACTAAAATTTTTTCTATTCATTTTTATTTAATAAACTTAATAAGCAAAGTCTCGCTCAGAAATGTTAGTTGACAATGTTTTTCATAGAATCTAACTCGTTTGCGTACGTTTTTTCCTACCAGATACTTTAATTTTGTATGCCGCTTATTTTTGATGAACTTATATATTTATAATATAAAAATGTATTTAGAATGTTTGAAAAGTGGCTGGAAATATTTAAGGAGACAAAGAATGAAAAGCAGGTATGAACCATCAGCGCCGGGATGTCACGAGTCCACAGACCTAGGACATGCCTCTGACTATGATAAGGTAATAGCAATCTGGATGCCGCCAAAATGGACGCCCAGGGAAATTTGAGGAAAAAGTTCATTCATTGGTGATAAAGTCTCAGAATACAGTGATAAGTTCCACCTAGAGAGAGATATCACCTGCGGGACAAGCGGATTTATGAGAACAAGATGCCAAGAGGCTCCTGGAAGAGAAAACACATTGGGGGCCAAAATTAACACAGGAGTGAGGGAGCAGAGAGCCAGTCTTAGATTAGAATTTGAAACGGAAACAGCGTTTAACCTGAATTTGAAGAGGAAATAGGAAATGAACAGTTTGCCGTGGCGGCTCATGACCACTTAAATTAGTTTAGTAAGAATTAATTTTTTTTCAATTTTAATAACCTTCATAATAATTGTGTTCTAACTGCGATATAAAATAAATTAAATTACCCGCTTTGCGGCGCATCGCCCCTAGCTGGCCACCTGAGTGCTATTCCAGCGAAAGCACATGATCTGGAACATTATCAATGACTGTGCATGCGCTGTATACCTTTTCACCCCCCCCCCCCCTGCGAGCTCAACAAACTGCTTGCTTTGTGTGCTGCGATGCTAACAGCACAATGAAACAGAGCCCCCCGTTCTATGACAGAGGTACCCGCATCAGGTGATATAAGTAACAAAATCGAAATAAATTTGAACTATTCACTGTTAACCTTAATTTATAAAATTTTATATTTTCAAAACCAAAATAATATTTTTAAATTTTGGTAAAATCAAAAATATGACAATGTAAGGTTAGTTTGTTGTGAAAATATGCTGCACGACCCTGCACACAACACTGATTAGTGGCTTGTTACAAAAATTAAGCTTTATTTAATATATTTACCGGGGAAAATACTTTCGGGTTAGAAATGCTAAATTATTCCGCGTTTAAAAATTACACTCTATTCGAAATTATGTAGACGGAATTAGAAATGTAGAATATTATGTGTCTGACTTCAAATTGACTGTCGTTTATTTATAAATAAACTATAACTCGTGTGTTATTATAATTTTACATAGTTATTCTCGTAAAAATGGTTGCTTGGGGCGATGTAGAAAATAACTTAAGAAATTCACGAGCCGCCACTGACAGTTTGTTTTTTAAATAAAACTTTCAAATATAATTTAGTTCCGAGTTTTAAAAGAAAGGTTGAAAGAAGAGACAGATTAGTTTAAGTTTAGTTTTCGAGTGGTTGGAAGTTTTCTCTGAAATCTGGACTAATCTGGAACATTAGCTGCCTGATGAAAACGTGCCATTGTGTCAAGTTCATTACCTATCATATACAGTTTATGACGATCGGATTTAAACTTATTATTTACGGAAAACTATTAATCTTCTCAAAAATCCAAAACTTTCAAAAGTATTTCCCAATAACGCTTGGTAAAACCATTACTTAAAAAATAAAATTATGTACAATTGCTCCATCGCATTGGATATACTCTTGATTGTTCTCTTCAATTGTGTTATCGTGGCTGGTTTGTTGTCGTTAACTTCAATTTTAAGTATCCAAATATATGTCTGGTCTTTTCGCATGCCCTCTACGTGAAATGTTTTTTTTCTACATGAATATTGTTTTCGACAAATAAATATTAGTTGTGTACCACCATGTTTTAATCGTATCATATTGTTGTCGAGAATTATCAGAAAAAAAATAACATTGTTGAGTATCTGACGTAATGGACGGTTACCGTTCCGATGTGTATGAATGAAGAACAGTTGAAATGGCAGCCCAACGTGCAACTTGCGGAGAAAGTTAATGATTTACGCATTCCTCGTTGGGAATTGCAACGACTTGGTACCAACATTTTTGTTGGCTAATTTAAATGAATATTAAGTTAGTCCAAAATGTAAAATTTGTAAATGCTCCAACAAGGATTTGATGAAAGAATCGCGGCGTAAAATTCAGTTTATTAGATTTTAATTCTTGCTCTAATTAAATATTATGAGGATGTAAATTGAGGTATATTTTAAAAATAGAACGCAAAGACGTTCGTGTTGTGGCTGACTCCGTGTTGCGACACCACACGGGAAGAAAACTTAATATATTTGTGTGATAGCACGGGTTGCGATTAGTTACGAGACTCGTTATTTTTAATATTTTATTTCTCTTTTCAAAAGCATGGACACTGGTCAATGGCTCGGAACGAACTGAACTCAAATTGTTTTTTTACTCCACAAGAAAGGAATCTTATTTCGCACAACAATGGAAGTTCATAACGATTCTGAGAATAACGCAGTGTTTATCCTTTGGCTTCCGGGGCGACTAGAGTTCTCTGCGCTCCGATCTCTTCTTCCCCTTCTCCGCTACGGCTGGCGGATGAGGCGTCGGCGATGCTACTAGCTAGATCCTAGCAGAGAAGTTCGTCGGCAGATCAGTCAGCTGATGTTTGCAGAGAAGTTCATCGGAAGATAGACGTGAAGCCCAGAGGAGGCTATCTCCACAGTGTCATTGCAGATTCAGTTGATTTGAGTTGATCCAGGATCTCGTCACAGAGAAGCTCCAATTGCACGAGATGCTTCCTCGGTCATAGACGATTTAGACGTCCCAAAAAGTAGAAACGGTGGCATCGAGTTTTCTGACCAACCAGGTAACTGCACATTCACTGGGACAACGGTTTAAGACACACAATCGTTCACATACAATTCTATTTTCAATGACCTACCATCCTCAACCTTGTGCGTACCTGTCCCTCATGCCGTTTTCAAGCAATTGTGATTTTAAAAACTCCCTCTTTTACATTTTAAAAATTATTAAAGTGATAAATAAGAAGTAAGAAAAATTAATGCGGTATTTCGACATTATAGTTTCTGAAATTTGCAATGATGACAACAACCAACTAACGTTGATGTCAGTATGTAATTGTCATTGGTAATATTAAGGCTTGCTACGAGAATTGAAAATTATGAAAGAACTGTGGAACATTTTGAATTTATTAGATTCGCTTAGTCCTGGAACTCGTACGTATTAAACTACAACTATATTAATAGATTTCTCTTCATTGAAAGGATTCATTGGTTTCTGAATTTTTTTTGGTGATATTTCTAGCGCATTACAATTGCTATGATAATTTTCTGATATTTAAAAACGTGACCAAATGTAATTACATGGACTGATACGCTGTGATTAGAGTCTTCCTAAGGCACTAATTATTAAATTCAATTATTCTCGCTGTAATTGACACGCCATCCAAAGTACCGGCAATATTGTTTCTCTTTTATGAATGAACGAGCGTGCTGTGACGTGCCGTGCAATATGAAGAAGCTTGTTATCTCGTGTTCTGTAGCTAGCCACAACTGTTCTCTCCTCTGCTTTCACCTTTCTGCGGAAGCGCGCTCACTAGAACAATCTCGTTATCGCCTACGTCAACAAATCTGCCCCCGCACAAACGCCTCTCTGTGCACGCAGCTCCTTGTTAGCATTTGCCTCCAATACGAGCAGAGGATCCTTTATACGAACTTCTCACACCTCACAGACGTGAACTACGTAAGCAGACGAAACTGGGTCTAATGCTGCAATTAACGAGTAGATACACTTATACCCTCCAACTTTTATCTCAAAATGTGATTCAAATCTCGAAGTGCCAACAAACGTAACTTTAAAGTACCTTATACGAAAAATACATTTATATTTTACAGACTGTCAGTTACAATAGGTAAATAATACATTGAATCCTATGTTTCAGCAATAATATTTTTATTTTCAAAAATCAACCGTATATTGTCTTACACATAATGTACTTTTCATATTTGGTTAACCTGACTCTAAATAACCGACATTAGTAATGGATCTGTTTCTCCCAAATTTTAAAATAAAAAACCTGCATTCGCGTCCATTGTGACCAAGGATACTGTTTATTAAAAATAAAAATTTACATCTGTTTTGAAAACAGATAGTCAAATACAGACAAAAGAAAGGGTTAGAGAAACGTTATGCGATATTTATATCATTACTTCTTTTGTCTTTATATACACCAATTTTCTTATTAATTACTTATAATTACTATTAGGCTGCATATTAATGAGAATATTTAGTGCATACGTTAAAAATATATTGACACTTCTAGAAATGTTCATCGGGCTGAGAAGACACATATACTGTTGCAAAACAACTCTTCTTAACTACAACCTACAGTTTGAATCCAGAATCTTTCTTATTATTGATACTGATAATTTTTATCCCATACGTATTTTGGATAAGATCAAAGGTTCATCAGCGCCATTTTCCATTTATTTTAAGTAAATGCTGCAAAGAAGCTAAATTTGTACAAAATATTAAATTTTTATAGTAAAAGTATAATAATTAGATAAATAAATAGCCAAATAACATAGAAAAATAAGTGCTAAATAAATACCACAAAACGTTACTCCAATCCTTGTTGCTTTTGTCAAGTGATTCAAAAACGGGCGTGTGATTCTTACGGTTCTTGAATCGCCTGACGAAAGCAACAAAGATTGCAGAAACGCCCTGTTTGTATTTATTTACCACTTGTTTTTTCCTATTATTTGGATATTTATTTATCTAACTAAATTCGCTTCAAAGAAGCTATGACAAACGCAATCGAACTATAGTGACTTTTTTTATCTTTGAATTGGTGGAAAATATTTATTGTTGGCTGACAATAAATCAGTTCTATTTTATGTGCCATTAACTAGTATCTGGAAAATACTCGCGTGCGTTTCATTTTCTTAATTACTTGAAAAATTGTAAAGGATTTATTATATTTGAATTAAATTAATTATGGGAAGAATGTTAAGTAATCATATTCAAGGAATAAATATTTATTTATTCATGAAACTATTCTTACGATACGAATTAATAGATAATAAAACAAGTATATTTATTTCATTACCTCTTTAGAGGACCACCAATAACCAAAACTATGTTCTAAACATAACGTTCAACTATTAATTTTTTTTGTAATTAAACCTTTAGCACTGTAAAAGGCTACGTTGTACAAACACGAAGGCATGGTCAGGGAATAATTCCTCACTGCTGGATAAAGCCACATGTAGTCCACCATTCTCGATCCGTATGGACAAAGACTGTCACAGAATGTCCCCTGTAACTACCGTCGATAGATGATGTAAGTTCGCGTAGCACCTCCGGCACTATGAATACTGAACTGCATGATACTGGTTAAAAGAAGAGAGACGGTGAAAATCGATGAAATTAAAAATTTTATCGCATTTTTTGTGGCTAACCTTTTGTTTGGTTTTTAACTCATTTAAATCTGCCCGCTCAGTGACGTTTTACGATGCTGCTTAATTTTTTAACAAGAAAAGTAGGCGAATGGCAGAAGCATGGTAAGTTAAACAGTTTTGCCTACAAATTGCTTAAATTCACACTAGTAATAAACGAAGAGAACAAAGTGTAATATCTGCATTTTAAATAAAATTGAAAATAAACTTGCTCATTAAGAGAGTAATTTTTTTTAATTAAATTTGTAACATTATAATAGAAAAAAAAACACTACAACAGACTCGATGTCTCATGCCATATTTATTAGAGACCTCCTCAGAAGTTGAAAAATTAAATTAAAATATGTAATTCAAAATTCATAATATAGGAATTCCAAGAAAACAGAATTTTACAAACTTCATAAATGATAATACAATTACGTAAAAGTTTATGAAATAAGAGGAAGATAAATTTTTGAGTTGCGATTTGCACACACGTAACGCCCTAATTGACTGTCGTATATTAATTCAGATCTTGAGAGTATTATTGAATTTAGAATAACAATGTTTTAATAATGAGATAAATAAAAAGATAATTAAGAAAAAATTAAGTAATTAAATACCATACACCATTTCTGAAATCCTTGTTGCTTTCGTCAGGTTATAAGAAAAAAAAATCACTGGGATTCTACAGTGCGTCGTTCTTACGACTCTTCAGGTATTTTGAATAACCTCACGAAAGAAACACGGATTGCATTAATGTTATGTGGTATATACAGTATCACTTAATTTTGTCTGTTATTTGGGTTTTTCTTTATATAATTAGTATAGTTTTAACAAATATGTACTGTATTTCACTTTCAACAATGCTTTAAGTTCATATAACTTTCAGTATTATTCAGTTGTGTCGAAACATTGATCAAAAAACAAAATTTTGGTTGGCATAATGTAAATAATTTTAGATGAAGAATGCAAGTAATATTCTAAACTAGCTGGGTGTCCGGCGTTGCTCGTGTACTTATTTATATAAACTCGAAAAAGTATTTAATTGAATACTTAAATATATTCCTTGAGTATTTCAAGATATAATTGTCAATTGTCACTCAGTCTTCATACATTACGAAATATTACATTGATGAAATTGTTAGCTAGATTCACAACTAATATAGCGCGAATTAATTTACATTTTCCGCAAGGATGGTAAAGTAATTCGTATTCTTCTTTATTACCATTCGATGGAGTATTGCTGTATAAAATTATACTTTTTATTTAAAGAACATATTTCTGCTTTATTTCATTCCTAATAAAGGAAATATTTCCTTTGTTCGTTGCGTAGTAACGTCTCTCTCTCCCGTGACGTCATTGTCTCTTGGTGCGCAGTAATTTAATATTTAATGATCACGGTTTTTAATTATAATTCTTTCCACATGTATGCTAGGCGTTTCTCACCCTCACAGTACCGTTTCTCGTATTTTGAAGAATATGTGTACCAATTTTTGTTGCATTCTGTCCACGCGATAAAATTTGTATAAAGAACAACGTAAATACATACATACATACATACAAATATACATCCTTTTTTATTATATAGACTAGCTGGGAGCCCGGCGTTGCCCGTGTACTTATTTATATAAACTCGAAAAAGTATTTAATTGAATACTTAAATATATTCCTTGAGTATTTCAAGATATAATTGTCAATTGTCACTCAGTCTTCATACATTACGAAATATTACATTGATGAAATTGTTAGCTAGATTCACAACTAATATAGCGCGAATTAACTTACATTTTCCGCAAGGATGGTAAAGTAATTCGTATTCTTCTTTATTACCATTCGATGGAGTATTGCTGTATAAAATTATACTTTTTATTTAAAGAACATATTTCTGCTTTATTTCATTCCTAATAAAGGAAATATTTCCTTTGTTCGTTGCGTAGTAACGTCTCTCTCTCCCGTGACGTCATTGTCTCTTGGTGCGCAGTAATTTAATATTTAATGATCACGGTTTTTAATTATAATTCTTTCCACATGTATGCTAGGCGTTTCTCACCCTCACAGTACCGTTTCTCGTATTTTGAAGAATATGTGTACCAATTTTTGTTGCATTCTGTCCACGCGATAAAATTTGTATAAAGAACAACGTAAATACATACATACATACATACAAATATACATCCTTTTTTATTATATAGACTAGCTGGGAGCCCGGCGTTGCCCGTGTACTTATTTATATAAACTCGAAAAAGTATTTAATTGAATACTTAAATATATTCCTTGAGTATTTCAAGATATAATTGTCAATTGTCACTCAGTCTTCATACATTACGAAATATTACATTGATGAAATTGTTAGCTAGATTCACAACTAATATAGCGCGAATTAACTTACATTTTCCGCAAGGATGGTAAAGTAATTCGTATTCTTCTTTATTACCATTCGATGGAGTATTGCTGTATAAAATTATACTTTTTATTTAAAGAACATATTTCTGCTTTATTTCATTCCTAATAAAGGAAATATTTCCTTTGTTCGTTGCGTAGTAACGTCTCTCTCTCCCGTGACGTCATTGTCTCTTGGTGCGCAGTAATTTAATATTTAATGATCACGGTTTTTAATTATAATTCTTTCCACATGTATGCTAGGCGTTTCTCACCCTCACAGTACCGTTTCTCGTATTTTGAAGAATATGTGTACCAATTTTTGTTGCATTCTGTCCACGCGATAAAATTTGTATAAAGAACAACATAAATACATACATACATACATACAAATATACATCCTTTTTTATTATATAGACTAGCTGGGAGCCCGGCGTTGCCCGTGTACTTATTTATATAAACTCGAAAAAGTATTTAATTGAATACTTAAATATATTCCTTGAGTATTTCAAGATATAATTGTCAATTGTCACTCAGTCTTCATACATTACGAAATATTACATTGATGAAATTGTTAGCTAGATTCACAACTAATATAGCGCGAATTAACTTACATTTTCCGCAAGGATGGTAAAGTAATTCGTATTCTTCTTTATTACCATTCGATGGAGTATTGCTGTATAAAATTATACTTTTTATTTAAAGAACATATTTCTGCTTTATTTCATTCCTAATAAAGGAAATATTTCCTTTGTTCGTTGCGTAGTAACGTCTCTCTCTCGCGTGACGTCATTGTCTCTTGGTGCGCAGTAATTTAATATTTAATGATCACGGTTTTTAATTATAATTCTTTCCACATGTATGCTAGGCGTTTCTCACCCTCACAGTACCGTTTCTCGTATTTTGAAGAATATGTGTACCAATTTTTGTTGCATTCTGTCCACGCGATAAAATTTGTATAAAGAACAACGTAAATACATACATACATACATACATACATACAAATATACATCCTTTTTTTTATATAGACTAGCTGGGAGCCCGGCGTTGCCCGTGTACTTATTTATATAAACCAGAAAAGCATTTAATTCTCCATTAATCTTTAGTCAATAAATTATTTTACTTACGTATGCAGAAAGAGTGGTAATTTCATCAACACTCCATCCCCGGTGCTATAAAATACATTGAATTTTATTGCATCAATCCCAACAAACATACCTCCGAATTTATTCTTAAATAACTCATTGCGTACTGCAGGATATAATTGTCCCTCAGTCTTCAGATATTACGAATGATTAAATTGATGAAATTGTTCGCTAAATTCACAATGTAAACAAATGG
The DNA here is from genome assembly GCA_037074705.1 of Zhengitettix transpicula. NCBI lineage: Eukaryota > Metazoa > Arthropoda > Insecta > Orthoptera > Tetrigidae > Zhengitettix > Zhengitettix transpicula. Next base: position 203,602,174 of record CM073591.1, read on the forward strand.
TCGCCATATTGGAGTCACTTAATATGGCACGAAAATTAACATACATTTTCCGCATAGATCGTTAATTATTCGTATTGTTTTTTTTATTATTAAAATGCCATGGAGAATTACTGGATAAAATTATAATTTGATCCAATGGAAATATTTCTGCTTTATTGCATTACCGAAAAATGAACTATTTGCTTTGTTCGTCGCGTAGTAACGTCTCTCTTTGCCCATTGACGTCATGATCTCTTGACGCGCATTAATTTAACACAAAATTATCACGTTTATCAATTACAATTCTTTACACCTTTATGCTACGGGTTTCTCATCCCCACAGTACCGGTTCTCGATTTTGGCAGAATACGTGTACCAATTTTTGTTGCATTCTGTCCACGCGATAAAATTTGTATAAAGAACAACGTAAATACATACATACATACAAATATACATTCTTTTTTATTATATAGATTGATGAGTGAAATATTGTTTATTAATCCAATCATTAGGAAATTAATGTTAAAATGATACTATAATTTATGTTTCCTTTTTATTGAAATCCAATTATTAGATAATATCTACGAACTTCTATTACAGAATCACTGACGTGTATAATTTTTTTAATTTAGATATCTATGGTTCTCATATGTGCTTTTTTTTAGGGTAACAGGCTACATGAGGGTAATCCACATGGTGGCAACTCCCCTCTAATAGCATAGGAAGGGATTTAAAAGGGGAGATGCGAAAGGGTAGAGGAAGGTAGCCAAAGGTGAACTAGGGCCACCGGGCTATAGTTTAAGGATTCTACCCGGAATTCGCCTAAAAGTAATGCAGGGAAAACCCTAGAAAAACCTACATCAGGTAGGTTGGGCATTGGGTACTTATCCCACGCCCTTCCGATGGCGGGAGAGGGGTTATCTGTGGGGACGCAGCTTTCCCCTCGCCGTGCTTGGCCAATTTAAAAGGCAGCTGGCCGACTATTCCAATAGGAATGCGGACAAATCTTACCGTATGCCCAAGGTCTGCGACCCCGGAACATACACCTCTCAAAACAGGCCGAGGTGCCTCAGCTTGTGGGAACCTTGGTACAAAAAAAACCAGAGAGATGTGAAGGCATCTCCAAAGGTAGCCCCCCCCCCCAAGCTCTCTGGGAAGCTGCGAGAAAATCCTAATTCATTTATATATTGCGTTTGGAGAAGACCAATAGTGAGAGAGCTCTGGCGGAGGCTACCTTTGCTATGCTTCCTATGCTATAAGAGAGGAGTTGCCACTATGTGGATTACCCTATACATAGCCTGTCTACACCTAAAAAACAGACAAATAGTCGATAAAAAATTATGGTCGCGATACCTTCTCGTCCGGGACTTTCCTCATTCTTGCCCTGCGGCAGGAATCTCAAAAATAAGATTCCCATAAGCCGTGACACCTTGTCTGGCTTTGAGGGGTGTATGTTCCGGGGTCGCAGACGTGGTCATACGGTAAGAGTCGTTTTCCTGATCCTATTGGACTAGTCGGATAGCTGCCCTTCAAATTCGACCGAGGCATAGAGTTTGGTATGCTAGGATCCAACAGCAGACCAAATTATTGTTATCGGAAGGGTGTGGGACAAGGACAAAATTCCCGATCTACCTGATGCAGTTTTTCTCTAGGGTTTTCCCTGCATCATATTTAGGCGAATGCCAGGTATGATCCTTAAATTATAGCCCGGGGGGTCCTAGCAAACCCTTGGCTACCTTCCGCATCCTTCCTTTTGATCTCTTCCTATGCTATTAAAGGGGTGTAGCTGTCAAAGCGGATAACCCTCATGTAGCCTGTGAATCCTAAAATAATAATAAATGAAAGATGAATAGTCAAATCGAAACAGTAACAGTTAAATTATAAAAACGTTATCAACATATTTTAGTCTGTCTGTCAAGTTCAACGTTCTTTCAATTTAATATCAGTCGTTTAATATATTTTAATGCTAAAATTTTTTAATAATATTAAACTAAGCAAAAATTTAATGTTATCCAGTTCGTAATAGTTTGAATAAATATATTCTCTACTTTTGATAAAGGTTTAGTGTTTTCACAACATTAAAAGTAATAGGCACGAAAGATCGATCTTTTTCATGAACCATGGTGGACAGTAGGCCTACATGTGTCTCACATTTGCATCCAGTTGATTTTCGTCAACAAATATTTGTTCTAAACGTCTATTCATCATGCTAAAATGTCACTGTTGACAATCCATAAATTGAAAGAGAAAATATTTGGAAATATACGCATTCATATTCAATGAGAACAGGATCAACATTTCACGCAATTCGTAATTAAAGTCTGCAATTTGAAGGTGTTTCATATATGAACATATTTGATGCACTGCAGGCGGCGTTCCTGTGTCAGTACGCGCGGAAAACTCTAGGAATTGTTCTGTAGCGATGTAGTACACGAAATACAGAATGTTCCTGAGCTTCAACGAAATCTTGTGTATCAGTCTTGAAAAACCATAGCCCACAGGCCCTAGTTAACCCTTGGCTACCTTCCTCTACCTTTCCGCATCCCTCCTTTCATATCCCTTCCAATGCTATTAAAGGGGAGTTGCCACCATGTGGATTACCCTCTGTAACCTGTAACATAAAAAAAAAATTCAATGAGAACAAGATAAACATTTTACGTAATATGTAATTAAATTATGTAATTCAAAGGTATTTCGAATAAAGTCTTATCTAGCTTCTATCAATAGTGTTAGTCCGGTGTTATCTGGCCTGTATTTACTTGTCATAGCTCGAAATCAGGTTACTTTTAGTTACTCAAGCGCTAGCCCGTGCCTAATCATGTGACCTCGTGCATGCTTTGATACTCGGCCCCAAAATAAAATTTAATGAAACTAAGATCCTAAACCAAGTACAAGACTTCTGGGACCGTGTGCTTCTAGAAGCAATTGAAATAAAAAAAAATACGGATTTACTTATCAAAGACTCACGCTTTATGGTAAGAAACGCCTTATCACGAATCAGGCCTTATAAGGTAATAAGAAAACCCCCATATTTACCGCATCACATACTATGCCAGTATAATAGAAAAAAAATAAAAGAATGGGAAAAGTGTAACAGTAAAGTGTGAATTTAAAATTAGTGGCGAAACATATGGTATTTGAAATATATGCTAGAATAAGTAGTCATTGTAAGAACTTTTAGAAAATAAAAATTAATGCAAATAAAAAATAATGTAATAAAAAATGTATGTACTAGAAAATATTAAGTCGATTTTCGTAAATGAAAGAGAGTGATAAGTTTGAATTATGAGAAATTGAATAACCGAAAACAGTGGTACACGTAAACATATACTATGTTATTTACAAGAAAAAAGTTACCAATTGCACTTGAGAAAAGTCATTGTAGACATTTTACGGTAGATGACAGGTACGAAAATACTAATGAAAATGTATGTGATGTAATGTAAAAAATAATAATTGTACGTTGTATGTAAATTATGTATTTAAAATTTATGTTTATGTTTCTTGTATGGTCGACGGCGTTTCTGTGTCAATGCGTGCGGAAAACCCTAGGAATTATTGTGAAGGAGTTTTGTAACAGGCATAGGACAGGGCTCGTTGTATGAGAATAAGGAGACAACACAAAGTATTGTGCCAAAGATTTACTGTTATAATATGCAGATAAAAATATTTCTCATAGTTCGAAGATGATTTTATCAGAAAACATAATTGATGAGGTGATTTTATTGGAAAATTACCTGGTCCCAACTAAGTGTGGATCTGGTGGAGAGTAGCATTTCGCAATATAATGTTATACTATGTAATATATTGTAATGAACAATCAATTAATAATTTAATAGTTCAAGTTGTGGTAGTTATTTAATGTAATAATTAAATATAATGTGTTATTATAAATTATAAGCTTATGAACAATTAACAAACAAAAATATTTATTTTGTTTTGTGGCTTTCATAGAATAAAAGATAATTGCAAACAAAATTTGTGATCGGTTCTCTCAGGGTCTTTACTGGGTTTGATAATGAACACAAAAAAAAGATTTAAAATCTTATTAACAAAACAGTTTACAATTTACTTAAACAATATGTCGATAGAATCAAAGAAATTAAAAGTAAAGAAATTAACTTTGATTGACAATTAAAAGGGAACAAAATCTGACTTTACCCTTGATCTAATGTTCACAGTTATTATAATTAAAATTTGGTTACTCACACATTGCCCGTCTGGTACCAGCATTCTTTGTTTCCCTACACAACACAATAAATGTAAATCGTTATTTACACAGATTCTAGTTTTCACAGAATTTACACGCTCACCGGCGAATAGAACGCAGACAAATTTCTGGAGCCTTGGATGAACCTCTCCTTGGTCAGCAATCGGATGTCGTCTTCCCCTCAGTGTAAAATTGTTCGAATTTGCCTGGAACTGATGATTTGCAGATTCTTTGTAGACTTATACTGTCATTTTTATTGATTTGAAATAGACTGCAAGGTATCTCGGTGAAAAATTTGTTATAATGTGCCTCCTTTCCTAAGCTGGCTGTAGACGTAAACTGACTCAGACTTTCGTTGCGCGCAAAACGCCATTTCGACAAAGCCGCCGAGCTCGCTTCTCCATTGTTGCTTTGTTCGATCAGACCGCTATAATGGATTTATCAAACAATTCAAATTTTATGTCCAAACAATTACTGGCCTAATTAACTATTGCTACAATATATACAGACGCTTCATTCAAAGTCGTTATATAATATTGTGATGACTACTACATTAATTTAAACTATCAAAATCAGTTATCTTGTTAAACATATAAATTATCATCAGCTATGAATTTGACTCAGATTTGTATGTTTATACGGTGCGTTGGTTGATAGTTTCATTCCGCAACGGGCTTCCATGTCAATAATAGCAGACATCAACTTTGCACCGTGTCACGTGACAGGTGCAAGTAGAAATGAAAGATCTAATTAAGATGCAGGCTTCTCTGATTATTGTGTCTGAAATGTGATCAAATATTATTGTCAAGCGTATAGGTTTGGTATTTAGTGTTCATTGTGTTAGAGTAGAGAATATATATTCACACTTTCATCACTTTCGTTAAAATAATTTATTAATAAAAATGCTGAAAATAATATATATTTTGCTAAGTCTCCATTATCTCATACAAAATTATAAAATATTGAAATAGTGCCTAAAATAAATATTATATTTTCATGAGTATATTGTCAATTAAATTATCGTTGATATTTAAAATTACGATGTTAGCGTTGGCGGCTACAGAACAATGTCGTATAGTTTTATTGATAAGCAGATACTGTTCTCACGCCCTTCCGATGGTGGGAGAGGAGTTTTCTGTGGCCTCGACCACTTTAGGAGGCAGTTGGCCAACTGTTCCAATGGGAATAGACGACGACTCTTGTCGTATGCCAAATGTCTGTGATCCCTGAACATACACCTCTCGAAACAGGCCGAGGTGCCTCGGTTTGTGGGCACCTTAGTTCAAAAATGGAGAGAGAGGGACGCTATTTCGTTTCGCAATCAATACATTTCATGAGAAAGAAACCCGTGAGAAATAATTCCTGTAGCATTACTGCAGTCGAGTTAAATAATAATTGTTTCTCACTTCAATAGTTTTCTCGCAGCTTTCTCCGACCTATAATAATTTTATGTTGTTACGTAAACTTTATGACTTTTAGATAATTTCATGCGGTTTTTTTTTTCGTTTATTGAGTAAAGTGTGATTTTTCTGTTAATTTTACGAATAAAGAAATTTGATTATTTTGTAACTCATATCCAAGTTGAAAGATGATTTTCCAGCTTACATATCTACTTCTAATTTTCCACAGAATTAATATTATATTTTTACATATATTTATTAAATTTGAATCTTCTGATTCGTAATGTAGACTGAACTACTGTATGGACAAAGAGTATATACATAATTAAAATTCGTTAGCTTCTGTATGTAGGTAGTTAAATTAAAGTGATGTTCATCTTCTTATATAATAATTTATAACACAAAACCATTGAAAGCTTTAACTCCATCGACGCCGAAACGACTACGGAGCAGCACCGTCTCCACGGCCACGATAAGAAGATCGATTTCTTTTTCTTCTTTATAAAAAAAAACAAAAACAAAAAAACTCTTTAACAGTCACGAAAGGCAATTCGCCAGTAATTGATCACTCCATCTTGTCAAACCCAGATCTCCTGAGATTAAGATTTCTCATTAATTATCATAAATTCTAGTTAGCCTTTTGTTTGTTAATTTTCTCTGCAATACAGTTGTTATTTTTATTCAATGTTCTTGTTGTTTAAAGTTGTTTTCCCAAAATCACATGCCCTATTTATATATATTTGTACAATAGTGGGTCCTCCAACGTGGGCCGTATTTACATTTTCAGATTTATATGTTTATTTTTATTACATTAACTAGCTGGGTGCACGGCGTTGCCCGTGTAATTATTTATATAAACCCGAAAAATGATTTAATTTTATATTCATCTTTAATCAAGAAGTAATTTAACCTAAATTTAACTGTTCCTAGTTCCGTGCATACTTTCGACCAATAGTGCATTAATTGAACATTGAATTTTATTGCATCAATGCCAACAAACATGTCTCCGAATTTATTTAAGAATAGAATACTTAAATATACTCCTTGAGTATTGCAGGATATAATTTTCCCTCAGGCTTCAGATATTGCGAAAGATTACATTGATTAAATTCTCAGCTATATTCACAATGTAAACGCCATATTGGACTTAAATTAACGAAAATTAACTTACATTTTCATCAAGGATCGTAAAGTATTTCGTATTGTTATAATTAGATGCAGTATTACTGGATAAAATTATACTTTTTATTCAATAATAATATTTCTGCTTTATTTCATTACGGAGAAAGTAACTATTTCCTTTTCTCGTCGCGTAGTAACGTCTCTATCTCGCGTGACGTCATGGTATATCGTTTCTACACTTTTTAAGAATACGTGCACCAAGTTTTAAGTTTTGTTGTCCTCGCGTTTAAATTTATATAGAAATTAACGTAAATACATACATACATCATTTTTTATTGTATAGTAGATGGTCCCTTCAACGTGTGGCATATTATATATATATATATATGTATATAATCTTTATTAACGCAAAACATATTACCGGATAGTTTATTGTATTACGTAGTGACTTGAAATTTGCTCTTAACAAACGAAGGTGTAAAGTCTGTTATATTTAATTTTTTAAAAAATATATCTGGTCTATTGAACAATAAATTTCCAGTAGAGAATCATTAATTTTTTTAGCACACTATACGACTATAAATTAATTTTTGTATTTTCCAGCTTAATATGGAATATATATATATATATATATATATATATATTGTGGTATATATATATTGTGGTAATTAAAAGAAATCATTAATTAATGTACAAATATTTGGACTCGTGTAGTCAAAGGTTGTACCAAAGGATATAATGATGATATAATTGAGCGTCAGATTGGAAATTAAAAGAGGGTGAGTTAAGTGTGTGTACGCCCGGCTATGTGACCCGGTATGCAAAAATGAACACGAACTCTGAGTACGCCATAACCCTGTGGGGAAGGTTCAAAAGATCGTCCGAAGTCTGCGGAGAGGGGCGAAAGTGCACCCGAACTCTGTGATGCGGTGTGAAAAAGGCCGTCCTGAGTCGTTGTTTGGACTCGTACTATCAGCGGCAGAAGGTACACGAGTTGTACACAACGGCGAGTTAATGGAGGATAATTGAGAGACAGATGGCAAAATTAGACGAGGGTTTGGGGAGAAGTGCACACAGCTTCGGGTTAGGTGCGAAAAAGAAAGATATATAATGCGTCGTAAGATGAAAGAGAGGAGTCAGAGTCTGGTAGGTCTGTGGAGGTCCGGATTGGGGCAAGTTAGGTGGCCGAAATAAATAGGAGTTTCGTCGTGGAAATAAGCAATATATTAGCAGCGATCGTCGGTGGTGGTTCTCGTAGCCATCGGGCCCAGTTAAGTGTTCAAAATAAATAGGAGTACGACGTGATAAGGAGTCTGTCATGAAAGTTGGTCGGTGGTGGTCTGAATGGACATTGGGCCAAATTAGGTGGCCGAGATAAATCTAAGCCGTCGTCGTGAGAAGAAAGTCAGTTGGTAATAGTCTGTTACATGAACAATCTGCGTAGTTGTACTGAAGAAAGTGTTCAGTGTAGAGTGTGTACATTCAACATGGTGCTCTTTATGGCCTATATAAAGTGAGTGAGTGTTAGTATGCGAATAAGCCAAATTTCATGGATTACCTGAGATTGTAAGTTAATATTTCACAGTATTCATATTTGAAAAATTTTAAGTGATGGTATTGTCGACAGATTTCAGAATTCGAATTTGGTTATTGTATATATATTTTTTTTCATTTCATTGTTAAAAATTGGCTAACAAGTATCTGTTTTATTAAAGGCCAGTAAACGGACCTAAGAAAGATTAAATTTAATTATAAAACATTAATTATTAACTGTTGTAAAAGTTCATTTGATAACTTGTGTAAATTTAAATTGAGTGTTAATAAATTGCTTTGTTTGACTATTTTAAAATCTTGATTTATTACGAAAACATCCAATCATTTTAATATTTAAATAATTTATTTGTATTTATTACAAATTGGCACCCAAAGTTTAAAAATAAAAGGTAAAATTATTTGTGTTTACCATAATTTGATCACAAACATGAGGCAAAACATAGATTAAAAATGGTAGTCTTATTAGTATTTACTACAAATTGGAGTCGAACGTGGGGCATAATTTAGAAAAATTGTAGTTTAATTTGTGTTTGCTACTATATATATATATATATATATATATATATATATATATATATATATACATATATACATATATAAGCCCGTAGTTTAATTGATTTGATTCCAATATATGATACCGAAGCCTGAAGAAAGAGTTTATTATAAAACAATTGCATCTGATTAAATTTTTATAAGAATTCTAAGAATTTTCAGTGTCGTCACGTCATAAAGTAAAGGACTTCTCATAAATTTTCAACAATTGGATGTATCAGCTACTTCCGTCACACGAAACTTTTAACTGCAGTATATTATACAGATTCTTCTTCTTCTTGATTGCCTCTATAGTGCTTGGTGAACCTTGCCCTCATAATATGTACTGGAATATTCATCGAGGCATATCAATCGAAAAAGGCTGCACGTATAAGAAAGAATCTGGATTCCGTAACACGGTAATGCAGGGCCGCATATCGCCAGTTCCAAATAACTCGAAACCAGCTCTTTGATGGAACTTTGTAAGGAAAATGGATCAAATTTCGTTTTCAAATGTATGAGATCGACATTCGCATTTATTGTGTGCTTAATAGTATACTGCTAGTAAGACCGGTAGAAAGTAGCGCAGACTGTGATATTATATGGATGAGGTTTCCCAGCAAACGTTCCGGACGGAGCTGAGGCGCGTTGTTATTAATTGCTGCTTGTGACACAGACACACACGTCTCGTCGTGGTGGTATGACCATTTAAGCCTCCGCCCCAGTGTGTACACAGATGGCAGCTTTAGCGATGAGCTTCATCAACGTAATACACGACTCCCATTACAACCATAGGCAAACATTAACAAAAGATATAAAAAAAACATTTCATTTCAGAATGAGGTTTCACGATTTAATAATGAAGATTATGCGCTACTGGAATCAGGAAAAACGAGACACTAGTTTTACCGTAATTTACTCAACACTTTTTATATTGCGTGTATATCCTATTAAGCATAAACGTTTAAATATCAAATAAATTTGAAAAAAGACTTCATGGGAAGGTAAATCGAAATGGTAGGACTATATATAAGAAAATATGCTTACTACTATTTACCGATTAAGTTTCTGCTATACTGGAAAATTAATAAAACAGTAAATCTGGAACATTGCTTACGTATTGGAATGCGAAATTTGGCGTATATACCCAGAAGTTGTTTTATGGAGTTATAAAAGGTATGATGCGGCATTAAAATGTCTAATGAGGTTGACTAGAAACAGAAAAAAAATTCAATTTATTATTTTAAATTACATTATTCGTTTACTGTTGATCTTTAGAAAAGGTTAGGCTTCAATGATGTGGAAAGTGTCGCGTTATAAGTATTTGAAGTTTGTAATTAATTTTTTAGAAATAATCGAGTAGATCATTTCAAGCCAATTACATATTTTATATACCAAAAAGATCACTTTTTAAAATTGAAGAAAATCGTACTCCATGCTGAAGAATTTATATTATTTTAATGTGAAAAGGTTATAAACATTCGTCAAGTATGACTTAAATATTAATGGCCATATAATTCAGAAAAATAAAATTAAAAGAAAAATTACAATTTATTCATATAAAATTTATTATATAAACGACGTTTCGTCTTAAAACCGGTTTCTGCAGAGTTGGTTCGCAGATATAAAAATGCTCATCAGATTTAAAACCCTCTTTTTGTTGAAGGTTTTTAAATTATGGATCATTATTTTAATTACATGTATTTGATATTGAATATATAACTTGATATTCTACGGGTTGACATCAAAATTTACACAATTTAACCATGATATTAAATTTTTCCTAAATATTTAATAGTCATTACCTGAAGCGGTCGTAAATTAAAGTCAAATATTTTTACTCAAAGATCTGACAATTTTTTTAAAATAAATTATTTTGCAGCTTATATGCCTATTAATTAATTAGTTTGTCTGAAATTTATAAATGAAATATCCACTAGTACATTCTAAATGCATATAAAAAATTACATTACCCTAGCTATATGAAGGAGCATAATGTTAGGGTAAAACGAACTTCGTTATTTTAACCTTTGTAATTTTTACTGAAGTCTGTTTTAATACTTAGTTGTTGTCTAGAAATTTGTTTACATGTTATTCCTGCCAATTCCATTATTTTTTGTCATACTGGTAATGAATTAAAATTTATACGTAATTTTTTTGTTTAATTTATTGTATGGCGAGAGAATTACATAATAGCTGTCGTTCACAGTTTTCGATAGCACAATTCGCGGTAACTATAGTTTAAAAATCAAATTGTAAATGTTTCTGATCTTTCTGAAGAATTATCTATACTTTAAAATGAATCTGCCTTTCGACGACACTTCGTGCAAATATGAGTTATTGATGTATTAAACTGTGACTTACGGGAAACTGTCCACTTCTTAAAACGAACGATATTTCAGTACTAGTACTTAACATTTCTTATATCCAGCAAGCTCTTGATCTTCTATCACGTGCTTTATTAACTCAGGAACTATTACTCTTGTCCAATTGTGCAGATGTGCAGATGATTGTGTAAAACATTCAATAGTATCGGATGCCTTTCGTACTAACCGCGAGATTACCCGACCGACACCTCTAATATTTATTTTTTAATTTATTCATTTTCATTTGCATCAACTGCATTGCGTTATAAACATATGAAACTACAAATAATAATATTCTGCAATTATTTTAAAGCACTATTAGGAACTTATTAAACTCTCCTTTCGTAACCACGTCTATAATCAATACGAGTACATTGATCGTAAATATTAAAATTATTCTAAGTTCCTAAGGGTTGCTTACAAAATAAATTTATTGACAGTGGTGAATTGATTTCTAGGACAATACTGTTTGAATGATCCATTGCCCGATTTCAAGTGTAAAATATCGGAAAGTGTTTTTCCATGTTTTGAACTGATCCTCCTGGAAATGAATACAGTTATAAATGTCCTTAATACCAGTAAAAGTCTAATAATTATTTTTTAGCAAGGTAAGAATCAAAAAAGGTTTTGGATTAAGAAACATCAACAATATTATTTTGTAGAAATAAAGAGGACAATATATTCAAAACTAAAAAAAACTAAGCGTAAACGGCAACTAATCTGTATAAGAAGATAAAAAGCAAATAAACTTAAATATAGTTCAATTTAATCCTAATGCGTAATACAATAATTGTGTAAATCAAATGGCTGAATTCGTATCTCCACACATTTTAAGTGTACCATATTTACTTTGACATTTAAATCATAATATTCTTTAAATATGTGTAACCTAAAAAATAATTTTAATATTGTTACTGTTTTTATATAATATACGATTGTTACGTATATTCTTCATAATAAATAACTAGTGTTCTGTATGACTAGTTAGAACAACTTATTTAAGAAACTACAAATCCTTACTTCATACATATAATTACATTATTTTTACTGAATCAAAAGTATTTTAAACAAATACTAGTATGGAATCAAGACAAACTAGTCTGCTTCAAACTTAAAAAAGTTTAAGGCCAGTTAAAATGAAATTAATCTAGAATAATTGGAATTTACAAAATTATTTCCTGGATAGTAACTTTTTTATCCAAAATTTTTAGAGAATTCATCCACTAAACGGGTTAAATATCAAAGCCACCATTAAAGCGAATGTACTATAGGAATTAGTCAGTGTAGAGTTTTATCTGGTTTAATTATAAGTGTAAGAGCTGTCAGATTCTGGGCACAAATCTGAGATTTATGAGGCACAGAGTATTATTTGTAAGAACCTTTAAGCTTGTCTCTTGCGCCTCCTTTTACAGTGGAATCAGATTACCTGAGCCTCGTCTCGCATTACCATATGCATGAGCAATTCCCGGCAACGCATAAGTACCGAGGAATGCTGAAAAATCGCAGGTTATACAAAATTCCTTCCAAACTGAGAAATTCAGAAAAGAACCAGTGTTCTGGTATAAAGATGATAAAATAGTAACTGTGTCTATATCAGCATGTAGAGTTAAGAAAAACATTTATTTTACTTTTATATTTTTATCTCGAAGCGCAATAAATGGCAGTAAAATAAATTTCTACATTTAAAGTAATCTTTGAGCGCTCTTCTATGGTAGTATTAAAATCCTAAAACGAGAATATATATATATATATATATATATATATATATATATATATATACAAATTTTCTCTATTTTTGTTAATATGCATTAACTCCTAAAACGAGAATATATATTGTAGTAATTGGTAATTAAGGCATTGTTCTAATTGAAAAGTTGAATTGTAGAGGACTCATTATTGGTGGATATAGCGGACGCCGCAACAAACCGGCAATGAAAAAAAAAAGTATTGTTGATCGGTCGAGAAGGTTTTACGTGCTCAAAATTTACGCGCTCAAAATTTACGAGACGAATGAACAGTTGGGCAGCGGACAGCAAGTAGAACAGAGTAAACGAACGAACAGTTGGGCAGTAAACGGCGAGATGTACAGATTAAAATTCTAATTCACGAAAACTTGAACAATCTATTGTCAGTCAGCAGTGAAGACTGAAAGGTCTAATTTAAAGAACGAGAAATTGTTCCAGTAACCAGTACGCTGTTATATCAAAAATGCAGAAACTGAACTAGTCTTCAGTCAAGAGACAAAACCAATGAGGTGCATTTTCAACAAAAATCCACGAGATCTACAAATCCAGGTTGCAGTAAATCATCGAGAATCGACAAATTTATTTTAAACCAACTAACAAACTACGCTAATTATATCAGTGATATCCCCAAAATTGTGCACGAAAAGTTGAAATGAGACCTGGGCTGCCGTAAGTAGAAAGAAAACTTTAAAATCATTGTAAACCACGTTTAAAAGATAAACGTCACATCGTTCTTTAATTATCGATAAAATGAGATCTTTAATTATTCAGATCATTCTTTATTTCTTGATAAAAATTGAAATTGTTTAAATTCAATCTTTGGTATTATTTCTTCAGCAACAAATTTCGTCTATGTTCAGATGCATTGATTCCCATATAAAGCAAATGTAATTTTTGTGATTTTGATTATATAAATTCTGCCTTTATCAAACCCAGTTCAAGACCCTGAGATCCCAAATATTTTGTGATTTGAATACTTGTTTTAAAATTGTTAATAAATCTTGTTTAATAGTTTTCACGTAATAGTTCTTTTCATTTAAAAACGCCACATAGTTCATATCATGAATTATTGTCAAAAGATGCAAGCTATGTATTTAAATTATTACAATATATATATATATATATACAAATTTTCTCTATTTTTTGTTAATATGCATTAACAATAAAAAGGAAAATAACACAAAACATGGTATTGATGCGAGCAGTTTGACGTTTCCTGTCTGTATACGTTTTCTTCCATAAACACAATGTCAAGGTGTTTTCTGTTCGGGTGGAAATTTGTTGAAACAATTTATAGCTGGAGATATTGCAACGCGGTTGTGCAACTGGTAAACGATGAGTGCAAATATTTCGAGATGTTGTTTCTGCGTATTTGTAAAATAACCTAAGGCCATATACAGCTGCTGTTTATGAACCATTGGAAGAATAGTAAATTAATTCCCTACAGAATGTAGAGCAAAACGTATAAATTATAATGCAGCTGCAGGCAGCAATAAATGTATTATGCCATTTACAAGAACTTATAATACTAACATCGGATCTTTTTTTAATTACTAATTTTTATCTCAGTATAATAATTACATTAAAATTCGCTGCATTTGATTTAATGAAACTCGGTAAATAAGAAAATTTTCTAATTGAAAATTATCTGATATTCTTACAGTATAACAACAAGAACAATGGTCATATTAGCCAGAAAAGGAAGGTGTAATGAATAATCACATACAATTTTACTATAGAAACAACGTTTCATCGTAAAATATGGACCTCTTTAGGTAATAACAGTTAAATAATTCGGAGAACTTCAAAACAAATGTTAAATTATCTATATTTTGATGTCACGTTGTAGAACAATCCGGTATAGTCTTTCTAAAATTAATGAAAGACATAAGATGATTATGGTGTATAGCTGAAACCTAAAGTAATCCCCTCCATGCCGACAGGGATTGAAATTACACACAGAGAACATCTAGAAAAATATTATGAATTTAATTGACCTCGAATAGTATTGCGACGCCAATGTCGGCCGATTAACATGTTTGAAAAATACCACCTTAGCTTGGGGAAGTTAAACGTCAAGTTGAATGTAATAATTAAACTCAGTGACACACAAAACCTTGGATTCATCTCGAATGTCGATTGTTTTGAATAATTTTAAGTAATTCCTCACACGCTTAAGGATTCTTTCCTCCCAAGCCCGAAAGGGGTTGAAATTATACACGGATAACATGTAGAGAATGTCATAATTGAACACAGTGACATCCATAACGTTGGATTTTACTCCAATCTCAGTTGTATTCGCGTTATTTTCCTCTAACCGACCTCTACCCCCACCCCTAAGGGTGCTCCTTTCGCAAGCTGATAGGGGTTGAAATTATACAAACATTACATTGGTAGAAACACTATCAATCTCTTTGACACCGAAAAATATTTATCCGGCTCGAATGTCGGCCGTTTTAGCATCTATGAAATTTTCCATCCCCGCTCCTGAGGGCTGTAAACGTGCTCACCACGTCAGTATTTGTCTCCAGGTCGCAAAGAAAACGTGTACGAAATTTGGTGTAATTTGCTCCACGGGTGTAGATTTGTATGCGGAACATACACACAGACATACATACACTCATTTTTAATCGTAAGATACATTCTACTAGCAGGCCTGGAATGAGGAATATTATAGATTATATTATATTCATGCACGTCTAAACTTTATATGTACGTATATCTTTTCCGTTTTACTTTTAAATGTTTCCTTTTGGTGTCGTTGCTATCCCTTTGTATCAGTCAAAATTTCTTTAGCTACATACAAGATGGATGAGCACCGCAGTCGTTGGACATTTGTGATTGCTCGCTTCAAAATTTGTTATTTGTTGGTTAGTAATTTTTAGAACGCGCTTCACGTTCTCGTAAAGACTGACTAATGGCTGCGTTTCTTGGTGAGAACGGATTATCTCCCGAGGAGAAAACTCCACAAATCCCGGAGTCCTGCATTGTGTACTACATGTGTCGCTGCTCGCTGGCACATTGTTTTGGGAGCAGGGGACCATGATCTGCGGGGTTTACCGCACCACTCTCGTAACTTACCTTCGCCACTGCATGTTATCGGCAGCGGTGTACCGTAATCCATAATGACGCGGATTAGGCACTGTACACGGGTGCTTAATGGCCGCGGAATCTCGTTGGCGAGTCGCAAATGGAATTCTCTCTCTGTCCACCCAGACACGGTATGGAACGTACGGGCCGAAATAATTAAACTTTCCCAACTACTCACTATCTGCTGACAGCACGACAAACTCTCTCCATCAGAAATTGCTGAAAATCTCATTATTTGCATCAAAATTGTATTGTGACAGATTCGAAATATGCTAACAAGGCATGAAGATTGAAATATGAGCAAGAATAGTTGAATTGTAATTTCGTGTTAGGCATGTACTAATTCTGTACATCGTAAGCAAATTTTACACGTCAACCGACATTTTCTATTCTTACTAATAAACATTATGTGACACAATAAATTAAGTTTAACCTTCCGATTTAATCTATAAGCGGCCTGCAGTTGTTACTTATACAGCCGTTGATTTTTTTATTTTTTTATTTTTTAGGGCAACACGCTACATGAGGGGGATCCACATTGGGCAACTCCCCTTTAATAGCACAGAAAGGGATTAGAAAGGGGGGATGCGGAAGGGTAGAGGAAGGTAGCCAAGGGTTAACTAGGGCCCCCGGGCTATGGTTTAAGGATCCTACCCGGCATTCGCCTAAAGAAATGCAGGAAAAACACTAGAAAGACCTGCATCGGGTAGGTCGGGCATTGGGTACTTGTCCCACGCCCTTCCGATATGATGTCAACATGTCATGATGTTATTTCTAGGTTAAAGGAAGCCTGCGAGAGGATTTCTCGCAGGTGAACCTTCCCAGAGAGCTCTGGCGGGGGCTACCTTTGGGGATGCTCTCACATCTCTCTGTTTTTTTTTGAACTAAGGTTCCCACATGCCAAGGCACCTCGGTCTGTTTTGAGAGGTGTATGTTCCGGGGTCGCAGACCTTGGGCATACGGCAAGAGTTGTCCGCTATTCCTATTGGAATAGTCGGCCAGCTGTCTCCTTAACAGGCCAAGGCATGGCGAGGGGTAAGCTGCGTCCCCACAGCAAACTCCACTCCCGTCATCGGAAGGGCGTGGGACAAGTACCAAATGCCCGACCTACCCGATGCAGGTTTTTCTAGGGTTTTCCCTGCATTTCTTTAGGCGAATGCCGGGTAGGATCCTTAAACCATAGCCCGGGGGCCCTAGTAACCCTTGGCTACCTTCCTCTACCCTTCCGCATCCCCCCTTTCTAATTCCTTCCTATGCTATTAAAGGGGAGTTGCCCAATGTGGATCACCCTCATGTAGCCTGTTACCCTAAAAAAATAATAAAAAAAATATTTCTAGGTAAATGCGTGAGTTTCAAAACTATGAACAAAGTTCGTAAAAGTATAAATCGGTAAATGATTTCAGTAAACTGAATCTTATGATCATTGCCAGTAGAAAATCAAAATATAATTTAACACTCCCAAAGAATTTAAAATACAAATTGTTACTGTAATGGAACATTGTGAGTGTAGTAATTACTCACTTAAAATAACACTTCTTTTCGCTCTTCATTAATAATTAATTCCCAGTTTTCTTTCTGCGCGTTTATCGACTATAATAAAATTGAAGGTAGGCCTACTGATTTTCTCATGGAATTAAACATTTAAATAAAGTAATACAAATGGCCATTAAATTACTAATTCATATTGTTCTAATGATCAGCTAATTTCTTCCTTATTCTACAGTGTCAAGAGACTCTTCCATTATATCTGTGTTTAACATCATGACTGCAGTTTTGGGAAGTTTGTCCAACTGATCCGTTTTAAATGTAATTTCGTCTTTCCCAAATAGAAATTGACACTAATAAACATGGATTACATTGAGAATTCCTCAGCTGAAGTCTGGACGAGGGAAAAGGTACAAATAAATGGAAAATACTTCCATATATTGAAACGATCGCGAGACGTGCAATAGGAAGCACATTAAGGTGGAAAAATATTACTATCGCATATACGATACTTGGAAATTATCGTCGAGAATCTTCAAGGGAGGAGAATTTGGAGGACGAAAATTAACAGTTCCAAAGCGAGAAACAGGCGTCGTGATAGGTTGTCGATGTAAAATGAGGTAGTTAACAATTAAGCAACTGCTTAAGATAATTAGTGAGGGTGCGAATTATTAATATGCTGTTGTGAAAGAAATAGTAGAAATGTAGAGTGAATATGATTTCAAATTGAATATTGAAAGGACACCTACATTGTACCTGCGTAGTATTGTGGTCAGATGATCCTCAATTCTGCCCACGTCAGTCACCTAAATTCAGGAAAATTGCCTGAGGTTTTGAAGTTGTAAAATAATCTAAACCACGAGCAGTTGTCCATAAACCCGGGTTCGACTCCAATCTCGGTTGTTTTTGCGATTTTTACAAACACCCCCACCCTTAAGAGTGCTCCATTATTGTGCCGAAAGGGATTTAAATTAGGCAAAACACATCGAAATAAACACTATAAATCTCATTGAAGCCAAAAAGTATGTATCCGACGCTTAATATTAGCCGTTTTGGTGTGTTTGAAAATTTCCAACCCCGCTCCTGGGGGTGTTAACGTTTCAAACCGCCACAGAGTTAATTTCTGGTTAAAAAGGAACACGTGTTTGGTCGCGTGTTGATTTTTATGTGGAACATACACTCAAAAACACTCAAAAACACTCTATTATATTTATTAAGTATATTGTAATGATCAATAATGATGGGCTTTTTAAATGAACAATTATAAACTTTAAAACAAACAATATTTTATTTAACATAAGATTAGTACAATTTATACAATTTAATAAAAAAACTCTCAGGGTCTCAACTAGGTTTGATAACGGCAGAACATTTCAACATAATCAAAGAACACAAAATTTAGATTTAATTTAAAAAGAAATATTTATTCATCTAGACATAGACGAAATTAATTATCGACGAACTTATACTACAAGATGGATTTTAAATTTAAACAGTTTATTTTATCAACACTAAAGAACAATATCTGACATTATCTTTTAAGTCGGTTTACAAAAAAATTTACTGTTCTCTTGCTACTTACGGCAGCCCAGGATACTTTTACCTTTCGAACACAGTGGTGGGGGTTTCACAGCTTCTATTAAATTCACCGATTCTACTAAGTACTGTTGGTTTGAAAAAGAAAGTTTGTTATATCTCGAGGTCTTTACTCAGCTATATTTCTACGAAGACTCACTCTGAACAACTACTGCCTCTCAAAAGCTTATCTCATCCCTTATATACTCCCTGTCTTTTACTTTTTCCATTGTTCGAAAACTTCGTCGCAAATGCCAGTTGACAGATTCTTCCATTATCACAAGATTTATATTATGCAGCTGCAGTTCCGTAGTCAACAAATGGCTAACTACTCTGTCATGTCAAAGCCGACAATCGAGACAGGACCCGCAATTACTTGGGTAGGACTCATTTGTCTTTTCCACCCCCACACGCACGTGCACGGTTTCGAATTGTCAAGACCACACAACCAGCACTCCCAAGACGAAGAAAAACTTAGACCTAAATAAACACGTTCCATAATGCCCCTCCAACAGTCAAGACTATCAATCACAAGCAATGCCTCACTTAACAGGCATTAAAATATATATTTCGTGCTTTTATTGAATATTGTAAATTTAATAAATTATATTGAAGGTAAATTTGTATTCTATTCCCGTTAAATACTTAATCAGTTTTCTATTCCAACGTAGTCTATAACTTCTTTTTTTTAAAATTATTTGTTAAGAAATCAGAATGATTTATAATTCTATGAGCTAAATTTCTGACGGCTGCCATATGTACTGGTAGCTATAACATTATCAGGGAGATGTCCAACGATATCGCCTGCAGAATTTAAATCATGATAGAAAAGAGAACAATGAAAAATCTATTACTTAAGTTAATTCACTTGGCCACATCTTTTTCAGTCTTTTGTAGGGGTTGGTCCAGTAGCGGGTTAGGATGGTTGTTCCGAATCAAATTATTCCTCTTTTTCTGTGTGTAGAATCACCCGTTAGTTGAATATCATCACATAGTTTTTAAATATTTTGTAGCTATTTATCTTTTCAATTATACAAGGTCCTACAGTTTAGACTGTTTTTCTGTTTGTAGTTCCTTTATCTTGTTGGGATACTCGTACCTACGAATTTTGGACTGCTCGGCGACGTTTCCCCAGGCCGTTACGTGTTGTCAGGTGGCTTCCGTTCCTCGTGAAACATTCAACGCGTCACATCCGCTGGCCGTGCCGGGATTACCACGCAGTTTCCTCCGACGATTTGTCTTTTCTTATTTTTTTCTGAAGGGGTTAAATTCTCCTAATCCTTCATACCTTTACATTTGTTGGGTTCAGCCTCGGAATTTCTAAGTTCAAACGTTAAGAATGATGTCAAGTAATCTCTTAATTTAAATGAAATTATCATTTCACCAGGAGCCACCTAGTACATATAAAGAACTGAAATTAGTTAATAAGAATTAAGAAATACATTATAATATCGTACAAATGTCTGATGTTAATATTAACATGTATAATCTCATCGATTGCGGACAACAGTTTCGAGTGAAAAAAAGATACGTTCTTTCTGTCAAAAGGCAAAAGTGAAAAACAATGAACTGACGGGCAATAGGAATATATAAACAAGAGAGCCAAAAAAAAATTCATATTATAAAAAAATGTCAATAAATTAACACTCAGAACAACTCACAGTTAGAATTGTTCTTCCTTTCTATAGTCACATACACAATAGCATTTTCATTTATGCAAGGATTTCAACATTGGAATTATTTATAAAACCATTAATACTTTGTCTTTATTATCAAGAATGGACAAGACTCTTTGCAACCAACTGACTCCCATTTTGTAGTTTATAAAATTGATTGTTCGGATTGCAACTCAGTGTATAAAAGCCGCGCAAAAATGCATGGAAAATAAGGATTAAATAATATAAATCCTGTTAAAATTTTCCCAATAGAAAAGCATTCCGTTCTAACAACTTACCTTTAATTTGACGAAGAGCCGAATTTTCAAGCTAGAATTATCTCGGAAATGATCAACGTTAGATCTAATAAATTTACTTCAAGTGTTTAAAAAAAAACACTTACTCATTAAGAATAATCTGTACCCCTACTGTGTAGTTGAGATTAGTTTTTTACCGTTATTGAGCCGACAACATTAGGGAGAATATAATTAGGGCTGATGAGTGAAATTGTCTTTGGAGTAGGCATAATTTTATTGTAATGTAAATGAATCACAACTTAAAATGTTCTTCTTACAACTAAATTGTGATGATTAATGAAAGTAGAAATAAATTTTGGGACATTGTTAAATACCTGAGGAATATAATTAATGTGGAATAAAATCGTTGTTTTGAAGTCATGAAGCCATTTTACATTTAATGACAAATTTAGTATATGCTACAGTGGTCACATTATATAATTTCTTTAATGTGCTCTAGTTATTGTCACACCTCCTTTTTCTACAATAGTTACCTTAATAGCTTACATAAAAAGCTATCCTGCGTAATACGTGTTTAGGAAAATCGCTTCAATACTCTTCTGATGTTTATAATAGATAATTAATAACGGCTTTTCTAATTTATTTTGATGTTATGTAGCTCCTCCAACTGCTTGTTTCTTAGCAAACTTTCAGGTTTTTGCAATTGAAGAGTTGATCTGGAAGCAATTTCGGGTTACATCAAAGAGGTCCTCTTTATTTCTAAGTAAATTTGAGTACTTCTCTAACGTATAGTTTAACATTCTTATTTTATATAATCAGAAATAGCATATATGTTCTTAAAATAATTCCATATTTACAAAACCCGTTAATTTGAAAAATTTGACACCTATAGTTTATCATGAAATGGGTATTTTGAATTTCATTTCTACGTCGTCTTAGAAAACGAAGTAAACTGACCGACATTAAAGCCAATACGAATTCTTTTCAATGGTGTGTATTTAGGATTTATGGTACATTAATTAACAGTGCACCGAATGAGTATTCTAACAAATAAAATGTGAATTCAAACATAAACGAATTATTCTGGGAGAAATGTCAAAATAACTTTGACATGTTTATTTAAGCCGAGTTGTATTTACTGTACATTAAATAAAATTTAATTATGCGTAGAAATTTTATATCATTATTTATTCATATGATTTGATATTTTAAAACATAAATTATTTCTGTTGTCATTTTCTACGATATTTCTCTCTAGCCCAAGATGAATTACTAAAGTAATATCTGAGTAAATAAAACTTTCCTCAAAAACTTAATGTCTATTAATTTAATTCACCGTTATTTGTATATAGCCTGTTGTTTTAAAATATGTTACTTCACTTACTTACTAACCAATTTAAAATCATATATTATGTAATATGAATCTATATTTCCCAGAATGGAAACCACTCCTTACTGTATCCATACAACTAGCTTTAAATTTAATTATTTATGGTATGTGTTTCCTTTATAATAGAATTTTATGCGTAATGGCATTTTCGGGGAAAATAATTTTTAAACAGCATTTAATGTGCATTTATTTCCGTATTTTATTTTAATAAATGGCTCATTTTTTGTTTACATCATTGTGCAGAATAATGATGCAACAATTCTTTCCTAATTATTGTAAAGAAACTTTTACCTGATTTGATAAAATCTACATATTAATCTGCCAGAATCACGGCATGTTATTGAAATGTTACATCGATTATGCAACTGTTTAATGTATCAACTAACATTATTTCACGTTTTCAAATTAAGTTTTAATTACAAAATATAATTTTTTTAGAATAATCACTTTGGACTAAACTGAAGGTTAATTTATTTATTATTAAATGCATATGCCAGTAAATTGATATTGAAATTGTTTTCTAAAATATTTTACGTAGATTTTACTTGGCATACTTTATCATTAAAATGCACGAGGTACTTCAAGAAATACAGTTAATGTATATGGACGTATACCAAATTCAATTTATTACAAAATCTGCTTCCTGCATTTTTGTGTGACGTGCAAGGCTGGTAAACTTCAGATATCTTAAACAAAAAAAAGTGTTGGTGCCTTCAACTTTTAGAATGGACAATTTTTAAATTCAATTTTGTAATTTACTATTTATTTTTGCTTTTCTTAATCGTCTGTCAGCAGAAAATATTTTAAAAACATTTATTTAATGCAGAAGCGTTGCATATATTTATACTTCTTCAGCTACAGTTTTAATTATTTATTTGTTAAAAATATAATTAGTTAAATCGAGTGTTATTTGAAGCATTTAAAGACTCCAGTAAATAAAATTAACTGTTTTTCTGCGTTCGTATATTCAGCATACCAACCGACAGTCGTGTACCAAATTTGACCAAATTGAGTACACGTGTTCCTTTCGAACCGGAAACAAACAATCGGTGGTTAAGACACGACTACCACTCCCAGGGGGGTCGGGGGTGAACGTGCGTGGAAAATTTCAAACATGAGTTCAATGATATTGATAGTGTTTCTCCCGATGTTGCTTGTGTATAATTTCGACTTCTTTCTGCATGAGAGGGGAGCATCCTTAAGGATACATAAAAATAACGCAAAAATAACCGAGATTGGATTAAAATACGGGGTTATAGATGTCGCTGGGTATAATTATATCAATCAGGGCAACGCCGGTCACCCAATAATAAAACTAATAAAACCAGTAATAATATTATTTTTGGATACCTCACATTTCTAGTAAATTGAATTTTTGAATATTAAAAAATGATCAATTACTATCATTGAATTTCTTTGGGAATTTATCTATAAATGCTGTATCATTATTAATGTGTAACTTTAATTTCTGTCAAACGACAATGGACGAAAACCCAGCTGGAAGCTGAAACGTTTTGTCATAACTTTTTTTTATATCTTGTATGTGTCTGTTTTTATTGGTCAATTTTATATAACTCTGGCTTAAGTCTGGTTAAAGATTTGTACGCGTGATTCCACCAGTTTTATTTGTGCCATAAAAACATCGTGCTAGTGTGGGTGGCAGCCGTGTCCATTAGTAACTAGATAATTCAAAGATATATGTCGCTGTTTCATTGAAATTATGCTATTATATGTATAAATTTACAAGGATTCAATTCTGTACACACCCACTAATACATTTTGTTTTTGTTTAATGAAGAATATTAGCAGTTTCTTAATTAG
Source organism: Zhengitettix transpicula (assembly GCA_037074705.1). Classification (NCBI taxonomy): domain Eukaryota; kingdom Metazoa; phylum Arthropoda; class Insecta; order Orthoptera; family Tetrigidae; genus Zhengitettix; species Zhengitettix transpicula. Next base: position 203,626,354 of record CM073591.1, read on the forward strand.
TAATTGTCGCAGCTAAGGCATTGATAACATTCAGCAATGTAAAGAACTGCGTCATTTTAAATATTATGATCTCTACACCTCTTACGTGCATATTTTTGTAATCATGTGACTGAAATAGCAGCATTTTATTTTCTGCAATGAATTGGGATTGGATCCGTATCGGTGCAATTATCTATTTCCTCACTACATTTGAAATAGTATTAAACAAAAGTAAGGTACGGGATTCTTATTGCTAAGTCTAATAAAAATATGCTTCTTAGTGCACTTAGGATCGTACGCATCACTTTGGAATGAATTTGGTAATAGATTTTAATTACAGATTCAGTTGTGAATTTTTTTTACTTCCAATTAATCTCGATTAACTGAAGGCTCGTAATTTACTTTGGTAATTTGTCAGGGTACGTGTGTAAGTTGACATTGTACCGTACTCATTGCTATCTATACTCGTATTATTTTACAGCTTAACACAGCGATATAAAAAATGAAAAGAAGAAAGGTCTTAACAGATTGGTTCTTCGCGAGAAAGGCCAAACACGTTACGTTTTCCTCCCTTTTTATACTGACAGACAGTGGAAACTTAAAGTAACGTTTGGGCGAGTGATTGATGGGCGTTGACTTCCCTGGAGGCGAAAGCCTAATGGAGAAGCCACAGTCGGAAGCGGCAAGTCTTAAAAACTTATTCGTGCCTGAAACGGATGCAAACTCAACAGCTAAGTCCTCTAACCAATTTGCGACCTAGTATCAACAATAAAATAATTGAATTGTTACTTTGTCAGATGCGCTGAATTGAATTACTGGCGAAAAATTAATTCCGGAAATTATTTAAGTGCTACAAATGTCATAGTTGTATTGTGAAGTATGAAACAATTCTAGGGCACAATAATAGGGTACGTTCGAAATTCCTGAAGTTTAGTCACCTAACCCAGTCTTGACTTATTAATAATTTAATAATGGACAGTTGAAAGAAAATGATGCTTTAAAACATGTGGTTTTCTTGTTTTTTTAATATTAATTTATTTACAGTTGCATCCACAGCTCAGGCTATTAGAGACTCAGTATGGAAAGTCAGTTTTTATTGTCGTGGGACTGATTTGCCGAGAGTTTCTCTCACGCACACAAACATCCATGCCCTCGGCGGGATTCGAACCCGGGACCTGTGTGATGAAGGGCAGTCACGCTGACCCCTACACCACAGGATGTCATGTGCTTTTTTTTCACCAGTCATATGGTACAATATAATTCGGGAGAATAATGAAATTTTTGAAAAAATAAAACTAACCTGCATCTAGCTTAAACATTCCGACTTATGAATTTCCTCTTACAGTATCAAGAGTCCTCAACGTACTAATTTAATTTCAGAATTGAATTATACAGTTCTGATTTTCGTCCTCCAATCTTCTCTCTTATAGGAGCTTTTCGATTTATTATCATATTCATCTATGTAATACATACAAGCAAATTAAAAAATATTACAAGTAATATATAGACCTGTATATTATGAGAACCGTTACTTTAAGATACGTTAAATTTAAATAAGTAAATTAGGTCAAGTTTTATAAATAAATTCCACGTAGTCTGCATGTAAACATCAAGTAGTTACTAATAATTGATTTAAATTATTTTTCTGTTGCTAACATATTTATATTGCCATATATATTTATTACTTTTTATTATAAATATTACCTTTCCTATCTTAGTTTATTCTTACATTTATTTCATAATCGCAATAAACCAGATGTAAGGCAATTTACACTGATCATGTCCTCCCTTCTATCAATAATCCATACCATTGTGTGATTTTCTAAAAATATATACAAAAATTCAATCCATTTCAAATGTCTCCTTATTTGAGAAACCGTATTACAATATATTGTAAGTACCAAAAATTAATTATATAGATTGTATATTACAGATAATTAATTGATAATTGAAACTTATATGGTTCTGTATCTGACACTGAAAAATTTAAGGTTACTTCATTAACAGAGGTCGTCAGGAAGTTGGAGTAATTATCAGGATTATGTTAATTATCGTATTGAGGAAGGCAAGTAAAACCTTATAAAAAACCAATAGAGATATTAGGTTGGAATATACAGGCCAAGTTGGCGAAGATAATCCTGCGAAAAGTCCTTGTAGAAGACAGGATGGAAATAAAAAATATAGTCAAAAATAAAACGAAATGGCGATTATTTTTTGTCATATATTCCACAAGGATCAACAATAAATTATGTTGCACAAGATTTAATCAGTAACTATTTATGATTTATTCCACTACTAAAATAGTAGTTGAAGGAGAATGAGTTACAAAATAAGAGAGAGAGAGAGAGAGAGAGAGAGAGAGAGAGAGAGAGAGAGAGAGAGAGAGAGAAAGTTTCACAGTTTTCATCTGCATTGATAAACAGAAAAACTTTACATAATCCTTGACGCCACTATCCGCTGACGCCGCAATTATTCGCAGCCCACGCCTTCATCAGCAGAATTGCACAGATCGTCACACAAAATCGAGTTAATGTGAACCACTTGAAGTCTAAAATTTTGCCGTTTTTATTTTTTTCCTGTTTTTCCGTTTGAAATTTAATTGCTTGAAATCTGATACTATTACATCACTGATTCATACATTAATGATATTTATAAAATAATATTTGCCTGTCGGATATATAAAAAGTTTGATTCGGTGAAGACTAAATAATTAGTACTGCTCTAACGATTTTGAATTACACGACAAAAGAACAATAGTTTCGTTAACGTTGTGTGGTGTTTATTTAATCACTCAACTAGCTGGGTTCCCGGCGTTGCCCAAGATGTCATTTATCTATAACCCCCGATATGACTCCAATTTCGGCTGCTTTTGCGCAATTTTTATGTAACGCTACTCGAACCCTAATCATTATAATTAACTCTGAAAAATATTTCTTCAACGCAAATATCTGCCGTGTTTGCATGTTCCAAAATTTGCACCCCGCTACCCCTGCATATGAGGGGTAAATGCCAATTTGAATGTCGTAACTAAACACAGTGACTTCCATAACCTTTGATTTGACTCCAATTTCGGTTGTATTAGCGTTACTGTAAAGCATCTCCACCCAAAACCCGAAGTGTGTCCTTTTCACAGGGCGTAGGGGATGAAAATTGTATTCAGATAACATTGGTAGAAACACTATCAATATCTTTGACCCCTAAAAATATTTATCCGACTCAAATATCGGCTGTTTTAGTATGTTTAATTATTTCCACCCCCGCTTCTGGGGGTGGAAGACGCGTCTCACCCCAACAGTGTTTGTTTCCTGGTCGCAAAGAACACGTGTACGAAATTTGGTGAAAATTGCTCGACTGGTGTAGATTTGTATTTTATTTAGAAAACGTTTGTATGGGAAATAGAAAAGGGCTGTTTTTAGGGTTTTCCTGGAAATTATTCGATTTTTTCTCGCCTTTTAAACCTTCCCTAGACCTCCACGAACATTTCAAGACTAAGAAAAGATAAATCCATTCAGCCGTTCTCGAGTTTTAGTGAGACTAACGAACAGCAATTCATTTTTATATATATAGATATATGCCTGTGGTTGAAAACTAATTTATAGCAAATAAATAATTATGTTTATAAACATGGTTTTGATTTAATTTCAATTTCAATACTTACGAAAATAAAAAGAGCTTTCATCTTATTTATAGCACGTTTGATTTATTGATAGATTTTTACTTTACATTGAGATTTGAGTCACTACATCAATCATACATAGGAAACGGATGTTTCGCCGGTAATTCTACCACCAGAAAAAATAATTTTATTGCTTTCGGCGCAGGGCTGTCGCTGAATTCTAACCTAATTTCCATGTGTGTTGTAACGGAACAATAAGGAGTAAAGAACAACAGTGAGGCCTCCACCAAACAAACAAAAAACACGTTCCGGCTATTAATACGACACCCTCTCATCAGGACCAATGGGCTGGCATTGATAACACAATTGACAAAGGTTCAGGTATGGCACTGACCCAACATAATGCGTGGAATCCGGGAAGAAGTGGCACGATCCTCCGGAGATCCTCAGCGATTCTTCACCAGCCATCACTCAAGGTCGATGGCGGCAAAATTAGTTCCTCTGGTGAGACTCGAATTCATCACTACTTTAGCGAATACTCCTGTATATAATAAATACGAAATTGTATCGTTGTACTACTCAAATATTTACTTTTACTCAATTACATACGATGCCAATGCTAGTCGGTAACAGATCTGACAGGCCCTAGTAATCCAGCGATGCTAGACACAGCAACGTAATAAATTCTTTTTTATTCTCAGTAAATATCGTCTGTGGTACTTTACGTATCAGCAGATACCACACAAACACAATACAAAACAAAAATAAATTAAAATTGGCTCCATTACAGTGTCTAGGGTTTTGCTGTCAGCCGACGACTGGTGATGAACGGTGGTAACTGTAGAATAACGACGTGACATTCAAAAGATACGTCAATAGGATAAAAGAAGGATCAACAAGTCGCCAGAACTCGAGAGAGTAGGTCTGAATGCATGACATAATTGAGTTCAAAATTGAATCAGAACCGGCTGGAGCCTGAGTGTTCCAGAAGGCGAAAACGACCAGTTCCTACGATGAACACCATTTTGCATCTGAGGAGAAGCTTCAGTCATGGTAAACATCGTCAAAATTAGATACTTTTTCCTGTACCTAGTTTTACCGATGGCTTATCCGGGATCAAGTTTTCATCTCTGGCTCGTCGGCAGCATTAAAACCTAAATGTATGACCGCATTGAGTATGAATCAGAGATCAGGTCAAGATGCATTTTCTATTAAATAAAGCTGATGTAAAATTGTGAATGGCATGTTTTGACCAGCTAAAACCCGCCTTTCATATTAATCTTCCTCTTTCCAGCGGTAATACGAAAAAACCTGCTCTGGTGCCCAACAGTTATAAATATATCATCACCACATTATACATGATGTATAGAGGGATTAAATTATTTGAATAATTTGGACATGACGATTTAATCAATGTAAGCTTCGTAGAGAGTTACGTTTGATGAGAGTTGAAATGTCAGATTGTCTCAATTATTCAGAATATTCAAACTTAACCTCAATGTAGCGTCATTTTGACACAATAAGATGTTACCAAGTACATTGAGTATAGTTTCTTTTTAAACTTTAGTCGTTCTTTACTGTTTTATTGATGACTCGGTTTCCAACGGATGTGCAACAGTCTTTAGATCTCAAGAGATATATACAAACTTGCAAACCCAATTAAGATACTTTCTGATTTTATCTCATCTGTTGTCCAAGGGCCGATTTAACATGAATCCACACATGTTCTTATAGCATCATTCTGATTCGAAGATATTTCAGGATACTGTTCGATCACTCAATTATCATGGGCCTAAGCTAATTGCATACAGAAATTTTAATGTATTTAAAACATTTTTTTCAAATTTATATGTTTACGAATATTGCGTATATTTGAAAAACTATCAGCGAATTCATGTTTATTCATCGCGTTCCAGGTTGGAAATATGACGTTATGTCCCTGAAGTTATAATAACTCCTAATGTTTCTAACGAAGCTTACATTTGTGTACCCATTTCAGGCCATGTTATTGACACTGTAGGGCTATCTAATATCTCTGGTATAAGACCGACCAGGGTTCTGTTTACGTACGGATTTGTGATCGACCCCGCTAATTGAGATGCGACGACCTTCCCCCATGGTGGCAGCCAGAGTGCATCTCGTAATGGTGACTGACCGCTGAGTAAAGAGTGAGGTTAGGAGCTTTGAACACAAGATTGCGCTCAACCTCCAGCTCAAAGCACAGCGTTTCTCCCTCAGGGACCGCCGATGCGGGTGCTAGTTTGATCCCGGAGAAAGCTCCCAGTCTGAGATTAGTTCGAGAAATGGCTATAGAAACCGTGTCACATATGAAGATAAACTAAGTGGGAATTATTTAAGCTAAAAGTTATTGAAGTATTCGGTTAAATGAAATTTATAACGAAGTAATTTGACCAATCTTATGGAAATTTTTATTTTACTTGCAGAAGTAGATGACCGTACGTTATTAAGTTTGCACCTCTGGGGAATTTAGACCATTTGTATTGTGATTCATATTCCAAAGAATTTCAGCATTTCTGCCAGAGCACTATAACAGGAACACCTCTAGAAACAAGCGTTTATAATGTAGTTATTTTTTATATAAGTGTTTCGAAAACAAAGAATAAACTTGCAGACGAAAAATAGGGCGATGTGTCGCGATTCATAAGGAAACAATACATTAGGCGTTTGATATTCTACAAAAAATGGGAGAGAAACCATTACACGGTAGGAACACAAGTAATGAATGGTGTACAGAATCACTAACGCACAGAAGAAAGAGGGCCAGGCTTTCTGCAATGTACAAAGCGTATACAGATGCACCAGTCCAAAAATAATTTTAAAAGCATATAGCATATAAATAGTGCCACTCGCAAATTTTTCAAAAAACAATCATCTATATATAGTCACAGAAAGAGGGCAGCGAACAGACGTTGATAAAATATTTCTCTGTTAATAAATGAATACGGATCTGGAGAAAACTAAACTACTATCTCAAATAATGTAATGGTATTAAGCAATAATTTAGTAAATGTAATTGTATAGAAGTTTTAATGCTTTAATAAATTATATTAAATTATAGTTTAACTAAAAAATGTAATACTTTCTCACTCAGCAATAGAATCTTTTTTCTGAGGATCTGCGTGGGCTGTCGTGTTGCTGACTTCCAGTTGTAATTCCGGATTCCGTCGTATTGCAATTGTAGTTCATCCAAATTGTTTAATGCAGACTTTAAACTGCACTTATGTCTCGCAATTAACGCGGACGTAAGAATATGATACTATAATTTTGATTTAGTTATGTTTTAATATCGTCAAAGAGAAAAAAACACCAATAATTCCACTCAATTATTTTTTTCTCCAACATCTCGTTACTTCCACGAATACTCAAAAACTAAGCTACTACTTTCCCGTCTCTCCTGACATAGGCGACACTTAAAGACTTCCGCTAGCATGCCAAAGATATAAACATTCTTTTAAAAACACAGGAATATGAAAGTTAATAATATCATTGCAAACCTGTACGAGCTGTTCTCAGCCGAGGCACCTCGGCCTGTTTGAGAGGTGTATGTTCCGGGGTCGCAGACCTTGAACTTACGGTAAGATTTGCTCTCTATTCCTATTGGAACAGTCGGCCAGCTGTCTCGCAAACTGGTCGAGGCACAGATAATAGCGTGTTGCGTCCCCACAGTAAGCCCCTCTTCCCCGCCATTGGAAGTGCGTGGGACAAGTATCAAGTGACCGACTTTCATGATGCAGCTTTCCTAGGGATTTGTCCTGCTCACTTTTAGGTGAATACCGGGTAGGATCCTTAAGCCATACACGCGGAGCCCTTGGCTATCATAATCTACCCTTCCGCATCCCCCATTTCAAATTCCTTCCTATGCTATTAAAGGGTAAGTGCCACCTCGTGGGTTACCTCATGTAGCCTGTTACTCTAAAAAATACATATTCAATATTACTCAGTACTATTTAATATTGAATTCACATTAAATCCAACATCACAGCTGTTAATGTACAGACACTATTAAACTCAATAATTGCTTATTATCACGCTAAACCTTCTGTTTTACCATTGTCGTTGTTCATTTTTTTGTTATGCCAACACTTCGGCTCTTCCATTGGCCTTACGTTTACGTCGCTTTTGAGTGTTGTCAACTGAACAGTGTAGTTGTGTTTCTCTAGGCTCTTCCTAGCACCTAACGAAAGCATCAAGGATCCCAGAAATGTTGTGTGGTATTTATATTACCCTTTTTTGTCTGTATTGACTATCTTTCGTATTTATTATTTTCAATCAGACGTAATTTTTTTCATTTAAACTAATTAATATAGTTTGTGCACACTACAAACGTAAAAAGGCAGGTAAAAGTGCCGACAAAATACATACATATTCGTCACGAACAATTTGAAAATGTAGAAATTATTTATTCCCAATTTACTTTCCATTTTCTTGTGCATTTATCATCATAATACTGATTTCCACATTTTCCAAGAGAAAAAATTTGTATCTGTTGCCAAAGTACCCTTTTAAACAAAAGTATTTACTCAATTAACACACAGAAATTGAATCGAGTTGTAGCAGAAGTGCAATAAAAACATATAACTGACTTGACACCATTTACCCTGTACCTATAAGAACTTCTATTTGAAAGACAAACCTACAAATGGATTTGGGTGTAACGTACGGGGGCCTGAAACTCCATTTCCGACCAGTCGTTACAATGAATATTTAACTTCCTATTTCCAAAACTTTCAGACACTTCTACGACCGCGTTGGTTCCTTCGAAGCCTCCGAAACTTCCTTCTTCCGTAGGTGATAGAGGCCTGAGGCATGAACTTTATCCCCGACTGTCTGCAATAGTCATCTCGATGAATCCCTTTTATTGTTTCTACGAGTCTGATTAGAAATTTAGTCTGTAGTCAGACCGTGGAATGGCTCAAATCAAAGATCTAAGTGTACGGGCGTTGTTTTATTAGCGCTATCACCTCGACAACTTCCTTAAATTTGTTTTACAGGTTCGCGAGTTGACTTATACACATCACAAAACCCACCAAACTTCTTACATAAATCCTTAGTGTCATTTACATATAAACCTGAAGTTACTAAATTCTACCACTATTGTGTACAACGGGAACGTCATTGAAGTGAAACAAAATTAAGATTTTTCATTGATTATGTGATTAACAAAATTGAAAATATTAATCAGAAAAAGAATTTATTCCCGACAATTTATAGATTTATATAATGTAATTATTTAACAAACATTCACTAATGACCAATAAATGGTTATATACACACTTTAACTTCTTTAACATATTGGTTCCTTACTAATTATAATTCATTCATAATATTCTAATATTCAGTCCATCACTTTTTCCAGTAAGATATGTATCTTACTGAAATCTTGTAAAACGTGTTGATACCTGTCTGCGCTCCAGATGAACTTCAATATTTACTTATTTTCCAAATATCTCCGAAACAATATTTAGATTGTAAACTTAAAAGCAACATATAGTCAAAATATTTAAATAACATGTATATATAATGCATATTATCGATATAAATGCGAATTTACGACTAATAAATTTATATAGGTATCGACTCAAAATACCTGTTAATCGTGTTTGAAACTGATGTCACATTATCAAGTTCCATGTTTTAAAACCTCTTAACTAATCTACTATTCCAAATATTTTGCTATAGGGTTATTTCTTCATTTTCTTTTCCTGAATTCATACATGTGTATAAAAATAGAAATGGTTTCTAATAAATTTATTTTAACGTTAGGTTTTTTTTATTTAGGATTTTGACATTCGCATAATTAAATTTGTCTTTATTAGGTTTATCATTATTTTTATGATTCTATATTCCAGTTTTTATGTTCTTATTTAAGACATTTATAATTTTTATCGCAAAATAGACTAGAAAAGTAGTTTTTCTATCAACTTGTTGCATCAATAGTCTCAATTAGTAACAAACAGAACTAAGTTTGCGCACGAGGAGATCAATGTGCAAGTTCCATTTTAATTTACTGTCCCCCTGCAAACCGAGGAAAGTCGCATGATCTGAGAACGGTTTCTGTTGTAAAACGAACTAACTTAGTTATCTGTTTATTGAGCGTTAATTTTATTGGCGGCGAACGAAGTATTTAGGTTTCTAGATGCAGTCTCAATCTTCGCATTGAGATTATTTAAATCAATGTCCGTAATTGGTGTCATCTGCGTATAAGACAGATTTTATAGGTTCCATATATTCTGGAAGATCATTAATATACAAAAGACAAAGCAGTGGACCTACTATTGAGCCCTGAGGCACGCCACAAGAAATGCCTTCCCATTCTGACAAGTGCACCTCACCAGCTTTGTTTTTTAAGGCTACCTTCTGTTTCCGATTGTTGAGGTATGATTCAAAGACTGCCAAAGCGTTGCCTCTGATCCCATAATATTCTAATTTTTGGAGGAGTATGCTGTGATCTACAAGATCAAATGTCTTCGAGAGATCAGCAAAAATTCCGGCTTCTTTCAGTTTTTCATCAAGGGAATTTTGTATACTTTGAATGATCTCGTACATAGCAGTGCTCGTGGATTTTTTTTTTGAGGAAGCCGTGTCGTGCGGGTGTAATTACTTTATACTTCGTCAAGAATTCAAGTAAGTTTTTGTGTAGAATTTTTTCTAGTATTTTTGAAAATATCGGAAGTAGGGAAATTGGTCTGTAATTTTATGCGTCGGTAGGCGAATCCTTCTTGAAGATCGGAATAACTTTTGCAGCCTTAAGGGAGTCGGGAAAAATGCCGGTAGAAAGACATGCGTTGAATATGATTTGAAGGGGAGTAGCTATGACGTCGGCACAGTAGTTCACGACTTTGCTTGAGATGCCATATATATATCCGCAGATTGGGTACATTTTAACTTTCTTATTACGTTTATTATTTCGATATTGGTAACCGGTTAAAGGAAAATGGATTTCTGAACACTCGGCACGGCGTTTTGTAGTAGTTTATAAAATACACAACCTTCTGATGGCTTATTGTTAGAAAACTGATCCGACACATGAACAAAATATGAATGAAATATACCCGCAGCGTCTCTGTTGGTGAACGTTTTACCGTTGTCGACAAGCTTTATATCTGTCGCGTTATAATTGACTTTATCTGAGATATTTTTAATCACCTCCCAAGTTGCTTTTATTTTGTTATTTGAGTTTGCTATATACTCCGATGTATGTAAATTTTTAGCAGCTACAAGCACTTTCCTCCAGATACGTCTATAAGATCTGAAGAAAGTCAAGAATTGTGGCGAAAAATTAATATTTTTAAATTTATTCATTTGGCAGAGCTTTTCGCGAGAAACTAGTATGCCTTTAGTTATCCAATTTTTTACTTTGGTATTGGGTCTATTCTTTAATTTAAGTGGAGCTGTCTCGTTGATGACTAATAAGATATAATTTATAAAACTTTCGAACATATCATTAGCATTCTTAGTTTTATTAACATCTAAAATAAAATCCCATTGTACGACCTCTAGTCTATTTGCGATGATTCTGAGTTTTGCGGAGTTAAGGTTTCTAGTAGGTACTACCGAGTCTTTAGGGCTAGGTTTCCAGAAGATTTCACTCTTTATGTTCATTAATATACCCTTGTGATTGGATAAACCTGTTTCTATTACATTAACATTGTAAGAATCTATGAAGGTTACACAACATATAGTCAATGCTAGTTTCTGAAAAGGCAACTCTAGTGGGATCTAAGTTAGTGACGGAAATGGCGTAGGATTTAAGCAAGGTCTCATGGTCGCGTTGATTACTGGACTCGCGCAGGTAGTCAACGTTGAAGTCACCTGACACAATAACAGTCTTATTTTCCGCGTTTATTTTTCTTAATGCACGGTCTAAAAGCGAAATAAAACTCGCACAATCGCTACCCGGTTGGCGATAAATTGATAAAAATATGGCATTTCTACAATTATTAACGGTTGTTAGTTCAACTGCACTGCACTCGAAAACACATTCACGACTGAGATTACGAATGTCTGGCCTATCTTTGCACTTTTCTACACGCCCGTTTTTAATGAAAATACACGACCCCCCCATTTTTCATTATTGTTCGTTTGAAATTTGATACCCTAGCATAACCCTCTAGAACAAAACAATTAACTTCGTCTTCATTTTGCCAGTGCTCTGTCAAGGAAAGAACATCAATTTTATCCTGACATGATAGAAACAATTCTACATCAAGTTTTTTATTTCTTAAACTTTGAATATTTTGATTAAAGATAGATAATTTAGTAGCATTTAACTCAATATTGCCATAGTCATTTGTGAGTTGAGGAACGTTTGACGACTTTCTACAAAATTGCTGAATAACTGTCGGGTTAAATACGCGCAACCTGACGAGAATTATTCTTTACAATAGTTTTTTTTAAATAGTTTATTATTATATTTTTTTTCACTCTGTTACTAATGTCAGTATTATTTGTAAGGTTTAATTTATAATATTTATTTTATTATTACATCCCTATTACTGATAAATATATTTTTATTAAAATACCATTTTATATTTATTAATTTGTAGGTTATAAATTGTTTAGTCCCTTTTTAAAATTATCATTTAGATTTACTTTTTGAATAATTTATCTATTAATATTATTGCTTAAGGTATTAAATTATTTGCATTTTTTTTATTAAGGATTATTAGAATAATAATTTAGTAATGTGTCAGCTCTAATGAGATTTGTATATATTTAGTAACAATATTATTGTTTACTATTGTTAAGTCTAAAATATAATTTTTTATCTTATACGAATTCTAAATTTTTATTTTCCATTATACCTGTTTCGTATATACTGTATCGACTGACATTCGCCAGTTTCTATAAATGTTTCGCTCAGATATCCGTGTAAACAATATTTTACGTTCGAATATACTTCTATTTTAAGAGTCAATATGTTTTTTATTTTCAGTATGAAAGTTTATAGTGCTGGAGTGTTCGTTTCGGTTCGTCCTGTAAAGTCGAAGTAATGCGTGTATTGTAAATTTTTAAAGTTTTGTTGAGTTTACTTATTAACGTATTTAACTAGACTATGTACAGCTCATTGTGAAATTACTAATAAACAAATTTGTTTTCGATAAAGTAAACGAATAAAATGTACATCGTCATGCTTTAAGTCGAAAAGACAAATTCATCGCAAAAGAAGTTTATGTGAGATAGAAAGGTGTCAGCAAAATGAAATAATTCGATTATCTACTCAGAGCATAAGGCAATAAGAAATGAGTGAAACAACTATACAAAGAGAAATAAATAGGTTAAATAAGCAAATTAGTTGAGTCTCACTGACTAATCATATATCGAATAGCCAAAAATTTAAAAACAGCTTCCAAATTTATTTCAACGCTATGTATAAATATATCAATGCTTTATTCTGGAATTAGGGAAGGATGACAAATCCTATACTTTCGAATCAACAATTTTGACATAATTGTCTAAAAGGCAAAGTGAAAATTTCTACCGATTTCAGAACCAACTTTAGCGTTTGATAATTTATTATCTTTACAATGTGTTGAAGAATAAAATTTAAGACAACAACCAGAGAAGAGAGTTTCACACTCCAAAACTTTAAAGGCCCTAACGTATTCTGTACGGTAGTAATCGTCTTTTTTTGAAACTTTACTTGTGTAGCGCTTATCAGTTTGCACGTGTCACGATAATATTGTAACGATTTAAAATATTATACACAGTATTATACACAATTTAAATTTATTGACATTCTGCTGACTAAACGTAAAATAAAGCTGTTTTCTTAGAAAATTGTTTTGAAACTCCTAGGAATTCTAAAAAAATGAAATGAACAAGGTAATAAATAAAACAATGTAAAAAATTTGAAATTTGCTATTATTTCATTTCATTAATTGTTTAAAAATTAATTGCCTTTGGTTCTTTAAATTCATAAGTTCAAAACAACACGTTTATTAACAAAAAATTTAAAAATACAAATCTTATAATTTATCAAAATTGTGGAGTTAATTACAAACAAAATTGTAAAAGGAGAAATTTCAGGCAATAAAAACCTCGTGATTTGACCTCACATTGCATATAAAGTAAATTGGCACACTGTTACTTTTATTGTTCTCGAACCGACGTACTGCAGGCTGGATCTCCACAGCTGATCAGCAACTCTCGCGGAATATCGTGTTTCTGGAACTTCACTTCGTACTCGACAATGAGAATTTACGCTCCAATTCCGTTGATTGTCGCTTCCGATTATTAACTAGATTTTTTATAATTAAAACGCCGAATTTAACAGTGAAAATGCAAAATAAAGAGTTTTTATTTATAAACAGAATAAATCGGTGTTTAAATGCTCATGTTAAATGTCATGAAGGACTTAATACGTAGATAACAGTTTATAATTACAATACAAGTGTTTGAAAATAACTTCCTTCATTCTTGAAGATTTAACAATTTAAAAAAATACTTGAAACCAATAATTAAATCGAACTAATTTCATTACAATATATTGTAATGTCTATTAAAACTCATATATTGAAATATGTTATTAATCATTATTGACGTTACCGGGGAAATAAGCAATACGGTAGGCCTATAAAAAGAGAAATGATTCCGGGCATACAGCATAAGAACACTACTTGCAATTTTTCTTTTAGTGAACATTTTGTTTCGTAATCCCTCACTATTGAGGACATTATTGAATTGGCCACTTCAGGGCGACAGTTTTTCTTTATTATATTTTTGCTGTTCTGTATTGCCTGCCACACATGTAGCGCCTAGCCGTGAGGGCCGTTTCTTATATTTTATTGGCTCCGTCGTGCTCACTCCTGTGTTAGAGAAGCGACAATATATCTACTTCTTGCCAACACTTGTAAAACGGGAGAAAACGCGTCTGCCAACTGACTTTATTTGTAAGGATGATATTTATATATTACAGTTCATTGGCTTCCATTTCCAAATTTGAAGACCAATTGAAGACAAAACCCAAAGCTTAAGTTTTCTAAACTATACCAAAAAATATCATTAAAACTATTTTCTTAATATTATCAATTTTATCATCAATACTGTACTGAGAACTGGAGAATATTTTCAAATATTGTTAAAACGGCCTACCCATAAATTCTGTACTAACAAGTTTTTATTAGGAAACAGGGAGTTTATTATTCATTTAGTGCATAAGAGTATTAAAATACGTTTCTGTATTTGGAAAATTTTAATTAACATTATCCAAATCAGTGTCTATAAAAGAAAACAGTCTGTTACAATTTGTTTTCCACATAAATAATCACATATGTAATATTGAATTGTACTGAATATATTCTATATGAAATGTGAGTTATTTTACATTTGGGTACTGTTGAACATGAAACAATTATTTTCTCACATTGCATTTCATATAGGCTTATTCTGCTCGAATTAAAGTCCTATATAATTCATAATGCATGCAGAGATTTAAAAAATCTGTGACATAGGAGGAGAGTACGGAAATAAAATATGAAATAAAATTTCAGTAATACGTCATATGCGAAAAGCCTGAATAGTGTCTATCAAGGACTGGTCGCAATATGATCCAGCTCTAAATTTCATCTTTTCGTGAAGAACAATTTTTTTTTCTTACAGCCAAAAAGTTGGACATTACCTTTTACATTTCTTCGATTTCTTTAACTTCGTCTTTCTCATACTCGCTGCTAATCTTATGCTCCGATGCTGGAAACGTTTTCTAGTTCCTGTTGGCACAATTATTATTTTGCGTTCTTACATCGTCTTGACGACCGTGTTAAGGACACGTGTTTCCGTGTCGTGTAATATTTTAATAATGTTATTCCACGCGTTACTGATTTGGAAGCCAGAGTCTTTGTTTGAAAGACAGCGACATAGTCTGAAGACAGCGGTAGAGAATGACCGCAGAAACGTCTACGACGAGAAATCTAAACCTGGTGTTCACCGCGAAGAATTTATTAAAACATTACACCGGGAAAGCTTACATTCATTAACATATCTATTGTTTTCCAAAATTTGGATTTGTCTGAGAAAAAAGTTTCTGTTTGCCACTCATCACGTTTTAATTATGTTCATGATAATAGAATGCTTCGGTGCGAATTTGTAAACGATTGTTTTGATTGATGACAACTTAATATATGTATCCAGAAATCTTACTAATACTTATTAATTTAGTAATTACGAATTTCACAACTTTCGTCTCTCACACCGGAACTCGTCAATTTATGTGAGCATTCAACTCTGTTAGCTGGTATTGTATTGGATGTCACAGTAAAAAGAATATCAATCGGAAATTCAGAATTATTGTTTATATAGAATAGTTTTCACAACTTAACAATTAAAAATAGTCATTTTCAGGAAGAAATTTGTTTCCACTGTTTATTAGCAGACATTCTCAAGTAAGACAATCTACGAAAATAATTTTCTTATTTATTAAAAATATTGTCTGTAATTGTATATTTTCTCTTTTTAATATTAACTGACAGAATACTTATTAGTTTTCTCATCTGTTTAGCATTTTAAAATTTGTTGATAACTTAAGGTATCCGGATGGAAATATCTGGAGCGGACCTGGAATCCAACCCGGGCCTCCCACATAATACGCGTGTAATTTAATCAACTAAGCCATCCGAATTGCCTCAAGGCCCCTTAAGCTTAGTGGGTTAAATCACACGCGTACGAAGCACGATACCCAGGTTCGGTTCCTGATCCGGTCGAGGTTTCTGCATCCTGATACTTTAACTCAATTACATGTCCTATATCGCTGATCTGTCATTTATCGTTCATCTGTTGCTTTAATTTGTTGATAACTTTTGTTATCTGTAGATATATTTAATAGTATAATTATTAGTACATTATAATTTACATTTGAACCAAGTTGTTGATTCGATGGCAAAATTCCATTATATGTTTGTTAATACATTTTTAACGGTTGTATAGACACATAATCAGTAAACGTTAGCAAGTTCTCAATGAGAAGTTCAATTTGTGATTCAAAAATGTTTTAATTCCACGTTTAGCAAAATTAAATTATATAATTTCTTTATAATGTTTGTTATGTTTATGTAAACAGTATTTATCATAATAGGTTAATATTGACCATACGTAGACACTAGATATGAGCATGATAGTTCTTTTAAATTGAATATTTGTTTTATAGTTCCTTAATATTTGTTTGAACTATTTCATTTGACTATTATGAATGTGCTACAAATTGGGTTGGTTGAAACATACGGACCATGAGAATCTTAAGAGTATTCCTGAGCTATATTTGATCAGTGGCATGGCTCGCTTTTCTACAATAAGACTCGTTATTTCACCAACTTAACTTAACTTAAAATTTTTTTGAGCACATGTTTTCCGGCGTTAGGTGGAACATATTAACTCCGGCAATTCGCGAAACACGCACGTAAAAGTTCTGGAAATTCTCTAATATGAATTATAAATAACACTTTTACAATTTACACATACTTTACTGTACATTTTTAGCATAGGTATATACTTAATAATTTAGTTAAATAAATAGTAAATTATGCAAATATAAAGATTAAAGTGATATAATTATTTAAAGAACATAAAAATCATATGTTTAAATTAAGCCTTCTTGTAGATAACCTATTAATTAGTACAATATTGTGACTGTTTGTTTGGTTTAAGTTCTTCAACATATACACTGATTTAACAGACATCTAATACGAAACTAATCATAATAATTATTATCCTTAATTATAGTTCAAAATATTAAGTTTTTACGAAACTGGGGAACTGCAAAGAACATTTATCGGAATAGTTTATTACAGCTAATTTCTTTAACGAACTACACATCATTAGTAAACACCTTAAGTATTAAATTAGTAATGAGACCAAAAAACCGGATAAAACTGCAGTTTAATTGATTTAATTTAACATGTTTTCCGCCCTTATGTGGACCCTTCTTTGGTCAATATTTAAAATTTAAATTATAATATATATTGAGTGTTTTGGGCTTAATTACTAATTATAAGCATACAGAGCGAAAATCATTAATAAATCTTGAGGATGGCTTATAATTTATTTACTATTTCAATTATAAAACTTAAGTTTGTAGCAATAATAAAAATTGTTTTATTCCCGCTCAATATTCATATTTTAAAGGAAGTTGTTTTCCAGAAATATTTCAAATTAAAACTGTAAATGATTCATTTCTCGGCCATGTTTAAAATAAAATTTTCGTATTAATTAAATTTTCGTTACTTTAATTTGAAGTTTAATTACCTGTATTTTTCGAACTTGAAATCAAAAAAATTAAACAGTTACAAAACAGGACTATTATGATGAATATTAAAGGAATAAAACCAAAAAGTCCTCCATGTTTCGGTTAAAGTTAATTATTTAACTTGTAGCGCGCGCCTTTAGTAGTAATTAAGAAGAAAAGTGCTTTGCCTCATATATGTTTTCTACGAAAATACTTTTGTTTTACAATGAAAAATATTTCATAAGTGCTTTCGAAATACAATCACTTTTCTTAAATCGAACTTTTAGGAACGGTATTATGTAGCCAGGTCAAAAAATATTGTGAAGTAATTAATTTCCTTAAATGTGGGAATTACTGTTGAAATAACCTTGAATATTTATTTAAATATTTATAAGAATTTCCTAAGATTATAGTAATGGTTACTCTTCTCATTTCTCTAAATATCTTCTATGTATTATAATAATATATTTCACCCTTTTGCTCATACGAAATGCCATCATTTAAAAATTGGGAATATGATATAATTAATATTGAAATTATTTATTCGATTGATTTTATGAATTAAAAATTAATTTAATTCATTTTACTATATTTTTCCTTAGTATCAAGTATTTTTTGTAGATATGGCCTGAATTATTATCCTTATATTGACGTTAATTAGAGCTCATTTTGAATCTTAGCAGTATAATGCTCACAAGAAGATTTCTTGGGCCCTTGTGTTCCAGCGCAGATCAATGCGCTGTAGAACATACTGGGTCACAAGGTCAAGAGGGATGGGTCTGTGTAAGGCAGGATACGCTTGTTCGAAATGTGTTACATTGAATCAAGGGAGAATTCTGCAGCAACAACCTCGTGTAAAGCCTTAATCGATAAACGATATGCCGCCGCCAGCGAATAACAAGCATTCTCACCTTACCTTTTGATCAAACTTTTTAATTAAGAAAATAAAATATCTCATTAATCGTAAATGTTAAAATTCATCTTCACGCACAGTTCTATCTCTGCCCTCTATATGTCTCAATTTGGACAGGAAAATAAATAATTGAATTCGCGCATTTAGTGAAAGGAGGTTTGGTTTTAGAATATTATGAATGCTAAAGTTAATTTACTTGACCTACCGTTCATTTTAAGATTTAAACTGAATATATTTATTCATTAATATTAAATTAATTATATAGATAATTAAATAAATAAATTGAACAGATTATAAAAGATATAAATTAAATCATTTAAATTAATAAGGTATTCAAAACATACAATGTTATTATATAATATCATAGGGGTATTATAGGCGTTTATCGATCAACAATGTGAATTTTTTGCCAATTTGGAATACAAACAAACAAACAAACCCGCATATATATATATATATATATATATATATATATATTGTAATGTATTTTATTTGGGTTGGTTGTATTGTACAGATTATTTAATGAATAATTGATTGATTTGAATATTAAACTTTAAAATCAACTAACAGGGTTATTAAAATTTAGATTACTAGGATGATTTATTCCTGGTCGTATTTACAAGAGGCTCAAATTAAAACATTATTTCGTTTAAATCACAGGGTCGAATACCTCAACCTTGTAGGAGAGATACGAAGGGGCTACCTTTGGGGATGCCTTTTCCTCTCCGTTTTTGAACTAAGGTTCCCACAAGCCGAGGCACCTCAGCCTGTTCTGAGACCTTGGGCATACGATAAGAGTTGTCCTCTATTCCCATTGGAATAGTCGGCCAGCTGCCTCATAAATTTGTCGAGGCATGGAGAATGGAATGCTGCGTCCCCACAGAAAACTCCTCTCCCGTTATCGGAAGGGCGTGAGACAAGTACCCAATGCCCGACCTACCTGATTCAGGTATTTCTAGGGTTTTCCTTGCATTTCTTCAGGCGAATGCCGAGTAGGATCCTTAAAATATGGCCCGGGTCCCTAGTTAACCCTTGGCTACCTTTCTCTACCCTTCCACATCCCCCCTTATAAAATCCCTTCCTATGCTATTAAAGGGGAGTTGTCACCATGTGGATTACCCTCATGTAGCCTGTTACCTAATAAATAAATCAATCAAAGGGTCATGACTCGTGGGCGTCGTGTAGGAAAAATATCGTCGAACGCATCACGATGCGGAAATACAGAAACCTGATTGTTTTTCTATCGTCGGCCAGCAGCATGGAAGGTAGGTACCTGGTGGCTCAGGTATGATTCTCTGAATTTCAGGCGACGTGTGCAAGGTTCCCTCGGGCTTCCTTCCTGCTCAGCGACACGTAGTTTCGAACTCCGGTTAATTGGTTGTGGATCACCTCAGATCTGTGGGTGCATCCCTCTATTCTGGTCACTTAACTCGTGCAATTTACTTGTAAGGTTTTTCCTAGACTTCAATGATGGACTTTCTCTGTGCCCTTTTTCTCTAAGATGTGAATTCATCCTCCGAGCTCAAAAATTTCTTTCCCCAACACTGTAATTGAAACAAAATTACCATACTTTTCTCCGCCAATCAATTTTAAATGTTTTACTTCACGAAGCCTAATACTGAGTTGTTCGCTGGTTGAAATTTTCCAAAACGATCTTCTTAATCACTCCAACTTGTATTTTGTTATATACACATACTGTTTTCCCGACACGACGGTGCAAAAAATGTTAGTATCAGAAATTCCAATGTTGAATTGCTGCTGGATTGTGTTTAGATTCCAATAAAATAAATTATTTAATTTATTTTGGTGGCGCGCTTATTCTCTACTATATTTCAGTCATTATTAAATCTTACCGATTGAACGTTATCGTATAGGTCTCAGAGGGAACGTCAACCTGGTTGACATTAATCTGATCGAATTTTGAAAATAGGTTACACGTGAAATCCGTATAGAAAGTAATTATCGGTATAAAATAGTCCGTAAATTTTTGTACTTAAGAAACCAAAAACTGAACAAACTGAGAATATCGTCTATGATTTAGCCACAGCTCTTATCTTTTCCACATTATTATTTGTTTTAATGTTTAAATATTATGGACCAAATATGGTATGATATGTTAATGTTTATTTATAGAATACATAAGTAGCAATTGCCGTAGTATTTAAATATTTTTATTAAAATAAAAATAGATGTCTATAATCATAACACGAGGGGGAGGGATTTTTTATTGAAGATCTGAATTTAACAATTCAAAAAATTCAATGATTGATAGAGTATTAATATTGTATAATGAGTTGCATGTAGATGTAAAGAATACAAATAGTTTAAATGTATTTAAAAATTATTGTTAGAGATAAAAAAAGTGATAGATAAATAGTTTTACGTATGTGTAATTAGCTCTAATCTAAATTGTAAAAATAAATAATGCTAATACAGATTTTTACAGTCTTGATGTGCTACATGAATGTAGAACCTTTTATACACTGGTTTGTACTGTAATTTCCTTGAAGTTTATTTATCTTAAATCCACTAATCAGAACATTTAAAATAAAGACGTACCATGCAACATTACACAGAAAAGTGAAATATTCATACTTTAAAATAAAACGATATGACAAACGTGTTTTTTTCCTAATTTTGTTTGAAAAATTTACTGTACAAACTAGTTTCTATATAAATATTTTTATCTCGTGTACGATACAGATTCACGATGTTACCCCGGAGGTAACATCGCCTCCGTCCGTACGGGAAAGTATACTTTATTTCATTTCAGTTTGAATAATATAAGCTACTAATTTAAGCCCAAATATTAACATGCCATATACTTTTTTGACTCCTTACGTATGACCCTTTAATATGCCAGATACATTGTTTTGTAATTTGTCCGTCGGATCTGTTTCAATCAATCATATTTTCTACAGGCTCTAATTTATTGCCTAAAGATGCAGTTATATTCTTTGAATGAAATAATTAGTGCTTATTTACTTTAATTTGATAACTGAACGTTATATTCTTTTGCTCACTGAAGATAATTTATTATTATTAAAAATATGTAGTTGAAGTTCATTTATTGTTTAGATATCCTCTATCAATAATATTAACACATCCGTTTTATTAAAAAGTTATTGTTAATGAAACTTACTAAAGTTTCAGGTTTTTAATATCCCAAAGTATTGATTTTTAAATGTTTCATTACTATAATGCAAAATAATAAACACCTATTACAACAACAAAAATTATTCATTAACCGTTAAAGCGTTATTAAATTACCATAATGTTTTATTTAAAAAAATTAGTTGCAGTAATTGCTTATTTTGTTATATTGCCCAGACCAAACGATCTTTGTTAACTAGAATTAATGAACATAAAACATTGTTTTGATAATAATCATTCTTTCAATTTTCGTAATAGTATTATTATAGATATAAAAAAACTAATTTTAATAAAAGGTTAATCTCAGAAATGTTAAATTTAAGACCAACAAATTTTGTTTAAACATTAAACAGGACACTTTTCATTTAAACTATATTTGTGTTGGATTATTAAATAATCTTTGTTAATTTATATCTTTTATTCATATTCTTTGTAAAGTGTTATAATTTAGTCTATACCTTTTCAGACTCGGGATAGTATTGACAATGATCACAACAGTAGATTGAAACGTCTACAAATTTATATTTATATTGTTCAAAATTAATTTCTGTTTCTTGTCCGTTATACGGGTCGTTAATTTCTTGTGTTATTGTATCATAGACGTTAAATTTGCTTAAAAAACATAGTCCCAAAAATGTTAATTAACCAGGGAATCGGGAACAAAGTCGCAGAACACATAGACCATATCCTGAGGAGAAAGAAGACGCTCTTCAGTAATGACACACAAAAAAAAACGAGGACGAGCCACGCAGCCTTAGAATCGTCTCCGCCCCGAAGTAATGCTCCCGCGGTTCCGAGGCGGAATTCAAGTCGATCGGAATGGTTTTTAGTGAGTACAAGTCCCACACTGCTGACAAATTCGGACCTCTGTCAGTGTGCGTTATTCGATTTCCCTCGTAAAAATAAAAAGAAGCATTACTATTATGCTTACAAAGGCGTTGTCGTTACGAATAAGATTACCCTTATATTTTCAATTATCATTAACACTCCATTCCCATTCCATTAAGTCCTTTTATAATCCCTGCCTACATCTCATGTCTTTATCGATACCTTAAGTCATAAGATAAATATAATAACAAACCACCTCCAATCCTTCTGTGCAGAAAATTCCCTAATACCCAACCATCAATTTGGTTTCCAGAAACAATTTTCCACTTCTGACGCCATCTTTAAATTCATTTCTTCCACTGCCTGCTCCCTTAATAGCTTCCAACCCACATCTACCTTGTTCGTGGACATTGAAAAAGCCTGAAAAGTATGGATAGAAGCACTCCTAAACTTAATATCTCAATAAAATTCGTACGACTTATACGATCCTTCGTAATAGACAGATCCTGTTTTGTATCGATAAATGATAAATGCTGTTCCTCCTCCAAGCAGCTATATTTTCTCCAATTCTTTTTATCATATATTGCCATGACGGCCCCAACCCCACTGGCGTTAACGATAACCTTTCCAGTTTGCCGACAATTCAGTCTTTGGACATCAGGCAAGATTCCCAATAACCATCTGATCTCCATCAACACGTACCTAGTACCGCTACATGAATGGTTCTTCAAGTGGAGAGTGAAACCCAACCCTACCAAACATCCTGGCACCGAAAGTATCCTGTTTCCTACATGGAGGAAAATTCCATTCGTGTAGTTTTCTGGAACCAAGTAATTTATCCCTTCCCCTTCAACCACCCATTTCTGGATTCACCTAAATCAAATTCTCAGCCTAATCTCAGAGTTCCCCATAATATGGGATAGTTCTGGAAGAACGGAAACAGCAAAAAGGAGAATTTAGGAAAGGAAATAGGAGAGAATTAGAGTCCGTGAATGCCTTGGCAGTCAGGATCAGAGGCTGTAAATGTATGTAGAACACAATACTTTAAGTATAAAGATAACATTTAATGAAGAAAAAGAATATGAATAGACCAAGATCCAACCATGTTGGTTCAGCGTCGAAGAGCGACTCTAACGATTTCTTATATCTCCTCGAGGAGGGACAATTCCTTCAATTTATCAAACCCAAAGTGGTGATCCAATAATAATTAAGAAATAAAACATAGTCAGGTATTCTGTCGTCTTACATTCTCGCGCCAGAGGCAAAATGTAAGGAGACACTACATGCAATTTCAGATGAAGTAAAGCAGACAGGTGGCTAGGCTTCATCCGGTGTCGTCTTAAACTCATCATCACCGAACAAATACAAAATTACAATACGAATTTACTAATGATCTTAAAATATCATGACACTAATACCACATGTCAAAACTCTCCGAAAACACGTCACCCAAAGATTATGCTTACGCTGCAGTACAGGATTCTGTCTTCCTAATACCCTTCTCCATACATACAAAATCTTCATCCTCCCTGTAATAGACTATAGCCACATTATTTCTACTCTCTTCCCACTACGTAACCTTCATTCTCTAAGGGCCATGGAAAGAAGAATCATTCGCTTGTGTATTTCACTTCATTTCCTATATCCATCTATCAACCTATTCCAACACCATGGCCTTCTAATGTCCACTCTATCCAATCTTGCACATCTCCGTGCATCCTACGACAATATATCCATAAAAAATAACATTCCAAAAGTCCTAACCACCTTCCATCTTCCTACAAAATTTGTCCGGAAACCTAAATTCTAATATACTTATCCTCCAGAAGTTATCCATAATGTAAAACAAAAGTACCCAGTATTACAACTCCCCACTATCCCACTGTATTATAATCGTCCCATCCCATACTTGTTAAAAATCAAGGCATTAAATAGAAATATGTCGTTTGGATTTATATCCTCGTCCCCACTCAACAAAAAATACAATAAAAAAAAACATATTCTACAGTGGGCCTCTGGCCGTATAACGGCAAAGGACACCTGTCCTCAATAACAATAATAACTCAAATAGTAACATCGTCATTAGAGTACCTCTAATGACGATGTTACTATTTTCATTTCTGGTTTTGGTTTTACGGTCATTTAAATTACAATTAAAAAACGTAATGTAATGTTACAGTTGCCATTAAAAATTATTTTAGTGGTTAACACTGCGAGTCTTACTCAGCCTTACAAACCGACATTGCCAAGATAATTAAGCATATTACTACGCTGTTTATTATTCCGCTGAATGTCATAGTTGTGGATCTGTGTTTGCTACCTGTTGCTGAGAGCAGGCAGGCGTTGACAGTGCGTAGAAGCTATCCATGTCCACAGGGCTCATGCAGATGGAGCGTTCTCTACAAATTGCGTTACAGTTGATGGTTGTGGCTTTTATGTACCCGCGAAACGCCGCAGACAAAATTGAGTGGTCGGTGACTAATACAGCCTCTGCTCGCTTAAAAGCGCTCATTTTTTTATTTAAAGTTTCTGCATAATATCAGTAATAGAATCAACAGCCATAATAAATAATTTCCAACTCAGTAACCATGTTTGATCTACCACGATGTCACCACGAATATAAATCTGTTTATCCTTTCTGTTTTGTAAAATCATATTATTACTTACTCCAGTGATGGTACCATATCCCTTTAGTCAATAATTACTATCATATGACGCTATTGTTTTCTCCTATATGGAAGGATAGACGCATGTATTATAAGAAACTGTAGCGAAACATCCAGCGAAGATTTTGAAAATCTGATCAAAAATGACTTCCAGAATCACTTTGAAGTATTTATAAAACCGGATGGTAAGTAAATTCGACGGAATTGGAGCTAAAAAAATTTAAGTATGACTAAGCGATATTGAAGCGGTCTGGTTTTATAGTACACACTGTTACAATAAATTAAACGGACTGTTAAATTTATAATATTCCAATGAAATTATGGCCATAAAAACAGATTATAACATATTAACGAACTCACAACCTATCACTGGATCTATTCAAGTGAACATTAACTGGTTAAGGTTAATCCGAAGTCCGCGTTTTTTGTAAACCAAGGATATAAAAAGAAAGAACTTACTGACTAAGTAAACGACCATAAGTTTGACTTAACGAGTCGCTATCACTCTGGAAATTAATGGTGTTGACATGATTTATTCTGATATTAATCATTTCATGATCTTTTACTTATCAAGTTACTTCTTTTTATATATTTGGTTTATCAAAACGCGGACTTTGGTTTAACCTTATGCAGTTAATGTTCACCAATTGGTGGAGGAAACGTTGTGAGTTGGTTAATATGTTATTGTCTGTTTTTCTAGCCATATTTTCATTGGAATATTATAATACAAACAGTGTTAAGTGATAACAATAAAATTCACATAATGTACGATTGTAAAACTTTATTGATTATTATACAACAATTTGTTAAACAAGACTTGTTAGCGATAAACCAAATCCAACACGAAGTCCTCAGATTTAACCAGAAACTTATTCTAGTACGTCAAAATATTTCCGTTATGCCGGGTGTAACAAAAATCGACTGCAAAATTTCAGGAATAGATTCTTCATATTGAGAGAAGAAATAAAGTGTTTTTCCAACATGGGTCGGGAAATGCTTAGTTACAGAGCTATCCGAACTTTAATGACTGTTCAGTAAGAAGAAGGCCACTTTGCTGACCATTTCATCTGATACGCTTACAGAGGGCTCCGACTAGTCAGTTGAACTTCAACCAAACCGATCAGATACGGAAGTTCGGATTATTCTGTAAATTCGGGACCCATGTTGTTCTTATCTCAGTTTCAGGAATCCATTTCTGAACTTTTGTTGTCGAGTATTGTTATACCCTATATAATATATTTCTAGTTAAATTTCATGACATCCTTGTGGTTTTCTTGATTGACTGATTTTGGTGTCGAGTCTTTTGACTCATAGTGTTTTCTATTTGAGAACTATTACGGCGGTGGTTTCTTGTTACTTTCCGCTGCTTGTGATGATGTACCCCATATAGTAGTCGACTGTTAAAACGTAGAAAACAGAAGCTCCGCAATGAGTTTTCTGATGATTCTGAAAGAGAAATAAACACACCTAAAGCATCCATGCCCTCAGCCGGGTGCCAAACTAGGATATCTGTAACTCGAGACAATGGAGGCAGACTACTACACTAAAGCCGGTCGGCTAAAGAATTATAATTTACAATAAATCCTGCAAATAAGGAATTTGGAAGAGGAACATGAAAAAGATTGACTGCTTCGACATAAGTTCTGAACACCGGTCTTAACGCAATAATTGTTTAATACATAATTTGAATTGGGATGGAATATAGGGAACTTACGGGGGAAAATAAATACTAAGAGACTGATAAGGAATAACATTAGTGTTGACATTAATGGTTTTGTACGATGAGAATTATATTTTTACAGAAACACGTGTACGTTGCTCATTTGATAAATAATTCTCTATCTCTCTCTCTCTCTCACACACACACACACACAGGAAGAGAGAGAGAGAGAGAGTAATGTGAATTGGATGACGCAACAGAAACACATGACGTCAGCCTTGAAAGTAGACAACAAATAATTAAAAACTGTGTAATATATGCTACATTGCTGCTACGTTTCGATGGCTTGCGCCATCATTATATGGCGAAATAAATACTGAATCGGAGATATATGTATACGTAAGCGACATTATACTTAAACAACCAGCTAAGTTAACAATAGTAGCACTGATGCTACGCCATAAATTAAATTTAACGAGGTCTTGATTTGCGATCACACTAAAATGTCCTGTGAAAGTATTGTACTGGAGGCGGTAGACATATGAGCAAATACGGACCCGTTGAACGAAGATTTGGACTTTCTTTTACGGAAAGACTGCGGTCCTATCTTAACCCAGGATTGATAACAATAGTCAACAATAGTTGGGCTTGCACTGATGCTACGCCAGAAATTAAATTTAACGAGGTCTTGATTTGCGATCACACTAAAATGTCCTGTGAAAGTATTGTACTGGAGGCGGTAGACATATGAGCAAATACGGACCAGTTGAACAAAGATTTCGACTTTCTTTTAAGGAAAGTCTGCGGTCTTATCTTAACCCGGGATTGATAATAGTAGTAAAGAAGCCATGACGGACAATGTTCATCATCATATATATACCGCACCATGACACTGAGAATTTATTACAGGGAAAGGCATTGTTTCGGATTAATGGTCTTGGCCATCGGAGGAAGTTGTAATGTGTTCATTGAGAATTCAAAGCAATGGACGTATGCGGGTGGCCTGTCCCAAAATAAATCTGTTAAGGCAGGCATTGTTCTGATTAATGGCCTGGACAGTGGCGTGTTGACTTAGGATAATGGAGGGTGCAGTTTGGGCGGTCTGGAGAATTTAGAAACGCGCACGTGTGGGGGTGAGGATACAAGTGCAAAGTAATTACGGGTCCTGTTTCGATGTGACATGACGGAGGGGCTAGCTATTTGCTAAGGAACTGCATCTGCAGAATGTAAATCTCGGGATAATGGAGAAACTGTCAACGAGCAGTTGCGACGTAGTTTTGGAACAAAGGAAAAGAGAAGGGGCGGTGATATAAGAAGAGAAGATAAGATTTTTGGAAGTTAGTCGAGTTGGAGTTAGTTGGAGTTGAGTGTCAGAGCGGAGGGGGAGCTGTGAGCACCCAGTATGGAGAAAGAATGCAGCCTGCGAGAGAAATAGCAAAATTATTCAACGATAAACATTTTTGTATGCAGAAGTTCAATCTGTACTAATATCAAAATTTGACCACTGTCTTCGATGGTAGGAGAGCAAAACATTGCATCCAGCGTCGAGTAGTTTTCCCCACGAGCAACTGGGACGTCCATTACGAACGGAGAATCAGCTATCGTCAAACCAATAATGTGTGTTAAAGTCAGTGTTTAAACGTCCAGTCTGTAATGTGTGTGTGTAATGAACGAGCCAAATGTTCCTGAGTAATCGTAAGTTGAAATTTTATGGTACTAATATGTGTAAACGGAATTAAAAGATACAGTCAGATATCGTTCTTTTCTTTTGTGTTAATAAAATAAACTCTTTTAAATTTAGAATCAATCTGGTGATTCTAAGTTCGTTAATAAGTTTCGTCGATGTCTAGACGATTAAATATTTCTGTTTAATTTAAAAATAAATGTTGGGTTCTTTGATTATTTAAGTGTTCTGTCCGTTATCAAACCCAGTAAAGACCCATGAGGAAAGAGATGCTTTATAAATTATTAAAATGTAGAATTGTTAAATAAATGTTGTTTGTTTTAAAGTCTATAATTTTTCATTTAAAAGCCCATCATATTTAATTATTACGTTTTTGCTACAATAACGGCGGGCGAATTAAGAAGTCCCCAGTAGATTATTACAATATATTGAAATAAACAAGATGATTTAATTAAAATAGCCCCACGTTTAGGAAGCCATAAATGTAATAAACAACAGGTTAACGATTAATGCGCCCACGTTGGTGAAGCCATAAATGTTAAATTAAATTAATTAATTAACACAAAAAAATTAATTAAACTTTGAATGATTTAGCCACACGTTGAAGACTTCAAATATGTAATGATTAAAAAGGTGGTCTTAAATCATTCAAATAATTAACAAAATTTATTTAAGATTTAAATTTTAAAAAAAATTTATTATTGTTGATAAATTTACACTGTATAAGATCTATTTTTCACGCCAAATTGCATCCAGTTAACAACAAATACATTAATTTTTCATTTATGAATTCGTGGCATTTTATGAAAATACAGTTCTTATAGCATTACAATCAAATACGTCGAATCTCTATATCTCAGGGTCATAACTGGGTTTGGTAATAAGAACAATCCAATTAAAATATTAAAAATTCAATTAATTGAAGTTCAGGAATACAAAATTAAAATACTAGAAACAAAAGAAAACGAATGAAAAGAAAAACGCGAAGTAAATCTGACTATACCCTTTAATTATCGTTTACAATTATTAACTCACGACAGTACTTCTGGTACCAGTTTGGATTCTTCTTGCTTGAATTTAACACTCACTAAAACAGGCCATTCATTACTCACTAATTCTACACTTTAGAATTTGAATACACGTGGTCGTTGCCCTCTCGTCTCTCTGCTATCCGGGAATCTGGATTAGTCCACCCTCAGCCGGTTGCTGGATGTAGATTTCCTCAAAGTATCTCGTTGCAACAATTAGTTCAATTTGGGCAGCAAAAACTTCTGCTTTAAAATTGCGATTTTTTGTGTCTCTCCGCCAAACTGCTTATCGCGTTTTATATAAACTATCATATCTCATGCTTTTATGTTAGCAAATTTTACTGTGTTATTACTTTATGAGGACCGTTCTGTATCGTATCTCCAAGCGCGCGGTTTTTCAGTTTCCATTGTTAAACAAAGGAAAAACCCGCCTTGATTGTCACCTTTACGCATTCGTTCCGCTAACAATTTAATTATTAAAAACAATTAATAGCCTGTTTAATTGGTATTACAATATACCATGAAATGGCACGGTCCTGGAACTTCGCCTAGAAGATGACGACAAGGCTTGCAGTTTGATCGCTGTTGGCACCCGTGTGAAACCCGAGAACTATCTACAATACACATACTCTTTGAAACGCTGGACACTTTATTCAACTTAGAAAACCAATTCTCTTAAACGTTTTAATTTACTCTGCAAAAGACAAGTTTGACCCTGACGTAGGTAATCTTCACTCCCATCCTCAGCACCATAATATCAGCGCAACCAGTCAGGTAATATACAGCTAGCAAAATGGGTGTGTTTTCGGCCATTCTCAATGTAATTTTAAAACAAGATCATTCGTTGGAAAGATAATTAAATTCTCTAAAACGTTTATTCAATGACAATTCAATTTCCTGCCGACCATTTCTGAGATATCGGCACTAGAAATACGACAAACTGCATTTTATTATCAGAAATGACGTAAAATGTCGTAAATTTTACGAAAGATTTTTTTACCACTGCGTTAGACCGAATTTCGTACTTGAATACACCATTCAATGCAAATATTTATTCTCTATAATTTATTATTTTCAGTAGATAGCTTCAAGATTATGCTATTAGCGAAAAAGATGTTCAAATTTTCGTCGATTTTAGGTCACAGATAATTTACGTGTGCCCTTCCGAATAGGAAATCTTAGTTTTTCACGAATGGCTACAACATATAAACGTTGGAAAAATTAAAAAAAATGGGCTACATGGTGATTTAAACGTTACGTGTACTGGTTGTAGGAATGTCTGAGAAGCGACATTTGCAATGTGTTTTGGTATCATTACTTCCAATAAGACTCAGTTTCCATACTACAATTCAGATTGTTTAAATTGTTACTGAAACCTGTGGTACAGGCTTGTTTCCAATTTTTGTCCTTCAATACATGTGAATACGGTGACATTCGAACTAAATCATTTGTTCACTGATAGAGTTAAATCAAATAATCAGGAAGCTTAAAATGTTTTTAGGGAGGGGGCGGAAACTTTACCAAATTTCAACATATGAATATGGCAAAAAGAGGCCCAAAACTTGTCATTTTGATTAAATGAGAATAATAAAAATAGACGTGGCTGTTGTTAACGAGATACTACGGTTAAAACAGTCTTCAACTAATATATAAATTTTCAATTAATATTTTGCAAAATAAACAATATATCTGTTGTAATTACCGATTCGCAGTGTAATTATTAACGTATATGGAGCACGTCATTTTATTACATCTGCCTATGGGGCAAGTCTAATGAATTACATAGATATATTAAGTTTCGTAACTCCGAAAACGCATAATCCTTCCACAACGATTAAAAAACTGTAATATAATATCTCTACTGGTAATTAAATCCTAGCATTATTACGTTGGTTGACATTCGTTGTACGCCCATTTATTAGCTTTATGACAAATTAAATTTTAATGAAAGTGACTGTAATAAGCAATTATACTAATTTAATAAATAAACATTAAAATTAATATTTTTAATTTTACGTCCATATTTATTTATATTTCATAATATGTAGTTCATAAAAAATTACTGACAGATTATTCAAAAAAATCCTATTTAAAATATCAACGTTTCGGTATCTTTGTACCTTCTTCAAGTCGTGACTTGACTGGAAAGTTATGTAGTAGTTTTATTCATAGCCCGATTTAATGAATGCCTATAATATCAAGTTTCACAATTTTTATTACACAGTTTTTCATTCTAGTCATAACCTGAAAAAGGTACAAAAATGTGTTGACTCTTTCTTATTTCAAACTTAATATTTTGTATACACTGTTTGTTATTAAACATAAACTACATTTTATTTGATAAAAAAGCGATACAATAACTTTTATTATAGAACCAATATAAATGAGTAAATGATAATATACTTCTGTGCTACAAACATGCTAATAAGATAAAATAGCCAAATAACAGACTAAGTGAAGGGATAATATAAATACCACAGAACTTTTCTGGAAAAGGAACAAGAATTCCAGAAACGTTGTGTGGGATTTATATTATCCCATCATTTCGTATTTTATTTGTCCCTTTTATCTAATTAGTACAATACAAATGGATATGCAAAAATAAACATACCCAATTTATATTTACGGTAATTCGAAGATAATATGCGGCAATAATAACTGAATACATTTAAGGGCTGCTGAAATCCCATTCCTCTTAAACTGGCTGGTTACGTCGGCAAGTGCTCCAGCGCTGGAGTCCGCAACTTTCAGGTTCGGACACTCCACTCTCCGAGTGGCTTTTACTTTGTCCGAAATACAGTGCTCTTCTTTCCTTGTGGTTCACCCAGAAAATGAAATGTAACTATTCTCCAGTCAATGTGCTTCACCTAGTCGTTGAAATACAAGTGGCACACCCAGTGCGCAGAATACAAATTTCATAAAATATTTTTTAAAGTAGTGCCAGTCGATTATTAGAAATAAAAGACAACAAACAACCATAGAATAACATATTGCCAAATAATACACTATATTTATAACCGTCTTTAATATTTATTATTTTGTTCAAGAGCAGAGAAATGCCATAAATGCAAGCTCATCTCGAGGCATATATAACTTATTACGTTAGAAAAATCACGACTGCACCAGAAATAAACAGACAAGTCCCGTCGCTTCTTCTAACAATAGAAACCACGTTACACCAAATGTGTAATTAATGGCGCACAACAATTGTTTAATTTAATATTTATTATAAATGCACAAATATCATATTCTTAATATATATATATATATATATATATATATATATATATTGTAATGCCTGTTAAGTGAGGCATTGTTTCTGATTAATATTCTGGACTGTTGGAGAGGCAGTTTTGTAACGTGTTTATTTAGGTCTTGAGGGTGCAGTTGTGTGGTCTTGAGAAACCGTGCAAGTGCGTGTGGGGGTGGAAAAAAGACAAGTCCAAAGTAATTGAGGGTCCTGTCTCGATTGTCGGATTTTGACATGACAGAGTAGTTAGCCATTTGCTCACTACGGAACTGCAGTTGCATAATATAAATCTCGGGATAATGGAAGAATCTGTCAACTGGTATTTGCGACGAAGTTTTCGAACAATGGACAGAGGAAAAGGCTGGGAGTATATATGGGAGAGATAAGCTTTTGAGAGTGAGTCGTACTGCGATCACCGAGACTGGAGGATATGGTAGAGTCGTACTGCGATCACCGAGACTGGAGGATGAGATTAAGAGAGTCATCGTTTAAGGGAGAAGAATGTGTTATAAGTTGCAGTCTGCGAGAGAAGTAGCCAAATATTCATCGATAAACATTTCGTATGCTGAAGTCTAATCTATTCTATCCTCAAATTAGACCACTGTCTTCGATTGTAGGAGACCAGGACACTGCATACAGCGTCAAATAATCTTCAGAACGAGCAAATAATATTTCATTAACGAACGGAGAACCAACTTTTGTCAAACCAACAGTGCTTATTAGAATCAGTGTTTAAAACGGCCAGTATATAAAGTGTGTGTGTACGAACGAGCCAAATTTTCCTGAGTAATCGTAAGT
The DNA here is from genome assembly GCA_037074705.1 of Zhengitettix transpicula. Lineage (NCBI taxonomy): Eukaryota > Metazoa > Arthropoda > Insecta > Orthoptera > Tetrigidae > Zhengitettix > Zhengitettix transpicula. The sequence continues at coordinate 203,660,165 of CM073591.1, forward strand.
TAAAATTTCATGGTATTCATATATGTAAACCGAATTAAAAGATAAAGTCAGATATCGTTCTTTTCTTTAGTGTTGATATAATAAACTGTTTAAATTTAAAATCCATCTTGTAGTATAAGTTCGTCGATAATTAATTTCGTCTATGTCTAGACGAATAAATATTTCTTGTTAAATTAAATCTAAATTTTGTGTTCTTTGATTATGTTTAAATGTTCTGCCGTTATCAAACCCAGTTAAGACCTTTGAGAGATTGAGATATGTTTTTAAACTTGTATAATTGTTTCAAGTACTGCTAAATAAAATTTTGTTTGTTTTAAAGTTTATAATTGTTCATTTAAAAGCCCATCATATTTAATTATTACATTTTGGCTACCACAACGTGGGGAAAATTAAAATGTAATTATTTGATTATTACATTTTGGCTACCACAACGTGGGGCAAACTAATAAGCATCAAATTTGATCATTACAATATATATATATATATATATATATATATATATATATATTTTCTGAATTATCTATTTATGTATTTATATATAATGTGGTAATTTAGAGGAAATAATTAATTAATAATCAAATTTTGGACTCGCTTTTTTTAGCGGCATAAAACACACAAGTCGTACACAATAATGTGGAAAGAATGCAATGTTCTACTTTGTTTAAATTCTTGTATATAGTAATTTTCTGCATAAGGAAATAATCGTGCTTCAAGCCGAATGCAATACTGAACTAACATGATTTTTCTGTTTCGGAGACCGTCGGAGTAGGGCTAGTTCCGGCCGCGGCGGGTTTGAAATCGCAAGGGAAGACAGTGACTGGCAGGAATATATAATAATGTCAAGAATTTGTTTACCTCCATTTTCCAAGAAACTGATTAGACGTTATTCGCAGAGAGAAGAATAATGCTGTGGGAACTTTTGGAAATAAGGTGAATCCGGAGTAAAACGGCTGTACGGAGCAGCGAGAGAATATCTCCATGAAGTTACCTAGCAAGGAAGAGGTTTTTTATCGTGCTTCTCAGTAGCAAGGGGATTTTGATCAGCTACCAATTAACGTGAGTTTTTAGCCCTGCCCTGAACGCAGTGAATTCACAGAAAATATCCTAATACGTCTGCGTACGAAAAAAAAGTTAGTTATTTCCTTAGGTTATTATTAGAGCTAAAAAAATCATTATTTCTTTCAGGCGAATTAACTATTCCGTCGATATTATTATTATTATTATTATTATTTTAGGTAATCCACGTGGTGGCAACTCCCCTTTAATAGCATAGGAAGGGATTTGAAAAGCGGGGATGCGAAATGGTAGAAAAAGGTAGCCAAGGATTAACTAGGGCCCCCGGGCTATGGTTTAAAGATACTACACGGCAATTCGCCTAAAAGTGCTGCAGGGAAAGCCTTAGACAAATCGGCATCAGGTAGGTCGGGCATAGAGTATTTGTCCCACGCCCTTCCGATGGTGAGAGAGGGGTTAGCTGTGGGGTCGCAGCTTTCCCCTCACCGTGCCTTGACCGGTTAAGAGGCGGCTGGCCGATGGACAACTCTTACCGTATATCCAAAGTCTGCGACCCCGGAACTTACACCTCTCAAAACAGGCCGAGGTGCCTCGGCATGTGGGAACCTTCGTTCAAAAAATCAGAGAGATGCGAAGCCATCCCCAAAGGTAGCCTCCGCCAGAGCTCTCGGGGAAGGTTCGCCTGCGAGAGAATCTGAAGTGCCTGCGGGAATTAACGTGCAGGAAGATGACATGAAATGCAAGTCGAATAGGCGATACCTGGTGGATTTTGGGAGTGCTTGCGGATCTAGAAGCTGGACTGGTTGGGAGTGCTGGTTGATTATTGTCAGGTTCTGAGGTGTTCGGTTTTTGGAAACCGTATTTTCCTTTCCACACCTTGTAACTAAATTGTTTGATGTCCTCATGACAATTAGTGGGGGATCGATTGAGAATAATTTGAATTTGTTACGTTTCTTAGTGATGTTCCAGGAAACTTTATATATGTTTCCGGTATGAGACCAGCAAGCGTTTCGTATGTTGCTACCCTATGCGACGTCATTGTTGAGATATTTATCGAGAGTGGTGATCCGAGGTCATCATACATAGTGCAATTTCATGACTCTGTTATTCAGAGTTGTTTTCTGGTGGAACTTCGTCATCAACTGTTACCGCGTTGTTTTTATCGACGTCGGGGATGTCAGGAGTCTTTATTCGATTATGTAACGGACATTATACTGTATGCAAAGACGTTCAGGCTTCAATTTTCTGAGTCAAACATTTTTACGCGGTCTTAATCGAGATACGTGCTCGCGTACTGTGCTATTAAACAAACTCAACTTCGTTGGAGGATTTTTTTTAGGTGTATGCCAGGGTGGCTGAAATTCAGTATTTTGAGAGACCTATCACAATATTTTAATCGGCGATTGTCGCATAGTCCGCCGTTGGTGCACTTTACTCTTTCTATGATCAATTTTATCTTCTGAAACCAATCTCTGTTCATAATTCCCTGTAGGCACGTGTGTTGTAAGAGCTATATTTTTTTCACACATTAGCTTATCTTGAGGTTTCCAGCCACTTTCTAGCTATTATAACTCTTTATTAAGAAATTAACGTCGGGAAATGGACTGGAATAACGCCGTGGTGTTAGCAATTTCTTCTTATGGTGTGTTAATATCAAAGTCAACAAGGATTTTAGTTCGTCTCCTATATTATGTTTGAAATGGCAGCCATTTTCTTTGTAAACGAATGAGACGAACGTTGCCACATCGTCAATAATTAATGACAACTAATCCTTACTGCAGCTGCGTGGACAGTAATATGTGACAAAGTCGCACGAATTAGATTCATTGGCGAAAGGAAGAGCTTCAAGGTTAAATCGGTCCACATTTGAAAATAACTGGTTACCGCTTTAATTATGCCTTTCCTGCAGCCACCGATATATTTGTCACAGCGTGTCTCAGAAATATCTACAATAAATGCAATATTAACAATAAAGAATTAATTGAAATGATTTATGCGCTTTGTATAAAACGCTACGTTATCGAGATCCTGACGAGATTTACAATAATTCTATAATATATCGTAATTGAAGAAGGTACACATTACACCGATAATAATTATTCATAGTCGTTCTGAACTGATGCATTTAAATTGTGACAAATGAAAAACCACCCATTTTCACACCTTCAACTTATTTTTAACAAAGTGTTGAATTTTTCGCATTTTTGGAAAGTATCATTTAAATAGTAAGAGTATTAAGAGGCTCGTGTTTACTTGGTGTTGGAGCTCTAAACGTCTGGCGCGCTCTCCTGCGCTCTCCACTCTCAGGCTCCGTCCGTGCGGACACAAGGGCCCTTCCACCAGTGACGTCACCACCTTCACTCCCTCCCCTTCCGTTCCTACTACGGCCCGCAGACTAATTGCTCCACATGCAGCCGTCTTATTTTAAAGCAACACAATTACTCTGACAAGCACTTTGCACGCAAATATAGGTTAAGGACTGCTAATGTTCCATTTTACAAGAAAAGAAAAATTGCTATCAATTATTCGTTCCGCAATAAAATAAATGCCTGCGGTAAAGAAATTACTCGGTTCAACATCGCAAAAAAGTATCCCGTAACATTTATTTACTTCAATCCTTCCGAACGTTTCTCTGTGTCTTGACAGCCTGTGTGTTTAACATATACGAAATTAAATGCTAACTTTTATGTCGACTTATTTTTACATGAAATAGCATCAAGAAAACGGCTTAACAGATTTAAAAGAAGTGTCAAATTCGTATTTATATTTTCTTTATGGAGTTTTCTGAATTTCAAGTCAAGAGTGGGAGATTCGAGTAATGGTGGAACGTATTTAAATTATTGGCTACTGTATCTTCGTTGTATTTTGATTAATAACACTTTCTTTAGTAATATAATATGTTCTTCTTTGAGTACTTTCATATAGTTAATAGTGCGTAAACGAAGAGTATGCAATATATTGTAATAACCAAATAATAGCGTCAAAATAAAAAGAATTATATTTATGAACAACAAATAATTTTATTAACACAAGAAGAATTTACAATTATACATTTAATATTTTAAAAAAGATCTCCTTCTCTCATGGGTCTCTACTGGGTTTGATAACGGACAGAATTTAAATATCAAAAGAACCCAACATTTACCTTTAACTTAAATAGAAGTATCGACGAAACTTATTATCGAACTTATTCTATAGATTGCTTCTAAATTTACAAGAGTTTATTTATTGTCAAAAGAAGAGAACGATATCTGACTGTTATCCTTTAATTACGTTTACACATGTTAAAATTTCAACTCACGGTTTCTCAGGAACCTTCGGCTCGTTCATTAAACACGCACTTTATAGCTTGGACGTTTACACCCACTGGCTCTAACACTTATTACTGGTTCGACGATAGCTGGTTCTCCATACCCAGCGAAAATATCCCAGTCGCTCGTCGTGACACTACTCGGTTGCTGTATCTTGATCTCCTACCATCGAAGACAGGTCAAATTCTCATACTCATACAGATAGAACTTCTGTATGTAAAAATGTTTATAGTTGAATAATTTTGCTGACTGATGCTGACTAACGCTGACCAACTCTGACTCAAACTCAACTCACGAAGCACACAGCACGCTGGCTCCACTCTGACTGTCTTTGACTTCCAAGTTTGATGCCCACAGCATCTCTCTCTTACGCTGGCGCTGACTCCTCTCCCACGCTAACTGGCGCTGACTCCTCTCCCACGCTAACTGACGCTGACTATCTCTGACTCCTCTCCCACGCTGACTGACGCTGACTATCTCTGACTCCTCTCCCACGCTGACTCACTTCACAATAGTTTAACGCTTGCATTTATACTCTTAGCCTCCTCGTTCGCTTTTGTTCCAAGACCCACGTCGCATCTTCGCGGTGACAGAATCTCCATTACCGAGATTTACGTCCTTGAAGCTGCAGTACTTTCGCCAGCTGCTCTGTCTTGTCCGAAAACTGACAATCGAGACATGTCCTGCAATTACTTTGCACCCGCAATTACTCTGGACTTGTCGTTTCATTCTTCCGTCCTTCCCTACAAATCCCAAGTAAATATGCCACTTGACAGGTCATTCATCAGAGACTATAGCCTGCCCTAACATAACCACATTGGGACCGGCTGCTCGCCCACGTTCTGCGTTGCGGATTCTCCACACAGATCCCAAATCAACAAGTGACCGTACCCGCAATTACTTTGGACCTGTCATCTCAAACAAATGTCTCGTCCCTCTGTCACACCGTCTTTACAAATTACGACTTCCTCTGACGGCCAAGTGCACTAATCAGAGATAAATGTCTTGCCGCTCCGTCTTGTCACATCGTGACAGGACCCGCAATCACTTTTCACTCGCATTCTCTTTACGAAATGTGCGCTGTTTTGAACCAGTGCATTCCTTTAATGCATTACAATATATTGTACTTAAAATGCAATATATTGTAATATACACCAATGTTTGTATTAATATATATTTCAGAATTGTTAAACTATAGATTTTGTTGCTAATAGATTATGGCCCTGATATTGAAGAAGTGTTTTGAACAATCAATAAACCGTGCGAATATAAAAAATAGAGCATACCCAAACGTTTTCTCGATTTGTCTTGGCAACAGCGCGATAATTCAAATGTTGCCGGTCGAGATTCGTCTTGTTCCCACAGTGGCAACCTTGTGGAGGGGGTTAATTTTGGGAATTAAAACAGATTCAGTTGGTGGTCAGAATTCTTAGGTAGAGGTTGGAAAGCAGAGAGGTGCCATTGGAAAGAGCGATTTCGTACGGAGTCGGACAGTATTATTGAATTATTGAAACTTAAATGGTAAAGTCTGTTACATGTGAATATCACACTTGGGCATGGTTGTCCGGACTTGTACTAAGGGTCATTGAAGTTTGATAGAATATTTACAACTTTGGAATTGTCTGGTGAATAGAGACGACCTATCCTGTGATCTATGTACAGTTTGATGACTATTAAATTGACCGGTTCCCATAGTAAAAACATTTTGCGCATTGGACTTTATGATGCTGAACTGACTTTAAGTTAAGAAGCGTAATTCTGTAATCTGGCGATCTGTAAGGAATTTATTGGTGTGTGTTGTGAAAGTGTGATTTGAAATAAAATTGTCTTATTTAGAAATTATAATTTTTCATTTGATTTAAATTTTGTGTTTTGTAAATTCTGTGGGAGTGAACTTAAATTTGGTATGTAAATGCTTCTTTTTAAATTTTTAAAATATATTGCAAACGTTGAATAATTATTAATATCGTCATATCTAAAATTTAAAATTTAATTTTCTTTGGGGGGAATACTTTAAAGTATAACATTTTTTAATTTGATCTGAATAACTATTTCTTGAATTTGATATTTCAGTTTGATTCTATAATTGTAAGACACGATTAAAACGATTGAGAATATGAGTCTTATTATGTAAAACTTATGTAAAATTCATTTTTTGTTGGCAATAAATTCTTTATATTTTATATTAATTAAATTTCAGACTAATAATTTCTAAATCTTTCACGAAATATTAAAAATTGGTATAAAATATATAAATTGAAAGTTTAATTAATTTGACTTAAATTGTAAAATGAAGTAAATATTTATATTTCTTAAATATTTCAAATGTTTATTAAGACATTAAATTCATTTCAAAAGTAAATTCAGTAAATAATTAATTAGTTCAAATTGTACATTACAAAACTTGGCTCTGAAACGTGATAAATTGAATAATTTAAAAAGCCACTCTTGTGTATACCACAATATATTATATTCAACATAGACCACATGAATAACATGGCCATTTGTAGGTTTTGCTGGTTGACCTCTTGTGATATGGTGGTCAGCGTCATTGCCTCACGAGTTCGAAAATAATGTTTGTGTTTCCAAACCGAGAAATTTCCACAAAATTAGTTCCCGGACTGTGAAATGCAACAAAGTAAAAAGGCGCTAATGACCTAGTAACTATCAATAAAATTAAAAGAAAATAACAAATATGAGGTTTATTCTTTACCGTCGATTGCTCAAAAAGTGTGTTTGCGCCCGCAATTCCCTGTCCCAAGTCAAGTTTCAACCACTTTACTCCGATATAATCGGCTGAAATGTTTTCCACACGGATGACAATGAACCATAAAGAGTCCTCTACAAAAAAAAGCACAAAATTTACTCTGACGAAAATAATAACTAACAAAAAATATCAAAGAAAAGAACCCGCCGAGATTTCTAAAATAAAAAAACAGGAAAGAAGGTGGTAGTGGCAAGGATTTCCGGCTGCCAGGCAATACACTTGCGGACAGAATGCCCAAAGCAGCTGTGTACCACCCAAGAAACCAGCCTCCAAAGGCAGCCAATACCTTCAAGGACCTATGGAGACACGCCTGTTCAAAGCTCCTACAACTATGAAACCTAAAATGGAATACCGTCAAATTAAGCAAGACCAAAAATGGTACCAACAACTTTATAAAGCATTATTAGCTCAACCCCAAAGCTAACACAGACCGAATAAACCGAACGCGAATAAGAACAGAGCACACCACGATGACCCATTCCTGTATCATAACAACCCTTCCCCTTTCAGTATATGACCAGTGTATTAACCCGATCACAATCGAGCACCTCATCAAGTTCTGCCCCACATTTTCTCAACAGGTAATGGAATAAAACAACATGAACACGAGTACACAATCAATCAATTCTCAAGAAAACTTCATCAAATTCTTTTAAAAAACTAATATGAGCCCCGAAAATTAAATGTAACAATTTTTCAAGTCACTAATGACCCAGTAGTTGATGCGAACATAAAAAAGATTTTAAAAAAAGTTATTTGAAGTGTATGGGAACATTTTTTGATATAGCATATTGTAATAATTTAAAGGTGGTAAATGAATTAAATTTTCCCCACGTTGAGGAAGCCAATTTATGTAATAATTAACAGGTGGTCTTAATTAAAAGAATTAATTAACAAAATTATTAAGATTTAAAAATTAATTTCTTAAAAGTACAAATTGTAATCCCTACTTTATACGCCGAATTTCATCAAGTTAACAAACAAATATTTTATTTCAATTTTTAAATTCATGGCGTTCTAGAAAAAATACAACTTTATATTTTACAATCAAATACGTCGAAATTCTCTTTATCTCAGGGTCATTACTGGGTGTGATAGTAAGAACAATCCAATTTAATAAACTAACATTAACAATTCAAACTCATTGAAGCTAACTTAATACAATATGAAAATAAACGAAATGAATGAAACTAAATAAAATTAAAAACGAACTAAATCTGATTTCTACCTTTAATCCTCGTTTACAGATTTTAAAATAATTGATTTGTACTCACGAATTGTTTTTCTGGTATCAGATCTGATTCTTGGAGCTTGAGGACAACACTCACTAAAAAGGCCATTCCCCGATTCTACACCATTAAATTTTACTACACTAGGTCGATGTTCTCGTTCACTGCCATCGGGAACTTTGGATCAGCCGCCCCTCAGTCAGCCAGCCCTCAGACATAGGTCTCCTTGATGCATCTATGCGAAATTTAGTTCAGTCTGTGTGAAGCAAAACCTTTTGCTTCCAAATTTGCGATTATTATTTGAGTCTCTCCGTTGAAACTGTTTCCTCGCGTTTTATGTAAACTAATAGATCTCGCAGTTGAACTTGTTGGATCGCGCTATTCATACTTTTAAATCAGCACCCCTCTCCCGCCATCAGAAGTGCGTGGGACAAGTACCAAATGCCCGACCTACCTGATGCAGGTTTTTTATAGGGTTTGTCCTGCATTACTTTTAGGCGAATGCCGGGTAGGATCCTTAAATTAGTAACCCTTGGCTACCTCCCTCCACCCTTCCACATCCCCCCTTTCAAATACCTTTCCTATGCTGTAAGAGGGGAGTTGCCACTATGTGGATTACCCTATACATAGCCTGTCTACACCCAAAAAAAATCCACATTTTACCGAAACCTTTGCTGGACGCAAACTTTTCTGTCTCGCCTCTCGCCGCAGACTCTTACTCAATGAATTTCTCTCCGCGACTGGCGTTTGGGCTGGAACGTTCGGCGTGCGTTCGCTCGACCTTACATTGTTTCTTTTGATGTATTTTTGACGATAACAATTTAATTTAATTAAAACGATTAATGGCCTTTTTAATTGGTATAACAATATATTGTTGATAAATGCCGGTGTAGGTAAGACAATGATACCAACTTCTTAATTTTAAATGGATTGTTATATTAGTCCGGTTCGAAATCGCATGTAACAACTATGTTTTGGTAGTCATTGAAGGTTAATTATAATACGTAAACCGATTCTGAGCGGAAAACATTTGATAAGAACATCTCGCCAAGCATGCGCGTGTTACACGGTCTTTCATGTCAACGTGGGTCGTCAATATTCCTCAGCACAATTTTCCCCACAGATAAAAATTCATTTGGTGTTACGTCTGGTGAAATTTCAAGCCATTTTGTGTGTAAACTCAGACACACGATCTTTAAATGTCCTGTTAAGAACAGATGTAATTACCCATGAGGACAACACTAAAGGCATCCGTCGTACTACGTGGATCGGCGTTGTGTACAATGTGTTCTAATGAACCATTCACTACCTTCAATAAAAATCAAAACATTTTTCTTCTTCTTTCTCCTTAGATCTACAGCCCATTGAGGGCCTCGACCTACCAGGTTGGTTGCGAGATTCGCATATTACATTCCGTATTTTTTGTAACAAACAAAATAATAGCAATATTAAATAATAGATCATATCAATCTATTTAAAATTATGACGTTGTTAATACCTCCTTATCAATAAACTATCGAATACTTGAATATGTCCGTCTTTACGCCAAATATCTACAGACGGAATTAATATTTTTATTTTATTTATAGTCGTATCAGCTGCTAAGGTCATTAGCGACTTTGTAAACCGTACCCTCATCGGGATCCGAAACCGGAACTTCTGTGTTGCGCGGAAGTGACACTGATCACTGCACCACATGAGGTTGGCAAGAATTTTCTTGTACCAGTACACTGGCTGTGTTATTCAGGTGGTCTGTTTTAAATACAACTCCCGGTACATGAGGATGACACATAATGGCGGCTAATAAGTACAAGTACATTATAAGAATGGTTTTATATCCTCACCATTAAACTCTTAAACAAAGTGTAGTAGCACACAACAAAAATAAACTGTTTGAGCATTATTAGAATTTTTAATAATATGAAAGATAGGCAAATAGAGACAAAATAAGTAATAAATATAAATACCTCACAACGTTTCTGGGATCCCTGTCCCTTTCTTCAGGTGCTAAAAAGAACCGAGAGCGGCACAACTGCACTCGTCAGTTGACAAAACTGAAAAGGGTTAGCGTAACTATAAGGGAGCAACGATAATGGAAAAGCAGAAGGTTTAGCGTAATAACAAGGGATCGTAGCAATTGTTGAGTTTCATAGTGTCCGTTTGTACATTAATTGCTGTGAGGTTCGATTTAATGTGAAGCATCTGTGAAAGGAGTCTGGAATAGTACCTGGTGCCAATGTCTAAAATCATAGCATTTTGCCAATGTTTCGAATTGATTATATGTTTGGATACAACAGATTTTTTATCGTTGGGAAGTTTGATATTAGATACATGTTCCTTGATACGTTTATTAAAGGAACGTTTTGTTTGTCCTATGTAGCAGGAATTACAATTAGAGCAAGAGTTTTTATAAACTACACAATGTTTGCTGTAGGTGTCAAGTGGGTCCTTGAGGTTTTTAGTCAAGTGGGAAAGAGTATTAGTACGTCTGTAAGTTATGGATATTTCATAGTGTTTAAAAATTTGGACGAATTTGTGACGTAGAAATTTGTAATAAGGGAGTACGAGAAAAAATTTGGATTGAGGTGTTTTGGGACGAGTGACAGTAGGATATTGGACAGCAGGTACAATTCCAGAATCATTTCAAAGATGCTTCACATTAAATCAAACATCACAGAAATTACTGTACAAACACACTATGAAAGTCATCAAATGCTACGATCCCTTATTATTACGCTAAACCTTCTGCTGTCCCATTATCATTGCGTTTTCGTCTCTTTTGAGTTTTGTTAACTGACGAAAACAGTTGTGTCGCTCTAGGCTCTTTTTAGCCCCTGAAGAAAGGAACAAGGATTCCAGAAACATTTTGTGGTATTTATATTATCACTTATTTTGTCTGTATTTGGCCATCTTTCTTATTATTAATTTTTTCGAACAGACGTAATGTTTTTCATTTCAGTTAATATTTTTACTTTCGAAATATTTCAAATACTACAGAATGTTGGTAAGGTTTGAGGTATTCATGAGTTTACTTAATAGTATTCAAATATATTTGTAATTCAGTCAACGCTGGAAACAAGAATAATAATAGGTGGAACAAACAACTATATCTAAATGAAAGAGAAACACTAAACAGTGCTATGAAATATGGGTTATAGCAAGTAATTGAATTCATCAACTCGTAGAAGAAACGTGACATTACACATTGGTGCATTCACATCAAAAGATATTGAAAAGTGTCGAGAAGAACCCACAGATTCTACGCCGAAGGACCCCAGTGTTGCGGGAAGTATCTCCCAATGAACTCACAGCATCGCAGAGCTTTGCTTATCTCACATTTTGTCGTACCCAACTCTGCTATCAGCCTCGCTACTTATTTACTAAGAATACTCGTGGAAGTCTTTTAATGGTGATACTTGGGAGTTCTCTGTCTGAGTGCTCTTTGTTTGTCTGCTCGTACACTTCTGCGTGAATCGGCAGCCCAAAACAGCTTTACGTTGCTCTCGTGGTAAACTTCTGAGCGTATTCATAAACTTTGGTTAAAAATACCAATATAAATACTGCAATTGGCGTTGTAAGGCTTAAATTTTCCGCATAGACTGTATAACAATAGTACTGGATCTTTTGTTGAAATAACTTCAGGAAATATGGTAAATTATTTACAATCGGAGAAAGTGAAATTGATGTTTACTGTGTATCACTTTATATTAAACCATTGCATCCTAAATATATTAATAAACTGGATTAATATTGTAATGTTTTATCTGGATCGGGGTTTTTTAATTAGTTATTTTTTAGGTATTCAATTTATTTAATTATGTTTCTGGGGAGACATGAAACACAATAGTTAATAATTTATATTTTATTTAAAATAACATTAACTTCCTGCTCTTTGTATCAGTTTAAATTCCCACAGATGAATTATAAAATAAATAGAATAAACAAAAAACAGAGATAATTTTGCGAGGGATTTCCTCTCGCAGGCAGAACCTTTTAGGAGAGATACGAAGGGGCGACCTTTGGGTATGCCTTTTCCTCTCTGTTTTTGAACTAAGGTTCCCACAAGCCGAGGCACCTCGGCCTGTTTTGAGAGGTGTATGTTCTGGGGTCACAGACCTTGGGCATACGGTAAGAGTTGTTCGCTATTCCCATTGGAATAGTCGGCCAGCTGCCTCCTAAACTGGTCAAGGCACGGAGAAGGGAATGCTGCGTCCCCACAGAAAACTCCTCTCCCGCTATCGGAAGGGTGTGGGACAAGTACCCAATGCCCGACCTACCCGATGCAGGTTTTTCTAAGGTTTTCCCTGCATTGTTTTGTAAACAGTAAATTAAAGGTAAAGTCATATTTTGTTTCTTTTCATTTCTTTCTTTAGGCGAATGCCGGGTAGGATCCTTAAAATATAGCCCGGGGGCCCTAGTTAACCCTTGGCTACCTTCCTCTACCCTTCCGCATCCCCCCTTTCAAATCCCTTCCTATGCTATTAAAGGGGAGTTGCCCAAAGTGACCCTCATGTAGCCTGTTGCCCTAAAAAAAAAAAAAAATCCAATAGGGATTGGTGGGTCAAAATACGGTGGTCATATGGCTTTAATGAACCGACTTTGATGGCTACTATGGCTTGGACAGACGCTGCAAAGGCACGTAATTCCTGGGAAACTGGTCAGCCAGCTGGTCTACAGGAATTGTCAGTAGGGCAGTTCCATAACCAACGAACAGACTTCCGGTCCGAAACTAAAAACTGAAATCTAACTCCACTTAAACTTAAAAGCTGCTTCTTCAAACTAAAATCTTACTTATCAAAACTTGAATCTCACTTGTCGAAAACTTAAGTCAAAACTTAACTATAACTTCTCATAACTAAAATGTAACTTCTCAATACAAGAATCTAACTAACTCGCTTGTTCTGCCAGCTCCCTTTACACCTCGGTTGGTCGAAATTTCCCCTCGCTGGGTCTTGGATTCTGCAGATTTTACCCAATAGAAATCTAGATTTGTGCTCCCATAAATCTCAATTTCTTAATTAGCCACAACCCCTCTGGGGGCCAAAATAATGGAAGAAATATTAGGGATAACGCCAATCTGGTCAAACAACTTGTGTGAGCGTACTAAAATCTTGAGATTAACCTAGCCAGACTCGCTCCATATTATTTATAACCTCTACAAAGGATTGCCGCGCCAGGGTTGTTTTCGTATCTCCGATTACCTGGAAGCATTTACCCTTCCCAGACTCAAGCTGAGAATATCAATTTCTCAATATATTTTATTTCGTAAAATAAATTCAAATGCATATATAACAAATAAAATAACCTTCAATTAATTTATACCACTTGTGTACAATACAACATCTTTCTCATGGTTTTCCTTGATACGCCCCACAGGGGAACAATATGGTTTAACTTAAACAAAAGGAAAAATGGTTGGTATCTCAATTTGAAATAAGCATTTGGTACGTTTGGTGCTTTCCGTAGAGACACACTTGAAAGATTGCAGTAATATAAACTACTATGCAATCTGAGAGTATTGTTTACTGTGTCTAGTTAAGGAGTAGTACGTCCTGTATTGCTATGCGCATGTGCCAAGTGCTTGTCTACTGTAGTCTAGCACCAACTCCGACTGTTAAATGAAGTAATAACTTAATTTCATACCAGCTTGAATGGGCGATAAGTTTAGCGATCTCAGTTGGAAATAAATTAATACTTTGTTTAAGTACAGAATTATTACTATAGAAGAACGAGTTATACGCAAGTTGAAATAAGGCTTCTTTAAGAAATAATTCGATTTTTTAATATAAATTATATGTATACGTTACGTAGAGGGTAATAGAAAGACTTAGGAGGGGCATGATGAAAAAGAGGTTGGAAAACACTGATATAGGGGATACTTATCGGAGCACGGAAAAGCGAAACAGAGAATTGAGGATAGGAAATAGGAATAAATTAGCGTTCGTTAATATCTTAGCTCTCATACACATGGATTGGACACGTATGTAGAACACAACACTTTATGTATAAAGATAAGTTTTCAATGAATAGAAATTATGGAAAGACAAAGAGTTACCGTCTTGATCGAGCGTAGAAGAGCGACTCTGCCGATTTAACAGTGTTTCCCCAGGAGTGGATATTCCTTTAATATATCAAACCCAATAGTAACTGCAAATAACATAGTCAGATTTTTCTGTCGCCTTTAAATTTTCACAACACGAAAAATGCAAAGAGATGCTATATACAGTTTTAGATTGGTAAGACAGCCGTCACCATGGGCATCTGTTCTACTCGGCTTACATCCTGTGTCGCCTTAGGCCAGGCTCACACCTTATCGATAAGATACATATCTTTAAGCCTGATACGTATACGATAATTGTCTTGTATGATAGAGACATCAAAACACACTTCACTCAGAGTCGCACGATATAGCGAAGGGTGAAAAAGTAGATTCATGTCAGTGCTTATATAATTATTCGCTGAAAACAACTCTCTTGTAACTACGTAAGGTTAAGAATACGAAATATTTTTCTGCATTTTCGAGATTTACTACAAAGCTGGTTTGATACGGCCGTTTCAGAAGCCGGGGATTGTCAACCGGGAGTATTGTCAAAAGAATCCTACACTACGTACGGAAATGCGAAGTTTCGCTGCTTTCCCACCTTGACACACGACACTGCCTTCCGAAATCGCTCGCCCCGGTGTAGTTTGCACCGTTCCTTTACAAGACGACATTGAGCTCGTTTTACTGCCTACATTACAACGGGTCACAAAAGCCAACGGCTTTATCTTGCACAGTAACACTTCATCCAAGGGAGATTAGATTTCCTTAAAACTAAGATTAATTACATCAAAATAAATGAACAGGGTGACTATACAAAGTTAATTTTTTTAAATATACACCCTATAGATGCTCCAAAATAAGGGAAAAAGAAAAATGCTATAATAAGTAATATTTAATGTCTATTATGAGCATTCATAAGCAGGTTTTATCGTAGATTACTATGAAAGTACAAATATATCACCAATATTTTACATGAATAATATTTGTATACACAACAAATTTAATATTTTCTTCCCTCATATTCAGAATTCATCAAAATTCTTCATGACATTAGATTATATATGCTAAGTCTTTTATCTACATTAAAAATTATCTTTTATCTACATTCAAAATTATGCCTGAAATAATTTATATCATTTTGGACCGTTACATTTAAAAGTTAAATTTAATTTGATATTACTTCATTAAGATATATATATATAAAAATTTTAGAGTGTTCTAACTCAATTAAGAGTCGTTATACACTTTTTCATCAGGCAGATAAGTAGGTTGTAAATATCTCCAGAAATTGCAGGGTGACTTCTACCGAAATAAAAACCTGAAGAATTGACCTCACACTGCATATAAAGTAAATTGGCACTCTCTTACTTTTTCTGTTCTTAATCCTACGTAAGGAATCAGGCAGGATCTCCACAGCTGATCAGGAACTCTCGTGGGATAGCGTTATTCTGCAGCTTCACTTCGTACTCGACAATTAGAATTTACGCTCTAATTCCCTTGACTGTCGCTTCCGATTATTAACTAGCCTTTTTATTACAATATTTAAAACGCAGAATTTAACAGTAACAAGTAGAACTAATGAAAAATAAAGAGTTTTCAATTATAAACATAATAAATCAGTGGTTAAATACTCAATTTAAATATTATGGAGGTGTTAATACGTAGGTAACAGTTTATAATACAAGTGTTTGAAAATAACTTCCTTCATTCTAGGAGATGTAACAATATTAAAAATACACAAAACTAATAATTAAATCGAATTAATTTATTTACAGTACATTTAGATAAATAAATAGGCAACAACAAGTGATAAATTAAAAAACACGCAACGTCATGTAGCCCCTATTGCTTTCGTCAAGGTGATTCAAAAAACACGACAGCCGTAAGAACGACACATCGTACAAAACAGCTTTTGCTTTTCAGGTTTTCACTTCGTTTGCAATAATTATAGAAAGATGACCGATTGGATCAATTTTATTAACAATACTTTTTGTTTCCATTATCAATAAATATATCACCAAAATGTCCAAATTAACTACTGTAAAACATATATTCATCACATTATTATTAATTATAATAGTATATTTGCTCATATACTACACTATATCTAGTAAAATCGAAGTTTCAACAAAAAATAACATTTATTCTGGTTTAAAGAATACATGCCAGACGATAGGAAAAGTTCTGACCGAAGTTAATATTTGTAATATTTATTTGGTAAATACTTTTCAAAGTATAATAATATATTGTTGAGTTATCAACGGGCTGAATTCTTTATTATAATATTACGTTTCTACGAAACTCATCTTCTCCGTCGTCAGGGGACTGTTAATTTACACCAAAGACTTCAAACACTGGGTAAACTTAAGTAAATTTAACATAGCTCGTTTATCTTATAAATTTTGTGCATCGCTCTTACAGATTGTCGATTCCTTTCGAAGAAATAACTGTAGAGGCGAAACTTGTTGGGTATCAAGTGACATGTTTGTTAGAAAATCGAGCAGAATAATGGTCTCCTCCACCCTTAGTATTTTGGAAGTCACTCAACATTTTAGATTCCAGAGTACACTAAACAGAGTTTTACAATATATTCGTACAGAAAATTGTGACGTGTTCCTCCAAGCAATGGTAAATACCTTTTATCGGCTGTGTGTCTCCGTGTTAATTCAAGAATAAGGAAAGTTAACTAAGCATCAGGCATCCGGCCATGTTAAGTTTTATTTTATGCATGAGGACCGGACCGGAAATCGAACCCAGGACCTCCCGCTTACCGGACGGACGTTACGATCACTAATCTATCCTTGTCGACTCCCAATACGGTGCGAAATTCCTCCATAGACCTCAATTCTACTCATCCGGTCGACATTTTTCCTGAAGATTAAATTAAAATCAGTAACAACATGGCTTTAGGCCTGATGCTTAATTAATCTTTCCTTATTCTTGAATTAATACTTCCAATAAAACATATCAACAATTTACATAAAATGTCCCTCCTTCATTAGGTTCTCGAATTAGGCCATGAAGAAAAAGTAACTTGTAAATTGTAAGTGAGCCGAATTGAGGTCTATGGAAGAATTTTGCACCGGAGCGGGAGTAGACAAAGATAGCTTATTGGTTATAGCGTCTCCGGTAAGCGGCAGGTCCTAGGTTCGATTCCCGGTCCGGACAACATTTTTCCTCAGATTTTAAATTAAAAAGTCTCTCCGTGTTTTCACGTTGTGTTTGCCGAGTCTACACAGTTAATAATTTATGCTCGAAATTCCGTATCGTTTTAATACCAATTGTGGTCGTCAATTGAATTTCCATGTTGCAATTTTTTTCTTAGCAAGTTGTGTCGGTAATTACATAAAATGTATATTAATTACTTACAGTCATTTTCAAGTAAAAGTTCTTTTGTTCACTAGAAAATGTCTGGAGATGTATCAAGAGTGTTTGTACCTCAATAAATGTCGTACTTAATTCAATCGTTTATTGTATCAATTATTTATAACATCGGTCTCATAAATTATAGAGGCTGACTTATTCAAAGGCACTAAGGTTCGTTCTGTAAAGTATATTAAATTCCATTTTGTATCTAATGTCTAAATAAATTCCATTTTGTATCTAATATCTAAATAAATTCCCGGGCTTCGCCGGACACTCGGATTGTTTATTTAGTACATAAAAAATAAACTTAAGTGCGTCTAGCACTTTCAACAAAATTAGGTTCACTTTCACAAACGATTTAGGAACTAACACTGTTGGAGTAAGACACCCTAGTTTCCGTTAGCGGTTGGGGCGTAATGTAGTGGTACAATAAGGTGAAAACGATAGGTGATATTAAATGTCACTCTGGATGTGGTACTTAGTCTTATTTAATAGCAAGGGAAAGGAGAAATCCTATGGGCTGGAGTTGAAGTTCAGCCTCTTCGTTATAAAGGAGTGTTATAAGGGAAAATTCGTCTAAAATGGCTAAGATGAACAATGCCACTCTAGATGCCGGTTGAATTCAGGACCGCCCCTTTAGTATGATTTGGAGGAGAAAAGGGCTTAAATATAAAATTTTCAAATGGACCGAGATTGATGTCAAAGTCGACGTTCGCTTCCCGATGTCACTTAGTTTGAAGTCTGTCCTGGCCCATATTTGTTTCGGAAGTTCACGTCGGGTTAATTATAAGATATTAAAATCGTCCAGAGATTAAATGGATAGTTCGGTTAAAGTAATTTATTTAACCTTCGTCAAAGTTCAAATATGCTTTCGGCCTCTGAAAGGGCCATAATCATTTTCTGAAATTCAAATAAAATATACACGAGTATAGAATAACAGTATAAATAAAATAAAACGGATAAATAGTCTAAGATTGTGGTACAGCATCGAGCACAGACTTAGATGTGGTGATGCAACTGCAAAGTTGAGTCAATGGCTGTTGGCCTACACGAGACATGCACTACCACGGTTCTGATTATGTTATATATTTGACCATGCGTCTGTTCTAGTTTATTTATAAATACTTTTACTCTATATTCATGTATATTTTATTCGTATTTCAGATAACTATGGTCTTCTCAGAGGCAGAAAGTATATTTGAATATTGATTATGTAAATAAATTACTTTAGCCGAAACCGAAGGATTTTGTTTTTACTCGTTTAATATGCACTGTAAAAGTCCTGATTTTGGAACTGATCCTGAGATTTTTCCGCCCTAATATAAATAATACACGGTGTAACACCACGCAATCAATGTAGTATATTAAAGTGAGTGTCATATAGATTTATCAATTTGTCCAATTATTTCAATACCGTACACTCGTGAATAATTTATTTTCATCTGAGCCCCGAAAGTATTTGTGGGTCTCCGGTGGCGACAACACGTAAACATTTTTTCGCCTAGCGTTAAGTTACGATGCAAAAAATGTTAAAACCCTTTGGTAACCGGTTTTGAGACTCCCCTCTACAGATCACGTGGGCTGATATGCACCTTTTCATTGGTACCCCGCCTTCTATCAAGTGAGTTTTTCTCTCAGTTTTTGAAGCCAGTCTGTGAGTTAGTCTTGCTACTGTCATCTTTGGTGTGTGAAGGATCCTGGCCACTCTCTACTCAGTCTAATTTTTCTATGTTAAATCTTTAACTTCATAACGCTTTCTGATTTTGTTCATGTCTTTGGACGGTACTTAGATACCAAGAACTGCGCGTAATCGACTTTCGTATTTGCATATACCAGAAGTCTTGCTCTCGACGCTGAAAAAGAGAGGGCGCTGGATTTTCCTCCGACCTGATCCTATTCAGACTGCGTACCTTACCTAAAACTAAAAGTTATTGACATCAATCTTATTTTGATCTAATTTAGCAGGTTCACTATATTACAGGAGCATAGGACCCAGATTAAACCATTCTGGAAGTCTGATTTTTATTTACTCCAAGTTATAATTAAACATTTGACCAGAACATTATTCCTTCAGTATTTATGTTACTCAATGAGGAGAACCAAGAATTTAAGGATCCAGTAACACCATATAAGTTTAATTATTAAAATAGAATACATCGATAAAAACAATCTGATCCTTCGTAGAGGTGAGGAAAAGTCACTAATGGATTTTTTCTGATTATTGTCTGTAGTATGATATGAGTAAGAGTCACTTCCGTTGAAATTACTTTATGGGCCATATAAACAGACAGTTTGAAAATGGTGATGACTAATGTTGGTAACTTTAGTTAAAACCTATCAGAAATTTTTATAGATCCAGATTAGAACAGCCATATTTATTTCTTTATCCCCATTTCAGAATAGAACTTCGAATAGGACTATTTATGATTCGGTGTTACTCTTCAAAAAATCTTCCAGATTTGTATGAAGTCCATCATATTTTCAATAAGAGTAAAAGAACTCTTCAAAGAATAATACCTAACGGTTGTGTCCTTTCAGTATAAAATCCCCTCCGATTAACATATTCGTTAAACAGCGTTTAATTAGCAGGCATTAGGCTATCGGCGGTTGGTAATTGAGGAAATTTCGCAAGTCATGTATGCAAGAGCGAAGAACTTAACTGGCGTACAGTTTCCGTGGGACAAGTTTGTCGATGTATGGCAAATTGCAAGCGCGCTGTGCAGATAGGCGCAGCATAACAGGAAGTCGTTACCGCGACGCCCGTGCGTTAATGACGGCTGCAGCGACGATAAACCGCAGTCGGAAGGCGCCATCAGGGCAGCTCCGACAGACTCACGAGCACAGGAAACGCCTTCTTTCACGGGAAATTATTAACTAATCACATCTATTTCACATGCCTTCATCGAATGCAATTGCGGATAGTGGTTACATGTTTTTAATACAAATTTTTCTTCGACCGTCAC
Organism: Zhengitettix transpicula; assembly: GCA_037074705.1. Lineage (NCBI taxonomy): Eukaryota > Metazoa > Arthropoda > Insecta > Orthoptera > Tetrigidae > Zhengitettix > Zhengitettix transpicula. Next base: position 203,680,858 of record CM073591.1, read on the forward strand.
ATTTAAAAAATATGTATAATATATTTGTATCTAATATTTTTCATATCGATTTCAATTATTTCAATCGGTGCTCTCCTCTACGCTTGGTATACGCAAATAATTATTTACCCGCAAATGTTACCAACAACTAACGTACATTCTTAAGATAAGTTATCATATCTCAGATTCAGATTCTTCATACATATTGACAAACGATCAAACCACTTATCTTTCTGTTAAAATCTTAATTGTTAATTTTTAATGGATTCTTTCTTCGCTAGTTAATTTGTATAACTTTTAACAATACGGATTCGCTCTAATAATGGTTCTACTTTGCGCATTTGTTTCCATAATTCCGTAATATATCTTCACTCCTGAACGGATAAGAAACATAGTTTCGTTTGCAGAATCGGTCCAATCAACACTGCATTCTATTTTTCTGGGCTTTTTTCAACTTATATTTAAATAATTAATTAATTAGTATTTTTCTATTATTCAGCTTCAATTGAAAAAAAAAGTTTTTTCCATAGTTAACATCCTAATTTAAACAGATGCCCAGATATTAAGATGAATATGTTTTATTGTAGGATTGATTCGTATATTGCGTCACAATAGAATAGAATGGATTTTTCCCTAGTTATTAAATGGGGAAAAAGTATTCGTCAAAAATATAAACCTACAATGCTGAGGAATTAAAAAATTAAATATATAATACGTCTGATATTAAAATTAATAATAAGACAAAATAGCCAAATACAGACGAAATAAGTGATAATATATAAACCACATTTATTTACATCATCACTTATTTTGCCTGTATTAGGCTATTTTATATTGTTATTAATTTTCAAAACAGACGTATTATATTTTTCAAATCAATATTTGACGTAGCGTCTTTTTATTTACTTTTTAACGTATACATTATATCTTTTCTAAATTATATATTTCTCAATTTCTGCTTTAATATTTATTCTAGCTTTAAAACTTGGTTGAAACTTTCGAACAAATTAGTTATTGCGAGAAGTCGGCCTGCTGTCGTGTAGTGGCCAGCGTCATTGCCTTGCATCACGGAGGTTCCGGGTTCGAATCCTGGCATGGGCATGGATGTTTGTGCTCGTCCTGGTCACCAAAACTGTTAATTCTGAGGGAGAATCGACAAATATATATTTCATTTCGCGAGTTTTAGCATTTGCTGAACCTCTCGTACCACTTTGTCAGTAGTTCAGTTTTGTTTTCCGATCATGAATCTCCTCCGGATTCTGCGAACAGTTGGGTGCCAGGTAATTTTGACAGAATCACCAAACTGACGTTGGTTTTCCATATATCTACAGGCGTGGTTTCATGTACATCAGTTCATACCGTTTCGTTTATATTACTATGCTCGTACATCGAGAACAATCAATTTGAGAATAGATCCTCCAAAAAGGAGGGGAATGCTGACGAGAGGAGTCTGCTTGTTGCACGACTGCGCCCGTCTTCACACAGTCTAAGTCAACAAGTCGCTCTTGGAGTCATTTGGTTTGGATGTTTCAAACCACGTGTATTCCCATGATTTTACGTCTTCAGATTATAATGTTTTCACTACCTTGAGGTCTGAATTGGGTGTAATTACATTTTCATCTGACGAGCAGTGGCAGAAAGAGGTTCTGAAATGGGGGAAGGAGCTGTCGGGAGAGTACTTCTCGGAGAGCATGAAGAAGCTTGTGCCACGGCTCACCACATGCAATGAACGGGATGACGATTATACACTTAATCTAAATAAATTTAAAAAATCAAGCACACTTACTTTATAAACGTGCCTCGTAGATTCCGTCAGTAATGAAATGAATGTTTTTTAATTTATTGCAAATTGAGAAGTTTGTAATATTTTAACGAACTACGATTAATTAAAAATTGAAACTTTATCTGACTTGTATGAAATATGTAAGCCCAAGGTAAAAATTTATACTCATTAAAATTTACAATTAAGTACAAACGTTTCCCTTCCATTTCCTTAGGGAACCCTTCAGTTGAAAATGTTTGGCCATGGAAGTTGATTGAGGAAGTGTAAATTTTTTCTGTTAAATTGTTTTATTTAAATTTCAGGAATTCAGTACAGAATTCTTAATTAAATTTCATTTATCAGTAAAGAGAATGCTCCGTGAGAACAGAATGGGCTATTGAATCCTTTGAAGGTCGTGTGGGTGTATTTGTTTCTCATGCTGGAAGCAATGTCAATAGAACGCACAACTGCTAACAGGTCCTGTTAAACGTGTTACATTACGATCTCTTCATATTATAGAGTGTGACGTCTCTGTGTACCGCCACAGTCACTCCTGCTGACTTTATCGAAACTGTTACGTAACTATAGCTAAAAGGGCCTGTAATGGAGTCACACGTTGTGACTCGAGCAGGACTATGACTTTGTATTTCGCAAAGGTGTGCTCGACCATTCTGATCCGAAACTGAAAGACTGGTTAATGAGGCTCAAACCACGGTAGAGAGGTTGGGTAGGCGTTTACGAACATAGGTTCCTATTCCAAATGTGATCAACTCAGTCCCCTCGACAAGTCCCATAAGTTGGTAAATGATAATTTTCGAGCAGCCGAGCTAGGGCTTTTAATAGAGTGTATATTTCGATTATTAACGAACAGAGGCTTCCAAATTTCTCTACGAACTGAGCCTGATATAATTGATTTAGCTCTTTTCAGCAATTTGAATATTTCAACGTTGCGAATATGTTTCACCCAACTAGAAATTCCGTAACACATTTATAAATGACAATAAGCCAAATGAACCATTGCCACTGTTCGAGAATCTACTTGTTGCGTTAATGTTCTTAACGAGGAACAAACCGAAAAAAATTTACTCGCAAGAGAATATTTACATCAATTTTCGACGATATATACAATATATACATAAATATATATGCCAATTGTGCTACTATATTTATATAAAAATATATTTCACCAACTATCTTAATCTACGATATTTTTCACATTGAGTGCTTCATTTCGATACGTTGTATAAGCCGAAATACGATGATGTTAATATATATATATAACACTAATTAGAGGCAATTAGAGAATTGATAATTAGAAATTTGTGGTGAATTGTTATCGGAGAGAATATAAACGCAACAATGTACAGGCGGGCTTTGTCGTGCCGAACTGCGGGGTTTTACACAGGCAGTCGCGGACAGAAATTAATCGAGTAAGGTTTGCGGGCAGATTTTCATCGAGTAAAGAGCCGCGGCCAAGATTTTATTAAGAGTGATGTGGCACATAGATTTTCATCGAGTAAAGTTTGGACATATAATTCAAAAAGTAAAGCCACAGTAAAAATTCAACAAGTAAAGACTGTTGCAAATTTCATCGAGAAGGAGTCGATAACAATCTCATTGACCATAAATCAGAACGAGAAATACAATATTTGCTGGAGAGAGAGAGAGACTTAATGCAGAGGACCACAGGTGTTGTACGGAGTAATCGTTCCAGTTGATAGATACAAAAGTTTTGGACAGTGTTTTTGAAACAAAAATTAAATTCTGTGAAATGATGGCCTGTTATATGTGAATAGTGAATAGTGCATCAGAGCCCAAACGAATGCCTGGTACCAGCAAAGACACTGTAAGTAAAGAGAGAAATTTTATAAAAGTTTTGTAAACGTTAAATAAATATCAAATAGGCAGAATTCGGATTCATGTTCAGTTTATTGTTTAACTCTAATGTTGTAAAATTTGATTGTTAATTTGAATGTAAAACAAGGTTGGTTCTTTATTTAAAAGGTCCAAAATAAACGACCCTGAGATGAGAGAAGATAAAATCTGTAAAATAGTAAGAACACGAAAGTAAATAAATCACATCAAGAAATTTTGTTATTTTACTTGGAATAAATTAATTGTTTTCTAAAGTTTAAAATTTTGTAAATTATTTAACAACCTTTCATTTTAAATTTTAATAAAATAATTCATCTATTTAATTCAATAATTGTCTTTTGTTTATTACAATATATATATATATATATATATATATATATATATATATCGCTTTGCTTCACTGCCGCTTATCCGATTTTTTACGTTGCAATAGACACACACACACACACACACACACACACACACACACATATATATATATATATATATATTGTAGTAAACACTTTTATTTAAATTAACAAGGAAAGAAGTAGAAATTAATCCAAATTTTTTAAAAGGTAAAAAAAAATATTTATTTGACAAATTTGATTTTCCTTGAATTTACATTTATAACTTTTAACTAAATGCCTCAGTTTTTATGATAATCTCACTTTCGGGGCCGCTTATAGAGTCTCTAATAAAGACAGTGATTTTCAAATTTCACCAAGTTACAAAAGCAAAAATTTTATACCAATAGCAAAACTATTAGAAATCTGAAAAGTTATATAAATCTGGAGGTAAATGATATTTACGTAAAGGTTCACAGAAGAAAGTTTTGTTTACATACCATTTATTTAAAGCTGCTCTGGTTTGTTCACACGCGATTATATAATTTTTTTATAGAACACTACTTTTGTTGACGGGCCATAGCACTGATTTTATTATCGTCTCACTTAGTAACACTTAAACGCCTTTCCAGTTTGCTGTCGTACGTATTATCACATTCAGTTCTTCTGTAGAAAATCTTGAATAAAAAATTATGATATTCAACCCATACTTTACTGAATTCGCCTGGACTACCATGGTCAGGCCCTCAAAAACACATTGTCTCCTACACACACTCTGACCATCTAAGTTCTCTGCTAACGTTCTGAGCGTCTTATAAACGTTTTTCGACCATACGCCATAGTAAATATGCATTCTCGCGCCAAACAATGCTGTTCTTTACAAATCTCTGGCCTCAAAGTTACGCCGCCAATAATTAAAGAAACAATTTATATAAAACATATCATTACAAATTTGTAATCTCTACATTATATATATATATATATATATATATATATATATAATCGTATTATATTTTGGTTAATTTATATTCATCATAATCGATCTTTTAAAAATTTTATTCAAGTAAATTTAAAGATATTTTCGATTTATCCCATACATTTCAGTCATTGTTATTAATGGACTCATATTTTACTTAGTTAAAGGAGAACTTTATAGCTTTTGGAATATTACACTTGCCTTGATGGCGTAAGTAAGTAAAACATAAGGCATAATTAGTCTGAAAGTTGAATCAGAATGATCCTCAAACGTATATTAGTACGGTGTGATCAATAACAAAATATAATAATATCATTGGAGACTGCAGAATCAACCAACAACATATGCAAACGCTTTTGCACTTTAAGGAGGAATCTTAAATGCCGATAAAACTGAGAAACACATTATTTGCACGGAATAAAACTTGCATTCGTATAAATGCAGCAACTGAATGTTTAACGAATGTCATATTTATATTTCAAAACACTATTATTATTCCTTACAAAATTTTTCGCAATTCAACCGGCCGTCATCGTGAAATGTTGAGCATAAATTAAAAATTAATTTGAATATAATGAAGTTGCTGCCGTTTTATTCGTATTCTCCGGCTTCAGCCAAGGATGAATCCCAGCGAGGAAAAAAGTGTTAAAGAGGTTGTTATTTCAAAAATAAAGTTAAATTAAACCCTAGGATGGTGATACCGATACGGTTTCTCCTATGTCTCCCTGGCACATACATGTTCTGCTGATTAACAGACAAAGAAATGTTTGTCATTCAAGACACAACAGGCATAATAATTAATTATTTAAGTGAGAAATTAGAAATAGAGGTTCCCAACACCAAACATTTATGAACCTGTGTCATGAACGTTGAATAAGTATCATACAAAAACAATTGTAAGGCCAGGCTGCTCTCGGATTTTCTGCGAATCGAAGGTGGTGTTTTGACGGTGAAGGAGTCATACAAAGAGTCAGCGGGGCAACGAATTTCAAAAACGTAAAAATTATGGATTAAAGTACGTTGCCTGCGTGTAAACAAGCTTACCCGGAATTCGCTTGATACGAACTGTAAGTTAAGACCTTTTTTAGGCACGTTATTTTACCACGGGGTTGAAACCAATAAATACAGATAAACGAAAACGGAGATTGGTGAAGAGGATACGATTTTGGAGATGAGAAGGTGGATGTAATGCAATATAAGAGCCACGAAGAACATTTTTCTAAGAAGATTTATGTGTTCAATATTAAGTGAGACATTATTTCCGGCATTCAGCCCAAATTCAGCTTTTAATAGTTCGGCTGTGCAGGTCAACTTTAAAATTCTGTTAAAGTTTACAATAGTGCAGCCTACAGTTAATGAACGAAGACGGCCCAGTTTAGTTTCGTATTCACACACACCAACCCCCATCCCGTGCGTAGACAATTACTTTTTACAGGATGCGTCTAGAGCTTGACCTCGTTTGATCGTGATCATTTTGTAGTGCGACACCAGAAATTTCAAGCAACGTGAAACAACAACGCTAACCTGAGGACTCCAAAGGTCCTGCCATCTAAAAGGATGATCGCAGAAATTTGAGTAAGCATACCCATTGTTAATATGTAACTTGTATTAGTACCTTCGGCTACTAAATTCTCGTATATTTTATTTACTTTTAAATACTGCGCAACATATCTTGTTTTCTTAAAAGGACCGTATAATTACCTCAGGGCTATGGAATATAGTTTGTAGTTAGTATTTTATTGGAATTAATAGTTCGTTGTGATTATTCGGACGCATGATTTATTGGTATATGTAAGTTTGATGATGATATAAAATTAATTATTGTTGATTGAAAACGATAATAATCAACTCATTTTATAAAATGGGCTATTTATTTGAAACGTTAAAGAAGAAATTTTTCAAGAACACCTACAAACATTACAAAGCTTTACAATTAATCCATCTTGCATTACTTTCTCGTCGAATAGTACCACGATTGCATTCGAATAATGTATGGCATTTAATTTAGGAGAACATTCTAACCATTTCGGACCCCGAGCATCTGTGTAACTGGTTTCTGCAGAGTGTTTGTGAAATTTACACAGTTAAATGAGATACCAGCACACAAACTGCTGCCCGAAAAATTAGTGATGCGTGTACGTGTACGTGTTGCTGAAAACGCGGACGGACACGAGGCGTCTGTGCCGCGTAATTACCGCCATTACGACCACATTGTCCCAAACAGGTGCGGGGGCAGCACCGCTGTACCTCTAATTGACTCATTTTTATACTGTCCCTCCAGTTTACTAAAATACGCTCTTTTCTGGAGCACAAGTACAGATGGAATTGTCATATACATGGGTCTTACGTAATATGTACGTACTGTGTTACACGAACAATATAAATTTATACATAATAGTTATTCCTTCATCTTTATAGTACTAGTAATTAATTTCAAACTATAATTTAATTAAAAACTCTTTATATATTAGAAACTTAATTTCTTTAAACAGTAAAATTAATTATTTAATAATTATGACAATCATAATAAGAAAGTTAGCCAAATACAGACAAAAGATGTGATAATTTAAGTATCACAAACATTTCTGGTAGCCTTCTTCCATTCTTCACGTGCAGAAAAAGCGAAAGAGTATAGAAAGACACAACTGCACAACTCATTTGTCAAAACTGAAAAGCCATTAACGTTTTGCGGTATCTATATTATCCCTTTTTTGTTTGTATTTGGCTATCTTTGTTATTATCTTTAATCATTTTCTTCATCTTGAGATTTGATCGTGTACCTCATTTATAATTTTTGGGGGGAAAAGTTTTCATATGGGACTTAACAGAAGATATAAAGTCCGCATCAAAGGAACAATAATTTGCTTTCGTATCAAAGCACCACGTCGGTAAACGCATTCTTGGAGGGCAGTTTTTTTGTTTCGACCACGCAGGGGGTGGTCACAGGAGCTGAAAGGGTCAGCGCAGATGTTGGAGTTGCATGGAGAAAGCAGAATAAACTGGTTGTAGGAGAGAGATGAGGTTGAATTTCGCAAGATGCGTCTGAATGTAGTGTTGGCTAATATTACGATGGAGCCTTCAACAAATGATGCAGACAAAATATGCTGTTGTGCTCATCCAGATGGCTGTTATTGAGTATTGCACAGCTACAGATAAAATAAGCTCTTAATGTGGGCAATTGAAACGAAACTGCATAGGAAGCCGTTTGACTAAAATGGACTACACGATTGGGGAAGATAAGGAGATCAAGAATGCTCTGAAAAAGGACTTTCTTTAGGAAATGTAAGAAGAAAAGACACCATTTCCCGATGACACCGGCTGAACTTTACGTAAGCAAATTCCTAGTTGCCTCTTATTACATTTATAAAACAATTTCAATTGTCTTTATCATGCTAGTTTGTTTTTCAATGCTCCTTTAAATTTATTATTTTACAGTGTGCACTTTGTACATGTGGATGAATTGTGTAATATTATGGAATCATTAATTTGTCAAAAAAGTAAACTTTGTGTTATTAAATTCAAGCAAATTGTTTCAAGCAAAATTAATAATTAATTAAAGTAATTATTTATTAAATTTAATGCCTCATTATAAAACCTATATATCCTGTAACCAAATCTGTTTATCATATTAAATGTTACTTCGTAACAGTGTCGTTTAGATATAGCTAGTGCAAGTAAGGTACGTCATTTTAATTTTTTACAATACAAATACGAGACTCTGTAATAATTTAGTTTCTTGGAAATTGTTGAACGTTATGTTAAAATCCGATTCCTTCTAATAAGATTCATTTTTCTAAATTAATATTTTTCTGTCTATTTTCTGATTTAGAGCCTATTTAACTGATTCCTCAGGTTGTATTGATTTGTTTATTTTGTGGAAGTAAGGTTCATAATAGCGTGATTGCGTATTTATCTGCACAAAGTACTTATTTTTCACACACGACTGTAAATCCTAACTTACCAGCGATTGCTAGCGGATACAGAGAAATCGTAATTAATGATACTTAGAATCCTCATTCCGTTCTCCATAATGACTAATCGTCATTAAACCACACCATGTACAGTTCTATAGAAATAACAGGCCAGTATCATTTAAAATGCGTATGATAATCATTCACATCTGAATATGTTCCATTGAATGCATAATTATGGATTAAATTGCAATCGTATTGTAGAAATATCAGTGCATGTGAGCTCACGTCGACAAATTTCCATTAACACTCAGTCGGAGATTAATTTAGATGTAACGAATTTATTATCAATAGATAATTATGGTGGTTGTTTATTAGCAATCATTTTAACTCTAGTCAAACAGCTCAACAGATATTTTAGTGTTTAAAATTTCATCTCACATGAACATTATTTTCAAAAGGGCCATTTCCCATTAATTTCGCCTTTTGTAAAGAATTTAGTTCTTATCCATGAAACTTCAGTAAAATGTATTCGTATGGTTATCGAAGTTATGTTCACTTTTAGGTCTTATTGAAATAGTAAATTTGATTGTTTTCGCCAAGAAAAATTGTCTCTCACGAGAATTGAGCCCAATCCTTGAACCTTAAAGAATAAGCGAATTGGTGGGCGACTTTCTAGTTTTCTTCGTTGATTTATTTGACCTACGCGTCTACTGGGATTTAAATTAAGGACCTAATTACAACATGATATAATTATGGAACAAAATTGTGATCAGAAGTATTTTATCTTCTAACATAAATATCTATTAAACCAATAAACTGCCTTACCGATTTTCGCCGCAATAATTTGAATATGTTCAATGAAATAGCATACAATGTTTAACATTACGTCACGTTTTGTCAATAAATAATTAATTTCATTATCGTGGAAGTGGATATCGACCATATGGTTCAAATATATAAAATAATTGTATTATAACGTGACTTATTTATCGTTAAGAAAACATTTAATTGTTCTTAGAATGTTTTCGTAGTGATATTATGGGGTTTTCAGAATATTATACTACCTAAACAAAAGAGGAAAAAATTAGACTAGTATTAAACCTCACCCTGAATGTACGAGCACACTGTATTTTCTAATTCTGCGATACTGTAAATCAAATTTTAAGTCAAAAGTAAGCCGATGTAAAACAAATTATTAATCACAGTTGAATTTAAAAAAAAAATTGTTGGAACAGTAGTCTTGATAATGATGAAAATATCTGATATTCGAAATAATATAAATAAAGAAATACACGGCCTTATGTCAGAAAATTATGTTTATTAGCAAAACATTAAGTAAACTACGTTTCTTCCTCCTTTAGCACGTCTTTATGTTTCGTGAATAAACACAATTTTCTGACATAAGACCGTGTATTTGTTTATTTATATAATAATGACCTCGATTACAGACTAAAATGTATCAATTATTTTTATAGTTTAAGTTGTGGTACGTTTCAACCAGTCTTATGTAAATATCAATAATTGCTTGTTAAAGAAACCTTGAGATATTAAAACGTAACCAAACTTAACGCATCAAAAAAATGTCATACGTGTAATCGAGTTCAATGTTTTTTATTTTAATATTATTCTTAAAATTAAAAATAAATGATCAATATATACGAAATTATGAGATGATATTAATATTACTATTAAATGAAGAGATTTTTCATTGTATGAATAGCTAATGTTTTTAATGTAATAAGAAAAAATGACGTGATTACCGAATTTATATGAGGACACAGATTTAGCTGAGGATTATAAGTTAAGAAGAGAACTTCATTGAGACCAATGTCTGAAATAATAATTGTTGTATATAACTTCAATAATTTTCATTTAAACCACAATACTGTATAATCATGTCACAGTTATTTTCAAAATTAAGGTGAAAATAAATTAACTCTTAGCTACTTTGACATAGTTTATTTTTTAAATGTGAATATTAAGGAACAATATACAAGAAATTGAGGGAAACTGGGAACAACTAGGAACAAGATGGTAGGTTGTAAATTAGGATTTAGTCGTTAAAACTGAAATACCAACCCACTTTGCGGCCCGTGAAGACTGCGGTGACAATAATATTATAAATAAAAAATAATCTCAATAAACATAACTTATTTAACTCAAATTGAAAGAAGTCTTTCGAAATATCCTTGTGCTTGCCTAAAGAGCACGTGGCGGTACTGAACTATTCATTCTAAAGCCGACGTTGCAACTAAGGTCGAGGTGCAGCTCTATCGGAAGATATTTTCGAAGTTTTGAGTGAATCACCCTGCAGGATTTCTACAAAAATCTGGAACGTGAGAAGTACAGGATTATTTACTAACTTGCATTAAAATCGTTTAGTGCATTTGGAACCACTTATATATGTAACAGACATTTTCAATTATGAACATTAACACATGCAAGCAACGGTCATGTTTGAGCGATGATCAGCTACTTCCAATCTATCTCCTGAATACGACAAACTTGTTAAAAGAAAAACGATGCAGTTCGCTTCCAGCCATGGTAGGGTAAACAGTATCTAGAAGTCTTCCAGTGCCCGAGTGTGTTTACATCAGTAGCCCGTGGTTCAAGCGGGGCTGCCCCGACGGATTCCGGCTAGCGATTATCGTGTAAAGGAGTGTATAAGTATGTGATATCTAAGCTATATAAAGGGAAGTCCACTACTTCCAGAAAGTGTAAGATGAAGATGACGTCCACACAGAATATGGAGGCTAGATTGTATTCGAATGTGATGGCCACGGAGCATAAACCGGATAAAATGCATGCCATAATTCTGGACGCTGTTACAAGTTTAAATATAGGTAATAATTAAATAAATAAATAATAATTAAATAATAGGTTTAGCTAATATTATTAACACCATCAGAATTAAGTACATCTCTAAAATAGCCAATTCCAGAATATGAGCATTTCTAACATCTAAGGAGAATGTCGAAAACCTAATAAAAGTTCATAAATCAGTAACAATAAAGTGTGAGATGGTAAATATAAGACCTTTAATGAAAAAATACTGCCGTGTAATCTTGTCAAATGTATGCCCAGTTATCCCTAACGAGATTATTGTGCTAGAACTAGAAAAGCTAAATATAATTCCAGACTCTAAAATATCGGATACTAGAATAAGTACTGGTGATCGAAGATTTTCTCACATTAAAAGTTTCAGAAGACAATTCTTCATTAACGCAGATAAGTTAAATTCCCTTCCGGATTCGATAATGGTGCAATATGAAGACACTAGCTGTATCTAGCAGCGGAGAACGAGAACTGCTATCATTGTAAAAGTCCCGGCCATATCGCGATAAATGGTCCTAATAGAGATGCAATACAAAAGAATAATCTGACTGCAAATGAAAATTATGACAAAATTCAGTGTAAGAACCCGGCACCCGCAGTTCAAATAATTAACCTCAAAAAACGGATATGGATAATTAACAACTAACAAACAAAAAAAGAACTGCATCTACGAGCTCGACAAGCCAAGCTGATAAGAAAGACGCCAGTAATCCTGAACATAAGACAAGCACTAATACATCCAAGAAAACAAAACAAAACATTCAGGATCATAAATATAAGGCGCTTAGTCAATCATTAGGTCCACTAAAAATATTATATGAAGAAGAAACCAGTGCTCCACCTATCCCTTTGGAACAGTTAAAGACTCTTATACTAAATGCTACGGACTCAAACAACCCAAGAACCATTATAAGAGATTACCAAATATCCTGTACATCATTCATAAATGTATTGTACTCTTTTTACCCACACTTAAATGATAAAACGGCAAAAAGTAGAATAAAAAGGCTCATAAATTTAGTGAAGAAACGAGAGAGTGATACATATTCAGAAGCAGACGCCTCTTCCTAATAAAAACGGACTATGACTATAGTACAGTGGAATTTTAAACAGTCGCAGCTTCAAATAAGTTAATATAATTAATTATTCTATAATTATGATAAATGATTAACAAATGCGAATTGTAAAATGCAAATGAAAGAAACCCACATTTGAAATGTATAATTAAATTTTCAAACTGTATATTATTGGAATCAATATGAATCGCAGCATACTTACGTAAACAAGCACTATTTACTTATGGGTCGCCAATGACTAAGTTGTTAACGCGACCATTATCAACCTTCAATTTTAAAAAAACGATGCAATATGTCAATTTATTCGTCAGTAACAATAAATATTATTTATAATTATTTTCTTATTAGCTTCTCCCCTTTATCCCCTCCGTCCAATTTTCTTTCGGTCCGCACAAGTTTTTCACAAATTATTACAGCTCCGCCTTACAATTTGAATTGTTCATGACTGCTTTATAACATTAGCACAACTAAAAACCTCTCAATTGATTTATTTCAATATCCTATTTTTTTTACTGCATTCTCTCAGCGACATACAACTTACTCTGCTTACATTCATATACGCACATTCCTAATTTTCAAAAACAAAAATTTATTTAAACTGAAGATGTCGTGCATGTGAAACAATTTCAAGACTCTCTCAAACCGTAATAATATATTTTAACTCGTACAAATACGTCGTCAGACTTGGAACAATACTTTTGTCAACTTTCATTACTCAGTAATTGTAACTACGAGTATCGGAAATTTGACACGTTTCGTTGTAAGCAATAGGCAAGAATCAGCAAGAAAGAAAATGGGAGCCAGTCTTGCGACTTTGTCCGTTTAATTGGCGTTACTAACTTTATTGCGTCGTCGCAGCGTGGAGTTGTGCCTATGAGCACAAGCTATCCAACTGTTATAATTGAGTCAAAGCGGCAGTTAGCCAGAAAGGCGCTTGCTTATTCTTGCTGTCAGGAACTGCTTCTGCAAACGGACTTTCAGAATGCAAAATTTTACATTCTCAGTTATTAAATACCTCTATAGTGGACAAAATAAGGAACGGCTTAAATAAACTAAGGCCGAGACATTTATAGTTGTTTCCTACGTAACGTCGGGCTTGACTGCCTAGACAATTCTCTGTTACTGCAAGACTGTCTCCGTAACATTTGTTTTATTTTACATGTAAACATCTTCATACATTAAAAAGAATTCCAACTTAACGACCTATTATGAGTACGTTTTCAAGAGACACACGTGATATACTGACTGTTGTTACTTTCTGTAGTTAAATATTAAATTTGCGTCTGTTAATCAGAGACGGATGAAAAAATGTCACTATATAAAAAAGAAATAAGAATTTACACCCAATTTTTTTATCGATTCATTACATTAATTTACACACTCTCCAATTTCCAGCGACAATATTGTACAACATTCACAGAGTAGGGAATAAGAAAACTTCATTAATCACAAATTAAGTATATATCTTTTCTTAGAAACTACTGGTGCAGCATAAAACTATTAATTACTTACATAGATTTCTTAACTTTGGCACTATCCACACTGTTATTTTTATTTTGAAAATTGTTGACGACAAATCTTTTAATAACATCGTCCTTAAAAAGAAAATTACATTTGGGTAATTTAGCCTTTTGAATAAAAGCTTAATGCAATCTCAAAGTTATTAACCACCTCAGAGAAAAATTTGTCACTCGTTTTTTTCCCCTGTAAAACGTACAAATCCACGTTTCAGCAATTAAGCATCGAGTTTGGAATATTCAGCTTTAAGTCTCTACTACACTTCTATATAATAACATATTTAAAATAACAGTACAAAGTTGAATACAAAAAAGCGAACGAATTCAGTATGGCTGAGGCAGATAATAATTATTTCCGAAATGTTTAGAGTCCAAAAATATTTTATAATCTCACTTTTGTAAACAGTGGATAGACGAAAGTAATAATTTAAGTGAATTTGAGGACGGTTGTAAACCGAAGGTTTTCCCGTATAACTGCATACACGAAACGCAAACACACTTCGTACTTCGCCAGAAGATGATGACGTCACGTAACTAACCAGCTGGAATTCAGAGAAACGTTTTTAGAAACAGTGTAATAATTAAAAGGGAGTAAATGAATTAAATTAGCCCCACATTGTGGAAGCCAATTTATATAATAATTTTCAGGTGGTCTTAATTAAAACAATTAATTAACAAAATTATTAAGATTTAAAAATTTATTCCTTAAAAGTACAAATTGTAATCCCTACTTTATACGCCGAATTTCATCAAGTTAACAAACAAATATTTTATTTCAATTTTTAAATTCATGGCGTTCTAGAAAAAATACAACTTTATATTTTACAATCAAATACGTCGAAATTCTCTTTATCTCATGGTCATTACTGGGTGTGATAGTAAGAACAATCCAATTTAATAAACTAACATTAAAAATTCAAACTCATTGAAGCTAACTTAATACAATATGAAAATAAACGAAATGAAAGAAACTAAATGAAATGAAAAACGCACTAAATCTGATTTCTACCTTTAATCCTCGTTTACAGATTTTAAATAATTGCTTTGTACTCACGAATGTCTTTCTGCTACCAGATCTGATTCTTGGAGCTTGAGGACAACACTCACTAAAAAGGCCATTATTCACCGATTCTACACATTAAATTTTCAATACACAGGGTCGATGTTCTCGTTCTCTGCCACCTGAAACTTTGGATCAGCCGCCCCTCAGTCAGCCCTCGGACATAGGTCTCCTTGATCCCTCTATGCGAAATTTAGTTCAATTTTAAACCGCGATCTTTACTCTAAGCAAATCGGTCCGTGACTCTTACTCAATGAATTTCTGTCCGCGACTGGCTGGAACTTTCGGCGTGCGTTCGCTAACAATGGCTCGACCTTACATTGTTGCCTTTGATATATTTTCACCATAACAATCCATTATAATTTCCAATTATCAGAATGCTAATGGCCTCTTTAGTTGGTATTACATAAGGTACTGTTACTTTTTTAAAAAACGTTTCGTTTAAATGTCATATTTAATGGTTAATTAGCAATTATTGTAGACGTCATTAGAACTTTCCGTTAGTTATCAGGTAACGATAGAATGTTTACAATGAACATATATTTGATTATAAAGTTTACATCTTTCCATTAACGGTTTTCTCTTGCTCTCTTTTGGACGTTCTTCCTGATACCCCGAATGTAAACTAGTTTTCCGAAACACCTAATGTTTTCCATTTTCTTTCATTTTGACTGGGTTCATTGCAAATGCGGTTTCGTTTGCATTAAATGAGTACTGTCATTAGAGACAGTACTCTCATCATTTCGGGGAAATCATTTTAAATGGATAGTCAATAAAGTACGTTATATTTGGAGTTATATTAGATGTGGTCCTGGCTTTGTTTTAGAAATTAGAAGAGGAGGTCAAAATATGAGGTTTTTACTTTTTTTCAATTACATTTCGTATATTCCTTAACCTGTTATTGAGGTAAAAAGTT
Source organism: Zhengitettix transpicula (assembly GCA_037074705.1). Taxonomy (NCBI): domain Eukaryota; kingdom Metazoa; phylum Arthropoda; class Insecta; order Orthoptera; family Tetrigidae; genus Zhengitettix; species Zhengitettix transpicula. The sequence continues at coordinate 203,697,094 of CM073591.1, forward strand.
AAAAACCGGTTTCAACTGATATATGTATCCACAGTTCCACCAATTTATCCGGGGCCACTTTATCTTTGATCAACTGAGCTTTCATTTAATGACAATGCTGCGTTTTATCGGTAATGGCTACAAATTGTGAGGGTCCGATGAAAGGTTAATTGTTATTGAGATTCTCGTAGCTTTAGTACGACTGAGCATTCGGTATGGTGTTTTTGTCCCGCCATTGATTATAATTGGACTGCTGAATATAATGTGTCTAACGTGACGTGAAGACGATATCGCCATGCTGGTATTGATATGCCATATGTCATTCGGCGCCATTGTTCGCAGGTCAGTTTATAAATGTGAGAGAGAGGGTTGCGAGATAACCATAGAGAATGGATGGAATTTGCTGCAGGTGCCAAAGCGCACAATAACTTCCTCTCCGTTTTATTTCAAAGCGTCCAAAGTATTCCAGAAAATGCTACATTGACGCAACTCCAGAAATAAATGGTTATTGGTGAGGGAAGAGGGCTCTACATACGCTTGTATCAATCGTTCGGCATAATAATTTCATGAATAATAAATCAATATCAATAAGTGAACCTATAATTCAATATATGAACCTAGATGACCTGTAATTAAACTTTCGTTAACAGAAAATTATTTTTATCGATATTACAGTCCAGTTAATAGGCCACGTGTTTTCTAAATTATATTTCGCTCATACTCGTTCGTGTTTCAAAGTTTCTTTGAAACTTTCTAACAAGATAGCTATTGCGAGGATCCAGCGTGGTATTTATTTTATCCCTTAAGTTTTCTGTTAATTGGCTTCTTCTTTATCTAATTAGCCTTCGTATAAAACAGAAGTTTTTATGTAACTTGTGCTAAAAAGTGTCAAACAAAACAGTTTGTCTGTGTTAATTTTATAATTATGTCAAAGCTATACTGTGAAGTAAAACGGCATCTCACTTAATTGGAATGTAGAGGACTAAAGTAAATATCTATGGGCAATGGGAAAACTGATTTCTTTAAATACTAAGGTTGTAAATTTTGATAATTACAAACATTTTCTATATTTGAAGGAAAAGTTTCTAAAATTTATAAACTTAAAATGAAAGTAGACATTGAACGAAGGGTACTGTAATTTGTACAGTTTAAATTGAATAAATAATAGTCAGAAAAAGTATTTTAAATTACAATTTATACATATTTCAGTCATAATATGGCCAAACTAAAAGTGCCATCCTAACTATAATGAGGGAACATAGACGTATAAAATTTCATAAAAAATAATTTTTTAATTCTCTAATTCAATTTCTTTGTTGTGTATGAATTGTTCTCGGGTTTCCAATAAAGTATTAAAGTGAATTAAAAAACACGAATGGCATTTGAATCTCAAAGAACCCAACAAGTCAGTTGTATCCGAACACTCTTTGTTTACTGGCACAAAATAGGGCTCAATAAAACACGAATTCTGGACAGGTTTGGATGCTACGTGAGACAGCGTCATATTTGAGGCCATAAACATCAGGTCAAGTTAGAACTTACTCAACAGGGACTCGGGATTCCAGCTAAGCCAAGCCTGGAATCCGGTACTAAATAAAACTGGCCCGGGACGTAACGCAGAGGCCTCGAACGAAGATGGTTCACGTTTTCACAGTTGCCATATATATATATATATTGCAATAATTAAATAAAATGACAATGGCTGAATGTGGCTTAAATGAAATACACTAATATAACTTTAATGAACAAACAAAATTTATTATCAAAGTTAAAAAACAATTATATTTTACACAAAATATTTGGGATCTCAGGGTCTTAAACTGGGTTTGACAAATGGGTGAATTTATACTATCAAATTACATTTACCTTTTATGGAAGTTAATGCGTCTGAAACATAGACGAACTTTGTTGTGGAAGAAATAACACTACAGATTGAATTTAAACAGTTCTAAATTTCATCAGGAATTAACGATCTCATTTTATCGATAATTAAATAATTAAAAATTAAAGAACGATCTGACTTTTATCTTTTAAAAGTGGTTTACAATATGATTTTAAAGTTTTTCTACTTACGGCCGCCCAGGTCTCATTTTAGGTTTTTCGTGCACAAAATTTGGGGATATCACTGATTCTAATACTCACAGATTCTAAATGTCAACAAATTCTAATTGGCGTAGTTTGTTATTTGGTCTAACACAACTTGGTAGGTTCTCGATGCTTTGCTGCAACCTGAATTTGCAGATCTCGTGACTTTAGTTGGAAATGTACTTCCTTGATTTGTCTATGGCCAGCAGGTTGAATTTATGCTCGGCCACCGATTCCAACATTAGTTTCACTCTTTCCTTCCCGACTGAAGATTGCTTTACTTTTCAATATTTTAATGCATGTTTGTAACTGCTATCAGACTGTTCTATTTGCGGTCCGCTGCCCGACTGCAAAACTTTTTATAATATGAAAAGTTTTGGTCTTTACACCTCGCTGTTCTATGCCTGACTGCACATTCCTGACTCTATTACTTTTGTACAAAAACTTTTCTGGTCCTTATGCCTCGCCGTTCATTGCCTGACTGTCCGTTCGTCTCGTAGATTTTTAGCGCGTAGAGCCTCAACAATGTTTTCTTTGCTTCGCCGAATTGTTGCGGCGTCCGCTCTATATCCTCTAATAATGAGTCCTCTACAATCCAACTTTCCAATTAGAACAATGTCTTAATTACCAAATACTACAATATATATATATATATATATATATATATATATATATATTGTAATAATTAAAGGGGAATTAAGAGTTAGTAATTATAAACTGTTGAACTGGTATTTTTACCTGAAAACACACACAAAGATACAACAATGGACGAGAATATGAACAGGCAAGGTATTGTTGAGACCTGACGCGCGTGATTTGGTGGAGTAGTCAGTCAGCGACGAGACATTGAGGAGTACAGAAAAATTAAAATTGAGCAGTCGGCGGTCAAAAATGATAAAGAGTGGACGTATAATCGAGAGGATGTAAAATATTAAAAGCATTAAGAAACGACAGCGTTAATCCAGATATTCATTCAGAAAGGTCTCTGAATGTTCCGTCAAAATATATTGAGAATCTACGAGGAGGAATCCTGCAAGGTGCCGCCAATAATAAAAGTAAAACAGTTAAAAAAAAGTGTAAATTCAGTGTAAAATGGCCTGTTCGTAATTTGTTTGAAGTGAAAGTGTGTTGCTGAACCTTTCCAATTACCCTGGTACCAGAACAAAAACAGTGAGTTATAAAACCATTTAAATTAAAGTGTAAACGTTATATTAAAGGTAGAATATCGTCAGATTTCGATTTTATTTCGATTTTATTATTTTTATAAAAATATTTGTCAATACTAAGTTATAAACTGATTGTTTAAAAGGGGAATAAATATTCTTTATTTAAAAGGCCCAGTAAAGATCCTGAGATAAGGAGAACATTTCATTTATATATATTTATAATATATGTATATACAATAAAAATATTTGTTGTAAAGATTGGCGAGTAATTGTTTCGTAAATGTAAAGTATTTGTTTATAAATAAATTAATTGTTGGGTCAGTTGCAATAAATGTTTTATTCATGCTCCATCATTAGATAGTTTTTCATTAGATTAATTTCCTTTTAATTAATTGTTCATAGTTGATCATTGCATTTTGGCGTGCCAACGAGTGGCGAAAATTTAATAGTTGTTCTATTTAATTAATTAATTGTTTTTATTATTTGTGTATTATATAAATGACTTCACGAACGTGGGGAAATTTAGTTAGTTAATTGAATTTTTTATTCATTGATTATTACATAAATGACACCTCAACGTGTGGCCATTCAAATCAGTTAATTTAATTTGGTTTCTTTTATTGCTTATTATATATATTTACTACCCGGTTGGAAATCCAAGAGTAATTCATACAAGTCATTCACTGGAAAATACTTTGAACTTTAATTTCTATATTATTTTAGTTCATTAACTTAATATGTAATATTTTTGTCTACAATTCATTATCGTTGTTATCACAAGCCTGATGAGTGTCCACATTAGGGACGAAACTTGTAGCTTGCGAGTATAATATTGGTACCTGCTAACACTTAGAGATCGAAATAAGTAGTTGAAAAGGAAATTTATTTGTACCTAAGTCGCGGAAATGAAAATGGTGAGGAGGATCTGGTCTGAGAAAAAAATCTAGCACCGTATCTTCTTCAGCGTCGAAAGGAAGACTTCAGGAAAGGAAAGGAAAATAGTGGGGTTCTTGGTACCTAAGAAGCTTCCAGAGACATGACCATAAGACAGAAAGCGTTATGAAGTTAAAGATAAAGTTTAATATACAAAGAAGACTGAGTATAAAGTAACCAGGACCCTCCCTCTCTCCAAGATGGTTGTAGCATGTCTAAAGAGTGATAGTGGCTCGGAAGGTGGGGAAAAACAAGAACCACCCAAGTGAAAATCCACTTGCGGAAGGCGAGGAACAAATCCAAGCTCGTGATAGTTCAGGGGTCCCTACAAAATCGGTTCAAACGGAGTTTCGACCAATGCAGCAGCGTAACCCAAAATCATCAATTTTCTGCGGGGCTAGCGTCGCCACAAGAAACATACACATCCTCTCTGGCCCGAAGTAAAATAAATTTCTCACAGTTGTGTGGGAACCGAATTAATAAAGGAAGTTAGTGAATCTATATGACATGAGTTAAATGTCTGTATTCGGCTATTTTATTTATTCCAATGGAAGTTTATTATTAAACAAAATATAACCGAAGTAGATGAAATGTTTCATGCATAATTCAAGGAAATAATAAGACATATAACTAGTCTTAACGTGTAAGCGAAAATAAGTAATCAGTATGTAATATTTCTTTAGACGTAATTATTAAATTAATATCTATGTGGAAGGGATAAAATATGTTGAAAAACATTGGGAAACGGACCTCAAAAATGAGAACGGAGAAATAAGGCCAGGGTTAGTGCTTTCTGTAACATATATGCTAAACAACCAGACTGGAGTGAAGTACACAATCTTAAAACCCTACCAATTTATGTTGGTAACAGTTACCACTCTATAAATATCAAACAAAGTCGGAAACCCACAGATGATTCTGTATCTGAATGGAACGCTTACGCTTTGGAATGTTTTGCCTGGAAAAATACTAACGAGTTTAACAATAGTAAATGAAGGTTATTTAAGTTAGAAAAAGAGTTTTAAAAAAGTATATTAAGAAATAGACAATTTTTTAATGGCGAATTACGTAATAGTGATTTAATGTGGATTTGAATAAAAGTCCTGTGTTCTGAGAAATCAAATGCTATATAAGTATTATTTTTACTATAGTGGATGAAGTGTCTTAATGGAACATGCGTTCTATAGTATAAAAATACTCTCCAGTATTAATGAGTTTTTTATTTTCAGGGAAAATGAAGCTAAAAACTTTCTATGTTTTATGTCATATTGTAATTTAAATTGAGATGTAATTTTATCTTTAATTATTTAAGGCACCAACTGTATGCTTAGTTGCAGTTAATAAATTCATTAATTAATGTATTCGGTGTTTCCTTCTCTGGCATTACCAGGGTGAGGAGCATGGAAAATACTTTCAAGAGGAAAAATATGAACAATGGAAAACCATTTTAATACTTTAAAGAGGACATACGAACACAACAGAAAACCATTTTTCAAGAACTCGAAACACCATTATTTTAACTTACTATTGATTTCAGTCAATGAATGTCAGAAAATCCGCAAGAATTACATCCTTTTTAGTAAAAAGTAAAAACACTTGTCCAATATATAACTAAATTAACTATTCAGTGAAAATAATATGTTTTTACTCACATAAATGGAATTTAATGTGAAAAGTTCCAGTGCCAGTACCAGTGACTACTTTCGTCTTCAACAGAGAAATTCTTTTAAATTTCCTTAAACCAGTAATATTGACGGAATCAGTCTTAGTGAAAACACGAAATATTAATGGGCGAACAGAGCCGTCAGTGTTGTCCCAAGCAGGTCAGAATTGGCGTCACCGATGGATACTTAAATCTGATAACTCCAAGGAGGCGTAACTGATGTACACCATCTTTCCTTTTACCGAATTTTCTTTTCTTGTTGCGTAATCCTATATTTAAAAATCAAAAAAAGTCCATGTAATTGAACCAACAAGTTTTAGTCCGTCTAGTACGTCAATTTCATTGTGTATCATGTAAAGTGCTGTCTAGGAGTTATGTGATAGTATAGTGGCTACTAAATAAAACAATAAAACACGTGTCCCGATGTGTCTGTCTCCTTTCTTAAAGTCCGGAATATTGTCTCGGGACGGTGTGGAACAGTTTGTACGCCCGGTTCAGCGCCGGGACCTTATATATAATCCAGCTGTTACCCTTCGAATAATACCCCGGAGACCAACGTTAACAAACGAAGCATGTGGCAGGACGTCGTATAGATAAGACTACCACGACCGCGTATTGTCACGTCTCAGGCATTATCAGCCGAAGCGGAACCACTTGTAGTCTTTGGAATGATACTTCTCTTAAAGAGAACTTTAAGAAAAAATGTTTTACACTAAAATCGCTTGAATCGAACGAATTAATTGAAAAAATGATATTTATCTGATTTTACATATAGGATAAATAAAATAATTAAATAAACCAATAAAGTCAGAAAAATTTCATAAATTAAATTCGAGAATTAATATCGCGAAATAAAAAAATGTTTTTTCCAACATTTGGATATCATCACGTAATACAATAATTCAAGCCGACCCCAAATTATATATAAAAATTCTTCGTAATATTTTTGAAGGTAAATTTGGATTCAAGAAGTGTAAAAAATTCATTTCCCTGTCTTAAGCACGAACATGTTAAACATAATTAAATAAATTTTGAGTTGGTTTTTTATTGACGTTCCATTTATTTATGTTAAATATATTTCCTTTAGAACCCGTGAGTTTAATATTTTATCTGAATACAAATTTAACTTCAACAATATCACCAATAATATTTTGTATATTAATTTAGGTCTCATTTCTTATTAATATATTACCTGATAACGCACCAAAAATTGACTAAATGTATTTTATTCTTGCTATTGCATGAAATGTTATTCTTTAATTCAACACTATACAATATTCAAACTTTATTGGTTAATTTATTTTCGATACGAATTTGTTATATAAGGAATTTCTTTAAAGTTTTTAAAATTAATTATTAAATGTTTCAAGTATAATTAATTATTCTTGATATTAATTTTCCTTTAAAAAATTAGTATTAAATTATGAACAAATAATACAATACGAATTTCACTCAAATTGTCTTAATGAAGAATTATTTAAAACTGAATACATTTATTTATAACAAAATACCGTAAATAATGGAATAACGAAATTCATTTAATAAAATACGAGAAATAAGAAATATTATGAGAGACGCTTTTTCACTCCTGTTGCTTTATATAAATTTTTATAAGTTATAAAATCTCTATAATTTAATTGTTAATGAGAATGGAGTCACAAAACGATTTTATTTACACTTACTGCATCTCATACGCTGTTATTTTAATTTAATCTCCTTCTTTTTCTGTTACAGAATTTGAAGAACCAAATCATGACGACGAATTTGTGGGTTGAACAGGTAAGAATAAGATGAGTAAACACATAAATTCGAATCATTAATCATTTTTAAAAAGATATCAGAGTTGTAATTTTCAACCATCATTTAAAGTGATAAATTTCTGAGAATACGTTAATGGATAGTAGTTTTTAAAGTAACTTGTGAAATGTGAATTAAACTTTTATATTAGGCGTCATTTACCATGATTTATGTCGGAACTATGTGTAACTTTATCAGCACAAGAAAAAAATCATTATAAAAATAATGGAAATAATTGACGTAGAACAAACTTAAATTATCTTATACATTTTCAGCTGAAACACTTAAGCATATTTGAAATTCTTAAATTTACGACATCTACAATCATAAAAAAATAATATACACTTTAATATCACTTTTTTTTTCAAAATTTAAAATAATTATATAACCGATTGAATTTATTAAATTAGTCTATGCTAATTAAATAATTAAATCAAAGTGTTAAAAATCATAGCTAATATATAATTTTAAATTAGCTATTTATAAATCGGAAAACAACTTTTAAATTTCAGTTTTGTATTTACATGGTTTCCACTGAGATATAGCATACGAAGGACAAGATTTAAAAAAAAATAGAAAAACACATTTGTTTAATTCATTTTCATATCTATATAATCTTGTTTCTCCTCGAACAAGTTGAAGTTTTTACAAGGCATCCAAACGTAAGTTTACGGAAGGTCCTTCATAAATGCATATATTTATTTAATGGTATCGTTGCATTGAATCTGTCAAATACAATGCATGGGGTAACACATCGACACTTTTCGCCAGAAAAACTGCTCTGTCTTGATATAACAGCAATTTGTTCCTGAACAATTTAAGATATTTTTACCTTATTTTTTAGCTGAATTTATCCAATAACAACGTATAGACTAATAATATCCTTTTATCGTTCGTCATCTTCGGAAGTAATCAATGTTAATAATTACACGTGCATCCATACATATCGTAACAATCGCCTTTCCGTCTTTGACTTCTTCGGAGCGGGTTAGCCTGCAGAAATCCTATTATTATTTGGATTATTTTCTTATGTTTTTTATTATTTAATTATTGTCGCGTAAACTGATACTGTCATTAGCGACTTTTTTACACACTTGCATTTGAATTTGTCGGAGAACTAATTTTTCGGAGTTTCTCAGTATGGGTCATCCATGACCTAGCCGGGATTCAAACCCGGGACCTCTGTGATGAGAGGCAGCAACTTTGGCCACCACATAACAGGAGGTCGGTGTTTGGGTTCTTGGTTTGCCTCTGACGTACATTCATGATCCTTCAACAATTACGATTCAACATAAAAATTCGTCAGGATTGCGACGAAAAAGCGCCAAACCAGCAACTAATTCGACAACACGGTTATGAAAACGAGGCACCCATCGTGCTGATATTTTTAAGACACGCCCGAACCATTTTCGTATCTTGAGTCTGTTCGATTTCCCTTAAACCGATTCACGCAATTACAGACCAATTTATACTCTAATGTTCCATGAACTTCGAACAACGCGATATATTTACGTGTTTTGCCATAAAAATATGCTTGATCACTGTCCTAAACTAATTTATTTTTTATCGTATAAAAATAACACAAAACATTTCCTTAATTCAATAGTAAGAACGAAACCACGCAACGGATATTGTTTAAAATTCAACATGGGAGCATAAAATACGGTACTTCTTAGAAACAAACTTGTTTTGGAATTACGAGAACATCTCTTAAATTTATGCGTCCTCCACTAAATAAAAACAAAACTTAACATTGTAAGTACGGCCTACCCTTGTATTTAATCACTAATGTTTAATGAATTAAGCTTGGATATCGAATATTACTTTACGATTAAAACTAGAGAAAACCGAAACATTAACTAGTGGCTATATCCTGAAAGTATTAAATATATCGAGTTTTGTTATTCTTATAATTATTAAACTCCTCAGACTGTGCTCATAATAATTCAAATATAGTTTGGACTGTACAACAGATTCCTTATCTTGAAAACAAGAGAATAATTTTTTGGACCCACCGCAACCTAATCAGATTTGATGCTACACACTATTCACACATATCTTCTTGTAATAAATAAAGCAAAGCGTTTGTTTCAGTGTTTGTATGTTCCGCATACAAAAATACACCCGTGGAGCAAATGTCACCCCAATTTCGTACACGTATTTTTTGCAAACACTGTGGAGGTGAGACACGTTACACGCTCCCAGGAGTGGGGAGGAACTGTGGTGGAAATATTAACACATGCTAAAATGTCCGATACTTAAGCCGGATAAATATTTTTAGAGGTAAAACAGATTTATACTGTTTTTAACGATGATATCTGTATATAATTTCAACCCCTTACAGCAGCACCCTTAGGTGTGGGATAAAGGGGCGTTACAAGAAAATAACGCGAATACAACCGAAATTGTAGTCAAATCCAGAGTTATGGATGTCTCTGAGTTTAAGTGTGACATTCAACTTGCTGTTTATCCCATCGTGCGAGGGTGGTCGGGTGTGGGAATTTTAAAACATGTAAACGGTCGATATTTGCGCCGAATAAATATTTGTCGGGGTCAATAAAATTAATTGTATTTCTACCGATGTTGTTTTGTATAATTTCAAACCCTTGCGGCATGGTAGGTGAGCACATTTAGCATTAACATTAAGCGTTAAACAAAATATCGCAAAATCAACCGAGATTGGAGTCAAATCGGGTGTTATGGATATATGACAACCCGGTCAACGCCGGAGACCCAGTTAGTATGTAGTAAAACGCAAATATACATTTATAAAAATTAAGCTTATGCGTACAATGTAGTTACAGATACTTTTTTATTATTTACTCACATTTGACATAACATGATATATATATATATATATATATATATATATACATATATATTCTACTAGCACACACCTTTACACAGATGGTTTATATAAACTTGCTGTTATGTTAGTAAATTGATCTTTAAAACTCGTGAATTTATTTTAATTTTGAACACTTATCGTCACCTTTAACAAGCTACTTATTATTTCTGTATTTGCTTACTTGTTTCATTTAACGTGCAAAAATATATTCCAAACAAATAACTCAAAATGGCCGCTTATTTACTTGTTACTGACTTTTGTAATGTAGTATTAATAATTTCGAACATAATTTAGGGAATCTATAATTATGTGTATTTTTTCAAACCAAAGAAATGTAGATAGTTTTGAATTATATTTGTAACTTAAAATTATTTTTAAATAAAATTTTAATATGCTCACTTTGATAGTACTTCATTATTTATTTATCTAGCAATTATTGGAAAAATAAACTGCGTGTATTTGAAGGTACGATCGCAAATGCGTTTATAGCTGCGAAAGTCTTGGTTCAGCGTCTCGCTCGAATTCAGAGAATGAGCATAGTGCCAACTCGCTAGTAATCCCAGCTCCCGCGGGCAGACATTTGTAACAATTTGAAGGCACTCTTTTCTTCTACTCTTTTTAGCCCACCCGTCTTAATTTGCTCACGGATCCCCCACAATCAGCGCTTTATGTCTCCGCAAGACTTCTGCCAAATCTTGCTCTATCTGTCGGGGAATTTCTCTGGGCTATTACCCACATCTGCCGCCAGCCATTGCTTGAAGAAAGGGTTAGAGTCGGTCTCTACAATGCTGCTGCTGCTTCGCCGATAACAAAGGAAGATGCGAACACTCATTATCTTAAATGCCCAGCATGAAACACGCGACAAAAAGATCGGGTTCAACACGGAATGATTTCAGAGAAATTGAATTACACACGAGACCGTGTGTCCAGCAAGTGCTTTCGATGTAAATAAATATCGAATATTTAATCAATCGTTTCAAAATCTATTCGTAAAGCAAATTGGTTATAAGCGAAGCACATAAATATGTTTTCATTTCGATTGAGGAGTATATGCACGCATCTATTTATCAACTCATATCTATATATAATGTATTAGCTTCGCTCATCAACATTTACGATTTATACGAATTTACACATCAATTAATCAAATTCATGTAAAAAGTTACAAACCTATACTTAAAGATTTTCATATTTATTTATAATCCATGTATACATTTATCTAATCAAAAAATGTATGTGTATGTATGTGTGAATGTATGTGGTATGTACATGTGTGTGTTCAGCATACAAATCGACACCCGTGAAACAAATTTCACAAAATTTCTATGCGACCTGAAAACCAACTCCGATATTCTACCACCCACAGGAGCGAGGGTGGACAGGGGTGGAAATTTCCAATCAAACTTAAACGGCCGATATTTGATTCGGATTAATATTATACGGGGTAACAGGGATTAATAGTATTTCTACCGATATTATTTGTATAACTTCAATCTCTTTCGGCATGGGTAGTGGTGGAGGAGCGTTCTAAGATTAATCGCGTAAACAACCGATATTTGAGTCAAATATTCGCGTCACTGAGCATTATTGTATCATTAATTCTGCCGTATAACTCTCAGGGGCGGGGGTTGAACGGGTGGAAATTTTAAATATGTTAAACGACCTGTATTTCCGTCTAATAAATAAAGAAAAAACCAACCGAGATTGGAGTCGAATCCGGGGTTATTGGTACCGCTGAATATAATTATAACATTCAACTTGTCGGTTAAGTTGTTCTTATACCCCTATGACGGTGAGTGATGGAAGGGGAAAACACTGTGTATGTGTTGCGCATACAAATCTACACCCGTGGAGTAAATTTGACTAAATATTGTACGTGTGTTCCTTTAGACCCGGAAACATACACTGTGGGAAAAATACACGTCTACCACCCCCAGATGCCGTGGTGGAGGGAAGTGACAATTTACAAACCTGCTAAAATGGCCGATATTTGAGTCGAATAAATATTTTACGGGATGAATGAGATTTATTGTGTTTCTCCTCGATTTGTTTCGAGTAAAACTTTCTTCCCTTTTCTATATTGGAAGGAAAGCCTTACGGAAGGAGTGGAGGCGAGTAAAAAAATATAACGCGAAAACAACCAAGATTGGAATCTATGGCTATTTTTTTTATAAATAATGTAAAACTGAAGCTCAACAAGAACAGTTCAAGATATAGAGAAACGAGTAGAAATAAAAAAGAAACTTCTTAAAGTAGACAAAGGTAGACTTTGCCACAATGTAAAATAGATGACTGATATCATTGCAAGCCACATAAAACAGCTTTCAGGGTGTTGAGTCTAAAGGTGTTGACACGCCATGCTGAACCAGTGCGACTTTGTATTTGTATGTGCGTGTTTGTATCTAATCACCGGTATCCATACCGGTGCTGAAATTTGAAACCGGAACCTATATGATAGAAAGTAATGAACTTGACTATTATTAATCTGTGTATATAATTTTTTATTATAAATTAGCTGAGTGCCGGGCGTTGATCGGGTATTTATTTATGTAAACCCGAAAAAGTAAATATTCTTGGTACCCTAAGAGACTTACAAATATATTCATATCATACCCATTTGTAGAATACGTTACACGTGTTTAAGATTGTTTGCAGAATAGTTTCCACTTCCACCCCCTCCCACTCATATTGGTTTAATTACAACTTAAGTGGAAACTTTACTATCATAATTGAACTCAGCGACATCCATAATCCCGAATCCGACTGCAATCTCAGTTGTTTTCATTCTATGTTTAAGGGATCTCCTCTCCCTCGCGGAAATGGGTTGTAATTCAGCACACAAAAAAATTCGGGAAAAACACTATAAACCTCATTGACCCCGAAAAATATTTTTCGGACGCAAATGTCGGTCGTTTGAACATGTATGAAAATTTCCACTCGCGACCACCCCGTTCCTGGGAGTGGTAGACGTGTCTTACCACCACAATGTTTGTTTCTGGGACGAAAGGTACACGTTTACGAAATTGAAGTCAAATTTTCTGGGCGTGTGTTGATTTGTATGCGGAACAGACATACACACAAAAAAACAGTTTATTTTATTAATTGGATTAGATTCGATGGATTACAGTATAAAGTGTATGTTGCCGCCGGCACCGTCCATTTTGGCGAAATAAATCTAGCTATCTGTCTAAAATGAATTCAGTATTTGTATTGATTCGAAAAAAAATTATTTACTACTAGTTTATTGTAGGATGTTTTCCGGGTATTTATTTATCCAGTATTTAGACCGGAAGTGAACATATTAATGTGAAATCTCTTGGTGGTTTCGGACGTTTTTTGCAATTAAACACTTTTCACTCCGTCGCATACTGATGGAGCCTGAACACATGATTTAACTGGAAACTGGAGCGTCACGGTCCATCTTCAAGACACCGAAAATTACCGATTAGACGCTGAAATTGAACTTTTAGAACAATTTTTTACCTGACCCTATGTACCATGCCAATATAGGCTGAAATTCAACTTAACCTGCATAGTAAATGTTAATATTCAACTTAATGACCCCCGAAACAAGGTCACACTGTCGTATTTCTATTATTTTTACATAACCCGTTTCCACCTTCAGCCTTGGGGGTGTTAAGAAGATAATATTTTTTCGTATTGTAAGTTTGCCAAGTTGGAAGGTTATGGACGCGTTTAAGAAGACATTCATTCGTTATCCAGTGCTTTATCAGACAGACTTGCCCGATACAGGTTTTCCCGACGACATTATCCCGCCTGACGTTTTCCCAACAGGTAAATGTCTCGATCTATCATTTTTCTGAAAGGTCCGTATTTCTGAAATAAAGCTTAATATTAATATAACACTTAATGTTATCTTATAATTACGTTATTATTGTAATGCATGGAACAGTTTCAACCAAATTTGCTACACGTGTCACTTTAGGTGGAGACACGCTACTAACACGTCACTTACTGTCACGTGACGTCTCGACCATAATATTGAAGCGTGACTGCAGCCTCAATCGCACACTGTCACGTCATGTTGTTCACTGCCAGTAAACAAACTGCTTTGACAAGTGACAGCAGTGAGTAGTTCAATAATTTAAGTCCATGTACGTAGATACGCGCAACTTACTTGGCATCATTAAATAAAAATAAAAGGACCTGACTCAGACAGTAAGTTAGGTTGATAATTTTTTTATTCAATTAAAGACTTCAATTAATAAAATATAATTTTAAAAAGTAGGATTGATGGATTTCAAATACAATCAAATAACGATAACTCGTGTATTTATCTTCGTTTCATTTCAATTTAGGTGTATTTACGTAAATTTAAGATGACTTTTTGAAAACCAATAGTGCGTTAAAATTAGAATGAAATTCACTGAAACTTTCCTTCTATGAGAAATTAGTGTAACAGCGACCATTTTGGAAGTATCATTAATTAAGTAAACTAATTCTTTGTTCTATTGGAAAAAAGTGTCTAGGGATCCTCAAACACCTTTAATAACGTTTATAACTGAATACAGATTGAAAAATGTGACATGGAGTGGCATCAAAATGCGAACTTACATCACACATACGTGACACCTCGTGACGACCCGTGACATCGCATTGATGTGACGTACCGTGATAGAAGTGTGTCTCTGGTCCATAAGACAACATTGGCAGATAGTATCGCACACTTTTGTACGGGGTAGTACATGATGTGATGGCAGTATGTGGGCGTATTGGTAAATGATAGATTTTTAATTGCTTGAGAAAATAGGGCATGCAGCCATGTCCTCCATAAACAATAAGCGATACTACCAAAAATAAACAAATATTCTACAAAATAATTATAAAATAGATTAGACTTATAAGAAAATGAATGCAGAACTACGAATTTCAAATTTTTAATAAATGTAGAACTATAAATCACTATTACTTACGGTTCATTTAAAATACAAACGTAAGTATTACCACTACCACCGGACTTGGTCGCGTAGTATCATTCATCGTCAATCCAAACATTGCAGGAATTAGAGGGAAAAGATAGAACAAGACTCTAAAAATTTCTGTAGACGGATGATTATACCTATATTTTTGATCGGGTTTAACTAAATTATCAACAAGTTTCAAAGGCGAAATTGTGCAATGTTAGATTTAAGTGTTATATATCTAGTAGTTTGCTTTCACATAAATTATTATAGTTTTAAAAACTTTATGTTTAGTAAATTTCATGAGTAGTATTTTAATTGCATGCATTCGCAAATGAAAAATTTCACAATCACGAGAGGAATAATTCAAATGAGACTTAGCTGAATTTAAATACAGAGAGTAAACCTTTTTCAACTTGTTTGTGTCAATAAGCAGAATTAAATATCTAAGGGAATAAAAATGAACTAACCCTGCATAATGTATTTTTTCTGGGATTCAGGATACTCTGAAACCTTTCTGGAGGTCCGCTTTTAACTTTCACCGTCTGAAATCAATCACATTTCGACGAGACGAAAAATTGAGGCTCGATTCCATGATCATTACAAATGTTAAGAGATATTTTTCTTCCGGTTCTATCCGCAATGAGTGCAGGAGCAGAGGAATTCTCCAAGACTACTCTCGCACTAGTACTCTTTGGCTATGAATAAATTTGCATCCATTGACTCCGTTAGCACGTCTGCACCACTTGTGATGGCGCATGGGTAATGTATAAAAAGAAGAAGCAGGGTAAAGCTGTCTGTGACATGAGCACAAAAATTTGGTTTAACTTTAATTGAGAAAGTTAATTTAATTTCGGCTGAGAGATCGGGTCACTCGAAATTACATCCCTGGTATACTCAATATATAATTCATAAGTCCAATGTATTAGTTGTGTATATTGGTCTTCTAAATCGGTATGGTATAATTCAGATAGAAGCTGTTAATTTTGGTGTATAATGAGCTAAAATTCTGCAGTTCATTTTGAAACTTCTGATTTCATGACGTGACGTAAACATTTATAAACTGTTAATAATTCGTCAGCAACCATCTTCACTTCATGTCAATATATTTTATCTATCCGTTTCAAATAAGTTAAAATGAATAACTTTATCAAGTTTAAAAGCATAACGCATAATTTAAATATAACTTTTGATACAATGATATTTTAGTACTGAATTGTTATCTATTACAATGTAGATATGATTACTACTGATTATTAAAAGATTTTCAGAGAAGTTGACTTTTTAAAAAGAGATATACAATGAGCATTAACTCATGTCGCATCATTAAACGATGCGGATGGATGAACGAAGTTCACGAATTAGAAATAATTGCAAGAGACTGTGGAAACGGTTGCTTATTAACTCTCTTAATTAGTTGAATTTATTATTAATTTGGTTTGATATAATTTACCCGAATTTTTTATAACAAAAATTTATTTGATTGATTAATTAATCATGCCAAATTATTACATAATTCATCCATGAGTACAAAGTGCGCCCTGCAAAATAAAATATTTCAAGGTTGAATTCGAAAACATTTTTTGAATTTAATAAGAGACAACCGCGGGACTTACTTACGTAAAGTTCAACCGGTGTTATCGGGAAATGTTGAGCAGCGTTTATTCTTCTCTTGTCTCCTACAGAAATTCCTCAATCGGACAGTTTTTAGCCACACAACTTCCTTTGCAGTCTCGTTGAAATTCGTCGCCTTCAGAGCTTATTTGATCAGGAGCTCTGCAATCCTCAACCATCTGGATGGGCATAACAGCACACTTTGTCTTATTACTGACGCATCTTCCCAAACTCGATCCTCTCTCAGCGACCATCCAGTCCGTTTTACAAACAGCTTCCATGTTATCTCCATGAAAACTGCCCCATCTATGTTGACCCTTTTCTGCTCCTCTAACCACCCGCTGCGTGGTCGAGTCAAAAAACTATCCTTCCGAAGAATCCACGTTCGTGGTATTCTGTTTTATTTACGAAAGAAAATTCTTGCTCCATTTTGTGTGAACTTTGTATTTGTAAATATGGAAAATTTGATCCTCCAAAAATTATTAACAAGGAAAACGATCACACTACAAGACCAAGAACTTTTCCCGTGTTTATTATCAATAATCTTTTCGCAGTTTTCCGAATAATTATAAATATTTAACCTGGTTAGAAATCTGTGAATGTTATATTCACAGAAATAAGAATCTATCTGAAATATAAACTGACTCCTATCTTGTAACTCATATTTATGGCCAGGAAATAGGCAACATGTCACCATCAAATAGTATTGATTAATAGGATTATGAACTTGACGAAGAAAAAGTAGTGAATGTTTTACATTTCTCCGTAGGAAACAGGATAGTTGTAATCAATTGTTATGACTTCAAACAAAATGAGATAAACAAGCGCGGACGACTTGAGAATTTGCCCTTTATGCGAAAATATTAATTTACTCCATTAAAATGTTGATTTATGAAACCTTGTAGGAAATTAAATAATTTTTTTTAAATTGAGTTCACATGTATGGCGCTGTGAAGTGTTGTGCATTGTTGAGCTTCCTCTAATCCAAGCAAATAAATTTAATCTCTACCGAATTAATGGACGCTTATAATTCGTAAATCGATATAAACGCCTATTGGATTTAAAAGTCATAGTAATGGCGTTATTTCATAATACAAAATACAATCAGAGCCAATCATATTAAATTAATTTTCTCGCTTTACAAGCGAGTTTACCATTTAATTAAGCATATTGCCAAAAATCTTGTGCCCGCATTTTATTTATGAACAAACGAAACACGCACCAGCCTAGTAATTAGACAGCCAGTGCCGGCAGTAAAAATTAATTAGCAAGGACCGTAAATAGGGGTAGAGACATCAAGCTCTGGCTGTGTCCGACGCTCGGGGTATAATTACTTGTTATTCTGTGCTGAACCTGATTTAATGGCCCGCGACACACATTTCTTGAAGAACTTCTTTTACGAGTGGCCTAGTTCGAGATCAAACCTTTCCAGTTTGTAAATCGTTGTCTCCTCCGACTTGTAAATGAGAAAATTTAACTGACGACATCCTCGCTGACTCGGTAATTTTTAGAATAACTGGGAATGAAAGTAATATGTTCATCACTTGCTAATTATTATAGTTTCTGAGGCTGATGGAGATCAATGTAGATTTGAATTTGTAGCACAATAAATTCATTTAGATTTTCTCCATGATTATAATAAAAGCCTAGAATTAATATTGTGAATATATTTTGATATTTAATGTGTACAGAATAAATCTCATAAATGCAATCAGGTTTACAGCAGAGCTGATTAAATGTCTGTACAGGCTTAAGTGTCTAAAGTTTCTGAAATATTGGTGAAATTAGAAAGAGTTTAACAAAAAAAAATCGCAGTAAAAATACATTTTCATAATCCTCTCTGAGAAAATGGCAAACAATGCATAGGTTCGATTGAGACTGAAAACCGTATGCCTCAGCTGCCAATAAAATTTGTAAAATGAATCAGAATTGGCAAAGGATCCGTGCGTTCATTTTGTAATATTCGCATTTCAAAAATATATTTAGAAGAGATTTTGTTCAAGCTCATCATAAAATTATAGTGTTAGAAAAAAATTAACTTGAATCATAAGTTAAGATTAACAGAAATTTGAGTCTATCAAATTTCATTCCATTTTTGTCTGTACTTATTGGCCTATATCATTGTCCATAAATGCAGTCTTTTTCTTTGCAACTACCAAATAATTTTATTTAATACGATTAATATCTCAATTTACAATGATAATAATCGCCTAAAAATGTTAACCTATTGCAATTGTAAATGATGAACAGATTTAATTAACACATGTCTTTAATATTATTGAATAGGTTTAAATTTGTTGGACGGTTTAAAAATAACAGGAATACGGTAGTTATTAAAAATATTCAAGCCAAAATTAATATTTTGTTTAGGCATAAAGTAGTTAATAATATTAAATGTTTAGATTGTAAGTCTTGTTATATGGATCAAACGAAACGCTCTTTGACAGACCAAATTAAAGAACATAAATCTTAAGTTTAACAGTCAAAATTATTCAATCATGTCCAAACATATATGTTTAAATAATCATAATTTCTATTGGCAAAATACTAAAATTTTAGATAAATATTATAGATATTTTCACGATTTAAATGATTCGTAAAATTCGTAATAATTTGGCTATAAATGAGAAAAATGATACTAATAATTTAAATAGAATTTATGATGCTTTATTATTGCAAATTATTTGTATCGTTTAATCCATAAATAGGTTTTTTATTGTTAATACTTTATATACCTGAAAAAGTCGTTATGTATTTATTTAAACACAATAAGTTATTATCATTTCACGGGAAATTCAGGCAGAGCATAGCTTGGAAATTTTACGATAAATGGACTTGTATAACTTTCATAATGATAACATTTATATAATAATTTGACAATGTATTGAAATTGTCAGTTAAAACTGTTTTATATCATTTTGAACTAAAAAATCTTTTGTCACACTCTTTAAGTATAAATTTAATTTTTTTTATAGATTTACACCTAGTTATGACCTATAATGAAGGCGAAACGTCATGTTAATTTTTATGTCCTTTTTTGATACATTGCCTGACTAATTTGGCTGTGTTCATACATTTATAATTATATTGAAGTCAGATAAATATAACTATTAATCATGAGCCTATTCTTTTCATCGGTTATAATTTCTTATAAATATTTAGTCATATTTATAAGCAGAAAAAAATTAAGGCTACTAATTTTAAACATCAGAAACATTCTATAATATTTTGTAAATGAAACTACGTAATAAATATAGTTTGAAAAATATAATATAATTTAAATATTCTTGTAATACGTAGACTATTCAAGCTTTATAACACACGCGATTCCCGTGAGCTTACACTACAAAATAGTTTTTTTGCAAAATTTAATTTATGTTCCTATATATTATAAATCTGAATGAAACGCCAAACTGTAACAACAATAAACCATTCTGGTTAATGAAGTATTATCATGAAATTTATAACTGAATATCTGAGAAAATTTCTATATGCAAAGTATTGAATGATTAATACTCAAAATTATTATTAGTTTTATAGCTCCAAATGTGGTTTCTTACCAAGATATAAATAGTATAAATATTAAAAACTTAAAAGAAAAATCAGATTTTTTTACAGACAATATTGCAGGGAGAGTGCTAAAACATACATACACAATACTTTGTAAAAAAAAAGTAAAATGCGATGTAAATATCTATGTCCCCATTAAATTTTAATTTACTTATATATTCGCGTTTCATCTTTGTCATTTAAAAGCATCAGCGTGTTTTCCCTTAAAAAAAATTTAATTTCGTAACTAATTTTTTTTGTAATTTTCTTTAACAGTTATAGCAATATAAATGAAATCAACGATTTTTTTGTGTATATTTTACATTGATTACTAAAATATACTAGAAAATAATACCAATGATTAATCACTTCAATTCCTACAAGAATGACGCTTAATGATTATAAGTGAGCTGCGGCGCAGACAGTGCAAGGTATGTAAATCAGGTTCCGTCTTCTCAGCTCTATTTACGTCTACGCCAATTCTCTGAGCTCTCCTTCTAACGAGATACTTCAACTCCTATTGAGGACTGCCATTCGTGAAAGCTATCTTGTTGAAGAGTTGCGTCGCCCGCAGTTAACTCCAGCTGGAATTAGTACTTTCTTTAGCACAGAGTTACACTGAAGATGACAAGTTCTTTGAAATTTTCTTACTTGACGGGAGAGGAGGATAGAAGAGGCTGCCTTACTATCCCGTACAATTTTACAACTTTGCTAACGTACCGAAATAAAATACATCAGGCATATGTATTAATAGAAAGATAAATTTATATCGAATGTATTGAATTTCATCAATATGTTAATTATAAATTTAAAGTATTACTTAATTATAAATTTAAAGTATTACTCATATAAATATCAGATATCTTGTTAAATATATTGATAAAATGAGGTTCCGGCATTATGATGCCATTATGATTGTTGGACCAAAAATGTGATTAAAAACGAATATAGAAACACACATGTCAATAAAACGTAAAAAAAACAGAGATACCATATAAAAGCTAATACACAAGTTAATAAAATTATTTCAACTGTTCTGCCACGTGTTCGTCGTACACGCATTGTTTGACAGTTACTAAGCCTCAAAAGTCCCACCATCCGTAGATATAAATGGAACTATTGAGCCCTATGTGATAACCCCAAGTACCTAGGCATGACTCGTAGACACCAAACTTTTGTTGTACTTTTATATGCTGTCGCTATATCAAGCCTTCAAGGAATCGTATCACAACAATGTTAAACATAGATAACTCCAGTTATTTTTTATTTTAAAATTTTAAAAGTAGTGAGCTACGCTGTATTAATTCATGAAAGATGCTATCCCTGTGTTTCAATTGAGGTCTAGAAACATTTATTTACAACATTCATTTTTACAGAAAGAATAGATTGGTTTCCAAGAATGATATGTATATATATCTATAACTATGACGGAAATATATGGCAACAATATGATGCATGGAAGAACAAAAGAAAAATAATTTAAACCTAACAGACTCTCTGGCTGCAATAAATACAATAATCAACCAAAAGATATGGAAAGGTACCGTCAATAAAATCAGAAAATCAGAATAGATATCCTAAATAGCAATAATAAGTTAATGATAGGATCGATACCGGCACACAGAGGAATAGAGGTAAACGAAAGGGCGGGCAAAAGTGCAAAGATGGAGGAATTCCAACAGAGGAATATAAACAACAGTCCAATATGGCCTCCAGTATACTGGAGAGAAAATGGTGGCAGTATAAAAGAGGAATGAATTAAGATATTTTTCACAATGAAGTCGGTAACTTCAAGGATATGTCCTACGCTTGCAATCTGTCACGGAGACAGCAGGTGGTGGTTGCTATGTTAAGAACTGTCCATTCTAACCTCATGCACTCATATCTATTCTCTAGATCACCGCAACATGTAACGTATATCCTCTACGACTGCCCAAAGTACTACACGACTAGAATTGTAAACAATTCAGAAATACACGAGAGGGGATATATGTACCTCAGCTGCGGCAATAAATAACTTACTAAAGTTTAGCAAGGAAACCGGCATTCAAGATCTAATGTAAATAGACACTGAAGCTGAGACTAAGAATAAAATATATAGTTAATATAAATTAATTGTAATAATTTAATGTAGTAGGAATTGTAAGTAACCAATAACATTTATGTTGACTCGACTATAAACAATTAAGTTTAATATTTCGTTTATAATAAACATTCCTATAAACTCGCACTATTTCGAGGTTGAAACCGCTATTTGGACAGCTGGTGGACTCGGAACGTTGTCTCAGATCCTTTTTGGCGACGAAATAAGCTGCAAGCGACAAAAGACCTTAAGGGATCTGTCAGCTCCATAGAACGCCAAAATTATTAGGCCTGAATAATTTAGCTCCCGAAGCATAAGTTGAGCTAAAGAGCATGAAAAATTGAAAACATTTGCATGGGGAATGTAGGGATTTCGGGAGGTCGAAATCCGTTCAGCGAGGAACCATCTACGAGATTGAAGGATGCACTCGGCCGTCCCCACACGAGACAGCGACGCCTTCCCTACAACTAGTGTGCACCAGCTCGAACCATGGTATCGTCAGTGTTGATTAAAATTTGAAGTATCGTAGTGCAAAGTCGATCAATTTGTTCGGTTGAATCAGGTGACAAAATTTACTCATTTTTTTTTATGAATTTCAATTGCTATGTTTCGGTTCACCCCACATTACTCCTAAGAAACCAGAGGGAGAGAGTCATTGTTTTGATTATTGCCCTTTTTTATTATTTCAATTTTTAATGTCGTTTATGTTCTCTTTAAATTGTTATATTATTTCATTAAATCTTTTTATTTATAAAACCCCGACCAATTATTAACACTGCAATATTAAATATTTAATACGATAATCCGTCCAGATATTAATATAATAAAATAATTTTAAAAATGACCAAATTTACGTTTGATTGAAAATTAATAATAAGAATGATACTTCTTCATACGAAAGAAGTAATTTTAATAAGTTTGTTATAATTCATTTCATTGTATTTGGAAAGTCTTGCTCATTGATTTTAACAAAATGTTTTGTGAAGTACATTTAAGTGTTTTAGAAAAATAAAGTTTCAATATATATTTTCAAATTACTTTATGTAAAGAAAATTCAGTTTGTATTTTTGCCTTGCCAACGTAAATAACACAAAATATGCACTAACCAAGATAAATGTGCAGGAATAGGCAAATATTTTTTGTACGCTGTTTTACCTTTTATTTCAAGAAATACACTGAGTATTTACATTATTTAATTATTGAAGTATAATATTTTTTATTAGTTTTATGGTTGAGTCAACTAAAAAGTTATTGTCAACCCTCTAATGGGGATTACGTTATTAGGTTTCCAATTATGTTAAGTTTCTGTGCTTTTACTCCGAGTGCATGGGCTACGAGTTCAAATTGTAGTTGTCATCTGAGCGTTGAAGGCGAACTCGAGGATGGCCTTGATTGCCGTGGTGTCGGAGCAGAAGTCTTCTTCTGAGAATTTGGCTAAAAAGATAGTAATGATTGAGATGGGTTTGTGATGATCTAATCCTAGAAACTAACATTTGTTGTCTCCTTGAGGTGTCATTTGATGATGGTTGCAACATCTGATGGAAGTAACCGTTATTGTCTTCTCCTAGTGTCCTGACAGTCGTCCTACGCTTTTCTTATGTATATATGTTAAAATCTTCGACTTGTTTCTAATAATAACTTAATGAATTTTTTTGTTAAATGTTATACAATATTTTCTAATGATTTCTAAGGCTTAGGTTTATTTATTCCAATAGTTCTCTACTAAAAAAATAAGACACACTCACACTACCATTTTTATACACAAATTAAAACAATACACAAATACGAAAAATACATACATAGTAGTATAATAATTACAAAAATTGGAAATTATACAAAACAAAAAAATTTTAAAATGGAAATTAGAAAATAAAAAATAAAAATTGGTACATAAACGAAACATGTCGTTAAATACAGAATAAATACTTTTTTAACTTACATAGTTACTAAAAATTACATACGTTGAGATATTTTAGTGTTTTTAATTTAATATACTGCAAAATTAAGAATAGAATTATATAAATGCACAACAACAAAAGTCGTCCGAGTAGTGATGAGTTGGAATACGATAAACTATTGAGTAAGGCGAAAAAATCAATTAAACTTAATGACTATTTCATTAACGAAGGCCTTAGTAATGACATAAATTTTGTGGGAAAATAGAGTAAATAATTTGTTAACAAATTAATCAATTTAATAATTCTCTCCAAATAAATAGAATATTTTCAATTTTTAAAGTAATCTGACTATCGCGTTTGCAAATAAGTGAGCAATACAGCCAATATATCAGGAAACCTTATTAAACCAAATATTTGTTCGAATACAACGTTTCGTTCTCAATTTTGGAACTTCTTCAGGTAAACATGTAGTCGACTACAACCCACATACACTACAACCACATAGGACGCCGTCCATGGCTCTAAATTCAAAATTGTATTTTAAATGATTACATGAAATGCACAAATTCTGGACGAAACATTGTACTATAAGATTATCAAAACATTAAATTCTCAGATTATGTAAAATCTCTATCCGCAAATGCCGAATTTCATTACTCACTCTGGAAAGCAACAAAAAAAATGAAGAGACCACAACAATCATTTCGCCTATCAGAAAAAACGACAGTACTTGGGCACGAAGCCCGGAAGAAAAAGCAGAATGTCTTTCAAAGCACTTTTCTACAATATTTAAACCAATAGAAAATCGAAGTACTTCGGAATTATATAATTTTTACATGCCCCTCCCCAACAATCGGAACCATTTAAAACATTCAACTTAAGAGAAATAGAAGTAACCACATAAATCCTACTAGAAGTCCAGGGTACGATCTCATAACCGGAAAATTACTACAAGAACTACCAAAAAGAGCATTTACATACATAGCGAACATCCTTAATGCTATAAAACGAGAGAACCACTATCCTAGACAATGGAAGGATGCACAACTCGTAGCCTGGAAAACCGATTTCGGACAGATCAATAAGTCTTTTGACGATCCTATCTAAGGTCTTTGAAAAAATAATACTACAGCAACTCAAACCATTAATAATTAATATAATTCCAGAGTTCCTATACGGATTTTGGAAAGGTCATTCAACGATAGATCAGACCCACAGAATGGTAAACATAATATCTCAAAGCCTTGAAAAAAAGAAATACTGCTCTGCCGCTTTCTTGAACGTGCAACAAGCATTCGATACAAAATATATACAAAATTAATCTACGACCTCCACACCCATAATATTCCTTCTTTCAAACATACCTAAGCAATCGCTCTTTTCAAATGTAATACCAAAATGCATTTAATGAATTAAGTCCAATGATGGCAGGTGTTCCACAAGAGACCATCCTAGGACCAATACTGTCCGACATACGAACTACAGAACACACCACGAAGGCCACATTTGCCGACGACACAGCTATTGTAGCAGCTGACGAAGACCCAAATCAAGCTACGAAACACTTGCAAGCGCACCTGGACAAGATGGAAGATTGAACGAAACAATGGAGTGTGTCTGTAAACACGGCAAAGTCTCAACATATTACTTATCCTTTCGAAAATACCTCTGCCCAAAAGTGAAACTAAATTCGACATAACTTCCGGAAACAACAAGATATCTCGGCCTCCATTTAGATAGTCGTCTAACCTGGAAACCACATACCGAAATAAAAAGGAAAGAATCACAACTTAAAGTAATTAAATTATCATGGCTGATTAGTAACAGGTCTAAGCTCTCCTTATACAACAAAATACTACTGTCAAATCAATACTCAAGCCAACATTGACATACGGCGTAGAACTATGGAGCACAGCCAGCAAATACAACCTGGAGATTTTAACAAGATTCGAAACAAGAACGTTAAGATACGTGTGTAACGCACCATGGTTTGTATCAAACAAAACTCTATACAAAGATTTTGAAATGTGAACTATAACAGATGTTATCACCGAACGAAGTAACAGGCACCAGAAGAGATTGAGCAACCGTCCAAATCAACAATCGGTGAGCATGGACAATAGTGAACATGTGTACATACTAAAGCGACACCGTATATTATCGTTGTCATTTAGATTTTCTTAATTGTGACTCATACCTTGTGTATCATTTACTAATTGTTCCAAGTGAACAGATAGTAAATTAGCAGCAATTAAATTTTTTTTCTGAGATATTAGCTGTACTGCTTATTTATTTATACAGAAATTCATAAAAAAATTTATTAACTTAATATAAATATTAGCGGTTCTTATATCCGTTTGGAATTATGAATTTTGTATTGATAAATTTGAAGCCGATGTTTATAATACGGCACACGATCTGGTATTATATTAGTGGCACAGTGTGGCATTTTCCTTGACTATCCGCCGTAGGTCGTCTTCAACCGTTCAATTCTTAGAACGGCTTACCTGCGGTAGGAGGAAGTAACTTTTGAAAACAATATCCCTTGGCCATTCTAAGCTAATTAATTAAATATTATTACAGGTAAGTACAATTAAATTTTGCCCTCCCGACTAGCCAGTTATGAAAATCTCAAGGGTTAAAGTGGCAAATTAGGCCCGGGAAACGATTTATGAAAAGTGCTTTACGCAACCATGATATGTGCAATATTTGTTACCAGACTGGGGTCTCCGCAACACAGCGACGTCCCTCGCAGCTGGTCATCGATGTCTCTCTCGCTGGTAAACTCAAGAGTCCTCCTCTAGTCAGCATCAGTAACAGAATCCCTCACCAGGCCTCCATTTCTCCCGACCTGTGGGACCAACCGTTCCTCTATTGGCCCATTTAATTTATTATGGACCAATCACAGGTCCTAGACGATTCCATCAGCGAGACTCTCCGCACCTGCTGTTTGTTGACGGGAAAATCCCGGAGGTACCGTTACTATCCCCAGCCTAACTAGCACCAAACGGTACTTTTTGCCGACGTTCGATAAACATGGTTGCTCACGCGTTTAAATAAACTGACTAAAATATCAGTAAAATCAATTAAAAGACGCCTATCCTAAATAACGCGCTATAACAAGCCACGAGTCAAAAATAGATTACATTACGTTTACCATACAACACTCAAAAATATATTCACTGGGTACAGTCAGTATTACAAGTTATCTATTTTTTAAATAAAAAAGATAAATAAATTTCTTGTAAAGCTTTCAAGTGAGTACAACTAATTGTACAACCAAAATTCTGTTTTTCTTGCGTAAGAAAGACATTGTTCCAAAAATCTGAGATTTGTAAAGTAATATTTCCTTGTAGTATGAAACGACTATAATAATTAAAAATAATATTTTGAATACATTCATTTGAATGTCAGATTTGAAATCATCAATCTCGGAAGTCAGTGTATATAAAACATATTCAACTGTGAATGATTACTGTAAAGTATTGTTAATGGAAAATTGAAAGCCCCTTGGTGAAGTGCGGCCTGTTTTTCACGTTTAGGAAATTTACAGTCTCGCCACAGTCTACTAATCAAACTTTCTTAATATCTGGGATCAAAAAGTTATGCTCAGTTGGAAATAATGCTCTGAAAGTTACACGAAGTTCTCGAGTTCGTTACGCGCATATAACGTCATTCTGCAAATCCTTCCATCTCATTTGAGGAGGGTTACGGTACTTTCTAGTCAGTGTTTACAAGAGCTCCTTATGTTAATTTTTGGTAGAAGGCTTATATTTAATGTTGAAACCATGATTGAACTCCAAAACGTCCGTACAATTAACTTTTTTAAAAAAATAACATCTTGGCATAAACGTATAGAACACGTATAGAATACATAATATGTCTTATCAATGCTCCAAAATTTAGTCTGTTTATTCCTACTTATCTGTGACCATTTCGAGGTTGATTTTGTTTACTTTTCACAATAAAACGACCTTCCTAAGTTTTCTAAATCTTCATCCGAACCACTTTAAATCAACGCAGAGTATTCGTCAAACCATACCGTTTAAAATACAGGATGTCCCGTTCAACAATCAAAATTTCAAAGGTCCAGGAAAGAAAAACTACGGTCCATTTGTTGTTGAAATTGCACCATATGGAAGAACATCTCAAAGAATTTATTTAATAATCATCATTCTACATGTGAAGAATTTGTAGCACGAAGTATATCGAGTCTATTCAATTTCTTAATGATAAGAAAGACAGCCAAATACAGACAAAAGAGGTGATAAAATAAATACCACACAATGTACCTGGGATCCTTGTCTGAATGTGTGAATGTATGTCTTGTATTTCCAAGTTGGGGTACACATTATAAAAAATTAATTTCGTTATTCTATTTATATGAAAGTTTCGAATTAAAGAAAGAAATACTGTTATATTTATTCTTACAAGGTTTTCAGAAACGTTGTGTGGTTTTTATATTATCACTTCTTTTGTCTGTATTTAGCTATCTTTCTTATTATTAATTTTCAATGAGACGTAAATTTTTCATATTCAATTTCTTATTCAAGTTCTTAGTAGACGTACGCTGTAGCACATCCGCAGCAAATTGTTGTCAGCATGGTTTGTCGTCACAACGTGTAATACACCAGCGACTTCGTTTATATAAAAGTGAAAATTCTGCAAAATTTGATACCGAACGAAATTCCATGCGAACAACAATTTGCTACGGAAATACTACAGCATGTTGTTACGAAGAACTGGAATAAGAAATTGAATAGACTCGATATCCTTCGTGTTAAAAATTCACACATGTAGAGGTGTACTGATAATTATTTAAGAAATTCTTTGAGATGCTCTTGCATACGGTGCAATTTCATTAACAAATACACTGTAGCTTTTTTCCTGGCCTCTAAAATGTGGGAGGTTTGAAACCCTGTGTTAAATAGTCCCATATATCTCTAATCTGATCTGTTCTCAACGTTTCAGCATTACCGAACCGCTTTATTCATTTCCAATATTATAAACTTCCACAGTACTATACATCTCGGTTTTTTCCGACAATGTAAAAATGGATGCATTCACACCAAAACTTTACAAGCATTCCAGTTCCCAAAGTTCAGTTCATTATATTTACAACATCATTATAATACAGTTGTTAATCTGTTATTAAATGTCTAGATGTGTTTTTGAGTCACAAAGATATTTTGAGATATTTGAATTTTTTTCTATAATGTTTCGTAATCAATACGTTTAATTTGCAGTCAGAGTAAGCATTAAATGGTCTTCCAGATTAACAAAAAGTAGGTCCTGTCCTACCATGCCAGTAAGACCTGTCAACGCCTCTTAATTAATTGTTATGAGTTACGTCTTTAAGCGTAAGGTCAATTTATACTACTGTGAGTAATGGCAGCCTGACGACGGTATCAAGTTGAGAGTTTCGCCTGACTTTCCCAGTCGTAAGATTCTTGCCCGACTCGGAACTTCAACAGATCTACTTCCAGGATAATTACATTTTGGGGCGTGGTACATCACTGGAGGTGACACCAAGAAAGTCTTATTGCATCGACCTCATTCCCTGCTCTCAGATCGTAAACATTTTATGTCTTGCAATGTTGCGACGAATGTTGAATGCAGCGAGATAGTAGGAGAATGCGGTTTGCTGTAAGGAAACAACATTAATCGATCCGAGTTATCTGATATTTTACACCGAAAACTGATAGCTAGCCCTGATATTGTTATTAAATTTCAGAAAGATGTTATTAAGTACAAAGTATACTATAAAAATAAATATATTATAGAATATAATATTTTATATTATACATAGCAATAAGGAAAGTCAGATTTTAAACTAATCATCTAATTTCAATGCTTCTAAAGTAGAATATCGATGAAAAGACGAAAACTTTATTACGTGTTAAATATTAAATGAATACACAGAAAAATAATTTTAATCAAATAAAAAGTAATGTATTAATAACATTTTGCACGACGTATGCTAAAGTTAGTCTAGTAATCTTGAGAAAATTGTGAATATCCTTCTATTAAATTCTCATCTTTTATATATATTGTAATAAACACCTAAATAGGGTTAAATTAAATGAATCAATTAACAAAAAATAATAATTAAAATTTGAATAATTAGCTACACGTTGAAGACGTTGAATATATAATGATTTAAAAAGGTGGTCTTAAATCGTAGGAATAATTAACAACATTTACTAAGCTTTAAAATAAATTTATTATTGTTGATAAATTTGCAATGTACAAGGCCTATTTTGTATGCCGAATTTCATCAATCTTAAAACAAATTTTTCATTTTTTAATTCGTGGAATTTATGAAAATACAGTTCTTATATCATTACAATCAAATACGTCGGATCTCTACATCTTATGGTCACTGCTGGAGTTGATAAAAAGAACAAAAGCAATGTATAAACTGACAACAATTCAAATATAAAAGTTAACCTAAAACAATATGAAGATAAGTGAAACAGAAGATAACTAAACGAAACGAAAACTGAACGAAATCTGACTATGCCTTTTTAATTATCGTTTACAAATTTGTATAAAAGTTTTGTTACTCACGGAACGTCTGTCTGGTACCAGATCTCTCTTGTAGCTTGAAAACTACTACACTAAACAGACATTTTTTACACAGACTCTACACTTCATTGAAAATTTTAACACACACGATTAAAATACTCGTCCTCTGCTATCTCGAAACTCGGATGAGCCGCCCCCTTTGGTCTTCTAGTGCATTTCGTTCTCCTCTATGCGATAATTGTTCCATCAGCGTGAAGCAACCATTTGCTTCACCGTGTGCTAAGTATTATATTAATCTCTCCGTAAAATATTTGCTTGCTTTCATGTAGAAATACTGGATCTCGCCAATCGTACTTTATATCTGCAAATTTTACTGTTTGTTGTTCAAGGTGAACTGAACTGTATTATATCTCTCCGTCGACTTTTTACAGTTTCATCTCTCGTATGCAGATTTTTGACTCCTTTACCTTTCAATCGCCGATTCCAGACTTTTAGATCATCAGACTTTTACGTTTGAACTATTCCGTTTCTCGCAGCAGACTGGCGTTCTCCAAGTGCCTACTGAGTTTTCTCCGCGCGCGGTCTCCATTGTTGAACAAAAGAAAAACCCGCCTTCATTGTCGCGTTTACGCATTCGTACCGCTAACAATTTAATTATATTAAAAAACAATTAATGGCCTGTTTAATTAACATTACAATATATATATATATATATATATATATATATATATATTACCACTGTGTAATGTAAGTTTTATTTAATAATTTTTCTTTAATGTTATTGTCAGCGTAATTATTGAGTCCAGAACATGGTTTGGTGCAAGAAAGAAGAGACTGAAAATGTTTATACGCGTTTTTTAAAAAAAAATTTATGGTCCAGTCAACCTAAATGTTATTGGCGACCTTCTAAATTATTTAAACTGATACGGTGCATAATATTTTATTTATTCTAGTGCGATGATTGTGGTTGCATTCAGTTTCTTATCAAATTAGACGGTATATTTGGCACAGGTTAAGAAGGCTAGTAATGAAGCGATTGCTTCGGGATCAGTGCAGAAGTCCTTTGTACTGAATTTTTCTGTCATGTTTAGTTTTTCTTCGTATTTTATGCATTCAGAGAGCACATGTTTAATGATGAGGGATTGGTTGCATTGACTACAGACTTTCTGAAAAAGAGGTGAGACTGCGAGAGGTTAGTATGCATGCAGGGATCTTATCCTGGAGATTCATATCTGCTGATTTCTGTGGAGGTTCTTGGGAAGTATTACTTTGGATGATGATATTATTTCCTGATGAAAGAGTAGTTAGTCTTGTAATCTTGAGGAAATTGTGAAAATCCTTCTATTAAATTCTTATCCTTTAAATATATATATATATATATATATATATATATATTGTAACTAACTAAATCCTTGGCTCGACAGCCCATTAAGGGCCTTGGCCTACCGAGACGGCTGCCAGACTGTCATCTTACATGACACATTCTGGATTTAGGAGTGACACCTGGTCAGAGTGTCGATTATCCCACAGCCTTAACCCCAGTTTTCTTGACCAGGACGAACACAAACATCCATGTCCATGCTAGGATTCGAACCCGGGACCTCTGTGATGCAATGACGCTACAATGACTACACCACAGTAGGCCGACTATATTGTAGAGAGTACAAATGTGTAATGTAATTTTTATGTAATACTTTTTCCTTAATGTTATTGTCGGAGCAAGGTTTGGTGCAAGAAAGAAGAGACTGAAAATATTTCTACGCGATTATTGACGACAAAGCGTATGTATTGAGCACAGAACATTGTCGGAAATGACCAGTGTGTTTTGGGAGCCTGACCGGAGTGGTCATGACGAGTCTGAGTGGTTTGGGTGCACAAACGATTTTTTTTTGTAGAAAAATCGTTCTTGGGACTTTAACTAATAATAGAGTAAATCTAGTTTTGGAGACCAGCTGAGGATTCTCGTGACAAGAATACGGAATTTAGCAATGTCTATGCTGAATAAAGGCTGAAAATATCACATTTGGCATTAACGTACTTCTACACTAAAGCTGCGTGTCAATAATTAGGACCCCGTAAAGTTAGTGAACAGTTTTTAGAGAGGCGCTGGAATTAATTATGAGAATCAATATCGTAATCAGTGTTATGACCTGTTGTTTCAATATTTATATTTCTTTTGTAACTTTTTAGTACTATTTGCAAATAACTATGATTAGAGGACCAGTAAGCGACTCTGAGGTTATGAGTATTATTAAAGCTGTGACAATTTGTTAAAAAATGTAAAGTAAATCGAAATTGTATTAATAATTTTTTGTTATATTTAAAATTTTTTTGTTTAAATTCATGAAAAAGTATCCTACAAAAATATTTTTCTTTTTAAATCTTGTATTCTACTTATTTTCGTCCCAACGTGTTTACTATATTTTTCATTTTAAAAATTGTATACTACTTTATTTGACTCTCCAACGTGGGGCTTATTCTTTATATTAAACTAGCTGGGTGCCCGGTGTTGCCCGAGATGTCAATTATCTATAACCATAGATAAGACTCCAATTTTGGTTACTTTTAAGCTATTTTTATGTAAAGCTCCTCGAACCCTATCCCTAAATGTGCTCACCTCACATGCCGAGGGGGATGAAGTAATTGACTAAATATATCGGCCGTTTTTACATGTTAGAAGATGACCACCCCCAAAAATATGCGATAATGAAAAAGAATGTATTCCACGCAAAAATCGGCCGATTACATTGTCTGAAAATTTATTCCCCCACCCAACACCTCCCAAACCCGTCGCGTTACCCATGTTGTCACAATTAGATTCAGCGACATTCATAGTCTCGGAATTGATTCGAATCTTGGTTGTTTTTTCGGGATTTTATTTAACGTACCTCCACGCCACCCCTAAGCTTGCTCCCCTCACAGGGGTTAAATTATACACAAACAACATCGGTATAAATACTTTCAAAGTAATTAACCCCAGGAAATAATTTTCGCAAATATCGACCATTTAACATGTTTGAAATTTTTCACCCTCGACCACTCCCGCTTCGGGGACTTAAACGGTCAAGTTTAATGTCATAATTAAACTCAGTGACAATCCTGATAGTTTCTGGTTTATTTTTATCTAATGCTACTTCCACGCCAACCCTTAAGGGTGCACCCTTCCGAGTCCGAAAGGGGTTGAAATTATACACAGACAACATGTAGGGAAATTTTATTAATCTAATTCATCCCGAAATATATTTAATCGACGCAAAAAACAGCCGGTCAACTCATCCCAACCCAGCCGATACCCGCGCGTTGTCCAGATTGTCATAAATAAATTCAGCAACATCCATTACCTTCGATTTGATTCGAATCTCGGTTGTTTTCCCGTTATTTTCAAGGAAATTAATTAAACTCAGTGACAATCCCGATAGTTTATGGTTTCTTTTTATGTAATGCTACTTCACGCCAACCCTTAAGGGTGCACCCTTATGAGTCAGAAAGGGGTTGAAATTATTCACAGAGAACATGTAGGGAAATTTTATTAATATAATTCATCACTAAATATATTTAATTGACGCAAAAAACAGCCGGTCAACTCATCCCAACCCAGCCGATACCCGCGCGTTGTCCAGATTGTCATAAATAAATTCAGCGACATCCATTACCTTCGATTTGACTCGAATCTCGGTTGTTTTCCCGTTATTTTCAAGGAAATTAATTAAACTCAGTGACAATCCCGATAGTTTATGGTTTCTTTTTATGTAATGCTACTTCACGCCCACCGTTAAGGGTGCACCCTTATGAGTCTGAAAGGGGTTGAAATTATACACAGAGAACATGTAGGGAAATTTTATTAATCTAACTCATCCCGAAATATATTTAATCGACGCAAAAAACAGCCGGTCAACTCATCCCAACCCAGCCGATACCCGCGCGTTGTCCAGATTGTCATAAATAAATTCAGGGACATCCATTACCTTCGATTTGACTCGAATCTCGGTTGTTTTCCCGTTATTTACAAGGAAATTCCCTCCAGCCCCACCCCTATCATGCCTACAAACAACATCGGTAGAAATACTATCAACGTCAATGGTCCCGGCATATATTTATTCCACGCTAATATCGATGATTTAACATGTTAGAAATTTTCCATCCCATCCACTCCCGCCCCTTGGGGCTAAATGGCCAATTTGATGCTATAATTGAACTGGATGACATCCATAACCTTGGATTTGACTCCAATCTCGGTTGTATTCGCGTTATTTTATTGCAGTGTTCCCCCACCCAACACCTAAAAGTGCTCTACTGATAATACCGACCCGCTTCTGGGGGTGGTAGACGCGTCTCACCCCAACAGTCGGTAGAAACACTATTAATATCTGTGACCCCTAAAAATATTTATCCGACTGTAATATAGACTGTTTTAGCATGTTTAAATATATCAACCCCCGTCCACCCCCGCTTCTGGGGGTGGTAGACGCGTCTCACCACGACAGTGTTTGTTTCCTGGTCGCAAAGAACACGTGTACGAAATTTGGTGAAATTTGATCCACCGGTATAGATTTGTATTCTCCACCCCAAACGCTAGGGGTGCTCTTTCCCCAGGGTGTAGAGGTTGAAAATTATATTCAGATATCATCAGTGGAAACACTATAAATATCTTTGACCCCTATAAATATTTATCCGCCTGAAATATCGACTGTTTTAGCATGTTTAAATAATTCCACCCCCGTCCACCCCCGCTTCTGGGGTTGGTAGACGCGTCTCACCCCGACAGTGTTGTTTTCCTGTCGCAAAGAACAAGTGTACGAAATATGGTGAAATTTTCTCCAGCGGTGTAGATTTGTATAACGAACATACAAATATACTAAAATACAAATATACAAACATACAAAGATACATACACTCATTTTTAATTATAAGATTAAGTGTAATAATTATTTATATTAAGCCCTTTCGTTCTGGTTGAAAAGGGATTATTAATGGATTGATTTATATGGTTTAGGATTTTGAGAACAATTGTTCTAATAATGTAGATTACGTGGATAATATTTTCATTGAAGTTGTAGTAAACTAAATTATAAACTACGTTAGCATGTAGAGTTTTTGTTACATGTATTTGTCCGTGATTATTTGTTGCTTTATTTCTTCTCAATAATACAACTTCAATTACGGAATAAATGTAAAATTATGTTTATAACAATTTATAATATAAAAACTTTTTAAAAGAGTATAAAAAGCAATGGTTCTGAAACACTTTTATTTTTGATTAAACGTCGTTATTAATGGAAACAACATAGGATAAAATAGTATGAACAACACCACCCCTAAATATGCTACTTTCCCGTGGTGGAAAGGGTTGAATTTTTACTCATATCACATCGGTAGAAACACTATCAATCTAGTTTACCCATAAACACTTAACATTTTGGCAGTTTTAGAATAATAGACAATTCTCACCCCCAGCCCTAAGCAAGCTCACCACTAAAGACTAAAGGGATTTATATTTTCAACAACATCCGTTGAAATAGTATTTACGTAATTCTCCTCCAAGAAAGCGCAAGAACTGACTATTTATCTTCCCTTCCAACCCCCACCCTTTCGGGTTAAATGGGCAATTAAAAATATTTATCCGAAGTAAACTCACTGACATCCATAACCTTCGATTTGACTCCAAACTCGGTTGTATTCGCGTTATTTTTCTGTAAAGCAACTCCACCCCAAACCCTAAGGGTGCCCTTTCCCAGGACGTAGGAGATGAATATTATATTCAGATAACATCGGTAGAAACACAATAAATATCTTTGACCCCGAAAATATTTATCCAAATCTAATACCTGCTGTTTTAGCATGTTTAAGTATTTCAACCCCCGTCCACCCCCGCTTCTGGGGGTGGTAGACGCGTCTCACCCCGACAGTGTTTGTTTCCTGATCGCAAAGAACACGTGCACGAAATTTGGTGAAATTTTAACCACCGGTATAGATTTGTATTCTCCTCCCCAAACGCTAGGGGTGCTCTTTCCCCAGGGTGTAAAGGTTGAAAATTATATTCAGATATCATTAGTGGAAAGACTATAAATATATTTGACCCCTAAAAATATTTATCCGACTGAAATATCGACTGTTTTAGCATGTTTAAATATTTCCACCCCCGTCCACCCCCGCTTCTGAGGTTGGTAGACGCGTCTCACCGACAGTGTTGTTTTTCTGGTCGCAAAGAACCCGTGTACGAAATTTGGTGAAATTTGCTCCAGCAGTGTAGATTTGTATTCTCCACCCCAAACGCTAGAGGTGCTCTTTCCCCAGGGAGGAGAGGTTGAAAATTATATTCAGATATCATCAGTGGAAAGACTATAAATATCTTTGACCCCAAAAAATATTTACCGGACTGAAATATCGACTGTTTTAGCATGTTTAAATATTTCCACCCCCGTCCACCCCGCTTCTGGGGGTGGTAGGCGCGTCTCACCCCGACAGTGTTGTTTTCGTATACGAAATTTGGTGAAATTTGATCCACCGGTATAGATTTGTATTCTCCACCCCAAACTCTAAGGGTGCCCTTTTCGCAGGGTGTAGGGGATGAAAATTATATTCAGAAAACATCGGTAGAAACATTATCAATATCTTGGATCCCTAAAAATTATTATCCGACTAAAATATCGGCTGTTTTAGCATGTTTAAATATTTCAACCCCCGTGCACTCCTGCTTCTGGGGGTGGTAGACATGTCTCACCCCGACAGTGTTTGTTTCCTGGTCGTAAAGAACACGTGTACGAAATTTGGTGAAATTTGCTCTACCGGTGTAGATGAAATTTGCTCTACCGGTGTAGATTTGTACAACGAACATACAAACATACAAACAAACATACAAACATACATACATACATACACTCTTTTTTATTTATAAGATTGAAGATTACAATATATTGTAATAATTAATATAATTTTGGTGCTTTAAAATAAAAAGATTATTAAGGGAAAACAATTAAACAAATTTATTAACAATTTTAAATACACAATAATATTTGGGATCTCAGGGTCTTAAACTTTTATCTTTTAAAAACGGTTTACAATATGATTTTAAAGTTTTTCCACTTACGGCCGCCCAGGTCTCATTTTAGGTTTTTCGTGCACAAAATTTGGGGATATCACTGATTCTAGTACTCACAGACTCTAAATGTCAACAAATTCTAATTGGCGTAGTTTGTTAGTTGGTCTAACACAAATTGGTAGGTTCTCGATGCTTTGCTGCAACCTGGATTTGCAGATCTCGTGACTTTAGTTGGAAATGTACTTTCTTGGTTTGTCTATGGCCAGCAGGTTGAATTTATGCTCGGCCACCGATTACATTAGTTTCACTCTCTCCTTCCCGACTGAAGATTGCTTTACTTTTCAATATTTTAGAGCATGTTTGTAACTGCTAACAAACTGTTCTATTTGCGGTCCGCTGCCCGACTGCAAAACTTTTTATAATATGAATTTTCTGGTCTATACACCTCGCTGTTCTATGCCCGACTGCACTCCTCGTCTCGTAAATTTTGAGCGCGTAAAATTCTCAGCCGATCGACAACAATACTTTCTTTGCATTGCCGCCTTGTTGCGGCGTCCACTCTATATCCACTAATAATGAGTCCTCTACAATCCAACTTTCCAATTAGCACAATGTCTTAATTACCAATTACTACAATATATATATATATATATATATATATATATCAACCATTTTGATTAAAATTATAAACAATTAACGATTCTCCTGTCAAAAGCGTAATAATTCTTTTCTTTATGGTTCTACCATGTAATATTTTATTTTTAGTCTTTGATTTATCAACCTTTTATCACAAAAATACATTGCTTATCTTGACATCAGCAATCTACTACTCCTGTCGTGCTCTTGATGATGTATTGTTCCTATTCCCGGGTCTCATAGTGTAGCTCCCGTCCATTAAAACTGTTCATAATTACTTTTGAAGAAAACTACAATGATTCATTTCAGTTACCAATTTATTATCCTTAACAACTAGCAAGAGACCAAAACACTTGCTCTCGTCTCCCTCTCACAGAGCCACAACAACAAACCATTCTCAGTTTTCCTCCAAAGATCACCTCCTCTGCAAGAACTTCCATATTGCCATAACTACATATCACATATATACGTTACCACCATTTTTTGAAACATAATTATTGACTGGCTTGATAATTATGCATTCGATTTATTTTAAAATCTTCCAACAATTTAAACGTAGTCAAATGACTAGAAATAACGTATTAGTAAAACTTTCTTCGATAGCATTGCATGTTATATCGGACAAACGAAACACACTTTAAAATCAATTAACATAAATATAATCTGAAATTTAACGTTCAAAATTATTCATTCGTGTCCAAATATTTATTTAAATAACCATGATTCTGATTGTCAAAATGCAAAAATGTTAGATGAAGAATGTAATTATTATTCAAGACTGATGTACGAAATATTTCACATTACATCGGCTATTAATATGAAAAAATATACTAATAATTAAAATAGAATTTCTGATTTCTTGTAATAGTAAATTACTTTTATTACTTAATGTAAAAATTTGTTTTAAATTGTTAATTATTGTTAAATATCAACCATACGCTCTTCAACATTGTGTATATAACAGCCACTTCGGTTACAGAGCGCACCCGTTTAGAAATTTTCTCAAAAAGATTTTAATTATGTAAGTTATTTCAAGAAATAAATTCCAAATTCAAGAAATTGAATTGAATTATAAATATCATGTTTATAACACATTTATCCATCTAAATTATTAGTTGTTCAGATCTGATTTTGTTTATAACACAGCTGAAAGGGTTCCAAAAAGGAACGATACGGAGTGCTAATATTTATTTATATATTCTAATTTTTTATTTTATTAAAATTACATATGATAAATTTGGCTCGTATATTATTTTATAATTCAATGAAGTCAGATAAATATTCTCTCTAGTTATATTGATTAATTGTGAATCACTTTTATTGCAGCGGGCCTTACCATGGACCATAACATTTGAGACCAAATTTTTATTTACATATTTGTTAGGCGAATATTCTAACATATATTTTTCTAAAATTAAATATACAATTTGTTGTGTGCTGTAGGTGATAATAGGAAAATAACTTTTATGTATTAACTATTAATTTATTTCTGTACGTAGTCTCCTCTTTATTATTATTAACGATTTTTAGTCGTATTAAACTATCGGTAATTAATTTCGAACATTTTGCACATACATTGTTGTTAAATTACTTTTATATAGATCAGTTTCTATAGTAAATTCTAGTAGGTGAGTTGCTGGTGAGTTGCAGGCGTGAATTATCTACTTTTTTTTACTACGAATTAATTAAAATTTATTTTGTGTTTTCGTGATTTAATTTTGTTTATTTTGGTTGTTTTCCTTAAGGCTGTTAATATAGTATTACAAACTAATTTTAGACTTGCAATTTAATAGTATAGGATTTGAAAAATAATGTGGCGAAGTCCTCAGATTAACAAGTTTTTTTTATTGAAGTACGTCATATATCAAAGAAATTTCGACTATTTTAGCCATAGTGTTGTAGGTATTTATGGTGTTTCTCATGCTTTAAAATTGCTTTTCATAGTTCTAGATGACGAAGGCTAAAATAGCCTATAACTCCTTTATATAAAAATGTTACGTTCGAGAATAAAAACCTCTTAATGTCAGGACTTCACTTGGTTTATGAGTATTTTTCAAACGCTATGTAACTAATTTACTACGTAAGGTTGGTATTCTTCTCATAAGATACGGTAAAAATTTTAGTTAAGTATAGTATTGAAAATTACGTATCTCATGTACAGAATTATTCACTACCTCTTATGTATCACTACTGAAGAAGAAACGTTTTCAATGTAATGAAATTCGAAAATAACTCTGAGCTTATTTGCATTTCCAATGTACGATTGTGTAGTATTATTAAATACAAATTTAATCATTGATATTTAGTTAAACGAGTAATGTATTTTACATTATTCACCTATTTGGGAAGTTAATGCGTTCATAAATAAATCGTTACTCATAATCTATAAATAATACCTGGCGTTAATAAATGTGTTTTCCATTTAATTTTTGAGGTGGTGAGCTACAAACCAAAAGCTTTTACTGAAATAATTGTGTAAATTATTCAACGAGAGTTAAGCTTTAACACAACCAGAGGTTCATAATAATTCATCATAGAGAAAAGAAGGAGGTAAAATCTGAATTGTATGAACTCGAGTAACAGACGGTGCCATCAACTAAATTAAGTGCATTACGAGGCTGAACCAGCGGTGCGGTAGGGCTTATTCGCATAAAAGTTATATTTCGTTCAGAGTGCGTGCCACGTCTCGTAAATTCCACAAGCTGCTGTGGAAATCTTCAGTATGCAAGTCACTTTCAAACTCACAAAATTTCATTGTTCCCTCTGCCAAACTTTTAATTTTTGTAGTCAACAGGCAAATTTAAATAATCTCTTTTATATCTTGTTCGTCGCTAACTTTAAACTTATTAGCTGCCAAGTAACTTCTGCGTGAAAACCTTTAAGAAATTCCCTATTTTAATTTTTAAGGATTAATAAAGATTAATTGATTTATCTGACTTCTGTAAATTAATGAAAAAGCATCAAGTAAAAAATTTATTACAATAAATTTTTAACATAATAAAACAGAAACTACGTTGTCTCCTCAATTTTTGGACGTCTTCTGGTGTTGTAAATTTCAATTGAAAAATAAATTCAAATCTAAAAATCGCAACAATATTTGTTTACAAAAACGGTAGGAATTTATGTTCATCTTCATGTATTGTAATTAATTGAAAATAATGTTGTATAATTCCTTTGAATAACTGTATTATAAGTTATCATGATAATTAAAAAATTGTAAATAATATTCTATAATTGATCATTTATAAATGATAATTTATAATTTATTTATGTAAAAATGTTCTATTATGTATATTAGGTCCATTTGTTTACATAATTATAAAAAAACTGTGTGAAATATTACAGAATTTATTAAAATTCAGATGTACATAAATTTCCAATATGTTTATAAAATTTTGTTTTCCTGGAATTTTTAGATTATTACTGTATCATTTAATTTAAATATACAACACATGAAATGGTCCGAAAAATTAAGGATGAAACATCGTGTCTGATT
This sequence comes from Zhengitettix transpicula, assembly GCA_037074705.1. Taxonomy (NCBI): domain Eukaryota; kingdom Metazoa; phylum Arthropoda; class Insecta; order Orthoptera; family Tetrigidae; genus Zhengitettix; species Zhengitettix transpicula. Next base: position 203,739,330 of record CM073591.1, read on the forward strand.
TACTATAACGTTTTAATTTTTTCATAATAAATCCTGAAACATAGGCTGATGTTTTTTATTCGTCGATTTATGAAACATTTAGAACACATAAATGGCTCAGTAATTCTGTTCTACGTGAATCTTCAAACACTCAAATGTGCATAAGTAATAAGTTGATGTATTATACGGAAACTCAGAATAGCTATCTAAAGCTTTCGCAAGCTATAAATTGAGCTTTAAAATGTTATAGGCCTGCCATGCTTTTTATCCTAGTGAAAATTGCCCATCATACGGTGATAAAAAAAGGAAAATGATCAACACGCACTCGCATAAGTAAATTGCCGTACATTGTCGCCGTAAATGTTGATCGCTGCTGAATGTATGTAATATACTTCCCCTGTAATTTACATTATTAATTTGATAATTATTTCATGGAATTAGTCGGTGGTAATAGGTTTCCACTGGCGCACGCAGTTGATTTCGCAACTACGCATATTCCGCAATGCAACAATTACCACACAAAAGCATTAAAACTATTAAATTAAGTATAATAGAGCAATGGAATGAAATAGTACGACGTTTAGTACTTTGACGAACTAATTAACTGAAAATGGCAAGACGGCCCCATAATTAATTAAAATTTCTCATGTGTTATTTCCATAGATAGCAATTATAAATGTAAATTAACATATGTTTGCGAACGTATATCACTTCTGCAAACAGAAAAAGTTATAATAAATGATGAGTTATCATATAAAATTAGATTAAAACTTAAGCTTAATTTTCATAACAGCAAATATCTGATTTTCATCTTAATTTAAAACTATGAATACGGGTGACGATTTACTTCAATTAAATGATTGAAGGTTTACACAGCATTTTATCGTTATTTCTCTATTATTTTTGCCTCGTTTTACTTCTAATTTCTTAGTAGTCTCTATTTTATCAACAAAAGTAACGAGTTATTAAAGCCGTTGCTGTAGTTTTTTGAGAAATCTTAAATATGATAGCTTTCATTTTTCCTCAGTACAGGTCAGATTTTACACCAACAAATTTCTACAAAGTTTGCGCAGTACATATGAAGAGCAACATTGTTTATTCTGCGAAAAATACAACATGGAAAGTTCCAAGTGTGGCAAGAAATATTTTCTTAAATGAAATTCAATACCTTGCAAAAAACCAAAGTTAATTGTAAGGAAAATAAGTTTCTAGAAGGGAGAAGAAGAAAGTGTAGACAGGTTATGTATATAGGGAAATCCACATAGTGGCAACTCCCCTTTTATAGCATAGGAAAGCGATTTGAAAGGGGGGATGCGGAAGGGTGGAGGAAGGTAGCTAAGGGTTAACTAGGGCCCCCGGGCTATAGTTTAAGGATCCTACCCGGCATTCGCCTAAAAGTAATGCAGGACAAACCCTAGAAAAACCTGCATCAGGTAGGTCGGGCATTTGGTACTTGTCCCACGCCCTTCCGATGGCGGGAGAGGGGTTTGCTGTGGGGTCGCAGCTTACCCATCGCCATGCCTTGGCCAGTTTAGGAGGCAGCTGGCCGAGTATTCCAATAGGAATAGCGAAAACTCTTACCGTATGCCCAAGGTCTGCAACCCCGTAACATACACCTCTCAAAACAGACCGAGGTGCCTTGGCATGTGGAAACCTTAGTTCAAAAAAACCAGAGACATACATAATGTAAAATATGCACGGCATGTGTGCGCTTCCAATTTATATATATATATTTTTTTTTTGGGTGTAGATAGGCTATGTATAGGGTAATCCACATAGTGGCAACTCCCCTCTTATAGCATAGGAAAGGGATTTGAAAGGGGGGATGCGGTAGGGTGTAGGAAGGTAGCCAAGGGTTACTAGGGCCCCCGGGCTATATTTTAAGGATCCTACCCGGCATTCGCCTAAAAGTAATGCAGGACAAACCCTAAGTTGCAGTAAATTAAAAACTTTAATACGTTGCGGACTACGTTTAGAATTTTTTTAACTTCAGGTACAATAATTCGCAGAAGGTTCGAAAATCTTCTCGTTCACATATTATTCGTTAACCTTACAAATTTTCATGAGTGTATTCAATTTTTTAACCATTCCTCTCACACATCTGCGTTTTTTTCTACTTCTTTTTTCAATATATTACTGAAGAAATTGCCACACAACTTACTTTATTCTTAAATAAAGTCTCCTTGGGCTTCTAACTCAGTAAACAGTTGTATTCGGGATGTTTCGATGTCTATTTCTAGAAGATGATGGCAGTGAACGTCACCGAAACGTCGCGAATACAATCGTTTACTCGTTTAGAAGCCCGAGAATTCATTCTATACATCGAGAAAGACTACATTATTTATTACTTTATTCTTATAGTGTCAGTCGGAAACTAATTTATTGGGCAATAATATTACAACATGTGTGTCGTCTGAACAATACTATTGCCAATAATAATAATCGTTTTGGGAGCATCCTAAGGAACAGATTCCTAAATAGAATGACACTGATTTTATTAACTCTGAATTAATTAATAGTTGACAACTGCAGCAAGAGTTATTTATAAACTTACATATCAGCTAACAGAAGGCAGCTTAACCTGAGAACGAAAATAATTTCGATCGAATGGCAAATAAATCCACAGAAACCTCCTTGCAAAACACTACTTTTCCGAGTTTATTATGTCAACACATTCAAGCAAATTCAATTTGACTACAAGTTCCAATTTTCTCGGTTTATTATCTTGTAGCTACGCACGGATTCATCTCTGAGTGTTATTTATCCGTGCATAATGAAGTGCTTTAAAATTGCAAATTTCCTCGCAACAATAAGGCGGAACCCTTGAAGCGCAGGGCTGTGAAGATTAAAGTGCTGATAGGTCTCCCGTCCGACACACACTCCCGAGAGCATAATTCCGGCCGGCAATTGATTGCCGCGATGCAGCGCGTAATTTTCTCCTTGTTACGGCGTCGTTAAGAGATTGGGGCGCCGCCATGGGAGCACGTGATTTTGATTTAGTGACGCGCCCCGCTGTTCAAACATCGATTACAGGCGCTGCGACGCGGACGGCCACTGGGTAATCCCCTCCCACAAACAGTCTGACTGCGCTCTTTTACTCATATTTTTGTGCCAGCCCCTGCATTAGTTTAGCTTTTAGCAATTTTATTTACATTGCTTCACGTCGTATGGATTTCTGTCCGAATATTAAAGCCAGTTAATTATGATAACCTTGTTGATTTTAAAAATGAACAGAACTTTAAAACAGAAACTTTATACTTCTAACACTTAATAACGTATCATATATTTAATAGAATGATACCTAAAGTAAGGATATTATTTCAAATACCAGCAGTGTGGCAAAGAAATCGTGATAACAGGTTTTTAGAAACGCAAAAATTTAAATAGTAACCTTACATTAAAACTTATTTTAATTTCACCTCCAACGACATTCATATTTTCCCCGGAGACGTCAAGTTTTCACGTTTCCTTAGACGAGATTCTTTTTACCCTACGGGGAAACTCTCCTAACTTCATTACTCCTCAAAACAAACAACGTCGCTTTTCAAATACATTCAGCAACATTGTACCTTTACACAGCGTAAAAATTCTGTTGCTGCAATAATACGCGTGAATATAGACAAAGTATGAAGTCATGAAATAGAAAATAAATTTTGCTTTATTGATACTTATAAATTTAAGTTAAAATTTATATATATATATTTGTTTGTGCTCTATTTTTAATTTCTTTTTAACTTTTGAACTCATGAGTACAGTTCGCAATTTTCCTCGGCCATCTGTCGTATGTGCCATTTAAAATTAAATGTAAATTCCGCTACGACTGTGACACATAAATTTTAATAAATTCGTTCATTGTCTGTCTGTATCGTCACGTTGTCTTCTCTTAGTTTACCTTAAAGAGCGTGAACAATACTTCTAGTTAGAGAATACTGTAATGATTCTCTCATAATTCAATTATTCATTAATTGTCTGGTGTACATAAGATGAAGTCAGGAACCAAAAATAAAAAACCTGTAAATAATTTTGGTTATAAAATAATGATAATAGATTATTCTTGTACCGTATAATGAATATGACTTCAACTCGAAAACTTCTTAATTGTGTTGTTTGTAGGAAATCTCTGGAGACTTTTTTACTTATTTTTATACATATTCATTTATTAAATATAAATCTGTTGTAATACAAATATACTAGTTGGGTATTTATTTATACAAGAAAGATGGAGTATTGCTGAATAAAATTATACTATTTATTAAATCACAATATTGCTGCTTTATTTCATTACGAAAAAATTAATCTATTTACTATGATGTTACGTAGTAACGTCTCTCTCGGGTACGCTGTGACGTCATGATTTCTTGACACGCAGTAATTTAACACAAAACGATCACATTTTTTTATTATAATTCTTTCCACCTTTATGCTACAGGTTTCACACCCACACAGTACCGTTTCTCGTGTTTTGAAGAGTATGTGTACCAATTTTTGTTTCACGCATTTAAATCTATACAGAAATCAGCATAAATACATACATATATACAAATATTCATCATTTTTTATTATATAGATTCGATTTTAATATAATTTAATTTCTTCCGTCAATAAGTAGATTTATGAATGCTTGTTTTAATTTGAATCAATGTAATCAGTGAGCATTTGATCTGTTCGTGGGAAATCATATGAGGTAAATCATGACTTATGTCTTCCTTGTAGTGAGGACTATCTGAGTAAAATTTCGTATCCCGCATTCAAAACAATTGAAATGTAGACCTATCTTCACCAACATATTGGTGTTGTTCGACTAAAAGGCATCAATAGTTTCTGTAATATTGGCGTACAATCAAATGTTAACATAACATAGCATAAGAAGAAATAACCTGTAAGGATTGAATCACACAATCTTGGGGAATGTTTCGCATTGGCACAAAGCGAAACGTTTACTGCGACAAAGAAATTGTGGTACGCCTGTGATGTACGGGTTCAGCGTGATTGTCTCACATCACAGAGTTTCGAATCCCGGCGAGGGCATGGATGTTTGTGTGTGAGAGAGAAACTCTCGTCAAATCTGTTCCCGACAATTTCTTTATCTTCTACTGCTTTCAAAACACATTCTCTGAGGTCCATATTGAGTCGCTAATAACCAGAGCTGTTGATGCGACTGTAAATAAATCAATGTAAAAAAATTGTTGTAATAAATGACAATCATATCAACAAAACTTGCTGCACTATTTTAATCTTCAACGAACTATGATTCAATAATTCTAATGCCCAAAAACCACAATTAACAGACACACTAAGACTTTGCTTTAAGTTTTCTGATGCTAAAGTTAAGAATTTTTGAATGCACTTCGTCACTGTAAATGAACCTCTTCGAAAAATTTGCGTTCTCTGAATCAGGGTGTATTTGATGAGCCTTTAAATTTTACGAACTCAAGCAAATACCCTTTTTGCTTAATTAGTTGAGGTTGATAATGAGGACACGAATAAAAAATGATATTTTCCATATAATCTTGACTGTAAGGACAGGAATGGAAAATTATGAACAGAAATTTGTACGGTACTAATTATCAAGTAAGATTTTGATTGTTCATTATGAAATATTTAATTTAAACAGTATTAAATGAATTTATTTACAGGGAATTAAGACTTACATTAATAAATGTGAAATATGAATAATATAATGTATGAATTCGCATGGTTCTTGGTGCGTACTAAATCAGATTTGACATTGTTTAAATGAACTGATATGAAAATATCTTGTCCATAAAATGCTGTCCTTCGTTATTCGACCGTATTTACGAAATAGCTCTCGTAAATTTTAATCATGGTGACTTAGCGAGTTGCTGTCAGTTCCAGTTGCATTTATTGGGTGTGTGTGCTGCACTTACGAGTATATAAATGTCTCGAGCCGTCTCCCGATGAACATTAATCGTTGTTATCTGCTTTTTTCCTGACGTTATATTCTGGAATCGCGCGATCTTTTAATGACCAACTGCGTTTCTCCTAAATAATTATATTCGCCCTCTCTACCATTCCTGTCCTTACAGTCAAGATTATATGGAAAATATCATTTTTTATTCGTGTCCTCATTATCAACCTCAACTAATTAAGCAAAAAGGGTATTTGCTCGAGTTCGTAAAAATGTAAAGGCTCATGAAATAAACCCTGATTCATACGTTTGTGAATAAGTGCTTGGAAAGCACCAGAGAACGCAAATTTTTCGAAGAGGTTCATTTATAATGACGAAGCGCATTCAAAAATTCTTAACTTTGACATCAGAAAACTTAAAGAAAAGTATTAGTGTGTCTGTTAATTGTGGTTTTTGGGCATTAGAATTATTGAATCATAGTTCGTTGAAGATTAAAACAGTGCAGCAAGTTTTTTTGATATTATTGTCATTTATTACAACAATTTTTTTAAGTTGATTTATTTACAGTCGCATCAACAGCTCTGGTTATTAGCGACTCAATATGGACCTCAGAGAATGTGTTTTGAAAGTAGTAGAAGATAAAGAAATGGTCGGGAACCTACTGTGTCCAGTACTAATAACAAATGTTGATGAAAGTGATAATATAAAAATAATTATTAATGACAAAGAATTTCTGAAGTATAATTTGATTGTATCATTTTATTGAACAATTTCAGAGATCTAATTTCAAGATTCTGTTCAGAAACTTGAAATTAAGTAATATTCTTCAAATATTTGCAAGTAAATATAATCAACCTGATGAAGTAGTCAAGGCAGTGAAATGGAAGATGGAAAGCTGCATTTGCGTGAAACCATGACAGATTTATAAACATTTGGTGGGTGACTGGAAGTTAAAGCAAGAAGAGGAGTTGTGAGACAGATCAAATGATACAACATCACTGGAGATTGAATTAAGTTCATTAGAGGAATATAAAGAGTGAACTGATGGACTTCAAGTACAGGCGTGTAAAAAACAAACTTTTAGTTTTAAATAATAGCTATTTGTGGTAAATAGGGATAAGTCTTTCTTTTGATTTTTTAGATAATTTTTAGCATAACTTGCGAGATGCGGAAAACTTCTCTTTTTGTATCATATAATATTTCATTATTCTTGTTATTGTTTTCTGTAAAAGAAAATGCTTTGTTATGATGGGATGGAGAATCACACAATGCTGGTAACTGCAGTTGATTTTACTTTTATTGTCTTCATCTGTGGATTAAAAATACCTCTCTGGTTTTTTTGAATTAAGGTTCCCACATGCCGAGGCACGTCGGTCTGTTTTGAGAGGTGTATGTTCCGGGGTCGCAGACCTTGGGCATACGGCAAGAGTTGTCCGCTATTCCTATTGGAATAGTCGGCCAGCTGCCTCCTAAACTGGCCAAGGCATGGCGAGGGGTAAGCTGCGTCCCCACAGCAAACCCCTCTTCCGCTATCGGAAGGGCGTGGGACAAGTACCCAATGCCCGACCTACCCGATGCAGGTTTTTCTAAGGTTTTCCCTGCATTCCTTTAGGCGAATGCCGGGTAGGATCCTTAAACACAGCCCGGGGGCCCTAGTTAACCCTTGGCTACCTTCCTCTACCCTTCCGCATCCCCCCTTTCAAATCCCTTCCTATGCTATTAAAGGGGAGTTGCCCAAAGTGGATTACCCTCAAGTAGCCTGTTGCCCTAAAAAAAAAAAAAAACTCGGCCTGTTATGAGATGTGTATGTTCCGTGGTCACACACCTTGGGCATACGGTAAGAGTTGTTCTCAGTTCCCATTGGAACAGTCGGCCAGCTGCCTTCTAAACTGGTCGAGGTACGGAAAAGGTAATGCTGCGTCCCCACAGCAAACTCTTCTCCCGCTATCGGAAGGGCGTAGAACAAGTACCAAATGCCCGACCTACTTGATGCAAGTTTTTCTAGGGTTTTCCCTGTATTATTTTTAGGCGATTGCCTGGGTAGGATCCTTGAACTATAGCCCGGGGCCCTAGTTAACCCTTGGCTACCTTCCTCTATCCTTCCACATCTCCCCTTTCAAATCCCTTCCTATGATATTAAAGGGGCGTTGCCACCATGTCGATTACCCTCATGTAGCCTGTTACCCTAAAAAAAACTACAAAGGTTTATATATTTACGTAATCATAGCTACGAAGCATTATATTATTATGTAAATTTACGGAATTGATTCAGTTCTACCATATTTATAATATCATTCTATTATTAGCTTATGGTTGGTTAATATTGCATATTTGTTCTTGAAGATTCACACTTTACTTCTCGTTAAAATGTGCGTGAGGCCGCACTTGAAAGTTTAGTTGATACTGCTGAGTTGCGGGCAACCTTACGACTAAACTTACAAATTGCGTAAACGAAGAGCAGACCGCGAAGAAGAGTTCGCAAAACCTCTAACTCTGCTGTCATGTTGGTAATCCCCCCTCCCCCCCCCTTACAGTTCGGAAGCATTCAAGTGGCAGAAATGCGACGTCCAGCCACAAACACGAACATATGGCTAGCAAAAGAAGCTTAATACTGATCCACGAGAAGAATGTTTGCTATGTGGAGCTCAGAAGGGGACTGGTTTATTAACTACAATATCGTCGTGAAAGAGTCCACTCAGCAGGACCTAAATTCGAGAAAATGTTTTGATTATAACTTACATCGATAAAAATTATTTGTTTAAGTATTACATATCCCTGTTTTGGAAAAGAAAAGATAAATTGTTGGGAGTATTCATCAAAGATTGAAAACTTTCCCGGTGTAATTGTTCGACATAAAGTTCTCGGTTTATGACACGGGTAAAATATATTTAAACGCAACGTTTCGTCGACTGAAAGCTCCGTCGTCATCTTCATAATCACCTAGAAGATGACTACAGAGCTTTTAGTCGTCGAAACGTTACGTTTAAATATATTATGCCCGTGTGAAAACCGAGAACTTTATATCGAATACTGTATTCAAATATTATTCATAATTATTGACTTTATTCAACAAAAACGTTTTTTTTTTGTATAAGGACCGACTGTGTAAATACTTATTGACACGGAATTTAAAATAAATACGATAGAAAAGTGTTAGTGTCGAATAAATAGTTTAGTTAATACATTAGATTAGTAGTCATTCTCGATGTAGTTGAAGTCTTCATTAAATCCATAACGGTAAGTGAGGGCCACAATGCTAGTGAAGGGGAAGGTGGGATATGACAAAAAATAATTACATTGACGTCATAGGTCCTAGGTGAATGCTGGAATTCACCATGTCGGTTAAGGTGACGTTCATACCTCTCTGTATATAATGGTAAAGTGGTGATTAAATTGCACTGAAAACTTCTTTTTCGTTGTTTCTGAGATGAACAATGACACTCCCGATGCCAGTTAAGTATATTATTCAACCCCTTCAATATGGGATACACGAGCAGCTCTAGGGGTGGTTATGGATTAAGCTCGTATTTATAAACAATGCGTAAATGACCGATATTCTTATTATGTATAATAAATTAATTTAGAGTTATCTGTGATATATATTGTAATGATTAAACAAAATCTTTAATTAAAAGAAATTCTTAAACAAAAAAAAATAATTAAAATTTGAATGATATTTAGCCACACGTTGAAGACACCAAATATATAATAATGAATAGGGTCTAATTATCAAAGTTTGAAGCCTTTCCCGGTGTAGTTGTTCAATATATTGTTCTCGGAGTTCAACCGGGTTTTGCATAATTATATTATAACGCAACATTTCGACGATTAAAAGCTCTGTCGTCATCTTCTAGGCGAAGTGTTAATAATCTAGACTTCGACTAGAATATGACGACAGAGCTTTTAGTCGTCGAAACGTTGCGTTATAATATAATTATGCAAAACCCGGTTGAACTCCGAGAACAATATATTGAGGGTCTAATTATAATTCAATTGCCCCACGTTGATGAAGCCAATTATGTAATGATTAATAAGATGGTCTTAATTAATAGGAATAATTAACAAAATTATTATGTATTTAAAATTTATTGTTGATAATTACACATTGTATGCCCTGATTTACACGCCGAATTTCGTCAGTTTAACAAACAAATATCTCAATTTTATTTTGAATATAAATTTATAATTTTACACTTAATTACGTTGAATTTCTTATTATCTCAGGGTTACCACTGGGTTTGATAGGAAGAACAAATGCAATGAACTAAACTATTAACAATCCAAACTCATTGAAGTTAACGGGATACAATATTAAATACAAAAGTAAAAGAAAACGAATGAAAAGAAAACGCGAACGAAATCTTACGATACCCTTTAATTATCGTTTACAGTCATAAAAAATTGTTTTGTACTCACGACAGTGCTACTAGTACCAGTTCTTGCTTGAATTTAACACTCACTAAAACAGGCCATTCATTACTCACTGATTCTACACTTTAGAATTTGAATACACGTGGTCGTTGCCCTCGTGTCTCTGCTATCCGCGAATTTGGATCAGCCCAGTCGGTTGCCGGACGTAGATTTCCTTAAAGTCTCTCAATGCGACAATTAGTTCAATTTATGAAGCAAAACCTTTGCTTCCAAACTGCGATTTTATGAGTCACTCCGCCAAACTGCTTACTCGCGTTTTATATAAACTATCGCCGTTGGACCTCCTGGACAACACTATTCATGCTTTTAGGTTAGAAAACTTTACTGTGTTATTTCTTTATGTGGACCGTTCTGTCTCGTATCTCGGCGCAGCGTCTTTCCGCTAACTTTTCCGTTTAGTTTCTTGCCGCTGACTGCGTTCCTCTAGGCGCGCGGTCTCCAGTCTCCCATTGTTAACAAAGAAAGACCCGCTGCGATTGTTGTCTTTAAGCACCCGTTTCAACAACAATTAAATTATATTTAAAACAATTAAGAGCCTGTTTAATTGGTATTACAATATATATAGTGTGCGTCACATTTGTTGGCGCCCAGTTTAGTGTCTTTCTTCACAAGCACTACCCCCTCCCAATCATCTTCAGTTAATTGTGGAGTATTTGTTTACTGATCGCTTCCTCCCCTCCAACAATCTGCGTCTCATGCCTTCCCTGCTGTCGCGAGCTATAGTATCAATCTTGATACATCCTAGCGACAAGGGAGTGGACTGTATCTGGTAGTGGAATGGATGAAACAAAAATAATGCGAAAAATTATTAATAGAAATTGTCTAAAACACTGGGATGTTTCAAAATCGGAGCTCTTGGATTCGCAGATTTTGATTCAGACATTCAACATGCAGTTCAGTCCCCAACCATATGAGTTTCTCGGCATTGAGATGGGAGGTACGGATGTGAAGATTTTAGATTATGAAATTTGGACCATAATAATTTAGAGTCCATCTTTTTTGAGTCACTGTGATGAAGAGTAACTCTGCCAAAATCAGTTGGGTCAAGCTTTCAAACCTCCTATCGGTACGAGACGAGTTGAGAAGGGCCTAAAATCTTTTAAATGACCATGGAATTGTTATTGAATATGTTTACATTTTTTAATGTTGCGGGCGTAATTATGACTTCCTTAAACTACCGAGCGAATTTCTACCTCTCTTAATGGAACCTCAAATATTCTAGATTTCCTGATGCTAATGAAATATTTTTAGACTTCCTTAAAATTATTGGGATTATTTTGGATCTTTTATGCATGTTCTTCTTTTCAAAGTTAAGTGTATAATAGTTTCTATTTCATTGTTTGAAATTAACATAAATTATTTGCTTTGACTTATAAAAACACACAATTGATATCCATGGCTGAAAATAGGAATACGGAAATATGTACTTCTCTGAAACAAACTTATATCGATGTCTCCAGGTCCATCTCATAGTTTTTATTTTCTCTTGTTGACCCTCCCTAGTAAGAGAAAATGTAAAATATACACCGCATATATATTTTCAAAATTAACACAAGAAATTTATAAAAGGGAATCAAAACCTAGAACTTATTTTAACGGCCATATTGACAACCATAACTTTTTGATATAATTCAGATATGACTCTAATGAATAATCAGACTTAAATTATGTTTTTGAAACTATTGTAGTGGTCTCAGTATAAACACAATACAAAGTTAAATAATACGTTTGTAACTGTTTATTGCCCACTATAACTATAATCATTATATTGCGATTTGTAACCTAAGTGGGTTCATGATACAAATTAATAACATCCCGCTCCATTCAAACTGTGTTTTTGATATTATATTTAATTCTGTAAATCATTATTAATACTACCTTTAATTTTTTCATATTTCAGAAAATAGTAATATCAGTGTTTTAGAAATTTGAGTTGAAAATATTTTGATCTATTCTGAAAGGAATTTTGTTTGTGTACGTCGAGAAACGATGCCTCGTGGTAAGGAATGAATCTATGCTTTGTTCCATCCATTAATCACGTCATTAAGACAGGCGCATCGGTGTGTGAGGATCGGGCGCTGGGCGGTCAATGCCCTCGGGACTATTCATGGCCTGTCATCGACTTCTCACGCAATCCGCAGGGCGTAACTTTAACTGGAAACACCTTTCCCCTTTCAATTCAGCTCTGCTGAAAGGAAGAACGTCATTTATTTGACTTTCGCTGCGTTTAATTTAGCCGGAAATAATCGTCATATCGACCGTAAAGTTTGAACGGTTGCGGTCGTTGGGAATAGAAACTGGGGAACGAGCTCGGTGATTTTCAATCTCGATTGCCTACTGTTTGTATCTCCCAAAGTCCAAGGAAGAGGGTCGCCGGAGGAAAGCGAGCGAAATGTCGACGGCCATTGTGCAAAGGTCACAGGTGAGGAACGAGGCTTAGTAGCCCTCGCACGTGTCGGATCTCGCTATGGACTTGTCATCGTTTCAAATCCTCGGCTGCCCCGAGACACGCACTGTATATCGGAGATCGATGCCACACAACGGATCCAATATTACTTTCTATACTAGTCTTAACTGAAATGAAACACTGCTTATCATTTTTAATTTAAATGCGAAAATTGAAATACTACGTACTTGGAAAATAATTCCCACAATCATCGTATTTATTGTATGAAAATACAAAGAGATTTGAGTACTTCCATTTTCAATATAAATGTATTTTAGATTAGAAGTATGTAATGAATTAATAAATTGTTTATTTAATTATTGGCGGCGTAACTTTGAGGCCAGAGCATTGTCAGAGTCTGAGTGTGTGTATTTGGAGGTCCTGACGAGATAGTAAAGTCAGCAGTTACTCGGATATTCAGAGAGCATAGTGTGTTTTTGAAGGTTTTGACGAAACAGTCAAAGTATAGATCGTCAGTGAGCGCAAACTGAGCGTGACAATATGAACAAAAAGTGTTGGAAAGTGAGTAGACGAAAAAATGGTTATTCTCTGTTCTATGGCCTGCTAGTGAAATTAGTGTTGTATAAAATAAATCACGTGTGCACAAAACAAATCAACTCGAACTAAATGGTATGTAAAAAAAACCTTGCATCTGTAAACCTTTAAGTAAATATCGTTTACCGCCAGATTTCTATAACTTTACTAGATTTATATAACTTTTCAGATTTGTAATTGTAAGTTAAATTTTTTTTCCTGTCTTTATTGGAGGTCCGATAAGCGGCCCTGAAATTAATACTCCTCAAAAAGCTGAAAGGTAAAATCAACGAAGACCAAATTTTAAAAATAAATTATTTTGTTATATCTTTAAAATTTACTACTTCAACGTAAACTTCCTTCCATTTTCCCTTTTAATAAAAGTGTATACTACAATATATATATATATATATATATATATATATATATATTGTAGTAATTATAAGGGAATTAATAATTAAAAACATTTTCGACATGAACTTTTGACTAAAACTTTTGCATAGTGCTTTGATTTGCCATAACTCCTTATCCTTCCCTAAAATCCATACTTTTTATATTTTTGAATATTTGTATTGATTCTAATGTTTTTCATTTTAGGTTATGTGGTTGTATTTATAAAATATTTACACAGTCATTCTGTATTAAATGTTTTGATTTTAAATTGCGAAAGAACTATGTAGTATTTGTTTTGTATTAGGTTTAGAGTTTTTTTTTGATTATACAATCTTGTAGTAATTTTATTGCTAGTTTTTCCAGTATAGTTTTGTTTACAATCTTTACAATTGATTGTATAAATAACGTCTGTTTAATCGTTAACTGGAATTATGTATTTTACTTTTCTTATATAATTATTATTATTATCCGGTTTTATACCAAATTTAATAGCATTTGTTCAATTACTTTTTAAATGTTATTACTAATTTATTGTCAATTCATCCATATATCTAAAGAGAAATATTTAAATGAAGGATTTTGAAAACGATGTATTAGCTTAAATTATTAAATTATATTAGTTTAAATTAATCGTCTTTTTAATAAAAATTTTATGTTCTTGAAAAATAAATTGTAAAATTACTTGAATTAATTTGAATGCATGTAAGTGCCCATAATATAACATATTCTTTCCTTTAATACAATGTTATACGTTATAGTAATAAAGTTTTATGGCCATTCAGTCAGAAAGAAAAATTAGAAAGATAATAGAATTAATAAGAAACATTAATTTTAAAAAAGTCATGAAGGACGTTTTTTCATCTTCAGTTTATAAGAATTTCCATCAAGAGCATCTAAACAATTATTGATAAAATAAATAGTGGCAACTAACATTCAAAATATTAAAACGAAAACAAGTTAAATAAACTATATAACCTTCATATTCCTTGAGGTTCTTCAGAGTAGAAGTTTCTCGTTCCCTTCTGCAAACTCATTCTGTTGGTGATTTCTGATTCATTCGAAACTTATGGGTGTATGAATTTATGGAAATAATTTTTAAATTTTTTTTTGATACATCTATGAGGATATAAGTTGATTTCCTTGTTTACGTAATTTTATGTTATTGCTTTCTTTTGAAACAGTTGACGGTTAAAATTTAAGATTGTTTCCGAATATATTGTTTTTGTACCAATTAATTATTAATTTGTTATGGAAAAGAGTGCCCAAGGTTTCGAGAAAATTTATGGAATTTTTTTGTTAAAGTAATTGCTGCTACGATTTCATATTTATTTGTTTTAGTCGTGGAATGACTACAAGCTTCAGTGGGATCCTCGGGAGTATGGTGGTGTCGAAATGCTTCATGTGCCGTCGGATCATATATGGAGACCAGACATTGTGCTTTACAACAAGTGAGTATCTTCATTTGAGAATAATGTTCTTCAAACGCTTCATTGAGTTTTAGAAAAATAGGCTTCATATCCTGTTACATATCCGTAGTTTCAAGCTTTATGCCACTCATTCAGAGGCAAATGAAATTTTAATTAATACGTGTTAATGTTTACCTGTGTTTTTTGCGTAAAGTGTATGAGGGCAGTTTAAAACTGGATGTATTATTTGAAACAAAACGACAATCGAATGTAATGAACAATGAGTCTGTTGTTTTATATTTTTATGTGACATTCAATTACAGAAAGCTATTTATTATTCTATTTGAAAAAAAAGAACAATTATTTATTCCATCCGTTAAATATTCGTGGGGATCAATTTTTTAAAGGAAATTGTATTTATGATTAAAAGAAAAATCAGGAGAAAAAAATATGAATAATTTAGTACTATTATATATATATATATATATCTTTATAAATAGAGAAGATTGTTTTTTGTATGTTTGATTGTAAGTATGTTTGTCTGTTTCTTATACAAATCTACACTGCTGGAGAAAATATCACCAAATTTCGTGCACGTGTTATAAACTAACGGGAAGCAAACACTGTCGGGGTGGGGCTCGCCTACCACCCTCCACGAGCGGGGATATAAATAATCAAACATACTAAAACAGTCGATATTTGAGTCATGTTTAGAGCTCAAAGAGATTTATCGTGATAATATCCGATGTTATCTGAGTATAATTTCAACCCCTTACAGCATGGGAAAGGACCATCCTTAAGGGGGGGTGTAGACGGGCTTTACAAGAAAATAACGCGATTACAACCGAGGACATCGCTGAGTTTATTTGTGAAAAAAGTGCGGGTTTGGGCTGGAATTGGACGGGAGGGGTTGAGCAGATGTGGGCTGTGTTAGAAGATTTCAAACATGTTAACCGACCGGATTTTGAGTCAAATAAATATATTTTGGAAGAATGAGATTCATAAAATTTCTCTACATGTTCCCCGTGAATAATTTCAAACCCTTTTGGTCTTGGGAGGTGAGCGCCCTTAAGGGTTGTGGTGGAATGGCATTACATAAAAATAAGATAAAACAAACGATATTTGTGTCAAATCCACTGTTATGAGTTGCGTTGAGTTTAATTATGACATTAAATTGGCCATTCAAGACCCAGGTGCAGGGGTGGTTGGGGTGGAAATTTTTAAACATGCAATCGAGGTCGATATTGGCTTTTAATAATTGTTTTAGAATTAATTACATTGATAGTATTCCTACGGCTTTGTTTGAGTATAATTTCAACCCCTTCCGGTATCGCACTGGAGCACGCATAGGGGTGGGATGTGATGAATTGCAAGATGAAAAAAACGCGACGAGACCGAGATTCGAGTCAATTCTAAGGTTATGGATGTCGCTGGGTTCATTGTGACAAGCTGAGTAACGCGCGGGGGTGGGTGGGTGACTGGGTGGGGGTAGATATTTTCAAACAATGTAACCGGCCGATTTTTGCGTGGAATAAATACGTTTTGTTTAACCCACATTAGCGGGGTTGGAAATTTTCGATCATGTTCAAATGGCGATAAATTCGTCGAATTAAACTAATTCAGGCTCAATGAGTTCAACCCTCTTCTGAATAGGAGGTGAACGCATTTAGAGATAGAGGTCGAGTTGCGTTACTTAAAAATAACGCAAAAGCTACCTAGTTTGTGGTCAAATCAGGGGTTATGGATAAATGACATCTCGGGTAACGCCGGGCACCCAGATACTTATTAATAATCAATAATATAGATTCACGACGTAATCACTATAAGACAAAAAGTCACTATATAATTTAATAATAATAAATATATCAAGTATGTCTTATATAAATATTACCTCATAATGTTAACACTGTCAGATAATTTCAAGTATATTCATACTTAGTCAATGTTTTCATAGCAGGAAATTAAATTTAAAGTAATCTGTGGAAATTGATTACTAAATGAATTGAGTTTAAAAAAAATTTCTAAGATACATATTTATGAAGGGTGCTAATCTAAATTTAAGTAGCATAAGAACTGTTGTATATTTAAGTTTTTGCATGTTACGTTTATTTGGAGGATTTTCCTATTTAACAAGTATAAATGTCAAGATAAGTAGTAATTTACTACGCTAATATTATTTCAAATTGTTTGAATCGTATTATTTAAAATATAAAGATAAAAACTACGTTAAATCAACAATTAGACATACCCGAATATTCAACGTTGCAATATATAGAGAGGTATATTTTATATGCTGTATAAATTAACTTCGGTTTTTTAATAGCTCATTATCGTTAAATTAATTTGATTCGCCAGTAAAAAGATACGTTTCCCACTACATGACGCAAATATAACCTATAAAAATTCGCATGTTAATTTGTCATAATTTTTTAAACTGATTAACAAGTATAAATTTATCAATATGGTTGAGAATGGTAGAATTCTGAATATTGCGCTAAAGTTAAAATTACGGTGATTCATGCCTATCATAGTTGTCAGTCTCATTACGCAAGTTGCAGTTTTCTGTATCAGTTAATGTCATGTGACTTGCGGACCAGCGTGGCAGTTGAGGATTAACTACCCGCTGTTGCTTAGTAGCGTCAACACTAGGCTGGCTTTGACTTGGCGTAATTAGAGGACTGCTAACCGACAAATCCATTGGGAGACACGTGTGACCGTAGTTGCGTGAAACAGGATCTACCACCCTAAATCATACTGCCCGGGCCACACCTGCAACTGACACTGGAATTTGCAACTCACCTCCAATGCAACATTTTTACCCCCGCTCTACGAAAAGAAACCAATACCTACATATTCTCAGTTATGCGACACGTTCTCTGGTACACCAGATACTATTGTTGAAAACGCAATCTGTAGCTGTTTCAAATAAAAAAAAAATAATCCTATCGTTTTTCAAAATTCTATAATATTTGGAATGCATAAAATATTATCTGCTTAGAGAGAGAAGTTCTTCCCGGTGAATTTGTTCTAAATATGATTCTCGGCTTTCAGTTTTTTAAGTATAGTTTTCTAATTTCAATTTTCTTATACAGTTTCGCATTGAATTGTATTATTGTCTGGAGTTGCACGGGTATTTATATATTGTAATTTTATATTATATTGGTTATTTAGAATATGTTACAATTAACCTCTTCTAACCTTTTCCATACAATTGGAGACAACGTGTTACTTAACCGGTATCGGAAGTGACAAAAGTAATCTTTCCGTGACTCCAAAAACATGTCAAAGGGGCACATTTTCAATTTAACTGACAATGTGAAAACAATCCTACACAGCGAACCCAAAAAGAGCCATCTCTTTTTCAGATTAAATAATTAGCATATTCCCACCGCCCCACCCCCATATTGAAGGGGCTCAACTTGAACTTGAATTTAACCGGCATAATGAGTTTTATTGTTTATCGTAATAAAACCGAAAACCACTAATTAGATTCAAATTCCATTTTAGACCGCGTTTCTCCTTCACATCCTCACTTCTCTGCCGAGTAGATTTCATTTCTTTCAAAACCTCCAAGAAGGGAAGGTGGATACCTGGTTGCCTAAATCCCGACGGGCTGGGTCCTGCACCCAGGGCAGAACAGAGGAGAAATTGTGCCCGCTAAACCATTAACCCATCGAGTCAAACTCAAACGTGCGTCGGGCTGGGACGTGGTCAAGCCACAACCCAGCTGGATCCAAGACGTATCCCGAGATACCAAGTTGCCCGACAGACAACCTTGATTGACTGGGCGCATTGCTCCATTACCACTTACGTGACCAGGGTGACTCGGCAGGGTAGGGTTGCACTTGCCCGAATTCCTTGTTAACTTGTTGATAGCAACAGGCTTTTACTACCAGGAGAATTAAGGCCAAACGATAATTATGAGATGGAGACAAGTCTCCAACACCCGATACCTTAGTCGCTAAGGATGTGGTTGGTGCTGGGGTCACCAACGCCTTCCACACCCTCGACGGCTGGACGACCGCCTTGAGTCAGTCTCTAGTACCTGTTAACCGTACAGGATGGCAACTTCTCACAAGTCCTCCCTTCCACATTCACCTTCCCCACGTGTTGCAACCATGATGTGGCCTCTGTCTTCAGAGTGCTACTGTTAGTGGGATTCATCCCACAACCAAGAATATTCACGGTTTAAGAATTCTTTCGGAACCTCTCCCACACATGAAATTCTGAATGCACTAAAACCATTATCTACATTCGTGGAATTTGAAACAATGGAGTCAGTTTAATCTTAAAGTAGCCGGTGGGGCCTGTCAGGCCCCAAAGAAGTAAATTCCCCTTGCAGGTGCGGAATTTTATATTATTGCGGAATAAGAAAAGCCAAAATGTTAATTTTATATTACGTATTAACGTAAAATCTCTTGTTCGTGGACACAACTAACAGCGTTTTCTTAAGCAAATTTCTGGCACTTATAAGATGTCTGAATCTATTAATTAATCCCGAAGTTTAGCAATGAACATAACTTCTATCTTCCAAAATTGCAGATGGCACATAATTTAACATTTGTATCGAGACCACCTTTCGTCATGTTGTAAAATGTCGACATTTCTGGTTTCTTTTTCTTGCCTCAATCACTATGGTGTGTTGTTGATAAAATTATTTTTTGGGGGTATATAAGATTCCAAAGTTGTAGACTTCGTGAATACAAAAATACTTGTCTGTGGATCTCTTTCTTTCTTGGATAAAAAATCTGTTGGTATCTCCCTTTTATTTTTACGTAATCTTCCTACAAGCGTTAGACGAAGATCTTATAACAATCGTTGTGTAAGTGAAAAACTTGTGTAATATTTGTCCACTGTATATGTTATTTACGTGTCACTACAATTTCGTCAAGAAAATTGCTCACTTTGTACTGTCCTTCAGGCTGCTGTTCTATATACGTTAATTGTAGAAATTACGTGCATCAACGATTTTATAAATTTTATTCCATATTTGTTGAACTTCATGGGCACGTATTGCCTAAAACTACACCGCTCACGGACCGCGAGAAGTTGTTCACCAATTGTTACGTAATTAGTCTCTGTACACTTATTCACTAAATTTTCTAAAATAGCTGATGAGTGCTAATTTGTCTTTGCTGGAATTTTCTTTTCTAGATTCAACTTTATCGAAACGCAAGCATTAAAAGAATAAATATAAATCTTTGGCCGCTTATACTCATATAGAAAAAAGTCATTTCCTATATCATTTGTGGAGAAAAGGTCCGTATAATTCAAATGAGACGCCCGCAAAACACCCGACAAAATGAGAAAACCCCAAAATTCTCTTATTTAGATTACACTCACATTTTTGGCATCACGATCTCGTTCAAAATTTGGCAACACTTTAAAATTTATGTAATTATTCCTACATTCAACAACTGTCCGAATGATGTGCTCATCAAACAATAGCTCAAAAGTTTCCAAAGAGGTTCGTACATTTCTTGCGACTCCTTTGCATCCGAGTAAATGAGTAATTATATTTTCTTTGCGTCGTTTAGTAAGTCGGTTTGGTAAAATGGTAAATTTTGTAATTTTATCACGAATGAATAAATAATTACCCATAGATTGTAAAGTGTCGTCTTCTTCATCACTCATTTCCAACTGGGTAGTGTCGTTGCCTCTTACACTTTCGTGGTCGGTCCATCCGTTTCTCCAGAACTCAAATAAACGTCCATAGCTTCATCTTACAAGTTGTTCAAGTTCATCATAGGGGAGAGATTTTTTTGCTATTATAACCTTTTATTGCGGTGGTTTGAAATAAAATAAAATAGTCTGACCGCTGGCCAAGGAACTACGTTATGACATCCATAACCAACCATGAGCAACTCATGACAACGACACCTCAAGCGACTGTTATCCCACCGTTTGCCCACGACTCCCTTCATGCCGCGCACTATTGGAGAGTCCTCCGTAGAGTTCTATTGTTAGAGGGACTCCTCCATCAACTGAGAATAGAAAGAATTCGGTGCTGCTCTCGAACACATCTCCCACAGATGACTACTGGAAGCAACGACACTGTTATCTAGATTAGAAGCAGTACAGCCAGTTTTAATGGTAGACGCTGTGTTTTCTGCCCCTGGGCTTGATACATAAGATACTATCCCGGACGACAACTCACACGTATCCAGCCGGCTACCCAAACAGTTTGGTGAAGTATGTTTCCTTTGACAGTTCCGTCCTTTTATAGGTTGTACTTCCATAATTTATCTTCTTGTAATTTTCCTATACTATTATGCCGGTCAATACATTTATAAATCTTGACGATCGTAAGCTGTCATTTCTATCTCACATATATTTTTTTGTTTTTCTCATTTGATTTGATTTATTTAGTTAGTTAGACCTTCAATGAGGAACAGGATAAGTCATTACATAAAATTACAATATAATTATTAGAATCTACAATTAATAACAATTAGATGTAAACATGCATATGACTAAAACTGGGGAACACTAATTTCTCTGTCCGACATAATTAAAAGTACTATACAGTAATAATAATACAAATTCTTTAACTTTACTAAAGATAAATTATAATATGTACTCTATGCAAACAAATTACACACGCACTTAGTAGAAAATAATTACTTATATATTTAACTATCATGAATCATAAAATATAGAATTACACATCTCACGAGAATAAACACAAATCCTGACACACGCCCCCTAGGAAGAAGCAAAAAAACAAGCACAAGTAACTTCACGAAACTGAACGACGAGAAATCTGCCCTTTCATTGAAACTCCGTACATGAAGCAAAGAACATGATTTGCTTGATAATGATGAGTCTGATACATGATTGTAATTTGACACATCATGAGGAGCGTATAGTTTGGCCTATCTTTGGTACGATATTTTGAACTCGTACGGCCGCTTATCAGTTTAAAATTGTTTTTGACCGAGCTTTCAGAAGTATTCGGGAAAGCTTGTGTGTCAAAACAGCCTGGAACAGCTTCATGCAATTGTCGTTGACACTATTTAAGTTGGATGATATTCTATTGATGGTGCTATTCCTATTTGAATTTTTATTTTTATTGATTGAAATATGCCACTAAATCTCGACAGGCTAATATTTCACTATAGAGCAGACTACTGCCAGTTTGTAAACTTGTAGAAGGCATCTGCGCACTAATTAAAGACTTTGCTGAAATTTGAACGACGTAATGAATAATGAGAGGAGTCTCATTGGAAAGAAGATATCCTTGTCTTGGGGACTTCTAGGACCAGAATTACAATTTTAGTCGATCATATAATGGCTTATGTTATAACAGAATACGAATAGAATATTAGATATTATCATTTCAGGTATTTGAACGTAAATGAAGGAAAATTTATGATTAAATTGTAGCAATAGACGTAAAATATTAATTAACCCATAATATGTATACATATATATATATATATATATATATATATATATATTGTAATATTGAAAAAACATTTAAACAAATTTAATTTGATACACTCTTTAAAACCAAAAATGTAATATACAAATGGAATTATTTACTTATTTAACTTTGAAAAAAATTTATGCAATACAGACTTTTACATTATTTAAAGAAATATTCAAATCAAATATTAAAATTTTCAAATTATCAAACTCGATTAGCAATTTTTAATATTTACATAAAGGTTTGAAATGATAAAACTGAAATTTAATGAATATTATATATTAATAATTTATTAAAACATAAAATGTATTTAACACAAGTTTTACATACGTTTTGCCACAGGTATTCATTTAAAATGAGATTCTTATTTTTATTTCAGAAAAGTATAGCATTTAAAATGAAATATAAAAATAACAAAAACTTTTTGATTCAAATTTACAAAATATCACCGTAGTAATATCCCCAAAATATAAACACTAAATGAAATGAAATTTGACGGTATAACAATTATACAATGTTTACAAGATATTTTAACAAATTTAAAATAATGCACTTACATATTAATTTTTATTTATCTTTTATTTCACTTACACTGAATTTACAAAAACCCAAACTTCTTAAACAAATGAAAACTTTTAACTTTGATATAAACCATAATATTTCCAATACACTTTCACAACACACACAACTCAATTACCTTCAGATCACCAGACAAATAGAATGATGATTACTCAAGCACGGTGCCATCACATAGCCCAAGATGTATTTATTATGGGAACCGGTCAGTTTTAAATCTCCGCTGAATTATATTTCATTTATAGTTTATTAATGCTGTTCAAGTTTTTTACTGTCTACAACTTCTACTTTTTCCAAAACTTCCTTTCTCCTCGTCCGAATCCGTACAACCTTGTCTTCTTTCTTCTTCTTCTGCCAGTCGTCTGGCAGACTGATAACTCTACTGCAAATATTGAAAATATTTCAAAAGTTTGCTTTAACATTAGACCTACTGGTCCTATTCTAAACTCCCAATGGTGACCTCTCTGCTCGACATACGCCGAAAACGGTGTATTAATAACAACATTGGTGAATATTACAATATATATACAACCGTCAGTCACGGATAATCGATTGCGATGAAAAAATAATAAATTTAACAAATTTAAAATAATGCACTTACATATTAATTTTTATTTATCTTTTATTTCACTTACACTGAATTTACAAAAACCCAAACTTCTTAAACAAATGAAAACTTTTAACTTTGATATAAACCATAATATTTCAAATACACTTTCACAACACACACAACTCAATTACCTTCAGATCACCAGACAAATAGAATGATGATTACTCAAGCACGGTGCCATCACATAGCCCAAGATGTATTTATTATGGGAACCGGTCAGTTTTAAATCTCCGCTGAATTATATTTCATTTATAGTTTATTAATGCTGTTCAAGTTTTTTACTGTCTACAACTTCTACTTTTTCCAAAACTTCCTTTCTCCTCGTCCGAATCCGTACAACCTTGCCTTCTTTCTTCTTCTTCTGCCAGTCGTCTGGCAGACTGATAACTCTACTGCAAATATTGAAAATATTTCAAAAGTTTGCTTTAACATTAGACCTACTGGTCCTATTCTAAACTCCCAATGGTGACCTCTCTGCTCGACATACGCCGAAAACGGTGTATTAATAACAACATTGGTGAATATTACAATATATATACAACCGTCAGTCACGGATAATCGATTGCGATGAAAAAATAATAAGGAAATTGTTGACAAAAATCTTTCTATTTTATAAATATACACATGTAATATTGTTGAAAGAGTTTTTTGGGTTTCCAACCGGGTGGCGTAGTAGAAAGACGACGTTTCGTCAACAATTACCGTTGGCATCTTCCTGATGGAATGACAAGCCGCAGCAGCGGTGCAGCGGTGACATCTAACTGGAGGTCCAGCCTCCTCTTCAAGTTGTCGGAGTTCCTTCCTCGTGGAATCTGCTCCGCGATGACGAGATATTATTCCTATAACATACTAATATTCAGTCATTACTAAAATGTCATCATTTGGGTTAAAACATTCGTACATAACAATTTTTTGTAGCATTTACGGCTTTACGGCTACCTAATTGTTGGATTCACACTCTCATTCATTCATGCAACATTCATTCACACTTATACCGCTGCTGCTGTTGTTGTTCCTTCGCCTTCCGCTTCATCTTCCGGCCGACGCTCTCCGTTCTTTCTAATTTTCCGGAGCGGGGGGGGGGGGGGTTATATGAAAAATAAAAATAAATAAAGATTAAAATAAGTATATATATAAATAATACTCGTGAGAATCCGAGTATGAATATTATATCACATTATTATACAAGCTGTAAAGGGGCTCGTAGGTTACCTAATAAATTAATATTATAATAATAATAAGGCGATACCTACAGGAAGATCGACAAAGGTCGGTTCCTGTTTACCTTTCTTTCGGGGTCGTAGCAGCCTAGCGATGAGACCAGCTCATTGGTAGACTCATGGGCCCTCTCGTAAAACCTTACGGAATTTTCAAGGATCCGTGCCCATAGGTTGCTCATCCCTGCCAGGTCCCAGACTACGGCGTTGGAGGTCCGTGGCGGGAGGTGCAGCGCTCGCCGGAGGCACTTCCTCTCCAGAGTGAAGATCTTCTCCATGTTGGACTCCGCAGCGCAGGCCCATATTGGTGAGGCGTACTCCATGATCGGTCGGATGAGCGATATGTAGATGGAGAGCCCCACTCTCGGTGACAGCTTCGAACTAGAATTAAAATTTGGGTATAAGAGATTTAACCTAGCTGTTACCTTTTTTTGAATATCTTTAACGTGGTGTCTCCACGTTAGCCTTGCATCTAAGGTTACCCCCTTAGATACTTGGCTTTCGTGGTCCACGGGATGACTTCTCCAAAGAGCCGCAGGACAGGCTTGTCCGGTCGACGACGGGTGATCATCAGCGCCTGGCTCTTCGACGCGTTGATCTTCACCCTCCAGTAGGTGGCCCACTGTTGTATCTTCTGTGGGCTAGCGTTGAGCCGGTTTCCCACGACGTGATTCCTCCACGACGCCGTGATGATTGCAGTGTCGTCGGCGTACTGCGCGACGTCTTCTCCAGTTCCTGTCTGCGGTGAAAACATTGTACAGGACAGGTCCGAGGACACTGCCCTGCGGTACGCCGGCCAGGATGCTCCTTCTTGATGAAGCCTCGCCTACCCTTTTTGAGAAGGTTCGCATCTGCAGGTAGTGACCTATGATGCGCACGTAACAGCTGGGCACAGCGGACCGCGCCAATTTGTACATAAGTCCCGACTGCCAGACGGAATCGAAGGCTTTCGCGACATCAAGGAGCACCAAACCACAGTGCTGGCCCCTGTTCAAGGCAAGAGAGGCAATCTCGACGACCCTCATGACCTGCTGCGTCGTGCCGAGGCCTTTCCTGAAACCAAACTGAAAAGGGGGAATTAGATCGTCTAGGTCAACTTGGAGTCTTACCAGAAACAGCTTCGCGAAGACTTTCGAGAGCGTCGGCAGCAGGGAGATCGGCCGATAGTTGCTCGGCTCCCTTCGGTCCTTTCCCGACTTCGGTACTGCGCAGACGATGGCGTGCCTCCAGGCTTGAGGGAATCTCCGGTGACGTAGCAGGGCGTTGAATATCCTCCTGACGTACTCGATTGCCTGCTGCGGGTGGTTCCTCAGCAGGACGTTGGGGAGCCCGTCGTATCCCGGCGCTTTGTCGGCCGGCAGCTTGCGGAGGGTGCTACGTAGATCCTTGGTTACAATCTCGGGGATTTCCTCATTTTCCTCCTGTTCCCAGGAAAAGTAATTATTTAAGAATTCCTTATTGGCCACTAGCGGCGGTGTGGAGGGAGCGGCAGTACACCCTCCACCAATCAGACTATTCTGCGCCGAGTTTTGTTCTGTGGTAGTCCCAACTGGCCTCACTTTTTTTTCTTTTCTTTTTACGAGGGATACTGTGGAAATCTTCGAAAGACGAGGAGGAGGGTGCGCACTCCTCAACAGTCCCGAATTTTTACCGGCTAAAACCACAAACCCTTTGCTTCTGACATTTATCCACCCTGTAACTACTTGCGTATTACTTCAGGGTGGTGTCTTTTGCACTATGTTCTTTGATTATTTATGTAATATTAATCTCTCCTAAGTTTTTCCTTAGCGTCCATTATTTCCTTTGCGTAATTTTCTATACGTTTCCAACAGTCCTCCGATTTTAGAACAGTTTACCCAGGTTTTCTGGTCTTATTTTTCCTTGAGATAGGAATTTAATTTGTCTCGTTGTATACTCCATTCGTCGCAGTGGAATACTGTATGTTCCAGGTCGTCCTTCGGATTCTCGCAGTAATTGCATTTTTCGTCTTCGGTCTTTTTAAATCTATATAAATATGATTTGAAACAACCGTGTCCGGTTAGCACCTGGTTGAGGAGAAATGGTACTTCCCCGTGATTCCTATTGACCCATGGTGAAACATTAGGTATTAATCTGTGCGTCCATCTGCCTGTCTCTTCCGAGTCCCACAAGCGTTGCCAGCGCTCCATGAGTTTCGCTCTGGCCTCGACCTTTAGTTTCTCCCGAGCCGTCTTGGAATCTGCTTTCGTATCCTTTCTTTCGCGGTGTACTTCTTGCCGTTCCCTAACTAATAACTCGATCGGTGGTACGCTGGCTATGACTAGAACTGCACTTTTTGAGATTGTTTTATATGCCGATGTTATTCTGCGTGCAGCTTTTCTTTGGGCAGAGTCTAGCTTTTGTTTACATGATCTGTTCATTTTCATAGCGTCGGCCCAAACAGGAGATGCATATAGAATCTTTGAGTGGGTGACACTCTTCATTTCCTCTGGTCCCCTAATATTTGGCATGATGCGCGCTAGTGCTGCTACTGTTTTTGCTGTACTTTCGGCTGTTTGTGCCATGTGTGGCTTAAAGTTAAGATTTTTGTCTATTTGTACCCCGAGGTACCGGATGCTGTTCCTGCAGGGTATCTCTTTGTCTCCATATTTGAAGACGGGTTTCCTGTAGGACCTTTTGTCTGTTACTAGAGTTTCTGTCTTGTTCACCGCTATATCTAGCCCTTTTGCAGATAGTCATCTTTTAATCCTCAGCAGAGCGTCGATCACCCGTATTTCCAAAATTTCAGTTGATTCCGCTGAAGCCACTACAATTGCGTCGTCCGCGAACCCTACCGTTGTAACTGACTCTGGGAGACGTATGTTTAACAGGCCGTCGTACATGATGTTCCACAGCATGGGCCCTATTCTGGATCCTTGTGGTGCTCCGCAAGTCATGTTGTACTCCAGTTGTGTCGCTTTCTCTTTAAATCTGATTGTTCTACAATTGAGGTAGTCAATGATTAACGCAATCAGGTCTTCTGCCGTTCCCTTTTCCCTAAATGCTTCTAATATGTGTCTCCATTGAGCGCTGTTAAAAGCGTTTTTTATGTCTATTGCTATAACAGCACAATAGCCTACATTCCTTCTAATCCGTCTTTTGGGCTGTTTCAACAACCAGCTGTATGGCGACCGTTGTTGATCTTTTCTTTTTGAAGCCGTACTGTCGTTCGGAGATCTTATTTTCACTTTCGAGCCAGGGTTGGATCCTCTCCAGGATTAAGCCTTCAAGGACCTTCCCCATATTGTCCATGAGGCAAATTGGCCTGTAAGACGATGGACTAACCAGCGGCTTGTTTCCCTTCCTTAGGAGAATTAAGTTTTGCTTCTTCCACTCCTGCAGAAAAATTTTCTCTTTCAGGCAAAGATTGTACGCCTTGAGCAGAAGCTGTGGATACACCTCAATCGTCACTTTCAGTACCTCATTCGGGATACCATCGGGGCCCGGTGCTTTCTTTTTCATTCATGTTTTACCGATTTTTTGTAGCTCGTCTGCTGTGAACGGGGCGCTTTCTTCTGTCTCTCTGGCCTCAATGTGCGTGTCCTCTCTCCTAGGAAATAGCGGCTTTATTATTTCTAGGACCCAGGACTTATTATTTAAGCCCGGGATGGCCTGCTTTATTTTTAGTCTTTCCAGAGCAATCTTAAACGCTCTCCCCCTTGGATCTGAGTTGACTTCTTCTTTAAGATTTGTCCAGCACCGACTTTTGCTATTTCTAATAGCTGTTTTAGTGCCTCCTGTTGTAGTTTATACTCGTTTAAGAGTTCTTGCGACACTTGAGACCGTGTAAATCTGCGTCTGGCTTTCAGACACTTTTTCCGGGTTTCAGAAATTTCTTGTGTCCACCAGTATACTGATCTGTTTTTCATCCTTTCTGTGCGTTTTCTCCGCGGCATTGAGCGATCACAGGCCTTTTTTTATAATTTGGATTGTTTCTCTAATTGATTGTTCAGTGGAGCTATACTTTTTCGTCCAATTCATCTGGTCTAAGATCTTTTGTTCTTCCAAAATTCCCGTAGCTTACTCTCACTGAATTTATTGGTGTTCCAGCGAGTCTCTGACACTTGGCAGGTCTTTTCGCTAACTGGCTTCTCTCTCACTAGAAACTCTATGTATCTGTGGTCGCTCAGAGAAATGTCTTCGAGTACTTTCCATTCCTGAACCCGTCTAGCTACTGTGGCAGATGCCAGTGTCAAGTCAATGATGGAACTCGAGTTTTCCCTCTGAAAGTTTGCGGCGCCGCCTTGGTTGAGCACTATCATATCATTTCTGGCCATGAAGTCTGTAACCAGTGAGCCTCTTTTGTCTCCTTTTTTTGACTCCCATTCTGGAGACTTGGCGTTAAAATCCCCGCCTACGATTTTTTCCATTTGTGGGTTGGCAACACTGTCTTCTAGTTCTTCTAGTTCACTTTCAAAGTTGTCGAGGTTGTCGTTTGGGGAGTAATAACAACTACATAATGTGCTTTATTTCTATCCACACGAAACCCTTGCAGTCTTCCATGACCCTCTCGATTCCCAGACTGCTGTTATTTACTAGGATCGCCGCTTTGCCTGAGGTGTCCTGGTACCACTTGTCTGTTTTGGGCTTGCGATATGGTTCACTAATAAGCGCTATGTCCACGTCTCGTTCCTGCATAGTCTGCATCATCAGGTCTTGGGCCTGTTTACCCCTCCCCAAATTGATTTGCAGGATTTTTAACGCCATAGTAGCTGTCTGGAACGTTCTCTTTGGAATGCGACGCAAGGCTTGCTACCTGGAAAGTGATTGCAATCGGTTTCTCCAATCTTCTTGCAAGCTCCACACTCCGGGTCGTTCTCGCAACTTCTCGATTTGTGTCCGATTTGTCCGCATCTGAAGCAAGCGTCCCTCTTGTCGGTGTCCTTGCAGTGTTTTGCTATATGTCCATATCCGCTCATTTAAAACATCGTGTCACCTCTGTTCTTTTTCGGATGACGCACATCACCCAACCTATTTTAATTTTCTCTTTTTTAAGAGCACTGTCGTTGCACTCGTTGTTATGGTTACGATTGCGGTCATTGTGCCTGCATAAGCTGGTCGGAGCACACAATTTATTTCGGATTGAATTTCTATTGCTGTAGAAACAGCCTCCAACACCTCTGTTTCTGTTGCGAAATCCGGAATGTTCCTTATCATTAACGTCGTCTTTTTGGTCAGAGCAAAAATCTTTGCCTTGTTCTGTAGCGTGTCCTGGAACTGTTTCGCTTAATTCGAAAATGTAGTCTCCGGTCTTTGATTTTCTAATGGATTTGAAAATCCTCTCCGTCTTCCTTTGGATGGATCTTTCCCTCAATTCTTTGAGAATGTCTGTATAAGGAGTGTTTTCCTCTGCAAGTACTTTAATGGCGTTGCCCATCTTTCTGCGGCGCGGGGTGTTGACCAGTGGCTTCTCCTGTTGTATGCAATTGATATTCCTAGCTCTTTTATTATGTACTTTTTTCCAGGCGCCTTGTCTCATTTAGTGGTTGACATTCCTGCTACTCTTGGAATGGTTCTACTACGCCTTCCTGTCTTCCCGAAGTCGAAGTTTTTATGTTTTTAGGCATTTCTTGGCCTTTTGTAGATTTATTGCTGATTAATCTTTCCGTCTGCGCGAACTTGTCCGCCTTCTCCTTCTCTTGGTCTTGGAAGGAATTTTCTCTGATTGTAGACGACAGTTCGTCCACTATATCACATTGTTCCTGTAACATGTCAAATAGAGCCATCCCTTCTTTTAAGGCTGTCTTTACCGGCTTGTGGATATTTCTCGCCTCTGCGACTATGCCATGCGCCTTGTGAAGTCTGATGCCCAGTTCCGAAATAGTCCTTTTGGCCGCGGTCACAACGTCGGCCAATGTCTATAAGTTGTTTCGCCTTTCACAGTCTTTTTCCATGTTAACCGAATTTGAGCATTCTCCCATAGGTGAAACTGAATTGATTTTCTCGTGGCGTCCATTGACCTCCAGTACACAAGATGCCCCGATAGTAGACGCCATAGTTATATGTTTTTGTTTCTGAATTACGCAGGAACTACGTCAGGGTCCAGGTAGGAAGGTGACTGTGACGTCACGTCTAGCGGCCCGGCGGTTGTAGCCACGTGGTCACCAAAAATCTATTCTATCTTTCAAAAACCGTAGTTTCCACTTCAATTTTTCTCGAAATATCGCTTTACGCATGCACCATAGATACACCTTAAAAACATTTCTGTATTTAGAGCGATGCACCACGATTTAATCTCAAAAGATCGAAGCACGCTCTAAACACGTGCTCCCTCAGTGATACTTCAGTGGCCGCGTGGTCACCAAAAAAATAAATCACGTTTCTTTCCAAAACCGTAGTTTCCACTCGAAAAATAACTGTCTAGTATTTCTCTCCAACAATCACTCATAATTTTGTGTACTTACTGCGATGAACAACGATTTAATATCAAAACATCGGAGCACGCTCTAAACCCGTTCTTCCTTCGACGACAACCCCTCTGTATATCCCTGGTCTCACTAGAGGGACCCATGCGTGGCTAAGATGATAGCCGGTGTCTATTCAATCCGTTTTTTTTCTACTACACTACCCGGTTGAAAACCCAAGAACTCTTTCAACAACTAGTTCACCAGGAAAACCTGCTCAAGTTAATATACATTAAATTTATTTTAATAATATTAACCTTGCCATAAATAATTGCACTGCTAAGTGTTATTTACAAATTGCGTAGATGCTTTTTGTAAGGAAATAGATTACAACACGTTTACATTTTTAATCATGGATTTCAAATTTCGAAAAGTAACAACTGAACACAGAGACGCGCACTCGAACAACATGACGGCGATTAAAAGAAAATAGTGGATAACGTGATACGAATAATCAAGACTCCTGTATTCTCGTATAATCGTTGTAATAAATTAAACGAATTCAAGTCCAAAAACTTGAACAAAACTAATATAATAGGAATAGTATTAAAGTTTTGATGTGTGGAAATGTCATAATTTATTGTCAAGAAAGCAGTTAACAAATCACTCAAGTATACAGAGAACTTCTTCCACATTAGCAAATATCAAAATTTAAGGTTCTGGTAATGCGTACTCGTACAGCACATATATAGATATAGTGTCCAATCAATTCCATGGAGCTGAGCTGAGCATACATACAGAACTCCACCCCTGGCTAGACAAGAATTTAATCACATGATCATGACCACGAATTCAATAACTACACTGGCTGCATATTATCTCTGCTCACAGAACTCAATATAGTAACAAATCCCAGAGAAAACATTAAATTTTGTATTAGGCAATAACAAAACCGTACATTATCAAACAATTGCAGAACTGCAAAAAAATCTATTAATAATCTTGTCTCTCAGATTTAATGAAAAATTGTGGAAAAATTTAGATTAAAACATAACAAGCATAATATATTTAAATTCTTGAAGCACAGAAAAATGCACACTTAAATAAAGGAGTGTTTTTATCACACTCAGTGGTTAACACGACTGGAATGCAGCCATAAATTCAAATAATTTACTGTCATAAAAAGACTATAGGAGGAAGAGGTTTCTACTTTAATTTCGTTAGATTGTTTTTCATAAATAATAAATTAACATTTGAACAATTAATAAAATATATAAAAATAAAAAGTGATAATAAAACAATATTCATACACTTCTATTTATAGACATGACAGTTTTGTATATTTTAAAATCTTTTTCATCAGGACATTTAGGACCTTGTGACGAGATACAGAGCGGTTTTGTAGCTATCTTTTATGGGAAAACATATATACTTTAAAGCTATTAATTAGTAATCAGTATTGCAAATCGTGATATATACTTGACTGCGAATTTATCTAAAGCAATTTTTGTTGTTTTCCCGTTGTGTTGTTGACTGTCGTAACTTCACAGTTTCGAAAAATCTTAAGTGTTCAGTTTAATATACATATATATGCAAGGATAAAAGTGGTAAAGTGTTAACTGAAAAGAAGTACTGGAGAGATGGAAAGAATATTGTAAAGATATATTTACAAAGAGTAATGAGCTGGTAGAACCAATTTTATATTGCACTGTATACCCTGAAAACGACTTTAAAGAAGTTTTACAAGTTATTATGCAGAAGCAAACTTGGGAGACTACCAGTGTGGATTTAGGGCTAACCGCTCAACAACTGAGCATTTATTCACAATACGACAGATACATGAGAAGGCGTTTGAGTATAACATCAATCTACACAACCTATATACAGATTTTAAACAAGCTTTTGATAACATAATTAGAGAAGCTATGATAAACGACCTTGCGGCATTGGGCATCCCAGCAAAACTAATAAGGCTTGTCAATGCCACATTGAATGGATCCAAAGATAGTAAGAGTAATTAATGAATATGCGGAACACTATGCTATTAATAGTGGCGTAAGACAAGGTGATGCGCTATCAGCCATATTATTTGACCCAACCCTGGAAGCATCAATTCGAAAAATAGACACGTCCGGGCATATAGGTATTAAGACTCTTCAAATATGTGCCGACGCAGATGATGTAGCCATAATAAGTAGAAGAACAGTCTCGCTAAAGGAAACCACAACCTATACAATGATGCCAAAATAAGAGGATTAGAAATAAGTGGAAACAAGACAAAATAAATGGAAATTAATAGAACGCAAAACAAGATATTTGAGATTTTGAAAGTAAAGGAGTTTTCCTTTGAGCAAGTAAAAGAATTCACTTATCTGGGTTCACAAATAAACAATTTAAATATAATCTCAAACGAAATTAAAACCGGAATAGTAAATGGAAATAGATGCTATTATGCATATAAAAATTTAATGAGGTCAAAATTTTAAATAACAAGCGAAGCTCAAAATATATGAAACCATTATAAGACCGGTTGTGACTTACGGATGCGAGACATGGGCCATGACAAATACGGACGAAAAGATGTTAGGTGCTTTTGACCGACGGATCTTGAGAAGGATATACGGCTCTAAAAAGAATAATGATGGTAGCTACAGGATTCTAATGAACCATGAGCTGGACAATCTGATTAATCAAGCAAATATCTTAAGGTACGTGAAGAGTAGAAGAATTGCATGGTTTGGACATGTGATGAGGATGGGTGAGAACAGAACACCTAAGAAAATTATGTTGTGGAAACCGGAAGGACGAAGAATAAGAGGAAGACCTCGGTTACGGCGGATAGACGGATTTAAGGAGGATATGACGACGATGGGAGTACGAGGATGGAGACGACTGGCGAATGATAGGGGAGAATGGAATAATATTTTTGAGAAGGCCAAAACCCAACCAGGGTTGTTAAGTAAAATAGTTTTTCTACGAATAAAAAAAGTTTCTCCAAACAACATCTATTATTTATCTTCCGCTGCAACATTGATTTTTTGCTACAGTACCTTTCTGAGAAGAGACCTGCAGTATTAAATACAAATTAAAAGAAGCTATTCACTTTCGTAAGCTGTCTGAAAGAACCAAGTAAGCAGCTCTTCGACAAAAGCACACATAATTACATAATCGTAAAACTGTGACCCTATTGCAGATCAACCCCGTCTCTCCGATTTTCGCGTTTAGTGGCTAACATAAAAATATGTTATCGTCGGTCTGCATCGAGAATTCACATAAAACCCGAAACACTTTGGTACCTTTTAGACGAAAAAATAAGAAATAGGTGTGGGGTGGAATAAGTTTTTCGTGATAGTTATGTTTAATAACTCATTTGTTCTGGACTAATGTTTTCGTAAGTTCCTTATAACTTCTTATCCAAATATTTAATTAAGTCTAATCAGTAAAGTGACACATCATTGCCATTAAAATTTAAAATACGTTAAATAATAATTTAAAACAATAATGTCAACTATTATATTGTAAATAAATAAATAAATGGCCTAAATTTTGATAATAAAGATAATTTATATAAAGTTGTCAAAATTATACCTATTAACAAATTCATCAGAATCATATTGGTTAGTATTAACTACAAAATTAATAATAATAAATTATATTCATAACTTTACCTTTTCTGCTTAATAATCAACATAAATTGAAATATCTGTTTAATAATTATGGAATTATCATTACAAATGTCATTTAACAATATAAATTTTATTAATATTATAAAATATAAAATCAATATTCTACAATAACATAATGTAGTTTACAAAATTAATTGTTATTATTGTAATTCCTCTTATACAAGCCAATTAAAGATATTACTAAAACCCTCATTAATGAATATAAAAATAATTTGAAAGTAAACAGTCATAATTACTTAGTTTTTTTTCTAAATACATGTACCTCCATAATCACATATTTGATTGGGACAAAATAATAATTTTAGATGAGATATAATATATTTCCCCATATTGACGAGTGAGATGTTCACATCCGTTACACTCCAACACTTGTAAATATAAAATTTTGTATCAATAATTTAAACTAAATTTAAGATAGATTGTTAATTTAATATTTTAGACTTTTTCGTAATATAATATAGTAATAAAATTTAAAATCAATAGTATTATTAAGATATACATGCATAATTATATTGTTATAGGCCACATTTAATTGTTACCTAAGAGTTTAATTTCCGTTCGAACAGGGTAGGCAGAAAAACCTTGCCTCTAACTTTTTCTCTTGGAGTAGATTCAAAATTGTAAACATTAATTTACAAGTGTTAATTAAAACATTATTAATACATATGTTATTACGTTACAAAGTGTAGATAAAGATTGTCATCCTGATGAGGTGCTTAAAAAGGACGTATCGTCTTGTATTTTAACATATATTTTTGCAATAGACTTTATAACTGCCTTTCTGACCGAAGCTCATTTATTTATTTATAAATAATGTTATCTTGTTGTATATTATATCCTCATGAATATTAATTTATTTGACTTTTGTGATCGGCAGACCCATTTCAATTTCTAGTACTCTTCAAGAACCCTATTCTAATCACAGAAAATGTGATGTTAACACGTGTAAGAACTTCGCCCTTATCGCAAGTCATTCTGGTCGAACTAAAGCGTACGACATAACTTGGAGATGGCGTACATTAATTCATCTTTCAATATACGGTGTAAAGGGAAATATTTTCGAGTGTATGTGGAGCTTATTTTCTAATAGATATATTATGGTTAGGGCTATCAACACCCTCCCTAAAGAACTTGTATTAGGAAAGGATCACAGCTAAGTGCAGTGATTTTCATAGAAGCCATTATGAGCTGAAATCTACCATCCTACCTCCAACCAGACATCTTGTATATGCAGATAACATAATTTTGTTTAAAAGAGGTTACAATGTAGAAGATATAACGAAGCAAATGCAATATACATTGGATAAGATTACTTCATGGGCCGCCAAAATATGTTACAATTGTAGCTGTGACAAAATCAAGGTAATTATCTTCACCAGGGGAAATAAAATTTGACACTTACCGCTACTATTAGAAGGAAAAAATATACAGTTTCATCAGCACGTAAAAATACTTGGAATAATATGGGATAAGAAATTAAATTTCAAATAACACATAGAAGAACTATGCACTGATATATAAAGAAGAATTTATATACTCAAATGTATTGGCGAAAACAATTGGGGGGCAGACAGAAGAACCCTAAACCTAACACATAATGCTATTATAAGATCTAAAATCGAGTATAGTATCCAGGTTTATCAAGCAGCAAGCAAATCATTACTAAACAAAATAGCCACAATAGAAAACGTAGCCTTCTGAACTATTTCAGGTTGTTTGAGAACTACTAACATAGAAAAACTCCTATTCGAATCGGGTCAACCCAACCTCAGGTGCAGGATGAATCTTACAACTATACGATATGCTCTCAGGGCACAGGATTCCAGTTGTCCTTTCATCAGGAAAAACGCCTCCCCAAAATAACAGCATCATGTATCAATAGCAACCAACTACAGACCTTTTAGGGAATCCTTACATACCCTGATTAACCAACTACAGTTGAAGATGCCTACAATGGATAAACCTAAACCCCCCCAAAAAATATCTGAAATGTCAATGACAACAGTAGAAGAAACTGTAAAGATCAATAAAAAATTTGCTATACGAAAATCACCGAGTACTGGACAAAGAAAAGCCTGGACAAGAATAATTCATCAGTATATCAAAGAAATCAACGAAGTAAAATTCACTAAATAGCTAAACCGAAAAAAAAAATATATATTACTCTCCCGAATACGATCCGGGCATACCAAATTAACTCATAATTATATATTTTCCAGAACTGAGCCACCATTATGTTCATTTTTTTAGGATAACAGGCTACATGAGGGTAACCCACATGGTGGCAACTCCCCTCTAATAGCATACGAAGGGATTTGAAAGGAAGGATGCGGAAGAGTAGATGAAGGTAGCCAAGGGTTAACTAGGGCCCCGGGCTATGGTTTAAGGATACTACACGGAAATTCGTCTTAAAGTGATGCAGGGAAACCCCTAGAAAAACATACATCAGGTAGGTCGGGCATTTGGTATTTGTCCCACGCCCTTCCGATGGCAGGAGAGGGGTTACCTGTGGGGTCGCAGCTTTCCCTCCTCCGTGCCTTGACCAGTTTAGGAGGCAGCTGGCCGAATATTCCAATAGGAATAGCGGACAACTCTTACCGTTTGCCCAAGGTCTTCGACCCCGGAACATACACCTCTCAAAACAGGCCAAGGTGCCTCGGCATGTGGGAAACTTAGTTCAAAAAACCAGAGAGATGTGAAGGCATCCCCAAAGGTAGCCTCCGCCAGAGCTCTCTGGGAAGGTTCACCTGCGAGAGAATTCTCTTGCAGGCTTTCTTAGCATTATGTTCCTTTCTTTTTAGGGCAACAGGCTACATGAGGGTGATCCACATTGGGGAACTCCCCTTTAATAGCATAGGAAGGGATTTGAAAGGGGGGATGCGGAAGGGTAGAGGAAGGTAGCCAAGGATTACTAGGGCCCCCGGGCTATATTTTAAGTATCCTACCCGGCATTCGCCTAAAGAAATGCAGGGAAAAACCTTAGAAAAACCTGCATCGGGTAGGTCGGGCATTGGGTACTTGTCCCACGCCCTTCCGATAGCGGGAGAGGTGTTTGCTGTGGGGACGCAGCATTCCCTTCTCCGTGCCTCGACCAGTTTAGGAGGCAGCTAGCCGACTATTCCAATGGGAATAGCGAACAACTCTTAGCTGTGAGTACTACTCGAGAATGAGAAATAGCATCTTTGGCAACTTTCAACTATGGGACCTAGCGACATCAGATATGACGATCTTCAGGGTGCTGAAGTTCGTCAATGAAGCCAACTTAAGCAAACTAAGTTATAACAGAATTATAGATTGATTATCTTAACCTATGCTAACTAATGTAGGGGACGTTAATTACATTTAATTTAATGCGACATTAAACTTTTAAATAATTAAAAAAGAAACTTCGCAGGTAAAAGAAAAATCTAAATAATTTAAAAATTCTTCTGACCTTGGATTTTCCCTCAGTGATACGTGTTGGAAAAACCTGAAAGTCAAGTTTTTGTATTCCGCCTTATCTTAATTGGAAACAATATTGTATTTTCATTATATTTAAAAATTGTTATATAATGACAGCCTCTGAACGGACTAAAATAATATTTGTAAATAATATCATATTAGTTTCAAAAATATTGAAAAATAAACGTCTGTCTAAATCATAAAAAAAGTCTCGTTTGCGTTTTAATTGTTTCTACTGTTATATTTATTAACTTCATCTTTAATCATCTTGCTGATGTCACGAACAGCTTATTGATGTAATTGTTAGGAAATATTAAATCGTGATTTTTAATAATTACTTATTTAATTAACATATATTTTTTTATCAGAAACACTGAATATGATTGCAGAATAAATAAATTTCTAAGGGCGCTAGTATATATAATCTATTGAAGATGATAATCAAATACAATGCATGAAGTTCTTAATGTAATTATTTTACATAAATTTTGATAGTTGGATCGTCTTACGGTTATCTGAAAAGTCCTTATTTACACACGTCAGTGCGATAGGACAGTGTTATTAACAATCCGGCGAAGGTCCAACGGTGCTTGGCTCCACTCAGTCGAAGATTCTACATGGACCCCACGGTGACGCTCGCAGACATTAATCGGAGTCTTTAAAGAAAATCCCTTCAACAGAAAACCTGTGACTTAAAATTCGACTCTAACCCTAGCATTGCTACTACAATTGAACAATACAAAACATATCCTTATCAACCGTTCATTCTAACTTTTTTATGGCATTCAGTAATACATTACTACAATTTTTGTAATCCTATAATACAACTTAACTAATGCATTATTTTAAACACGAGATTCCTATTAATTACTCTATATTATTATATTTGTATTTAATAGTATAATTAATAACTTCCCTGAATTTCATTTAAACTGAAAGCACAAATGTGAGCTGTATCTGTATAGTAACTTGCGAACTCGCTGCTTCCTAAACGTGCAATATCCGTCAATATATATCACACTTAGAACAAAGTTTAACGTTTTATAACATTTTTATAAGTTCTAAATCAAATTAATTTTACTAAGTCTTATCTCTTATTAATGGAATAGAATAACATAAAGGTTCTTGATGCCAAAAAAATTAGAACTACATAATTACGGGAAACGTGTTCAAATTATTTTGAATATGTGAATGCTTCCTTTTTCAATTAATGTATTAAGGATGCTTTATATAGTTGATCGATTAATAAAGAGTTTTTGAATAATGGAATTATATATATATATATATATATTGTAATATACAAAATATAATAATTAACAAAGCTCAACATTGGAGAGCCAGATTAAGTAATATTCAAAATATAGAAAATAAATTATTAGTGAAGTTAACAAAATGTCCACACGTGGGAGACTAATTATATGGTATGCACAAATTAAATAAAACAAAGGAAGAAAGTTTAAAAGATTTTACGTTGAGATTAAACTAAATTTAACAAAAGATTATTTAATTTTCAATTTTGATTTAAGATGAATTCTGTACATTTTATGTTTTTAAATAAATGCCTCAGCTTTCATGAGAATATAAATTTCAGGTCCGCTTTTCACCAATGTTTACAAATAAAAAATTTTAATTTAATTTCCAATAACAAAATTTTATACAAAGAATCTAACAACAAAACAGGAGAGAAATATGACGATAAATTTATGTTTGTATAAAGATTTACAAAAGAAAGTTTTTACGTACCCTTTTATTTAAAGCTGTCTGGTACCTGCTTGTGCACTCGTGGTTATTTTAATTTTTATAGAACAATATTTTATTGACATGTCATAGCACTGATATAATACTTTCCACTCTTCGTCGTAACACTTATTATGGCAGCGATCACTGTTGACTGCTACGCACTTTAAATTACGTCATATCTCGTAGTTTGCAATAGATTTCTCCAATCACAAATTTAATAATTTGAATTATAATTGCCTTACTTGTGCAATGCTATAAACTTTTATTTCGGTACAACCAAATGTTAGTGTGTTGTACTCAAGAAGAACCAATCTGCTACACACTTTATAATGCTCTCGCTGTGACTATTACACTCGGCAGGCTCTCCAAACACTCTCCATCACTATACTCGACATGCCACAGAACCACTCTGCTCAAGGTCCCATCGCACTCGCCATGACTACGCTCGTCAGGCGCTCCAAACACACACTGAATGTTTTCCGCCAAATATTCTGTGTGTTAACTCTTTTCGACAATAATCTGTGGCAACCATTACAGACTCTGCATTATTACGCTAAACAATGCTGTTCTGTACAATATATATATATATATATATATATATATATATATATACACAAATTATACTACAATTTTTATAATGTTTTGCCTCACGTTCGATGTAAATTTATGGTAACACAATTATTCCTCTTTTATTATTAAATTTTGGGCGCCAATTTGAACTAAATACAAATAAATTACTTCAATATTAAAATGATTGGATGTTTTACTATGAACTCAAGATTTTACAATAGACAAACAAATCAATTTATTAACACACAATTTACATTTACACAATTAATCAAATGAATTTTTACAACAGTTAGTAATTAATGTTATACCATGAAATTTAATCTTAAATAAAACGAATACTGGTTAAACAACTTTTACAATGCAATAAAGAAAAACGCATACAATATCCAAATTTGAATTCTGAAATCTGACGATTATACCGTTACTTAAAAGTTTACAACTATGAATACTGTGAAATATTAACTTACAATTTCTGGTAATCCATGCAATTTGGATCACTCGAATACTAGCACTCACTTTATACAGGCCATAAAGATCACAAAGTTGTGCTCACACTTTACACTTCCACAGCCACCTCTCCACCGATGATCTCTTACGACGATTCACGACTAATTCCTCCAAACAATTTACCTATTTATTTCGGTCACCTAAGTCGGCCCAATGTCCACCGATGATCTCTCCTGACAACTAATGACTGATTTATTTCCACGACGAAACTCCTATTTATTTCGGCCACCTAACTTGGCCGAGGACCAACATCAACTATCTCTCCTGACGACTCTTGACTCATCTTTTTTACGACGCCTTATATCTCTTCATTCTGCGCACTTTACAACGAAGCAGTGTGTACTTCTCCCCACACCCTCGTCTAATTTTCCATCTGCCGCTGATAATACGAGTCCAAACTACGACTCAGGACAGCCTTTTGCACACAGCCCTACAAAGTTCGGATGCCCTCAGAGAGGGTTCGGGTTCACATTCGCTCCTCCCCACAGAGTTCGGGCGTACCTTTTCCCTTCTCCTCAGAGTTCGGGTGCACCGAGAGTTCGTGTGCAAATCTGCGCACCGCTTCACAGAGCCGGGTGTACACACATCTGACTCATCCTCTTTTAATTTGCCATCTGTCGCTCAAGTATTCCATCATTATCTCCTTGTGTACAACTCGTGTGCCTTCCGCCGTTTACAATGCGAGTCCAAATATTTGTTTATTATTCATGATTTCTTTTAATTACCACAATATATATATTGTAATGATTAAATAAAAGTCTTTAATTAAAAAAAATTAAAATTTCAATTATAGTTAGCCACACGTTGAAGACGCCAATTATGTATTAATTAAAAAGGTGATGAAATGAATTAAATTACCCCATATTGATGAAGCTATTTATGTAATAATTAATAAGGTGGTCTTAATTAATAGGAATAATTAACAAAATTATTATGTATTTAAAATTTATTGTTGATAATTACTCCTTATAATCCCTGCTTTGCACGCCGAATTCCGTCAATTTAACAAACAAATATTTTAAATTTTATTTTATTAATTTGTGGCGTTCTATGAAAATATAGCTTTATAATTTTACAATCAATTTCGTTGAATTTCTCATTATCTCAGGGTCACCACTGCGTTTGATAGGAAGAACAAATACAATGAACTAAAACATTAACATTCCAAACTTGTTGAAGTTAACAGAAATACAATATTAAATACAAAAGTAAAAGAAAATGAATGAAAAGAAAAACGCGAACGAAATCTGACTATATCCTTTAATTATCGTTTACAGCCATTAATAATTGTTTTGTACTCACAACAGTGCTTCCGGTACCAGTTTGGACTTTTGTAGCTTGAACACACACTAAACAGGCCATTATACACTGATTCTACTTATTAGATTTTGAGCACACGGTAGTTGTTCTGGATCTCTGCTATACTGGAACCTGGATCATCTCACCCTCAGCCAGTTGCCGGACGTAGATCTCCTCAAAGCGAAAATTTGTTCAGTTTGTGAATCAAAACTTCCAAACTGCGATTTTATAAGTCTCTCCGTCAAAACTGTTTACTTGCGTTTTATGTAAACTATTATATCTCCTTTTGACTTCCTTGATAGCCCTATTCATAATTCTGGATCCGCAGACTTTTACTGTTTCTAATAACTGCTATGTCCCAGTTCTCGACGCATACTTTTCCTTTCGCGTCTTGCCGCTGAGTTCCTTAGGCGCGCGGTCTCCAGTCTCACATTGTTAACAAAGAAAGACCCACTGCGATTGTTGTCTTTATATATCCGTTCCGCCAACAATTAAATTATATTAAAAACCATTAATAGCCTGTTTAATTGGTATTATAATATATATATATATATATATATAATCCACGTCCATCACGCGACCGTTCTCGTCTTTACTACACTGTAATGTCACACTGTTCATGAACCAATAGATGTCTGTGCAAACAGCAGAATCTTTTAATATTAATAATGTGTACAGTAATTATCAGACTCGAATTAGCTTTCCATAAAAAGTCTTTGAAAGCTCTTAAATACACGTATTTGAATTATTTGACGAGTTAAGTAAAAGTGAGCAGTAATCCTATATTTTTACGGCAGGCTTTCATGAACTGGACATTACTAAATGAAAATATTTACAAAAAT
Organism: Zhengitettix transpicula; assembly: GCA_037074705.1. Classification (NCBI taxonomy): domain Eukaryota; kingdom Metazoa; phylum Arthropoda; class Insecta; order Orthoptera; family Tetrigidae; genus Zhengitettix; species Zhengitettix transpicula. The sequence continues at coordinate 203,782,667 of CM073591.1, forward strand.
ATGTAAAAATACATATATTTAGCATTCATAGTTTCCTGAACTTTAACTAATCAAAGTGAAATGGAGTAGTGAGAACATTAGGTTTCAATTATTTTTATTTTGTCATTCTGTATATTTCCTGAAATATTGGAAACCATCGTTCAATCGTCATAGTCCTGAATGATAGAAACTTGACCGCTTCTGATTGGTTACATGTCTACGTAGACAGTGATACGAACTACTGTACATGTTATTTAACATATAGCTTTGGTAAACGATTGTGATGCAGAGAAACATATCCAATTCCAAAAAGAAAAACAATTTTCATGTGTTACATTTTTTTCCTGACTTTTTAAGAATAGAATATTATATTCGGGATCTTATCATGCAAAATAAAATTTTAAACGAGGCTAAATATAGGTGTTTAGAGAATTAATAGTAATAAATTTATCACTTATTTATAAAAATATTAATAATTTTTTATATATTATTGAATAGATGACTCACAATTTGTCAGCATTTAAAAAATTTCGAGACTTTAAACCTCGATATCTAAAAACTTAAGATTTACGATATAACTCCACACAGTTTTTAAAACTTTTTTCAAAGATTGAGTCGTTATTTTGATCACAAAAAGACGATGTTGGTACAGGCAAAGATAAGGTCCCTTTTACTTCGGGACGATCACAAAACGCTTCAGGTAGATTCAGGGTTGGTGAGGAACTTAAGGCTTCATAAACTTTTTATGTCAGTATCATTCACGTTATTTTGTGACATTTTTAGATCCGTTACTTGCTTTTAGTTTTACTTAACAGTTAAATTCTAAAATTGTTTTATTCCCTTGGCTTCAAAGAGAAACGTTTAAAGATACTTATTGCCAAATTATTGCTTGGAATGAAAGAAAATAATTCCATGGATATAAACCAATTATTTGGGTTCATGCCGGAGGAACAATAGGATCTCTTAATTTCATGGTTTAAGTATGGACGTCGAAACCTCCTTAGGCGCTTTAAGGAATGAGAAAACTTGGCAGTTACCTTTCGTGAAACTGTTGCATTGCTGATCCCGTGGACCACCCACCTTCAAAGGGTCTCGTCTGTTTCTCATGACGACACGTTGAAGAATTGATTCTGTATAGGTCCCTCACTGTGTGCACAATTTTCGAGCTTATCGACCCTGTTTGGTCGATTTTCCTTGACGAAGATATATCAATGGTCCGTGAAATTTTACGTTGCTGGAGAACGTCTCGTTCCCACGGGTAAATCCAGATATCCGTCGCTACGTGCTTATACCCAGACTTTAGTGATAAACTCCCGGAGAATGTGGCACCATGGCCAAGCGATTTCTCAACCCTCGACCCTCGCTGATATCTAATAAAATTAATATAAATTTATTTTAATCAATCACGAAGCAATCGCGCGACACTATACTGTTTCTAATAGTGTGACTTCTTCGTGTCCCATACTCTCCCCTACTTTTCTTTTTTGGTTTTTGTGTACTCAACTTATGTCAAGAAGCATCTGTATTAATTTAGCAGCTCTCAGAAAAAAATATTATATTAGCTTATGGGCAGTATTTTTGTACGCGGTTTCTAGTAAAACGAGTAACGCAGTGTGTACAGATGGTAAGCGTTCGCTGTCAATTCGCCTGTAAATTTCCGGTGTGGGACGACGCAACATTCCGCAGGTTTCTATTCAGGGAAAATGCCACCCTGGCCGCTGTTTACAACCGCTATCTGCCCAGAATCCGGGCTGCGGCGTCGTGTTTCTTTTTACAGCCTCTCGTTGTGGACATTCACTTTACTACAACTGGCTTTGCTCGCACAAGGATAAGCCGTGTGTAGTTCGGCCTCGCCGAGGTGTTTATTCTCGAAGAGGCTGAGTGGCGGATTCCAAGCTGCTGAGCGTGGGACGCAGTTCTATCACTCTGATCAAATCCTTTCAACTTTGCACTGAAGACTGTCTCAACTCTATGTAGAGCTGCGACAAATTCAAATTTTTAGTCTTTCTTTATTTAAAGTTTTCATATGAAAAGTTATATTTTACGAAATGACAATGCATTTGAACGTTGCTATCAAACCTAGAATACTAGGTGAATCTTAATCAGTAAGCATTTCCCAGGTGATCAGGCATAACTTGAATAAATTACAAATTGTTTACGATGTTCGCCGAGGATACAGTTCGTAGTCAACCACATGTATTAGGTTGTTATGAAAATGTCCGTGAGGGAAAACAGCTTCTTGAAAATTGCTGTGAACAGTTATGAATTCTTAAATGAAGACTGCTCATTAAAGGCCTATAAATATTTAATTCTCAGATTCGTCAGCATTATTTCTCGCGACATGAAATAAAAACATATACAGGACGTAGTAAACATATAATGATTATTTAATTAAATTTCCTTGCTTTAATTAATTAGAACAGCTAGTTTGTTGAGTGTTATCCGTTCACACCGAAGTCTCTTCTTGAAACTCACTGCAGCCGCTACCCAACTGAATTTCAATAAAACTCGACACACACCTTCCCAGAAAGCCGACAACAATTAAAATTTGAATTGTAATACGACGAAGTATCAAAGCTCTATTTTCGTGTCACAGTATACATATTAATAAGGACAGGAAAGAGAGATGGAGAGCCCATTACTTTTTCATCATTGTTTACAGTCGCTTTGACATAATAGTCATTAGCGACTGTACAATTGAATTAACTAGGTCAAATACATGGTTACAGCATAATTAAATTATGTTCAGTAGATTTGCGTATAAAAGGTTGTCCAATTTCTGGTGAGAGGTAAGTAAGTCGCCAGATTAGAAATTTGTTGCGAGGTTCAGCGTATGAAGAGCAGTGCTGAAGGATATGGTTCATCCTGAGCAGAGTTCTGCAGAGTGGTTTCGGGGTTTTCTCATGGTAGATTTCAATTTACTCATGTTTCCTACCATTCTCTTCATGTTCATATATTTTCCGCTTCCTTTGATGCCATCTATTACTTTGTGTCTTCTGCTTCGTTTCGATCTCTTACATTGAACTGGTAACGCTATTTTTATGACGCTGAGGGTGGGAGTGATGATTACCTACATAAGGGTGAAACTTGTCTTTGGCGGAGTATATTAAAATGTTTATGAGTACTGGAAGAAATTTAAAGAAGAATTAAGAATAAGAAAGAGTCCAGGGTTACACAGACAATCTACAAACTCGACCGCAGCCGGTCCGGCCGTACCATCCAGAAAAAGAGGTGTATTTTCGGTAATTCTCAATAGATTTTTAAAACATAAAAACGCGTTTGAAAGAGAAATTAAGTCTCTAAAACGTTTCTTTGTTGATGAACAAGTGTACTTCCAACTATTTCACATAGACCTATCAGCAGTAGAAATATATCAAATTGCATTCTCTTCGAAAAAGACGTAAAATGCCGTAAATTTGACGAACGATTTGTACCACTTAGTTCGACCGAACTTCGTAAACCATTTGTTTAAGAATTTTATGCTCTACAATTTATTACTGAACATTATTTTCATTAGAATGCTTCATGCTTTTGCTATTAGCGAAAAACTTAAAAGAAATTCAGTATTTCGTGTTTTTTAGGCTACAGAACGTTTTCTCGAGACCTTCGAATTAGAAAACTTGGTTTCTCACTAATTGCCACAACATATACAAGCTGGAAAAAAAATACCCGTCCTTTTGCGCGATAAGATGTATATAGTTACTAGGCTAAATTTATTATTTAAAGTTTCGTTGACTCTGGTTGATCCATGCGTTCGTTCAGGTATATAATATGTCGTCTATCCATTTGATGTCCAATTTGTCTTGCTATCTAACCGCGTTTCTCAGTTATACACCACTTTGTTTTTGTTTTTAGAGTAACAGGCTACATGAGGGTAATCCACATAGTGGCAATTCCCCTTTATAGCATAGGAAGGGATTTGAAAGGCTGGGATGCGGAAGGTTAGAGGAAGGTAGCCAAGGGTTAACTAGGGTCCCCGGGCCATATTTTAAGGATCCTACCCGGCAATTCGCCTAAAAGTGATGCGGGACAAACGCTAGAAGACCTTCATCAGGTAGGTCGGGCATTGGGTACTTGTCCCACGGGGTTTGCTGTGGGGTCGCAGCTTTGTCCTCGTCGCGCCTTGACTGGTTTAGGAGGCAGCTGCCCGACTATTCCAATAGGAATAGCGGACAACTCTTACCATATGCCCAAGGTCTGCGACCCCGGAACATACACCTCTCAAGACAGGCCGAGGTGCCTCGGCATGTGGGAACCTTAATTCAAAAACCAGAGAGATGTGAAGGCATCCCCAAAGGTAGCCTCCGCCAGAGCTCTCTGGCAAGGTTCACCTGCGAGAGAGTCCTCTCGCAGGCTTCCTTCAAACTAACTCTTTGGCTCGACAGCCCATGAGGGGTCTTGGCCTACCGAGACGGCTGGCAGACTGTCTGTCATCTTACATGACACATTCCGGATTTAGGAGTGACACCTGATCAGAGTGTCGATTCTCCCACAGCCTTAACCACAGTTTTCTTGACCAGGACGACCACGAACATCCATGCCCATGCCGGGATTCGAACCTGGGACCTCTGTGATGCGAGACAATGACGCTGGCGACTACACAACAGCAAGCCGGCCAGGCTTCCTTCTATCCCTTTATTATTATTATTTTTTAGGTAACAGGCTACATGAGAGTAATGGCAACTCCCCTTTAATAACATAGGAAGGGATTTGAAGTAACACTACTATGTCTTTAAAGATTTTATTTGGTTTTGTGTATAACAGAGATGCATGTGAAATACTTCTGAGGTAGTCGTTAAAATTTGTATTACGAGACTAAGTCAAGCGAATAACAAATTAAGTGCTTCAGTGTGGTATTGGCTCTCAAGCAAAAACCCGGCTTATTGATTTCAGAGGGGATCAAAACAGTACCTGGGCAGAAACTAAGCGTGAGGAAATTAGTTATTAACAGACGGATGGAACAAGTTACTCCAGCATTCTCGAGAAAATTTTTCCAGCGAGGAAAGGGTATAGGGAAAATAAATTTTTAATTTGTCATTACCTCCAAAGATATATCAATACATTGGACGTAAAATTATTTTATCAACGCTAATTATTTTTATTACATTGACATTTTATAGTAATGCGATATTTATTCTTTCGAGTAGTTCCATTTAAAAATTAAATTACATCTCTCTGTAAGATTTATTGTTTGGAAAAATGTGACTGGATTACATTAATTAAAAACCTTATATTTATCACCCGTCAGATGTAATGCGCTCCTCGAGTTGAAAAAGCTTGTTTTGAAAGATTAACTGCACATTGCAAATTAGTCTCAATGTTTTTTTTAAAAAAAATTAAAACTGTCTGTGAAATATAAATTACAGTTGAATTAAAATGCATAATTGAACAAATATTATCGTTGAAAAATGAGGCATGTTAGTATTTTGTCTGCAATATAAAATAAATGACATAGTTTTTATTTTTAAACAAGATGCGGAAGGGTAGAGGAATGGTAACAGGCTACATGATGGAAACTCCCCTTTAATAGCACAGGAAGGGATTTGAAAGAGGTAATGTGGAAGGGAAGAGGAAGGTAGCCAAGGGTTAACTAGGGTCCCCGGGCTATATTTTAAGGATCCTACCCGGCATTCGCCTAAAGAAATGCAGGGAAAACCCTAGAAAGACCTTCATCAGGTAGGTCGGGCATTGGGTACTTGTCCCACGCCCTTCCGATAGCGGGAGAGGAGTTTACTGTGGGGACGCAGAATTCCCTTCCCCGTGGCTCGTACTGTTTAGGAGGCAGCTGGCCGACTATTCCAATGGGAATAGCGGACAACTCTTACCGTATGCCCAAGGTCTGTGACCCCGGAACATATACCTCACAGAACAGGCGGAGGTGCGTCGGCTCGTGGGAACCTTAGTTCAAAAACGGAGAGGAAAAGGCATCCCCAAAGGTAGCCCTTCGTATCTCTCCTACAAGGTTCTGCCCGCGAGAGAATCCTCTCGCTGAAGCTTTTTTTTTTAGGGCAACAGGCTACATGAGGGTAATCCACTTTGGGCCACTCCCCTTTTTATAGCATAGGAAGGGATTTCAAAGGGGGGGATGTGGAAGGGTAGAGGAAGGTAGCCAAGGGTTAACAAGGGATGCCCTATCGCTGTAGTTTTAAAAATCCTACCCGGAAATTCGTCTGATAGAGATGAAGGGAAACCCCTAGATAACCTGTATCAAGTTGTTCGGACTCTTGGTACTTGCTCTATGCTCTTCCGATGTTGAAGTGGGGTTTACTGTCGTGACGCAACATACCCTTCTCCGTGCCTTGACCAGTTTAGGAGGTAGCTGGCCGAATGTTCCAATATGAACAGCGAATAGCTCTTATCGCATGCTAAAGGTCTGCGCCTGGAACAGACAATTCTCAAAACAGGCCGAAGTGCCTCGGCTTTTGATATTACCACAGAAATAAAATTTCTATCCTTATTAGTTATAGTTAGTGTTACTACACTCAAAATGAATATTGGCATTCAGTAGATGCTATCAGTTATGTCAAATTTGCTACACTATTATTCTCTTTCAATATTTTACGCATATGGAAGTTTTATTTTTCTGAAATTTCAAGTCCGCGGTTTTTCTTCGGTATTTATTATATTTATTGAAATGTTTAACTTGAAGCTTAATATAATAAATTGGAAGCCAAGCAGATAAATGAAATAACGAATTAAAAAATCTAAAGTAAAAGATTCCCTACGTATAACTAAATAATCTGCAATTAACATGAAAATGTGGCAGGTCGTTACAAAGAATTGGGTTTTTATTCTCATTTTACAAATATTTTTCCTGTAACAGACTAGAAATCAGTTGCAGAAAATATATTGGAAACATCCAATTGTAGTTGTGTTTGCCACAACAGTCTGGCTTTATTTAAACAGGAATTCCAAAAGTTTTGACATTTATTTTCGTAGCTGTTATTAAATATTACATTTCCGCTTTAGTATCCGAATATAAACCATTTTAATTAACCACACTATTCCGTATCATTTCGGCAGTTGATTTTGCAATCTAATCGAGTATTGGGAAAGTATTCATTAATGAAGGGGATTTGTTCTCGTCGCCGGAATTAAATGCAACTCAGATGCTGTAGATGAACATTATTCGTTTTCGCACTGTTAGATATATAAGCCCATTTTGTCACTTTAACTTTAATTAAGACATTTGCGCTAGTTGTCCCCCTATTCTTATTTTGAACCCCAAGTGTGCGCGCTGATAAAATTGCTCAAACCGCAGTGATTTGTCCATTATAACAGTTTTAATTCAATGTAATATTTTACTATGAAGTTATAGTAGTTTTCAAGAAATGATTTGTTTATATCTTGGGTAATAGTAAAATTTTACCGCTTTCTATGAATAATAGGAAAAATATCCATAAAATAATAAGAAATAAAAATCAACTAATTCTTTGTATCGACTTATCACATTCTCATGTTAATTCCAGATTATTTAGTTATATATAATGAATCTTTAAGTTAATATAATTTAATTCGTCATTTGATTTATCTTTTTGGTTTACAATTTATTATTGTACTTGAATTAATTAGTCAAACATTAAAATAAATAAATACCTAAGAAAGTCCGCGGCTTTGGAATGTCGGAAAAGTAAAATTTCCTTGTATGTAAAAAACATTGACAAGTTAATGGTATTTTCATCAAGCAATTTTAATTTCTAACGAGCCATACCATTACTTACATGAATTGTATGTATTACACAATTAAATAATTTATGTATTTAATTGTAGCACCGATTAAATGATAATTAATGTATACACGGAAATAAATTTAACTATTTATTTACAATTACTTATTTACACAAAATTAGATTAGTTGCCGCTAACCGTAGAAACAATCGCACCGCTTACCTCCTAAGGTTCATCAATGATCCTGTTTTTCCCATCTGTTCCGCCGGCAGATTGCATTAGCTGTTGTCCTTTGTTCAGCTTGGCTGAGCAACAACTTTCCTGTCCTACTACGACTAATCCAAGGAATCTCGTCAAGTCCACCATTTCTGTACAAGAATTTCTAATTCTCCTTGGGTCCAAGCAATCTCGTGTTTTTACACGTTAAATTATATTGTAGTCATCTTTAGTTTCGCCCCGAAACTTTCACCTCAAAAACCCGTTACCCATTGCGCAATTTTTATAATTGTATCGGTCCCTGTCTACTCATACAATTCTGGGATTAAATCCACGCCGAGTGGCGCCTTTGAGAAACACGCTTCAGCTTGTCCAGTTGTGAACCCTTATCCCAAATCTTTAATAAACTTGAATGTGGAATTTCTAAACAATTGAGCTACATAATATTATTGATGTTCAGAAACCCGTTTTAACTTATTTTTTCTCTACGCTTGCTTCTCTATTTTCTTAATATATTAGTTAAAATTGATATTGATAAACGCTCAAACCCAGTTAGCTTATGTCAATACCTTCATTTTGTTTTACATATATTTCCCTTTTGATACGTAAGAAGGGACATTCCTTTCTTCATTAGGTAATTAAATTGTATCTGGTATCTCTCTGATACTATGGCAGACTTAACATGCACATATGCAATTTTTTCTTTATAAATGTTCCAGCACGTAGACTATGAGGTTTTACATAACGGCAACGCTTCCATTGCGTGGAAGTCCACAGACCTTTGTTTTGGTCGATTCTCCCTCGCGTAAGAATAATACAATGAGCAACGTGTTCTCTTTACATTTTACTAATTACTTTGAATGCTAACATCTAAATGAGTGGCATTTGTTCACAAAGAGTAAAACTACATGATGAGTGTCACAGAATTCTCTTCTCATATTATTTAATTGATTATTTTGAAAGAATAAATTAATGTGAAATTGTATAAAGTGCGATTAATGCACGAAATGATGATACTAAATTCGAATATAAATGTTTATAAGTAGCCCTATTTAAGGAGAAATGCTAATACGTAACCCAAAATGATTATAATGAAGAAGCAGGTCAAATGCGTCATAAATATATTAGATATATTAAATTAATTCCGAGTTAAGAAACTAATTTAATTAGAACTAAAATCCATGTTAAAATTTAATAAAAAGTTTCATATGTATTCTGTACTTAGTGAGTGTTTTCCAATAATCTTATTATTATTAAAAATATCACGAATAACACTCAGGTAACTGTTACCAAATCTGATGAAGGAGCCGCAACTACAGCTTTGAACCTGACTCATTATTATGATAAAGTTAGTCACAACATTTCAAAATTATGTATAATCTTTTTAAAGAGGATCTAAATGAATAAAGTAATTTTAGTGTCAAAAACTTCATTACTAGGTTAACAATTCAAATAATACATTTTTTACACCTATTCGTATCATTAGATGTAGTTCTCTCCGTTAATTATTTAACAAATGAATTAAATAAACATTGTTTCTAAAAGAGGCTGGAAAAATATATTTTTTAAATTAACAAAGCTTCCTTTATATTAATTCCTTATCTTAATTAATTTAATTTGGAATTCTACTTATTTATCATTTTACAATTTTATTATCATCAAATTAGTGGTTCTCCTATGGGAAATCCTTTCTCTCCTCGTTTCGCTGAAATGGGAGATTTGGAATCCTTAAGTTTCTTCTTATTAAATTTGAAACCATTAAGCTATTTCAGATATTTAAATGATATATTTTACACCTTCGAGAAAATTTACGGGTATAATTTGCCCAATATTTTCAGTAATTATCATCCAAAAAAAATTTAACTTTTGAAACTGAGAATGATCACTAACCTAATTTTCTGAACCTTATGGTCATAGTTTGAAACAATACGATAATTATAAATTGGTATAAAAATTCACGTATTCAGAATGAGTTTCTAATTACATGTCTAACCTTCCCTTTTCCCATAAAAAAGTTACGGTTTAATACCAAGTTGGTAAGGAATTCAAGTTATCTCATTAGTGGTATGTTACAGATAACCGTGACCAAAATTTTATACATCAAACTTTGATTCATTAAAATTAATTACGAAACTAACAGGTTAAAAAGTCCAATGATAAATTAATTTTTATAGTTCTACCTGTTTTGAAAACATTCAATATAGATTTATTGACTTGTTTGATTATTCGTATTATTTTAAAATCTTCCAATAGTTAACATTCAGTCAAAAATACTAAAGATAAAATTAAAATTTTAAATAAACGTAATGTTAATCGTAAAATTAATTCTTTATATTGCAATGAGTGTAATATAGGACAAACGAAACACTCTTTAAAATTCGAATCGATAAACATAAAAGAGTTTGAAATATAACGATCAAAATTATTCAGTCGTGTCAAAACATATTTATTTAAATATTTTTTTATTGCAAAAACGGAAAAATTCTAGATGAAAAATGTAATTATTTAAGATTGATGAGCGAAATGGCTTAAATCGGATCCAACAATGCGGCTATTCATGTAAAAATTAATACTAATAATTTAAATAGAATTTATGATTCCACGACATTGTAAATTATTCTTATCATTTAATGTAAATATTGGTTTTCTATTGATGATTTAAAATATGACCAATGCGCCCTACAAAATTGTGTGTATAACAGTCATTTCGGCTGCAATGTGTGGATAAAGAGCACACATTTAGAAATTATCACCGAAAAATTTTAATATAAATTCAGTTTTCAAGAAATAAATTGTTAGTAATGTTCATTAAATATTCACATAATTGTATTATAAATATCATGTATATAAAATATTTATACAAAATATATTTCCCTACTCAATTTTTTGATATTCAGATTTGTAAAAAAATTATATTCACCTGAAGAGGTTCCAAAAAGTAATTATACGTCATTCTAATTTATTTAATTTGTTCCCATTTTTATTTTATTTAAATATATTTTTGACGTATTTGACCGGTTTATTAATTTAAAATTCAATGAAGTTAAGTAATTATAAATATTATAACAATATTAGTTTATGTAAACCCACTATATAGGACGAATTTCTGGTACCATTATTATTTAAAGTAGATTAAAGGCGATAAAACAATCAACATGGCATTTTAAAATCTTTTCTACAAGTTACGGAAGCATGAAAATTAGAAAATCCAGAAATAAAAAATATAAGTAATAAAAATGAATGTTCAACAATTTAAAGAATCAGGAACAATCAATTTAGAAAATAAATGAAAAAATTTACGATTTAATTGAAAATAATTAATAAGAAAGCCAATTCAGACAAAAAAAAAGGGATAATGTAAATACTACACAACGTTTCTTGGATCCTCTGGGAGCCTAGAGCGACACAACTGCACTCGTCAGTTGACAAAACTCAAAATCTTTTGCTCAAGGCTCTTCTTCGCAACTGAGGAAATGGAAAAGGATCCCAGAAACCTTGTGTGGTATTTATATTATCACTTTCTTGTCTGAATTGGCTTTCTTATTAATTTGGAAAATAGTTATAGCAATTCCAAGTTAAAACGATACTTCCGGTAAAAACGAAAAATTTTATAGCGTTAATGAGCAAATTTAAATAGAAATCCTTTTGGTATATAAAATGTCATGGAGGTTATTGTACACAATATAACCAAAACTACCACCTTAGCTCTCGCAGTCCCCCCTCCACCAATACCGTGGTAATTCATTTATTTTTACTGTGAAAATTTTACTGCTAGCTCATTTCTACATAAATAAAGATAACAAGCTGGCACCCAGTACTTAAAAAAACTTTCCTGCTTATTTGTATCGTGGGTGAAACTGTAATAAATGTTATGTTACTGATGTGATTGAGGGTGGTCTGAAGATATGCCTAAAGTCGTCCGAATATCCTCACCGTGAATATAACGAATTCCTCCACCGCACTATCCCATACAGTCAGGATTTGATTAGAAACTTTTGGTTTCAGTGCCGACGGCAATTTCGAAGTGACTTTGGCTACGAAGGCGACCCTAAACTACACGGGGCGTGTTGAGTGGAAGCCGCCGGCCATCTACAAGTCGTCGTGCGAAATCGACGTCGAGTACTTCCCCTTCGACGAGCAGACTTGTGTCATGAAGTTCGGGTCTTGGACTTATGACGGTTTCCAGGTTCGTGAAAAAATTTCAATATTTATATGCTACAAAAACGAAATGAAACATTGTTTTTCAAGAAGATAAAGTGAAATAATATGACTATCGAATTTAATTCACAAATATTATTTTCATTTCTTTCTTTAAATATAAGTGACAATAAAGGAAATTAACTTAATTCCAATGCATTAAAAATATATTCCGTCTAAGGAAGCTCTAATTATTAAGAAACCACAGTTCAAAATTATAAGACACAAAATTCATCTTCATTCGGATAAAAAACAAATAAATGTATACGATTCAAAGCATTCCTCTAAGAGAAGTTAGTGTTACGATGCTGTTGAACTCATAATTTAAATTTGCATACCCTTCTTCTGACGTTTGTGAGGATTTAAGACACTTTCTGACATATGTGAACATTATTTATGTTTCAAAATTGGAGCTTTTTTGAGAATCAGCTCTATACTGTGCGAAACTTATCGATATACGTGCAACCAGAAGTATTCTGAGGTTATAAACCAATAAACTCCTCGTAGAGGTGCATGATCAAAGATAGAAGATGTTCCCGGCGTATTTGCTGTATAAAGAATTCTCGGGTTTCACTCGGATTGCGGTCGTCGAATCGTCGCTGTTTAATTCCTGTTGGCACACAAGTGAAACCCGAGAACTCTTTATACATTACAAACCCCTGTTTGTAAAAAGTTGACACTGAATAAATCACGAGAATTTATCAAAATTATTTAGTGTATTATTATTATTATTATTACTTTCATTACTACACTTGAAAATATCACTATATTTTTAAATCTCTATGAGATAAAAATCGTGGTGTTGAATAAAAGATAAATAAAGAGTTTGATCGATGTGGGCGGTGTTTGATTCAAATTGCTGGCTTCTGCTTGCATGAAAGAATACTTTGTAACGTCCAGTGTTTATAGTTGACTCCTTTTTCATAATTTTTCTACAGAGGGATGAGTCTTATATTCAGTTTTCACTGAAGATTCTGTCTGTTTCCATTCCATGCTACGGAGTTTTGATTCTGGTTCGAAATTATGGATACATTCTTCGTTTCCAATGATCATTCGTCTGATAAACATTTCACCTTGGTTCTGACTGATTGTTACACGTATACCCTTCATTGAGGTGTTTGTGGAACCATCGCGCACGGACTTGATGAACTTTCAGAATGTTGTTCATAAATATGATTAATATGTTTATGGATCGTCAATAGTCGTTTAACGGTTATTCACAAGCATAACTTGCTAAATGTTGTCAGGACTGTATGCGGCTGGATGTAACTGAGCTTTCATCATCCTAAACGTTCGTTAATATTTTAAATTCTTTGGTAATTTTTTTTACGTCTGATTATAAATTAATACTAAGAAATATAGCCATATACAGGCTAAATAAGTGATAATATAAATCCCACACACCGTTTCTGGGATCTTTGGTTTCTCAAAAGCTTTTGAGTTTTGTCAACTGACGAGCAGTTTAGTTTGAGTCGTCGACGGTACATGGTCAAAGAAATACACGTGCCTGCAACCAGACCTCTGTCGTCGTCGACCAGTGTACGCAGATAACTCTACTTCAGATATATAACACAGTCATGCGGATGAGATTTTCGTCACTAAAATTAGTGATATTCGATTCTAGTCAGTTTCCTACTTTTACATTAGAATTGTTGTTACGTTACGTGAGGCCGAAACAAGAAACACTACGGCGATGCAAAACCCCATTGAGCTCAAGGATTCCTCCTGGTTCAAATACGGTTTTTTGTTTACAATAAACAATGAGGTTGGATTTTGGGTTACAGATTTATGCACTTTTTGCACAGTTTATGAGCAATTAATCCCTTTTCACACGGAGCTACTCAAAAGATACTGATTGGTGGCTGAAAATCAAAAACCAGTCCGTGAAGAGTCCCACCATTTAATTATCAAAACCCATAATAATTGGAAAATCTATTATTCTTTAAAATAATATAACTTTTATAAAATTTCAGTCTTGTTTATGACAATTACGAATGAAGAACAAGTGAGTAAAAAAATTTTCATCTGAAATTTGGAGGTCTTTGGCAACAACGAATAATCGATAGTTAAAAAATTCTTTCAATATTGAATGAATGTATTTTAGTTCTTCAGTATTGATATTGTAGCTCTGGCTCAATCATTCTCCAAAGCCCACTATGATTGGTGTTCCGCTTCTGAGTCGTTGATCACTTCAGAGTTCACACGTGTTGAGTTAGTAACTCTTTAATAATTTCACTTAAAAAACAGTTACATTTACTTTGAGTAGCTGTCTTGCGCACAGGGTCTTATATATATATATATATATATATATATATATATATATATATATATTGTAATGAATAGCGAATAATTAAAAGAATTCAATGGTTGGCCACACGTTAATGACGTAATGAATTGAATATTAACAAAATTTAAGCAATTTATTAATAGATGAATTTTATTTTATTAAATTTAAAAAAATTAGAAGAATGCTAAATGATCTACCAAATATTAACTTAACAAAACAATTAGTTTATTCAAAGTAAAATTACAAAATTTCTTGACGTGATGTAGTATCTATCCACATTTGTGTTCTTGCAATTTTACATATTTTATCAACTCTCCTCTCAGGGTCGTTTATTTGGGTCTTATAAAGAAAGAACCAATCCTTTCACATTTAAATTATCAATCAAATTTTTTTACGTCATTAGAGTTAAACAATAAAATAAACGTGAAACCGAAATCTGACGATTTGATCGTTATTTAACGTTTACAAAACTCTTATTAAATATTTTTCTACTTACAGTCTCTTTGCTGGTACCAGGCATTCGTTTTGGGCTCTTATGCACTATACACTTTTCACATATAACAGGCCATAATTTCACAGAATTTAAATTTATTTCAAAACACTGTCCAAAACTTTGGTATCTATCCACTGGACCGATTACTCCGTACAGCTCCTGTGGTCCTCGGCATTAAGTCTCTCTCTCACCAGTGAATATGGTATTTCTCGTTCTAACTATTGGTAAGCCAGATTGTTATCGACTCCTTCTCGATGAAATTTGCAACGAAGAGCCTGCGAGGGCTGTTCTCTCGCAGGCAGAACCTTTTAGGAGAGACGGAAGTGGCTACCTATAGAGATGACTTTTCTTCTCTCCGTTTTTGAACTAAGGTTCCCACAAGCCGAGGCACCTCGGCCTGTTTTGAGAGGTGTATGTTCCGGGGTCGCAGACCTTGGGCATACGGTAAGAGTTGTCCGCTATTCCCATTGGAATAGTCGGCCAGCTGCCTCCTAAACTGGTCGAGGCACGGAGAAGGGAATGCTGCGTTCCCACAGCAAACTCCTCTCCCGCTATAGGAAGGGCGTGGGACAAGTACCCAATGCTCGACCTACCTGATGCAGGTTTTTCTTGGGATTTCCCTGCATTTCTTTAGGCGAATGCCGGGTAGGATCCTTAAACCATAGCCCGGGGGCTTAGTTAACTCTTGGTTACCTTCCTCTACCCTTCCGCATATATATATATATATATTAAATTTTCTTTTCGCGATTCTCGCTGCCATCGTGAAGTAGTTTACTGATACATTGGCTACCTGACGACGGCGATGATAATCACGAAAACGTTTTGTTGTGACAACACTTGCTTGATAAACAGAGAATCATTTACTAATTCTATTCAATGAGAAACATTGTTGCGGATAACGATTTTTAAGATTGTTATTCACAGTTGATCAATGCCTATTTCATTTTTTCTACGAATGTATTACACGTTTTTACTTATTTGCTAACCATTCATTCTTGAAGGGGAGAATTGCTATGAGACTAAATCTTTTGCAGTTTGTTGACATGCGTAAGGACCTGAGGTCTAATGGTGCGTGTATTAGCTTGCATTAGCCTCGCCCAACCTCCCCAATTACGTCTACACGGGTAATTACACGCGCCCAAGCATCCTGCCGACGCTCGTTGCTTATTTATGGCCACGGGCGTTATTGCTGCTTCCCAGCGGCTTGGTTTGCTCCAGCCATTTTTTAAGTCATGTTTGTTTCCCCACAATTATAACTTATCTATAATTTACAACTTTAAATGTTTTTGTTAATAATAACTCAACTTCGCTTGTGAGCCCTCCGGCAACGTATTTCATCTTTTCTGTTTTTTAACTTTATAATAACTGACACCAAGTTTAAGCATCCAACTATGGTCCGTGATATTGATATTATCTTTTATTTGTTAGCTGTAGCTGTAAATATTATGAGGAACATCTTAAAAAAATTGTTTCACTATTCGTTTCCACCATTTTGTGACTATAAACGGCGATAAAGTAATACGATCAAACATTTTTCTGTGTGTATTATTGTGACTGCGCTGACGTACATAATTCGACGCATTAACAATGTTGTTAATTTTCTTGAGGTCGTCACTAAACAACCACGACATTTTAGCACAATTATGCGCATACAAATTTTGTATTCTTCCTGAAAATATTAAATTAGTTTCTTCAAAAATTGCATTTAAAGTATCTCACACATGTTCTTGATTTAAACGTTAGTTGGATTGTGATTTATACATTTGAACATTTTTAAACTTGAAAAAAGTTAATATAATATCGACAATTTGCATGTGCGTTCTTTAAACATATACTCGCATAAGGAATTTCTTGCTACATATAATAATAAATATATGATATATAATAACTCGAAAATTAATAAATAACATGGTCATAATTCAGAAAATTATTCACCAGCAATTAATACAATAAAAATATCACCACGTTTCGTCCTTACGTTGGGATTTCATCATATGTATATAATTGCTTTAAAAAAAAGATTTGTGAGACATTAATTATTAATTTAGGAACAAAAACTTCTTCAATTAAGTGAAATGAATTAAATGAAATATTATGGATACAATGTCAAAATCAAAATGGAAGATCTTCCATTCACTTTGTTTACTGTAATATTAAGAGAAGTCAGGTAATAATGATATTACCACGAAAATAGTCTTAGCATGTTTACGAATTTTAGACACATCCATTGGAACAAATTTTTCTTCGTCTACACCAGGATGCTTCGTTTCCTGATCCGAATTTATTGTATGAAATTTCAATACGTTGCAGTTCTTAAATGCCGTTTATATGAAATACTCAAAACAGTCCATAATGACGCAGTGTGTTAATGAAACTTATCATCCTGATTTTCCCTTCCTCCGGTACCACTAATTCAGACTTTAGAGCCAAGAATTTCTTTTTGATTTCTCTGTTTAATTCTTAGAAGTTATGTATAATTTCTGTTAACGTTAGTACCAGAAGAGATAATTAACAAATATTTCTTAATGTAAAATTTTCTTCGTACAAAAAAAATCGCAGATCAAATATTATTTTTAAACTCAGGGTTTTTTGGGGGGTTTAAATTTGATCGTTTCTGAATAATATACATCGGTTTTCAAGAGAAGTGTCTGATTCAATTATCACCTTAATCCTGAGAGCGTAAGGAAGAAATAGCAACGCAGAAATACGGAAGAGATTTTTTTTATCAAGATTTTTTTTGGCACATTATATTTATATTGCTTGTAGGTGGCATTCCTTATAATGTCTTCCCATTACTCTTAACTTAAGTTATTACTAGACCTTGCTTTACCAGACCTTATTGTAAAAATATTTTAATGATCATACTATTATGAGGATAATTATTTATGTTATGTGCAGGTGTTCCGGGCGTAAATAAGAACTACGAAACTCAATATATTTTGATTCATATATTATTTTATTATAAATAATTATCAGTCAATGTATCGCGAACATAGTCTATCGATGACAACACTTTGTTTAGGTTGACGCGACCAAAAATTATTAATAAAAATGCCATTTTGTCAATGATACTGTTTGCGCCATAACAATAAATCAGTCAAGCGTGATGTAAGGAAATTCTTTGTTTCCCACACTACGATAGTTGAATCCTTCTTCCAACTCTGATAGTTTAAATAATTTTTAACCTATTATTTTTTTCTGTTTGTTTCATTAATTTGTTCTCTAATTTGTTTAGGTGACTTCCAATTGATAAAGATAGTATAAGATAAAATTGATATTTCTCCTTTCCTTGTTGGTCCTTTTAAGTGTTGGTATTAGAGACGCACCACGTTTAATCAAGTATCACTCGTAACACTTTCTTTTGAAACATTTGAATGACTTCAATATTTCTGTTAATCGCATTACCCCCCAAAGATGGATACCGCAAGCCCATATGGATTTTATTATCACTTTATTATTTTAATGGTTTATTTGTTGATGTTAATTGCGATTGGTTGTCGATCTGTATAGTTCCAAAATATTCCCGATTATTATATATGTTTCCAGCATCTCAAACTACGATCTGGGTGAAGCCCGAGATATTTGGAGATGATTGATCGAGATCGTTATTTTCTTTTATAGACTGGCAGGTTATTATTCCTTCTGAAAGTGATCGTCGTGTGCATATTTTTAACCACGTCTGCATTTTATTGGAGTTACTTTGTAGGTTCCTTGAAGAGCTAAACAGCTGCAGTGGCTGGTATAGTGGTTGGAAGATCGGTTGTGTATAGCAGGAACAGCATAACCCCCAGAATAGTTTCCCGGTGGTCTCAATCGAATTTTGGTTATCCAACATTGGAACAAGAAAATTTTAAAATTCAGCGCCAAATACAAGGACAAGATCTCAAAACATCCAAAAGAAATTGCAACCACGCTTTTCAGTTCCAAGACGACTAAAAAGGTTCAAACATGCAGATCTCTCAAACCACTTCTTCTAAACGCAGTTATCTACGCATTTGTCGTATTTAAAACTACATACAAATACTTCACAGGTTGTGTTTCTGGTAATGAAAATAACTTTTTTTTCAATATTAGGAAAAATACCTTAAGTTGAACTTTTTTTTGTAACGAAGGTAGGTGAAAAATATATAAAAAGATACCGGTATCAGTCCGCACTACACGGTAGTCTGTGTTTCTTACCCACTAAGAAACACCTCCATTTCCATCAATGACCAATTATTGCTTTCTACGGAACTGTAGTTAAGTATTACTTCGTAGGAAGCGGTCTTAGCTGTGGTTTTTCCTCCTATTATGGACTATTCTCCTTTTCAACTTTGCGTAGCTCCTTTATAACCATAGTGGCGTGTTTGCTGATGGCCTCTTCCACTTGTCTGCATCACAGAAACCAGATTGGCAGGTGTTTTTTCAATCTTTACTTCGTCTCTAAAAGTACTTTTTAGATTTTCAGGATGAGGGCATTTGAAAAAAGCTTGTTCAAGCACATGGGACTGTCCACTATCTTGAACCTATAGAGATATTTACGCAAACATTTCATGAGTTGAGTTAGATAATAATCTAACTCTCCATTTTTTCTTCTTGTCAATGTTGGGATGTCAGGAATGAGGCGGTGCGTCCATCGTCCCTTTGAGAACTTTATTCACTGACGTTTGCCACTCTGTTATTGATTCCATTCCTGTGTTTTCTATTCCTTCTGATTTCTTGCGGCATTCCTCAACTAATAAGTTGGGCGTGTTAGTGAGTAATTAGGTGGGTCTTTGCTGTAAAAAAGTTATAAAAATGACACTTAAAGTGGCTGACCAGTTCTCTTTTTGATCTAAACAAGAACCAGTTGTAAAACAAATCAGAAATTATTCATTTTTTCTGTTTTAATTCTGCTATACGTAGTACGCGTGGTCAGAATCGTACTGATTAATTTATTCATACCAAGATATACTTAAAATATAAATTTACAATAGGTACTGTAAAATATGCATCCCTGAACTGTTTGTTATTTCCCTTGATCGTTATCACTTTCTCATAACTCACTTCCTGAATCATTTTATTGCCTTGAATAGATGAATTTGTTAACAATGATATCAAAGTACACTGCCGTTGCTCTAATGGGATAATATGAAGCATTTTAACAGCATTAGTTGCCTTAACTGTTTTTATTGGTACTATACTATAAATAAGGAACAGGTATATTGTTCGAAATTGGTCATTTCCCTGTTTAAACAAGTGAAAAGTCATGACCTACAATACTACTTTCAAATTCAGAAACTTTCACACATTTGGCTGCTGAAAAAATTCGAACAATTTGTATAAAGTGGCTGGCAACTTTAGCCCTTTCAAAGTAACGGGCTTCGTGAAGAATGGATCTAAATTCCCTTTGAACTGAAGAAACATATCATGAGAGCACATTATAGTCATATTAAAAAATAGCAAGAGAGTCGTCTCTTGACAACGAAGAGAACTTAACATATCAGTACAAAAGATGTATATCAATTTTATACGTCCCCATTCTTCAACAGGGTCAACCATATTGCTCAGAAATCCTGTTTCTCCACAAAATGATGCGTGATCGCACGTTTATATACGCTGTATTCTTAACTCATATACCAAAAATCACTGACAAGTCCCCTTTTTGGTCGCAGTGCCTCAATTATTAGATTAAGTATTCTCATAAAATTTATTCATAGTCCGTCAAGCGGAGCGATTGTACATAAATAATGAGTCAATAATAATTAAAATTATTTGTATTTTAAATGGCAGTATGGATTAGTTAAGTAGGTCTGAAAATATGGTGTGGTACTGTTTTCTACAGTTTTTACAAAAGCCTTTACGTAAGCCAAGGAATGCGTACATTCGCGCTTCTAGATCATTATCGATTTTCTTGACTGCATTTTGGATTTGTTCTATTAGAGAGCATTAAACATGCGAAAATTTGACTTGGCTCTCGAACAATGTATTTAAATATGGATTGAAATATACGTTGAACATCATGACATATTGCATTACAATGTAATTTTATTACATTATATGTTACACGTAAACATTTAGAAAATATCATTAATTTTTTTTCTATTTCATTATTCTGTGTTTCAGTTGTAATTTTACTTCATTAGACTATTAAGTAGTGGTCTTTAAATTAATTTAAAATTTCGATATTTTATGCTATTGTAATTTAATTACATATTTGACAGTTTTACGTTACGTTTATTTCTTTGTAACCATATCGCTGGATTTGGTTTCCACCAATCAAATGATAAAATTCCCAAAGTTTGCGGAGCAAGTATCTCCTAGAGGTGGAAGTAGCACAAAGTGCGTCTGTCGATCCTTCCCCTTTGATGGATGGTGTGTCCAGCTCTGGCGGCGCCTAATGATCACGCTACTTTGCTGCTGACACGTAAAATTCCGGCTGTCATATCGAGTAAGCTCTTTCTGCTTCCCCAACAACCCCTGAACCATAAATTTCTTCTGTATTCGATCGTACAGAGGTAACGTACATTATAATGTGGTTTCCGACTTCTGACAAGTAAATCCTGGTGTTTCACGAACACTGAATCATATTTCTCGTCTTAACAGACATATTTATTAAAAATACGTAAGGAGGGAATCAAAAGTTATTTTCTTGCCTACAGATATTCCAATTTCCTTTGCTTAAGAACTGACTCAGTTTCGTCAACGATTCCTGCGTAAAAATTTTTTATTCGCAGGGTGATTTTTAAACGTGTTTAGCCTTACTTCACTTACCATTAATTATTCCTTCTCACGTCTTAGTTGCAGAACTGTTTAATGAACACTGTAAATTCACTCTGAAACCCTTATAGTTGACATTTTTAGGTTGCTAAATTATATAAATAATATAACTGCTGTTTGATGATGGGAATTTTGTATTATAAATTTTATTACAATATGATTTAACTTGTAGATAAGTTTCCAAACAAATTTTATAGCAAAATTCTACGTTTCCAAAGTGTGTATCAGGTCAGTATACATACTTCAGGCATTAACTGTGATAAAAAATACATGAGTCATATACAATGCACAATAATTTTTTTTTCTCAGGGAAATAATTTAATTAAACAATATAAAATATCTGCATGTTTCAAAATATATACAAAATTAATTTTATAGTTTGTGTCAGATTTATAATGAAATATGACTTCCTGCCTTGAAACTTTCATAGTGATATATATAGTCGTGTCAAGAAGCTGTAATTGTAGTGGGGCTAGGCCTGAGCTGAGTTTAACACGTACCTTTGGTAGTCCAAAAACTATACTGAAAACATTGACGCATGGAAATATATTGTGCTCAGTTCAGTATGTTTTGTACACCAAAAATCTCATCCGAAATGTTAATAGCTGATTAGTACACTGCGTGATACAAAGATCTTGCTGCTGTCTGTATCATCCGTTCGTAAGAATATCATTAACGTTTTTAAGAATTGTAGGGGCGTAGTCCCAGCTTCTCCGCTTCTTCCAAGCTGACGATATATATATATATATATATATATATATATATATATATATATTGTAATACTAATTAAGGAGGCCATTAATTGTTTAAATTATAATGAATTGTTTAGCGGCGCCGATCTCAAAGAACAACAATGACGATAGGCTCTTTGTCGGCGAGCTTTGTTGTGAACTGCGCGCATTGTACGGAAGTTAAGTTGATTGCAGTCTGGCGAATCTTGTGGTCGAGAGAAGGGGCGAAATATAGACCGAACAGCGTGGTCCAAACTTAGTAATTTCAACTGAGTGACATATGTTATGCATTACATTTGTAAAAAAAAATATCTAGATGGAGAGACAAGTTATACAAAAATCTGAAAAGCTGAAACAAAATGTTTAGCGCCGCGTTCAGATACATACGCGCTCCGAAATAACATTTTCCGCAAAAGGTATTGAAATTTAATACGTCCGACGGTTGACCGGAGTTGCAGATAATCAAGTTCCTGGAGGAGTAATCCAAGAAATACAACCGTGTGTTTGTTCAAGTGTAGAGTCTGTTATTAATGGCATTTTTGTGAATTGTGGCCCAAGCTTCGAAATCATTAGGTGTGGTACCAGAAGGACAGTTGTAAGTACAAGCCAAAATAATTAAATTTTTGTAAACGGTAATTAAGGGTATAGTCAGATTTCGTTTCTTTTCATTTCGTATTCCGTTAGTTTCAATTTGTTTGAATTGTTAATTCTTTAATTTATAATCTTGATTGTTTCTTACTTATCAAACCCAGTAAAGACCCTGAAAAGAAGAGTTATTAGATTTGATTGTTTGTTAAATATAAAAGATTGAATATTACCTTGAATAACACAAATTATAAAATAAAAATGTGTTCGAAAATTTTGAAATCATTAAATTTGGCGTGCCAAAGCAGAGCTAATTAATTGTACTCTTAGTTAATTATTACAATATATATATATATATATATATATATAGATATAACCTTTCGGTTAACTTCTCAGGTGGGTTTAAGGTCCTCAAGATTCCGTCCCCTTTCTTCAACTTAATCACTTATTTACAGGGTCAGCCATATTGCTCACAAATCCTGTTTCACTAAAAAAACGAAATTTAACATTGAACCCATACAAGGTTATATTTACCGTGGAGAATGCTGTGGAAAAGGATTATTTTATAAAAACAACATTAATGACCAAGGATGCACACAAAACACAACTATAATTACACAAATTCATTATATACACAACAATTAATTGAGTAAAGAAATTGATCTTGTGACCTCAAAATAGTCATACAAATGTTCACTTAGGCTGTTTAACGTCTCTGAATGTCTCAAAATTTAAAACGGAAAAAGAAACACAAAAAACAAATTTCTCTATGTTTCTGAATGGGTTTTTAAAAAGGAGAAATAAACAAAAAAACAAATCTCTCTATATACATCTTGATGTTAACAATTAAAAGAAGCACATTGAATTGAGCTCAAACATCGCTCCATATGCACATAAAGTTATCGGCCATTGTCGACTTGCTCTGTACAATCGATCGTGGATCGAAACAATGTTTTAAAATTTCAGCGTTCAAAATGCCGCTCAGAACAATAATTTGGACAGGTCCACAATACCTTCTACAGTTCGGGAGTCTGCCTGCTCGCACGATGCGCAGTACAGGCCCGGGATCGCACTTCACTTAGACGATTGGCAAGAAAAAAAAGTGCTCCAGGAAGGAGTCGGCGTCTTCAGAGTGTCTGTCACTTTCTCGTAAAAAGCGTTCCCCAAATAAAAATTTAATGGTCAGGCTGAACGTAAATATGTTCCAAATAATTTACTCTCATTGTGGATTATTAGTGTAAATGGCCACTCGAGATTATGGAACTGTCACCTATGGAATCAAATAACGGATTAAAAAGTTAATAATCAGATTGAGATGTTTAGTAGACAGGATTATTGGGAGTTAAAATACACATCGTTTATGAAGATAAATTAACTAAGAAAAAAATTATTCATTAATTTTGAGAATATAAATAAGTCAAATTAAAAAATATAAAGACATATTAGAATCTATTATTTATCCAAACAAACAGTTTTAAATAATAAAAATTTCGAATCGCCCGAGCTAGACATCTTTGCGGTTGTTGACTAATAAGATGCGCTGCAAGTACAATTGTTTAAAGAAGTAGCACAGTATTAGATCATATTCCGTAGACCTTGTTGAGAGCTGTACTTCAAGGATGTGGAATGACGATTTCGATATAGAAGAAACAACCCGAGTGATTGTATCAATGTAACTGTCAAAATGGATAAGATTAATTATGAAATAAATTTATATTATGTCTGCATAAACGTGGGATGTTACAATATATATATATATATTGTAATAAACAAAAGAAACTAATTAATTAATTAACTTTCCCCACGTTGGGAGCCAAAAATGTAATAAACACTGGTAATTACTTAATTAAATTTCCCCACGTTGTGGAAGCCAATTTATGTAATGAACAAAAGAATAGTTAATTTTAAAAAATTAATAATTATTAAAACAAATTTATTCATTAAAGGTACAAATTATTTGCCCTACATTAGTACGCCACATTCAATCAAAATTTACAAATCAATTAGTTATTATTTTTATAATTTGTGGGATTTAAAGAAAATACAAACTTTTATAATTTACAAACAAATCAATCTAAATAAATCTTCTTCTCATGGTCTTTACTGGGTTTGATAAGTAAGAAACAATCAAGAATAAAATTGAAAATTAACAATTCAAAAACATTGACACTAACGGAATATGAAATGACAAGAAACGAAATCTAACTATACCCTCAATTACCGTTTACACACATTTATCATTTTTATTTGTACTTACAACTTTCTTTCTTTTCTGGTACCACGTTTTCAGAGCGTGGGGATTCACTTCACTAAATAGGCCATTATTCACGAACTCTACACTTGAACAAAACACACAGTACAATATTTTCACAGCTTCAACCAAACGGATCCCTCGTAAAAGACCGAAGATGTCTCGCCCGCGGCCACCAGTCAATTAGCTAGTATTATCAGCAACGCCAAGATGTTCTGACCTTAAAAAACCGGTCATTATTAATGTGATCCCCAATTATATTCAGATTACAAAATAGTTGGACCGCAGTCACCAGTCTATTAAAAAATGTTCCAGAAACTGCAACGAACACCAATAACAGAGTTCAATTCTTTTAGTCATACAATCTCCGCTGAATTGTAATTCTTCCAAGGGTTAACAATGCATATCATATATTTAGAACCAGTTTACTGAATTCTTACCTTCCTTCACGATCTGTCATATCGCCACAAAGGTGCCTCTCTCCTCGACGATCACCAACCAACTAACTCTCTTCGCCAGAGTGTCACCAACTGAACTCCGTACAACGATCGCAGTTCTCACACTCGTAGTTCCCACGCTCGCAGTTCCCAACAAATCTCGGCGACAAAGAAGCCCGCCGTCACTGGCATTCTTTGACATTGGTGCCGCCAAACAAATTATTATGAATCAACAAATAATGGCCTCCTTAATTAGTATTACAATATATATATATATATCACGATCTGTACCTGAAGCTTTTTTCTTAACGAAGTCATCCATACTGTGGAGTAACATAAATTTTGCCACATGAGGAATCTTTTTATTTCTAAATTGTTAAAACAAGATCACAAATTCTTACTATTTCAAATAAATACATCACCATGTAAATGGAAAATTCCCTTATAAACTATTTTTAATGGTAGTTTGACTATTTTATACCAACTAATAAGAGAAGACGTGCTCGGAAATTATTTTCTTACGACGTAGCATGAATTTATCTAGTACAAATTGATAATTACATAAAAGCTAATAATATTAATCTTCTTTTAGGTTGACTTACGTCACATCGACGAGATTAAGGACTCGAATGTGGTCGAGATCGGCGTCGACCTGTCCGAGTTCTACACCTCTGTCGAGTGGGATATCCTGGAAGTCCCAGCTGTCAGGTAATATATATTAGAAACTGTGAATGCGTGTCTTTCGTTCCTTGTAACGTGACCCACGAACCACGTTTTCCAGGAACGAGAAGTACTATACGTGTTGTGACGAGCCGTATCTAGACATCACCTTCAACATCACGATGCGACGGAAGACTCTCTTCTACACCGTGAACCTCATAATACCATGTATGGGTATCTCGTTCCTCACGGTGCTAGTCTTCTACCTGCCTTCGGACAGCGGGGAGAAGGTGAGGCCACAGAAAAGGTCAAATTTTTCTCTAATAACAAATATCTTTGATGCTGACAAAATAATATCCACGTTTATTAAGTGAGAACAATACAGAAGTCGTGAAACAGCTCATTGTTATCAACTACAATGTAAGGTAGAGGAAATGGATATTATTGCTATGGAAGCTCATTCCTCTGAACAGGCAGAAATTTAAATACAGTGGAGCGACTTCAACAGACCTTTTCGCTGCACGTTGTTTAACATACGTATGCAAATACACAACTTTAATGTACAAAAAAATCAGAAATAATAACAAATATATCCCATTACGAAGAACAAACTTGACTATTTCACACGAGGTCTTAATCCAGGGTCTCTCTCTTTAAATTTTCAAGCCAAATGGTTTTGCCAACTACACCATTTAGTTCACCATACCGTTTATGGTTCGGGCAAGCTCAGCTGGATCCAGTGACGGGTTTTTGTCTGTACTTTGTCGTCATCATGCGACGCTCAGATTTCTCACATATCATGTCTTTCTCCCAGTGACATGCAATACAAGAAATTAATTAAATGCATTAAGAATATTAACCAAACAAGAATTCTTTTAAATCCAAATTAAACACGAGTTGTGATGTTCTCTCGCAGGCAGAACCTTGTAGGAGAGACAGGAAGGGGCTACCTTTGGGGATGCTTTTTCCTCTCTCCGTTTTTGAACTAAGGTTCCCACAAGCCGAAGCACCTCGGCCTGTTTTGAGATTTGTATGTACAGACCTTGGGCATACGGTAAGAGTTGTTTCCTGCTCCCATTGGAACAGTCGGCCAAGTGCCTCCTCAACTGGTCTAGGTACGGAGAAGTGAATGCTGCGACCCCACAGCAAACTCTTCTCCCGCTATCGGAAGGGCGTGGGACAAGTACCCAATACCCGACCTACCTGATGCAGGTTTTTCTATGGTTTTCCCTGCATTACTTTTAGGCGAATTCCGGGTAGGTTCCTTAAACAATAGCCCGGGGGCCCTTGTTAACCCTTGGCTACCTTCCTCTACCCTTCCGCATCCCCCCTTTCAAATCCCTTCCTATGCTATTAAAGGGGAGTTGCCACCATGTGGATTACCATCATGTAGCCTGTTATCCTAAAAAAAAATTTAAAAAAAAAGCACTTTCCTTGCCAAGGGGCAACAATGTCTAACCCCAATGTTTATGATCCTAGCTTGATTAATTTTTAAAAATAAATAAGCCTAAATAAAACTCTCACCAGAAATTTAACATGTAATCTGCATATTTAAAATTGCAGGATTTCAAGTTTATTGACAAATTATTCCGTCGTAAAATTAAAAGAAAAATACTAATTACAGCGGTATAGAACGTCCGCTCGCGGCCCGCGACATCAGAACACCAAGGAGGTTAGTATGACAGACATATTTGTTTACGGCACGGAAGAAACAAACACGATAAAAAAAACTATTAAAAACACACAAAACAAACTAAATTTGGAAAACTGTGACTGGCGTAAAGTAACATGTCACACTTGGAACAAGTAAGTCTTCTTCCATAGCGTTGATTAAACAACGATTGGAGAAAATATGAGAAAGACAAAACGACCGTATAAACAACGTGCTAGAACATAACTTTCTTCAGAAAACAAAAATTCGCATATAGGTCGATATTAAATATAGTTTATTAGTAAGTAAGAAATAATTAAAGTGTGTTATAAATTTTAATGTTAATATTAAATATGTTTTATATTTGAAGAAATTTTTATGTGTACGATTTAAGAAACGAAGTACATTTGGTCTAATCGTCGTTGGCCCGAGATTTATTCAACGCCATCTTAAATCGTTTGACCAGATAGCGAAGTCGTAAATCACTGGATTAGTACTGGAAACGGCCGTTGCTTAAATTGCCTGTGGTAATAACGTGAAGTTTCCATCCATTCCCTACTGCGGAAAATTCATGTTTTTTTTTTTTTTACATAATTGTTTATTTAAATCCTCTGTCCATGCAGAGTTGAGCAATAAAAGCAATATGTAAATCTCACAAAGGTTTGTTTAATACGTCACTTTTTCTTCCTACTTAGTCATCGGTATTCACCATAAATATAATGTCCTAATGCCGAGTTGTTAATTGGTTCAGATGAACATGCTTGAATCCTTTAATCAAATATTTTGTTCTTTTGTTTGAGTCATGAACACAAAACAGGTTATGTAACTCGTGCAATGCAGTTAATAAAAATTTCAACACCACGAAGGAAAGTTGATAGCATGTGATTAGAAATTCAAAATTGTTTTGTATCCATCAATGCAGTTGCACTCTTTGATCTGTAATTTTAGGCTCATTCTCGGAGTCACAATACATCGTACTGTTGAAATGGTACGGTATAGGTAAACAGATCCAATGTGATGGTTCGCTTTTCGTATTGTCATATTGCTACTCGTGTGGGACACCAGTGAGGCGAATGTCGCAGCAGTAAACCGAAGAAAAACTGGCATATACAAAATCCGTCAGTTGAGCATCAAATGTGACGAAATTACGCCCGCTTGGCAGTGACGGATCGTTCACCTTCATCACGGAATGCTGGACGGTGACTTCGTAAAAGGGTGTGTAGTTGAAAATGCTCTTTATCTGACAGATCGCTAAACGCGGTCAGCCATTGATATTTTTCAGGACTGAGGATAGTTTCATTACATAATTTTATGTAGAATAAGTCATTCGCGGTATTTCCTGCAATAAAATTGCCGATTTCTATAATCATATAAATCATTTAAATTCTACTGGTATCGTTTTACGGTTTACAACATTTCTCACACGTTTATCTACACTAGGGGAAGTTGTATTAATAACATTATTTAAAAAGTCAATCTTTCTGTACAAATAAAATTTTAAAATCTCCGAAAATTACAGCACGTCACCACAGGCTAACAGTGGGCAGTGAGTCTATTTTGACTTTGGGAAAAATATATTACACACTGGTCACAATAACCAGTGTGTCTGAAAATAACTTTACTGTAAGCTAAAAAAACAGTCAACAATCTAATCGACCTAGATAAAAGGAAATTATACAGTTCACGTGTTTCTGAGTACAGATTTCTGTGTTGTCATTGATTTATTTACGATACCTTCTCTGATATGGTTTTGTTTGCAACTATTCAAAATTTGTCACTAAAATCAATATGTTAATTGTGTACGATTGCTTGATTATTTTTCTTTCAGTTATTGGGTACTTATAATTTTCGGTGTGTTACTCAGGTGTCTTTGTCCATCTCCATCCTGCTGTCGCTCACTGTGTTCTTCCTGCTGCTAGCCGAGATCATTCCGCCTACGTCACTAGTCGTGCCTCTGCTGGGAAAGTTCGTGTTGTTCACCATGATCCTCGACACCTTCAGGTAATATTTAACGGATTCTTTTATTTAGTATGTTTGTAAAAAGAAAGGCAGATGTTACTTTTCAGGACTACTTCTGTTGTATTTTATTAACATATCTGTGTGTATACCATTGAGGCCCACTTCCTGCTAAACGCAAGTCAAGTGTCAGTTATTGAGACACTATTTTAAATTTCGTGATTATATTTCAAATTGCAAGATAATTGTATGACCATAATTAATTAAGCCCTCATCTACTTCTCACTTTTGGACTCGCACTCTTTATGGGTCACGAATTCGCGAATCACTTGAGAAGTAAACTAAATTGTCTTGCATCTGTTGTTTGTGTAACGAAGGTGACTTAGTGTCTTTTAACGACCTACAACTCGCTTAGCATGTAAAATCTATACTTGTATATTATTTTTACTAAAAGTAACCACTCGTATCTCCCATGTTCATTACATATGTGACTGCAATACTTCTGAAACTTGTTTCGAGTACCGTATTGCAAAACATCGTGTTTAATAATAAATGTCTCATGGTGAGATCTCAGATATGGCTGTATAAGGATGAATTACGATAAAATAATCGGATAATTGGGAAAGTACCTGTTACTATAAAGCGAGAAGAGAAGAAGTAAGTGTCGACAGTATAGAATAAAAAAAGTATAAAGGGTAAACCACGTAGTACCCACTCCCTTCTTATAGCATAGGAAAGAGACTGAAAAGGGGGATGCGGAAAGTTAAAGCAAGGTAGCCAATGATTAACTACGGCCCCCGGGCCAATGGTTTAAGGATCCTACACGGAAATTCCCCTATAGATGATGCAGGGAAAATCCTACAAAAACCTGCATCAGGTAGGTCGGGCATTTGGTACTTCCCCCACGCCTTTCCTATGCCGAGAGTGGGGTTTGGTGTAGGAACGCAGCATTCCCCTCTCCGTGCCTTGACGAGTCAGGAGACAGATGGCCGACTATTCCAATAGGAATAACGTATATCTCTTACCATATACCCGAAGTCTGCGACCCAGGGACATACACCTCTCAAAATAGGTCGAGGTTCTCCGGCTTATGGAAACCTTAGATCAGAAAACCAGAGAGAGGAGAAGGCATCCCCAAAGGCAGCCAACTCCAGAGCTGTCTGGTAAGGTGGGGAGGGAAATGTTACTATTTTTCTAGAGCAACAGGGTAGATGAGGGTAATATACATAGTGGAAACTCCCCTTTAATAGCATAGGAAGGGATTTGAAATGGGAGATGAGGAAGCGTAGAGGAAGGTAGCCAGTTAGTATGTATATAATCCCATTTTTACCTTACCTAGTACTAAGTTTGGCTATCAGTTAAATTTGTCTTTTTCAGTAATGTGAAAAAAAGCAAACATACGATAAGGAAATGATTGAAATGTACCTTTTACGTAATACACGAAAATTTGAGAGAGAAATAATCAATCCGGGATCATTTTTGTCGTTTATCCTACACTGGTTTTGTCCGAAACTATGGCATTAAGGTTTTCAGGCAAGGAAAATGCGTCGTATTGCAACTGAATTGACCGGAACGACCATCAGTCAGCGGGTCGACGGATCGCTGCGAGCAGGAGGAAGGTAATAGGAATAGCAGAAGCTCTATTTTCCCAGAGCCTGCTACGTTTGCTGACATTAACTCGGCAAAAGCGGCGGCTCCGTTTTCAGTAGGGACTAGCCAGAGAAACGCAGAACGCCACAGAATAGTAATATGAAGTGGTTAGTGATGATCAATACCCAGTAATTGGAACCTACGGTCTTTGCTAAACCCTGTACCGCAGTAGAAGCGCTGCGATGCACCGTTGAAGACATATCCACATGTAATTAGATAACGCATTGCACTATCTAAAACAGTCCTTAATAACCGTGACAGGATGAATAATGAGATGAATGAATAATAAAAATTTGAGTTATTTATTAATAATGTAGAAACATTCATTAAAAATTGTCAATTAAAATTTTAAACTCTTTATTCTAAAATCGGCTAATCTGGAGACGAAGACTTGTCATTTTTCTATGGAGTTATTTGCGAATATATTTCAAATCTTTAACATTAGTTCAATAAAGTTTCTATACCACTCCATATTTCATTTTATTTATTTATTTATTTGGACAATTTAACTTAAAGCTAATTACATATTCTAATATATAAATATATTTACCTATCATTATTTTTTATCTTTAACAATTTTTTCGTATAACAAGCCACATGAAGGTAACCCACATGGTTGCAACTACCCTTTAATAGCATAGGAAGGGATTTGAAAGGGGGGATGCGGAAGGATAGAGGAAGGTAGCCAATGGTTAACTACGGCCCCCGGGCTATAGTTTAAGGATACTACCCGGCATTC
This sequence comes from Zhengitettix transpicula, assembly GCA_037074705.1. Lineage (NCBI taxonomy): Eukaryota > Metazoa > Arthropoda > Insecta > Orthoptera > Tetrigidae > Zhengitettix > Zhengitettix transpicula. The sequence continues at coordinate 203,814,905 of CM073591.1, forward strand.
GACTAAAAGTAATGCAGGGAAAACCCTAGAAAAACCTGCATCAGGTAGGTCGGGCATTGGGTACTTGACCCACACCATTCCGATAGCGGGACAGGAGTTTAGTGTGGGGTCGCAGATCTCCCCTCGGCGTTCCTTGACCGGTTTAGGAGGCAGCTGGCCGACTGTTCCAATAGGAATAGGGGACAAATCTTAGCGTATGCCCAAGGTCTGCGACCCCGGAACATACACCTCTCAAATCAGGCCGAGGTGCCTCGGCATGTGGGAACCTTATTTGAAAAAAATATATATATTTAAACTATTCGTATTCTTAACTGCTACTCATTATAATCATATATTATTAATCGTCTACAAAAATCGAGTATTTAGTACTTCTTAGATTCAAATCCAAATAAAAAATTTCCCCTGCCGCTCATATTATGACTACGGACATTTAATTTATTTTTTATAAAAATACTTAAATACTCGTGTAACTGACCCTTATTATGTATTCTATAAATAAAAGTAGCACATTATACAAAATTTGGTCTCTCACATTTATGAATTCTAATTTATTTAACGAATCCTCAATCGTATTATATTTATTTTCAATTAAGGTAGCTCTTAATTCTCTATTCAAAATTTATTCTTATCCCTTAATAATATTTCTACTTATACCAAATAATAAGGAATTACGTACACGAGGAACTAGTTTTGACATAAACACCGTGTTTTAGCTTATGGGACAAAATTTTTAACCTACAGAACACTTTTATTTATTTTTCAATTTCTTTTCAACATACTCTGCATATTTATTATATTTTAGCTCACAGTCAATACCTCATAGGTACTTAAAAAAATTTACCCACCGTATCATTTTCTACAGCTACATCACAGTCTATATATATATATATATATATATATATATATATTAAAATTTAAATTATTGTCATTTTAAATTCGAATGAAATTAGTCGGACTATTTGAACACACAATTGATTATTAATATGTTAAATATTTCTTTATTAGTATTAAATATATGAAATATAAATTTAAATTTGTTTTTTAGCATGACGAAAAATGTCGACTGGACCGGGAAACGAACCCAGGACCTAACCCTTACCGGGCGGGCGTTCTAACCATTAAACTATGTCTTGTAGACCCAAATTTGGCTAACCTACAATTTACAAGTCTCCTTTTTCTTCATGGCTTAATTCTAATGAACAAGGATTATTTTGTGGAAATTGATCAGAGGCTTTTTGGAAGTATTAATTCAAGAATAAGGCGAGCTTAACTAAGCATCAGGCCATGTTATGTTATTTATTTTTAATCATTAGGTCGACATTTGTTCTCATGCTTAAAAATAAATAACTTAACATGACCTGATGCTTAGTTAAGCTCGCCTTATTCTTCATTTAAATTTATGTGAGCCACACATAAATCCGATTTAGTTTTAATCTCGTTTCCGATTATTGTAATTATTATTGGACAGTTTTTATATGTATTTTAATCTATACAACAGAGAGAGGAATGACTGGTTTTATTTTTATTTGTTCCAGCATCTGCGTGACTGTGGTGGTTCTGAATGTTCACTTCCGGTCGCCACAGACGCACACAATGGCGCCGTGGGTTCGTCGGGTTTTCATTCACATCCTGCCCAGACTGTTAGTCATGCGCAGACCGCAGTACCAAATCGACAAAAGAAGGTATTAACATTATTCGAATTAAAACATCAGTTACCTTTTTGAACCACTCAATTATCATCCAACTTTGTTTTGCAATTTTTGTGGAATAAATAAAGATCGACTAAAATATGACACCAATATGTGTGTTTTCAGATTGAAATTGCACTTGCTCTTGGCCTAAATTTATCTAATAACATTGGGGCAGTTTTAGATCTGTTACAGATCTCATTACTTCTTTTCTGAATTAGTAAATTAAATATTGTTTACAAATGTAAGGGAAACTATTCCGATGCAGAAATACTACTACTAATCATTTACATTATCAATAAACAAACCTGTACAATTTATGAGCCAAAAGTACTTTTCTATATCTATGTTAATTCCCTCAGCATATTAGTTTCGTTTTTAAAGTTTTTTAGTAAGAGGAGCGTACAGGATGTATATATATTTCACACAATTTCTGGTAGATGATTTATTGTTTGAATGACTAGTTTAATTTCTGCAAAAAAACTTTTAAAATACTAACTCCCGTTTTAAATACTTCAACATTATGCTTAGTAACCATAAATCTAGATTTGAAATTTAATGAAAATCATTAAAGCTAAAGAGATGGTTCGCTAAGTTGTAAAGATAACTAACTAAACTAGAAAGATGAAGTGAAATTGCGTAATTGAATTCGGAAAAGGAATTACTCCTTAACGAAATAAAGTTACTAAATTCAGTCTATTCCTTCGCAAATAACAGTAGAAATTTGTGACTTGACACTAATTTGTTCTGCATTTTATATAAAGTCGTCTGCCATCCCACTATTGCGAAATTTGGAGCTTTCTTTTTCCAATTATGTAATCTTCAAGAATTGTAACGTAGGCAGTCTCGCAACTAGTGTTAACGTTCCTGGTTAACTGTAAATACATATTTAGTTATACACCAACAGGTAGACTGAATCCAAAACTTTATCATTTTATAGTCAAGAGTTCAAATTTCAACCTTTTTAGGCGAGTGGACCACGTTTAAATAGAAATTATATAAATGATATGACCTTTAATACGAACAATAATAAAATTGTATGACCATTAAGACAGAAATAAAATTAATTTTTGAATAAATTAATTTATTAAAAGACTTACGTCCTTGAAATAGGACCTCTTCACTTTATAGGAAATTTCAAACGATAACATCTAAAAATTGTTAATAACATATATAATGGCAAATTACAATTAAAAACAAAATAGGCAAATAACTTAAATTTAATTAAAACAAAACAAAACTTCATTAAATCACTCAAATCCCCTCACGACTAGTCATGATGTTTTGGTTATATTAAATATAAGTTAATTTTTTTTAATGTAATTTTTCATTATTTACTTCATAATTTTTAGATATTATTGATTGAAATTTCCTATAAATTGAAGAGTTCCAAATCCAAGGACGAAACTTTTTAATAAATGTATATTTTTCAAAAGTTAATGTTTCTCTTATTAATTGTCTAATAATTTCATTAATTTTATTTCTTACTTAAAAGCCATCAATTTTTTTTTTTTTTTTTTTTTTTTTTAGGGCAACAGGCTACATGAGGGTGATCCACATTGGGCAACTCCCCTTTAATAGCATAGGAAGGGATTTGAAAGGGGGGATGCGGAAGGGTAGAGGAAGGTAGCCAAGGGTTAGCTAGGGCCCCCGGGCTATGGTTTAAGGATCCTACCCGGCATTCGCCTAAAGAAATGCAGGGAAAACCCTAGAAAAACCTGCATCGGGTAGGTCGGGCATTGGGTACTTGTCCCACGCCCTTCCGATAGCGGGAGAGGAGTTTGCTGTGGGGACGCAGCTTACCCCTCGCCATGCCTTGGCCTGTTTAGGAGGCAGCTGGCCGACTATTCCAATAGGAATAGCGGACAACTCTTGCCGTATGCCCAAGGTCTGCGACCCCGGAACATACACCTCTCAAAACAGACCGAGGTGCCTCGGCATGTGGGAACCTTAGTTCAAAAAAACCAGAGAGATGTGAGAGCATCCCCAAAGGTAGCCCCCGCCAGAGCTCTCTGGGAAGGTTCACCTGCGAGAAATCCTCTCGCAGGCCCCCCTCCATCAATTTTTTACTTCTAATAGGTTTTCTTGGCCGCACAGTTCAATAAAACAAAAAGAGAGCCCACAAAATAGGTTATATTAGAATCCACAAGTTCTTATGGTTAACGATGATTGGTTTTATTGCACGAGTCACGCATATACTACAAATAAACACATTTCTTACGCAACAATGTAATTTGTTATGACATGGTGAGCCGCAAGTTGCATACTTTGAGTTACTTGGAAAGTTCTCGATAGCTCACTCTCTAGAATTGAGTGAATTTCGTATGTTTTTCTGGATATGGATAGCCTAATCTCGTGTGTCCAGCACTCTACTTATCTATGAAGACGAAGGGAATTCGAAGCGTTGGAATTTCTTATCATTTTATCATTCATTTGAGGTTTCACTTCACTCAGGAAAACATATCTGCCAGTTGCTATAACCATTTTGTTGGCGCTGGGAAAGTGAATACGATACATATTTATGTAGTGAGATAAACAGTCTCTCACTGCCATTGTTGGGAGTCAAAGTGCGACATTAACGGTGGAAGGTGCGGAAAGGTTAGAGCTAACTGCGATCGTATATAAGTAGCAGTTTATAAAAGAAGGATTCGCATTCGAGAGAACAATCCCTTACGCAAGTGTCTCACTTTACGAGAAGCAGTGGTGAGAGAATGCAGAAGCGATTTTCAAGACTGTCATACATACAGAACTTATCTTCCAGCAAGTCTTTGAAGACAAGACGATTGTATAGTACGTAATAAGGAATAATTTAATTAAATCATCTAAATTTGGAGTACGGTTTAAGGGTGTTTACTAAAATTAATCAGCATTAATTCTTTATTTTACATTAAGATAAATCTTTCATACAAAACGATGCCTTGTCAATTGAAATATTAAATAAAAAGGAGGCTGTAACGAAAACTCAAGAAAACTCTTAGCATTAAAAATTTGTTGTTCCAGATTCTTTAGATATTATGATCATTAATTTAGGCAATTGGTAATTGATTAGAAAAAGTCAACATATTTTATATTGTAAAATGGTACTAGCTTAACTGCGATACGTTAATCACAATTGATTAATGCTATGCACGATTAAACGATCTATCCTGGCAGAAATTCTTTATGTATGAATGTATGTTGTTCAAACAAGAGAGCTGCCGAGAGTCTGTGTTTGTTCAAGTGCTGCCGCTACCAGTTTTAGAGAAACTTGGCATAGAGGCTAATTAATGCAGGGTCTTCACTTTGTAGGTGGCCATTCCCCGTAGAATGTTTGTCTTTCTGCACTGGACCCTTTGCCGCCTCTAATTGCTAAATATTGCTGTAATTTTTCGCCAGTCTTGCAATGTATCATAGGCTTTGCTGGGCGACGTCTGCTACAAGCTCGGCAAAAAAGAGCTGCATGAAAGGAATTATGGATAAAATGAAAATGAATGAACGTATTCATTCACTCCTAGTGTATATATAATGACGTTCGTGACAAGTATACGCTACACAATGAATGAGAAGGCCGAATATAAATGAATGAAGAGGATGAAAAATGAAGTATGAAGAGAAAGATAACGATATATTTCAATTTGTTCAAAGGTTCTATTAATCAGTCATAAACAAATAATACGAAGTTGTCAGTTTAACAAAAAAAAACATGTTAGGAGCTTTTGTCTGAAAATAAAGAGAATGCGCTCTATAACAGGAAAAACACATTAAATTGATAATATTCTATAATTATTTTTTTTCGGGCAACAGGCTACTTGAGGGTAATCCACATGGTGGCATCTCCACTTTAATAGTATAGGAAAGAATTTGAAAGGGGGGATGCGGAAGGGCAGAGGAAGGTAACCAAGGGTTAAGTAGGGCCCCCGGGCTTTATTTTAATATATGCCTAAAAATGATGCAGGACAAACCCTAGAAAACCTGTATTGGGTACTTGTCCTAAGCCCTTCCGATGGTGGGACAGGGGTTTGCTGTGGGAATGCAGCATTCCCTTCTTCGCGCATCGACCAGTTTGGGAGGCAGTTGGCCGACTATAAGTACAACCACTAATAAGCCTTCACCAACTAGCAGTGTTTTGAAGTTATCTAAACATGAAATTATACTTGTCCTCTCCCACATCCGTGATTGCTAGTGGCGCCTAACTATCGCCAAGTTAGTTAAATATAATTGCATCTTAAATAATGATTTAAAAATAACAATGAATTAAAATATCCAGAATAGTAGGGCTTTTACATAACAATAATTATATTTAAATTTCAATAGGTAAAAAAATTCAACGCAATGTTGAATTAAATTTATTGTACAAACGACCTGTGTTGATAAATCAATTATTAAAATTGCAAGGCAAACATACGATATTGTAAGTCGAAAATCAGTATTTAGTAAAGGCTCCACGCGCTGAAAAAAGTGGTGCTTTACAACGTGTCATGGAATCAAACAAATTTCAAATGAGTGTCTGAGGAAGAGAATTCCAGATTTTGATTGTATGTGAACCCAAAGTTCATGTGTAGTAGCAAGTGGGACAAGGATCACAAGCGAGACGCCGACCGACGAAATCAGACTCACGTTCAATAGGCGACATATCTGGTGAATAGACATGTGAAGGAAAAAGTTGTATCTGTTGTGCTGAAAACAATTATTGAATATAGCAATATGTGGGAGGGCTTTGTCCTGTGGAAATACAGCCCCAGGAATGCCTTGAAGGAAGGCAACGACTCCGTACTCCAGCACTTCTCTGATGTACCTGATTACACATAATCCGTAGCTTCTGAGATCGTCAATGACACTGTGCACCAAATAAAAGCGGGATTCATCAGAAAAATTCAGTTGTTGCCAATCTGCACGCCAATCCTTATGTGCATGACCACATTGTAGTCGCACCCGCCGATTGTTTTCAGCCAGAGGAGTACTCTGTAAAGGAAGTATTCTACAAATTACTAGACGTGGAAGACGTCGACGAATTGTTGAAGTATAAAATAATACAGCTGTAGCAGTGCACCAAGCTGAACGGTCCTTCACCGCCATGCGGACCTTTCGGCGTCACGGTGTTGCTGTTACGAGCTGCTATTGCAAGATAAGAAAACCCTCCTTCAAGAAGTACGTTGATTCTTCCCCGTTCAGACCCCGTATCTTTCCTTCGTCGATAAATCATGGTATCTCTCAGACACATTCAAATTATTTCGATTTTATATTACAGCAGCACGTGGTGGCTTCACCAAATGCTGATTTTCGACATGTAATGTTGTATTTTTGCTTTGTAATCGTAATCATCCTTTTGAACCCATTTATCCTCTCTATGTTACTTTTGCATCATTCAAAAATTCACCTCTAAACTTCTTTTACATTTTAAGAGCATTTCTTCATAATACTTATTAAAATAAATATATCTCTCAACACTCATTCTGCGACGCTTCATATTTCCTCGACCGAGGACTTATGGAATTAATAAGATTTATCTATCGGTCTGTCTTTAAAATTAAAGTAATTTTCTTGTCTAATAAGTCGATAATAGACGGTTGTATTTTATTATTAATATTATGAATGATCAAACCCTTAAATCACAGTCACATAAAATTTATTTGAATGAAATTTAAATTAAAATGCCAGGATTTAAAATTGTACGTCAGAAGATATTCATCTGTAAAATTATGAAGGACATCATTAGACTAAATTATGTGTATACCTATATTAATACATTATGTCACAGAGATTTAATTATATTTTATATATATTGAAGACAAATAATTGAAAATGCTTCAACTTGAATTATACAATATCCAAATTCTTAGTGTAGTGCTTAACAATATCACCCATTTCATTTCTAATGTTCATAGAGATTTTATTATTTTTGTAAATAATTCCAATGATTCCAAAATTTTTCGTTTTTGTAAATTATTACTTCCATGCAAAAATTTTATGTTATGAAATTTAATGTTATGTTTCGTATTGTGTAATGCATAGAAAGTGCGTATTTGAATTACTACTATTTTTATGGTTATATATTCATGTTTTTATATGAGTTCAAGTATTTCCTTTGTAAATTGATTTGCAGCATTTACAGTAATAATTTTACAGATGAATATGGTTAAAGTAACTGAAAGCTTCTGGCGTACAATTTTATATCCTGACATTCTAATGTAAATTACATTAAAATAAATTTTATATGTGATAGTTATTTAAGGGTTTTATCATTTATAATATTAAAAGTAGTTTTATAAATTACGACAATTTTTTTATTCCTCAATTTTATCATTTTTATTATAATCATATTAACAATTTATTTACAGGTTTCATTATAATTTTAAATTCAAAGAAACCATGTTCTTTAATACCTTTGATAACCTTCTCAATTACAGCCCTTATAAAGGTAAAACACACAAAATTAATATTCCTTTAAGTAATAGGATCATTTTAAATCTTGTTCCCATTCAGAATTATGTATACCACCTAAGCTCACTCTTTTGATACTTTGAAATATTTGTACTATCAAACAGTATTAAAGGTTTCTTTATCAGTATTACTATTCTTACACGGTATAATAATACCTCGTCCCCGCCATTATAATCTTTGTTATTTACCGTAAAAATATTTACATCAATTAAACACTTGTTGCTTTCGGTACTAACAAAACTTAACGAATACAAATTCAATTTCAGAGTTTTTGTAATGCTTCCCAAAAATATCCTATAAGTAACCCGAATAACCCTTAATATCACCTTATACGACTCATTAAATATGTACTAAAGGAGCCCAGATTTAAATTTCAATAAAATGTCAATAGTAAAATGTTTTATTTGGTGTTGAGTAGGTACATCGTCCTTATTTCTTATAATGGTTGTATCAAAAAATTCCAATCTGCCCTCTGTATCTACTTCACACGTGATTTACAACATAACAATCCCAAATATATCGTCAAAATAGTTTACAAGGAGAATTGGTTTAACAACATTTTCATTTAACATTTAATCCAGTACAGAATATTTTATGACAGCCGCTCAGTTTTTATTTATTAATCAAAGAATAATATTTATGGAATATTTGTGAATAATTATTAAACAACCAAACGAAACAATATATGGTTATCATTCAGAACCTGCTTATTATTAATTCTACAATATTTTAACATTGTCATAATTACCAGTGCAATTATCCAAACTTTTGAATTACTAATTATGGATCTTTAAACTACCTTTCAGACGGGGATATACAAAATGTGATCATACGAAAATGAATTTAATATTGTTACTAATAAATTTGTTTTATCAAATCTTTTAGATAATTGTCGTCTTTTTTATGTAAGACAATCTCAGGATTTCTTACATTAAACATATTATTCCATATACTAATTATATTTTAATATTAACAAATTATTCCGACTTAACCACAATTAAATTATTGTTATTTTTTTTAAAAAAACTTAATTAATCTCATTTCTGAAATTATTTTTGTAGAAAGGATCAAATTTTAACTCTCTTTTCATTTAACTAACCATTTATAATTTGATTAACATGATTTATAACTCCAGTTTGAGGCTACCCGTGATCGCTAGAAATTTGATTATAACCTCTATTCCACCAATTAAATTAGATACTTGTTTTTACTATTATTTTTCAACAGAATATTACAAGATTCACTTAACCTACAAAATTGTGTGTTTAGAAAAATTAATCCCACTAAGATTAATTGTAAATGCAGCCGGTTATATTTCCCTATAAACCCTATTTAGGCTTATCAGTTTTACTAGAATTTTTTTCATTAAATAACAGTTTCAATAACAATAACAATTGACATTTACTAATTATAAACAACGTTAAGTTCTTAATATCAAAATTATATCGTTTAACTATTAATCTACCGTTAATTTCCCTCATTCAATTGTACACGCTCTAAAGTCCAATGGACCTGCTTCAAATCTATTCAACTAAAACTGAATAACGGCATTGAAGAAGTAATCTTTTCGAAAGAATCTTAGAAAATTCTTGTTGAAGCAAGTTTCAAAACTAATAAAAAAATGGCAGAGCATTATACAGTTCTTCTTATAAGTTTTAAGATTCAACAGCTTATATTCCACTTTTAATATTCCAAACCAAATTTTAATTCCCCCTATGAACAAGTACTTATAAGATCTCATCCTTAATATACTTTAAAATTATTTTACATTGCGACGAATAAAAAAGTAATCAGCTATCTGTATCCCATAAAAAAACATTTTTGTAGAGATAGAATTTTAAAGAATCTATTTTTACTGAGTATACACACATATAAGTTAAAATATTTCTCTGTTTCCTTTAACTCGAATTATATTTCTTCTTCAGAAAAATATGATACATTCCGAAATTAAAGTATTTTATGAGATCTTTAATGTAATTAATAAGCTTTTCTGGTGTGTCCACACGGATAGACTGAAGAAGATTGCATTGAAAAACGTCAATACAATCCCTGTTAGACTTTTATTAATTATCTTCAACGGAAAGGCTTACGTTCGTTAGTAAGCTTTAATGTAATGTAATTAATTAATGTAAGTCAAAGGGTTTAAGATTTTGAAAATTTTATTGTTGCTCACGAAATATTAATGACGCTGATAAACATGTTTCTTTTTTCACTTGTCACAATAGTTATACTAAATCAGTTTCCATCGTGTCTTTAAATATGTATTTTGAATTTCTCCATCTACCACAGTTTTTTAATTTCGATTTCAATCTTTTTCAATGAATGTTTTCTGTCCATTCTCTCTTTGCCATCATATGAAAACATGATTTATATTGGAATGCTACGTCCCCACAGCAAACTCCTCTCCCGCTATCGGAAGGGCGTGGGACAAGTACCCAATGCCCGACCTACCTGATGCAGGTTTTTCTAGGGTTTTCCCTGCATTTCTTTAGGCGAATGCCAGGTAGGATCCTTAAAATATTGCCCGGGGGCCCTAGTTAAACCCTGGCTACCTTCCTCTACCCTTCCGTATCCCGCCTTTCAAATCCCTTCCTATGCTATTAAAGGGGAGTTGCCCAACGTGGATTACTCTCATGTAGCCTGTTGCCATAAAAAAAAAGAAAAAAAAGGAAACGCTTCAATATGCAATGGATGAATAGAATATTTAATGAATAAGAAAGATAGCCAATACAGACAAAATAAATACCACACAACGTTTCTGGGATCCTTGTACCTTTCGCCAGGTGCTAAGAAGAGCCTAGAGCAACACAACTGCACTGGTCAGTTGACAACACTCAAAATAGAATATTTGTGGTTATTTGAACGTAATTGCACTTATTATTGGTATTCAGCTGGGTTAAGAAAATAACTGCTGTTTTTTGTGTCACTGGGATGGGAGGGACAGAAAAAACCATTACATTAGAAAAGAATGGCGTATACGCGAATAATTCATTCCTGGACAGAAAAATGTTAAACATGACGCATGGCGCATTGTGTAATCCTGAAAAGATGTATCTAACTCGTTACATATCCAACTATGAATAATGAAGAATTTTGTCAAAGCTATGTATGTAAAACAGAAGTTTTTAAAAATTAGGGACGAAAAAATTAAAGAAGGCATATTGTAGGGCTTACAAATACGATGACTAATGCAAACGTAATGAAACGTTTGAGGACTACTGAATCCACTGGAGGTAGCAGCTTTACAAGCATTCCAAAAAGGGACTCTCTTTGGGATAACGAAAGGCGGAAAATCTTGCCGCAGTGAACGATGAGCACAGGGAATCTCTTTCATCAGGGGGATTTCAGCTATCAGGCAGGATTTCAGGCAATTGGAATCATAATATGCTGGCCGATTATTGTTGGACCATCAATATTTATTACTTTCTAGTGAGTCAGTATATAGTTAAGAATCTTCAAAATATTACAGTGCTTCAAATTATAAATGCCTGTATCTCGGAAACCTTGCATGATGGGGAAAACCATTTATCATATTTGACTTCAGAAGAAAAAAAACTATCAGAATCACATAATTTTCTTTCTGTGACAAAGAAAGTTTATTTTTTTGTTCCTGAGTGGACCTATGGAATCATAACTTCATTCGACAAGTTTAATTTTTATCATTTTGTGTTTTAATACATTAGGTGAGATTTATGCAAGCAGTATGGCTGATAATATTTAGAGAAATTAAATACATGAGCACCAGATTTCCCATATTAATAATAATAATCAGAAATATTACTTTTGAAACTAAATGGGTATATGCTGAGATTTACTTCTGTACTAGTATGCGAAAAGCTACACGGTACCAATACTTGTCTAAGAAAGAAGAAAATCGGAGAAAGAAACCTTATTACGGCTTGCAAGTATTCGGAAGGAGTCCCTTCGATTTTAGAATCACGTCAGCTGGATCGTGGCCAGATCCGGCGTGTCTGGTAAGCTTCCCGCAGACATTAAAGCGAGCAAACAGCAGGAAGACATAAGCTTTTATGAAAAGCTTTTGCTCTTACTGAAGGGACACAGCTGCAGAGTTAAGCATTTCCTGGAACAGAAGTGGTTTACGCAAACAGTGCACAATTACCTAGAAGATCTAACGCAATGTCGTTATTTCACAACCCTTAATTTCGTCTGCAAGCTGTAATTACGACGATTCCCTTCGTATTTTCAGATTGCAATCTCAGAGAAAGCTGATAATTAAACATTCTGGAATGTTTTACGATTTTGATCAAAAATTCTCCCTAAAATATGTTTGAAGTGAAATGCCGCATTTTTCTTGGGCCCATAAAAAAGTTTATCGATTGAAGAAGGGTTTCAAATCATGACAATATTAGTGGAATATGAACAACGATAATATTTTTCCTGAAAAATTCTGATGTATTGGGCTGATTACATATTCAAAGGGTATATGAAAATTTAATAGAGGATGCACACTTAAATCGGATACTAGTGTTTCGGAAGCGAGCAGAAGTATTTATTGAGAGATATTTCATTACCATATAAATCATAATTTAGTATTTGCCATCAACGTTTCACAATTGGAAGTATGTTATGGGACGGCTCAAAGACTCTATACAATTATTTTTTTAGACAACTGAGCTGGCAGCCGCTTCGAAAAATATTAATGATCCGGTCCTTTAACGCGTACTCTTAATTATGTCGATAGAACAGCATCTGACAGAGTGCAATCTTTACTTTTGATGTCCAGTGTTTCTGTCAAGAGGAAGTGACACTAAACAAGGCCATTTTAAATTTCATGAATTTCAATAAATTATTTCGCAAGGGGATTATACGAGCAATCTGAAAATCAAACATCACATTAAAGTTAAATAAAATCACTAGTGTGTGATACCAAATGCATTAAATTAGGTTTTAAAAAAAAATTGCTTTAAGACAGATCCAAAAAGGAATCTCCAATACGTGGGACTGTTATAGTATATTTAATATAGTCTATGGTCTATAGAAAGGATTCTCAAACCTTTTCATACTTCCTTAACACATTTTTTTAGCAATCGACCACTAATTTTTTATTACAATGCATAAATCGCTATATATATCAAGTTTCAAAGCTTAGGTTAATCCAGTAACTATCATAACAAATATAAAATATATTTTATTAAACAATTTTTCAAAATACTGATTGATATGTAATTGCAAGTATATGTATTTTTAAATTTAATGCAATGTTTATGGTTAATGCTTTTTCCATAACAGTGTCTATATCAGGTTTAAAATTAGTTAAAAATCGCTGTCAGTAATATTCTGTTTCTTTTTTAAGCAATTGTTGGCATAACTAAATCCTTCCTGAGCCAACGGAGAATTATGAAAAACTTAAAATAAAATTTCCACGATATTGACGTACTATTTTCCAAAAGCTTTACACTTCAAATTTGGCATAAAACTTTGCTTGAAAATTTTTTTCATCTTCAAAATTACACTTCCATTTAATCAACTATTCTTGTATTTGAAAAATCAATATTGGTTGTGTCTCTTTCAAAAAGATTTATAATCCAAGACGGAATACCTAACATTCTAAATTTTTGCTTTTGAGTGTTGTCAACTGACAATTGCAGTTGTGTCGCTCTAGGCTCTTCTTAGCACCTGACTAAAGGGACAAGGATCCCAGAAACGTTGTGTGGTATTTATATTACCCTTTTCGTCTGTATTGGCTATCTTTCGTATTCATTATTTTCAATCAGACGTAAATTTTTTCAGTTCTATTCTTTTATTTTCTCCAAGTTGTCAGTGCAGATTTGAAAGTCATCAACATTAATAATATATTTTTCAGCCATAGAAAATTGCAGGAAATATTAAAAGTATCGAAAATCATTTCTATTTAATTTGGGAAGAAAACAAATTAATTTTGGAGCGAAACCAAAATATAGTTCTTCGTTTTTTTTATTTGTAGTCTATTTTACATATTATTAAATAAAGAAAATGTATCTGCTAAATAAATTGTTATTTAATAATTACATTCCTTAAAAATGAAATACATTTTTAAACAGAAATTTTATCAGCAGTTGCCGCCTGGAAAACATCGAACTCGAAAGTTTTATTTGGCAACTTATTGTAAACCAATCATTTGATCTGAACGAGATTGTAGCTGTAATATTGACTGAATGATTGTTGCAGCCTTGCGGGTTCGACGCATCGCATCATGGTGCGAACGTGCAATGGCCTGGAGCTGCGGGAGCCGTCGCTTCTGACCGCCGCCGCTGTGGGGGCGGACCCCGTCGATCTGGGGGCGGACCCTTCCGTGGATCAACAGTTCTTCCCGCGCCTGCTCGACCACGAGTTCTCCAGGTACTTCCAGAGGCCTAGAGATCATAAACACGCCTACGTCTCTACTGCTATCTGAACGGCTTAACAAATTATTTATAGTCGTATGGGTCCAGGGAATACATTTTTAATTAAAATTTAATAATACCTCGCATAGTAGTCTATAAAATATCAATAAATTTGGACATCAAATTAAAACTACAATGGTTTTCCGTTTAATACATGACCTATTTAATAAAGAAAATGTACAATGATTTCAGAGATACACCGAGTGATTTACAAAATTAGAAATAAAGTTCAAGATACGGTACAAACCTCGTCCGAATCAAATGTACTAACATAAACATTGACTGGACATTTTACATTCATAAACCTGACGAGAAACCTGTAGAACAACCAATCAATTAAATTTTAAAATCATGTAAACTATATATAACAAAACCTTGGCCTTACATGTCATGATGACAATAGTACGCAAACATGATCTTGTTATGTAACTACATTTGGAAGAGCACAAAATTGGTATTTTTGGGCGACATTGCCATTCTGGAGATCAAGAAATAGAATTAATAATATTTTGCAGTACGTTGCTTAATCAAATTGAACGTAACGAATTACCAATTGCTTCTATTAACTTCCATTTCCCCAACTTAGCACCTCGCTGCCTGATAGTAAATGCCTTACACTCTCTTGATTCCAGGTGTTTTACAATATCGCTCCTCTATTTCTGTTGTAACAATAGATTGGTAGGTATCGAATTGAGTTCCTTTATTTGACTCCGTTTAAAACGGTTGACGAGCTCAATTTCCAAACAAATAGCAAATAATTTTTCAAGACCAGAAAAAGGTGTCCCTGCCACATACTTAATTTTACATTACAATGTTGTTGTATTTTCTCACAGAAATTTTGCATTCATCAGTGTTACACTTCACTTTTTAACGCCTAAAATGAAATATTCCAACGGATGTGTGTTTCTTTATTTTTATTGTATTTCAAATTTAACCAGAAGCTATATAATCCACAGATGAGTATTTCATTTTTTTCCCTACTTGTATATGTTGAGGTCAGTAGTGAAAAATCCTTGTTTTACAATTCGAATGACCGCGGAATAAGTTTCTGTGGCTTAATAACCACGAACTTTTGCGCCTGTTTTCAGTTTTACGCAAATATCTAAAGCCTGAAGTATTCTATAGAAAACAATGTTTAGTATTATATTTTAGAGCATAAAATTCTGCGTCGAATAGCATATTTGATAACGAAATTTAGTCGAATGAAGCGGAAGAAAACGTTCGTCAAATGTGTGACTATTTCGTCCTTTACTAAATGAAAGCAGTTCGTCGTAATATTACCGCTGATATTTCCAAAATGTTTTACTCATACACTAATTCTTCATAGAATAAAATTGTATAGAATTTAATTATTTTTCCAACGCATTTTAAAGTTTCAAAAATTAATTGATAATTGCCGAAAATACACCCATTTTTCCTTAAATGGGCCGGGCCGGCTGCAGTGATATTGTGGCGCTGTTAAAGGAACAGAAGAGCAGATTACATTTTGAATTTCATTTTAAATTACTCATAAATTAAAACACAATATCCCTCTCTCATCAGCTTCTTTGGGCCAAGAATCAGGGTGTTCAGAAAAGGTCTTAAAATATTCTCAGAGTGTTGCAAGGTAGGTTGTACTGATAAATATTTTTTCAGAAAAAAATTCGATACGTTGCGTCGTTTACGATTTAATTAGCATTGAAGTTAGCCAATCAGGTTGCTGCGCGGTCAAATTGAAGGAGGCCGCCAGATGCGGTTTGCCAAACTTATTCTTCGTTTGGTTAGCAAAAACAGAACAGAAACCATCGCATGGTTGCAAGGATCGAACCTGGGCCAACAGGTCATAATTTAGCAGCTGTCTCGTGCGCTACCATCTACGCTATGAGAACAACTGACATCAGTTGTATCAGCTTATGTCGTAGGAGGGAACAGAACGAGTGAATCGTAACACAAGCACATTTTAATGTTTACTAGAGACAGGACCTCCATTCATGCAGTTGTTGAAATTTAGTTCGAAGCTATCTGAATTTATTTCTTCTAATCTACATTTACTGTTATTTTCGCAGTATTTGTTGTATTTATGGTTTTTGACTAAGTATGAAGTATGTTTTTTTTTCATGATTATGTCCAACGATTTACACATTATTGGATTTTTGTCGTATTAAATCATAAGCAATTATTTAACGTTGCAGACAGTGTAGCTGTTCGAATAAATGTAGTGGTTGTGCTAAAAATTTCTCTAAATCAACCAATTTTTTTTAAAAAAAAAGGAAAGAGGGGCCTGCGAGGGCTGTTCTCTCGCAGACAGAACCTTTTAGGAGAGACGGAGGGGGCTACCTATGGATATGCCTTTTCCTCTCTCCGTTTTTGAACTAAGGTTCCCACAATCCTAGGCACCTTGGCCTGTTTTGAGAGGTGTATGTTCCGGAGTCACAGACCTTGGGCATACGGTAAGAGATTTTCTCCGTTCCCATTGAAATAGTCGACCAGCTGCCTCCTAAACTGGGCGAAGCACGGAGAAGGGAATTCTGCGTCCCCACAGAAAACCCATCTCCCACCATCGGGAGGGCTTGGGACAAGTACTCAATGCCAGACCTACCTGATGCAGGTTTCCTAGGGTTTCCCTGCATCACTTTCAGACTAATTCCGGATAGAATCCTTAAAATATAGCCCGAGGTCTCTGGTTAAACCTTGGCTACCTTCCTCTACCCTTCCGCATATCCCCTTTCAAATTCCTTACTATGCTATTAAAGGGGAGTTTCCAACATGTGGATTACCCTCTTGTAGCATGTTACCCTAATAAAAGAAAAAAATGTTACAAAAACTCTTTCAAAATAAATTAGAACACTGAGTCTTAACAATCTTATTTGATTCTTAAACCTTTGAAGAACGATGACCTTGTTTTGTGGAAGTTACGATTAAATATTAAATCAAATAAAATTAATTTACGCAAGTGAAATGCGTGAAAAAATGTTATTCTTCTTGAAAAGTCAGGAAATTTTTTTAAATAATTAGTTCTGAATTTCAAATTCAGTCTGTCTAGCTGCCAAACCGAGCTTTTGCTCACCTATTTTAAATTAATTTCTATTAAAGTTTTAGGTCGCATCAAGTGAGATCTTCTCATTATCGTCCTATGTTACTGTGGTGAGCTTACGGTTAAATTAACTATTTGTTGGGCGCCACCTGCAAGAATTGTTCTTGCAGGAAAGGGAAATGCAATATTTAGTTATTAAAAAAACAATAATTCATTTTCTCAGAATTTATACAAAACGAAAAGCTCTCCAGCCTGCCAGGGATGCATGTAACCCCTCCCTTTCTCAAGATTAACCGTGGTTTTTCTCGTGGCAAACCGACGCGATACCCGGAAGCATGGAACGCGACTTACCAGGTCTGCAGCTCGGACAGGGTCGACTCCCGTTGGCGGCTATCTGTCTCATCAGCATTCACAGAAGATGACCGGAGACCCACGTGCGGAACCAAAATCTTTCAGGATCAAATCTGCCTGACCACTCTCACCGACGGTCCAAATTCATCTCTCTGTCCACTCTCATCAACGGTCCACATTCATCTCTTCGACCACTCTTTTGTTCGCCGACTTCTTTCTCTGCCTCCTCAAAACCCTCTCTCCTGGTTGGTCCTTGTGCACACGTGACCCTCTTTCATCTATTTTAGGGCCATAGCCTTCCGGTCATCTACCCCTTCCTTGGCCGACCCTGACCTTGCTTGCGGGACTTGCGGATTTTCCACCCCGCCATTGTCTTGTGTCTGCTGCTCGACCCCGGCAAGCCACATTCCCATGCTTCCAGGCAGTAATTAACAGTTATAAAAAAATATTTTGTACAAATCAATAACGAAAAGCGCACCATATAATATTCCCCCTTTGAAATTGGATGAATGGAGGATCCATTCGAACGATTTCAAAATAATTCGCTTGAAGTTCGCGCATGCTCCCTCGCATCTGGCAAAATACAATCCTGTGATACAATTTAATTTTTTTTCTATGTGGTACTTAATTAGCAGATAGTCCAATTTCTCATAATTCTAAGTAGTTTCCATGACAGTATGTAATCTTAAACAGTACAGCATTACATTCACAAACAAATTAATTAGATATTATATTCAGATTTGAAACAAATTACAACTAACTCAACAACGAAATGATGAATCATATACAAATCTAAGAGTAACTTACAGCTAACTTAATAACGAAAGGTAGGAATATATACATCTGTAACACTAACCTATAACTAACTAAAACCGAAGAGAATAATTAAATAAAATCTACAACTATCTTACAACTAACCATAGCAAAATGATATGCATTTACTTGTCGATATCTTTTCTCCTAATCTGATATTAGATCTTTTATATTATTTTACATCTACACATACTACTGTTCGTATCCTACACATACTACTTTTAATTATATGCTCACCGGTCCGTAATGCATACCCCTTAATTTTAACAATTGAGCGCATACTAAATATAAGTACTTAATTTTAATTAACCTCCATAATCGTCCTTTAATTACTATGAATGTCATTTTCAATATTTAATCCAGCTTTTTTTTTTCTTAAATTCAACCTTAAAATCACTCCTGTGAGCGTCTTTTGATAACACGACACATCACCTTTTTTTTTAGCGTCTGTCGTAATTATAACCTTGTCACTTCTCGTACCCATTTTATTGTGTCTGTGGTCATCGGACACTTGCATTATATGTACAAACACCTCACATTAGCTTCTGTACCACTTCGCGCCGTTGCAAACGCATCGCGTAGTCGTGGTTGTCCGCCCGTTCCACTTGTGCGCATCTGGTCGTTGGTCCGCCACGTCTTCCTTTTACATAAGGTGCGAAAATAAGAAGAAAGAAGAGAATAGATGAAAGACACCCTCAGTCCTCGAAACCTAATAACCATTGTTGGGGTCGAAAAATCAAGGGTTGGCCAAGAAAGCCTTAGTGACAGTTTTACAGGTGGTTTTGACCAAGCAAGGCCGAATTGAAGAAAAGTAGAACGTGGTAACAGATACCACGTACAGCTCGGGTTCCTGGGTCCGCAAAGCCCAACATGCATTAGTCACATGCCCTGGGATTATCCTGCCGGCCGCTGACGATGCTTTGATGGTTGGATCCTTCTGGCGAGCCTAACCTGTAACAATGTCTGGAGGCAAAGGATTATCCGCCGACAGTGCCTCTTCCGGGTTCCTGTCCGAGGCTCCAGCTACTGGTACACTCATTATTCAACCAAACAAGCACACAATCCTTGACCTGGCCCTACCTCTGGGTTTACCTAATCTGCCTCTCTCTCATAGTATGGAATTAAATTAGTTATATTGAATACTTTGATCTCCGGATTGCCTTCTCGAAGTTGTATCTTGTATACACCTTCCCCTAAGCGTTTTCTAACGATGTACGGACCCTTGTACACTAACATCAGCTTAGCGGAGATCTTCTTGTCGGCGTCGGATTGTCGCATTGCTTTTACTAGAACCAAATCGCCCACTGCGAATTTTATTGGTCGAGGCCTTTGCTGCTTTAGCCTCTGAGCTGCGCGCCGCTGCATTCTATCCCTTGCCTTTTCTAGCACCTGCTCCATTTCTAGATCCTTTACCGGAGCGGGAAACTTTATGATTCTTTCTAATGGTAAGTCCACCCTTCTGCCATAATGCACTTCCGCCGGTATAAAACCTATAGCTGCGCTCCAATTGTGATTCAAATGGTCCTCTACTTGCTGTAGATACGACGCCCAGCTTTGGTGTTTGGCGTGACATAACGTTCTTAAGATGGTGCCCACACTCCTTAGATAACGCTCGGCTGCGTTCGATTCCGGGTGACGTATACTAGAAAACACCGTTTTAACATCTCTATCCCACAAGGTCTTCCGCCATAATTCGCAGTAAAATTCTGTCCCGTGATCACTCAGTACGACTTTGGGTTTGCCCTCTTCCTCGCAATACTTCAGAATTTTCCCAACGCATGCCTTAGCTGTAGCACGTCTTAAACCGTACAACTTCACAAATTTACTGAATGTGTCTACAATAATAAATACATACGTCATCCCGTAGCGACTTTTGATTAAGGGGCCGTAAATATCCACCATAACCAAATCGCCTGTGCACTCTGGAATTACGGACTGGTATGGAGCCTGAAAAGTGCGATTAGGGAACTTACACATCTGGCACGCCCTGCACGTTTTAACATATTTCTTTGCGTCTCTTGCCAGCCCACGCCAATATACCAACGCTTTAAGCATTTCAATCGTTTTGTATCCTCCTGGGTGACCACTCTCATCGTGCACCAATTGGAGAACATGTTTCCTAGCTGGTTTAGGTACATATAGCACCCATAAGTGCCTAGCCCGAGGGTTGCTTTTAAACAGAATGCCTGCTTCTAACCTGTATGCTTTCGCCCCTTGGTTTACAACATCTGGAGCCGCTACCGCGTTCACCCGCCTCGTGATTTGCCTACATTCCTCGTCCTCATCCTGTGCCTCTTTAACAAACCGCCTGAACCGTGCGTAATTCCGTGAATTGCTGAATTCGACAGCTGCAATCACCATCTCTCTTTCCTTAGACGTAGATACTTCGCCCGCCGTCTGTCTAACGTGCCGACTCAAAAAGTCTGCAGCAACGTTATTACTACCTTTGACGTGTATTATTCGCAAATCAAACTCATCAATCGCGATAGCCCAGCGCTTCAACCTTGAGCTTAGGTGGTCGCACATACGTAGAAATGTCAAAGCCTGGTGGTCCGTATACAACACTACCCGATTTCCGTATATATATGTGCGAAACTTTTGCACTGCATAGACGATCGCCAGTAATTCCAACTCCGTTATTGTATATACGAGCTCAGGTTCGCGGAGTCCCCTGTTACACAAAGAGATTACTCTTTCAGCCCCCTCGTCGTCTAACTGACTTAACACAGCGGATATGCCCAAAAGCGACGCATCACACCTAACAATAAAGGGTTTTGTTAGTATAGGATGTTCTAGGACTACACACTGTGTAAATGCCCTCTTCACCCGCGCGAGCGCGTCATCCATCGCACCATCCCATTTCCATTTCACACCCTTCTTCAATAGATTGTACATAGGTCTCAGCAGTTCAGCGAAATTAAGAACGAATTTCTTATAGAAGGTTATAAACCCGACCAGTTGTCGAAGATGTTTCACATTTTTAGGAGCTGGTAAGTCGTTTATAGCCTGAAGCCTTGTCTGCAAGGGCCTTACTCCTCCCGCTGAAACGAGATGTCCTAGAAATTCGACCTCCTGCCGACCGAAAGCGGTCTTTTTCAGATTAATGGTGAGACCATTTTCGCGAAGTCTCGTGAACAAACTGTCTAAATGTATCACATGGTCTCTAAATGTCTCGCTCGCAATTATGACGTCATCCACGTATACTGTCAAATTTTCCCTATATTCCTCTCCTAATGCCAAATCTAGCCGCCTTATGAATGTCTGACATGAGGTCTTCAAACCGAATGGGAGTCTCATCCAACAGTACTGCCTGCCATCGACAGTGAATGATGTCAACCTGCTCGATTCTTCGTCGAGTCGAATTTGATAAAATCCCTTCGTCAGGTCTACGGTACTCAGGAACGGCTTACCTTGAAATTTCTGAAGGGCTTCCGCTATTAGTACAGGTCGTTCTAATTCATCTATGATAACTGTATTTAATTTCCTGGCATCTAAGCATACGCGGATCTGATTATCCTTTTTTCGCACAAAGGTGATCGGATTATTATATGGACTTGGTTTTCTGGCAATTATACCATCTTTCTCCATCTGCCGTATCGTCTCCCTAATCCTATCTCTCAAAGCAAACGGGGTGGGGTAGGACTTTAATTTATATGGCGCATGTTCACTGGTCTCTATCCTATGTATGTATCCCTTTAGACATCCTGGAGCCTCATTAAATACTTTCCTATTCCTCCTCAACATCTCCTTAAAATCAAAACATTCCTCGTCACTAACATTACGCATATCTATACATATTTGATCTAATACTTCTTCAAATCCGTCATCTCCCGTAGATTCTATTTCCCCTTCACTCCTGTCTACCTCACTCCCCTTCCTACCAAAATACCTTGACCCTTCCTCTTCCTTCCTCTTACGGCCGTCTCTCGCAACCTCTTCCTCTTCGGTGCCATAAATATAAGAAACCAAGCCCTTGGCGCCTATTATCGTGCTATCCAAAATATCCCACTGTAAAGTTATTTTACTTCCATTATCTGCATCCATCCCTTCCCCAGTTAGCTTCCTAGACTGCAAGTTAATGACTGCACTAATCTCACGTAACCAAGCTGCCCCTAAAATAATCTCTGTTCCCAGAGTTTTCAGTACAACGGCCCTAATAACCAGATGTTCTCCCCCGGGTAACTTGACTTTGAACAAAACCTGCCATTCAACCTTCTCGTGTCGGCGTCCCAATGCACCGTATGCCTTCAGACCTGCCACGCCCAACTTCGCTACAACCAATTTTTCCTCCTCTAGTTCTTGAAACATCGCCCAATTTAAACAGCTTAGCTCTGCACCAGTATCTACCAGTGCTTCCTTACTGCTTCCATTGCCCAAGTTAAGTTTAATTTTTACCAACTCTCCCTTCATTCTGGAATTCTTACTACTGTTTTCATCACCTTCAATATCCCAAAGTAAATCCTCTTTACCGGCTAGGTAATCACTATTAGTTACAATATTTTCTATTCTCGTGGGTCGTGTCGTTGGGCCTGTGAGAGTAGCATGCGACCTCAATCGATCCCCCTCGCCCTTTATTGGTTTAAATGATTCTGAACCGTATTTCCACTCTGCTCGATTTCAGGACGAACTTCCGGCTTAAAGCCACCTGTTCTGTGCCGTCTATCTGCGCGCGGATCGGATCTTCTCCACGTTCCCCGATCAAACCGGCCCTGATTAGGTCTAGATGGTCCTCCTTGCATATTTGCCCGATTACCCGAAAAGTTTCTTTCGCCTGCCCAGCGACCATCTCTACCTGAAGCTGCGTGGCCGCTGCCTCGGTCTAACGCGTCAACTTGGCTCAGGAAATTCAGCGCCGCTTCAAACGTATTTATACGGGCCGCCTCAAAATGTAGGGCTACGTCACTCCGAAACTGCCTGCTAATTAATTGAACAAGCGTACTCTCAGCTATCGGCTGTTGCAAAAGCCTGTTCTCGGTTATTGCTTTCACGAGATAACCTTCCATCGTCTGAGATCCGCCCGGCCTAAATCTATCATTGTAGAATCCTTGCACTACCTCCAACTGCCTAGCAACACTCCAATACTTATTTAGGAAGTGTTCCCGGACCTGTTCGTAACCTTCCGAGTAACCGGCGGCTTCCAGCCTTTCCGCAATCCGTGGCCCCACTGCTTGCTTAAATAAAGTTAATTTAAAACGCTCCGGCGTTCGTTTTAATGAAAAATAGGACTCTAGACCGTTCAGGAATGCACGTGCGTTCTGATGGCCACGTTCTTGAAATGATGGGAGGGTAATCTCTAGCCCCTGGGTTATGTTTTCCCCCCGAACACCCAATTCATTGGCTTCAGAAATTCTGATATCTAAACGGGCTGCCTCTGAACTCAGCTGTTTTCGTAAATCCCCTTCGATATTCGCAATATGCGACTGCACCGCCATTGTCCCTTCACGCATTTCTGTCCTAATGGCCTCGGCGTCGCTGGCTAGCCGATTAATCACCTGCCCAGTTTCTTCGCGCCTAATTTCTGCTTCAGATCTAAAAGACTCCACAACTACATCAAATCTGTCTGCCATACTTTGATGTTCTTTATTAACCAAATCGGTTACCTCCCGTTTCTGTGCTGCCACGTGCTCTCGTATTGCGCTTAATTCAGTATCTACCCTTTTATCAACAGCTTCTGCTCTGTCCTGCAATTCTTGGCCTATACTTGTGAGTTTATCATTTGTGGCACCAATTTGGTTCTGAATCTGATCCCATTGAACTTTGCTACACTCCGTGATTATTTGGACATGCTCCTGAATCTCACTGCGGATCTCCCTAAACTTATTCTCAGTTGCTTCTTGACAGCCTTTAATCTGGGCCTGCAATATGTTAAACCCCTTGTTATTTTCGTCATTAATCCTTTGAATCTGTTCCTGTAAATTAGCCTGACTATTTCGAATCTGTTCCTGTAAATTAGCCTGACTATTTTGAATCAACTTGTTATTTTCGTCATTCTTTCTTTGAATCTGTTCCTGTAAATTAGCCTGACTATTTTGAATCTGTTCCTGACTATTTTGAATGGCTTGCATCAATTGTGCCATCATAGATTCGAATAAAAACTGGTTTTCTTTTGTACCATTGGTTCCAGGAAAACCACTGCTTGCCTGGCTCCCTAAATTCTCGGAACTACCCTCCGTCTGCTCATCCGTGCTTAATTCCCTTTGTACCGTATCCATTCCGCTCCTAAGCTTCATGAACAACCAGACGAAATAATCAGAAGAACTCCGTTTCTATTTTACACGAACAATTTCTCTAACACACTAACATAAACGATAAAGAAAACAGCTCAAAATTCACACAACTTAACATTAAACATATAAACCTCAGGCTCCAATCCACATTAGATAACAAAAGAAATCCCAAAATTTATCGAATTAACGCTTATCCTATGAAAAAAAACTCCTGCTCTACTCAACGCTAGAAATTAAAATATATGGTCCGCGTCTAAACACCTGCATCTCCAGCCTGGAACGTATTGCCCGAAAACTAAATTCCCGCAAAATACATATTACAAAATTATTCCCCCAAAATACACGTTAAAATAATCAAGTCCTGAATTTCTGCTTGAATGGCTGACTAGCAAGTGTATATAATCCGCTAATCCTGTCCCCGTAGTATCGCTCCAGTTTGCCACTTCTTCGTGCCCCAAACGTTGGACGACATTTTATATGTGGTGAGCTTACGGTTAAATTAACTATTTGTTGGGCGCCACCTGCAAGAATTGTTCTTGCAGGAAAGGGAAATGCAATATTTAGTTATTAAAAAAACAATAATTCATTTTCTCAGAATTTATACAAAACGAAAAGCTCTCCAGCCTGCCAGGGATGCATGTAACCCCTCCCTTTCTCAAGATTAACCGTGGTTTTTCTCGTGGCAAACCGACGCGATACCCGGAAGCATGGAACGCGACTTACCAGGTCTGCAGCTCGGACAGGGTCGACTCCCGTTGGCGGCTATCTGTCTCATCAGCATTCACAGAAGATGACCGGAGACCCACGTGCGGAACCAAAATCTTTCAGGATCAAATCTGCCTGACCACTCTCACCGACGGTCCAAATTCATCTCTCTGTCCACTCTCATCAACGGTCCACATTCATCTCTTCGACCACTCTCTTGTTCGCCGACTTCTTTCTCTGCCTCCTCAAAACCCTCTCTCCTGGTTGGTCCTTGTGCACACGTGACCCTCTTTCATCTATTTTAGGGCCATAGCCTTCCGGTCATCTACCCCTTCCTTGGCCGACCCTGACCTTGCTTGCGGGACTTGCGGATTTTCCACCCCGCCATTGTCTTGTGTCTGCTGCTCGACCCCGGCAAGCCACATTCCCATGCTTCCAGGCAGTAATTAACAGTTATAAAAAAATATTTTGTACAAATCAATAACGAAAAGCGCACCATATTACAGTCATTTGATGCTATAGCTTAAATTTATCTCTTCTGAAAAATGACACATTTAAACTGGTAATGAGCGGTTGAACAAGTGGTAACCCGCATATGTCTGTGGGTTACCGCTTTTTAGCGCGTGAAAGTGTGAATTACCATTACGGATTTACAAAAAAATAATACTGAACATTGTTTTTGATAGAAAACTTTTCAAGATTGCACCTGTTTCTGAAAATGTGAATTACATTAAAAACACAAATCCCCGGTTTCAGGTTGTTTGGAAGCCAACTTCAACAACTGGTCGAAAACTGGTTAAAATGTGTTCGTTTTTCGATTCACTCTTTCTGTTCCCTCCTTGCTACCGTCAAATGGTTTCCCTTGTGGTTTTTTTCGCTGACTAAACGAAGAACACGTTTGGCAAATCGCCTCTGACGGCCTGCTTGAGTTTGCCCGCGCAGCGACCTGATTGGCTAACTTCAAGGCTAATTAAATCGTAAACTGCGTAACGTATCGAATTTTTTTCTTAACAATAATTTATCAGTTCAGCCTACACCCTTAGAATATTTTCATATATTTTCTGGTCACCCTGTATATAGTTCTCCGTACTTAATGGTGAAGTCTGTTTTGAAGGGATCACCGGGGGGAGGGGGTATTTTCTGGTTTCCGAGACGAGGTTATCAGTGAGGATGCAGGAAATGGTCCAATTTAAACCCAAATATGAATTACTGTCATCAGCCAAAAACTTTATTTCCTCACTATTTCCCTACCAAAGAAAATTTTGGCTATTTGCGAAACTCCCAGACCTTTTGGACACGGGTCACAATTTGCGGGTATTTCAGGTACCCGCCTTACCTTCACGATATTCTGACGTTCATTGTAAATCTGCCGTGCACCATGAAAATTTCCCCCAAATAACCTACCGAATAACCTTCAAGATGAGTGATGTAATCGAAAATAAATAATTTGACCAATATAAATCTGTATTACCTTCCTCTCAATAATTTATTTGCCCGCTTATTACGAGTCATGTTCAGAAAGTAAGTGTACTAGATTTTTATATTTTCTAGAAAAATTGTATTCGAAAAATAATTACAAGATATTTTTGATACACATATTGACCTTTTTTCCACATAATCGCCATCCCGTTCACTGAATGTCGGAGCCGTGGCACAATCTTCTTTATGCCCTCCTCTAAGAACTCTACCGCCACTTCATAACCTCTTTCTGCACCTTCTCGTGAGTTGAAAATTTAAGTCCACCTTTCATGGAAGTGAAAGATGATAAACGGAAGGCCCAAAGTCAGGGGAATATGGGGGATGGTTAAAAACATTCCAACCAAATGACTGAGGATGCAAAAAAGCACTCGTCAGCATTCCTCTTCTTTTGTTTTGAATGCTTCTTTTGAGATTTTTTAGGGTCTCACATTTCTTTTCTATTTGCTGAGTTGCTGTATTTATAGTCTATCCCTTTATTTACTTACTTATCTAATACACTATTTGACTTTATAAAACCTGGTTTCAATTAGTCTGCATTAGTATTATTCTCTTAATCTATGCCTTCATAACGTTGTATGATAATTGTCGACGAATTTCGAAGCCAAAATTCATAGATTTGTTCCTTTCTTCTTAAACCCTTTGTTATTTCTATACAAAGTAAAATTATAACCCCACAGTGAAATATCATGACTGTATTCTGTTAAAAGAAACATCAATTTACAGGAGCTTTCGACTCAACTGCAAAATAAATACAAACAATACATACATTTGTTTTAATTGCGAAAATCAAATAAAGAGAATGTGGAATGTCTTTATTAATTCCTTACTAAAAGAAAAAACTTTCTAAATTTTTCCACACTTGTCTTTTTGTGATTTCATTTAGGATTGTCAATAATACAAAAATATGGCTTAAAAATCATGTTGACAAAAAATTTTCTAGTAACATTCAGTTACTTCCCCCACCCCCCGCTTACTTCTGTTTGATCACAAAAAGTTAATTTTTCATGAGTTAATTTTCATACGAGCACATTCAGGAGCAACTTTTAATCTAATCTTAAAGTTTTGTACAAATCTAAAGAAACGCAGAGGGTAATTAAACGCTTGTAAATTTAAAAGGTTTACAATTATGAATGCATGTAAGTGGTTTACAGATTCCTGCCTCTGGATGCAAGTTTCGTGTGAATGTAAACACATTAAAGTCGACGATTTATTGGATTGAAGCCTTTTGGAGCGCTAACTTTTTTGTTTACCTTCTCTTCCTGGTACGTAGCCACGAGAGAGTTATAAGGGCTACCGTAAACTTCAGCCCCTCTCGACAAGTCCACTAATGGTGTTCTCTGCAAAGTTCTAGCAGCAGCTCAAGTGCGGCGACATATCATCCTCCGCGACTAAGAACTTTATTCCATTTGTTTATGCCGCCACGCATCCAAATACCAGCAAGTTTATCACTCCGTATTCGGCAGCTATAATTGGCTGGAGTTTCAAAGGCACAGCTAATGTCTCATTATACAATACGAACAATAGTCACGTCTCGTAACTTGAAATTGAATTTAAGATGATGAATGTAGACTGCGTTTTGTCTGTCTCCAGTTCAGAAATGATTTTATACAATAAAAATTTAACACAGATTATAAAGAACACTAATTTATATATTTAAAAATTTTGCGAATTTATTTTCTGTGTAATCCCTCGTTTATGAATAAATCGTAAAGGACTTTCTAAAGTATTTTAATATTATTTAATTATTGGTGGGGTTCAGATAAACAGATATCTTTGAAGAGTAATACAGAAATAAAATTTATTATGGAATTATCAAAAAAATAACCAAAATCATTATACAAATTGTTTTAAATGATTAACTGATTTTTTTTAGGGTAACAGGCTACATGAGGGTAACCCACATGGTGTCGATTCCCCTTTAATATCAGATGAAGGGATTTGAAAGGGGGGATGCGGAAGGGTAGAGGAAGGTAGACAAGGGTTAACTAGGGCCCCCGGGCTATGGTTTAAGGATCCTACCCGGCAATTCGCCTAAAAGTGATGCAGGGAAACCCCTATAAAACCTTGCAGCAGGTAGGTCGGGCATTTGGTACTTGTCCCACGCCCTTCTGATGGCGGGAGAGGGGTTTGTAGCTTTCCCCTCTCCGTGCCTTGACCGGTTTTGGAGGCAGCTGACCGACTATTCCAATAGGAATAGCGGACAACTGCGACTCCGAAACATACATCTCTCAAAACAGGCCGAGGTGCCTCGGCATGTGGGAACCTTAGTTCAAAAAACCAGAGAGATGTGAAGGCATCCCCAAAGCTAGCCTCCGCCAGAGCTCTCTGGGAAGGTTCATCTGCAAGAGAATTCTCTCGCAGGCTTCCTTGATTAACTGATTTTATTAGAACTGTATTAATGTCTACCCTTCCGCATCTCCCCTTTTCAAATCCCTTCGTATTAAAGAGGAGTTTGCACCATGTGGATTACCCTCATGTAGACTGTTACCCTAAAAAAATAAAAATTGCGGCTTCGCGTGGAACCTGATACTTTCTAAGGCTATATTATGGGACTCAAATAAACAGAACTTTAAGATTTATGTCAAAAAACTTACAATTTTAAATTTCCTAAACACGTGAACTGACATGGTTATAATGATCTAATTTTTTATCACAATTAAAAATTCTCGATGTGTCTTCATTACCAAACAGTTTGGGTAATTGGCTATTAGAATGTTGAGTAATATCCGTCAGAATATCCAAAGGATGACAGGGTACCGAAGGGCGGGCAACACAGCAGGAGCAGGACCAAACGCCAGAGATTTCACCTCTCTCAGGTTAACACTCTTTTAATCAGCATCATGTCGGCTGAACCTGGACTTTAATTACACAGGTCTGCAAAAAAATTCAACTGTATGGGATATTTTTGCTAAATGTTTTAAAGGTAGCAGTTTCTAAAAATTACTTCAATAAAACCCCATCACGAGTAGATTTATTGTAAAATGAAATAATTTTTTTTGATAAAAGCATTTATTTCGATGAACTGAATATATCATATTTATACATAATTTTATGTCTTCTCTTTCTTCTTGATGCTTCTCCAAGATCGTTTCCGATTTCCTTCTCTGGTTTCTCGATTGAGCACCCAACGGTAGTCAGTAAACAGATTGACACATCGGTTTCCTTGGTATCGTCTCTCGTTATCACGGAAATACTGGTGAAATATTTCGCCCTGTTCTTCATTGTCCCTCGGGAGCCTTCCCAAGTTTTTAATATGGTAGTGTAATAAATTAACTTCTAAGCTCATATTGCATCCTTGAGCTTCATACGCTGTCAGAATGCGTTATACAATGGTTTTGTAGTCTGGGGTCCTTAGTATTCTGAAAAAAAACTTGGGCACTACATTCTTGGAAGAGCTCCACACTTCTTTTTCCTTATCTCTCATTGTTTCCAAAAAGAGGAATCAGATAAAAGTTTTCTTATGTTGTGGCCAGTGAAAGGCCCCTCATTTAACTTGGCTTCAGACGGTTTCGAAACATCGGAACACAGACATCTGAAACAATTTCCATCCCTTGGCAGTCATTTAACAAATTGCTTAACGAGCCCCAATTTTATATGAAGAAGTGGTAATAACATTTTTTATATCGGAACCAAGGTCGTGTTGATGATCTTTTTCTCGCTGGGGGTTAAACTGTCTCGTGGTGGCCAGTCAGTTGTTGTCCAGTGCAGCTGTCTGGCTCTATTATCCCAAAACCCAAACAAAATAAAGATATTCTGTATAACCTTCCTGCAGACTCAAAAACATGGTTCGTATTTTTAAATCTTCACAAACCATCCCTTAATGCTCTTGATATTTGATTTTATCAAGAATTTTAGCTGGTTGAAACATGATCTTATCCAACAGAAGGTTACTTGTACTTATTCCTAGTGTTCCAGATAACATGTTAAAATATTCTGAACCTCACCAGTAATATTATTCAGTATAAACTTGTAACCTGTTTCGACATGATCATGCGACCTTCTTCCTAACGCCAAAACTACTTTACCCAACTACCTTTACCACTACTCTCTTCAAACATTACTTTTTCTTCCCATTTACTACCAAGTCCAGGTATAATCGATATTATTAATGTGGGACGTCTTAGTCTTAGGTCCATTGATTAAAAAAAATAGTATATTTTAAGTTAGTTGCTAATTTTACACTAAAAACTTGAGCGTAACAAAAATTGACGTTATGGTAATTTTTAGGTACTTTTTTCGCTTATACCATGTTGAAATCTATAATAAATTGTAAAAAAATCCTATGCAGTTTTTTACCTTCAGACGTCAATTATCAACTACACTCGGGCTTCTCATATACGAATACAAGATAGCCTTAAAACTTGGCTCGACTAACCTCTCTTACTAATCTTCCTATCGACGAAACATAATGAATTACACTTTGCTAACCCACTTATTTGCTTAGCTCACACTTTAAACTCACTTCTTAGTGTGTTTACTGCCTCTGATCTCCTTAACTGACTACTCACTACTCCCGCAATATTTTACGTTTATTTACGGTGGATCTGGAACATTCTCGCTGGTTCAAGTCACGCCAACCATACTAGAGTTGCCCATTATGCCTTAACAATTACATTCGGTTTTTTAATACCACTGGTTTTCAAATTTTTCCACTATTACAGATAATACATAATAATTCGTAATTTACACAAACCACCCATGTATAAATCATGCTGTTAGAATCACAGTTCTGAATAAAACATGATTAATATAATCCATTAATTGCAGGGTTGAATAAAACTTGTATATAAATGTAAAAGCAAAGATTTCCAAATGAGGAAATAATTTGCAGCAGGAACTGCAATATTACATTCGCTACTACTTTTCAGCTGTCAAAATAATAACATCTATAATAATACATATATGCCTTATATAAATTAAAAATTTACGATTGTAGAACGCGAATAAAAATGGCCGTAAAAGTAGTGTACATATTAGCAACGCACGTCGTAACATATCTGGTGAAGAATTAAATATAAAAAAGAGCTACGTTGAAAGAAAAAGAACAGTAATTCGTCATAGTCCAGTTAATTCAAAATAAAATATTTATGTTTTGAGAGTAGGTGCCTCAAATAAATCATAGGCATTAAATCGTCATCGCTATTTTACATCTGTAGACCTTTGTTATAAGAAATTTGCGAAAGTGTATGAGTTTCACATAATATTAAATTCAATGTGTTCAAGATATAAAGTCCACTGGCCATCTAGGGTCGTACTGTAATTGGTTCGTCGAACGCACTTCAGATGACACGCACGAAATTTATGTAACAGAAACTCGAAAAGTATTTAAAGAACTGTCAATATATGGAAATGGGTCACTGTTTATTTGAATAAGAACGCAGTCTAACTGATTCGAAAATGATATCGTATAGTTATTGAATTCTGTGTCACAAAATACATTAATGTTGTAAACATGCGGTTCCAGTATGAACTAGTTACTTGTCATTCCGCTGATGAAGTAATGGCTTTATTGCAGAAAAAGTTTTTCCACCCTGTAATTTCGCGCCGCGGAACTGTGAAATGGCCACCACAGTCATTATTTTTATGGAGTATGTTAAATCCCTAGGGAGCAATAATAATCATCGATGACCAGATTTCCAACATTACACGTGTATTATCAGCCATACATTTAAATATATTTAATCTGTTATTTTAAATAGTGGTATATGTTTTATATGCTCCATATTGCATAAATCACTATCTTGCTTCTATTATCTTTTACAAGGATCATCACAGTCATAGATACAATTAATGTTTTCATATTTGTCAGTCAAATACTTTACACAGTTGAAGCTAATAACAATTTTATTTTCTACGATATTTGACTTGCTACAACAACGTTTTCAATTAAACGTTTTCATTTATATTGAATGGTAGTAATACTGATTTGACAGGGCTTGGATTTATTTATTAATTTAAACAGCTCAAAAACTCATACTCAAATCAGTAACAAACATGCAAAGATGTGGCATTCAATGTTCTAGTTATTCACCAAATGATCCCTGCGAATACAAAAGTGAAATAGTACAACATAGTACAGAAAGAATTATTAGACATATTTCAGTTTTACAACAAATATATAAACCGGCCACAAGACCTAAAAAAATTAATAAATAAACTGACAAAGATAATTATTTATAAAATACTACGTTTTGTCTGAAATTAATAGAACAATGAGGAAACGTACAAAAATTATCCATTCTACACCCAATGACGTCTTAAATGAAGGTATAACGTTGTGTAGTTGCATCTTTGTTAGTTTATTTACTCAATTTTTTCTGACCTGTGACATATTTATTTCAAGAGAAAATGCACAAAATTTTATGATCGGATTCATCCAGACAATTTAATTTAACACAATATGTAAATTATTACATTAAATAGTTCCTATTATCTTTTACATGGCTCATCACCATCATAGTTACAATTAACGTTATCACATTCGCCAGTCAAATACTTTACTCAATTGAAGCTAATAACAAAAAAAAATACAGATACTTCTTCTCATTTTATTTTCTGCGATATTTGACTTGCTACAATAACGTTTTACCTCGAATGAAGTAAACATAATAAAAAAGATATTTTCAGCCGAATACAATATGATCGTTTGCAAAATTTGGATGACTCAGTCTCGCCAATGCAAGGGTAATGATGACGTATTCTTAATGTGGTGTGCCAGACAACGCTCGACACCTGAAAAACAATCGGTAGCGTTTTTGAAGCGGTTCTTGAGCTTCAATGCATAACCTCCCCGTAGGTGTGGTTCGCTGCCTTACAGTTATCATATATCATATGATATATGGCGTCTAATTGGCGTAAGGTTTAGGATTTTGTAAATCCGTAAATGTTGATGGCCTAATCGATTTTTGGTCTCGTGGAGTCACGAATGCCATTCATGTTCGCACCCCAAATTTTTCTGGCAATAATCCTGATTTTATTGGAACAGTCGGCCAGCTGCCTCCTAAACTGGTCGAGGGAATCTGCGCCCACAGCAAACCCCACTCCCATCATCGAAAGGCATAGGACAAGTATCTAGAGCAGGGGTTCTAGGGTTTTCCTGCATCACTTTTAGGAAAATACCGGGTAGGATCCTTTACCTGTATCTCAGGGGCCCTAGTTAACCCTTTGATAACTTGTTCTAGCCTTCCGCATCTCCCTTTTCGAATTTCCTTTGCTCTTAGATGGTAGATGTGTCAAAAATATATAAATAAACAATACTATATCAATCGACTTGAAATTTGATATTAAATTAATTCATAATTGAATGATTCGGCTAAATATGACTATTAATTAATGAGAAATTTTTATTTTTTCTGGGACATTTTTTGTTTAATTACAGACTTACTACGTACGTTCAGAGTATTAAGCAAGTTTGGTAGTATAAACGTGTTTAGGGAAACATCCATGAACATTTCTACCTTCCTAAATTATTTTACTTTGAGTTTTTTCGAAAGTCTTTTCGACGGTTTAGCCCTCAGCCTGAAGAATATCTGTTAATATATAACTCTTCTGCGAGTTTTCCTTTTATGGTACAAAGGAATTAAATATATTTAACGGACGTGCTTCAAAATATAAAAAAAATATTATTCATAAAATTTTTATTCAATAATTTATATATCATATGTCGTATCCAGACTGAGGAATCGTAGGAACGTATTCCTACTGCTGTTAAATAAAATTATTATGATTAATACTATATTTTTGAATTATAAAAAATGTTCGTTAATAAATCCTATTATATAAATATATCCTATTATTCCTGCTATTAATAACAGAAGTAAAAATAAAATATGAATTATGGTTAGTAATTTGTTTGTTGTGGATCGATTCAGTTACAGTGGGTGAGAAGTTGAAAATAGCAATATTTTTACGCTACGTCGAAAAATGTCGGAAACAAAAAGTAATAAACAAGGTTTATCTCTTGAAACTTAAGTCGCTAACAGAAACTTGAAAAACATTATTTGAAGTTAACGGTTAAAGGTGTTTCATAGACCGCTAAATAAAGGCTGCTCTGAAAAGGACCCATTTTTTACTAGTCAAAGAATTAGAATACAAGCAAAAATGAAAGAGCCGCTACGCAGAATAACGGAAAGCTATATGCATAAATGTTTTGTGTAAATAACATATTGTAGTATCTCAACTGAATCTACTTTGAAGGCTACAACCATAAATTGTGCATAGTTAGATCAATAGTGTAGTTATTTTTGGTGATTCTGTGAATATTCATTCCCACAAAGATTAACGATTTTGGTCCCTATAACCTATTCAATTAACATTGACTAGTATTTAGTGACAGACTTTGATGGCCCCTCCGAAACAATGACCAACATTAAATGTCTGATATCCGTAAAGAAATAAAATAAGTCACATGTAACGTCTGTTACGTTACATTATGATAAATCAAAATAATTTTAATATATTTTGTTGTTGGGAAATGCATTGATTTGTAAGCAGATGCAGACTGAGGATTGTTTGCAGAGAGCTCGAGTCTTCCGTGGGGTCCCTGGGTAGCTCTTGCCGCATCCACGGACCTCCCCCGCCACCCCCGCCGCTCCTCTGCGATGAGGGGGCGGGCTTGCTTCCGCCACCGGAGGAGATGAGAAACAACCACAATCATCATCATTTGCATCACTGGCACCGCTGTCCTGAGCTGCACAAAGCGATAGACGGAGTACGCTTCATAGCTGACCACACGAAGAGGGAAGAGGACTCCACGAGGGTCAGTAGCTCAAACTACAGCCCAACAAACCTTAGAGATACTACGTTCATTTCATTAAAACCTGCCCGTAACGATTAAATGTCCTCCAGCGTTAGTCTACAGAAAGAGTTGTCGGGATTCTTAACAAGTCGCCCGATCGTGGACCAGTCATCACCGGGTGCCAGAATATTGGAGTCTGATTTGTGACCAATATTTGAGTTTAAGGCTGAAATCCAAGTGCAAGTTGCCGAAACGTCAAGGAAGAAACGATTGATTGGTATAGAACCCTGAAAACTTTTAAGTCTTTGATGGTGACAGAATATTTTCTGTATTTCACTAATGGTGTTTGGTAATTGCAAACCCTCGCATAATGACATGCTCAAATCCCAGAACGAAATTTGTCATCTAATAACTCTTATTTTGCTTAAGTGTACATGTTTCTCTACTGTTCTATTACATGCAAAGAGTGCTTGATAGTTCAAACTTGTACATTTATTGCCATATGAATTCATTTACTGATTATTTTGAATAAATATTGAATCTACATTCATAACATGTTTTCTAAAGCCCTCATTGAAGGAAATCCTTCTTACAAATTTATTGACAAAATAAAGCACATCATCGTCCCTCATGACCACTCTTTAATTTCTCTTGATGTTGTTTCCTTATTCAACTCTATTCTCAATGATTTAATCATCAACAGTTTCAAAAACAGATGGTCTATTTTCAGTCAATATACTAAAATTCAACTTCATGAAATTTTATGCATTATAAATCGAATCCTGAACAAGTTTAACCAGGTTCACTATCATCAAATCAAAGGTTCTCCCATGGGAAGCGCCCTGAGTCCTTTCGTTGCTGAGATAGTCATGAGAGACTTGTCTTTCTCTACTTCCTGTCCAACCTCTTTGATACATCAGATATGTAGATGGCATTTTTTGTATTGCTAATACCTCTCAAATCAACCTTATAGTCAATTATCATCCCAACTTACAAATCACCCATGAACTTGAATTTAACCATTCTCTTAATTTCCTTGATGTCACTGTATCCATTCACAATACTTACATTCTCACCAATTGGT
Source organism: Zhengitettix transpicula (assembly GCA_037074705.1). NCBI lineage: Eukaryota > Metazoa > Arthropoda > Insecta > Orthoptera > Tetrigidae > Zhengitettix > Zhengitettix transpicula. The sequence goes on from CM073591.1 coordinate 203,851,805, forward strand.
TCAGAAAACCTACATACTCTGGACGTGTTCTCAATTATCTTTCTGATCATTCTCCAAACCAAAGAGAGCTATGGTATACAATCTTGTAGACAGAGCTATATTACTTTATAACTCCAAGTTCCATCAACACAACTTAAGTATTGTCCGAAACATTTTAATCTCCTTTAAATTTTATTATTAAACACATAAACAGCAGACTGAACAAAATCCAACATCCTATTGACAATCGTCCCCAAACACCTCAAGCCATTTTTTTTTCTCGTATTTCCTTATTACAAATTTCTACATCACAAATTTATCCAAATATTCATAGAATATCAAATATCCATCATTTACAAATCCACTAATACACTTTCCTACTTGATTAGAAACCACAAGGACCCACTTGACACCTACAGCAAACATTGTGCTGTTTACAAAATCTCTTGCTCTAATTGTAAACGTATCAGATAATAAACGTGTCAAGGAACATATATCTAATATCAAACTTCCCATTGATAAACAATCTGTAATCTCCAATCATACGATCATCAATTCGAAACATACATTTGAATGGCAAAATGTTAAGATTTTAGACATTGACGTCAGGTACAATTCCAGACCCATTTCAGAGATGCCTCACATTAAATCAAACATCACAGCTATTAATGTAGAGACACACTGAAACTCAATAATTGCTATGATCTGCTTTCCCATTGTCGTTGCTCCCTTATTGTTACGCTAACCCTTCGGGTCTCCCATGGTCGTTGCATTTTCGTCGCTTTTGAGTTTTGTCAACTGACGAGTGCAGTTGTGTCGCTCTAGACTCTTCTTTGCACCTGGCGAAAGGGACAAGGATCCCAGAAACGCTGTATGGTATTTATATTATCACGTATTTTTCTTATTAATTATTTTCAATCAAACTTAATTTTTTTAATTTAAGTAGTAATTCAGTTTTGTTTTGAAATAAACTGAAAAGTGTTAAAATTTCAATCCGAGAAGATTACTCTGAATAACATGATTTACAAAGTACTTTTTGTTATATAAATGTAAAAAGAGACGACCTCATCAATAAATCTATCCGGTAATATTTTTAGTGTCTGGCAAAATGTAAAAAATATATGCCAAGAGTTTCCTTATTGCATTTAATAAATGTTAGTCTTACAATCGTTTTAAATATCCATCGATAAATATTGGCAGGTGAAGGAGGATTGGAAGTATGTGGCAATGGTTCTGGATCGACTGTTCTTGTGGATTTTCACTCTGGCCGTGTTGGTGGGCACAGCGGGAATAATTCTTCAGGCCCCAACCCTGTACGACGATAGGGTACCCATCGACGTCCGGATGTCGGAGATCGCGTCGACGACTGCTAAACCTCACATAGCAACAACCCTTTAAGTAAGTAATCCAAAATTAAATATTTATTTTATAATATTGAAGCTTCTTATTAAATAATTACAAATAGCTATTTAAAGGACAAAATTTACACCTGAATGCTGATATTAGCGATACCGATGTTCGATACGAAAACATATTTAATATCAAGGGTAAGTGCAGAAAATGTATTGCTCCATGTACGAAGATTATCAAGATTGCAACTTATTTATGGAACAAGACAAAATCTTTGAAAGAAAAAAATTGTTATTTTGCAAGGTATTTGGTGGCATGGATTTAAGTCGGAATAACGTGCATGAAAACGATCCTTCCTTATCTATCAATCAGTAAATATATAAAAAAAAGTATTTGGACGAGTGAAGTACCACGAATATGATGTCATACTTACCTGATGAGCCATTCGTCACACCGTAATCCTAGTATCACGGAAAATTCAAAATCGACGACACCAATAAAATTATAAACATGAAATTTGCGTAAATGTCTGGAGGAATTGTACGGGCACAAATATATTATATCAAATATAGTTACGTTGTTATCACAATTTTCGCAATCGTTAAGCTACCCTCATACGACGTTATAATTATTTAAATACGTCACAAGTATCCTATTAAATTTGTTCCGTCGACGCAATTCCACGCGCAAATTATGTTCCTGGCCAACGATATAGTTGAAAACTTTCAGGAAATCAAACAAATAAGCCAATTAAACGAACAATGTACAATGCAAAAAAATTAAGTCTCAATATCCCAACCTTCAATTATTCCCAGAGAATTATATTATTAAATTTAATTGATAAAAAATCATAGATTAATTAAGTCATTTCGCTAATTAAAATTATTATTATTTTTTTAGTAAAAGTACGGCAAAATAATTACATATATTTAAATAATTTAATATTAAGAATTAAGAGATATGAAATTGAAGTGTATTTAATGTTTTTTTTCTTATTACTTAAAAAGTGAAGTTTAAATTAACGAAAATTCTTGACTAAATGAGACTAAATATTTGAATAATTAAATAGAAAAAATGAAGGGATGTATTAAATATAGAAAGTAATTTGCCTTAAGTCGTTCTGAATTTATTTTGAGACACAATGAAGAAAAATCCCTTGCTAAATATTTGAATATTCAAGTATGAAAATTTACGAAATATATTCAACATAAATAATAATTTGTATTAAATCTTCCGTTTTTATTTTGAGGCAAAAATGAAGGAAAATTCTTTGTTAAATTAAGAATAGTTAAATAGTACAATCTGAAAAATGAAGTAAAAAATTCAATACAGAAATGAATGTGCATTAAATCACTCTTTCTTTATTTTAAGGCTAAAATGAAGGAATATCACACGATAAAATTACAAATATTTAAATAGATACTAAAAATGAAGTGATATATTCAGTATTGAAAGTAATGTATTAAATCGTCCTGCCTTTTGAGGATGAAATGAAGGATAATCCTTTGCTAAAATTACAAATATTTGAATAATTAAATCTGATAATGAAGGGATATATTTAGAAAATAATAGGTAATAAATCGTTTTTAATTTCTTGTGTAAATGCGACATAATTAACGGAATAATACTTGTAAACGATATTATTATTTAGGAATTATTCTTGGCAGATGCCAGTATATTATTTCGATGTCACCGTTAGTATATCGGCGGGGCTTGTGAGAGAGGGGCTATTACGTCACATCCGTGGTTTCATATTCACCTTTAGCCAAAGTGATTTAAGTGTGCTGGAGTCCTATCAGACATAAAACACATGCTTATTTTTATTTGAAAGGCAAATACCGTAGCAGGTCAGGAAGACCGTTCTGAATAATGTCCATGCAGACAGCCTAGTCTCTAACGCAAGGTAGAGGAATAGTGTTATTTCATTAATGACTTAAAAATGAAGGGCTGTGCTGCATATGATCATATGGCCTTTTCCTGTTTTGATGTGAGGGACCCTCTCCCCAAGCTTGTAAAAGTATTTGACTATATATATATATATATATATATATATATATATATATATATATATATATATATATATTGTAATATACAATTTAGGAAAATAAAATAACCCACCACGTTGCGGCGTCATTAATTTGGAATGTAAAACTAAAGGAAAAAATAATTAATAGGATTTTAAATCTGACTATAACAACTTTTGAAAGATAAAAAAATATTTAATTTGTGCTTTGTACATAATTTATAATTAATTGCCACAGCTTTTAATAAAACTCTTAATTCTTCATGGAAGTTTATTGGGCCTCTAATACTTACAGAAATTTGCAATTATCACCAAGTCAAAAGAAAATCAAAGAGATTACAAAAGAATAATAATTAAATTTACTATAATAATTAATATAAAAAATCTAAATAAATCTGAAATCAAGTGAACTTTACAGAAATTTAAAGAAATTTGACGGTACGCATTGTAATATAAGGCTTACAATAGAAGATTTTTACATACCAGACTATTAGAGTTGCTCTTTTACTACATTACTTATTCACTTCGCTAGTTATTTTAAAGAAAACTTATTTAACAGGCTATTCGCTGTTCACAACTTTTATTCACTTTGTTAAATTTTTGGCCAGCTGACCACTTCTTCTGTTCAAGAACTTTCTTTCGCCCTACATCTATCTGCCGACTTAACTTTAAGAGTTATTTAATATTCTATGCTGAATGCGACCAATATCAGCAGTGTCAACTTTACTCGACCGCTTCTTGATCACTCATGAGAACAGACTTTTTCTATACCATCATCGGTCAGACTCCAAAACCAGACTACTTGTTTCGCCAAAGCTCTGCGTATCACACACGCCGCCGACAACAATAGAGACTGGAAACATTCCAATCTCCGCATTCTTGTGCCACACTGACTTACTTATATGGCCTCAATATTACGCCGACAAAAAATCATAAAGAATTTATTAAAAAAAACTTTCATTACACATTGGTGGTCTCTACAATATATGTAATATGTAGAAAGAATATTTGTATAATAATCCATGATTTCTCCCACTTTGAGCGCTTTTTCTTTCCAGAAATATGAACCCACACAGCATACATTCCACCTGCTGCTGCCACGATCTTATTCTTCTCGTCCATACCCTTTATTTTTAAATATAAATGGTTATAATGTAGACAGAGAACTATTTTTATAATATACCAAATTAAAATTATGAAACAATGTTTAACTTGATCTGAGCAGCACAAGAGAAGTTCTCTCTTTATACTATTAGACAACACTGAACTATCGTAATCATTTCATATACATATACATATACATATAAAAAACTGTGTAAAACATCTAAAATTTATTACAAAATATATATCAAGAAATCATTATGTAAAATATCCACAAATTTAACTTCTTGATTGTCGAGTAATCTTTCCGAAATCCCGTATTTATCAATAAAAGTTACAGTGATAAAACAGATAATCACTTCACTGACCAAGAGTTAATATTTTGAAAGTGACGCGCGTAATTCGTAGCTCATTAACAAAATATTAATAATAATACGTTTCATTGTATTAAATTCATAGACATTTATATTTGGGAATTTGGTATACTGAAGCTAAACAATAAATAATATTACTTCAAATTAGGCCACTGCAGAGGGAAAAATGATCAATATTTTTCGTACATTACAGAGTAAACAGTTTTCCAATAAAATTCTAATCATAATTTATGAGAATTGCATACAACTCAGCATTTAATGATAGCTTTTGGACAACTCTAAAGTAATAAATATTATAAACTCGATTAAAAGTTTATGTGTCGGCGCAAATGATACGCAGACTACGCTAATTAAAAAAATATTTAGTTGAGGTCGCTTAGTTTTATGACTGGATTTCCATAGAATTTTTCAAAACTATTTGGGAAACCAGTACGTTATTAGTAATATAGTAAACTCCAAGAAACGAAAATTGAAAAACGAAAATTTGATTACCCGATTACTGAAATTCAGGATTATTGGGAGAATTCGTAAAAGAAACCATATTAAAGTATTGGAACTTATAAACAATGAATCCCAGTCCACTCTCTTGATAATGATCTGAATACTGAGACTTGATGATTTTTTTATTTGTACACACAACTGAATTTTTCAGAACGGCAAACCCAATGAAGTAAACTCAATCAGATACAAGAAAAACATTTATGATAAGCATTGCGAATATCTTGGAACAATTGAAATATGATCAGGTTTATCCGCATCAAATAATTCGAATATGAAAGCTTTTTCGGTAAATATGTAAAATAGTTATCAGGTTTCATACAGCGCTGATGACGCTGGTGGAGTCAGCATCAAAACGTTACTCGTTTTTCCATTAATAGGGCGGGTTCAAACCCGAGAAAAGGTGTAATTTTTGTGTAGTCGTGTAAATTTTTCGTATCAACCATTTTTTTTATATTTAAATTAAATGTACTAAAACACTAATGACGTGTGATGTCTTTCAGGTGTTTATCTCCACATAAAAACAGCACATCATTGTCTATAAAACTGCTCTCTAAAACACAGTGCAGTTCAAGGTGAGAATTGTGAAAAAAATCCATAGGCCTATGTGATACAGGTTTTTGTGGTGTTTGCTATTGAGAGTTATAATCATAGTTCACACGTAGAATGATAATTAAAATGAACTTCTCGGCTCAAAGTACTTGTGAAAGAATTGAATTTTGTTTACCAATGTGATTAATGCCATAGATTTAAAACATTTCAGTAAGGGTCCATATTATTGTAAAGTGCAAAGACAAATAAAGTGAACAATATCATTTTGTACCCAGTTGTGTGAGAGTGGTGTGCAGGCTATTCCAAGCAACATTGCTCATTAAAATTTTAGAAGTCTTCTATCTCTCAAGAAGAGTCATTTTGTCTGAAGATTGCACACATAAAAAATATAATCTTCCACTTTGGGCTTCACTTGAATAAGTAGACTAAAATGTTATTAGTTAAGAATATAGACATTTGTATAATTTGCATTCACTTTAGACTCTAGTGTTTGTGAACTAAAATTAGAAGACGTTAGATTACTTTTAAGAAGAATGAGCTTTTAGCACAAGTTATATTTAAATTGTAAAACTTTATAAATCTATTGTTATCTGATGATAATTTTAATAATGTAAACATATTTTACAACTGCATTCTGTGCTGTGCTATTTCAAGAAATCAGTGCAGTAAAAAATTACAGAGTGCCCAGTCTATGTTAACTTGGCATTTATGTTTACTAATTATTTTTATGCATAACAATAAGATACACCCTTATGTGAAACCATCATGTTGAAAAAGGTTATTATCATGAACATTAGTTATACAAATAATTATTTTTAAGTTATGTTTTATAATACATTTGCAATGTAAACGTAAACAAATTTGTAAATTGTTTAAATAGTAATTCAAATAACCCTGTGCCACACTTATAGCACTTTTACAAGAAAGACAGTTATTGAATTTAGATGTTCCTTTCAAAGAAGAAGTCAAATTATTCTTTTGTATTTTGTTATGGAATTTTAGGTGATCTGAGAAAATAAGATAGAAGTGTCTTACAAAATAATAGGAAAGATAATTTTAATACTAAAAGGAATATGTATACAATAATGATAAAATTGTTGTTAAATATATAAAAAGTAATAATAATTATTGGGCACCTTGTTGTCTGTAGTAAGATGAGGGCAAAGCTGGAGGGAGGGTTCTTAAACATTTTATATCTATTTTTGAATAGTTATAATTTAAATTAATGTCATAAAGCTAAATGTATTGTTTTTTTCTAGGGTGGTGGAGGGATGCTACTTAGAATTGAAAACTAAATATTGTTTAAAATGCTCGATTATTTTGATTGTTCACTCATTAAAATGTATCTTCTAACATGAAATTGTTAACAAGAATAATCTTGTAATTGTAATTATACCAAAAATATTTTTCAGTACAATGAATTAAGGTTTTATTACAAAAAGTGCTAAAAGTATATTGAGTCAACCAAATAAAATCAAAAGTGATGGACATTATTTCTTCTTCAAATTTGACTAGCTTGACTTATAATTAAGAGGGGTTTTCTAAAAGCTTTAAAACATGGTCTGCTTGTATGTCACACCTTCTAAGCCTACATTTGACAAATAATAAGACAGCATGTGTATGGATCTCTATAGTGATAAATATATTTTTTAGTTTTAAATGGTCAACCTAGTTATCCAACATGACATCTGATTTCACGAAGATCAATTATAAATATGTTCTACAATCATTTTTTATTCTTTCAAATACCTTTTTTGTTAGGGTGCTTGTAAAAATAAGTCATCTTAAATTATTAGAATGCTTATTTTAAAAATTTTACGAACTCAAGCGAACTGTTACACATATATTGTAATAGATTTTCCATTATTATTAAATTCATGGAATGGGGAATAAATTATTTCAGTATCATATGAATATATAATGGTATAAAGTGTTGCAAGTTCTCTTCATTGCATCAGATATATTTTAACTTTGATTCATAAATAAAAATAAATTTTTCTTAATTATTAATCTCTGTATTTAAATAAAGTTAAAGTAGTTGAAAGTTTTTGTTTAATTTCATTGTATGATTTGGTTCATTATGACCAAATAATTCCAATTACTTAAGAATCTCATTTCATAACTAATAAATTATGCACAGCATAAAGTCTGAACTTCAAATGAAAACAATAATTGGTAGTAAAATATTTGTGTGTAAATTATGATTGCTCATATGAGAACTTAAAAGACTAGTTATTGATTTTATATTGTATTAAGTTGATTTAATCAAAATACTAAAAAATCTTAAATATGAATATTATATAATGATTTGAATGTTGAAGAATGATTTTTGTTTAATTTATGATGTAGGTAAAATATAACTCTCATTTTTAGTTTATGATTTCATTAATTGATTCACATATAGAAATATAGGAAGTATATTGTAAGGTGTACAAACAATAAGAAAGAAATACAGATTTTAAATAGCTTCATTTAAATTTATTATGTCATCTAATATATAAACTCAAAGTATGTACAATTACTCATTTGAAGGCAAACTGTTCCATCAGATTTCCAGTATAAAACTTAACTCAGAATGTAGAGCAAATATTATAAACCAAGCTGAATATAATGTACTGGGATATAAAACATAAAATTGAATTGTTATTACTTATAAGAATAATAATAAACATTATTCACAGTTATCTAATGAACATTTTGCTCTATTTTTGTAGAGAGCATCAACTACTTTTTTAAAAGAAAAATAATTATGGACTACTTACAACTAATTATTTAACCATGAAAGGAATTCGAAGAGAAAACTATCATAGTTCTGAACAATATATTGAGAAATGAAAAAAATATATATTTCCAATACAAAATGGGAATTACATGGTTTTGGAATAGAATTTAAAACAGACTTTATTAAATAAATAAAATCATAATATGACATCTCATATCACAAATAAAATTACTAAACTCTCATGCTTTGCTGAAATAAGAAGTTAACACTGTATAAATATGTTTAAATGAATTATTCTCATCCAAATATGATTCCTTTCTGGTTTTATACATAATTAATTGAAAGAGTCAGCTGTCAATAAAGTTGGTTTGAAAAATTATATATTATTACTGGATTTAAATAAAAATATAATGTTTAATTTATGATTAACACAACTACTTAAAAACAATTATTGTCAGTTTATGTGAAGATGTTATTATGCTATTCACAAACACTTGTTTAAGATTTCTTGTCATAAAACAACATATTTTTGTATGAGTTCCATATTTCTCCAATAGTTCTTGACCTTTTAATATTTAATAATCAAATTAACTTTAAACATAAGTATATTCACATATCAAACTTTTTGAAAGATTTATTTGTGTTGAAGCCCTATGAATGAATAAATGTGTAAAACTTACATTTTCTTCTTTCCTGACACAAAATTTTAATATGTTAAACATTACTACCTCTTGTCAATAGATGGCTTGCCATGTAAAGAGAAAGTTTCTAATGTTGGACTGGCCTAAATTAAATATTATAGTTGAACGCTTCATAAAGGTGTAATATTATCTTACTGGTAATGGTTTAATCATGTGTGATACCAGTATATATTTAATTTTTTTTAAAAAAAAACATTTATATTATTCATAAAAAGTAGTTCCATTTTATAAAATTCTAATTCACAAAATCAAAATTTATGGAAAATGAAAATTTATGTTTTAAGTTTCAGAGAACATAAAAATGTGAATAATTGCTACCATGGCAGTTATCTAGTATTGTTGTTTTCCATAATACATACATAGAATCGTGTAATAACTAATGCATTATATGACAATAGCAGAAAGTGTTAAATTGTATATTTATGCTTATGTCAGTAAATATTAATTTCTTCAGTTTGATTTATATTTAGAATAATGTTTGACCAGCAGCAAACACTCCATTCAAATGTGATACTGTTCATTATTTCCAATATATCCTGGTCTTAGCCCTCGTAAAGATATCGCTAAGAGACTGTGAAAGTTTTATACAAACCGACATTTAGTAAGAAATATGAACTTTAGAGCACAATTTCCGCTGAGTGTAAGGAAAACGTTGTCAATTTGATCACGGTGGGGACTGAATGCCCGTTCTCACCATTTTTGCGGTTGCAGTGAATTTATTTCCCCCTCAATGTTATTCAAGTAGTTTCGAAAATAATAAACAAAAAATTAATGTCTGCTGAAAATAATAATGTTAAAAGGACCTTTATAACAGACAAATTTAAAAAAGAAAGGAACTTAAACTAAGTAAGCTAGTCCGCGTCGAAACGTCTTGCAGTTTTAAATTCAAATTTACTTAGTTTAAGTTCCTTTCTTTTTTAAGTTTGATATAAAGGTCGTTTTAACACTATTAGTTTCGATAACGTTCGGTGTATTAGTCGAAGTAACATAACACAGGTAATGTTGTTTGACGCCAAAATTGTGCTTGTTGTGGTTCAAGAAAATTATGTTTTCTATTTCATTCAGTTACCTTATTTTGTCGAGTCGTTAGCCAGTAATAATTCGTTCGAGTTTAAGAACGGATATTACTCAATCAAATAGAAAATATTAACTACAATTATAAATGCATCCTGACATTAATTCATTTATCTTGGTGTATTGCTCACGGCAAAACAATTCGGTACAGTTTTATCTTTATTTTATTCCCGTATATGTTTTAAATATTTTCTTAATATTTCCTTGAAAACACATTCAACTCAACACCTGCCGTCAATAAATAATTTTTCTCATTTTAAATTTAAACACTATGTAGGAAATTTCATGGTCTATAAAGAAATAATTGGTTATTAGCATAAAAATTTCATTACCCATTCAACAGTTACTTTGTGTTTTCTAATTAAGCAAAATAACGCAAAGAATATAAATAGTATAGAGAACTCGCAATGTGACAGGTACTCTTGTATCAAGTAATTAAGTCAAAGGATTACATCTAAGTAAATATAGTGCCTTATTTTGAAGCTATATGGCCCCAAAGAGTAAAATGAAACGAACTCAATAAATACAGTTGTAATTGGTAATTGTGGAGCTGACTTACTTTAGCTTTAGTATAATTTTTACAGTAATAATCCTTGTGTTTGGTAAGGTGTTTTGGAAGAAGCATTGGTCAGTTTTGAGAGGAACATATAAAATTATGAATTTATTAAGAACATTAACTAATCTGAGCATAATAGAAAATATAATTTATTTTTATAATTTTTATTTTTATCTACATTTAAAGACTAAAAATTGTATAATGTTGACCAGATGTGAAAACTTAACAATGTTGATTGAGGGAACTTGTTTATATAAGAACTGGGTATGCAAAATTAAGTTATTTGATGAAATTCAATATGTTTGCTTACATGTCTTATAGTGTAATTGCAATAATTTCTACATTTAATATCTATAGAATTCTAAAATAATATTAATTATTTCTTAGACATTAATTTTTACAGTGTTTTGTAAGAAAATGCAAAGTTTTATTTTACTTCTTTATTTTGAAAATTAAATAAAGTTGAAGGTTCATTTTGGTAAATATATTATTATTGGCTTATGAACATTATCACATTATGTGGTTGTTACTGCTGATTATGTCGGAAAATTATACAATTTTCAGAATAATAAATGAAGAACTTATTTTGCCAGAATGCTCATTAGATTGATACGAGAATGTCAAGTAGTAAAAATCAAAAGACAGTGATGGATGGAGCAATATGTTATATTTGTATGTTAAAATAATAGGAAATATTTTTGTCACATGTTTAATGTATAAGTAAACCCTTCCTTAAGCCAGAAATCCTCTCAAAATATATGAAATCTAAACATAAATATATTTTATTACGTTTCACCAGACACATTACCATACCATACAACTTAAACTCTTTATACTTATCTATCCTGTAATTAAATAATGGAGTAAATAAAGTTTTGTAAATAAAATTGTTAATAAAACAGATACATTTTTTATTGCACAGCACAAGTTGTGTTTAAAATTCTCCTTTTAAATACTTTAAGTATGTTGTTAAATATTTTGATGGTAAGTTATATGTGAATGAAATAAATTTATTATTTTATAAAATATTTAAATTAATGAATACAATAAAAAATTGATAAATACTTGTTGAAGAATTTAAATGATAACTGGATAAAAGTTCCAATTCATTATATTAATTTTTTTATTATTTTGTAGTGAGTACATTTCTCTTTATCAAGCCATATTCCGTTTATATTAATTATTGTACTTCAATTCTTTCTTTCCATCATTCTGAAAGTATCAGAATTTGAACATATTACAGTTAATAATGTCATTATTCCTTAATCACTCATTATTTTGGAATATTTCCTGTCATAAACTCATTTAAACAGAATAATATAAACATGTATATCACCATCTTTTTCACAGAATGTAATGTTTCAGTGAACTATGTCATATCCATTCAATTTCTTCAGCTTATTATTTCATTTTCCTTTATTTTTTCATTACTACTTATTTTCAGTATATGTGCAAATGAGTATATTGATGTTAAAATGTTTGACAAATAGAAATGTTTTAATCCTTCTTTGGTTTTCATGCTGTCTGTTAGACAGGTACATTTGATTGCATAGATTAGTATAAATCAACTTCTAGTTGCAGTACTTTTTAACTAGCTGTAAGACATGTACATATTATCATTCTTGCTTTTATGAATATAAATTCAGTTTAAGACATGACAAACAATATCTTAAGTGAATATACAAATAAATAAAACCAGTTAACATGTACTTTGTGACTATTATAATATTCTGTAAACACATAAATTTTGTGTATGATAGTTCTAAATATGATGTTTGCTAATTAATGTAATCTGTGTAACTAAAATTCATTATGATTTATGCTTTAATGCTTCATTTGAAAATATTTGTATTTTGACACACACCTAAGGAAAGTACAGATCAAGACACTGGATAACAAAATGAACAATTTACATCTGATTGCAAATTAATAAGAAGAAAGAGCAAAATATAGACAAAAGAATCACTTCTTTTGTCTGTATTTGACTATCTTTCTTATTAACACTTGATAAAATATTAATTGATTTTATCGCATCTTAAACTTATTTTTTATTGATTTATAATGTTGTTAGTTATGTACAAATATTTTGGTTTGACCGTAACAGTACAAGTTTTTACATTACTTTTTGTGTACATTTCTCTTTTAAAATTAACGCAAATACTGCAGTTGAAATAAACATGAAAGGATGTACTTAATATGTACAACGTGTGTGTGAGCATACCATGAAGCACTTGTGACAGGTAGGTTTCCTCTGTGGAAAATTAATTTTTATTTGTAAATTCATTTAATAGTTTACTATACACTTTCAACACAATATTATTACATTTCTTAGAACTGTTTAACCACTGAATTGATACAGTTTGACATAGTTTGTTTTTAGGATTAGAGGAAAATATTTGCTATATTGAAGAATAATTTCAAAGTTTAAGACAAAATATTCATCAAACATATATAATATTATATATATATATATATATATATATATATATATAATATGTATGTATGTATAAATGAAATAAATAGCTCTTTAAGCAGTTATAAAATTCTATATGCTATATTGATTAAACAAGAAAATATTTTCAATGATTTATTAGATATTTATAAATTTATAACGCTTTCTTTCTCATTTTGGCTTCTGAATAATCTCTTCTTCCTTGCTTTTTTAATCAGATAAAGGATCTTGTATTTCTCTAAATATATTCGAAAGCAATTTGTGCACTAATAATTTCCACCATGGTGCAGATGAGGCTTATATTTGGAAGTTCAACAGTAATATTCCACACACTGTTCATCACTTGTTTCCTTGGGGATGAGAATTCTAAAGTATAATAGAACAGTGGATATAAATCATGTGCGTACTCTCAAAACATATTAGTTATTATTCTTGCCAAATTTACGTTTTTATTTATATCTTACGTAATTTCGAAGGTATAGAGAAACAAGTAATGATCGCTAACACCTGGTGACATGCGATAAGACACCTGGTGACATGCGATAAGAATATTTTGGTCACCGATTATTATTAGTAAAATTTTATGACATACGAAGTAAATATACCAATTTAGATCCGGTTATACAATTATAATGCTGACAGTGAACTCAAGATGCAGTAGAATTTATCCTGAGAATTTAGATAAAAAAGAAGTTGAATTCGAATTAGTTATTAACTCGACTACGAAAAATGGAGTCGTAATAATTAGATAAAATAGCTAAATGGCAGACAAAATGTAATGTTGACATAAATACCACACAATGTTTCTGGAAACGTTGTTCCTTTCGTCAAATGTATTGTGCGGTTGTGTCACTCTTGACTCTTGTGTTTTTAATCACCTGACGAAAGGTACACAGTTTTCAAATAATTTATGTGGTATTTATATTATCACTTCAATTTTTCTGTCATTTGGTTATTTTATCTAATTATTATATTTTTAAACAGACGTATTCTATGTTCATTGAAAAAGGAAGTCCATAAATAGCTGCACAGATAAGTAAAATGTGGTATTTGTAGTTCTCTGATTTTGATAGAATTTTAAGTTTGTGTTAATTCTGTGTTTTAGAAATTTTATATGACTAACGATTTCTGTAGTGATCTTATTTTTTTTTTTTTAAAAAAAAAGATAGAACTAATCGGAAGTAAGATCAGAAAAACACAGTTTTTTAAAAATAAAATTTCATTAATTGAACCAACCAGTTAATGTCAAGGTAACAAAATTTAATGTTAAAAGTTGAGAAATTATAAATACATGTTATCTTCAAATTATTAGATATGAGTGCGAAACACTCCATTTTGGAACACAGTGGTGTATATTGTTTACAGCTACAAATATTTTAAATACTTTGTTATATATTAACTAATCTAACAAGTAGTAGTTATTTTTTTTTGTTAAATTAATTTTGGTAATCTCTACCAGCTTTTATTTTATCAAAACTAAAATACAGCCGTATCAAGGCCACCAAATATTTTAAAAGTTTTATTTTTTTTATAATTTCATTTATTTATTATTTTCAAACCTTCATGAAATAATGTATTTTAGCAATTTAATTTGAGTCTATAGTATTTTTAATTTCTCATTATAATAACATTTATTTTAGATAAATTATCAAATCCTTGTTTTGGTCAAATAATTGTAAATATCTGATATTTAAAGTTGTTTCAGACACGTGCGTAGTCTGCAACATGAAATTAATTTCATTTTAACCCAAGAAGTTTGTCGATGTTGTTTCAATTTAAGTAACTTCTCAATAATGTAGATTTACCTAGGTATAAATTACTCAGAGGTGCATCCATGTTAAACAATGTGCGCGCATTTCAAATTAAGAAAAAAGATAATGTGGTTTTACTGCAAAATGCCTGGTTATTTATTGCATTAAAGTCTTCCACTTTCGCTTGCCGTCATTTGAGACCAAAAACGAGGTATTCGATTCTACAGAACGGCAGGCAGTTTCATTTTACGAGGACTAGCCCTTACAGCACTCCGACGATCTTTACTACCGGAGGCAACAGTCGCTTCGTTCTTCAAACGTGACGTAATCTGATGATACGAAAACAGCGAGATCTTCTTGTTAAAGAATTACTTCAAGAGTAGAAAAGGTCGGAAATAATAATGTGATAATTTGAGTGTCTGCGTATTTGCTTCATTCAAGTAATTGTCATATTTAATGGAATTAATATATACATGTTGTATATTTTATGATAACAGTCAACGTTTGAATTTTTGTAGATGTGCCAAATGTGCGTACGTCACACCCATTTACGGTTATTGAAGGATACACATATTACTTGAATGACAGAAAACAGCACAAAATTCTTTGAGTGCATGTTCGAGGGATAATCCTGAAAAATAAATCTCGTTTGAAAACTCCAATCACTACTTAAATATTAGAGACTGTTTTATCCATACATATTAATAATTTAACTATAATGTTTTCCTTAAAATCTAGATATCCGCCGTCATCAATTTTGAATATGTTTTAAGTAAAATTCGAATAAATTAATTTTGTCTTATTCCATATCTTATCAATTAGTCACTGCTTTTCAGTTAAATCCAATTTAATGTGTGATGTTAAAATTAGAAATATTTCCTCTAAAAATACACAGTTTTTATATATACATATATATATGAAATATAAATATATTATATATTATTTGACGTCTTAATTCATACATAATGATAACATTTATTATCTATGAACAAGAAACGTATTACATACAGTTAAAATAGGTTTGTTTCCAATGAATACAATTAATACTTCTGAAACTTTTCGTTAAGTTTGAGTCCCTAATCCCAGGTTTCTCTGCGGAAGAACAATTGACAGTTACTGTGACATGAATATTTCCATTGAAAGTTTGTATTTGCTAATCTATGTCGTCAGCTTTGCTTATTTGGAACACGTGGCATCCGATTATGCGAGGCACTGCTAGAAGCACTTGAAATATTTAATCAAATTATATGGCTCTACTTTTTGGCCCTAATAACTTTACTTTCTGCCTATTGTTTGCGTCAATTCTACTCAATTAATACGCTTGTTAAACCGTGGGTCCTAGTTAACCCTTGGCTACATTGCTCTACCTTTCCGCATCCCCCCTTTCACTCCTTTTTCTATGCTATAAGAGGGGAGTTGCCACTATGTGGATTACCCTATTCATAGCCTGTCTCCACCTTAACATTACTTTTGAAAGATTTTTTTAATATAAAATGAAATTTTACGTACGACTCTTACGATTACTTAATCTACACAGAGATCTGGCTGTTCTCGACTTTATTAACACCACTTATATAATTTCAGAGTACACAAAATAATTTTGTATATTATATATGTAGATTAGTACAAACAATTATCAATTATTACTAGATATTCCTATAAAATTTGAGAAAATTTAATTTAATTTAATAAGAAATTCTGATATTTTTATAAGCAATATGTACTTCGTAATTAGTTACTGCTTTTCTTACACGACACATTCTGAATATAAAATAGGAGATACGTGGGAAATTTACCAATTACTATTATTCGTAAGCCCGGTTTTCTTTGACAATTATTGGCAAAGAATGGTAGGGAGGTGCTCCATCCTACAATTAGGGCTTTATCTCTGCGTTTGCCTGAATAAGTATGACAGGACTGGATTTCGATCCTCCGATCGTCATTACAAGTCTCGCGGCTAACCGTGGCAGTGAACATAAAACTACGCGAAAGGGTGAGTGTGAATTTAAGAGGCTGCGTAATTGATTAGGAATTTATAATTCAGACGTGGTAAAATATTAATTGTTATTGCTACGAACAATAATATCGTGAAAACGTTTTCCTTTCAAAGAAATGTTTCATATTCCTTGGATCCTATCTTCAATTTAACAAATTGGACTCATTACTTTAATTACAGGTGTTGGGAATGAAGGCCTTGTAACTTTGGAGTAAAGCCTTTCTAAACAATGCGGGAGACGTGGGTGGGCTTAAGCGAAACTTCAGAAAGCTTGTTCTGAACACAAATACTTCGTGGCAAATGTTCCTCCTGTTTGCCGAGCTGTATTTGCCGTGAACTTTTCCAGGAGATATTTTCATTTTCATCCAGAAGTACGTGGCTATTGCCACTTTTCATATGATACAAAGCTTTAAGGTCGATTTAAAGAGAGTTTTTGCCTAAATCGGAGAACAGGTGACGAAAATGAAACTGAAATAAAAACAATTTGTATTATACATTTATTTGAATATATTAGAGAATTACCTTGGATATGTATTTAGGTTTCAAAAAATAATTTTCGGTTTTGTTGTTTCAAAATTATATATATATATATATATATATATGTCGTTAGTCATTATTATTATTATTGAGTTAGTGCATGCAGTTAATTTTATTTTTCAAAATACAATTCACTGTCTTATTGTAACAGTAATTATTGTTATTAATTAAATTTATATACGATAAAGGAAATTAATGATGTATAAAGTATGTGTGGACATATTAAATAATATTTACACTGTAATATTAAAAAAAGAGAGCGCTAATTGTCTATAGTTAGTTTATTTTATTACTATTTACTACAGGAGCAAACAGAACGATATAAACAAATAAATATAATTGCCTACTTTAATATTTAGTTCAATCGTTACAGTGAAATTGAAAATAGAAAAATAAAAAAACACTACATTTCACTCCTAATTTGGTTCTTTATTAGGTGAACAAAATAGGCCTAATAGTAGAAATAAGTGAGACTTTAATGATTGGTTTTTGAGATAAAAATTTTCTGAATGTTGTTGAATATCTGAATCAATTTGATTTTGCCCCGATCTTCATTTAGTAGGTTCAAAAAAATATTTAATACTAGCTGAATACTGCGTTGCTCGGGTATTTATTTAAATTAGCCTGCAGTATGAATTGATTCGACACTAATCTTTTGGTAAACATTTCATTTATCCAGAATCAATAGCACCCGTGTTTGGAACACTTACAAAAACGGTCCCCTCCCCAACCTAACCCTTCGGCATCTAACTTCAAATAAATGGATGATGACTGACCGTACTTTAACAATTCCAGAATTCTCCTACTACATAAAATAAGTGTTAAAAATCACGACGATTTAAAACAGTAAACATATTCGCGAACTTAATATAGTCTAAAACTATTCCAGGTAACTTTAAGGACTAACTAAATACAACTTTTAACTAAATGTAGACCAAAACATAGCTAGTATCCTACAAAATTACCCCGTTAATTAAGAGGGTCAAAACTATTCCGGGTAACCTTTAGGCAACCGCGTCCACCTCCACGACTAGGAACATAAAATTTCTTTAACCACCATGGTTAATGCGAGAATTAAACTCACTGACTCCTTTAACCCCGGAATCGACACTAATCTCGGTCTTTTTTGCATTACGTTTTATGTAAACCCCTTCCACCACCTCCTGTCGGTAAGGGTACTTCCCTCCCTTCCCTTTTGGAGTTGAAATTAGACACTTAATAATTCTAGAATGACACTATCGAATTAAACGACCACGAAAATATTATATTCGACGCTAATAACGGCCGTTTATGAATGTTTTTAAATTCCACATCCTCCACCCCACCCCTTGAGGCGGTAGGTGTGTTTCAACTCCTCAGGGTTTGTTCTTGGATCGTAAGTAATATGTGTATAAAGTTTGGTAGAAATTGGTCTACGCATTTAAAATTGTATACGAAAAATTCTTTCACCCACTCCCATCCCCACTCCTAGGGGCTTAATTACGTCATAAACAGTATGGTGAATATAAAAATTATACCAACCTCCCTTGTTACTTTTATGTAACAGCCTTTCACTTACTTCCTCTTGGGGTTGAATTAAGTGACATAATGAATGTCAGAATTAAAGACATGTGAGTTCTATAACCCCGGATTTGACACCAATCTCGATAGGGACGAATCATATTGTTTTTGTCTATTTTCAATGTCAATGTAAGCATTGAAGTAAATATTTAATATTAAAATTGCTCTGAATTATTGGCCATTATATTTATTTATTTTATTCTTCAAAACACAAAATATTAATTTTAAAACGACATAAAGTTGAAGACAGTGTTGTATCGTGTAGGGGATAACGCCGAATTTATCGTACATTCCTCACCTCATTTTTTGCCTTTTTCGCCAAGGTTGAAACATGACAGATGGGTGTGGAACCTCCAGCTGTCATGCGTTATATGAATAAATAACTACTCTCTAAAACGAATGATTATTTGCATTTAATAAATTGCTTAAAATATTCACATTACCGTAAAAAAGCTGACCACGATCATTACGTTTACAGTTTTATTTACATGATAAAGTAACTTGTAGGAAAATAACGCTAAAGATCCATGATACAACGTTAGAGTTATGGATTAAATCGACCGCGACGAACAGTATTAAGTCATATTTGGGAAATATGTCCATTTATGGAATACAACCACAAGTGATCATTTAATTCAGCTCTCGTCGTATCGCATATACTCCACAATTAGCATATTTATGCAATTATGACATTGTAATATGATTATACAATTCTTTAAAAAGAATTATGAAAGTATAACCGTTGGATAGTGGAATAATCTAAATAAATGTTTATATTGAAATCAAGCTACAATGATCCCAGTTTAGCACTTACAGTTTACGGTCAGACAATACATTAAAAAGTATTTGCAATATTTCCCATTGAAATAAAATAGGCATATACTTACTGCTCGTATTCAATTTTACATTTGACCTAAGCTTCTCGACTGATCGGATTGTGTAACTGTAGAGGTGTAGCAAGACGTGTAGATGCGCCATGGTCCCTGCGTAATGCGGGTAGGCCGGAGCTCAGTTCATCAGGAGCCTTTGCTTCGGCAACTTGGTAGTGTAAAAACTATTCTGAAAACGTAAGGTTCAGTTCAGGACGTGTTGCACACTAAAAATCATCCATAAAAGTTAAGATATTATGAATACATGGTATGATAAAAAGACTTTTCTGCTGTCTGTATATCCCGTTAGTAAGAATATAATTCCCCTCCACCATCTCCCTTCATTTACTGCGCATATGGCAGGACTTTTGAAACGTCTCCAGCTATAATTTGTTCGCAGCTGTACTATAAAGAACTTATATTGTTTGTCCAAACCTGACACGTGCTTGAACAGTTTCCCCGATCGTGTCTTGACAATAAAGATCGAAATTTTCAGTCAGGGAAGGAAAATATGTCCTTGGAATACGCTGTGTGAACCCAGAATTTTTAACTACCATTGGGCCGAAATCCAGAGGCAGTTGAACGCAATACGAGAGAAAGTGACAGAGAGAGGCAGATGAATTAAAAGAAGTACTGGAGTTGAAAATGTGATAAAGTGATGGGACAGAGTTGAATTTGAAAGTTAAATGTCGAATGGCAGAAGGTTATAAAGACAAAATTTATAGAAATAGGTAACTGAAAATAGGAATCTTCAGCATCCTAACCTCTAAGTTACGACCAAGAGGAATACGACACCGGAAGCAGGAATATTAAAAGTTGGAATCTCTACGCTAAAAACTGTGACCTCTTTAGTATCGAGAGAGAACACATAGTTACGCCACGAACAGTTTCTAAAAATAAATATCGCAGTTTATTTTTCAGAATATCTGGGTATGGCGTCGATATTGATTGTCTCCCGTTGCTAAGGCATTTGTTAATATTTTTAAAATTATAGTATAAATTAATACCTTTTATTTTTATATTAATAGTTCCCTGTGGTGAGTATTACACATTTTATATTGTATTCTTTAGCAAGTAAATTATTACATTACTGGCGACCAATATAAACTTTTAATATACTTAATTATATAATTATTACCATTTTATGCACCCAGAGTGAGATTTTTCTCTATTTTAATAAAAATAATGAAATATTATTGCGAGATATGCATACGAACTACTTCGTGTCACCCTCGGATCCGGGTACTACTTAAAGTGATTGTTTCTACTTCTTTCATTGGCAATTTTTATACCTAAATATTATACTTCCAAAGAAACGTTTTCAACGAGAATATTCTTATTAATTGACAAACTAATTTAATATCTAACTATAAAGAAATAAATTCGAAGTACACTTATTATTACTGTTTTTCCTAATTCAAAACCACAGATTTATATCAGTCACAAATTTTAATAATTTACTTTCTTCAAGTTTTAATTTAATTTGATAGTGTAAAAATGTTTTTTACTGCACGCTACTGATAGAAAGAAGATTTTTAAGAATGAACTGTTAACGATACAAAATTTATACGTCATTCTGGAACATCGTTTAAATTTAATTTAATCGAAGGATTAATTGATTGATAATGTTTATATCACCTAGGAACATAATATTTATATCATGCAGGCGAGTATACATGTTGTTAACCTAAAGGTGTATGTTCCGGAGTCGCAATACGGACCCGACAACTGCCTGCGAGGGCTATTCTTTCTCAGGCAGAACCTTGTAGGAGAGACAAGAAGGGGCTACCTTTGGGGATGCCTTTTCCGCTCTCCGTTTTTGAACTAAGGTTCGCACATGCCTGATGCACCTCGGCCTGTTTTGAGAGGTGTATGTTCCGGGGTCAGAGACCTTTTGTTGTTTTGGAATAGTCGGCCAGCTGCCTCCTAAACTGGTCGAGGTACGGAGAAGGGAATGCTGCGACCCCACAGTAAACTCATCTCCCACTATCGGAAGGGCGTGCGACAAGTACCCAATGCCCGACCTACCAGATACAGGTTTTTCTAGGGTTTTCCCTGCATTACTTTTAGGCGAATGCCGGGTAGGATCCTTAAACTATAGCCCGGGGGAACAAAGTTAGCCCTAGGCTACCTTTCTCTACCCTTCCGCAGCATCCCCCCTTTCAAATCCCTTCTTACGCTATTAAAGGGGAGTTGCCACTATGTGGATTACCCTCATGTAGCCTGTTACCCTAAAAATAAAAATAATAATAATAAAAAAAGGTTGCAATCCGGTAATTGTTGTTTGTTGTTCTCAATGGAACAGTCAGCCATCTGCCTTCTAATCTGGTCGAGGCTGCGTCCCCACAGAAAATCTCCCTCCCACCATCGGTACCACGTACCAAGAGCCCGACCTACCTGATGCAGGTTTTCTAGAGCTTGTCCTGCATCGCCGGGCAGGATCCGGGGCCCTAGTTCAGTTCTGGCTACCTTCTATCTTTCAAATCTCTTCCTATGCTTACAAAGGGGAGTTGCCACCACGTGGTTTATTGCATTTATGTAGCCTGTCTACACATCTTCATCATCGTCGTCTTCTTAAAATTGCATTATTTTTTTTACTGGTTACACTTATTATAACTGAATGGAATAACAACTGAATCAGGATCAATAAAATAACAATAACAATTTCACTGTTTATTGCAAGAAATAACAATTTGCATTGTATTAAATTAAGAGGTCAATCTCTCGAGGGATCTGGGCATTGTAGCAGAGGCAATTATAATATTAGAAAAAAATATTAGTGTCCTGACAGTAACCTCGATTGTTCTGACCGTAGTCTAATAGATAACGCGGATTTTTCTTCTAGCGACTACAGAATACGGCGCTGGATTATTATATGCCGTGTAAATTTGCACCGCCAAATTTTGTAGTGGATGTTACTTCTGGCTGCTAGAGTCTACTTCAATGATTGATAATATGTTGTATTGAATCATTACGGTTGTTGTATCAATTGACTTTAATTATAACATAAAAAAATTGGTAGCCATTTAGTCGGAAATAAAATTAATTACATTAATTAGACAATAAATAAGAAACATTATTTTTTGAAAAAAAAATTAAGACGTTTCGTTCTTGGATTATTCAGCTCTTGGTCAGTCAACTGCATTTTACTACGTAATAAATATGTTTAAATAGTAACGAAGTGTTTAGAATGTTTTAATGATTTTCGGATTTGATTAAAAATGTTCTTGGTTGAAATTTACAAATCTGAACGTCAAAATATTTTTTTTGTTAAAAAATAATTTTTATATTATTTATTGTCCAATTAATTTTATTATTTTTTTCTGACTTAATGGCAATTATATTTTATTATGTATTATATATCAGATAATATTGATTTTAATTCTCTTAACATATACACTCAGAAATGTGGCTCCTTTATCTCCTACACAATAATAATTCAGTCACACAATCGCTTCACTCTCCTTGTCTCAAATATATCCTTAAATTGCCCGACAGTCTGCCATTCGCCGCAATACACATGGCTCACATATCGCTGGCTCGCAACAAGCTGCAAAATTAATTTATTTTTCTATAAATTTAAGTTTACCTCACAGAGTTTTAAGGTTTCAAGCACAGTACGCTCAGATTCTTTGAATTTTATCATTAACTAATATTAATATGTATTTAACGTCAGTTGATTAAATTAAAAAAACTCTGACCATTATTATTGATAACTAATATAATGAAATACTCAAATGACGTTTCTCCTGCTTGTAGGGGATTTTTTTAGAGTTAAAGGATACATGAGGGCCAAGAGGTGGCAAATCCCCTTTAATAGCATACGAAGGGATTGTAAGTCAGAACAAGGTGGCAAAGGGTTGACTAGGGTCCCTGGGCCATAGCCTACCCGGAATTCGCCGAAAATCGATGCAGGACAAACTCTAGAAAACCTGCACTAGGTTGGTCGGGCACTTGATACTTGTCCCACGCCCTTCCGATAGTGGAAGAGGGGTTTGCTGTGGGGACGCAACATTCCCTTCTCCGTGCATCGACCAGTTTAGGAGGCAGCTGGCCGACTGTTCCAATGGGAACAAGGAACATCTATCACCGTATGCGGAACATATACCTATCAAAACAGGCCGGTTAAAGGGCATAGCTAGAATCTTACCAGAACTACCTGCGGAATGTAATGATCGCCCGATCCTTACCGATTCCTTTCCAACCAGTAAATTCAAGTGTAATGCATTTTTATAGTGATTTTTTATTTTCAAGCCATGTTTTATGTATAAAAGCTATAGTAAAGTGAAATAAGAACAATTAATTAAGGACAGTTTAAAAAAATATGTCTGTACGACACAGATTGAACATACTCCACCTTAGATATTTCACCAGTCCTAAACTTTTTCACTGTCCATTTTCGGGCGTTGTGTAACGGATGGGCACAAGTTCATAAACACTATATATTTCTATCATGTGATGATTATCAGTATCAGGGGTGTCAACTGACGAGAAATACTCCAAAATTTCTACAAAAGATTGCAAAAAAAACCTTGAACAAATGTCAGTAGCAAAAATATTAATGAAACAGTCACGAAATTGCTCTTATACAAGCTTTAGGATGTATTTCCAAATTTAATCCAAATTGTAGGTGAATAATCGATAAGCTTAAAGTATCAAAGAACGAAGGCTTTCCCGGTGTATTTGTTGAAGAAAAAGTTCTCGGGTTTCCACCTGGGTAACAATGCGATTGAAACGCGAAGTCCCGGCACTTCGCCTAGAAGATGACGGCAGTGCATTTGTCCGTCGAACTTTTTCTTCAACCTTAAAGTAAATCACCATTTAATAAATTAGATTATTTCCAGTTTAGGCAGTTTATTTAATTAAAAATTGGATAATGTACAAATATGTACTAAAATGTTTTTTAATTAATTTAATAAACAGTATAAAAATATTTGAATAATTCGTATACTTTAAAAATGGAAGAATGATAACATTTTAAAATTTGTTTTTCTGGTAGCTAATTCATAAGATTATTTAATTTATTTATATCTAGATTTAATATATTTGTTGATAAGAGCCACTGAATACAAAATTCACTATTAAATTTTTTTAAAGGAGAAGTTAAATCGCGTAATTTAAGGAGAGATAAACGAATTCCTTTGTCAACTTTATTACAACCAATGTCCGTTTTTGGAATACAGGATGATTTGGTACAAATTGAGAACCAGTCCAAAAAACATTGATTTTAGGCTGGTAATCGTTGAACACTTTGATTAATTGAATAGAGTTTTGGCAATTTTTTTATTCTTGGTGCTAAGGTTTAAGGACGCGATCAGGTCTTACTAATATGACTGGAAGGAATCGGGTCTCGCTAAGGTTTCAGGCGGGAAGGAATCGGGCTGTGTTATTTATATACCTGAAACTGACCGCAATAATCTGAGAATAAATCGGGTTTCGTCTTTCTAAATAAGGTTTGAGAAAGAACTTGCTCAACAGTGAGGTAGAAAACTCACTTTAATTTCAAATTATTTGTTTGTAATTGTGGCCAACGCTTTTCCAACTTATCATTCACTGTTAAATTGGAGTCATCTTCGAATTTCTCGGACAAAAGCATGATAATGCAACTTGTCTGAACGTTGATATGTATAATAATGTGTAAGGGGATTTAAATTGAACGATGTGGGACTCGACACGTTATTAATTCTCAATGACAAGAATAAGTTTGTGCTTCCCAATTTTCAATTACAACTTTTTGCAATAAATTAGATAAGTACGAACAGAGAAGAAGAAGACAATGGTTATTGTTAATTATCTAGACATGTAACTCTGTAAGATGCATTTAACATTAGAAAACTTTTCCCAACGTTAATGTTTCACTATCGGAATACAATATCTCTGCGAGCACATAGGCGCATCTTTTTCTCAAGGCAGCAGCTGAATGATGACCTGGAAGAATATTTAGCGGAGCAGATGTCGCTATTGTCCGCTGCATGGACGACATAAATCACTTGGTCTCTTCGACAGGTATGGCTCCTCGTGGGAATGACGCCCACGTGCGCTAACGATGTGCTCGCCTTAAAGAATCGATATCGAGCCCAGGGGGCGTCGAATAAAAACATATTTCAATCACACGTTTTACGTACAAAATTAACCACCGTATGAGTGCTGTTCAGCGTGGAAGTTCTGATTGTACGAATATTTGCCTAATCATAACGATAAATGAAGTCTTTTATTTTATTTGTATGTATCACAAACGGACAATTCCTGCGTAACGAAAACTGTATAACTTTTAAACATGCATTATATTGAAAAATAATCGAAACAAAATTTACGTAATCTCAAAGTTCGTTACGTTGTATATAAAATCGTTGCCAATGTCAGTTTTTTAAGTGGCTGAAGTTTCAGTTATTTATTACAATATTTATTCTCTTTATTCTTTATTTATTTATTATTGTTAACAATAATAAAGGAAATTTGAATATAATGTAAAAGTAATACATTACTTTGTAATTATGGTTTATTATTGTAATATAACCTATTTTATATGTTGATTTATTTAGAGTCGCATCAACAGCTCTCAGCGACTCATTATTGGAACTTATTTTTGCTTTTTTTCGGGACCTGCTTTGACGAAAATATAATATTATATACAACGTTTAGTTGTAATTGCTACACGCGTTTAAAGATCGTACGCAGAACTTTATATTCCGTCTTTACCCCATCCCTTAGGAACTGAAATTTAACTTAATTAAACTCAGTGTTTCCTAAAACCCGGGTTTCGACACCAATCTGTGTTGTTCATCAATCTTTATGGAACGTCCTTCCACCCCCCCCCCCATTTGAGATGTTCCCCTCCTATTCCGCTAGTGGATTAATGTTACCTTAACAACATCGGGAGTGACACCAATTGTAATGTTTTATCCGCATCGTTTTTTTAGTTATTTTAAGATATTTAATTTTATTTAAATGGTTATTTAACTCTAAAATTATTTAATTATATTGCAGTGGAGAAATAATTTACAATAATTAATATTATATATTTAATAACACACAATCAACAAACATTAACTTCGTGCAAACAAAAAACAGAGACAATTTCTAACAGAGGTTGGTTGACCAAAAAACGCTGGTCATACGGCTTTAATGAACCGACTTTCATATATATTATTTGCGATACATTACCACTTGCATATCTGGTTAGGTCAAGACTTCGTTGACGCCTCGTAAGGACGCTGAAATTTCTGGAAAACGGGTCACCCAACTCGTCTTCAAGTGTTGTCGCTAGGACAGCTCCCTAATCTTCTCAAAAGCTCGCTATTCACACCGCAATCATAATCCGAAACTTTAAAACTAACTTCCTCTCACAAACAGACTAACTTACAACATCTCCGAACAGACTTCCGCTCTAAAACTCAAAACTATCTAACTGAAAACATATACACATAAAATAAAACACAATTTCACCAAACTAAAATATAACTTCTGAAAACTAAAATCAACTTCACCAAAAATTAAATCTAACTTTTTGATAACTAGAATCTAACTAACTTGGAAAATGATATGTAACTCCCACTCGCTTGTTCTCCCAGCTCTCATTACACCTAGGTTTTTCCAAATTTCCTCCACAGGGTCTTGTATTCTACAGTTTTTACCCAATCAGAATTAGACTTTTGCCCCCATATATCTAAATTTCTTAATTAGCCACTCTGTATGGGGTTCACATGGTCAAAATCAGGGACGAGGGAAGACGCGGTCGCGTTGGCGCCAATCTGGTCAAGTGATCGTGCTAAAATCTCATGTCTCAGGATTAGCCTAGGCCAGACACTCACAATTTTAATAGTTTCGCTGAGCACCTGGGAAGCGAACATTTACCAAAGCTGAAAATTTAACTTCAACATATTTTCTTCTGAAAAATTAATACATGTAGAAAAATTAACTAACCACAATAAATTAATCCCGATTTAGTACACTACACTATCAATTTCACTAACCACAATAAAATTCCTTCAAGGCTAATATCTCCAGTTTTAACACGTTTTAAAAATGTCACTACGGGTGCTATTCGAGTTTTACACCCACCGTTTGTTCCAGGATCATAAGGATTGTGTTTGCCAATTTTGGTTCAATTTCTCAACACCTTTAAATTTTTATGTGGAAAATATAAACATATATAGTTAATATGCGCACATCCAGTTTTATTTATAAGAAGATTGTTCAAGTATTTATAATTAACTTTTTAAAATATTTGTCTGTTTTTTATTAATTAACAAACAAACACACTTAATATTTGAAGTAACTATATTTTATTGATTTAATTAGTCGTCTATTGAGAAAATTAGATCATAAATAACGAGAAGAAAAACTGTAACTTATTACTTGGGACATCATAGGTTTTAGTGAATTTGATTAACAGGTGAGGATTGCATGACAAGGGAACTCCAGAAGGGAGATCAATGGGCATTGATTTCCTGTAAGACCACGTTATAGGATTGGATGGAATATCAGAGAGAGTGACTACCTAGGCATTACACATATTCAAGAGACAAGTTGTATTTAGTATTTCACCCACAATAATCTATAGTGATTTACTTGTGAACAGTACTACGAAAAGACGCATTAAAAACGTCACTTCAAATAGGAGATGTTTGTACCAAAGTTCACTTGATCAAAAGTTGTAGGAGCATTTTGTTCGGAGAGAGAAAATATATTAGAACTATTGATACATTTTGCGAAATGCAGGCTGTTCTCTATAATGAACAGCTTCTTCAACAGGAAGAAAAAGTCCAGGTGGTGTAAAAGATTAAATGGCGGAATATTTATTAGCAGAAACCGATCAGAAAATTAACTACGAATTTGTTCGAAATAGCTCTCGCCTGATTTTGAAAATAACAATTTATTAATTTTATTTTTCAGCTTAATCATGTGAATCTGAACCAGTTGTATTCCAGTGTAATTATAACATCTCTGGAGTGAGGTTCAACAGCTGCAACCGCTTTTTGATTGGACGGAAAAGATTGACTAGCTCGGAAAATTTTGAGTTTTATGAACTAACGGAAGTTAGAGGGAACCAAATCTGGGGAATAGGACGAATTAATTGCATCTCATAGTAAAAATCCCTCAATTTTCTCATCGCCAAGATGATTTGTTGCCCTTATACAAAATTATCCTTTTTGGCATGCTGGACCTGTTTTGTACGAATTTTTGCTCCCAGTTTCGTTATAAGATTAGAATAGTATTTTGAAATTATGTTTTCATATTTACCAAGATAGTTGATCAACAAAATTCCTTTTACATCCAAAAAATCTGACGTCATTACGTTTCCCTCCGATTTCTCCTTCTTCACCTTTTTCTGGAGTTGAAGAACCAAATTCTATCCACTAGATTGAGTGTCGTTTTAATTTTGGTGTGTGATGCTGAATCCATGTTTCATTTATTATCGCATATTGACGCAGAAAATCTCTCTTGGTTTTTGTGAAACTAGGCAAGCACTGTTGTGAATACGTGTGAAATTACTCGTATAAAACGGAAACGAACAAGTTTTAATATCCCTACAGTATTACTCATTTCACGCACATTCATATACAGATATTGAAAAACCATATAGTGATTTTTTCAAATTTCTGGTGCAGTTGTAATTTTTGGACGTCCTTCACATGGCTATTATTGAACCTTTTAAAGCCAGACTGATACCTGGGTTTAGTATCTCATGCTTAACTAAAAACTTTTATAACGTTTAATTGTAAACAACTGTCTTATAACTATAATTCAAACTTCTTTTTCAACGACTATCACTGTTATCATTAATGGCGACCACCCTGTGTGAATTAAATCGTCACATAATATCAAACAACGTGAGGGTTTTCAATTAAGAAGTACAATATCAACAAAATAAAGCCTGCAAAGCTGTGCAAAGCATTAAAGAGGAGGATAAAATATGATAGTAATAGATACAACGAGTTGTAATTTGTAAAAAGGAAAATTACATGATTATTATCGGCAAGACTGAAGTAAAAATCGAACAGACTTTATATATGTATACACATATATTGTAATTAAAAAGATAGTTAATTTTAAAAAAAATTATTAAAAACAAATTTATTTTTAAGGTTACAAATTTTATATTTTACAAACAAATCTAAATACTCTTTTTCTCATGGTCTTTACTGGGTTTGATAGCAAGAAACAAATCAGGATTACAATTAAAGAATTACAATTTAAACAATTTGAAACGCACTAAAAATGAAATGAAAAGAAACAAAATATGACTTTACCTTTAATTTACTGTTTACAAAACATTTATTATTTTAGTTCGTACTTACAACTGTCCTTTTTGAACCAGACTTAATGATTTCAAAGCTTGGGAACACACTTCACTAAAAGGCCATTATGTGCATAAAATTGCACATTCACTTTCACAAACACACACACTTCAATACTTTCAGAACTCCAGACTCCAGACTCCTCGCCTATGGACAACCGCTATTTCGCCCGCAGCCACCAGTCAATCAGTCGCTATAAACGCAAACACCCAAGATGTTTTAACATGGAAACTAGTCAGTGTTACAGTGTTCATAACAATGGATAGATCATGAGATATTTTCGTCTATCATCGGCCCAACGGCACGTCAACGTCTCCTATTAACTCTGCTGACCAACTCTTTCCCCTCCAGATTCTGACGATCTGCTTTAAGACATCCTTCTCCCTCGAGATTGGCACCCCACTAACTATTCGCTTCTCTGGAGTGGCTCCACCTTCCGTGCTCATCTTCCAGTTCCCACGCTCGCAATTCCCACGAATCTCGACAACAAAGAGCCCGCTGTCACTCAAAATATTATAAATAAACAATCCATGGTCTCCCTAACTTAATATCAATAAGAGACCGCCGTTCTTTGAGATCGATGCCGCTAAACAAAACATTGTAAACCAAACAATTCATGGTCTCGCTAATTTAATATCAATAAAAGCCCGCCGTCACTGTTGTCCTTTGATATCGGCGCCGCCAAACGAAACATTGTAATTTAAATAATTAATGGCCTTAATTAGTTTACAATATATATATATATATATATATACGTATATATATAAAAGAAATGTGATAAATACCAGAAGTAATCAAAAATGGTAAAACCTTAGAAAATGAAGCCATAACATCAGATTTATAGAAAATATCACGTATACAAAATGTCTCAAAGACATGAAGATACTGAATCAATGGAACTGCGCAAACATAATAGAGTTACACAAGAAGGGAAGTAATGAGGATCTGAGAAATTACATTTGTGTACAAGACATTCTGTTAGATAATATCAAATAGGCTTCAAAGGACAAGCGAATCACACCAACTGAGGAAACGAAGTACGAAGCGGATACGGCACAAAAAATCCTATAAAGGTAGTCCGCAAAATAATGAGCGAAACAAAGGAATATCGAATGCCCCTAGTAATGGTTTTCATAGACCCTTAGAAAGAAGTGTCAACATTAACGTACCTACGATTATACTGACACTGTTATCCAAAGGCGTGGAATACGACGAATTACAATGTAAGTGCAAGAATAATTAGCGGAGATGAGTACCTGAAAAAGTGTAAAGTTAGTTGACTATATAAGGAAGTGTCTATATAGCTACTTTGGACTAAACTGGGACAAAAAATAGATAATAAAAGTGAACAAAAAGACCTACACTATTTACGATTTGTCGATTACTTTGCCTTATTCGCGAAAAGTACATAAGAAAAGATAAAACTAATGAAGAAAATTAATGAATCCAACATATTATGGGGAAATGGAAATTATCTTACAGAAAAACTAAGGTACAACAACTTCGTAAATATAGCGTAGAGTAGTGTGACAACTAATACATGGCCGAGGAGATTTCTACCAGAACTTAATAATTAAATAAAGCTCGCATTATATTGCCTTGGTTGTATGTGAATGAATGAAACCATTGAAGTGGTAATTGACAAGAAACATTATAAGAAGGCTAAATTATAAATGGACCGTAGATGTAATAAAGTGGTACTCACAAGATCATGAACGAAAGCTGTCATTTGATTTGTTAGATGGGATAGAGAAATTACGAAGACTGCACTTTATACGCGGATCTTAATTGCCCCAAAACCTAAAGAGCCGAGAGGAATGGCAGAGAAAAGCATGTAAAAGCACATATCTAATGAATGCTACATCTCGGAACGGCACACGGGCTGTGTTTTTCCCGAAGAAAGAGGCTAACACCGCCTGGTAGGTTGCATAAGAAACAGAATTTTTAATGTGCTGTTAAGTGTTGATAATCTTAGAAGACCATAAAAAGTTGAATTTTTCCAAAGAACAAATAAGCTGATTGACGTGAAGTCGCTTTTTTAAATACACACACCCTACTGCCTCTATAAGTCCGAACTTCAGAAGATCAAAGTACCGTGAAGTTTCTCCTATGAAAACACAAACCAGACTCCATATTTTTTACTTTTTCAGATAACCTTTATTATGTTTGCAGAAAAAAGTTCCAGAAGTTTATCTGCACGTTTGACAATCAGAATCCACACTCAAGTCCCATCAATCACCGCTTCCCATTATGAGTTATTTTTGAAGGTGTAGACAGGCTATGTATAGGGAAATCCACCTAGTGGCAACTCCCCTCTTATAGCATAGAAAAAGGAATGAAAGAGGGGATGCGGATAGGTAGAGCATGGTAGCCAACGGTTAACTAGGGCCCCCGGGCTATGGTTTAAGAATCCTACCCGGAAATTCGCCTAAAAGTGATGCAGGGAAAACGCTAGAAAAAACTGCATCATGTAGGTCGGGCATTTAGTACTTGTCCCACGCCATTCCAATGGCGGGAGAGGGGTTTGCTGTGAGGTCGCAAATTTCCCCTCGCCGTGCCTTGACTAGTTTAGGAGGCAGCTGGCCAACTATTCCAATAGGAAAAAGCATCGGAAGGGCGTGCGACAAGTACCAAAGGCCCGACCTACCTGATGCAAGTTTTCGTTGTTTTCATTATTAAAGAACTTTGTTGTATTAACAACTAAATGCAAATTTAACAGAGAAAATTAGCAAATAAATTAAAGTTTTTTTTCACAGACTCAACTATTTGATGTTAAACTAATTAATCAAAATTCTTGAAGCTTTTCAGACGCATCACACTGTATACAATTTCCTAAAATGACTTCGTAATTAACTCATTTTGTTCTTTTAAACCAAGTAATAATATTCAAAACAAAATTTAAAAATGACTTCAAATTATTGCAATACACACATACACACACACACACACACACACACACATATATATATATATATATATATGTATATTATAATTATTATAAAACAAAGTGTGATTTTAGTTAAAAAAAATTAATTAATTAGTAAAATAAATTTATTATTTATAGGTAACTTTATCAGCCTTACTTTGGCACGCCAAAGTGAATCAAATTTACAAACCAATTTTTTTTTTATAATTTGTGGCATTCTAGGAAAATACAAACTTTCCTATTTTACAAACAATCACATCTAATGTACTCTTCTTCTCAGGGTCTTTACTGGGCTTGATAGTAAGAACAATAAAATTTAATAAACTGATTAACAAATCTAAAATTTAAATGAACGGAATAAAAATTCTAAACACAATAAAGAAAAACGAAATCTAAACACGATAACGAAATCTGACTATACCTTTAATTATCGTTTACAGACTTTGCTTGTAATCACGAATGTCTTTCTGGTAACAGATCTGATTCTTGAAGCTTGAGGGCACAACTCACTAAAAATGCCATTATTCACTGATTCTACGCCTCATTATTAATACACACGGTAGTTGTTCTCATTTCATTCCACCTGGAATTTGGGGTCAGCCGCTCCGTTGGTCATCCGTCGGGCATGTGTCTCCTCGATGCCTTTATGTGAAATGTTATTTCGGTCTGTGTGTTGCTAACCTTTTGTGAATTTTATAAAATGAATCTCTCCGTCAAGAACTATTTACTCGTGTTTTATAGAATCTATAGGTCTCGCTGTTGAACTTCCTGGACCACGTTGTTCGTACTCTTAGATCAGCATCCTCATTCTCCCGTAATGTTCGTCGTACCGCTCAATTAGCCTCCTCTCTCTCTCCAAAATGTTCGCCAGACCTCCTCTCTTTCTCAAAACTTTCACCAGACTGCTCCTCGTATGAACGCGCGGTTTCCAACAAAGATTGCCGACAAAGCTTGCTGTGATTGTTGATTTCAAGAAATTGTACCGCTAACAATCCAATTATTTTAAAACAATTAGTCGCCTCCTTAATTAGTATTACAATATATATATATATATATATATAAAGTGTTTTATGTTTTAATTTGGACGACTATTTTTTCTTTTATATCGCGTTAACCCTATACCGTCATAAATTTGTCCTACCTACGAGGCCAAGCACAGACTGGTTAAGTGCGATCACCTCAAGAGTGTGACGTCACTAATACAATAAGAAAACGTAATATATTATTGACTGAGAAAATTATTGCTTCGAAGTGTGTGGTCTAAATAATTTGATGAAAGTCCGACAGTTTGGAAGCAATATTTCTAGTAGTTAATTATATTCATTATCTTGGTACTGTTGGTAATTAGCAGATGCAACTTATTAAATTGAAATACTGTGAAAAAAATTACGTTTATCTTTTTCAATACATATGCTCAAATAAAACTAATATGACAGACCGGCAATTTTTAATTTGTGACAACAGTTCGGAAGCTAAATTTTATACTACAATTTACAATATTTAAAATTTTACAGACTTATTCCTTTTGTACTTGTCTGCTGCTGGTCACAGTATCATATGTAAATACTTTGCTATTAAACAATTTATTTCCACCATGCATTTATTTTATTTTCATACTATTTCTAACAAAACTGAAGTTTAACACTTGTTGCTCTCTAATGAATTAGCTATTACAAACCCAAAGACTTGGACAAATTGGAAAGCGAAATTCGTGAGAAGCTAAAGCAAGTAAACTTACTGAATTACTGAACCACAAAGTTAGCAAACTGTGTAACTTTAGAGCAGTTTCATGGCAGCGGGATAAGTCACGTGCATGCGTTATGCAGAAGTGTGGACTCTATCCAATGTCCGCATTATGCGATTGATAGTTACGTACCATTTAATTTAACCTGATTTTTTAAATTAATATTAACCGTAAAGGACATTTAAAATTAAATACCTCAATTGCTTGGTTATAAATATCTTACCTAAGTTATAAGTGATTGTTATATTACTTTTAATAGGAAGGACAATTAAAATTAAAATTGTATTGCCATATTATAAAATCGAATGTTTTTAGTTTCATGCGTTAGGGAATCAGAAACTGACGTTACATAAAGTTCTGCTTCCACTGTTCGCTTCTCACAAGATTTCTATTCAACATTTTTTCGCTTATACACAGCGTTATATTAAATTGCTAGATGTCACTTGCAGACAACATGGCGGGCTTTCCAAAACCTTTATTTGTTCGCATTTCACAAGGAAAAGTAAGACAGTTTTCTATGAAACTTTTTAGCCTTGTTATAAAATGCTGTGAAACGGAATTTAGTAATATCAAGCTGCCATCAGAAATCTTGAGACTAAATGGTGATTGTTCCGACACCTGATTTTATTTACTTGGGTAAGCGTTTTCTTCGCTTGGTAGAAAAACATCTGAGCGGGTTTTCTATGATGCGGTTTTGAGGTTATTTTTATCCAGTATTTGAAAATAGTAGAACTTAAAATACAGTCCGTTCATTTTACCATTATTTTTAAGAAGCCTGCATTGTAGAATTGATACATTGTCATATTGATTGGTTTTAAGACATAATCTTATAGAAAATCAGAAAATTCATGCTGGATGCAAGTTAAAAAAAGATAGATGTTTACATCAGATAACTTCTAAAAGAAACATTCCGCATTGAAATGTATATTTTTAGCTGTAAATGAACAATATCTTCAAATTGTTAATAACTACGGTCACAATCGTCTTACGATTAAACGCGGTTATATAACGTCGATAGAAAGTATAGTGGGGTATAGTGTCACCTGATTCATTTTTTTAGGGTAACAGGCTACATGAGGGTAATCCACATGGTGGCAAATCCCCTTTAATAGCATAGGAAGGGATCTGAAAGGGGGGATGCGGAAGGTAGCCGAGGATTAACTAGGGTCCCCGGGCTATAGTTTAAGGATCCTACCTACCCGGCATTCGCCTAAAAGTAATACAGGGAAAACCCTAGAAAAACCTGCATCACGTAGGTCGGGCTTTGGGTACTTGTCCCACGTCCTTCCAATAGCGGGAGAGGAGTTTGCTGTGAGGTCGCAAATTTCCCCTCGCCGTGCCTTGACCAGTTTAGGAGGCAGCTGGCCGACTTTACCAATGGGAAGAACAAACAACTCTTACCGTATGCCCAAGGTCTGTGACCCCGGAACATACACCTCTAAAAACAGTCCTTCTTTTTTTTTTTTTTTTTAAAAAAAAAAAAAAAAAAAAAGAAGGACTGTTTTTTTCCTCTGTTCTTATAAATCCACGAAAATAAACATTGCAGCTGTGGGAAGGTTGTTTAATGAGACTGTCAATTGAATATATATATTACTTTATTATTAAATTACTATAAAATTAATTGAATTTATTAACACAAAATGTATTTGATTTACAAATTAATGTTGTCAAAACATTAAACAATTCAGCCACTAATACAAAGTGCTCAATGTAAAATAAAAAATATCTCAGGATTCAATACGAAACAAAGGAGCATGAAAATGACAATTGAAATGGTTTTAGAGATATAATAAGAGACAACCGCAGGATTTGCTTAAGCAAATGTCAGTCAGTTTCATCA
This sequence comes from Zhengitettix transpicula, assembly GCA_037074705.1. Classification (NCBI taxonomy): domain Eukaryota; kingdom Metazoa; phylum Arthropoda; class Insecta; order Orthoptera; family Tetrigidae; genus Zhengitettix; species Zhengitettix transpicula. Next base: position 203,888,711 of record CM073591.1, read on the forward strand.
GAAAATGGTGAGCGGCTTCCATTCCTACAGAAATTTCTCATTCAGAGAATATTTTATCTCCTTCTCTTGCCCTACTCAATATCCTCTTCCCCAATTGGCCAGTCAGTTTCAGCCAAACAGCTTCTTCTGCATTCTCCTTCTAAACCGACACATTTCCGCTGACCCTTTTCAACGCCTCTGACCACCTTCTGCGTGGTCCAGACAAAAAAAGCCTGTACCTGCCAAGAATACGTTTCCTGGTGATGTGATTTGTTTACGAAAGCAAGATCTTGTTCCATTGGTGGGTACTTTGTATTGGATGTTAAAACCGATATGGAAATTTTATCGTCCAAAAATTACAAATGACATACACGATAACACTATACATGTTAACCGGGTTTACTATTTTGTCGTTACCAAAACATTAGTCGTTCCCCGGTATCAACTTTGTGAATATTATCATTTTAAATGGATGTGACGTAAAATTACTATTTTTTCAGTTTTATAAAAACTGTTTATTTTTGGACTGTCAGGAACTACAAATATTGAGTAATTTTAGATGGCGTGTACCGTAGAATAAAAGTTTATAGACGAAGTGTTTGGGAATATGAGCCTGACACTTAGTGTTGATTAGCAGAGCGCTACGCAAAACGAGATTGGCCTAAGCAACCCCAGGCTACCTCAACCGCCTCTCTCGAGAAGGCAGCCCCTATTCATTTTCATTGTTCCTGCCATAACATCAGGCGTGTAGTAGCCGAGTTTTCAGACTGGACAATTATCTCAGTTAATGGGCCCATTCATTACTGCGCCGGACAGCAATAATGTTGTATACTGCAAACCGACGTAACCGAAATCCGCATCTCAGATAACAAACAAATTTACAGTTACAGTTCTATCATCTAGTCGCAGCCAAGGAATTTGGTGAGTGAATCTTTTGCGGTGTTGCCAATTAGGTATTAGGAGGTTAACATACATCAGTTCATAATAAGCACTTAAATTTTAGTATTTATTGTGACGTTTGAGGAAAATAAACAAAATCAACAAACATTTAACAAATTTAGTAATTTACCATCAAATAAAACTAAGAACAGATTTAAATACCAATCGAAAATGATTATTTTTAACTAATTTTAGTAAATGAATTATTTAAAAACCAAAATTCACACTATTTACACTCACTCAGTCTTGTACTCCGGGTCTTGAGGTAAAACTGAGAACAATATATTATACTTGTAAGTATTAATTACGTTGGAATGGGAGCCAAAATCAAAGCGACAGTCTACATATAGGATTAACTGCACAATACCTTACTCATTGACATTTCGCCTTATCTTTTCTCAGGTAATCAGTAGCCGGGTTACCATTTGGCCCTGTCCTTCAGATGACCAAATATCACATCAGTACAAGCCTCTCGTTGCTGTTGGCTGAGCACTCATTCTCACACGCCAACGTATGTATAATAGACTATCTTCAGCACGAGTCGCAAATTCAGCCTGTATTTCTTAGTACAAATCTGCAGGAATTAATTATTGGAACCATAGTTAGAGAGTTTTATGCTCTGAATTGTGAATATTGAATTTGTAACATCAATCTATGGATCGTGTTGCTTGAATTAGAAAACTTGAACCAGAATATCTAAACATAGATGAAGGAATGAATCATCTGAGTCATCCACCGGATGATGTCGATTATTTCTGTCTCGTCCATTCGCCCCCATTTTTGTATCCCGGTTCTCCTTCGTCATTTAGCCTGATCATGACTCTTGATGCGACTATGGCCAAGTTGTTCCTAAGAAAAATAAAAAGTTAACAAGACATTTATTTAATTTGCGAGATTTTGTATTTTGCAATGTAATTCAGGAACCATGAAATGTTTTTGCAACTTTTCCTCGCTATCAGTAAATATTTTTTGATCGAAAATTATACCCATTAGGATAAATCACCACTGGAATATACGAGTTTATCATATCATTTACATACAATTACGATTCATCAGAACATATGTTTTTGAACCCTAAAAGATACATCGGTAAAAATTTGGGAATATGTCTAACGCTAGATCTAGACGACACTGGCGTATGGACGTCGAAATGTCTGGGACAGAATGCCGTTGAAATGTAGATGTTGCCTCGATTTGCCCATTTCCACATTTGTTTACAGAGTAGATTATTTGAAGAAGCTTTGCTCCACGTATACTCACTGCTGATCAACAACGAAGTCAGACAACAGATTTCCAATAAGTGTTTGGCGCGTTATACGAAAAACGTCGATATGTGTCAATTGTTATAACGTGGATTCAACATGACACACAAGAATCCAAGCAATTGTCCATGTAGTAGACAAAAGCTAGTTTGTCAGTTTACGAAAAATGCAAATATGGTGCCATCGCCGGGAAAGGTCATGGGGTTACGTCCTTGGGTTGAGAAAAGTCCTGTTTTAGATTATGTTGGAAGTGGTAGAACATTAACTGGGGAATAGGTCTACTCATATTCTAACGAAAATTCGTTTAAATAAACCCAGGTTGCAGAAAAAATGAATACTTTTCATTAGGAGAATGCATCTGCCCACGAAAGCGTTTTGACTATGCAACAATTGAGGGATTTACAGTATGAACATCCATTCCGCAGATTCCGACAACTCAAAAAAAATTCTTCATTCATTATCCGCTTTGCCAAACCATGAACGATTGCGGTTGTAGGCGGGTACTTTGCAGCACCCCTAAGTACAGCGATCAATGAAAGACAGCGAATTAATATTAAGCTTGTTTATGTTGAAAAATGAAACTGTTTATAAAGTTATAAATTTAGTTTTCAGTATTAGGTCGAGATATTTTCAGACTTCATAGTATGGATTAAAATAGCTTTAATTTATGATATAACGAAAAATTTAAATTTCACGATGTAGAAAGATCTCGTAATTGTAGTAAAAACAATTTGTTTGTTCATAAGGGTCTACAATCCAAATGAATCTGCAAAACAGATGCAATCAGCTATAGACAAATAGACAGCACTACGGACTGGGATCAGAAAATAGGATTTTCCTTCACACCGGACAAAGTCAGAACTATACTGTTTTCAAAAAGATACGAACAAAAAATTATCCACTAAAAATAAACGACCAAACCATAACAAGTACAAAAAGTCACAAGATTCTAGGAATAATATGGGGTAGTAAAATAATCATATAGAACAACTAATAATAGAAACTAAGAAACGAATAAATATATTAAGAATAATAGCAGCTAAAAACTGGGGGGGTGGGCAACCACAATACGCTGCAACTTACATATAAAGCCACAAACCTCGCAAAAATAGAATATAGAGCCCACACTTACTAGTCCGCGAATAAAGCAATATTAAAGAAACTAAACAAAATTCAAAAAGAGGCGTTAAGAATCATATCGGGATGCATAATACCCACCCAAATAACGAGACTAAGAACAGAGACAAAAGAATTATCATTGGCATTCATAATAAAAATGTTATTAATCAAGTACGGCATAAAATCTCTAGTCAAGTAACCCCCAAATCAGACAACAATCAGAGTATTTAAATTACAACCACATTGGGGAAGTATTAGAAGCAATACCGTTCCATAAAATGCTGGAAAAACAAATGAGGACAGCAAGGATCACACTACCACAAATTGAACAAAACACATTCGCAAGAACCACACCGTGAAAAATCTTAGACATTCCAGTAGACCTAACCCTCCTAAATCAAGTAAAAGATATCTGAAAAAAAGATAACTTCGTCAAGGAACACGTTGAATTAATCAAGAAACACGATTATTCCATATCAGTGTATGGAGATGGATCCAAGTCCGCAGCAGGAGTAGTGAGCGCAATCTACAGCACTAGAACAGTCATCGGCCCTGGCGGCTGAAGTGCAAGCTATCTACATGGCCACTGAACTCTGCATAAACATCCCGGATAACAATAACCTCATCTAACAGACTCATCCGAAGCAATCAAAGATATCATAAACCCCCAAAAAAGAAACAATAAATTGAACCTCATTAGGTACAATATCACGAAGATAAGGAATAGGAATGAAAACATCTGTCTAGCAAGGATCCCTGCGCATAGAGGAATTCCTGGAAACTTCAGGGGCGACAAGTTGGCAAAGAAGTTGGCATCAAGAACCATGCACAACAGAGAAAACGACTTCCAGTGCAACAGCAGGGAAACGTGAAAGCTCTGTAAAGAAAAATTCGAAAACAGGTGGAACGAACAAAGGAGAATTAAGAACAACGGAATAATTCACAGTGAACTAGTACACTACAAAGCTATAACAATTCCCAAAACCGTATACAGAAAAAAAACAGGTGATGCTATCAAGAGTAATAAGAAGCGTTCCTATTTTCCAGATCTACCCAACCAAGTTGTGAAGAATGCAGTCAACCACTAACTATTCCATATATTCTATTCTATTGCAGCAGGTACAACGACATCAGAAGAAATACAATCGTAAAACACCACATCGTAGGCCTCTGTACTTTAACGACAGTTGTCTGGGACAACATAAAATTTATCTAAGAAGCAAACATAAGTGAAAAAATATAGAAAACCGATTGCATTAATGTTAAAAAGGTCTATGTATATAAATAATAACGCTAATAAACTATTGTAAATAACATACGGGTCGCCAATGACCACGATGTCGACGCGACCGTTATAAACTTCAAATAAGAAAAAAAAATTGTTTATTAATCAAATGACGTAAGAAATCACTTAATATTTTATTTATATTACGACAACACTTCATGTTTTATTGTAAATGATTTTGATAAAATAACATTTCTTTCGCAATAAATTTCAGTGTGAAAGAAATAGTCTGTTCTTTCTCTCAGATACTACGATACTGTCATGGTTTCTCAGTTTCTCATTATCTATAATTGGATTACGATCTTTTGTGGTGAAGAAGAGACCTATTTCAAGCCGGAAATTCGATAATAATGGGAAAGGAAAGATAAGGACCTTACAAAGTCTTTACACAAATTCTATCATACTGTATTGTCCTATAACTTTCAAGTACTTTTTATTGTATTAACTTGAAGAATATATAAGTATTGTTAACAACTATTATTAGATAAACACTTATCGTTTGGTATTTTGGAAATCTGCGTTATGATTCCATAAATTTGACACTCGAAATTTTTTAAACGAAAATAACCGATAATTGATGTTTTGTTCATTTTCAGGTCTATACAATATTCGTGAGAATTTCTTAATTTAGGGAATATTTTATTGAGCAAAATTACTACTAATGAGTGTTATATTTGACGTATACTAATGATACTGGTTATTCAAGCGATACGAGCTTGTGGAAATTTACTGTATGTCCTTCTTTGTCCTTAGCAATTCAACCAATTGAGATATTTGTCCTACTAGGACGACTGCCAGACTGCCATCTTACATAACACATTCCGGATTTTTTCGGAGTGTCACGTGGTAAACGTAATGATTCTCTTGAGCTTGAGTCAGTTTTCATAACCATAACGAGCTGAAACATCCAGGCCCTTTCCAGGATTCGAGACCAGGAACTCTGACCGCAACACCACAGAATGTTGGCTGAGTTTGTAGAATAGTGCTAATTAAGTACATGTGAATTAGACTAATCAGATTATTTAAGATGTGTGTGTGAAACTTTGATCTTGAATTATTTGAATGAAAACATCCGTCACATTCAACTGATACTAACAAAGATGTTAGTATGTGGTAATTACAAATTGTGTCACATGTTTCGTGTACATTAATTCATTTTACATAGAAAAGTTAACAAAATTCAGAATTAGAAGAAGTAAGAAATTGATAAGATATAATAAGGATAATATGTCCACTCAGTACGTTTTAGTTATCATCAGACTTTCATAAGCACTCCATAATGATGGAACGATCTATCTCAATTTCTCAGTGTTTTATATTGTCTAAATCAGGGATTATCAAGAAGGTGCATATCTAATATTTACGTATACATTTTTTATAATATTTAACTAATTGTTTCATAGTAATATCAGTATCAGTAATATCAGGAAGTAAAAATGTATCATTTCGCTGGGAAATTTTGAGAGAGAACGTCAGAGGCCATATATCATCCGGAATAGGACAGTATTATTAAAGTATCCGTAAGGAGAATTTGGAAGAGAAAATCAAATTTCAAAAAAGTGGTGATGCCAACTATCGAATTTGTAATGTTAACAAAAATACGACAAATTAACTTGTCACCGAAATATATCTTTCTCATATTTTCAAAGTTTTTACCTGTTTTAGGCATGATTTAGTGCTTTAAGAATGTATTGAGAAAAATTGGAAATAATTAAATGTTGTATAACTCTATCGCTTACGATTATTATTAATTAAATTTACACGAAATACAAAAACTGTTAGAGAAAAGTATCAGCCAGAACCGACGAACTAAGGTTTTTAAAAATTAAATAATAATTACATATGAGCCAGTAAAATTAAAAAAATTGTTTACTATACTAAATATTTATATTTTTTTTTGTTAGTTATAGAATTGTCCTTAAAATTGCACCTTAATACGTAGTTCAATTTATGAATTAAAATAAAAACTTTATAGGGTCTATTGACAAAAAAATTTGTTGTCAAGGGAGGTAGATGTAGTGATAGGATTTGGAATCCCTGGTGTATATTATAAAGGGGAAGCAGATTCAACTAATTGTATTGTTTTTTCTTTATATATTTTAGTCAATTTGTGTGGATAGTGAGCTGTGTGCAATTATCTTTTGGAAGAATTTAAAAGGATATTTTCGGCTCATATGCTGCCGAAAATAACACCTGATGTTTACGTCTATTTCTCTTTTATTGCCACCAAATCCACATGGCATATATTAGAGTCGATTTTAATGATTTTATGATCCTTCATTTTTATATTTTATTAGAAAATTTTGACTATAAAAGAAATCAGACGTTGTTCTGTAGAGGTACAAGGAATATGCAGTAATACCTTTTTAATACATGAAAGTTTCAACACAGTAGTTGACGCCTTGCTGGCGTGTCTGGATACTATCCCGCACATCTTTGTCAAATCAGTTGACTACCGCAGTAGCAATGCCTAAAAAAAGGTCTCCGCGAGCAAAAGGTCGGGTATTATTATTTTTCCAACTTGTATTTGTTCTGGCCATTAGTCAAAAACCAAGTTTTCCGATTCTAAAGACCTCGGAAAAAGTTTGTGTGTCCTAAAAACGCAGAATTTTATGCTCTACAAATTATTTCTGAACATTCTTACCATTAGAATGGCTTATGCTTCTATTATCGATAAACGGAAAAGATGTGTAAAATTTCGTGGGCATTTTGACACAGAAACTTTTCCTGATACCTTTAGAATTGGAAACATTGGTTTGTCCCCAACATATACACATACAAGTTGGCAAAATTTCACGAACTTTTGCGCTTTAAGAAGTATATAGCTACAGGGCTACAGGAGGATGTATGGAAAACAACTTACGGTAATTTTATAAGAACACTAATTTATTTCTACTTTCGGTTGTTTTTATTTTTTATTTTACCACATATATTAGGGTAATAAATGTGATAGTCTCTCCCCTCTAATAGGATTAGAATTTGAAATGAGGGATGAGGAAGTATAGAACATAATAGCCAAGGGTTAACTAGGGTTCCCGAGCTGCATTAAAAGTTATTCTGATGACGGAAGTGGGGTCTTCTGTTGTTACGCAATATTCCCTTCTTCATGTCTCGTACAGTTGAGGAGGCAGCTGGCCGACTGTTCCAATTGCACAAGGTCTGCGACCCGGAGCACACACCTCTCCAAACTGAGCGAAGTGCTTCGGTTTGTGAGAACAATAGTTCAGAATCAGAGAGAGAATAAGGCATCCCCAAAGGTAGCCCCCTCAGTCTCTCCAGGTAGATTCCACCTGCGACAGCTGATACCCACTTGCTTCCCTTTCATAATTTTAGACAAGCTTTATTATGGTAATCCACGTGGTGACCACTCCCATCTAATCACCTAGAAACTTAATTCAAGTTATTACGTCCCAAATCAGCTCAATTGGGCCACACACCCGTGACTAAAAAATTAGATAATCGGGACAAACAGCGTTCGTTTGCTCATTGTACTTCTACTACTCGACCTCTATGGTCTGTGAGCTCCCTCTGTCTTCCCTAATGGGTTTGACGTTGAATCTGTACATGGTTAAAGGTCTTAATAATTTTTAACCGATGTGATGTTCCACACATACAAAAATTGTGGTTAATTCCAATTCATATGTTTTTAATGTGAAATGCAAACCCGTTAATCCTTCTCATAAGCACATGTAATTCGCAGCTCCACGAGAAAATGTCCGTTTCGCTTCAGGAGTTTAAGGTGACGTCGTTTAAGTGTCACATTACATTCGAGGGTTGGTAGAGTGGAATTTAGCCGCTGCGTCTTTGATCGCTGAGCTTCGCTTCAGGGTTCGGCACTACAAAGGCCGGCTGCAGCATTACACGTAAAGGCTACGTTCGCCAAGACAAATACGAAGCATACAGGACGAACGAAAGTCAATCTGAATGATAAATATTGTGCTTCAAAGACAATTAAACAAAATGTTACCAGCAGCTAATAGTTCGTTAACTTTAAACAAATATATCGTTCAGAGTTGTGAATGACGTTAGTATCTTTAATCTATAGCCTGGAGACCGTAATTAATCCTCAATTACCTTCCTATGTCTTCTATGTTTCCTAAAGAGAAATGATCTCAATTGGGATAACCTTCAAGTAGTTTGTTTCATTAAATAAAGTTATGCTTCGTTTAAATGGGAATTCACCACGTGGATGATTTTCATGCAGCTTGTCACAATCATAAAGAAATATACCATAATTGAGAGAATAGAGCTCATCCAACCATGTGACCATCTAGAAATTCAGTTTTAAATAATGTCTGGTGCCTGTGAATATTGGGAATACTTGATAACTATGTGTAATTGACTGGAATAATAATTTTACTTTATTTATTAAAATAATTTTTCGATTGTTCGTCTGATAAGCATCACTCGTTATTTTAAGTTGATTTGTAAAATTTTAACATTTGATTGTTGTTGGTGGAGTTAAAAACGCCTCAAAACACAAGTTTTAATTTTTACATCGGAACACACTGACCTTTCTCGCCATTAAATTGTGCAACTGTAAATCCTTTGCGATTTTTCATCATGATTATGTAATCCATTCAGTCGTATCCGAACCCTTGATGACTCTGTGGGTTAGCTTTCTCCATTTTGTCCGATACATTACCGCACGGAACCAATCTGTGCTTATTGGTCAGGATGATATACTTTTTTTTCTATCCTTTGTTTATGCTCACCATCGCGCTTTTGCACAGGGTTGTTCGACCCTTTATTACAGTTATTGTTATGAGCAATATGAGATGTTAGTATAGTGAATTCCTGTAGTCACGTCATCTCTTTAATTTCAACAATTATTTTTATTTCTCCATCATTGCCCTTTTTATATTCAGGAGGAGGCCGAACGTTGCATTTCGTATATCGTGGTTTTATCAAATAACTCAGACCAGAAGAGTTGTGTCAGTAGCATATCGTAGGTTAGAGTGATATTATCATCCTGATCATGTGATCGGGCACCCCAATTTCTTGCACATGTTTGCTCCACACAGTGAAAGACTTTACTTTAGTTAATACAACACATGTAGATGTATTTCGGGTACTCGTGGGATTTATTCATGATCCACCGCAGATGTGTGATACGGTTCGAGGACAACTTCTGAAACCAGCTTAAACAACATTAAAATTACATTTAGATGATGAAAATTAGGCGATGTTGTATGATCTTAAAGAGAACTTTGTTTACATGGGGTTTTATGGCGATATTATAATCATTTTAGCAGTATTTTTTTGGCAAGAGTAAGAATACTGGCTGTTTTCACTGTCTCTGCCACACAGTGGTTTTCTGGCACAGTTCTGTGAGAAATTATATAGGTATGTACCTTAATACTATGACAGGAGACTTACTGTTACGTAGTTATCCTATAGCCGATGCTAGGATGAACCGTTCTAATTCTAGTTATATGATATGACAGTTTTAATTCGACTGACTTGTCTCAGAACTCTAAAAAACAGCTCTATAATAAGGGTTTGAAAATGAACCATAAAATGTTAAAGTTTGTAGAATGAAACGTAAACTAATTATATACGAGGGCGTGCTGAATAGTAATGACTCCTATTTTTTTTATTTTGTTCTCAGTATCGGTTTCATTAATGGATTTCCGGCACCAAGGATCATCGAAACCAAAAAAATGAAGACTATGTCATCAGCTTGCAAAGTGTTATTCACAGTGTTCTTGAACGTTCAAGGTGTGATTTAATTGCAATTCATGCCTACGGGCACCACCATAAACTGTGCGAGGTACCGCGAGACCCTCAGAAAATTGATAGCACATATTCGTTCACACATGAAGCAGCCTCTCCTTCAACATGGTAGTGCCAGACCACACACGATCGCTGCGACATCTACAACAATCCCACGCCTTTGGTTCACCTTTGGTCACCGATAATCCTCCATACAGTCCATACAGGCCTCATCTTTTTCCAAAACTTAAAGAACACCTTCGAGGAATTCCGTTTGATAGGGATGAAACCTAAAAGGTGCAAGCAGAGGTGAGGCTGTGACTCCATCAACAAAGTCAAACACTCTACAGTTATGGTATCAACAAACTGGTCTCTAGTTCGGAGAAATGTGTTCGTCGCCAGGGTGACTATGTTGAGAACTGAAGATGTTGACATGAAGAATGAATATGTAGAATAGTAGAAAACTTTGTTTTATTTAAAAACCTTTAACAGTTTCACATAAATATTTCGGAGGCATTACTTTTAATCTCGCCCTCGTAATTTATAGAAATGTTTAAAAATTTCTTGATTGAATTTAATTTTAAAGTATAAAAATAAGATAGATTTTGGATGGTTTGGACGTTTTATAATGTACTGAACGTCTGTGCAGCCATAATCTTGAAATTAAACACTTTTACCCTACAATTTTTGTGAGAAGCAATAAATGGCTAGTAAAAATCATGCCGATAAGTGTTCTGAATACGAGGTTGTTAATTTATGCTCTTTGATTAAAATTTTACCAAACGCTGCAAATCCGATCATGATTTACTTAACGTGTAAAATATTTATACCAAATGAGCTGTTTCGTATAATTGCTGTAATTATTAGTTAATGAGCTCACAGGACTCAAAATTAGTACACAAAAGCGGCCGAAAAATTGAAATTCAGTTGCACGCAATTGATGAAAAACATTGCACATATTGTGTAACCTTATTAACATTGAAACGAGCAACTCATTACAAGATGTCTTTGATGTTTGATTCATGCACATTATGGCAGAGAGTACGTTTTGTTGCACCAAAAATTATTCACTAACTTAAGCGGATTATATAGCATTAGTATTAAAAATATTAATTTTGTATTAGAACAAACCAACCTATGAATCATAAAATTCTGGTATATATAATTTTTTTAAAGTAATCGCCGTTTGAGAAAATTATTCATACTTTTGCCAACGATTTGTAGTTTTGCTACAGATGTTTTTGTTTGTTGAGAAGTGAACGTTGAGGGTGTTTTGTTTCCTTCTTAAGAACTTATTTGAAAGTCAGCGAGACGTTGGAATTAGAGCCGAATTTGCATTTAGAATGAAAAATAATTAAAACGCTCGGTTTCAGAAAAATATTATTAACACCCGGACTAAAAATCCATATTTCTCCATCAGACTGACCTCCTCGTACCAATATAAATATTTGTCATGCAAATTGGCCGTGCGCGGAGTTAAAATATATGTATATTTGAGCGATCAGCACACACGAATAATTTGCATAGAGGGAGGGGGGGGGGAGGCTTGGGGTGAGTTTGCGGGAATAACATGCCGGATGGAGGTGCCCTGTTTGACTATCCTGAAGCGCGTGTGTTTACCCGTGGAAGTGCAGCCTTGTTGACTCTGGCCCTCGCAAGATTTACACGTCTTCTTTCATTCGCGGGTTTCGCAAAGGCCAATTCTCTGATATATTTCCTATCTTCATTGCTTTTTCAATGAAAATTTACCAACAGTTAATCGATTACGTTTTCATAATATTTTTAAAACTCTTTCATTGTAGAAATATGTTATCTGGCTACACAAATAACTTAAATTCTCTCATCATTTCAGTATGATTTTTGGTAAAAAAAAATACGCTACTTATATTTCCATACTGTAGAGAAAATTATATTTTATATAATGAAGGGAAGAATATAAACAATATCAGGTATGGAATTAATTGTTCATAAGAGACATTTTTAACTTGCACACTCGGCAAATAAAAAATTGACGGGATCCAATAAAATGCAATATTTTTATGAAGACAAATGATTAAGTGATGGGGGTTCATATAAGTTTGAGAAACAATAAATAAATAAATGGGAGTGTGATGGGATAAAACCAATTAGTCCACTCGTATTAGTTTAAAATAATTTATTCAACTTTCAGGAGGTCGACGGCTGATATATGACAAATATTGAATAAATTATTTTAAACTAATACGCGTGGACTAATTGGTTTTATACAATCACACATTAAAAATCACGGAATCATAAACTACAACTACTTTAATATATTAAATTAAAACTAATAATAACCTTAGTATGGAAGAATTATAAATAATTTTTATCGTTTCACATATTCCAATTTTATCTATTTATTATTTTGACATAATGTATGCCGTAATTCATTCATTGTCGATTTATTTCTATTCCATTATTGTCACTTTTCAATTTTCATCCAGACCCCACACTTTCATAATGTTCCATTCTCGTAATGTTTCTGGTAAAACCGTTGATTCTAGTTTCACTAACAATGAATGACAACATGAAACACATAGAAAGTGTTAAAAGTACGAATTCCACTGTAAAATCACTTCTTGGAAATTTTATAGGTTAAATGTAAATTTATATTAATTTTTCAACCACCAATTAAATTAATTTGTAACAACAGCTAGATAAAGATAAATAACGTTTAGATTGAACCGAGTTACAATTTCAATTTTTAGCAACAATTATCATGAAAAACTTATCCCGTAATGAATTACTCGGGCCTTACTAAATTTATTTGATATTTTACTTTCGATGACGTCCTTGTTTATGGCTGGTGTCAATAGGTTGCAAGTTGCCTTAGGTTGAGACGATTTCAGAATCCGAACTGTTGCTATAGTTGATGCTGAGACCACTTGCTTTTTCCACTTGTTTAACATGCACTAATTCTGACAGGGGAATCGGACGAAACTGTTTTGCCATTCATCAGATAGTGGAAGTCAGAGTCAGCTCAGTCATGATAATTATTCCGCAATTCTCGCTGACGGTGAATTCAGGACATCCCAAATAGGGCGCATATGAGACACCAAGGAAGACTGTGAGAGCAGGTGGGCCTTCCCAGAGGTCTGGAGGAGGCTACCTTTGGTGATGCTTTCTCCTCTCTCTGGTTTTTTTGAAGTAAGGTTCCCACAAGCCGAGGCAACCCTGCCTGTTTTGAGAGGTATATGTTCCGGGATCGAAGATTTTGGGCTTACGGTAACAAATGTCAACTATTCCTATTGGGATAGTCGGCCAGCTGCCTCCTAAACTGGTCATTGCACGGAGAGGGGAATGCTGAGACCCCACAGAAAAACCCTCGCCCGCCATAGAATGGACTGATGTAGGTTTTCAGGGTTTTCTCTGCGTCACTTTTAGGCGAATTGTCGGGTAGGATCCTTAAACTATACCCGGGAGCCATAGTTAACCCTTGGCTACCTTCCCCCCCCCCCTTCAGTCCCTTTCCTATGCTATAAGAGGGAGTGGCGGCCACTATGTAGATTACCCTATTTGTCTACACTTTCTTTCATCGTCATTGAACACGCACAATTGGAGATCAAAATATAATAACAAAATAGAAGAAAAGTGGCCAGAGAATGGCTTTGAATTTGGAGTTTAGAGCTGAGAGGGATAGTTTTTAACAAGCTGTTCAAGTCGACAGGTTGAGGTCCCTAAACTGAAGCGGACTATTGCCATAGCAGTAAATGCTCTAGAGTTGCTGGTTTGGAGTCTTGAATGTCTTCAATAAACTCCAGACTTTTAGGATTGATCTTCGAATGAGAACCAGCTAACAACTGAAAGACTATATTTTTGAAAACCCCGATGCCACATGTACACCAGGTGTATCTTATGAACGAACACAGAAGCAACTGAGTTAAAACGAGGTTAAGTGACTTGAAGTACAAAATAAAATTTCAATCATGGCATAGTAAATTATTTAATAGTTTTTCCATATCGATTTTTTTAATTCATATGTTAAGTTGAACAATGATCACGATCGTGAAGTATATTATAGTTTAAACCATTTTAATTGTATTAAATAATTTTAAATTGAAGCAAATAAATAAATAATTAAGTCAGAAAAATTTATTGTTTAATACAATTAAATAACAGAACTAAACCTCTCGAAAATGAAAATAATACGAAAGACTTATCCCTTTGAGACCTCATGACACATTCAAAAAATAGTGAAGAACTTTTCTTTTATCAAATTAAAGAATTTTCGTATATTATTAAAGGTAAAAACTGTTTAGTTTCCAAAGTTTGAATGAAACATTACATTTCTTTCCTTTATTACAATTCCATGAAGTGTGATTATCAAATTTAACTGAATTAACTTGTCATTTTTTGGACTTAATTGGTGACTTTATATTCGTTTTTAATTATAGCCAGATAAATATAAATTTTTAATTTTTTTTATCTGATTTCTGTACGTCTAATTTGTGGAAATAAACGTGAATTAGACTTACATTAATTGTAATATTTAATTGAAAAATCCTTTGGCTACGAAATAATCCATTTTTATAGTGAATTTAATAGTAAGGCACCTTACCGTAGTGCACGTCATAAGTAAACCAAATATTTGGTACGTTTTACATTATTAGGTCACGAATTATAATCTAATTTTATGTCACGTCGTGTTTTATTTGATAATTCAAGAATTTAAACCTGTCTGATCTTTTGTAATTAAAAACATTAATTCACTGGCAAAACCAAATCTATGCAGCGAATAGAGAATTTCTGAAACTATAAGCAGATTAGCCTCAGCAGTTACGAGACGAATTCAAAATCCGTGAGAAATATTCGCGATCCATTTTTTAAAATTTTGTTAGAGGTTTTAAACTGATTTTTCTATGAATATGTCGACATAATAACTTTAATAGGAGTAATCTGTTGCATTGAAGGGCGATGTTTATTACAAACCCACCCTTATAAATAGCAGTAATTTAAAAATTTGCAATATTAGTTATTTCATATATTATATCAATTGTAATGGCAAAATAAGTGAGAACATTTAATTGTAAACAATGCGAAATTACATATACTTCATACAAAATTAATTTGCACTAAATACAACGTTCCGTCCTGTGATTGAGAACTCTTTAGGTAATTATAATAATTATTTTTTACTTACTAAATCTATGAATTGAATTTTGAACCGTAAGTTGTGATGTTGACGTAACTCAATTTTTATATTGAATATCAAAGTTGTGATCATTATATTTCGGTCCCCTTTTATGACCCTTAAAACTAATAAGTAAATTTTAAATGTAAAGTGAAAATCGAACTGCATTCCAACAAGTAATCTCCAACGGTGATGTAAACTATTGTTGGCGTCCCATTTAATTCGTAAGTTGAATTTAGTAGGTCAGCTAGTGGTAATTTCTCTTACCATACATTTTATCGATCGTTGAGAGCACACAATAAACAAAGGGAACTAAGCTGTTAGAATTAAATATACGGGATAGGCTTGTCTTTGGTTTTAGTTCTTCTCAATCAATCGAAACCATACTTACACTCAAAATAATAAAATACATGAATGAGAATATGCATAAATAAGGATATACATTTATGAAAAATATAGAAATGAAATAATTCATAAAATAGTTTATAAAAAGATACGTAATTACATAAAGATCAATGAATAATTAAAATTAATACAGATCTAAGTAATGTGACGTGCCATTTTACGACAGTCACTGTGTTCTATATTTACATGTTTGTATTCAATTGGGTTTATAGTAATTAAAATTCAAAACAATAACCTGCTTATGCCAAAAATGAAGGAATTTAGGTCCGACTTTATTTTAATCATCTGTGCAATAAATTATACTTTCTTTAGTTAGTTTGCTACACAAAGTATGTTACAAAATTAATTCTGCGTTGCTGCTTTTTTCTCACTGACGTAAATATTATCTTATGTATTTACTGTAACGTGTATTCAATAACACTCTTTATTTACTTCAGAATTAAGGTCACGAATTCACACGTGATACATATACTAATACATAATGTTTTACAACGCTAAAAAAAAGTCCCGTTTTCACTGCGATTCGCTAAACATACTTTGGTATTGTTAATTCGACAATTTATCACAAAAAATTCAGTCGGGGGAATGCTTTTCTTATTTAACCGTCGAGTTATTAATTTTGCAACCTGCACCAATCACAATACCGCTCTTGAAGGTTTCGAGTAGACGTAGCTATGCTCAGCGAGTTCCAGAAGTGAGTAATGGTTGAGCTGATGGCGTCGCTTATGACGTCATGGTGATCACACCAGTCTCTCTTATTATTGAGTACGAGAAACAATATAATACTACAGAGACGTATTTCTCGCCCCAGCAGCAGCAATCCAGTCCTATCTCAGTGTATAATAATAATAATAAAAACATCCAAAGAGCAACAATAACTAGCCCCTTGTTTCTGCTTTGGCCAGATTATTTGTTAAAGTATTTCCACCGAAAGAAATCTTACCACCAATTTAACATATAATCTGCAGACTTAAATATGCAGTAATTTATATTTATTAAAAAATCAATCGCCTCGTCACATTAAAAAAATAATCACAGCGGCAAGGATTCTCCTCTCGTGGCCCTCGATATCAATAGTCCAAGGATATTAGTATCACAGCCTTATTTGTTTACCGCGTGAAAAATACACTATACAAATTATTACTAGCATAAAAAAAATGTAAATATAGAAAACAGTTACTGTCGTAAAATGGCATGTCACATTATTTAGATCTGTATTATTTTTAATTATGCATTTATCTATGAATTATTAATAATTCATAGAAAATATAGACGTTTAAATTATAATTAGGGTGTCACAAAACTAACTGATAGCACAATTTTTCTGTTATCTCTTTCACTCAACGCACCCTTTATTTTAGATAAGAATACCAAGTTATAGAACTAAATAGTACATGTCAAGTGAAACATGAATTAATAAAGAAAAATCAAGTATTTAATTTCAACTAAGTAATATTACATTTACAGTGGTATTTAATACAGAACTTCATACAGACAAAGCTTAAGAATACGAAGGAATTATTTACGTGGAAGGTTTTACCGCGATAAATGTATCGGTTACAATTGTATTATTATTGATGTCACTGCATTTAATATATTTGAGATTATTTCTTATTACATTTTCCACAGATTTTCTAATACTAAATAAATAAAGTTAAGTGTATGAAGATCATGAGAAACGAAAATAAAGGGAAATTAATACGACTAACCTTTGCTTTTTGTATTCAAATGTTATTCATCGTTTTATTGTAATCTTTCTTTTAAGGAAATTTCGGTGGGTTACAATGGGAACAATGAGCAACGTTATAATGACAATTTATGTTGCTTTTATAAAATTCAGCAATTATATGCCAGTCATAAATGTTGCCTTTTTAAGTATAGGGCTTTTATGTACTTAAGTTGGCAAAAATTATTATTCTTGATAAATTATATAAAATTTTTAAATGTTTTATAAAATCAGTCTCAATAAATAATTTGAGATAGTTAATTACACGGTGTTGTTTTAGAAGCAAGAGGCATTCCTGAATTACGTGACTTAGGGTCAAAAAACTTAAGTTATACCTCAAAGGTAGAGTAGTAAACACATTCGTGGAAATACGTAGGAAAGCGATGTTTGTAGTGCCGTT
Source organism: Zhengitettix transpicula (assembly GCA_037074705.1). Lineage (NCBI taxonomy): Eukaryota > Metazoa > Arthropoda > Insecta > Orthoptera > Tetrigidae > Zhengitettix > Zhengitettix transpicula. Next base: position 203,906,693 of record CM073591.1, read on the forward strand.
CGCGAGCAGCTGCTCTTATTTTTCAGACTCTGTTTTTCGCCTTGTCTCTATCTGATCTCTCGTAAGACTTTACTACCGTCTCTGCTTCTCTGCCCATTACTCTAAAATTCTGCCAGGTAATCGCTTAGAACACCTGCTTTCTCTGTCGATTCGTAGTTTCGGGGGGCTCCAATCAACTGAGATCCTTGAATCTACCCACACTCACGAAATACTACTAGTTCAGCGATGTCTAGCCGAAGTAAAAATTTGTTTCTTGGCCATATTGTGTAACTCCTGCACGCTGAAAGCCAAAATTATGTCTAACAGCTCGTAGAGAGTGTAATAACTCATAAAGCTATTTGTTTGTCCTTAAACCGTCACATTCCCTACGCCAACTTGCAAACTTTCAGACACAACATTACAATACTATGTCGCACATTAATACTTTCACAATTACTTCTAAAGGTTCTGAAAGCTTTGATAGTTTGCTAGCACGGGGTGGATTCTGGATATTGGATACTTGCCTACGATAGCAGTTTAACACAGCTCTGACCTCAACTGACCTTAACTGACTTCCTGCTTTAAACTGTTCTCTCTGCCTTAGATTTTTTAAAACTCTGGCTGGGTCACGCAAACTACTGACCTCTATGTGTCTCTGTCAGAGATTTTCAGACTTTAACCACTTTCTGAATTCATCCTCTCTGTTTAGAAACTCAAAACCTTTGACTGAAATACCTTTACGAGCTGTTTTCGTCTTCTTATTAGACATTTATCTTGGTGATACAATGAGAGAAACAGACAGCTGTCGATGGCTCAATTATCGTAAACTCTCCGGGGATCGTGGGTGATGACAAATTTAAACAACTGAATTTCTTGTAAGTCTCCAGTATCCCATGTCGGATATTTACTCCCCTGCGTAATGTATTAATTAATTCGGTCAAAATACACTTTCCCGGCGACTCCTAGTCATCAGTGTGAAGAAAGGTCTTTCGAGTGTTTTAAATCCAGCACCAAATCTTATTAATGTGGAATGGCGCCATTCTTTGCTCACTATCTTCGTTTGTGACTGATGGCGATGGACTCAGGTTTCGTCTCCAGTAACGATTAGTGCAAGGAAGGCATCACCATCACGTTAAAGGAGCCGCAGAAGTTCTTCACAAGCATCACCACGTCGCTGCTTCAATTCCGAAGTCAGCTACGTGCAAACACATTGTGAAACCTGAGCACAACATGCATTACGTGCTGTGCTGAACAATGACTAATGCTTTTAAGGTTTTCATTTGACTCTCCCTTGTATTTTTCTGTGGCTCGTTTTTGAGAAAGGCAAAGAATGTGTCTTCAGAAATATTTCAACATTTTGGATTAATAAATAAGTGCATAAAATCATTAGTCAAGGTAAAATAAATCTTAGAATTTTATTTTTATAAACATTGAACTAGTGAATCATTTTATTCTTGTATTAGCAATCATAAGATTACAACAGAATTCTTTAAAGTAATGAGGAACTAGTTGGTTTAGTGAGGAGACAAGTCCTCCTTAGATATTATTAGGGTCAGTTGGCGACTTTCACTTAAATCTTCTTGCTTAAATTTATTCCCAGAAGAGGGTTCAGCAGTGTGTTGGTATAGATTTTTTCGTTTTATGTGGTAATAGGTATTTTTTTCAGTTATGGTATCTTTGACGTATGGTACTATCATGCATTTATGAAGGAATTGGTGTTATACGTAATATTTTTTAATAGTTTCTCTGTATTATTGCCATATTACATTTACTTGTTAATTCCCAGATTTTAATACCCCAAACACACATGGGCTTAACGATGTAAACTATTTTTTTATAGAGTAAAAGGCTACATGAGGGTAATACAAATGTTGGCAACTCCCATTTAATAGCATAGGAAGGTTTTTGAAAGGGGGAATGCGGCATAGTAGAGCAAGGTAACCAAAGGATAACTAGGGCCCCCGGGCTATGGTTTAAGGATCGTACCCGGAATTTACCTAAAAGTGATGCACGACAAACACTAGAGTTTTATGTGGGGACGCAGCATTCCCTTCTCCTTGCCTCGACCAGTTTAGGAGGCAATTGGCTGACTGTTCCAATTGGAACGGAGAATTACTCTTACCGTATGCCCAAGGTCTGAGATTCCGGAACATACACCTCTCAAAACAGGTCGAGGTGCTTCGGCTTGTGGGAACGTTAGTTCAAAAACGGAGAGAGAAGGCATCCCCATCTCTCCAGAAAGGGTCACCTTACCGTGCAACTATTTCCTTAACTTTTAGATATATCTACCAACGTTTATTAACTATGTGTTATTTCTTGATTAAACAGTTAGATAAACGCTTCATTAGATTTTCGTACAAGATGGCGTAGGTATTTCTACGTCTTTTAGATAAAAAGGGAACACTAGCCTTTTCGATTCCAATTGGAGTTTTAGGTAGTATTGAAGTCCTTACCGCTCAATATAAATGAGCTATAAACGTAATTATTTCAACCGATCATTAAATGTATTTATTTTAGACGAATTCAGCTGTAATATTGAGTACTGAATAAAAGAACACCTCAATATTTACACAGGTAACACCAACCTAGGGGTGAGCCTGGGAAACATTTTCATTGTTGATTTACACCGAACCTCACTTCTCCGCAGTTTTCAATCAATCAATCATCGCACAGAAGCAAAAACAAAAATGAACTAATGCGCCAATGTGAAAGGAAGGGCATTATTTCTGCACGAGGCGCGGCAAGCATTGTTCCATTGATACGCCGCAACTCTACGATAATCTATGTTTATCCGCTCACTGTATAACGGAATTACATGCCCGTAATTATTCGGCAGTAATAACGGTAGGAGTTCTTACAATTAGAATGTGACCAGGAACACTTTATTGCTTTCAATGCTGCGAGAGACGGTGCGCCGTATGGAAGCAATATTTTATTAAACTGGTTTCGCTGTTAATTGGAGACGTGTCGGGGCTCTCAGCTTTTCAATGGCAGCTAATTGGGTGGAATTGCGAGTGATTCATTGCACCTGGAGCAAAAGGCAGGCAAATTCAATAATGTCATTACTACGACGTACAGTCCCTCGTCTGATTTCATTTTCTATGTTTCATTTGCAGCGAGCGCTAAAATGAATATTAAGTTACAAGAATCAAGATGCTAATGCTTCTAAATATCGACAGAATGAAAACAAAAAGACCGTAACTTTTTATGGCAAATCTCTAACGGGTTTTAATTAATGTTGAAGTATCGTTAAGGGTTAAATTATATGCACCACTCAAAGAGAAACACGGGAAGAATTTAATTCAATTTCTTCGATTTGGACGAAAGTTATAAGACGAGATATTTTGAATTTAAGTGTGTAATAAACTTCAGAATGGAAAAGTGTCACATTCACCCGGATTAACTCTGAACTCTTGGGAGAGAACCCCGATTGTTATGACAATTGGAGTAGACTCCAGCAAACCGTCTATTTGAGTAAGTAATATAATTACGTCATCAGTCTAATGGATTAAGAGAGGTACGTACAAAAATTCACAGGCAGAAATACAATAGTGGATTCTTGACTATGAAGATTACGCAGCACGAAGGAACATAAAAACATATTGGAAGGTAATGGAAAAAATCTTGGTTAGGGATGACTGTAATTAGAATTTTCAGAAATGACTAATAATTATTATGTATGCATTTGTCTACGTTTGTAAAAATTAATCAAATTTGAAATATATTTTTATTTCCTCTGTTATATTAAAATAACTTATAGGTGGGGATTTATATTATAACGCAAATTAAAACACAATCAATTTATTTAATATATTTTCTGATATTTGAATACAATTTATTTATTATAAATAACGAAAATTTATTTTAATAATTTAAATATCTACTTTTAATATCAAACTAATAAATCAAAATTACAAACTTTTATAAAACTAAGTTTAGAACATGGACCTTTTTTTCCTCTCAGGTTAGTGTTTCGTGGGGAGATGTGCGAAAACATAACTGGCAATCTGAACGAATTTATGATACATTGTTTATGAAGTTAGAGCTTATCTTTTTGCTGGTATGGTGTCTGAATGTCGTTGGTGAATCTGCTCCCACGTTTACCGCTCTATATTCTCCTATTCTCTCGCTGTCTTCAGGATTTCTCACTTCGAATTTCACTACATGCTGCTCTCACTCAGCTACTAGGATCAAGGAAAGGATGTCTGCGAGGGCTATTTTCTCGCAGGCAGAACCTTGTAGGAGAGACGGGAAGGGGCTACCTTTGGGGATGCCTTTTCCTCTCCGTTTTTGAACTAAGGTTCGCACATGCCTGAGGCACCTCAGCCTGTTTTGAGAGGTGAATGAATGTTCCGGAATCACAGAACTTGGGCATACGGTAAGAGTTGTTCGCTGTCCCCATTGGAACCGTCGGCCAGCTGCCTCCTAAACTGGTCGAGGTACGGAGAAGGGAATGCTGCGTCCCCACAATAAACTCTTCTCCTGCTATCGGAAGGGCGTGGGACAAGTACCCAATGCCCGACCTACCTGATGCAGGTTTTTCTAGGGTTTTCCCTGCATTACTTTTAGGCTAATACCGGGTAGGTTCCTTAAACTATTGCCCGGGGGCCCTAGTTAATCCTTGGCTACCTTCCTCTGCCCTTCCGCATCCCCCCTTTCAGATCCCTTCCTATGCTATTAAAGGGGAGTTGCCACCATGTGGATTACCCTCATGTAGCCTGTTACCCTAAAAAAAATCACTCAGCTACTGTCCCTATCATCTGGTCTGCCAAACAGACGTGTGAAAGAGACCGTCATAAATTTTCTCAACAAAAGACCGGCCATTGTCACACACACCAAATTGCGTCTATTCCAAGTTTCTCTAAGTCCTTGATAATTTAATTTAATTTTAAACAATGTTTGATATTACAAAACAATACAATCATTACAATATATTTATCATTAACAAAAGGTTATTATTTAATCTGAGGACAACAACATTCGATTATTACTGTCATGTGCATTTGGTAGGTTAGGCACGGAACACTTAAAAAAATTAAAATAAAGAGTACTGTGGCAGAAAACTGCTATTCCAGGCAAAATATTTTAAAGCTTACGGATTGCATCGCACTTGGGACCTGGAACCGCTAATGCAGGTCTTCGGGGCAGGCAGGCATCGATGCTGGATCTGTCAATATTAACTGCCGAACACCCACAGCAACCATTACGAGAAACTCATTACATCTGCCTCCATAGCCATCATTTCCTGAAAACTGGACATCTTTCCCTCTAAATCAAAACTGGTTAACTGCCCACCTCCACCAAAGCTGCGTCATGTTCTCCATATTCTTCCTCCTCACATATACGTTCCTCTGGTTTCTGTAAAGCGAAGGAACTTTTGCACCGCTTTTACTGACCACCCAAGGTAATTAAAACTTTCCTCATGTCAAAACAAAAAGAAGAAGCACGCGCATTTTCCCATTAAAATATATTTCTGCCTGCCCTCCATACTTTGTGATCCTGTTAGGGGGATGTTTGTAGTCCAGAAGCTACAGACCACTTAAAAATATTTCAAGGGCCGTAATTAATAGATAACACTTCTATAGGAGGAAAATGTTGAATTGACATTTAATGTAACACAATCGTTTAATTTTTCGTCCGTATCTCAATTGTCTTTTACTGCTATTTTCTATATGAGTAAAACGTTTAGGACGTATTATATGAATTTTTATACATAATTACTCTTTTCAGATTAGAATCACGTGGCGGGAGAGATTGAAAGTTTTCAACGCTGATCATATAGTTAGGTGTACAAAATTTAAGGTCACTGATTATGTTGAATACATATAATTTTTACCTTTGCTTTCGTCTTCAAAATTTCTTATTGTTCAGAGAATTGTTAAATTGGATTTTTCTGGTTCCATCTCTATTTCTCTTCTATCTGTCCCTCACACACACACATCTTACGCAACCAAGCCTTACAATTGTAATTGAGAGAATGTTTGAAAATTCGTGCTGTGTACCGTGAGGAGGTTGGTTACAGAATACATTTTTTTGTGTTTTCTTTGCATTACTTTTGTCTTATCAACGACTTAGTAAGTCAAATGGTGATTGGCCGATGTCGAGTGAGAAACCGTACTATTGAAATTTCTCAACACTAGATAGAATTATTGGGCGTGAATTTTTTCAGTAAAAATCATTAGTCTGTCGGTGTTCGAGGAGTAAAGGCGTAGAAGATGAAAATCTCCATAGGGCATGGTTGTCCAGAGTCGAAGAAGGAGTAATTAAATTTTGGGAAAAGTATAAGTTGTAGACAAGTATTAAAATTTGAGCTGTATTAATAAATTATAAACAAAGTTAATTCATCGCAGATTTAAAACTGGCAGATATCCATGGAAAAATATCTTGGGCTAGCTGATGTGGGAACACCGTGTGATTCTATTTGTCTGAAAATCCAAATTGATTCTTTTGTGTGTGCTGTGAAAGTGTGTTAGAAATAAAATAACATATTTTCAATGTTAAAAGTTTTCATTTGTTTAAAAATTTGGGTTTTTGTAAATTCAGTGGAAGTGAAATAGAAGATTAAATTTCTTGTAAAAATTATGTGATTGTTGTGCCGTTAACTTTCATTTCATTTTGTATTTGTATTTTTGGGATACTGTCTAATTATATAATTTTGTAATGTTAAATAGAAACTTTTCTTGTAAATTATAAATTTCATTTGATACCTATACTTTTCTGAGGCCCGGTAAAACCCCCTGAAATAAAACACGAGTCTCGTTTAAATAAATAGTGAATTTATATGTAAAATAAAATTTCTTCTTTTAATAAAATCTTTATATTTTTTATTAATTAAATTTCAGTTTTCATAATTTCATACCTTTACCTAAATGTTAATAATTGTTATTGAAATTTAATTCATTTAAAGTTGATTATTACATTGAATTTCTCATCAAAGTAAAATAATCCCGGTGTTTTAATTTTCATTAAGTAAATATCCACTGATACTTTATGACACCTTCGTTTTAACTCATTGATATTATACGATATTTTAAAGAATGTTGACAAAACGCTGCTAATTAGTCAGCACCTACATTGTGGTATACATTTCCAAATAATAATGGGTTTACACATTATCAGACATAAATTTTAGTTCTTTAACCGTTAAGAAAATTATTACATCAACTTGTCCTTCGATTATGTAGATAACGAACGCACAAATCTCAGACCGAAAGATCCTTATGCTTGATAATAAGCTACGTGAAATAAAGTTGGCACTATAATAATTATATGACTGATGAAAGCACCTATCAGAACATCGTGGCTTCAAGGTGACACAATTAAGGGATAAAAATAAGCGCATTCTTGTTTTTTGCGAAACACGAATAATCGTGTCGGGAAATCAGCACTTTTCTTTTATTCAAAAAGATCAGAAATCTGTGTTAACTGATTGCATAGTAGTAAGTGTTAACATTCCGCTAATAAGTCGGCACAGGTATGTGCGTAATGTGACTCAAGGCCCAATTCAGAATTGAAACAACGAATTAAAAAACGTATTTTGTAAATTGCAAGTGTTTCCCGAGGAAGAATAATTAGTAAAGAAGAAATGGAAAGTCCTAAATAAGCTACCGTGCATCTTCAAACAACACAGATGATGCAGTTCAGTTCGTATCAAATAAGTATTGTCATATTCGAATCAGCGTCGGATCGTCTCAGTGTACGGACATTGTCCGGTTAACCTCCACCCACACATGCTCAATTGGATTCACGTCTGCCCCTCAAAGTGGCCAATCGATAAGTTCGATTTACTCCTCCCCTGGGAAAGGACTCTTGCCGCAATTGGCCACCAAAATCTGAAGACGCTTTGGGGAATGTAATATCTGACACATGAGATCAGATAGTACTGAAACCCATGGTAGTAAATTCGTAGAATCTATACTTAGATGCCCTACAGCTAAACAGCAACGGCTTATGGCCACCCAGAATTTTGTAGTATTGAAGGGTATGTATACTTGTTACACATTTTCTCTCACATTTACGGAAAATAAAAACGAAATAAAAATTATTCTCGTGCACCGATAACCACGATTTTCATAACACAAATCAAAACGGTAATCATACGCAACTAATACATATTTTTCAATATTGTATAAGTACAATTTTCTCAATTTTTTAAATTTTTATATTATCTCCAGATTTGTGAATTTTCTGCCTTTATTGATTATATACCTAGTGATAAGCAATAAGAGTGTGCATTTTATACCCAAGTTCGTAATTTGGAGTTAATGCTTCGTAAAATGTAATTTAGTCCAGAAATGACCACCCATCCTCGGAAATGTTCAGGCCGTTTAATGAAAATTAGCTTCCATTAGGAACCAATTTTCAAACGCGGGCCTTCTTCCAAACCACACTAAAAACATTTAAACATTTGTTTCCCATCTTTAATGCAGCTCGTTTCGTGAATTTCTCTGTCACATGAAATTGTTTTTGTATGTTGTGACGATGTTATTGTAAATTTCTGACTACAAGTTGGGGGCCCTAGTTAACCCTTGGCTACCTTGCTCTACCTTTCCGCATCCCCCCTTTCATTCCTTTTCCTATGTTATAAGAGGGGAGTTGTCACTATGTGGATTACCCTATACATAGCCTGTCTACCCCTACAAAAAAAATTAGAGTGGATATAAAAACAATGATAATTAAAACTAATTATTTCCCTCAATTTTTCAGTAGCCGTATTTGTAATATACTTTTTTAAACCCATTTTTATATCATTTACTTCATCTAAAAATTAGTGTTAGAACGGAGATGGAATTGATTCGACACTAATCTCTTAGAAAAAATTTCATTTAACCAGCACAAATAGCGTCAGTGTTTGGAACATTTACCCATTGATCTAACTTCAAATAAATCAGGATGATGACTGACGGTACTCTAACAACTCGGGAATTCTCCTACAACAGAAAATAAGAGTGTCTAAATAACTAGGACAAACTAAAAGAGCAAAAAATACTTGCTAACATACAAAGTCTAAAAATACTTTTGGTGCATTATAGGAATAAAAAATTAAATATTTTATTACACAGAGACAAAAATGTAACTGGTACTCGAATGAAATAAAAAAACACCCGGTAATACCACAAAAATATTCGGGTAACTTTTTGTCAAGCCCGGCCACCTTCACGGCGAGGAACATAAAATTTCATTAACCTCTATGATAAATGCTGGAGTTAAATTCAGCGACTTCTATAATCCCGGAATCGACACTAATCTCGGTCTTTATTGCATTATGTTTTATGTAAACCCTTTCCATCACCACCCGCACGGTAAGGGCGCTTCTTTCAGTTGCGTTTTGAAGTTAAATTTAGACACTAAAAAATTTTATATCATTAAAATCTATAAAACTATAACACTATAAAATTCAGTGACCTCAAAAAAGATTTATTCGACCTTAATAATGGCCTCGTTTTTATGTTTTTAATTCGTAGAGGTGGTATATGTGTCGGTATCCCTCGGAGTTTGTTCCTGGATCGTAAGTAACATGTGAACAAAGATTGGTAGAATTTTTGCTACACGGTTAAAATTGTACAGGGAATCTTGTTTTGCCACCCAGTATGGTAAATGTTTAAATTAAAATCAGTGGCTAATAGTGTGAATAGCGGTGTAGTTACTGTCCAATTTAAATCCTAACAGCTTCTTTTTATTAGTTCTTTTTTACAGCCGCATGAACCATTAAGGTCATGAGCGACTCCTTCTGTCATTCTATTTACATATTTTTTTCTTAATTATTACTGACAATCTCCTTGATCATAATTCAATTATTCTTAATTATATTCTATACAGTTCATTATAAAACATTATAAGACGTTTTGGCGCAAGATCGATTCAGCGCGAGCCGTTTTTGATGTTATTAATCCCATTAGTCCTCGGTTGAGAAAATTCGTCATTATATGAAATTTCAAATAATTTATTAAAAACTATTTTGAGTGCATTTTCAATAAATGTCGTTATAAGCTTACAGTTAATTAATTTAAAATCGGTACACGCAAATTACACTGAACAAAATAACTACGAATATGTGAAAAATTAGGTAATAATATTAAGACGTATGCAATTAAATAAAATATGATGGAACACATGAAACTACAATATAATATTTAAAGAGTATGCATACAATTGATGTTTATTACATTCATAAACTAGAGAATTAATTATTTATACAGGGTTGTATTATTATTGTCTGAATTTGAGAAATTAAATTTTCTAGGCTTAAATATATTGTATTGTGATTATATCATAAAATAAATTATGGAATTCTTTATTCTTTTAAGCGGAAATGTGTACAGTCAAATAACGGAAATAAATTTAAATAATGAATTGAAAATTATATGACATTTTTAAAATATTTAATATAAATATCAATGGCCATAATAAACAATATAAAAATATTTCATACAAATTTTTTAGACCTATACGAAGTTTCGTACTTATATCAGGATCTCTTCAGGTATTAGTACACCTTAAAAATATAAAACTAACATAACTATATACAATAAGGTCTACTTATTAATGAATAAAACAATATATTAAATTTAAATATAAATTTTAAAAATTGAATAAAAAATACTCTTGGCTGCATGTTAACGAATAACCTACTAACGTGAAGTAAAAAAGAAACATGCAGCCAAAAAAGCCTTTAAATTTAAACTGACTAATTTTCAAATATATACAATATATATATATATATATATATATATATATATATATTATGTAATTAAATATATACAAAATTTAATATTACATAAATAAACGAACTTTTCAAACATTTAAAATATTTTAATTAATACTTTAACGAGGTTTCACTATGTTATTCTATTTTAATTAGGTTTTAATTAGGTTGATATGTAAGTACGAGAACAATTTTGTGTCATACAATATTTCAAATCACAATTTTACAGTATGTTTCTTCTTATTCATCTAATATAATACTTAAAATCATATAATAAATTTTAACATTCTTGCAATTTAATAGTATATTGGGCTATTCATAAATTTGTTTAAAATTAAAATTTCAAATTTATAGTACGATTTGTAAAATTATCTCAAAAGTTAATAAATATCTGATTATAAATATTAGTTAATTTCAAGGAATAATTATGTGAAATTAATATTTTAAAAGTGGTTTTTATATACAGATTTCCTGAAAATTTGCGTTTTAATAAATTTTGCTCAATGTCTAAAATTTTCACGTTATTCCATTGAAATTCATGACTTTCTTCTAATTTATGTAGAATATTAAAAATGTTATCAACTTTGGGACTTATTTGTTTTTATGTTATTTTAATCAGGTTTCAAGAGCACGTTTAGGTTTCTCTTTGTAACTTAACTATAATCATGTCGACCACAATGAAATATGTAATGACACAAATAAGTAATTAAAATTTTATAAATATTTTAATTTATAATTGTTACTTATTAAACCTTATAAATAAACATATACCAAACAAAATTAATTCATATATAATATTAAATTTAAGAAGACGGAAACTAACGAAATTAATAATTATCTAGATATAAAGTACGTAAATAATTGATAATATTACCGTTTTATGAAAGAATAAGCGAAATAATAAAAGGATGTAAACAAATTTTAATTTTATGGTCGTCTTTATAATTAATAACAAACTTCGTATTATATCAGAGGTAATGAGTAAATTAAAGAAGAAAAATACATAAATAAAATAATTTCTACCAACAGAATTGTGGAAAATGCTAATTACGGCAATCAACGTGCTCTTGAAACTGGATTAAACAAACAAAAGCAATAAAAAAACTAAATCATAATGTGACTACAAAAATTAGAATAAAATTATAAAAGTTTAAATTTTAGAAAAGTAATAAAAATTTTATTACAGCTAATTTATCAGAAATTCCGTGTATTAAAACAACTTTAACACACTATTTTCGCCTAATTATATTTTAAAATTAAGTAATATATAATCCATGGTTTTTTAACATTTGAGAACATTTTATAAAATTTATTATAAATTTGTAATTTTTATTTGAAACTCATATAGGTTCTTATTTACTTTATGATTTGTAACATTTTTCATTATATTGCAAGCCTATTGAAAATTTATTATTTGATTTTAAATATTATAGTAGAAGAATAAGAGGAAATATATACTGATTTGAAATATTGCATGACACGAAATGTTTTCCGTAGTTACATAACAACCTGATGAAAACCTGATGAAAATAGAAAACGTACTGACCCGTTGTTCAAGTGTTAACTAAAATATTGTGAATGTCTTCAATGTTCGTTAATGTGGGGAGAAATGCGGCAGATTAGTGTGCAGTGATCGGATCCTAGATATTACCACTTGTTGACGTCTACCAAATCCTTTCGGAAGGAGAATAGCATAGAAATGAATTTTTCCTCTATTGTAGACACCACATTCTACAATTCGATTATTCAGTTTCCAATGTGTCCGTCTTTATCTGTTTTCATATGTTTTTTTTTCATCCTAGTTAGTTTTGCCTTTGTCCTTTATCAGGTGGTAGATATCCGCTATTATTTCAATCATGCTATATGGAATGATATTGTAATCCTTTATGACACTGGCCTCTTGGAGTCCATTGAATTTGCTAGAAGTCCTTTCAAATGTTGGAATGAGAGAATATATTTGTGCTCACCTTCCTCATATACTTTCCTTATGACTGACAATGCGACCGTTCAGTTCTCAGGTCTGACAAGCACAGCCTCAGTCTCTACGAGTCTAGCGTTCATTATTCCGGTATCGCACTATTTAACAGCCTTCCTCAACATGTAAACAACACCAACAACTACAACTCATTCGTCAAGAAGTGTAAAACTTTTCTTGTAAAGGGAACTTGTTACTCCGTACACGAATTTTTGAATCGGTCTGACATTCGTTGAACTGCCTTGCCTACAAAATTGCCGAATATGCTATAATTATGTAAATAGCTTTTTGGTCCTGTTTTTCCTGCCTCTGCTTTCTGTTTTAGTAAATATCCATGACGACATCCCTCCGTACCTAGCGAAAGGAAGTGATAAGTGTCGTTTGCGTGTTTCTTAAAGATAGTGTGTATGATTGTAGTGACTAGACAAATTTGAACAGATATGAATTTGTGTGTGTGTGTAACCTATTAATATTAATTCTGTTTATATGTAATTTATTTATTGTACATTTGTGCCGAATCCTATTTCCTCTTAAGAGGGCTAATGGTGAATAAATCTACCTATCTATCTTCGTAATTTGTTTTCTGTATTTTTTCCGTCTTGGTTTTTTTGTGAAGGATTGGTGATTTCTGATTGTTGACTTGTCGGAGGTTCCTCCTTCTCTGTGTTGAATATATCCTTTTCTTCGCTACTAGTTGGCGCTCATTTTCTCTCATTTCTGCGTCTTGCTTTACAATGTTGATATTTTGTTTGTCCTTTTCTTCTGCTATACTTTCAGCAATTATAAGGGGTGTTTCGTTAATTATGATTTGGAATTGTCAATCTTTGGCGAAGTGGACTATTTTCTTGTACGTGTAGCAATCCTTCACTTTCAGGGGCTAAATAGATTCTAAAATGTGTGTTATTGTGTACTATCAAAATAGATTCTGGGAGCTTATGCATCAATTCTGATTCCTTGAAGTAAAAGCGCCTGAATATATATGGGCGAACCTTTTGTCTGACGTGTTGAGTCTCAATTCACTGAGCTTGGAGCTCAGTGAAACATTGTTTTTACCTTGCTGACTAATTATCATTAGGTATACTTTGATATACGTTAGTTATTATTATTCTAATCATATTTGTCATTAGTGGTCTCTTGTTTACTTTATCATTGTTAACTAATATATACTTATTCTTAGCTAGTATATTTTCTATTTCTTTTTTATTTTATCTTTATTTACAGCCGCATCTACTGCAGTGGTAATTAGTGACTACCTATTAAGTGAAACTTACTTATACACATTTTTTCCCTTACTGACTTGTACATTGTTAGGTTGCTATAAACAACAACAGGTCATAGTTTATCAAATAAATTAATAACATTAAAATAACGTAATACTTTTTTTTGCACATAGCATGAATTGTTAAATTCTTGTATGTTTGTGTTCTCGAGTGTCAAATATCTTGCATTTAGTATATGCATAATTGAAAGTTGTGCTTCACCTCATTCACATTGGGGAGGATTGAAGTTAGACTCAAGGTACGAGTAAGTGAAATCCGAGTGGTTGGATCAGATTCTGGATAATGAAGATTCTTCATTTCTAGAAATACCCGGTGGGAACTTGGTGTCCGAAACGTTGTTGAGTGGTCTGTGGAGTTGGTTTTGAGACTCATGGACGATCTGCGACGGCTATTCTTTCACAGTCAGAACCTTTTAAGAGAGATTTTATTATTATTTTTTTTAGGGCAACAGGCTACATGAGGGTGATCCACATTGGACAACTCCCCTTTGATAGCATAGGAAGGGATTTGAAAGGGGGGATGCGGAAGGGTAGAGGAAGGTAGCCAAGGGTTACTAGGGCCCCCGGGCTATATTTTAAGGATCCTACCCGGCATTCGCCTAAATAAATGCAGGGAAAACCTTAGAAAAACCTGCATCGGGTAGGTCGGGCATTGGGTACTTGTCCCACGCCCTTCCGATAGCGGGAGAGGAGTTTGCTGTGGGGACGCAGCATTCCCTTCTTCGTGCCTCGACCAGTTTAGGAAGCAGCTGGCCGACTATTCCAATGGGAATAGCGAACAACTCTTACTGTATGTCCAAGGTCTGTGACCCCGGAACATACACCTATCAGAACAGGCCGAGGTGCCTCGGCTTGTGGGAACCTTAGTTCAAAAACGGAGAGGAAAAGGCATACCCAAAGATAGCCCCTTCGTATCTCTCCTAAAAAGTTCTGCCTGCGAGAGAATCCTCTCGCAGGCTTTTCTTACAACCTTTTAAGAGAGACATACCTTTGGGTATGTCTTTTCCTCTCTCCGTAAAAAAACCTGACTCCCTTATGGTACCGGAAGTATTTTTACTCTATTAGGACGCGGGAACAGTTTTTTCTTGAAAGTCATAAAGCACCGTGAGTATTTTTGATTCTGTTAACCTACCAGGAGTGTTTTTTACTATCTTAAGGAACCGAAAGAAATTTTCACTCTCTTAGATTACCGGTATTACTCTTTTAAGGTTGTGAAAATAATTTTTATTCTCTTAAGATACCAGGAGTATTTTATGCATTCGCAAAGCAGATGATGAACTTTGACTTGCTTCTCTATAGGTATACAAAAATTTTTTTATTCTCTTTAGGTACTGGTAGTATCTTTTACTCTAAATGATACCGGGATTATTTCCGACTTTCTTAAGGTACATGGGCGGAAGTATAGTTAACTCTCTTAATTATTGTGGTATTTTTTTGACTATTTAACGGTACCCATTAAATTTTTTAAGTTTCTTAGGGAACCTAGAATATATTTGACTACCTCAACGCACCGGGAGTATTATTATCGCTCTTAGTGTTTTTTATATAAGGTAACAGAAAGATTTATGCTTCTCTAAATGCATTGGGGGGGGGGGGGGAATTAGGATAAAATTAGCAGTCCCTCTGCATAAATCACTACTTGACAAACAGATTAATGTAGAATTAATTTTTTTTTGGGCTTATATAAATAAATACGCGGCAACCTCGGGCACGCAACTGATTCAATAACTAAAGTAGGTTGTTTGCGAGTGTTTGTTTGTGTGTATGTATGTGTGTACGTTACGCATACAAATCTACACGCGTGGACCAATTTCGACCAAATTGTGTACACATGTTCCTTTCAAACTGGAAACACTGTCGTGGTAAGAGACGACTACCATCCCTAGGGGCGGAGATGGTCGGGGATTAAAAATTTTCAAACAAACGAAAACGGCCGATATTTGTGTCTAAACAATAATTTTCGGGTTCCATGAGATTGACTGTTATTCTCTCTATGTTGTTTATGTATAATTTTAACTCCATTCAGTATGGATGTGGAACTCGCTTAGCGGTGAGGATTGAGGGGCATTTCATAAAAATAACAGGACAACAACCGATATTGGTACGCAATACGGGGTTATGGAAAGCACTGGGTTTAATCCTGACATTCAAGATGTACCACCTCTAGGAGTAGGGGTGGACGATGGTGATAAAAAAATTCCGCGTACAGTCTTAAACGCGTGGAGTAACAGAACCCAAACTCTGTACACACGTTCCTTACGATCAAGGAACAAACAGAAGTAAAATTCACATAGCACTTATAAGGGTGGGGAGAGAGATTATCGAGAGTATTTTCCATTCCTAAAATACTGGAGAATTAAATGTACTACTTATGTTATCCATTTTTTTAACCTTGGTGTGCTTATTTAAGGCGCCGATAAATTTATTTATCGATTAGGGTACAGCGAGTCATCATATTAGTTATGATTAAATTAACATTCGTCGGCATAGGTAACGTAGGATTGAAAAGGTAAAAGTTCATAAATCTTATGCTCTTTATGCCAAGGTATTAGTGACGAATTAAAAACTTTTTCGCCCAGATATAAATTAACACTCGGGTAGACAGCTATTTTTTTAATAAATTCTATTCGATAAGGATGGGATCATGTAACACTGCAAAAGATCGTAATTTAAGAGATTTTGTGAACGTTATAAAAGTTTCTGACACTGGATAATTTACGATCCTTTGGTAATAAGGGTCAAACTGTCCAACCAACAAAAATTGTTCCAGTAGGGCGTAGCCGGAAGTGAAGCTGCAAGCTGTGACGTAAAACGTGGCCACAAGCCATGCTACTTTCTGGAAGGAATCCAACGCCAGTTTCATTCGAAAGGAATAGCAACTGTCCTGTGAGAGCTCATTACATACAAATGTGCAAAAATCTCAACGGGAAACGTTTGATTCACATCATGTTACCGTTGTAATTTAATATCGTTTATTATTTAGAGATCATATTTCAGTCTTGATAACTTCTGTTTGTAAACATTTTCCTGCTTTACTTATACAGCAGTATCTCTTGAATGTTAAGATGAATTATTTTAATTTTTAATTTATGTGCAATGATACGGCTGTGCATATTAGTTTTATTAAGCTAGTACAGATATAAAATGCATTTTTTTTATCAAGTAGCTCATTGAGACACTTAGATTCCAATAGATTTCTTCGACTCTCTTATAATTATTTATAATTAAATTATTATTGAAACCACCGCATTTATTCATAAATATTTAAAATATAATTATTTTAAATTACAGGATGACAATGTTTCTCAGGAAATTCATCTAATTTTTTCTACCAAAATGTAACTATTTTAATAGCAGTATCTAATATGTAAAATGAGGTGCCGTTCTAAAAAGTACTTTAAACTCGTCGAGGACAATAGAAGCAGATAAAACAAGTAGCCTTCTAGATAGTGTTTTGTATTGCTGGTATGCTGTATATTGGTTACTAATGTGTGTAGATAAAACAAGTCATATCAAGTTCATATAGATTCACAGCTACAAAGTATTATTCTATATTATTCGTATTCCTCCACTCAAATCTTCATTACCAATTGAAAATCAAATTATCTATTTCTCTTGCGTAGCCGAGCTGAGGCTTTCTGGAGATTACGGCCATAAAATTTGTCGCCGAGGTGACAAGGTGTCAAGATGAAACAGTGCCTTCAGACAAAGGCGGCGAATTATGGGAGAACCCTGTCTCAGGGGTACTGATCTGACCAAAGTCCTCGAAGGTCAACCCTTCGAAAAGGCGAAGGAAAGCCCACGAAATGGTAAAATCTTTGAAGATTGGCTGAAATCAAACACTTGAAGAGGTTTCCATCCTGGTGGCGAACGAAGAGAGTCGATCTGGAAGGTTGACAAAGCGAGAAATCAGGACAGTTCCTGTCTACAACTCGGAGAACGAGGAAGTCTGGGAAAGGAGAAAGTATGGGAGTAAAAATTGTAGGAGTTCAAAATATGTTCTTGGAGAGGACAGTTCATAGCTACAACTTGGAGCGAAACTTGTAAACGTAATAGTTTAGAACTTCAACTTGGAGTGTAATGTAGAGTTTACATGTGCAACTTGGAGAAAGAAAAAAAAACCGACCGACGGCAGAAGAATCAATCTAGAGTTGCTAAAATTTTCTATGCCGACGGGGAAGAGTAAAGGAGGAAGCTGCCAGAAATTCCTGTGAAGCTTTTCCCGTTAGCTTGTGGTAGCCGAATACCAAAGATGCACAGGTCTGTTTCTGTCTGCGACGTAAATAATTGAGATTTCTGCCCACGAATATGCCCTCATATATACTATTCTATTTGGTTTCTTTTCAGAGTATAATAAAATCACCCTGTTATTTTCCAGTTAAACGTATCAGAAATTTATTTCAATATTTAATGTAGTTAAGGTAAATGATCTAAAATTTAAACTCAAGGGTGAGTAAAGTTTAATTTCTCTTATGGAATTGAAAAGGACCGTGTTGAATTTGTGTAAAACCTTAATTATAAATTTATTTAATTTAAAGTCAGTCAAATTTTTCATATAATATTAACCGGCCAGCATTATATTATAATATATGCATACCGTTATATCAGTTATCGTTTCGCATTTAATTCGAGCCGTTTAGCTCTCACAAAAACCATCATCGCCAACTTACATAAATCATCCGATTATCACAATCCACTATGGTCGACGATCGTGCCGTTATCGTTTCAGTCTTGTAATACGTTAATAATTTTGCGTCGATTACTCCGAAGGTTTAGGGTCTAAGTGCCTGTTCCTGCAGCTAGTAAACTTAGTTCCCGAAATAGTTATTGTTATGTTTTTTAAAAGATACATTGACGTGCACCGTTAATTAACCGTAGTTGCAGATTGTATCGCTGATTTTTATAAAACGTTAAATTACATATAAAAGTATGTGTATTTATTAAAACAACATTTAATTGAATTACTCCTTCATATTTGTTGACAAATTAATACTACAATTCTTTCTATATTGCGAAGTATGAGTCAACCATGTTATTGTAAAAATAATAATTAACTCAGGATTCAACAAGTAAATCACGGTTTCCGAGTATGCTGGCATAAAACTCAATTACGCTCACAAGAAATTTAAGGAATGAATCAACCGCGGGATTTGCTTAAGTAACGACGACAATTTTTCCCGGTACCAACAGGAGGTTAATAGAGCGGCGTCCTTTCTTCCAATCTTGAAGTCAGATTTATAAAAACAAACGACATCATTAAGGACGTGGGACAAGTACCCAATGCCCGACCTACCTGATGCAGGTTTTTCTAGGTTTTTCCCTGCATTTCTTTGGGTGAATGCCGGGTAGGATCCTTAAAATATAGCCCGGGGGCCCTAGTTTACCCTTGGCTACCTTCCTCTACCCTTCCGCATCTCCCCTTTCAAATTCTTTCCTATGCTATTAAAGGGAAGTTGCCCAACGTGGGTTAGCCTCATGTAGCCTTTTGCCCTAAATAAATAATTGTGGATTGTCTCTAAATTTTATAAACACAGTCTATCAAAACATATTTTCTGAGATTTTAGAAATACATTGAAATAATTTACAAAATTTGTTATAATTTGTGTAAGAGGAACGATTATTTAACTCCATATATATTTGGTTAAATGTTCGGGTTGTGGTGTAATAGCATCACGAACAGATGTACCTTACGAAAGATTTATTACTATGTTTTTCCCAATATCTGAACGCCTGGCCGGAGGCAATGGATCGCCGCGGCGAGCAAGTAAAAATTTCAAGGAGAATCGAGTGTTTAAAAAGGGACGCAGAACGGGAAATTTGGTTAGTTGTTTAAAGTGGTGAGTTTTTGAATAGTTACTGTGATTGATGTATTCGAAGATGGGAAGATTGTCTGATATCAGGAGCCGGTCGTCGGTACTATAGAAAGTACTACAGTGCACCATACTTGCAGGACGGCATCCAAAATAATGAAATTTTTGTTTTAGAGTAACAGGCGACATGAGCGTAATTCACATGGTGGAGACTCCTCTTTTATAGCATAGGAATAGATTTGAATGGTGGTATGTGGAAGGTAGCCAAAGGTTAACTAGGGCCGCCGGTGACAGTTTAAGGATCCTACCCGGCATTCGCCTAAAAGTGATCCAAGAAAAACCCTAGAAAGCCTGCATCAGGTAGGTCGGGCATTGGGTTCTTGTCCCACGCCCTTCCCACTCCTCATTCGAAGTCAACAGTTCTACGTTTTAACCTGTGATTAAGAACTCATTACAATCTCAATATACTTTTTAATATCTTAATTTGAGCCCAACAACAAAATTACACACACACACACACACAGATATATATATATTTGTAATTATAACTTAAAAATTAAATATTCTAATTTTTTAATTAAAATTAAGTATCAAGATGGAAAAATCTTGACCGGACCAGGAATCAAACCCGGGACTTCCGCTTACCAGGCGGAAACTATACCAACTAGTACGGTGAAAATTTTTCCATCCTGATACTTTAATTCAATTTAATTTCATAGACTCTATGGCTTAAGCTGTTCTTTAATTTTTTATTACATAATAACTTGAGTTATTTTTGCTTTTCCTCGATGGAAGTCTGTGAGAGAATTTTGTCAGGGATGAACCTTCCAAGAGAGCTATGTAGGAGTCTACCTTTGGGGATGCCTTCTCTTCTCTCTGGTTTTTTGAACTAAGGTTCCCACAAGCCGAGGCACCTCGGCCTGTTTTGAGAAGTGTATGTTCCGAATTCGCAGACTTTGGGCATACGGTAAGAGTTGTCCGCTATTCCTATTGGAATAGTCGGCCTGCTGTCTGCTAAACTGTTCAACGCACGGAGAGGGGAAAGCTGCGACCCCACAGCAAACCCCTCTCCAGCCATCGGATGGGCGTGGGAAAAGTTCTAAGTGCCTGATCTTCTTGGTGCAGGGTTTTCTAGGATTTTCCTTGCATCGCTTTTATGCAAATTGCCGGGTAGGATCCTTAAACCATAGCCCGGGGGCCCTAGTTAACCCTTGGCTACGTTTCTCTACCTTTCCGCATCTCCCGTTTCAGTCACTTTCCTATGCTATAAGAGAGGAGTTTCCACTATCCGGATTATCCCATATATAGCCTGGCTTCTTCTTCTTTGCTTTTCCAGAGCTTTTCTCTCGCAGGTGAACCTTCCCAGAGAGCTGGAGGGGGCTACCTTTGCAGATGATTCTCCTATCTCTTTGTTTCTGAACTGGAACTTTGGCCTATTTTGAGAGGTGTATGTACTGGCGTCGCACGGTAAGAGTTGTTCTCTGTTTCCATTGGAACAGTCGGTCAGCTGCCTCCCAAACTGGTCGAATCACGGACAAGACTTCACAAGAAACCCCTCTCCAGTCATCGGAAGGGCGTGGGACAAGTACCAAACGGATGCAGGTTTCTCTATTGTTTTCCATACAACAATTTTAGTGCAATTTCCGGGTAGGATCCTTAAAATTAGAGTCCGGGGGCGATAGTAAGCCATTGGATACCTTGTTTTACCTTTTCGCATTCCCCCGTTCATTCCTTTCCCTATGTTATAATAGGGGAGTGGCCCATATATAATTTGTCTACAGCTTCTCCTTCTTTGCTTTTCCAGTTAAATAGAGAAAAATTTAAAATGTGGGTCCAACAGTTTGGCCAGTTAAACAATCAATGGTAGTTGTTGCATGGTTAAGATAACATTCACGTACTGCGCGAGTCAAACGTTGATGGGTAACGTTTTAAAGTGAGTCCTTAAACATTTCTGTAATTTGATTCAATAAAGTTCTATGAGTTATATAAAACAAAATACCAAACAAATGATAGAAAAAATTAATTTGAACATTTAAAGAATGTACCGAAACTTGATTGTTATTTTAAATATTTTTTTTTAAAAAAAACTGTTATAAATTGACCGTTTGTGTGTGTCTGTGTTCCGCATACAAATCTACGTGCGTGGAGAAAATTCGACCAAATTTCGAAAACAAACTCTGTGGGGATAAAACACGAATACCATCCCCAGGGGTGGGGATGAACGGAGGTGGAAGTTTTCAATCATACTAAAACGCCGAAATAATCATTTCCTTGGCAATGAGATTTATATCGTTTCTACAGATATTGTTTGTGTATAATTTCAACCCCCTTCGATAATGAGGGGATCGTCTTTAGGGATGGAGGTAGAGGGCCACTACGAAAGAATAACGGGAAAACAACCGAGATTGGTGTCGAATCTGGGGTTGTGGAAGTCTCTTAAACACTTGCAGAGAATTATACCAAATTTTGTACCGATATTACTTACGACACGAAACAAACACTGGATCAGTAAAACACCCCTATCACTTATAGAGATGGGGATGGGAGGGGTGGCATTTTAAAGACATTCTAAAGTACGGGGAGTACTTTCGTCTTTTAAAGTACCAGTATATTTTTGACTTTCATAAATTACCGAGAGTATTAAGATCTCTGGAGTAGTTTTGATTCTCTTAACGGAGTACATTTTACTTAAATAAGGGTCTGGAATAAATTTTTATTTTATTAGGGACCGGGAGTAATTTTTGGGGTACTGGAAGTATTTTTGACTCTGAATGTTCCGGCAGGAGGGTACCGGAAGTATGTTTTACTTTCTTAAAGTACGCAGTTTATTTTTGAGTTTTTAAATTTAGCGGTAGTATTTCTGACTTCTTATGGTATCGAGAGTATTGTACAACTCTATTAATGAACGGGGAGTGTATTAGGCGATTTAAGTAATTTAAGTACACTCTCTCAGGTGCTTGTGACTATCTCAAGATGTCTTGACTGGGTTGAGGTACAGTGTGTCAACATACCGAGTTATGATGAAATTAACATTACCTCTGCATAGATAGGTTAAATCACTTATTCACTGCTAGATTAATGTAGAATTATGTACTTTTTCGGGTTAGTATGATAATAAAAATGCAGACGTAATAACAAACACGCTACATTTCTATAATCTTGTCAAGTTATAAATTATTTTGATGTACCATTGTATGAGACAATTTGTTGTTTTCCATGATATTATTAAATTTAATCTACAACATATTTTTATTTCAATTCGGTTTCTTTATTGTTTATTTATGTTTAAGTTAATCTGTAACATTAGTACGTGTTTTCCACTGAATAAGCTGTATATGTGGTATAATGGTGAGAATTGTTTCATTTTATTAATAAATTATTCTTAATAAGTTGAAGCCCTAACCTTCGAGTTGATTAAGGCATATTATGAAAATAAATGAATGATTTGGAAGATTAAAACTGTTATATTTGCTTTAAACTGTAGCTCTAAATTGCATTTAACTGAGGATCCACTGACGACGGAAAAGGTGAAATAGTAGACGATTGGCCGTGACAACCGTTAATAGTTCCCCTGCCTCCCAGTGCTTCGCATGTAGAACAAAGAGATTCATCAGTCCAAATGAACAATACGAAGATCTTGCACTGCTCTTGGACCAGGATTTAAGAGGGAAAGAATACGAGAACAAGTCTTCTTCCCGCTGCAGTGCTCTAAGGGATAATAGCACGTTATCGGAAAGCGGACTCTCAGCTGATTACCTGTCATCCAATGTTGAGGCAGTGTTGCGAGATTTTAAACAAAGATCTTAAGAAAGCTGAGAGGTGTGTCCAGACGTGCCTTGGGCCCTTCAGCCGTAGTTCAAAAGGAAGGTAATTTCCGTAGGAGTATAGCGTGTTTCTAGAACATTAACAAGCTCCCGGGCTGCTTCGCATTAATTAAGAACAATGAGACCATCTCACAAAACAGTTATTTAAATCCCACGTTGACCTTCATAAACTCTGTAAATATATATAGATACCCTTAAAGAAGTGGGAAAAATAAGGCTCCAAATCTCGGTAGGCTTGTATACATTATAAACAGTCCGAAAATTTTTATTCTACAGCATTATAAAATTATCTTCATTACCATAATTGCCATTCTTATTAGCACAGTATCATGTAAATAACATTTTACCAACATCTTATTACATATTAGTAATTTTAAAGAAGTTAGATTTGAAATCTAATTATTTTCTGAATTTATATTGTAATAAAAATAAATTTGGTAACAATGAGCCTGTATATATTATATTTTAATATTATGTAAAAATATTCTAACCTTACTTAATAATTCACTTGTTTATTAAATTTATTATCACACTGTAAACATTAATATGATACGTGAAAATTACAGAAGTATCCCTCTTTAATACATCTGCTTCGCCGATAAACAGAAGGAATACGCGGCGTGTATAAGTACAAAAATAAATATTAGTTCTTCAACTATATATTATAAAACTAATATGACTTGTTTCTAAATTTGTATTCATGTTTTATAGCCCCATAGGTATCAATATAGCTCAATAAAGAATTTAAAACTCCATTACTAAACTTTTGATTTAAATTTGAAAACAAAGGAGGTTTTGGCCGATAATTTAGACATATATAAAACATTAGTATAATTATTTAAAAAACATTCCAATTTAAACATATTATATATATACATATATATATATTGTCAACATTAAATTTATTAATAAAATGACCACTTATTTTTTTATTTACTGTATTAACGTAACTTCAGTTTGTCAAAAAATTATATAGTTCTCAACGTGGAATTCATCGATTTACTCTCCGTGTATCGGTTCCAAGAGAATACCAATCTATCTTACAGATATCCAATAGGAATAATTAACAATGCTCCTATGGTCCAGATACATATCGATTCTATCTTATCTCACGTTAGAACATTGTGGAAAATATCATTAAAAACCAAATCATAATTTTTACTTCCCTGTTTTAAAAAGATGACACGTCTACGTACCTTATATCGATGTACTTCTATGTTGTAATTGTCGACTTTTAAACTCGATCAGTACTGAGATTTAAAAGTGATGTCATCCTAAAGTTACTATTAACGTTAGAATGTTTACAGATCTCAACACTTTATTTTATATAATTCATTGAATACTTATACTTAAATAAATAAATATAAATATATATGTATATATATACTACTTATCCTTATACATATTTTAATAAAGTGAATTTGATTTAATTATTGGTTGTGTGTATTTTTAGTATTATTAAATCTACAGTAATGAAAGGAGCTATTTTCAAACTTTTGTTTTGTAATTATAAACGGTTATGGACGTTTTAACACCTTCAGAATATTTGAAAATTCTATTTAACCACTGCTTTATTATGTTAATAATTGAAAACTCTTTATTGTTTATCAGTTCTATTTGGTACTGTTAAATTATGCGTTTTAATGATTGTAATAAATAATGCTAGTTAATAATCGGAAGCGACAGTTAAGAGAATTGGATCGTAAATTCTAATTGTCGAATTAGAAGCTGAATAAAAACGCGATCCCGCCTGAGTTGCTGATCAGATTAGGAGATCTAGCCTAAGTTCCTGCACGCCGCTACGTCAAAAATGCGTACGCCGGTTCGAGAACAGAAAACAGTAAAAGTAAGAGTGTGCCAATTTACTATAGATGCAGTGTGAGGTGATATCACGAGGTTTTTATTGCGGTAGAGTTCGCCCTGTAATTTCTGGAGATATTTGCAGCACCCCCACTTAACGCCCTGATCAATAAGTGTTTTCATGTCTAACGCCTTTTAACTGAGCTAAAACCTTCTACAATTTTGTTTGTAATTAACTGAGTAATTATATCATTTGTATTTTTAAATATTTATATTATGAATATAATGATTCCAAGCCAATTAATCTTAAGTAATTACTTGTAAAATAAATAGAAATCAGTATAATTTTAATATATATCTAAATACTCTAACGTTTTCCTTATGAGGTTATTAGTTTGTTTATGTAGAAATTTAATATTTTGAGCATTCGATTTTATTCTTTAGAATTTAACTGTTTAGTATGAAGGAAACCATATAAACGGGAACGAATGTGGCTTGAGCAATATACAATATCGAGTGTCGTGGCAGCTCGACAGTACTAAACCCGTTTTGGGTTCCTTTCCAGACTTTAGTATAACCTAGTGTTAACGATTTGTAGATGACCCGCCACATACCATGCGGGCTGATCAGGACTATTTAACTGGTTCCTTGCCTACGTGCAAGTAACCCTGCACTTAGGAAGGGGAACTCTCTCTGTCAGAAATAAGCCACTATACAAGTTAGTCTTTCGACTGCCGTCTTGGTTTAAAGGCTCCTGGACTCTACAGTTCAGTTGATTAAATGTTATCTTCAACTTAATAGCGCTTTGTGATTTTTTCAAGTCTCAAGTCTCGATACCAAGAACCCCACGTTATCGTCATTCCTATATTCTTTTCTAGATTTCTCCCTCTCGACACTGAAGATAATATATCGCTGGATTTTCCTCTGTCCTACTCCGAATAAGTCTGATCTTTTTTTATCTTTCGATAAAAACTAAAAGTTATCGACAGGCTACTTATTTTGGACTCTACGTTTTAGCGGGTACGATATTACATTACTATTTATTTTTGAATTAAAATTATGTGGCGATTTACTATTTAGTAATATGGAAACGTACGAAATAAAGTTAAGAAAATCATTTCACAAGATTCCTGAAAGCCTCCATTTAAACGTTAACGTCTTGTTGTTTATTCCAGACGATTATTTATTGAATAAAAATGTTATTCCAGAAATAATATCCTACGTTTTCATAATTCGTAGTCGTCCACTATTGCGTCAATGAAATTCTCAATTGAACTTATTATAGCCTTACCCTTTCAATTTAACGATTAGGGTTAATTATTTATCCGTGTTTCCAATTCGACAATGTTACATGAAAAGTGTCGATTACTAATTGTTAAACACAAATAACATGGAATTTCACTTCATAAATTTGGCTCAGATTTCAGAGATTCATTATTCGAAAAAAAACAGTATTTATCTTGTATCACTGATTTGATTTGGCTTGTAGGAAATTGAAATTTACATGTCAACCTGCGGTACGACTGAAAACAAGCGTATAATTGGATGAGTATGATAAATTCATACAGTGCATAAATATGAAATGACTGCAACGCATCAAAATTATAATACCCACAACGAAATGAGTGGAGGGTCGGTTCATAATGTTTTTACGAACTTCGTTTCCATTATCGTCGTTCAAAAGCTTTTTTATATGGATATGGATGACTATAACCCTGAGCGCCACTTTAATAACCAAACCGAGCAACGACAAAGCACGATGGGTGTACTAATTTTCAATGACGTTTTTTAATCTTTCTCATTTTTTACAGCTGATGGTGGTGTTAAAGGATTAGTTGTGTTTAAAGTGATGATATTCTGGCCGGAGCGTGTTACACGATTAAATAAATTACCACTAGGAATAATAATATTTGGCAGTTGTGCATAACGTACGAATAATTTTTTAATAAATAAAATTGCCTGCATTTGTGTATGTATGTACGTACGTACGAATGGTATGTCTGCATGTTCCGCATGCAAATCTACACCCGTGGAGCAAATTTCGTACACCTGTTCCTTGCGACTGTGGGACGGGGATGGAAACGGCCGATATTGCGTCGGAAAGTACATTTCGCTGTCACAGAGATTGATAATATATCTTCCGATGTTCTTTGTGTATAATTTCAACCGTTTACGTCATTGGAAGGGAACAACATAAGGATGAGAGAGGAGGAAAATAACGAGAACACAAGCGAGATTGGAATCAAAGCCAGGGTTATGGACGTCGCTGAAAAGTAAGTTGGTAATATATATATATATATATATATATATATTGTTAAAATTAACCTATTGAGTAAGAAACCTGTGAGGTTTTATTTATATATTGTAGTAATTGATTTAGAGTTTCATAGGTTAGTAAAAGAAGAAAAGTAAGTTGGTAATATATATATATATATATATATATATATATATATATATATATATTGTAGAAGTCGCTATCATTCTTATGGTACACTACCAGGAGGCTCAGCGCTATAGTATTATGTGGTATTCAAAATAATTTATAAAAACAAAAATGTCAGCACGTTGAAGCCAAATTATATAGTATTCATACTAAAGAAACAAAGAAAGGAAGTTGAAATTAAATCAAAATTTTTAAAAGGTAACAAATATTATTTATGGGACAAATTTGATTTTTGTTGAATTTAAATTTTATATTTTTTAGTAAATGCCTCAGCTTTCAAGAGAATCTAAAATTTTAGGGCCGCTAATGGGGCCTCTAATAAATTCAGTGATTTGTAATTTTCAACAAGCTACAAAAGCAAAAAATGAATTTATTTTACAAAAACAAAATTTTATACCAAAACAAAAACTATAGAAATCTGAAATGTCTAACAACGCTGTAGAAACATCTGATAAAGTTATATAAATGTGGCGGTAAACGATATTTACGTAAAGGTTTACAAAATTTTTGTTTTTATGTACCCTTTTGTTCATAGTTCCTCTGGTTTGTGGATACGTGTTTATTTTAATTATCAATGGAACACTATTTTTATCGACAGGCCATATCACAGATTTTATTGACGTCTTACTTTTCGTCGTAACACTTTGCAACACTTTCGGCGCCTTTCTGTTTTACTGTCCTACATATCATCACGCTCAGTTTGCTTTGGAGAATCCCTTTAATACAGAAATTGATATATTCAGCTTATATTTTGCCACCTTAGACCATGGTCCCAGAACAGACATGACTGACAACATAATTCTCTGCCTCCCAAACACACATTCACTGACTGTCCAAAATTTCTGAGCGTCGTATGTACGACAACAATGCGTAGCACCCATTATAGACTCTGCATTCTCGCGCCAAACAATGCCGTTATTTACAAAGATCTGGCCTCAAAGTTACTCCGCCAATAATTAAAGAAACAATTTATATACAACATTTCATTAATATTTGTTATCTCTTAATTATTTTCGATTTAATTTATATATATACATGTATGGATTAGTGTTCGTTCCGCAAATACTCATAAACCGCTCGAAAAATTTTCAATCAAAGATGGTACGTAAATGAAATATAATGTAGGAAATAACACTCCAGGTTTTTAAGAAATCCCTAACGCCAGTAAAATTGTCAATGGAAGAGGATGACATGTAAAAATAATGCGCCAAATATTGATATTGATGTATAACCAATCATTTACTGGATTTTAAGGATTCATGGTGACAATACTTTAGGTACATATTCAATTTCAACATATGTCACTATGGGAGGCTGTTAGACTGCTTAATAGTAGATAGTAAATACCATAAATGACCAGCACTGTTATAAAAACTATTACGTTTTATAGATCTCAAGCAAAGCGGTTAAGTGGAATTTCATCATTTGTCGGCATCGGACGGGGAAGATGGGGATTTCATGGTATCTGAGACAAACAGTGAGGCTTGCGTTGCCAGTTAAGACAAAGTTCAGACGCTTGATTATTATTAGTGATTACAAGGTTTTAATTATTAAAATGTCCAAAATGTTGAGACTGATTTTAATTTTCTAAGCGGATTTGTGTCAGTCCTGACGTCATTAAAATACGATGTCAGCTTCCATTGGTTCCGAAGGATTGAAACGAGATGGGGTTAATAATGGGAAAATAATGAAATTATGCTCAAATTAGCCGATATTATTGCCAAATAATTAGTTTTTAAAGTCACCGAGATCCGCCGGCATGCCGGTTAAGTCGAAGTTAAGCTCTTATCAGCATTAGAGGCGATATTAAAATTTTAACGATCATCGCCACATGTAATATTATAACAGTAAGTTGCCTAGCTAATAGTCGATTTAGTTTTTCTATTGTGAACAGAGTTGGCAGAATTTAATAAATGGCATTACCTACTGAAAAACTCATTGCATAAATTATGCTATTGATATTTTATAAATTAGTTTAAATAGTATTTTGATAATACTTTGTACTGTTGATCATGAGCATTTTTACGTAAAGCTATATATTTCCTTTTTTCCAGCTGGGAAAGGAAAATATGCAATACTCCAATAAAATAGCAGAAACTGATAGATTCGTGGATAGTGAAAGTAGTGTAGGATGAGGACAGGAACAGGATGATATCAAAAATAATTAACGTAAGATCTTTTCAAAATGAAGATCATTGTTAAAGGAATTGCAATGAAGTCTCAGCAGATGTTTAGAATGTGAACCTAAAATATTTTTTTCTGCTGGCAGAGGGAGACTTTTACTCACTGAGAGATATGATGACGTTGGCCAGATGATACAATGTAATCTGTGAACTATATTTAAACAAATGGTATCTTATATTTGTATGTAAAAATTATTTATTGCCTTTGTACTGGGAATATCTTTGTTATGAATTGTTCAAAGAGAATTGGAATTTATAAAGTTTATTTGAAAAGAATGCTTCATGTCTATACAAATTATTATTCAACTTAGTATTTTCCCTCGTTCAAAGACATTATTTGAAAATGTTAGCGGAGAGATCAGAGAAATATGAAAGAAATATCGTGTAAATATTGTAGAAAGGATATCAGTAAAAATAAATTATAGGACCGTTATAAATAAGGTAAGAGAAGTCAGAAATGTGTACCAGAAGAACTATAGAACTACCATAAAAATCTGGTAAAAAATGAAAACGAAATAGAAAAGTTATTTTTGGACAAAGATTTTAGAAGCTCAGAAGTTTGAAGTATGCCATTGGCAAATAAATCAACCGTTTTTGATAATGTGAAATAGTGTGAAATAAATCTAAAATTAATAAAAAGACATTGGTGTCGAATCCATCATTTTCGCGAGTGGTGAAATATAAGGCATAATTCCGTGCGGGTAGGATTTATGGGTGAATTATAAATTATTCAAAATTACCAGAGGTATGGACCAACTTGGTTTATTTATCTGCATTAAAACGCGAGATAAATAAATATCAGAACAACACAAACCAATCAACTGCTACATAAATAAATGGATTTATATATGTAAACTCTGAAACATTTGGAAGAAGTTTAAATCAATCTTGTCATACATACGACTTATAATATCAAAAAAGAAAACTTTGGGCCGGAAACCGTCTAATCAATAGTTTTAGGTATGATTCAGATCAATAGTGGTAAAAGGTAAGGATTGAGGGAAAGGAAATTATAACATAAAATAACCAAAACTAGATCCGAATTAATAATTTAAGAGATTGCTGAGATACTCTCGATGTGTGTTCTGGCAAAGTTTCATGATAATACAAAAATATTCTGTATATATTGCATATACTATATTTATACTTTTAAATATCTGTAAATAAAAGTTTTTATACCATTTCCCGTCTAAAATAAACTTGGGATAAAGAAATACCAGACAAGGCCGACCGATAAGTTTATATATATATATTGCAATGATCACCAATATATGTAACGAATGAAAATGATAAATTATTATATTAGTAGCATAATATTGTGGCTAGGCTTTTGTAAGATATTTATAATAGTGTGAGAATGCGGAAATTGGAGTGTTTCCAGATTGAATTGTTGTCGGCGGCGTGTGTGATGTTGAAAGCTTTAACGAAATGTTCAGTGTCCGATGGGAGTTGACCGAAGTGGTTATCAGTGAGCCTCCATGTAGAATCCGTCGGGTATGAAGCAAAGTCTCCAGGAGGAGCTCAAAAATGTGTGTGATGTTGGAAATTGTGTGTGTAACACCTATCTGTTAATTTCAGTCAACGTCTTGAAGATAGATTATCTAGATTTCTCGCGTTCAAGGGATAGTTAGCCCCTTTCTAGATATTGAAGGAGATAAACAAATAAGCTTTTATAGGAAAAGTTGTACTGGCAGCCGTTGGATTTATTTCAATGGTACAATTAATTGAGATAAGAATTGAATCTGACAGATATTTGGAAGTTACTGTTCGCCGAAATGTCGGATATTACCTGCAATGATCGTCTACGAAAGATTTAATTGTGGATTCTGACTGAAGTATTCTGTATAAAAGTGTGTGCAAAATATTGCACTTAATGTCCTTTTTGAAAAAGAAAAATAATTTAATTAATCTTTGCGACCTGCTGTGGTGTGCGGGTCAGCGTGGCTGCCTCGCATCACAGAGGTCCCGGGTTAGAATTCAGACGAGGGCCTGGATGTTTGTGTGCATGTGATAATCTCTCGTCGAAATAGGTTTCCGATAAGAAAAATGACGTCCCTTAATTCGTCACTAATAACCTGGGCTGTTGACGTGACTGTAAATAAATCAATTTTTTTTTTGGTTTAGATGAAAGAGTTGTTAAAATTGTTAAGTGAATGAAGTGGAGTGGTACGAGGACTGTTCCCACATTTGGTATGTAACATAATAATATGTAAACATTCTATAATTCTTCAAACTGTTAGGTTTCATTTTGTTATTTTTAGTATTTCAGGAAAAGTTAATTAAAACCTATTATACATACATGTCAACATTCTTGTATTTTCTACAAATTAACTAATAATTGTGGGTTCCTATAATTGTTTTGAGGTCGGATAAAGCGACCCTAGAGATATAAAGAGTCTCATGAATAAAAGCCGACGTAAAATTTTTATTTAAAATTGTAAAACAATATAAACAATAAAATTGCAAAACAATATAATTTCGATTTAATAAATCTGCATAACTTATATTAACAAATTACAGTATCGTTTTTTGTCGAAACCTGTTAATAGATTAAGTTTATATAACTTTTTAATGAATTTAAATGTCGATTAAAAAAATTCATGGCAAGATATACAGATTACAACAATATATAAAAATTGATGACAAGATATACAGATTACAACCATGTATATATATATATATATATATATTGTAGTAATTGGTAATTAAGGCAGTGTTATAATTGAGAAGTTGAATTGTAGAGGACTCATTATTGGTGGATATAGCGGACGCCGCAACAAACCGGCAAGGCAAAGAAAGTATTGTTGATCGGTCGAGAAGGTTTTACGCGCTCAAAATTTACGAGACGAACGAATAGTCGGGCAGCAGACAGCAAATAGAACAGACGAAAAGAACGGACAGTCGGGCAATGAACTGCAAGGCATAAAGACCAGCAAAGTCTATTTTACAAAAGTAGTACAGTCAGGCAATGAACGGCGAGGTGTAAAGACCACAAAACTCTAATACACGAAAAGTTGAACAATTTAGTCAGTCAGCAGCGAGAATGAAAAAAATCTAATTTAAAGAACGAGAAAGTGTTCCAGTAACCAGTACGCTGTTATATCAAAATGCAGAAACTGAACTAGTCTTCAGTCAACAGACAAAACCAATGAGGTGCATTTTCAACAAAAATCCACGAGATCTACAAATCCAGGTTGCAGTAAATCATCGAGAATCGACAAACTTATTTTAAACCAACTAACAAACTACGCTAATTAGAGTCTGTGAACATTTAGAGTCTGTGAGTACTTAGAATCAGTGATATCCCCAAAATTGTGCACGAAAAGTTAAAATGAGACCTGGGCTGCCGTAAGTAGAAAGAAAACTTTAAAATCATTGTAAACCACGTTTAAAGATAAACGTCAGATCGTTCTTTAATTATCGATAAAATGAGATATTTAATTATTCAGATCATTCTTTATTTCTTGATAAAAATTTAAATTGTTTTAATTCAATCTTTAGTATTATTTCTTCAGCAACAAATTTCGTCTATATTCAGACGCATTGATTCCCATATAAAGTAAATGTAATTTTTGTGATTTTGATTATATAAATTCTGCCATTATCAAACCCAGTTCAAGACCCGAATATTTTGTGATTTGAATACTTGTATTAAAATTGTTAATAAATCTTGTTTAATAGTTTTCACGTAATAGTTCTTTTCATTTAAAAACGCCACATAATTCATATCCAGAATTATTTGTCAAAAGATAACAAAAGCTAGTTTAGAAATTATTACAATATATATATATATATATATATATATAGGAATGATAATTAAATGAAATTAAAGAATTAATAATTAAACAATTGAAATAAAGTGTTATCCAATTAATGACCCTGAGAAGAGAGTAAAGGACATTGTATAGTAATAAAAACATTAATGTAAAATTACAACAAGAAAATTTGTTATTATAAATTAGAATAAACCAATTGTTTCAGAGATTTAAACCCTTGGGATTATTTCAACATTCTTTTTGTTAAAATAATTTAATAATAAATTCATCAGCAAATGAATCATAATTTATTTGCATATTACATTTTTTGGCGCATCAACGTGGGCTAATTAAATAAATAAATGTTGTGTATTACATAAATGGCTTCTTCAAAGTGAGGCTAATTCATGTAAATTGTTTTAATTATTGAGTGTTACAATATATATATATATATATATATATATATATATATATTGTAATGCCAATTAATTAATCAATTAATTGTTTTGAAATAAATTTGAATTGTTTTGCGAAAAGTTTGTATTATAGCGAGAGCGATCCGAGCACAATGAGTGGTGAGCTGTGTTCCTATTATAGAGATCACGGAATGGCGTTTATGCGCGCTAAAGGAGTTAGTTGGTCGTTGTGGTCTGGATTGTACAGAGGTCAGACATCGTCGAGCATAGTATAATAAAGTTGGTGTATCATTGGAGAAAAGAAGCAGCCGACGGTGAAAACGTTGCAGAGAACAGTATTTATAAAATTGAGCAGAGTAAAACATTCACCGAGATATCGCAACGTGAATATTGTAAAGTAATACCGGTTTCGTCAAAATAGAACTTTGTACAATTTTCGTGGAGGAATTGTTGCGGATTAACATTGATAAATTATTGTGGAGCGGAGCAATCAACGGAATACAGCCAATCTTGCCAAATTTTAAAGTGAAATGTAAAATCAGTGAAAACCAAGGCCTGATATTAAATAATTAAAGAGTGTAAAGTGTCCGAACGAGGTAAAATTGATTGTTCTGGTTCCAGACCGACGGTCCGTAAGTAACTTAATTTTGAATAATATTGTAAACACAAATTAAAGGATAAAGTCAGATTTCGTTCTCTTTTAATTGTCAATCAAAGTTAATTTCTTTCATTCTATCGACATATTGTTTAGGTAAATTGTGAACTGTTTTGTTAATAAGATTTTAAATCATTTTTATTGTGTCCATTATCAAACCCAGTAGAGGCCCTGAGAGGACAGATCTCAAATTTTGTTTGTAATTATCTTTTATTGCCACAAAATAAAATAAATATTTTGTTTGTTAATTGTTTAAACTTTTCATTTAATAAAAGCCTTCCATTTAATTATTACATAAATGGCGCTTCAACGTGAGGCAAATTATTTAAGTTAAAAATAATGTAAACGACCTATTAGTTGTATATTAAAATATATATATATACTAGCTGGGTGCCCGGCGTTGCCCGAGATGTCATTTATCTATAACCATCCATAAGACTCCAATTTTGGTTACTTTTGCGCTATTATTATGTAAAGCACCTCGAACCCTATCCCTAAATGTGCTCACCTCCCATGCCGAAGGGGGATGAAGTCATTGACTAAATATATCGGCCGTTTTTACATGATTTCACATGTTAGAAGATGACCACCCCCACAAATATGCGATAATGAAAAAGAATGTATTCCGCGCAAAAATCGGCCGATTACATTGTCTGAAAATTTATTCCCCCGCCCAACACCTCCCAAACCCGTCGCGTTTCCCAGGTTGTCACAATTAGATTCAGCGACATTCATATTCTCGGTATTGATTCGAATCTCGGTTGTTTTTGCGGGATTTTATTTAACGTACCTCCACCCCACCCCTAAGCTTGCTCCCCTCACAGGGGTTAAATTATACACAAACAACATCGGTATAAATACTATCAAAGTAATTAACCCCAGGAAATAATTATCACAAATATCGAACGTTTAACATGTTTGAAATTTTTCACCC
The DNA here is from genome assembly GCA_037074705.1 of Zhengitettix transpicula. Taxonomy (NCBI): domain Eukaryota; kingdom Metazoa; phylum Arthropoda; class Insecta; order Orthoptera; family Tetrigidae; genus Zhengitettix; species Zhengitettix transpicula. The sequence goes on from CM073591.1 coordinate 203,942,451, forward strand.
CCGACCACTCCCGCTTCGGGGACTTAAACGGTCAAGTTTAATGTCATAATTAAACTCAGTGACAATCCTGATAGTTTCTGGTTTATTTTTATCTAATGCTACTTCCACGCCAACCCTTAAGGGTGCACCCTTCCGAGTCCGAAAGGGGTTGAAATTATACACAGAGAACATGTAGGGAAATTTTATTAATCTAATTCATCCCGAAATATATTTAATTGACGCAAAAAACAGCCGGTCAACTCATCCCAACCCAGCCGATACCCGCGCGTTGTCCAGATTGTCATAAATAAATTCAGCGACATCCATTACCTTCGATTTGACTCGAATCTCGGTTGTTTTCCCGTTATTTTCAAGGAAATTAATTAAACTCAGTGACAATCCCGATAGTTTCTGGTTTCTTTTTATGTAATGCTACTTCTGGCCCACCCTTAAGGGTGCACCCTTATGAGTCCGAAAGGGGTTAAATTATACACAAAGAACATCTAGGGAAATTTTAATAATCTAATTCATCCCGAAATATATTTAATCGACGCAAAAAACAGCCGGTCAACTCATCCCAACCCAGCCGATACCCGCGCGTTGTCCAGTTTGTCATAAATAAATTCAGCGACATCCATTACCCTCGATTTGACTCGAATCTCGGTTGTTTTCCCGTTATTTTCAAGGAAATCCACTCGACCCCCACCCCTATCATACCTACAAACAACATCGGTAGAAATACTATCAAAGTGAATGGTCCCGGCATTTATTTATTCCACGCTAATATCGATGATTTAACATGTTAGAAAATTTCCATCCCATTCACTACCGCCCCTTGGGGCTAAAAGGCCAATTTGATGCTATAATTGAACTGGGCGACATCCATAACCTCGGATTTGACTCCAATCTCGGTTGTATTCGCGTTATTTTATTGCAGCGTTCCTCCACCCAACACCTAAAAGTGCTCTACTGATAAGTCCGAAAGGGGTTTAAGTTATAATCTGTGTAAATGTAGAGAAATCTCATTGATCCGGAAAAATATTTAGTTGCAAAGTTGATTCACATGTTTGACAATTTCCACTCCCGACCACGCCCGTCCCTGGGAGGTTAATTGCTAGTTTATAGCATAATTAAACTCAGCGTTATCCATAACTCTGCTTTTGACTCCAGTCTCGTTTGTATTCGAGTTATTTTTTTGTAATATTCCTCCACCCCCACCCCTACAATTCTCCTTTCCCATGCCGTAAAATGTTTGAAATGTTACTCACATACATTGGTACAAACACTATTAATCACTTTTACCCGGAAAATATTTATGTATGAAGAATTTGATCCACCGGAATAGATTTGTATTCTCCACCCCAAACGCTAGGAGAGCTCTTTCCCCAGGGTGTAGAGGTTGAAAATTATATTAAGATATCATCAGTGGAAACACTATAAATATCTTTATCCGACTGAAATATCGACTGTTTTAGCATGTTTAAATATTTCCACCCCCGTCCACCCCCGCTTCTGGGGGTGGTCGCGCGTCTCATCCCGACAGTGTTTGTTTCCTGGTCGCAAAGAACACGTGCACGAAATTTGGTGAAATTTTAACCACCGGTATAGATTTGTATTCTCCACCCCAAACGCTAGGGGTGCTCTTTCCCCAGGGTGTAAAGGTTAAAAATTATATTAAGATATCATCAGTGGAAACACTATAAATATATTTGACCCCTAAAAATTATTATCCGACTAAAATATCGGCTGTTTTAGCATGTTTAAATATTTCATCCCCCGTGCAACCCCGCTTCTGGGGGTGGTAGACATGTCTCACCCCGACAGTGTTTGTTTCCTGGTCGTAAAGAACACGTGTACAAAATTTGGTGAAATTTGCTCTACCGGTGTAGATTTGTATAACGAACATACAAACATACAAACATACAAACAAACATACAAACATACATACAATCTTTTTTATTTATAAGATATAAAAACTTTTTAAAAGAGTATAAAAAGCAATGGTTCTGAAACACTTTTATTTTTGATTAAACGTCGTTATTAATGGAAACAACATCGATTAAAATAGTGTGAACAACACCACCCCTAAATCTGCTACTTTCCCGTGGTGGAAATAGTTGAATTTTTACTCATATCACATCGGTAGAAACACTATACCCATAAACACATAACATTTTGGCAGTTTTAGAAAAATATACAATTCTTACCCCCAGCCCTAAGCAAGCTCACCACTAATGTCTAAAGGGATTTATATTTTCAACAACATCCGTTGAAATAGTATTCACGTAATTCTCCTCCAAGAACGCGCAAGAACTGACTATTTATCTTCCCTTCCAACCCCCACCCTTTCGGGTTAAATGGGCAATTAAAAATATTTATCCGAAGTAAACTCACTGGCATCCATAACCTTCGATTTGACTCCAAACTCGGTTGTATTCGCGTTATTTTTCTGTAAAGCAACTCCACCCCAAACCCTAAGGGTGCCCTTTTCCCAGGGCGTAGGAGATGAATATTATATTCAGATAACATCGGTAGAAACACAATCAATATCTATGACCCCGAAAATATTTATCCAAATCTAATACCTGCTGTTTTAGCATGTTTAAGTATTTCAACTCCCGTCCACCCCCGCTTCTGGGGTTGGTAGACGCGTCTCACCCCGACAGTGTTGTTTTCCTGGTCGCAAAGAACCCGTGTACGAAATTTGGTGAAATTTGATCCACCGGTATAGATTTGTATTCTCCACCCCAAACCCTTAGGGTACCCTTTTCCCAGGGTGTAGGGGATGAAAATTATATTCAGAAAACATCGGTAAAAACACCATCAATATCTTGGACCCCTAAAAATTATTATCCGACTAAAATATCGGCTGTTTTAGCATGTTTAAATATTTCAACCCCCGTGCAACCCCGCTTCTGGGGGTGGTAGACATGTCTCACCCCGACAGTGTTCGTTTCCTGGTCGTAAAGAACACGTGTACGAAATTTGGTGAAATTTGCTCTACCGGTGTAGATTTGTATAACGAACATACAAACATACATACAAACAAACATACAAACAAACATACAAACAAACATACAAACAAACATACAAACAAACATACAAACAAACATACAAACATACATACACTCTTCTTTATTTATAAGATATATATATATATATGACTAACTAATCAAATATATGCAACAAGGAAGTAATATGAGTCGGTAATATGATGTTAAAGTGAAAGTACATATTTTTATCTTGCAACAGCAACCGTGGATTTGAAAATATAATTTATGTTCTTTTTATGAAATTAATTACACACCAATTCATGTCATTCTTAGAATTTTCAATTTCTTGCTACTCTGAAGTTGAAGAATGATTTATGTTTCTTTCTAAAACATTAAATTATTTGAAATATGTACAGGAAATAGCCTATACATGGTGTTTACGTGCAATTTTTGTTGCACAGTCGTCATTAACCCCCTGTGACCATGATTACTATTCACCTATTCAATATTTTTAAAAGTAATTTAACAAAAAACATTATTTATCATTTTACTGTTTTACCTGAATTCTACTCAATTTATGAGTAGAAATGTGTTACCACCTAAACAGACATTGAGATAGACAAAGATGCATCATGGCGCATAGTAGTATTTGGAATGATGAATTTTTCTGTACTCGACTTCAGGACGTATTGGCGTATTGTTTCGTGAAACTCGATGCCAGGCAAAATTCCACTACCACATTCTATGAGCACACAATCGGCGCCTCCGTTTCAATAGAAAAATCACGAAGCTTCGTGCATGTTTTGTCTTAGTTCATACTTTTAGGCGGGTTGCTCCGAATCGTCGCAGCACATATAGAGGTAATTTTCTCTTTGCTTGCTTAATTTCAATTGTGTGTTCGTTTAGTTTCCTGTGCGATTACTTACAATAATTTAAACTGATATAATTAATATAAAGATTTTTTTGCATAAAATATATCTATGAAACTAAATATATCAACATTGATACCATATTTATCTGATTTTATTAAAAAACATGTTTTCTGCTTTTAAGACACTATCGTTAAATATAAAATATTATGTATTTTCGGACTAGGTGAAACGGTTTATTCTTTTTTGTCCTTCACACTGTAATGTGAAAATCAAAATAAATGGTATGCTATTAATAAGAAATAATTTGACATAGCTTTTAACATTTCTTTATAGCTGGGTGCCGGCGTTGTCCGTGTACTTATTTATATAAACTGAAAAGGTATTTCATTCTATTTTAATCTTTAGTCAAGAATTGATTTAACCTAAATCTATCTGTTCCTAGTTCCATACATACTTTCTACCGGTAGTGCATTAATTGAACAGCTATAAAATACTTATTTTATCAATTCCAACAAACATACCTCCGAATTTCTTCTTAAATATACTCGTTGAGTATTGCAGAATAAAATTGTCCCTCAGTCTTTAGATATTACGAAAAATTAAATTGATGAAATTCTTGCTATATTCACAATGTAAACAAATGGTCGCCATATTGGAGTCACGAATATGCACGAAAATTAACTTACATTTCCCGAAAGTATTTCATGTTTTTTTTAAAAATATTATTCCATGGAGTATTGCTGGATAAACAGGAGGAAGCCTGCTAGAGGATTTTCTCGCAGGTGAACCTTCCCAGAGAGCTCAGGCGGGGTCTACTTTTGGGAATGCCCTCACATCTCTCTGCTTTTTTGAATTAAGGTTTCTACATGCCGAGCCACCTCGGTCTGTTTTGAGAGGTGTATGTTCCGGGGTCGCAGACCTTGGGCATACGGTAAGAGTTGTCCGCTATTCCTATTGGAATAGTCGGCCAACTGCCTTCTAAACTGACCAAGGCATGGCGAGGGGTAAGATGCGACCCCACAGCAAACCCCTCACCCGCCATCGGAAGGGTGTGGGACAAGTACCAAATGCTCGACCCACCTGATGCAGGTTTTTATAGGGTTTGTCCTGTATTACTTTTAGGCGAATGCCGGGTAGGATCCTTAAACTATAGCCCGGGGCCCTAGTTAATCCTTGGCTACTTTCCACCACCCTTCCGCATCCCCCCTTTCAAATCCATTTCCTATGCTATAAGAGGGGAGTTGCCACTATGTGGATTACCCTATACATAGCCTGTCTACACCCAAAAGAAAAGCTTCAATGAAAATATCTCTGCTGTATTTTATTACGGAAATAGGAACTATTTTCTTTGTTCATCACGTAGTACCGTCTCACTCCCGAGTGTCGTCACGGTCTCTCGACGCGCAGTAATTTAACATAAAAATTATCACGTTTTTCTTTCCCCCACAGTATCGTTTCTATTGTTTTGAAAAATATGTGAACTAATTTTTGTTGAAATCTGTCCACGCGTTCAAACCTTTATTGAAATTAACGTAAATACATACATACAAATATACATCATTTTTTATTATATTGATTAATTAACATCAGTGTCTGTAGATGTCTCTACCTAAGTATCAATTGATTTTAAATTTATGCAATAATCAGTCGTTACCCATCTTATAGGACCATACCAACCGTGAGAGAATCTGGTACGATTACCAGCGAGAGCGAGTCACACAGGTTTGGAAGACACTGGATTAAAGCGTTCTCCGATTACTGACAGTATTATTATCTGCAAATTCTATTTAATAGCACATTAATCATCGTTATTCCAGCGAGGAAAATTAATATGAGTAATATTAAAAGTATTAATCTAAATTACTCATAACAATCGATCAGTAACTCAAATTTTTAGCTATTGGAAAAACATGAAAGCTAAATGTTTGTTCAAAGAAGAAATTAAGTCTAGTATTGCTAGTTTGGGACTGGTAAGTGTCACTTCAGTAAAATATTGGAACACTCATTATTTGAATTACGTATTAGAATTATAATCCAGATTCTGCTTTATAAAGATCAGAATGGTTTCAGGAAACGCATATACTTAAGATTACCTACTATAATTGGACTGTTGGTATGTGACAGAAACAATAATAAAAATAATATTCAGGGAAAAAATATACAAAATCAAGACAGTCTACATAGAAATTGAGCAATCTAATCACTGTCTCTCTGAAACGATGTAGTTCAAGAATTGAGATTGTAAAGCACAGAAATAATAATAAACTTAAAATGACATAACATTTAACATGTTTAATAGAAGTTCCACATTTCTTGTTGAGACGGTTCTGTAGGTAGTGACATATTGTCACTCGATTGTGCTTGTTGTTTTCCTTGAGTAGTTGAAAGACCATCTCACACAGAATTGGTGCAAGATGATCGTGTCATAAATAATTTTATTTCGAGAACCATGACTGCTTTCCTACAGTATCATTATGATTCGTGGGTTATTAAAGATTCGGACACCGACTTGCTCAATGTTGTCTACATGAATCTGCTTTCTGATACCCTGAAAAATTTTTTATCGGATGAGCAATAAGCTTCCTTTACTTGTGGATCAGTGGTGATTCGATGGTATTTGCTTTTCGACAATCTATCTCGACTTTGGTTTCAAATTGTAAGTTTCAATCTGTTGAAGACACTTTACTGTAACATTGATTATTTATTGTCGGCCTTTTTTTTCCAGTTGATGTTCCATAATTTAGCCCTTGTGAGTCCCCCCCCCCAAAAAAAAGGGGGTGAATCATTTTTCCTGTAGATAGTTGACGCTAGAATTCCTTTTTCAATGGCGATTTGTGTTGTATGCTCTCTGTTTCGAAGTAGTGGGTCAATTTTTCATCTCCAGCGATGATCTGATTAAGAGTTGTTTCACATTTGTTGTAAAGACGATCCTGTGGCTGCTGAAATATTGGAATTCGATTGTGGCTGTGGTTTTCCTTGAGCAGTTTAGAGACCATGTCGCACAGAATTAGTGAAAGACGATCCTGTCATAAATAAATTTCCATGACTGGTTTTCCACTTCATCATTATTACACGTTGGCTATTGGAAGACTAGGACACTGACTTAATCAGTTTTGTCATCAGTGATAAACGTTGATTGACTTCATGCTCTTTCCTTGTCCTTCACGCTTTTTCGTCCGATCTTGAACTTTTAAATCCACTGGTAAACACAACGCCGCAGAAAAATACTGTAACCGTATTTTTCTGAAAGTATTCTATGAAACTCATCGCTTGGTACATCTTCAGTCAGAAAAAAATACTGATTACAGAACGAGGTTCTTGTGGAAAGCAAACGAAAAGTAACGCTTACTTCGTAACAGTGTAAACTTCTTTAACTTTTAATATATATGGTTTGTATAAATTTGTGATTTGGAATTTCGATTTGTAACAATATAATGTTAATATTTTATGCATGATTTTATTGCTCATAATTTATTCTTTGTTTTTTACAACATGTAAGAAAGGAAAATATTGTTGTGTTTCCACCATAGAAGAACTTTTTAGAAGACGAAAAAGTTTTTCTTAAATTTGTGATTCGAAATATTATATTTTTTTCCTTACGTATCCTGAGACAAAATATACTGTTTTTTCTTTTTTATACATTTAATTTTTTAAATTTATTATTTATTTTAGTAATTTAAAATATTGTTTTGTTTCATTCATCAATTGAAATTGTAAACTTATGGTAATCGTATTTATTAAGCGAAGAAAAATCGTAATGTGTATAATAAGTAAAAGAAGACATAAATAAGTTTGATTTCCCGTTACCGTTAACAACTTACAAGTAATATTCATAGGCAGGGCAGTTTGAGAAACCGTTAATAACAGCATGACAAATATTTAGGTCAAAAACGCCCTGTACAGGGTACAATTATGTACAGAAACTTTGATGTGTTGTTAATTAAAGATTTTATGATTAATAAAATATTTTAATTTTAAAAAATGTTAATGGTCCATTAATTGTCGTTAAATATATATGAAGTGCTAACTTTGTAATCTTTCACAAATTAAATCAATCGTAAATAGATGTTTGAGAGTGCATCAAGTTTCCAGTTAAACAGAATTACAAAAATAATCTGTAGGATTCTGATTTCGTTGCTAACTTTACTTGATTTGTTCTCGACCATTTCATAATTTTCTCCCTATTGTTTATTGTGTATTGAAACAGTCATAAAATCAGATATGAAGATGAAAAATAATTTTAGTTATTAAATAAGCATCAGCGTATAAGTAGTTTCTAATTGGACACTTTTCCACCAGAGCCGCCTATGCGGTTCGCCGACACTAATGAAGCTCCTTTATAGGCGTGGACAATAAGGAGACATTGCTGGCATACTTGAGCGAGAAGGATGAAAGGTCATATTAGTTTCACGCTCCTGATCGCAACTCCAAGAATTTCAATAGCTACACAGTCCACGTAGCGGGTGGTGCTTTGGCTCACAGCTGCCAGTTTCAGCTAACAATTCGATACAACATTAATTCAGTTTCGTAATCCTTGTTACAGTTGGATATCAATCCGTTATGGTTTACCTGTTTTGCTGTTCCATTGATTTTAATATGGACTTGTGTTATTGTACTTAAATTGTAATTTGAGATTCTGTATATTGATACGTAATAATAAATGTTATTTTTGCTCGATTGAACCTTCTTTTCTCTAGCACAGATATATTCAAAAATATGAGCTTTCACAGAACTTCCGTTATAGAATTAATAGTTTATTTCAATTAAATATTGAGGTCATGAACAAATAAAGTTTTATTGAATTTCTTACGAAATTTTAATAGTGGTCCAAATCAGCCTGCGCTGCTCTTAATTTGATTGGTCGCATTTATTACAGAAATATCTGCATGTCATTTTTTTTAAATTATGCCCAGAGACCAAGTAGCAACTGAGATTTATCAGATACTACATTGGCTGTCTTGAGATGAGCGCGAGATCAAAAGTGCTTTGCATGATTTAATAATATTTCTCAAGATTATTTTCTGAAAAGATGGTTGACCTAAATAGTGTATGTTGCGTATATAAATAATATATGTTTTAAATAGTACTGTATGTAGGTTCATATACTCAGTACATTATAAGTATAAAATAAATGTAATTGACGAAAAGTATCATTGAGTATGGTTGAGTAGAGTAGTGGTAAGGGGAGTATTAGTTTTATCATTAGAAGATCGCATGATCGTGTCGAAATAGGTTCAAAGTTGATGGTGTGTAACATTACTGGTGAGGTTGAGAATATTTCGACATACTAGGAGTAAATATAAACAACCTGCTGTTGGATTATATAATGTTTAAACGACATAAATTAATGATTAAGTCGGATATCAATAGCATCAATGGATAATTTGTGGAGATTTAAAAATATTAACCATGTTTTTTGGTCGGCAGGGAGGTTATACAAAATATCCTCGCTTTCTTTCTTTATGAGGCATATGCACTGGACAAAAACTAACTGGACAGTTTTACCTCCGGTGAGAAAATCATCATCTATACGACCTTGGGTCAAACAGAAAAAGTGTTATTACCACCGCTTCATATTAAATTGTGGCTCATAAAGCAGTTTGTCAAATCACAGCCCAGAGCTGGAAATTGTTTCACGTATCTGTGTTCCAGTTCTCGAATCTATCTGAAGCCATAGTTAAAAGACGGAGTTTTCACCGGCCACATCATCAGAAAACTTTTATCTAATACCCCCTTTTTGGAAACAATGGGAGAAAAGGAAAAATGAAGTATGCGACTAATTCAAAAATGTACTTCCCAAGTTTTTCAGGAATAATTAATAAGAAAGATAGCCAATTCAGACAAAAAAGTGAAAATATAAATACCACACAACATTTCTGGGATCGCAAACACCTCAAGGCAAATTTTTTAACGTACTTCCTAATTACAAATTTCTACATCACAAATTTATCCAAATATTCAAAGAATATAAAATATCCATCATTTACAGATCCACTAATAGTCTTTCCCACTTGATTAAAAACCACAAGGACCCACTTGACACCTACAGCAAACATTGTGATGTTTACAAAATCTCTTGCTCTAATTGTAATTCCTGCTACATAGGGCAAACAAAACGTTCCCTTAATACATGTATCAAGAAACATATATCTAATATCAAACTTCCCATTGATAAACAATCTGTAGTCTCCAAACATATCATCAATCATAAATATACATTTGATTGGCAAAATGCTAAGATTTTAGACATTGACTCCAGGTACAATTCCAGACTCATTTCAGAGATGCTTCACATTAAATCAAACATCAAAGATATTAATGTGCAATCAGACACTATGAAACTCAACAATTGCTATGTTCCCTTATTATTACGCTAATCCTTCTGCTCTCCCATTGTCGTTGCTTTTTCGTCGCTTTTGAGTTAGGTCAACTGACCTGTGCAATTGGGCTCTTCATAGCACCTGAGGAAAGGGACAAGGATCCCATAAACGTTGTGTGGTATTTACATTACCACTTTTTTGTCTGAATTGGCTATATTTCTTATTAATCAGACGTAATTTTTTTCATTTTTCAGTACCATATTTAAAAATTGGGATAGCTACAGTGAAAAATTGGGTGAATCATTTCAGTGGATGCCCGTGATGTCGAGAGACGTTACCGAGGAAAATGGAATGTCAATATGTTAGCTGACTACTGCTGGATGCTCAACCGAGACACCAGAGAAGGAAATTGGAAACAATTACGGAGAAGCATAAAATAGAAGAAGAAAATATTTCAAAAGAAGAAAGAGTAGACATAAAGTTGTTGCGTAAACACCAGATATTTAGTTAGTTGTAAGAAAATGTAATATATGTAGTTCAAAGTAATAAATAAGGATTTTTATAAAAAATTGGTTTTTATTTTGCAAAATGATGGGATTTTATGAAATAATTTTTAAAATATGATAGTTTTAAAACATATAATTCAACAAAAATATCCCATGGAGCTGGAAAAAAATATTTTTGTTTGGTTATATTATGATCAGTTAAGGTTTTTCTGACTTATAGAAAGCTAGTCCTAATAACTAAACTCCTAACTCCTTGGCTGGACAGACCCGAAGGGTCTTGGCCTACCGAGACAGTTGCCAGACTGTCATCTTACATTCTGGATTAGGACTGACACTTGGTCAGAGTGTCGACTCTCCCACAGCCTTAAACTCAATTTTCGTGACTAGGACGACCACAAACATCCATGCCCATGCCGAGATTCGAACCCGGGACCTCTGTGATGCGAGGCAATGACGCTGGACACTACACCACAGCAGGCCGGGAGTCCTAATAACATAAGTATACAATTGTTAAAATATGTCCAGAATGTCCATCAGTGTCCCTAAACAATATATAAATCCCACAATCAAACGAAGTTCGCTACCTGGGTCTACATTTGGACAAGAAACTAACGTGGAAAAAACATATATTAAATAAAAGAAAGGAATCCGACCTGCGACTGAGAAAAATGTACTGGACACTGGGGAGAAAATCGTGTTTAACGCTTGAAATCAAAATCTTTCTCTACAAAGCAATAATAAAGCCAATTTAGACACAAGGCATTGGGCTATGGGGCTGCTCTTGCAAATCCAACGTCAACATCATCCTACGATTTCAATCCAAAACACTCAGAATGCTTGTAAATGCACCATGGTACGTCAGCAATCGAACTTTACATACGGAACTCGGAATGCCAACCGTTCAAGAAGAATGCACCAACCGGAGTGCAGCCAATTCCTACGTCTCCAACTTCACCCAAACGAATTAGCGTCCACCCTGCAACATGACCCTCCCTACAGAAGACTCCACAACAAGAATTGGCTGAATGACCTGAAGAAGTATAAGTTCACGATCTGGAAACGTCGTTGGATGGGTATCCGCTCACGTTATTGTATTATTGTGTCATCACATTAACTCATGGGACATCTTTTATATATCTCTGATTGTTAATTTTCAAATAATAAAAAAAATGGCATACTTCATTCTGTGTTGAAATTATCAACTATTGCTCCTATGCAGAAAACTAGTAAGTGCCACAACTCCTCATTAAATGTATTACCAGAATTACCAAAGATTTTAGAAAAATCTGTCTCGAGAGTATGTTTGGGATAATAATATCTTGGCCACTCGTCAGTCAGGATTTCGTAAAAATTACAGTTGTGAAACTTAATTCCAGTGTGGGCTGAATGAATGTAAAAGTGACACTGACTGTGATGGTACAATAGCAGACTTACAAAGGGTTTTTGAAACTGTAGGCAGAATTGTTTTATTAAGAAAATTAGTAAAGTTTTGGCTTTGTGTAATAGTACTGGCCGTATTTTCAGATTATCTGGAAAATTGAAAGAAAAGAGTAAAATACAACATGCTTTTTATCAGATAAAATATCAGTCAAACATGGCATAATATTTGTTGTTTATATTAATGATGTGGAGAATATTTTGACAAAGTGTCAATGTCATGTTTTCTGAGGGTACAAATATATATTACTCAGCTGACAAACTAAATGATGTGTGAGTAATAATATATAATAACCTCAAAAACTTATCCAAATTGCTGAATTAAAATTAGCTTAAATTAAACATTAACAAAACCAAAGCTTTAATTATTGGCAGTAAAATCAAAAGTATTGTTTAGATAACAATTTTGAAATACAAATTAACAGCATCTGAGTGAAAATTGTTGAGTAAATAAATAGTGCTAGATTATAAGCCGAATCTTCATGATCGTATGTAAAAAAAATTTAACATTTAATATGTAGGACAGGAAAAAATATAAAATACAATAATCTTAACACTCTTTCACTTCTGGGGTGCAGTGATGTATATGGCCAACTTGGGGGATAAGATTACAACTGAGAATAACCTTGCCCTGTAGTTATTATACAGGCATAAATGTTATTATTAATACACTGCAATTGTTCCCAGTGAATAAAATCTGTGATATGATAAGTATTGTTTCTGTCACAAAAAAATACTGGGTTTCATGCGACAATACTTTTCAAATGTCCTCAAAACTTTTATAGAAAACTATAACTATAAATTTGAGATACATAATAAACCAAAACTCTATTTTATTTAATGCATTTAAAGATTAAATCTGTGCAGTATAAACTCATGTTTCTTAAAATTGTAGCACCATGAAAGACTACTCCAAATTAAATGAAACTGAATGTTAAAACTAACTGTATTATTAAAAGTAAACTATTAAATTTATAAAGTAAAATGACAGCAACAAATGTAAATAATCAGTATTTTGTGACGGCACGGAATAAGTGCTCATATACGACGTGGCTACTTCCCGAATGTATTAGTTGTGATATTTATACATATTACACTATATATATATCCTGTGGATAATTATGTTTCACTTTTTGTACTTATGTTTTTTTAGTAATTATTAATTTGGTCTCTCGGGTCTTTTTCTTTTTAATCGGCGATGCTGGCGGAAAGGTAGCAGTATCGTATATTAACGAGTTGGGATGAATTATGTCTTTTTTAAATTGAATAAGTATGTATTTGGTGGATATATGGAATATTGAGGTAACTATGGATGCGGGAATTGGAGAAGTACCAGGGAAAGTTAGTGATATAACGAAGAATTATATTTGGGATGTTTGGATCTTGTTGACGAGTGTTTTGGCTGCGAACCCCAAATGTTACAGCCGTACTTCCATAATGGAAAAATAAGGGATATATAAAGTAATTGTTTCATTGAAAGGGATAAAGGTGAATTAGGATTAATTAATGGTTTTAGAATTTTGAAGCGGTGATTTATGATTTTTTTAATGTGACTGGTGTGTTGGGACCAGGTTAGCTTTAAATAGAGTAGTAGTTAATTCAAGGTATTTATGGTTTTGTTTGTTTGGAATGGATGTGTTGTTAATATATATATATATATATATATATATATATATATTATAATAAACACTTAAGATAGGATTTTTAAATGAAAGATTAATAAAATTTACAAACAATATTTTATTTGTGGCAATAACTCAAACAATTACAAATGTATAATATTGTATTTCTCAGGGTCTTCACTGGGTTTGATAATGGACAAATCAATAATATTATCATCAACAAATCACAATTAAAAGAGAAGAAATTTACTCGCCAATTAAACTAGAACGAAATTTAATTGTGAACGAAATTAAAAGTAAAAAATTGACTCTGATTAACAATTTTAATCAAAAAGAGAATGAAATCTGACGGCTATCTTTCAATTACGTTTACATAATTAACTGTTTTTTTAAATTGTTACTCACGTCTGCCCAGCATTCCAGCATACCTTCCATTTTCGAAAACACTATTGCGGGTTTTACACTGCTTCTAAAGTCACAGATTCTACACCAAATTTTTAAGCCAAAATTTTATATGATGTCAGAAACTCGGATGATCTTCCTTTCGTCATCTATCGGTTGACCGCTCTGCGATTTGTCAATTGGGTAGTCTTTATTGTACCGGACTTAAACCGAAACTTTTACTATTTCTGGCCGGCTATGGACACAAAAACTGCTTTTTCTTAGCAGGTTTCCGACGTTATACTTTTATGAATGTTTAACTTTGTCCTCCCAATTGCAAACCCTGTTGAATTCTCCTTCCAAAAACTGTTATACCTCGACGAGGTCTTTCCGTGAACTGTATCTCACCATATCTCCCTGCGAACTGTATCTCACCATACCTTCCTGCAAAGGAACAGAGCCGGCTTTTCTATTGTTGTTCCAAAAGCTCTTGCCGCTATAATGGGTTTCTCAAACAATTTATATTTTTATGTTGAAACATTTAATGTCCTACTTAATTGGCATTACAATATATATATTGTTAGTGATTTGTTTAGGGTAAAAGGACCTGTGATAGATTTGTTTGGGTTTATGGTTATTCTTCAATTATTAGCCAAAATGACTGCATGGTTAATATCAGTTTGCAGTTGTACTGTATCCGATATCGTTGGCAAAAAATGGCAATTTTTGTTGCGGTTGTTTGTGGGATATCATGGGTATAGGTGGAATATAGGAGTCGGCCAAGGACACTGCCTTGAGAGACTCCTGACTGAATAGTGTATATTGAGGAGAAAAGGTTTTGATATTTGACTAGGTAAGAGCGGGTTATAAGATAGTTGGATAGGAGGTTAAAGTACGGGGTGGATAGGTGAGGTTTCAATTTGAAGAGGAGTAGGGAATGGTGAAACTAGTCGAATGCTTTTTCAGAATCCAAGAATGTGGCTAGGCATTTTTTTTTGTTTTCAAAGGATGTGTTACTATGTTACTATGTTAAGAAGTTGATGACAGGAGTGGTTCTTTCAGAATTCAAATTGTTGGTTTGGGATTAAGTGTGAGATTTGTGTTTTTAGTTGTGGTAAAAGTAGATTTTCGAATACTTTTGCAAAAAATTGTAGGTGACTGATGGAGTTGCATTTTTGTTTATTTGGTTTCTTAATTAATATTATAGTTACAATTTTCCAGTTTTTGGGGATTTTGAAGGTTTTCAGTTTTGCGTTATACATTTGTGTTAGTAGGACTAAGGCTTTTTTGGGTAGAGCTTTTAAGTGATTGGTGTTTATTTGGTCTATGCCTGGAGTCTTTTTATTTTTTAATTTGCATATGGTTTTTACAATGTTTTTGTAGGTAAATAAAGTTTCTGATTTAGTATTAATGTTAGTTGGGGAAAGAGCTGATTGAATGTGAGGGTCTAGAGCAGGGTTGGTGGGTGGATAGGGTGTAAATTGATAGGAGAGGATTTTGGCGAGATGATCTTTTTATTGTGGGGATGAGTGCCATTCTGAGTTATGCAAAAGTAGAGGGATATCTGATTTTTCTTTAAGAAGCGAGAGATTTTGGTTGTAGACCTGGTTGTTGATAATTCTGATATTGAGATGTATGTTATTTGGATTTGATAGAATTGACTTTTTACGTTTTTGCATATAGTTTGTATCATTTTTTTCCGTAGTTGCTTTTTGATTTCAGTGGATTTATAATTTCTTCTTTTCTTCCTGCAGAATGCGATGGTTTCGACGGTAATATGACGGTTGCTTCTTTGATTTCTGTTCTGATTATAGAAGTTAGGATTAATGTCGCTGCATTAGTTTCGCTTTCGTTGGTAAGGGGGAGTGGGATATTGGTACTGTTATGGATCAGTGGTTTGTATTGGTTCCAGTCTATGGTCGTTTATATGGGGTGGGGTTAGAATTGGAAATTATAATGGATATTGATGTTAGCTCAGAGTAGAGGGGTAATTGGTCTTAGAATAATTCTGTTTTTACATAGATATTCGAGAAGAATAAAATAAATCAATCAATGACATCGGGAGTGGCATTGTTATTTGGGTAGAAAGTGGATTCGTTTGGGAATATTAGGGTGAGATTTTTGTTGTTTATGTAATTGTTTAGGATGATTCCTCTGTGACAGCAGAGTTTTGAGCCAAAGTTTGTATACTTCGCATTGGAATCTCCCCATATGATTAGTGGAGAGGGTAAGGGAATAAAGGAATGGTTATAATGGTTGTAGTCTAATTGTTTTCAGGGGATGAGTATTAGGCAGCTATTGTTAGTTTGTTGTTGTTTGTAATTATGATAGTTATTGCTTTTATTTGTTGTTCATTGTTAGTTATGGGAGGAAGGACGTAGTGAGGTATCATTTTTTATTATTATTAGGACAGATTCTTCTTTTCTGAATTTGGGAACGACTTCAGTCTTCAGAACTTCACTGATGAACCGGTTGCTGTTAAGAGTACTAATAATTCGTAGCAGCTGAGATCGTCCATGATACGGAATCGCAACCCAGACCACAACGTTTGGGGTTCGTCTTCTATAAAGTTGGAAAACGCAGTCCGGTAGGACGCGTTCACCAGTGTAACGAATGCGACCATCACTATACCCAATATTAAAGCGAGATTAACAAAAAAGCAAACACTTTTGCCAATCTGCACGTCAGTCTCTATATCCCTGAGCCCATGGAATCCGCAGGCATCGATAGTTTTACGTGGTCGGAATCCTGCGTAATCGAAACCTTGTACAAAGTCCAAGGTGTTAAAGACGTCGAATAATTGTTTAAGGACACGATGAAACCCATGTAACAATGCACCAGTTCTGCGAACTGCCGAGATGAAGCTGAACGGTCGTTCACCGCCATGCGCACCAGCTGTCTAGTCTACTCGTACAATCCCGAACCGACGTGAGCTTTCGGCGTCCCCTTCCAGAATTTTGAGTTGTACTGTTCTCTTGTGCTCACTGTTTCTGAACTCACATCACTGTGCTACGTTCCACACGAGATGGTATTAGACGATAAGAAAACGAATCCTTCACGAAGGCCGTTGATTCTTCCCCATTCAACCTCGGTAACTTGTCACCCTCTTCCTGAAGAACTAATTCAAAATCTGTTTTATACCATACCATGTAGTATAGCAGCACTTATTCCAGTGCGTGGTGGCTTCACCAAAATACAGATATTCGACATGTTATATTGTTCTTTTGCATCGTAATTTTAATCGTATATTTGTATCAACACAGGTCGCTCGTACTTCACGGTTTTGAATTATTTTTTTAAACATGAGTTTAAAATATTTAGTAAAATTAATTTATAGTTATGATAATTGTATTTGACAAATAAGTTTTATATACATTTCTAATTGTTGTGACTGATTTATTTTTGTATTTTTTAAATTATATTTTTATGTTATATGTTCATATTTTATTTTACAATTACTGAAATGATTGTAAAATATATACTGTTTATTTTTGCTAAATAGTTTATCATCATTAAGCTATTAGCACCGTTGAAATATTTACTTCTTTACTATTTACAAATGAATCGTGTATCGTTTCCTCGGTTTTCAAACTATTTATCCTACATTTGTGGTTACATGGCCATAAAATTACAAAAGTGAAACAAATGTGTAAAATGTCTCTAAAGTGTAGAGGTCACGCAATATTATGAAACGCAGATATTAGATCGGTGGGTAGAACGTGAATTTTGGTGTCATAGATTATAAGTAGTTAGCGAGGACAGTTTGCATCTTCCGTCTTTTGCGCCGTTGCAGTTGTCAGTAAATGGAAATGGAACTCTCTCACACCTACGCAAAAATGTAACGCAGCATACAATTTCCCTAAAACGCTAAACCTCAACTATACCTTTTGCCTAATTTATTTCCCTCTCAATCTGTATTTTTGATCTCCAAATCGTGGGTGTAATCTCCTATAAAAAAATCTGTTCTCTTCTTAACTTCCTATTCGTCGATGTTGGCTAACCAATCAGTTAATTTAGTCACAATCGCAACCAAGACATAGTTTACCGGTTTTTTTATTTTTTTTTAGGGCAACAGGCTACATGAGGGTGATCCACATTGGGCAACTCCCCTTTAATAGCATAGGAAGGGATTAGAAAGGGAGGATGCGGAAGGGTAGAGGAAGGTAGCCAAGGGTTACTAGGGCCCCCGGGCTATGGTTT
Organism: Zhengitettix transpicula; assembly: GCA_037074705.1. Lineage (NCBI taxonomy): Eukaryota > Metazoa > Arthropoda > Insecta > Orthoptera > Tetrigidae > Zhengitettix > Zhengitettix transpicula. The sequence goes on from CM073591.1 coordinate 203,960,761, forward strand.
AAGGATCCTACCCGGCATTCGCCTAAAGAAATGCAGGGAAAACCCTAGAAAAACCTGCATCGGGTAGGTCGGGCATTGGGTACTTGTCCCACGCCCTTCCGATAGCGGGACAGGAGTTTGCTGTGGGGACGCAGCATTCCCTTCTCCGTGCCTCGACCAGTTTAGGAGGCAGCTGGCCGACTATTCCAATAGGAATAGCGGACAACTCTTGCCGTATGCCCAAGGTCTGCGACCCCGGAACATACACCTCTCAAAACAGACCCAGGTGCCTCGGCATGTGGGAACCTTAGTTCAAAAAAAACCAGAGAGATGTGAGGGCATCCCCATAGGTAGCCCCCGCCAGAGCTCTCTGGGAAGCGCGAGAAATCCTCTCGCAGGCTTACCTCTTATTCTAGTTTACCGGGCTCCAGACGAAGTAAAAATAACTTAACACGTTGACTCCCGACTACGAGATAACTCGTAGACTGCATTCTTCTCTAGGACGCCAACTACGAGTTATCTCGTCCTTGTTTACTTGTCATTTTTGTGCAGCTACGATTAAACTCGGAATATATTAGTGCTAATATTGATAGATGGCTTCTGGGAAAAGAACAATAAATCAATGCTGTCTTGCATGAACAGAAAATTTACTAAAATACGAAAATAAAATATAATTATAAAAATTAATTCAAAAAATTAGTTTAAAAAAATTAATTCAAGAAATAAAATAATATTTTATTGTTTGTGGAACTTCTTAAACAATCTTCCACACAAAGGGCTGGCTTCTCTTTACAGGCTAGCCACTTTGATAACCTATTAGATGTTTTAATTGCTTTGCGTTTTTCAATTTCTTGCGCAGCATATATATTAGTTTGTTCCACCAGTAATGCAAAAAAAAAATCATCCGAAAAAAATGAGTCCACCAGCCTTTGTACTGACGAATATGGGCGCGTATTCATGAATAGGTTTTAGCAAAGCGACATGTCGAAACGTGTCTGCGTACGAATTAAATCGTAGTTGGCTTTCGCGAAGAGATTCTGAAAATTGCCGTGGCAGTTAACGTGTTGGGCATATGGTAAAGTTGTCCGCTATTCCGATTGGAATAGTCGACCAGCTGCCTCCTAAACTGGTCGAGGCACGGAGAAGGGAATGCTGCGTCCCCACAGCAAACACCTCTCTCGCTATCGGAAGGGCGTGGGACAAGTACCCAATGCCCGACCTACCTGATGTAGGTTTTCCTAGGGTTTTCCCTGCATTACTTTTAGGCGAATGCCGGCTAGGATCCTTAACACATAGCCCGGGCGCCCTAGTTAGCCCTTGGCTACCTTCCTCTACCCTTCCGCATCCTCCTTTTCAAATCCCTTTCTATGCTATTAAAGGGGAGTTGTCACCTTGTGAAATACCCTCATGTAGCCTGTTAACTAAAAAAAACGTGTTAAAATGTTTTTTTTTATGGGAAAATAGCGTTTGAGTTGGTGCTAACGCCAAAATGACGACACATTTTAGTTTTTGTAATTGTTCCACAAAAGCATCATCTGCCAGGTCTCAATCACCACGCTGACTTACAAAATCTCACAAACAACATTATGCTACATTAATTTAAATAAACGTTTCATGTTTCACGATACTTTTGCTTCTAGAAACATTTTTCACAAACAAACAAGCTAAATAAAATAATATGTACATTGTTAAAAAAATGAATTAACAAGAAATGATGAGGTATTAAAACTGACACGTAATAGCTTTACACAAAGTCAATAGTGCGACTGATACTCATTTCACAATTAGTTTATTTATTAATAATTATCCATAACATACATAAAAGTTTTATAATGATTTAACTGTTGATATTATTGTATTTATGTGAAAACATTTCGGTGTAATTACTTGAAATAATTCTACTGACCTGAATAAGTATTAGTTTTATAGGTTCTCTTTTATTCACAACGCTACACGTATTAAAGGGTTGGTTGATTATTGCTACTGTAAATTTGTAATAATGATGATAGAAATTTTATATGCAGTGCGAACGGATTTTCTGAACTTTGAAAATATTTAGAGAAGAAATAAATTGCTAAATTAATCATATTAAAATTTGTCGCCATTAGCGATGATATTTTTTTATGGAGGCCGGACGCTGCAAGGAAAGGGTCACCCGGATAGTGAGAGTGAGTTACTACCGTACAATGACGCCCCGTAGCCTCACTTATTGTCAGACAGAGCAGAAGGAATGATTCTGTCAACGCCAGGAAACTGGACCTGAATTACGCGGTCATTTATAATGAGGTCCTCATTGTGCGTTAGCCCAACGCTGAGCTGAAATGGAGACGCGCGGTCGCAGAGTTCATCGCCACAGCTTTCAGAGAAAGTCTCAAATATGAGATTCAATGAAAAGTTAAATATAGTTATTCTTCTTATATCAGACTTTGTTCTTTTTCTTGTAATTAATTTTTAATATTCAACTCTTATTATAGTAATAGTAGAAAAACGATGCCTAACCAGAAAAGAAGCACAAGTCAAAGTAAATAAGATATGAAACTAACAGTCTGGACACCTGACCTCGCCTAAGTGTACAGATTGAACTAATCTTGAGTTATAAGCTGATGTGCTACAATTTCTCACGTGGAAAAAATAATTTGTAGAAATCTACATTTACTCACATTTTCTAGCCAACGAATTAATTTTATCCATGATTCAACAATACAGAACACCAATACAGTTGTAGTTACAATATTATTAAGAAAACCATTATATGCAAGCGTTAACATTTTAATGATGGCGGTTGAAAAATAAATAACGTTCGGCCAAATAAAATTATAATTTATATTTTGAATGATCTCCCCAAACTCCCTGCTCATACATAATAAAATATTATTTAAGAATTATTTGAAACGATTTTAACATACTTTGTTTATTGGTCATAAATTATATATGTATTGCAAATTTCAATAATAAACAAAGTATGTTAAAATGTTTTATAATTTTGTTTTGGTCAATATGTGGAACATCTTGATTAGCAATATTAATTATTTGAAAAGGCTTAGTGACAAAAATTTATTATTGACCCAAAAAAATATTTCTGCTAATTTGAGCCATAGCCATTTGAAATTATATAAAGCATTATTTACACATCGAATATTGACCATTCTTCAGTAGTCTTTCTTTTAGGAAACACCTCTTATATAGCATTTTTATATACTTAGTCTCACAAAATCACTTTGATTCCTGCATCATATGCGATTGAAAAGTGAGGGGATTATTACATATACCCTCATTTACGATTCGTAGTCCGCCACCTCGTTTATCTGTATTATTTCGTGTAACTCTCTTCCACTTGTGTTTCTCATTATTCTTTTCAATTTTCTCTGTCTGTTGTTTATTTACTGTCGTTCTTGTTGTTTTTTCTCTCCTTATCTTCCAATTCACCCAGACAATGGAATATCCAAAAATTGCTTATAACAAAGTAACTTCAAGTTGACATTCTGCTCAGAATTATTATTATTAGAAATATGTTAATTTCTGAGGGATTGATATTGCATTATACATTATGCGGAGATGTGCTATTTCAATTCTCCACAAATTCAGTGGAGAAGTGATGGCTGCCTAATTGACGACTAACGGTAAAGCTGGGCTGATGAATGGAAACGAAATGGCACGTCTCCACAGCAGGCCACATCGTGTAGTTGGCAATCGATTCGCCTGGAAATAAGGTTGACGTATTGATAAGGACGTTAAAGGGACACGTAATTCTGAATTATGCAACTCTTCGTCAACATTTAGTGTGTACGAGGACATTTCACAGACTCGTAAAAGCGGCTCGTAGTTAACTTCGAGACGGCTCATTCGTATTCTAACGAGAGACTTGAGTCGTCTATTTATCATTGACCGCCAAATTGTGGTTAGCATAGAGCCACATATAAACTAACATAATGAATTAAAACGTGTTTTACACCTGCATTGCTTATAATTTATATTTTCAGTTACGTTGAACTCGTGTCTTGATTTTGTAGATTTATAATTTGATATATCGCTTATCTACTAAATGGTAGGAACAAATTTCGATTAATTTTATAACTAAAATTATATAGATATGAAACTATAATTACAAAATTATTGTATAAATGAGAAAATTAAGTATTTAAATAAGATAGTACAATGTGAAAATTATTATATGTATCAGAAGGTTTAATAATTAAATGAGGAGATATTGCACGATGAGATAATAGTGTCCTCAAATTATGAATTTTAATACGTAAATAAAATACCTAATACATAATTAAACAGATACAGTACATGTGCTTTGTAACGAAAATAAATTATTGGCGGCATAATTTTAAAGATGCAGAATAGGCGGCGCCACAATTGTTGGCGAAACGCGAGAGAAAATACCAGGAGACTATTCGAGAACCAACAGACACGTGAGAGGGATAATATTAGTATTCTTGTATGTAAATGAATACATGTAAGGTATTTTATGTTATTATATATAGTGTAATGAACAGATATCGCTAATATAAATAATTACCCATTTATTTTAAATTATTTGTATATTAAATTAAGTTATTGTAAAATGTATTGAACTCCTGAGCATTAATGATTAACCATTGTTTAACAACTGTTAAAAGTTTGGCGCCACGATTCTTCCGTTTAGTGAAACATACATTTTTATTGGACGATTTTTCGAAGCCGCAATATAATAGAAATTATGTAATTGGTAAATTTATTAGAATATTGGAGCTTGAACCTGAGTGAGTCTAGAGAGAGATCGAACATGGCCATGTCTATAAAGCTACCAGATTCAACAGTGGAAAGTTTTTAATAGTTCAATTATTAATGCAAATCTGAAAGTTGCCACTTAAAATTCTAAAACAAATCTGAAACTCTTTAATTACAAACTGAGGGAGCAACAATTACTCGATACGAGTGTTCTAGAGCCGTCTACGCGATAATTCGTACGAGGCGAATAATCACATCACGTTCGCTGCGACGGAGTCAGAATCGCAGAACAATACGTTGCTGTTTTCGACGGTAGCATACTTCATGTCGAACCGAGAACGTCGCCGTGGAGAAATTTCCAATAAAAGTTACTGCCAGATTTACCTTGTGGAAGCTGAGGTGGAATATTCACAATTTCGAGGACAATTCAGCAAATTAACAATCTTTTTTTTTTACTGTAAATACCTTCATAAACCTCGATTATATATAGTATTTTTTTCAAACACTCAGTTTGTGAATTGCTGACCCGCAATACCTGGATGACAGTGATGTCTCATGATTTAAATAGTAAATTAAATGCCCAATAAATTATATTTTTGAGGAATTTCATTTTATAACTTTCATAGTGATATAAATTTATTTTCAGTAAAACTGCTGTTTTTCAATAAAGTAAAGAAAATTGAACCACAAATACTTAAACACCATTTTTAAATCTCAAATTTTTATGTTTGTAAATACATGTGTGTGATCTTTTATTATTTTGATTGTTTCTAAACCTTGATTTCGTCCAGTACATTTCAGTTGTTCAGCAAAACTGCTGACGGCTGAGCTTTAACATTATCTACACTCTTATTATATTTATAGCAAATCAACATTAATTATAACTTTTAATTATTTTTATTACAACAGATTTACAGTTTTTTCTCAATATAGTTCTAATGAAATCAATAAATAAAACTAATTAATTACTTTATTAATTTGATACATTATATTCAGTTTTGCATGACAGTGAAACATTAACTATTTTTATTGGGCCATTAATTTCGAAAAAGTAATTGTGAGGTGTTACTCAAAATTAATAAAAAAACTTAATTAAACATTGTTAATCCTCTACAGACCTATGAACCATAAACGCGAAATTTGGTTTCCATTTCAATAACACAGACTATGTAAGTTAATCGTACGGTAACGCCAATTTCAATTAAAATTACAATAAAATACTTGTAAATAGAATTATGTAACAATAATTCCTCTATTTAAATGCTGTTATAGAAAGTCACAAGGTAGCATCCAAACGTCTAGCTAAAAATCAATTTTTTCCTTGTTATTTTTTGGATTCAAATTGGAAAGTTGGTGTGAAAATTAAGGATGTTTAAGTAATTATTACAATGGTTTGTTATTTCCTAAGAAAAATCTTTTATTGATATTAATACAATTACAATGAACTGATAATCGCAAATCTTTGCATTGGTAAGTACCCAAAGTAGTAAATTTCGGTTCCCATTCCTTGTGCTTTAAGTTTTATATTACCAACTATTTCATAAAAATAAGGGCAACATAAATATTTTGTCACTAAACTAATTAAGTGTGGGAATATCGATAAAGTACGTAAAACGTGTAAAATTAAATCAAGTAATTTGCTACAAAATTGTCATGTTTATACATTTTTATGAATGTAACCTTATATTCCTGAAATAGAAACTTCCTGATGATGTTTTAATTACACAAAAACCTTATTATATTAATGATAACGATATTTATTTGTTTTTTTTGGTTGCCAAGCCAATTTAATCTTTTCCTTTGCCAGAATTGAGATTAAAAATTGTAATAACTGTTTTTCGGTATCTATTTCATTTTAAATGAAAAAACATCTTCCAACTTAGGTTAGATATTTATTATGAATATAAGTTTAAAACATTATAATAGAAAAAACAATAAAATAGACATGACGTTTCATTCCTAGGTTATTGGGATCTCTTCAGATGCTGTAAAATTCAATTAAAGGACTGAATTTAACATTTGTAATGAAAAAATGAAAAAAGAATTAGAAACAAGCTAATTTACAATAGAATTATGTAAAAAATTATACAGCAATACTTAAAATTAGTTACATGAAATGCAGATGAACATAAATTTCTAAGGTGAGATTTTCCAGCTGAAGTGGTTGTTATATTTTTACAGCTAATCAGGGTATTGTTAAATTTAAAATAAGAATGGAAATAAAAAATTATCATACAATTAATATTTTACAACTAGGAATCGTAAATTCTATTTAAATTATTAGTATTGTTTTTTACTTTAATAGCTGAATCATTTGATCTAATATACAATTATATTTTTATTCTTCATCTAAAATCTTTACATTATGCAAATTTAATTGATTTTTTAAAAAAATTATTATGTTTGGACCAAAATGGAATTATTTTGTAGCTTACATTTCAAATTCTTTTATGATTTATTTAAAGAGGTCAGATAAATATTAACTACTTCATTGTTTCTTTCGTATCACAAACAAATTATAGTTTGAATATTTTCTCCTATACACTATAATGGTTATTTAAATATTTCACTGTAATAATAAATAATTATAAATTAATAATAACTTATTGTCTGCTGAATTGAAGAGAAAGTGTTGCACATTGATAATTAATTTTTAGTGATTACCAACTACTTTGATTTCTACTGCCGTTTTAAATTAAATTCTTTCCAAACCATGTTAGACAAACGATTACCGCTGTTATTAAACACGAAGTTTTCAAGGCATAGCTAAAAGTAAGGTATTGGGGATTATCCGTTGGCTGTAGTGGTGTTGGTGGTATGTTTCTCACGCGCACTAGGTCACGGCCTGCTGGATGCTGCGACAAGGTAATCGATAGCTGCGACGTCGCAATCCAGAGTACTCAGCTCTGCCAGTTATAAAAACTAGATATGTACACTCAGGTTCTTGCACGTGATACAAGCAAGTGCTTTATCATCTCTCTTTCAGGGAGAAGTAGATTTAAATTACACGTCCATGAAATCAACAACATTACCAACATAGACGGTTTGACATTGTGTGAAAAATGTAAATAATAGGTGCTTCTTAAAAAAAAAGACAAGACTCCATATAATTATAGACATTTATATGAATTCCAATGCACAAATGAAAGTTCTGTACTTATTCCTCTTACTCAAAATCCTAAGGAACAAACGAATGTTATTAATCTTAAGATAAAGACAAGTTTGTTTTGTCTGAAAATAAACTAGCCGCTAATATAAGTTAATCATTTGATCTTCTTTTGGACTAAAGATTTATACTTCTGATCTGCCAACTACAAACAATGCAAGTATTGCGACATTCGGGAATGATACTGCTATGTTATCAGTAAAGTCTGATCCAGTATTTACATCAAAAAATCTTCAAAAACCACCTCAAACTGTTATTATTACAAATGATAAATGAGATGAAATCAGTGCAAGTTACATTCACCACAAGAAGTGTAGTGTGCCCTCCATTCTTTTTTTAAAAATATTCAAATTCCACGAAAAAACAAAATAAAGTTCCTAGGATTACACCTGGACCAGAAAATGACCAGGAAAGTTGGGAAATATTAAACTCCAACAAACTAACCTAAAATTCAGAGAGATGACTTGGTTAAGGAGAACGAAATTATATCTGGATAATAAAGCACTATTATATAAATGTATTATGAAACCCACGTGGACTTACGGCATTATGGGGATGCAAAAAGCCCTCAAATCAAATAATTATTCATGAATCCAAATCGATAATACTAAGCTCCATCACTAACGTTCGTATCGAACTTCACCCTGCACAATGATCTCAACAGATAAATCATTACCGAAGGAATGAAGAGACTCTCATAACTCTACTTGGGACGTATCGAAGGACACTATAATGAACTAGCAGCAGAAATAACACTGGTCCACAAATTTTCACTTTTGATTTTTTACAGGAATGAAAGTAGTTATTCTTTATGGATTTAGATGCGCTGAACACGAATATTAGGATTAAAATTGTCTCCTAGTTCAGGGTTAGAAGTAAATAAGCTGTGTAAGTTTCACAGTCATTGAAGTCGACATTACATTCTGCATTGACATTGACGGCTTGTTGGATGACCTGAACAATACATACAAAGCAGACTCTTTATAGATGGCCGAAAAACAACCATTTGAAGGCATTACTGAAACGCAATAGTGATGAAAGGCCATTCATCCCTACCGCATAGGATCCTTAGCTAACCAAAGTTATGCCATGTTGAAATCCTTCATAAACTGTGTTAATTACAATAAACATGAATGGCTGGTATGCGGAGATTTCGAAATCATTCAAATTGCAAGCGGGTTACACTAAGTATTGCTGCTACCTGTGTGAGTGAAACAGTCACTCAAGAGATAAACACTATACACAGAACCTCTATGAAAAATCTCTGGTCCGTAGGTCAAAAAATATTGCCGAAGAACCTCTAATGAATCAGAACAATATTATTCTCCCATCATTGCACATTAAGACTGAGACTAATGACAACATTTGTTAAGGCTGTGCACAGAATAAAGTAGCATTTCCACTACTCACCACAGTGAAAATCACATTCGTCCATCCAGCTGTTGCGGTACACACTTTGAGTCCACTCTAACCCCTGATCAGCGTGGTATTGTTTTAGTAACGTGAAAAATTGATATTGGGAAACAGGAGAACCGAAACTTACAGGGGCCTTGTAGCCGAATTCATAAATGTTCATAAGAAACATGACCCTGAAGATGAACTTCCTTTACCCCCGCTTCAATGAGTTCCCAGAGAGCTGTGGTGCATTCAGTGATGAGCACAGCAAGCGGTTGTCACCAGGACAATTCTCTCACGGAACAATGGTATACAGGAGGGTCTAATACAAAATCCCGACACCTACTTGCCCGATGCACATTTACCTGATTGACGTTTATCCAACAGGTCATTAATCCGATTTGCGTTTACATTATCCCGATGGATGTTTGCTCGACAGGACATAATCCCGATTGACGTTTACCGGACAGGTCATGCTCCCGATGGGTACTTGCATTTTTACGAATTAAAGCATAATAATAATGTAGAACACTTAATGTGTTACTTATCATTTTATAAATTATTATTTTCGTAAATTTAATTATTAATTATTTCGTGGAACAATTTCAATCAAACTTGATACATGTATCACTTAAGATCGAGGAACAAAACTTGAGGGTTTAGGGGATGAAATTAGACACAAAAAACATCTATAATGAAATTATGAATCTGAGGGACACCATAAACTATTTATTCGGCACCAAAATAGGTATTTATCGCATATTTTGAAAATGCTAGCCCCGTAGAGGTTCTAGGTTTATCTTAAGCCCTCAGAGATTGTTCCTGGATCTTCAGCAATTGTATATTGCATGTTTGATTGAAATTGTTCCACGTATTAATGAATAACTTAATTTACAATAATAATAATGTATAATCTAATAAGCAACATATTAAATGTTCTACAGTATTAATATTATGCTTTATTTTGTAAAAACCCAACTTTCGGGAGAATGAACCGTCCGAAACGTCAATCGCGATTATGTCCTGTCGAGAAAATGTCAAATCGGGATAATGTACTGACGGGCAAACGTCAAATTGGATAATGACTTGTCGGGAAAACGTCAATTGGGATATTATTTGCGGGAAAACGTGCATCGGGCAAGTGTGTGTCGGGAAAATGACCGGAACACCCACGGTGGTCAGCTATGTTGACAGATTTCTGCTTTATGTTACAGATATGCTCCAGACACCATCCAGAAGAGGAAGACAAAGAAAAGGGGTGAATAAACGAGGTATGTTCAATTAATGTATATGTCCTATCGACTACGGTAGCATTATACGAGAAACGTTAAGTCCCAACTTATATGTAACCCTGAGCTATGAGTCAATTTTAATGGTGATATTCGTGCTCAGCGTATCTAAGTCTATAAATACCGTCTACTTTGGTTTTTGCTAAAAGTCCCGTGTGGACCAGTGTAATCTCAATTCGACAGAGGTAAAGAGAAGATTAAGAAAAATGTAGCCAACGGACCTGATCTACAAAACGAACTAAAGAAAATAAACCTAACAATGGTATTGTGAGGAAATAGTCAACGGACGATTCCTAATACAATTTACTTATTACAATGAAACTTGTATATTGAATGAGAATAATAGCCAATGGAGACAAAAAACACAAAGTTTCTTGGATTCTTGTTCCTTTCGTCAGGTGCTAAAAAGAACCTAGAGAAACACAACTGCACAGGTCAGTCGACAACAGTCAAGAGCGATGGAAACGTAACGACAATGGGAGAGCCGAAGGGTTGTCGTAACAATAAGGGAGCAACGACATCGGGAAAGCAGATCATAGCAATTATTGAGTTTCATAGTGTCCGTTTGTACATTAATAGCTGTGATGTTTGATTTAATGTGAAGCATCTCTGAAATGAATCTGGAATTGTACCTGGTGTCAATGTCTAAAATGTTAGCATTTTGCCAATCAAATGTTTGGATACTACAGATAGTTTATCAATGGGAAGTTTGATATTAGATATATGTTCTTTGGTACGCGTATTAAGGAAACGTTTTGTGTGCCCAATGTAGCAGGAATTACAATTAGAGCAAGTGATTTTATAATCAAGACAATGTTTACTGTAGGTGTCAAGTGGGTCCTTTTGGTTTTTAATCAAGTATGAAAGAGTATTAGTGGATCTGTAAATGATGAATATTTGAAAAAAATTGTGATGTAGAAATTTGTAAACTTGTATATTGTAAATTAGTAGACAAATAAAAATATATTTCATCCAAATTTATTTGATACATAAACACCGTCATTGATTTATAATTTTATAATATTCTTACATTATTACTCTGGACAATGAATTTATGGAACAGAAGTTAAAATGCATACAATCTTCATGCAAGAAGTGACAGAACACTGTGATGCATTATTTAGAATAACATAAATTTACTAATTAATTTTTTGCACATTAATGCGTGTATATATATATAGCATTTTCGTAGGCATCACAGCCGTACCGGATTATCGGCATGCTCTTGAATATCTCTGTAGGTCTCTTTCTCATTTCCAGCACAATTACCAAAATGCAGAACTTTCCCTGTCGCGTTTGCACGGTCGGGCGACGAATTTGGTTCGTATTAGCCAATTCGGCGGAAGGCAACGGGAAATCACCGACGTAATAATTTCCCGAGTAATGGAAGGGTTCTTCAATATTCCGAGAGAAATTGAGAACTTCCGCAACCCAGACTCACGACTGATAACTTATCACTCAAATCAACCAATGTAAGGTATTTATTATGGATTCTCCATTACGTGCCACTAATTTGAATAGTTACACTTAAATGCAGTTGCCGTTCTCGTCAGTATCTTTGGAAAATTAATCTTGTATGATAACTGTTAGAAGTTTCCTTTCATCTGAATAATATGAATGGTATTCAACGCTGATTTTTCGAGTGAGGAATAGGGAGGGACATTGAAGTTATATTGGCATATCTTGAATTTATTATTATCGTATATAACTAGTGTAATATTGCGCATTGAATTATATATAATTTAAATTATTTCACAAAATACCGTAACTCGCATTATGAACCGTGAGTTCAGGAATTCTTACTAATAATAGAAATACTTTAGTATGGATTTTTAGCGGGAATAAATGTATTATATAAACATAACTGTGAATTACTACAGTTGCCTTTACGTGAGGTGTGGTATGTGTTACGTAATGTGCTGTGCAACGGTCTACTAAGAGCTATAATTACTGTTGACAGTGTTATTGAAAATTTGTATTATAAAAACAAAAAATATTACAATTAACTAAATTCCAATCAGTTAATAGAAATAATGTATCAATGAATGAAATTTTTCCATATATTCATCATTCACCCTCAAAACAAGAATATGGGTTGTAATTTGAAAACATATAATAATTACTGTGGTGCTCTATTGAGAATTACACTAATTACTGTATTGAAAAATGATAGAGTGGGTGTTTATTTTAGAATCTAACAACTTAAAAGAAGCTAAATTTTAAATTGTCCTTACTCATTTTTATTTTTTATTTATGCGATATATTTACCGTTATGACCGGCACATGATTTGTGATTTGGTGCTATTATAAAAAAGACATTCATAACCGAATAAATGCGCACTATGGTTTGTATTTTAAATAAGTAATTTATGAATCTGAACTCTAAAATCTGAGTCAAATTTCTGTGACTCGACACTGAGTCTCCTTCTTTCAATGTATTTATATTAAATGGCACGAACGTCTCATAAAAATGTAATAAATTGATCTCAGACGTTGGAGATTAATTGAATGGAATTAATAATAACATATTTTAAAGTTAGTATGTGGTACATTCAAAGTCATCAAAAAAAGTCAACTAGCGTATTAACTAGTAGTTAATGTAACTTATAATGTTTTAATGCAATTATTATTTAAGTTGATTGATATTCGTTAATTATATGTACATAAAAACTATTTTCCTTTCGGACCTCGTTGCTGCAATTATTATTATCGTATATAACAAGTGTAATATTGCGCAATTAATTTTCTATAATTTAAATATTTCTCAAAATACCGTAGATCGCATTATGAAACGTAAGTTCAGCAATTCTTACTGATAATAGAAATACTTTAGTATGGAATTTTAGCGGGAATAAATGTATTATATAAACATAAGTGTTAATTATATTGTAATATTGCTTACACGCCAAAATAAGATGGATGTAAAGGAATTTTAGTTCTATCATTTTCCAGAAAATGAAAATGAACAGGTCGGAGGAAAATCCAGCGCCGTATCTTCTTCAGTGTCAAAAGGAAGACTTCTAGGATAGGCAAACAGGAAAGTCGAAAACGTGGCGTTCTTGGTATGTATGAACTTTCGAGAAACATGAACATAAAGCACTATGAAGTTAAAGATTTATTATGAAATGAATTAGACTGAGTATAAAGTACCCAGAAGCCTCCCTCACTTGAAGATGGTTGTAGCAAGGCTGAATACCAAGAGTGGTTCCGAAGTTGGAGAGAAAGACCCCATCCCAAGTGAAAACCCCACTTTCAGAAGGCGGGGAACGAATCGAAGCTTCAGACCAGACCACGTTATCTGTAGTGAGACTCCTCCAAAACCGGTTCGAATGGAGTTTTGACCGAGGCAGCATCGTAACAGTAAACCGCCGATTTTCTGCAGGTCTGGCGTCGCCACATGAAACCCACACATCCTCTCAACTCCGAGTTGAACGAAATTTCTCACAGGTGTGTTTTAACCGAATTAATAAAGAAAACTAGTGAAGCTTTATGACACTCGCCTTTAAGATAAATTGTATAGTAGTATTCATATCCAATGTAAAACAAAAATATTTTAAATCCTATTCGCTTATGCCATCACACAAAAAAAGCTATACTGAAATCTGAAACAGTCAGAAAAAATTGAAAAGGAGGACATAGCTGAATCATTATTTTAATTTAATGATTTGTCAAGATGTAAATTCATCATAATTCTAGTGCTGAAATTTTTTGATAATGGTGACGTAATATTATATAATTGTGTGTATCTTATATTCTATTATCTGAGCCAGACCTATAATGTATTAGCGGGAAAAATGAAGACCATTAGTAGAGAAACATTACAAAGAAAATTAAGACCTAAATAAGAGAATCGAAAAGGGAGAAAGATACCATTTTTATCTTCTGTAAGTAGGTTATATATTAGATACATGGCAGTAACTTATATGAAGAATGTAAACAACATTCATTCCAAACCAAAATTTACACTGAAATACAGATCAGTAATACATTCAGCTTTCTGGATATTCTTGTGCTAAATCGCATAGCTATTCTCTTACAACCGTCTAGAGCTAGTAAACAGACATACTTAATCAGATACCTCAATTTCCTTTCTAGCTATTCGCATAACATAAATAATAACATCGACGGCAGCCTTTTTATATAGCTATAAACATTTCTTGTGAATAATACTTATTAAAGCAAGAATTTAAGAATATATTATCAGACAATTTTCTCCCAACTGCTATTTCTCTACAGCTTATGTTTTCCTCTCTTTCCTTGTTTATTCTTTATATTTATATATATTCTAATAACCAGCTAAAAAGGACAGGAAGTTTGTTCTTATTTTTGTCAGATTTGTTTGCAGACTGGGGATCCTTGAGTGGTTGGTACATATTTTGGCAGCTCTTAGGGCAAATTGTGTGACCGACGGAACCCTGAAAGACATCATAGCAGATGGACGAGGCAATTGTTCTAAAAGGAGATGCTTACTGTAATTGATTAAGTGGCTCTCGGAGCGGGAGGAAGCTAACAGATGGTGTTTGTTTTGGCGAACATGTAATTTCAAAACAACTGTGAAAACAAGGGAATATCCGGGAGACGGGATATAAATAAGAGGGCAGTTGGACAGTTAAAAAGCTCATTATCATTTCGTGTTGGAGAGGAGACGGACGTGTCAGCAAGGAGGTCATTATCATTTTCGGTTGGAGAGGAGACGGACGTGTCAGCGGGGAGAGCGATGGTGCAGGTCCGCAGAGACGGGCGTAGGGCCAAGGTAAAGTGGCCGAAACAATGTTATTTACAGCAAGGTGATTCATTTTTATTTTCGGTTGGAGAGGAGACGGACGTGAGAGGGAGAGATCGCTGGTGCAGGTCCGCAGGGCGGACGCAGGGCCCAGAGTAATCAGCTGGACATCAGTCGTCAACAGTGGGGAGTTTCATCGTGGAGGTCTGTCTGCCAGCAGAGGTGTTTGAATTCGTCGTGAGGGTGACGTCGTCAAGAGGAGGTGGCTGTGACAGCAGAGTGTGAGCGCAGCCTGGTGCCTTTTAAGCCTGTATGAAGTGAGTGTGTGGACCAGAGAGCGTGTAAGTTTATTTTTCTGAATTAATAATTGTAAATTGCTAATAAAGGGTAAAAAGTGTCAGATTTCGTTGCTCTCGTTTCATTTGTTTCAATTAATCATTTCGTTTTTCATTTATTGTAACTGTATTTGTTTAATTGTAACATTTTGTACCATTTCCTTATCAACCCAGTAAAGACCTTGAGGGTACCGAGTCCAATTATTTAAAATGTATTCTAGGTAAATAAAATTGTTTTGATTTATAAAATTTCATCAGATTTGTATAATTGAAAATTGTGTTTTAATAAATGATAATTGTCTGTTTAAATAAGTTTTTATTTATTTATGTATGTATTACATAAAATGGCTACCACAACGTGGGGCAAATTTCATTAATCAAAAATTTATTAGTGTTTATTACAATATATATATATATATAGTTTATATTCAACGTGTAATAATTCGTTTTAAAATATAATTACTTTCAATTACTTCCAGAGTCTGTTTATTAACGTTATTACTCACAGAAAAATAAAAAGCTAATCTAGTTAAGTTGATTACCAAATTTCTATCTTGGAATATTAATCACATACAATGGAAGAATCGAGAAATGTAAGTTCGGAATAGTTTATAGCTACATGTTCATTTCTAACGCATATGAACGTTGTAGATTCTTTAAAAGTTTCTATGAATCAGAGTCATATGAGCTATCCAAACCCTAAAATTGTTCGCTTTATTTTGTACTGGAAGAAATTTGTTTTTAATGGAATAACATACTATAATATTATCAATGGACGTTTATGCGGGATGCACTCTAATAATCACTATAACGATAAAATATTTGTCAACGTTAGTTTTGTATATATATATATATATATATATATATATATATATATATATATATATGTGGGGCCAAAGATATGGCCCACACTCTAACGTCGACGCGGCAACGCAGCCTTTACCCCCTCTCCCGGTTCACCTCTGAAGGGCGCCGGACAGAGGGGGTCCCTATTCATTCGCAGCGCTCGGCCAGAGTAGACGTGCCAATAAACCTCTCACGCAAGCAACCACGTGTGTCTCCTTATTCGCAACCACGTGGTTCCCAAATTGGTGACCCCGACGTGATGGAGCAGCAGCAGCAGCAGGCTACATCGGGGGTTTATAGAATAACCCCGAAGCTACCGACGTTCTGGCCGGGGAATATCGAGTTATGGTTCGCCCAGGTGGAACACCAGTTTCAGATCGCCGGCATCACTCAAGACGCAACAAAATTCTCGCACGTGGCGGCACACCTAGACGGGCGATGGGCAGAAGAGGTTCAGGATGTCATCCTGAACCCACCGGCATCGGGCAGGTATGAGGCACTCAAGTCAGAGTTGTTAGAGCGCTTGTCCCCGACGCAGGAACGACGGACGCAGCAGTTGCTGACCGACGCCACGCTGGGAGACCGGTCACCGTCTCAGTTCCTGCGGCACCTCAGAGTTTTGGCGGGAACATCGGTTTCGGAGGAGGTGTTGCGGACGCTTTGGCTGCAACGCTTGCCGACCTCCGTTCAGATGGTCGTCAAAAGCCAACCGCGAGTGCCCCTGAACGAGATTGCCAGAGTCGCGGACGGCATTATCGAAATGTCGCCGCCTGATCATCCGCCGCCCGTCTTCACAGCCACGACAGGGGTACGCGACCAGGCCACGCCACCCACCAGCAGCCACGCCGACAACCTCGAGCGGCATCTCGAGGCACTCATCGCGGAGGTTGCCGCACTCCGCGAACGGACGGCGCCCGACCAGCCGCCACGTGGAACCGCCCGACGACGCCAGCAGCAAGGGCGAGCCGACCATACTCCGCACGACGCCGGCAGATGCTGGTACCATCGCCGATTTGGAAGTCGGGCCCAGCGGTGCGAATCCCCGTGCAGCTACGCCCAGGGAAACTAGCAGGGCGGCCAGCGATTGCAGCCGCTGGCCGCGTACCCGGACGCCGCCTCATCATCAGGGACCGAATCAGTGGCCACGCGTTCCTGATCGACACCGGCTCCGACCTGTGCTGTTTCCCCCGAGCCCTCCTCAAAAGCCATCGCACGGCGACTAATTACAGGCTACAAGCGGCGAACGCCACTAGCATAGCCACCTATGGTTATCTGCCCATGCAGATGGATCTGGGCCTACGCCGTAGGTTCACGTGGCGGTTCGTCATAGCCGACGTCGCGTCGCCCATAATAGGCGCGGATTTTATGGCGCACTACAGCCTATTGCCGGACTGCAGCAAGGGGCTCCTAATCGATGGGATCTCCGGATACGCCGTCGCAGGGACTACTCGCAGCCCACCACAGCCCAGCGTCAAAGTGCTGACGACGGACACAGCGTATCGGGAACTACTGGGCCAGTTTCCTGAGCTCGCCCGCCCAGCCGGCGCACCCCGGCAGACCCGGCACAGCACCGTGCATCACATACGGACGACACCAGGCCCCCCGGTGTACTGCAGACCCCGTCGCCTGGCACCGGAACGACTGCAGATCGCCCGCGCGGAGTTCCAGTCGATGCTGGAGGACGGCACTGCCCGGCGGTCGAAGGGTCCGTGGGCCTCGCCGCTGCACCTTGTCCCCAAGAAAAAAGACGGGGAGTGGCGCCCGTGCGGAGACTACCGCGCCCTAAACGCGCGCACCATCCCGGACAGATACCCGGTGCGGCACGTCCAGGATTTCTCCGCGAGCCTCAGAGGCAGCAAGCTTTTCTCCGTCCTGGACCTTGTTAAGGCCTACACCCAAATTCCTGTAAACCCGGCAGACATCCCTAAGACGGCTATAACAACCCCGTTCGGGATGTTCGAATTCCCGTACATGACGTTTGGTTTGCGGAACGCCGGCCAGACCTTCCAGCGATTTATGGACGAGATTTTGCAAGGCCTGGATTTTTGTTACCCCTACATTGACGACATTTTAGTTTACAGTTCGTCGGCGGCAGAACATGAAGAACATCTCCGTGCTGTCTTCCAGCGCCTGGCTCAGAACGGCATCGTGCTGAACATGGAGAAGTCCGTCTTCGGCCTAGCAGCGGTAACCTTCCTCGGTTACAATGTTACCGAAGCAGGGGTGAAAGCTGTCCCGGAGCGCATCACCGCCCTCCAACAATTCCAACAGCCGACCGATGCCCGGGGCCTGCGCCGTTTCCTGGGGATGGTAAATTTCTACAGGCGGTTCCTTCCCCACGCAGCAACCCACCAGGCCGTACTGCAAGAAGCCTTGTCTGGCCTCCGCGGCGCACAGCGGGTGCCCTGGACCCCGGAATACACTGCCGCCTTCGAGAGATGTAAGGCATCGCTCGCAGACGCCACTCTGCTGGCCCACCCCGACCCTACGGCTCAACTCGGGCTGTTTACTGACGCCTCGCAAGGAGGAGTTGGCGCCACTCTGCAACAGCGAGTCGACGGAGCCTGGCAGCCGCTAGGTTTCTTCTCCAAGCGGTTAACACCACGACAGTCGCAGTGGCCGGCGTACTACAGGGAGCTCCTTGCTGTCTACCTGGCGGTTCGGCACTTTCGGCACGCGATAGAGGCACAACACACCGTGATCTTCACAGACCACAAGCCAATTTGCTTCGCGTTCGTACAACACAGCGAGACTCTCCCGCCAGTACAGCGGAACCACCTCATGTACATCGGCCAATTCACAACTGACATCCGCCACATCAGCGGGGCAGAAAATATCGTCGCGGACGCATTCTCCCGGGTAGAGGCCATCGCATCAACCTCGACCCCGGTAAACCTCGGGTTGCTGGCCCGGCAACAGGCAGACGACCACGAGCTACGTTCCCTCCGTCGCAGCGACACGGCGCTCGACCTGCGCCTCGTCACCGTCCCAGGCCTTGCCTCGCAACTGTACTGCGATGTATCAACCGGTCGCCACCGACCGTTCGTCCCAGCACCCAGCCGACGACAGGTGTTCGACGCGCTGCACGGTCTTAGCCATCCAGGATCCCGTGCCACTACGCGCCTGGTTACGTCGCGCTTCGTGTGGCCTGGAGTGAAGCGAGACTGCAGGGTGTGGGCCCGAGCGTGCGTGGCATGCCAACGCGCCAAAACCACGCGCCACGTCGTGACCCCAGTCGGGTCTTTCGCGACGCCAACCGCTCGCTTCCGCCACGTCCACGTAGATATCGTCGGCCCTCTACCACCGGCAGGTCCTTTCAGGTACCTGCTCACCATGATCGATCGCGTCTCACGCTGGCCAGAGGCGGTCCCAATGGAGCACATTACCGCCGACAGCGTGGCCAACGCTGTTCTCCACGGCTGGATCTCCCGTTTTGGCTGCCCCGAAGTCATCACTACGGACCAAGGCCGGCAGTTCGAGTCGCGCTTGTTCGAGTCCCTGGGCGCATTCGGCGGATGGCAGAGATCCCGGACGACGCCGTACCACCCGCAGGCCAACGGCCTAGTGGAGAGATTCCACCGGCAGTTGAAGGCGTCGCTGATGTGCCACACCGACGCATCGTGGCTGGAGGCACTTCCCATAGTGATGCTTGGTATACGCACCGCCTTCAAAGAGGATCTTCAGGCATCATCGGCGGAGCTCCTATTCGGGGAAACGCTTCGGCTGCCCGGGGAATTTTTCGCCCCTGAACCGAGTCCACCTAACGGACTCAACCCAACCTCGCTCGTCGACCGGGTCCGCCAAGTCACACAGCGGATCAAGCCCCAGCCAGTCGCTCGGCACACACGCCCCTCCGGGTTCGTGTTCAAGGAATTGGCGTCGTGCTCACACGCCTTCCTTCGCGATGACACCGCGCGGCCTCCACTTCGGCCGCCATATACGGGGCCTCACCAAATCGTCAGCAGGGACGACAAGACCTGCGTACTGCGGATACGAGGGAACGAGGTCCGGGTTTCGCTAGACAGGGTGAAACCGGCTTTCACGGCGCCCGAGGCAGAGACCGCCGCACCACCGCGCCCTGCTCCCATCGCAACACCACAGCAGCCGGTACCCCGGGAACGCCCAATGCCTCCGCCTAGGATCGGTCGAGAGCCCGACGGGACCCGGGCAACTCGGGCAGGTCGCCGAACACGTGCGCCCGCCCGTTATTCTCCTTCCCCGCAGCGCTACCGCAAGTCCCCGACAACTCGACCAGCCGGGACCCTCGGAACATTGAAAAGCACTTGAAGTGTGCATGCCGCCGTGTATATAATGACATTTTATTTATTTCTGTTTGTTATTTATCCTTTGTTGTATATATGTTGCCAATCCCCGACTCCGTCTCTCGGCGGGGGGCTACTGTGGGGCCAAAGATATGGCCCACACTCTAACGTCGACGCGGCAACGCAGCCTTTACCCCCTCTCCCGGTTCACCTCTGAAGGGCGCCGGACAGAGGGGGTCCCTATTCATTCGCAGCGCTCGGCCAGAGTAGACGTGCCAATAAACCTCTCACGCAAGCAACCACGTGTGTCTCCTTATTCGCAACCACGTGGTTCCCAAATATATATATTATAATTTTTTAAAACAAAAATTTTCTATATCTATTATTCACCCGTTATAATATTAATAATATTATAAAAACATTTTAAAAGAAAATTTCAACATTCACATTCCTTTGAAAACGTTATCACAACCCTAGGTCTTTTGGAGGAAGAGGAAAATTGTGCATTATTATGATTTAACTAAACCAAAGTAGAAAGTTTAATTATTGCGTAAGAATTACTTTTTGTGGATATCTTCTATCTGGTACATATGGAAATACACTCCATATCTATATAAAATATATTGATTAACAAGCCTGCCTCTCTTGCAGACGAACCTTCCCAAATAGCACTGGAGGAGGCTACTTTTGGGGAAATCTTCTCTTTTTTCTCGGTCTGTTTTACGAGGTCTGCGACCCCAGACATACGGGAAGAGTTGCCCGCTATTCCAATAGTCGGCCAGCTGCCTCCTAGACTGATCGAGGCACGGAGAAGGGGATTCTGCGTCCCCATAGGAAAACCCCTCTCCCGCCAGCGGAAGGGCGTGGGACAAGTACCTACTTGCCCGACTGTTTTATAGGGTTTGTACTGCATCACTTTTAGGGGAATTCCGGATAGGATACTTAAACCATAGCCCGGGAGCCCTAGTTAACCCTTGGCTATCTTCCTATAACCTTCCGCATCCCCCTTTTCAAATCCCTTCCTATACTATTAAAGGGATTTTTTCCACAAGTGGACTACAGTCATGTAGCGTGTTACTCTAAAAATCTAAAAAATAAATGGGAAGAAATCGATTGACATTGTTTAGCTTCCTACTCTTATTTATATTATGAAGGTGAATGGAATTTGAAAACATAATAATTTGCGCCATCAAGTAAGTCGACGAAGAACTACTTGAAGAAGTATCTCTACTCTCCCGAAGGAATGTGTAACGCTTTAGTGTAACGTGATGGCGTGTCGGATTTTTCGGTTTGAAGCCGGGATGAAAACATGATCATGTAAAAACAGCATATGTTAGTTTGATCTGTCACTTTTACTTGCAGTGTCTACATTATTGCAAGGCATTTTATAATTGGGAAATCCACAAGTAATCTCGCAGGAAAATATAGGCATCCTCTTTTACTTATGAAATATATGTTAACAAATAATATTATTTAATAGTGTGTTTTTATATCTCACTGCTGTAAAATATTTTCTTAACTGGGTTATTAAAAAAACTGGATATTTATAAATTTAATGCTAATAGCTCGTAATTTATTCGGTGTTAATTAAAGCTGTATGATATATTTCTATTCCGCAAATTTCTCTGACAATATTTTGTTACTTGTACTGTAAGGAAATTGCGTAATATATTACTACTAAAAACTTTTTTCTTTTTTAGTGTTCTTCAAGAGTTCAATTTCTGCAGACAAAAACACCCGTGAAAGATATGCTGCATGCAGTGTTTCATGTTGCATGCTAGAGATTAATATGGTTAGGAGCAGATAGATAACTTATGCAATCAATTTTGGCATACGGCTAACAATTGAGATAAATTATAGCTCTGACGGTGGATGCTGTAATAGAGTTGTAGAGTAATTAATTTGACGGTTTGTAATCAAAGTCGAGGTAGTTAAAGCATATAGTAGAACCTTACTACAATGTATACTACGCGTTTTAACAAAAAGGTTTGATTTTAAAAAAGACATTACTGCAAATAATTTATTACAATTATATTTAATTATAATTCGGTTCCGAGGGTGGTCTGAAAAGTTGGGTTGATAGTGAAAATCACAATTTATATTTTAAAAACCAGTTTCCTTCTCAACATAATCTCTTTAAAAATTTATACAGCTCACGCAACGGTATTCATGTGCAATTACCTCTCTAGTTTTCTGCAGGAGGTGCTGCAAAGAACCCGTCTGCAGCTGAAATTGCTTCTTAATTAGACAAAAACGTTGATCATAGAATGATCCCCGCTCTGCGAGGGTTATTCTCTCGCAGGCAGTACATGCGAGGGATGTTCTCTCGCAGACAGATCTTTGTAGGAGAGATACGAAGGGTCTACCTTTTGGGAATGCCTTTTCCTCTCCGTTTTTGAACTAAGGTTCCCACAAGCCGAGGCACCTCGGCATGTTCTGAGAGGTGTATGTTCCGGGGTTACAGACCTTGGGCATACGGTAAGAGTTGTCCGCTATTCCCATTGGAATACTTGGCCAGCTGCCTCCTAAACTGGTCGAAGCACGGAGAAGGGAGTGCTGCGTCCCCACAGCAAACTCCTCTCCCGCTATCGGAAGGGCGTGGGACAAGTACCCATTGCCCGACCTACCTGATGCAGGTTTTTCTAGGGTTTTCCCTGCATTTCTTTAGGCGAATGCCCGGTAGGATCCTAAAATATAGCCCGGGGGACCCTAGTTTACCCTTGGCTACCTTCCTCTACCCTTCCACATCCCCCCTTTCAAATTCCTTCCTATGCTATTAAAGGGGAGTCGCCCAACGTGGATTACCCTCATGTAGCCTGTTGCCCTAAAAAAAACAAATTCCACACTTTTCTGAATGACATAACTTGCATTGTTATGATAGAAAAATGAATGGCTTCTGCAAGCCAAGTTCTTCACTTTGCGCCCAATTCTGTTAGAACGTTAAAGTACTATTTACCAATTATTCTATTTCAAGACAGTTGATGAAAAGAATTCCTTTCGCGTTCCAAAAAACCAACCCCATGTCACTACCTCAGAGCTCAAAAACAGATTTTATTCACTGCGTGGACTGTTTCATTTCAAGTGAAAAATGGTGAAGTCGAGTGTCGCCCATTGTCACATATAAATACAGAAAATTACTGCCCAACCTCTACATAAGTAGTGTGATCTATCTCGAGCGCTCATATTTCTCGACAGACAAAGAAGCCTGAAGTATTGCCTCAAATATGATCGCTTGATTCATGTGTTGATTGTGTCTGCCGTGCCACCGTTGTCTTCACAGGCATAATTGAACGGAAGCCAGACAGTGGCATTCTCTTCAAACAGCATACCATCTGTATGATACCGCGAAACGTTCTGTTGGGGGCTTCGCGATCGTCTGACGTCAACCCACAATGCCACCACAAGAACAATCACGGACCGACAGAGCTGTGTCATGTCCCCATCCCCGAGAAAAGAATCTGCAACGTCATTGTGCTCAATTCATCGTCGTAAGGAAGACAATGTAATTTGACTTTGACTAATTGTTCGATGTGCCATTGCTGGTCTGATGGTAAAGCATGATGTAAGAGAGTTTGCTCACCCCTTCACCAAAACTACTGTATGCGAACTCCCGTGCTGAAAGTTTTATTTTCCGACCCGAAACATACTGTACAAACTTCAACCACCCCTCATTGACGAGCAGTAGAGAAATGGTCAAAATGTACAGATCTGTACAAAATGTACAATATCTCTTGGGTTTCCGACGAATTCATAAACGACAATGTCCGCAACCTCTTCTGTAACCGAACGAATGTGCATGCGTAAATCAAGGCCTGACAGTGTCCGCATGAACTTGTCGACGATCGGATTTATTCTTGTAAGTTCGCCTGTTTATTTTCAACAATCGCTTAATGAAGGCCAACCAGCAGACTCATCCTGCTAGCGATTTGTTTCATCGTGTCGTATCGTATGAGTCTGGCCATCCGAAGGAAGCAGCCCTCAATTCAGTCAGATATTCAGTCAACCCAAAACTTGCGAGCTGGTCGGTGACAGAAACAACTTCCTGAACGCTTGCGAAATGAGCCGCATTCAACCACCATTTCACCTATATGCTTATTTTATGTTTTCAGCCAAGAAGTCATCATGTCCAGTAACCATCTTTTTGTCACACCGGTCACACTTTTGTCACACTTGAAGTGTTCAGAACTCACTTGGAAGTTCGACCTTTTTAGACTATTACTTCACCCGACATGCAGCTGTTTATTCTATTTGGCATCTCTTCTCTTAAATTGAATCATTCGTGCCCACTGACTCTCTGATACACTCTAGACTGCGTTCGTATTCTGCACAGCGGTCGAATTTGCATCGTCCCAATATAAGCCGTAAGCCATGATTTCACGTGTGATTTCATTGCTAACTGTGTCACCATGCTTATGCCAATTATTTCAGTTATTTTCGGGTACGTTCTGATTATCCGTTTTCCATTTTGATCTTGAATAATCCTGGAATAGCCTGCAACTACGATTTAGACCGTGACGTGTCCAATATTAAAACTGTGGAATAATTCTTACAATGCATGTAATTACATTTCTTGTCATTTATTTGTTTATTTTATCGTAGATATGTGATATTTCAGCTTCACGATTACCGACGGACCAGGCCAAAATTATAAATTGTGGGTTCACCTGGCACAAATAAACAAAAACACACTTTCACGATTTAAATTTACATTTACATCTAAGCACTGAAACAAAATTTGATGTTTAAGAGTTAATTCATTTCCGGCAGGTTTTTATAATTAAATTTCGGGAATTGTATCGGGATAATATTCTCTATAACGAAATTTCGATGCTAATCTCCAACTCCGTCGAAACGTGTATATTACATACATTGGCCAGAAATGAAACACGAGAATTGTAATTTGAACAGTTTGATCAATAGAAGGAATTAATGTCAAAATTCAAAATTTTATACCTCACGGTTTAATAAATTTAACATCTATAAATACTTTCGAAACATAAATTTATTTAACATTAACGAAAATAAACTAAAATATTACACTTAGATTTATGAATTAAAAGTAAAACTCGAGCTTCAATACTTTCTTTTCTAATAAAACCTGACTTGATTATAATAAAAGCGGATTGGTTTGTCGTATTTCTTCCCCTGTGATAGACTTCAATAAAGTTTAGATTGAAATGATTGACATAAATTTCTAACTGCGGAAATAAAAATTTATGGAATTACGAAAATCACTTGAAAGAAACGGTTTGCAGAAATAGGTTCTATCTTTCATATATAAACATCTCTTGTTAAAAGATTCAACTAATTAAAAAATATCTCTTTATCCATGCATATCCATGCTTATATGTACAAATACTTTCGAATATGTAATAAGTTTAGTTCAATAACTGAATATTCATGTTGGTTTTAGTCATCAATAATGCACCCAATAATTATTGTACAGAAAAGTAGTAGTTACAAGATTCTCACTAATTATTCCAACTTAACTTTCACAATAATTTAATTAAATATTTTAATACTCGAGTTTTCACATATTTTGAATTTGAAGACCACGTACGTTTATAACGGAATTTAAAAACATACTTCTATTAAATTGTGAATTACGATACTAGAGTCAGTTGTTTTGCATGAATCTATCATTGTGTTTCAGATACCTGGTTTCGACTCCTCAAGTCTATAAAATATCTGCTTACCTACTGCGTACAAAACTAAATCGATTTCTATAATTATTTTGCGAAGTTTCTTTATAGTTGAATGAATGTATTTTAATTTTTTTTTAGTTTAACAGAAAGTAACATTACTGAGACACTCTCATAGGCAGTAAATTAAATAAGGTGAGGCTCTCCTTCACTTTGACCGACATCGAAACCGGAAACGCCCATTTCTGAGAGAAATGTTACCCAGATTACGCACAATTTATGCAAAGTTAAACCCAAAGACATAATACCGAATTATGATTGAAGAACTGAATTATATATCAACTAAATGTGCAGTCATTAATTCCGTTTCTTCTAAGACTAGTTTTTCAAGGATGTGACTCTTAAAATATCTACAAAGAAGTTTTAAATTAAGTACCTACCCGACAACTAGACGACAAAGGAGAAGAAATACAGCCGATAAAACAAAGCTGTTTACATGGAACTAAAAAGATTAGTGTTATCCGTCTAAGCGAGTAATAAATTAGTACATTTCAGTCTGACATCATCAGAGTAAATCCTCTTCTACAGAAAAACTTCACTGTCAGATGAAAGTCTCTGAACTTGGCAACTGTAAACATATATCTTCCAGAATCTAGTTCAACAGACGAAATAAGTCTTTAATACTTATATGCCTTAAGTAAAAAATTAAAAACATGGTAATTACTTATGTCAAAAAGTGCAGTATATTTCATTTCGCATTACGAACGGCTAAATAACTCAGTGTAATAAAATTTCGGTTATCATATGAAAACATTTGCATGTTGCTTATACAGAAAATACTTCAAGCATAAATAAATTTAGTAAAGTTAACCCGCCATAAGCTTTCAGTTCGTAAAATTAATATGTGAGGTGACAGAAACAGGATAATTGAGTGTATTAGTATGTAGCACTCCTTTACCGTTTAGTGTATTTCTTTTTTTTAACCTAATTATTTTATATGTATTTTTGTGAAAAAATAGGGAAAATATCAAACGTGATCAAAGTCATGATGTTGCACATATTAAACATAAATATAAATGTGTCTGAATTATCAATAATTCTCATTAATTGGATAATTATTATTTTAGTGCAATTAGAATAGCATGATAATGATGGTTAAAGTTTGTTTCTTGAAAAAACAAAAATACATATAAAATAAATATTCTGAAGTTGACCGGTGCGTATAAAAATCTGGCTTAAGGGGCTGACTCACATAAAGGTGGGACATGCATGTTTTAACCTGCCACGTATGCCAAAAATTTCACATTCCTTTAAGTTCACGTTGTTTCATATCTGCATCATAAATTATGTCTGGGGTGATACTAAAAGTTATGTTGCTTATGTGCTACACTATGCACTAAGGGCTAAAAAAATATTTATTTCTTGGCAAATTATACAGAAATGGATTTATTTATTTCCAATGTATTATAAGTTAAAGTTCAAAATTACAATATGATTAACAAATGTTTTTATTCATACAATTTTCTTCATTTATGGTAAGTGCGGGCCAACGTTTTGAAATGCAAAATATTAATTGTTCCTCAAGGCATAAAAACCAGCGGTTTAGAACACCTTAAGAAAACCTCATTGGAATTCCAAATTATATTAAATGTAATGAAAAAATGAATATCTATGCCTAATTAAATAATATTTTTCGACTGGTCCTTCAGGAAGTTTGCAAGCGGCGTCATCTGCTTCGATGATCGTCCACTCTTCGTTTTATTTGTTGCTGTCACTGTTTCTCAGGAAGAGTTTATAGGACATCAACTTTTTTTTATTATTCTCTCTCAATATTCTGTTGTTTCACTATTTGTGTAAGGAAAAAGTCCTCTCCCGCTATCGGAAGGGTGTGGGACAAGTACCCAATGCCCGACCTACCTGATGCAGGTTTTCTTGGGTTTGTCCTGCATTATTTTTAGGCGAATGCCGGGAAGGATCCTTAAACCATAGCCCGGGGGCCCTAGTTAATCCATGGATACCTTCCTCTACCCTTCCCCATCCCATCTTTCAAATCCCTCCCAAATTCTAATAAAGGGGAGTTGCCACCATGTGGATTAGCCTATACATAGTCAGTCTACACATTTTTTTAAAAAAAACATATCCGAGAAACATTTTTCTCTCCATTTATACGCCGTCCCTCCATCGTTAGAATAACCGTTATCCCTCCTACCGACGTGGTCTGAACGGTAAATTTGGTTTGTTCAGCATATCGGGAAATTCCCAAACTGTGTGTTATTACTGCCCTACCGGTACCGCCATTGTTTACTAAAGAAAACTTTTATTTATCAACAAACAAAATTCAGGCAAAATGTATTTTGCACCGTATACGTCGTATACGACACACATGAAATCATATGTAAGATGCAAACTACTTTCTTGCCCATGTAAACTTTTTAAAATTCACCTACAGGGCCATGACAATTTATTTAAATTTCGTGCTAATTGCTAAAACTATCTACGTAGGTGGTAAAGGCTCAAAAATATCAACCAATGCCAGTATGCAATACGACTGAGTCGGTCTGCGAAATTTTGGTTTATTATCTACTTCCCTATCAATTAGCGACGGACAAATCGATTCATTATGTTGAGTCGTTCAGGTGATTCACTCATTGCTACGAGTCAATTCTTTTAAACGACTCTTCGACTCTTCGACTCTTCGACTCTCCGACTCCCATCCCATTGTATTCTCGAGGTTGAACATTAACAAGGTGAGTAAGTAAGGTGGAAGGGGGAACGAATACACACAGAAATTAAGAAACAAAATATGGAATAATTATTAAGTAAATTATTTTGTAGAATAATATGAATATTTTAACAAAGGCTTCTCGGGTTTCCACCCGGCTGATGTAAAAAAGGGACGTTTCGAGGGCAGTCACTGATTTGTTAACGTAATTCACCAGGAAAGTCTTCGATATTTAATATATATATATATATATATATATATATATATATATATATATACGATATTATTAAAGGGAAAAATGTAAGGATGCTTACGTTGAAAGAATAACTTTTAAAGAGATAATATTTATTTATAAAAATGAAAAAATTTACGTTGGATTGAAATTAATGAATAATAAAGATAGCCAGTACAGAAAAAAAGGGCAATATAAATACCACACAACGTTTCTGGGATCCTTGTACCTTTCGTCAGGTGCTAAGAAGAGCCTAGAGAAACTCAAACGCACTTGTCACTCAAAAGCGACGAAAACGCAACGACAATGGAAGACCCGAAGGGTTAGCATCTGACGAAAGGGAGAAGGACACCAGAAACATTGAGAGGTATTTATTTTACCCATTTTTGCCTGAATTGGCTATCTTTCTTATTCAAAAATTTTTTATTTAGTTGAATTTACATTTTAATATTTTAAATTAATGTCACAGCTTTTATGAGAATCTTAAATTTCAGGGCCGTTAATCGACCATCAAATGAAGACAGTAAAAATAAATTCAACTTTATCACAAAAAACATTTGTACCAATAACAAAAATATTAGAAATCTGAAAAGTTATAGAAATCTGGCAGTAAACGATATTTATTTAAAGATTTAAAAATGAAACTTTAATTGTTTTTACATAAAATTTATTTGGATCTGCTCTGGTTTGTGCATACGTGATTTATTTTAATTTTTCTATAGAACACTATTTCATGACAGGCCATACCACTGATTTTATCCTCATCTCACTTTCCAAAACTTTTCAACATTTTCGGCATTCTTCTGCTTCGCTAAATTCGTATTGTCATGCTCTATTTTTATTGTAGAGAATCTTTAATAGAAAAGTTGATGTTTAACATATACTTTACTGAATTCGGCCACCTTTGACTGTTTCTCACAACACACGCTGCTCTATGAATGCACTATACTTTGACTGTTTCGTCAAGATCTCCAAAATCACAGTATGCTCTCTGAATATCAGAATTCCCCGTAGGCTCCCAAACAGACTCTGTCAAATTATACGACTACATACTGCTTTATGACTATCTAAGTGTTTACTTTTCACATTCTTCTCTCTGACTATTTAAGTGACTGTTTATCTTCTGCGTGACTGACTACGCTAAAGTTAGCAACCATTATAGTCTCAGAATTCTCTCCAAACAATACTGTTGTTTGGAATGCTCTGGCCTTAAAGTTACGCCGCCAATAATTAAAGGAACACTTAATTCATGACAATTAATTCATGACACATTTGGAATATCTCTAATATATATATATATATATATATATATATATATATATATATATATAGTAATGAATAACTGGTTAATTAATAATTAAAATTGAATGATTTATAAAAATATTAATTTACATTTTTATTAAATCGATATTTCGTTTATGAAACAATTTATTTTATTTTAAAGTGAAGGATAAAGAAATAATGACAACATTCTTTAAACTTTACAATACAATTTATTTTTATTCAATAAAATTTATTACACTTTATATGAGATTATTTACATTTAACGTTT
The DNA here is from genome assembly GCA_037074705.1 of Zhengitettix transpicula. Classification (NCBI taxonomy): domain Eukaryota; kingdom Metazoa; phylum Arthropoda; class Insecta; order Orthoptera; family Tetrigidae; genus Zhengitettix; species Zhengitettix transpicula. Next base: position 203,991,620 of record CM073591.1, read on the forward strand.
TCAATGTTAAGGGATTTTATAACTATTTTCTCAGGGTCATTTATCTGGGCCTGCTAAGTAAAGAAACAACCTTTATATTTATAGAATTTACGTTACGCAATCATAGAATTTACAAACTAAAAAGTTAAACAACCAAACAAAACGAGAAAGCGAAATCTGACGAATACCTTCAATTATCTTCACAAAAACTTAATTAAATTGGTTTCTACTTACAAAACTTGGTTGGTACCAGACTTAGATCTTCTGGGCTTGCTCACAATTCACACTAAAAAGGCCACGAATCACTGACTCTACACTTGATTGTATAAAACACGGTCGTAGCTTTCGAGTTTCTCCTCTGGGTAGTGGAACGCTGCTCCCTCCAGATTATTAGTTAGATGGATTGTTGCAAAATTGTCTCCATGTGGAAACTGATGATGGTCTCGGTACTCGTAGAAAATTTAATGTGGCGCTGATTATTAGGTTACTCTTTGTAGTATTACAAAGTATGTCGCTGTCCAAACTTGATACTCAAATTATAAAACTTGTAACCTTCTCGGTTTGATCTATACGCTGGCCACGCTGTTCGTTGTCCGCTCCCAAATTTTTACTTCCACACCCGACTGCAACACCAGACCGAATGCGTTCCAGAAAGTGCTCGCGGCTCAAAGCCCGCCTATACATTGTTGTCTTTTGAAGATTGGTACCGCTAACAATCCGTCATAAATAACCAATTATTAAAATCATTAATGACTTCTAATTAGTATTACAATATATATATATATATATTTATATATATATATATATATATATATATATGTACAAAACTATTTTACACAGTTAATATTGTTATTTAGATGACTCATTTAGGAAAGTTATTGGGAAGGGGTTGACTCATTTTGTCCGTCTTGATCTGCAAATGTAAGTTCTCCAATTTACATTCGCGAAAAACTAGAAGTTCCTTCTAAATTTTGATTGGCGACTTCACACTCTTTGAGTGGAAGGAAAACATTCGATGGAAGTAATTCGTGGATTAATTTGCATCTACACTGCAAACGATGGAAATTAGATGTTAACTATGGATGTACAGTGGTCGTAAGAATAAAAAATCAAAATTAAGTTTCGGTCTTGATTATTTTAACAATAATAACAGCAGTATGATACATACAGCACAAGTTGAGTAGTTGAGTTAAAGAAAATTCGACTCCTGGAACTTAATCGAAAAAGTTATGAGCGGTACTCTCCAAGAATAAAAAATATAACAGTCGGAATAAATTTATTAAAGTGTTAGCCATTGAGCATTTAACCCAGAAATTAATACTTGTTTTCAATGACTGTGATGTCGCCAATCTATATTTACAAGGAACCGCTGGCTTCGGCCGAAAATACAATTGGAAAATTTACTTATAAAGTTAGATCATGACGGAAAAAAGGATTCGGCTTACCTCCCAAAACCTTTCCCAAATGCTTTATCTTAATAACAATATTAACTCTGTAAAATAGTATTAGAAGTATATTTATATTATTTTTCAAAATAAATAAATTAATAATTATTCCATATATAGTTTCTTAATTTTCGTGTATATTCTAAACGCCCACCCCCCCTTTCCTTTTTACTTACTCACGTAATTAATGTTGAGAATAGAGATTTGGAGAGTCAAAGACTTTTAGAAGTGAGTGAATCGATTAAACTACTCTACAAAAAGAATCGATCTGCCCAACCCTAACACACAGTATCAATTGGAACTTATTCTTCTATATCATGATTAAATCCTGTATTGTTTTAGTTTCTTCATATTGGGTTTTAGAAAAGTGAGCCTGAAAAGTTTATCTATTGAAAATTAAAATTTCTACTTAATTTTGTGAAATAGCGTCTCTATTTAAAATACTTGAAGCGCGTTCCTGAGATGACTACACTGACCAAGATTTGAAAAATATCTCTGATTCAGGCAGATATTCGTACATTTCGGTGTCTATTAATCGTATCAAATGTGATTTAAATATGTGAACGAGTTTAACTTTACAGTTTTCATTGTGCTATGTTACAGTGATTTGTTGTGATCGTTGTGGTAATTTTAACTGTTAAATTATTATTATTATGATTATATGATCGACATTTTTTTCATTTGTGTATTTTTTATGTATTCAAATATTTCCTTGATGAATTTTCTGCGTGTTGCCACATTTCTCTAAAAGCGTGCAAATGACCATGGCAGCAGGAGAGAAGCGACAAGCGTGAGCCACGAGACCCCGAGCTAGCTGGCCTACGCGACATTTGTTTGCGGATTTCCATTCTGGCGGACAGCTACATCCAGCGTAATTGATTGGTCCTGCTGATCTCTCCTGCGGTCGTCGCACACGCACGAGTTCGCTCTTTCCAGCGGCCCCACGACGAGCTATAAACCAATATTATACGAGTGCATATGCGCGACCCTATATCACTACAACCTTACTAATTGATACAATTTTTTCAAATATTTCATTTGAAATATCAGTAAACCAGTAGGAGATGATCCGGAAAAGGTTTAGCTGAGTATATTGAATTATTGGTTATTTTCAACTTTTTAAAATTAATATAGTATTTCTCAACATACGTTAAAATATAATTTATAGCTATTCGAATTAAACAGGTTATTGAATTATTGGTTTGTATAAAATTTTTAAAATGAATATAGTATTACTCATCACACGTTAAAAGATATTTTATTGTTATTCGCAATAAACAGGCAGCAATCGTAATTAATTGTTTATTTTTATCATTTATCCTAATTGTAAATTATAAAAACCGAATCTGAAGATAGTAAAATATAACAGGATTTAATCATTATGATCTCTAAATAGTAATCATATAACAGGAATAAGTTTCAATTGATATTCTAAGCATAGAACTGTAAATTAAAAACATATGATATTGCTTACAGATTAACGTCACCATCCTATAACCTAGAGCGGTAAAAGGGCTTCGACAACATGGAATTATTATGACAAAATTTGAGTATCAATGGGATATATTTCTTTATCACAACGCTATCTGGCTTGAAGTTTTAGAACAAGACATAACAAACATTTATTATTGTTACTTCCTGGGTACGCGGCGTTACCCGGGTATTTATATACATAAGCTCGAGAAAGTATTTAATTCTACATTAATCTAGTAGTCAAGAAAATGGAATGCTTATTAAGAGTAAAAAATACTCTCTTTATTTTAAAATGTCTTTAAAATTCCCCTTCCGTCCTTAACTTTAATAGGTGAAAGGGATGTTTTACCGAGCCAGTATTTGTTTCATATCGTAAGTATTATCTGTTCAAAAATTGAAAGAATTCGCCGCACGTGATTAACTTTGTTTAACCCTTATACTTTCACTGATAAACTTAGCAGGTATGTAGAATGTCATAATTAAACTCAGTGGCTTCCATAACCACTAAATTATTTTTACTGAATGCCCCTCCACTTCCACCCTTAAGGATTGTCCCCTCCCATGCAGAAAAAGGTTACAAACAACACTGGGAGAACACAGTCAATCTCACTGACACCGAACAGTCAAATTTATTCGACACAAATAACGGACTTTTATGCACGTTTTAAAATTTCCTCCAAATTACAAACCCGTCAACTGCTGAGGTAGTCGTGTTTACCACCGATCGTAATTGTTTTCGGTTTGTGTGTACAATATTCGATGCAAATTTCTCCACGTGTTTAAGATTTTTTCACTTTCCACAAATACTCATAGGGGTTGAAGCACAAATTAACCGGGAAGTTGAGTGTTATAATTTGACTCGTCGACAGCGATAACCCCGAATTCAACCAATCTCGGTTGTTTTTGCGGTATTTTTATGTAACGACCCTCAACCCCACCCCTAAGGGTGCTCCCCTCCTATGTGCAGCATCGGTATAAATACTATGAATCTCATTGACCACGAAAAATATTTATTGGACACTAATATCGGCCGTTTTAGCATGTTTGAAATTTTCCACCCCCGCCCCAGTTTGTTTACGCTTCAACACGGGCATGTGAACAGAATTTTGTCAAATTTTCTCCGATGTGCCCAGCACCCGTACTGAACGGACGTGTCTTCGCAGCTACCGTTTGTTTACGGAACATAGTGTTCGAGCATTCGGCGGACCTCTGAATCAAGTGCGCCGGGCCACCGCGGCCACAAAAATCCACAGACTAGATTAATTTATCATTTATCAATTATCAATTATCCAGCAGTATTAAAGTGCAACGAGTGTAAAATCAGTGTTCAAGTGCTTTCGCGTACTATTGCGAATTCAGTGTTTTAACATCGGTGTCCAGTACGCGTAAGATAACAGCTTAGCGCCAGATGGAGGATTCCCTCCCGGCGGCGCTCTCTCAACAAGTAACCCCTCATTCAACAATCAAGATAACCAAGAAAAGCCAACTCGCCAAGAAACCTTCGGACGACAATACTAAAATGCAGAGCCTACCGCCAACAAAACGGAGCCTCCCGCAGCAGCTAAGTCAAAACGAACTATATTCCTCTGTTTCGCCCCTCCAACACAATCCAACTTATGCACCATTGCTAAATATACCTCATACCATGTCTCAATTCACACCAACCGCTAGTAATATCACTTCAGCTTACTTCCAACCCGCACAAAATTGCCAAAATAGTGACACTGTTAGCATCGAAAATATGAGCACAGATCCAGAAACTGAATCTGAAATCGAAGCTGACAATGACAAACATCCCTGGCAATATATGAATAAAAAGCGAAAAACTACAAGTATATCAAAGTTAAGTGACGACATGACTGTACTTAATACAACCAACAGATTTAAGATACTTGCAGAAATTGAAACCACCGCCCAAACTACAAATAATCCCACCAAAAATAACTTATTACATTCAGAACAGAGACCTCCGCCTGTATTTATCTATGGTGTAACTGATTTCAAAGCAATGACCGAAGAATTAAACGTAGCAATCGGGAATGAAAGATTCTACTCTAGATCATTAGCCAACAACACAGTAAAAATAAACATAAAAACCATAGAAGCCTACAGGAAACTGATAAACCACTTGCGTAAAGAAAATATTGTCCACCACACTTATCAGATCAAGCAAGAAAGAGCCTACCGGATTGTTATTCGTGATCTTCATCACTCAATACCTCCTGAAGACATTAAGGCCGAACTAAGTAGACTTGGACACCCCGTTAGAAACCTGATTAACATTCGACATAGAATAACCAAGGAACCCCTGCCAATGTTTTTTATAGACCTCGAACCTCAAGCTAACAACAGAGAAATATATAAATTAGAATTCATTCTAAACACCAAAATTCGAATTGAAGCACCCCGAATTAAGAACAACATTATTCAGTGTATTCGTTGCCAGGCATATGGCCACTCGAAGACCTACTGCACAAAGCCCTATCAATGCGTCAAATGTGGAGGACCCCACGACAGCAAAACATGCAAAAAGTCAAAAAATACTCCCGCTACATGCGCCTTGTGTAGTGGTAATCATCCCGCGAACTATAAAGGCTGCACAATATACAGAGACTTAAAAAATAGGAATACACCAATAGCATCAAATAAAAAATCATATATCCATAATACCAACCCAGTGACAGACAAACCAATCACCCAACAACCCTGCTATAATCCCCCCCAAACCACTCCTAGCTATTCTCAAGTTGTAGCTGGTCGAACTAACAATGACATCACAATCAACCAAGTAGCACAACGAGGCATCGAACAAAATCATACGCAAGAACTAACCTTACACAATTTCCTAGAAGAATTTAAAGGTATGTTTTCCCAACTTATGCAACAAAATAGCATGATAATTAACATGCTATCCACGGTCCTCAATAAACTCATACATTAATGGCTAAAACCATACGTATCAGCTTATGGAACGCAAATGGAATCCTTACCAAAATATATGAAACTGAATTGTTCCTAAAATTAAATAACATTGATATATTACTGGTATCAGAAACGCACTTTACGGACAGATCATACCTTAGAATACCACACTATACGTGTTATCATACCGAACACCCAGATGGAACAGCCCATGGAGGCACGGCTATATTAATTAAAAGTTCAATTGTCCACCAAGAATTGCATCACTATGCTGAACCGTTTCTTCAAGCAACTGTAATCCAAATTGAGAAACTACCAAATCCAATAACAATATCTTCTGTGTACTGCCCACCTCGGCACAGACTTAGCAAGGACATCCTTCGACCATTCTTCCAATCACTCGGTAATACTTTCATATGTGGTGGAGACTTCAATTGCAAGCATACCTACTGGGGATCTCGACTCATCTCGACAAGGGGTAGTGCATTATACAACTTGATACGTGAACAAGACTACGGATACCTCTCTACTGGCGAGCCCACATATTGGCCCACAGATTTGGCGAAAATACCAGACTTACTAGACTTTTTTGTGACTAAAGGAATGTCCTCCAATTATTTTGACATCGTCAACAACTATGATCTGTCATCCGATCATACAGCAGTTACAGCTACAATTAGTACAACAATAATCAAAAAGTCACCTAGACCGTCGCTATATAACCAAAAAACAGACTGGGATACATTTAGGACAGTGGTTGAAGAAAATCTACAGTATAATATTAGCCTACGTAGCTTTCATGAGTTGGAAGAAGCTGTCGCTCACTTCACTGATACTGTTCAAAACGCAGCATGGAATGCTACACCTGAGATCACCAAACAAGTACGGGATGATATAAATATCCCCAACGAAATTCTGACTCTAGTACGACAAAAACGCAGAGCAAGAGCAAAATGGCATCGATCCCGAAACCCATTAGACAAAACAATATTTAATAGATTAGCAAAAATTATTAAGAATAAATTAAAAACGCTAAAACAAGAAACTTTTAACCACTATTTAACAACACTCTCACGCACGGACCACAGTATCTGGAAGATAGCAAAAACAAACAAGAGACCACAAACAACAAATCCTCCGTTAAGAAAAACAAATAATGAGTGGGCCAGAACTGACCAAGAAAAGGCAGAGCTGTTTGCTCAACATTTCGCCAAAGTTTTCACACCACACTCCGTCGAACCAAACGAGGAAGTAAAGCGCCTGCTAGATGCACCTCTGCAGCTGTCACTACCTATTAAAAACTTTTCCACTGTAGAGATAGACACTGAAATTCAACATCTTAATCAAAAGAAAGCGCCAGGTTACGATCTAATAACAGGAAAGGTCCTCGCCGAGTTACCGAAAACAGCAATAATATTCCTAAGAAATCTATTCAACTCCATCTTACGTTTTAAATACTGGCCTGCACCACTTAAATTTGCGCAGGTAATACTAATACTAAAACCTGGTAAACCCGCCGAAGAAGTCTCATCATATCGCCCAATCAGTTTATTGTCACAAATTTCTAAATTATTGGAGAAACTTTTACTAAAAAGATTAAAGGAAACTGATTCACTAGAGAACTGGATCCCGAATCACCAATTTGGATTCAGAAAGTTCCATTCCACAATTCAACAATGCCATCGAGTAGTAAACATAATCTCAACGACGTTTGAAAACAAAGCGTATTGCCCAGCAGTCTTTATAGATATACAGCAGGCTTTTGACAAGGTGTGGCACGATGGGCTCCTACTCAAGATAAAGTCTTCTCTGACAAGCGAAGTTTATCTTCTTATGAAGTCATACTTGTCCGACAGATTCTTCCAAATTAAATATGGTCAATGCTATTCTATAATCCACCCGATTGCTTCCGGTGTACCCCAGGGAAGTGTGCTGGGACCTATACTCTATCAATTATATACAGCCGACATCCCCACAACAGCTGACACATATATAGGCACTTTTGCTGACGACACCGTCCTCCTATCTCAACATACCGACCCACACATGGCCTCCTCAAACCTTCAAACCCATCTATCCCTTCTCCAAGTATGGCTCAATAAATGGCGGATCAAAGTTAATGAAACAAAAAGTACTCAAGTTAACTTTACATTAAATCGATCAGAATGTCCATCAGTGTCCCTAAACAATATAGAAATTCCAAAATCAAACGAAGTTCGCTATCTGGGTCTACATTTGGACAAAAAACTAACGTGGAAAAAACATATATTAAAAAAAAGGAAGGAATCCGACCTGCGACTGAGAAAAATGTACTGGGCACTGGGGAGAAAATCGTGTTTATCGCTTGAAAACAAAATCTTACTTTACAAAGCTATAATAAAACCAATTTGGACATATGGCATTGAGCTATGGGGCTGCTCTTGCAAATCCAACGTCAACATCATCCAACGATTTCAATCGAAAACACTCAGAATGCTTGTAAATGCACCTTGGTACGTCAGCAATCGAACATTACATACGGACCTCGGAATGCCAACCGTTCAAGAAGAATGCACCAACCGGAGTGCCAGCCACTTCCTGCGTCTCCAACTTCACTCAAACGAACTAGCGTCCACCCTGCAACATGACCCTCCCTACAGAAGACTTCAGAACAAGAAATGGCCGAATGACCTGAAAGCAGTATAAGTTCACAATCCGGATAACGTCATTGGATGGGTATCCGCTCACGTTATTGTATTATTGTGTCATCACATTAACTCATGGAACATGTACTATATAGTTCCGATTGTTAATTTTCTAATAAATTAAAAAAAAAAAAAAAAAAAAAAATTTTCTCCACGGGTGTACATTTGTATGTGGAACATTCACAGGAAAACAGTCAATTGTATTTATTAGATGATTATATTTCCATAATGTTCTTTTATAATTCTACAAATCTTTAATTATATGAGATAGAAATATAAATTTACTTTTTGAAACGTAAATATATATTCAAAGGCAAAATATAATAAGAATATATATTAAAAATTAAATATTATGAAGTAATAACGTGATAAGTTTGTATAGGCTTTATTGTAATGATTGTTTTTACTTATTTTTGTTTAGGGAAATACACGGGATGGTTTCAGTGAAAGAATTCACATTTCATACTAACGTGACAAGGTTGAAGAAATTCCACCAAACAAATTGGAGACAATAAGAATGTCGTATTTCCGATGTGCGAGAATGCAATATCAAAACGATAAAAGAGCTCGCACGAAGAATTTTGGGTTACATTTGAAATACAGTGACGCATCGTATTGATATTGTACCGAGAGGAGTAGAGAAGCAGGGAAAAAAGTTTGTTCCAGAGTTTTTCGGAGAAACGGTCTCTTTTTCGAGGGTTGAAATGGAGGGGCAACGACGCTGAGGACGTCGACACGCTATTTCCTGAGGCAGCTCGTGAACGGAAGGATGTTCGGCGACAGAATTCCGAAGTAATGTAAGCATTTATACTTATTTTATACTTGAATTCAATTTACTTGTTTTTAGTTGTTTAAGTACCACGAAATACACCTAAATAGAGTTTTATATTTTATTTTACATTTAAAACTCTGGCTACCCCAACCTTTCAGAAAGGAAAACTGTTTGAAAAATAAAAACATGTTAATAATTTGAAAGTGGAAATAATAATAACCGGAATATCAAATATTTTTTAATAATGAAACTTTAATAAGTATTACCACAAAATGTCACTAATATAGGACTTTCCAACACTCGAGAACTGGAAATTCACCAAAATGATTGTTTTTCTCACCTATTATAATGTTTTTGTGACATTTCATTATTGTTGATGAAACGTGTATTTTTTATTACAATCCCGCTTCAAAGTAGCGATAACTGTTCAATCGCCTTTTTTCATAGATTCTGTGGAAAAAGGCAAACTAACCAGTTCGTTGCGTCTGTCCTTCGTACAATTTCCTTGTCCATTCAGGCTGCGCGATAATTCAAATCCGTTATCCGGGTTGAAGTTATTGGGTTACTTAAATATTTCAATGCATTCACGGATTTTCCGGGTTCAATAATACTTTTCCTTAGAGAGCACAGCTGCTTCATGTAAGTAAATTATCTGGTTCGTAACCATGGCGTGTTCCGCGTCAGCAGGCAAGTTGAATTGGCTGAATCGCAGATATATTTCATCTTCGTTCAATCTGGTGCGGACGGACCAGCCAGTCTCACCAATATAAACCTTCCCACATTCGAGCGGGATTTTGTATACTCCGTTAGTGAGGAACTTGTCGGTCCTTCACGAGCGAACGTATTCCTTAATATGGTTTGTAGTCTTGTACGTGGGGAATATGAATAATGAAAAAATTCTAGCATTTTAATAAAAGTCGCCATGGTTCATCCCGAACATCTTCATGTGTTTTAAATAACAATTAAATGATTAAAAAATCTTAATAATTAATTAAATACGTGAAATGTAGATATTGGCCGAATCTTGTAAGCAAATTGCACCTTAGAAATTTATGTTCATCTACAATAATTTAATTAATTACTAATAAATTATCATTTAATTTAAATTTACAACACATTAACAGGTCCCAAAAGTTACGGATGAAACGTGTCTCTTTTATTATAATGTTATAAATTTTTCATGATACATTTATGGCTCATAGGATAATGTTTTTTCATTCATTTAAAGAAGTTAGATAAATAATATAGTTGTAATATATTTCATTTTAAGCTCACAATGAATGTTGTGATAATGTTAAATGATATGTTAATAATTTAAATCTGTTGAATTTTAAAGTAATACCTATATCACAGACTGTTATCTGTATTAATAGTACCATGGTTTCCAAACTAACAGAAAAGTATAATTTAAAGTACAAATTAAATATCTATGGTGTGCAGTTCTGTGACCCTTGAAAAATTAACAAGGCCAATAAATTATGTTAAATCTTCTAAATATCTATGTTAATATATATATATATTAAAATATATTTTTTATTTTAATTTATAAGTTGTTTAGGCCTAGGTGGATTGGTATTAAACCATATCTAATTTGAGCTTAGAGTAAGAAGTTGTTGCAATGTAGGGTAGTTCAGTATCATCAATTTCCCCTAATACCCAGCTTACCAAGCTTCCAGTTCGATCCAATGAGGATAGTTGACCGACCACCCCCATGGTTGTTCACGCTGACCGAAAGCCATCGTCCTGGGAAAACTCGGTTTATTTGTGGTGCTGATTTATATCGAAGTCTGACCCGTTTTTGTAATGTATCGCGGGCCAAAAAATTTACATGAAACCTACTGCCTTAATTGTACGTAAGCGTCAAATATATCAAAAGCTGTAGATAAAGAATGATATAACAGGGTCCATTAAATTTAGTCACGCAACGACATTAATCTAAAATTAATATTATTCAGGGTAGATATATTTTAAAGCTCATGTTACGCCGTTATTTTATTTATTGAAAGAATTTATTCTGTAACATTTCAGAAAATAAGTTACTATTGCATGGAGCATTCCTGCGAATTCTCTGCTATTATTCATAAGTTATTACTAGGAAGAGTCGCAGTGGCGACGTTTCCACATTACGGGTCACATAAACACTCACGCAACAACGATCTATCGAGGTCAAGCTCTAGGCACTTACTGAAGCTGATTGGATGCGAAAGGGGAGGGGGTTTGCACCTGTGAAGAAGTCTTGGTATTTTAAAAGGAAGTATTTATTAGTTAAGTAGGTCTTAAATTGTTCAGAAATAATGTGAGACAATGGTTTCCTTAATTTATTAAAGAAATTGCCGAATGTCAAGAAAGGCAGTGGAGTAGTATCTTTGCCCTCCTACATCAATATTGATTATTTTTGGGTATGTGATGCAACTTTACTATTGTTCCATTGTTTGTTTCTAGCACAAAATTCCCATGCCGGGTTTCGAACCTGGGACTTGTATGATGCGATACAATCTCGCTGCCCACTACGCCACAGCAGCCGGTATCTCTCAGTTTCTTATTCCAAATTATTTCTGGCAAGTTGAATTAAAAGAAAAAGACTCTTTTTACATAAGATGTGGTAGATTCAAATAAGTTATCAAAAACAGTGATCTTTCATATCAAGGAACAAAATGAAAATATTTCACACCATTATTATATGTTTGAGAATTGATTTCTTCATGGATTCTGCGTTGACCGTAGTGCTCTGACAGGAGAAATACAAAACCAAAAGAGGCTCATCAGTTCACAGCAATAAAATGGTCCGGCACTGCTCACAGAGAGTTGGAACCGGGAGGCAGTTGCAGCGTCCCTCATTTCGAACGACCAGCACAGCTCACAACACTATCAGGTGACAGGCACGATACAGCAAAATTTGAAATAGCACGTAAATTTAATATCTTATATTAAAATAGTTATATGTACTTTTTTTTTGGAAGAAATTGTACGTTTTTTGTTTAATATATTGTTATTTACTTTCTACCAAGCTAACTGAAGGAAGATCTATTTCGCCTGCAAGGTACTGGATCCCGCGATACTCGGCAGTTTTCAAACGATCGCATTGTTACTAGCCGACGTTGTGTGGAGTGTTTTTCATTAAACCTATGCGGAAGAAGGAAAGGGACCCAGGTCCTTTTAACAATGATCTACTACTTGGTTGTTATATCTTCTAAACCCATCTCAACTACTTGGGATATTCTCCGACGCTTCATAAAATGTGGTCGGCGACAACTTAATTTGAATAATTAATTTAATTCTTCTCATTTCTTTCATTCTCCTTGGCGCTACAGCCCATTTAGGGCTTTGGCTTACCGGGACGACTGCCAGATTGTCATCTTACATGACAGGTGGTCATTCTTAACTCCGCTTTTCTAGCCAAATCCCAGGATTCTGATGCCAGGCAGTGACGCTGGCCGCTGCAATTTAATTTAAATACAAAATAATAATAAATATATTATCACAACATTAATTAACAGGTAATTCAATGCTACTAATTGGTCAGCGTTAAATTTAATTTAAGGAACTATTTGTCATCAGTTTTGTGGTTTCCATACTTATGTGAGAATTATTTAATATATGTATTGTACTCGACGATGCTATTCAGATAGTGTATTTGGGTGCTAATTTTCATGTTAATTTCTGGAATCTGGCGTGCAGATCGTGTCTCTTGTTTATAATAATTGGAGGATAGAATTTTCCATATTGGCCTTAACACCAGAAACAAAGTACGCAGTTAATGGAACAAGAATTTAATTCGTAACGCCGGGAATGTGGATTGTTCGGAAGGACAGTTTTTTGTCTCGAGAATGCAGTGATCAGAGTTGTTGAAATCCAGATGGGGCAGTTTGAATGGAGACAGCAACATGTAAGCTACTTATGGTAAAGCGAACTGGACGGTCGTAGAGAGAATCGAGTTTGGCAAGGTCAGTCTGGATGCAGACAAAATATTCTGTTATGGTCATCCAGATGGTTGAAGATTTCAGAGTTTCAGATCAAATAATCTCTGAAGGCGACGAATTGCAACGTGTCTGCAGAGGAAGTCGTGTGCCTAAATTGACTGGACTATTGAGGAAGTGGACATCAAATATGATTTGAATGAGGATTTTTTGTAAGAGATAAGAGAAGAAGAAACGCCGCTCGCCATTTCCCGATGACACCGTCTGAACTTTACGTAAGCACATCCCGCGGTTCAGATAATTACGGTTCTTAGAAAATTACAATTTCCAGTTTTGATCTACATTGTTTCGTATTCAACTCTGAGATATTTATTATTTTACATTGTGCACTTTGTACCAACGGATGAATTGTGTAAAATTTTGTCATCATTAATTTATCAATCAAATAAATTTGGGTTATTAAATACAAGTAAATAATATGAAACAAAATTAATAATAAATTGATGTAATTATGAGAAACAGGTCCTATATATAGCTGAAACATGAAATAACCAAATTTGTTTCTCAATCCTGTAACGCTTCTAATAACTATCTACCATATAAGCTCTATCTTCGATTTTTACTTATTATTCTCTCACTCTTCGCCGTTAGTTTAATATATGGTCTGTAATAATCTAACTGGGACAGTAGCTTACACCGAACCAAAATCCACGTTCACAACTCGAATTAATTTTTACTATATCCATTTGACCATTTTAAATAATCTGATTACACTCTTCAATTTTCTTTCAATAATTTCCTCTCACTAACTACCTTTAAAGTTAACAGTTGCAACATTTTTTTCTGTCCGTAATTCATTTCTGACAGAATTCGTAGTTATAACTAACTTCTCCTTCCGATGTAAATAAATAATAGTCACTCACAGCGCGTGTCCAGTTCTTATATCAGGTCATTTTATTTCCGATATAGTATGTTTTCCTACATAGAACAATAACATCTATTACTTTTTCACCATCTGTTTCGATTTTACGAATTAAACATCTGACAGCAACGATAGAATATCTTCTGTATGCCGTGATTATCGTGAAAATTATTTCCAAGCAAAGTTTTATTAGCGAATTTCTCATTTTTAACCCATTAAATTTGCGTTTTTGTGTCAGATGAATTATCTGCTGGAGTATCTACGTCTGGAAATGTGGAGGGAAACTCTTCTTTGAAAAACAAAGAGTGACCTTTCCAAAATTGGCTGCACTCTAGTAGACGAGTAGCAGCTTTGTTGGAAGCGTTTCACTGTGAAGATTGAAATGGACGTCCACTACGACGGTATGGGCTATTTCGATAACGATATCGGCAGTGAAGGAGATAAACAACGTCTTAAGGAATTGATGGAAAGGATCAAACTTTCTGGTGAAGTTTTGACTGGATCCACATTGAATAGTATCAGAATTAATTTTGTTGTTCGAAATAATATTATCTCGTTTTATTTTTGTATTACTTACATTAATCTAATCCTTTTCCAATTCATTGTTTCCGAACATCGAAATGTGTTTATAAATTCAGAACGTGGAAAAACTATTTTAGTTTATAATGATTCTTAATTGAAAAATAGTAGCATAAATGAAATATAGAATTTGTACTTATTATATCTATTTAACAAACCTATTAAAAATATAAACACAAGAATTTGATTCAAACTGATGAAGATTTATATTAGAGGACAAATCAGTATTGAAATATAGGGCGCTAGTTTTAAGTTTGGATATACAAGAATATTAAGAATACAAGTGTTAGAATTGCAGATTTATATACAAAATTGAAAATTTAAATTATTAATCCTAAGGCGAAAATAAATTTTAATAATATATTTATGGGAATAAATAAAATATTTATGGGAAAAATATTATATGGGAATAATATTTACCGTTATGCTCATAATGGTGGCATTTGTACTAGGTTGGAGATTTTAGGAGCAAATCATAAACGGAACTTAATACTTAATAGATAAATCACTTCTAACTGTATTTTTCAATCAATAATTTATTAAAATTCTCACCAGTTGCATGCCTCCAACGTGATTTATAATTGAAAATGTCAGTTTTAATCCAAGGCGCCAACATTTAGTAAATAGGTAGAGGGATGAATTTGATTTGATTTATTTTATTCCTTTCGTCCTAGTATTAGGAATTAGAATACGTCAATACATAAAATTACAATATAAAAATTGGATGCTAAAATTATAAATAATTAGAAGTTAACGTAAAAATACTAACATTTCGGAACACAAATTTCCTTTTCCAACATAAGTAAATTAACTATATATTAATAATAACGAAAATAATAATTTTTTAACTATACTAAGAGTATAATATAATATTTACAGTTCTGTTAAAAAATCGACCCCTAGTAAATAATTAATGTTTAGAGAATTAACTATCATCAAATTTAGAATTACACATCACACAAGAATAAAATAATAGACAGAACTTGGCACACGCACACAAGGGAGGAAACGACGAACAAGCCACTTGACGAAACAGTGACAAGGAATCTGCAAACTCCAGGCCGTACACGAAACAAACAAACAAAAGAGCAGAAAAGACTACGAAAGTTATGAAAAAAGTAGGCGTTATTAGCAACACATCGGAAACTATTACAGTTTTAAAAAAATTAATAATTATAATTATTTGAAATTATCAAGAAACTCCTATAGAGAGTAAAACTCGCCTTTCAGTAGAATATTTCTACCTTGAAACCCAAAACTCTTAAAGTTATTATTGTTATTAACATCTGGAGGGAGGCTATTGTGAAACTATCCCTGAATGGTGAATACTTTTCTGGTGGAGAACAAAGATCTTAGACCTGAGCTATTTCTAGTATGATAATCGTAAGACTCGCCAGTGTTTGAAAAAGATTCATGTTCCGCTAACAAACTTTAAAATTTCGATAATAAACACACTGGGAAGAGTTAATATTGGCAGACTTTTGAAAAACGGTTTACAACTGGATTTATTATCCTATTTGAAATTATTGTAATGGCACGCTTTTGCAACTTGAATATTTAAATTCTCCTGGAGGAATTGCCCCAATTTTCAATGGCATAACACATGAGGGAATGAAAATAAAAAGTTAATCATTTTCCTTGTGTTGATGTGAACATGTTGCATTAAGGTTCTAAGACAATAACAACCCCAGCAAGGAGATCTACATGGTGAGTTCACTTTAAATTATTATCAATTTGAAGACCCAGCCGAGAACTTCTCTAGTGGGTTGTTACTGTCATCCTCTGAGAACTGGACGAACTTGGTTTTATCTACATTTAGTGATAATTTATTGACAAATTATTGACTTGAAACCTCACAATTAGTTTGTCAAGAGTGATTTTTACATTTCTAACAAGATTATCAACATTTATATGTGCATTTGTTAGCCGTAATGAAGAACGGGGCATTATTTAACTCAATTAAAATATCCGAATATTGAAAGACTCAAATTTCTAATAATTTTATATTCAAAATTAAATTACTGTTATTTTATAACTACAACAATTATTTGTTGACAATAAATACAACATGGTGTGTGATTGTGAATTTAACTCGTATTTTTTATGTTTCTCGTGATATGTTGGAGAAATCATGTATACAGAAATGTAACACGTCCAACTTTTGTGAACTCCTACGTGAATCCAGAACACCGGTCTTTCTTTCTACTCCCGATCAACAAGACGTTCTCTCTGCCCCAATTTTCAATGCCATAACACACGAGGGAATGAAAATACGTAAAGTACACCATTTTCGGTATGTTGATGTCAACATGTTGCATTAAGCTTCTGAGACAATAACAACCCCAGCAAGGAGATCTACATGGTGAGTCCACATTAAATTACTCAATCTGAAGACCCAGAAAAGGCGCCTCAGCCGAGAACTTCTCTAGAAGGTTGTTACTACCATCCGCTCAGAACTGGACGAACTTCGTTTAACTAGATTTAGTGACAGTTTATTGACTTTAAACCTCACAGTTTGTTTCTCTAGAGTAATGTTTACGTTTCTAGCAAGATTATCGACATTTTTGTCTGCAATCACTACATTTGTATCTTCCGCGTAGACAATTTTTTAAAGAGGATCTAGGAATCATTGGAAAATCATTAATATAAAGAATGAAAAGTAAAGGCCAAGAATCGAGCCTTTAGGAACACCGCAAGTAATTAATTTCCAATCAGATAAAGGAATATGCACATGTTTAGTTTCGACCGCCACCTTTTGTTTACGATTTTTAGATACGATTTTAGTAGAAGTAAGGTCATACGCCATAATATTCTAACTTTCTTAGTAAAATTTCATGATCATCCGTGTAAAATACCTTAGACAGACCAGGAAATATTCCAGCTACCTTCAATCCCTCATCCAATGAATTTGGAATATTTTAAATAAAGTCGAACATTGCACTATTTGTGGATTTTCCTTTAAGGAAGCTAGCTAGCAATGGGTATGCTAGTTCATTTCTCTTTTGTTCTAAATTAAGGATCTCAGACGAAGACGTTGGGATTACGATAAAAGTTGTCGGCTGTTTCCATTGCAACTGTCGATACCAGCTGCCTCGAATCCTGGTAGAGGCACAGAGACAGGAAGGCTGTGAGTCCACAGGAAACGTCACTCCAGTAATCAGACGGGTGGGGAATCCCGATCTACTTGATGCAAGTTTCTATATGGGTTTCTCTGTATCACATTTAGGAGAATAAATTGAATTGTAGACTCATTAAACTATAACCAGAGGTTCCTAGTAGACCCTTGGATACTTTGCTCTATCATCCACATTCTTCCTTTGTATTCCTTCGTATGGATTCCCCTCAAAGAACATGTCTCTTAAAAATTATCACATTGAAAAATATAATAATGAGAAATTAGTTGTAGATTGAACTTATTTATTTCAGATTTGTAACAATTAGATCTAGCGTGATTTTAGAAACACTAAGTAAATTGATTTTTCTAAAATTCAGTTATTTCATCTCAGTCGATTTATTGATAATAATAGAGTTTCTGCTAAATGGAATTTTTACTTCTAGCGAATAATTTCACGGATAGAAATGTTTGGAAGCTCTAATTAATTAAATTGTTGTTCTGGAAATATTGTTACGAAATATTTCAAATTTTATTAAAGCCCTAAATATCTGGTAATTGAATGAAGGTTTTGTATTATAAAAAATCCCTACATAATACAACAAAATAAAATTTAGAATTATTTCCACAATTTTGTCATGGCAATTGATTGTAATATTCCCATTTATGAAGCTTCTCTAAGAACAATTACTATTGAATTAAGCCAAAAAAATTATTAACAAGCACTCTCAGAAACCACTGACATTCAAATCAAATGTAAAAATTTTATATTTATATGAATAGGTGACAATAATGAATTAAATTGCTGTGAATGTAAAACATTTAGTAGTTACATTATAAAAGTATAGAGTCAAAAATGAAGCCTTGGGACAATAAAACTGGCCATTAACTCTCTATGGACATTAAATTGGTAAATTACAAGCTCACAGGTCGAAATAATTTGTTCAAAATACACGATGATAAGGGATAATTGTTAATCGCAATTGAATGAATCCCACAATAGCGGCAAACATGGTAACAATTTTAATAAATATTTTATTTTTACTTTTATAATATCAGTACGAGCGTTATATTATTATTCATAATAATATTAGTAAATATCACTTTAACTCTTTACTCTCTATTTTTTTATAAACATGGTGACCTGTAATTTGTAACTCTCTGTTAAACGTATTTTCTGATTTCAGGAATATATGTGAACCGTTTGTTCAAATTAAAACAGAAACGAATCATTGTTAGGATTTACTGTTCAAGGTATCTGCGATAGAAAGACGATCTCCGAGTCGAGCGTAGTCTTAAGCTGACTGCGATAGAAAAATGGAGGCATTTGATAAGAAATCGTTCTGATCCTGAAGTATAACAAACCACTACACTGAGTTACACTTAAATAATGCCAGGATTTATTATATTTGTACAGTGGCGATGTCGTACGTAGCCAACTCCCACAAGCATTATCAATATCTGGTTCAGTTTTAAAATTTAATGAAAACGGTAGAAATGTCTTAGGAAAAATTATTTGGATTGCCTACTTGTTGACGTCTATCAATTATCAAATCTTTCTTCCATTTTCCACCATATATCGTACTTAAATTAGTCCCTTTTTTCCTTAACCAACTTTTACATCTCATCTGAACTATCCACCTACCCAAAGACAACAAATTTCCATAAAAAATTAACAACTACTTATGAAAACTTAAGAGATATTTCTAAAATTATTTCACATATCGCGGGTGTTAGTGTTTTTTTTTTATCTGGTACGCTATTCACATAGAAATGAGTAAGTTGTTTTCGCCATAAGGATACACGTACAATAAGTAGTAACATATAATTCGACTACCAATACGCTCGCATTTGATGGTCCGTTTATCCAACCAGTTCGTTAGCATTTATCGTCTTTACTTTTATTTTGACCTTCAAATAACTGAAGCCAAGAATATGAAGTGCTCACGATTTTTCCGTAAAGTGAAATGAAATATATGATAAATAACCCCAATTATTTTATCACGATAGTATACATTACAATGCCAATTGACTTATTTTTTGTGCAGTTTTTTCCGAAAAATTACACTTAACTTCAGTAAACCTTACTATCTAAAATGTTCTCACTAGCCTAAACTTTATTTTATACTAATTTCTCAACAATAATATCTATAGATAAATCGATTCATTCTCCATTAGTTTGTTGACGAAAGAGACCGTCGTTTTCAGCAAGGGGTTAACTTTACAAAAGTTAAAAACATTTCGCAAGCTCTAAAACCGTCATAGTCGTGTCAAGACTTAAATGCAAAAATTTTCTTACTGATTTGAACATTTAGATATTTTTTTTTAAAAAAATTATTAAACTATTATATAATATTGATTTATTCAAATTTTAATTTGACTATAAAACAGTTTTATGTAGTTTCTCGTCTGGCTTTGTTCTTCAGATCTCGAAGCGTTTATTTTGTCACGAATTGATTATTTTTCCACACTAAACCGGACTGGACACCGTCTACTTAGTCTGAATTAACTTTTCAGTTCTCCGGACTAGAATCTCTCTATTAACTACTGTCATATGTTAACTAGGGATAATTAATGTCCAACTGGCTTCTAACTACAACCAATTCCAGTGGCGGCTCGCGAGTTTATTTAACCTATGTGCTACATCACACCAAGGAACCATTTTTACGAGGATAACAATGTAAAATATTAATAAATCGTCCACATAAATTTCAAATAGTGTCTTAATTTGGAAACGGGAATAATTTAGCATAATATTGACAAGCATTTATAACAGGAAAGTAATTTTCCTCTGTACATATTTTAAATGAAGTTAATTTTTGGAACAGTGTTGTATGCAGGATCGTTTTTCTTAATATTATATTTACTAGAAATCATATTACATTTTAATCTACAAGCTAATGTGGTATATTTGACATATTATTTACATATTATACATTATGGCATGATGAGATCCCCTCCAGCGAAGATAACTTCTAAATCTTGTCTAGAGATGTGCTGGCCATTTTCTTTTCAGTCTTCTTGTTACATCATTTTCTAGTAGTGATTGTAATAATGGTTTTGAATGTGATTTAAGCTTTTCGTGGTGATTAACAATCTTTTGATGGGCAGTTTATATAACAGTTGGTATTTTTAAGTCATTGTGTATTTGTTCATTTGTTATGTACCAGGGGGCGTTAACGATGGCTCTTAATATTTTAGACTGGCATCTTTGGATTATTGCAGTATTTGACTTACTGGCACATCCCCATAATTCTATCCCGTAGGTCCATTTTGGTATAATTATGGTTTTATATAGTAGTAGTTTATTTTCTATGGAGAGGTGTGATTTGCATCCTAGTAACCAGTACATTTCTTTTCGTTTAATATCCATTTGTTTTCTTTTCTTGGTTATGTGGATTTTCCAATTGAGTTTGCTATCGGGATGTAAACCCAAATATTTGACTTGCCTATGTTCTATAAATGGTTGGAATCATTCTTAACGAAAATGCCGTACAAAAGTGAAACAAGACGTCTCATCTATACATTCACTTAATGCAGGAGTTCTTATAGCAGTGTCTTAGGCTCCCTGTTGTATTTTTTGTTCACCTCTGATCTCCCAACGGTCGAAAATATTGTTCTAGGAACGTTTGCAGATGATACTGTGATTCTAACCTCACATTCGGATATAAACCAGAGTGATTTAGGTATCTCTGTGTTGTTTATAAAGATCGGTGGGCAATTTTTTTTACGTAATGTAAACGTCACATGAGACGACTTTTTTAAATTTATTTTTATTCTCCATTTCTGAAGCCATACTTGAAGTAACTTCATATATTTTTGTATGAGTGATGTAGCCTGGTTTATATCCGAATGTGAGGTTAGAATCACAGTATCATCTGCAAACGTTCCTAGAACAATATTTTCGACCGTTGGGAGATCAGAGGTGAACAACAAATACAACAGGGGCCTAAGACACTGCCCTGGGGAACTCCTGCATTAAGTGAATGTATAGATGAGATGTCTTGTTTCACTTTTGTACGGCATTTTCGGTTGGTTAAGAATGATTCCAACCATTTATAGAACATAGGCAAGTTTTTATTTTATTTTCTATATTAAACCCAGATGCCATGAGACATCTGGATGTAGCCAACACTGTCCCTGCGCTTCTCAGTGTGCGCGATTGTTCAGCAACACTGATTGTTTCCCCCCCTCCAGCGTCCTTCACTTGAATGGTTGTTTTGATTGGTGTCCATACCTTATCAAATTCCTGACTTATGTCTAAGAATATTGCTGGACAATATTCTTTATTTTCGAAGGCTCTATTAATGTAATTTGTTACTTGGTGGCACTTCTAAGTTGTAGAATGACTCTTTCGAAAGCCAATCTGATGATGTGGAATCCAGTCATTAGCTGTGAAGACAGGAACAATTCTTGAAAGCAATAATTTTTCCATAAGTTTTTAAACTGATGAGAGCAGACTAATGGGTTGGTAAGAAGTAACATTTTTAGAATCTTTACCGGGTTTGTTAACTAAAATTATCTCTGATAACTTTATTTTCTCTGGTCAATAATTTATTCTAAATATTGCGTTAAATAAATATGTAATAATCAAAATACCTTTTCCAGGTAATTCTTTCAGCATTTTTACGGTGATGGGATCCATTCCAGGTGATTTCAAACGTTCATCTGCTGTATGATATGTTTTAGTTCCTTCGGTGTGAATGGTGCTATTTTCTCGACGATGGAGTACTTAGAAAGTCAACATTTTCAATATCTTGATCATTACTGTGAGGACAAAATACCTCTACAAGATGGTTCGCAAACACTTCAGCCTTTTCTTTATCACTCTTAGCCCACCTTCTTCCTCCAGTAGTTGTCCGTTGATATATTGGACTCGTTGCAATTTTTGGTTTACGGTAAGATTTAATTGGCTTCCAAATAGAGTTATCATACCTATTTAAACTTGTAATATAGCTTTTAAATGATTCTTTGTTCCAGGATTTTAATTTTGCCTTGATTTTGTAACTTAGACGATTAAATGTAGTTTTATCAGCTGGGGCATGGCTTCTTTGCCATTTTGCTCTTCTCTTTTCCGCTACAAGATTTTTAATTTCTAATGGAATATTTATGACATCTTTCTTGCGGGGTATTATTTTTGGTGTGGCTTGTTGCACCGCCTGTTGTAATGTTTTAATTAAGTTGTTTGTTGCTGATTCGACCTCTTTTTGGACTTTTAAGCTTACATGAAAGTCAATATCTTCATTTAGCTTCTTGCGATTCTGATCCCGTCTGTTCTTGAATTTGGAAGCTTTGTAGTTTACGAGATAATTATTGGGTACGTGCTGATTGTTGCTATCACTGGAGTATGATCAGAAGACAGCTCACAATTTGATTCCACATTCACGTAGGAGGAAGAGATTCCGCATAAGATAAAAAAGTCTAGAAGATCCGGTATTTTGTTCGTATCAGTTGGCCAGTATGTAGGCGTGCCTGTTGATAGGTGAGAAAAATATTTTATTGTACTCTGCCTTTTGTGGTAGATAAACGAGATCCCCAAGCAGTATTTTTACTATTAAAATCGCCTCCTCCTATAAATTTTGAACCCAGGGTGAGGGAGAAGGAATCAAACTGGTCTTTTTTGATGTTGTGTTTTGGGGGGCAATAAACAGCAGCAACGGTTAGATCGTAAGGTAATATACTGACTCGGATTGCGGTCGCCTGGAGGTAATCTTTTTGATTGCTTGTTTTATTATTACTGATGTACCCCCGTGAGCAGTACCATCTGGGTGATTTGTGAAGTACTTGTTATATAGAGATATTTTAAAATATGTTCTATCAGTAAAATGGGTCTCACTTATTAACATAATATCTATTTTGTTAGTCTGTAAAAATTATTTTAATTCAATTTTGTGGTGAGTAAGCCCATTGTCGTTCCTGAGAGATATTCTTATAGATTTAGCCATTATTATTTATTTACCAATTAGCATTGTTAGCATGTTGAGGACTATTCTATTTTGTTGGATAAGCTGGTTAAACAAGAATTTGTTCAATGTCATGCTCGTGTTGTCATAATTCTCGCTTATATTCGGATTTGGATAATTTCTCACAGCTTCTGAGTAGCTATTAATATTTGCATTTCTAGACATTTTCTGAACTGTATTCGCATGGGATGAGTTGGATGCTATGTTATTAATCTTATTATTAATGTGCTTTACCTGGTAATTATTCTGGTAAAATTCGCAGCCTCTATAATTATCTGGATGACTGCCCCCACACAAAGCGCATGTTGCTGGAGTGGTCTTGCTCTTATTGCAGCTAGATGTGATGTGTCGTCCTCCACACTTAACAGACACGTAGAGTCTGTTGCAGTAAGTTTTAGTGTGCCCATAAAGTTGACACCGCATACACTGTACAAGTTGTTACTTTTTCTTGGAGGTTCTATTTGAACTATGCTATTCTGTAGGTATGTTGTTTGCAGAGGGTTCTAGATCAACAAAAAAAGAGATTTAAGGGATTTTTTGTAATGCGTTGTTTGGAATTTATTACTAGTCTAACAATATGACCTTGTTTTGTAAGTTCATGTTTTATGTCATCGATATGAACTGAATGATGCAAATATTTGATTACCTCACGATAAGATCGTTCTTCATTGGGTTGATAAGTATTGTGGTTTATGTTATTTCCTCTCATAAATTTTGATAATGATATATGCTTCAGGGTCTCTGGTAGTAATTTTAATTGTATTATCGGCCATACTTTTTGTAGTGTATTGATACTCTTCTACCACATCTGTCAACCTCTTCTTCATCTCTGGTGAGTTAACTACTCCATAGACAAATATAGGTGAAGGTTTAGGAATTGGTCCTCTCTCTTCCTGCACTGTTGTTTCCTTTTGTTCAGAAGGTTCTAGCGTGCTGTATCTGTTGTTTAGAGTTAGTTTTACTGTAGAAGCTTCCGTATTGATTCTAGTTTTTCTTCTTTTTGTACCTTTCACAACTTGCCAAGAATGTTCATGGGTTGTGAAGGAGTCGGTTTCATCTTCACTAGTACTCAACATCATTAAATATTGGGAACTATGTTGCACCTCTTGTGGAACTTCTGTTCTTTGATGATAATTTGCTAATTGCTCTTGATTTGGTGGGAAATAGTAGCAGTTATTTGTTGACATAGATTGATTTACAGATTGTGGTACAGTTTGATTTCTTTTTTGTGATAGACTAAATTATAGTATTTGAGTGTTCACTGCTGTTTGCTCTTGTGGGAAATTAGCCTGTTGCATGGTTTCTAATCAGGCCTAGGGGCCTGATTGACTGTACACTTCACTATTAGTTATAAGTAAGTAATAATTGATTGATTCTCATAATTTGTTTAAAAAAAGTAAGGCGACCACTGAGTCACATTATCTTCCACACACACAATTTTTTTAAAAAACTTACAGTACTGATATTGCCAATGTTCAGGTATGGCGCGCAAGCTTAGAAGTTCGCTAGGGGCACTAGCACAATCACGTTTATAAACACTAGGAGCTCACGAGATACGTCCGCACTGCTCGAAGAATTAAACGGAACTCATGCAGGATCGTGTGGTAAATATTCGCATTATGATACTTCTTATATGTTGTTTTCTTCTAAATTACCATTGATTGTGTGTTTATAATATTACCCAAAACGAATGAATATTGTTGTTGTTTTGCAACGATGGGCTACTTTAAAATCAGATTTATAATTAAAATTACGTAATAGGTCCAATCTATTTCGACTTCGTTGCTTATGCCGCCAGATGAGGCCACCTTTGTTTCATTGTACGGCACTGTTCTGTTTGGAGTAGTTGACCGATTTGTAACCCAAAACTGAAGCAGTTTGTAGAGCTATACGATTGGCGTCTGGGGGTGGCTTGATAAAAATGTATAATGCGTATACGCGTTTGTAATTCCAGACACAAATTATGTGCTCAGAAAGTTGGAACACTCACATGACCAGCTGGTTGCAGTAGGAGTAGCGTGTGTGACACACCATGCGGACAGTTAAAAATCTACGACATTGAAGCAGAAATTCTCAGACTTAAAATAATATTAATATGAAGGCTATTAAAATTTAAAAAAATTCTTACTAAATTATTTTACGTGCTGTAGCACATGAACACATATGCACCATCCGCCACTTTTCCAATTCTCTACTGACTTTTCTTCTATGATATAACGAAGTCTTCTTTGGGATTTTTCAAACCTCAGAACTCAGTATTCTTCCTGTTTCCTACAATTCGATGTTGTAGTAAATTGTTTTAAGCAATGGACACGAATTGTCTTCCTCTGACTCGTTACAATAACAACAATATGTAAAAAGTAAAAAACAGGACCACAAACCCAGAAAACTGAATTTACTGACACTTCAAAGATAAAAACGTTCTTCATTTTCAGGAAAACTCACAGTTTCCTCTAACTAGTCTGCAAAACTATAAAAATGGGAGCTTTTTAAGAAAACAAAATCTAATTAACGTGGTATACACCTTGAAGTTTTCAGAGATCCAATGATGAATTGCAGAAACTTTCTCATTTTACATAAGTCGCTTTCTAGTTCCATCCAATCTTTATAATCCAAAAAATTGTTAAAATATTTGCATTTTATATCTGGGCTACAGGTGGTTTAGGCCAGTATTGATTACCATTTTACTTAGCATAGCCAATTTAATTAGGTTCGTATTTTGAATGTTATTTAATCGAGATCATCCTTTATTTTCCTATAATTAATAGTCGTATTTGAAAGTTTGACTTGTAATACAAATTTTGATGTTTACATTAAATGGTCACTTAAATTAAGCTGGGCTCATATTTATTTTCTGTCTTGGAATTTAAGGGAAGAAAATTTCATAGCAGGTAGTAAAAGTTTACTAGCTCATAAACCGACTAAAGGTTCGCTCCGAAAATGATGTCGATTTAAAGTAAGAAAGAGCATCATTCAGCTACCAGCTGGTCAGCGACTTACATTCGATTGTTGTAGCAGTGTCCTGAGGAAACCTCCTTCTAAGTTTTACAACTTCACATCACGCGGCTCAGAAATGGCAACAATGAAAGGAGAAAGCACCCCCGGGACGCGACGAACAGAGCGCAATCATATATTTATGCCCCTCGCTGAGGCGACGTGGCGTGGCGTAACGCAGCGC
This sequence comes from Zhengitettix transpicula, assembly GCA_037074705.1. NCBI lineage: Eukaryota > Metazoa > Arthropoda > Insecta > Orthoptera > Tetrigidae > Zhengitettix > Zhengitettix transpicula. Next base: position 204,018,566 of record CM073591.1, read on the forward strand.
CGCGACTATCATAGGTGTCCTAAATATTACCACGCAATTGATTCCGATGCTGTTTTTAGAGTCGGTGACGAGCGCAGATGAAACTCTCCCTCTCCCGCGAAAAAGTAAAAATACATCCGTAGATTGGAATCTGAAATCGAAACGAATCGATATTTATTTATGTGTATTTCCTAGTTACCGTATTGGGTTAAGCGAGGGCGAATGACAGTCGAAAAATTCGGTGGAAAGCCAATTGGCAAATAAAAACAACACAAGTAAATTCCATTTTGTTTGTTTTTACAAAGCGACCGGAAAGCTACGTTCCCGATAACTCGTGAATTGGAATGACACCAAAACGCAATGCCATTTACTGAAAGCAATGACAGGCATAACACATTTAGTGTTGCTGTACAAATTACTTAATTCGAAATGGAACTTCTGTTACATAACCTTAAACGGGGGTATCTACTTGTCATTAGCGTTTATTATCGACAGACATATTTAAGGAAATGTTAGCAATATTGCTCTGCCCGTCCATTAGTGATGCGTCGCCGCAGTGATTGCAATAAATTTGGGGAAACGAGAAAATCGCGGACATTGACGACGACTTGGCAATATTCAGTACGTTATTATTTTCAATTTTATCACCACGTGCTGTGAAACATATTTCAATTATCAGGCTGTCAATAACAAATACCTGACTATTGTTTCCAATAAATAAGAGATAAAAAAAACTGACCTAAAAAAATATACGAGATAAGTTTTAGGAAACATAAAAACTTTATAAGCATAAATATCGTTTAAACTTACGCAATAAACTGGAAAGTACAGTCTTAGCATGATAAAGCATTATTAATTTCAAATTTATCGTTGCATATATTTGAGGGAAATGGTTGCAAGGCATTTTTCTAAAAGTCAAATTCTGTTGTCTTTACGTACATTTCTCGATTCATTTGTTAATGACTTCATCTCAAGTCTTTAGTTAACAACTTTTTATTTTAAATTATCAAAAACCTACTGAAATCAGGTTTTAAACTGCAGCCAATGAGTAAAAGCTTAAGTATCGTTAAAATTTCTATATATCATCAAAATTTAAAATATTTGTAGTGAACAATTTTCCATTTACTTTACGTGGATCCATAATCTCAAAATTATGTTCATAATAATTAAAATAAATACCACTGAGTTTATTTATAACACTGTTTACTTGAAACCAATATCAAAACGTGCAATAACTATCTTAATCTATATAAATAAAACACTGATTTGCTTGAAGTCTTTTGATTTTGATTTTCTGAAGCTTAAGAGTAATTTATTTAGTTTGCTGAATTTCTAGTCATGAGTAGGGATTTTGACATAAGTCAAATTAAACAACAGTAGAATTGATTAATCAATGCATAGCCAATCACGTCAGACTGAATATACACCAATCAAACACCCCTCCGACAACACCTTATTCAATTCTATAAGCTTATATTATTAACACATAATTCTTATTATTAAATATATCATATGTGTAATTAAAATCCAAACGTTTTCTGCTTGTGAGTTCCATTCAAATGAGATGAACTCCTGGCAGCTGAATTGTCATACTTGCGTTTCATTCATTTGTACAACATAGGATTATAGTTCGATGAATTTCGAATAAAAAGTGTTGATTTAGATGAAGGCCAATATATATTGAATTATTATCAACGGATAACTTCAGGTATTTGGATTAGAAGTGTTACTTAAACTTCCTAATAAATCATATAACTACATGCTCTTGGATTAATAATACTTGAATATATTGTAATGATTAGACTTTATTACCATATATATATATAAAACTTTATTACATAAAAAATATAAAAAATTACATAGAAAATTGATTAGGCGCCAGCAGATAGATATATATAGTCTGCAAAAAATTAACAATAATTAGCTCCAGCTTTGTTAATGAAATACTCCTTCTCTACAAGGTAATGTGGGCGGCTGGGTAGCTATTCATGAACAGAGCTTTGTTCCGTACTATGTAAAAAATCTTTAACTTTTGAATGCACTTTATATTAATGGTGACCCTTACTTTAACTTGTGGCGTCAGCCGACTTCCAGCGGATCACTGGTCTTGTAGCAGCCCACGATCTCCTTCTCTGGTCTCCCGCGATAGACGTCTCTCCAAAACTTTTGTTCCTTACAGCTCGCCAAATTTTCCAGCCTCTCGCCTCTCTTACTCCATTTTCAGTACTCTCTCTGTCTGTCTCTCTCCTCTGTCCACTTTCACACGGGTTCGGAGTATATATTCTTACTCCGCTCCCCCCCAAACGATGCAAAAAAAGGGACGGGTACCCTCGGCTTCTTGGGGCCTCTCGGGCACACGTGCACGTTTAATTAATTCCTTCTCAGGCCCGTTGTCAAAGGGTGGCTACTTACCGATGTTATTCACTACAATTTTCCTTATAAATCATATAACTACATGCTCTTTGGATTAATAATACTTGAATATATATATATATATATATATACATATATATTGTAATACCTAATTAAAAAGACAAATTAAGAACGGCATTATTTGGTTTAAATTTTATAATATTTGTTTCACGGCACAGACTAGAGGTGGATGCCGGCTGTTATTAAAATCTGTTTACTGACTCGGACTGGGGATCTTGGGTGGCTCTTATAAAAAAATTATGATTGACGGCGATAAATGCTCATAAAATGGAGGAAAATAATTGGACATCTTTGGCGGATTTGTTTTGATATAATGTCTGATTAACGGCGGGACAAGTCTCCAAAGGAACGACGGACAGAGGCTTTGTTGACATTCAATTACAAGACCCTGGATTAATTATTTAACAATATTTTGTCAGTCTCTTAGCGTGGGAAAACCGTATGTGATCTTAATGTGGGAAAAAAATACCGTGAGAAATAAGAATATTCTGGAGAGGGGATGTTGATAACATAGTTAGTCGAAAAGCAGAGAGCGGACGGAGTGGTTGTGGTGGCTGGAGCAGCTGGAGATCTGTGCTCGAATGTGGAAGAAGTTGTGTCCGGTTTCAAGGGAGAAAAATGTGGATGGAGAGTTAGTTGGAAAAAACATTGTAAAGAGTCTATTTGCATAATAAGATTTAGAAAGAAACATTAGTGGGCGACCCCATAGTTTGGAGAGTTTTGCAGCAGATAAAATAACTCTGCTATTTTGTTGGAGGTAAATCTTGGGTGTTTGGAGATAATAATGACTAAATTTACTGGTGGCCGCGGGCGAAACAGCGATAGTTCGTACGAGGAGTCAGAAGTCTAGTCTGGAGTCTGGATACCGCTAGGATAAACTGTATGTGTTGGTGAAGTGCGTTTGTGAAAGTCTGTGTAATTTTATGCACTGAATGGCAGTTTTGGAGTGGTGTGTTCCCGAATTCCAAATATAAAATTGTAAGTAACGACTTAAGGATAAATTCTGTAAACGTTAAATAAAGGTAATTAGTCAGATTTAGTTTATTTTAACTTCATATTCCGTGTATTTGTTTAAATTGTAAATTTTTTGTATTTTTGTTTTTCTTATCAACCCAGTGATGACCCTGAGATATAGAGTTTGATTTATTGAGAATGTAAAGTTGTGTTTTCTTGAACGCCACATAATTAAAAATGTAAATTGATTGTTTGTGAAACTTGATCTGGATGTGGCAAAATAAAAGTAGAAAAATTTGAATTGTATTTTGAATGAATAAATTGTTTTGTTGAAAAATTTAATGATCTGTTTAATTTAAATTCCTGTAAAAATTCATCTGTATTTTGTGCTCCAATGTGGGCAAATTAATTAGCTTTCAAGTTGTTATTAACATTTGGCAACAACTTAAAGCAAGTTTATCATTTGTCGTTTATTTATATTTTTGGTGTGACAAAGTTTTACATTAATTTAAATTTAAATTCTTTATTTTTGGTTATTACATTATATATATATAATTGATTTGATATTACGCGTGAAGAAGGAGGATTATAATAAGTGATTATACAAATATGTTCCAAATAATTGAATCTGATTCTGGCTTATTAGTGAAAATGGCCGTTTGAGTTTATGGAACTGTCCGCTATGGAATCCAATAGCTGAATAAAAAGATCTAATAAACAGATTCAGATGTTTTAGTAGACAGGACTGTCGCGAGTGGATACATACCTTTTTATCGCAATAAATTAAATAAGAAAAATTATTAATTAATTTTTAAAATATAAATAAAGAATGTGAAGTCAAATAAAAAATGAAAAATAAATAATAGAATCTGTCCGATAGCAAAACAAGAATTTTTAGTAATAAAATTTTGAACGGACAGAGCTAGACATCTTCGCAATTGTTGATTAATATGTTGGGCTGGAAGTACAGTCGTGCTAAAGAAAAACAAAACCTATCGATGTAAGTTTCTAAAGATATAAGAATATGTTAAAATAAAATTATGTTATGTTTGCATAAACATGGGATGTTACAATATAAATTATCTACCTATTCTGTTAGTTAACAATTAATTTTTAATATTTATAATGGGGAATATAATTATAAAAACAATTACACGGGAAAAAATATCTTTAGGCGGTTATGAGAGGTGGAAAAAATAGCATAGTAGTTATCTCCTCTCGCCTGCGTTTCTCCTCAGTAGCGAACATATTTCATGGAATTGAGTTTATATTCCCTGACAGAGAATTGCATTCCATTCGACAGAAAGAAACGTTCGCTGTTATCTTTGCACGTAGCGTTCTCTTCGGGACGCTGTGATGTAGGCAGACGTCGTGTGACGATGCATATTGCATTGAGTAATGTTTTTACTTCTTGTATTCAGATTTTACTTGCCTTTTTATTTCTCAGTATATTTACACCGCATAGTTATTAATCTGTTTGGCTTACAAAAAAAGTCTCAAGGAATATATAGTGAAGCTCTTAAATATAGAGCCTCAATCTATTAGAAATTCTGATTCAGTCCTGATTCAGATTGTCGTGTGGCACAAGTTCAGTGCCAAAGTAATTGCTTCTAAAAATATTAAATGTGTGGGAATTCGACTATTTACCAGTCACTCGGTCACAAACTGTTCCAAAGAATTCTTCAAAATATTTTATAGCAAGCACTAAACTATATATTTCATGTGTTTATTTTTACGTATTTCATTATTTTTATTTTAGTTAACCGAAGAGATTAATGTAGAAAACCACATGTTTCACGTGCTAGACCGACATTATTCTAAATTTTATCTTCGAGCCTTGCTAATTGAATTGAACGTCAGGGCTTTTGTTAGTCATTTCCGCTCAAGGAGATGTCAGCGTGAGAGTAATTGGGCACAGGTCTCCAGGAAATGTCCCAAGAAACAATTTCTTAGAGAATATCGGTTAACAATGAGGTGCGAGATGACCTGGTTGTGCGTGATGCTGCCAAGTGACCATCGAAGGACAAAATGGTGTAACATTTATATAAATTAACAGCCATCTTGGGAGAATGATTATAGCGAAGCAAGGCAATGTTTGGAACCCCAGATATCATAGCAAGTTTTCGTAGATTAATAGACGGGTGACTAAGGAAAAGTAGTGCGAGAGACAAGGAAGGAATAAACATCTCTCTCGGAGCCAGAGATAAAAGTATTTCTTTGGGCACGGTGTTCATTTTCGGCGCTGGAGTACGGGAGATTAACTGCGACATGTTTGGAGAGCTGAGCCAGCGCGGAGGAGATTTGCTGTAACTGGGGATAGTAATCTTGGAGGACGCGACACCAGTCTGGCCTGTCTTCGACACCTTCGCAGTCCTGGAGGAGCATGCTGAAAGACCTAAGAAATAAATTAATAGGAAAAGGAGAAAATTGGCCACCACAAAAATCTGATTTAATAAGAAAACACTTAAAAGGGGAATACAACGAATTCATTAACGAAATCAACTTCGAAAAATTAAAATGGACATAATAATTCAACGCAAATAAATACCATTTAATAAATAAATGAAACCATACACATGTAGTATTACCATGTAATAGAGCATGTGGAGAACACCCCCCCCCCCCTCGCAAAAAAAGGCGGAACCACGCACAATAAGCAATAGCCAAATGTTGTCAAGTGGCGCGGTATTTTCGGGGTTTTAGTAGTTGTAAATTTGGGGGCCTTTAATCTCACCTATTATTGCCCTTTAATGGGTTTAATTTTAACGGCGCGACTTTTATTTTATTCAGGATATTTCAGTATAATTTTCCAAACGCTCTCGGTGAATGTGAGATCAGTCCAAGCAAATATCCGGTGTAAAATTAACACTTAAATAATCAGATAATATAATATTTTGTAAATATTAGGTTTTATATTATATTAAAGTGTTAACGTGCTTATAAATCATTTCCATCCCGTTTAACTAACTCCTATACCGTTAAATTGTGGTTAAGCAATAACAACTTAATGTGTGTTTTAAATATAAGAAAGATAAAACGAGGATTACTAAAAGTACACAAGTGCCATGGATGTCAATTCAACCATTTAAGCATACATTATTTTTTAAAACTTATGAAGTACATATTTATTACTTATACTTCCCATAATTATTATTAAATTATGGAATTAACTAAGTAATTTGTAGGAACAAAATGAGCGCTGCAACGTTCCGCTTCGCACACACTTGGGAAACGGAACGAACGGGGTTGCCTTGGCAGCGTCCACAAGTTCGAAATTTTAGCTCCGCCCACACCAGAAAAGGCTTGAGCCGTGGTACAGGGAAATTCAAAGCAGTTCGCAGCTCCGCGAACTTAATATCTCCAAAATTGGCGTCAGCTTAGTTTCGGTCACGCGAAGATTCATGAACACACGTAACCTGTAAGTTACGAACAAATTCTAATATTTTCATCATCACCGTACGGATTTGTAGTAATGCAATCTCCTAGGTATATATATATATATATATATATATATATATTGTAATAATTGGTAATTAAGGCATTGTTCGAATTGAAAAGTTGAATTGTAGAGGACACATTATTGATAGCGGTAGCGGACGCCACAACAAACCGACAATGAAGGGAGAGAATTGTTGAGCAGTTGAGAGGTTTTACGCGCTCAAAATTCACGAGACGAACGGACAGTCGGGCAATGAACGGCGAGGCATAAAGACCAGCAAAGTCTATTTTACAAAAGTAATACAGTCGGGCATAGAACAGCGAGGTGTAAAGACCAGAAAAATTCTAATTACAAAAGTTTTACAGTCAGTAAGCAGCGAGAATGAAAAAGGTCTAATTTAAGGAACGAGAGAATGTGTTCCAGTAATAAGTATGCTGCTACATCAAAGCGTAGAAACTAAATCAATCCTCAGTCAACAGACGAAACCAGTGAGTTGCATTTTCAACATGACTCACGAGATCTACAAATCCAGGTTGCAGTAAATCATCGAGAATCAACCGATTCATTTTAAACCAACCGACAAACTATGCTAATTAGAGTCTGTGAATAATTAGAATCTGTGAGGAATTAGAATCTGTGAAAACCCCAAAATTGTGCACGAAAAGTTAAAATGAGTCTTGGGCTACCGTAAGTAGAAAGAAAACGTTAAAATTATTGTAAACCGTTTTTAAAAGATAAACGTCAGATCGTTCTTTAATTATTCAGATCATTCTTTAATTATTGATACAATGAAATTGTTTAAACTCCTTTTAGCATCATTTTCTTCATGAACAAATGTCGTCTATGTTTAGACGCATCAATTTGCTTATAAAGTAAATGTAAAATTTGGTGTTCTTTGATTGTATAAATTCTGCCATTATCAAACCCAGTTCAAGACCCTGAGATCCCAATTATTTTGTATATTTTATAATTGTTTTAAACTTGGCATAATAAATTTTGTTTGTTGTATAAAGTTAATAGTTTTTCATTTAAAAATAACATATTTATGCAACAGATTATGTTAATTATTACAATATATATATATATATATATATATATATATAATATAATTCTTTAATTATTGGTGGCGTAACTTTGAGGCCGAGCATTGTAAATAACAGCATTGTTTGGCGCGTGAATGCAGAGACTATAATGGTTGCTACGTATATACGAAGGTATATAAGACGCTCAGAACTTAAGCGTCGACAGTCACTTAGATATTCAGAGAGAAGAGAGTGAGTTTGGGAGGCAAGGAAGTATGGTGTGTGGGAAACTGTGTTTTGGAGGACTTGACCATAGTAGTCCGACCTGTGATGGACGAATTCAGCATAGTATGTGATGAATATCATCAGTTTTTCTATTAAAGATTTTCCCCGGCAAACTAAGCGTGACAATACGTAGGACAGCGAAGTAGAAAGGCGCCCGAAGTGTTGGAAAACGAGACGATAATGAAATCAGTGTTATGGTCTGTCAGTGAAATTAGAGTTCTATAAAAATTAAATAATCACGTGTGCACAAAGAAGAGCAGTTCTAAATATATCGTATTTTTTTAAAAAATTTCTTCTGTGAACCTTTCCGTAAACATCGTATACCTCCAGATTTCTATAACTTTGCCAGATTTATATAACTTTTAGTATTTCAAAAAGTTTTTGTTGTTTGTATAAAATTTTGTTACTGTAAATTTAGATTCATGATTTTTTGCTTTTGTAATTTCACTGTCGTTATTAGAGGCCCGATAAGCGCCCCTGAAATTTAGATTCTCATAAAAGCTGAGGCATTTACTTCGCAATAAATTCAACGAAATTCAAATTTGTCAAATAAATAATCTTCGTTATCTTTTAAAAATAATTGGGCTTAATTTCAACTTCATTCCTTTGTTTCTTTAATAAAATTGTGTATACAACATAATTTGGCGACATAACTTTGTCGGCATATTTGCTTATTATAATTAAAAAAAAATTAACACATTATTTGGCCCTCCCACGTGTAATTTGTAAATTTAAAAGTCTTTTGTATACTACGATATATATATACACACACACACACACATATATATATATATATATCAACCGTAACAACAGCTCCGTCCCCTTAGGGTTATCACGTGGTGGCAACTCTCCTTTAATAACATAGGACGGGATTTGAAAGCGGGGATACGTAATGTTACAGAAATATATTCAAGGGTTAACTAGGGCCCCTGGGCTGTTGTTCATGGTTTCGTCTAAATGGTTTGGAGGATAAACCAAAGAAAACCTGCATCAGGCAGGTCAGGCTTTTGGTTCTTGTCCCACAACTTTTTGATGTCAGGAGATGGATTTGCCATGGGGACGTATCATTCCCTTCTCCGTGCCTTGACTTGTTTAGAAGGCAAGTTAGCCGACTGTTCTAATAGGAACAGAACAACTCTTACTGTATGCCCAAGGTCTGCGACCCCGGAATATACACGTATCAAAACATGCCGATGGACTTCGCTTTTGGGAACCTGAGTTTAAAAAGCAGAGAGAAAAAGAAGGTGTCCCCGAAGGTAGGTCCCTCCTTTACTTCAAACAGGTTCCGCCTGCGAGAGCTAAAATCCGATCACATAGACTCCGGTTCATTCCTGGAGTAAACCAGCAGAATTAAATCATTTAAAAATCTTGTACGTTCAGCTGGCTGTCAGAGGTGCAGATCCTGTCTCTATCACGTCCAGTCGAGTGACCACGAGGTAGTTTCACTGAACAAACGTTTATTTGAATAGCAACCCGTGTCCACAAACCGCGGACCTTACCGCTCAAACTTATAAAAAAATTGGCTATGAGATGTTGGAGCATCCTGCATAAAATCCGGATCTCGCTCAGTCAGTTTACCACCGGTTTGACCTGTTCAAAGATGCATTTAAGTCCCAGTTAACTCTTGGCTATCTTCCTCTACCCTTCCGCATCCCCCCTTTCAAATCCGTTTCCTATGCTATAAGAGGGGAGTTGCCACTATGTGGATTACCCTATACCCTACACCTAAAATAACACTGACGACTGCGAGGGCTATTCTCTCGCAGGCATAACATTTTAGCAAAGACAGAGGGAGCTACCTTTGGGGATACCTTTTCCTCTCTCCGTTTTTTAACTAAGGTTCCCACAAGCCAAGGCACCTCGGCCTGTTTTGAGAGGTGTATGTTCCGGGGTCACAGACCTTCGGAATACGGTAATAGTTGTTCGCTGTTCCCATGGGAACAGTCGGCCGCCTCCTGGTCGAGGCACGGATATGGGAGTTGTGCGTCCTCACAGCAAACCCCTCTCCCACCATCCGAAGGCGTGGGACAAGTACCCAATGTCGGACCTACCTGATGCATGTTTTTTAGGGTTTGTCCTGCATCACTTTTAGGCGAATGCTGCATATGATCCTTAAACTATAGACCGGTGGCCTTATTTAACCCTTGGCTACCTTCCTATACCTTTCCGCATCCTGCCTTCCTATGCTATTAATGGGGAGTTTCCACCATGTGGATTACCCACATGTAGCTTGTTACCCTAAAAAAACGCCGACGATTCGACATTGATCAATTATTGAAGAATACGGAGGGAGCGATGGACAAATTGTCCAGGGTCACTATCCTAAGAAATAGTTTATTCCTGCAGTGTAAATGAACTTTTATATGTTTCCTTTATTGTTACTTACTAATATATCCAATCGGATGTCAATATTTTATCTTCGAAATTTTTGGGTCTCCATACATCGACTTTCTCTTGAAGAAGAATTTTTCAGACGCAAATAAAACTTACGGTAACTATACAATCTTGACTATTCATCGCAGAAACATCTTTCCAAACACATAAAAATTAAGGCCCGAAATAGTATAGTGGTGTTACATATTACTATTTATGGTAATATTAAATTGAAATTGTTTTCAAGATATATTAAGACTATCATGTTAAATATCAATAAAGTTATCTCTAAGTTGCATGTGGTTACTGTATTGTGTGAGTGAGTGATATATATATTTTTAATAGATTTTTATTAGCAATCAGATTACCTATGATCTTTAAGCTAATTTGATAACATGTACAATTTAATAAAAAGTGTCTTGTACGATGTCGTGGAGAGGTGAGGGTCCTACAACGCCACCTCAGTTTCTATTGCAGTCTATCGGTCAGCATCTCTTCAGTCTTCGGTTGTCAGTTGGTTGTAGTAACGGCTCTAGTAGTCGATTGGGATGGGTTTGAAGTTTAGTATGGTGTTTAAGATTTTTATCTTTGAAGACGTGTGTTACATATGGTGTATTGAGGTTAGTATGTAAGCTGAAGTTGGATACATACCAGGAAGCATTTGTATCAGTGCGGAGGATTTTTTATTGCACTCGTTTCATAATAGTGATGTGAGACTTGGCTGCACATCCCCAGAGCTCTATTCCGTACGTCCATATAGGTCTTATCACTGTTTTGTAAATAAGTAATTTGTTTTCTACTGATAATTTTGATTTTCGTCCAATCAACCAGTTTAATAATTTAGTTTTTATTTCTATTTGGTCTTTCTTTTTATTGATGTGATCCCTCCATTTCAGCTTTGTGTCTAAGTGAAGACCAATATATTTTATTGATTCTGATTTTGGAATATCTTCCTGATTGAGCTTTACTGTAAGACAATGTTCCTTTTTAAGGGTAAATGTTATGTGGGATGATTTCGATGCATTTACTTTTATTTTCCATCTTTTTAGCCAGGTCTCTATTTTTGTAGATGTTCTTGAAGATTCTGTGATTAGGAATCAGGGTCTGTGTATGTTGACAGTATTTCTGTATCATCAGCAAAGGTACTTGTGCTTACGTCCATTGAGGTTGGTAAGTCGGAAGTGTATAAGACGTATAATAGGGGGCCAAGGATGCTGCCCTGTGGCACCCCGGAGAGAATGGGATAACGGTTTGAACTTTCTCCATTTACGTAAGTAAGAAATTCTCTTTGGTCAAGGTATGATTTTAATAAGTTGAAGTATTGGTCAGGCACAGTACTTTTAATCTTAACTTGTAGAACTGAATACCAAACCATATCAAAGAATATTACTGTGCCGTACTGCTGGTTCTCCATAGCTTTGTTAACTACGTCCACAATTCTATGTCATTGTTGAATGCGACTGTCGGAAACCAAACTGATGATCCGGGATCCAGTCTTGATTACTGCTGTCTACTCTGATTCTTATCAGTATGATCTTCTCAAGCAATTTGGATAGTGTTGATAGCAGACTTATGGGACGGTAGGAAGTGACGTCAGTTATATCTTTGCCGGGTTTTGGTATCATAATTATTTTTGCAATTTTTAGGGATTTCGGCCAGTAACTTAACCTTATTATTGCATTAAAAAAGTACAAGAGTAACCTGAAACCTTCATCTGGTAATTCTTGAAGCATCTTAGCCGTTATGAGATCAAGTCCTGGAGATTTATTTGGATTAAGTCTCTTTATTTCTGCTTTGATATCATTTAAACGGATTATTTTAATGCGTTGTTCCACGTTAACATGTTCTGATAGTTCTTGCTCCACTTCTTGATCCAGGTCGTGATAAGTGTTTTGCAAACAGGTCGGCTTTTTGTTTATTACTTTTTGCCCAAGGTCCAGGTGGGTTTGAATACTGCCGAATTGGGGGTGAAGTTGCTTTTGGCTTTTTTGTATTCTTTATCGGTTTCCAAATTGTATTGTCTTACCTGGTAAGATTGGATACATAATTTTGCAGTTCCCTGAGTTTAGATTTTAATTTGTTACTTAACATCGTGTATCTTTTTCTGTGTTCTGGTGTGTGAGTTCTTTGCCATGTAGATCTTGCTTTCCTTTTCTCGCCAACTAGTTTCTTAACTTCAATAGGTATGAAAGTGGATGGTTAGGCAGGAATACTTATTGGTGTAGCTTCTCTAGCAGCATTCTGTAGTAATTTGACATGGGAATAATTATAAAAAAAATGAGCTTAGCTATGAAGTATTTCGTTGTTCATCTGTATTCCTATGTTAACGATTTTCTGTTACTTTTGCATTGGTACTTCTTATTTCTCGCGAAACATTATAACTGCTTACGCAAGACTGAGTGATAACCGGATCGTAACTACTACAATGTTCGCTCAGATTTCACCATTATTAACAGTCTTAAACATTTGTAATTCTTGCTCATTTTGCGATTACCAATCCTAACCTTCAAATTGTACATGTTTCCATTTGGCCGACTACCTGTACTAGAGTTCATTGCAATTTTATTCCAAATATGTATTCCTATAAACGCCTTCTGATAATAATTGTTCATCTAATTTGATCGCCGGACTCCGATTAAAATATAACTTTGAATGAATTAGTCTGATATCTTTACACACGGGGATGCCATAAATTTTGTGTGATTTTGAATTATGGTTCTCATAAGCCGTGACATCTGTGACAGATTAGAGAGGTGTATGAACCAGGGTCGCCGAAGTTGAGCATATGATAAAAACCCTGATCAGTCGGCCAGGAGCCCTCAACCTTGTCTCGGCACAGTATACCTCACTTCAAGTTATTCAAAGAGTAAATAAAACCAGGCCTACGTGCATCACATTTAGTTGGATGTCGGGATCCTTGAACTAAAGCCAGGGGGTCATAGTTAACTATTGGATTCCTTGCTGTTCTATCTCTGCGCCATCTTATTAAAAAAATCAGTTAAGAAAGAAATTACTAAAAATCTGGTTAGTTTCAAAATTCATAAACGCATCTGTTTCTCGTTCAATTCATGAATTTGAAACCAAAATTCCGTATGTTTCATTTGGAATACTTCATAGAGGAAAGTTAAATTTTGAGTCCTTATAACTATTTTACAGACAGTATGAAGCCCGTATGCAATTTCTGCAGCATTAACCAATGTTACGGTTATAGAGTCTACTTAGGAATTTTTAGCTCTCAGCAAGATCGGTGAGATGATACCTGACGAAAATGTATTCGAGCGATGTCCATAAAAAGCCTATTTGCAAGTTAACACGATTACACGCGAACGAAGAGTTCTTTTGGCAACTGCTGCGATTCGGGCAAGTAAAAACTTTACGATTCCACGCAGGTCCGTCGCTGGGATCGTTAGCTTCCCTTGATTCCAGCGATTTACATATGCTGTAACTGTGAGCGCTGAGGCTCCATAGTCGCGGCCATACACGGATGATGCGTTCCCGAAACTTCCTCTCAAAGCGCCACTGCATTTTCTTTTTTGGGAGTTGATGCAAATGTATATCTTTTGGAACATAAAAATGTATCTATATCAGCTCTGTTCTACATCTAAAATTTATTAATAGTTTCCTTCTCTTTCATTGTTTATAGTCGATGTGAATATAAATATCATTTAACATTTTATAGATAAGAAAATTGGTAGAACATACACATTAAATCGAATGCCTGGTATGGAACAGTTTATTTATCAGAAGTATTTAGAGCTACTACTTGATTATAATTAAATAATGAAACATTAATAAATGTCTCCTTTTGGTCCGAAAAATGCAGCAATTAAACTAAGTGTCTAATATAGAATATTTAAAGATACAAAGAGCCCAAAAAAATAATGTGTAAATATATTTACTCTAAATTTATTCATAAACCCGAATATTAATCAAATCAGCCGTTAAAATTAAAATAGTGGTTTAAAATTGTATCCATTAAATTTAATAAGCAACAGTATGTGAGTAGAGATTGTGGTAGTCAGTTGTAATGCCCTAATATTATGTATATTTGAAAGCTAATCGTATTTTCCACCTAATTTTTCAAGAAGATTTAAGTTAGTGCTTCCTCCAGTCATGGTTGTTTTATGATTTTCGCAATTAGTACGTTGTTAAACAGAATTATAGGAATAAAAACTGTTTGTGTCAGTTTTTAATTTACCTCTTACCATTCATTGATTAACTTATTTTTATCACGAATAAACAAGTTAATTTTGTATACTAAAGTAATGCATCTGACTATTCTAGAACTTATAAAATATGCACGTAATAACATTTTAATAAATCGGCTTATGCGATTATTTTGTTTGTTACATATTTTATAACATACTGACACACTAAAGTAGTAGAAAAATCAGCAAATATAATGCTAATGTTTTTTCACATCCTCATTTTTATCATTTTTACTCACATAAATTCATAATGTCATCTAAACATTAATCTAAAAGTATTTCAAATTCGCACCTAACAGTTTTATTGGTCATCATGTTTCACTGTTGATAAACTCGTGTAACATTTAGGAATAGTGTTTAAATTTTCTTATCTTAAATTATTTATTTATGTCCAACCCTCTTTCCCAAATGCATGTGAGGCTATTTATCGTTTGACTGTCCCCATAAGAGTCGTTAACTACTTTCGGAAGCACTAGTTTATACTGTACCAGTTTTATATTATTGTCTTCCATAAACTGAAAAAACGATCATAAAAATATTTGTACAGAGCATCATGGTTCAAGTTGAAATTAACTCGTTCGTTCTGAAATAAAATATTGACTTGCGAACTCTTTACCTTGCTGGAGCAGCACCGAAGGCTGCAGCTTATTAATATGGAGAGGCTGCCCCAGGATCATGTACGTATTCCCTCTCATCACTATTATCAACCTATCTTTATATTCAAACAGCTGGCGAAAAACGTTAGCCCTGGCTCAAATATTTGCATCAATAGATACGGAAAAATATCAGGCACTTACAAAGAGATGTGCATTAAAATACATACTCGCTGAAGAAATTCATGATGTTATCTGCATATTTATAAATATTCATTTTTATCGTACATAACCATTTAGTTTCCTGTTTCATGTATCCAGGAGAAATATATGTTATCAAATTTCAATTTAGATATACTTACCTGATTAATAATTTCAGTTATAACATTTGTATTAAATATAGCAATGAAAGTATGGCCAGATCAAACTAACAATTAACCAACTCACAACGTTTCCACCAATCGATGGAACTTATCTGATGGGGCCCACCTTATCTTAAATTTTCTATAAAGGCTAAATTTAGCCAAAAATTTGTAACAGATTTTGATCGTTGACCTATCAAATTCATAACATCTACCCTCTAGATATCCAGACTTATTAATAAGTTGAAACTTTTATTAAATCGTAATGAGTTGATATTTAAAAGTTATCCAAGAGTGTTGGACATCTGCACGTAAGTAATTATGTTTTAGTTAATTTGTTATTTTCAGTTTTTATGGCCATATATTCATTAGTATATTATAAATTTAACAGAGTTTAATTTATTGTAATTTTGTATTAAATATTATATTAATGTCTGTTGTTTATTATAATGAAACAGGAAGCTGGTATGGATTTTTCAATAGTGAAAGTTCCTTGAAAATTAACTTTAGTGCGTAATTACATCTGTTTCCGACCATGGCGAAATAAGATAAAATAAACAGTTAAATAATTGAAAGGTTAAGGTTTGTGTAGTTATATAATATATTGCCTGTTCAATGAAAAAAGAAAATAATTTTTATTCGTGTAATTTAACAAGCAGAAAATAACTTACTGTTGTTTTCTTATATTTACTAGACATATGACACAATTTTCAAGTATTTTTTTGGAGTAATGCTCGTTGAAAATTTTAAGTTTCACGAATAGCAGCAAAAGATAAACACAAATTATTCCTGGGGATTAAGTGAAAAAAGCTCTGTTTTTCACATTTTTATATCAGCTAGCAATCTAGTATTCCAATACAGTTTTTTCAAACGTTATTAATTCTGATATTAAAATTAAAAATAATAATAAGATTTTACAAATAGTATAAATTAATATGATCCATCTTAAAACAGTACCCATTACAAGTCTCGGAAGAGTTTCTGCAAGTTGCGTTTTCCTTGTAGGCTCTTCAAATTACCCTTTAGAAGCCTTTACTGTTGAATATAATGCTGAAAATCGCTTTCTACGAAAGCTTTTATTTCGAATTATGTAAACGAAAATAGTCACATAACTATATTAGTACGTACTTCACAATGCTTATTTTCATCAATATTAACCATTTTCGCGGATTTGTAAAATTGTTCAATCTATTTAAATGAAATAATACGTTCAGACCGGTTTCGACGAAGGTATGCTTGTTGTTAAACAGAACAATAATATTATTTTTATCAATATGAAACTATTACCCGCCGTTTCCTGTGGGAGTCATGTAATGCAATTATTCCAGAATCCAGTAAATGAATTAGGTAGTGGGGGAAGAAAAATGAGTGATATAATTTCCCAAAGCATTCGATATTTTACTGACGAAAGTACAGGTAGTACTGTGGAGAAAGGAATTTCTCAGGATAGACATAAAGGGAAAAGATGGGTAATTAGGTATCTGAATTGGAAAATGTTTCTTCGGGTGTTCCGCAAGGATCTGTAATTGGAGAATTATTATTTCTATATCAATTAAGTGAGACTCTTCGCCAAAACCGTATTTTCTAGAAAATAACTAACTCAAAATTCTTCCACTGGCAAACCATTCCAGCATTAAGCACCATTGAAAACTTCGCATTGATAATTACTAGTTTTTCTAATTTTTTTAAAAATATACTTAATAATTAGAGATGGCAAATTCAAATCAAACCATGGACCGAAAAAAGTGGCGCATTATTAAATTTCCTATAAAGGTGAAATTTAACATTCATCACCAGAAATATTTAAGAGATTGTTATCGTTTACCTATGAAATTCACACCACCTACCCTCTAGATATCCAGGCTTATTAATAAATTGAAGATTTTATAAAACCGTAATGAGTTGATATTGAAAAAATATTAAAGCGTAAATTGGAAATAAACACAGAAAAGGTTATAGCGATTTCCCTCTTTTTAGAGTAACACGTTGCATGAGGGTAATCCGTGTGGTGGCAACTCCCATTTGCGGAAGGATAGATGAAGGTAGCTAAGGGTTAACCACGGGGTATGGTTTAAGGATTATACGCTTAAAAGTGATGCAGGTCAAATCCTAGAAAACCTGCATCAGTAAGGTCAGGCACTTGGTATTTGCCAACGCCCTTCTGATGGCGGGAGAGAGGTTTGCTGTGCGGAAGTTGCATTCCATTCTCCATTCGTCGACCAGTTTAGGAGGCAGCTGGCCGACTGGTACAATAGGAACAGCCCTTACCGCATGCCCAGGGACTACGAAGGTTGATTCTCCATTTCTCTTAAAATAATAGTAGAATACAGTACTGAAGGGGAGACAGAACCATATGGCCCGTTACACACCCGGCGATTATTATCTCGGGGATAATTTATCGCTGTCGTCATAACTGCAATAGTCCATAGACCTGAACATATTTCGCGTCATCCTGCCTCAACTCTTTAAACGGCGTGTAGAAAGCTCCTACCTCCTCTCTTCTTTCATTAATTGGATGAACCCAAAATAGTAATGCTAGAATCTTCTCTTTGTTAATTTCGAACTACACTGTTTGTCGCACTCTCAACTAAGAATAGTACGAAGTAAAAATTATCTTAAAGATAATTATCGCTGAGTGTGTAATACTCGAGATTTTTTTGAGGTGCGCGATGAAAATCTCCGAGAGTGTAACAGGGGTAAATAATTAACTGATAATTCATAGGGCGCAAAAAACAAGTAAATCACGCATACAGAAAGGCTAGGAACTCTTCATTTCATCAGAAGAATATTAAAAAATCGAATTTTCATAGAATATGAAGCTAAATTTTGTGACCCATATGAGAAATATAAAAAATTTCATAGGCCAGAAAATTTCGGTATTCGTAGGGCCGAACCGATCAAAGCTCTATATTGTGAGGTGAGTCGTTGGACAATCAAAGGTAGAAATATCGGCTATATTCTTTCTTTAAAATATATAATCCACACAAGCCAACCTACTTAGGGATGGGAGATCACAAATTCCAATCAAACCAAGGACACAAAAAATTGACGCTGGAAAATATTAAGAGAAAGAAATTGTTGGAATATATTATTTACAATTCTGTTTAGAGATGGTTAAAAAACAAATTTAGGAACAGGATTAAAGTTACAAAATAAATAAGTGCTGACGCCGAAATTAAAAAAGTTTAAATTCTTTGAATAATGAGCTTATTAATGTTTTTGCAGTTTAAATGTTGTACATGCCAGCAATAAATTAATTATCCCATGTATGTATGAATTTGTTTATTTAAATATAGCCAATTTTAGTATTAACAATAAACATAAATATAAATTATAAATTTGAACGTTACGAAAACTGCTTTTAGCTGCTAGAACATGGATTTTGTTACAGAAAAGTTATTATCTAGAACCTTTAACTTTGAGGCTATCTTAAATTTTCATCAGCCTTTTAAAAACTTGGAACTTAAAATTCAGTATTAGTTTTCGAGACGTGTTATTCGTAGGTAAAGGAAATCTTTGTTGCCATAACTATGCGTAAGGATATTATTGTATGTAGTACCATGAAGTAACAAGTATAAAAATATTTGCATCGGTTACAATGAGTTGTATGTAACGATTTAAAAAAAAGTAGACCAAGCTTCTTCTTACTAATAGGAGACATCGTAGTAAAATACTTGTGACAAAATATAACCTTAACGCTAAGAATCTTTAACTATGTTTCGAAACTTACACGAAGGACGGTTAATCAACACGAGTTTTTGTAGAAACGACCATGATAAATGTGAGCTCAGGTATCGCAACCGACAATGTATTTAATTAGCAGACGTAATCACCCTCTCTCTCAAAGCAAACACTTCGGGGATGTCGACTACACAAGTAATCGTTTCCCAGGTAATTTACATTCAGATCATCAGCTTGATGTAGATTTCAATAGAGACGCTACAAGTGAGAATATCCGAACAAGCGACCGCGTCCTACGCACCTTGTTAGTTTTGAGTAACTACAGCGTCAGAAAGTGCAATATTAGATGACAACTATCATAGAAATTCTGTTAGTCAGAATTTGGATACAGTTGCAACCTGGATACAGATAACTGATGGAAGATTCAAATAAGATAAAAAACGATGGCTTGTACGACAGAACTTAATACTTCACGTTGAGTTGGAATCGTTACTGAGAAGAAGCCTTAAATAAGGAACATTTACTATTTGTTGGCTCATAAATGGGAAAGCAGAAGTTAACGGGAGTTTATTCTGAGAGAATAAAGAAGGCCAGCCTTTGTGCATTATACAGAGCGTATGTAGATAATCCGAACTTAGATGAAACGAAGAATATCTGAGTCTCTTCCAATTACCACAACAGACCTCACAAACAGAAAAAAGAACATATCTCAAACAGTTTTCAGCTCTTAATATATCAATACATGATTCGAACGATATGCATGTCAACAAAAGTTGTTCTTTTAGGAGTAAGTTTATGAACTACTATAAAAAACTCGAATTAGGAGTCCGAAGCTGTTACCCATTAAAATTCTAGAAAGTTATTTACAGAAATAATTCGATTGATAATCACATATAAAATAGATTATTCTCAAAAGAAACACTCATATTGGTAATAATATAACAAAATAATACGACGAATAAGACCGTTACCGAATTCAGGCAAACAAGTGGGACAAGGATCCCGGAAACGTTGTGTGGAATTTATATTATTACTTTTTGTCTGAATTGGCTCATTTTCTTATTCAATATTTTCAATGGACAAATGTGAACATATGAATTTTTTTATGTAACTTATTAATTAATACTATTAGATTAATTAATTTTATATTTAAAGTATCTATTGTACATTTCTGACGAATCCTATTTCCTCATTACAGGGCTAATGGTGAATAAATCTATCTATCTATCTTCAATCAGACGTAAAGTTTTTCATTTTAAAATAATACGAATTTACCTTATACTTTTCTCCCAGTATAATTATCTATTTTCCTCTGAAAAGAAAGATTTAAAAGCAATACTTTAAGACTCATTCACTTTCGCGCATACATATTTGAATGTTTATTTCAAAAAGGAACGTAGGCTAAGTAGTATAAAATCAGTGTAAATATCGACTTTCACAGAATGACGAATAAATATTATTTATTGAACATATTATAAAATTTTTCACGTGACAATATGATTAGTATAGAACAACTAATAATAGAAACTAAGAAACGAATAAATATATTAAGAATAATAGCAGCTAGAAACCACAATACGTAGCAACTTACATATAAAGCCACAATCCTACCAGTCCGCTAATAAAGCAATATAAGGGAAACTAAACAAAATTCAGAATGAGGCGTTAAGAATCATATCGGGATGCATAAAATCCACCCCCAATAATGAGAGTAAGGACAGAGTCAAAAGAATTATCTTTGGCATTCGGAAGAAAAATGTTATTAATCAAGTACGCCATAAAATCTCTAGAGTCCAGTAACCCCCAAATCAGACAACAATCAGAGTCTTTAAATTACCACCACAGTGGGGAAGTATTAGAAGCAATACCGTTCCATAAAATTCTGGAAAAAACACATGAGGACAGCAAGGATCACACTGCCACAAATTGAACAAAACACATTCGCAAGAACCCCACCGTGGAAAATCTTAGACATTCCAGTAGACCTAACCCTCCTAAACCAAGTAAAAGATTACTCAAGAAACATGTTGAATTAATCAAGAAACACGATTATCCCATATCAGTGTATGCAGATGGATCCAAGTCCGCAGCAGGAGTAGCGAGCACAATCTACAGCACTAGAACACTAAAAACCAGTCATCGGCCCTGGCGGCTAAAGTCCAAGCTATCTACATGGCCACTGAACTCTGCATAAACATACCGGATAACAATAACCTCATCTAACAGACTCATCCGAAGCAATCAAATATATCATAAACCCCCAAAAAAGAAACAAAACGTTGAACCTAATTAGGGACAATATCACGAAGGTAAGGAATAGGAATGAAAACATCTGTCTAGCAAGGATCCCTGCGCATAGAGGAATACCTGGAAACCTCAGGGCCGACAAGTTGGCAAAGGTAGCATCAAGAACCATACACAACGGAGAAAACGACTTCCAGTGCAACAGCAGGGAAACGTGAAAGTTCTGTAAAGAAAAATTCGAAAACAGGTGGAACGAAAAAAGGAGAAGGAAGAACAACGGAATAATTCACAGTGAACTAGTACACTACAAAGATATAACAATTCCCAAAACCATAAACAGAAAAAAACAGGTGATGCTATCTAGAGTAAGAACAAAACGTTCCTATTTTCCAGATCTACCCAACCAACCTGTGAAGAATGCAGTCAACCACTAACTATTCCCCATATACTATTCTATTGCAGCAGGTACAACGACATCAGAAGAAATACAATAGCAAAACACCACATCGCAGGCCTCTGTACTTCAACGACAGCTGCCTTGGACAACATCAAATTTTTCTAAGAAGCAAACATACGTGGACAAATATAGAAACCCGATTGCAATTAATGTTAAGAATGCATGTAAACAGTAACGCTATGTAATCTATGGTAAATAACTTACCGTTCGCAAATGACCACGATGTCGACGCGACCGTTATAAACTTTAATTAAAAAATATATTTTTGATTAGATTTTAATCAATAAATAATATTTATTCGTTATTCAGTGAAAGTCAATATTTACACTGATATTATAATACTACTTAGGTTACTTTCCAAAATAACTCTTTAAAATGACAATAGCAATGAATCGAACAGTTTAATTAAAGTTCGTCTGCACAGAAAGCTGCTCCGGAAATTAACTGAACTAAAAACAGTTGGAACACATTTTATATTCAAAGAGAATGGCAAGTGACGTAACCTTAATTGTTGTAATAATGGAACTAATTAATGAAACTGAATAAAAATGCGACATTATCTTAAAAATTAGTTATTTAGTGAATGTTTGAGACATCGGCAACTTCTAATCGCTAGTTTAGTTAATCTTATTCTAATAAATAAAATAGAATGTTTGTGTGTATGTATATTATTCCACAACAAGTTTACACACGTGGAGAAAATTTGAGTAAATTTGAAACACGTGTTTCTTTCGAACAGAAAACAAATATTTTTGGGGTAAGACACGGCAACAATCTCCTGGGGTCGGATAATATTTCCGTAAAATAACTATTTTTAAGGGTCAATACTATTGATAGTGTGTCTCCCGAGGTCGTTTATGTATAATTTGAAGAGTTAAATTAATCTGAAATTGTGTTTTTTCCTGTCTTCTGCCAACATATTTGGTTATTTTCTTTAAATAATCAATTTTCGCATTTTCAAAAATATGTTATAACCAGTGAATTGTAATAAAAATAATTATTTTCTTAGCTTAAAACGTAGACAAAATAACAAACTCTAACGGTATACTTATTTATACGTAGGTCTACGTGTAGAATTATTCATAACTATGTCATCAATTTCGGCCATTACAAATACAAACTTAATGAGAGAAGAAACGCTAGAGGCATATTGGTACATGAGCAAAACTAGTAAATAGTGAGCTTGGGTTCTATTCCCAAGTGTGACTAATTATTTTGCAGCATAAACGAAATTATCATTTTATTAAAACGTGAAATTGAAAACAGGGAGGATTGTGCAATAAGTATATTCACATATAGGTCATGAAATACAACAAAATTCTTTTAAAATGTCGAAGAATAAAATATAATACCCAAAGAACCATAAAACCGATTTATTGGTTAACATTGTGATAAATACAATAAATCTCTACAGAAGATCTTACTAAATGATTAATAATTTCACCTAGAATATCTTGAAATAACTTGGACATTCTGATAAATTCGAACTGACAACATTAATTAAGTTTCAGAATATTGTTAATATAAAATAAAAAAAAATTGAGTAACTTTGAAAGCATCACTTTGATTACATACACGTTACAAGCGAACAGGAAATAACTGTTTGACCATTATATTAATTTTTTTGTGTTATTATACTCAAATAAAGAGCAATATTAAAAATACAGTTTAATAAATGGCATTATTTAATATATCAATTTTAACGTCTATGTATATAAATTATATAATAAAACAGCCAATAACATGCATTCAAAATCTGGATATCACTAACAATCACATTTAACTAGTCCAATGAAGTTACAACACCAAAGATTTGTTAACTTTCAAAGATGAATCCAAAGATACACTGTATATACAGTCTCTGAATTATATTAATACAAACATCATAAAACGAATAAATAATAGAATAATAATTATTAATGTCACTACATATATATACATATTTATATATATATATATATATTTGTATCAAAATATATTTTACTGGAAAACAACCAAATAAATTGTAACAATATTCGTATTTGCGATAGTAAAGCAAATATCAATGCAATAAGAAAGATAGCCAAATGAAGTGATAAGGTAAATACAACACAACATTTTGAAAGCCTTGTCCCTGTCATCAGGTGAAGAAAAACGTAAGACAACTGCACGAGTCAGTTGCAGTTTTCTTGCATTTTTCTTTAACTGAAGAAAGGAACAGGGCTTCCAGAAACGATGTGTGTTATTTATATCTCTTATTTTGCCTGAATTTGTCTATCTTTCTTTTTATTATCTTATATAATTAATTTTCAATTAGACGTGATTTTTTTATTTTTAAATATTAATGTAGACTAATTTTAGAAATGTTAATAATGATCCTAACACCATTCATGTTAAAAACGATACTGACTCAATTAAGTACTATTTATAACTTCATATTTTATTAATAATATTTTTTAAAGTAATTTTGCAATAAATCTAGTTTCTATTTATGCTTTATCGCTTATTTATAATTAGAAATTATTTTTTTGCGATAGTATCTTTATAATGTACATATCTCTGAACTTACTGTTACCTTTTTCTGAAGATATGACCCATGTCGTATTTTAATAACTACAAACTATTTTTTAAATGTCTGTTATTGGATTCAACAAATGCATTATTTAATTACAAGTTTAGGTTTATATTTAGATTTATTATTCATTACATTAGTCCTCGGTCGACGAAATACGACACGTCAAATTATAAGATTACATGAAAATAATAATTATTACAAATACACAGTTTAAAGATTAATAATTGTACTTTACCAAAAAATATATGTTTTAAAACTACGTTAAAGAAATAATAAGTGATTTAATTCATCTTCAATTTACATTCGACGGAGTTTCAAGTAGAAAATCTTACATCGATTCCCGTCGAACAGGGAAAAGAAAATAAGTCAGCAGTTAAATTTTAGAATATTATCTTCGTAAAATAATAGCAAAACTTGATAGAATTACCATCAGACTATTTTATTAAAGAGTATCTAATGTGTCATTACTTCCGACAAACTACCGAGTAATATGCTCCATTAATTAACAGAGATTTACAACTCTTATAAACAAAGTAAGCCAGTCAGTGCTATCAAATATACCAATAAGAAATCATCTACCAGTGGAAACTATCCTACAAACTAAAGAACCACATAGAAATTCAGCGGCACTACACAGATTGACGTACAGACTGTAATGCAACAGATTAAAACTACCAATATAAATGAGACGCTGGAAAAAACGGAAACATGCAAAAGAAACGCCGCACATTGAAGCAATCAAAGAGATATGGGCTACGCTAATGACGAAATGTCTGGAAAACGGACACATCCCGGACAGTTGGCGAAAATCCCGAATAAAGATACTATACAAAGGGAAAGGGAACACAAAAGATCCAAACTCTTATAGGGGAATAGCCCTACAGAGCACACTTTACAAAATATTCACAAAGATATTGACAGCAAGACTCACGGAGAAAGTAGAGGGCTAAATAACCGGAACTACAATTTGGTTTCAGAAGAGGTATATCTACCATACAAGCAATATCGTGCCTCATAAAGGACATTGATGAAGCACTGAGACACTACAGGGGGAAGATATATGCGGTCTTCATTGATTATACAAAAGCTTTTGACTTTCTCAACAGATGACTAAGCTGCAATCAATGAATGGAAAAGAACATTACCTGACGACAATCATCTCAAACATATTGCATGAGAACCAAGTAGAAATAGATGACAGCATATCAGTATCGGACCCAATAACACAGACAAATGGGGTACTACAAGGAGACCCCCTAAGCCCGTTATTGTTTAATATTGCGACTGCAGATATAGCCGAATCACTACCAACAGAAAACACGCGTCTCTATGTGTATGCAAATGACATGGTCATCACAGCAACCTCCAGACAAGATCTACAAGAGGCCTTAAACAATCTGACGAACTGGGCTCAAGAAAATTAACTAGAAATAAACCTTCAAAAGACAGCAGCAATGAAAGGTGGCAGACACAGCACGAAAGACACTTTATACCTCGGCAACAGACCAATAAGTGTTACAAACAGCTTCAAGTACCTTGGGATAACCTTACAACCCACAGGAAGCACATTCACACTACACGTGAAAGAAAAAGTAATCGCAGCTATCAGAGCAATGCGAGATATTCGGATGATACGACAACTCTCCCTCTACAAAGCAAAATTCATACGGTTTGGAATTAATATGGGAGAAACTAAATAGAAACAACCTGAAATATATTAAAAAGATAAAAGCAACTTTTCTGAAAAATATACTGTGTCTCGTAATATACGCCATTACGACTAGCATATGAACTCACAAGGGAACCTTACTACTTAGAAGACCTACGCTATACATCAGGGTTAACTTTTCCATCTACACCTACATATCAAAACGTGATCCAAGAGCTAAAGGAAAAGAAGAACCAGATATGGGACGATTTCTACAGTACCACCGCCATGATGACAAACGAATGGAGGAGAGCATCATACGAACTACGACACACAGAAACCCGTTTCGCCGTGCACAGTTTTCACCACAAGATTTGTAAATCAAAAAGCTTTCATCAACCAGATGTGAATTGTGTTTGTGAATTACGTGAAATGGTAAACAAATGTAAACAACAATAATAATTACAAGAGTTTAGGGATTCAATGTAAAAATATTCTACTGAAAGGCGCCGGTATTTTACTCATTACAGGAGTTTCTAGATCGTTACCCTAATAATTAATTTGTTAAAAAAACTGCAAAAGTGTTCAGTGTGTTGCTAATAAAACTACTTATTTCATAACTTTCTTAGTCTCTGTTGATCTTGTAACATCCATTCCAACCGCTGCCGCCATGTAACATCCCGCCTGCCATCATGTAACACTCCACCACTGTGAACATGTAACATTCCAGCAGTTGGAAATGGGAAGTCCAGATAGATCGTTCACAAACCGAGCTATACCTCCGTTAGCTCACCTGGCTACCGATCTAGAGGATAAAGGAAGAATTAAGAACAGGAAATAGGAAAGTCGGTAACGTGAGGGTTCGGGTTCAACTAATTGAACCTAGGCGTAGTGGTTGGTGTTTCGCTGCACTTCAGTCAAATAAGAGCTGATGAAGAATCAATAGATTTAATAGTTAGAAATAAAATAAAGTAAGACAAACTGGCGGATAGCACCAGGAGCCACCGACCCGTCTGGAGGTTGGATCACGACTGTCGTTCCCAAGAAGCTCTGAACAATTCGAAGACTCCGTTCCCCCTCTCTGATGATTTTAAGTCTCCAATGAGAAGAACTCTTACAGGGTGGAAGATTTCTGCTGCCGTGAGCATGTCTGCATAAGGTACTTAAAATGCTCACGTCTAGACGCAGCATCATCACAGCTGCCTAAGTGGAAGGGGTGAATATTTATGTTGTTGTTGTGTTTAGTTACTCGCTATATCTAAAGTGATGTCTTTAACTGCATCAGCGTTCTTGCAGCCTGCGCCCTCTTAGGTTCGCTATGCTGAAGAGACGTTATGATAAGAGGGCACGTGTAGACTATTCTATTACAATCTTTTCTGCTATTTTGTTTGTTTGTTTCGTGTACGACCTGTAGTTTGCAGATTTCTCGTCGCCCTGACGCGAATTGACTTGTCCGTCGTTTGCGTTTTCTCCTATTGTGTGTGTGTCAAGTTCTATATTTTATGATAATCAATTATCGAATCATTAATTATTTACTAGTACGATTTGAATTTTTTTATCAGAACTGTAAAAATTATATTATACCCCTACTATAGTTAAATAATTATTATTTCTGGTATTATTTATATATTTTACATATGTTGGACAGGGAAATTTCAGTTCCAGAATTTTAGTATTTTTATGTTAAGTTCTAATTATTTATAATTGTAGCATCCAATTTTTATATTGTAATTTTATGTATTGACTTATCCTTATTCCTCATACGTGGACAAATAAAATAAAATAAAAGAATTTGTTGTAATCTGTAAGTATGATCAGCTATCAGTGCATTAGTAATTAATAATATTCAAATTTATTTGCAATTCATATGCGTTTTTCATTATTATTCACAAATTTCTGATCTACCAAGCATGCCATTCCGATGTAAGCTACCCGAAATGAGATTCTCATGAAAATGTTGGCGAACGGGCAAGGGCGGAGAGGCGGCGCGGCGGTGGCGTCGCTGGCGTCGCGGCGGCAGTCGGGCAGTCGCGCCGCTACAGCCGGCCAGCGCGGACCTGGCGTCACGATGCGCCCGCAGCTTTGAGCACCGCGCTGCTGCCATGCCGCCGTCGCCGGGAGAAACGCTCAGGGCGTGGCTGCTGTCCGCACTCGTCGTGCACGGCGCCGTGGCCGGCAACCCCGACGCCAAGAGGTTGTACGACGACCTGCTCAGCAGCTATAACAAGTTGGTGCGCCCCGTCGTCA
The DNA here is from genome assembly GCA_037074705.1 of Zhengitettix transpicula. Taxonomy (NCBI): domain Eukaryota; kingdom Metazoa; phylum Arthropoda; class Insecta; order Orthoptera; family Tetrigidae; genus Zhengitettix; species Zhengitettix transpicula. Next base: position 204,047,045 of record CM073591.1, read on the forward strand.
ACACGTCTGACGTGCTCAGAGTCTGCATCAAGCTCAAGCTTTCTCAGCTCATCGACGTGGTAAGTCACCGTCGGCGCCACAGTCGCCGAGGAAAACGGTCACACACCGTTCATCCCTTGACGCGAGGTCTTGTGGAGCGCGGCTAAATTTATGATCAAATTTAAACGTCATATACTGCGGTTCTCCAAGAAATTCTGCTCGGAGACTGGACCAAACTTACTAAAATAATTGTTATTAAAGTTTCTTGCTCTCCTTCAGCACGGAAATCATCAAATTCAGTTACTTTATGCGTGCCGATGAGCATTGTAACACCTATTTGTTCGTCTACATGTTATGTAACCCCTTTACGTGTCTTTTAATAACGTTCTGTTTCTCCCAAAAATTGTTGAACAAACTAATCCGAATACGAACTGCTATGTGATTCCTAAAAACTCATTTAAAAAGTAATAAGTGTGATAATCGTACTGATTATTGTGGAGTCGCCGCTTGCGTCAGCTGCTTTTGGACTAAATAATATATTTTTATTTATTGTATTTGAATACTAAATAATTTAGTATTACATATACTTTCATTATATCTGATCTTTGAAAACGGTAAGTGTCTTTCTCTCGTGAACTATACATTTGTGTCAGTAGAGACGTTTACTTCATTCTTCGTCTGCGTCAGATTTTTAGTGAGCGTTCCTTTCAATTTAACCCTTTAGAATGAAATTATTCTAGCTTTTATTTCTATCTACGTGGTTTCGAATTTGCCAATAATGCAGGTAAAACGTTTCCAGCTTATAACTTTTTATAATGAAAATGTGTGACCAGCTAGAAGGATTTTGTTCGCTCATGCGCGATATTGTTGAGCGTTACCAAAGTAGGAACAAAGTGCGTGTTATTTCAAACAGTTTATTTTAAAATGAATTTAAGAATTGAAATCATTTATTCAAAATATCTAAATTTAGTATGAAACGCTAATGACTCGTCCTTTGGAATGAAATATATATGACATAAGGTATCAGAAATTGAGGAAAGCGGGTATATAATTATTTAACGTAAATTAATTCAGGTTTCGCTGAGATACCTTCTTAAATTTTCCACTTCCCAGTTCTGAAATATAGAAGAACGGTTTTTTGTTTTAAAGAAAGTTAAAAACATAGGGAAAATCGTTAGGCAAAAGAAGCGGCAACAACAAACGCAAGTTTTTATGTACAAAATCTGCCCTGTAGGAATTGCGGCGTTGCAGGAACGAGCTGCGAAGTCCGTTGCAACAAACCATAAATCACGTCAGAAGCAGCCCATCCGTTAAGTCATAAACGCTGCCGGTGCTCCAGCGACGACAAATCCACACCAGTTCTTTCCATAAATACGAGACAACGAACCATGTCCACTACAAACGCGTCTCTAGTACGAATTACACTGACATTACCAACTCTTGATTTTTTTATTTGAAACGATACAAAACGATTCAGCTATCTACAGCGTGTCCAAAGACAGCTTTCAGAGACAGTAACTTATAAACAAACAGCTTCAGAAGTTTAAACTTTATTACGTTACTGCTGTTTGTAGTAATTTATGATAGTTTTCAGACACAGTATTGAAAGAAATTTTGCACTATTAAAAACATAGCTTCAAACATTTAAGCATTGTGTTTCCATAGTGGTACTCGTCATTATGGTTATTAATTATTGTACGACAGGTGTAATATAATCTCTAAAATTAAATAAATACGTGTAATTTGGTGAATAATCTAAAAGATGAAAGTACTGCATTACATCGTGAAATTCCTAGCTATAATCAGATAGTATTAATGTTTTTTAGATTTTTTTAGGGTAACCGGCTACTTGAGGGTAATCCACATGGTGGAAACTCCCCTTTAATAGGATAGGAAGGGATTTGAAAGGGGGGATGCGGAAGGGTAGAGGAAGGCAGCCTTTTTTAATTTTTTTTAGGGTAACAGGAAACATGAGGGTAATCCACATAGTGGCAACTCCCCTTCAATAGCATAGGAAGGGATTTGAAATGGGGGATGCGGAAGGCTATAGGAAGGTAGGCTTTTTTTTAGGGTAACAGGCTACACATGAGGGTAATCCACATGGTGGCCAAGGGTATATAAATATATGACTGCTAACAAACATAATTTAAGTAAGGGTAAAGTCAAAATTATTTCCTATCTCGCGTGTAACAGTAACTATTACGCATTTCGACAAACTTATTATAATACGTAAAATATAATAATTTATATTTCAGTATTTGAAGAATCTATTAGTAAATTATATGGTATACTCATTCTGAGTAAATACTCCGAAAATATAAAACAGTAATTGATTATTATTAATTTAATTCTTAAAGTAATTTTACTACACACGATGCGTATAATTATTAAAAGTTTATTATCCGTAGCGAAAGAATTTTATTTAGTGTTTTTAATTTTATGTTCATCAAACACTGCTATAGAAATTATTTCTATGCAATGGTATTCATATGTGTTAATAATTGTTGTACGTAAAGAAACATTTACTACTAATTTAGTAATTTCAAGTATTCCCCACAACCCTTGAAACTACATTTATTAATACTGTCTATACTTTATTATAATATTTGTTTGGTTTATATAATCTCATCACATAACTACCGGAAAATACACATTTTAAAGGTTCCTTCGAATTATATAATTATTTAAATTATTTAAATCGAAGTGTATGTAGAACGTAAAACGTTTTATGGCCTAAGCTACAAAACAGTTACTTACAGATAGTTCTTCATATAAAATCTCTTTCAATAACAGAAAATTCATTACCACAAAGGTCGTAACGTAGATGAAATTTCTGAACTCTAATTTGTTTCGTTTCATGAGAACATTAAACACGTTTTTATGTGTGTCGTCTTTTTTTTGTTCATCCTACTCGTGATTAATGTTTTCTTTGTTCCCACACAAGTTCTGCTCTTTTAATTTCTTCTGGTGAGCAGCCAAAACCTCGAGACGCACAACGTTTAAGCGTTTCAGACAGAATTTTATCCTCATTCAACGTAAAAACGCTGGGTTACCCAACTGAGAGAAATACACTTTTTTCTTCTTTCTCGTCTGTGAGTCCTTTTCTTGTAACAGCTAAAACGGAAAGTCAGTAAAAGGGAAGATAAAGTCAGTAAAGCTAATGTCTTCCAGACCTGGATCTGTGCACTCAGTGTTTTCATGTTCATTTGAATTTTTTTCCCTATGTGGGGGTCAGTTTACAAATCGTCATAAAAATAAATATTTTGGGATATTTTCTTGTATGATTCAACAATTCGGTTATAGTGAACACTTAACATAACTGAATACCGCCTTATTCACAAAATAAAATATCTGTTTTCAGTAACTGCTAACGGTTATTGTCTGACTCGGTTTTTTGTAAGTAATTAAAATATTTTAGAATTATTATAGCGAATACAATTATCCGCTTAAATAATATTGTTTCCTACAACCATATCATGTTTCCTAAATGTTTCAACGAAAGGAACAGCAATTCTGTGAATATCTCTTAGCGACTTATAGATGGAATAATTAGCAATCGCTCTTTCCCACTCTTTAATCTCTCTTGACGGCTAAAGAACAGATGAATTGATTCTAACCATGCTCAGATCTAAAGTTATGAAAGCAAAATCACAAATTAGGATAGAATAATTTCGACGCGGAATGGAACACAACACGACTGATTCATATGCGGTCGATGTAACCACTGATCTATTGTCGTCGACTCCCTTTCTGCATCTGTTGTATAGACCTGAACCCAGGCACACCTACAATTTACGAAATTACTTTCTTCACGACCTAACATTAGGACATTAGGAATAATGAATATTGAGTGTAAATTGGTCATAGGTACATTTAATTAATTTAAGAACACGATCAATTTATTCCAATCAGGTTCAGCTGTAAAGAAAAGACAACGGAAAGAGAAAGTTCGCATGACTGGAAGTCATCAAGTATAGTTCATGGGATAGAGAGCACCCGAAAACTGAGCGATTACTAATCATGTAAAGATTATTTTATCTCAATCTGTTAATCGTCACTTCACGTTTTTTCTTTGTTTTCAACTCTATTCCCGATGATATAGTTAAGAGTACGCTTAAAGAAACTTTATGCATTTTAACTTCACTTATTGTACATTTAAACAAGTTCAAGACATCAAGACAAAGGTTCTGACACGGGAAACCCTCTTAACATTCTCTTTGCTGATATTATTATGAAAGATTTATAGGTTTATTGTCTTTCCTTTTCATAGAGAGGAACCCGAATTAATCTCCTTGATGTCACTTTATATATTCACAATACTTGCAGTCTCACCAATGTTTTTTTCTTTCTTATCATCCGCCTAACCTAAATAGAGCTACGGCATACAATGTGTCTGATTCCAAGACAACATAAATATCATAAATATCAACTAGAAATATTCTTATTTCTAATGACTAACCATAACTTTTATTAATAAATATTTAATAGGGTTGAATCAACTCCACTACAGTGACTCGCCCGCAACCAAAAACTCTTCAAAATTTCTCATTCTCTCTTATTACAAATTTTTACATAAAAATTTCGTCCTAATCTTTAAATAATATCAAATATCCATTATTAACAAATCGACCACCTCTCTTTACTTCTGTATAAAACTACAAGGAGCTATTTCACGGCTATATTATTGTTTATGTTTGTATTCTGTCATTTATTCACTATTATTTTGTGATTATAGCAGAGATTCTTCTCATCATTTACGGTTCAAAATTACCAGTATTGTACTAATTTACAAAAAGGATTTTATCAATTCCTCTGTCAACAAACAAACCGAATTTAGATTAATTATTCGCTCCACCAATAATCATTATCAAGTACACGCAATCTTCTGCGGTTGATGGGAAGCCAAGTTTTAAACGTAGCATGTACATATCTGAATTTTTGGCTGCCTAACCGGAGAATTTCCTTTTAATTCGTGAATATAGTGTTGCTACTGAAAAGCATGTCTACCCTTATAATTCAAAGTATTTGTTTTATTCGTTTGTCTCTCCGCGGAAATTAAATTATGTGTTATATCACCACAAAGGTTGGTAGTTTTACAATATATCCCATATTTGTCCATATTTCCAAACAAATTTTTTGACACGTCATGTCCCTTACATATAGGAAAACATTTAAATAATGGATCTTGTGGATTGTATTTATTTGTTTATTACTGGTTGATAATAAATGCAATTCGTATCATTACCCCGAAGACGATTGTAGTGTGACATTTAAAAATACACTTGAGCAAAGAAATGAAATCAACCAAATCACTATAACTGATTTAGAAAAAGTGAAACAAATACTATATACTTTATATGATTTTATAGAAGAGACATTTATTTACTAATAAGAGACGTGGAAAGTCTTTAAAGTCATTATGTTCACGAAAAGTGAGTGTTAATTCCTGAATGCAACCCTCAACACACAATTCTTGCGGAGTCTTTTTTCGATTACTTACTCCTATTACAAAATGTTAACGTTCATTTATACTTTTTTTAATTTTTCCTAATTCTAATATTCGCTTGCCTCCCTTAATTGTATTTAAGAGATACGGGACCAGATTATACGGATAATGCTAAATTAATTTCCAAAAGCATGGTGTCTATAACCAAACAGCGATTTGATATTATATTTATAAACTAACCGATTTTAGCTATGACTGCATAGCTTAAGTCAAGTAGGACTTATCGTATCTATGAAATTTGAAAATGTAAGATTTTTTAAAAAATGCAAATGAAATTTACCATTTTCGACTGATTTATGCAAAATAATAGATTTTAATATGCGTTAGATAAAAAATTAAAATCAATTTTTTTTAACAATCTGTATGAATCAAACAAGTTCGTTTCTAGCCACTCGGTCAAAATGACTCTAAATTTTATCCGACTGATTCAGCTCACCACCTCATGGTCTAGAAAAGAGTATAGGACCTATTTCGTAGGCACAATTTAAGAGGACTTATTCATAAATCACGGTCTATCTTTCACTTGCTATCTTTCACCTTCCATCACGCTCAAAGCCATTCGCCAAGATGATATTTGAGCAAACAGTCATTTGTATGACAGGCGGACGCAGACAATGCTGCGCCTGTTCCAGATCTTTGTTGTTGTGTTAAAACTTGTCATGAATCTGGATGTGTGTCATTCTGTGGTGTAGTTTTGAGAAGTTTCCGTGAGTCAGACTCTCTTCACTTCACCGCTCGCACACTCGCATTACAATCCAACGGTAGAAAATAGGGTAAAGATTTATTGTGGAGTTTTGTCTTTTGTAACGAAGTTGTAGTTCGGGCTGGTGAACACGATGTTCAGGTCCGCGAACAATGGAATTGATTTCAATATTTCGGTAAAAAACACATTTCAAAATTTTTGTTGGTAAACCTGAAATTTGCGTTCAGTGAGCAACAACATAAAATAGTTGGATTAAAATTGTATGGACCTCGGCTGTTTTTCCCGCGAGGGGTATAAACTTTAATCTACCAATCATAAATCGTAAAAGAGGGAAAATGTCAAGCAGTGTTGCAGGGTATTCTACCGTTTACAGTATGCTGTATGCTAAGTCCATTTCGAACACGTTTACGTAGCATCAAAGTCTCCCACCATGTGGGAATCTCAACTGCCATCTAATTTAATCGCACTATAGTAATAAATATCAGAATTCCACCTTTAGGGCTAACATTTGATTGGAGTATTAACCATTTTGTAATGCTGTCTATGGCAGAAGCAGAATTATGGAGATTCAAAAATCCACCACCACTCAAGCCAATCTTTCGATCCCGTTCAAGCTGTGGTTTTATTGTTGTTGTTTTTTATTTTGTTTTTAGGTAACAGGCTACATGAGGGTAATCCACATGGTGGCAACTCCCCTTTAATAGCATAGGAAGGGATTTGAAAGGTGGGATGCGGAATGTTGAATGACTGAACCTTTGGACCCTCAACAGCACAACATTCTTTGGCTATCTTGAAAGGCGATTGAGCTCATGAGTTGTAAGTGTCTTCGCGTTGTTTCAATTTTCACAACCATAAAAATATTTATCTGAACTGGTAAATTAGCTAACATGACGATTCAAAGCTACATTATCAATATCATGCAAAATTTTATGTCATATTCCATAGAACCTCTATGGAATCCAAAATTATGTTACGTAAAATGTATCAGGGTGTACATTTTTTATTTAATTTGATTTAATATGAAAATAATTTAAATTTACCTCATACAAGTGCTGAAGTGTACATAATCATTCATTTATGCTATTAATACTAATTATTTTCCATCATTTGATTTTGAACTGATAGTATAATACAATCGTAGATAAAAATATGAAAACGTCTGTGTTAGATTAAATATAGCAAGTATTGAATAACCATTATTAGGTGACAGAATAAACACCGCACAAAATTTCTGAACACCTTGTTGCTTTCATCAGCTTTTGAAAAATCATAATGGTTTTAAGAACGACACGCATCATTAAAATGTTTTTAGAATCGTTGTGCGGTATTTATTTTATCTGCTGTATATATATTTTGTCAATTTATTGGCTACTGAATTTGTTTATAAACTTATGTAGTTGAATAGCTCAAGTTGTCTATTTATAGGCGATATAATATTAAAAATTACTTATCATATTCAATATGACAGTGAAATGAAGTTAGCTAATCTTTAAAGTGACTTTTATTATTAAAAAATTATTTAATTTGTTGTATCAGTTTTTTTAAAAAGTTTGGAATAGTAGACACTATTTTTTGGTTATCTATGTTTCCATCTAGTACCGTTGTGTTCTGCTAAATTAAATACATATCCGAGGCCAATAGATTTATTTTGCAGATTTACCTTTTAGAATCATATAGTAAACCCGTCAATTGAAGTAATTAAAAATAGTGTAAATCGATGGTCTAAATTGTAAATAAGACAATAATTCAGTAAATAGTTCTCGGAATACACACGGGTTTTGCATATTTATATTTATACGCAACGTTTCGATGACTGAAAGCACTGTCTTCATCTTCTAGGCGAAGTGAATAATACACTTCGCCTAGAAGATGACGACAGTGCTATCAGTAATCGAAAAGTTGCGTGTAAATATAAATATGCAAAACCCGTGTGAATTCTGAGAACTATTTATTGAACAACTTCACCGGGAAAGACTTCAATCTTTGATAAGACTATAATTATTGGCGAAAGTACGAGTAATACCGATATTAAAATATTTGCATACTTTAGTTTCAATTCAATCTAATATTCAGTCTTCTTCATAATAGGGTACGTACACATGAAACAGGCGAATAAGTAGAGTTAATGAGAGTCCCGTCGGTCGGCGAACTATGTGAGAGCCACGGATTAACCAGCCGATCATCACGGTTGAGAGGTCATTGACTTGAGTGTAAACTCAATACACATATTGCTGTAATATCCGGGATTGACTATATTGGAAATCTCAAAGCCAAAGCCGCAAAAAATTATGGCCTCGCAACTCTCGGCAGAAAAAAAACCCAAAGCGGATAATTACCAAGGAAAGGTTTTTCTTAACTTAGGAAAAACATTCTATATCATTTTACTGATATGGTTTGTGCAGCTAAAACTGATGAATTAGTAATGTAACTATCATCTTTTATATTTAAGTGTCATTGAAACTCCAACTGAATACAGTCGAAAATATCTTAAGAAACAACTACCAATCTTTTGTAATGTAATAGTATTTTGTTTACATGCCTTACTTTTAGATGTCCTCACTGTATTCTATTTAGAACGTAAAACATTAAGGTACTGAAAAATTGAAATTTTATATTCGTGTTAATTAAATATTATACTAGTCAGCAATAATAGTTTCACAAAACATTATTAAAACTATTTAATAAATTTTTCACTTATAAAGAATGTAATGGTTTATTCTATCTTATAGATTGTAAAAGAGAGTTGAAGAATAATTTGCTAAATTTGAAAATGTGATGGAAGGAATTAAAAGTGTAATTATTCATGAACTCATATATACATTAATACGTTTGAAAGGAGATTAGAATGTAAACATACATATTTACATGGTTGTTCAATAATTTGGAGACTCCTGACGTTGATACCATGGAATGAGTAGTTATTTAACAATAACGTTACAAAGTGCATATTATGGATCATATAATTAGTTTATTAATAAAATACCAAGAAACCACCTCCGTTTTTTTGTGTGTAGTTTTTTTTGGTGATATTAGGGTAAAATGTGTATCCAGTGATATTATTGATACATTATATTAGCATCCCAAATAATCGAAACCGATCCAATGATTGGAAATACAATTTGGTCCATGCGTGGTTAATGTGAAACTCTGGGTCACATATCTCATGTACCAGTATTTTTCTGATTTATTGAGTGACTGGTATGTGTTTGTAAAAGCATTTATTGTCTATATCCTATTTATGCATTTTCTTTTCAATCGAATGTAATGTTTTAATATTAATGGGTAATGGAATTTTTATTGAAAACTTTTAAGATATTTAAATTTCTTTAATACTTGTTTAACTCCAAAAATATTTAAATATAGTTCTTGGGAGAATTTAATAACAATAACTAATAATTAATATTTTATTAACAAAAATAGCATTAACTTCCAACTAGCATAATCTATTTTAGCCGCGGCTATTTTAAAAACACACAATAATCAAAGAAAAAGAAAAACTGACATTTCTAACAGGAGTTGGCGGGGCAAAATACGGTGGTCATATGGTTTTAATGAATCGACTTCGGTGGGGTTACTTTCCGGTACTTCACCATCTGCAGATTTGGCCAGGTCAAGACTTCGCTGATGGCTTGGTCGGACGCTGAAATACCTTCTATTTCCTGGAAAATTGTCACGCAGCTGAGTAAAGATTCTCGTCAGTTCTCATAAGTTCCTCAAAAGCTCAGTCTCCAAAAAGCAACTTTTTCATAAGTTTCCCAAAAACTGTTTTCCACTCCAAAGATCAGTAACTCCCAACTAAAAACTAAATACCTCTTCAAAACCCAACTTATTCATCATTTCTCCAAAAGTAACTTATAACATCACATACAGACTAACTTACACCTCAGCACTAACTGAAAACTAAAAATTCCCTCCGTTTGCTGTAAAATTCACTATCCCTATACTTAAAAGTAACTTCCGCTTACTCCAAAATTCACTCTCCGTAAACTAAATACTAACTTCTTCATAATTTCCTCAAAAACTCAAACTAAAAACGAACGTCGGCTTGCTCTCCACAAATCTCAATTTCTTAATTAGCCAGGCCCCCTACGGGGTGCAAATAGTCAAATTCAGAACTGTGGGAAGACGGCTTCAATGGCGCCAATCTGGTGGAGCGTCTTTTTGGAACGTTCTAAAATCTTGTGGTCAAAAATTAGCCGACGCCATACACTCACAATTCTTAATCTGTACAAAGGGATGCCGCGCCAGGGATGTTTTTGTTTGTATGAGTTCCTGGGAAACGAGCACTGACCCACGCCAGACTCAAGCTGAGAATAAAAATTGCTCATGATATTTTCTTTCGTAAAATAAACTAAAATACACATATAATAAAATAAAACAAGCCCAATTAATTTATTCCATATTTGTATACTACACTAAGTGTTTCAATAATACAAACTTTTGGGCGTGTTCCAGTCACCAAAATAATAACAAATTGGACATATAAACATATATCATGCTTTAGCACTGTATGGCGCTGACACACTACAATGATACCGAACTAAAACATTATCGAACAGGAATACAGAATAGTTGGTCGGGAATACGGTTGAAAAATTTCACTCTCAGTAGAGGTACTGTTTCCATATTACCAACACAGTTTTCAGTACATTTCTATTGTCTTTCCATGAAGTTCTAGTTGTAAGATATACGGCGGACAGAATAATATATACATAATCGAAAAATCATTGTCCGATAAGCAATATCTCAACACAGGTAACAAACTGTAGAGTGTACTTTGATGAGGTATGACATTTTTTATACTTACGAAGAACCTTAAATTAATTCACTGTCTCAGAAATCTATTTCACAACAGGTCCTCGATGAACCAAGGCACGAACTTATAGACTGTCAATAGTAGAAAGTAGGACGTACTGCAATGCGTACTAGTCGAACAACCATCAGATTCAATGAGGTTGCTTATAATTTCTCCTATTCCTGAACGTACTATGCATTTATACTGTTTAGGTAAAACAAACAAGATGAAACAACACAATTTAATGCAAACACATACCAGTTATGAAATTTTGAAGTACAATTAAAAAAAAGAAACATTGATTCATGAAAAGTTTAGGAGTTAAGTGTACGATTAAAATACGAAATTAATCTCCCATTTTTCATTTCGGTTACAACAGGCACGGAAGAAAAACATTGCATAAGTTATACAAAATTATTATACCTGAAGAGTTCGTATAATCGAATGAAACGTCGTTTACTAAATTTTTTGTTAATAAACATAATTTTCTGAAAAAAGCCCCGTTTATTTGTTTATGTATGATATTGTGAATTTTAAATAATTTTTCATCGTTATTAAAAATTCACATTTATATTTAGACTGTGTTACTTTCTAAAAAGCTTCTACTAATCAACTTCGGTAAGTTTACGAAGTTTAGTTCATGATATTGAAAAGTGGCACTTTATGGAATAAAATGTTACGCGATTAACCCTCTGATAGTTTGGAATGACACTATAGTCCAAAAAACTTTAGGAAATAATTGAAGCCATGTCATACAAAAACCTTAATGTTTTCCAGCATCATTAACAATATTTTGTTAAAAGCTTTACAGGGAAATGAAAAGAAAGCAAACTTTTATAGAATCGTTCTTGCTAACAGGAGTAAAATATTCCTCGTAGTAACATTAGTATCCGATTCAGTACCAGTTTTGCGTAATTTTAGAAGTATATTATATACCTTCAAACAGTAGCTGGCTGAAACACTTTTTAAATGTCGAGTGTATACACAGTGTACCAAAAGTAATAAATTTCATTTGCTTTTATATCCAGTTTTGTGTACTACGGCACAAATACAGTTACATTTTCTATTTTTAAAAGCACAAACTGACGTTTTTAATATATTTTTTGTATCTTCAGTAAATATTATTTTTATTATTATTAATCTATCCATTTCACGCGAATGTAGTATCCTCTTCTCTATCATAATTAAACAAAATTGATTAATTTATATTTGCTTTGTTTAGCAATATTTATTAGGCTACTTTCTCAATTATTGTTATTATAATGATTCTAAAAACGTTTGAAATAAATTAATTACTCTTTATTTTATGTATTGTTTTGTACAAAATTATATTTTTTGTAGGGCTGTTATATTATAATTACCTGTTGTATTGTTTCTAAAAATATTATATTGATATCATAAGTTCTCTATTAATTAAACAAAATTGATTAATTTATATTTGCTTTGTATAGTAATTTTTAGTAGGTTACTTTCTCAATTATTGGGCGAATTTCTGTAGGCATATAATGGACCCTTTCCATGGATGTTTTTCAAAAATTTAGGATAACACATACGCATTTGGATTTGAAATTTACGATGGTGGACCGAATATATTGGCCTAGTGTTGGTCAGGTGTTTCCTAAAATGTTGAAATTCATGCAGAAATCTGGTCAAAATGACGGACAGACAGACTCCAAAATAGCCCAATCTCCAAAAAGATCCTCTGTAACACGGTCACCTCACTGTAGAAATCAATTTCATAAATATTAAATTCGTTACAATAAGAGATTCATTATCATTCTATGTTGAAGAAGTTCCTGCAGTGCTAATTGAGTGATATAATTGTACTTTTGATTTATGTGAGATGTTTTTGGATTTGTATCAACATCCGTATTTCTTCCAGAAAATTTTGATGTCATAATCCATCTACTCACCAATCGCCAAAAAATCAATTTCTGTGTAATATCGTTAAGTTAAATGGACAGTTGTATTTAAAAAATGTATACATCCAGGATCTATAATTGCTCTCAATGTCACTGGGAAGGATGAGTCGTTTTTTATTTTTTTATTTCGCTTCTCTTTCGCCATTGCTTGTTTATACTCGTTGCGAACAACTATATTCATAGCAGGCGAAATTACAAAACTTATATTACTTTCCATACTTGTTGGTATCACTCTATTAACGAATATCTCATATTTGGACATCAATTTAAATGTAAATTAAAAATCATTTTTCTGCAACAGAATTGGTGTTTTGAATAAAGTGTCAAAGAATTAAATATCTTATTCGAGTACAGTTTTAATGAGATAAGTTACTCCTTATTTACTCGTATGACATAAATTATTTCTGGTCACGAACGTAATTTTGAAATACATTTTACATTGTTTCGCAGCGTGATTTAATTTCCTAAAAGTTGTACAATACTCCTAAATATTGTTATTGCATCCCATGAGAAGGAAAAGAAATATAATTAATTTGATACAAGAGTTAGTTGATCAAGTTTAATTGTATTTCGAAGTTCCTGCAAATGTTAGGAAATACATTATGCACTATAATATTGCACGAACCGTGTTTACTTTAGTTTAGGTCATTTCGTGCTTGTTTTTAGGAACGTTGTGAATTCAAATTAAATGGGATTCACAAATTTGGAAAACTTTGAATCTTAGGTTGATCGAAAAGTTCCTGCTCAAATATATTAAAAGAAAACGATACTAAAGTAAAAAAAAATCGTTATTTAATCCTCAACATTGTTTATGAGTGGTCAAGTAAATATACGTAGTAAACTGTGCGTTAAATTTCATTCTACCTCAGTTAAGCAACTATTGTTCTTCATTACATTGAGATACAGATATATAATCCGTAATAAACCAACCATGCTATCTACAATTAATGAAGGTAAAAAAATTACAATTTTTTTACTTCCAAAGTTGAAATATGACTAAAACAGTTTGAGGAAGATAATTAAGAATATAAAAACTATATTTGTACACAGAAATCTTTATTAGGTAATTGTAAGATGAAAAATGAAGCGCTCTCTGAATAAAATGTATTATTAATACTATTATATTTACCCAGTGTGTGGAGCTATACAATTAAAATGACAACCTACAAGATAATAAATCACAGCGCCACGAAGGACAAACACACACACCGAAACAGCAATGGATTGCCTCTTCCTCACAGCCGACGACGATAAATACGGCCATCTGTCGTCACTCGACGAAACACGCGAAACAGCAAAAGAAATAAGAAAATATGAATAGCCGTTGTAAGACTACCAACTTTATAAAATAATGACGTATGTTTCACAGAATCGTCTTATGTTGACAAATAATTTTAAATATGAGGGAACGGATAAAAAAACCTCCTGTACTGAGTAGTTTATACTCTGTCAACACTGTAGCAGTTGTTTTAATACAAACGGAGAAAACTATGATTAAAACACTTTTATTATTTTATGGCTACTTTTTATCTTCATCTTATACAGATTTTTTTATATTTGCATTCATGTTCCCTTGCCGCAAGCTTAAAATTGAACGCTAAAGATACACTATTATAGATTGAATGACGACGACGGTACTTATCATTGTTCGTGATAACAGAAAAGCTGAGAAGGAAGTAACTTCTATATATTTCAGAAGAGTCTTCATTTTGCTGAGAAATTTTTGTGGTTAATCATTTATAATAGAGGTAAAACTAATGGAATGAACAAGATCTTCTCGGGCTTACAACTGAATAAACAATTATATTTGCGACGTTTCGATTACGTTCAGTGCCATCGTCTTCTAGCAATAGCATTGCTATTTCTATTGCTAGAAGACGACGGCAGTGAACTTCATTGGAACGTCGCAAATACAATTATTTACTTGGTTAGAAGCCCGAGCAGACTTTATTCATTCTCTTCGCCGAGAAAGACCACATTCTTTACTACCAGATAGATTTTTGAGTAACGGAAGTGACGTCATACCATACCAAGTAAATGGCGAAGGACCAACCGGAGGCCGTCGCGTTAACACGTAGGTTTAAATATACATAGATTATTAATCTATTTAGAAGGTGAGCTATCGCAAACATTATTTATATGCTAAGAAACTAAGCACGACTTACACGTTTGTTTATTGTTTTCTCTACATCACATTAAGGCTAATGCCGGGTAGGGGCCCTAGTTAACTCTTGTCAACCTTGGTCTTTCTTCTGCACCCACCTTATCTATCCTTTCTATTATATTAAAGGTGCCACCATGTGATCCTCATGCACGTTATTTCTCAGTAAATAATATTGCAGGAAAGTTGGATACATGCTCGCTACCCAAGTGTATTTCTTTTACTCTCTGGTTTTTAATTTTATCATCATAATCCCAACTTTTTGGTCAAATTTCAGAAGTGTACCATTTGTTGTTTTCCCATTGGAACTGTCGGTAAATTGCCTCCAAACCTGATCGAGGTATGGGGACGCGAATGTTACCTAACTACAACAAACCCAACTTAAGTCACCGAAATGGCGTGGTACAAATACCAAGAGCCCAGACTACTGATGCACATTTATCTACGGTTTTTCCTGCTTCACATTTCGGCGAATGTCGTGTAGCATCCTTAAAATATAGCCAAGGTTCCATAGTTAACCATTGGCTACCTTTGCCTCCTTTCTCAAACCCACGTTATATCCCGTCCTATGTTGATAATGGTTTAATAAGGAACCTGTAAAAGCTCGTCACTTAAAAATTACCTCTTGCAGATTAAACCATGGATTTCAATTGAGGTTCCGGTCATCCGAGATACCTAGTACAGGTTTGAGAGGTAAGTAAAAATATTACTGAAAGATTATAACTAAATGTTTCATAAAATATGTTGATGAATACCAGAAATTTTTTATCTCACGCCTCATAAAAATAATTTTTATTTTAAGGGTTACTTGTGGTTCAACATTTATTGAGCTTAATTTTTATGCTCTCAACCATTTATTTTATTTTTTCAATTATAATTACCCTATCGTAATTTATATTTTTCGAAACAAGTAGTTAAGATCTATAATCCCGACTAACATCACTATAAGACTTTCACCAATTAATTACCTAAGAAAATCAAGGATCATTACATGCCCGTAGCATAATTCAAATAATTAATTAAAGATGCATAAGAAATTTTAATGGTTCCCAGTAGCTTTTTACTTGTTAGTTCTATGAAAGTCTAGTGACAAGTACAAAGCATTTTGAATTCTCAAATTGTAGACATTGATATATGTTGTAGAGAACTAGGTTTTTATAATTTATAAAGACAGTCATATAATATTAGTGTTAAAAAATATCCATCCAAAATTTATTGAATTGCGATCTGTCGTTATGGAAACAAGTGTACTAGTGACTTTATGTATAGAAAAGCTATTTACATATGGTGCGATTAGAATGAACGTATCATTTGAAAATTCTGTCTGGTTCTTCAGACGTAATAATTAAAGACAAATATTTTGGATACTGAATCAAAAATGTCTAGAATACTAAAAATATAATACTAAATTCGTATTTTTTCTCGATGAAAATTTGATTAAAAAGAAAGAAGGGATCGTACAGCGGTACTAAAATCTTTGGAGAAACGTCTAACTCGATACAGACAGAATGCAAACATGGGTTTATTCAGGTTTATTAATCAGAATAATATAAATTTTGGTTGAGTATAAAACCCAAAGGGAAAAGAATAACAGGCAGTTTAATATTTTAATATTAAGATTTTATCACAACTTGGCCAAATAGATAATATGACTATTTAAACAAAACCTGAACTGTAATAAGCATAGAATTATTAAAACAATTTATATATTTATTCTTAAACCTCAGTTTGCAACATTTTGAATGATCACCATTTTTGAAAAATAACTTGCCTTAGTGTTAACATACACTAATATTTTATATACAAAACTTTGGCGCGCTGTGGTCGAAGAAGCTGGAAATTTCTGGTGCGATGATTGATGATGACGCAGAAACCCCATTCTTATTCGTGTTAGAAAATCCGATAGAAACAACACGACACAGAAACTGTAAGCAGGAAAGATAAAATCACGTCATTGGAAACCAAATAAAATTACAAAGGATTGTTGTACATTAAAAGTTACATGATGTAGTCAGTTGTACTCACAACCATGCATTACGACTAATAGATATTATTAAATTAAAATTTAATATTCATCAATTGAATCACAATGTGTGATAAACATATTTATCAAAATCATAGAAATTAATAATTCTATGATGCTAATTAATCTCCGACATATCCTATATTGGCTGACTAGTTAGTATAAACAATTATTTCATAGGATTTGATATTACCGTAGTCGTTAAATTGAATAGTAGATTTTCCATTCTTATGGAGTATTGATAAAAGAAAGATAGCCAAATAAGACAAAAAAAGTGATTTATAAATTCCACACAACGTTTCTGAAAGCCTTGCATTTTTCTTCAAGTGCAGAAAATTGTAAGAGCCAAGAGAGACACAACTGCACTAGTCGGTTAACAAACTGAAAACCTATGAAATTTTTCATTTGAAAATTT
Source organism: Zhengitettix transpicula (assembly GCA_037074705.1). Lineage (NCBI taxonomy): Eukaryota > Metazoa > Arthropoda > Insecta > Orthoptera > Tetrigidae > Zhengitettix > Zhengitettix transpicula. Next base: position 204,064,549 of record CM073591.1, read on the forward strand.
TTTCAATTCTTGAGTGATTACTTATTTGCACGTGTCACCAGTCGTCGTTCAAGTCGAATATATATTTAATAAATTTAAATTACCACTTTCTTTAGGTAGAGTATATCACATTCTTAATCCTTTAGTTATTTGTTTTCAAAAGTAAGTAATCCTAAAACGTATCAGTAATTAAATAGTAAAAGTAATGGAAGACAAGTTATTTTTTAACACCTAAATTGGAGTCCATTAACATTTAAACTAATTCACGATTTAACTTTAAAACCAAATCGACGAGTTAATTTCTGACAGCCAATACCCCTATTCTATCCACTAAATCAAAGAATTGGACGCAGACTTGAAATAAATTTGTAATAATCTGCTGTAATAGGTAAGTAAAATATTAAATTATCAAAAACATTATTTCTGATTAATATGTGACAGTATTACTGTACAATTCTTGCCTTTATAGTTTGCTTCAACAAAAGAAAATTTTATTCATACACTCCGCCGCAAGGCGCCTTCGATGCAGACAGTCCCGGCGGGCTCGCATAGATATGCTTCTCGCAAAACACCAAAATAATGTAAATACGTGCAAGCATATCGTGTCATAATCAGATTTAAAGGAAAAAATTTGTAACAATGTCTTATATTGGCAAAGAGTGTAGAAACATGATGGTAGTTAGTATACATATCTAATAATTTTAATTAATATTCCGGAAAGAGTATTATAAGGCGATAATCTATATATGTGAAAGGACAGTGAGAGAGAGAGAGAGAGAAAATACAGGTTTACAAAACTCAAGGAAACAAAATAATCATTATGCTCTAAATGAACATAAATTTTACAATGGATATTTATCTGGCATTAATTATAATCAAAATAAACAAATTACGAGGCATATAGTCAAAAAATTGAATATTTAATACAAAGTTAAATTCTAGAATTATATCTCAAATGAAATATGAATTAAAAAATAAAGAAACTAACTGGATATTTTTCAAAATATGTTAGGAGACCTTGGAATTAATTATTTTTCGGTTTTATTTCATAAATGTGTTTATTAAATTTATGAATCAAGCATTTAGTAAATTTAAAATTGAAATATTAATAATATATACAAATTCTAATTTTCCTAATAAATTAGTAATATTATCTGAATTTACTTGCATGAATATAGGCCAATACATTTTAATTTTTTTATTTGTTAATTTTGGTTCTTTTCTAACACGTTAATTGGTTTGTAACTCAACTTTAAATCGAAATTTAACTACAATGATATGAATAATTTTTTTATTCCATAAATTTATATTAATTTAGGTCTCCTTAATCATTAATGAATAATTATTGTTGTTGTGAGTTTTTATTAGATTTATTATATATTAAGAGATATTAAAATATGGATTATATATATATATATATATATATATATATATATATATATGAAAATGTGTAAATACTTTCGGTGAAATGTTTTAAAGTCAAGAGTTTGAATTCTAATACATTTTAATACGTACAATGGTGTTTAAATGAAATATAAATTATACATATAATAAAATTCCAAAGCGTTGCTGCAATTTACGATCAGCAATAACATCAGTTCTTCACTTAAAGTGAAAATCATATATATATATCGTACAATAATTATTTGCAAATATTATAAAAAGTATGGAACTCAGTCGACGTGCGTCACGTCTATGTAAATTATTTTGATCCAGCAGTGACTGCGTTTCAATGTCAGCTAAATGCAGCATCATTACCACATATTTGATATAGTTCACACGTGGTTACAAAGAACGATGCATGTTAAAAGATTTCGTGTGTAAATGCTGCATTATATTGTTGGAAAAACATACATTTGTCTAATAAATCCAAACACATTAGTAGATTTTGTCGGGTTTTCCATTGCCTAGATGGCTTAGCGAAGAGAAATCTGAGAAAAGAGATACAGATGAGATGAATGTGACAGGTCAAACACGAAGATTTAAGAAGAAGAGTTGCGTAACAAGAAAATTATGAGGCATAGAAAATGTGAAACAAAGTATTAAGGCAACAAAAATTTCGAACAGTAATGAAACTCAGTTCTTCTTTGGAATAGAACGATATTGACTTCACATGCATGAGAGCCCGAACACTCTTGTGGAATTTGGACCTACTTGGTTAAGACCAGTCCTAGAGAGAAGGCTATATCGGATTTATTCAGGTGAATGTTTAAGCAAGATTTACGCTCTGTTTTATATGGAAGGAGAGAGCGGGGGGAGGAGGTAGAGGGGTTTGAGTCTGTTACAGCAAGGACCGGGGATTAGTGGAACAGGTCATCTCAATGAAATAGTGTATTCGGTTTATTTTTCGTAATAAGTTTTCATTTTGAAGTGTGAGGCTCAGATCATGGCATGGAAATATTTTTGAAAACAAATCTGTTGACCGTTTAATTACTGTTCGAAACGTTGTTTGTCTTAATTCCCTTTACAATGCCTTTGTTCTTTTCTCAGATTTCTCTTCGCAAAAACACCATCTAGACTGTGGAAAAACCCGACATCTACTTCACACCGTTGTCACAAAATTTCGATTCTAAAAAATCCCAACTGCCTGCGAATATGTTTAAAGATCACTTCTATACAAATTGATGAACATTTGTGGGCGCCGAGGTTATCAGAAACTCTTATTTTCACGAATAATTTATTATAATGGACTAATTTTACATCTTTGGTGGCATTTCATTCTTAAACATCACATGGCTGTTGATTTGATTTATAGCATCGTCGGTTGCAATTTGACCCTTGAAGAATTACAGGATTTTCCGGAATATCCGGGAAAACTTTTAGCGCCACTTTTCTCTCCCTCGACTCTTTACTGTTATTAATTAAGAAGACCGGCACTTCACAGTGGGGGATTCGTATAATGTGACTCTGTTCCTTGGCCTCCAGCTGATACTTGGCGAACCACGCTTCTGCAATAATGCTCACGCACTTAGCTTTCAACCCACGGATGAAGTTCAGTTTCTCAAAATTACTTTAGCGCTTTCGGTGGCCCCGCAGCGAGGGTAGAATTATTGCGAACATTACGGATATATTCTTTCAACACTTAATAAGGTTCACGTTGATGTTTCATCCCTTATACAGGCAATGTATTCGTATTTCACAGACTAACAAATATATATATATATATATATATATATATATATATATATATATATATATACAAAAAATACGGCTGATTTGTATAATGTATCAACCAATGAATTCTTTCTTATTTTTTCATTTATGTTATATATATATATATATATATATATATATATATATAACAATGAGATAATTCATTGGTTGACTCATTGTACAAGTCAGCCGTAATGTTTAGTCTGTTTTATGCTTATTTTAATTTTATTCATTACTATTATATAATTTTAAAAATATTGTTTTACACAAGCATAGCATATATTTTAACACGTTTAACAAGTTTTAATTTTAAAAAATCATTTTTTTATAGAGTCTTAACCATATTTCTAGTCAATTTCAAATTTTCGTCAGAAATCTTGAAATAAAAACTAACGTTTAAAAACATATTTTTAATGACTTGCGAAGGAATTTTGTTCGCTTTACACGAACAACAGTTTTTCTCTAAAGTGGTGAATTTCTTTCTGGATACCTTAAACTAACATCCAGCATTTTGAAACGTTAATATTTAAACTTCCGTCAACCATATTTCGGCAGGTAATTTATTTTCAGAGTATACAAGTACACGTAGATATAGAGTAGGCTTCAGACAAGAATAAAATAAAAGTTGTTGAATCAAAGAAACTTGATACTGAAAAATTATTTATATGTAACGCAATGAATAAACTATCAATGGTATTTACCGGAAAAATTTATTTTTGACAAAACTAACCCTAACGTGCACATTTTCATTCACGAGTGGACAAACACTCGGTTAATTGACAAAGCAAATTAAAAAGTTCAGAAATGGGCATTTATCATATATCTTCAGTGATTTTTAGGAGTGTCCTATTAGTGTCCAAATATAATCTCACATCACAGTATCATTATAATTCCCCTGAAGACGATGCTCGAACATCTTTATGATAACGTTCGCCATGTTTTTCCGAATAGGCACCCATGTTGCGTTTAAATTGGTCTCCATGAGCAGATAACATCTGCATCTTAATGGCGTTCTTCAACCCTAGAGTTTAAAGATATCGAACATGGTTGAAAAGAGTTCTTTAAAATTCTCAGCTCTGTTATTTCCCTCGAAAACGAGACGCGATTTAATGCTTCCTGAGAGTTAAGTAGCTGTGGAAGTGAGCCACCTGTCCTTAATTTCTGGTATGACGCACGTAATGGCGTAGGGCTTTTAATTTTTTATTCAATAAGTCACTATTAATTAAATTTAATAAATATAGATCATTAATATTTTAAAAATGAAAAACAATGTAATCCTTCAAAACATATGTAAATAAAGCATTGACTGCTTCCTTCTACTCAATCTAAACAAAAACAAGTTAAGAAAGTTTTTAGATTAATATTTATTGATTTTGTTAGTCAGCTACACAGAAAATAGGTTAAGTAAAAACACGACTACTCACATTGATAATAAAATAAAACAAGTATACATAGATATGATTCTTCAATGAAATATAAAGACAACAGAAACACTCACTAATAACAATACACACATATATAAATGCCTATACAACAAATATATACACAAGTGTATAAATATAAAAAAAAACATTTTTAATTAAAATATATTAAAATAGCCAAATAAAAAACTGAATAAGGATTACTACGTAGACCAGATGAAAAAATCACTACATTAAGTTAAAAGTTTATAAATAACCACACCTATAGAAGAGAAATAATTGTAGATAATGAGAAATTTTAGTGTTTTCAGCTTATTAATATTATAAACAGAAACACTACAAGCAGGCACGTAACTAATATCCTACCACACAAAAAGTAGTCTGATTCAGAAAAATCCATCGACCTCTGAAGAAATTAGTCGATATCGTACAATTAGAAATGGGGAAGAAACAGTACTACTGAGTTATTTATCATGCGTGTATAAGTGTCAATTAACTAATACTTAATTCAGTTAATGGTATATTTTGTTTCAACTGTCTAAATATCTGTGTCCTCTACAATTGTGATTCTTCTATTTTGACTATGTCATGCAGGTCATACTCCAGATAAATTTCATCTTTCTTTTATTATTTTTGTTGCTAGACAGTATAATATTTTTCTGAAGTCCTCTTTGGAAGGAGTTTTTTTTAATCATCTTTATACTGAAAGTCTTATAAAAAATTTTATACCTCGATCCCGGGTTAAAAAAAATAATTTATGAAAAAGTTCGAATAATATATCTTTAAAGTTAAAATTAGGTGAAGAGTTTCTTTAAATATATTACATATAAATTGCTTTCTCATTTATTTCGCGTTTTTAAAAATATCCTTTGTAAATTTTTATGGTTATAAAACAACTAAAATATTTACAGATCATTGTGAAAGACAGATAAACGTGATTGAAATGTCTGGATAATTTTTTGGCGTACAAAATCTATAAATTGGCATAAAATTAAGGTTCATAAATACTTATTGTTGCTGACTGTAATCATCCGAGAAATATACGGGAGTAAAAATTGTAAGTGGTTAGAACACTTAAAAGGTACTTGAAAGTAAGGATATTTGTATTAATATGATTTGAAACGAATTTAGAGTGAGGAGTTAAATGTAATAAACTTTATAGATTGGAAGGAATACAAAGATCTACTCAGCCCCTTCCTCAAATTTTAAACGTTTTTTATGGTATTTTCAAGCACCCTGTATGATCACTTCCTTCCAAATCTATGTTTACATTTTTAAAATTGAATTATTTCTCCCACTTCAGCTTTATGCATAATAATTATATTTTTTATTATTATTTCATTTATACGCCAATTGGAAAACTGACCATTTGTAGATTAAATAAATACATACAACAAGTATTCGAAATGTGTTCGAGCTTCTAGATGTATACTTTTTTAATTTACACAAAGAATAATTTAAATGGTACTTAATTCAGTAGTAGTTATTATTGTCTTAAAAGTTAAAAGGCTTTTCAAAAGTTATTTAACAAGACATATAATTTCATTTAATTCAAGACGAGTTGATGTTCTTATAACGGGATTTATGGGGAATAACGTAAAATTAACTAATTCAAAATGTACGACATAAAACTGACACTGTGTACTGGATTCCCTGTTTGTCCGGGAAAATCTAATTTAGAGAAACATGCAGAAAGATCCCTGGCAGAATACATGAACAATAAATACACTCACGGGGAAGAATAAATAACTACTAGCTACATAGCGACGTACGCGAATATATTTCAACTCTTGATACTTTCCTTGCACTACGAGGAAAACACCATTAATAAGAAACAAAAAATAATAAATCAATTATTTTCCTCACCACAGACTTAAGTTCGGATATTGCAATACATCATCCGTGAAGAATTTTTGAGCCTACTTTTTTAATATCCAGAGTTCTTTTCAAATGGAAGCTGATTTGACCTTGAAGCTCTTCCTTGCGCCGACGAATTAAACTCCATTGGCGTTGTCACATATTATTGTCCACGTGGCTTCAGTAAGTATTTATTATTGACGATGTGGCATATTTCGGCTAATTTTATGCTTTAATTCGCTAACAGTCAAGTCGGCTCCCGTTTGAAAAGAACTATAAAAATCTATCGGAATATACTACTCTCACGCATAGAAAATAGGTTTACAGGAAAGCTACCAGGATTTATATGAAGCCCGTGAAAATTGTCCTGAACAACGAATCGCCTTGTTAATTGGTTTGTGAAGGGAATTTGTGTTTGGTGATCGCAAATATTTTTTCATTTATATGGGACTCATGATTTGCTAAGTTGGCGATGGTGGATGTTAGAGAGCAATCCGCCTGCGTAAACGTAATTTTTTCAAGACCAGAAGTTATTTTAAACTAAGCGCAGCTATATAGTCCATGAAACTGAATAATGGACCATGACGGAAAAATCTCGACCAGACCGCGAATCGAACTAGGGAGAGCACCCGCGTACTAAGCGAGGGTTCCGCGTTTAATTCCCGGTCTGATCGAGATTTTTCCATCCTGATCGATTATTTATTTTAAGATTAGGAAAATCGCTGCAAAAACTAAAAAAAACATTACTAGGCAGGCTGTTCTTTATGCTAAAAATAAACTTGCGACTTGTTTAAACGTTTTAAAGATGGCAGTACATCGGTTTAAGATGATCGCCAATAGGACAGACGTCAACCGACCTGAGAATGCCACAGTTGTTTGAAATGCGACTCTGGAAGAACGTCGATTACTTCTGCAATATTGTGCGGCTATCGTTTGGGACGTGATAGAGGATTTCGTCCAACTGACGGATTGAAGAAAAGTTCGCGCCGCAACTTTGCTCATCATCCCGGACAGTGTGACGAAAATCACAATGACAGTTGTTCCTCATCCGCCATATTGACCACTGTGACATTTTCCTATTCCCGCAGATGAAAATCAAGTTACAAGGCAGTGGATTTGACAGAGTTAAGGATATTTAGTCGGAATCTCTGACGGCTCTATCCTTGCTCATGTGCGTTTGTATTTACGTTAATTTCGATACAAATATAAACGCGTGGACATATTGCAATAAAAATTGTTACACATATTCCTCAAAACACAAGAAACGGTGCTGTGGAGAATCGAGAAACCCTTATAATATTTGTAAAAAGAATTATAATTGAAAAATTTGTTCATTTTGTGTTAAATTACTGCACGAAAAGATACCATGACGTCACGCGAGAGAGCGACGTTACCACACGACGAACCAGGGAATATTTCATTTTTCCGTAATGAAATGAAGCAGAAATATTTACTTTAAATAAAAAGTATAATCTTTCGAGTAATACTCCATCAAATGATAATAAAAACAATACGAAATAATTTACGAACCTTGCGGAAAATGTATGTTAATTTTGTGCCATAGTAATGACTCTAATATGGCGACTATTTGTTTACATTATGAATCTAGCTAACAATTTCATAAATTTAATCTTCTGTAATGTCTGAAAACTGAAGGACAATTAAATATGCACTATCGGTCGAAAGTATGTACGGAACTAAAGATTAATATAGAACTAAATACTTTTTCTGGTTTATATAAATAAGTGCGCGGGCAACGCCGACACCCAGCTAGTACATAACTAAATAATATAAACACAAATCCTATGCTGAAGAGGGTCTCCGGTCCTATAACGTACTTAATAAAAATGATATTATCATATAATCATCAATACCAACCTTCAAGAGGAATTTACCAACAGAAGTACCAGTCACTTCCTGCGACTAAAGTATCATCTGAATGAAGTAGCGTCTGCCCTATAACTTCGCCATTCCTTCAGAAGACTTCAAAAGAAGGAATGGCTGATTGTCATAAAGGAGATTAACATCACATTGCGGGTGAACATAATTGTACGGATTCCCTCTCACGTATATATTGTTATAAAATTACATAAACATGTTAATTATATACATCTGATTGCTAACATATATATATATATATTGTGGTAATTAAGAATATGTAATTATTTAATAAATAAAATTTTGCCATTTTCATTATCGGCGGCGTGAATATAAGGCCAATTCATTGTAGCTTAAGGATTGTCTACAAGAATATGGAGCCTATAATGCTTGCTTGCATTGTTACCTCAGGCAGCACTGTGACGTACAGAACTTGAGATATTCGGAGTTGCTTGGACCAGGAAGGCGAAAGGTGTGTTTTGTGGAGTCCCTGATTCAGAGTTCCTGGTACTATGATTGAGCAAGCGTGATTAGACAGCAGAGACATTTTATATTTATTTTTTTTATATTCCCGGGTTTTGAACTACAAGTCGACAGTCTGAAGTATTTCGTCTATTGACATATTCATGCAATTATCAAAGCTTTAAAAAACAACGTAATCAACAGTTAAGAGCTGGAAGTGCTTTGTGTTTGAAAACTAAATCATCCTTAAATACAGCGAAATATGGCCTTTCTGTGATGTGTTTAAAAATCAAGTGAGATCGAACCCAGACGAACAGCTAAGGGTAAAGTAAATAAAAAAGGAATTTGATTAATTGTAAATCTAATGTGTAAATATAATTATCGTTAGATTAAGTATTTCAGTAATTATGTAAGCCAAAATATTTTTGAATTGTAAGTTTTTCATTGTCATTTTGTAACAATCTTTATTGGAGACCCGATAGGCGGCGCTGAAAATTTAGCCGTGGCGCATCACCAACTTGTAAAATTTCAATTGAGATAAGAATTTGTTTTTATTAAATTAAATTTGTTATATTTTGAATTATTGTTTTAATTTAAAATCCTATCATTTTAACTTTTAATTTGTTTACAACGGAAGGTTCATCTTCACTTTAAAATTTAAAAAAATAAATGTTATCATTACATTTTGTGCTTCAACGTGCGGAAAACATTTAAATTCATGTTTATTACATTTTGGCGCCTCAACGTGGGGCAAATTAAAATGATATTTAATAAAATAATTTGTTTGTTACAATATATATATATATATATATATATATATTAAAAATACTATTTTACGAACGTTCTGGAGATACAATGTCCGATTCGATTGAAGAAACCTGATATTCTTGTCTGACTCTGATTGCGGATCCCGTAGTACTGATGAAAGCCTGATGTTGTCATTGTGTTAAAATATATGAGTTAAGTAAAATGTATTACCTCAAGTATGCAATGAAGACACCTAGGAAAACATTTTTATCGGGTTAGTTATAATGAATTTAAAGGTAATATACGTGGTAGATTGAATGGGATATATACGTGTAATATTTCGGCTCGGAAACCGCATGAATAACACTGCTCCATTTAGCGGCACGATCGTTTCCATCTTTTATCAGCATATTGGGGATTGGACATGAGCGGGCGTGCGCTACCGTATGAACTATTAATGCTGGCAGGCCGGGAAGAGCCTTCAATTGGCTGAATTGTTCCCGGCGTCGGAACGGAAGGCCAGAGTTTTGTTTTCGACTTTCATGAATATTTAAAGGTATTTGTTGACAAGGGCAGTGCCGTTGTACTACCACAGGTGAGTTGTCAACATTATAAAGCTGGCGTAACCTGGGGCTCAGTTTGAAGTGCTGGAATCCAAAATGACTTCGTTCAATCACGTTCTCGTTACAGAGCAAGCAGGGTGATAAGCCGTGGAAGAGAGTGGATAAGGGCGAGACAATATCTTTGACAACGGATAAACTTGGTCTCCGATGATGATGAAAACAACTGCGTAAAACACTTTTTTATTTAATAAAAATATATTCTATATACAGAGCAACAGTGTAAAGTAAGAAATCAAGTTCGGTTACAGAATACTGCAAAAAAATTCAAAGGAATTAAAATATTAATATATTGTGAGTTCGAAATAATCTTTGAACCCGAACACTTAATTCGTGGAATGTAGTTTTCTGAGACAGAAAGGGGAGTTTTACGCCATGACCAAGTGTCTAAAGGAATTCCTGATATAATTAGTCATTTCAAGAAGAATTATAGTCTTTCGAAATTTATTACACCGTTGTCAGAAACAGTTTAATACATGTTGAAGTTAAAGGTTAGAATAGTGTAAAAATCACCAGGATAGATATTAACAGTAGTATGATGTACAATTAGTTCTTAATGTGTTGAAAATTACGAAATAGTTTCGAAAGATCCCTGTAATTAACGATTGTATCACAATAAAATGTGCTAACAATGAGTCTGAGTATAATATTTCTATGTATTATAAACGAATAAATAAATCAGGAATCTCATTCCACGGGTGGTCAGGGAGGAAAACGTATAAAACTAGCTTTAAAAACCCAAATTAAATAGGTCTATGATACAATGTTCAGACTAATAACTACGTAAAATTCGAAATTTTCGACTTTTTTGGTAGGTATAAGTGGAATAGGAAATTATATAAATTTTGATAAAGACCACAGAAAAAGGAAATTTTAAGGAAATTTAACTACGTTCTAAAATGTTGAAAAATAATGTTCTTAAAATCTATGAAAATTATTTCTGCAACCAACTTTATTTACCAACATTATTACGCCTTAACAAGGTAACAAAGCTTCCATTAAGATATTAGTCACAAATTTAAATCTATTTGAATGTTGACTAGCTACAAAATTCTCATTATATTAGTATAACGAAACATTATATTTCCAAACTTCGTAATATTGTAAAATTAACATTTTTTATGTTTAAAATATTTAATTATATATATATATATATATATAAATAAATAAAGATTTTATTTTAAAATTGTTAGTTCTCTGCACATGAATGTTTATATATCGTAACCATGGAAACCCAACAACTTATCTTTAAAGACAGACTTTGGAAACTTTTTAATAACCGCAAGACAAACCATTTTAGTCGGAACACTGCCTGGCGAGGGTACAGACAGTTTTTATATTAATTTAAACATATTTAATTAATTTTAGTGTTACTATTGGAATAATTTCTGTATATGTAAATATCAATTTACAGCAACTATTTTATTCCGGTGTTAAATTCAAAAATTATTTTAGAAGTAATCGGAGGTATTTGGCGTTAGTGACTGAGGATCTTAAATTAAAACAGAGGAAGGTGTGATTGCATGACGTTTCGAAACGTATACATCGTTGTTCGATTTTATAGGATAAGAAACATCGGTTCAGAGGGTCAGTCAGGAACATGGACCAACTTTGTACAGACCACAGGCTGTTACCGGCTTTTTGTCATAACAGACGAGGCCTTACTGACTCACATGATTTCATTTTATATATGTACAAATTAATGTCTGTCTATATGTCCCCTGTGCATTCCTAAATAATTTATCCGATTGCAATGAAACTTTTGTGAGTTGTGCGCACGCCCGCGAAGATTTCTGTAGGCCTTTCGAAATTTTAGACAACTCCCAAGTGTTATGCAAAGATGAAATTTAAAAAGATACTAAAACGGCCGTTTTTAGAGGTGAATAATTATTTTTCGGGGTCGAATAGATTAATAATTTCTCTCCAGATGTTTTCGTGTATAATTCCAACCCCTTACATCATGGGAAGGCGACAACACTAAGGAATAAAAATAACGCGAAACAACCGTGTGTCAAATCCAGGGTTATGGAAGTTAATGAGTTTAATTCTGACATTCACTCTGTCAGTTAAGCTGTAGTTCAGGCCCTCGGTGTGCGGGAGAAAGTGGGTGAAATGCCTTTACATAGAAGCTATGTGTAAACAACTGAGGTTGACGTAATTGACAAAAAGTTACCCGGAGTAGTTTGGACAGTCTTAAGGTTGTGGAACCAGTAAGCGTAATTATGACATTTGCTCTACTTGTTAAGATGTAGTTCCACCCCTGGGATGGAAGAAGGCGAAACAAATTTCGGTGTACAATCTTAAACGCGTACAACAATTTCTAGTCAACTTTGTTGACATGTTACTTAAGATTCAGGAACAAACACGGAGGTAGTAAGACGCACCTACCATTTCTACGGGGGTGGAGAGGATGGCATTTAAATATTCCTAAATGGCCATTAAGAGCGTCGATTTAAAACGTTTTCGCGGTCACTGAATTTGATAGTACTATTCTAGAATGTTTTAGTGCCTAATTTGAACACGAAAAGACTCTTACCGAACGGTTGTTAGTAGAAGGGTTTTACAGAAAAAATAAAAGGAAGAGATTGGCGTCGACTCCTGGGTTTTAGGAGTCGCTTAATTCTTGCATTTTTTAGTTTAGGAAATTTTATGTTCCTCAATGTAGAGTTTTACAAAAAGGTACCCGGAGTAGTTTTGACATTCTTAAGGTACCAAATGTATTTTTGATTTTCTTAGGATACCAGCTATAATTTCGTCTCTGTGTACTTACAGGCTACTCCTTTAACGTACTGAGAGTAATTTGATACTTTACTAAGTTAGCGGGTATTTTTAATTTTAATTCGGCATGATTTTTCGAAACTCTTATTTTATGTAGTAGAATTCCTATATTGTTGAAGAACCATCAGTCAACATCCTGGTTTATTTGAAGTTAGATGCCTAGGGGTTTGGTCGGGGAGGGGAACGTAAATGTTCAAACACTGACGCTATTGTTGCTGGTTAAATAAAATGTTTACCAAGTGGTTAGCATCGAATCAATTCCGTCTCTGGAATAATTTAAATAAATACCCGGGCGCTGAGCTAGTTTTAAATAGACTTTCATAATTAGTAGCTGACACTGGGCTTAGATTCTGTTGCATTTGAGTAATCCCAGAAGGCAGGGAAAATTTTTGAACTCATCATAACGGTATATCTGTTGTCCGTTCTTATGTGTTTGTTTTTTGGAGAAGCTGCGACGCGGTCCAGCTAGCTGTTTCATTACTCATGCTTGCACGTACGTGTGCGGCAGACGGCGGATCGACCGAAGCCATTGTGCCGCGACAATGGCGGCTGGATGCCCGGAGTGATTGAGGGAATCCACAGGGAACACGTAGTGTGATTGTAGTTGACATAGCCTCGAATCAAACTACCAATATTGACTACGAATCGAGCGCAGCCGTGTTATTTAGTCTCGTGAAGAAAACTGGCTCAAGAAGCTGAGGATATTGCCGTCTTCTGTATCGGTCACATGGGAAGTATTTCTCAGCACGTATAAGATACACTGCGTGTTTGTGTTAACCCCAATGTTAATGTTTGAATGCGTAGAAATTTCATAACACACTGCGCACGAGATCTATTTTTAGATTTCGTCAAATATGTTGTGGAAATTATTCTGGGTTTAATAAGTTTTCTCTTAATAGTTCTTTTCTATTTTTAACATAATAACAAATCAGAAAATCTTTGTTATTTTAATTCCGTCTTATTCTGAATTTGATTCCAAATAATACCTACAAGGTTTTCTCTGTATTTTAGCAAATTACAATCTCGCGTCACAAAAAGGATGTTCTTTCTGCCTAAAACTTATATTACTTGGTGATCGAGACAAATAGTGGCGACTAAAACATTATTGTCATAAATGCCATGAAACATTTATTCATTATATATCCACCCCATCATTGATACTGAAACGTGAATAATTGATCACAAATGCTTAAGGAATCGCTTATATATGGTCCCGGCTGTACTGTTTTATTTTTAGAACATAGCCACGCATTTATCATTAAAATTCTATTAGTTTATTTCAATTGAAAGAAGTTACCTTGTAAATAACTACTTAAATTCGTCGCACTTATTGTATGACGTAGTGGCCACGTTAATTCACACTCGCTCGTTGAGGACAGGCTGGTAGACGTAGTGACCAACAGTAATTCACTAATCGTTGATAGTCTAGTAAAATTATTTACGTCAGACTAAGTAATAAATATATAATAATAACATAAAAAAATATAATAAAAGATGCTGAGGAATATAAATAAGTATATAGACGCTCAGAACTGCAAGGAAGCCGGCGAAATAATTCTCTCGTAGGTGAACCTTCCTAGAGAACTTTGGAGGAGGCTACCTTTGTGGATGCCTTCACATCTGTCTGGTTTTTTGAGGCACCTCAGCTTGATTTGAGAGGTGTGTTTTCCGGGGTCGCAGACCTTGGGCAGACGGTAAGAGTTGTCTGCTTTTCCTCTTGCAATAGTCGTCCGGCTGCCTCCTAAAATGGTCAAGGGGAAAGCTGCGACAACCACAGCAAACCGTCTCCTGCCATCGTAAGGGCGTAGGACAAGTACCAAATGCCCGACCTACCTGATGCAGGTTTTTCTAGGGGTTTCCCAGCGTCACTTTTAGGCCAATTTCCGGATAGTTTTGGGAGACAGTCAGTGTGTGCTGGAGGACCTGACGAGAGAAGCAAGAGAGACAGTCAGTCCTGTGTGTTTGGGGAGCTGGAGCAAAGTGTTGTGGCGAACCGGTCAATGGGTCAATGGTGGCCGAATTCAGCAAAATATAAACGGAATATATCATCTTATGTATTAAAGGGATTTTTCACAGAAAAACGGAATGTAGTGATACGTACGACAGTACAGTAGAAAGGCGCCGAATGTGTTGTAAAGGGTTACGACGAAGTGTGAAAAGTATTAAATCAGTTCTATGGCCTGTCAATAAGATATTGCTCCATTATAAATTAAAATAATCACGAGTGTACAAACCAGAGCAGCTCTGAACAAAATGGTATGTAAAAACGTAAATTTTGTAAACCTTTACGTAAATATCGTTTACCGCCATATTTATATAGTTTTATTAGATTTTTGTTGTTAAATTCGTTGTATGAAATTTTGTTATTGCAAATTAAATTCATAGTTTTCTTCTGTAACATTGGTGAAATATCTATCTGTTTGTTAACGTCCGTAATAATATTTAGTATATTACGTAATTGACACTCTAACTTGGGGCTTTTATTTTAAGTATACCACATAATTTGGCACTCCAACGTGGAGCTTTTGTTTCAGTAGTATTTTGCTTACTGTATAATTTTGCTAAAACGTGGTGACATTTATTATTATTGTAAAATTTGAATACTACAATATATTGCAAACAGTTTTCAGACTTTCGAATGCTACACGCTACAATTACAAAATTAAATTCATATCATAATTAGAGAAAACTGAATTAAAAAATACACTTTCCTTCTCTGCAACGAGGTTGTCTATAGCTGCCATTAGGGTGCAATTGTCGAGGTGATTATGAGCCATTTAAAAGAATGTCATGTTCGAAAAATCAGACTCACACCTATTAGGTTGAGCTGAACCAAGCCTTAATTTTCAGTGCCACACGGAGCAGCTCTGGATATTTTCCTTTTGGTAGGAGTGACCAGATTTGGTCCGTTGAAATAGATTTTAGAGTCAAATCTTTCTGAAGATCTATTAAATCAAATTAAAGCACTGTCGTTAAAATGTTACATTACAAAGCAGAAAATTCTTTACGTTCACTTGCAACAAAGGTGATACAGTAAATTGTGCGAGGAATGTAATTTGTTTTGAAGTCCTGAAAACGGAGATTAAATTTCTCTCTTAAATCGGATATAATTTCTGTCGATAAGTGTTGTGAAGATCTGTGTTATTGAAGTTGCTTATTCAGGATAGGAAATTTTTGACATCTCCATTTATAAAGTTTGTCTCCCGTAATTCCAATAAAGCCGAAAACGATCTAATATATTAAACTAAGCTCTTTTCTTTCCTCTGCAATTTGCAAATTAGTACATTCAGCTTTCGGGTTACGTCCAATATAAATGAAAAATTCTGGATCCAATCAAGATGTTGACTGTGTTTTACGCTATCTATAATAATACCAAAGTAATAAACAAATTTCGTGTCTCTCATTGTTGTTAAGTGTTATAATAAACACATTGATACAGACAAAAAACAAAATTAAGATTAATAAGGGGCATTTTTTATTCACTCTTTCGTATAATAACCTTTCGCGATCTATTAGAAACACACTGGCGATCTACTGTTTGACGACCCCTGGTCTACAGTGATTTACGATTTTTTGTTTACATTCCTCAAAACTCACAGCTTTCTCTTGAAATCCGAGACACTATATAGTCTCTGTTCATTTCCCTCGGCCATTTTAGGAGACAGCTGGCCGACTATTCCAATAGAAATAGCGGACGGTTCCAATTTGGAATAGTCAGCCAGCTGTCTCCTAAACTGGTCGAGGCACGGAGAGGGAAATGTTGAGTCCCCACAACAAACCCCTCTTCCGCCATCGGAATGGCGTGGGACAAGTACCCAATGGCCGACCTACCTGATGCAGGTTTTTCTAGGGTTTTCCCTGTATCACTTTTAGGCGAATTTCCGGTTAGAAATTCATTAAACCATAGCCCGGGGGCCTTAGTTAACCCTTGGCTACCTTCCTCTACCCTTTCAAATACCCTCGTATGCTATTAAAGAGGAGTTGCCACCACGTGGATTATGCTCATGTGTCTGTTACCCCCAAACCTGAGAAAGTAAATAAAAATCTAGTCAGACAATTTAAGTGTATTCAGTCAACTGAATAGTGTTTCATATATATAGATGGAACTTCATAGTGACATCACACTGAATTCTAGTTTAAGTTCGTGCACACCTAATAAACGTGCCTACATTAATCCTGAGTACATAGCTTACATCGAACGCGGTGGTCTAAAAATTATTTTAAAATAGCAAGTGACACACCATTGTCTCTAACGGAAAAACAAACAGATACGCTCATAGATTTATTTAAACAAGGGTTTATTATGATGAATATTTTTGATTTTGTGTCTGTTTTCAATTACATAAAATTAAGTTCTTATATAGGAGACAGTTAATTTTAAATTTTGAGTTTATTTCGGTCCCTATTTGTACTTTTCTCGGTTTGTTACCTGACTTAAAAGTTATCTGTCAATAAGACTGATGTTCTGTAAGTGTGGAAAGTAACCACCTTTCCTCATAACTAGACTTGTGGACGTATATTATTCCAAGTTTACTAATTTTACTATCTTAGTTTTCAATCACTCCAAGACCTGAAGGAGGTAAAAATTTGTACCGAAAAGTTATTTTAATCTGATATTTTTTGTACAAGCTGTCTATTGTTGGCCATAACTACATATTATGTTATATAACCGAGTCCAAAATATGTTACGTTATTATGTTTGCAAATACGTTGATACATTGACAGATAAATACACCATGCAGGACGCTGAATACGGCATTGGTAAATAGATCGTAAAGGAACGAAATGATTTACTCATACAAATGTTGCCGATTTTCCCGGAAACTAAATATTTACTGATAGCATGGAGATGAAATTCTAGTAGCGTGTAGTTGTGTTACTGGATAATTCATTACACCATATCAAAATTGAAGGGATCTCTAATAATATTTTTCATTGTTTCTCTACGCAGTATTTCATTAATTACTGAATAAATTCCGAGTTCAATATCAAAATATAACAAAAACAACGAATAATAAATAGTTCATAAGTGTAGAAAGAGTAATTAGCCAATAGATCGTTAAGCAGACTGATCGCTTTTAATTAATGAGTTACATTTTTAGGTAAAAAGTATTATTTATAGTCTTACTGGGTCACAAAACAATCCATAAGTTCCTGAAAATATATAAATTCGCCATGAAGTGTTTTTAATCTCCAGAATTCATTATTTCTTACGAATTACCATTCAAATGTAACAACAATGTATTATTTTCACAAAAGAATTATATAACGATGACACCTGTATTTTTCCTTTCTGATATAACTATTAAAGGTTATTTGAAGTGTGACTATGTAGACAACGCAATTTCACCTTGACTTATAGACAAGAGTTCCACAAATACAGCTAAGTATCTTAGAGTTCACGAACTTTCATCAATATGATTTATTAATTGCTTCACTTTGGGCGAAACTTTGTTAGCCACTCAAAGCATTAGTCTCGCTTGGTGAGACCAGAGACTTGTCGTTAGTTAAATATTTATCGAATTAAGTGCAAAACGGCAATAATCTGCTGTCTCGATGTCTCATATATGCATGAGCTTACGCAACTGCGGGGGTGTCGGGGGAGGGAGCAGTGATAAATCTTTGCGACACGATCTATCGACTTTAAGCAGAGTCGCGCGGGCTGGCGGGAGATCCTACATCGACCGGGGTACGGGGTGAGAAGAGAAAGAGATGAGAGAAGAAAAGAGAAGGAGTGGAGTGTGTACCATCACGGTCCGGCCATTCCCTTCGATAACAATTTCATGTTTTACTCTCACACTGACAGTTGCCAGGTCAGCCAACTGTGATGTCTATTTTCCTAATGATAAATGAAAATCTTCAACTGAAGACGGTAGTCTGGAATATTTCCTCATACAGACGAAAATAAATATATTCTCTACTTCACCATGTTACTTGGAAACTGGAACAAAATTGTATTAATTTGAAGTAATTAAATCTTGGATTTAGTAGTACTTCACGCCTTATAAATGCTACACGTTGAAAAGTCTTGCTTGCGTCTATGAATGGGTACAGACTATCTCTGTACTCTTTAATTTACTTTAAATAATTGTTGCACAATGTTACACATTTAACCGTGAGATGAACAATGCAACACGAAGCTTTCGCGGTTCAATTAAACAGCCCTGTGAGCAATTAAATCGCTCTCAAAGCAACCAACTCATTAATATTCAGAAAGCGCCATTTGAATATGAATCGCTAAATTCATCTTATTTTAGCAAAATACGCTCCTTACCCCTTCTTTCAAAGTATAAATCCACCCCTCCCCCCTCATGAATTAAGTCTTAAACTAATTTACAACTCCAATGTAAGCAAATTAACATAATCGCACCTTACGTTAGTCGTTATAACAAAGGAAGCGCTGAGGCAGGAAAATGTGAACTTTTATTTGCATATTTTGGCATCTCATTTATATATATATATATATATATCAGAATTTTATTGGTAATTTTTGTGTGCTTGGTATGATATTTTCACGTTTTCAAACTTGTTACTATTGAATTTTTATATTTAAAAATTTATATAATCCTGAATTTATTAAATATTTCAGTGCTCTGAAATGCATCATTTTTTCCTTTCGTTGTATTAATTTATTTATTAAACATATATATATTATTTATGAAACATAATTTTGTGACTGATATTAGATCATTTGGAAAAATAGAAAAATAACGAATAATACAGATAATCTATTGTGAAACACTGAATAAGTCCAAAAGTAACGAAGAAACTTTGAGTAATTGTATTTCTAGCCGTTAGTAAATTAAATAAAAAAATAGCAACATTTCAGACCAAAAAATAATAATATTAAAACTTTTCGTCTCTGATTGAGACTTCTTTAATATTACAATCATAAAAGAAATTAAATTGAAAAAATATTTTAATTTGTGGATTGCCAACACTTTGCGACCAAAACGACTTATTGACACAATTTTTTTTTCATTGAATTATTTCAGACATGTGACCGATTTATTTATTTATTATAATGAAGTAAGTCATCTATTTAGAATTACTCCTACTGGACGTCAACAGGTAAAGACTGTGGTTTAGTGGCGGAATACATCAAGGGACTATTAAAACTCGTTTGAGTACCAAAGCTTTCTAGGATAATAGCTAATAGAGATAGTGCCTGCGAGTTTCTGTAAACACACAGGTTATATTAAAGTTTCCTCTTGAATTACAATTGGGGAAAAATTGATATTGATAGTAATATAACTATATTCGCCAGAAGAATTCAGAGTGAGGCACTGAGCACACATAGAGTCTCAGAAGTGTTCAAAATCGTTAGTGTCTGTGTAGTCATGATGTAACAATCAGTATGGATAATGATTCTTGTGTTCAGTCAGTGCTATATTACTATTATCATTACAGAAAATATAGAAAATAAATCGTCCGGACTCGGAGTAACAACTTTGAAAATGCTTGAAATTCGCAAGCAATACCAAGCTGTTGCACAACAGATCGAAAGCCGATGTCTGTTACGGAACCTATATATTTAACCACTGAAACAGATTCGCAATTGCCTCCTACAGTTAGAGTGACCGCGTTACATTCGGCCCGCTAGCCTGAATTTACCACGAATAACGGCAAGACTGTAATATGTTTCACTTTATTGTCATATTTTCTTTTGTTAAATGTAAATAACATTATTTGAGATCTTAAAGTAAAAATGCATTATTAAGAAAGGAAAGAAATGAAAAGAATATATGAGGGAGGATAAAAGGTTGTGAGACGCAGAGTTTCATAACGAGACTTCTTAGTCTCCTCGACCCCTGCCCCGTCCGCGCCTTCGGTAAACTCAATATGCAGACGTTTTATAAGGAAAGGGATAACGGTGTAATATCCTTCGAGTGAAACTTCCCTCAAATTCCTCTCAGCTGGAATTCAAAAAGGTGCAAATCCGAATGCATATTCCCTCGTACAATTCATCAACAAACATGACATAATAATTTGGGTTTTAGCGAAATGAACAGATGTTTTTAAAAAATCATAGCGCTTTGGAAGGAGTCAACGATTAAACATAAGACTCAAGATATATGTCACGCGTGATTACCTAACGCAATTAATTATTTCTCATAGCCTAACGGAAATTGATTGTTCAATGAATAATTTATTGATTGAAACTTAATAATAAGAAAGATAGCTAAATACAGACAAATGAAGTTATATAAATACCACACAACGTTCCTTTCTTCAGGTGCAGAAAATATGTAAAAGTCGAGAGAGACACAACTGACTAGTTTTTTGCAGTTGTGTCTCTCTCGGCTCTTACATATTTTCTGCACCTGAAGAAAGGAGCGAGTCTTTCCGAAACGTTGTTTGGTTTGTACATTGTCACTTCTATTGTCTGTATTTGTCTATATTTCTTCTTATTATATTATTATTATTATTATTATGAAAAATGATTGTTGTTTATCTTGAAAAAATGTGTTACTGAGATGTTTTTTCACATTATTTAACTAGGTACTTTATAATAATATTAATTAAATGACAAATTTCATGAAACAACGCGTTCAATGATGTATTTAGGCTGTAGAGAATTTTATGGACATTTTACATCATACGGAGCGTTAATTCAGAATTCACACAATATTACTTCTCGTTGGATACTTTAAAACTCTCGATACATATAGAAATTTATAGTAAATAAATACATAATTCCCGTACATATTAGTTACATATATTATAAAGATTAGCCAGCTTCTCTAGTTCCATTGGGATAATTTCCTGTTCGGGATTTTCCTCACTCCTGCTCTTGAGCAGGGATTTCGAAAAAAGTTTCCTATAAGCTGTCTGGTTTTGATGGGTGTATGTTCGCAGACAGGGAGCTGTTATCTTATCCTATTGGACCAGTCGGTCAGCTGGCCTTCTAATTCGGCTGAGGCATGCAGTCTTGTATGCTGCGTTCCCGCAGTAGACCAAATTCTCGTTAGGTGGTGGGATAAGGACCAAATGCCTATCCTACGTGATGTAAATTTCTCTAGTGTTTCCCTCCATGACCTTTAGGCGAATGCCGGGTAGGATCCTTAAAATATATACCGAGGGTCTTAGTGAACCTTTGAATACCTTGATCTACCTTCCGCATTTCCCCTATTCCTTCCTTCCCTATGGTATTAAAGGGGAGTAGCCATCTAAGCGAATAAGCCTAATGTAGCCTGTTACTATATAAGGTAATTCGACGTGTCAATCTTGAAAATGGTGCTCAAAATTTATTTTTTCAAACTGACAGGTTTTTTTTTTTAGGTCAACAGGCTACATGAGTATAATCCACGTTGGGCAACTCCCCTTTAATAGCATAGGAATGGATTTGAAAGGGGGGATGCGGAAGGGCTATATTTTAAGGATCCTACCCGGCATTCGCCTAAAGAAATGGAGGGAAAACCCTAGAAAAACCACGCCCTTCCGATAGCGGGAGAGGAGTTTGCTGTGTGGACGCAGCATTCCCTTCTCCGTGCCTCGACCAGTTTAGGCGGCAGCTTGTCGACTATTCCAATGGGAATAGCGAACAACTCTTACCGTATGCCAAAGGTCTGTGACCCCGGAACATACACCTCTCAAAACAGGCCGAGGTGCCTCGGCTTGTGGGAACCTTAGTTCAAAAACAGAGAGGAAAAGGCATACCAAAAGGTAGCCCCTTCGTATCTCTCCTAAAAGTTTCTGCCTGCGAGAGAACATCCCTCGCAGGTATTGCCTGCGAGAGAATAGCCCTCGCAGACCTATGCAATTCGAACCAAACTACAGTTAGAGTTATATAAATACCGATACAGCGACTGGACCGTAGGTGGGAGTCATATTGTTCTACAGGAATTCTGTAAGACAGACTCGTATCCCACTAGATATCAATGCGCACAAATTATGGATGGCACTACGAAAGAACAGGTTTTTTTACAGAATTTGGAGGATTATATACAGTAAGTACTGAAGTAGTCAGTATTAATAATACAAAATGGTGTCTAAAATAATTGTACATATAATTTTATAAAGAGAAATTGTTTTAATGTGTATTATACATACGTATTATAAGACTATAACAAATTGCCGAATGCTTCTCTAGACGGATATTAAAATTAAATACGTTTGCAAAAATTTTAAGATTTTTTTTCTAACGAAATACAAATTTAATATCAAGAATTTAAGAAAGTATATGGGTAAGGAATGAAATTTTATGCAATTCATTATAATTCTAATTTAAAATTTACAAATATATTACAATTAATATCCGCTGTTCTATACTATTATTAAATTTTATACTATTATTAATTAAATACTTAAAAGTAATGATGCATTATTTGCAAAATAAGTAATTCTAGGTATGTATTGAAATTAATTTAATCGATGTGTTTTCGAAAAAATTGTTAATATTATTTATTTTAAATAATTTATGTAATGTGTTACGAAGAAAATAAATCAGCAATAGTAAAAGAAATATATAAATAAATATACCGGGCAAAGTGTCAGAAAAAGTTTGGTAAAATAAATCAATAACACAATGTTTTGTTTATTTTCGTGGAATCTCTTCAGGTACTCAAATATAAAATAACAAATATAGAGTAGATATGAATAGAATTTATTTTTTTGTATATTTTATAAAATATTTGGATATTCAATTGGGTTTTGATAGAACTATCATCGATTCATGACATACATTGTATATACACCAATTTTAGATAAGTTGATGATTACAGTACTACGAAACATTTTCAGTATGATTAGTTAGTCTAAAGTTTATATAATGTATTTGAATCGACGTTATATACGTGAAAATATCCTTTGAAAATTATAATATTTATGCAAGTTTCATTGTATAAAAATAAAATAAACTTTTATATAATAATATAATTATATATTGCTTAATATAAGTTAAATGAAATAATTTTAACATAAGGTTTCATGACACGTGGTATTTCCTTTGTCAACACACAAATGCAAGTATGTGGTAGGTTAATGCGTAATATGGTCATATTCTGTATTATGAGGTACTTACGACATAGTAAATTTTTATTTTCATAGCTCGTTTTTAAAAGAATTTACGATGAAACTTTGTGGTAATATAAGACTAATAACTCAGGAATATTACCTTGTTGAAAAAGTTAACTCTGAATGGAATTGAAGCATAATGGCAAAGTCATAAACGAAGCATCTACATGCAAACGAACTGCGTATGGTTCCATACAATGCCTAGAAAATTAACTATACTTATATGGCACTGCCACTTTAAAGCTCTGCTGTGCTGTAAAGAGGTAAAAAGACAACCAGATTGCACATAGACACCTGAACATTTTGCTTACGTTTCGTTTGCCTCCCTAGAAAGGATTATATTATGTGTTATGACGTCACTCGTTGTATGGTTTCCTCGACGTGTAGGGGCATTATATCCGTACCGACATTACAATATAACGATTTACTAAATACAGATTTTAATAATTCGAAAAGATAATTGTGTAAAAAAGATGTTCGCTGTGTAGAAAATATTATGTTAAATTTAATTTTGCGTGCCTAAAGAATTATGTAGAGGGCAATCCAGAATGTAATTAAGTTTGAAAATAAAAAAATCCTAACTTTATTGTATTCATTTTAAATAGAAACTCTTGAAAATATTTTTGAATCAGTCTCAAGGCTCTTGTCTCAACGGTGCGCAACTTAATTAAATCCTGAAAGACTTTTCAACCACTTATTTACACCTGACAGAAGCCCCACGTCATCATTGATGTGCTGCGTTTCAATCCAGGTTTTCGTGTGCTGAAAGAAATGATTGTCGCTATGCGCAAGATCCAGACTGTATGTCCCTCCCATTCAAAACCAACCGAGAGCCCTCGAGTGGGGTTGGCCGTGCTCGGGCGAGCTTTGTCATGAAGAAAAAACAAAAATTTTGAAACTCGACGCTTACTTTGAATCGCTCTTGCTAAATTTTTTAATGTTTCATTATATTCCCGAATTTACTGTTTAACCACGTTTGAAGGTTTGAATTTATAACAAACTGAAAATCATTTGCATGATACATTTTCTGACGTTTTTGAACATTTTCTTGGTTTACTGGAAAGACTAGCGTCTGTAATCCGTAGACTTTATTGACTTACAGTTAATTTGTTATACTCAAGATTCATCTCCTTGTTGAGAAACGTTGGTTTTTGTAGACTCTTGATAAGATTTTCGGTTCCCATCAGTCGCTAGACTTGTGATAGCCTAACTATGACGTCACGCACTAATGCAAAAAACTTCGTGAAATTTGAGGAATATGAAACCGAGGCAAGGCCCAACGAAGCAGCGCATTTCATGAATCTTTCCATTGATTTTCGCGACCAATTTATAAGTAGAAAATTCTCGGTCAAGCACTTCTTCCTTCCTCGTCAACATTACTCAGCCATCCCCCAGCACGTCTTTTTTTGGTACGACTCACGAAGTTGATGATAGTCGCGGAAACTTTCGGCTCTGACAAAAACGTTGGACGTTAAATTTGTTTTGCGTCAACAAAAATCACTAACTGTACTTCACAACTCGCTTTATTTTCAATTGCGCTTTTCAAAATTGGGCAATTATCACTGGATAAAAGAATATACAAGAACATTGTGAAGGGTCAATCTGAAACCAGTGTGTAGGTGCTGGTCCCTTTACTCAACAAAACGTAAATTACTTAAGAGGACTGCCCTCGAAATATTATCTAGCGAAGCATTTAAAGTCAACATGTATCAGTAAGTTACCAGTTCAGGATATGCAGGGTGTAACAAAACGCATAGGAAAAATTTCAGGAATGGATTACTCGTATTCAGAGGAGATAAAAAGTGTACTACAGCATGGGCTCGGAAATGCACAAGTACATAGCTATCCAAACTTCCGTATCTGATCGGTTTGAATGAAGTTAAACTGACTAGTTGGAGAGCGCTGTTGACATATCAGATGCGATGTTCTAAGTGGCATCCTTGTGACTGAATACAGGCTACTGCTCTTCTACGCATTGCATTTCGAACACGATTAAAAATGCCAGGTTTATGCCGTACTGCGTAACAGGCAGCCACAATGCGTGCACGGCTGGTTAGTAGGCTACACCAATAATGGCTAATCATTTGCGGGTGCTAGGGAGGTCAATATAAATTTTATTCGCAACGTTTTTCCTCTTGTAACTGTCTCGCATATCAATTCAGATAACAAGGGACGTCGGCATGCACTAACATTCATAAAAGTTCTGTAATTATGCATTTCCGGACCAATGTTGTAATAAATTTTTTAACCTTGAATTTCATCAATTTCCATTGATATTCAATATATAAACAAAATTAAAATTATTAATATTAAGTCCAATTCATTAATAACTAGCTGGGTGCCAGGCGTTGCCACGCGTACTTATTTGTATAAACCCGAAAAAGTATTTAATTCTATATTAATCTTTAGTCAAGAAGTGATTTAACCCAAATCTAACTGTTCCTAGTTCCGTACACACTTTCCACCGATAGTGCATTAATACAACAGATATAAAATGCACTGAATTTCTTTAAGAATAGAATACTTCTCACCCTCACAGTACCGTTTCTCGAGTTTTGAAGAATATGTGTATCAATTTTTGTTGCAATTTGTCCACGCGTTTCAATCTGTATAGATATTAACGTAAATACATTCATACAAATGTACATCCTTTTTTATTTTATAGATTTCATTTTTCTGTGTCAATACGCATCCACTTAGAATATTAAATAAGTGAAATTTTTAAGAATTGACGGAGAATGTATCGCTGAATTAATCTATTAATTCATATTAGAAATTTTATTGTTTCTAAAAATTAATTTAAGACAGTTTTCAATATTAGGACCCGTACGTAAATTCTTAGTATATGAATGTCAGAACACTATTCTTATACAGAAAAAGGCCAGTGATAACACTTGGATCGAAAATTGGCTTTGAAAACGTAAGATCTTTGGCTGAACGTATGAGTATTAAGCCAAGTATAGTATCTCAAGAAACTATGGCAGTCATCTTACAAGTTCTTCGAAGGTATCACTGCAATTGGGTGCTCATCACTATAGAAGTAAGGGTGCTGTTGCGTGTGAAGTACCTACTCTCCAAGCTTTATAGCAGTAATAACCCGACTGGTAATGTAGGCAGGAGCCTGGGCAAGGTCTAAGTAAACAACGGATTTTGTTGTAAAATTTCAAATCCGTTTACAACTCCGCTTAATTATGATCTTTCAAGATTATATGGAAATACTACGCCTACGCAAGCATGCTTCATTTGTAATCAGACATAGACAATCCCGACGTACATACTCTGCGTGATGGAGTTTGGCGGTAGTTTGCCCTGCTCAATTCATCACGCTTAGTTAACGGAGGAAACATGTTTACCAACCTGTCACCACTGCTTCAATGTTTGCAGTGTGGCGCAGAGGTTGGCAGCCACTACAAGTAGTAATAATATTAAGTGGTACAAGGGAAGGACGATGCTTCAACAATGAATCCGCTGCGAGGAAGATCTCTGTGAGTTTAGTTCCACTAGACACGTTAATCTATGAACCAACTTCCTATACATGAAATCGTTGAATCCATTTACTATTCAGTGGTTAACTTTTCTTATTTATAAAATATGTTCACAATATTTTAATCTATTTTCAATTTAAATACTTAAAATTATTAATTAACATTTTTGAATTGCTTAACTTATGGAAGTATTGAGTTCTGACTTTTAGTTAAAAAAACGTAGTATTTGAAAACATCGATAATACGTTTTAGATATTTTATGTTAAAATATTATTTACTGTAGTCCCGGAAACAAAAATTCTTTTATTGTCAAAATTATGATTCCCGTCTTATAATTGCATAATTATTGTTACTTTTGGTAGATTGCAATTACATTGATCATAATACTTTCGTTAACCTATTCGTTTAATGATTTTTTATCGTGAAACAATATTTTCGTGGGTGTGGTTTATTATAAAAAATCTTCAGGATAAAATATACTATCATGTGTCATATTAGAAAATTTAACATTAAATCCGACTTTACTCATAAAATTTAGCTACTGTGTGATCGTTATTAAAGTTTTAAAAGTCAAATTTCATTAATATAATTAGACCACGCAATGTGTCAATGTACCTAATTTCCAGTTGAATTCACGTAAAATAATTGCATCACATTTACGGTCAGGATTTGTGTTAGAAAATACGTGAGTGTAAATGTTTGATTAACATTTTCGAAAATTTCAATAAATTATTTTGGATTACAAAGATTATTCGGTTTATGAACCGATTTAATTGAGTACGCCTTCAATGGTACTTGTACTGCGTCTGGAATTATTTATTTGTATTTCATCTCGTATTGTTTACCTTCGTCAGTTATTGAAATGTAATGGTTTCTTGTATATGATTTTACTCAAAAAATTCATTATATTCAAAAATCTTTGCTTTAAAAGATAATTTGTCAGATGCTTTCCATCCTAACTGCATCGTATTGAAAGATCAATATCTATTCATGCCAGTAAAAAGTTAAACCAAAACAACTTCTTTGCAATAAATCATTGGAGCGTATCATAATTTTGTGTGCATGGTCGTCTTTTATTTTTGACTCCATCTATCGACATATAACAAGTTGTTATTAGCAATATATATATATATATATATAGTAATATTCAAATTAAAAAATTATAAAAGCATCACGTACGAGTCCATACCTAATATACAAGTTAAGAAATAGTCTCCTTCCTTCGCTATACACTTTTCCAAGAGAGTTTCCAACTTTTTCAACCAACGACTAAAATATTTGCAAAATACTCCGTCACGGTCTGGATCACGTCCTCATTTGATTAAAAATTCTTCCCATTAAGCAAAATTTTCCAATTCTGGAACAAAAAGAAGGCACTTTGTGTAGGGTGAATAGGGCTGATATGAAAACAAATTCAGTTACCAACTTGAACAGTTTCATCATTTAGGCGGCTGATGTGTTCGCTGGCACATTGTCCAGGTGAAAGTTAAGGTTGTGCTATTTTCCAAGAAATCTATTAGTATTATACCCTGAAAAATCGAAAATCCGGTGACCATCACCTTTACAAGGGACAGAACGGTCTTCGCATTTTTCACAATCTTATGGCCATCGGTTTGATTGGTTTTTCTTTTAGTCTCTGGAGTGTAGTGATGAATTCAATTATTTGAGTTACGCCTAAACATTGCTAGATTCGGCGTTGTAATTTTTTTAATCCGTTTTTGGTACAATGTCAACAGTCGCGGCACCCATCTCGCACAAAGCTTTTTCATGACCAGTTTTTCATGGAAGTTGAAATTCACTCGATCAGTTGAGAATCCTACGGCATCAGCTACCTCGCACACTTTTAGTCTGCGATCTTCCATTACGATATTGGTCACTTTTTCGAAGTTTTCCTATGCGGTCATCTCAGTTGAGCGGCCGGAGCAAGTTTGATCTTCTGTGTTTCTGCGACCTCGTTTAAACTCATTAACCCAGAAGTAAATGATGCAGAGTCCACATAAACTTAATCCAATTCGTATTTTAACTGTACAGCTGTACAAATCATCAAATGAAAGTGTCTAATGACGGCGCGAAATTCGTTTACTTCCATTGTTTCCGCCTGACTACACACACATCTAAAACAACAGAAAGCTTCCAACAATAAACTACGACTGGTATATGTTTAAAACTTTTAGGTATATCTTTGAAATGATAACGTGTACCTATAATGGCGCTAAAGTGAAAATTTTCCCGCTATTTCAACAAATTTATCAGACTTATCGAACAAACCTCGTACTTACAAATATGTCCACATTAACGTTTGTCGTTCACGGCCGACTGACTTCACAGATCCGACCACCTCAAATCCCCGCTGGCCGACTCTCTGTCTCTCTCTCTCTCTCTCTCTCTCTGTCTCTCTGTCTCTCTCTCTCTCTCTCTCTCTCTCTCTCTCTCTCTCTCTCTCTCTCTCTCTCTCTCTCTCTCTCTCTCTCTCTCTCTCTCTCTCTCTCTCTCTCTCTCTCTCTCTCTCTCTCTCTCTCTCTCTCTCTTTCTAAATATCTTCTCTTTCTCACGCTTTCGCTCCTCTGCAAAATTGCTCAATCAGAATCCTGAAAAACAAATTTGTCCAATCAACACTCATGACTCTCCAACAATAAGAAGTCCACCGAGTTAAGCGACTATTATTATCAAAAGCCAAACAATATGAAACTATATTCGCAGAAATAATAATTGCTACTGGTTTTAATATATAACAAATATAAACAAAATTCACCTAATGGAAAATGTGATCATTACAGCATTCTCTCTCCTTTTATTTAACGAGGAGATATTCTTATTCCAATTATTTGAAATAATATGACTGTTACAAAGATGATGTAGTCCTAATTGTTCGTGCAAAACTTATTTTTAACGCTTACTAAACCTTTTTCTACCGTTGGAATGTTATAAAGTCTCATATATACTTTTAAAGCTTCCACATCGATGCAGGTCAGACTCCTTTGCCTAGATTTCGCTGGTTACAGCGTCACCTCACGTTCAGAGCTTTTGATCCCGTATTCTCCCAACATTAACGTTTCTTATCCCATGCATGGGTGGGTAAAATTCGTTTCATTGGGCACGAGTGGTACATGATTTGTGAGTTCAAATAATTTTTTTATGTGTGCTTAAACTTCCTTTAAAGATTTGGACGAGGGCTCATTTGTAGACTTCTATCACCTTTTTTACCAAAAAATAAGATTGTGAAGAGCGACAAAACTGCACTAGTAAGTTGACAAAATTCAAAAGTTGTGTCGCTCTAGGGTCGTCTTCGCACCTAACGAATGGTGCTAGGATCCCAGAAACGTTGTGTGGTATTTATATTATCACTTTTTTTGTCTGAATTGGCTGTATTTCTTATTCATTATTTACAATCAGATGAAATTTTATTCTTTTTTAGTAATCTGTATAATAAAAAAGATGTACTTTTGTATGTATGTGTGTATTTACCTTAATCTCTATACATATGTAAACGCGTGGACGGATTGCAAAAAGAATGAGACACATATTCTTCAAAACACAAGAAACGGTAATGTCGGTACCCGTAGAATAAATGTGAAAAGCATTATAATTAAAAAAGTGTTAAATTACTACGCGCCAAGATATCGTGACGTCACGCGAGAGAGACGTTACTACGCGACGAACAAATGAAATATCTCCTTTTTCCATAATTAAATGAAGCAGAAATATTTTCATTAAATAAATAGTATAATTTAATCCCGTAATACCTCATCAAATGATAGTAAAAAAACAGTACGAAATACTTTACGATCCTTGCGGAAAATGTAAGTTAATTTTTGTGCCGTTTTAGGGACTCCAATATTGTGGCTATTTGTTTACAATATGAATCTAGCTAAGCATTTAATCAATTTAATCTTTCGTAATGACTGAAGACTGAGGGATAATTACATCCTGAAAAACTCTAGGAAGAAATTCGAAGATGTTTTTTGGGATTGATGAAATAAAGTGTACTATCGGTCGAAAGTATGTACGGAACTAAGAACAGTTAGATTTAGATTAAATCACTTCTTGACTAAAGATTAATATAAAATTAAATATTTTTTCGGGTTTATATAAATAAGTACACGAGAAACGTCAGGCATCCAGATAGTATTAAATAAATTACACTGATTATGTTTCTATGTTTCTGTGCCGTATCAAAATCTACACCCATGCAGCAAATTTGACCAAATTTTGTACACGTGTTCCTTTTAGACCGAAAACATTGATGTGTTAATATACGACTATCACCCTCAGGGGTGGGGATGGACGAGGGTGGTGGGGTTAGAAAATTTCAAACATGCTGAACGGGCCGAGATTTGCATCATATAAATATTTTTTACTGTCAAAGAGATTAATAGTGTTTCTCCCGATATTGTTGTGATTAATTTTAACCTGTTTTGGCATGGAAGGGAGCACATTCGTGGGTGGGGACAGAGGAGCTTGCATAAAAGTAACGCGAAATCAACGAGATTGGAGTTGAATCCGCGGTTATGGATGCCGCTAAGTTAAATTCTAATACTCATCTTGCCGGTTAAATTGTACTTTACCCCCATGAGTGTGGGTGGTATGTGTGTGTATGTTCCGTATACAAACCTACACCCATGTCGCAAATTTGACCAAATTTTGCACACGTTTTCTTCTAACCAGAAGCAAATCATTGGGAGTGGAGCACCCTTAGGAGTGGGGGTGGTGGGGCGTTACATAAAAATAACACGTATACAACCGAGATTGGATTCAAATCCGCGGTTATGGAACTCGCTCAGTATAATTTTGACATTCAACATGCTAGTTAAGTTGTTGTTTTACTCGTAGGAGTGGGGGTGGAAGGGGCAAACAATGTTCTGTGTACAATATTTATCATGTACTGCGAATTCTATCAAATTCTGTACAGATATTTCTAGCGATACAAATATTGGTAAAACACCCCTATCGGGTGCAGGGTGCGGAAATTTAAAGACATTCTATATTACCGTGAGTATTTTTACTCTTAAACTACAGGTATATTTTTTACCCTCGTGAGGTATCGGACGTTCTTTTACACTTTTAGAGTAGCGGGAATATATGTATGTCCCTTATGGTACCAGGATTTTATTCACTTTAAAGGTATTTGGTGCATTTCTGTCTCCCTTAAAATATCAGGTGTATTTTTTACTCCATTAGGGTACGGAGACTCTTTTTTATGCTCTTAACGTAAAGGAACTATTTTTGTCTTACAGGAATGGTTTTAACTCTCTTAATGAACATAAAGTAATTCCGATGCTCCTTGTCTCGCTTAAGATGTGCAACATAATTTTGATTGTTTTGTATAATTCTCTTTCGTAAGGTAATGCGTGTATTTTTAACTGTATTGGGTACCGTCTATATTTCTAAGTTCGTAGGTTAACAAGAAAAATTGTTATTCTCTCAACGCACCGGGCGTATTTTTAACGCCTTTTCCTTTTATATTTGCTATTCGGAGTATTTATCCTTATAAAAAAAACAGTGGGGATAGTGATGCAATTAGCATTCCATCTGCATAGGTATGTTAACTACTTTACTAATAAATTAATGTAGAATTAAATACTTTTTCGGGCAATTCTGGGATTCTTGCTAGTTATGGATAAAACCTTATTAGCATTAAAGTTAAATTGGTATCGTATATAATTACGCCCGATAAAATAATCTTGTATGCCTGTATTTCATTGTAAACGTCAAGAAAACAGTAAATTCTATTTGAATGCTAAGTTGTAATTTATTATGGTTGCGAGGACGCGGTTCTGTTGCATGACATGTCATCCTTGTATATTCTTCCGTCCCCCCTAACTCTGTGTGACATAGGGCCAGCTGCTGGAGACTGATCTCACTGCAGGTTTGAGCAGATGTGACACACATGGACGAATGGTATGGGCTTGCATGTGACAGTTAACTGTCATACGAAGTACTACGTTGTTGTGCATGGAACTGTATCTCAAGAAATATGACAAAAATATTCGCAGAAATATGGACTATACATACGTGATGATTTTTATCAATGGATAAATTTTTCATTTTTATAATCATCAATTGTACAAACGACTTTTTCACGGTATAGACTTGCTCAAGTACACTTTTTCAGCGTGCTAATATATCTTCAGTTAGCTTGGACTTTTTACATCAACAAACTTTCATTTTTCGGTCCCCTCACCTATCAGGATCATTTAAGTGACCTGTGGCACGGAACATAATTTTCTTTCATGATCATTTCAACAACAAACCTATCCTTATTTATCATACTTTCAGCTACTTGGTGAACAATAGTACAAATTATCGTCTAAAACAGGGATTTACAACCTGATAACTTTTTCAATAGACCCCTATTTTTTATTAAAATACATAAATAGTGCCATGTATCAAATTGCAGTTTTAAGGATAATCGGATAAATAACATTTCAAATATTAACATATATATCTAATTAAACACTTTTTAATCTTAATTACTTATAATAATTACACAATTTTAAACAATATATATATGCTGTATCCTGTTTCATGCATTTCAATAATGCTATAAGTCTATATACTGTAAAATTATTTAATAGTAATCGCAAATCACCACGTTTTATAATATTTAAACTAATTATATAATTTTTAAATAAATTTGTAACCTGAATAAATCCTTCCTCAACGTTTCAAGAGCAAGGAAAACCGAAAACTATTTTTTTAAAAAACGTTAGAAATCTCTGGTCAACAAGCGACGTTTTTAAATGACAGAAAAACATACATTGCGATATAAACTCGATTCTACGAGCCACTTCAATGTGAATTAGTTGACAGTCACCTGATGACGATTATGGAACTAACTGTTCAAAACATTTATCTCACTAGACTGAAATCCGAGAACGCTATATTTTTAATTATATTTTGTGTATATATATTAAACAATGTTTTTAAAGCTTATATTTTCGAAACATAATTATATGAAAAATATTAATTTATTATTTTAACGTAATTTTAATATTTTGAAATAATATATTTTATCTTTATCTAAAAATAACAAATCAATCTGTTTCAAATCATAAATTACATGCGTGATGAATCCGTTTCAAATTATAATATAAACGCGGGATTAATTGTCATTATAAAGTGTATAAAATTCAAGACCGTTTATTTGAATGAATTTCATACTACAGACGAAAATCTGATATATAATAATGTTATTTTGGTTTTGGTAAAACTAATATCATTTTATTTAAGATTACTTAAAAATTAAGCATTGATAACTCTTATTTACATAAGGGTCGCCAAAGACTACGATATGGACGTGACCATTATAAACCTCAATAAAAAAAAATTAAGTCGTATAATTATATATGAATTTAAATTGATTGAATTATTATTTTATTAGACTAAACGGCTGACAGGTACGACTGAACACGCTAGATTGCAAAAAATATTTTCAATTCAGGCACACTCCTCATAAAAAGCAAGACTATCGCAACAGAATCATTACATTATCATGTATTAAGTAAAAGTGGAATAACCCATAATGACAAGAAGGGATCCGTGTTGAATCAATACGTGAAAGCCAATGGCTTATACGATTAACTCATACGAATTGACAACTATTTGAGGCAAGAATGTAGACCGTTACTAACGAGCAGCAATCTAAATTAAAATTAACCTACTATTACGAACATTTTTTCCAATTACATTTTTCTGGGTTCGAGAACAATCATTGAAATTGTTTCATAATTTTTCATCTTTAGTGGTTGTAACGTCAAATTTTAATTAGAATTCCATTTAATAAACTTTCTTCCTGAGCTACATTCTATTTTGGTCATAAAATACCTTCAGTCTTCCTTTGACGGCGCGTGGAACTTCTTTTTCTTTCTGCATCTGCCAAAGCGGAAAACAATTCTCGCGTAACAGGATCAAAGCAGCTATGAGAGCAAAGCCTGGAAGAATTCTTAAGCGTCTGCAGGAATGTCAATTGATACTTCCATTTTTCTTTCTGAGCTGTGGAAGTATATATCGTAAACGGAGGAAAGCGTGACTTGTATGTGTTGTTCTAGAAAAGTTAAGAATTTACTTAAAAAAAAATTGAAATTTTGTTCTAACTTATATCTAAGATACAGTGCAAGCTGAACAGACACTTTGGTGTTGCTGAAATATTCATAAAAAATCACTTCATTCTCGAGATTATTTGCATATATTTGTTCATTACCTTTCTCTGCTGGGAAATTATTGCTTTCGACCGTTATAAAATTTAGTAAGTCATGAATCTTCTGTTTAACTGCGTTGATTGTAGGTAGGAATTTATTTAACAATAAACGAAGGGTAATATCAAAGTACAAGATCGTAGGAAAATGATTATGAACTAGTCATATTCCGGTACATCTAGTTTCCGGTTTCAATCTTTTTAATTTCTAATTTGATAATACTTTCTTTTAAAATATTTATAATTCTACTGACGTTCATCTTGCTGCATATTGTTAACAAATTACCGTTTATAAGAAAGCAGAACATCATATAATTAAATTTCGAAGAATCGTTGGAGAAGTTCCTACTCAGACATGGTGCTAAAAGGCACAAGTGGCGGTTCACATTCAACCATTAACTATTAAGGTACTAACAATTTTTAAACTTTTTATTGTTGTATTTAAAAGGAGGAAAGTGATTCAGGTGTTTCATACAAATTGTTCACTGTCAATATTAGAGAACTTTTAAAATTCTTCGTCTTAAACGTTTAAATCAGTATGCTATAAGAGAGCATTAAATTATTATCATCGGTTTTCGCATGATAGAGCCCAGGAAACCGCAACGATTGATGAAATAATCATATAAATCCTCGATGCAGTATTGATAGTTCATCGATTGAGAAAAAGTAACCTTTCTAAAAACGCAAAGATATCGTGGATATTGTTTTCACAGCAATTCAGTATGAAAAAACTATGCTCGAGATGATTGCCGCGTTTATTAACCGTTGACCCGTCGTAATGAATGATTAAATAGTGTTTTTTAAATGGAAATCAGTTGAGTGTTTACGACGTTTCAATACTGTTGCTGAAACGCAGATTCATTAATACTCCCTCGGGTCTATGCAACTATCCACTGGCTCGAAGAAGTTCAATTCTGTTCCATCGGCTAGAAAACTCAATACTTTGGGATACTTATGCATCTAGAAAAATTGAAAGAAATCACATCATCATCATCTTGTCCCATCTACATCTTCCCGGGTGACTGACTACATTAACGAAGCATCTCCTATCCAGAAACCATTTTTCCTCCTCCATTCTTCATTTCGACCCACTCTTTTTCACTTCTCCTTTTTACTTGATCTGTCCACCTCCTTCTTGGTCTTCCTCTAAGTCTAGTTCCTCCTATTTCTCTCACCATCCATATATTTGATGTTCGATTCTCGTCCATTCTTTTTACGTGTCCAAAACACTTTAGTCTCGGCTTAGCTTTTGTCTCACTTATATCTCTTTAATTCCCACTTCCTTGAGTTAATGTTCTTCCAAGATATTTAAATGCTCTACTTGGGTTTACTCTTTCCCAATCTAGTGTGATTTTGGATTGTTTATTTTCTCTGTTTACAGCTATTATAACAGTTTTGCTTTTGCTAATGATCGATTCAAATGTTTAAATTATTGGTTCCATATGTCTTGTTGTTGTATTTCCTTTACAGTGTTTCCCCATAGCTCCACGTCATCTGCGAAAGCAAAACTTTGAAATATATAACAGGTTTTTGTGAGATGTTTTCCTCATTTTATCCAAGATTGTGATGAACAGTGAGAGTGACAGTTAACTACCCATCTGTATTCAATTTATTGTCTTGAACCAGTTTGAATACCCACTGCGTAAATGTTCACAGTTTTAACACTCTTTGTAGAATATTTTTCTGTAATCTCATCATTTACTCTCCTGTTTCCTAAGCATTCCCACATTAAAATGAGTCCACGCCTATGCTTATACTATGTGCGTACCTTAGCTTTGTATTTTTTCTTCAAATGCATGAAGAGATATTTTATTCATAATTTTATGTATTTTAAATCGATGTGAGAACATTTCTCAATAATATAAATAATCTGAATTTTATTTATTCAACGTATTTATTCAAAACTAGCGCTTTTACTGGAATAAATGCAGTTTTACTTAGTATTGTTCATTAAAATAAGTGATAATTAAATCTTTAAAACTGATATTTAACCTAAAATTTTCTAAAATATTATAATTCACCTCAAAAGGTGTTCTTCTGCTTGATACTATTTCAGCACAATAGAATTATTTCAAGTAGATGTGCACGTTTTCAAAGTTTTAAAAAGGGCTTTGATTTAACTCATTTTAAAACATGTAACATAAAACTATTTAATAATTCACTGAGTATATTCGAATGCAATTAAACAAATGGTAAATAATTTATAATTTTGGAGAAAACTCATGATGAATTATGTTTAAACGTTTCAATTATCAAGTGATATTTTATCAGATCATTATCACACATTATGTCGTTATGTGAGTAGAAGGAGAAGTGTATTTTTATTTTAAAAAAGCATTTTTGTACTGTACACCTTTATGCGCAGAATACAAAACGGCGTTCCAAACAACTTGCTAGTGAAAGGCAAAGCGTGATTACGACTGCATTGTTGCAACCTCTGGATATCTTCGTAATGATCATTTGAAATGAGTGTAGGAGTGAATGGTTTTAATTACGCAATATTATTGGGCTGTTCGCATAGTGAGTTGAAACAGAAACGACCATGATTAGAGTGCAAAATAAGTGCTTCTGCTTCATGACAATGTACCTGCTTCCACAATGGTCGTGCAAAAGAGCACGAACAGTGCTTAGAAATAATTCCACAACATGGTTTTTCACCGCGTAACTTTCGATCTATTTCCTATAATCGAATTTTTTTTTCTGCGAACGATCCTTCAAAATTTTATTGTTATTATTATTATTTATTGAGGTTTATAATGGTCACGTCAAAATCCTGGTCATTGGCGACCCGTTCAAATTTATTGTTCCAATAAAAAGTTCATATTTATAATTTCCACAATTCAGGTTTTCTAAACGTGCGTAAGAATTATCAAATTATAATACGCTATAGTTTCAAGTTTTTCCCTTCCCTCATCATAAATCAAGAGCTTGAAACATAAATATTTAATTTTAAACTATAACACTTATGAATGAATCTATACATCTATCTATTCTAATAAATAAATAAAGTGTACGTGTGTACGCTTGCATGTGTGTATTTTCCGCATACAAATCTACATCCGTCGAGTAAATTTCACCAAACTTCGTCACGTGTTTCTTGCGACCAGGAAACAAACACTGTGGGAGTAAGATACGTCTACCACTCCGAGAGGCGGGGGTGGACAGATAGTCAAACAGCTGATATTTGCGTCGGATAAATATTTTTCGGGGTGAAAAAGATTTATAATATCTCTACCGATATTTTCTGTGATTATTTCAACCTCGTTCCGGCAATGTAAGGGAACACCTTTCTGGGTACGGTTTGAGGGGCGTTAAAATAAAATAACGCCGAATAAACCAAGATTGGAGTGAAATCCGTTGTTATTGATGCCGCTGAGTTTAATTCTAGCATTTAAATTGCCGGTTAAGTCGTTCTTCAACCCTTGTGAGTGGGGATGGACGGGAAAAACAATGTATGCTCCGCACAAATTTAAATCTGTGATGAAAATTTGACTGAATTTTGTACACGTATTCCTTATATGGTAAAACAATAATTTTAGGGTAAGAGACAACTACCACACCCACGGGCAGAGATGGATTTTTCAACACGTTAAAACTGACTTTATTTTTGCTAAAAAGTTTAGGTGACAATGATATGGGTAGTATTTATCCAAATATTTTTTGTGTGTAAATTCAACCTCTTATACCATGGGAAGAGAGAACCTCTAGCACTTTACCAATTTAACGCATAAACAACTGAGATTGGAGTCTTTGGGGTTATGGATATCGCTGAGTTAATTATGACAACCCTGGAAACGTCGGACACCCAGCTAGGATGTAATAAAATTCGGAGTACTCCTAAATACAAATTTAATTATTTAATAATAATGGAATTTTTTTAAAGTTATCTGTTAAAAATTTTGTTTTTAAAAATTCTTAACTACAAATTATTTTGAATCCATCTTTATGTAGCATGGAAATTATAATTATGCTATTAATTTCTAATTAAGTTAAAACAATAGAATAAAAACAGTGATCCTTTAAATATAAATTGAAATTTGTTCGATCGTCGATAAATTTTTTTAAGTGAATATTATAGAACCCTCCGATAGTTCTAGATTCTTTTATTTTATTTAGACACGTTTGTTCCAATAACAAAATTAATTGATATGAGGTTATGTAAAACAAAACATTTTATAATACCAAATAGATATTATTTACAGTTAGCCTTCCTGAAAAAATATTTTGTTTCGCCATGCAGTGTAATGGAAGATTTGTTAACTATAGGTAAATAAAAACGACTATTATTTGTAGAGTAAAAAACAGACAGAGATGAATTTCCTAGAAAGTAATGCCACATTTTTCCTAGCATAAAATTAGGTATAATAATTCGTACCTAGCCTTTATTTTCTGAATTGAGATGATAAATCACAGGAGTCTCAGTTTTGACTCTAGATTCCTTGTAGAAATATTCCAGGCAACACATTCGTTAAAATAGATAATCAGATACTTACAATTCGTCAGTGTCCATTTTTCTTTATCTTATACTTTTGTTATGAGCTTGCAGAATCTATTGAAGTTTGTACATCTTTCCTCTGCGTATAGAAGTGTTACCAATATTTAAAAGTTTAACGTACTTTCAACATGCAGTTGTAGGCTCTTAAGTTTACTTTGCTTTATAAAATATATTTTATCATGTGCAAATAGAGCTTTTGTATGTTTTGGGAGACAGAATAAATTATAAAAAGGTCCGAGCACTGATCCCTATGGGACCCCGTGCCTTAAATTAACGTCCAGTTCAAAGGCAATAATGTTCTCATGGAATAAAATCACACTGGATGAAGTAATTAAATTCAGTAATATTTGTTTAGATATGTTTGTGCTACAAAAAAAATGTTGTTTACTACTTTCAGTGTGACCTCTGCAGTTATTCACGTTGCTGTAGTAAAAGCTCGTTTGAATTCGCTATTTGATGCGTGTCGTCGTATATCGCCTTCAGGTTTTACGTAAATGCGCAATATAAGTTTGAGTGGGCAACATTTTGAAACATGTCTGTTCCAATACCCGTCACCAATATCTCGCCAGGCTTCCATCGTAATGAATTCCTGAGCACACCGCTGGGTGGAACTATTTGACGTTGCGGCTCTGTGGTTGGTACAGAACCGGGAATGTGGGGGATCAGATCTGCGTCTCTATCAGGCCAATCCTACTATTATTAAACCATTACCATAGAAACTCCAAAACGTTAAAGTTCGTTATTTCAACTTATTTTCAAAATCTTTCAAAAGAAATAAAAAAATGATTTAGTGGACTTAGATGATCATTCACAGGTTTCAATTTCATAATACGTATAATTAATTGATTACTGCCAAACAAAAATATTATATGAGTTACACTACTAGCTAATTTTAATTCTTACTTTCGTAGAAATGCGATGTAGCACTTAAGCAACTGAATTGGAGGTAAAATATTCTGATCAATCGAAACCTACTCTCTGAAGACTAGATAATTTTCGAACAATAAACGTACGTAAATCCTCTTAGGGCTATACGAGATTTCATCCCTTGTTAATTCCAAACGGAGCTAACTTCCAAGAATGTATTATTTATGGATACATAATTATTCTTTTTTTTCTATAGCTTCCCCTACCAATAATAAACTTTGGAAAACCTAAATAAATTGAAGACTAGAGATCAAAACTTCGGTCCCCTTCGGTAAACAGCGGCTATCATCCGAAAGCTCATTACGACAAGAAAATATTTCAAACTAAATAATTATTTCGATCGCCAACACGATCGCACTGACTTTCGTAACATGGAACTTGCGTTGGCCGTGACTGCAACTGCGACATTCTCTTGTACGATATTTTTAGATTAATTCCGTCCATGCTTTTATAACCTCGCGGCGCTAACAACACTAACCATTAATAATATTTTCTACATAGTTTTTTTTAGAGTAACCGAGCTACATGAGGATAATCCACATGGTGGCATATCATAGGAAGGAATTTGAAATGGGGGATGCGGAAGGGTAGAGAAAGGTAGCCAAGGCTTCAATATTTTTTTTTTTTTAGGGCAACAGGCTACATGAGGGTGATTCACATTGGGCAACTCCCCTTTAAAAGCATAGGAAGGGATTTGAAAGGGGGGATGCGGAAGGGTAGAGGAAGGTAGCCAAGGGTTAACTATGGCCCCCGGGCTATATTTTAAGGATCTTACCCGGCATTCGCCTAAAGAAATGCAGGGAAAACCTTAGAAAAACCTGCATCGGGTAGGTCGGGCATTTGGTACTTGTCCCACGCCCTTCCGATGACGGGAGAGGGGTTTGCTGTGGGAACGCAGCTTACCCCTCGCCATGCCTTGGCCAGTTTAGGAGGCAGCTGGCCGACTATTCCAATAGGAATAGCGGACAACTCTTGCTGTATGCCCAAGATCTGCGACCCCGGAACATACACCTCTCAAAACAGACCGAGGTGCCTCGGCATGTGGGAACCTTAGTTCAAAAAAACCAGAGAGATGTGAGAGCATCCCCAAAGGTAGCCCCCGCCAGAGCTCTCTGGGAAGGTTCACCTGCGAGAAATCCTCTCGCAGGCTTACTTTTAGGCTTCAATAAGACCCCCGGGCTATAGTTTAAGGATCCCATCCAGTATTCGCCTACAAGTGAGGCATTGGGTACTTGTCCCACGCCCTTTCGATGGTGGGAAAGGTTTTGCTGAGGGGTTTAGGAGGCGGCTGGCCGACTGTTCCAATGAGAACAGAAACAACTATTACCGTATGCCCAAGATCTGTGACACCTCTCAAAACAGGCCAAGGTTCCTCGACTTGTGGGAACTTTAGTTCAAAAACGGAGAGAGGAAAATGCATTCCCAAGGGTAGCTCCCACCGTCTCTCCTAAAAGGTTCTGCCTGCGAGAGAATAGCCCTTGCAGACAGGTAATAGAGATCTACGTAGGTTCATTCTAGACATGCTCAAAAGACTATTGTTAAACCCACAAGCTGAAAGAAATAAAATTAAATCGCCTCATAGAATACGTTCATCAAAATAAATACATTATCATCAGATTTTTAATCAATCATTGAATTAGTAAATTATTATATAGGCGGAAAATCATAATGTAGCCTGTGCATATCATGTGCACGAGTTCTTATCACCCTTAGTAAATGCTTGAAACGATGTCAGCAAATTCTAATGGTTAATATAATTCATTCATGTTCTTCGAATACATAAAATAGACAGTTTGTTTGTGTAAAGGTTTGTGTATGTATGTTTCGCATACAAATCTCCTTTGGAGAAAATTTGACTAAATTTAGTACACGTGTTCCGTTTGAACCGGAAACAAACACTGTGGGGGTAGGACCCGAATGCCACCTCCAGGGGCGGGGCTGAAAATTATCAAACTTGCTAAAACGACCGATATTGGCGTCAAATAAATATATTTTTGAGTCAATGAGATTTATAGTGTTTCTATCCATATTGTGAGTATAATTTCAAGCCTCTTTCGGCAAGCGAGTAAAGATCCCTTAGTGGTGGGGGTGGAAAATCTACACATATGGAGTAAATTTGATCTAATTTTGTATACGATTTCCTTTCTAACCGAAAACAAATACTGTTGAGTTAATACATGAATTTTATACTATTTTTTGTTTTAATCACAGGATTTTATATGCACTTTTCTGCCAAATAGTACTCAAGTTCCGCATCCTCTAACATATTGTTATTTGCTTCTTTGTTGAAAGTTTCATGCTCGTAGGGACGGAAAGGATATTTTCAAAGATCCTAAAATGGACGATAAATATTGGTAATGTTTCTCCCAATTTTGTTTGTGAAGAATTTGAACGCCTTTCTGTATTGGAGGTAAGCAGCTTTAGGGGTGGGGTGGAGGAGCGGTACATAGAAATAACGCGTGTAGCACCGAGATTGGAGTCGGATACGTGGTAATGAATGTCGCTCAGTTTAATTATAACATTCAACTTTCTGGATAAGGTTTAACTTCAACCAGTCGGAGTGGGGGAGGAAGGGGAAAACAAAGTTCCGCGTACATTTGTTAACACGTGGAGTAATTTCAACCTAAGCATCTGGTGTTAACGATCTTGAGATTTTTACCGTATTAGAGTACCGGGTATATTTCTTATGTCTCTTAAGGTACCAATAATAGACTTTTTCTGGACTCACGTAAATAAAAACACACCTATAATTAAAATAAAATAATTTTTCATTTACCGATATTAACGAAAATACGGGACTTAAGCAGTGTGCGATCGCAATTTAGTTGAACCACGTTCATATTTTCTGAAACACCATTGAGAGAAACGGGTGTCCGGCTAGTTGTTATATAATTAGCTTACAGTCTCCAAGACCGAGTTTCGTTTATAACCAGAAACTTACTTTCCAGTTCTGAATTATATGATTTCTTTCTTCGTGATCAGACTTAGTTTAAATAATACGGAATCAGTAATTCACAGTTCGAATTGTTGTAATAAATAAACAATAAATAATACAGAATGACCCCAAGTTCACTTATTAAATACGTAACATCGAAACTTGTATAATGAATTGAGACTATTTCAACTAGTTTTATAATTGTGGGCAGCAATATGACAATATTATTAGAAACTATTTAGTACATTATATTCCACGGTGGTAAATTTGGCTCGTATAGAAAGTAATGTATAACTCGAGCAGGATTTTTTGTTGTTTGAAAGATCAAACTGATTTTATCACGTCTATACGTGATGTTGAAAAAGCTGAGACAACAGGAAATGGGCCGATGTGTGACTCTTGACGAGCTTGGCTTTAGAAGTAAAGTGACGTATGCCAAAGGCACTTCCGATCCACAGAAGATGCCGTTTATCGCTTCACGCTGAAAAATGACGTAAATGGCAATGTTCACAGCACTACAGGCTATTCCTGTCACAAAAGCGTGAATGAAGAAAAACGTTACTGCAGGGGGTAAATCCGGAAATAAGCTTCAGTTTAAAAACAAGCTTTTGTTTTAAAACAAACATTTTTTTAACTTTTATTTTTAAAAATTAGGTGAATTTATTTCATCAACGCTTTAGGGTATTCATATTATCAAACGTCATATTCATCCCAGACTTTCTTTAATGTATTATTAAATACATAATATAATTAGGTAACACGTAATATTTCACTGCATTTATCAAAACTTCGAAAATGTTACTAACGCTGTCAAAATATCTCTCTGATACCGAAATAATATCGTGTAGATTAGATT
This sequence comes from Zhengitettix transpicula, assembly GCA_037074705.1. Taxonomy (NCBI): domain Eukaryota; kingdom Metazoa; phylum Arthropoda; class Insecta; order Orthoptera; family Tetrigidae; genus Zhengitettix; species Zhengitettix transpicula. The sequence goes on from CM073591.1 coordinate 204,109,352, forward strand.
AGATTTTATTAGTTACATTAGTCCTCTGCTCAAGAAATAGAAAAAGTCAAATTGATATTACTTACAAATGAATGGATACATAAATACTCTAGATGTTTAAGACTATACATAAATAGTGATATGCAGAATTTAAAGTTTACATATTTGAAATTACTTGAAATATGTTCAGGGAGAATATAAGTAATACTACATACGTAAATAAGGATTACAGAAACATTGTTTCATCAAAATAATAATCCGGCTGGCACAGTTCATTTAAATGTAAATACTCGAATAATCTATAAATTTTATGTTAATGAACCAATTTCTTACTAAATAATATATTTTTGGTTAATGTAAAACATTAATTTAAATCCTAAACAGCTCTAAAATTCCCTTTCAGTAATTCCAGCTGCCTTTCTCAAAACGTTTTATTTAAAACTTGTGTATATCAATAAGATTCATTCTGGGAAACGAAATTTTACATATGAAAGACAAAATTTAGTGTTCAAAACTAAATTAAAACTTTTCTAGTTCCATAATAACGTGCTGAAAAATTTTCGCCGTGATTATTTGCCAGAAAAAAATCTCTTTTTTACGGAATTTTTAGGGATTTGAGCAGTGTTTGATAAGATTAATTTCAGGAATAAATTTAGTTTATTTGATAATTAAACCCAGCTAGAAACTAAGCTACACTTACACGTTAAAATATCATAAATAAATAAAATAATAAAAATAACAGCCGTTTAGCCAGAAAAAAAAATTAATTTTTCAATTTCAAACAATATATATCAAACACGGCGTTTCGTCTATGTCTACAGGTGTAAAGATGCTACATTCAATTACATAACTAATAAAGTGAGAAACAAAACGTAACACCTACAGGCGGACTCTTGAAGAGGTCCATTCAGGGACTATGGGATTATGGTTTAAATTGGATAAATAAATTTTTTCTTACTAATAGGCTACTGTTTTATTATTTAATTTAAATATGAAGTTAGACTGTTATAACTGTTAATAAATCAGAACATTCAATATTTAATATAATCTCATAATTATCTTTTAATAAATACGTAATACTGCCAGGATGTCATAAAAATTGATTAATTAATTACCGAAAAATTCGTATTTTACCTGATTACCTGAAGAAGTTCTAAAATTGTAGAAGAAACGTTATATTCAAAAGAATTCTATTCAAGTAATCGGGTAAAATAAAGTTTTGCACGGCTTTATATTCAAATCAGTATTTAACCTGATTACCTGAAGAAGTCCCCAAATTGTGAACCAAGCACTGAATTCAACTGAATTTTTGGTTTAATTAAGTAATAAATTTTCTGACTTATTGGCTGTCTTGATTATTAATTTATTAAATCAGTACATATTTCTTCATTTGAGAAGAATAAGGAATCAACTCTGTCTTGGCGCAAAATATTGTAAAATAACAATAATATAATTTTCAATGGGACCCAGATCTGTAGAATTTGCACAAAACTCGGCATGGCCTTCCTTTAAAAAAGTTTCGGAACATTTAAGCGATATGCCTGTAAACTTATTTTCAGTTTCCGTTTTGAATACGAATTAAAAAGAAGTGCACATTTGAATATGTGAATTTTCTGAAAGAAACCGGGGGCTTTACAGTGAAGTAAAGAAGAATGGGAAAAAATCTTCCGCCAGAAGTTAGTGCAACGGGAGAAATAAATCATCCTCTTCCACTCTCCTTGTCATAAGTTATAAATATTTAATGCAACTGCCTCAGCGTTGGCGCGTCTTCTCCGTAATAATAAAAACGGCGAAGGAGAATGAAAGAGGTAAGGTAGAAGTATTTGAACGAAAAATATGACGTTATAGCAGAAAATGCTCTTAAAAGGAAATGGAGATGAGGCTGGCGGGAGGGAGAACACTTTTGTCCGCAAATCGTGTTTGGTAAATAATAAATATTGCATGATGTTCCCGACAGCGGCGAACGACCCTGGCTGCATTTAAATTCAACCCGTGAAAACAGGATTGAAATGTACCTACGTCCGTCATTTGGACATGCATTCAGAAACGCACGTATATCAAAGGCATCGAGATCGTAATAATAAAATATTATATGCACTAAAGTCATGTAGCAATGTTACACATATTGATACGCAAATTAAAAAATATTGGACTGTGGCGGGAGTCGTTTACTAACATTTTGACGAAAAAATTGTTTTAGCAGCAAATAAATTCACTTATTTTATAAATAAGAATTTATTGGGCGCGCTATTCGAGAGAATTTAAACGAATAATCATTACTATCAAAAAATATGATTAATTATTTCTTATAATTGTTTCTTAATATACGCGGACGGTTACTGTTTTACTATTTTTCCTAATTAAAATAATTTTAAATTAGTAAATTCAAGTAACCCAATTTCATCAGAAGAAACGTTTGCGAGATGAAAAATTCAATTGTCAATTTTGCTTTTCGCCCGATTCCAATAATTTTTAACGCCGTAACACATTCATATAAAATGGAAAACGTATTTAGGCATAAATCAGCAATTCCTTGAAACTTTATTGCACCGTCAATTTTCACAAATGAATTAATACAATAATCGCAAGCCAATGAATCATTCTATTCCATGACAAGACGCTTATCTGCACTATCATCCATATTTACAAAATTCACAGGTTTGATTAAATTAAAATTATACAAAAATATTAATTTAAGATAATTTAGACACTCGGTTTTTTTGTGTAGGACACTGGAAATAAGTCAAAATATTGCACAATTATTTTCAATTTTGCCAAGTGATCTGCCAAAAATGACATTCGGCTTTGATATAAAGGATGATTAATGTTAACAAAGATTTGAGCCTATTTTCATACCTTGTTGTAAGTATAAGATTTCACAAATTAGGACAGCATAATCTCGGCAGGATCGGGAATCGAACACTGGTCATCGTAATAGTTCTAACCAATGAACAATCATCGTCAACTCTCAGTCACATGTGGCCCTTGTCTTTGCGTTGTAAAGACATAAACACAGACTCGCCTAAAATTTACAAAAACATATTTTACAGAATGAGATAAAAGTCGCACACATTTACATTACAATTAATGTTCAAAAAGACTGCCACGTTTGTGGAGTATGCCAACACTGATAGCGTTCATCTCCGTTGTTATGTTAATCTTAAGTTCATCCGGCATGTACATCCTGTTGTCATAAACCTCTCTTTAAGGAAACCCTACAGGAAAAAATTTAGAAGCGTTAAATTGGGAGAATATGAGTGAGGGCTGTAAATAGCTAGAGTTATACGTTTACCAAAAAACTCAAAACTCACTTAAAAAATTAATTATTTTATTGGATGTGTGACATGTGGCACTGTTCTGCTCCAACCAACAATCATGTTCATTGATTTCAAGCAACGAAATAAATTCTGTAATGATGTCTTGGTACACTACACTGTTCGATGACGTGATACGACACACTACACAGCAAGGGATTTTCATGAAAGACATGAGGATTTTCGGCTGATGAAATCCTTGACTGTTCACATATGTACCAAGGTGAAACAAAACCTCATCGAAATAAATAACCTAGTCAAACTGTCCAATTCTATGGTTGTCGACAAATGATCGAGACAGTACAGAAGGCACTTTTCTTTATTCGGCTATTTAAATTCATGTAACATATGCACATATGCACGAAATTGTAACTTCTTCGACACTTCCTAGGCCTACCATACGAATTCTTATTATTCTGATAGTCTTCGCAAGCTTATAGAGAACCTCAGGAAGATTGGTATCGGTTAAAATAGGTGGTACCCCGGTCTCTTCTTGTCTCCAACTGACTCAGTTTCACGAAAACGGTCGATTAATCTGGTTATCGTTGAATTGTTACACACTGTTACATCCGGATATTTCACTAGAAATTAGTGTACAACAAATTAATTTGAACAAGTGGCAAAATTATGAATAGTAATGATAAATCGTCGCTCTTGAGAAAAACAACATGTAAAATCCGTAATACTACGGACGTCGTGTGGCCTCTACATAGTTAAAGGTAATATCTGCACTGATAGACGATGGTGTAGACCATTTAAATAATTTTAAAAAGTACCATTTACAAACCAATTTATTTCGAAGTACATGACTTTTATCTATCTGTATGTGGAGTTCAGTGAAGATTGCATATTCTGGTAATTTACCATAGGTATTTAGATTATTTTAACAACAGAAGAATTCGTTCAATCAAGCTCATCTATTAAGCTATGAAAGTGAATGAAGTATTTTTATTAACACAGCTGAAATACTTTTAAATATTTCAAGAAATAAGCAGCGCTATTTCGGCATGTCTCAGCCAAATAAAATTTGTAGAAATAGTGTGTACATATCAATGTATACGCTATTGATGTAAATATTTTGTTTGGATGTGTTCTACACCCAGGTGACGAGAAGATGAGAATCAATATGAAGTTCTAACTTACACATGAACTTTCGCATTCCTTTCTCAACAGTCACTTTGAGGGCGCTCTTAACGTAATTATGAGTGATACTATTTCAAAATTATTCTTCAGAGAAATTCCAAATGGAAGAGTTCAAAAACTCTCAAATCACGAAATGAACAATGCTAACGAAACTTGTAAAAATGAAGTGTACATTCTGCAATCTTATATAACTATCGTCGAAAAGAGTAATTGTTGTTAAATGGGTTCAATATTTTATTTAACCATATTCCATTCCAATACCATAACGAAAATTCACCATACGTAGAAAAATAATATACATAATATATATATATATATATATATATATTAAAAATATACACTTTTGGATATATATTTATATAAGTTTAATATTGGTGTCTGTGAACCATTAATGTCACAAAACCTTAAATAAAACCTAAAACCCCATTACAAAAGCTTTTAAATTAACCAAAATTTAACATTTATATGAGCTCTTTTATGGTATTCTAGCTAATAAATGAGTGATATAATAAGTTATATGGATCGTTTCATTAGTAGAGTTAAACCTATAAACTTTATTCAAATTATTACATGATTCAGAAAGTTTATAATTCGTTTACTTGTCTTATTGTGTTAGTTTACTTGCTTAGACGCGTTCTCACAATTTAAAATTGTAAAAGGATAAAATATTTCAAGAAATTAAAATGTATGACTAATTGGCTCCAAGATTAGAGAAGGCAATCTTCCTTTCAAATTAACGCTTTTAAATACCAGTTAACCTGTAAAAATATCTTGCACTATTTATTTTATATTAGTAAATACACGAACGAGTTAGAGTAGTTTTCACTATAAGATAGCATAGACCTGTCCACATCTTAAATTTATACTGGATACGTATCTAATCGATCCTGTCGTTTGTGAGGGAGGGTAATTTCTGATGCAATTTAATTAAATGAGGTCTGTATTTGCAATTTTTAACGACCCCCGTCTGTGGTCATTAGAATTTATATATATATGCTCTTAATTTTTACAGCATTCCTGGAACGATTATTTGTCGATTGTGACCCTTATAAGTTTTTATTTAAAGTGCCCTTTACATATCTTTATATATTAGAAAAGAAGTCTGTAGTCACGTATCGACTTATCGTAACTCATGTTTCTGGAAAGCTTTCTGTAATTCTTTCAATTTTACTTTCCTCACGATTCCAATAGCGTTTGCAGGAAGGTAAACAGACTTTTCAAGCGTTTACATTAAAGTGTCCGCAATTTTTGTGTTTACGAGTGACTTGTAGTGAAGCAAAAATCGGAGAAAATGGAAGTGAGTTGTTCTGGTTACATTATAAAGTCATTTAGTGATTTGATTCAATGATGAAGAAAATTACTTTATATAATTTACGAAAAAATATCAGTGTTAGAGACTAATCTCTTAAGTCAATTCTTTAGTATTATTGGAAGGATTTTAGGAGAAAGTAGAAAGTCATCCTCTAATCAATGATGAAAACATTCTGCATCATACATACCGTTAGGCTAAGCTTCTGAAACAAATATTTGACTGTGGTGTGTACTATTGATACAAGGGGGATTGGATCTATTTTATTGCTTTAACGCTATAATATAAATTTACTTAAAATGTGGGTAAAGCGAGTTGCATACATCAGCTTTACAAACGTGAGGTGTTTTATTCTGATGCCAGAACCTAAACAAAAGTCACTCCTGTCACGTGAATCATACCTTAGCTGGTATCTAACACTATGTATAATCCTGATACAATATGATATAGGTTACTTTGTCTCCACTGATCTCTAAATTCTCACAAATTGAATTCAATTATTATTTTTAAAGGAAAAATATATTATGGGTGAAAGTGACTCGTTATGTATTTTAAAACTGTTAAAAAATGTTCATTCCGATATTATTGTTTAAAACATTTACTTTAAGAGACCCTTTCTACGTACAGGCTCCGTGCGGGATGTAGCTTCTATCTAAACTTTCATGTAACTGTACATATAAACAACATGAAAATACTTCACAGAAAACTTTATATAAAATGGGTCAATATTAGATATTCATACAACAGCTTGATCGACCGTGTGCTGTGCTCTGTTTGATCCAATGCCGCCCAACGTGAAGACCCAACTAGATGAAACTCTCCTCTGATCCTATAACGGTAAGGGTGACGTTATCATCATAAACACACAGATAGGCCTAAGGCCCGAGGCCATCCAACGGGAATCAAATAGGCAGAAACTCATCAAAGTACAGTGTAATTCAGCCCACACAGCATCGCCCAACTCAGATGCAGGAACTCAAACAAGCATATGACTTAGGCTGTCCACGGAATAATTCAAACAGGGAGGATTCAGTAAACTTCATTGTAGTGTTCTGACTTAGAAATTTCTAATACCAGACAAAATTCGACCTGAATGGTCTGATTCCGTCATAAGACTATCACCATATTCACAGCTTATCTGGATCTTGAACCGAATCCGAACATATCAAGCGCTGCCAGCCCCTTCGGAAAATTACGGTTTAATACCTTCTTTTTTATTACTGTTTATAGTCGCTTTGACTTAATAGGCATTAGCGACTGAACACCAGCATTAAATAAGTCGTGAGCTGAGTTTTGCAGAGTAGACATGTTTGATCAGGGTTTCCAGAAAATAGATAGTCATAAGTTAAAAATTGTATATTATTGTAGAAATAACCACTTGTGTTCGTCTGGAAGCCGTCTTTGGTAAGCAAAGTTTCTCTCGTTTTGGTAGGATACTGTAATCCTTAGTTAAAAGATCGTTGACCATGCTACTGAGTTGAATCGCTGCTTACGGTATTGACGTCGACTGTAACAGTTCCGAACACATCGGTATTTATTAGCCTACTGATTTTCATTCTCTTATCCTGTCCCAACTAAATGTCTCATCGGCCAATCAAAATTACTCCAATTTCGGAGAGCAAACACGTGACCCAATCAAAGGTTATGTCCATGAGTTTGTCTGATCTGGGTTAAACGGAGTAATTCCATTCTTTTAAGGGTTGAGAACTCACGTGCGTACGCTGTGAACATATATTCATTATTCCGTGATGGCTACCAGAGATTTTTACTGTTTTTACAGTCGGTTTATATACGTCCTTTCTCCTACATACTATGTTACTACATTAATTTTCTCATCTCTCCTTTCTTTCTTACGTTTTCTCCTAAACCCAGACAATGGAACACCTAAACAATACTAATCAAATTTTAAATACCAAATTGTAGACGATTCTACGCTTTCAATATTTTGGAATGCATCTCGACTCGAACCTAAGTTGGAAGGTACGTATAGAAAAGAAGAAGAAACAAATTAACATACGCCTTCGTGAGCTATACGGGCTGATTGGTAGAAAATCTATCTCTAGAAAATAAAATAATTCCATATAAAGCCATCATCAAACCCATTTGGACCTTCGGCATTGAATTATGGGGCTGTGCGAGCAAACGCAATACGCTCAAGATACAAAAATCGCAGTTGAGAATTCTCAGAGCCATGGTTGGTGCTCCTTCTTACGTTAGTAACTTAACTCTACACCATGATCTACGAATACAATACATCAAAGATATAATTCACGAAAGAGCAATAAAACACCTGGAATGACTATAAGCACATACGAACCCACTATACACACATTGCTGGAACTCTGAATTATCAATAGACTGAAGAAATTCTGGCCAAATCACCTTAAAACTTGGTATCAGGGGACCAATCATTGGAGAAGACCCCATCAGGACAGTAACGAATTCAATTATGTAAATGAATTCCAAGACCGCAAAAATAGCCCATAGAATGTGATTCTGATTGTTATTAAATAAAATGCATAATCACACAATTACTTAACGAATTAACCTTACTTCAAGATGCGGTGATTACAACGTGTTACTTATAACTCATTGTTCCAGTTTCATGTTTTATTTGTTTATTATATATATATTATACATACATATGAATAATCACAACAACAAAATTTTATCCATTGATAATATTGCCCACACGTATATATATATATATATATATATATATATATATAACAGAAAAAAAAATAATATGAATTGGTCCAACCGTTTTCTTAAGAAAAGTTTAAAGGATCAGCGTAGCAGTCAGGAATTTAGAAGATATCTGTTCTTCATTCCCTAAGTCATGAAGCGTAAAAATAAAATAAAAGCACTCGATTTAAGGCAAAACAATTGTTTTATTTTTATGGACGGTAATTTACAGCTGCGTATAAATTTGAAACAACTAAGGCCTCTCTTTGCTCAGTACCATGAATAGATTTGTATCTACTTAGAAACTTACTTGATGGCTTCCGTTTACTAAAGGCTGAATTACGGTGTCTGAAAACGTAATTGTGATGGCAGGGCTCCAGATACTACGTGTGACGTAGGTCTACGCCAATAAAATCCGAAAACAACTTAGCACTCAGAGTTGTTTCAGAATAATTTCTACATAATGGATCCATGTTCAGACATAGCTATGTGATAAATTCCTTGAATAGTGAAAACATGCGAATGTCGGTTAACCGACTTACATGTGGAAAATCCCCATATTTTTGTTTTCGTTGAAACTCCCTATTTGATCTACATACCTGATCTACTATTACAGTTTCTAATGCTAAACCCAGAAGTACTTCCCCTATCTAGCGGATAATTTTAGTTACATGTTATTTGATTTAAGACCAATTAAATGACATCCTAGGTCTCATACTTCAAACATTTATTTTCTTTACATTGAAATTTATTTAAAACCTTTTACTCTTATCTCCGTGGTAAAATTATAGCCACTTAAAGAACCATAAATGTCAACAATATTCCGTTTGACTGAATCTCTAATTTCAAGTCAGGCCTCTAATTACAATCAACCATTTGTCCTCCTACAGTTTTGCTTCATCTTTAGTCTGTTTGTTCGTATGTGTATATTTGTGCGTATGTTACGCATACAAATGTTCACCAGCGAAGAAAATTTGGTACACATGTTCCTTTCTAACCGGAAATAAAACCATGTTGGGGTAAAATACGACTACAACCCACAGGGGCAGGGGTGGACGGGATTTGAAATTTTCAAACATGCTAAAACGGCTGATATTGCATCGAATGAATATTTTAGGGGGTCTCTGATTTTGTGAATAATATCAAGACACTTTTTGAGTTGGAGGGAAGCATCCTTCGGGGTGGAGGTGGAGGGGAGTTACACAAGAATAACGCGAAATCAACCAAGATTGGAGTCGAATCCGGGGTTATGGATGTCACTAAGTTTAATTATGACATCCAACTTGCCATTTAACCTTCAGGGGCGGAGGTAGTTGGGTGGTAACTTTCAAACATATTAAAACGGCCCATAATCTGGTTAAATTTTTCGTGGTCAATGAGATGGATAGCGATTGTCCGCATTTTTTCTTTATAATTTCAACTCCTTTTGCAACGGGAGGTGAGCACCTTTAGGAATGGGGGCGGACGGGCGTTGCATGAAAATAACGCAAATACAACCGGATACCATTTGTCGTCTAACATTATTTTATATCCGATATTATCGCTGCAATAACTTCATATGTAATATAATTCGAAAAATTGTTAATGCATTTCAGCATATAAATCATGCAATTTTACATTACAAAAATACAATTCTGAAAAGTAATTGATAAAAGTGACTCATACGGAAATTAAAATTTATAAAGTAAGTATGTTTTGATATGACAAACTGCTTCTCTCTGTTCAATTTAGTCAATATAAAACAGTCCAAAATTGAGGTCAATTTAATATTTCAGTAATTTGTCACTCCAAATTCTGGGGATTGTGTTGTTTATTGGAATTTTTAATATTTTTCAATAAGCGTGACCAGATAAATCTCCATTTTAAATATAATTACATTCGGTTTAACTAGTTTTACAAATCACCTAGAATTATTTTGTGGTAACAAGAAATTTAATACTGTATAATTTATACTTTTCATCGTTAAATTTTTTGAATATTTGTAACTTTTTTATCATTAATTTTTCTCCTGTATTAAACAATATTTAATATTTTTAAATATGAATTCTATTATGTACAGTGCTACCTCAATTCTGGTGTTTATTATATTAACAAAATCAGAGATGCGACGGATTAATGTTTCTTTTACTTCTGATTGTGTGGTGGTGTTTTTGGAGGATATCAGTAGTTTTAAAAGTTTTAATTTATTAATTTAATTTAATTATTGCAAAAATAATGAAACATCACATGCGAAAATGTATTGGAACTCTGGTCAGTAACAAATCGCCCTCGGGTGAACTTCAATCAATTCAACAGAACGGGTGTTTTATTTATCAGTTATGCTTCATTGACACACTCAATTCAGACATAATGTTTGTTATATAAAGAAAATTAAAGGGAACATGCGTTATTTAATAATTTTGTCAAAACAATAAAAGCAGTGTACGTTTAAAAAGAGCATCAGATATTTATTGCATATGAAAAATATAAATATTTACCACGTATATAGTTGAAAGATGTCTTCAATTCCTTAAGTCATTTTTTAGTGTGGAATATACCGTATATAAAATTTTTTGATACTTTGAAAACCTGTACAGCACCTCGGAAGTTTCGGATCAGCTCAAATATTGTTTATGTTTAGATCTCAAATCGAAAAACAACTCGTTTCTGGACTTTGTGTTTCGTGAAACATCTTTCATTTTCCTGTAAGGCAGTGGACGTTCCACCTGATTGTTCTTTTACCTATTTCATAAACTGAACTATTGAAATTATGTAGGAACATGTTAACCAATAACTAAATACGTTGCATTTCGTATCAACGTTTCCAAAAATATTTTCAGGCAGCTGGTACCATTCAGATGTTATTATTCGATAAACAGTTCTCGGTTTTCACACGGGTATAATATGTTTAAACGCGACGTTTCGACGACTAAAAGATGTTAATATTGTATATAACTAAAAATCTCTGAAAATGGATCTAAAAGTAAAAATGCATACGTACAGATTTTCAAGCCCAATCTCAATCTGTATCTTTACAACTAACATAATTCCATTCAGCGCTCACTTTACGTGTTTTTAAAATAATAACTAAGATTAATAAATAAAAATAATTCAAAACTGAATAAATCTGAGAGGTTCTGTAAGGTTTTATTCAATCTGAATTTTTTATTTTACTTTAATTTTGAATTTATATGTTGAAATATTAACTATTTATACGTGAGTTACTTTCTTCAGGATAATTGTAACATAATTTGTGTATCAAGATAAGATAATGAAAACATCGTCCTTATCCAATTTCATCACCTTAAGCAAGATAATTAAATATGAGCCATGGCTACTTGTAAACTTGTCAACAATTTCCGTAAACAAAATTGGGAAGAAGGAATATATATTTTTAAATTGTTTAAAAAGCCTTCTATTGTGGTTCCAGATGAAATTCTCTCGGGATTCGACGAACTTTTCGGGTAGAAATCCCGAGAGAATTTCATATTCGGTCTACAATTGTGAATCTTAGTTAGCATAGAATGAGTGTCATATGAATATGAGTACACTTATAAATATTCTGAAGGTATCTGTTTTACTTTACAATGAAACTGTGAGGACTGAAAAACAGGCTCTTTGTTGTTTTCATGTAATATCCCAGTCCAGTGTTCCGGATACTATAGCACGATGTCATGTGTTCACCTGGTTTTCTGCGATTGAATCCTGTTCTATTCTGAGCCATTCTCTTCAAGTCTCACGAGCTACATCCATAATTAATTGATTTATATGACGGTGTCGCTGTCTTCTCCTGCCATTCAATCCCTTCATTGTGCGTTGCAACAAAGAGTATGTCAGGCGTGGGTGTAACAGTACGTGCCAGTAATTTTATCGTGTATTTGTCTCAATACTTTCTTTTCCATCGTATGTAAAATAAATTAACTATACTGTGTCATTTCATGCTGCTTTGTTTCGCTTCCATTTTTAATTTCAAACGTATAGATTTATATTAACTACCGAACTATTACTTTAATTTTGTTTTAAACTAGGTGTTACTCAAATATTATAAATTCGAATGATAAGGTATCTAAGAATACTACTCCTATTAAGATACTACAACAATAAGTTTTACGTAAAAATTAAAAAAGCATGAGCTTCATTGGTTTACGTTGTTTAGAATATAACCAATTTAGCTTGCTTAACCTATTTGAAAGTATGAAATTAAATCTGTTTTAATTCAATTAAAATTTAAATATTGTAAATAATAAGAAATATCAACTCCAAAATTTTTAAAACATATTGCAATACATGCTACATAGGACGACAAAACGTGCCTTAAAAACTAGGATTAAATATCACTTCTTTACCTTGAAACATCGTGCTAAATTTCAGTTTTGACTAAGAATTTTAATCTTATTTATCATAATATTGATTTTGTATGAAGAGAACAAATACGTTTTTAGATTAATTAGTGAAATACTATACATTAGATCAAATAATTATTAAATTAATTTTAAAATTTCAAAACTTGAACTGAATTTATGAATAGTTTATTGTAACTGATTATTTATGTTTATGTATATATTTTATTGTATACGTATTACGTAGAGTATGTAAATCCGGGAAAAAATTCTGCTTCTGAAGTTCAAAAAGTCTGTTTACTTTTAGCTGTTTCTCAGCTTTATTATATTCTTTGTTTACTAAAATTTCGTACAGTATATAGTAATATATAGCACAGAGATGTCTTTTTCAACTAAAATTTTTAAATGTAATTTTAATTAATGGGTTATTTACGAATATTGAAGCATTAGTTGTGTATAATTTAAAATAAGTTTTATATGTTAAAGGTATTGTAATTAATATCTGAAGAGATCCTGATGTAAGGATAAAACGTAATTTTTAATTTATATGTTAAACATTTAATTCTGACTTAAATACCATTAATTTGAATAATATTATATAGATATGATTAAAAATTCTAAAAAAGTAAAATATAACATGACGTATTTTGTGAATAAAATTTTGAACCGGAAACCATGGAATCATTAATGATATCTTAATACATTTAGTACTGCGAAAGGCACCAAACTGTAACACAGCATGAAATTGTAGAGAAGAATACGAATAAATAGGATTCTGGTGTGAAATTTTAGGTAACTTCTCCACGATAATTTTTTTTAAGTATTTTCTATTTTTATCTTCTAATAGTATCAAAGTATTTTAAATAAATTTTCATTCAAATAATATATTTTTTAGAATCTTAGAAAGCATTTTAAAAGAAAATATATTTACTTATTGCTGCGTATCAGAAATTCGTCGTAGTAGGTGCTTGTTCCACATTGCCGTAAGCGCATTAAGTGAAGCCGCAAGAGGAATGAAGATGGGAACATGATGTAAGTGCGCCAGAGCTCTCTATTCGTCGTGTTTTGAGGGTCCAACCAACTAGTCTATCGACCCAACTGACCCCTACTCCGCAAACTGTCGCATACAACCGAAGCAGAGCCGAGTTCGAGCCCAGCTCTCAAATTCACTGAAAATCTGGCTCTCGTAAAACTAATAAATACCTCTAAGTAGCCGCTGGAAACCAGGAGCTCTTTTTAAATAGCACAACTCCCATTCTTAGCATGAATACCACGGTGAAAAATGTAAACTGTAAACAGCTGAAGAAAAATCAACCATGTAGAAACATTACCTTATTTGATAATTTGAGATAATCATAGTCGGTTGTCCTACAAGATATGGAAATACCACGATACACACAGTGTTGCTAAATCAGATATTTTCAAGAATATGTCAAATAAATTTCATGGATTTTTCCAAACCAGCCACGAACACAGAAGCAGCTTCATCTGCGTTTAATAAAGTATAATCTACTAGTATAACAATAAGTAATTGGTATTTTAAGATTGTCATTATATATATATATATATATATATATATATATATATATATATATATATATATATATATATATATATATTAGGAACTAGAAAGTTTATGTAAACTTAAAGAAAATATCAGTGCGCTTCCATTCAAGGATCTGTACGAAATGATTGAGAATTTGGAGCTCCAAAATTATTTCTAAAAAGAATAACTAAATATTATCAGCAGAAAGTTAGAACATTACAATCACAAGCCATTAAGTCATTTTATTCATTTTATAATAAACGAGTTTGAATTGCGATTGTTGCGATTTATTTAACAAATGATCAAACCACCCTGTGATACATTTAATGGTCCGATAAGCGTTGAAAATTCAGTCTATCTGATTATTTATTAATATTAGAAACAATAATAGTTCTTTTATTGAGTTACATTGGCTATACTTATATATATTTATATATATATTTTAAAATTTATAGTGTACGAAATATTAAACTATTATAGAAATGTGTTCGCAAGTTCCAGGAAAGAAATAATTTTAATGCTATTAAAAACCAATATCTAAAAATAAAAATATGAAATTTTATATAATAAGAGGATAGTCCCAGAATTACCTAACAAAAAAAAATGGGAAAAATTTTAATTATTCCTCATTGTAGTGTCTTTATAGCTCGATACACTTTTACCAGAGATGTTCCACAGCTTCCATACCCTTTTTAAAGTAAGAACCATAAAGTTCCTGAAAATAGCCATCGACCGCCGTCTCCACTTCTTCATTGTTGGCAAATCTTTTACCTCCAGGCCATTTTATCATGTTTGGGAAGGGGAAAATTATCTGAGGGAGCTAAATCTGGCGTAAAGGGTGCGTGAGGAAGCAATTCCAACTTAAACTTATTGATTTGGGCCATCGCGGTAATGGATGTGGAAACTGGAGCATTGTCGTGAAGAAACAACACTTTCTTTTTCGTCAAATGCGGCCGTTTTTCGCGTTTTCGTCACTCAAACGCTGCAATACTTTTCATCATACTCTTCTTTTGAAGGTTATCAATGAAAATTATAATACGCGTACCTCAAAAAAAGGGATGCCTTGACGTTACGAGCAGATGGAAGGGTACTCGCCTTCTTTTGAGTCGATTCCTCCCTCGCAGTCCATTATTAAGACGGTCTCCGATGTGAAGTGATGGAGACATGTTTCATCGACGCAAAAACTCGGCTTTATATATATATGCAAAACATCACCAAACATTGTATTAAAACATGCCCACGACGCTGTATTTTGTTCAATTGAGTGCAAACGCGGCACCCATCTTGCCCTTAATTTTCTCATGTCCTAATTTTCAGTCAATATGGAATTTACAACAATTTTTGAAAGGCCTACCATGTCACCTAGCTCCATTTTATAGATTTACTTCTTCATATCTGGCTTAGACACATCATTTGGTAGGTAATTTCGATGTTCGTCTTGGCGGTTCGGTTAAACCCCACCACACAATATTTTATTGTTGTAGACGAAGGAGCAGGTTGCCCTAGAATCTAGCTCGACTTTGATTTTGCTTCGACTCAGACCTTTCAATTGAAAGAAATTGAAGACTATCACGTAAGGTTTATCAATATTTTCCATGGTTACAAATATCTCTGAGAGCGTTCACTATAGATGGATGGCAAACAAACACGAAACAATATAGCGTTTTCAAACGTAAGTATTATAACTTTTTTTCTAACACAAATCCGCCGTTTATACGTCAGGGTACCCCACTGCGTCTTAAAACATTTTATTATAATTGGTTTAAGAGAATTCTATATTTTCATTTATAACTTCAGTAGAGAAATAAATTATTTAATATTACTGAAATGAGGTGATTGTGAATGGGATCGTTGTCTCAAGGAATTACTTTAATCAAATATGTATACTATTGAATGCACCAGCAATATTTTTCAATAATAATAGTTTAATCAAATACAACAGCCTATTCTTACCTGACAACCCTTTAAATATAGATTAAATATTCACAAGCACAAATGTCGATATTTAGAAAGAGCTCTCGGGTTTCCACACGGGTACAACAATTATAATATCTTAATAACTGTTGAAACTGTGTTCTTTATACAGAAATTATACCGGAGAAAACCATAGATTCAGTATTTTGCACACCAGTTTAAAACTTTTGATTTGTCTCCATCGTGACACATTTGTTACTTTATATTTTCGGAAAATTTTCTAGTTCGTTGTTTTTAAACCACAGAAAAAATGCATAAATGAAAACTTTTATCATTAAACGAAAACGAGATTATTTCCATTACCTACAAACAAATATTTGACGTTTAAAATACGCCAGGTATTGAAAAATTAAATCAAGTATTCCATTTTAACGAATCCAATTTAGCAACGTATAATTTTGCCGCGCCATATATTTGGTCCAACGAGGCAGAAAATTTCTTTTCAAATTAGATTCTTAAAACAGAAAAATAATGTTATCACACTGCCACAAGCTACATTCAGAACATATAATATTTCTTTCTTTGGATACAGCCCAAAGCATCTGCAAGGCAATTCTTTTATTCTATGGACTCTAAATATGGCAGATGGAACATAAATACTTTGTAATCGTTAACAGAACGGTTTTTAGTTGAAATATATTTGTCTTCCGTTTAACTTGGGAGCTTCTTATGCAGATTCACTCACAGTTTGGGCCCATTCCAGCAGAACAGTAATCTCTGCTGTGATTCATTTTCTTTAACTGCGGTCTTTCGACGCACTTAATTTTATTCAGTACTATTTCATTATCACGATTACAGTGACTTTTGTCTAAACATAATTTATTTGTTAATTATCATATTCACAGAGAATTGAAAGGGACTTGACTTATATTTAGTTAACAATTATGAAGAGATATGTGGAACTGGGAATAACTGGATTAGTCATGAAATTGGAATTATCTTTTTCTGATCCTGGGATATGTAGATAAAAATTGTTAGTTATGTAAGACGTGAACATTCTATGCGACATAATTTTCGGTGTCAAGTATTCTTAACTGTCTAAAGAGTAATCTGCAATCTTGTCCAGATGATATATTCAATATATATTAAGCCATAAATTTCCATGAAGCTCACTAATCGAAGAAAATATGTTCCCAGTGTTTTATCTTTGAAATTAAAGCGAAATAACTGAAGTCGGTAGAAAATCTTGAATAGTAATTGGTATGTTGATTATTATGAAGAAAAAGCGGTAGAAATCTAAGGTTTTATATATATAATACAAGAATTTTTAATTAAAAAAAGCGTAAAATTATGTTTTCCTGACACTGAATTATTGTTGTTCTCTGTTGTGCGGAATAACGGATAAAAGTTATTTTATGTCGAAATAAACGATAAAGTTTGAGAAATTGAATGTGTAATCGGGATTTATTACTCTCTTTTTGTTGTATAAATTCATCAATCAGTTGTTTCTACCATTTTTTAATACGTATTTAAGTTACATATATATATATTGTAATAATAATTAAAGGAAATTAGAGAATTAATAATTGGGCAATTGAAGTAAATTGTTATCGGCGAGAATACAAACACAACAATGGGTAGAAACATGTACAGGCGGGCGTATGTCGGCGGCAAGCCTTTAAGCTACGGGGCTCACATGAGAGTCGCGGGCAAAAAATTCATTAACAAGAGGGGACACGGAATTTGATCGAAGTAAAGGTCGCAGACAAAATTTTCAATAAGTAAAGTCGCAGGTAGAACTTCAGCTAGTAAAGACAGTTACAAAATTTCGTCACTAACATTTTAACAGAGACAGTTACTCTGAGGAGAACAATGAGAGTGTGATTCTGGAGAGTGATAATTAATTGGTCAGCAGGTATCTGTAGAACGTAGGAGAAGGAGTGGATAACATTCTGATTTACCCTTAATCAGAATTCTTTTAATTAATTTGAATATTAGAATATATATATATATATATATATATATATATATATTGTAATAACCAACTAATTGATAATGATGATTATAGGAAATTATATTAAACACGTTATTAAATTTTATCAACAAAACAATTTTATTAATCTAGAATATATTATAATAAATCAGACTCTGTACCCTAGGGTCTTTACTGCGTTGATAAGGAAACGGAACACAAAATTTACAATTAAACAATGCAGTTAAAATAAATTAAAAACGAAATGAAACGAAATCTGACTCTTTACCCTTATTTAACAATTTACATAATTAATACAGAAAAAATTAAACTTCCAATCTCTTTGGTTCATGCAATTTGGATCTCTCGCATACTAGCACACACTCCCTTAAAAAGGCATAAAGAGCATCAGGTTGCGCTCACACTCTGATTTCACATCCACCTCTTCTTGATGACGTTACCCTCACGACGAATTCCTCCGAACAACAAACTCTGCTGGCAGACAGATTTCCACGACGAAACTCCTACCGACTGCTGATGACTGCTGACTGCTGATTCCTCTCGGCCACCTAAATTGGCCTCCAACAACGCTCTTTCCTGAATGCAACCTCACTGACTTATAAAATTGTTTCGGCCACTTTAACTTGTCCCACCATCAACGCTCTCTCCTGACCCCTCTGACTGACTGGCAAACTGACTATATAAAATTGTTTCGGCCCCCTTGACTTGGCCCTGCGTCCGCCCTGCGGACCTCCACCAACGCTCTCTCCCAACTGTCTGACGTCTCCTGTCCCACTGGTCTCTTGAGGTCTCCTGTCCAACTGCTTTTATCTGATTTCCCCCTCTCCAGAATATTTCCTTGTCTTCACAATTTTTGAGTTTCCACGTTCGCCAAACAACACCAGCTGTTGCCTTTCTCACGCTCCGTGAGCCACTAAATACAATTAAAACTTCTGTCATCATGCATTTAGGGTTCCGTCGTCCAGATGTCGGTCACAACCATTAGCCCTAAGCCGCTAAACGTCCAATTATAGTCCTTCCCTTCTCTAAAAGCCACTTATCCATCATTTTATTCTTATCTTTTTTTTCTACAAACCACTCAATAATCGCCAGTCTGAGTTGGTAAACAAATCGGATGAAATAAGAACAAAATTCATGTTCTTCTTAAATGGGTATTACAATATATATGTATGTATGTATGTTAATATAAACCAACACAATGCTAGAAGTACAGTGGAGCTTGACACAAGTTGGGCTGGGTTAGATTTTCAGATATATTTTATACAGAGTTAATAAAACTTATCTAATTGCCAATTTAGATTGTGATGATATTAGTCAATTTAAGACTGTTTAAATTATATACTTATTTGAATGTAATTGAAACTTTTAGTGATATTATTGTAAATAAGTAGCGTTTGGTAAATAAATTGAAATATTATATTTTCTCAACTGCTTCCTAATATTATTCTTCTGCAAATAATCTTTAAAAGCTGAAGAATAGTTTCCAAAAATTTATGTCCACATAATTGGAATATAGTAGAAAATAATAATTTGTGGATGTCTATAAAATAGCAATTATTAGTCTAACTTTCAGACATCACACTGGGTTCTTGATTACTTTAGAACGTAATTCGGTGTTTTAATTTTAATAAGAGTAATGCCCTGTATTATTACTGCTCCTAATTTCGGCAGTAAATTTCTGTTTTTTTTGTGGGATCTTAAAACCAGTAAACCGACAGAAGTGTTGAATAAAAAGAAAATTCAGAACACGTCTTTCGTTAAACTTTTTCGCATCACGGCATTAAATAATGAGAGTCCAAACCTTGTATTCGAAAAATTTAAATTCCAATTCCGTCCCGATCGAAGTTGCTGCCCGAGCTTCATTTCCCTTCGTTAGAGTTAACTGCCTGAGTTAGTAACGTGGGCGCTTGGAAACGAACGCTCGCGTGACTCTTACTATGTACGAAAAGTTCCATACAGATGAAACAGATACGACTGCGGCGCTTGCTGTAAATGTTGCGTTAAAAGCAAGCGCTCTCTTAATAACTTTATTGCATGCAGTAAGAAAATTTGATTCCAGCAATTTGTTAATTAAATTTTAGATATGACTTGAGTTTAAAAGACGGCTCGGCTTCTTTACTTAAAACGCAAAGCAAATGAAATTATCCAAGTGCTTGGCAGAATTTCTTTGGAAGCAACTGAATGTGTAAGACATAGTAGTCCTGGCGTTTACAGCCACGGCACTTCTTTACGTCTCTAAAGACGTTTACAGTTGGGCCTATCACCCCAAGTGCAGCAAAATTCTGTCCCGTGAATACGAGCGAATAAATTTTAGATCTGACAGTTGCCACTTCAAAGGAACTATAAATGTATGAACATTTCACGAACCTAAATCTGTAATTATCGTTGAATTTTTTTTTTTTCATTTAATGTTAAAAGTCGTGTCAACACATTAGTCATTGGCGACTTTCATAACTACTGCATGAAATTAATTCATTTGAGTAATATTATATATACATATTCTTAACCTAGGATTCATGCTCTAATAAGATTACATCTTGAATGTCAGTTTCCTTACTAATCTTTACAAGGTTATTAATTGCCACTTCTGAGGTACACATTCCCCTTCATGTGTATTTCTCGATTGTGGTACTTCTAATCTTGTCGTACTTTGGACAGCGGTAGAGGACATGCTGGATCGTAAGAGCAGCCTTGCATTAGTAACATGCATGTTTTTGTCACCTAGAAAACAGATAGAAGTGTGCAGGGCTATTCAAAAATACTTTTTCGTATCAGTTAGTATAAAAAATGTTGCTATAAGTAGAAATTACTTTAATATAATTATTTAACAAATTATGCTGTTGTATATTAATATATTATGGAATAAACTATACATATATTAATAAAATTAACACCGGTTAAGATAAATCATTACTGTGATTTCAACAGTAATAATAAAATTTACCGAAATTGGGTTATAATGTTGAAACAATTAAAGGAAAAATTTAAATACCAATTACGGTAAATATTTGATTTTGTATTGGGTTCCGCTATCCGAAATATCTTACTTCAGGGTTTAAATATAGACGCGGATAAACTCTAGGGTATTGAGAACTTGGCAGTTACCTTTCGTGCACCTGTCTCATAGCTGTATCCGTTCAACAGATACCCTCGCCGTCGTCTATGCTCGAGGAATTTTATCTTTATGTCACTACGACAGCTCCTTGGCTGTGCGCGAAGTATGGCAACACGTTCAGGAATTTTTCTGCACTGATCCCTCGCTGCGTGCAAAGATTTTGACCTTATCGACCCTTTTTGGTCGATTTTCCTGGACCAATAAATATTATTGGACCAGGCAATTACGTGTCTTATGAAATTTTACATCGTTCTCGACGCCTCGTTCTCACGTATCCACACCTCAGGTAAAATCCGGGTGTCTGTCTGGTTCGTGCTTCTCTCCAGACTCCAGGGAAAATCTCCACGACGCACTCTCTACTGGAGGAGTAACATCTGTATCTCACGACAACGCTTTGAAGAATGAGATCACACAGAAACTTGGCGGTACGCAAAGTTTCGATCTTATCAAACCTTTTCATTGATATTCTTGGAACACAAAATATCAGGTATCCGTCTGCTACGTGCTTATACACAGACTCCAGAATTAAGCTCCTGCACAACCCGGAGCCATGTCAGAATTGTAACTTTCAAAGTTCTCACCCCTTGTGTATAGTTATTAAAATTAACTGTAACCAAATATATTTATCAATTAAAATCGTGAACCAAATATTTATCAACAGCCGTTAACACACTTTTAAAATTATAATTTAATTAATCATTTAACAGTATTAATTTCTGTAAGTTAATATTAAGAAGAAAAAACGGCTAAATATAGACAAAAGTTAGAATTGAAAATCCTACGACGTTTGTAATGAAACATCAAAATAATGTGGTATATGTGGCCTGTTGATCAAAAAATATGTATTGATATGACTTCTTGTTATTCAAAAACTTCTTTATTTTTTAGGGCCACAGGCTACATGAGGGTAATCCACTTTGGGCAACTCCCCTTTAATAGCATAGGAAGGGTTTTGAAAGGGGGGATGCGGAAGGGTGGAGGAAGGTAGCCAAGGGTTACTAGGGCCCCCGGGCTATAGTTTAAGGCTCCTACCCAGCATTCGTCTAAAGAAATGCAGGGAAAACCCTAGGAAAACCTGCATCGGGTAGGTCGGGCATTGGGTACTTATCCCACGCCCTTCCGATAGCGGGAGAGGAGTTTCTTCGATGACCATTTACATTTTATTATAAAGAAAAAGGGAAATAACTGTATGAAAGTACCTCAATATGTATGTAAAGCATAAAATGCGTAATAGCGTTATTATGAATGCTTCGTCATATAAAGCGTTAAATAAGTCGCTGAGAAAAATGATTTTGCCGTGGTATATTTACGTATGGACCTATAAAGTAAAAAATAATTAGTGAGAGACGTCACTAAGTAATTAAGAAGTCTCTGAATCAGGAGTGAGGACAGAATCTGTATCTCAGACATACAGCTGGGCACTAGACAACCAAAATATAAGTTCAATTCCCCTTAAAATAAAACAGACCTACAAAAATGTATGTTTTAACATGTACATGTATAATTATTGGTATTCAATTTCCTGTTTACGAGAACAAGGAACAATGGAAATATTATGATATGTACGTAACTGACTCCCGGTGAGAATCTCTTGTGTGAGCGTGACACCTCGTCCCAGAGCATGGCTTGGAGCTCATGGTGACCGCAATGCCACAAACCGTTGCACAGGGTGCACCTGTGGGACCGAGTCGCGTCGCGTACACTACTCTGTAGCTTAACTAGTCCAGTCTGATACAAACCATAGATTGCTATGTAACCATCGTTATCGAATAGTTGCACTGTGCGATTTGCGAACACAGCACCAAACAAAAACACATGGGACACATAATTACGAATGTATCGCAAATTTAATTACTAAATTCCTTGTCTATATGTATAAATAATAACATAATATTAGTTAATTAACAATAACAGAGAGTTCTTTTAAAAATCTCCATACAAAATAACGTTTCGCTACCTATATGGACCATCTTCAGGATTGAATTGACTGAAGTGTTATGCGATAAATTAGTTAAATCTGAAATTATGAACGTTACCTCAATCTGGCTACGAAACGGCTTCAAGTTTCATTAAATATTCTACAAGGAGCTCTGGCGGAGGCTACCTTTGGGGATGCCTTCACATCTCTCTGTTTTTTTAACTAAGGTTCACACATGCCGAGGCACCTCGGCCTGTTTTGAGAGGTGTATGTTCCGGGGCCGCAGACCTTGGGCATACGGTAAGAGTTGTCCGCTATTCCTATTGGAATAGTCGGCCAGCTGCCTCCTAAACCGGTCAAGGCACGGAGAAGGGAAAGCTGCGACCCCACAGCTAATCCCTCTCCCGCCATCGTAAGGGCGTGGGACAAGTACCAAATGCCCGACCTACCTGATGCGGGGTTTTCTAGTGTTTTCCCTGACTCACATTTAGGCGAATTGCCGGGTAGGATCCTCAAACCATAGCCCGGGGGCCCTAGTTAACCCTTGGATTCCTTCCTCTATCCTTCCGCATCCCCCCTTTCAAATGCCTTCCTATGCTATTAAAGGGGAGTTGCCACCATGTGGATTACCCTCATGTTGTCTGTTACCCTAAATAAATAAATAAATAAATATATATATATATATATATATATATATATATACATATATATATTGTAATAATTAAATATAATATGTGATTGTGGCGTTTCTAAATGAAAGAACTTAAGTGAAAGTTATTAAACAAGATTTATTATCAATTTTATAACAAGTATAAAATACACAAAATATTCGGGATCTCAGGGTCTTGATCTGGGTTTGATAAATGGCAGAATTTAAATAATCAAAATTACATTTACTTTTTATGGAAATCAAAGCGTCTGAACAGACGAAATTTGTTGCGGAAGAAATAATACTAAAGATTGAATTTAACAATTTCAATTTTATCAAGAATTAACAATCTCATTCTATCGATAATTAAAGAACGATCTGACTTTTATCTTTTAAACACGGTTTACAAATGATTTTAAAGTTTTTCTCTACTTACGGCTGCCCAGGTCTCATGTTTAATTTTTCGTGCACAATTTTGGGGACATCACTGATTCTAAATTCTCACAGACTCTAAATGTTCACAGGCTCTAATTGGTGTAGTTTGTTAGTTGGTTTAACACAAATTGGTTGGTTCTCGATGCTTTACTGCAACTAGTTGTTCTGTCTCCTTCCCGACTGAATATTGCTTTACTTTTTAATATCTGAAAGAATGTTTGTGACTGGACCACAATCTTTCGTTCTGACTGCCGACTGTAAAACTTTTCGTCTGGTCTATTCGCTGTCTGCTGCTCAACTGTACTGTTCAAATTTTCATGACTTGGAATTTTAGTCTTTTCTCCTCGCTGCCTACGGCCCGACTGTACTCTTCGTCTCGTAGATTTTGAGCGCGTAAACTCTCTCAACTGATCAACAATGTTTTCTTTGCCTCGCCGGATTGTTGCGGCGTCCGCTCTATATCCACTAATAATGAGTCCTCTACAATCCAACTTTCCAATTAGAACAATGTCTTAATTACCAATTACTACAATATATATATTGTAGTAATTAGTAATTAATCCATTGTTATAATTGCAAAGTAAAGAACTCATTATTAGACTATATAAAGCGTGCACCGCGACACAGGGCGGCGAGACAAAAGAACCATTGTTGAGACGTACGCAGTCAAAAATTCTACGAGACGAACACACAGTCAGCATCGAGGAGCGAGAGTACAAAGTCAGCGAGGAGGAGCGAAACGAAAAGGTTCCAAGTTAAAATTGAACAAAAAGTTTTTCAGTCTGTAATTCATCGAATAAGGTTACAGGAAAGTTTCTCAATAAGTAAAGCCAAAAGCAGTAACCTAATAATTTCCTGACGCAGTAAAAATTTCACAAGTAAAGACTGTTGCAAATGTCATCGAGAGGAAGTTGTTAACAATCCATCTAATCATTAATCCGGAAGGAGTTGCAGTTTCCAGTTTCCAGAAGAGAGACCCAAAAGTTTCGACAAGTGTTTTGTAACCAACTTAAATTCAGTGATATCCCCAAAAACGTGTGCACAGAAAACCCCAAAATTGAGACCTGGTCGGCCGTAAGTAAAAGAACTCTAAATTTATTTGTAAACCATTTCATTAAGATACGTCAGATCGTTCTTCAATTATTTTCTTTTCTTTAATTATTTCTTTTCTTTAATTGTTTTGTTAGATAATTTAAATTCAAGTCACCCATTTATCAAACCCAGTAAAGACCCTGAGATTTTAAATATTATTGTGTAAATTTTAAATTGTATATAACTTCATTAATAAAATTTTGTGTAATTGTCAAATAAATATTCTTTTAATCAGCCACAGCCATCAGTCATTTATAATTGATTATTACAATATATCCTACAAATTTTTTTGGTCAAGTGAAATCCTGAATGTAAAAGCAAGTACCGAAACTGAATGTTTTGAATACGCTCCCTCTTATTGGCCGCAAACTATAATTTATCTATAAAATTTGAAAAATGACGTAAAATAAAATATGTACACTGACTGACATCAACGCAAAAAAAAAAACCTACGTATAACAGCATTACGTATATAGAAAATTTGATCCTTTAAACTCAGAGATACCTTTTTTAAAACGATATTAGATTAACCGTTAAACTGGTTAACCATATACAAAACATACAAACTAATGCTAAGGACAACAAAGAAGAGCAGCATAAGACAAATCTCGTATACAGCATCCCATGTCTTAATAGCCCAAAAACATATATTGGATATACCACAACAAATATTAAAACTAGAATGTATCATAATAAAGAGACAGCCAAAAGCAACACAGCTCTGTCCACCCACATAAAATTGACAAACCATGAATTTGATTTTAGTAACATTAAAATATTACATAAAATGTTTATAAAATAAAGCTTAGAATAGGTGAAGCAATTTATATTAACTTAAACAGAAACAATATTGTTAGTAATAGAACCGAAGGTTTAGAAATATGAGAGATACTAAAAATTGAAGAACAGACCTTGTTGAATAAATAATATAGTTTTATATTAGTGACTAAATACTATATATACTAATATTTTTAAAGTTATTGTGATTTTACTTATAGTGACAGGAAGGTATGTTCTGCTGATGGTTTTGCAATGTATTCTTAACTTCATGTTTTTATATAAGTAGTAACGTTTGATTGTTCATTAGGATGATGATGTCAAATTAGTTGCAATCTTCCAACCGATTATTTAATAAAATTAAAAACTTGGAGACTGTTTATGGATATCTCTGCACATCAACTACATTTTATCTATATAATATGAAGCAGACGTAAAATAAAATATGTACACTGACTGTCCTCGACGCAGAACCGATACTATTGAAGCTATAACCGTGAAATTTCGAATACAGTTTTTTTATTAACCCTTGAAGGAGTGAAATGTGGGTTTAATATAATAAGAGACATTTCAAGAATTGAAAATAGCTTCTATTGTAAGATTCTTGATTGTCTTCATACTCGGGATCTCTCGTAAAATGGAACAGAAAAAAGACGTTTTAAGACAAAAAATGGGCCGAATTTGAGGGAATTTTATTTAAGCTTTCTCAGAGGCGGTGGAAACCATTTCCGCGACGAAGTGACGTCACTGCCCTCTACACAAATTTCTCATATTTTATCTGACATAAACGCGCTGGATAAATTGCAAACATTTAATGTACTTTATACAATTGAATAAAAAGAAAAATAGTGTAAGATTGAATAAATCATAAGTGGTTTAAAATTCACAATTATATAATATGGTTTATCAAAGGATACTGGCTGTCTTGACGTACCTCATTATCTTACAGTACTTTGTGATATGTTTCATTGCTTGTCTATTATTTATGTTCTATAATTTTTTATTATTAATTCAGAGTTTGTTTTTAATGTTGATACTTCAAAATTTATAAATTGCTAAAATTAAGACAGAATAGTTGGAACTAATTTTTTTGTACCAACTTTTCTTTTTTCTTTCAACATCGAAGAATAACATTATACTATTTGACCTTATCTACTCGTACAAGTAAGTATATTGATACGTTAGTTTCCATCGTAGCGAAGCAATGTGATTTTTTCTGTTTCGAAAATAAATTATACCGAGTATAATTAATAATTAGTATACACATTTATTTTAGAATTCTTTTATAGACATTGTTCAAGATCGACCACCATCATGAAAACAGTTTTATATCTTTAAACTTAAATTTCGGGGCATTATTACGACCGATGTCAATACTATTCTACACCAGCGGCGTGAACAATTACACTATTCTAAAATAGTCTTGAAGTTAGTCAAGGAATTCACAGGGGTAATCTACGACTTGTGAAAATATACAAATTGAAGATTATTTAAGGTTGTTATATTACCGATGAATACATTTTCTCAGAAAAGTTCAGACCTTCCCTGTTTTCTGACTTTGGACAGCTAACGGTGTACGATTAATTACTGATATTAGTTAATATGTTGATTGCTGAGATCAATTAAATGTATATGATTGTCCATAATATTTTATAGAAGGTAGATAAATAAATACCCAAATACCAGACAAAAAAAATTATTAGTGTTATTTAATGTAACACTTATATTTTCTATTATTTAGCTGTTTAACTAATGAATTATTATTAATATTTAATTAATTAAGCTGTGTAATTTCCAAGCAGAGACGTTTCATATATCATAATTTCTTATTATTTTATTTAAAATAAAATATTATTTTATGAGATAAATTTATAAGATGGTAATTTCTTTCTCAATATCATTTTTTGAAGAAGACCAATTCATTTTCATTTTTAAAAGAAAATAGTTATAAATATTTTCTTTACCAACAAATCTTTCAGAAATATCACTAGTGACACGAAAATCATTGCCACCATCAATTTCTGTCTTGAGACGTAATGGATTTAGCCCAGAGCAGGAGATGCGGCAAGTTTGACAGCGTACTAATATTAGGTGATTAAAAATATCGACATTTGCGTCTCTCTGCCTTTAAGTATGATTATGCGTACCGTTAATGTTTGTTATATGACTGATATTATAGTACACACGGGTTTCGTTTAACATCGTATTACATTAATGAATAAGAAAGATAGCCAATTCAGACAAATTCATTATTCATTATTTTCAATCAAACGTAAATTTTTTCTTCGTAATACATTACTAATAATACATTATTAATAAGAAGATGAAGAGTACGAGGACATGAGATGTATCTGTGCGATGTGTTTATTCCATATATTGGCTCCCAACGTGGGGCACAAATATTTGTAATAAACACTCCTTTGCTTCTCGAAAAAATATTCGATTAGCGATATCTGGTACAGGTTAACTTGAATAAAAGTGGGTTCGGAAAGTAATAATTTGGTTTATCTTATATTTTTAGGTGCTACTTGAAAACAATTACAATATTTTATCTCATTCATATAAAACCAATCCACAGTCAAATCACCAACGATTATTTTCGATACCTTCCAAAGATAAATCTCATATACTCTCCTTATAATTACTATTAACATTTTAGTAATTCATAAGTTTTTTTACAATCACTTGAAATAATAGCGATATTAAACTACCAAAATAAATATTTTCTATTTTCGAGACTTATAATTCTACAATGTGTTCAATTTAAACTTGTCCATTAACGAAGCTAGGCTTATAGAAATGTTATTTTTTTGCGAAAAAGCAATAATATTTCTATATTTTCTTCGCGATTCCTTGTACATTTATCGATAGACAAAAAATATTACATTAAATGAGAACACACCAATTTAATTTTTAATTAGTTCCATTTATGATTATGAGTTGAGATTGAAATTCTTAACTTATTCAATTGCTTCCAAGTAAATGTTATTTCCTAAATAAATCTCCTGTTGCTTATTGAATAAGATATTTTCCGGATAGCATTCATTGTAGCAGCCGCTTTTTAATTTCAGAAGTATTCATAACTTAACATATAACTTAAAACAGAATACAACATAAATAACCACTAATTCATGTTATTTCTTATTTAATAATGCAATAAATAAACGGAAATTGTATATAGTTGTTTTGTGTTTTTGTTTTAAGAGTTGTATTAATGCTTTTAGTACTATAACATGTTATGTAACTTAGAATGAATCAAATTTGAAATTATAATGTTGAATGAAATGTGGTAGCGTGTTATTTGAGTTAATTTTTAAAATAAACTACTATTCGTCTATAATCATTTTAAGTTCTGTTCCTGTTTACGTGAATTAAGTGCTTATATTAAACTTTTTCAAAACCAATTATACTAGTCATTTTTTATTTACTTTTATGATATACTCGCATATACAGCAGGGTCAATTACATTTCAAGGTAAAATTACTCAATTTTTATGAATTTGATGACAGTTTCGTGTGCCTCGGTGTTTTCGTTGATGTCGTCTTCTTTTAAAGTTTGTTTCCTGTCTTTGTCAAATTTGGTACAGAACATGACGATGTGTTGATACAGTGGTCAAGTATACGATGGGAGTTAAATTATTTCTTATCAACCTTTTTTACAATTGTAGGTAATTGTCCAGATCTTGTGGAATAACAAATGTTTCACAAAATATACAATCTTACATATTTTACAACATGATTTTTAAGGCATTTCTGTCAACGTTAGTGAAAGTTAATAAAATATGATATTAAACTAATTAACTGTTTCTCATTCTAATTATTATTTTAATATTAAAAAAATTATCTTATTCGCACTTATACAAGATTTTTGTTTACTTGTCTACTCAAATGTATTTAGTGAATTGTAACTCCTAGCGGCTAGAGAAGGTTCAAGTGGAATTAGAAGTCGACGAGGAAAGTTCAATGGTTAGAGTAGCAGCGTACAAAATAATGGTCCTGGGTTCGATTCCTGTCGAGTTTTTCCTAACGTAATATGTTAATATAACCCCTATATTCCACAAAAACATTAGGACATTCAGATATTATATCTCATAACTTATATTAAACTGCATTAAACTCATTGCGGTCAAATATGTAAACATCCTTAATGAATGAGAGTGATATTTTAACCTTATCTGCGCAAATATGTTTTCATAAATGTGACTATAATTTTGTGGATACTGTGTAATTTGGAGCTAACATAACGTTTTCATAATGTCAGGGTTTCATGTTGACGAAAAGTGTTCGCCCAAAACCCTGTTTATGGAACAGACACACTCATATGGCGAGGGTGGAGAGCGTGGCGACATTAATTAAAGCTTTTAGACACAGATTGTGTTGCGGGGAAGAAAAGCGTTTTCAGAGAATTTGTCTCCGTTGAGAGGGACACATCCACATCTGAAACTCAGCGAGATGTTTTCTTTAAAAAAAAACGAATTACGTATTGAAAGCAGTAATTACCATTTTCATTGAATATCGTTACATGTTTTCAATGATTCAATAAATCCGATGAATCGTATGGGTGATAAAAAATGTTTATGTAAATCTTCACTGTTCTTAAGAGCTACGACAATTTCTAATTTTAAAGAATAATTTTCACTTCAAACTAAAATTCATCATAGAAATGCAAAAGACAATCAAGTTAGCTTCCCTAACGTTCTCGTCAAAAGAAGTCTTGCAGCAACATTGTGCAAATAATTAATGGATATTGGAAAATACATTTATTATTTATGGAAACGAGAGTGTAACACAAAATTGGGAATGGTCACCAGTTTATTCATATGATGAAATAATTGAACTGTCTAAAAATAACAACAAAAAACTTTTTTCTCTTAGAAAGTAAATAGTACCGACATTTTTAAAGCCAATCTCCCTCAAGTACCGAAACAATTGCCTCCTATCCTTAAAACATGCTTTTCAAAATTATTCCAGGATGAACGCAGAAATACTAAGGCAATATAAAAACAATTTTCACTAGACATAATCCTCGCTGTTGTAAAATTTCAAACAAGCAGACGTCATATATTCCTTGCCAATGCGGCATTAATTATACTAGCGAAACAAAACGACACGTCGTTATCAGGATCATACAAAAGTATGTGAATCAAGAAAGAACTTAAAAGTCGAAATTAGCACAACATGCACGAGGATTTAGACGTAAATCTATTGTTTATGTGAAAGTCTGTTTGATAAAATTTAAATAAACAAAAACCCCTTCTACCGTCTCAATAAAGCTTTATAATTTACAAAAATAGGCTTGAATATTCAATATATTAATACAAGTAATTCTGGCTTTCCACGATCTACAATTAGTTATATCAGAATCCATTGTACTATCGTGTTCATATAGTGTGTATTTATACTACTTAGTGAATGATACTATCACCTTTTTAAGTTTAAAGGTTCACGAAAACGTTTTACGATCAATTATAAAGTTTCCCAGAGACTGTACAGTGGATTTTCATCTATACATAATTTTCAGGAATTTCGGGACTGCACACATTTAAAATGATATTCAAAAAGCGATCTGCATAACAATGCCAGGTTCCACGTGCCGGACCTTTCGAAATCCCAGATTCTTTCTGAGGAATTGTTAAATGCCCCAGGAACTAAACAAACAAAGCGTGTCACTCTGTCCTCGAATTCTATAAACTTAGTAAAAGTCCCAAACTCGATATTCAGACGCAAAGGACCAGCTAGCCTCGTGACTCTC
This sequence comes from Zhengitettix transpicula, assembly GCA_037074705.1. Lineage (NCBI taxonomy): Eukaryota > Metazoa > Arthropoda > Insecta > Orthoptera > Tetrigidae > Zhengitettix > Zhengitettix transpicula. The sequence continues at coordinate 204,141,291 of CM073591.1, forward strand.
TGAAATAAACTGAATTTAGCAGCTTTATTTAGCTGAGAAGTGTCCCTCTAAAAGGCCAAATGACTATCCATAATGAGTTTCTAAAGACCTGAGATGTCGATGCGACTGTAAATTAAATAAATATATAAATGTTTTCTGTTTCAACCTTTTTCCTGAAGACGAACGAAGTTTGTCTTACTTCCTTCCATCTTCCACTCTTTCGCTCTGCTATAGACAACGGAACACTCGATGAAATCTTTAGTAAGCCAAGTTAAATATCTGAAGGATATGTTAATAATAGAACAGGATTAAACCTTTAAAGAATTTATATTTTCATCTACAAATATATTGTAGTAATTAGTAATTAATCCATTGTTATAATTGCAAAGTAAAGAACTCATTATTAGACTATATAAAGCATACACCGCGACAAAGCGGGCGGCGAGACAAAAGAACCATTGTTAAGACATACGCAGTACAAATTCTACGAGACGAACAGACACAGTCGGACGGCGAGCAGCCTGGCAGACAGATAGGTCTAGCCGGAAAGGTTACAAGTTAAATTGAGTAAGAAAGTTTTGGACTGTAAAATCCATTGTACAGCTACAAGCAGTAACCTAATAAATTGTAACAATCCATCTAACCATTAATCCGGAAGGAGTTTCAGTTTCCAGTTTCCAGAAGAGAGACCCAAAAGTTTCGACAAGTGTTTTGTAACCAACTTAAATTCAGTGATATCCCCAAAAACGTGTGCACAGAAAACCCCAAAATTGAGACCTGGTCGGCCGTAAGTAAAAGAACTCTAAATTTATTTGTAAACCATTTCATTAAGATACGTCAGATCGTTCTTCAATTATTTCTTTTCTTTAATTTTTTCTTTTCTTTAATTGTTTTGTTAGATAATTTAAATTCAATTATTTCTTTTCTTTAATTGTTTTGTTAGATAATTTAAATTCAATTCACCCATTTATCAAACCCAGTAAAGACCCTGAGATTTTAAATATTATTGTGTAATTTAATAATGTATTTAAATTCATTAATAAAATTTGTTTAATTGTTCACCTTTAATAATCTTTTATTTTATTTAGACGCCATTTTAACCTGTTTATTACAATATCTACGACACTTTATTGTTCGAATATTAAAAGGAAACAATCTTATTGATGGAAACACCGAAATAAGTTTTTTATGATCCGACTTAAGTACGTATTTAAAGTGACAAGTAAAAATAAGGTGATATTTATATATCTTAACCTATGAGATTCATCTTTTAGTACAATACACTCAAGTTTAAATTGCACCTCTTTAAATATTGACATGTTATAGAAAACTCGAGAAGAATGGCAACAATGAAATACGTATAAAATTAAAAATAATTGAAACTGTAATACTTAAAATACTTAACGACGCGTCATTTATAAATGTTTTCTGCATCGTTACGTAATAGAGCGCCTGAGTAATAGAAAATAAAATGGTCAACAAACCAGATTACATTTAACGGCTGTTAAATGCTATAAACTCGTCTGTATGTAAAACAGAAAATAAGCAGACTTATAATTATTCCATTCGATTCTCCATGACAATGTACGAGCGGTTCAATAGATGAAAATATATCGCAAATCTAACGTGGATCCACTTTATTGAATTTTTAAGCTTCTTTAAGAATCTATTTGTGTAAAATATATTAAATGAATATTTCACATATTGTAAAATTATAGTGGCGAGTTGCCACTAAACAAGGAGCAGAAATTTAAGGAATACAACCCGCAACACACATTTGCTTCGAGTTTGTTGTTTTAATAAATCGTATAAAAGGAAGAAATTTATCGTAATATCTAATATTTTTATTACTTGTCGAGGCACATTTATCATCCGTCACCTTTGCTTGCCTTTCAAGTATATTACTCGTAGTGTACTGCATTACGATTTTGAGGATCAGAAATTTAGTCGTACTATTACTTTTACAAAGTAGGTCCTTATCTAAAGATTGGAAGAAATTTTGCTGAGATTATATTTTTATTTTGTTTGGAACTTATGTGTACCAATTTTATTTTTTTAATTCAATATTAAAGCCACAGATTATTAGTCAGAAATAAATTATTATTCTATTTAAAACATAATATATTAAACACATCATTTCAACCCTGTTTGTGAAATCGTCAGGTGTTCCATTCAATTATGAATTCTTATAAGAAAATTTAGATTGACAAATTTTCTTATAATAAATTATAATTGAATGAAACTATACAATTGAAGAGGTCCCAATCAGGAACGAAACGTTGTGTTTGATATAAATTATGTTTTAAATAGAATAATAAAAAAATTCTGGCTTATAGGCTGTTGTTTTAATATTTAATTTAAAAAAGAAGATATATTATTATTATTCTTGAATATCTTTGACATTATTTGAATTATATTGTGATTTCGTTCTCTCACCACTATTGAATTAAGAGTGGCGTGTTACTAATTTAAAATAATTTTATTGTAACTTAATTTATTTAAATAATTAAAGTCTTCATTATATATATATATATATATAAATTGAAAAACAAAACTTATTTATCATTGGTATCATGGTCTTAGCCAGGAAAGGAAAAATATTTTCTTTGTGTAGCATCTATGATTACTCTCAGGAATTGTGGGAGAAAAATTTAAAGAAATCAAATATGAAACGTAAGTATCCCACTTAGACGTAATGGTTTATAGAATTCCAATTACTGTGTTTCTTGCGGAATGATCGCCGGGAATATTCCTGTTGGTGATGGCTCTTGGGAACTTGTACGGAATTGTACGTCTTCCGGTCAGCGTTAGGACGGCGGACAGAATTTAGAATATCCGCAAAATTTTTATGTTTTTTGCTCACTTCAATCGCCAAAGTCATCTTTCTGTCTGAGCTATACTGGAGCCAACCACCACTTTAATTTGTTTTATAATTTAAAATCAATGGAAATCAATTAAACCAGTTTGTAGGAGGTTGCATGGAACTACTTCACTCCAAGCACAACTTCTAGATTGCCCAAGCAGGTAATCTCCTCCTAGTATCCTCTCACTACTTCTGCAAGATCCAATTCTCGAATATGCACCATGACTGCGCGCTTCAACGAAATACAAATATAAATTATTTTTATTGAAACAGAAAATAAAATTATATATGCGTAACATTTAATTAACCATTTGTGAAGGAATGAATCACAATTACTTGTATTATTACAATCTGAATAACAATGAATTGATAATAGATTTTTCTAAGAAAAGGATTTGTAATATAAGCGTTTTATGAAAGACTATATGATATTTGAAAAAGGAACATAAATTTGGTCGTAGAATGAAAGACAAATAATAATTTTGGAATGAAAAAATTTCCAATTAAATGGTTTATAATATCTTTTTACCATTTCAAAAAAACAGTTAGATGTATTTCAAACACTATTATGTTTCAAAAATTCAAATTATCGTCCATTTATGTATTTAATTATACATTCAACTTTAAACTTCCGTGTTCTCCAACAAATTACTTTAAATATAATATAATTTGTGATATTAACTTCATAAAAATTATAAATAAAACATCTTCTGACTGTTTTAATTGCAATAGAAGTGTTTCTAAATGTAAAAATAGTGTCGCAAAAATTTCGCCTTATGTTGCCCGTTACCGTTTCAATACACTTTCATTTTTGTGACAATTACTTCTCTTCTATATACAATTAATAAATGAACATATTTCTGCGAAGAGAATTGGAACAAGTTCGTGCCGCCCTAAACCGTACACCTCTCGTAAAACTCGAGGTGGTGGAACATTCATAAATTTTTTAGTTAGAGACTCGCAAATCTCTATTTTGTTATGAAATATATTAATTTGGGCAAATACCTATTTAGTTGTTATTTCAGTAGAATAAGGAATTATTTCTGTTTATAAAATAAATAAGAGCGCTAGTTTTTTTAAAAACAAATTCATAAAATATTATTCTCAATTCTCTTCAAAGATTATAAAATTCAATTTATTAACTTAATGAAAGTTATATATAACTATTACATAATTAAAATATAAACTCTGTTATTTTGGAACATTTACTTAACATATTGGTATAAATATACCTAAATAATTTATTTCTAGGAAAATAATTTAATTTTGAAGCAATTATTAGGAAATATGTTGAACAGTTCGTAACTTTTCAAAGTTAAAAACCAAATTACTTATCCAAAAAAAAATTTTGTCTTCATAACATTCGGTAAATAAACAGATTGTCTAATAAATTCCAATATTTGGGAGTTAACCAATATATCTGTCTAGGCATAAAAATCTAGTCAGGAGTAAAATTTTCCGCTGAGACTAATTATACACGTTCGTTTAACACCGTCTTTGTTCTAAAAATTTAAGCTAAGACCCAATAATTTGTTGTGATTAACAGAAAGTGATTTTTAATATCATTATTATAACTTTATTATATTTATTTGTTACTGGAATAATAATGCTAAATACAAGCATGCATATGAAATAAATTTTAAAACAATTTATTAATGGAACAATTAATTTGCTAAAAACATATTTCCAATTATTACATCGGTATTGATTCTCCCAAATTAATTTGGTTGTGGTCCTGATAGTATTGTAGTATATATTCGTCTCAATTTTAGATTTGAAACTTTTAGACGTCACTTATAATTCCCTTCGCGACGATCGCAACCTCATCCATATTCCACTCCTACCACAAGGTTCCAATAACGGCTGGGTTTTTTATATTTTCCCTAAATTTACTCCAGAAGAACTGTCGTCTACTTAAAAATCGCGAATATACTTTTAAAATTTTTTCGTACGTCCGCTTCTTTCTCAGATAATGTTATAATTTCAATAGTATTCCCCAAGCTATGGAACGAAATTATTTTAACAAATAGTATCAAACAAAATGAACATTTAATTGCAATTAGGAGAATAATAAGTGAGGCTGTATGAGAAAAGAACATAAAATAAAGCGTTATAATTCTTTTAAAGTGTAAGGGCTATATCAAGAAATATCTAGCAGGAGATCGACTTCTTTTGGATAAATTGCAGCTGTGTAAAATTACACCTTAATGATAGAAAAATGTCATTGCAAACATTGCTGGAAAGAGGCACTTTGCAATTGTGAAGTAAATAAACAGATTTTCTTTTCATGTCTAATTTTTTGTGTTCGTTCCTCAACACGTCACTTCCGACCGTACATTGCTATATGTATGTATGTTTTAGAAAGCTGTAGCAACCATCAAAAGTTTGTACCATGACTATAGAATGACCCTATATATTTGTATGAACTGAAATTGTTTAATGTAAATGATATTTTGGTATTAGATCATTATGGGAAATTTCAGAAAAGAAAATTCAAATTGAATAATTTTCTATAATTTTTTCAAATTTGGTGGCAAAAGTAATTCTGAAAAAAAAATTCTATAACGCAAAAGTAAGTCACCATAGAAAATTAAAATAACAAAAGATGAGGTTATTAGTAGTGAATTAAATAGTCAAAATTAATTATTATTTATAAATTCAGTTAAAGAGAGAGATATACAATTTAAATTATCAGAACCGATATTACTTGTAGCACTCGCTTCGAGTGTTACAAGTTTTTTTCACATTCAGACATTTGCATTTTCATTCTACTGGAAATAAATATCGTATCACTTAGGTAGGAATTTGAGTTTCGACAACTGGTAGGAAGAGTTCGGGTGCTGCATACTAAACGCTAAATTATTAAATCTATATACTTGTTAATTTTTAATAATTACAATTTTGAACAATTGGCGATTACGATGCTTCAAAGCATTGGTTTTTTGACTGACTTCCGCCTGTTCCTGTTTTAATAAATAGATAATTTTGAGGTTTGACTTTGCCATCAGTTTCTCTAACCCTCACCGTGTATTTAATGAGTTTATAAAACTTCTTAGTTTATATATATATGGAAATTGTTATGTAGAATATATCTTATTTAAATGACGAAATATGTTTTTCTCTTATTACCATATTATGAAATACGAATCTCACTTGGTTAGTTTCATAATTTTTTAGATCACAACCTTAACGTTTCGACCGTCAACGGAATTAAGTATTAAGTATTTTAAAGACTAGTGACTCTTAATTTTCTTCATTTTATTCCCTAAAATTATCTGTCAATTAAAATATACTTTATGTACAAATGTCGAATATATTAGTATTGTATTTTAATAGATATTTTGAATCATTAAAACAATATTTATGTTTTTGTGAATCCAATTTACAAATACAAAGAAAAAAATTAGTAGATGAATAATTGGATAAAAAGTTATAAAAAGTGAGACGAAGTGTGGAACGAAGTAAATATTTATAAAACGATTAACCAACTTTTAAAGCAATTCGAAACTCTTCTAGTCTGCAGGGAAAGGAAATCATCGCCTGAATAAACATGAGAGACTACAGGCTTTGGTACATACAGTAACCATCTTACTTTCGTCCACTCTTAAATGGTAGGTTATGTACAATTGTTTAGTCTACTGCTACTCTTTCTGGCAATAGGAAATTAAAATTTGATAATTTTAATAAATATTTTAACGACTTTTCTTGACTTGGAAAACTAGTGAATGTCCAGTACCAACTTACACTTATCCGCAATAGTTTGTTTTTCAGATATAAGTCATATGTCTGTAAAAAAAAGAATATATACGTTTATGGTTAAAAATGATCGTTCCTCTGTACCACGTACGTTTGCACGTAAAAGCAAAAGTGACTAATTTCTCAAAAAATTTAGGACCCTCAAAACCTGACGTAGGAAAAATAGCAAGAAAATAAAGTACACATTAAACTAGATTTACACAAACGTTTCTGGAAGCCTTGTTCCTTTCTTCAGGTTTACTAAACGCAAAAGTGTAGAGAGAAATAACTTCACGAGTCAGTTGACAGCACTAACAAAAAAATAGGCTTTTGAATTTTGTCAACCGACTCACGCAGTTGTGTCTCTCTATACTCTTGCATTTCTCTGCATCTGAAGAAAGTATAAAGGCAGGAAACTTGTGAAAGCATTCTCTCGCAGGTGAAACTTCCCAGAGAGTTCTAGAGTAGGCTACCTTTGGGGATGCCCACAGCAAACTCCTCTCCCGCTATCGGAAGGGCGTGGGACAAGTACCCAATGCCCGACCTACCCGATGCAGGTTTTTCTAGGGTTTTCCCTGCATTTCTTTAGGCGAATGCCGGGTAGGATCCTTAAACCATAGCCCGGGGGCCCTAGTTAACCCTTGGCTACCTTCCTCTACCCTTCCGCATCCCCCCTTTCTAATCCCTTCCTATGCTATTAAAGGGGAGTTGCCCAATGTGGATCACCCTCATGTAGCCTGTTGCCTTAAAAAAAAAAAATGCCTTCACATCTCTCCCGTCATCGGAAGGGCGTGGGACAAGTACCAAATGCCCGACTTACCTGATGCAGGTTTTTCTAGGGTTTTCCCTGCATTTCTTTAGGCGAATGCCAGGTAGGATCCTTAAAACATAGCCCGGGGGCCCTAGTTAACCCTTGGCTACCTTCCTCTACCCTTCCGCATCCCCCCTTTCAAATCCCTTCCTATGATATTAAAGGGGAGTTGCCCAAAGTGTGGATCACCCTCATGTAGCCTGTTGCCCTAAAAAAAAAAAAAAAAAAAAAAAAGATGCCTTCACATCTCCCTGGTTTTTGGAACTAAGGTTCCCATATTCCAAGGCACCTCGGCCTGTTTTGAGGGGTGTATGTTCCGGGGTCGTAGACTTTGGACATACGGTAATAGTTGTCCGCTATTTCTATTGGAATAGTCGGCCAGCTTCCTCCTAGACCGGTTAAGACACGGCGAGGGGAAAGCTGCGACCCCACAGAAAACCCCTCTACCGCCATCGGAAGGGCGTGGGACAGTACCAAATGCTCGACCTACCTGATTGTTCTAGGGTTTTCCGTGCATCATTTTTAGGCGAATTGCCGGGTAGGATCCTTAAACCATAGGCTTGGGTTCCTAGTTAACCTTTGGCTACCTTGCTCTACCTTTCCGCATCCCCCCTTTCGCACCCTTTCCTATGCTATAAGAGGGAAGTTGCCACTATGTGGATTACCCTATACATAGCCTGTCTACACCTACAAAAAGAAAGGAACAAGGCTTCCAGGAACGTTATATTATCACTTCTTTTCTTTGAATGTGGCTATCATTTTTATTATTATTGATACAGTATTATTGTTGCCAGTTTTTGATATTATCGTGTATGCTTTTGTTCCCTTGATAGTAGATTAATTATTCTATTATCGTCAACTAATTCATAGTATAGTACTTATTTTTCATACAGTTAAATGGAAACATAAAGAGATACATCTGTGTGACATACTAAACGTCAATTTTATGCTGAAAACAATTCTTTTTTTTGTGAATTCTAAGAAATTGAATTCGTAATTAAAATAATGTAATTTATGTATGAGTATGTATGTTTATATCTAGAGACGAGAAACAAATTTATATTGCAAACAACTGCTATTTTGTTGTTGTTAACGATTAGTCAGGGAATTGAAGTTTTCAGAATCAAAAAGAGAATGGAAATTGCTGAAAATTTCTTGAATTACTGATGTTTTTACAAATGTGAATTAAATGGCGTCAAAACTGCTTTTGATATTCCAATGCGCGTGAATTTATATGTCGACATTTTCAGTCAGAGTAGATTAGAAAAAAGTTTTAGTCGAGTCCTTGTTCAAAATAACAATACAGACGGACGCAAAACAAGGCACATACTCGGCAGTGCGCTAAATGCAATCAGCACCGGTTTTTGAGTGTTACTGTTAAAACAATGCCCTATCGAGGAGTTCTCGCCTGATCTGGCCGTTGCGCCATTGCCTCCCATTATCCGTTCACGCTCCGACGCAGCTATAGACTTTCAATAATAGGCGCGTCGGCTGGAATAAAACGCTCACCGAGAACTTGCGACAGCGTGCGTCTTCACGTTGCTGACGTCAGCGCTCCCTACTCGGGAAAACAGGAGGCTTTCATTGAGCAGCGAGGAGTCTACCTGTGTAGGTCGTCATTCAAAAAGTTACGCTCAAACTTGTGAGAAAATCCGGTAATCCTGCACTGTCACTTTAATTTACGGAATTCTTTTGAAATTCAATTACATTGACAATCTTATCTAATTTTCATACGCAATAAAATCTATGCACAACTAGAACACTACTAATTGATCTTCTCACAACATAAATTGTCATCTCACAAATTTACTTGCAACTTCTTCATTATCCTTTCAGTAATGTTGACGATTGCTATGTTAAAAACTGTCCTTCCTCAAAATAGAGACTCCTGATAAAATTAATGTACATGGACTTTCAGTCTTTCGAACGGAAAATTTGATGTAATTACTTATAATAATCAAAAAGACTGAATTCGAATTTTTCGTGAAATATGTTTTTAATATTTCATAAATAATGAAATATAAGATTAAAAATGTAAAATATAATTTTAAAGCTCAGCGTTAATTTAATTGAAGAATGGGACATTATAACCAACTATCTGCGTTCTTTATCTAATACTGGCTGGGTGCCCGGCGTTTCCCGGAAATTTATTCATACATACCGGAAAAAGTATTTAATTTGACATTATTCTCCTGGTCAAGATGGATTAAATCGGCATTGAGAGCGGTTAATTATTCATCTTTTACATTTAACATCCGCTACACTTACTTTGTCGACGGAATGTTAATTTCATCATAACCTGTAAGATGATTCATTCTATTTTAATAGAGTTAAGAAACGTTCAGAGTCAAATATATCTCCGGTACATAGAGAGAGCCTAATTTACTATGCGTACCCTAATAGAGTTAAAAAGACTTCGGTGCCTTAAGACAGTCAGAAATACCACCGGAACTTTATGAGACTAAAAGCTCCGGGTACCCTATGAGAGAAAAAATACTCTCGATATTGTAAAAAAAAGTGAAAACACTTCTGTTTACTTAAGAGGTTCAAATATACTTACGGTTCGTTAAGGTTGTCGAAAATAGTCCCGGTACCCTAAGAGAGTAAAAGATCCTGTCGTCCTCCAGTCTTTATAAGTGCAAGGCATGTTTCATCCATACAATGTTTGTTCCTGGATCGTAAGTAACATGTGTACAAAATTTGGTAGAAATTTCTCCTCGCCTGTAAGATGAGTTATAATGTTTTCGGTCCATTCTTTCTTTTTCTTCAGGGACTACAACATTAGTTTGAGATTTTTTTTTGATTAGCAACTACCGCCTTTCATTTCTTGCTGCCCTAAGTACATGTTCTCCAGTTTTTAATTCTCGTAAGTTTCCATTTGAATGTAGGACTTCGAATAATTACAGAGAATTCTAAATAAAAACCCTTTAGGTCAGCCTCCAAATTATGGGTTTTTTATTAATTTATTTTACAATAGCTTTCAACATTTTGTCATCTTCAATCTGTAAATTGCAACATAGTCTCTTTAGTGAATCATATAAACCTTGTACGTTTATTTTTCTTTACAATTTTATAATGATCTATTATAATATATATTATTCCTACAATTATAAAAAACATAAATTATGTTATCATAAAAAACAATTGCTCATTCTTTCTATAATTTTTTTAAAGGTAAGCATCTCTGTAAAAATTTATAAATTTATAAAAAACCACAATCTGGAGGCTGACTGCAAGGGATTATTCCTAAGTTTTAAATCTGGTCAAACATTATCCTGCCATCTTATTTTGGCTTTCTTTTCTTTCGTGTAACCATTAGTGGTTTCCATTTAAAAAATTTTTGAACCAGCCTGTCGGCTTCCATCCTATATACAAGTCCAATCCAAATGGAGTTGATAATATTTTTACGTTTAATTATTCTGTCAAGTTCTTCATTACATATTATTTGTTATGTGTTATCGGCTTCTCTGTTTCATCTTTATTTTCTTCACGATACCTTTCTTTCGGTGTATTACTCAGTCGATATTGAAATTTGGCTTGGAATTTTACAGACTATTTTGTGTTTGAAGGCAGGATTTTTACTGATTTTGTGGTTGTTCAAATTATTTCACTAAACTTTTGTTTTACTTATATCTCCACTGTTCAGGATACACATTCTGATATGTACTTTTAATCTTTCCGTAAGCTAAACATCACATTCTGAAGTCCATTGCCATGTGTCATTTAATTATTTTTAATTTAAATGAATTAATAGTTATAACGCGATGTGGGCCCCGGTGATATATTAAATGTGTAACTGAACTACTTCATTCACATAAAATATTAAATTAATACACAATTATTATATGGTTTTAAGTTAAATGTTAATATTTTCTATTTTTCAATATTAATTTATGGCTTTGTCTGAATCTTTAAACATGAAACGCAATATATAATGTCATGGCGGTATCACGTGTTGTTCTCGCGAGGCAGAGAACTAGAGAGATTTACATACTTTGGGATTTTCTGCGACTCGCATCTTATTGCTTAGTTTCCTGCTTGATACATCGGGTAAAGCGATCTTCACGACTTCTGGCGCACGATGACCTGAGACGGTTGCTGCAAATCGCGTTATATGTTACGTTGGGTAAGTAACTTCCTTCCTTCTCGTGGATGGCTCGTATGCTCGATTACAATGGAGGTTGACTTAACCCAGGACATTCAAATTTGGTTCGGCTGCTATTGCTCTGAGCAAAATCTAAGTCCCCATTTGTCGACTGTGGACTGGAACTATTTGTAAGCCCCAAGTTTTCGAGACGAGCACTAGCGAGGCCGCTCGCTAACAATTTCTCAGACAGAATCCCCTCCTCGACGATTCTCTCTCTTGTCGACGTTTTTCATTCTCATTTTGATTGGTTCTCCCAACTCACCCCATTTGACTCCCCTTTTTCTCTCGCTTTCCCAGAATAATTCTCTGGAGGGCGGGGTCATGATCGACGCTGCGGGCCACGTTCCCATCAATTTTTGGCTTTCCTCCTAATCTTTAGACAATAGGACCAGGTGTACCTCCGATGTGCCTTTTGGATTTCGCAAGTTGTTACCAGAAGTTTCTAACCGTACGGAAATCTGTCTTTGACGCGCCGCAATAAAATCAAAAGTATTTTTGTAAAAGCTTTCAGAGATAAATAAATGTCGCTTTTCTTAAAAAAAAAAAAATTAAATAAAAAATTACGCCGATAAAATAAGTTTAATAAATTAAAGCATTACACCATGTCAATTACATAATTGTCTGTGAAGGGTAGAAACTCGCATCACGAGATCCACTTAACTTCAACACCATATATTTTACTCCAGCTCTTCCAGCACAGCCAGTCACGAACTCTGCTATTACGGCGATCATCGCCTACTAGGTCACCTCTCTCCGACTGACTTTTGCCTCTATATTTCAATTACAGACTACTTGAGGGTTATCAAAATTGCTACCACTAGCCTATATTACCACAGAAATAGAGAAAAAACGGGGTATGTGGTAGAGAGGACACGCTAGCGAAGAATTAATTATGCCTCTCAGGGTACAGTTTCAGGATCCTGCCCGGAATTTTCCAACATATGTTTTAAAAAAAATTCTATCGTAAAGTATTTTTAGAAACTTCCCCTCGTTGAAATTTTTACACGTTCGCAGAAATTTTAAATCCGCAATATAACTCCTACGCTAATTTTTCAAGACTAGAATGTAAATTTTTAAGCTATTCACTGTAAATCTTTTACTTACGTTAATTCCCATTTGTTTTTTATTGCTCAGAATTGATTTTTTTCATTAATATTATGTATAAAAACAGTCTTATAATTCCAAACGCACATGTTATGCATCTATTTTTATTAAAATTTAACTTTTATCAAACCAATATTTTGTTTACTCGGCACCCAAAATATTGCAATTAAATTTCGCATTTTTAACTCCTTACATATATTGACTGAATTTGGTAATTACAGAATTGTCCTGAGTATTAACTACAAGTATGAACTCATAGATAGATAGATAGATAGATAGATTTATTCACCATTAGCCCTCTAAAGAGGAAATAGGATTCGTCACAAATGTACAGTAGATAAATTACATATAAACATATAATACCAAAAACACACACAAAAATTCATATCTGTTTACATTAGTCTAGTCACTACAATCATACACACTATTTTTAGGAAACACGCACACGACACTAATCACTTCCTGGTATTCATCTCCTGTCGCTAGGTACGGAGGGATGTCGTCATGGATATTTACTAAAACAGAAAGCAGAGGCAGGAAAACAGAACCAAAAGGGGAAAACTGGACAAACTATTTACATATTTATAGCATATTCTGCAATTTTGTAGGCAAAACAGTGGGTTTCTTACCAGTTGTGGGCAAGCCCATAGCTTTAAGACGCTTCTTCAGCTCGGAGACGGTAAGAGTGGCGGACTTCCCGGACATGCTATCTGCAAATTTTTCCTTCTTCGGACAATGAGGAAAACACGTCCAAACCCTACGGAGGTCTGTACATCCCTCATGTCATTATGTCAGAAACTCTCCGAAATGCTTCATCGGAATAGTTTCACGGCAGTCGCACACACCCAAATTTATGGAAATTCCATGAAATAGTTAATCAATTATAGATTTCTTTTGTCGTTTTCATCCCCAATGAACGGACCTGGTTTAATTGCAAACCATTCTAACTGTAGGGTATTATTGCATAAATAAGAATCCCACCGGCAAACGTGGGAAATATTCTTCTGTTCAAGGTACGAATTTTAGTAACAAAATATAAAACTGTTGTAATAAAAAAAATTATAATACAAAGACTTATATTTTAGTCTTCTATTCATTGAACCACTTGCACCTTATCTTTGTTCATATTTGCTGGCAGAAGGTGTACATATAATTGGAAAACAATCTATTGTGCATTATAGTTCAATCTATGTATGTAATTTAATAATGTAAAAATCACTCAAGTTTTTATTTTCATGGACACGCATTAAAACACACACGAAATTAGAGAATTATTCAATTAATTTCATACGCGCTATAATATGGACTGAGTGGGTTCAAAGCAGGAGCTAATATAAGTAATTTATTAAAATATGATGCAAAGCTTTATGCAAGTCTATTGTGCATAATGCACGTAAGAAAACCAATTCGTGGAAATGTGGATTCCCTTTTTCCCTTGAATTATATTCGGCCCTTGAGCGTGCCCCTTTTTTTGCACGGCTGGTTGCATATCCAAGGGAACGAACACTTTTACTGGTGAGAAGTACACAGGCGTCTTCGCAAAAACTGAGCAAGCAGACATCTTGTATATTCGTCTAAAATTCGTCTCTAATAGAAAATATGCCATTACAAATCATCTTTCAAGTATGTAACTTTTCGCGCTGCTTCACAAATACAATATTCTGTGGCAAATATTATAGGCTTACGTATATACGAAAAATTCTAAATTTAACTTTCCGAAAGAAGAGGAGTATGTTTTAAGACTTCCTGAACATAACACAATTCTATCAATTTTTTTAAAGAAGTGTCAGGTATTGAAAGGTAGAATAGAGTCATATATTTGAAGATAAAACAGCCAATAATATGAAATGTGTCCATACAGATGTAAAACTTCACATATGTAGTAATATACTAACAATTATTTCATAACGTTATAATATTTCTCAATCTTATTGCTTAGAATATTTTATATGTCTCATCAAGATTCTGGAATTCATTATAGTGTCTGGAAACAAACCGATGAGGTCCAAATCCTGGCGCTTATTACATTGCCCCAAAACTATTTGTCGAATAAATACTCCGGGAACACCTTCCATCCACGTTCCTTATTTCTTGAAATAATATTTTGTAACAAGGTAAATTAAATTAAAATTAATGCGTAATACACATTTTGTAAAAAAAAATCTTCTTCTTCTTCTAACAATCCAGGATTGGACCTTAGGCCTGTTCCGGTTTCACCGTCTCTTCCACGGTCTTTCCACATTCCTTCTTCCAATTGGGTTATATTCCATTATTTGTTTGGAAATCCTTTGTGGCGGCATACGATGTACATATTCTTTCCTTTTCTCTTTAAGTTGGATCGCCTTCTCTGTTATTGATTGAATGCCTAGTTCATCCCTTATTGTTTCATTTCAGATTCTTTCTTCTCTAGAACTGATCTTTATTTCTGATGTTTCTAGTTGTCTTAGATCTTTACTTCTAAACTGCCATAACTTTATAAAATTTTATTTGCGTTTCTTTCCTTGTTTTTCCCTGAAGGGTTCTTCTTATTGTGCCACATATATGTTGAAAAATGTTAATTTTTCTCTGTATATATTTATCTTGTTTATATGATATATCGCATCCTAAGTATTGGAAATATGATATCTGTTCAATTGGTTTATCATCTAGAATTATTTTTGTTCTTAATGAATAATTGCCTAAAAATTCCATTGTTTTTGTTTTCTTTATGGAAATTTTCATGTTGTAGCCTTGACTTAGTACATTTAGTCTATGTAAAGCTATTTGTAGTTTGCTTCACTATCTTGAATTATGACTTGATCATCAGCGAAAAGCATCGAGCTGATGTATTTATACCTTCCTATATTTATACCTGATAGTGTTTTCTCTCTTTTCCATTCCCGTATTATATCATCTATGTAAATGTTAAATAATGTAGGTGACAAGCTACATCCCTGTTTGACTCCTTGATTCGTTTCTATTTATTCTGATATATCTTTCCCATTACTAATTCTAATTCTTGTATTTGTATATAGACTTTGTGATACCTGAATTAAATTTTTAGGAATTCCTCTTTTTTCCATTATTCACTACAACTTATTTCTCTTAATCCTGTCAAACGCTTTTTCATAGTCTACAAAGGCCAGATGTGTTTCCAAATTAAATTATCGGTGTTTTTATTTTCAAAACATCGAGATTTGAATTATTTAGTTCCTTTGGCGCTCTTTAAGAAAGCAATAGTTAGAATAACAATTACGTTACAGTTACTAACGTGTAACAAACCTCACGAAATGGTTAGATACGACCACCAATAGTTTCACAAACTGCAGGTATACCGAATATAAAGTCAGTTATGAATATTCATGTATGAAATTCAATTATTATGACCGCAGGGAATTAACATGCCCGTGATTTCACAGATAACATGTAGAAGTGTGTAGTCGTGCTCGCGTTCAGTCACAAACCACGGTTTCCAATTCTATAAAGCTAAATGGCAAATTCCCGGGGTTATGTTTCAATAATAACTTATAAATACATAAAACAGTGGGTTGTAAATGATAATTCATACTTTTATATTGGTGGTTATTATTTTTTGCTTTCAGAGCAGGAAATATTTTACAACTTAATTGGGTATCAGGTTTGTATTGATAATTGATAATGAAATACATGTCTGTTACTAAGTATGTTACAAATCTAAATTCACTATCGAAAACATAAGAAATAAATATTCTGGAATGAAGTAAGAAGTTAGAATCATTAGTACCGTATTGAAAGAATATATTTTTATTAATTGGGTGCCTGTTATTTACGCAGGCTCTTAATGTTGAAATAAGATTTTCCTACCATTTTTACACAATGTATTTTACTCATAGAATCAATTGCGCATACTAAAAAGTAAGAAAACGAACTCGTAGAAATATGGGTTCCCGTTTCCTCTACCACTGGATATATAACGCTTTAAATATAATTCATTGTTCCACAATAAATTTTTTTATTTGTCTCTTAATCTATAACATTTTATTCGTGCCTAATCTATACAACAAAAATTTTGATTATATGAGCCCTTATAATTTAAGGTAAATTGGTAAGAAGTTTTAACATTGTATTTTACCATTTTAGATGAAAAAAGCTAAACAGTTATTTTCTGATAAGTGAACAAAACAACATTTTAAAACAGTTAAATTAAATGATAAGACCGTTCGCAATTTCAACTCAACTCAGCGGATGATAGTTTTGTATGTATTTTTTTTATTTAAACTACAAATGAAATTACAATTTATTACAAATAAAATAAAGGAAACAAAAATAAAATTGAGTAAATTAATACAATTGTTTTAAATATATGAGGTAGATATAAGGACATTATTTCAACTATAAACAAATGTGACTAGAATTATAATTTTCAAAGATCAATTTTAAAAAAGTTAATGAAATATTGTACTGACCGGAATAGGAGAACAGTGTAAATTATCTTAAAATTGAGATTAACTATTTAAGGACATAAGAAATGTTACCATTTTGTTTTAGTTTAACGCAGCATTATCACTTCACTTTACTGTACTACACTACCCTATTATCAATTAAGTGTTCAGATTAAAACTAAATTTTCTTTCCGTTACAGAACTTTCTCCTACATGTATATTGTTCCAGTTATTTATTGTCCTTTTTGAATAAAAAAAGAGTATTTCCAACATCTGTTTCTTGCTGTTTGGTATTTAACTTGAACATGTGGTCAGTCCGCCCGTACCGAGTCGGTTCTCTCTATCTATCTCGAATTCCCTGCTAAGGTTTTTGACCTGCAAAGGATTTAAAGAAAACGTGGCTCTTTCCCTTCTCGTCTGTAGTGTTTCCCAGTCTGACAGCTTTGCTTTCTCGCTTCCATGCCCAGGTCGTATCTGTACGAATTTCGTGGCCATTTTCTGAACCCTGAAGGATTCTACTATATTTTTCCTATACGGATCCCAGAATTCTGCACCATATTCTATTAGTGGGCGTAATAATGAAAGGTATGCCATTTCTTTGGATTTTGTATTTCCCTTTTTGAAAGATGTCATACAAACAGCGAAGTATCCCATACTTTACTTGTAGTGTGACTACCTGCTCAACCCACCCCAGCTCACTGTTAAAATAAATGCCTAGGTATTTACAGTTTGTCGTCTGGGCCTCTTTTCCCCTTCTATTCTATATTCCAAGTCATATTGAAGGCGCATTTTAGTAAAACTGATCGCCTTACTTTTGCCATTGTTAATTTTAATTTTACTTCGGTTAGTCCATGTGCTTAGTATATCTAAGTCATTTTTGGGAACACCTACGTCTTGTTTACAACTTTCGGTGTGTTTATCTTACTGTCATCCTTTTTTCGTTTTTTTCTCCAAATTTATTTGAAATGGTGGTAACATTGCGTCAGGGATATTGCAATATCATTTTTGAATTTTAAAAAAATTGTATCAAAATTACACTTATACATTAAGTAATATAAATTTTAAAAGTTAATTTTACTTCATCTACCAAGTTTTTATTCTACGATATAAATAAAATAATCATTAATAACAACAGGCTCAGTCAGTAAAAGTTTCGGAGCTAACTGACAATTATTTCAAATATTTAATTTTGTTATTATTACAAGTCAGATAAATAAAAAGTCTCCGCTTTACATTTTTCGCTAATTTGAGCATCGTACTTAATAATCAGTATATGAACACATTAATCACCTACTTTACCGCAAAATTACTTCTTCAGAGACTACATATTATCACATTTTTCTTGATCATTAACTCGGGAACCTACTTAAAATATAACACGGTACAGATAATAACTTGCAAGCATTCAGTCTTCCTCTGATGTGCAGGGGAAGCCAGAATTTCACAGAGCATTTTCCACGAGATAAGGCTATATCTTACTCACCCATTTGTTGGCCGTATCTACCATGGCAATAAATTATTAAGAGCTATTTGCCGCATAGATCTCTAGAGATGAAACTACAGCATATATATGTGTGTATATATATATCGTTAATAAAATTTTAAGAGATACCGTCACTCATCCAAATTAACACAGTTGCATCGATCTATTCAGTATTGTCTTATACTAGATGAAGGTTCATCCATTTTTTATCTCAGTAAACTTGAAATCAGATTTATCTTGATTCTTATATAAATATTAAGCCGTATTAAATTATTTATTCCTGCTAATGTATTTTAAATAAATACTTTCAAAAATTCATAAATATTTTCCACAGCTGAGTTCTCTCTATTTACTTGACATCTAGTTTTACGAGGCAATAGTTGGATAATTCATTGGAATTAAACCATTGTATCTATGTCTCTTAAGTTTAAGGGGACGCTACATTACAATCACTTATAAACCTGTTTATAACGAAAATATTTGAACTAATCACAGACAAATGTTTGCATGTCTTAAATTAGTTCTATCCGATTTGTACTTACAAGTAATAATTCCATATTACGAAAGTTAAATTAAAACTAATCAATATATACTCACATTGTTACAAATTATATTTTCAAAATTAATTTTGCACATAAAAAATATCATTTGCATTATTTAGTTTACTTACTTACATACGTGGGTCCCGTAAATATTAAGACTTTCATACAGGGTTGTTAATTGAGTACAAAGTAATTCCTCCTTACATAAATTGTTAGTAAAAAATAATTTAATGAGTAATGAAATCTCTTATATTAAAATGCTACAGAGATTTCGATTTTCAATATTAGTTTTCACTGTGAATTTTTACCGACTAAAAGGGTTTTCTTATTTAAAAGAACAATTAATACAATTTGAAGCTATCAGTTCCAATAGAAGGAACAGAAAATGAAAGAAAATATCGCAGAGCAAATGTACGAGACCATCCAATTTAGTCCCCCGTGCGGAATAATACGGATTACGAAGGCAGTTTTGCGTGACCATCAGCATTCGAATTCCAATTAGTAATGCAGTACACAATTAGTCTGATCTGATTTACCAGGGGAGAATTTTTCGACGAAATGACATTCCGATCGGTGCAAAAGTTTCTGCTTTGATGGTATATAACTCATTGAAAAACCAATATTTTAACTTTTATATAGTCTTTACTCATATATATATATATATATATATATATGTATATATACGTAGCAAATTGTTTTTCACGCATTTTGTTGTTGATAAAAATGAAGTTTCGCAGGAACGTGTTAATAATAAGTGTGTTAATAAGTGAAATTAGATTTTATCTCCCTATTACACTATCAACATTGTTTCGAGCATTTCAAACTTCAGAAATTTCAACAAATAAAAAAGGTTTGGTATCTCTTCTAATTGAAATAGTCTTTTTAGACATAAATTGATTGAACAGACCTGTGCATATTTTGCAAAATATGACTTGGTACTACTTAATTGCAACGAACAATTCATGGACGATATACTTTAGACGAAGATTTCACGATCTGATGCTTCATGGAAGTAAGAAGTCGTGTTTCGAACCATTTTGCCATCGTTCGAACAAGCACGTTTTTGTTTAATTTGACATTTAGGTTCTTATATATGTAATTCTGAATAATTTAAAGTGCCAAATATTTATATTTAATAATTGTATTCAACTGATTCGCAAGATGAATATCGCTGTAGTCTTGTATGTTTCAAGACTACTAAAATTTACGACGAAACACGCTTTAAAAATATAGGATTTGTTATGTATACTACAAAAAATAGTTGGACGCCATAAATTATAACGCAGTCTTCATTATTTATTGAATTTGAGGCGTTAATTTTAATATGATTTGCAAAAGGTGTGAAAAGATTTATTATATTATTATGGTTCATAAATGATATAGGGAACCTTGGTTGAAATAGAAATATCAGTAAACAATAAATAAATTAAATAATTACCCATTTAAACAGTAATAGAATCAGATTCAATGGTTTACATACTAATTTCATAAGATCGGTTTTGTCTCATTTTCAAGAAAAAATGGATTAATCTTATACAATTTGAAACATAAAATATTAACGATAATATTAACAGATTATAAAAATAAAAACAGACAAAATAGATAATTTCCCGGAATATATACAAAAATCAAGACAAGGGTATTAACAGATTATAAAAATAAAAACAGTCAATATAGATAATTTCCCGGCATATATACAAAAATCAAGACAAGGGTATTAACTCCAAAAGAGAACATGGGGACACTGCAAAAGTTTTAGATTTTATAACGTAATAATATTTTTAAGTAGGTTAACGTTTCTGAATTATATGAATAAATTTCTCATCGTATTTTTAATATATATCCAAACATAGAGCGCTATGATGTTTGACATATATGCCAATTATTTCTGATATCTAAATAACGTGCATATATTTTTTATTTTGGTTTCGATACTAAAATATGTAAGTTTGGTTTTAGTGTGACAATGTTTTACAATTATAATAATTGATATTGTAAAATACGTATTATATATAATAACTCTTCGATTGTCCGGAGATGCCGAATGTATTTCAATTGATCGTTGTCCGTAAAATGAAGACACGGTCAAAAAATACTTTAAGGTGTGTCAGTATTTGTTAAAATTAGAAAACATGTTGCAGTAAATAACATTATAGGGATTCTAGTATGTTAAATAATATTTTGACAACAAGTCGTCCAGTATACTGGATTCCCATACGTCAGTGCCTGTTACAAGGCTATTTACATCAACATTTATCAACAAACAGTCATCTCAACCTAATGCAAAAAAAATTAAAATGTTAAATTTGAAAAACAAAATTTTCACTTAGGATCGTGCACTCTGTGCCTTGGAGTAACGCAAAAATAAATATTTCCAACATATAAAAACAATTACATTAGATCGGCAGTCGAAAGCAAAGCCGCAGTCTACAAACGGAATTAACTGCATATACATTTCTCAGTGACACCGTGTCTTCCCGTTCAGATCCTTTTAAGAGAGATACGAAGGGGCTACCTTTGGGGATGCCTTTTCCTCTCCGTTTTTGAACTAAGGTTCCCACAACCCGAGGCATCTCGGCCTGTTCTGAGAGGTGTATGTTCCGGGGTCGCAGACCTTGGGCATACGGTAAGAGTTGTTCGCTATTCCCATTGGAATAGTCGGCCAGCTGCCTCCTAAACTTGTCGAGGCACGGAGAAGGGAATGCTGCGTCCCCACAGCAAACTCCTCTCCAGCTATCGGAAGGGCGTGGGACAAGTACCCAATGCCCGACCTACCCGATGCAGGTTTTTCTAGGGTTTTCCCTGCATTTCAGCGAGATCCTTAACCCCGATTTGTCTCGAGTCTCGGTTGTTTTCTCGTTATTTTCTTATATCTCCCCTACCCGTACTCCCCTCCCATACACAAACAAAGTCGTAGAAATACTATCAATATAACTAATAAAAAAAATTATTAAAAGAAAATATCGACCTCGATTGCAGGTTAAAAAATTTTCACCCCCAACCACCCCCTCCCTTGGGGGTTATGAAGCCAACTGAATTACATTAATAAGAATAAGGAACCGAAATGTTTTATTTCCTGTAAATCTTACAATACGTCGGGTTTTATATCAAACGGAGGTCAACAGACCTGAAAGAAGACGACGGTTGTTTCTTTTTGTTCGGAAACAATCCCCCGTATGGTTCTCTGAGAGGGCCAGGCTCAGATTGCCTCTCGGTAGAAAGACGTCACCTTCAAAGCTTTCAGACTTAAACTGTAACAAAGAGGAGCGTGTATTTTCATTGAAAAGAAATTTACTTTGGCCGTGGCACGGCTTTGTCCAGCAGAGCAGGTGCGCCAGACATTGGCTGACTTGCGGTTTGTCTTCGACGCAGAGTCAACAGCAAAGTTCCGACACTGAGCTCCAAGTTCCCTAACTGTGTTTAACTATTGTCGGGCCAGGACCCAATTCCAGCAAACAGGCCAGTAGATGAGCTTTCGGACGTGAATAAGTTAAATGAATGTTAAAATATTGAATACCACTTAAGATGTTCTCGTATTAATATTTTTTATTATTACCAATAGAAATCATACGGAACAAAGTTATAAAGTTTGGTGATTATTTTAACGTAATTTTTGTGTTTTAAGAACTAGGATCTTTTAATAATAAAAAAATTGAATTAAATAATAACATTGTCACAAAATGGTAGAGAGAAAAATCAAAATGTTAAAAATATTTGAACAAAAATGAACCATAAACTTTAAACACCGCAACATCTACACAATAAAAAAGGATGTATGTATGAATGTATGTATTTACGTTAATATTATACAGATTTAAACGCGTGGACTGATTGAAACAAAAATTGGAACACACATTCTTCAAACGACGAGAAACGGTACCGTGGTGGTGGTGCGGGAGGAAGGGGGGGGGGTGAGAAACCCCTAGCATAAAGCTGGAAAGGATTATAATTTAAACAATGTGATCATTTTGTGTTAAATTATTCTGAAATTAATGCCCCTGACGTCACACGAGAGAGAGACGTTACTACGCGATGGTCAAAGGAAATAGTTCATTTTTCCGTAATGAAAATAAAGCAGAAATATTTTCATTGAATAAAAAGTATAATTATATCCAGCAATACTCCATCGACTTATAATAAAAAAACAATACGAAATACTTTACGATCCTTGCGGAGAAAGTAAAATTAAGTCCAATATGGCGACCATTTGTTTACATTGTGAATCTAGCTAAGAATATCAATCAATTTAATCTTTCGTAATGTCTGAAGACTGAGGGACAATTATATCCTGCACTACTTAACGAGTATATTTAAGAAGAAATTCGGAGGTATTATGTTGGGATTGGTACAATAAAATTAATTTTATTTTATAGCTGTTAAATTAATGCACTATCGGTCGAAAGTGTGTACGGAACTGGGAACATTATATTTAGGTTAAAACACTTCTTGACTAAAAATTTTACTTTTTCGGGTTTATATAAATAAGTACACGGGAAAGGCCGGGAAACCAGCTAGTAATTAATAAATCAATAATCCCATGTAATCTAATGTTGCTAGTAGACATATTCAGCCTATAGTTCTCCTTCGACGTAGGTTATAGCTATACGTTAAAGGTTGTAAGGAAAAATCTAGCCATAATATAATATTTATTATAAGTAGTACTGGTGCTGGCCTCCTCACGTTGAGTGGATAGGAACCATCGGGTCATATTCATATAGCCAATTCGTCCGAAAAATTACACGCTGGTTTTTTGTTTCCCGCTTACGATAAATCGTCCAGGTGAGAAATATCCAGACGTATGAGATGCGTAGTAGGAGAATTGAAATGATGGAGGGGAGTATTGTCGTCAACGGGGAACCTGTCGTAACGCTATCATCATTATTAAAACATCTTCTTACGGTCGGATATACAGGCAGCATGAGGCAAATGTTTTCCGTAAAGTTTTTTACTCTACCCAGTTAAATAAAGGTTTTCCCTAGTTATCTACCTATTTATCCTACGTTCAAATGATTTAAAACTTAACCAATTTCAGTTTTTCCGACTAACCATAAGTTTGCCTCTTCTTTACTGCTGATAAAGCTATCAATTCTGCAACCGTGCTGTTATGAAAATCCCCTGTCAATTGTACCAGCTTCTCCGGTGCAATGTCATATACATACTTCGTGCCGTGTAACCGAAAAAAAATTATAACATAAGTAATTGCATTCATCTGACATCGGCAGCAGAGCACGTCATTGAAACGTTATGAATGAACAAATATTTAACAAGATTGGAGACCCTAAAATGCATTATTAAAAATATTACACTGTCAGTTTTAGAAATGAAACTTCTTTTGGTGCCGTAAGTTGGCATCTTGGTAAATACGTGCGTAGCCTAAGGCAATGTACGTAAAGAAATTTATCATTGCTCGTTCCGCCACATTAAAACTTTCAGAAAATAAATTGAGTTGAGTGTAGTTCAGAATCCACAAGATTTTCCTTCAGATTATGGTGCGCTTTTCGTTAGTGATTTGTACAAAATATTTTTTTATAACTGTTAATTACTGCCTGGAAGCATGGGAATGTGGCTTGCCGGGGTCGAGCAGCAGACACAAGACAATGGCGGGGTGGGTTGGAAAATCCGCAAGTCCCGCAAGCAAGGTCAGGGTCGGCCAAGGAAGGGGTAGATGACCGGAAGGCTATGGCCCTAAAATATCTGGAAGAGGGTCACGTGTGCACAAGGACCAACTAGGAGAGAGGGTTTTGAGGAGGCAGAGAAAGAAGTCTGCGAACAAGAGAGTGGTAGAGGAGATGAATTTGGACCGTCGCTGAGAGTGGTCAGAGGAGATGAATTTGGACCGTCAGTGAGAGTGGTCAGGGAAAGTTGATCCTGAAAGATTTTGGTTCTGCACGTGGGTCTCCGGTCTTCTGCGAATGCTGATGAGACAGATAGCCGCCAACGGGAGTCGACCCTGTCCGAGCTGCAGACCTGGTAAGTCGCGTTCCGTGCTTCCGGGTATCGCGTCGGTTTGCCACGAGGAAAACCACGGTTAATCTTGAGAAAGGGAGGGGGTTACATGCATCCCTGGCAGGCTGGAGAGCTTTTCGTTTTGTATAAATTCTGAGAAAATAAATTATTGTTTTTTTTAATAACTAAATATTGCATTTCCCTTTCCTGCAAGAACAATTCTTGCAGGTGGCGCCCAACAAATAGTTAATTTAACCGTAAGCTCACCACAAGATCAATGCATAGACGCAATAACGTAAAATTTAGCGTATTGAAGAATTCACAGTCACGTAATGAAAAAAATGTAGCGTCAAAAACAGATGACGTCTTATACATCAACGTCAATAGCCAAGCAGCACGTCACCGCTGTATAGAATTAAACAAGCAGTATTTGCAAAATAATTAAGAAAACCGTGTTTCTTAACCTAGTCTGTGGAAGTTGGTCTCAGTTCTCGCAGATGGAACTTTCCTGGAGAGACGTAGGAGTATTCTTCTTTCGGGGATGCATTTCTCTCTCTCTCCTTTTAAACGAAGGCACCTCGTTCAGTTTTTAGAGGTGTATGTTCTGCGCACGCGGCAATAGTTCTCCGGTATTCCTTTTGGAATAGTCGGCCAGCTGCCTCCTAAACTGGTTGAGGTATGGAGAAGCGAATTCTGCGTCCGCACTAAAAACAGTACTCCGGTCATAGAAAAGGCGTGGGACAAGTACCAAGGGCACAGCCTACCTGATTCAGGTTCTGTAGGGTTTTACCTGCATCACTTTCAGGCGTATTCCGGATAGGATTCTTAAAATACAACCCCGGGGGCCAGCTGCCTCCACAACCACCACCCAGAGAGCTCTGGCGGGGGCTACCTTTAGGGATGCTCTCACATCTCTCTGGTTTTTTTTGAACTAAGGTTCCCACATGCCGAGGCACCTCGGTCTGTTTTGAGAGGTGTATGTTCCGGGGTCGCAGACCTTGGGCATACGGCAAGAGTTGTCCGCTATTCCTATTGGAATAGTCGGCCAGCTACCTCCTAAACAGGCCAAGGCATGGTGAGGGGTAAGCTGCGTCCCCACAGCAAACTCCTCTCCCGTCATCGGAAGGACGTGGGACAAGTACCAAATGCCCGACCTACCCGATGCAGGTTTTTCTAGGGTTTTCCCTGCATTTCTTTAGGCGAATGCCGGATAGGATCCTTAAAATATAGCCCGGGGGCCCTAGTAACCCTTGGCTACCTTCCTCTACCCGTCCGCATCCCCCCTTTCAAATCCCTTCCTATGCTATTAAAGGGGAGTTGCCCAACGTGGATTACCCTCATGTAGCCTGTTGCCCTAAAAAATAAAATAAAATAAAAACTAGTTAACCCATCGCTTCCATTCTCTATCCTTCCAAACCTCCATTTTGAATTATATTACTGTAGCCTGTCACTCTAAGAAATGTGGTCATTAAAAATGTGACTAATGCGAATTACTCGAGAAGTTGGGTATTTTTTTGACTCTCTAGTACTATATCAAGCCGGTCTGCTGTGGTGTAGTCCCTAGAGTCATTGCCTCGCATCACTGACTCCCGGCTTCGAATCCCTGGTCACGAAAAGACTGTGGGAGAATCGACACTCCTAAATTTAGAATGTATCATGTAAGATGACATTCTGGCGGCCGTCTGGTTAGGTCAAGGCACTTTATGGGCTGAAGAGGCAAGGATTAAGTAATAAAGTGCTATTTTAGAAATGCTAAACTAATTTCTGGTAAGTTTTGAAGGGTGGGTGAACCAGGGTCACAGACTGCGAATACTAAAGAAGGTTTCGTGTTTCAGCTACCTCGAAAAATGGTCAATTCAAGGTGTCGGTAATTTCTGTTCCTCTGCAGTTAACTTTGTTTTGAGCAATCGGATAGGAGAGAGATGGAACGTGTAACAAATACCGAGCGACCGAGAAACATGTTTCTCAAAAGTTTCCCTGCAGTTAAGTTTGGTTCCGTAAACTATTACCAATGAGTCGTAGGAAATATAACTTTTTGGATTTTATTTATAAATCTAGCACGAACTGATTTAATTATCCAATAAACTGAACTTAAATTACTTTTTCAAATAATTAAATATTTCACTTCATTAGTCTAGTTCTATATTTATTAAGTATATCAGTTTTATTTCTAACACGAATTTATCTTTATTTACGTACTTCTTGTCTTTATTCGTAACTAAATAAAAAAGGAAGTGAAGCACTAGATATTATTCCATTAGAATGTTATAAATACTATGCTAGACAAAAAATATTTCTTAACTCCTTACTATAATTTATTTTCTAAAAAGTTTAACTTACAGTTTTCTGATGATTTATAATCAGAACAAGTATGAACTCTGTACTTCATTAGTAATTCCACTGTGTCGCACTTAAATGGATGCGGAATGTAGTGCGAGTGTGTAGTTCGTCGAAATAATAATTTGTTGTGACAGCCAAAGGATAGAAGCTAATTCAATTTAGCCTGCGTAGATTCCCCGCGAACAGCAACAACCACTACGTCGGACGCTATAGTTACCAGCGCTCGGAACTTTGTCCATTAGCTAGTACGTACTAACCAGGTTACTGATGGTCCGTGTCAAACCAGTTAAGTATATTAGTGGACAGCGCCCTTATGGCACGCTTCAAGCTATAGATAATATTTACTTGACGTCAAACATCAGTTAAGCGTCACCACGCTCACACTAACTTGTTTTATTACGATCACAAGTATGATGAACAGTTATCGTGTTACTTCTTTTTATGAACTTCCTTATCTCAACCAATTGTAATTAAGGTCATGCCAACCCGAAACCTTACGTTTTGAAAGTGATATACTCAACATTTTATTCGTAGCATACTATTTAACAAAAATATAAATTGAAGTAAATCAGATAAATAAATTCACTTATTTCGTGTTTTAATTTAGCAGCTATAAAATACATTGAATTTTATTAAATAAATTCCAACAAACATACCTTCGAATTTCTTTACGAATAGAATACTTAAATATGCTCCTTGAGTATTGCAAGATTTAATTTCCCTCAGTCTTCTGCCATTACAAAAGATTAAATTCATGAAATTTTTATCTACATTTGCAATGTAAACAAATGGCCGCCATATTAGTCACTAGTATTGCACGAAAATAACTTACATTTTCCGCAAGGATCGTAAAGAATTTACCATTGCTTTTTATTATAATTCGATGGAGTATTGCTGGATGAAATTATACTTTTAATTCAATGAAAATATTTAATTACGGAAAAAGGAAATATTTCCTTTGTTCGTCGCTTAGTAACGTCTCTCTCTAGCACGCGCGCGCGCGTTACGTCATGGTCTCTTTGTGCGCAGTAATTTAACAGAAAATGATCACACTTTTTCATTATAATTCTTTACACCTTCATGCTACAGGTTTCTCCCCCCCCCCCCCACCACACTACCGTTTCTTATCGTTTGAATAATATGTGTACCAATTTTTGTTACAATCTGTCCAACCGATAAAATTAGAAGCCATAACCTACAATGTAGCTCTCGATCGGATGTAAGAAATCCTTATCCCGTACACGCATAGAATGAGTTCTAGTATGCATGTTAGCCGCTGACCTTAAAATTACTTACTACGCCTCATATAACTACTCTTATCACTAAAACATGACGTCACCCGGATTGATTTGTTCTTACGAAAGAAGATATGTTTGTAATAATATATAAATTTATTGTTCTGAAGCATTAAAGTCTTAGGAAAATCCTCAATATGCGATTACATAAGTTTTAACATAACCAAGTAAATGATGAGCCATTTTATTATCTGGGTGGCCATTACTATAAATACATAAAAATAATTGATCAGTCAGCCTCAGTAAGCGCGCAGAGATCGACCGCATTATATATATATATATGTGTGTGTGTGTGTGTGTGTATGTTACTGCTTCACCCCAAACAAAGAAAATGTTCCAAAAACACACCTACACTCTCACAACAAGTCTACCGGACAATAGCTTAACGCCTTCTCTGCACGAAAAAAAAAGTTTTGAAGCACTCTGGACACTTATTTACACAAAGAAGAGGTTATTTTAAAGAACATGGACCACCACCGAATAACGCTATTTCACCAATTCTCCCAAAAGCCATTTATTTTCATCGCTGGATAGGCAAACTTGCTCTCACGCACCTGACTTTATTGCGTCTCCGTCCACAATTAATTAAAAAAATAATAATAAACTTTTTTAGAAAACCAACTGATGCATTACAGTGTTTAATTTAATGACTTTACTTCGTCTCTTCCCTTAAGTAATGAAAAAATTAACAACAACCTTTTTAAACGACTGACTCACCCATTACAAATATCGTATTTTACGAACTATAAGACGCACCTTAATTTCAAACACTTTTTTTTAAAATAAAATTTTTACCAATTTTATTATTATATTGCAAAGTGAGAAATTCTTAGTTTATTAAACCGAACTGACCTTTAAAATCCCTGAAAATCGTCCTCTGAACTTTCTTCTTCTTCCTCTTCATCGTCATCGTTGTCCTCTTCATATATAAGATGGTCTTCACTGCCATCGAGAGCCTTACTTATGCCGCACTTCTTGCAAGATTTAGCAATAATATCTTCCCTCTCGACTGTTTTATTCTCTGACACACTTGCTTGATTGTAGGTCGTTTTAAAGCTTCCTTCGGTGTGAATTCATGGTGGGTTTCATTCATCATCCAATTGTTCCATTCCTCTCTCATATACACTTTGAATGGTTTATTTATCGAGACATGAAGATGTGCCAATTGTGAAGTAAGTCCTCCCGGAATAATAGCTAGCTCTGTATTTCCCTGTCTCAATTTCTCTTTTTTTACCATTTTTCAAATAACTACTAAACTGATCTAGCACAAAAAGAGAACTCTTCTTCAATAAAGCACATTTAATTTTCTCTCACCCTCTGTTGATCCATAATTTCATACCAGCCTCGTCCATCCAACCTTTAATTCGTCGCATCGGTGCACTGTTGCCAGATAGAGATAGGTTTCTCGCGGCGTCGAATATATGCCCATTTTTATGACAGGCGGAAATTTAAAATCAAGCACTGGACTTTTTATATTAATTTCGAGTATAAGAAGCACCTGAATTTTGGAGGCAACATTTTAAGAAAAAAGTGCGTCTTATAGTTAGTAAAATACGTAATAATTTAGTGTCAGAGATATAAAGAGTTCCTTTCCCTTCTGACACGATTTTTCGTCATTTTGTAGCAAAGGAGACGCATAAAATGTTCTCGTATTCTCTTAACGCAAAGAAAATTAATTATCTCTCTAAATAATTGCGTCAAACAGCAGAGAAAGGTGCTTTGCGAACTAAATCCGAAGCAAATTGTTGGAAACATCATCATTTGATATACGATGATTTTCCTCCAAAGATAGAGTTTACAAGTAACGTTCTTACTACGCCTCCGCAGGTAGAAACATTTGATCATAAAAACATGAAGGATGCGTTACATAACCATTTCATTTGAGAGAAATTAGCAAAAGACGTCAGTGTTTAAAATTTTTGCAAGATCGCATTTATAAATAGTACAGTTCTGAACCCTACATAAGACGAACACGACACTCTACGCCTTATACTTAATAATTTGTGCATAATTCGATTTCTTCATTGAATGTGCCACCAATGAATATGTCCCAAAATGTTTTATATGCATCAATAAAATATAACAGACAATCTTATGAATATTTCAATATTTTGTACAATTTGTAACTTCTTGGGTGTATCTGGTAAAATTATCTTCTCGTTTATTACTAAAAACACAGATTTTTTTCATTAACTTCCCTTTAAAAAGACGTAAATTTCAGGTGGAGGAAGACAATTTAGGATATAATCAAATTTATTTACTACTTCATAGTAAAACCATTCTGGCAATGTTTGGTACAGCAAATAAAATACCTGCCCAATCAATTAAAAAAAGGTTTTGGAACCTTCACCATTTAGTTTTTAGATGGTTGATATCGCTACGAATTTTTCACGTTCATATGTTGCCTTTTTTTATTAGTCCTTATTTATAGCCGTATTAACCATTATGACATGAGCGGCCGTTATCCTTTACAGCTTAATTATTTATTACGTTCTCCTTGATCATGATACAATTTTACTTAATCATTTTCTTGACAGTTCATTATATCAACCAGTTATTTCCATGAACTTTACCAGCACCCTTATGGCGTCGTCGGATGAGCAGATATCGACGATTGAGTAGCAGACTATTGTGCCTTCCCCATCATAAATTTTAATCGCAATCGGTGGTATAGCTTTTTTTGTCAAAAGTGAGCGCGACTCACAGAACTCGTACAGAAATGTAGGTGACGTCCTTTAGTATGCACTAACACATTACATGTCAATATGTACTAAAATACCTCGACTCCAACGAATGTTCTAATAAAAGTATTTATTTGGATATGTATTTTATTCAACAAGAAAAATTATGTAAAATTCTGACAGTCAATTTTTTTCACCGTTTCTCGTGTTAAAGGAGGTAAGCGTAGTTAGTGTCTCTTTTGGTATCCCTAATACCCTATTTGTTTAATTATTAGAGCGATGTTGAAAATTTTTTAGAATAATCATTGGTGTTTTACATAGTTTGTTCGTTTAATAAAAATATTTTCTGTGTTAATACTCATCTAAGCAATCTGTGATGAGGAGAAAATCAGTTGTCTGGGTACGGAGGGATGGAGTAAGAGATAAAAGATCACTTTGTTTTGATGAATAAACGAAGAGAAAGTTTTAGTTCAAAATCATAAGTAAATAATGATATTTTTGATGAAAAAAATGTACTAATATGTCTAAAACTTGTTTAATTAAATAAACCATCAGATATAACAAAAAAGCCCGTATGTGTGCAAAGACTAGAGGAGTTGTAAGGTAACCTGAAAAATGGTTCAAAAAATACAATTCAACGAAATAATCCAGGTCAACAAAATAGCTAGATATTATTTAATTCATAATAAGTAGATAAAAGCTAAATGGCCAAATAACAGACTAAAATAAGTTGTAAATTAAGAACCACATAACGTTTCTGCTTTCATTGTTGCTTTCGTCAGGTGATGAAAATCTCAAGAGGGAGTTGTAAGAACGACACACCGCAACAACTAAGCGACGAACTTAGAATGATGGCTAAAACGAAGTTAAACGCAAAGACAATGGGAAAAGGTCACGATAATGGTACATAGTATCAGTTTTTACGTTAATTTCAGTGGTGTTAAATTTAATATGAAGCACGTAGGCCTATGATATAATTAACTATTTATTTATATAATCAATATAGTTTTAACACAGATGTTTTATAATTTATTAATTCACCTAGAGTGTTGTGTGACATTAAGTTTGGATTGTGTTTGTTTTGTTGCGAAAAAGAAAAAAAAGAGAATATATGGTACATAACAATGTCCAGTTAAACTAAAGATGTTGCGAAATATCGTTCATTCCCGATTTACAAACAGCATACCGACAGATGCAACTGTCTGATATCGCTGTGTTTTTATTTTTTCAGATTAGTTGCTTGGATCTTTAGCTTTAATTGAAATTTAAAACGTCTGTGTTCAAAGCGTACTAATTTTATAAATAGAAATCAAAAAACAGTCAAAAATAAGTGCTAAATGAAAGCAACACGTTTCTGCAATCCTTGTTCCTTTTGTCAGGTGATTAAAAATCCTAAGAGCCGTAAGAAGAGCACACCGCACAAACCAGATGACGAAGTTAAATATGAAATTTAAAGACGCTAATAATACGACCATGTGTCAATTACTGAATTGGGTTCGTTAGCTGTTTCGTTCTTTCGGCTCTGGAGGGGGGGGGGGGGGTTGAATCACCTGACGAAAGAAACATTCATATTTATATTTTTGTGATACAGTAATTTCCTGACAATCAATTAATTAATTATTTTGCATGAATCAGGCAACCGATCCTCAAGCGGCACAGGCGAAACAAGTCCCTGAATTATATGAAAATTAATAGTTAAGTACTACAAAATTTCAATGAAAACAAAATGGAAGAATGTCAACGTTCTTTGTTGGTAATCCAAGGCATTTGGAAATTTACGAATGCGCTGATAAGCGATCACACCAAGAGAGTACTGTCAAGACTGAACACGCTTTAAGTGGAACGGGACCTGAACACAAGAAGAAAATTTTGGCTGTGTTAAATATATATTAAACCGCGGTGAGTACTTAATCTAAAGTATCATTCCCAAAAACTTTACGATATTAAAATTCTTTTAAAATTTTATGTTAAATAATCCGATAATAATTTTTTTGAATTGCATTTTTAGCGTATATTAACATTAATTACACACATTCTATTTTTTTAATTTTCCACTATTTTCCACTTTGTTCAATATTCGAGGTTTTATGGACCATTTCTAATAGGTCAATTTGACTTCCATAATTCAAAACGAACTTAATACTGTTGAGGTGTAATGGTTGGATGAAGATAGATCTAATTATTAAATTTAATTCTGTAACGTTTTACGTTTTGGTGACTTTATCTCATATTGTTCAGTGGAGAATTACAAGTTTTATAAACATACAAATATTGGAAACAGAATATATAATTTAAGTGTTTCTATGGTAGACTTTTAAGTATAAATTGCTTTCGCGTTTAATTTTACTTATGGCCACATACTGATGCTCGTTTTACATCAATCAATATGATGCTGACCTGTGTCAGCCGCATGCTTCATTTGAGCGAGATTAGTTCTACTTTGTAAGTGCATATAATTGCTGCTTAGTTGACAAGCAATAAGCTTCACAAAGCACTATCCAATATTGCCCTCGCCGAACGCTGAAATGAGCTACCTACAAAACTAAATTCGCAGATCTTGATTTACGCGTGATGATGACGCAGCGCCCCGTAGTGTGACAGGTCATTTATCACGGGCCGTGGACCATAGAACTTCATATTAAAAATGCAAGCTGAATTGCTGACAAGGGAGAAATAATTACGAGTGGTTAATAATCAAATCTTGTGCAGTGAAATTCTGCTTTCCTGGTATTACGGAGCAGGAAATTACAAACGAAAACAGAGAGTTAACGCCTGCGTTGCCGGATTTGCTTTTATTCTGTGATAGTGGTCTGCCCCGTTGCGGTATATCGTTGCACTAAAATAAAAATGCGGGGCGGTTTTCCATTTGCTGAGCACGAAATTTGAATAATATGCAAGCGCTTGCTCGTCAAGCACTCATTGCGATTTTTTTTGTTCATGGTTACAGAGCTTAGTAATTTATCCTCATTATTTAGTTCAACAGAATGGATAAAAGTTCCGTTTATTCTACAGCATTTAAAGACAATATAAAGAATTATAAATTACACATTAGGCATCGTCTGTAATTTTACGCACAATTTCAACGCATTCGAAAAAAAATACATTTACATTTATGTATTTGAAAGAATTCATTAGTGTCACAAACGTTTCTTCTTGTAGTTGCGAAATTAATAATTACAAATAAACTGACATGTTTATTATTCACGATTATATTTCTTTTCAAAACGTTATTTTACTATAATAAAATATTTATATCCTTATTTAAATAAATTATTCAAATGTATGCACATTTGCATGTGAGGGTACAATTTAAAAGAATTCTATTTAAGCCAGAAACAGGTTAAGTACACTTGAGTTTTTCTTCCTTAATGCAACACGCAATACACATTTAAACCATTTAGTTTATTCTACTAACTTTTGCTACGACATAAAATGCTTATCTGTTTAACAACCGATCTATTTTTATCAATTATAATATTGCTTCGTTCATATTTTATAAATATATACATATTACACAAACGGAAATCATAAATTTAACTTTCATAAGAACGAGACGAATATTTATTTCAAACAATTTCATTAAATAACGCATTTACTTATTGACATATGTTGTGAGTGTTTGACCATATTTCTTTTAAAAATTATTAAACTATTAAACAATTGACAATAGAGTAATTGATTAAAGAAAACGGTTAGACCTTAGATATTTTCCTTTCAATAACATAAATTGTACACAAATCTTTGGCCCGAAAGTCCACCCTAACGCAAAGAACCGTACATAGCATTTTAATTAACGTATGAAGAACGGTCACCCAGATAGTCAATGCTCTTCACATAAGAATTATTCTGTTCTCTGAAGGTTTCATTTTCTTCTCAAGTCATGTTTCCCATTTTAGGTTTAATACTGAGGATTGTAAAATGTAAGTAGTTCTTAATCGACTTCTACGTAAAGTTTATGGATACAAAGATTTTCGTACTAACAACCAAAATAAAATTATGCTATACCTATCTGGTATCACCAAATTATTTTAATATGGATAAATTTAATAACGAACGCGGGGAAAGAAATAATCGTTTTTATTGGTGCACGATACCTTTTTTTTATATGGACGACTAAACGACAAAAACGGGGAAATAAACAATCGTATTGTATAAAATATGCCAAAATTAATTTATTTAATTATTATGCACACAAACTGACAGACACGCACAGAGCGTTTAATGTGGTATCTTTTGTGTAGGTCTGCTGGCAGATGAATTGATCGAGGTTTAAATCCGGCCGGTGACTGTTACTAAACACAGTTCTGACAATTTCTGAAGACTATTAAAATTTATTCGTGACGCTCATCAAAACAGACCATGAAAATATTATGCATATTGTTTCTCCTCTTTTTCTTGAAAAATTGATTAAAAAATTATCACTCTGTACAGGCTGTTTTCTCCGCACCTTCCCTAACCAATATCTGTCACCAACTACGGAAATCCTTCAAAACTCGCCTCGCAAGCTGACGTCACACACATTAATGAATCTCGAAATTGCGTCATGCAAGAGTGAAGCGTGTCACACACAGCAGTCGAGGTTCTATCAAAGTATCTACTTCTCGCACTCATCGGATTCTTGACGTCAAATTTCTCCCCGTCAGTCCAGCCCCACCCTTTCACGATTCAGACCGATCATGGCAGAATGGTGTTTCGTTGTTCATACCTGTCGTAGGGCGTGTTTCATACACCAAAGCAGTTGTGAATTTTGTCTTGAAGCAAGACCGAGTTTCAATTTCTCCTTTTACAAAAATAATATTATATAAATTAAATAAAATTCCATTTTAATAGTAATAAGAAAAAATAAATACAAATATTAAATTACTATTTATTTACAAGTAATATAATTAATATAAGTATTCATTGTACTAACTACAGTAGTGCCATACACGCAAAACTTATTATACAATATTTTTCTTTATATAAAAATTAATTAATTCTTTACATTTTAATCATACATAGTTCATAATGTCTTTGAACTGTAAGGATCTACTATGGGATCTTCTATTCAGTAGTGTATGGTAGTATATGTTGTGGTAGAGAAAGAAAGTAGCGATTATATATATTTGAAGTCGGTTGTGGGTTATCGATTCACTGAATTATATCAATTCTACACGCTTTATTTTTCTCCAACCTTTTTTTTTAGCAGAAACAATTGTTTTGAAAAATGCAAATTAAAACTTGTCTTACAATAATTCTTGACTCAATACACAAAAAAGTAATAAGGTTCTTCAAAATTGATTTTTCGAGTACAAGCGGAGAGATTCTAGCTAATAGATTGATCCTCGTTCAAATTAATGGCACCGTTGTTGCAAATTAATCAATGGTGTAATCCTCATAACTTTAAAAGGTAAATGCTTCAGCTTTAGAAAGGTATTGTCTGTCAAGGTGTAATATTTTATGGGACTCGGGTGATAGTAAATCAAAGGGATAAATATGTAAGCTTTATGACTGAGGTCCTTTTGTGCTTTCACTTGCGCACGTCAAAATTGTTCCCTTGATCGTCCTCTGTTCCGGCGTTGCCAGTGTTGCCGGCAATGTAACCCATACGCCGTTATAGCTCAGACAACAGATAATAATATCCCAGCGTCCGCCTCCAGCTGTATAAATTATTCATAGGAGTATGAGCCTGAACCTTGACTGCAGTCCGATGATGTATAGCAAATGTTAAAAGGTGTCCGAGATCTAGCAGCAAACAATATTTCATACCAACAGTAATGATCAATTTGTAAGTAGCGGCTAATTTATCAGATAATAATACGTAGATTGTTCATTGCATTCCTGGCCCAGAGAAACCACGGAGACTATGTAATACGCTGTACAATAAATAAACTAGAAATTTTAGGATGTCTATGACTACGAGATGTGAAAATATTTATTTATTACGGGAAAACATTCCCGTTTATAAAAATGATTACATTTCGATTAATAATAAAAAAACATATCAAGTGGCGAAGGTATTTAAAGCAGAGCAGAGCTTTTATAGCTCATATTCATTGGTTGAGATCAGAGTCTTCAACACCTTTAGCGGGCCACCAATAAACAGAACTATGTTCAAAAAAAAGGATAATCGCTAAAAATAAATTTTATATCTAAACATTTAGCAGTGAGATAAAAATTATTCAATTTTACATATTTAGATAATATTTTAGATAATTTTGACAGCACCGAGAATGTGTCGGCAGAATTACACAAAACATCGTAACTAAGAACTTTGCTATAATCGACGTAATTTGTTACTTTTAGCTGGAATTTTTGTTAGGAAATTAGGGTGCAAATCCTCAAATATACGAATATTCTCAAACTTGCAGGGTTCTGAAGTCTCCTCATTTCTTAGTGTTAACAAAATGTAATTATATATAGGGAAAAATAAAAAAGACAAATTGTAGCCGAGGCCGCAACACTGAACAATCCATCCACAGATACCACTTTTACGGCCATTTTTTAAAAAATAGATAAAACTGCGTTCATTCATAATAAAAATAACACTATAATAAAATCTATCAATGAACGTTTTACTTATTTTTTCCCTTATTTAGGTTATAAGATTAATGAACTTGCTCTGTCTACTTTTCAATATCAACGTTTCTATCGATTCGTTATTTGTATATATTCCTCGTTTCTTTAAATTGTGTATATTTTTTATGGTCAAAATATGGATCTTTCTTTGCTACCTAAAGGTCTTGAAGACTCTGATCTCAGCCATATATGTATATATATATATGTATATATATATATATATATATATATGTATATATATATATATATATGTATATATATATATATGTATATATATATATACATTCTATTTGCTTTACGTAGGAATTATGTAGTGATTTTATTTGTATGCATGATTTTATGACTATATACATATATTATATATATTGCCTATTTATCTTCAACAGGAATTTATTTAGTTGGACTTTTGTTTCCTATAATTAATTTAAGTTATATATAATTGAATTCTTTACAATTATGAAATTAAATAATTAAACTAAAGAAAAATTGTGTCAGTTACAGTATATACATCATTTTATTTATTTTATACACTTCATAATCTATATATATTAGAGGATTACGAGTACAAGCCGTACTAACATTATTCTTAACTTTGTTGGCGCAAAGACAAAAAAATGAACTCGTAGACAAACTTCACATGATTACAATAAATACGGAAGCATTTTGTATTTACAGAGTTTATATAAAAAGTATTTGATTAATAATTTTTTTGTAATTTTTAGTTCACGATAATTATTGCTAAATCAAAGAATTCATTAATGTGAATCAAAAAATCGATATAAGCATAGATTTTATTGTCGTCAAAGACAAAGTTAAAGTTCAAATTTGAAGTTTAGAGGTTGTCGCTTGAGTGGAGTCATCCTGAGATTAAATTGTGAAGTGTACCTTACCTAATCTTGTCGGCTCATCTCTACTCCAAACAAAACATCCAATTAATTTTCGATGGTGAGAGGGCCCGCCTTTACGTTGAATAATAAACTATGCCCTTGGAAGACTCCATTGCTTTCCTGGAAAAGTATATTTTGCAGTAGAACAATGGACGCGTTCCCTGAACGGCTGTATAAAGCCCCTTCGGGGACTCGAAACTATCAGTCTCGGCGTAATGCACTCTGCTTGCCAGCGAAATAACGTTTCTTAGGAGATCTGAAGCAAAGAAAACCTTTGAAGTGTGAAACAATACATAACCAAAGCTTTTAGAAAATGACGAAATACTAGCGAGATGAAAATAAAATTACAAATATTCGTTTATTTATAACATAATAATTTCAACATGACTTAAGTATGTGACATTATTTTAATTTACAGTCGCTCTAATTATTTGTGTTACATCTGTATGTAATTTAATACTTTGTCTTTTTATGTTGCACCCTTCCGTGTTCATCAAAGTTCCATAAAAAATTATATATTAGAATGGCGTCTGGAATTTAACTTGAAAAGGATGCAAATATCTAGAGATATAATAGAAACATAAAAGAGGGCAAATTATATTAGTTTATGAAGATTACAAACACGTCATGCTTGAAAATATTAATAAAATTACAGAAAAATTTAAGGGTGGCTAAATATTTTTCATTAAATACGTAATAATGCAAGTAACGTTGTTAACGTAAGAATTATTGGGGAATATAAAGTTAGTATTTTTCGGTTTGTCAAGGTGATGAAGATTTTGTGAGGTTGTAATTAAACGCTGGTTCGTAACTGTATAAAAACCTATTTCCATTAAAAACTCAAAACCATCTGTACTTAAATTTAAGGAAACGTGAACATATTTGTAACTGAATTTGAAAAATACCGATCATTAATTTATGTAAGGTTAACTCGGAAAATCCTTGCAAAACTTAGTATGGAACTTTTTGAAAGT
This sequence comes from Zhengitettix transpicula, assembly GCA_037074705.1. Lineage (NCBI taxonomy): Eukaryota > Metazoa > Arthropoda > Insecta > Orthoptera > Tetrigidae > Zhengitettix > Zhengitettix transpicula. Next base: position 204,181,036 of record CM073591.1, read on the forward strand.
CAGACTTATATAATTAATTTATGTAAATAAGATATAAAACTTTCACGAAAATTAAAATCATCCTTAACTAAACAACGTTATTGAAGCAAACCATACTAATAAATATAATGAAAATATAATTCTTAAACACGATTTTATATCGCATATTTTCATGTGACTTAATTAATTATGGGCTAAATAATTAAAAAAATCAAATTAATTTTATTCAACACGTAATTTCAAATCTTTCACTAAATTAAAGGTTGCTTTCTTGCTACAATTTTTAATAATTAAAATACTTCCTGTTTTAAATTTTTTATGAAATTCCTTTGTATATTTTAGACGTTTATGATTTTTTTCCCTTTCCTCGCTCTAACGGACAGCGTTGTGGCCGCTTTCATAATTCAGGAAACTTTGCCCATTACTTAGAAAATTGCACAAAAATGTCTGACGTGGAAACGGCCGCGTTGAGGATTTCACAAACTGCCGTTATCAGTGAGATTTCAAGCGAAAGTTGTAAAGAATTTTAATTGAACTGTTGTGTCTAAAGTGAGGTTATACCGACGGGGGAAGTGTGCCAAGGAAATGAGAAGGAAGAACAGAGAGAGCAAGGAACGAGGAAGCAACTAAAACCTCTGATTTCGAGGATTACGCTAGGGGCAGGAAACGCAAATTGATTCAGTGCGCGGAATACAGAAGTTGGTTTCGAATTTGGGATTACGATTGCCCTACCAGAATAACAAACAACTTCCCTCTTCATCTAGAGATTGCAGCTATACGAGTAGTAATTAGGTGCAAGTGATTAAAATCTATTAAATAATTCGCAAGCTATGAAGTTATTTGTAGTGCTGATTTATAAACACTCCATTAATTTTTCAGAATGTTGAATTTCTGGTACCATACAGTTGTTGTATTATAAATTAATTCGTTTCACACGTGAAAAATGCTAACAGTCACACCATCGATATGCTGTTTGCTTTCTTCCAAAAGGATGGTTACAAAAAAGTATCAGCCAATTTACACATATATTAGTTATACACGAAACAAATTAAGGATTAAAACGAAATATAAGGAAGTATGAGTTAAGTTCCCTAGTTACTTGACACTATATGCATCTTTTAGATTAATATACGAAGAATCATTTCCTAAAACATTAATTGCGTAATAAAAAAATTCGAAAGAAGCCCGAAAATATTTTTATTTTTATGCAGTTATATAAAAAAATGTTCGATGTTGAAAAATGTAATATTAAAATTTGATGGTCATTCAGTCACTAATAAAATTAATGAAATTATTAGAAAATTAATAAAGAAACAATTATTATATTATTAAATATATATTAAAAATAATATTAAAAGACATTTAGTCCTTGGATTATAACCTCCTCAGTTTATAGGAATTTTTAATTAAAAACATTATAATAATTATTAATCAATTAAATAATAGAAAATTACTTACAAAAAGCCAAAAAATGGAAAAACAGGCAACTAATATAAATTATCTGTCAGCCATCAAGGATCGAACTAAAATGAAGTGAAGAATGAAATCAAAGATTGTTACGAAAGCGGTTGCATTGATGAACTAGGTAAAACGGTTTGAATAATAATAATATATATATATATATATATATATATATATATATATTCCGACTATTCAGTCAACTTATAAATAAACTTGTCAAAACAAAAACTATAAATATTTTGTTATACGTCAAACCTAGTTTAATTTTCCATAAATAAATATCATTTTTCTGGCTTTAAATTGGCTGTTGTTCATTTATAAGAAGGTTTTAATGTTCATAATTTGTAATTTAGCAATTGAAAGTAGAGAAAAGAATTTATAACTACAATTTTTTTAATAAATTAAACACAAATTAAAAGGTCTTACAATAATAATAATAATGTATCATGAATCTTAAACAGATTGTAATTTGCCAATATTTAATTTCTTAACAATTTTTAGATGTTCTTGATTGAAATTTCCTATAATTCCTAAGTCCTAATCTAACGACGAAATGTCTTTTAATTTTTTTTTCTCATCCATATACTTGGTTAATCTTAACCAATTTCCTATGGCTTGAGTGTATAAGCTTTCTTTTAATAACTTAGAATTAATATTTTTTTAAAACAATTAATATTTTTTATTAATGGTCTAATAAATTCATTGTTTTATTTATGTCTGAATGCCCTTAAAATTTTATTAATGTTTTTATTAAAGGTCAAATAATTTTTATAATTTAGTATAATGTAATAATTACTGAGTTAAAGTTACGAAGTGTCACTATATCCAAATCTAATAGATTTCATTTTACGTCCCTGTACAAAGATTCTAAAACACTGATGTGATTGTACACTTTTGCATTTTTACCTTGTTCACATTTCAATCAAAGTGGTATTTCATTTAAATAATTAATTTGCAGCCAGTAGGCGATAGGGCTAGAACATTATATACAGGGCACAAATTACGAGCCTAAATATTATTAAGGGCTGTTATGATGTCTTAGGAAATACTCTGGATTACACAGTATGGTTATGATAAGATCAGTTTGCAGTGGCAGTCTTTTGTTCCCGAAAGGGAGGGATCTGACTAGCGGGAAGAAGTTGTACAAGAAACCGATAGCCACTATTTCTCGGTAAAAGGACACGCAGATATTAGTAAACAAATCGTCGTGTGAATGTTGTAATTTTTAGTCCATCATAATTCCGGAGTGACGCCAGACTGCGGCGGGAGTTTTCCAAGGGTTTACGTAATTACGGAAAGGTTTATAAGGAAGAGATGTTGAGGATAAAAGATCTACAAAGAGTGGTCGTGATAATTATTAATCAGTTTTGCAAGAGCGCCAGGAGAAATTGAGTCGAGAAATTTTTGTGAACATAACGAGAGGTAGGCTTTAGAAGGAGCAGCGGGCAATATTGAGCACCCAGCTTCCAACATCGAGCTATTCATCTGCCAGCAGACCAACACAGCCCATGCCATAGCAAAAGCACGTAAGATAAGACGAGTTTCCTCCAATTTTAAGCGAGGGTATAGTTAGTTACAGGTACTTAAAATAACTTGAGTAGAAGCGAAAATAATTTTTTAAAAGAAAAACAGGACTTAAGCCATTAGTTTAATGAGTATGTATTATAAAATCATGCTATTGCAGGTATATAAGTATTTAATATTTATATATATCACTATTTGAAATATAGCTTGTTTTCGTACCTCAAAACTAAATAATAATAAGAAGTGTAGCCAAATACAGACAAAGAAGTTATTATATAAATACCACAAACGTTTATGGACACCTTGTTCCTTTCTTCAGGTGCTAAGAAACCTTAAAAACACAAGAGCCTAGAGTAACACAACTGTACAATTCAGATGACCAAACTCAAATTAAATCAACAGAAAAAAATTTAAAACTTAATAATTTTCTTTAATGAGCAATACATACATCTGGATAAGACATTCAATTATATGGTTCTGTGCAACATTGGTTTAGTCCTACCCTATGAAGTCAGCTATCCCACCTTTTTCCACTAAATTCATTATTCCATTACTCTATAGTACCTATTTTTCATTCCCTTTCTTCTACTCGTACACAATTTCACGTTAAATAATAGCCAAAGTAAGCCTGAATTATGAATGAGCTACAAACTCATTCTAGAATATTTAAAAAAAGATAAGTAATTTTCGGAATGTGGTCGTTTCCTATTACTGCTATTAAATTCGCCTTTCATAAATATAATGCATGCCTGTGAGCCATGTGCTTGAAAAAACAAACGGTTACTGTAGGCTACATCTGTGGAGAAGTGTCAGCAGACATGACACCAGTGAATCAAGGCAGTAGACATTTGTACAATACAAGCTTCAAATAAGCGAAAAAAAAAGTAATTTCAAGAGCCTATCTGAGCATAGTCAGCGCGTGATTTCCAACTATATGGAAGTATATCATTACGAAAAAACGAAGTAGCTTTCATCGTACATACGAGTGTCTCAATTAACTGCAGCATTAATTTCGTTCCGTAAAATACAAAAAATATTTATGCGACGAAATTATAATACCCGTAGGTTTAACTAAGAAAATGATAATTAACAAAATGAATATATTTGTAAATTTTAAAACTTTACATTAAATGAAATAGAATTTGTTTCAAATTTGACTTGAACATATATCATTACTATTACTATTATAATTTAGCTAAAATTTGGAATTTGTTCGGTATATAATAATTATATATATTATTGACCTAAAATATATTATTAAATTGTCAAAATGAAAACATTTACGTCTGATTTGGCTTCTGAGTTTTGTCTACTGACGAGTGCAGTTGTGTCGCTCCAGGCTCTTCTTCGCACCTGAGGAAAGGGACAAGGATCCCAGAAACTTTGTGTGGTATTTATATTATCACTTTTTTGTCTCAATTGGCTATCTTTTTTATTAATTATTAAATTGACATTGGAAAATTTTTAACCTGAAAATAAGTCTTGACCACCCGAATTTAACTTCACTGAACTTCATTATTTTCATGTTTTCTTTAGTAATTTTTTATTATTTATCACTTGACCTCTTATTGACGCTGCCCAGATAAAAAATAAATAATAAAATAAATTATTATAAAATGCCCTAATGTTCAATGTAGTTTTATTATCCTAAGTCTAAACTGATCTAAACGTCGTAAATGTAAGTATTTCTGCTGCAAGGCATTCCAATCACGAATTGAACTATTTACTAATGAATAGTTTCCAATGTCTGTCCGTTGCCCCTTTTTCTGTATTTTAGAGAGGGTGATCATTTTCAGAGATATGTGGGTGCTATATGAATGTGTGTCATTCAAGAATATATGTTATAGAAATTCCTGATTCAAACTAAATTGCCTCCTATTTTATTAAACATATCGATCATTACATTTAATCCAAAATATGTTAATTATATACTAAAATATTCAAAACCCTGCATCTTAAAAAAAAAAATTGAAGTTGACATTCAATGAACAGAATGAAGGCAATGCTCGCAATCCTCTTCGCAACTTTGCGTTTTTAGTTTTCTCACCATGTTCTTCGAAAATTCAAAGTATACTCTGGAATAATTTGATGCTCTCGTTCCGTTGGATACGCTAGGGCATATCTATGCTGCGCGGTGAAGGCTCCGTGAGGCCGATATTGGATCGAAGATTATCACTCGAAGCCTGCTACATTGCTTCTGACGCTTCATTTTGTTGTGCATCGCAAGTTACACAGTAACAAGTAATATCGTGCGAATGATGCGTTTTCCTTTCGAGCATCTAAGTTTCCAGAACAACATGAGAACATTATTACTTGCACGTGACATAGAATAGGAGAAATGTAATTACGTATCACTTTTACCACAAAACGTAGGAAAAGTTTAGTCGTTTGACAAACATGAATACATATATGGGAAAAAAATTTATATTCTGACATACTAAAGGAATCTGCTGCTTTCAAAAATATTTTAATGAATTCGTTACTGCACTAATCCTTTGTGAGAACTGGCTAATGGTTAGTAGTTTGGCTTATTTCCCCCATTTACAAATTTTATGTCTTATATTTTTATTTTTATTATTTCTTTGGCTAGTTATTTTAACAGATTAATATATTGTTATTGTAGAAACGCATTATCCAAACTTTATGTAACAATAATGAAATAAAATGTAAGTAAAATATTAATTGAAGATAGATAAAAAGGCTTACCTTAAATAGAGCACAAGTGTCGCCATGCCGGACGATAGGAAAGAATTTAAATTTTCGGCGGCGTTTGTCTCTTTCCTCAAGATTAAAATGTGTACTGCGGGCCGGCCGACATAAAAGGGAACACTGTGTGGTCACCGATTGAGTTAATATATATTATTACGACATATATTATTATATTCAATAATTACATATAAATTTAGTAAATATAATCAATTAATTGGAATGCAGTTGATTTGCACGAAATAAACTGAAATAATATGTTCTAATGGAAAGTCAGCCATTATTTCATAAATTAAAAATATTAATTTCAATATTTCATGGATCCTAAAGAATTACTGAAACAGCTGTACTATCCTTAATTATATTCCATAAGTGAATGCAATACTATTTTTATGTATTTTAGTGGAATTTCTAGTTTCGTAATTGACATTTTACACTGTCTCTAACAAATGGCGCCACAATATACATGTAAACGTCAATACTATACATTTAAATATTATTATGATTTTAATCTACTTACAAAAAATATTTTTGGAGCTTCCAGAACGTAATGTCATAATACTGTCATGACGTCTTTTTCGAATGGTTTATGCTGAATTAAACTCTTCACTTAAATTACTTAAAATAAATCATTTGTGAAATAAATATTTTCCCTCTGTCAAACTACTTAATGTATTTCATTATTTTCAAGTCTTTATTGGGAAATATTCTTATTATGTTCTCATTTAAGGCAAACTTCTACAACGGCTTGATTAGTGATTTATAGATATACTTCAGTTAATTTTTACTTATAAAAATAAAATGAATTAAAATTTTGTGACTTTTAGAGGGTCGCCAATAACCTATACGTTGACGCGACTTTAAATCAACAAATAAAAAAAAATTGTATTATGCTTAATTTCTTCTTTCTGCAAAGGCGTTTCAGTTAACCAACCATATAGAAAGTTCGACACCAAATTTCTTTGCATCTTGCTTCACTAATCCGGTAAAAAATCCTCCAGTTTCATGGTAATTTGTGGAAAATATATTATTTAAAATTTATATAAATATTTTCGTACGCTAATTATAAAACATTATTTTCTTTATATTATATACAACATTTTGTATACTAAGTTTTCAAGTTTCCTTTCTAAAACCATTATTTGGAAATTTGGTAAAAGTTTAAAAGTTTTTCAATGCCCGTCATTATGTGTCCAGTCAGCGCAGGGTAGTTATATATTTCTTATGTACCTGTAGAATTCGAACGAAATCAGCGTGACACAGACTAATTCAGTTGACATCAGTTACATGAAACTTAAAGACACTAAAATAGCTCATTTCAAAGTAATGTTCAGACAAAAAATATCTATCTATTTATCAATCTGTCTATCTATTAACTATATACCGGTATATATATATATATATTTAATAAACGACTTGATGGCTTTAATTAATAGGAATGAAATAAAAGTAATTAATTAATATTTAAAAATTTACTAATATATTATTGAAAGTACACATTATAAGCCCTGCTTTACACGCCGAATGCCATCAATTTAACAAACAAATATTTCAATTTTATTTTATTAATTCGTGGCGTTCTATGAAAATACAGCTTTATATTTTTTACAATCAACCACGTCGAATTTCTCTTTATCTCAGGGTCATCACTGGGTTTGATAGTAAGAAAAAATACAATCTAAAGAACTAAAACATTAACAATCCAAACTCATTGAAGTTAACGGAATACAATATTAAATACAAGAAATAAAACGAAACGAATGAAAATAAAAACGCGAACGAAATCTGACTATAATCTTTAACTATCGTTTACAGTTATTATTAATTGTTTTGTAATCACGGCAGCGTTACTGGTACCAGTTCGGACTCTTGTATCTTGAAATCAACACCCACTAAACAGGCCATTATTCACTGATTCTACACTTTAGATTTTTAACACACGCGGTCGTTACTCTCGATCTCTGCTATGCTGGAATCTGGATTAGCCGCGCCTCAATCAGCCCTCGGACGTAGGTCTCCTTGCAGTCTCTCTATACAAAAATTAGTTCAGTTTGAGAATCAAAACTTCTGCTTCTAAATTGCGATTTTATGAGTCTCTCCGTCAAACCTGTTTACTTGCGTTTTATGTCACATGTTGTCCACGCAACTGCAGTAAGAGTTCATTGTCATTCATTATGGATAATGTGGCAGTGTTTGTCTATTTGTCTGCTCTGATTCGCTGATAGCCAGAACTGCTCCCATTTGGAAAGCATTATAGGCTAATCATTGTATAACTATTGTGTGCCATTTTGACAAAAATTTCTTTAAGTCTATAGAATGTTTAATAATACTTTTATTATATTTTCATTAAAACGGTTCACTAAAATGCATGTCGGGCTGTTGGTATCACCTATAATAGATCTTAAATGAATTTTTTTTTCGTACATGAATAACTGAACTCACACGTTTAACATTATTATATCTATAAATTATCTATGAATTCTTATTTATTAATTTTAAAGTATATTCATTTAACATTTTATTTGACTTCTCCCCTGTAGCAATTCTAAGTTTTCAGTAAATGCTTCTTTATACAAATATTTACACATTTTAGTATTATCTAACAATTATTACTAATTGTTTTGTTTTATTTTTGCGTTAATAAATATTTGCGTAAACCTAAATAATACATTTTTGTATCAATAAATTTATTTGGACATTCATGTATCAACTCTTATAATCATTCATAAATAACAGTAGAAGCTGTAAATCAAAGCTCAGCTATGTAGGCTTTATTTTTTTATTTATAAATTCCTACCTTTACGTGATTTATTTATTTAACCGTTTTATGTCCATGTGTGCTATCTAATTCCTTCGAAATGGTTTCTTGAATAAATTTCTTAATATTTTTATCAATCCGACGTTGTATAAATTGCAGTTATGCTATTGTTTGTCATCTTCTCTCTAGTTAAGTAAATAAACCTGTTTAATTTAGGTAAAATTTATCTTCATTTATTAGATTTTTAAAATATTGAATTCATGATTCTTTAAGCAGTATTTTTATAATGGTTTTGATACCGGAAAACGATTTTTTATTTTTTTCTATTGACATATAATTAGTTTAAATTTAATTAATATTTTGTTTTAAAATTAATTTGTTTTTGACATTACTTATACAGCAGGGTTACATTTTAAAAATTCTGGATTTTCAATTTTTATGAGAACGATAAGTGATTTATGTAAATGTTTTGAAGCAATAAAGTGATGCCACATACAGTTTCTGGTAAAAAGTTTAAAGAAAAAGTAAAAAACATGGGACCATTTAATGGTTAAATATATATTATTTATAATAATATAAGTTAACAGGAATCAAGTAAGATTTGAAATACTATATTATGTTTGCTTGAAATTTATTGTGACGTTTACTTCCACTTCTTATAAAAACGAAATAGAGAGCCGCAGGAAGGTTTATTTATACTATCGATATAATATAACTATTATATTAATAACTAGTATTAATATACTAATATAACATAAGTAAAAACATGATATTTTCATTAAAAACTATTAGTTATTTATATAAGTAAGAAAAGGGAATAAGTACAGAAATTATTAAAAAATTAACAATTTTATTTGTATAAAAAACGCACCTCTAATTTAATGAATTACATACTCTGCATAAGTTAATGTGATAGACAATAACAATCGCATATCTGGCAAATTTCCAATTTATAATTGCTGTCTCCCTTGGTACTGTACATAATATTTGCTATTAGTCTCATTTTGTAGTATTTTATGCAATACTAATTTATCATATTACGGGAATTCCGTCATGTTCCGTTGTCTCATAGTCATCGCTGCCTCTTCTCACACTTTCTCAAGACACAAAAACTCTGACTTTTCTCAATGCTCCAAGCCGACTGACTTCTCTGACTTTGAGTTTAAATCCTAGTAATCTCACTCTTCCCTTTCACATTTACTGAGTCAATGGTTTCTCCCGAAGACGAGGAAAACATCCGTCCGTTTCCTGTTTCCAAGAATGCATTAGTCTAGTTCGGCGGACTTATACCTGAACTTTTAGCTTCTGTCGGTAACGAAACCATCTCTCAAACTTTTATGTGCTTTAAAATAATTTCAAATTGTCTCCATTACAACTCATTTGGATAAGTGACATAGAAAAAAGTAGTTTGATTTAGTGAAGTAAATTTCTCTACAATTTATACAACATTATATTACCAATTTCCTGCTACTTATTTTACTTTCACCCAATGCAAATATTTAAACTGTTAACTATAAATATTGTACGACGCTGCTATATATAGCTCATGGAGGACCGATAATTGCATTAAAATAATAAGAAATAATAGAGATTTAAACAATAAAATCATTTAATTATTGTTGAATAAAAAAATTAAAAATTTAATTCTTGTTTAATTAGTCAGAGTCGAAAACTTCACATGTTAAGCAAGAAAATTTCGAACAGTGCACAAAAGTAAAATGATTGGCAATACAGTATTCAAGAGACAATGTAATAAATTAGAAAAATGTTTTAAAGAATTTTGTATGTGGTATAGGCTCTCCTTGCCGTCAGGTCTCCTCAGTCTCTCGGATGATTTCCAGTTAAAGCGTGTCCACTGCGACCGACGCAGTAGACCAAAGGTCCCGAGGGCGAGGCGTCCCGGGGGAGAGAGTAACTTTGATATGCCAGTAAATGTCTTTTCCCTCACGTCCTCAAACTTCTCACAGAAAAGCCCCATAAAACATTATTATGCACTCCTATATACCCATGGTATGTACTTATATATCAACTTTGAACTTTTTCATAGTTATTATTATTTATATATGGACAACAATAAAATATCAAGTAAATAAAAATTATACAAAATTAACAGGATTGTTTATGTAAAATTCAGCATCTATCTTAACGACTGTTCCAGAAAACAAGGAAACATTATTTTACAACGAACAATGAAACCTCGCCGTAATTCAAGTCTAATCTAGTAAAGAATTGTTTACATTAAACACAGTTTATAATTAAACTACCAAGTCGCTTAAGTATTATGATTAATTACAGTACTTTCGATTGAATTACCCACATAATTTCACATAAGAGAAATTGATCTAAAATGTACTTAAACGTTTTTACTTTCAATATCTATGGCATCTAAACCTCATGCTCTTACATATTCTATTAAACAACAAAATATCATCACTTTTAATATTTTTAACACAAAAAATTAGTTTTATTTCGTTATCTCGATATTTAATACATACGTGATATACGCTCCATAAATTCGACTCAATTATTGTGGTAGTGGTAGCCGTACAAATTTAGTATACTCTACTGAAAAAAAAATGTGACACGATAAAAAGTTTTATCCGTCAATTATCACAGTCAAAATTACAAAATAAAACGCCTGTTAAATGAAAAATTGTTAGATAAATAAATATTCAAATGACAGACTAAATAGAGCTAAATAAAATACCACATAACGTTTCTACAGTCATTGTTGCTTTCGTCATGTGATTCAAAAAAGGCAAGAATCGTCACGGCTCTTGCGTTTTTTGAATCACCTGACAAAAGCAACAAGGATTAAAGACTGTTGTGTGGTATTAATTTAGCACTCATTTTTGTCTGTTATTTTTCTATTCATTCATCTAATTAAGTGTCACTATTTATCAAACCCTACAGAATAATTTTAATTGTGATCGAGAAAAGCAAATTAATGCGTGGAAGTCAAACCACATCACCTACGACAAAACCAAAAATAGTAGTGGCTTATCCAGGAAAAATTATGGCCATATAATCTTTAGATATCAGCGTGTCGTACCAGAAGTAATATATTTAGCTGTAAGAAAGTATCCAAGACACTATTAAACGCATTTTATGCTTCACCACGATAGTTGAAGGTCGCCCGTCGTGTATGCTTTTGTTATGTACATTTGGCTGTTATATGTATTAACAGATTTCATTTTATATCTTATAAAAATTAAATTAAATTAAACTGGGACAAAACAGCTATGAATCAATATTGTATCTGAAGAAAAATTTTCTTTACACGATTTCTAATAAGTATCTAATTTTTTGGTAACTATTCAATATTAACTGTTTTGTAAAATATTATTTAATTATTAAACTTATATTTTGCCTAAAATTACCCATTATGTACTAGGATTGGCAAATCTCGACCGGAATGGGATTTTTTTACACACATTTTTGGATTATTAATATTATACCATTAAAATTTTGTTTCCTAAGCACAATGCTATGTGTCAGAAACGTTGTGATAAAAGTCGAATTCACACAATGGCAGCGTTTTATTTATTTTTGAAGCTAATGATTATTGATATGCAAAGTCTGGCGGGTTTGTTTAAACATTATGCCTGCGACTGATTTAACGTGGCTCATGTATTTTACAGAATGAAAACATGAATTTGCTGTTCACTCATACGATAGTCATTATTATCATATTGGAAATTAATTATTAACACGCCAGTTGATAGGCCTTCTTTGTTAGTTTACTCGATTTTGCATACGTATTTCGAGAACGGCTCCCAAATTTGTTGCTTTATCGACAAGCATGAATTAATGGTTTGATTCATATTGGGTCTAGCACATACATCTTCACGCCGCGTGCTCCTGTGAAATTGGTTCTAGATCTCGTCCCAGCGGTGATGGCGGTGCATCACATGGCTGAACTCAAACCCTGCGTTTTTGATGGCCTGCCACTCCTCACTTCACGCATTATTGTAATGGCCAGTTTTTTGGCTTTGACGCTGACATTCTGTCATCTTAACAATGCAATATACATATCACTGGTCCGAACAAGACAATCCCGAACTCTTTGGTTTTAAAAAAAATTATTTCTGTTAACTTGTCGGAAATATTTATTTCTTAAAAATAAATCCTACAACACGCCAACTAATTCACTTCTTTTTCTGTAAAATATATTGTAATACTAATTAGAGGCCATTAATTGTTTTAATATTATTGGATTGTCAACGGTACATTTGTTGAAAGCAACAATCACGGCTCTTTGTTGGAAACCGCGCGTTCGTACGGAAGCCAGTCCGGCGAACGTTTCGAGAAAGCGAGGAGGCTGACCTAAAAAGTACGAATAGCGTGATCCAGGAAGTTCAACTGCAATATCTATTAAACTCTATACAGCAAAAGTAAATAGTTCTTGACGAAGAGACTCATGGTATAAAGTCGCAAAGTGGAAGCAAAAGGTTTGAACTACACAGATGCGAAATAACATTTCGCATTTACGCATCGATGAGACATACGTCCGAGGGTTGACCGAGGGAGCGGCTGATCCCAAAATTCCGGGTGGAATAACAACGATGACTACGACCGTGTTTATTAAAAATGATAAGTAGAATCAGTGAATAACGGCCTTTTTAGTGAATTGTGCCCTCAAGCCCCAAGAATCAGATCTGGTACCAGAAAGACATTCGTGAGTACAAAAACAATTATTTAAAGTCTGTAAACGAGGATTGAAGGTTTAAGTCAGATTTCGTTATCTTGTTTAGTTCTCGTTTCTTTATTGTGTTTAGAATTTGTATTCTGTTCATTTCAATTTTGATTTGTTAATCAGTTTATTAAATTTGTTTGTTCTTACTATCAAGCTGAGTAAAAGAGAGAAAGAGTAATTAGATAAAATTGTTGTAAAATTATAAAGTTTATTTTCCTAGAAAGCCACAAATAAAAAATAATATAAAAATTTGGTTTGTAAATTTGAGGAAATTAAATGTGCAAAGTGATAATTTGTATCTTCGAAGAATAAAATTTGTTTTCTTAATTAATTAATTTTTTTAAATTAAAGCCTTCCATTCATTATTACAATATATTCTACTGGAAACCGTTGAACCAAATATTTTAGGAAAAAAATGAATATGTTTAATTGGTATTAATATTAAATAATTATTTAAGTGGTCATTCGTCGTAGTATATAAATGTTTGCATATATTATACTAAAAATTAAAGTTTTTCTACGACATATTTTTATTTTTATAGTAGGTAACAATGCAAAATTTCCGAAAAGCTGCAGAAAAAATTGTTAGTTAAATAAATTTTGAAAATTTTTAAAAAAAATTTTTTTATATAAATTTGCGACTCACGGATAACATTGACGTAAAGATATAACTACGTAGCAATTTGATATTTTTGACAGTATTTGAAGAGTTTTCTAGTGAAAATTGTCGATTTACATCCTAAAGTAACGGTTTTTCATATCTTCAGTGCACGAATTTTTGTGAGTAGGAAACAAGGAGTGACCTGTATTTCGGTGAAGTTATGTTTTACTTGATGGTTTTCACTCACTCTCTGATCGCGGGTGCTAAATCTCTGAAAAATATTCCTGACAATCACACTACTATAGTCTGTTTTAAATTAGATCACCGATGGCGGTCTGTTCCCGCCAGAGGTGTGACATTGAATCAGCCAATCACAACGCTTGAAATGAAGCAGCGTTTCTGAACAACAGAAGACTTCTTATTTCAAACGGATTATACACTCATAACATGCTTCAAAACCTTGGTGATTCAATCTCTCCCTTCTTTCTTCTGCATATTTGTCTTAGCTTCAACTTAGTGTTCCTTTTTATCTCACTTATAATATTTACTCTTGACCAATCTTGTTCCAGTTTGCAAGAATATACGAATGTATAAAAAATATGAAGTTATCATTTTTGAATTCTATAAAATGATGTAGTTTTGTTTAATCCCAATTATTAATAAGCACTTAAGAATCAACAATTTACACTAAACTCTTCAAATAATGTCAAAAGTTTGTCAAAATGCTATCCATCAGTCGCAAATTTATAAAAATTAAATTTTTTTAAATAATTTTCCAAATTTATTAACCGTCAATTTTTTCTGCAGTTTTTGGAAATTTTACATTGTTACCTACTATAATATTAAAAATATGTCGTAGAAAAACATAAATTTTTAGTATAATATATGAAAACATTTATGTACTACGACGAATGACCACTTAAATAATTATTTAATACTAACTGGGTGTTGGCGTAGCCCGAGATGTCATTTATCTATAACCCTCCATATGACTCAAATTTCGGTTGCTTTTGCGATATTTTTATGTAAAGCTTCTCGAACCCTATTCCTAAATGTGCTCAACTCCCATGCCGAAAGGGGTTGAAGTCATTGGCCAAATATATCGGTCGTTTTTACATGTTAGAAGGTGACCACCCCCATAATCAAAAAGGATTTATTCCACGCAAAAATCGGCCGATTACATTGTCTAAAAATTTCTACCCCCTCCCTCTACCTCCCACATTCGTCGCATTATTTAACGTACCTCCACCCCACCCCTAAGCTTGCTGCCCTCACAGGGATTGAAATTATACACAACCAACATCGGTATAAAAACTATCAAAGTCATTAACCCCAGGAAGTAATTATTTAACGCAAATATCGACCGTTTAACATGTTTAAAAATTTTCAACCCCGAACACTCGCGCTTGGGGGACTTAAACGGCAAGTTGAATGTCATAATTAAACTCAGTGACAACTATAACCCCGGATTCGACTCGAATCTCGATAGTTTCTGTTTTCCTTTTATGTAATGCCACTCCACGCCAACACCTAAATGTGCACCCATCCCAAGCTCGAAAAGGGTTGAAATTATACACAGAGAACATGTGGAGAAATTTTATGAATCTGATTGATCTCGAAATATATTTATTCGTAGTAAATATCAGCCGGTTAACTTGTTTGAAAATATATTCCCCCGCCCAACTCCGCCAAGCCCCTCACACCCCTGCACACCACCGCTAACCCCCGAGCATTTCCCACGTGGTCATAAATACATTCATCTATATCTCCAATCTGGGATTTATTCACGTTATTTTCAAGTAACGCCACTCCACCCCCACCCCTAATTGTGATCTTTCACGTGTGTCAAGGGGTTGAAATTAAAAGAAAAATTGGTAAAAATATTATCAGTGACATTGTCCCCGACAAATATTTATTCGCTACAAAATTCAACCGTTTAAAATGTTTAAAAAATTTACGCCCCCGCCAACCCTTCCTTGGGGCAGTTAAACGGTTAGTTGAATGTAATAATTAAACTCATTTACATCCATGACCGTGGATTCGACTCCAATGTCGATTGTTTTTGCATCATTATAATGTAATTCTGCTCAACCCCCAACCCTTAAGGAGTGCTCCATTCTGAATCCCGAAAAATGTTGAAATTATACCCGTGCAAAATGTAGAGAAATTTTATTAATTTAATTGATCCCGAAATATATTTAATAGACCCAAAAATCGGCCGGTCATATCATCCCAACCAAGCCGATACCTGCGCGTTGCCCAGATTGTCATAAATAAATTCAGCGACATCTATTACCTTCGATTTGACGCGAATCTCGGTTGTTTTCGCGTTATTTTCTTGTAAATCCCCTATCTTGCTTACAAACAACATCGGTAGATTAAAAGGGTAATTGAATATCATCTCAGGTAACATCGGTTGAAACACTGTTTCTTCGATCCCTAAAAATATTTATCTGCCTAAATATTGACTGTTTTAGCATGTTTGACGTTTCCATACCCTCCCCTAAGTGTACTTCCTTCTAATATCGAAAGGGGATATATTTTACAAACAACATCGGCATATATATTATCACTGTCATTGACCTTTACAATTAATTACTTGATGAAAAGATCGACCGTTTAGCATGTTATAAAAATTTCACCCCCGTCCACCCCATCCACCCCGTCCCTGGAACCTAAATGGCCAATTGAATATCATAATTAAACTCAGCGACATTCATAACCCTGTATTTGAGTCTAATCTGTTTTATTCGCGTATTTTATTTGTAACTCCCGCTGTCCTTCACCGCTAAAGTGAGTTCCCTCCCAAGCCCGGAATGTGTTCAAATTAAACACCAAGAACGTGTAGAGAAATTTTAATAACCTCATTGTTCCCAAAATATATTTATTCGGCGTGAAATTCGGAGCTTTACTTATTTTAACATTTCTACACCCCACCTACCTTTGCCCAACTTCTGCCACCCCAGTCTACCACCACGGGTTGCTCAGATTGCCATAATGAACTCAGGGACATCCACTATCTTCGATTTGAATAGAATGTCGGTTGTATTAGCGTTATTTTCCGGTATCTCATCTCCACACCCACCCGTAAGCGTGATATCACTCATGTCGCTAGAGGTTGAAATTTTACAAACATAAAATGGGTGGAAATACTATAATTGGATTATCCCTTAAAAATAATTTTTCTACGCAAATATCCATGTTAGATAATTTGCATGCCCGGTCCACCCCTGCCCTTTGGTCTTAGATGGCCAATTAAATATCATAATTAAACTCTGCGACATCCATAACCCAGTATTTGACTTCAATCTCGGTTATATTCGCGTTATTTTATTGTAGCGTTCCTCCACCCCATCCCTAAAAGTGCTCTACTGATAAGCGCGAAGGGGCTTAAACAGCTATACTCAGAGAATATGTAGAGAAAGTTTATGAATCTGATTGATACCGAAAAATATCGGCAGATTAACATGTTTGACAATTTCCACCACGACCACCCCCGCCCCTAGGAGGTTAATTGCTAGTTTAAAGTCATAATTAAACTCAGCGTTATCCATAACTTTGGTTTTGACTCCAAACTCGGTTGTATTCCAGTTATTTTCTTGTAACATTCCTCCACTTCATCCGTAGGGCGCTCCTTTCCCATGCCGTAAAATGTTGAAATTTTACTGACAGACATTGGTACAAACACTATTAATCACTTTTACCGGGAAAATATTTATCAGACTCAAATATCGGCCGTATTAGCAAGTTTGAAGATTTCCACCCCTAACGACCCCTGCTTGGAGAAATTAAACGGCAATTTGAATATCATAATTAAACTCACTGACAACCATAACCCTGGATTTGAGTCGAATCTCGATGATTGTTTTTCCGTTATTTTTATATAAATCTACTCCTTAAGGGAGCTCCACTCCAAATTTCGAAACAGGTTATATTAAATATATGGAACACTTAGAAAAATATAACAAATCGCAGTGCACCAGAAAAAGATTTATTCGACGCAAATATCGACTGCTTAGCATGTTTGAAAATTTCAACCCCCGTCCACCTCCGCTTGGGGAAGTTAAACTGTAAGTTAAATGTCATAATTAAACACAGATATAACTCCGGATTCGACTCGAAACTCGAATGTGTTTACGTAATTTCATGTAATGCCACTCCAGCCCGAACCCTTAAGGTGGTCCACTCCCATGCCTAAAATAAGTTGAAATTATACATAGAAAACATGTAGTGAAATTTTATGAATGCTATTCATCCCGAATTATATTGATTCAACGCAAAAATCGGCCGGTTAACATGTTTGAAAATTTATTCTCTCATCCCACCCCCTCTCATTACCGCCAATTTCCACACACACCCCTGCGTTTGTCAGTTTGTTATAAAAAGTCTCAGAAACATCCATAACCCCCATTTTACTCGAATCTCGGTTGATTTGGCGTTAATTAAACGAAACGCCCCTCACCCTCCACACTTAAGGCTGCTCCCCTAGCATGCCAAAAAACGGTTGAAATTATACACTTAAAACAACAGTAGAAATACAATCAATATAATAAACCCTGAAATATATTTATTCATCGCAAGTACCTTCTGTGTTTGCATGTTCCAAAATTTTTACCTTCCTATCCCTGCATCTGAGTGGTAAATGCCAAGTTGAATGTCATAACTAAACTCAGTGACATCCATAACCTCCGATTTGACTCCAATCTCGGTTGTATTCACGTTATTTTCCTGTAAAGCATCTCCACCCCAAACCGTAAGGGTGCCCTTTTCCCAGGGCGTAGGGGATTATTATATTCAGATAAGATCGGTAGAAACACTATCAATATCTGTGACCTCTAAAAATATTTATCCGACTAAAATATCGAGTGTTTTAGCATGTTTAAATATTTACACCCCCCTCCACCACCGTTTGCGGGGGTGGTAGACGCGTCTCACCCCGACTGGGTTTGTTTCCTGGTAGTAAAGAACTCGTGTACGAAATTAGGTGAATATTGCTCCACAGGTGTAGATTTGTATTCTCCACCCCTAACCCTAAGGGTGCCCTTTACCCAGGGTGTAGTGGATGAAAATTATGTTCAGATAACATTGGTAGAAACATTAACAATATATTTGACTCCTAAAAATATTCATCCGACTGAAATATCGACTGTTTTAGCATGTTGAAATATTTCCACCCCCGTCAACCCCCGTTTCTGGGGGTGGTAGACGTCTCTCACTCCGTCTGTGTTTGTTTCCTGGTCGTAAAAAACTCGTGTATGAAATTTGGTGAAATTTGCTCCACCGGTGTAGATTTGTATAAGGAACATACAAATATATATTATTTATAAGATTAATAATAAATACACATATCCATTTTTACCTCAAATATATGGTAGTTTGGTAATTCCATTTGAAAATCAATCTTGGAATTGAAAATTATGTACTCATTACACAAGTTTGACACTTAGTCTCAGCAATACCGAAAGCTATTCTTCCCCACTGTGTTATTTCCTGGATCGTAAGTAACAGATTTAGTAAGTTTGCATGAAATTTATCCACGCGTATAAATTTTTATACGAAACACTAAATGCGGTACGCAATATTATAATAGATATTCGAATAGATATTCAAATTAGAACATTTTGTTGCTGACATTAATCCATAAATCACTTTTTTGCTCTGTACTAGTTTCACTGAATTTATATATCATATCAGCTATAAGATTCTATATATATGAGGGTGGTCTAAACAGTTTCCGACTCAACAATGATGGAAGATATTTTTTTAAAATTTTTTTTTCCAACATAGTCTCTTTGTAACTCTACACACTTCTCCCAGCGATGCTCCCTTCTCTCTAACCCGTCCAAAAAGTACTCGGCGTTTTTCCCTGCAAAATAATTGTTCACGAAGATGATTGCCTCTTCATTTGACGAAAATCTCTGTCCTCCGAGGGCAATAATTAGATGAGGGAACAAGAAGAACTCGCTTGGGGCTAGATCTGGATGGTCAAGCAGTTCAAACCGTAATTCGTTGATTTTCGTCATGGTAACCGCTGAGGTGCGATGTCTAGGTGAAAAAGGATTTTTTTTCTGCAAATGTGCCTTCAACTTGTCAAGTAATGATGCGTAGTACGCTCCTGTAATGGTTTTTCCTTTTTGAAGATAATCGATTAAAATAACTCCATGACTATCCCAAAAAACAGTCGCCATCAGTTTCCCAGACGAAAAACAGTATTTGCTTTTTTTCGTGCCGGTTCCCCCAGTGTTTGGACTGTATTTTTGTTTCTGGCGTATAGTGATGTATCCAAGTTTCATCTACAGTAATTAATCGGCGCCAAAACTCGGATTTATTGTGCCTAAACTTCGACAACAAAGCGTTGTAAATGTTCATTCGAACACGTTTTTGGTCTACCGTGAGCAAACGCGGCACCCAACGCGCGGACAGCTTTCTAATGCTTAAATGTTGATTTAATATATGACAAACACGTTCTTTTGACATGTTCATGACCTCTGCTATCTCTCTCACTTTAATTTGGCGGTCGTGTAGCAGCCTTTGGTGAACTTTGGTGATGTTTTCGTCGGTAGTTGCAGTTTTTGGACTTCCCCAACGTTCATCGTCACCCAAGCTTTTACGGCCACGTTTAAATTCAGCTGTCCAAAATTTCACTGTGGTAAATGATGGTGCAGTGTCCCCATACACAGAATCCAACTCATCTTTGATTTGTGTAGGCGTATTGCCTTTCAAAAACAAATAATCGATTTTATCCATTTCGATACTCTATTTTCTACATTTTCACAAAAACATTCACATCAACTCACTCAAACGACTGTTACATAATAACTGCACGTAGAAAATGGCTGAAACTTTGGTGAGTAACTGTCAACAGATGAACAACGAAATTCAATAGGTTTTATTTACTAGTGCTGCCATCTTCACGTTAAAGTCAGAAACTTTTCAGACCACCCGCGTATATATATATATATATATATATATATATATATATATATATATTATTAATTTACAAATCCATAATTAAATTATTTCTTCTCTTGTAAAATGTTTTCGTAGTGTAGGTATTTAATTAAAACTATTTTTGTGTCAATGACATTTAATGATATCATAGTGGCATTTGGCACTTTTTAGGTTTATTTAATCCATTGAATTTTTAATTCTATTCTATTGAATGTTTTCTAACGTTCCGTTTTCTCAATCACTAATCATACATTCATTTAAGTAACCATATTTGCTCAGTCTATCTTGGAATACTTGACAAATTATCTTAAAACTCAATACCATTAGGTTCTAAAGGATCAAATAATTAGTATATTGTTTCAACAATTAATTTAAACGATAAGAACGAATATTTTGAAACGTTGCCTAAAATGAAATTTACTGTTTTTACATACAAATTTGGTCATTTCTTCTTAGGTTCAAGAATAAACCTCCATAAATCGATTGTTGTAGACGTAGTCCAAATAAATAGTTTCTTCATATAATTTATGGAGGTATTCTTCAGGAAAATATGAGACAAATTTCGTTGTTAAAAGAAAAATAGTCCGAACAGAACTTTAAAGCGGTATACCAATTTGAGGAAAAATTCACGAACATTTTCGTGCCGCTTAAAGAAGCTTACGAAAAATTGGTAGTAGAAGGATGGCTTTTATGGGTAACAATGGAACTTCCTTGTTCCTCCCCTGGGAAGCGGGACAAACACCCAGAGACGTCGACGGTATTCTGTTTGAATTGCCTCCATTCCCCACTCTTCCCTTTCTCCCCAATTCCACAGCAGGCCCTCAACTCCACACCATTAGACAGGGTTGCCAACTTTTAATAACACAGTTGAATGGAGAATTTAGCAAAGAGCTCAAATGGGACCCTAGTGTGGGAGATATTACCACCGGTGGAAGCATTTAATATGTCCACACGGAGGAGCGGCGACACTTCCTGCTGCTGAGTGCACAAATTGATTCTGTTTCATATTCAGGGCAGAATTGCATTCTGTTGGGCCATATCTCACAGGTCGCAATATTGCCTGCTGTGACAAGCTGTTCCGACAATTTTATTCCATCTCAATATACTTAAATATTTCATTTTATTTGACTAAACCTGGTTCTCTTAACATGTGAAAAACGCTCAAAATAAATTAAGAGGAAAATAATTCGTCATTTCATCAACAATTATGTCCCAATTTCAGACAGTGATATAAAATTATACTTTAAATTTTATTAATCGTATATTGATTTGTGGAAGATGAAGTCATATTTGATTTATTCTTTACCGCCGACCGAAGTATATTAAAATAAATCCACCCATTGGTTGACAAATAAAAAGCAAATGTATTATAATGTTCTTCAAAGACCTATTTATCATTCATTGTCATTGCTATAATTTCAAGGACCACATATAATGAAACTTACACTTTACTATCAACCAAAGTATGTTAAAATAAATCCAGTCATTAGTTGACAAGAAAAAATTAAGTATATTTATTGTCATACGAAACTGGAATCTTCCATTAAAGCAATTCTGAATCAGATGTGAAAAATTGATCGCATTGTTCTATAAAGTATTTGGGTCTTGTATCAACAAATATTCGTCAAATTTAATGTAATATTACTGCTGAAGTCGTTCTGAAATATTCCGTCAATTGACACTTGCTTTATCGTTGGTGGCTGACACCATAGTTTCTGCAGACGAGAAATTTTATAAATATTTTTTATGGACTGTGTTTTTACGTTAAATCAAAAATTATTGACCATTAAAGAAATTTTTATATAAGTTTATTACAGTTAAGCATGAAAAACTCTTATCTCAGGCACCTGTGGTTTTTACATAGAAGAGATCTGCTGTCCGTACCAAATACGTACAGCTATTCTGTGTTGTGTTGCTTGCTGTAGCTCTCGTACTGGCGTCACCGTATCTCACAGCTGGCAGAACGGGTTAAGTGCAGTGATGACTTTAGTCAGAACCATTGCAAGGCGTCGACTCAGGGGTTGACCGGTGGCTAAAGCGTCGGCCTCCGGGATTGATTCCTGGCAAGCCGTCGTACTAAATTGTGTGGCTTCGATGAACTCGTCACTAACAAATTGTGGCCCCTTTCTCACGACGATTCTGCCTCGGACGATATCAGAGACAACAACTTGGAAAAGTTTACAGCAGAACTCATGAGATTTTTAGATCGGTGACACTTAAAACGTATACACGTAACGCAATACGGAGCCTCTCATAATCACATCCACCAGCTGCGGTGAGCGCAGAACAACTGTTCCAGTTTCAAAAGCTTATCTCCGTTCCCTCCATTATACCTTTCCATTCTTTCACTTTTATTTCATTATTAGAAAACTTCGTCGAAATGTCAGTTTCACTGATTCTTCAATTGTTACAAGAGTTATAGCTCGCAGCTGCTGTTCCTTAGTCAACAATGGCCAACTATTCTGTCATGTTGAGGCCAACAATCGAGACAGGACTCGAAAATTACTTGGATGGAAATATTTATCTCCTACACCCCCAGGCACGTGCACGATTTCGAATTCTCCAAACCACAGCAAACAACACTTCCGAGACAAAGTAAAACTAAACCAAAATACACGCGTTACAACATCCATACAGAGTGAAAATTCTGCAGAATGAATATAATTTAAAGTTTTTAATTTGTACATTATATATGTACATTTCTATGATTTTGTCCAAAATAATTTAGCTTGAAAATGAAACAGTGTGTCAGAGGCTTTATACAGATTAATGTCATGAATACTTGACAATAAAATCCGGTAAAAAGTAATTTAATACCTAAAATATAGTTTTAATATTTTTGAATGTCTATTTGACTTATTTATTTATTTCAAAACAGCCTATGGATAATTAATTTACAATTTCAACAATAATATAACGGTTGCATTAATTCTCATAAAATTGCACAGATCACAACTTCAAAACAATAACTTTTATACATTATGTTCTTTCATTCAATGTTGCTCTTCAAGCCAATTTCCAAAATTTTTTTAAATTTCTCTACGGATGTTGACTTTTTAATATCAATTATACAAATTGTTTCAATACAATGACTTTCACCGAGTCTCTAAGTTAATAGATGATTGCGTGATGCTTCAATATTGGTGAGTACATATAATAGTATATTTTAAATTCAGAGTACCCGTGTACTATAGTCTGTTTTAAATTAGACGTCTCCTGATATGTCCGCGTGGAGGGCACTACTGATGCCACGTACGACACACGACTTATACACCTCACTGTAAACGGTAAAATAGCACCGCTATTGTTTAGCAACGATTATTTATTTCAAGAGTTGTGATTAGTTTATTCAAGATCACATCTCTCGCGGGAACTTACCGCCATCGGTCTTCTAATTAAAAACAGACTGTGCTTTAACGAATTGGTCCAATACAGAAAGCAAAGTTTTGCGTTCTGAATGTTAGCATAGCAAATTAATTAGTTTCTTATCAAATAGTTATTTGTATTAGTATTACTCGGAACCATTTTACCTGCTTTTCTATGTTATTTCGATTTATAATAATGTAGAAATTAAAAAAAATAAGGTATATGAGGGTTTATTGATGAGAATGTTAAAAATGCAATAAAAGTTTTTTTTTAAAAAAAAGTACTACATTTCTCAACGTAGTCTTGGCTATACACTGGGGCCAACGAGTTTCCAATTTTTTCATCCCATCACAAAAATAGGTTTTGTCAAACTCCGTCACGGTCTCGATCACTTCTTCATTTGATGAAAATATCTTCCCTCCAAACCAAATTTCCAAGTTCGGGAACATCAAGCAGTCTATTGGCGCTAGTTCTGGTGAATAAGGTGAATGAGAAACCAATTCGAATCCCAACTCGTACACTGTCGTCATTGAGACTGCTGGTGTGTGCATTGTCCTGGCGAAACAGCAGTTTCTTACACGCCGATCATGGTCGTTTTTCATTCAGCGCACGTTTTAAACGATCCAATACAGCAGCATAAAAGAACCCGGCTATGGTTGTGCCATTTTTTTTAGAAATCTATGAAGATTATACCCATGAGAATCCCAAAAGACAGTAGACATCACCTTTCTACCTGACAAAATGATCTACGCCTTTTTCGTTGCACTTTCACCAGTTTTTGTCCGTTGTTATTTGTACTCTGGAGTGTTGTGATGGATCCAAGTTTCATCGTAGATTACTAATAAACGGAAAAAGTCATCTGGGTTACGCGTAAACATTGCTAATTCTGCGTTGAAATGTTTTTCAAAATCAGTTTTTGGTCCATTGTCAACAGTCGCGGCACCCATCGATCACAAAGCTTTTTCATGGCCAGTTTTTCATGGAGGTAGAAATGCACTCATTTAGTTGAGAAACCTACGGCATCAGCTACTTCACGCACTTTTAGTCTGCGATCTTCCATTACGATTTAGTGAACTTTTTCGATATTTTCCTGTGTGGTGACCTCAATTTGGCGGCCCGAGCGAACATCATCTTCTGTACTTCTGCGACCTTAATCTCATTAATCAAAAAGTAAATAGTCTTAAATGCTGGTGCAGAGTCCGCATGAACATCATCCAGTTTGTTTTTGATTTGTGCAGCTGACCAACCCTTCAAATGAAAGTGTTCAATGACCATTGTTTCCACATGAGTAAACATCTAACATTACAGAAAGTTGCCAATAATAAACTACGAAAGTTTCATGTTTACCAGCAATGGCACTAAAGACAAAAATTTCCTGCTGTTTCATAGCAATTTACCAAATTTATTGAACAACCCTCGTACTTTACTTTTACCAACTTGAAACTGAACTTACTTACACGTAGAGAACTGACATAGAATATTCTATTCGTTCCTCGAAAATTTCAGTAGCATTATGGGATGCAGAGACAGCAACGTTATTGCTATCGTGCTGTAATGGACTTTTAAAACAAGTAGATTAGTCATTTACATCGAAGGCTCCATGTGGGTGCAATGAATCGATTGCGCATTCTCACCATGGAAAGAAAATAATTAAAATTTCGATGACATTAACTGGCAAACAATTTAGAAATTATAGATAAAATTATCGGGTCTCAACCCGGGCCAATAGTTTGTTGAATAACAACGTTTCGACAGCAAACTCCGCCATCGTCATCAGATTTTATATACAACAGATTCACCAGGAAAGCCGTCGTTCTCTAATTTAAAAATTATTGTTTTAGTATCACTAATAAATTAAGAAAGAACATTTGCAATGTCGAAAACTCTTTGAAAAAAATATTTTTATACATGTAATTCTTTCCGAAAGATTGTGATTATGAACGCGTGAGATACATTACATGCTCAGTGACGCAGGCACACCGCATGCAGTACATTTCATCCTTCGTCCTTTGTTGAATTGCAGGCCACGTAAGCCTTTTGTCCGCTCAGTCAGGCGATTCAGCTGTCTTGATACGGATAAAAAGGTCTGGTTGCTTCTCTTCTCTAATCTTAACTGAGCAAAGAAAAAAGCCAAATAGAAAGATACAAAAGTTGCCCTTGTGACATTCAATTAATCTCTTTCCTTAGAAACGTTTTCAGAAAAAAAACTGTGATGAATTTAAAAGAAAAATTGAAATTATTTCTCTTTTTCTGACAATTACGAAGACTTTTGAAATACATGTGACAGTCTCCAAGATGGATTATTTAATCTCTTTACTTATAGGCGCGGGCCCCGTTTCATTTTGACACAAACTAGATTTTTCTTCATTGTTGTATAAATTGAAAAATGAGTCACTCGACATTATTCCTTCATTAGTTTACTAGTATTTTATTGTACAAATACATGCAATTTGGTCGTAATTCCATTAATCCACGCAAATAACTAATAATTTCTCGTAGACCAATTAATTATATTATATAATGAATACTATTCGGTCATTGGTTTTCCCTGCATTTCTTTAGGCGAATGCCGGGTAGGATCCTTAAACCATAGCCCGGGGGCTCTAGTTAACCCTTGGCTACCTTCCTCTACCCTTCCGCATCCCCCCTTTCTAATCCCTTCCTATGCTATTAAAGGGGAGTTGCCCAATGTGGATCACCCTCATGCAGCCTCTTGCCCTAAAAAAAAAAGCTCTCTCCGTTTGAAAAACAAGAGACTGCGGGAGGATTCTCTCGCAGGTAACCTGTGAGCGATGTTCTCTCGCAGGCAGAACCTTTTAGGAGAGATACGAAGGGGCTACCTTTGGGTATGCCTTTTCCTCTTCGTTTTTGAACTAAGGTTCCCACAAGCCGAGGCACCTCGGCCTGTTTTGAGAGGTGTATGTTCCGGGGTCGCAGACCTTGGGCATACGGTAAGAGTTGTTCGCTATTCCCATTGGAATAGTCGGCCAGCTGGCTCCTAAACTGGTCGAGGCACGGAGAAGGGAATGCTGCGTCCCCACAGCTAACTCCTCTCCCGCTATCGGAAGGGCGTGGGACAAGTACCCAATGCCCGACCTACCCGACTCAGGTTTTACTAGGGTTTTCCCTGCATTTCTTTAGGCGAATGCCGGGTAGGATCCTTAAACTACAGCCCGGGGGCCCTAGTAACCCTTGGCTACCTTCCTCTACCCTTCCGCATCCCCCCTTTCAAATCCCTTCCTATGCTATTAAAGGGGAGTTGCCCAAAGTGTATTACCCTCATGTAGCCTGTTGCCGTAAAAAAATGCTCTCCGTTTTGTATATCCCTGTTTGCCTACGACGTGTCACTATACGGATAAGCAAAAGAACATACCCAAGAGTATCCCTTTTGTCTTCATTTTTATTCATCCTTTCCCCAACGTGGTCTACTCGGTGCAGTTGTTTTTCACCAGCTTCCTGACAAATCCCCAATTTTGATTATTAAAGTCAGTCATTATTTTTAAATGGCTTTATGGATTTACTATACTAGGCACTTTGTATTTGATTTAAGTCTATTCCTTTAATTTTCATCGGCGAATCATTCCTTCCCTTTTCCTTTAGAAAGGTTTTCTTTCTTTTGTTGGTCGTTTGATCCGAATGTCTTATTTAGTTTACAATGTCATGGTCCTTTCTCTGAAGCCTCGCATATGCGATATTTTTGCCTAAGACAAAACAAGTTCAGAATTTTAGCTACAAATTGCGTTTTAATTGTATAAATGTAACGCGAATATTGTAATAAAGAAGAAATAATTTTTTGTACAAAAAATTTCAGCAAGGAAATGAAGCTCCAAACATTTCAAATAACTGAAATCGACATTTTACATTTATTCGTTTTAAAAATCACTTTAAGAGTCTGCAGGATTTTTTTTTTCATTTTCATAGAAATTTAAAGTTCAGGCTCCGTCAAAACAGCTTTAATTTTGATGAAGAAGAAAGTTCTGTAGTTGGAACGTGGCCAAACTAAAAGACATCTGTTCGCTTCCTAGCTTCTCCATTTTCTTCTTAAATTACTGAAAATACCTGCGAAAAAGGTAGGTAATCAAAATTAATAAAAAATACACTGGTATATTTTAGCATTAAGTTTTAGTTACGGTTACCATTCTATCGTTATAGAGTCAAAATGATTTTGTTTAATTAGAAATTAAAGGATAAGCAGAAGAGTCATTAGCCATATAAAAATACAATAAATAGTTCTCGGTATTCACACGGGTTTTACATATTTATATTTAAACGCAACGTTTAGACGACTAGAAGCTCTCTTCTAGCTTTTATTCGTCAAAACGTTGAGTTTAAGTATCAATATGCAAAACCCGTATGAAATACCGAGTACTATTTATTGAACAACTACACCGGGAAATACTTTAATCTTTGATCATATAAAAATAGTGTATACTAATTAGAAAAAGACGTAGCCAATTAACACACAAAATTAAGTGTTAAAATAAATAATAAGACGATAAAGAAACATAAATTCGCATCACTGACTATTCCCTTGGCTGAAATACATTGATTTTATTCATTATTTGTTTGTTTATATTTTTCTACGTTCAAATTTTATCTTAACAACTACTTAATTTAATAATATTACGATAACATTAAACAAATTGCAAGAACTGACAAGCAGTAAGTAATATTAAATGATACCATACAATAGCAATCCATTGTCATGGATTAATGATTAATTCATCGAAATATCGACAAAAATTTAATCCAAAGAATCTTAAATCTTTAATATTGTAGTATTGGAATCAAGAATTTCGGTATAATTAAATGTTAACGTTGTTTCATAAATAATTTTTCCTGAAAAATTACATTTTAAAATATACTTAGTTTAAAAATAGTGTATGTGTGACGTAATTGAGGGCATTAGTCCACGTTATAGGGTCATTCAGATGAAAGAGCAATTTTGAAGAAACTATAAACGATAGAAAAATACATTATACATCACTGAATAGAGAAATGTTCGTTCCATTCCTGTAACGACGCTGTTCTTTGCTTACACGAGTTTCAGAAACTTATTATTTTTGTCCGCAAAGTTTATGGACCTTCAGAAATATGTAACTTGTATTTAATACTTAGGAATAATGGTACAATAGTTATTTTGTTTTCATGCAAGATTCCATTTCCTGTTCCAAGGGTGAGTTGGCGTGCAACGAGCATTTTGTTTTAAGTTCAGTTACGTCAAAATCATATGTATGACGAGTATAAAATATTGCATATGCAAAGATAAAAACACTGGCTGGTTATTCTCTCAATTGAGATGAAAATCTTGAGCGTATTCGAGATGCTTTCTGACGGAGTTCTAAGAGATCAATAAAACAAAACTTCAGAGAATTTGGAAATTCCGCAAACGACGCTGTCTTCAAAATGTCTGCTGCTGAAGCAGTTGTAGTCAGTTAAGAAATTTCATCCTAGGTACTAAAACAGAACGTTAAAATTTTGCACATCAATTATGCAAAATTTTTAAGACGATACGTTTTCTGAACTTGAAGATTGTACATTTTAGAACAAAATTTTTATTCAAATTACTTTAAACCAATTATATTTTCACTTAAAATATATGAAACACCGGCATTAGTCAACGAGTCGATAAAAATATTTACGATTTTCTGTACGACAGAGTGACGTTTAATTAAAAAAAATTAGTTGGAATGTACATACTTTTTACTCCTCATTCTTACACCTGTACACTTGACGATTGTCCTTACTGGAGCGGCATTGATGGTCCTCTCAATGCAGGTTTGGATGAGTGGCTGTTTCTGCTTGGGTAAACTTTTTAATTTTTTGTTAATTTAAATATACCAGAATTACATTGAAATAAGTAAATTGTATACAATGTTTTAGCGTGACTACAGAAATTGTCCATTGACCATTCCCTACTATATCTTTGGTAGGTTTGGTTTACTTAGTTCCTATGATGCACCGTACATCATTACGTATTAGGTCCGTAGGCCTCATTATTCTGAGTCTTCTCTGCCTCTGGGTATTAATTACTCATGCTACTAGCTCGTTATCGTGTCCTTCGATACGTTCTAAGTAGAGTACCGGGAGTCTCTTCATTTACGCAGTAAAGAATGGGATGTTCATATTATTGACATGGAGCATTAGTGACGAAGATAAGTATTTTAGATTCTTTGTATTATTTCTTGATTTAAAATGAAAAAAATTACGACAATTCAGACAAAAAAGTGATAATATAAAGAAACTCCAATATAAATAAAACTCAAAAGTCTTTTGAGTTTTGTCAACTGACGAGTGCAGTTGTCTCACTCTTGGCACTTCTTCGCACCTGACGAAAGGAACAAGGATCCCAGAAACGTTGTGTGATATTTATATTATCACTTTTTGCCTGAATTGGTTATCTTTCTTATTCATTATCTCCATAGTTGTATGGAGTAAGCCCATCTGGATTTAATGATACATTTGAATAACAGTAGTGTAATTAATTTATTCAGAAGAAACAACTCATCTCTCAACGTACAAAATCAGTTCGCGGTCTTTATAGGGCCTATCTTTGAAAACAAAACTAAATTCCTGCACCGCATAAAACTTTAAAAAATTTAATGGCAATCCAGCTCTGCAACACCGCTGCACGGTCAAGCAGAATATCATAGATCCCATGCAATGTGCAGGATAAACGGCAGATTGTCTCAGACCCGATTCGGTAGTGCAAACCTTAAACAACTGTTCCTCGTCGGAATAACTGTCGGTTTTGAGAGGTGAATTATTTCGGGGGCCCAGATCTTGGCCATACGGTAAGGCTTGGCTGCTATTCCTATTAGAATAGTCGACCAGCTGCCTCCTAAACTGTTCGAGACACGGAGAAGGGAATGCTGCGTCCCCAAGGAAACCCCACTCCAGCCATGAGTTCCAAATGTCTGACCTACCCGGTGCACGTTTTTCTAGGCTTTTCCTGCACCACTTTTCGGTGAATTGTCGGGTAGTTTCCTTAAAACTACAGCCCGGGGGCACAACTTAACCATTGGCTACCTTGCTCAACTTTTCCGCATCCCCCCTTTCAGTGACTTTCCTATGCTATAAGAGGGGAGTGGCCACTGTGCGGGTTACCCTACACAAAACCAATGTACACAGACTTCTTCTTCACACCCGGTCTGCTGTAAATAACAACTGTCTTAGATAATCTGAAAATTAATACATTTTAAAGTGTGTTATGAATCTGGCCGCTGAACTATTTTTCTGCATTCTCAAAACTTCCTCAGCCAGATAGATGCCATGTGCGATCCTCTCCCAA
This sequence comes from Zhengitettix transpicula, assembly GCA_037074705.1. Taxonomy (NCBI): domain Eukaryota; kingdom Metazoa; phylum Arthropoda; class Insecta; order Orthoptera; family Tetrigidae; genus Zhengitettix; species Zhengitettix transpicula. Next base: position 204,212,369 of record CM073591.1, read on the forward strand.
TAATTATTTTACGACTGCTCAATTAAATATAATATCCAGGCTCCATCCGCTAATTTCGTAGTACTTGATTAATAGATGACAACTATTCCCCGTCAGCCAAATTATCTATTAGCCGACTGCCATCAGCTGTTTGTGTGAAACCTTACCACGGAACACCATCTGTTCCTGAGAGAAGACAAATATAATATAAAAATCACAATTTCTGTGAATTTTACTATATTGTGATAGTTTGGATAATCTTTCATTAACATTGTAATATCTCTAAATTTTATATTTATATGCTGCAGTTGCATTTTAACATGTTTATTCCGGGTCATGTTTTGGCCTAGATGAAATCGTAAATGCTTTAGTTCGTTCTTTACTGAGATTTTAAAATTGTTTCATGACTGGCGGACACACTACTCGTAACTTGTACTGATTTCCTCTCTTTTACAGGTCGTTTTACTATATTTTGTCAGCAATTACAGACAGAAATGCAGTATAATGCGCAATCGTTGCAAGCTCTGGACTTCTGCACACCTTTTTTTAAAAAACTTCGTGGTCTCGAGTTCCTGCTAATTCTTCTTCTCTCCACCTCCAATCACAATTTTCCTTTCTCTCAATTCTGTCCCACACAAAACACATCTGAGCAATAACCGCCACATGTTTTTCACGTTTGTCGGTCGGTGACGTTTTCGGACAGACAGGCGGCAATTTTAATCTCCATGTCTCTACAGTGGAAACGTCCTTAGCTTCTGGTTCGCCGGGACGTTGCGAAATTTTACCACTTGGGGGATTTCGCCGTCACCACCCTTGGGGATTCCTTGTCCGCGGTGGCTCATTCGGAAAGCCAGTTCTATATACTCCCTAATATTGCATTTTAAACAAAAAAAAGTTTGTTTCACAAACATACGCGCGCTACTATTTCACAATAGAACGTTCGTCACCACAATGCCAGAATTTGGATTAAAAACCCACTCATTATGAAATAAGTTATAAAATTTATGAGCAACGTTATGGACTTTAATATTTTTGAAGAACAATCTTTAAGTGGTATTTAGTATCTCTACATGTTACAAAACTGGGTGTTCCCCCAAAATCAATTATATCGTAATTATTTTATGTGCTGTACTTCAATGTAATTTGAAGGTACGATGATGTCAAAATTTTTCTACTCCAGGTTGATCAACTGTAAGATAGATGATCGTGTTAACTGTCTCTGGCTTCGCAGATCACAAGTTCTTGTTCCCTGCGATTTTTATACACCAAAGTACATAACCCCCTGTTACTACGACTCTTCAACATATGCAATCTCGAATTATTACAGAGCTAATTAGTGTCAATCGGAAATATTTTATCATTTTACCTTTGCCTTTGCTATAATTTGCTACTTAATGCTTACAGTATCTTAAATCTTTTAGTCACCAGAGTTTCTGATGATCCACTTTTTATTTAAAAATGTTCATTCTATAAAATGTTCAACTGCATCAGATATATATACCTGCATCAGGTATATAAAATATTTTACAAATTAAACATAGCTTTTATATCATTCATGTGGTAAGGAGCTAACTGAGTTAAAATTAACAACTGAATATAAGTGCCAACGTAAAGACATCCGATACAAAGTGATTCTATGAGAATTGGGTTATAGATATTATCACGGATGTGTTTAAAACTTTTTACACGGTTTAAGAATTATTCTGACTAAAAATATCATTTCAGGAATTAATTTACAATGATACAATCTATCTACACCTCAATATATCAAGGAAGAGTACCGAAATGGTTCTGACATAACTGCAACAGCGTTTTTACACTCCTCTATCGTTTATTATAGACCGTTAATTAACACCAGGAGTTTTCGACATAATACTGTCAAATTAATCTGAAATGTCATATAATGAACGACAGTATATGCAAACGTTAATCAATCAACAATTCTTCTCTTAATCAGTAACACAATGTTACTTGTACTCATAAGAAGTAAATACATATACAAAAATAACTTAAACTTAATTTAATATACAGGCGTCACCAATTGAACTAGAATGAAGTAGTATGAATATTGTCTACACCCAACTTTATTTGTTTTAAAAGTGTGCTTTACAGTTTGCTCATCAGTATTAATACTAGCATATATAGGTCAATTTACACCTTCTTTTATAAATTGGGTAATGCCGTTCTTACGAGTCCTGTTTCACTTCTATTATTCAACACCAAATCCAAATTATGTCCGATGAATATCCACTCCGATTAATAGGCGTTTTAATTTATATTTTTCCTTCCAAATAAACTTAAATCATTCCAATTTTGGTTAAATTTTCTATTATTCATATGGAAAGATGAATCAGTATTAGATTTCCGAATTCGGAATTTGGTTTCACCGGAATATGGCGGCTGAGACAACCGTCGCCAAAACGTCGTACTGCTATCACGTCACGTACTGTCACGTGACATTACCAGCCATGAAGTTGAAGCGTGACTGCGGCCTGTGATTATTGCGGCCTGTGAAATTTATCTTTCATACTATGAACATATTTCACGTGTTTCACGACCAGCAAAGTCTGCTTTGACAAGTGACAGCAGTGCGTAGCTAGTCTACAACTGTTTACCTATCAGCCGTACACAACCACTCTAATCTAATACCGTTACGGAAATATCAAGTATTCTTTCCGATTGGAGCAGCCTATAACTATAAATCTAGAATAATGATATATATTATAAAATATTAATCAAATAATGATAAATTGTGTATTTCTCGTTCTTTCATTTGAATTTTGGTGTATTTTCAAAAATTGTAGGCGATTTGTTGAAACCCCATAGTTCGTTGAAGATAATTAAATTCTCTACAAGTTTCCTTCCATGAGAAATTAGTGTACGAACGACCATTTTGGAGATATCAGGGGTTATAACTTCGTAATGGTTACGTTTCAATGGATGATAACAATAAATAATAATACTTAAGGTAATGAAATATAATAATACTTTGTTCTATTGGAAAAGAGTGACTAGGGATTCTCAAGGGCATTTAATAACATTTAAAACAGAATACAGATTGAAAAATGTGACAAGGCGTGACATCGGAGATTAGATCTCAGATACGTGACAGCGCTTGACGACCTGTGACAGGGCAGTGACGTGATGTGCCGTGACATACCATTGGGAGGTAATATCGCACACTTTTGGAACTTCACGTTAAATCATGTGACAGTACGTGACGTGATGGCAGTGTGTTTCCACCTATACAATAAATGCTAGTTTCACGAGAACATCTATTACAAAGTTAACGGCCAGAAAGTGTAGGTTCATAGATCTGACCACTGTAATCGATACGTATCCTTTCATACTATTTATAGTTTATACAGTACACCAAAATTTATCTTTCATACTGTGAACATATTTTCTCAGTTTATTGGTCAGTTAATGGGAAATTCAGAATTTAGTTGAAACGATGTTTAAAAAAAACTCTTTATATTGTAATGTGACAAAGTGACTATGAATTGCGAGGGTTAGTAGTGGTGGACATCTTTCTCGGAAGGGTGTAGAGTTGTAAGTTGGTCTCATAAAGACTGACAACAGTGAACAAAGTGAAATTATAAAATACAAACCTGTTAATAGAAATGAATCGATCAAAAGTGACTTCAAGGACTGCGGCGGTACCTGCTTCCAGTCACCGAAGAGACTGCACGATAAGTGACAGACTGTATTTAATATATATATATACAACTGTCTTTTACGCACACCAGTAATAATTGATTAAATTTTCCAAACTTACCTTACCTTTTTAAATAAATACCTAAATATTCCACGTGTTGTTGTTGTCCTTTAAAAAATCCTATGCCAGTAAATGAGTTATAATGAGCTGAACCCCAATAAAATATTGTGTCTGTCAACCCAGACATTTGTGTGCAACTTTACTATCATTTCTTGCAATATTACTTTTAGTAACGCCACAGGTTAATCTACCTTCCTCTTCATCGTATTTCATCCTCCATACTTTATTCAAAAGCATTTATGCATACCAATTTTCTTCTAACAGCCTCATCAACAAAAATATTAACAGTCACTGTAAAGGATTTTAATTTAAAGAATAAGAAAGATAGCCAATTCAGACAAAAAAGTGATAATATACATACCACACAACGTTTCTGCCTAGAGCGACACAACTGCACTTGTCAGTAGGCAAAAGTCAAAAGTTTTTGAGGGTCTCTTCTTCGCACCTGACAAAAGGGACAAGGATCCCAGAAACGTAATTTTTTAAATTTTGATTTCAACATAATATTTATTACCAATCTATATTTATATCTATATAGGTGAAATGAATAAATATCCCTGACCTTTCGCTCATTTTAATAATATTATTGTTTCGAATAAAAATTATGCCTAAAAATCTGACTCTATCATTCGGTTCTAATTCACAAGGAAGCTTTATTCGAGAATGTATTCAATTCATCATAATAAATCTACTATATTGTGATTAAAATTACATGACACTTGGGTGTTTCCGTATAGACGTAGGCAGAGACGCCTTGTACACGTGATCGCAAATTAAGTTCGTATCAAAACCACTGCGATTTTTTGGCAACGACCTTCGCTTTAAGCATTCTGATAGGTGAATTCAAGGACACGTCACTCGCTGGAAGAAACATCCAAGTGCCATCTGATTTTAAACAGAGTACACTTATCCATTCCCTACAATTAGGATGTCACCAACATATTTAATTTTGGGTTGAATCCCAGTATCTTTTAACCTTATGACAGTGCTATATTACTGAAGTAATATTAAGGTTGTATACTGAAGTGTCACTCGCACGAGTCAATTTTGTCAATATTATGTCAGTTACGATGCTGCTTCCTACAAGAACAAACGATTTCTACATTGATTTCTCCTTGAGTGATTGCGAATCGATTATTTTAATTGCAATGGCACTCGATGAAAGAAAAAGAAGTAGGAAAAGAAAAGTGTTTTGTCAAGAGCTGATTGGAAAAGCGTTCGAGTGTAAGACATTGGGAACTACTCAGAGAGCCCATTGAAGTCTTCCAGTCCTGGGAGATTGCCGATATTGTATAATGAAATTATGCGGTAAGAAACGTAATATGAAAAATATTGACAGTAAAAATATATTTTTTTATTTTTAAGAATTTTTTCGGTTAGTAATATAGCCCTCAGATGATCAGTAAATTGAGAAAAAACGTTACTGACTCGATAATAGTGACCAATTCAGGGAGAAATATCTCAACATCTGAAAAGAAATATTTACTGATCAAGACTATAGTTGCAATACTGAAGAATAATCTGACTGAAAATGACAGATATGACCAAATTCAGTGTAAGAACCCGGCGCCCGAAATTCAAATAATTAATCCTCAAAATGGATAATTCATAACTAGTAAACAAAAAGAACTGCATCTACGAGCTCGACAAGTCAATCTGATAAGAAAGACGTCAGTAATCCTGAACAGAAGACAAGCACTAAACCACCCGAGGAAACCAAACAAAACATTCAGCATCAGGCGCTTAGTCAATCATTAGGTACCCTAAAAATATTATAAGAAGAAGAAATCAGTGCTCCACCTATCCCTTTGGAACAGTTAAAGATTCTTATACTACATGATATGGACTCGAAGAGCCCAAGGACCATTATTAGAGACTACCAAATATTCCCTACATCATTCATAAATATATTGGAATCTTTTTACCATCACTTAAATGATAAAACGGTAAAAAGTAGAATAAAATGGCTCATAAATTTAGTTAAGAAACAAGAGAGTGATTAATATTCAGAAGCAGACGCCTCCTCCTAAGAAAAACAGACTATGACCACAGTTCAGTGGAATCTGCAACAATCGCAGTTTCAAAAAAGTTTATGTTAAGGAATTATCCAATTATTGTGACAAATGATTAACTAATTCGAATTCTGAAAATATAAATGTAAGAAACCTACATTTGAAATGTATAATTAATATTTCAAACTGTTCAATTATATGTCTCTTATTGGAATCACTGTGAAACAAAGCAAAACTTATGTAAATAATCAGTATTTGTAATTTATTTATGGGTCGCCAATGGCCAGGTTGTTAACGCGACCATTATAAACCTTTAATAAAAAAGAACTATAGTTACAAGATGTGATATGTTTTGATAAATCAGGTTGTTTATCTCAAGGGCGTTTCATATTCATAATATTCTCTTCAATGCCCACTTTAAGTAGTTTCAGTTTTCAAAAGTAATTTGCCTTGAACGAGCTCAAAAACAATCAGTGGGTTATGCGTATCAACAAGGGTCATCTGATCTTCTAAAGCACTGTGCACTCAGAGGTACTAAAAAAGAAACGGTACTAGCTTTTTATTCAAATTTCTAACTAGTTACTAAGTCATGAGGCATGAAGCTGCGCACACGAGGTGACTCATGGCTGATCAAAATTGATAGTTTCTCTGTGGTCATGCTGTGGAACAGCATCAATTGTTTAAGCAATGAATCGAGCATTATTGTCATTACATAAGAAATAGAATACGGAGAAGATTTCGGATTCATCCATATGTAATAAATAATTTGTACTTCGCCCTCGGTTCGTTAATATCCCACCGTTGCCACCAAGTAGTAATATAATTTGAATTTGGGACCGAAGTACGAGCTAAGTCACACTCTTAAAACAGCTTTTATGGCGGGGAGAAATAACTTAAGGCTTTAGATTATTATAAAGAAATAAGGTTTATTACTTTAAATTACAGACACAATTAAAGATAATAAAATAAGAAAAATAGAAAATAGAGTGTCATGGATTCCACAAAGAAAGTATATACGGAGACTTCCCTTCTTCAGAAAAAAACAATATTAGGCTCAACCAATGGTATTTAAGACTATCCAGCTCTCTGTAAGATTTATATTATTACAATAAAGCTTCACATGAAGTTTCGCACAGACTTAATGCTTTTTTAAAAAAAATTTCCGTCACTACTTTTTTTCCCTTGTATATACCGTACCGGCTTGCAATGATTATATTATATATCTATATATATTATTTAGTTACATATGTTATATGTCGTTCTTCTATTGCTACACTTTTCCCTTACAGGAAAGTATTTTAGCACTCCGGCCGGGCAGGATAAAAAACCATTTTGGCTGCTGGTTACCCCGGGGAGGTTATAGCGATCACTCTTCATCTCACTACACTTCTCGGCTTAAGTTGCCGTCAGCTCATGGCACCCAGTACCCTAGCGTAGAACTTCAAGCCCTTTGGGTCAGTGTGGGACTTTCACCTCACTAGAAAACCAGCACCAGGCATTAAGCCTCCTTCTCCCGAAGTCTCTATCGCATGTGTGTGTGTAGCTCTTCTTCTTTCCTCTTAGCTACACATATCTTTTCGCCGCTGTGTCCAGTAACCTGAATTTCTCAAGATACATCTTATTTTTTATGTTCAGATCTTCAAACGCTTGGTGACAGCTGAAGACATGTATGGACGTTTCAACCTCGTTGCACTTTGAACATTCTGGGGAAGTAATCTCTGCCAAACCTATGTAGATAATGGTTGAAAGGAGCATGTCCCAGTAGAAATATACTTAATTCTTTCCCACGTACCCCTTTCCATCTTTCCCTCTCTTCCACTGCAGGTGCTATTTCATGTAAACATCTGCCCTTTCTACACTCTGCCCATTCTTTCCCAGTATTCTAATCCTTCTTTGGTTAATTCTTTATTTATAGCTTCCACCATCTAGTCCTAGTATCTGAATGGCCCTCGCCATGCTCCACCCTAAGAATCTTCTTCCTGCTTCTCTTCTAATAGCAAGATCTTCTTGAACGCCAATTTAAGTTTAAATTATACACACATATATTCATAAAATTTATTACACATTGAAAGAAATTTTAACCACCGATTACATTGTTTGTTGCAAAAAAAACCTCCAAAGTTCAGATACGAAAAATTTTATGACTAAAAAATATCTAGATTTATTAGAATAATATAAATAAATAAGTGGCCTTGAGTCAGAAAAGTAATTGCAATGTTTATTGCCAAGAAACAGTATTATATTCACAACAACCTCATCAACTATGACAATTTTAAATAACAATTTAGGAAGTAAGAAGATATGTATTTATAAAGTTTTTTTAAGAACAATTACAAATTATTATAATTTTTTGTTAGTGTTGATATAAGAATAAAATCAATAATTCTTAAATCTTTTTACATTATTAAAAGATTAACAGAAGCTTTCGCCAATAGTCATTATCATCTGCGTAAAACAATAAATCTGTTCCAAATGGAACATTCGTCGGCTGAAATACATTAGAAATTTTGTAATATAATACAATAATTTTGTCCTTAATTATTGTATTATATTACTAAAACTATTGTTATTTATAATGTATTTCAGCCTATGAACGTTCCATTTTGAACAGATTTATTGAATCACCCAGTTGATAATGGCTATTACCGAAAGCTTCTGTCAATCGTATAAAGTATCAAGATTTAAGGATTATAGTTTTTCTTCTTATATCAACAATAAAAATCCTTTCACTCATAAACAAATTAAAATTATTTTTTCTTAAAATTTGTTGGCAATTCATGAGTAAAATTTATATTTTTAATAATTTGTAATTGCTCTAATAAAACTTCAGAAATACGTACGTTATTACTTTCCCAATTGTGGATTAAAAATTTTCATACGTGATGAGGTCTAAGAAGGCGACGAAACGTCGTGAATTTTATTTCATTTGTTTGCAAAATTTTGTATTTACACTTTTTTTCGTAATTTGTGTGATTAAAAATAGTATTTAGTAAAATGAATACAAATTTTAAAAAAAATATTTATTTAAAAGTAGTATATTGATAATTGAATTAATTGTATTAACAAAAACAACGCTTTTTCAAGAGGAACTGTGTGATTCAAGTTCATGGAGACTCGAAATGAAGAGTTACCCGAAACTGATTAGTGATTTGAGTCATGAATCAGTTTTATTTGATTAACTCCGTGTGCACAGGGCCAAAGAATCTTCCACCAACAAATCCCTCTGCATTTCTGCCGCTCCGTTTTCACCCCCACCCTCAAAAACTTCTTAACTACACATCTGATAAAATGTGACCTCACGCAACACTACATAAAACAATGAAGTTATACTTCCCGGTGTGAGTAAGTAAAATGTGTGTTCCACGTGGAGAGATTTTATGATTAATTAAACGTCATGGGCAGTATCAGCATCCTGGCACGGGTAGTTGGGATGCTGCAGCGCTGCACCGGCTCATCCGTTTTAGTTTGCCGCACCGTCGCTTCCAGCGCTACGTTCGGCCCTCTTGACCCAGTTGCGATGTTCTGCGGGATTACAAGGGAAATCATTGCCAGACGCTCTCGGATTTGATTAAAATTTTTCGAGTGCGAATTAACTTCCCAACTTGGGGGAAATTAGCATTTAATAGACCACCCAATTCATAATGGATAGGGAGGTTGACAAAGCGTACTCAATGTTATACAATATTTCCAATACATTTCTTCAAATCTATATAAACAGCTGGATAAGTAAGTATCCGGAAATGTTAATATTCTGCGTATTCTTGACAAAATATATTATCCAAGAAATTTATCACATTTTTACAGTTTCCAATGCACTGTATTTCTTCAAGCTTCCAATAAAAAAGTAACCGTTTCCTCTTTTATTCGGAGGGAGAGAAAAAAGAGAAACGATGAGAGAGATGGGTTAGACTGTTTATTTGTTCTAACTATAATAATATAATTTTAAAACCCAATTGACCTATAACATTTATCAAAACAATATTTAGATACCACATAAAAATTGCGTTGTCATTCGGTGCAAAGAAATATTAATACGATTCAGAGGGAAAATTGGTATTTTCTATACTTTTTTTGTGAGCAATTAAGTAACTAAAAATTATTACGCAGTCTCAATTGAGTAATAAAGCATTCCAATATTTTTAATTGAGTCAAATATTCTTCCAGAAACACTCACTAATTTAGGAAAATTAAATTAAAATTATATTCACAATTGGTAAATTGGAGTAGTTTTATTTCGGGAATATACGACGCCTGTAATAATCCTGGAAACAAAGTAACGCTTGCAGGGTTACAAGGAACAATTGGGTCAATTTTCGGTTACTTCACCTCGACACCCCAGAGGAACATCATCAGCATTGTTTTTAAAACTGTTATTGCCCTGACATTACCGCAACAGTAATTTGGCAAACCTCTGGATAATGACGTGCTTTTGTTTACACAATATGCAGTAAAAGCCCTGGAAAATCTGCAAACTATGTATGCAATTATTATCAACAAATGGGCAAATAGCCCGGTGGCTTACTTGATATATAATATCAATATAATAATAAATTGACCATATTAATATATCTAGGGAACTGAAACAGAAAAATATTAATAATGTTTAATACTGAAAATCATTATATAATTTTCATTTAGGAGGGTCATAATTAAAAGGATGTCGTATTAATTTTTTTAACTTAACTACACTTCCTACTTTCCCGAGAATTTAACGGAAATTTATTAGGAGGGTAAACGGTTCATCTTGTCCTATTAATATAATTATTTTACTTAACTTCACTTCCTACTATACATTTATTTTAAGGAAAACTTATTACAATAGAGGACTTTCCAAAAAACTATTGCCGTTCTTTTATAGCCCTATTTAGAAATGAAACATCGTCTGTTTCTGTTTCTGTTCGGTATATTTTAATTCCATCGTTCGGTCCCATCTAATAAAATGTCTAGGCTTCTACTGTTTAGAAATAATTCCTTTACATTTCCTTTCGCCTTCTTAAGATATTTATTGAGCAGCGTGAGGACCCATGGGATACTATTCGCGCCCTAAATACTCTAATGTACCTTTCGTGGAGCAATTTAGCCGTTCTTTTCTGATAGAATACCTCTACGATAGATCGGCATTGAAGGGGTGTTATAAAAGATTCAGTTTATGTGCTTCCGGAAGCAATAGTCCAACTAAGGAACCGTATAACAACCCAATACATGTTCCCTATATTGTGGAACGAATTTAAATACCGCATAGACATATGCCGCCCATATCAAGGTGAGTTTATTGAGCACATTTGAGTTATCTAAAAATATGTATTTTTCTTTATTACAATATACATTGATTTTTTGTATTCATTATTTTTCAAAATATATGCATGCCAAATCGGATGATTCTTTTTTAAACACCGCGTTCCCAATTATTTACAGCTCGACACACTTGGAATTATTTACTTATATAAACTATATTCCTGTTCACTAATGAAATTCTGTTTCGTAAACGTGTTTGGATTTGATTAGGCTTGATTTTTACACCTGAAGATTATTCAGTCCAACACGAAACGTCTGACTCCCAATTTTTGAAGAAATTAACTAATTTGAAAATACTACTAGACATATGAAATGGTCAAATATTCCCACGTATGTAAGTATATCTCATAACACTGTTTCATTGATAACCTCCTCCGTCACTTGTAATTAATGTGTATAATATAAAAAAATCCGGCTTTAAGTCTTTATAATTCAAAGTCAATGCACCAATAATTCAAGTGTGTTTTTTATTTCCATTCAGCCCCAACTTTTAAATTCGGAAGTCTGTATAGCCTACGTTCTACATTTAGTCGTTTTAGTAATAAAAAAACATTACGATAATTATAGGATTTTCTAAATTTTAATTCATTATAACTCGCACTTGAAAAAAATACATTCAGCTTTGCTGGGTACAGAACGTGAATCTCGATTTTCTGGTAATTTATATTAATTTTATAAGGGAATAACTCTTAAAATATATTTATTTATATATAAAATTTATTTAATACGTAATAGATCTGTATATGTGTAGATAAAACTATTTAATAATATAATATCTGATTGTATATACAATGATAAGATGAAGTAACGATTCGGTAAGTGTAATAAATATGTAAAGTCGAGGGGGCGATGCGTAATTATTCTCACACTAATTTAGAAAAGAATGATATGTAACATACTCGAAGCTATCGTACTCACAAATAGACTGAACCAAAAATAGTCTTTAATTTTTGAAGTCGTCTTCTGACTCATTAGCATGGGCATTTTCTTGAAAACTAACAAGCAGCCGCACTTAATGAGGGATGTGCAGGCTCTCTAATTGGTTCTGCAGAAGAGCAGCTTGTCTCCACATGGGATTACCTTCATTCGATGCGATGAATTCTCAGAAGAACGAAAACATAGATATATCATAAATAAGTATTAGTCTCACAGACTAGAAATTTTACAATTTCTCTCTCTATAAAAACGAATGTCTCTCTGTGTGTGTGTCCCCTGTGTGCTCCTAAACAATTCATCCGATTACGATTAAACTTTCGTAACTTGGGCGCATCTCCGCAAATGTTGCTATTGGGTTTGGAAGAGTTATGCAACTCCCAAGGGGTGAAAGGGGGTTAAATTTAAAAACATGCTAAAACGGATGATATTAGAGCCGATTAATTACTTTTCGTGGTTTATGTGATTAATAGCTTCTATCCAGATGTAATTAGTGTATAATTTCAACCCCTTAAAGCACCAATAATAGAGGGGATGGAATTGGGTGAAACATATTTACGTTTACAATCTTAAATGTGTACACCAATTTCTACCAAACCTTATACACATATTACTTACTATCCAGGAACAAACACTGAGGGGGAAGACAAACCTATCACCACTAGGAGTAGCGGTGGAATTAAGAAATTCCTAAACGGCTATTATTAGCGTCGACAAAACGTTGAAGGGTGTTTCTTAATTTTATAGTCTTATTCTATAATTTTTAAGTGTCTAATTACAACTCCAAAAGGCAAGGGAAGGAAGCACCCTTACCGTAGAGTGGTGGTGGAAGGTGAAATGTAATGAAGAAAAGACCGATATTAGTATCGATTCCGGGGTTATAGGAGTTGCTGAGTTTAATTATCGCATTAACCATGGTGGTTAGTGACATTTTATGTTACACTTCGTGGAGGTGAACACGGTTGACAAAAAGATACCGGTAGTAGTTTTGACCCTCTTAAGTTATCGGGTAAATTTTTGATATTCTTAGATTACCAGATTTATTTTTTCTGAAAGGTTGTATTTCTTACTCCTTTATTTTTAGACACTTTTATTTTATGTATTAGGAGAATTCTCGAATACAGTCAGTCATCATACTGGTTTATTTGAAGTTATTTACCGAAGAGATAGGTCGAGGAGGGGAATGAAAATGGATAAATGTTCCGAACAAAGGCGGTATTGATTCTGGTTAAAATATTTACAATAGGTTACTGTCGAATTAATTCTTTATCCGCGCTAAGCCTGGACACTCAGCTAGTCTTTAGTTAATTGTATTGTTTTATCATGTCTGATAAGCAAATATTGGTATTATTTAGTACAATATAGTCGTTGTGTAACCTGAAATTATGAGTAAGAGTGCTCACCCATTATTTTAATGAATCTATGTGTGCTAATTTTGAGACACATAAAACTCATTCATTCATAATACCTATTTCAAGCACCACACAACTTACTCCAAAATGAAGAAATTATTTGCATTTATTTATGGTTAGTTTTTACAGAGACATTACATTTTCTAAAGAGTAATTGTTTAGTTAATTATACGTAATAATCAAGGAATTATTTTACACAAAGGGGCGACTAATGTCGTTTTAAATTTACGTTTGGATTATCGAGATTCAAATAAATATAGATACGTGACTGGCACTTAGATTAGTCTAATATAATAATTCATAAATTTATACAGAATTTAACCCTCGAAAATGATAATTAGCAATGTTACGTGGTTGGTCAATGTAATATAAATTTTTACAAGCCACGTTCTGTAATATCTGAGAGTTCAAAATGAATATAATTTACTGCTTACAATCAGATTTATTTATCATTACATTTTTTCATTTAAAAATTCATTTTTGGATGAGGATATTACTGTATATTAACAGGTAATTAATTTCATATTATATTTTATGTGAAGTGGTCATTGGAAAGTACGCTGCAAATAATTAACGTGTCGGACAAATATATTTGACTTTAATTCAAACGACATATTCATTTAAATATTACCGAATTAACTATTGAATCAGTGAAAGTAAGCTAACAGAGACGGTCAAGCAGAATATTAATTAAACTGAAAATAAACACAACTTGTCACAGGTGTTTATTTAAATGTAAAATAAATGGCTGTCCGCGGGCATACTTTTACGCTAAAGTAATTTATCGAGAAAAGTTAGTAGTTTCAAGATTTTTTTTTACGGCAACAGGCTACATGAGGGTAATCCACTTTGGGCAACTCCCCTTTAATAGCATAGGAAGGGATTTGAAAGGGGGGTGCGGATATGGTGGAGGAAGGTAGCCAAAGGTTACTAGGGCCCCCGGGCTATGGTTTAAGGATCCTACCCGGCATTCACCTAAATAAATGCAGGGAAAACCCTAGGAAAACCTGCATCGGGTAGGTCGGACATTGGGTACTTGTCCCACGCCCTTCCGATAGCGGGAGAGGAGTTTGCTGGGGATGCAGCATTCCCTTCTCCGTGCCTCGACCAGTTTAGGAGGCAGATGGCCGACTATTCCAATGGGAATAGCGAACAACTCTTACCGTATGCCCAAGGTCTGCGACCTTGGAACATACACCTCTTGAAACAGGCCGAGGTGCCTCGGCTTGTGGGAACCTTAGTTCAAAAACGGAGAGGAAAAGGCATACCCAAAGGTAGCCCCTTCGTATCTCTCCTAAAAGGTTCTGCCTGCGAGAGAAAATCCCTCGCAGGTTACCTGCGAGAGAATACTATCGCAGGTTTTAGTTCAGTAGTTTCAAGATATTTTTTCTTATTCATATTTAATTGTGTTTGTATTTCACCTGCAATGGTTTGTCAGACACAATTTGTGAAATGTTTAATTTGTTTTAAAAAAAATTTAGTTTGAATTTTCCGGAGCTGTTGGTAGTATTTTTATTAATTATCTTTACGTAAAAACATTTACTTACACAAATAAATGTACGAAACATATATATATATATATATATGTATATATATATTGTAATAAACAAAATTAATTATTATTAATTTAAATGATTAATTTTAGTTGAAGATGAGCCTTACGTTGAGGTGTCAATTTGTAATAAACAAAATATTTATTTAAATTGATATTAACTGAATACAACGTTGGAGAACCAAATTTGTAACCAACAAAATAAAAGTAGAATGAAAGGATTGAAATGAAAACTACAATTTAAAATATAACAAACTATTTTAATAAAACAAATTTTTATCTCAGTTGAAATTTTACAAATTGATATTTTTGTGTATCGGCTTAATTTTCAGGGCCGCCTATCGGGCCTCCAATAAAGATAGTTACATAAATGACAATTAACTCTTACAAGGCAAAAATATTCCTGACTTAAATTATTATTTTAAATGAAATGATCTAAATTCGAAATCTGACGATAATTATATTTACACTACAAGGTTTATAAAATTATTTGTATTACTTTACCCTTATTTG
This sequence comes from Zhengitettix transpicula, assembly GCA_037074705.1. Taxonomy (NCBI): domain Eukaryota; kingdom Metazoa; phylum Arthropoda; class Insecta; order Orthoptera; family Tetrigidae; genus Zhengitettix; species Zhengitettix transpicula. The sequence continues at coordinate 204,227,843 of CM073591.1, forward strand.
TTAATTTTGGCTTCGTCTCACTTGTTTGTTTTTAAACACATCACAGAAAGGCTGAATTTAAAGGTGTTTTAGTTTGCAAACACAAATCACTTTCTGATCCTGACAGTTGATAACGTTATTTGAACAATCACAGTTGATTGCTTTGTTCTCTAAAACTTTGATAATTACTCGAACATGGCAATAGAGGAAATATAATTCCACACTGGCGACTTGCAATTCCAAAACCTGGGGACTTTTAATACAATATTTTTTAGCTTCCAAATCACACTTGCTCAGTCCTGGGAACTCTGAATACGGACTGCTCAAAACATAACTTCCGCCATCCTGCTCCGAGCAACTCTAGCAAGCAAGCATTATAGGCTCCATATTCTTGTAGACAATCCGTAACCTATAACGCAATGGACTCATATTTACGCCACCGATAATGAAAGTAGTAAAAGTTTATTTATTAAATAATTACATATTCGTAATTACCACAATATATATATATATATATATTTATATCCTATAAAATTATTCGATAACCATTTTTCTCATTATCATAGTGATCTTTGTTAATTTTATAAATATATTCGTGATAAATTTGTCGAAATGAAATATTTATTCTTCGGCAATATCAATTTACTTATGACTACGCCAATATCCAGTAGCATTCGTGGCTGTTTTACGGATATCCAATAAGACAATACGGTTCAACTGTAACTTCGATATTTATCCAGTTTTACGTTATAATTTAGTAAGTAAAATATATAATTTCACGCTGTTTATACTGACACGTCTAATTAATTTTTATCGATATTTTTTTATTATTACAACCTATTAAGGTTTTAATAGGTTTGTAAATTTAAATGTATCAAATCATTCCTGAAATTACTTTCATATGTTTATTTGTAGCTCAAGTAGAAACAATGATAGTGATTTGTTATAATGGATTTTTAACATTAATATGTTTCTGGTCTGACGTCAATGAAAAGAAAAGTCTACGTCATACGAAACAGTTATGCTCTTGAAGTGGCCTATGCAAGTGTGTGGGTAATTTTCCGTAAAATTCCCTTTACGATTTCACAGTCATCATGTCGGTACGTAAATAATGCTAAAGAGTAAAAAAAACTGCAGTAATATAAGCCCATTTAACAAAGACAATACGTTCCTTCTGTAACGTTGACAACTGAAATGTAATAAACCTACAGTACTGAATATTTTACAGCACCCCTGTTCCTCCGAGGATTTAATATTCACGGAACACGTAGTGCGCTATAATTTTGAATCACTTGGGATTATTGGGAATTTGGTTACATAAAGTTAGTCTCTACAACATCGCTCTCAATTATGAATGTTTCGGTGATGATAAAAATATGAGATTTATCTTCGTCTTTGACGTCCGTCACTTAAATATGACGGCTTTTAAATTGATTTATAATTTAATACAGAATATCAAAACAAAAAATCATTGTGACAATAATTAATATCTTATTTTAATGGTGCATGTGGTCAGTGTAGAACTGAATGTCACTAACATTAATCATATCTTTTTCTACAACAGAAATTTGCATAAAATATTCAAATTGTCTACTAAAAGAGGAAATGAACAAATCAATTATGGATGTAACTGTTCTATTTAAACCCGTGTAGTTTTTTTTACATATTATTAAATAATATGCTTAATAATTATTATCTAATGATTACATCCCTTAAAAATTAAATAAAATCATAAATTAGAAAGAATTATCATATACCCAAAAATAGACTCATGGACTACTGCAGGCCCTTTAAAATTTACATGGTCCCGTAAGGTTAGGAATCTCCGTTTATAATAACAAATATGAACATACTGATCATTAGATACTTCATGCTGAAAGATATTCAGTTGACCTGCATTTCAATACAAGAATAACTCTACGGAAATCGTTGATAAGAATCGACACATGTCTAACTGAAAGTATAAATTTCAATTAATATCAATAAAATTTATATTCTTCATAAATCGATGTAGGTTTCAGGCTTTCATGCCAGCCATAATTTTACTAGACGACGATGGCAATGAGCGTCATCGAAACGTTGGTTAGAAGCCCAATAATACTTTATTCCGTCATAATTATTCGTAAATTAGTAAAGGAAAATTATTTGAAAGGATTTTATTCTTCCATTTTGCCCGCTTTATAACATTATATAAGATTAATCTTATTTTAAAACTGGATTAGAATAACTAATTAGATCTTTAACTCGGAAGCATCCCTTCTGTTTCGAATTCTTCGTAATGCGAGGGGGTTTTCGCAGGCGGCTGAACGTAATCAGTACTGGCGTGATGGAAAATCTGATTTAATCCAGGGAGACAAGCTCATAGCATTCGTAACGCTTTCAAAGCCCCCTGTATGTCTGGAATTAACAAAGAAAAAGTTGAAAATATATTATTAAACAATATGAAGTTATATTGATGTGTCATCATTCCTCTGGATTACATGTTATGCCATATCAAAAGGAAAAAGATAGTTTAATTTAACAACCGGTATGAAACAACAAAAAAGCAAGACAACATACTGACGCGTTTAGAATCACTTTGAATCAACAGGACTAAAATTTAGTAATCCCTTATAAAAGCTTATCATTTGTAGCAAATAAAAATATATATCATTATTGGTAAAATATTTTTAAAATTAATATTATCATAATATTAAAAAATTGTTTTCCCTATACACTCTCATCGTCTTGAGAGAAATATGATATAATTTTCAGGAGTAATTATTCGCAGATGAAAAAAAGTTTCATTCTTAAGAAAAGGGGTATCTAAAAAAGTTTAATAAATAACATTGTGCGGAAAACTATTTAAAAAATATAACACTTATACCTCATTATTTTAAAATGCCATTCGCGATAAATAATATTATTTTATAAACAAAGAATAAATGTGAATGCAATATTATAAATTAAAAAAATAGTTTATTTAAAAATCATACGAATAAATCAATCTATCATACAATGAACTCGATAATAATAATAAAAATATTGTAAATGATTAACCATATTCTATTAATTGATTTAAAAATGTCTCTTTCCTATGCTAGATGAGGGGAATGGCCATACCATGGATCACTCGAATACATACCCTATCTACACGCACATTAATCTTAATTCGTTTAAGGTGTAATTACAATTTTATTGGAAGTCAAATGCCACACAGTTGGGTGTATATTGTATATTTCAGTCAAACCGTTCTGTGCAATGCGTTGTGGTAAAATAATGAATGGAATTTTATTGGGTTTCCAGAATAAAATTATGATCAAACCAAACATTTGAACTGAATTTAACAATAATTTTCATTTAGTTTTAATAAAAAGCAAATAAATTATTTAATTGTATATCAACTCGTTTTGACCAATTAATTATTTAATAGTTTTATTCATTGGCGGATCGTGAGTTTTTTAAGCTATATGCTACTTCACCCCAAAACAATAATTTTTTCGACGATAAAAATGTGAAATAATAGTACAACTGCCATAGTGTTACCAGAACTCTGCGGAAAATGACCCGACGCATAATACATCTACATAGTTTTCATTAGTGTCTAATTTTGAAAAGCGGATTAATTGAGCATAAAGTTGACGCACCTTTATAACACTAAAATATTTTTCCGTCGTATATATTTTAAATAAAATTAATTTTTGGATGCTAATATTGTTGGACCATGTGATAGATTTTCTCATTATTGCACAAGTCTTCAAAATTCAGCCCGTTAAATAAATTTTTCTTTAAAATAAACATTGATTGTGATTTTTCAAAAAATATTACATAAAATATTCGAACAATATTTATGCATTGAAAATATTAACTATTTTAAGATAAGTTTATTAATTACTGAATGGTTCAAATATAATTTAATTTCGCTTCTTCTGCCATCGTATAGCACGGCACGGGCTTAATACGTGCTCAGCTGTAATGAGAACGATGAGTAGGCAGTTGTATGGCGGGCACTGCGGTTGCGCATTTCTCATTACAGAGAAACATTCTGTGCTTAGAACACAGAGGCAGACATCTATCTGGCTGCATTATCAGGAGCGAGTGCGCGCACGGAAACCAGTTTAACGTTTTCGAAATCGAAGAAGAAATTCTATTAGTTGAACACACAATTATTAAAATTAAGAAAAAAGTCATTATTCTTAAATTTAATTATATGTTGTAACACATCAACTAGTTTTATTTTCATTAAAAAAATGTTACACTCAACTAACTAAATCTATAAATATTCGTTTGCCCTATAAGTAAAAAGTAAGTAAATTTGGCAATTGTAAACAATTCAATAATTTTTCAGAGTTCATCTGTCTTTAGAGCTCATAACTACAGATTTCGCATCTACTGCTTGATCTCATTCATATAGCGAGATATGGACTAAAAGTAAAGGTCGCGAGATATAGCAAGTCGTGTCAAGATAAGATGTGCAGACTCGCACTGCCCTGAAATTATAGTCGGGGTAGGTCGGAGTTCAGTGTAACACGAATATTTGTGACGGTCTTCATTGGGTAAAAACTATACAGAAAACATACACGCATTTAATATATTGTGTTCAGTTCAGGAGATGTTGTACTCCAAAAAAGCTCATCCGTAAAACTTAAGAGGTGATAGTACAGATTGTAATAAAAACACCTTGCTGGTGTTTATCTCTGTTAGATCGACAGATGCTTTTAAGAATGGTAGTGGCGTAGTTCCGGGTTCTTCGCAAGCGGAAGTCGCAACTGACGACAATGTCCCTTCAGCGGGTGCGTTTATCATACAATACGTTAAGTCTTAGAGAATATAATTAATTACTAAAAATTATTTATACAACAAAATATATTTTTTAAATGGATTATATTACGATAGATGGCTTATTCCATAACCTTAATTCACGACTTCATAAGATCCGTGCAATGTGTATTAATACTAATACTAATCGCATTCATACCAATAAAAATCGGATCTGCTTAGCGACAATTTTGTTGTTATATTATCACGAATGCAAAAAAAAGCTACTGCCTCGAGTATTACAACCTCTAGCTGAAATAGATGTTATTTTCAAGTGATGAAATGTTACGAAATTTCCCTGCGGGTCTCTTTGCAAATCCGCATCCTAGTATTGAGCTGACCCTGTGAAAGGATAACGCAACTGCCCGAATGATTCCTCCTTCCCATCTGATACATAAAGAAGAAGCTTTTCACATCTACCACAGAATGTCACATGCCCCGTGAGAGGATGGTGCTTTGATATACATCCCCGTGGGCGAGCCAATACGGTTTCCCAGGACCATCCAACTGATTACTAGTGATTCCCGGAACCTGATGCAAATATCAGCAGAGAATTGCTGAAACATATAACCATCTTTCTTTACGTTCGTATTCCATTAGATCATTTTATTTACATCCATATTAAAACACTGTGGTACATTTTTTTAGCTTGTAATTTGGATGTTTCTACAAAAGCCGAATAATATAAAATATTATGATTCTAAATTTCTAAGTTAGCGTTACATTTCTATTATCCCAATGATACAATTAAACTCTTACAATTGTCACCTCGCTTCGAATCGAAGATACTGTTTTATATATGAAATAACTCTTCCTCTAAACAACAAAAATTTGTTTCGAATATTCTTAATGAATCTTTAAAACTTTTTGAACAAACAAAACCAATTAAGTGCACCGGCGCCTATTAAAAATAAATAATGTTGTTAGTGACTCCGGCGCTGTTATTGGTAACGTTATTATCATTGTTTGTTGTTGATGAGTTTGCAAAAGAGACTCTCTGTTTGATTGTTTTTGGTAAAAGATGCTTATAAGCTGTTTTCTGGATATCAAAATAAAAATTTGAAAAACTGAATCTATTAAATTCACGGCACAAAAGAAACGCTCTCCGTTTATATTTGCTAATCCTAATGAGGTGAAATGAAACATGACTTGAGCCTTTTTAGCCACGACGCACATCACTCGAAATATGTAGCGCATAAACCAACTTTATAACAAAATTATTAATCGATAATAATGAGAAGTTTTGGGTTTATTTTTGTGTAATATATTAATTCTATATTTTATGAAAGTTCATTCTCGAATCATTAATTATTTACTATTACATATTGAATATTTTTATTAGAACTGTAGTATTAGAACTTACTATAGTTAAAGTATTATTATTTTTGTTATTATTCATATTATTTTACTCATGTTGGACAGGAAAATATTTTTGCCCGAATTTTAGTATTTTTATGTTAACTTTTAATTATATATAATTGTAGCATTGAATTTCTATATTGTAATTTTATGTATTAACGTGTCCTATTTCCTCTTACGAGGACTAATGGAATAAAGTAAATCTGAAAAAAAATCAGATCAAATGTATTTACAATTTATGTTCAATTGAATTGGCATCTTTTTCCTGCAAGTTTACATCTATTATTTTTAATCAAACGTTTACTTTGACATTAAAATGAAATTTATTAGTTTCAGTGTGAAATAAAAATAATATAATTGATTTGGTGATCAATTCAGATTTTAATGATTGTATTTAAAAATTAAGAATTAGAAAGTATTGTAATTATTCCATAGTTGAAATTGAAATCCCATTTGTTCGGGGTGAACATTTAACAACTCTTTCCAAGAGTGAAATGAAAAATTTACGTCTGATTGAAAATTAATAATGAGAAAGACAAAAGAATATAAATACCACACAACGTTTCTGGAAGCCTTGTTACTTTCTTCAGGTACCGAAAAAAGGGCTCAAGCGTTTTTCTGCATTAAGAAAGGAACAAGGCTTCCACAAACTTTGTGCGGTATTTATATTATCACTTCTTTTCTCTGTATTTCGCTATTTCTCTTATTAATTTTTCAAACAGTATTTATTGGGGTTCAGTTGTAAGCAGATTTTATTTATTTGTGTCATCGCTTGACTCCCTATGTTAGCGAGATTATTTTGGTATGTGATGTGTCAGTATTTTGGCAGAAAACGAAAGATCTGTGAAGTTCTCAACAAACTTTACGGCTGTACTTGATGGTGAAAACGTCAATTGATTTGTAGATCTCTAACTCGACATGGGTCCATGTCTGCTTAGAGCAAATGCTGATGAGTTGTTTTCTTTCTCCTACATTTACTCTGCCTCGACTGAGATGCGTTCTCAGGACAGCATTAACTATCTCTCAGCGTGGTAATTCCCTCAGTGGGCCCTTAAAAACTACTCTAACCCAATATTTTTTAATATAGTCGGGCTCCAATCACCAAATGGTAGATTTATTCCTATTTTCTTTTAGTTTCAAGAAATCCTCTCAGTTTCAGTATACGCGTAAACACGGGGTTTCTTTGTTTACCAACCTTTTCGCAAACATTGTGCTCTCAATCCCGGAGGACTTCCGGCCCGGCCGTGGAACGTTACACATCTAACCTTGCAACTAGCCGAGCACGCTCTTGGTTAAAAACTGCTACCGGTTATAGACAGCGACCCAGGCCGCTTAAACCGCACGCTATCGGACCCGCTATTCATCGCAGAAGAAACCTATAAAAAAAATCTATACAAATCATCGAGAACCACAACTCGCATCCAATGAGTCACCCCACACGACAAAGTCACAGAAGATCAACACGACGCCTCGTCCCATAACATCTTCAAACTCCAATCTGCAAACAGGAAATCAGCTGCCCATCCAGAATCCGCACAGCAACGACCTCAAATCAAAAAACTACAGGACACGTCTACACACCATCACATCGAGCAACCAGCCGCCATCATGGACTCAGGCGACGATACAGTGAGTGCGTTAAGAGCCGAATAAACGGACTATCCATCCACCCCTTTCTCCCCCTTTTTACAAACAAAAACAAAAAAGCGGAAAACCGCTAACAATCTATCCAGCCTCCCTTCAACTAGTGCAAAGTCATCTTCCAAAACCATATCCAACGCACCATTCACCACCACTAACAGGTTTGAACTATTACAAAACCTTTACGACGAACCTACAATCAACCAAATCCCCATAGATACTCCCAAAAAACCACCTCCAATCTTCATCAATAATACAGACAATATAAACATAATGCTCCAACAAATGAAATCCATCTGTACTTCGCCAATTACCTACATCATGCAAGATCAAAAACTCAAACTAAAAACCAGCACCATACCCGATTTTAGAAACGCCATAACTTATCTGCAAAAAAACCCTCCGAATTTTATACTTTTTAAATAAAATTCGAGAGAAACCTCCGCGTAGTTCCGAAGGCCGACCAAAACATAATCATCTCAGAACTAAAAGAACTGGGATACTCCCCTGCACAACTCCTTCCAGTAAGACACCCCATCACCAAAATTGAACTTCCCTTATTCTTTCTCGACCTTCTCCCCGACCACAAGAACCACACCATTTACAACCTCACCCACCCATATAATTGCCAAATAAATGTTGAACCTCCCAAACCAAAAGAATACATCCCACAGTGTCTCCGATACCAGAACTATGGCCATACAAAAAACTACTGCTTTAACCCCCCCTCCCCCCGCTGCGTGCGCTGTGATACCATCACCCACCCACTAAATTCCCAATCCCAAAAACCATTCCACCCGTATGCACAAACTGCCGTGGTAACCATACGGTAAACTACAATGGCTGCCCAATATTCAAATCTCTCCAATCATCCTACACAAAACCTATCCCAACCAATTCGCCTGCACTTCAAAAACCACAGCATCCACATCTCCTCAGTCCACAAACTCTTCTCTCTACATCCCAAATTCCACAAAGCATAACTGGCGCTACACCCTACGCCAATATCGTTAAATAAACTCACCCCACAAATCCCCCAAGAAACAAATGCTGACTCGCCTAACCAAAATAACCTGTTCTACTCCTTGTGTTCTAAAATTGACAACCTTATCTCCATTATCACACCTTTAATCCAATTCCTAACCACAATAATCCCCAATCTAATGAACACTAAAAAATTATGTATCCTCCCCACAATACCTTACCATACGAACTTGGAACGCCCGTAGAGCTACCAATAAATAGCACGAAATTAACCTTTTCCTACAAAAAACAACATCGATCTCCTGCTATTAACCGAAACCAAACTCATCCCTACACAGGATGCTATCCTAATCAAAAGCACTATAAACCACAACCAACTGCCTTCCATATCCCTCCCAGATCTGCAAATAACACTCAACACAACCGCTAACATCTACATTAACATACCCTCATTCTACTCTGCTCCAGACAACCAAATCGCATCTGACACCAGGAAAAAGCTACTCTCCTCCTGCGTTTCTCCCTGCATAATAGGAGGAGATTACAACGGCAAACACCCGAACTTCGGATCCAGAACTTCCAATACCAGAGGTAAAGACCTTACATCCTCTCCAAACTTCATATCCAAATAATACATCCTACCGAACCAACTTACTACCCAGACAGCCTCAAATCACCAGACATACTAGACTTCTTCATCTGCCACAAAACCACTCAATACCTTTCCAACCCACAAATACTCCATGAACTCAGTTCCGAACTGAGTCATAGCACAACTAAATCTATCCCTTCCTCCCAATACCACCAATCACAGGCCCAACAACATACTCACTAACTGGAAACACTTCTCTCAAAAATCTAACAATCCTTGCAACTAGCAATATCCTTGCAATATCCCACTGAAGACGCCCTCAGACATAGACCTACCCCTAAATCATCTACAATCTATCATCCTAACTTCTGCCCACCCAAAAAACCCACACCAAAACCAAATTGAAAGCCTACTCCAAGAGAAAAAATCTTTGCGAAAACAATGGTATAATTCCAAAAACCCCATAGTCAAACGCCAATCCAATGACGCCTCCAGACAACTACAAAAACTACTACAAGACACCAGCGACTCCAAACATTAACTTCTAATTCCTTCTTTGGCCCCGTTTGAAACCTAAAAATAAAAAAAGCGTTGAAATTATACTATTTACATTCGAGAATTAAAAAGATTGAGTCTTATTTTTAGTACGTTAATCCATTATTGGTGAATAGCAAAGAAAACTGCTAAGTGATTCATTACACTGAACCATATGTCAGGTAATGAAAATGGCTTCCTGTTTTAATCAAATAGTTGTCAAGTAAATATACGCTCGTACGGGTTTAAGACGTCCTTACCCAAATGCAAAATTATCTGAAAACAGTTGTAACCTTTATGAAGTTTGTGCGGCAAATGATAGTTATAGAAAGATGACAACGTTTGACTATAATAAATAAGTTCGGTTTCAATTTATTTATGTAAAAATTTAATTTGAGTTAAATATATGAATATTAAATATTTTAAATAAATGCGTCTGTTATTGTAATCAATTAAACAAACCAACAATCTTATGAATTAAATTTAAATTTTCCTCCAGAATTCAAAAGCGGTGAAACAAGAACAACACAGTATATTACTAATTCTATACTCGTATGCTAATGTGATTTTCTAAGAAGATGGCCGTCTTTTTGCCGGTGTGTCCAAGAATTTGTTAGCGAAATTTACAACTCAATATTTTCTGAGAACGTTTATTATCTCTCTCAAGTGGAAATAGAATTCCTCTTGACGTTTCGTACTGAATTAATTAATGGTCGAGAATTCTTGATAAATTGAGCCGAGGCGGAGCGCTAACGCAAATATCCTTTCATTATTGAAGTTCGTGGATCAATTCGTCTGACATTTACGAAGTTCCGCGTTATATTCGTAGCTTTAAAGTCTGTTGATAAAAAAGTTCCTGGTATGGGACAATAGAATTTAAATACAAATAAATTTCATTACATATAGTTGAGTACTTTATATGCACTTTGCATGTGGTAAATTTTTAGGCTTTCAAATATATTCTTCATTAATATTTTATATTTCATTTCAATAATAATTTAGAGATTCTTAGAGGACTGACTTTTTTTCTTTACAAAAATTTTAATGAATACTGGCATCATTTAAGGTTATTGTTTATTTTACATTCACAAAATTCTACGAAATTATAATTGTAACTGATTACAGTAACACGTTTGGGGATAAATAGCTGCAAACAACAAAAGTAGGTTTGGCAGTTTGATTTCACAAATGTTCTTACGCTCAGTTGTTTGTGTCCATTAATATGTGATTTGGGTTTCCTCAAAAATCCTGACAGTATTTTGATAATATCGAGTCGGTTTCCAGTTTCCGTTTCAGGGGCCAGTGACATGTAAAAGCGGAAATTTTAATAAAGAAAGTGTAGGGTACTTGATGATGGGTGCCATTTTATTTATAAACAGTAGTTAGCAAAATTAGTAGAGGTTGAAGATCATAGAAAACGTACATCGAACTGAGAATTCCAGTTAAGAGCTTAGAACCTTATGAAAGCAGCCTGTGATCTTACTGGAAGGTAAAACGGTTAATCTTCATTCCAAACTTCTTGAAATGTTCAGATACTTTATGATATTCCGTTATCAAATCATCAAGATCTTTGACAGTATCATATTAAGACACTCCACAGACACACTTCCTTTTCAGACACCATGAAGATCCATCTGCGGAATGTGCTCAATGAGCGTCAATCATCGAGATGGTATCTCCTTCATCTTGGAGATGTCTCAAACGCCTCAAACGTTTCTCTCACCCACGAACGAGTGGCTCACACTCTTCGCCACAAACTTTGCCAGACTGCTGCCATTTAATGCAGCAACTCTCTACACGTTAAGGTCCACAGATCAGGTCTTGTAACATCGACGTCTGCCGACCAACTGACTCATCCTTGTAATCCTTCAGTCACACTCTTCTATCCCACAAGTCACTAAAACGCCAGGAATTAGATAATAGCAAAATCTACACTCACAACCGTGGATATAAAAATAATATCCCCGTAGTCTCTCCAACAGTAAGAAGTCCACTAAGTCAAAAGACCATAATTACCACACGCACAACCATATTAAATTATTAAATAAATAAACATCTGACAATTTTAAGTCGTAATTTTTTTTATTAAATTAAAGTTTCATCGCTTAATTTGTAATTAATTACTTAATCAAATAATTAATTTTGTATCATTAGGTAATAAATTTTGTTTACATAACTTTAAAATTAATAAAAAAATTCATAAATTTTCTCAAACATTTTGAACATAATATTCAAATATTTCCCATACATGAACAAAATAATATTAGAACTAATATCATACATAAAAATTTTAGGTACTGAAAAATAGTTTTTAAAAACCAGTTAAAACACAATATAGTTGTCAGATTTTTTTAATTAATCAGGATATAATTTTCACAAATGCTGATAAAGGGGCTGCAACTGTGGCAATGGAAAAATATATGATTAAATTACACATGTGAACGTCATACTGTGTGACAGTTCTTTATATGAACATTGTATTAACTTAAAACAGTTAATTTAGTTATTGATAAATTAAAAGTAATTATTAAAAGACTTTTAAAAAATTATAATCATTTTGATATCAGAACATTTCATTCTTTGTTTTTTTCTTTGGCTAATTTAGCAAGAGCTTATGCTGTTCCTAAATAAATAAGATTTTCGGCCACAGTAGTCAGCATGTCCATTAAACTTTTTAAAAAACTTGAACAAATTAAGCGATGAAACGTTATTAATTTAAGAATTTTTTTTTTCTGTCTACAAATTGGCTGATGTTTATATATTTGTTTCCTCAATCGTCAGAATACATATTTATGTATATCATTAATATTAATGTATGTATAGCTGCAGTGAAATAGCTAGTTGTGTCCAAATTAACAGTTCCTGTAATTGTGGTGGTTGTAGGCCCGAGCACATTTTGACATGAACCCTTGTTACGCACCTTGGTAGTGTAAGCACAATTCTGAAAAATTGTCCCAAGGCAATGAATTGTGTTCACGATATGCAGTACGTCAAAAATCTCATCCGTAAAAGTTAAGAGGAAAGTACAGGTAGAGGTAAAAAGGCCTTGCCGTGGTCTGTATAACCGTTACAAAAATGTAATTAAATTTTTACGAATGTTAGTAACATCACGTGAGATTTCTCCCAACGGAGTGTTTCCCCAGAGCTCTTCAAGAGCTACAAATAAAAGTTAAAAATTATTATATATTATTGAATTAACAAAATTAATTTCACGGTCATGCGTTCATTACACATTACACGTTATTGTAATATCGCATCCAGGTTTTTTTCCCTGTCACTCCGTACTCATCATCGTGTTTAAGGATGTAAAAAATGTTTCGTGTCAGCGGAAAGGCGTGGAACTAGATGTATATTCTGGAGTCGCAGACCTTGGGCAATCGTTGTACGCTATTCCAATTGGAACAGTCGGCCAGCTGCCTCCTAAACGGTTAAAGGCACGGAGAAGGGAATGCTGCATCCAACAGCAAACCCCTCTCCCGTCATCGGAAGAGCGTGGGACAAGTACCAAATTCCCGTTTTCTAGGGTTTTCCCTGCAACACTTTTAGACGAATTTCCGGGTAGGATCCTTAAACCATAGCCCGGACGCCCTAGTTAACCCTTCGCTACCTTCCTCTACCTTCCCGCATCCCCCCTTCCACTCCTTTTCCTATTCTGTAAGAGGGGAGTTGCCACTAAAAAATTATATTAGATATTTTATAACAAATCATGTCGTGAACTTTTTCTCCGGTAATTTAATTCCATCGCTCTATCGTATTACCTTTATATAAATAGATTTATGCCGTTGCACTTGCAGGTTATTACAAATGAGCGATATACCTGTGTACAGTCGATAACATTGTGGTCTTTTAAGCATGACTGATGCACTGAGGCAATCAGACTGCTAATACACGTTTTGCATCATCCCGCACGTTTGAGTAGCGAATATTGCGTTAATCATCACGTCATGGTCTCCTTAATAATCGTAGTGATCAATGGATTGCTATGCACGAGCGAAGGAGAATTGAAAATTTATTTTCTGAATCATCTATGTGTTCCTATAAAATCGTGTGCATTCAAAAGTGGATGAATTATGGAATACATGAGAGAACGAATTGGTCAATTTTACTTGACTGGAAACAGAATAGATCAGAGAAACACGTATCACAACGGTTTTTTTTCATTAAGAAAATAGTAAATTTCAGGTGAAATATTATTCTAAGTGCCCAATTCCAAATTTCGAAGTTATTTATGAGGGTTTGATTGACGATTTGTGCCGATGAGCCTTTATCTATAAAAACATGAGTGGCTTAATTTTATTTTAATCACGGCTCCTAGAAGATTATGAGGTACCTTTTGTGTGTGTTGTCGTGTTAATTTAGTTTTTAAGAATTTTATGGTGAAAATCCACAATTCAATGCTGGTATTAAACCCAATCAATAAAGGAATAAAGTTATTCAAGAAGAAAAAAAACGTTATCGTTGAGCATTAATGATAATCTTGCATAAAGCCCAATTGACACGCCCAATTTACATATAAATAACCGTTATCCAAACTATATTGATTTATCGAGGTCCGTCGCCTCGGCATTCGGCCTTCTAGTTTACCACTTTCCCGTCACCCAGTCGTTCAGAAACACGTTTAAATCGCCCTCTAGGGACTTAATTTGCATCAACGAATCCATTCCCCATCCCTAGGTGTTTAACGAACTTCTGCTGAAAATAAAAATAAAAAACCGAGTACGCGGTTGTCATCGACTTCGTTGCGCGTTCGTTTGAATGCTGTTATCTGCGCTGATTCAATAAGCACAGTTCCATTTCCGCCTCGACGCAGTTCTATCTCCATCGAACGATAAAGAACCCCAGCAGCCGTGCATCGGCCCGAAGAAGCTGTTGTAGCAGTGCACCCACTGTTCACAACTTGTATGATCCAAAAATTTTACATAAAGTAATCGAATTTGCCAGTCTCTTGTAGTAAATTCCAGTTACTGTTTACCGACGATTTGAAGATCAACAACAACGAAATATGTTATTTAGTTACTAGAAGTAATGTTAAATAACGGACACAAAACAGAACATAATCTGTTTTAAAGAATGAAAACCTGTCAAAATTGATTAATTGTTTAGGTTTGTGTAATTCTAAGATATCAAGCATAAAGTGACTAACAAATGAAGTCCTTATACCAGGATAACTTTTAACCACGCATTTAATTAAAATGTTATTGGAATTGATAATATTAAAAATCAATTAGATGCATCATGGCCACGCGTCCTCCAGTCTCATATTTATTTATCTTTTGCATTAAATTAATATATTATTGCCAATTAAACTGTTCTTACGTCCGGTCATGGAACCCTTCATGCAACATCCGTTATTACCAAGTCACATGCAAGAATTAAATTCTTCGTGTGGTTATTAATGAGCGAATAACAACTATGGTTAATTAAATTCATAATTAATTGCGGACAAATTAATTTCAATATATAAATAAAAATTATGTTAATTCTTACATTAATGTTATATAATTGCAAGCAATTATGGAATTGTCACTGAGCTGTGTAATTAATATTGCGGCATGCTATTACACTCAAACGGCTATAAACGGCAAAATTATTCCAAGGAGAGTAACATTGAAAATGCATTACATTATTACGGATTGTTAAACTTTGGTATTTTGTTCACAAAAAATTCTGATGTGTACAATAAACCAAAATAACTTACGGAAAGAAGGCACACACTCTCAATTACAGGAGTGAAACTGATTTAACACTTTAGGATATAAAAATCACGACTTTATCAGGAATCGAACCCAGGACCTGAGCTTTGTTAGCAAGATCTTATGATCTTGAGTAGAAACGAACCTCTTATAACGAGTCCTCGGCGATAGTTAAAAATTCAAAAACCAACTAACCGAAAATCTTTTTAGCTTCCCCTACTTTTAAAAGAATTTACAGAATTAGATTTGCATTAACTTAAGCCATACATAAATCAAAATGTGGCACCATGCAGGGAAATGAATTTAATTTAATGGTACATAAAAAAATTGACTAATTCTACAGCCTTGAAGAGGGCGATATGGAAGAAGAAGAAGGTGTAGACAGGCTATGTATAGGGTAATCCACATGGTGGCAACTCCCCTCTTATAGCATAGGAAAGGGGTTTGAAAGGGGGGATGCGGAAGTGTAGAGGAAGGTAGCGAATGGTCAACTAGGGCCCCCGGGCTATAGTTTAAGGAACCTACCCGGCATTCGCCTTAAAGTGAGAGGGAAAACCCTATAAAAACCTGCATCAGGTAGGTCGGGCATTGGGTACTTGTTCACGCCCTTCCGATAGCGGGAGAGGAGTTTTCTGTGGAGACGCAGCTTTCCCTTCTCCGTGCCTCGACCAGTTTAGGAGGCAGCTGGCCGACTGTTCCAATGAGAACAGCGAACTTACCTAACCGTACGCCCAAAGTCTGTGACCCCGGAACATTCACCTCTCAAAACAGACCGAGGTGCCTCGGATAATACAAATGCTACTAACAGCAATAAACATCTACAAGAACTTTTCTTGTCTAGTGTTGCTCTCACTAAGTAAGGGACGATTGCAGGAGTCACATGGCTCTATAAGGAGTATTTCCATTTATAATAGGTGAAAAATTATTGATGAATAGAGGAATAAAGTTGATTCAAACAGGAACAAATAAAATACCAACGGTTATTTTCTCTTCGAAAACCTTTTTGAACCAGTGCGAGAGTGTTAGGCTTGACAGGCGGCTTGTCCCATTTCCCCGCGGTCATAGATTTGGTGTCATCCCTTGGTCCTTCGAGTGCAATCAGACAGTTATTCTAACAAAATTTAGACAGATTCTGGGGGATTATTTAATGCTTTACATTATCTATTATTATTACACGATGTGGTGAGAAAACTTGTAAAGATTAATTCTTTAATTGAGTTTGATAATTATTTTATATTGGTGGGATTAAATACTAAGTAGGTATTTTACATATTAATCAGATTTTAAAATTTATTGGAATATTTATATTACATAAATTTAATGACAGCAAAATTAAATCATTTAATTACAATGCTTCGCTTTTACTATTTGAATATATTAACAGATAACACATGAATTACCAGATAGTACAAATTAACAAACACTGTGTAATTTTTACTGCTAGCTGAGTAATGATTTTGTTCTCACTTTAATTGTGACGCACAAAAAAAAACAGAATTTTATTGG
Source organism: Zhengitettix transpicula (assembly GCA_037074705.1). NCBI lineage: Eukaryota > Metazoa > Arthropoda > Insecta > Orthoptera > Tetrigidae > Zhengitettix > Zhengitettix transpicula. The sequence continues at coordinate 204,244,928 of CM073591.1, forward strand.
TGAAGAACAAACAATTGATATTATTTTTAAGGTTCGATTTGGCCACACTGAAAATTGATGCATTTGTCATATATATGAGAAACGAAATTTCACAATATCGTACTGATGGAGGCAAGGCTGGTACATCATTAATCGGGTCCAGCATCAACGTCCCAATTGGCAGCTTAACGTCCACCCCCACGTCAAGACCAGTGTCAGTACCGCTTGTAGCGGAACACGCCCAGTTGACTGGAGCTCACGACTCACACTGAGTGAGAACTAATCTTCACCATCTCCTAGACTGCACATACATCTCTTGTCTCATACAAGCTGTCCCTCAAATCATAAGCACTTGCTAAATTGACAACCGTATAAATATACGTGATCCACGACGTCACCTTTAACCTTTCTAATGCACACACTCCAAAGGATCATCGCTCCTGATTCTCAAATAAACAAACTGGTTCATAACAACCAAATAACACGCGCCAAATTTTCTCTCGTTAGCATACGTCGTCGCCATCTCTTTCTTCACGGGTTTTAAACTTCCACAAAATTAATAATCGCCGGAACACTTTGAGCTCTCTGAGCTTTGCCTCAATTTTTCTATTTATTATAGTTTCAATGCCGTATCAAACGTTAAAGACCACATTCCCATCAAGCTTTGATGCTGTAGTATGCTGATGCAAAGGTCGCACAACGCGAATGCTGTTGTTGAAATTTGTTAAAGTGTTTCTCGTTCATTTATAGTCCAAATTTTACATCGTGCAATTGTTTTCATTTCCATATTTTTAAGAAACTCCTTCCTGGAAAGTGATTCGCATCATCGTCATAGTGGTGAAGGCTGGGAGATGATTTTGAGAACACATGGGGAAAAAAATCTCTTCCAGCATATCTTTAAAGACGAAAAAAAATGAAAAATATTTAACGCACGTAAGGACGACTACTTCGAGAAGGACTAATTGATTGTTAAAAAAATTATGTTAGAACAAAAGTTATTATTAGTTCTTAATTCAAGGACTCTCGTATTATATGGAGACCGCGTCAAAGATAGTAGAAAGTTCTCAGACAATATCAACTATAATTCATTAATGCTCGGTCGAGAGATATTGTGGTATAATGATTCATCAAACACAACGAATGTCATAATACATAACCGTAATTGATAATCCCGGAGGCTGACGCCTTAGCCAGTTCGTCAACCCCGAGTCGACGCCATACAGTGATCTTGACTAGATCTCGCTGCAGTTAACCCGTTCTGCCAGCTGCGAGATTCGGAGGCGTCAATACGTTGGTTACGAGAGCTACAGAAGACGAACAGAACACAGAAATAGCAGTACGTATTTGATAACGGGCAGCTAATCTCTTCTACGTAATCCACAGGTGCCTGAGATAAGAGTTTTTCATGCTTAACTGTAATAAACTTATAAAAATTTTCTTGAATGGTCAGTAATATTTTTTGATTTAACGTAAAACCCCATCGCAATATAATATAATTCTTTACAATACATTGCTAAATTTCTGACAAAATTATATCTGACATTCTAGTACAAATATTAGTACTAATCTATAATCATAAAATAATGCCGAACATAACACCAAAACTAACATTGAATTATTATTCCATAATTTAAATTTAAAACATTAAATTCATTATGAAAAAAAGAAATTTTTCACAAACAACATCTTCACCTCAAAAGGAAAACAATAGTCAATATATATATATATACATATATATATAAACACTTTTAATTCTCGAAACTTATATTTAAAAGTTGATAATTAGAATATCGACGTACGCATCTCGTTCAACTTATATCAAAATAAATAGATGTGTTATTATTTTTAGAATGTGATAAAATTAACGATCCCAATTTTATGTTGTTTTTTGACAATGTTTTAACGTAAGACCAAATAGATTCTATGTGTCTGGGTCATAGGAACGTAGTCAATTATTCCAACAGGATTATCCGCTGGATACACGAAGATAAAATCTATGATTTCTACGATTATAATTATAGAAATTTATTTGAGAAATAAATAATTGTTTATTTGGTTTAAATAATGTTTATTTTTGTAAAATTTACATATAGTATTTTGAGTAAATTGAAAACGTTCCTTAAAAAATTATAATTTTTAATAATATGGCTAAATTGGTCATAGCTCCTCGGTTCAAAATTAATAAAAGAGAATAATAATGGGGCTTGAAATTATTTTCTTGAAACAGATTAAAACCCTGTGGACAATTATATAAAAATCCCTAACCATAATATGACATTTTCATAATGTTTTACTTCAGTTTGAACGTTTATATATTCTTATACTGCTGATGTAAAGTAACCTAGTCCAAAATATACAAAGGTCTTTGTGTTCGATCAGGGAACGTTAATAGAGGATTGGTGGTAGTGAGAGGTAAACAGTTATAAATGAATACTGACAATGAAAGCAAATGAAGCGCGTTGGTGTATTGAGCTCCAGTTTGCGTGGCTTGGCCAAAAGTGGCGGCTCGGGAAAAGACACGAGTCGATATCGGTAATCTGTCCTGACAGCGGTAATGCTGCAGCCGTGTTAATTGCGTGCCAGCGCCAACAAACAGCGACAGTAATTCCGCATTAAAACAAATTATACTCGTGCCGCTCTCATATTAAATAACACGCCATTAATGGTCTGAGCCGCGGCGAAATCATGCAGAGCGACATTGAAGAGTCTAAACCACACCGATAAGGGTGGCAGAAATGCAGTTCTGCATGATATGTTCAATCAAATTACAGCAGAAAATTGGAGCTTGTTCCTCGATGTTTGCTCTCGCATACATGACGTGAGACATTCCTTTACAAAACTCCAACCGTCTGTATGATTTTTTGAATCACATCAGAAAGTATGACAAAGTAAGCATATCCATTGTAATAAATACCGAACATAGCCTCAAAGTTTGGTACCATTGTGTGTTGATAAATGTACTAACTCAAGGGTGCCGCCCAACTGTTTAAAATATAGGTTACGCAAAAAGCTGATCTTGAACACAAAGATATATACACCCGTCTTAATGTTAGGATTTACGTAAATTACACAGGTATTAGAATTTGAAACACATTTCAAATAAAAATTTAATTTTTACAAAATTAATTGCAATATTAATTTGATGAATAAGAGAAAGAAGAAGGTGTAGATGGGCTACATATATAGGGCAATACTCATAGTGGCCAATCCCCCCTTATAGCATAGCATAGAAAAGGGATTTAAAGGTAAAGGAAGGTAGCCAAGGGATAACTAGGGCCCCCGGGCTATAGTTTAAGGATCCTACCCGGCAATTCGCCTAAAAGTAATGCAGGGAAAACTCTAGAAAAACCTTCATCAGGTAGGTCGAGCATTTGGTACTTCTCCATTGGCGGGAGAGGGGTTTTCTGTGAGGCCTCAGCATTCCGCTTTCCGTACCTTGACCAGTTTAGGAGGCAGCTGGCCGACTATTCCAATAAGAATAGTAGACAACTCTTTGTCTTTGTCCCCGGAACATACACCTCTCTAAACAGTCCGAGGTGCCTCGGCTTGTGAGAACCTTAGTTTAAAAAAAACAAAGAGTGGAGAAGACATCCCCAAAAGTAGCCTCCTCTACAGCTCTCCGGGAAGGTTCATCTACGAGATAATTCCATCACAGGTTTCCTTATTTTTTAATTTGATTTAATGTACACATCAAAGGAAGATTGAAAAGTAAAATGCCTGAGCGTCATTTAGTAATATTACACTAGAACTAAAATTACCCACTATTCGTCCTACAAGGTACAGTTCGTTTGGCAAATAATCATTGTTCATAATCAGATTTAACTGGTTGCATTGAACGCAAGATCTGAAATATGCGTTTTTAGAATGGATTAAGACAGCTTACAGTTTGTTTTGTGAGATGTCTACTACCTGACGAAGTGAAACCCCTGGGATGCAAAGATACTACCCTCGGGTTGTGAATGTCCCGGGTTTTGAAGACACGACTCTCGAACGGTTTGACTAAAATTTGTTCAAATGGGCGCCATATTGGATATTTTATAATGCTGACTGTTCCCTAATAATACCTAAACTGATCATAATTATAACCAATAATCGAAGCTGTATTACGTTGTCTTTTTTGAAATAAGACACACGATAAAAAGTAAACAGATTAATTTTTCAGCAGAAAATAGGTGTCCATTGACGTCCGAATCCTTAGGTACCAAAACATTTTTACGCTTGATAATTAATTTAATCTCTTTAAAGCAATCAATTATAAATAAATAACGAATACTATATAGCAAAATATATGTCAGAAAATCCACATACGTCATAGGGTCTAGTTCATGGCTTCTAATTCAAAACGGTATTTTACCTGATTACTTAAAGAAGTCCCAAAATTGTGGACGAAACGTTGTATTAAAACGAAGTTTTGGTTTAATAAATTTTTCACGCATTTTGGTTGTATTGCATACTTATTTATTAAAAGATAATTTAAGATTAAATCAAATATTCTAAATTAAGGAAAATAATATTTGCCATGAGTACATTTACTGTAGAGTAGTTTGTAATGTCATGTATGAATAGTCAGCGCTCTAGAAATAAACTTTTATATGTGCCCGAACGTTTCAAATTGGTACACAGATGACGTATTTATTTACAATGTCAATTGTAAAAAATTATTTAAAAAGACATAAAATTATTTATAAATTTTTAAGCCCTCACGAGTTAGTAAAATAATTAAGTGATCTTGGCGGTATGAACGCAGAAGTTCATTAAATAAAAATTAAATAAAATTAAGAAAATAGTATTTGTACTTAAAAGTTACTGTATTCTAATGTTTGTCTTTTGTTTTTCCAGAATTTGAAGAATCAAATCATGACAACCAACCTATGGGTGGAACAGGTAAGAAATCGTTTTCACAGAAAAATTGAAATTGTTTTATTATTATCAAATTATGAACGTATTTACTGTAGTATATATTATATTGCATATTAATAGGTGTATTTAATTATATTGCGTTATGCCTTTTCACCTTTAATTAGTTTTATGAATTTACTTTTGAATTTATCTATTTTTAATAGCAAATATTAATTAGTAACAGGTTTGAAAAAATTATTATACTGACATTTAATTAATATAAAATATGAAAAATTTATTAAAACATTATATACATTGTAGTAATTACTTTTATTAAACAATTAAAACAAGCCCCCACGTTGAGGTGCCAATTTGTAGTAATTCAATTAAAATGATTTAAACGTACCACATGTTGTAGCAACAATTTGTATTATTTAAATATAAATGATAAGCAAACTAAAAATTAAGTGATCGGATGTTTTAATTCAAAGATCAAAATTTAAAGTAAACAAGTAAGTCAATTTATTAAATCCAATTATTTAAATTATATTACATATTAAAATTGACTAAAGTGACTAAAGATATTAATTTAACAATCAGTAAAATATTAAAGTGTCAAATATGAAATCTGAAATCTGAAATGCTAAATCTGACCATAAAATATCATTTACTGTGGGATTTACAGATAATAAGTTGTTCAGTTTACCTTAAAGTTTTGTTGTACCAAGAAATGAGCTCGTACGAACACACACGATTATTATTAACACTTTATAAACGGGCCATAATACACAGAATTTACTTGGCAACACTTTCTGCTTGCTGAGTTTACTTACAACACTTGTTTCGCTGTTCTCTCTATCAATAACTTGTTACCATTATCAAAGTTTGGTTATTTACTGGATACAATAACCTGGCTCCCAATAATTGAAGGAATGTATAACTCGTGAACTTAGGCTAGACTCCGAAAATATTCTGCATCAGGGAAAATAAGAGTCGGCGTAGTATCGTCGCAGTTGTTGGCTCAAAACTGGAAACTATAGATCGTTCTGAATATTAGAGCTGTTAGAATACATACAGCCTTGCCTCCCCAAACACACTTTCTGAAATTTTGCCCGAACTGCTATTCCTTTGCCTCCTGTCCACACACTGCCGCTATGCGCGTCTAGCAAACTGTTTTTCGACAATACCCCAGAAAGCAGGCATTATAGCCCCATACCCTTGTACACAACTCGTATGTTTACGCCGCCAACAATGCAAGTCCAAAATTTTTGTTTATTAATTAATTATATTTCCTTTTCATATATTATGTGCAAGTTTTACATAATTTTCCCACGGCAATTAAATTTTATTGAGACTTATGTTTTTCTCAAGGCGCTTCAAAACATAGCAGTTATAGAATTAGCATGAAATATAAAATGTATAGGAAAAACTATTCAATCCAAATTACAAACGTTATACATAAAAAATGGAACTAAATCAGAATTTGACGCAAAGTGTTCTATAAAGGGAACCGATCAGTATAATGGTGATAAAACAGCACATAGGTCACCAAATAGATAAAGACTCCTAGTAGGAGAATTTGGCCCTTCAGATATTTCATTTTCAACAACGACAAGCAGACCAATACATGCCATTACTTTACTTTCTCAATAACTTCAATTGTACTTTACATTTTTAATAATTCAATAGTCGACTTCGGTCCATATTGTCCTACATTAGGTCTTCTCTGTCTTCCGAACTTCACACACGACGAACTCTACATTCCAATCTCTACCTACGAACTAATTCGACGGACTACTATATTTTTACTTTTCAAACTCATCCCTTCTCCAGTCACACTAGCAGTATCTGCTAGTGAGAACGTAACATAATTACAGTTCTCCCATTCGGAACATGACACGCCGGTCACATCATCGGTCTGCGAGGGTTATTCTCTCGCAGGCAGTACCCATTGGAATAGTCGGCCAGCTGCCTTCCAAACTGGTTGAGACACGGAGAAGGGAATGCTGCGTCCCAACAGCAAACTCCTCTCCCTCTATCGGAAGGGCGTGGGACAAGTTTCCAATGCCCGACCTAACTGATGCAGGTTTTTCTAGGGTTTTTCCTGCATTACTTTTAGGCGAATGCCGGGTAGGATCCTTAAACTATAGCCCGGGGGCCCTAGTTAACCCTTGGCTACCTTCCTCTACCCTTCCGCATCCCCCATTTCAGATCCCTTCCTATGCTATTAAAGGTGAGTTTCCACCATGTGTATTAGCCTCGTGTAGCCTGTTATCCTAAAAAAAACAATTCACGCTAAGGGCTACAAGGAAGCCTGCGAGAGAATTCTCGCAGGTGTACCTTCCCAGAGACATCTGGCGGAGGCTACCTTTGGGGATGCTTTCACATCTCTCTAGTTTTTTGAACTAAGGTTCCCACATACCGAGGCACCTTGGTATGTTTTGAGAGGTGTATGTTCCGGGGTCGCAGACCTTGGGGATACGGTAAGAGTTGTCCGCTATTCCTATTGGAATAGTCGGCCAGCTGCCTCCTTAACGGGTCTAGGCACGGAGAGGGGAAAGCTGCGACCCCACAGCTAACCCCTCTCCCGCCATCGGAAGGGCGTGGGACAAGTACCAAATGCCCGACCTACCTGATGCAGGTTTTTCTAGGGTTTTCCCTGCATCACTTTTGAGGGAATTGCCGGGTAGGATCCTTAAACCATAGCCCGGGGGCCCTAGTTAACCCTTGGCTACCCTTCTCTACCCGTATCACCCCTTTCAAATCCCTTTCCTATGCTATAAGAGGGGAGTTGCCACTATGTGGGTTATCCTCATGTAGCCTGTTACCCCCAAAAAAACAAAAGAAATCAATTCACGCTGTTGCCAGACCAACACGAACAAAGAACACACTAATTTCCGCGCTCTCACGGCAACCCGACTGTTCAATTTATGCAACAGACAACATAATTGATCTATTCTGAAATTTATTTTATTATATATATTATATATGTTACAATTTATTTCATCGTTGATGTAAGTGAAAAATTTCAAATATTGGAAAATGAGCACAGTGTTGTTCAGCTGTCAGAAATAATGCGCGCCTCTTCTAGAATACAACAAATAATACACCTCCAGTCATACTGTCTATAAAAGAAAATAATTCTACCCATTACAAACAGTCTAACGTCTAATGCACTTTTTGGATAGTTTCCCATCTGGAATATTCTCTTTTCTTTCATTTTATAATTTTAAATATATGCGTCATAATACGCATTAAATGCTAAATTGAACTTGAAAATAATTTTCCCTACAACAAAACACCGATTTTTGCAACTACGAAAATGATTAAGTGATTACAATATAACTCCCAACCAAATTACGTACGATAACTGCAAGGTTCAAGCCATAGAGCCCATGAAAATGAATTAAAGGATCAGGATGGACAAATCTTGATCGAACAGGGAATCAAATCCGGGGCCCCCGATTAGTACGCTGTTGATCTCTCATCTGAACTATCCGGGTCGACGAGCCTTATCCATTCATCTGTGCCAGGCTCACATTACAATTCAATACATCACAATCTTCACGACATAAATTTAGGACTTCAATGAAGAATGGATATTACCTATAATTTGATGAAGGATACAGGCGAATTAATTCAAGAGGCACAGCTATTGAGCTCTGAAATGGAATTAAAGAAACAGGATGGAAAAATCTCGGCAACGAACGAATGGAGAAGTCTCGTGCTTGGTCTGAAGTCGACTCGGATAGATCCGTTGGGATATCACCCGCGTATGATTTGGGGATCCTGAGATATATTCCCTGTATGGTAGAGATTTTCCATTCTGATCCTTTTTTTTATTACATGAAATATTTCATCATAGTGTCTTTCAGTAACGTCGTTGAACAACGGTATCTGTCAATCATGTAATAAAATTACATTGAATTACAAACACACATGACAATTCTTTACGCATCAACTGAATAAATTCCAATAATTTCTGTCAAAGTTACTTACCTCAAAAAAATTTAATTCTTTGATTGACGTTAAGTCTCAAATAATATATATCGTTTTCCGAGAAACATTCAACAAAATGTTCTTTGATAACTCAAGCGTTGTTAGTTTTAGTGCCACCGCACACACACTGGCAACTTTTTTCAATAAACTTTTTAATTGCTAAAATACAACAAATAGTTACTTATGATTGACCGCACACTGGCAACTAAATAGTTGACAAAACTAAAAATATCCCAAGTGTTCTATTTTCTGGGTCAGTCAATTGTTACGTGTGAGAATGAATCATACAAGTTCAGACGCTGTTTACAGCAGGACAGTCTCACTTCTTTCTCTCTAGAGTTCAGTCTGGATTTGGAATCAAGGTGCATACTTTGTGAGAAAAATTAAACATAACTTTTAATATTCAATTGTTTATCGAGGAAGTAGAAAAACGTTAACCTTTATCTTCTAATAAATAAAATAGACTGATTGTGTGTATGTAATGTTTGTGTATATTTCGCATACAAATCTACACCCATAGAGCAAATTTGATCAAATTTTGTACACGTGTTCCATTAAAACCGGAAACAAACACTGTGAAGGTTAGACACGACCACCAAACATAGGGGCGGTAGTGGACGGAGGTATATATTTTCAAATACGCTAAAACGGCGAAAATTTGCGATGAATTAATATTTTTCTATATCAGTGAGATTGATAGTATTTGTTCAGACGTTGTTTGTGTATAGTTTCAACCCCTTTTGGCTTAGGAAGGGAGTCCCTTAGGGGTTGGGGTGGAGGGTCGTTAAGAAAAATAACGCGAAAATCGCCGAGATTTGAGTCTAATACCGGGTTATGTATTTATCTGAGTTTAATTATGACATTCAAATTGCCGGTTATGTTGTACTTCAACCACTAGGAGTGAGGGTGATAGGGGAAAACAAAGTTTCGCGTACAATATTCTACACGTGGAGCAGTTTCGACGAAATTTTGTGGTGTATTTTTGTCTCGTAGGTATTTTTTGACGCTTTCAGATTAGCGAGAGTATTTTTGTGTCTCTCAAGGTATGTTGATTATTCTTCCCTCCCTGAAGGTTTTAATTTTTTATAATTTATTCTTTATGTAATAATTAAAGATAAAGTTACATTTCATAATTAAAAATGCATAAGAAAGAGTTATTACAATTAGTTGCTTTACATGTATAGTAATAATTCATCATGTTTTGAATGACATTTAAAGCTGCCACTGCAAGACAATAAGATGAAATCCTTTGTCTAGTTTGAACTGAATATTTATGAATGACTCAATTTATTTTTAAAGGCAACGATAATGCTTTTACTTGGAAAAAGAAAAGAAATTACTTCCGCGGAGAAAATAGAATGCCTCGTAGTTGCCTGAATTCGCGCAGTTATAGTGAGTTTGGATTGTTATTTTTTCTCTAGTGGTTTTTCAATTAAATTTGCTTCAGAGGGTGACCACTCTTCCATTTCGTCTCTGCATAAAACGGGCTCAGTATAAGGGAGATAATTGCGCCAGTCATGTTGTATGAATGTTTATGAAGCGTAACCATGCTGCATGAAACAATGCGACGTTCCTCAAGCAACAGCTTCACTCATCTGTAAAGTTGGTTGTTTCACAGAACTTGGACAATCAAGTACGCGAGGCAATGTTCTAACTGACCTCGAGATAACTAGAAATGTGTCTCCTTCCATATCATTCAAATGATCTTTGTATGTCCAAATAAAAGTTACTAGACCATCTAAATTACGTGTATCTTGTTGATCGTCTCACATAGTACATACAATAATTTCACCTTAACTGCAAGAAGTGTTTTATGTGGAATTCCAAATATCAAACATATTAAATGTTTAATAAGAAAGATAGCCAATTCAGACAAAATAATTTAAGTTGTCACTGAAAGCCAATAAGATGTAATAGTTTTGAGTTTTGTCAACTGACGAGTGTAGCTGTGTTGCTCTAGGCTCTTCTTCGCACCTGTGGAAAGGGACAAGGATCACAGAAACGTTGTGTGACATTTATATTATTACTTATTTTGTCTGAATTGGCTATCTTTCTTATTAATCATTTTCAATCAGACGTAATTTTTTTTTCATTTTAGATATTAAATTTGTCATGTTTATTAAGATAGATTCGTGTGACAAAAAAGATAAAAACTATTGGAACTAAATCAAAACTGAAATAAAGTTACACTGATAAGTACACAAAAATAGATTGAGCAGCCATTAATATCAAAAAAACGTACTTTGAATGGTAAAATAAATGAAGAAGCAATATAGGTGGAACAAAAGGCGAATGTCTCAAATTAGTGGTACACTATCACATTCACAGTGCAATCTTGTTTGATTTTATTAGAAGAAATATGGTAGTTTATACACTATCTTTACAAACAGGAGAAAATTATGTTAGCCTATTGAATATATTGATAGTACACGACGTTTCGACTGCGCCGTGCTTTGTGCGGACGTGCGATGAGTGAACGAACGGATCCGTGATAAGAGCGGCCATATTACCCTTCCTTCCTCCCCAATACCTTCGACCGATTCTGACCACTGGGCAAGCAGATAGAAAGATTAATTTTTTTCTAAAAGGCGAAATAGTTAAGAAATTAAGTTAATTTTGAGAAATTGACTCCCATACATGCATTTAAATAAATTTTAATTAAAAATATAAGTTTCCGGTCAATTGAGGACACCTCCGACAGCGATATAAAAACAAAACTATTAATTTATAGATATAAGAATACAATATATCATAGATTCTAACAATTTGAGTTAGGGTCAATTAAATATCAAAAATAAACAATTTGGTCTAGAGGTGAGCAAAAGAACCGAGAATCGATTAAAAAAACTATTATTATAAAATAACCGTTCTCTGAAACTACTTAGTAGATAGAGTTACGGATCATAATTCCAGTCATAGATTCGTGAGCGAGTTTCTATAGTTGAGCCGTTAAAGAATTCTTGGAGAGTAAGATTTAAGTTGAGTCGTTGAGTTGAAGAAAGATTTGTCAGTGGCACTCTCCTAGAATTATTAAACAATAACACTCGTAAAAAAATTTTGTAATAATTTTAGATCATTTATGAGAAACTTAATTTGGAATTTTTATTCTTACAACTTCTCTACATGTATAGTTAACATATGAATTCCAGCGTCTTTTTGTCCTTACGATGTAGATAGTTTTGTTCAACCTCTTGAATAATTTTCCTATTTTCTCAGACCACCAAACCACTCGCATATAAACATTAACAGGTATAATTTACAAGATTATGTACAATTAATATGTAGAATAAATTTTATCCAGATATATAGGTTTAGTGAAGTTAACATTGCAAATTATATCACGCATTACTTGCGTTGAATGTTTCGTTTCCAATAAATTCTGGAAGGTCGACTAAGACGAGGTCAATGTCCTCACTTAGAGATTAACCCTTGTTCTCAAGGACTGTGAAGCAGTATGTTCGCCAATCTATATTTATAAGGAACTGCTGGTTTTTTCCGATTATATAATTCGAGAATTTATTTACAGAGGCAGTTCGTGACGGAAAAAATGGGTCGGCTCACTGCCCAAAAACTTTCCCGAATATTTAATCTAAATAGAAATATTAAAATAGTTGTAGAAGTATATTTTAAATGCATTAATTTCGCAAAAATTATTGTCAAAGGTTTAACAACTTATGCTTGATTATTAGTAATGTGTTGGTAATTGTGAAGCACCCTTGTCGTAACGGTATTGTGCCACTTTGGTGCTAAAGCGAGCCTCGGAAGTCAATTACATACTGGCCCGCAGTTCGTAAGCTGCTCACACGTGCATGTAAATTAGCTTGCACTCTGTCGTCCCAAACCGTACAAAGTTTCTATTCACGTTGAGCTTACGTTCGCTGACTATATACTTACATTACAGAAACATTTCGTATTAATCTGTTTACATCACTCATTTTCTATCCGCCTATCCACAACTGAGTTCATTCTCCTTTTAATATTCTTGTTTGCGTGCACGACGACGTTCTTTTGCAGTTGTCAGTAAATTAATGAGTATTATAAAAACTGAAAGTTCTAATAGTAGTTAGTATTGAATAAGCAATGTTTTCTCGTTAATATTTTTTAACATTTGTGTAATGTTACGCTCATTATACTGAGCTTTATAAAAAGCTCATTTAATATTTCCCGTAAAGTGTGTTTCTTAATTACCTAGTTATTTATAACCATTGAAAATTTTTCGCATCATGTTGGTTGAACATTATTGACTTTAGGAATTAAAATGTACACAAGTAGACGCGGATTGTTTCCCCAATACTTATTTGTACAATTTTATTTTAGCATTTGTGAATTGAGAATCAGATTTATCAATCTTCTGTAAGTCAACGCGCTGGCTTAAGAGCAGTGATGCCGTTCACATCGAGTGGTTCACTGAAAACGGACACACGTACAGACAACAAACAAGCCCTCTCCGGGAGCAGAAGACTGACATTTATACACACTGTGACGTTAAAATGTTAGTTTCCACGTTGCGGGACCATTAACTGGCGTTTTATTTTATGCCCCACGTTGGGCGCCATTATGTGACGCTTTATTTTATGCACCACGACTCGACGGCATTAAGTGACCCTTTTTTGTTACTCTTCGTCATGGGTTTACTAAGCTCCACGTTAAGGAGACATTTATGACACTTTGTAAATGGGTATTTGATAACAGTTTCTTATTAAGAAGTTCCAAAGTTGGATGCGATCTGTGACAAATTATTCAGATTTTTTTTTAATTTAATCGGTTTTTAAGAAGTTTGGGTCGTTATGTAATACTATGTAGTTTTATAAGGGATAAGATATTTTATTTTATATTACGAATGCAATTTCAAAGCATGAAACACAAGTAATAATAATATTTAAGTACAAAATTAGCAAGAGTTCTTAATCTCAGAACATCCTTGCCGGAAGAATAATTGACAATTATATTCAGTATGTTATTGAAAAAGTTTATATAGTTCGCTCATCTAATTTCTTATTGTCGCCTTAGAACAGCTGTTTCTCCAATTCCGCAGGTATGAAACTTCTATATAGCAGAGAAATCACTTGATTTATTTTCACTTTACTCTGATTTTTCCTGTGACTACACTTTCTTTATAGTCTTCTATACCGCTACTTCTTTCGTGCGAATCTATTATTTTCACTTCTCAGGTTTGATACACAATATTTACTAAACTTGACTCTTTTTCAACATAAGAAGTATCATCAAAGATTATTTTAACTTTCTAAATTTTAATTGATGCTTCCACAGAGCGTTGCGATTGAATCTTAACCGAACAACAACTCAACGATGGCCAATTTCCGGCTTCCACATTACTGAGTTTACATCATGATTTTCATTTTTTAATTAGATTTTATGTGGGTATACTTTTAAAGGTGAATTATGCGCTGATAGAGACAGAAATCTGCAGCGAGTAATAAGGTTCTCCCGGTGTAATCCTTGCATAAATAGTTCTCTGGTTTGTACCCGGGTTAATGAAGAATTCAAACAATATGTCCATGGTTTACGCTGTCATCTTCGTCAGTATACCAGACGAAGATGGCAGCACTAGCCATGGAAACATTTTTACTTATGTTGTGGTTAACTACTCCTGATTATCGCTTCAGCCACGTGCGGGAAGACTTTGACTCAACGTTTTCTTTGAAACTTGAATGCGTAACTCGTTATAGCTCTCTGTTTAACTTTTCCATTAAATTTTATTTAGTACAAAATAAATGTAATCAATATTCTTTTCTTATATATATATACAACGTGGCTGTATTAGCCATTAATCATCATCGTTGACGTTGCCGCTTCAGCGACTACCTGTCCAGCTACAAATAAATTCATTTGGTAGAAGAACCGGAAAAAGTACTGTAATACTTATGTACTTGGGTGAAATTTTGAGATATTTGACACAAAAATCAAAATAATTTAAACAATTTAAAATAAACATGTAGTGACAAAATACAAAATTTGAAATTTAATTAAGTATGAAAAATAGAAACAATCAAATATTTAAAATAGCGACTTTCTTTCAGGGTCCTTGCGAAAATAGTAGGGTGAACCACAACTTGGGAAATATAATTTAATCAACTGAAGACTGGCATTACGATACTTGGAAAAAACGTATTAATCACGATACCGTGTCGGCAGATGTCTATTTGTTGTGGCTGGTGATGTGATGTCTTCGCTAAATGATATATTGCTCGAGATAGACCCGACTACCGTTGGCTATGGCAGGTCAACGAATACGAATCTACTCCGATTTTATCTCCTGAGATCTCGGAATCCCAAGTAGACCAATCCCTGATAATTTTGCTAACACCATTGGTTGGCCTCAACCAAGATGGTAGCCAATGAAGTCTATTGTATTTCCCACTAAACGATATTCTCCCAGATGTCTGAAATTTTGCTGTGCCTGTCTGCGGAACAGATGCTTTCGGGAGTCAATTTGTTTTGCCCAATAAACTTGGTCGTCGCTGGAAGAAGCAGTCACCCTTTTTGAAGCGTTCTTATTGTCCGCGGGTCCATTATATACTACTTCCTGGGTCCAAATAAGTATGCAGGTCACCTTCGAGACCAGTAGCCCTTCCTCCTAACCAAACAAATGCCTTCCACCCCAAAAATAACTCGCTGTACTTGATCATTTATTACAGTATTAATCAATTTTCAATTATACCGTTTGCTAAATCGAGCTTTATTTACATACCATAGTTAAAGAGACATTCATAGCTTTTCTCGGTATATATTTATTTACCTTTCATTACCAATTATCACGTAATGCCAATAAGATTGAATATTAGAACACTATATCGTGATGTATTTCAGCTACACTATATTGGATAGGTAACTCATTTCTGCCTAATTCATACTACTGAACAAATTATCAACCTTCATATTTTGGTGAATTTGTTAGATGTTTTACAGCTTGGTAAAGGAAATAATTAATTAAGAAAAACGACACCGTCACATTCATATAAGCTATTGTTGAGACATTGAAGTTCATTGCAATTGTTTCTACAGATAATAGCTTTTATGGCTGAACGTTAATTTCTAATATACCGATATTAGTTATCATACAAATGATCCAGAAATGATTAAACAAATAACGAATTTGCCATGAATACATTTTTTCAATATAACCACATGTCTGTTAAGAGTAAAAGGTAGCGTATAATACAGCGTCAGCTAAGGAAACCAGTGAAGTGTCACCGCACTATTTATTGGCGGTTGTTAGCACGAATGAGTCGAAAAACGTAGGCGTTCCTCGGCTGTCGGCTGTGCTCGTAAATCTCTTTTAGTGCAGCTTCCACATCTCCGGGCCGCGATAAATTTTTATTAAGCGTTAATAATCACCAGACACATTATAAAAATCACTGTCTGTCGCCCGTCACGTCTTTCACTTATACACATATTTTAGATGCCTTTACATGATTTATTTGAATGCCTTAATCAGGTTCCATAGGAAAAATATAAATTAATATATTTTGACAGTCATTACTTCTTGCTGTATTCATATTTAAGGACGTCACATTTGCAGAATTGGTGATTTGTATATAAATGATGATCAGTTATGACTGTGGTTTAACACCACATGTGAACTTTTGTAAATTTATGGCTGATATGGGCATTTTGACTCATATATACAATTGTGTTTCTAAATCTCGCATCCTTCATCCGTCATGATGCTGCTTGATTCATTTGTAAATTCAGTGTGATGATGTTTATCGTTGATGTTCTTTTTCAGACGATTATGCCAGGAAATTCCGAAAGCTTCTGCCATGTTGTTTAGTTTGTGATTTTTGTAAATAAATATTTTTATTACTGAAATTATTATTTATTATTTAATATAATTTAACAATTCATTTTTATTTATCAATTATCCCATAAGATAAAGCACATTATAATCGACTAAGCCATCTACTTAAATTAAAAGTGAAAGATCTTCGGGACAACATACCACATAAAATCAGTAGATATGACAATATTAGTTCGAAACGTTGTGGAAATTAAACGACGCTACCCGGTTGGAATCCCGAGAAAACTTTATCCAGCAGTTACACCGGGAAAACCTACGCTCCTTAATGACAATAGTATTTTGAGACCAGTTAAAGCCTAAAGAAAACCAGTAACACCGATTCCAACAATACGTATTGAATCTCCTTATATCGGACCATGGGCTAAAAGTGACAAATAAAAATCAGATTCCTTTGCAGAACATCTGGCAACAGTGTTTACTACAAATAAGGATATACTAGACGCAGGCCTTTTTGACTTAATAAATGGGATTACTGCGAATACACCTGAGAATACAGTACTACACTTCACCACCAAAGAAATACGTCAATAAATATCTCTCCTAGACAGCAAGATAGCTCCAGGAATAGACCAAATTACTCCCAAAGTGCTCAAAGAACATCCCAAGAAATGATTGATTATGCTAACATTTATTTCTGACGGAGTAATCAGACTTCAACACTGGCCAGAAGAACTGAAATTTTCAGAAATAATTTTAATACCCAAGCCTGGAAAATACCTAAAGAATGTAACTTCGTATATACCAATACGTCTTCTTTCAACGGTAGCAAAATTATTATAACGGTTACTTCACATCTCTTCCAGACATAATTCCTGATCATCAATTCGGGTTTCGTCCCCAGCACTCTAAAACTCAACAGTGTCATTGCATAGTTAATGCTATACAAGTATCTCCAGATGACAAAAAGTACTGTACAGCGACATTCCTTGATGTGAGCCAGGCATTCGAGAGAGTCTGACACGCAGGACTCTTATACAAGGTCAAACGCCTATTGTCGGAGCCTTACTTGAAGCTAATACAATCATACCCGAGAAAGGAAAATTCAGGACAAGAGTAAACAGTGAAATTTCCAACTTCCATTCTAATCAGAGCAGACGGATCTGTCTTGTACTTGTTATATACTTGCGATCTACAATTACAGGAACATTTGTTGTCGATTCACTTATCATGACCATAAATGAAGATCACATAGTAGCAAACAGGAATTTACAAGACCACCTTAATCTACTCCAGGAATGGATGGATAAATGGAGAATCAAAGTTAACAACTTAAAATCAGTACAGGTAACATTAACTCTTCGAAAACAACAATGCCTCCAGTAACAATGAACAACCAACAACGTCCAGTATCGGTGCATGTGAAATATCTTGTAATGCATCTTGACTCGAAACTAAGTTGGAAGGTACTGTAATGCCAATTAATTAAGACATTAATTGTGAATTTGAAAATCTAAATTTTTCGAGAAATACGTTGTGGCGGCTGTCTAGAACAGAGCAACAATAGAAAAGCCAAGCACTGTTCCTTTGTCGGAAGAGGAAGAGAAAATTGGGGGGCGGGAGTTCAGTTGGCAGGAAGGTTTGGTCAGATACAGGTCGCATTAAGATATTGAGGAGTCAGTTTGTATTATGATTTGGTGAGGTACAGTTCGTTCGCAAGGTTTGGTGAGATAGTCTGCGGGGAGACGTCGTCGAATAATAACTGTTAATTGGAGAACGATAGAGCAGGTCGTATTGTGATATGGTGAAATACAGTTTGCAGAGAAATATTGAGAATTAGCATTCAACAGAGTTGATTGGTCCCTGAACATTATTCTCAAGACAAAACATTCACTAGAGCATAGCGACGAAACCTGCTAAGCACAAAACAGTTTTTGTGCACATAGCCGGCCAGAGTTAGCAGAAGTCACCCAATGCAAGCGGTCTACCAAGAGGACGAAGGTGGATCATCCTAGTTCCGGATTTTGATGTAGAATCTGATGTAGAATCTGTGAGTGAAGCAGTGAAAACCCTGCCATAGTGTTTCGACAATTAAAGGTATCCTGGAATGCTGGGCAGCCGTGAGTAACAATTTACAAACAACTAAGTATGTAAACCTGATTAGAAGATAGCCGTCAGATTTCGTTCTCTTCTTTTGATAAAAAAATTGTTAATTAGAGTCAATCTTTTAGGTTAACTTCGTTCACAATTAAATTTTGTTCTAATTTAATTGACAAGTAACTTTCTTTTTCTTTAATTGTAAATTGTTGATAAGATTATAAATATAATGATTCGCCATTATCAAACCCAGTTATGACCCTGAGAGACTGAGATATATTTAAATTTGTAATTGTTTAAATTATTGACAATAAATATTTTGTTTGTTAAATATAAATTCTTTTCATTTGAAAGTCCCATCATATGTGATTATTACAGTACGTATAGAAAATAAAAAGAAACAAATGGACATACGCTGGCATACTGACTGATTGGTAGAAGGTAAAATCTTTCTCCGTAAAATAAAATAATTATATATAAAGTCGTCATTAAACCTATTTGTAACTTCGGCATTGAATTATGAGTATGTGCGAGCAAATGCAATACGGTCAAGATACAAAAATTTCAGTCGAGAATCCTCAAAGCCATGGTTGATGCTCCTTGGTATGTTAGTAGCCTAACTCTACATCATGATCTACGAATGCCATACATCTAAGATATAATTCAAGAGAGAGCAATGAAAGACTCCAAACACATACGAACCGACTTATACACCACCATAGCTGGATCACAGAATCAACAGAAGACTGAAGAAATGCTGACCAATTGACTTGAACACGTGGTAACCGGGGACCAATCATTGGAGAGTACTCCATCAGGGCAGTAATTTAATTATGTAAATGAATTCTAAGCCAGCAAAAATAGTCCATATAATGTGATTCTGATTGCAATTAAATAAAATAAAAATTATTTCATTATAAAAGTCAAAAGATTGTATTTAAATTCTTCCGAAACACTTTAAGGTTTTTGTTGTTTCTTTCTATCTACATTCAGATAAATTTGTAATTTAAATGAAAAAATTGAATTCAAGGACCAAGATGGAAAAATCTCAACCGGTCCGGGAATCGAACTCGTGTCTACCGCTCTAACCACTTTCCGAATCACCTCTAGATCCGTCACAAGACTTCTCGATCCACTGTATATATATATATATATATATATATATATATATATATATATATATATAGCCAAGATTAGAGTATGTAAGACAAATCATGGTTGTGGGCTGCAGTGATGAAAAAATTAGCGCAGGTTAGATTAGCATGGAGAATTGTATCAAACCAATTTGTGGTCTGACTATCACAACGACATTCTTTTTCTTTTGTTAATCTCTCTTTTTCTGTTCATTTTGTATTAATATAGGGACTTTCATGGCATCAGCGAGTTGCAAAAATATGTCCCTTATAAGTATATTTTTTAATCTTTCCTTACATCTCGATTAAATATGAAATAAATCTCTCTTCATATACTCCAGTTTGCGTTATACTTCCTATTATTTTCTAATTGATAACAGCCAAACCTCAGAGACCTTAAGAAATAACACTCTTCATTTTTCAATCATTTTACTAGAGAGAGAGGATATTTTCGCACTGCTAAATTTTTTTATTATATATTATATTCTACTATGCACCAGCTATTTCAGATAGGCTACAGCCATCGGTGGCTCAGCAAGGGAATTGGGTGGGGCATTAAGCCAAGCAAAGTTGTCAGGACCACGGAAACTCTCACCAACAAACTGAAGTCCAGGAATTACGGGCTTCATAACCTATATCCAGCTTTGACGCTTGGAGGAGAAGCTCGAAATGAGCGCTTTAGTACATAGAGAACTAGTTATGTACATTGAAACAGAGATAAGTCCTGTATCATCAATCTATTTACTTCGCTTAACTGATTATTATTAGTACGCGATTTTCAATATTATTAAATTTGGTTTAAATCAAAACAGGCAACGGAATTAGGGAATTAAATCAAATTACATATTATATATAAAACGCCTTGTCCTGAAGACGTCTCTGTCGATCTCTACTCTCATTCACACATTTTTTGTACAAAAATCGCAGATTTTTAAGTGACGTCATATTCCCAATTCTAATTAATCGTAATCAATATAGGTTTACACCAAAGCAACATTCTTTAAATATTATTAAATATAGCCCGTGTTTTTTGTATCATTACCTTACAAATACGAAACTTGCTACTAGCGAAGGTTAAATACGAATCGCATTAAGAAAAACTTCCAGAGAAGTAAGACGAGAGTTGACGGTGCGGTTGGTATTCTTAAAATATTAAATTTCACCGTAATATAAATATAATGGAGAAAAAATCACGTTCTAAATATTGTAAGGGAGGCATCATTGTGAAAAATAAATTGGAATAACGAATTATATTTACAGGGTATTGTTCTTTAAATGATTGGAAATCCATTAAATTCATCTTATGGTATATATAATAATAATTAGTATTTCCCATGTAAGTGTCAGCGTGCAAGAAATCTGAAATCACAGTTGTGAATGTCGAGAAATATGAATTTCATTCCACGACTTTAAAAAACGGACTATTTAAAGGTAGAACGGAGTCTCTTCATAATGAATAACAAAAGCATATGAATATGGTGTTAAATAAACGTAATAATACAACATGGATTGAGTTATCGAAGCAATATAAAAATCAATCAATCCTTTTGTGAAAATCTGTTAATAAATGTGTTTCAAAATTTAGTAGACGATAACATCGATAGAAAAGTATATTTTTATTCAATGTGCACGGACGTTTGACGACATCTTGCTCTAACAGTTTTATGGGGTACAATAGTTTTTAAAATATTGCCTACATAATTTTAAAATCTGGAAGAAGGCATGCCACGGCGTTCGGCCAATGTCCCATTTTTGCTTTTATATTCATTAAATTCTAAGATCTGACGTTTTCAGGTGGCTATGTAATGTACAGGAAAATAAACAAGTAGCAATACGTAGATACACTCCAAAATAACTTATATACTAAGCACAGGGCCCATGCTAAATAAAATTAATATTAACAGTTCTCTTTGCAAGTCAAAAATCTTCGCAGTAAATTCGGAATGGAATAAAACAACGACTCGTTACGGGAGGACTAATCATATTTTCAAAGTAAAAAAAAAACTGTCAACAAAAGTGGTTGTTGGCAAGTAAATGGCTGGAACAATTTACTTGCATCAGTGTTTGGAGCAATTTCACCAACAGAAATTGTAATGTTTAAATACTGTTAATAGGATTTTTACTTTATCTCTTTACCGCAAGCTACAATTTTGAAATTTCATTACTTATTAAATTCTTATTTCATATTTAATAAAAGGGATTGGAAACTAAATAGTACATCTGTATATATTTAAATGACAAAAAAATTCATATTATCTTTCTCCTCTATTTACAAATTATAATTACTATGAAGTTACGTACATAAAACAAAGCGACACTTTTTCTCAGGGGGGTCTCAAAATGGTGACGTCATAAATATTTAATTTTGATTTTGGTGATGGCTACTGTGTACTTCATAGAACAAACACCGACAGTCATATTGTTTCAATACCTTGCCGGTTACTTCCCGTATCTGACCAGGCAGATCTTCTTCCTTCTTCAGGTGGTTCGGAATCACGGGCTCGTTCAATCCAATTCGTTTTTTCAACTCTCAACATTACAGTCTCTCATCAATCGCTAATTAACTATTCTCTAACTTCACGACCCTTGACTAACTTCTTGTTCACTGCCCTACTGCCCAACTTCTGGCATAATAATATCCTGCCTGCTCACTCCGGGGATCAAAAAATCCGCCCACCAGATTTTGAATTCTGAATGATATTCGCTAATGATATTCTGATGACAAATTTCAATATTTATGTTAGATACTCCCTATATAGGTAATTTCACGTCCCTGGAGAGACACGTTCACCTCGGCGCCAAGTTGGCGGCGAATATTTTCTGAACGTGCTAAAATCTCGTGAGCAGATAATTATTTTGCTAGATGTTTATAATTTCTGGCCGTCTTCTAATCCCCTTATAGGAAGGACGCAGACAGCTTTTTGCTTTTCCTCCACTACCCGAGTCTCGTAAAATGACCTGGCCAGGCTGGACGCAAGAATGTAATTTATTGTTAAATAAAATTTAATATACAAAATAACTCCAAATTAATTTATTGTGTATGTACACTCCAAAATAATATTTAATTGTCAATCTGAACTCTCTATAATGAATATAAAATAGTGTACTGAAGTGACAGTGTTTCGTAAAATCAATCCGTTTCACAATCTGTAATTAATAAGTTAAATTAAAATGTTACTGTAGTTTGTCTTTAAACTTTATCTTTAAATATAATCCCGTTGTTTTTTTCAGGTCAGAATAATTAATTTCTTATATTTATATGTCATTACTTTTTTTCAAATTTTAACCTATATTTTGTAGTAATTGGTAATTAAGACATTGTTCTAATTGGAAAGTTGGATTGTAGAGGACTCATTATTAGTGGATATAGAGCGGACGCCGCAACAATCCGGCGAGGCAAAGAAAACATTGTTGGGCAGTTGAGAGAGTTTACGCGCTCAAAATCTAAGAGACGAAGTTTTACAGTTGGGCAGCGGACAGCGAACAGTTCGAAAGCTTTACAGTTGGGCAGCCAGAACGAAAGAATGTGGTCCAGTTACAAACATGCTCTTAAATATTGAAAAGTAAAGCAATCTTCAGTCGGAAAGGAGAGAGTGCAACTAATGTTATATTCGGTGGTCGAGCGAAAATTCATCATGCTGGCCATAGACAAACCAATGAAGGACCTTTTCAACTAAAGTTACGAGATCTGCAAATCCAGGTTGGTGTAAAGCATCGAGAACCTACCAATTTGTGTTAGACCAACTAACAAACTACGCCAAATAGAATTTGTTGACATTTAGAGTCTGTCAGTACTAGAATCAGTGATATCCCCAAATTTTGTGCACGAAAAACCTAAAATGAGACCTGGGTGGCCGTAAGTAGAGAAATCATTTGTAAACCACTTTTAAAAGATAAAAGTCAGATCGTTCTTTAATTTTTTAAATATCGATGAAATGAGATCGTTAATTCTTGATAAATTTAAAACTGTTTAAATTCAATCTGTAGTATTATTTCTTCTACAACAAATTTCGTCTATGTTTCAGACGCATTAACTTCCATAAAAGGTAAATGTAATTTTAATTGTATAAATTCAGCCATTTATCAAACCCAGTTTAAGACCCTGAGATTCCAAATATTTTGTTTTTTAAAATTGATAATAAATTTGGTTTGTTCTTTAAAGTTTATAGTATTTCATTTAAAGCGCCCAGCCATTATCTATTATTTTATTTTATTAATTATTACAATTTATATATTAAATTTTAATATTTATACTATTTTATAATGAAATATTGTTTATATGACAAATTTACTAAGAATAATTGTATTTTATTGTAATTTAATACATCTGTCTGTGGGCACTAGGCTGATTTGAAGATTAAATGTATACATACTGCACATACCAAACTTTTCTTATTTACCTGGCAATGTATTACTATTTACTACTAATTTTTTGGTTTTGTTCATCTGCAAATGTAAGTAAAATAACATGTTAAAAATTAATTCACTTTCTCTAAAATTTATACCTTATAATTATTCTGATGTTTATAAAACTATTACATTATTATTTCAATTTCTTTGAACTATACTATTATTGTTTCAGTCATGGTACGATTACAAACTACGGTGGGAGCCTAAGGAGTATGGAGGCGTGCACATGCTTCACGTGCCATCCGATCATATCTGGCGGCCAGATATTGTATTATATAACAAGTGAGTTCCTAATCACTCTACTAAGACATACATATATACTGTATTACATAAGAACATTTTTAAAATAAATATATTTCCTTACATTTGTTTTTCAAAACTTTTGTATCCGTTTCATTGCATAATTAGAGATTCTGCAATAAATAAAATCTAGAAAACCAGGTAGCTGATTTTAAATTTTCCATGTCTTTAGTATTCATACATATTCTGATAAAATGTATTTTCTTATTCACACAATATTATGCATTTTAATCGTATTCGTTTTTCTAGCGTAATAGGAAACAATCTGAGTTTTCAAGAAAGCTGTGGAGCACACGAACGAAAACAGAAATAATTTAACTTGTTCTCAGAAAAATACAAAATTCTGGAAGACCGTCAGTTGAACACCAAAACATAATTATTGAAAATGTTTTAAAACGGTTTAAGTCGATTAATAGAAATAATTTAGTACAGATATATTTTATGTTTAAAGCATCTATTCGTCGATCAGTGATAACTCTGAAGTCGCAATATGGAAATTGAGGAATACAAGAAAAATATTATTTCCGGAACCAAATATTTTATCATTTTGGATGACGGATGTAATTAAAATAGGGTAATAGTTGTCAAGGATAGATTATGTTAAAACTTAAATATTTCTGATGCGATAAGTATTATTTCTTTTCTCGAATCCTGTACGACTTAATTAATGTCACGTTGACGCAGACAACCAGATACAATTGGAAAATTTTAGAATAGTCACTTTAACCGTTGGGTAACAGAGAAATTTAATACACATCAAGAATTTTTAGTGGTTGTGGAAATGAAATAAGACGCTCTAATTGCTATACAGGAATTCTGTGGAAAACGTTTAGTCTCCCGGAATTAATTTGTGAGGTTGGTTACATTGGCACTGCGTCTGGTACGCGGATGCACGGAATGAGCGCTATCTTCTGCCAGGCAAAGTGCAAATGGGTGGAGGCAAGTTCCGTAAAACTCGTAGCCGGAACATTCTGCGCCATACGTGTGTACAATTTGGTAGCTCGTGGGGACAACAAAGGCCCCGGAGGAATAATTCACTCTCCAACGGGCAGCGACGAGATTAGCCTCGCAGAACCCAAGAGACAAGAGACTCTCCCGAGCACCACGCAAATATTCCTCCAGTTTTCGTTTGCATTTCAGAACACTGACCGTGATAAAAGCCTGTTCAAATTTTATAAGTCGTCGGCATAATTTCAAGCTTTACGTACAGTATATATTTAGAGATAATTGAGAATATTTGATATCTAATGATAATATAACGAACCATCTGTGATTAATTTGTGATCAGGTGAGGAAAGCGGTACATATTCGATACTTTTCTGTATTGCAACGTTCCTCTAAATTATGTTCAACGTAATACAGTTGCACTTAACAGATAGATAGGCTTCTTGAATACAGATGTGCTATTCGCAGACTGATTCTTGCTCAGCGTTCTCGGAAAATCTGTGATACGAAACATTTACCTTTTAAAATTATTGTTTACTTTTTATACCTTTTAATCTGTAAATGTTTACGAGAGTATTTACTTGTGCGTTGAATTGCCACTATTTCTCTAATAGTATTGAACATAAGATTCACTCCAGGGTTTTTACTTTTGGAATTATAATTACATCAATGTTTAGAGCAATGATAAAATTACCAAAAAATATTCCAAACAATTATTTTTTACCCTATGTTTCTTGTACAGGAGATCCAACAGACTTTTTTGGTTTCCTGAGAAATTGTTAAATTATTTCTTCCGTGTTTTCCAGTTGTAACACCAATGTTAAATATTGAACAAAATACACCGTTATTCACTTTACTGGAAAGTATGTGTAAGTCATGGGATTGTTCTAGTAGAAAAGATGACATTTTCTCCTATAAAGACTGTTATGAAATTTAAGAAGAAAAATATATTGTCCTAATTCCCCTGTTTCGTTTATACAAAGGGGTTAATATAGTTTTAAAATTCAGCGACGTGCTAAAAAAAATTTATCTCAATGATAATTTGTAATAAATTTACACTGAATCTCGTTTGATCCTTAATGTATATATTTTTTAAAAAAATTGCTTTATCGAAAGAGAAATGTATTTTTAATTTATTTTCAGGACACACGTTCCGAGTTTCTGATTGGCTCTCATTAATATTTGCAGAGTATTATAGATGTGCATATTGATTTTGTTCTTAAATGAAGAATGTTGGCATTTGCAGCGTGGGAGGCGTAATTAACGATCCGTTAACTGTTTCAGCTGCTGGAGCACTTGATAACGTTCGCCGATCTCATTCAATTACCTGACTGGCTAATACGAGAACACACCGCCACGCCTACGCTGCATTATCTCCACTACGCCACCTGCGCTACTTGCGCTACCAACGAGTATCTTTGTTCGGCTGCAAATTGGTTCACTGGAACACATTAACTTTTTTTTCACCTCTAATTACAGATTTGCTGAAATCTCCCCTCAGCGGCAGTATTCTGACCATCACACCGCATTCACATATAAATTTTTGCCGCCGTTTGAATTTACAGATTCAACGAACGACTTGAAATGGGAGAATCGAGAAATATGTTCCTCCAGAGAATACCCTCACGTGTTTCAGTGCTCAGAATCTAATAACGCCTGTAATGAAAGTTTTAATGGCAGTTGTCTTGCTGTTTCCACGGAGATAAAATCAGATAACGTTGGAATTCTCAACCCTCATTTTAACTTTCTGTTGTGCAATTTTTACTTCCATTATAATTCACCATGCTGTCACGACAATAAAATCCTTCATTTCATAATAAATTATAATATTGTAAGAATTACATAACAACATAAATCTAATTTCCGAGACGCAGTCAGCTGTCTTCTCTTATTTATATGATTTTAATTTGAAATTAAAAATTAATTATTTCTACCAATAAATATGTTATTTGACTTCCGTCAGAGCCTCCTTTCTAAAAATGATAAGACCAAACTACAGAAACCTCCAATTACCACACTATGCGATAATTCCATAATGTGTGTGTGTAATATTGACCGCATGCAATTTTATCTTATAATAAACACAGTAAAAAAAGTTACATAATTTAATTTCATACCACCTTCATATCCTAAATCATCATTTTTCTCTAATATACACTCGGCATTTCTAAGTTGTTTCAACTCATGTTTTATTAATTATTAATGTCTCAATCTCTGCGTGTTGGTAAATTAGGCTTCTTTCTATATCAAAATCCAATCGAACCTAGTTATTAATATCTTGGCTGTTTCGTATCAACAGGATCATACACAATGATTTGTCTGAGCTTTATTTTAGGAGGACACAACAAGTGGTCCTAGCATTAAATAATCAAAATATGAGTTGTTTACAAATCTGTCTTAATTTATCTCTGTGTTACCTTGTAATAATGTCAAATAATTCTCGATATAAGAATCGGCAAGAATTTTCAAACAGTAAAGAAAATGTTTCTCTTCTTTTATCATTTTAGAGCGAAATGTACTCAGTTATTAAGTATAATTATAAGATAAAACATGCAAAATATTATATTAATTGTTAATATCTACTAATTCTAATCTTTCGTTCGATTATCATCTCATTCCCAACTTTGACTTCATTTAAGATCCAATATTGATAAAGCGGCGTTGATATTGTCTATGTGTTCCAGTTATAAATATTATTTATCAATATTGTGGTAAGGTTATGAATCTCAATTTCATAAATAATTACTTTAATTTATTATTAACTTTTGATTGATATAATTTATATGAACTTAATAACACAAAATTAATTTGCTTCACTATTTAATTATGTCAAATTAAGACAATTTATCTACATATATAAAGTGCACATTGTGAAATAAGAAATATCTCAGGTTGGAATGCGAAACAAACTAGAATTAAAATTGAGATATTTCTAAATAAATGTAATAAGAGTCAACCGCGTGGTTTTCTACGTAACGTTCAGCCGGTATCCTCGGGAAATTGTAAGTGGAGTTTCTTCTTCTACAGAAATTCCTCATTCAGAGCATATTTTATGCCCTCTTCCTTAATCGTCTATTAAATGTTAGCCACACCGTCCTCTGCACGCTCGTTGGAATTCATTCATCGCCTTCAGAACTTATTTGTTGTGAAGCTCTGCAATACTCAGCCATCTGGATGAGCATAACAGAATATTTTTGTCTTCATCTAGACGGAACTTGCCAAACTCGTTCCTGTCTACGACCGTCCAGTTCGTTTAACAAACAGCATCCTTGCTGTCCTTATGCCAACTTTCCCATCTGCGTTGCCCCTTTCAGTTTGTCTGACCAGCGACCACCCGCTGCGTGAGCGAGACAAAATTCTTGTTCTCTTGGTGCTCTCTTTGTATCTGGAGTTAAGGGCAATATGGGATCATTTATCTTCAAAAATTAGAAATGAGGTACACGTTCACACCACAATATATTGTAATGAGAGGTTTATTTATTTCATCAATTTATTTTCTAGCACATCCCTTCGACAAGTTAATAAATTTCTTCATAAATATAAACAAGTTATTCAAACAACAGATTTATATTATTTATGCTATAAAGCTCAATTAATTAAGTGAACAGTTTTCCAGAACAATATCATAGAAAGTATAGAATAGTGATCGTTAAAATTTTATACTGATAACTGGAATTAATTTAATCTCTGGATTGATATATATATTTTTTTTATGTCACCTCTACTCTTAATCTTCCTCCTTACATCTCCTCAGTCCTATCTCACTCCCATTTTGTCGAGAATGTCAGGAGACACTCGCAGGGAGTGATGGAAATCTGGTTTTTGAATTAAGGTTCCCACATGCCGAGGCACCTCAGCCTGTTATGAGAGGTTTATGTTCCGGGGTCGCAGACCTCTATTACTATTGGAATAGTCGGCCAGCTGCCTCCTAAACCGGTCAAGGCACGGCGAGGGGAAAGCTGCGACCCCGCAGAAAACCCCTCTCCCGCCATCGGAAGGGCGTGGGACAAGTACCAAATTCCCGAACTACCTGATGCAAGTTTTTCTATCATTTTCCCTGCATCACTTTTAGGTGAATTTCCGGGTAGGATCCTTAAACAATAGCTCGGGGGCCCTAGTTAACCCTTGGCTACCTTGCTCTACCTTTCTGCATCCTCCCTTTCAAATCCCTTTCGTATGCTATAAGAGGGGAGTTGCCACGATGTGGATTATTCTATACATAGCCTGTCTACACCTAAAAAAATTAGTTAGTATTATAAAAATTATGCTCTAAAGTTCGGTGTTTCGAGACAATTCGGTCGATGATGTAAACAACTTTATATTAGACAAAATGAACAATTCGTCCAAAATACTAGAAGTTTCATCATAAAACATTCAGCTTCAGCAAGTAAAATGTAGGGAATTCTTAATTAGAAGCCGAAATTCGGTTAACAAGAATGAAGAACCACGTTTTTTGTAGTTGATTGTAAACAATCTTTATAAATAAATACGGGTATTTACTATGGAAACTGGTACCTCTACAGAGTAGCTGCAACGGCAAACTACTCGACAGTGTTAATCTGATAAGACAGTGAGGTCCACTAATTATAATTAATGTTTATATATTATGTTTATGTATTAATATTATAAATTAAAATTTATTAAGTTAAATAAAATTAATATCGACAAAAATTTAAAGTTACACCGATATAGCAGATCAATTCATTACACATTAACAGCGCATTAAATTTTTTGCATGCAAAACCTTGTCTTTTGAATTTTTATTTCAGTTCACTCAGTCTTGCTAGTGATAACAGGAAGCAGTCCCTATTAAAAAGAAAGTCATTTGGAGTAACGTTTATGGAAATCCCTTGGACTTAACAGTACATCTTCAACCCAGGAAATTGCGTATTTTCGTGTTTTAGTTCGTTGGTAACGATGTATGAAACGAGTAGAGTCTGGTCGACAGCGTTAAATTGAAATAATTCTCAGACATTTTATCTAATTATCTAATTTGAATAAGTGGGTAAATCTTGAGGGAATAAGAGAAAATGAGAATTAGGCAAAGTGGTGTAACAAAGAGAGAGTTCATAGATATTTCTGAGCCGAGGAAAGATTACGAACCTATCGGCCATCATACATTGTTTCCCCTGGTTTCCCATAATCACTCAGGAAAATCTAATAAAAACCTCAGGATCTCTTCCTTACTTCTTTCGTAAAACTGCCAAGTAAACCGAGCAAGAGGGAAATCGGCATAAGTGCATCTTTATAAATCTGGTTATTTCATATAATCAATACAATAGTAAAATTTTGATTCATTCTCTGTTTGTTACGTCCTTCTTTCAGAGCCAATTAAATAGCATATCTCCTATTTATTTGACTTCATGTCAATAAAGTCATGAAAGTTTCAATAATCTCGGACGCTAATTGTTTCCCTTGCCCTGTACAGCACATAGCATTTAAATATAGCATTTTCAACCAAATTTGCATGATAAACTCGTTTTAACTTGTTCGTGTTTAAATTGGAATTCATTACATAAATCAAAACTACTGTAACTGAAGATAAGATATGCGAACTTCCGTATCTGATCGATTTGTATGAAATTCAACTGACTAGGTGGAGAGCTTTTTTCACATTGTGTGCTTTTGACTGAATACAGGCAGCTGCTGTTCTTCACATTTAGGTTATAACACGAACAATAATGGTGTAGAGCGTACTCTCTGATAACCGATCAGATACGTTTGAGTAACTTATACATGTGAATTATTCAGGCCCACGTCACCTTTATCGTGTAACAATTGTACCCAGAGTCTCGAATTTTAGTCCAGATAACAAGCCTTGTCGTCATGCACAAATATTCATAAAAAAAATTATGCATTTCCAAACCCACAGACTTTTTTATTCTCTCAACATGAAGAATGAATTTTTTCTGTCGAGTTTTGTTACACTGTGTATAAATTAACTCGGTGAGTATTCCAAAATATTGCCACCATAACTAAATCATTGTTATCATAAATTCGACTTTAAAAATTATTATTGAGTTTTTTTAAATAAGAGAGCGAATTAAATGTAAATTAAGCAAGGGCATGTATAATGACAAGTCTTCGTAGAGTACCGTTTCCCAATTCCAACCTTACGGCCGTGGGGCCATCATCTACGACTATGCTGCAGCGTGGCACAACAACCAATCAGCGACGAGACATGCTTAACGCAGATCTGAACTGGCCAATCAAAGATAATACAGTAGTATTCATCAATTATTTGTATACAGATCCTCGAAAATTTAAGTCATGAATTGAAATCTGTAACCGAAAATCGTTATTAACTTTTAATAATGAAGCTAGATGAATAATGTTCGACGCAATCGGGCATCGAACACGGGCCCACTGCCTCGTGAGCAGGCATTCTAACCAGCGAGATCCACCGTCGATTTTACGTCTCAGTACGAATATCTTCTATCAACTTTAATGCCCATCTTATCTACCTGCTCTTTAACACAATTAACCGCAAAGCACCTGACAACGGCACAACATGGAAACGTTGCGTATTAATAAATATTTAACACGGTTAGAAATCCAAGAATGTTTCATTCCAGTTTTTTTGTGATTTCCTTAAGTTAGACTCCCAGAAAAGATGCTTAGAAGAACGTTTCCGCAATATATTCCAGACTGATGTATTATGAAAAAGAATAAACGGCGTGATTATATTAGCCCGCGGTCCTATGTCGTTCCACTTAACACCGCCGCCTAACGCTTGTAAATGTCGCACAATTATCTTTGCAGGGCGGAAACGCTGAGCCACTCGGAGGAAGAGCGTCGTAAGTTTAAAAGCTCTGCATTTGCAGGAGAGTCTTTGGTAATCCCTCTGTACACAGAACATAATCGCCCGCGATAAATTCGTAATGGCGTGTGCTCCCACGAGCCTCCCTTTTTCGTACCGAGGACCCTATTCATCCTCCAGGCTCCTGAATACAAGCATTGTGCGAAGTGCAAGCAAACCGAGGACAGATTTATTTAATACATCCTGTTATATTCATCACTTACGTCAAGTGAATTATTTTTACATACCTCTGTTATCTTTATGTCAGCAACAGGAAAATGTTACGTTACACAAAGGACAATATTAATATGATTTTAATTTAAGATATGTCTACAAAATAAATGTGAAATTGACGTATCAACATTAACAATATAATTATAATACAATATTAATACATATATTAAGGAACAATATATATGTATATATATATATATATATATATATATATATATATATATATACATATATATTGCCTAATACAAATTTTTATACTTCCCAGGTATAATTAATAGTCGCAGGGCCAATTAACCGAGTAAATATTTTATGACGAAATCTATCTATATAATAAAAAAGGGAGTATATTTGTATGTATGTATGTTTGTATTTACGTTGTTCTTTATACAAATTTTATCGCGTGGACAGAATGCAACAAAAATTGGTATACGTATTCTGCCAAAATCGAGAACCGGTACTGTGGGGGTGAGAAACCCCTAGAATAAACGTGGAAATAATTATAATTGAAATAAGTTACGAATTAGTGTTAAATTACTGCGCGAGACGATGACGTCATAAGTTTTCAAGACATTGACGCATCCTAAATATAGTTCTGTATTTCGTAATGAAATAAAGCAGAAATATTTTTATTTAATATAAAGTATACATGTGGAAAGAATTATAATTAAAAACCGTGATCATTAAATATTAATTTACTGCGCGCCAAGAGACAATGACGTCACGCGAGAGAAAGACGTTACTACGCAACGAACGAAGGAGATGACGTCATAAGTTTTCAAGACATTGACGCATCCTAAATATAGTTCTGTATTTCGTAATGAAATAAAGCAGAAATATTTTTATTTAATATAAAGTATACATGTGGAAAGAATTATAATTAAAAACCGTGATCATTAAATATTAATTTACTGCGCGCCAAGAGACAATGACGTCACGCGAGAGAAAGACGTTACTACGCAACGAACGAAGGAGATGACGTCATAAGTTTTCAAGACATTGACGCATCCTAAATATAGTTCTGTATTTCGTAATGAAATAAAGCAGAAATATTTTTATTTAATATAAAGTATACATGTGGAAAGAATTATAATTAAAAACCGTGATCATTAAATATTAATTTACTGCGCGCCAAGAGACAATGACGTCACGCGAGAGAAAGACGTTACTACGCAACGAACGAAGGAGATGACGTCATAAGTTTTCAAGACATTGACGCATCCTAAATATAGTTCTGTATTTCGTAATGAAATAAAGCAGAAATATTTTTATTTAATATAAAGTATACATGTGGAAAGAATTATAATTAAAAACCGTGATCATTAAATATTAATTTACTGCGCGCCAAGAGACAATGACGTCACGCGAGAGAAAGACGTTACTACGCAACGAACGAAGGAGATTATTAGGAATTAAATAAAGCAGAAATATTTTCTTTAAATAAAAAGTATAATTTTATGCAGCAATATTCCATCGAATGATAATAAAGAAGAATACGAATTACTTTACCATCCTTGGGGAAAATGTAAGTTAATTTTCGCGCTGTATTAGTTGTGAGTCTAGCTAACAATTTCATCAATGTAATATTTCGTAATGTATGAAGACTGAGTGACGATTATATCCTGAAATACTCAAGGAATATATTTAAGTAATCAATTAAATACTTTTTCGAATTTATATAAATAAGTACACGAGCAACGCCGTGCACCTAGCTAGTTATAGAATAAAATATGAATTTAATGCGTGAATATTGTTAACGATTATTTATAAATTTCATTATTAAAGTTTTGGCTATACATTCCTTATTTTATAAAACTAAAAGTATTACTATTATAGATCATATGTTGTACTGTATACTATTAATGGTATTAACTAATATAAAATGTTTAATAATTTTGACTGTTGGGTAAGTTTTGTCCCTCGTTAAATTAATTGTAAGTTTTTTTATTATCGCTGTTTTTGATATTTAATTATAATTTATTTAAATTATATAATTTTAATTAATTTTAGATTTATCTGGATGTTCACCACAATCAATATCGATTTATTCGCACATTAATATAATATTTTCACCATTTCCTTCCAAACATTCTTCCGTGTCATCTTTTACTTGAGTAAATATTTATTCATATGTTGCTTTATCTCGTCACTTCCTTTATTAACCTGCTCCAGTGATTCTCGCACTACCGCTACCCTTTCACTTGCAAATTTTTGATAAATTTCTGTGATAGTTTTATTCTGATCACCCCACGTCTTTTCATGATCATTTAATTATTTCTCGACTTTTCAAATTTATTTTACTTGTTTATTGATCTTATCCTCTAACACCGAATTCTTTCTGCCTATTATTCTAATACATAACACAAGAAAGAGAGTCACGAAGTAATGTAACTAGGAATACAATAAATTTACATGGTATTAAAATATTATTAAATTGCATGTCTGTAAGGATAGAAAATTAAAACACCCGGAACAAATTAATCATTGACACAAAAGAAATCAAAATACCAAACCAATCACTTCTTGACTGTCCAAGAAATCGGTCACAATATTAATATAATAATCAATGACCACATACGTCTGCAAACATAAATAAATAAATAATAGTATGGTAAAATTATAATTTCATCATAAAAGCTTTGTGGTAAAAATTTACGACGTTTCGTCCGTAATTTTCTGGCTTCTTCACGCAATAAAAATATTTAGGAGACCTCGAAACTAAATACTAAATGATCTAAATTATTGTTGTACCGATGATGAACATCCAGCTCAATCTAAGATTAAGGAAAACTGCATAATTAAAAATAAATTAATTATCAGAAACAGCATTAACCAAAAACAGTAACTTACTATTAATGTAACTCATCCAAAATCATAAAAATTAAATAAATTATAACTTTAAGGTAATAATTTGGACTGAATGAAAACATAAACTCCAAAATAGGATGTAAACAATTCAAATTTGGATGAGAGTTTTTAACGCTCGTGATATCTATACCACAAGCTTTATAATCTATATAATTTATTTTATACATTCTGATTTATAAATTTTGGAATTGACTTTTAATATTCTTAAGAAAATTTAAATTGGGTACTTGTCCCACGCCCTTCCGATAGCGGGAGAGGGGGTTTCTTGTGGAGACGCTCCATTCCCTTCTCCGTGCCTCGACCAGTTTAGGAGGCAGCTGGTCGACTAGTCCAATGGAAATAACCAACTACTCTTACCTTATGCCCAAGGTCTGTGACCCCGGAACATACACAGGCTGAAGTGCCTCTGCTTGTGGGAACCTTACCATCATTGAATGGGCGGCTATAGTTGATCTTCTTATGTCGCTATATTTGAGGCAGTCAAAGAGGACATGAGGAACTGTTGTGGGCTCCTTGCATGAGCTGCACACCGGCTACGCAGATATGGAAATCAAGAATTAGTGTGTGAAACTGGAGTGCAATGTTCTGATTCTGGCTACAACAACCTGTTGCCTTCGAGATAGTTCTTTAGGGTGCGATATTTGTTTGCTTCTGCTAACATTTCTTAGGATGACTCCACATTCTCCTTGTCTTACTTTCCACTTTTCCTCCAGTTACTTGTAAAGTCCTACTCTGCAGTCCCTGCTGGTGCAGATTGGCAGGTTGCTGGTTCTTCCTTGCTGTTCGGCTTCCATCTTCGCTAGGAGATCTGCCCTGTCGTGTCCTTCTATCTCCTTATGCACCGGTAGCCAGGCTACTGTGATCTGGCTGCCGTTTCCGTGGATTTTCACTATATTCTGGATTTATGCAACCATTTATAATTGATTTAAAAAATGATCCAATATGACTTTCTGTCACTACGCAGCTAAAGAAATAACTTTAGTATACAACTAGAGAACAGTAAGTACTGATAATGTACAATAATAACAGTATAATACTCTCGTATGTTAGAAAAATTGAGCAGAATTAACGTTAACCGGGAAAAAAGAGAATTAATTAACATAATAAAATTTTATAATGGAAAACATTCTTACACGTAATACTATGAACCAAAATGTCGCAGTTTGTGGCATCGTAAATGTTATTACATTTTCCCCAACCGTGTTAGTTTTCGTGGCGTTACCCGATTTTCCGGGTGTGTGACCAACTGTAGTGGTTTCGTTTCTCCCTCATTACATTTACGAATAAGTATTTCCTCCCCACAAAGGTGCGACCGCAGGAATTCGCTCATCGTCTCCTTATTACCACGCTCGGAGGTTAAACGACCTCCCCATTGTCAAGGGACTACCGTTGTACAGCCTTCACATCCATTTTATGGAGACCATCTTGTTTAATAGCATGGCACACAGCTCGCCAAAGATTATAACAGTTTCCGCTCACGTAGCAGTTGATCGCCGCTATCCAAAGCTACCAACGCTATTAACTTCCGACGAACAGTAATAATCTATTCTGTGAACAATAATACCCTGCTGCAACAGCAGGCGTAACGTTTTAAAAAACATATTTTTCTCTATGAATGTATCATTTTGGTTTTCCGAAGGATTGAAACAAAAGCTATTTTCACAAGAACCCTTTTCAGTCTTTTAAGCCACCAATTCATCCTTCATAGTTTATTCTGAGTTATGTTGGAAGTAATGCTATCGTTTTATTGTTCTCATATGTACTAATGTTAAATTAGCGTTACATAATGACTACAGATAAACATTGTGAACTAGGTTAGACATTTATAAGATCCGAATAAAATAATAAAACTTAGTAAAATATTTTCATCATTAGGAAAAGTATTCATTCCTTTCTTTCCTAAAAACAGCAAAAACTCCTGTTTCACATACATATGTTTTTAACGTAATTAATTGGCCTATTAAACACTTATTCTTCTGGTTTATTCCAACTCTAATATAAAACATTGGTAATTTTCATTAGTACACTACCAGCTTTGCTGATAAGTAATGTTAATTAGCATCAAAGGTGGGTGGAATATTTCTAGAACAATTACCCAGTGTTCATTATTGAGCAATTTCATGGTGATTAGAGGGAAATTAAGCAAGTGGAAATCGTTAAACACGTTCGTAATTGGAAGGTGCACATTGTGTAACGAATTTACTTTTCGTGAATTAACGTTTTCTAAATTAAAGCGCGATTAATGATACGTTAACATAAATATTAATTAGTCATACATTAGTTTCACGTAATTGGTAAACTAATAATATGGTAACTCAGTGAATACAACTTTCATGTATATGATATTAATTCATTTAGAATCAAGTGGAATTTATTTCTATAAATTATTTATATTCTTTATTAAAGGATTTAATGAAATGGTGGATTTAATTCAAAGATAGACGTGTTACAGGACGTTATAATAATATCACGATAAATGAATTTGCGTTTTAGAGACAGAATCAATATTGGGTTTTATAACATTATTAAAGACAATCATAAAATAATTCTCAAATAACTTTTAAAATTCAATTTATAATTTTACTGCCTGTCGTCAATAATTACGAAGACAAATTAATTAAATTAAAGGTGAAATACTAAGGTAATTACTTAAAATTAATTGCTTCATATTTATTTTTCCCCTCTCACAGTCACCATGGACTACCCTATATATATCCTGTCAACTGACACATTTAAAATACCCCCTCACAAGACTTGATAAAAACATCAGACCTTGGGCATTCGGTAAGAACTGTTCCTATTGGAACAGTCGGCTATCTGCCTCCTAAATTAGTCGACGTACGGAAAATGAAATGCTACGTCCGAACTGCAAACCCCTCTTTCGTCATTGAAAGGACGTGGGGCATGTACCAAGTCCCCAACCTACCTGATGCAGGATTTCTACACTTTGTTCTGCATCACTTGCAGTGAATGCCGAATAGGTCCCTTAAACTATAGCCCAGGGGCCCCAGTTAACCCTTGGCTACCTTGCTCTACCATTCCGGATCGCCCTTTTAAATCCTTTTCTATGCTATTAAAGGGGATTTGCCACCAAGTGGATTACCCTCATGTAGCCTGTTACTCTAAATGAAAACATTCCCTGGAGACGAATGAAAGCTGTGGGATCTAGTCTCAGCTGTCTCAGAGGGACGCAGAGAGCTACTTTCAGGAATTACGCCTTCTCTATCTACTTTTGAAAGACGATTCCCACAAGCCGAGGCACCTAGTTCAGCTTTGCTCCGGTTTTGTTGACCTTAAGCATACGGTAAGTGTTGTTCGCTGATCCTATTGGAACAGTAAGCTGCCTTCTAAAGTGGTCTAGACACGGAGTCAGAAATCCTGCGTTTCCACTGCAAACCCTATTCCAGTTATCGGAAAAGCGTGGGACAAATACAGAATGTGGAATCAGGTTTCTCTAGCATTTTCCCTGAATCACATTTTGGCGAAGTTCAGGGTAATATCTTTCAATTTTAGTCTGAGGACCCAATTTAGCCTCTCGCTACCTTTCATTACCCTTTTTATCCCCGACTATATATTTATCTTTCAGTTTTCTGCGTTAACTAAAACACTAGCTAATATTTTATATCTTTCTTGCCTAACGTATAAACCATTCATCATCCATCCTCTGTGGTTCAACTAATTATAAGTCACTAAAAGCTTTCAATCGTTCAGTCTAAATCCTCCTGCATTCGTCTACCGAGAACATTTTAGGGCTCCACGTGACCTTTTCCAACTTTATGGTATATTTGCTTCTGCCACTAATAGCCTCTCGTTCTAGGCTGGATTAACGACTACAGTTTATGGGGTTTTACTTCACGGGTTAACTTTTTTGTACTTCATTTTGATATATATCAGTTGGCGTCAATTTGGCGGTATTTATGTCCAGCTGATTCTAGACAAATTCTGCAGTCGGCTCTCGCGACGTGCTGACAACCCGTCCATATCTGGCTGATATTGCCTTGTCTGGAACACGATGCCGGCGTTTTAGTATAATAATTATTCCAATCACCCAGAAATACACGAGTAACAATAAGAAATATAAATTTAAAACGGTTACAATAAACTATCTTGATATCAATCCTGAAATTATTTTACACAAGTTATTCCTTACAATATTATCTTGAAATTTAACGTAATTTTAAATTTAAGTATTGAAAAATAGATATTTAGAACTAAATAAAATATTATAATAAATACTAAAGAATTAATTAAAAGTAAAAACAACATACCGGGAATTATTTATCATTAAGTTACTGTATAGTTGACATAAGGAGCGGATAAATTACATCCTAGATTAATTTATTGCCTATGGAAGCCCTAAAACAAGTTTTCCGACATAGTCCGTGATTTCGTGGCAGTCAGAACCCATTATGTATTTTATAACATAAATTATAAAATATGTAAAGATAAATAATTTAGAAACTAATTAGGAATTGTTTTAAACAAATGTTCCAAGAATACGCAAAAATCTAATTTTGGCCACCACTTTTAATATAAATATTATTTGAAAATACAAGTCTAGATTAAAATAAACCCTCTTTTTTTTTGGTGGTAGGTAAACGTACGGTGTGAACATTTATAATACATTGAACGTAGCGTGACGAAGTAGGACCTGGACAAGAAATGTCACACTCCTAATTACTGAGCACTCAACGTGTGAAAGCTCGGTAATGAGATCGCATTATTCGAATAAATATCAACGATTTCCCGTATTTTTAGCCATTACACGATGCAAAAATTCATTCTAAATGAAGCTAATACTGTAAATTTATTCGTTCTTAGTTTTGGATATTCCCACTTTCTTTAGTTGCTGTCATTGAACGTGGAGATGGTATCCCGGATCATTTATATTGAATTTACGTTTCCACATGGATTTACTCCAAGCAAACGTAATCATTAAAAATTTATAAATTATTTTCACCGTAAAATCTTACATTCATTAATAAACATAATCATTATTTAACAATTCCTTGATACCAGTTTTCTGTAAAGCGCAATCAATATTTCAGTTGTTTTGATCCCATACAGTATGGTTATAACAGTAATAGATTTTTGATCTAGAAAGATGTTCGCAGGCAGTTAAGAAACTTCATTTAAAGGGAAAAAAGGATCAGACTTTAAAGACTCGTCAACTCCATTGTCATACCAAAATTCATAGTGAATTAAACAGAGTATACGTAATTGTAACGTTGAATATTAATAACTGTTGTTTCGGTTCTTAGACTAACCTTTTCGAAAGGTCGTCTGAATAATTAAAAATGTTCTGAGACATATATCTCAACAACATATGAAATTGATGCATTTTAAAATACTGTATTACACGATAATATAGCATAATGACAAATCTTTGCTATAATATTAATTATATAGAAACCACGTGATTTTGCACGTTTCTTCAAATACGTGAAAAAATAAAATTGAAATAACAAATTAAATTTTAAAATAATTCTTTACAATTAAAAACCATGTAAATGGAATTATTCCGATATATATATAGTGCTTTAGTAGCAACATTTACGAAGTAAGAATTTTAAATCAACTGTTAGGGTTTATCGTTATCGTAGCTTGAATCGTAACACTTTATATTCGATGTAAAACATGGTGGCATGTTGGCAGCGCTATACAATTTTGCGAGATAAAGGAACGTTTCTACTTCGTCGCTTCCAATGGCTGGTAAATGTCACATAACACGCCTCGTGGCGGACTTTGGCGGGAAATTCTCCCGCGCACACAATCCCATGGGCTTGCGGTAAGCCCTCGGCGGATCCTCGTGCCGAGTCCTAGGGGATCATCGCAGAAGGACCTGGGAAGAGGAGAGAGACATTTATGCATCAGACTCTTACACGCCTTACAAATGAACGTATGCTTCTAATGGCGGTATTACGTCCAATTGTGTTTCCACGATGAAAGTAAAATATAACTAAACCTCGAAGACGCAGTTTCTCATTATAAGGACACGAGTCCTTTACAGGCATAACGTTTAATTTAGTTATCACTTAAGTATATATTTGAAATTCATGTTTAAACGTTTTTTGAAACGAAGTAGGAATTAATGAACACTTGAGAAGAAAAGAAGCGCATAACTGATTAACTAAAGAAAACAGAGGAACGTGCTTGGCGACGGAAGCAGCCCAAAGTTTATTCAAGAAAAGGAAATTAAAATCTTACCGACAAAAAAAAACCTAATAATTCTTATTTAATTTCACTCTAAATTTGAAATAAAATATACTTTGTTCGGTATGTTCCCGAAAACGCGTATTCAAATAACTTATCAAGAATAAATTAATGTACAACATAATTATGTAACAATAGTCTAGCTTCCCACTATATATATATTTTAGTAAATTTATCTAAAATCTATGGAGGAATAGAATAAAATTCAATAATTACTGTGGTTCGTATGTCACTTTATGTTCTACTTGCAAACACTAGTACGCTACTGTGTTCCTCAAGGAATTCATGCATTTAAAATCCAAATATATAGTTCATTTTACATTATTATTTTTATATATTATCACAGCTAGATAATAACTGCATGTTAATAATAAAATTAGTCTTTACTCTCAAGGACACTCCGGAGTAGTTTAAAATCTTGATATGCGTTACGAATTTTGTATTTTGTTTGGAAAATCGAAAATTTCAATATGATACATAATTGTAATAGATTTGTAAATAAAATTATATTTAAATGTATCATTTTTTTGAAAGCGGCGAACATAGTTCTTTAAAAATGTTGCAATATTGTTAGTTAACACTGCTATTCCTGTCGCAACATCAAAAACTTCTAGAAGTCTGAAGATTTAGAATGGTTAATTATATGGACATTTGAGGATAGGCCTCCTTCTAATTTGAATTACGAGAATAAATTGATAAGACTGAAAATCAACCAATACCAGAAAGTAAATGATACAAGTAAAGCAGCAATAGATGAGGAAATTAAATTAATAAATCTTTCATAGGTCAACCTAATCCGCCGTGCATTTGTTATTCTGAAACTGATAAACCTTTGACATGTTAATTAATCACAGTATATGTTTAGTTATCATCTCTGCTTTGAATTTTGTTGTGATTTATAATCAGCGAACATACATTAAATTAAGGTATAATTAATTTAAATTATAGTTAAAAGTTATTTAGTATATTACAACAGGTTCAATATTCACTACATACCGTAATTAATTACTGTTTTAAGTTTGGTATATACTAATTATTCACTTGAGTATAATTGTACGATAATATAACTGGAGACTGCTCTTGGTTAAGTATTAAGTAAATGACATAAAAACATTTATGTGTATTCCTCGAAGGTGAAGGAATAGTTTTTAAAACATTGAGGCATTGCTTTCTTGAATGGGATATACCATTATATTCCTATATTGTTCGGGAAATTTCTGAAATGCAGTCCAATATCTATACTTGTTCTCTTAGAAATAATTTCAACTAACTTAACAAGATTTGTAGATGAAGGCCGACAGTCAGAATATTTATTTTGG
Organism: Zhengitettix transpicula; assembly: GCA_037074705.1. Taxonomy (NCBI): domain Eukaryota; kingdom Metazoa; phylum Arthropoda; class Insecta; order Orthoptera; family Tetrigidae; genus Zhengitettix; species Zhengitettix transpicula. The sequence continues at coordinate 204,287,819 of CM073591.1, forward strand.
TAACAAAAACTTACATATATTATATTGTATAAAAAATTGAATGTTTGGATTGAAGTGCCTGTTATACCGGTCAGACAATACTAAAGCTTCAGAATAGAATTAAATAACATTTAGCTCATATAAACAACTATTAGAAAAACAATTTGTTTTGTTAAATAACCATAAAAAATAAAATGTTAATATCTTACATGAAGAAAACAATTTTTATGAGTGAACTGTAAATATAAATTCAAATAATGTTAAAAGTGACACAAAAAATTTAAATTCCATTTATTATGATCTAAAAGGATTATAGTAAGTAAATAAATTAATATCCAAATAACAGACGAATATATATATATATATATATATATATATATATATCACGTTTTCTGCAATCCTTGTTTCTTCCGCCAGGTGATTCAAAAACCTAAGAGCCGCGTGAACGGCACGCGGCACAAGCCAGGTGACGAATTCAAAAGCTTTTTATTCAATTAACTAGTTGGGTGCCCGAGTCTGCCAGGGTTGCCATATATCCTTAGCCCCCGATTTGACTCCGAGTACTTTTGCGTTATTTTTATGTAACGCACCTCGACCCCTATCTCTAAATGTGCTCACTTTCCCTGCCGAAAGGAGTTCAACGAATATATCGGCCGTATAAACATGTTCGAAAATTACCACCCCCGTCCAGGTTAAACAAAAATTTGAATGTCATTATTAAACTCAGACATCCATAACCCCGGATTTGACTCGAATCTCAGTTTCTTTTGCATTATTTTTATGAAACGCCCCTCCATATCCACCCCCACTAAACGTGCTCTCCTCCCATGCGTAAATAGCTTGAAATTATACACAAACAACATCGGTAGAAACACTATAAATGTCATTGACCCCGATAAATATTTATTCAACTATAATATCGGCCGTGTTTGCGTGTTTCAAATTTCAGCCTCCATCCCTGGGGGATAAATGACAAGTTGATTGTCATAATTAAACTCAGAGACATCCATAATCCTCGATTTTACTCCAATCTCGGTTATATTCACGTTAATTTCTTATAACATCCCTCCACGCCCACCCCTAAAGGTTCTCCTTTCCCATGCAATAAGGGGTTATAATTATACACATATTACATTGGTAGAAACACTATACATCTCTTTGACCTCTAAAATTATATTTCCAACTTAAATATCGGCCGTTTTGGCATATTGGTCTATTTCCACCCTCCCGGGGGTGGGAGACGTGTCTCACCCCGTCAGTGGTTGTTCCCTGGTCGCAAGGAACACGTTTACGAAATTTGGTGAAATTTGCTGCACGGGTGTAGATTGGTATGAGATACATACATACATACAAACTAACACTCTTCTTTACTTATTATAAGAAGAAGATAGATTAGCATACGTTTATCACAAACGTATCATAACTTTTAAAATAAGTTATTCTTGTAATTTTACATGTAAAAAAACACAGTTACATGAATATAAGATCTGTGAATTGTGAGTGATGACATTTTTTTACCCTCATTTCAACCGTGGAAGTTGATGTACGAGTTCTAAATTTGTTCACTTAAATTGTTTATTAAATTTAAACATTTAAATCGTATTTAATTTGTTTCTTTAATAATGTAAGTATACTTACATACTTATATGTTTCAGATTCAAACTTTTTATTACTTTTTCGTAATATTTCTAAAATAATTTTTATAACGTCTGAGAAGATTCCTAATCAAAGGTGTAAAAACGCCAGGTGTATTTTAAATTAAATAATATTATGTTATAAGTAAATATTCTGGCTGTCAGCCACTATTTACTACTTTAAATTTAATGTCATATATAGTTTTAATTTTAATTTGCTTTAGGAAGCCTCCAAACATTAGTTAAGACCACGCATATCTTCATTACAATATATATTATTTTACACAGAGTATTTTTTCTGCCTTTATCAAGATCGGCTTTCCATTGGCTGAGAAGCGTACTTAATGTCTCGAGGCAGGAGAAATTGTTCACGTCAGCCAAGAACTCCTTCGATGTGCGGTTGCTTATTATTAATGGCGGAACCAGGCAACGCGCTAAGGATCTCCGTGAGTTTGCTGCTTGACATGAGTTGGCATTTGGTGAGGTGGAGAGTTCAGGGGGTCGATGCACCCTAAGACCACGTGGATAATGGCGTCCACGTGCAGTAGCCCTTATAAGTACACTCCCAAGGCACAAAAATTGATCACCACCTTATTGAATGCAACCCAACTATTACAAACGTTACAAAAGAAATGACTATTCATGGGATAAAATATATTATTCTAAGATTAATTATTTGTAGTATTCGTTGCGTCCACCTGCCAATATTAGTGCATTTAAAGGGTGAAATATTTCTTCTTAAATATCTGATCGATTAAACGGTAAAAATGCAGTAAAACGGGACGATTTAAACAAATATAATATCATATAATTAAATAACTACATCTACTTTAATCTATTAGGGAAACCTGAATTTAAATATTATTTTAAACAAATTGCTATTGGTTTCAATAGATATTGGCTGATAAAAGAATTTAATATGCAAGTCGCTCGTTCATTAGATACGCTAAGTTAATTTGCGAAATTATGTTACAACTTTCTCGTTGAAGCGTGAAGTTAATGCCTCTCGAACTTGTGTGGATCTGGAGCGTCATTTAATGTTGTTCGTTTAACTTGTAACGACATCAGAGCTTAAGTCGAGGCACCATCTTTACGCCCCCGTCCCCTCCATCCTTTAGCTATGAAAGACGACACGAGAGCAGTGTCTTCCGTTCCTTAGCTCCGCGTTTTCCACGACTGGATTTAAGAGTCTGATTTCTGCAGAACAAAAGTGTCTGCAAGGAATTGTTTTGTTCTGTCTGAAATATAGGTAGTTACGGTGGCAGCGGAATTCATTACTTCGATTAAACTCTCAATTTATTCGGTTACTTCCCTCGGTAGTTGCGTAAACTTCACGCTCGAAGTTTTAGTAAACATTTGACTCTCCAGCGACCAAACAAATATGGATTTTCCCAGTTTAAGGCAGGATAAAAGTTAAAATACGTATCAGAACCTACAGTTTTTTTAAAAAAAAAATTCCAAAGCGAACTGGCAAGGTACATATTTGATTATCGTAAACCTAAAATAAAAATAATAAAACTTAACTGTGCTTAACTTAAAAGTCCCGCTGAATCACCAATGCGTCTAAAACATTAGCTTTTCAAATATGTGTAACATAGCTCTTACATAATTTCTTTTACTCAAATTTTAAACTTGTGCTGATAAGGGAATTAATGTTACTGTTCGCATTTCAATCACAATTAGGAAAATGCCGGGTATGATCCTTAAACTACAATACGTGGACCCCAGATAAGAATTGTTTACCTTGATAAATCCTTCCGAATCCCCCCATTCGTATCCCTTCCTATGTTATTAAAGGCGAGAGACCACCACGTGGATGCCCCTCATGTAGAGTGTTACTTTAAAATATTTAGATTTATACTCTGTACATATTTCAACTGTTGTTAATAGTGATAAATGTGGTTTATGAAACCATTTTTGGATATTATATCTGCAAACAAATTAAATCTCTGAATGCCATCAGTCAATCTAAGTTCCACGAAAAATTCAGTACTATAATAGTTTTCTTATTGGAGTCGTTCTGGCTGTCAGAAAGTGAAAGCAGAGAATTAGACGAACGTTTCCACATCGTCAATAAGTAATGTCATCTAACCCTTATTTCAGCTGCGTGGACAATAATATACGGCAACGTGGGACAAATTTCATTCGACGGCACAAGGAAGAGCTTCAAGGACAGAAGGGCTGCCATTTTAATAGAACTTTAGAAAAGCACCTGAAAGAAACGAGTGAGGAAATTATTTAGCAGCAAAATCGAGGAAGGAATAATCTGATGGAACATGAGATGAAAGACATGGAACCAAATGAGAACATTTGGAACAGAAGACTGACTTAGAAAGCAGCTTATTACAAGTAAGATAATGTTGTAAAAGTATGGGAAGAATACATATGATACGTCTATAATCAGAATTAATATGGAGGAAGACGAAGATGGGAAGAGACCTAGCATAATGAAAAGTAAAGTAGAATGTGGTATAAAGGACATGAAGAGGAAAGAAGCCACTAGAAATGAGTTGTTGGAAGAACTAGGCATGAGGATTAAGGAATCTGACCCAACGGATAACTCAATTTTTTGAATCTCGTGACCAAAAATTTCTCGTGATTTTACTACGATACCCTGAAAAAGACATACCAATCCAAGATATACAGTAACTACGTGGATAATTGGGGCATCTGTATCTAACATAAGATAGAAGGCGTAATTGAAGATCAGATTGGCTTCAGAAAATGAAGAAGAACCAGGAATGACATAAGAATGCTAATTATTATTATTATTCAGTCAAAGGAGAAGTGTGTTTGCTTTCTAGACGGGAAAAAGCGGTTCGACAATGGTAAATGGAAAACGTTGTCAGAAATACTCCAGGAAATCGAGCTTGATTGAAAGGATACAAGACTTATCAAGAAATTGTTTCTGGGACACTGGATGAAGGTGCGACTGGTTCACTGAGAGACCAACAAGATGGCGACATTTCGGTTGTGTTATCCATACTGTTAAACCTTTCTGGTTTATTCTTAACCAAAGAAGTCTTGGAAGGAGTTGGAGATTTCTGAATAAGAGGAAGATCAATTAGCATAATAAAATATACAGATGACCAGGAACTGTTGGCGAAGTAAACAGAAACACTGCAACACATGTTGCACTGGGTAGTGCTATGGAATAAAGACAAATACAGAAAAAATATATAATATATAAAAGAAACCATTACATATTGTAGAGATTACAAATATGTAATAAAATATTAATACATTATTTCGTTAATTGGCGGCGTAACTTTGAGGCCAGAGCATTGCTTGGCGTGAGAATGCAGAGACTATAATGGGTGCTACGAGAAAGCTTATATAAGACGCGTCAACAGTTACACAGATATTAAGGAAAAGAGTGTGTTTAGGAGCCTGCGGAGATCTCAGATATTCAGAGAGCAGGAAGTCATGACGAAACAGTGAGAAACCGGGGTCTGTTGTGAGAAACAGTCAGTCAAAGGTGGCCGAATTCAGTAAAGTATAGGCTAAACATCATCATATTAAAGATCTTCACAGAAAACTGAGTATAACAATACGAATTCAGCGAAGTATAAAAGGGTCCAAAGCTGAAAATCAGTGCTATGAAATTTAGTGTTCTATAAAAATTAAATAATCACGTATTCATATATCAGAGCAGCTATAAATAAATGGTATGTAGAAAAACAAACTTTCTTCTGTAAACCTTTACGAAAATATCGTTTACCGCCAGATTTCTATTACTTTGCCTAATTTACATAACTTTTCATATTCCTAATAGTTTTTGTTATTGGTATAAAATTTTGTTATTGTTAATTAAAATTCATTTTTACTCTCTTCATCAGAGGCCCGATAAGCGGCCCTGAAAGTTAGATTATCATAAAAGTTGAGCCAAATTTCGCAAAAATAAATAATTTTTGTTATCTTTTAAAATATTTGCTTAGTTACGATTTCCTTCCTTTGTTCAATTTAGATAAAGGTGTTTACCACAATGTATTTGTGGGAAATAAACTATTACAAAATGTTGATCAGTTCAAGTGCCTTGAGGGAAATAAGGTCAAGTCTCAAATTGAACAAGGCAGCATTCAACCAAGAATAAGAGTCCTACTGATAAGAAAATTGAATCTAAAATTTATGAAGAACCGGGAAACGTTCAACAACTGGAACAGGGCTTTAATGGATCAGAAAAATCGACATTAAGAAACAGGGTGAATAAATATCTGAAACTTTTGAAATGTGGTGGTGAAAAAGAATTGAATAATAAAGTTAACAGAAAAGGTAACAAAAATGCAAAGATGCAAAAAAGAGGAAATAAGAAGAGAACCATCGTGACTACCATTTTTAAGAGAATCTTAACTGTATTGGACAAATTCTAAGGAGCAAATATTTGGTGCGAGGCGAAGAATGAAAATTTCAGTTCAAGTCCAAGGACCTGCTGGTAGGTAGAACACTTCATAACTTTAGCATCTTCTATCAGACAGCTGTTAACTTATTAAATAAATAAAAATGTGATGCTATAAATGAAAGTGTTTTAGGAAACAGAGGAATTATTCATCATTAAGATAAAAGTTGCTCTTGATAATCCATGTAAATTTTATTTATTTCAGCGCTCTAATTTTAAAAAGTGTTAATGGTGGTTTATTATCGTTATAAAACTGAAATTATTTGAGTTATTAGAAGAAATCAAGTTTATTGACTCGATCTCTTTTCATAAATTCTTGTTACTTTAAAATTATAAATAAGGTTACTTAAAAATTACAAAGTAAATTGCAATGCTTAATCGTACTGGTTGAGTTTAATTAAACTATGAATTATTTATACATAATTGACGTATATTAAATAAATAATGATATATTATAAAATAATTAATAATGTGTAACAATTATTTATTAGCCATAGTAAACTAAATCATTTTATTCTGCTGCAGTCATAGTTAAAATTTATGATCCATCTTCAAAGTTCTACAAGAATTTTGAAGTATCCCAGAGATACTGCCCAAACTTGTGACGAAAATGTAACATTATAACTGAATTGAATACACATGCGGAACAAAACATATCTCTATATTGGTCGTAAATCCTGATATTATTTAATTATATATATTGTAATTATTTAACACGGACTATAAATAAACATTTGAAGTCAGAAAAGACAAATTAAATTACTCTACGTTTCGTCGCAAATTTGCGATCTCTTCAGGTATGACGTTTTACATTACAAAACAATACAGTAATTAAAATAAATTTTTATGAAAGGTTTGGCAGATAAAAAATCATGTAAATTTTGTTGGACTTACAAATTAACGACGAAACGTATTGTAAATTTCAGTACATATATTTTTCTGACTTCAAATGGTTGTTTTTTATTTATAACTTATAATATTTAACAGTTATCAATGTAGTTAAAGAGGCTAATATTCAGTACATACTGTTGTAAAATTATTTTCATAAGGGAACCCTAAGAAGGAAAATGCACTGACATAAAAGCAGGAGAGTAACGATATCATACTGTTCATACTAATTGAAATGGAGTAAACAGTACTCAAGACTATTATACAAATATCTAGGGATTTTTTTATAGTAGAAATATGGGATAGGAGATTTCTGTTCTGTAATTTGTTTCATTTTGTGACGAGTTAAATGAATGTTAGTTAAAGAAAACGGGAACTATCTTACTTGTCACTGATGCTTCCTATTTGGGTATATGGTTCCTCATGCTGGGATCCGCATAATAAATTCCACTCTGATGTGTTGAATAGAGTTCAAAGGCAGGCAGTAACTTATTATTCCGGGGCAGGGCCATGGAAATGAGGAAGTTTGTGAACTGAACTGAGAGACATTAGAAAAAAGAGGATCTCGTGTCCCGTGAAGATATTTCGGTAAAGGTGGACATACACACGGCACTGGAACCCGAAAGCAATCTACAGACGATGATTAATATTCTTAATAGTAAGAACGAAATATTTTCCTTCAGCAGTTCCTCCTCTTACAGATCGGCGTTTGCTGTGTGAAAGTACAGTTAGTGTAGTTAGTATTATTTTAAAATTTTAGTATGAGATTACTTGTCGTTAATATCGTATTATTATAAGTTTATATTACTTGTTTTTATTCATCATGTTGTGTAACTTGTAATGAATTGCAGGAAATAAATTGCATTTATTTATTATTATTACTAAAAATAATGAAATCACTCGTGTCTCGTTGGACATTGTTTCTGAGTTCCACCTCGAAATATCACGGAAGAATTCCCTACATGCTATACATAATGAGTGTCAAGTTACATGTATGGTGGGTAAAAATACGTGGATACGTTTCATAATCGTACTGTAAAAATAATTGGAATATCTGGCATTTCGAAATAATTAAACTATAAAAATATGGAACAATATAGCCTTTTTTCTGCGAGGATTTGAGCCAACAATGAAATTGCGTCATAATTTGGTAAAAAAAACTCGTAGAGCGTGGAAATAGCAGGGAGTTAGAAGGGTAAAGTTTTAAAAACCCAACCATCCGTGTAGCTTTTTGTTTCTTATTAATTACGCAGTCATCTCTACTATTAATAGACGTGTTGTTTATTGTGAAACCTCTGCAATGTTGCCCGAGTTTCGACGAAGCGCGCCTAATTTATTTTACGGCCTTAGTCGGTCAGTTGTTGTTTTCATTACAAGCCAATAATTTTGTGGTTAATTCCATAGATCCGGATAAATTTATAAACTTCAATCCTACTTTAATTAATACTGGCGATAATTTTTACAAACCCCTTTTTTTGGCACGACCTAAAAATTGTCTTGTACTGAATTATTTTAGAATTTCATCGTAAAAATTATCTTGACGATGAATGCAGTGATTAAGAATGCTCATTGATAATTCTCAATATTATATCTATTATTTTTAATATAATATGGGCTATTCGTCACCCCAAAGAAATAATGAGAGCAATGCTTGCAACATCTTAAACGTTATCATCGCTACATAATTTGTATTCCACAACAAAGAATAGTTGAACTGCAACTCCGATGTCAGTTTGTGACATACAAGCGGAAATAAATTACTAAACTAAAACAAGTAACTGATATAAGAAGAATAATTAAGCCCCGCCTGCTATTAAGTCAATATCAATCACTACTACTTATAAATTTTCCTACTGAGTTACACATTACTTAACATTCCTTCAACTCATTAGACTGTGTCATCAGAATTTTTTAGTTGAAAAATGTCTCCAGTCCCTTTCTCTAATCTCAGTATTTCAGATTACATTACTGTCACATTAAACCCGTTGATAATTGATACATGCGTAATTCCAAAGCCTATTCACGCACAGAATAGCAAGCACTGCGAGTGGCGTGTTTATTCCGTTTTAGCCAGGGAGAGTGCGATGGCATCTCGATCGCCGTGTTTGATACATCCGGAAGGGGACTATTTTGAACGTGATCCATATACTGATTTATTTTATTTTATTGGCTTATTCCTTATTCACCTAAAATTATCGTCGTGATCTTTTGGAGTATTTACCTACAAAGAACCTAAAGTTCTATGTTTTCTAGTAATGCTTTTCCATTCCTGTTATTGACTGGAAGAGTAATTATCCGTGCTCACAGTTCACACTATCGCGATTTAGTGGAAAATTTCGAATAAATATTTTAATTTAACAATAAATTGCGTTACAAGGAAACTGTTCTATGGCAAATTAATCAACACATATTGCATCCCAGGTTGTTGTTGTTTTCTATTTGTTCGCTTAATCAATTCAATTCCAAATAAATTATTTGTGCAATTGATTAAATTTCCTTCAGATTACTCCGAAAATAAGGATTGATTATTAATTATCTATTTTGTAAGCCAAACTCAATTTATTTTCCTTCGAAGAATTAGAAACCTTTTCCATGACAATCCATTGCATTCCCAAAGAAATATCATCAAAGCTAGATACGATTATGAGAAACTGCCAGCGATCTGCTATAGTCAATTATTCTTTACAAAAGTGAATTTAATCCCATAATACCAATCGTGGAGAACGCAAAAAGGTTAATCTATTACTCAATTGTGAATCAATAAATTGTAAATTATAAAAGAGGAATTCCGTTTACGGATGCTGCTAATTTTATATTGTTAAGATTTTCTTTGGCGGCTTGAACCCAAACAATAGGGTAGGCGCGCTATTTTAATTGTTGGGGCGTTGTAAATTAACTCGCGTTTCGGGAACCGAGTTGAACAGTTATTCCACGAACTTCGTAATTCATGCCACAAATCTTCCATTGAACCAAGCCTTGTCTCATGTTTCGTTGAATAAAAACTATTATAAGAAACAAAGTTTGGTTATTTATCTGGTAATAACTAACCTGGCACCCAAGAATCGACATATCTTAGGATTCGTACGCGTATGCTCGACTCAGAAAACGTATTCCTCATTACGGTAATAAGGAGCCGGCATATTATCGTCACATTTGAGGCCTAAACTGATGATGCAAACCTGCACAATTACTACAAAATATATAACCTTACTTTCACAAAATACATCAACCTTAGTTATATTTAAAACAGTTTAGTGTTTCGTGTTCTTATTATTTAATCTGTACGTGATAAACAAAAGACATCGACAAAAAATTATTTACAATTTGCAGAACTGTTTCAAAACGTGAATTCGCCAAGTTTATAATGGGTGTCAGAAAACATACAATAAAACATCCCCTTGAATGACTGTAGTAAATAAAAATTAGAACATCAGAAATGGTGATTCTTATTCAGTTGTTGTTCGTAATAAACGTAATTAGCATTACTTACTTGTTTTGCCGTTTAACTCTTCAGGGTACCACCCACAAAAGTTTCCATCTCCACAGACTTGTATTACCGTCTTTTCAAAGTGCTCTAAACACAACTCATTGCGTCTTCTTTATTTAATCTCCTCATTTAATATCAAACTTTACATCATTTTTTTTTAATTTCAGCTTGTTTCACTTCCATTCAACAATGTACTTATGCGTTCGACTATGAAATCCTCCACCTATTCCTGTTTTTCTGAAACATTAACAGTTGGCATTATACTCTTTAGGTATTCATACTATTAGTACCAACATCAGATATTCATTTATTTATATTACAAATGAAATTTTATTGAAAATTGTTGGCGCCCGTCCCCGTATAAATTTTTAATCCAAAATATCATCTCCGATAACGTGGCTATAAAATATCAAATTATAAGAAAATATCAAAGAGAAAAAATAAAAATAATCGCTTTCCTTCCTCAAATAAGTTTTTTTTATACAAACATAAAAAAGAACTTAGTTTAACGTCGTTTATTTTGGTTAAAAACCAAAATTCTTTCCATGGAAAAACTTTCCGAACGACACAGTCATGAAATATATGACGTTATCATTGTATAAAAAGATTATTAATCTGTTCCTTTCAGTGCCTGTTCAGTAGTCACTAAACGTTATAACTGAGTGACACAAACAAAGCCTGTTGAAGCGTTCTAACATCATTATATCTTGCATCTGTGCACATTTCAAGCGCCATCTCCTGTCGATAGATGTCACGTCGAGAGAGTAACCATTTCGTGTGATGTAACGTATTTTATTGACGGATTCCAGGCCAAAGCCACATTCATTTAAAAACCAAATTTCACCCTTATTTTTTTAGAAAAAGGTAGTTCAGTTTAGTAATAAAGAAATATCAGATTGAAATTATCGAATTTGAGAAATACATTTGTTAAAGTGAAGTAATAATGACGTCAGAAAAAATCCAAGAATAACGTAAACAGCCATTAACAAACCATAAATATCAGAGTGGTACGGTTGCTATAAAATATTTTTTTACAAAATTGACACTATAGAATTATTCTTGACAGTCACGTTCTGCATTTAAGAAGTCTGGATTATTCTGCATTATGAAGAAGTAAAAATATTAAATCAAGTATGTATTCAACACAATAATGACAATAACACAATTACAGAATAAACTTGTTGCACTGTAACTTTTAAGCAGAAAAGTTTACAGCTTGATTCAATATAATATGTTTTTATACATATAAAATTAGGTTAGCTGCAGGAGACTTTCATGGTCGTAACACAATACTGGAGAGAGTCGTAGGAGAATTTTCTACTACCGCAACTACCAGAGACTAAGCAATGTTGGTCCTGGCGTCGTTAAGAGAGAAAATAATGGAAAAAACACAGGAAAGTGAATTTAGTGTGTCAGAAGCAATCAAGAGTTTGTTGCGCCAATCTCATATAATATTTACATAATAAGATTTTTAAAAAAGTGAACTGCCACAGAGAATAACTGTCAATATTTCTGCCTTTCCAAAGCGACGATGACTTGTGTATACGTCATTCCCAATTTTACCCCAATTCGGTTTTAGAGAGAATGTCCGCTCTGCCTGCCAAGTCTTAAAAAAGACGGACGGAAAGGAAGCCCGTAGAAAATTCTGGACTTCAAAGTGGAACCACGTTACGATTGACGTTTTAGCAATACAGCAAAAAAAAGGCTTTCATGTATCCACCAAGTTCTTTTACCAGTCATAATTTGCAAATTGCTACTAATGTAAAGCAATTGAATTTATAGTCTCTCGTCTCATTACAGTTGAAGATAAAGAGTGATCAGTGGAAATATGCCTATTTTCTGGGATTTGATCAGTTTTATCAAACTTAATAGATATGAATATTCCAAAAGTGGCTTATATTAGGGAAACACACAATAAATTTTCCTGAAAATTTCTATTAAACCAATATTCACAAAAAAATATAAATTGTCTACCGAGAAACGAATCTTGTAGATTTTTAACGCACACATAAATTTTGTTATGCCACACAAATATGTACAGACAACTGTGACAGACTCAATCACATTTGGAATGGAAACAGACAAGAACAACGGCGCCTTCCTCAGAGAAAAGAGTTAGACTGCAAGCCCAATGTAGTGTCTCGATTTCCGAATTTGTGGTTGGTCCAAATGGGGACAGGTAACTCAGAGAAGTTCCGCGGTCTACGTTCTGCAACTTCGTTGTTGGTCTTGTGCGCGTAGAGGAGCTTCTTGTCGCCGTCCTTCATGAAGAGGATCTCCGTGTCTGCGTCGGGGTCTTCGCGATGTGTGGGCCAACGCACGCACGCCTTGGAACTCTGCGGGGGCGACTGAGGCCTCAGGGTGAAGGGCCGCAACGTCAAGTCCTCGCCGAGGTCCCTCAGAGGTTGGTACTGGAAGGGTTTGCCTACGGCGGCGAAGGGCACCGAGTCACCACGGCTGCACACTGGAAGAAGACTGCTGGCGGAAGTGCGGATGCGGTTCTCGAGGGGCCGCGACGACGACTCCATCAATAGAGACGCTTTCCACTTTTCGTAGCTCATGGACGATGGACGGTCTTCTGCGGATACAAAATAAGACAATTTATGAAATGGAATCAACGTGCTATGTCTCAGGTACCATCTTGTGGAGTATCGAGATTTCTGTTTTTAAATAATCGTGGCATATTTAAACTGTCCCATGAGACTGTTGAAAAAGTCTCTCAAGAAATATCATCAACCGCTCAGTGATCGATTCTTGGTGATGTGACGAAGACGGCGTAATTTTGAAAGAGAGGCTGGAAAATTCTGTATTAATGACTATTTATGTTGTAACCAATAATAAAATCGCCCGGAAATCGATTAACACTTTAAAACTGCACCAGAAAGCTGAAGACAATGATCACACTTTTTTGCCGCGGTCCAATCTTGGCCATCCCACAAGTTTTACCACCAAAGTGGACTTGCGTGTGCAGCAAATTGAGAAGAAAGACTGCTAAGGCGAATTATGATTTATTAATCGTTTGTTTGAGACTCATTACGAGACCCTGAGGTGTGCCGTTAATCTTTCATATATACAAAATAAACTTCAATATACACCCTACACTAATTTGGTTACAGGTTTGACAAGGTTACATTTAATCTGAAATAAATAAATAAAACTTTGTGCTGTAATTCTTATATACGTACTGATTTATCTGAAAATAAGTAGGATTCTATCCAAAATTACATGTTGAACAATAGCAGAAAGGGCGAAAGTTACTCCATTTAACCGACGGGTAAAACAATAAATGAGATATAACTTTAAATGGTCACGTGGGTAACATTGCTCAGAATGGAATTGAAAATCATAGAAAAATGTTCTGCGCACCCCTGTGAAGGTTCCTGTCGGCCATTCTAAGCATTAAGCAGCACCCAATGGTTGAACAGGTGTGTAATTTTAAAATGGCCAGTTTTAGGATCTAATAATTAGTTTTCGGGGTCGATGAGATTAATAGTTCCTATGTTGAAGTTTCCGTGTATAATCTCAAACCCTTATAGCATGGGAAGGCAGCACCACTAAGAAAACGAGTGGAGGGTCGTTAAGCTGTAGTTCAGCCCCTAGGAGTGGGGGTGGAAGATACCTTAACAAATTTTCGTGTACAATCATAAACGCGTAGAACAATTTCTAGGAAACTGTGGTCACATGCTTTTTACAATCTAGGAACAAACAACGACGGATTAAGGTGTGGGGGTGGAGGGGGTTACATTTAAAAACATTCCCTAACAGCCATTATTAGTGTCTAATTAAACGTTTTCGGGGTAACTAAATGTGAATTTTTAAGTATGTAATTTTAACTCTAAAGTGAAGTACCCATACGGTGGTCGTGGAAGGCGTTACATAAAAAATAATTCAATATAGACCCTGATTGGTGTCGATTCATGGCTTATAGGAGCCGCTGATATTAATTTTCGCATTAACCATGATGGTTAATGAATTTTTATGTTCCTCGTCATGCAGGTGGAAGTGGTTGACAAAAATCACCCGGAGTAGTTTTGACCCTTTTACGTAGGCGGGTTTATTTTTTTGACTTTATTAAGTTTGCTAGTATTTTTCCCTTTTAATTCGGTGTGATTTTTAGACACTCTTATTTTATGTAGTAGGAGAATTCCCAGATTGTTATAGTACCGTCATCAGCCTGGTTTATTTGAAGTTAGATCCCGAGGGGTTATGTCGGGGAGGGGTACGTAAATGACTATATGTTCAAAACACTGACGCTATTGCCGATAGTTAAATTAAATATTTACCAAGAGTTTAGTGTCAAATCAATTCCTTCTCCAGGCTGATTTAAATAAATACCCTGGCAACGATAGTTGTTCAGCTAGTATAAGATAATAATCTAGGATTCATTACTTTCTGTGGCAATTAGTATTTTTAATAGTCTCCTAATTTCTATTAACAGTAAAAAAATAGTGAATACAAGTTCAAACCTGAAATTACAACATTTTTACTTACTAAGTCCTTCCTACCTATCGATGAATTTACAAAGATAAATTATCCCTAGTATAAAAGTTAACATAGTTCATAATAACATAGTTTCATAATGACCATTAATAGGTAATGAATAAATAAAAAACAAGAGTAATTAATCATAATTATGCTACCAATTTGTTTAACAATACTTTGTATAATGCACAATCTGTGACTCATTAAAGCTCTTCTTCTCTACAGGATCTATAGAATATGATTAAATTCTAATACTAAACGTATAAGAGATAATTCTTCTAAATTCTGAGGAATCTAACATGATTCGCAATCCATCTGATTCATTATTAATTTTTATGTACGAAAAATTTGGGTGCTGACAACGATCCGGAATTATTTTTAACAATTTCCGAATACAAAAAATGTTTATGGATTTAATGTCAAGTTTTTATTTTATAGTAAAAAAATAGCTTACCCATAAGAAACTGCTGAGCGGCTGTCCTGGCCATAGTTCCAGTGAGATCCCTCTCCTTCTTCAGCATTTCCCTCTCTTTTTTCAATTGATTTTGAAGAGCAAGAATCTTCTTCTGCATGTGACGCACTCGCATTGATAAATCTTGATCGGCTGCCATGTTTCCTGAGAATGCTTAGGAGAAAAATATGTGCCCATGAACAGCTTGAAATAGATATTTCTCCGTTGTTATTCGATACAATCGTAACAAAAGATCATTTACTGCAGTATTTAATAACACAAACATACATTACAACATTCGACCAGCGAAAAGTACTGATACTGCCTCATTACAACTTTCTCCAACATAATTGTCCATGAATTGTTTAATCAATTCGAGCAATTAATTGAGTATCAAGTCAAGACAATAGTATACAACCCTTCAAGGCTCAATACCTAACATTGAATGTGTAGGTTCAGCAAACCTGCAATTGTCCATTCAAAGATCCAATTCCATTGTTAGGGGATTTCTGCTTAATCGACAAACATGGTTAATGCAATACATTTACTCTCTATAAATTCCTACAAAGCCTGAAGTTGTTATATTTGATTTTGAGTTTTAATTATAGTCATTTATGTAATTCGAACAGTTTGTTTCTATCAAAATTAAATTACCAATCTCTGGAATAGATTTATACATACACAGACAACAATTATATATATATATATATATATATATATATATATATATATTGTAATAATCAAATAGAAGGATTTTATTTAATTTAATTTTAATTTAAAGAATTTGCCTCACGTTGAAGCGCCATATATGTAATAATCAAATATGGGGCTTTTTATTAAATGAAATAATAATCAAAAATTAACAAACAAAATCTTTTTATTATTATTTTGTGGCAATAAAGATAATTACAACAAAATTTGAGATGTTTCTCTCAGGACCTGTGTTGGGTTTGATAATGAATACAACAAATTTATTTAAAATCTTATTAACAAAACAGTTTACAATTTAACTAAACAATATGTCGATAGAATGAAAGAAATTAAAAAGTAAAGAAATTAACTCTGATTGACAATTAAAAGAGAACTAAATCTGACTTTATCCTTTAACTAGCGTTTACAATTAATCATTAGTTTTGGTTTTGTTACTTACATACTGTCCAGCTAGTACCATCATTCTTTTTGGTTTTGGAAGTACACTATTGCAAAATTAAACAGTGATTTTAAATGTCGACTCACAGATTTTACACTATTGAAGTCAAAATTGATAGGTTCCCAGGAACTCGGATGATCCTCCTGAATGTCAGCTATCTGATGTCTGCTTGCCTTACAGGAATCCTATGATTCGTAGATTTATTAGTATTTTACTTATTTGGACTTAAACTGCAACGTAGCTCCTTGAATATTTATTTTAACTGTTTATTCTTTTGGAGCAAACTAACTTTTCTTTATCTCCTTGCTGTAGACTTAAACTGTCAACTTTACTATTCCGCTCTTTGCTGCTCACCAGAAAAACTTCATCAATCCACCGCAATCTTTCATCACCGTCTCTATCCTGGCTGTCTGTAGACGTAAAAAAAACTGACTTCCTTTCCTGGCTGGCTATAGACATTAACTGCTCGACTTTCATGCGCGCAAAACGCCATTTTGACTTTTCATCAAAAGCGGCTGAACTCGCTTTTCTATTGTTGCTTTGTTCGATCAGTACGCTATAATGGATTTATCAAACAATTCAAATTTTATGTCCAAACAATTAATGGCCTAATTAATTGGCATTACAATATATATATATATATATATATATATATATATATAAAAGTAATTTAATGTAAGCTAAAACTTAAATTTTTTAACCAAAAATTAAGTTTTAGCTGTAATCGTCAACTCATTATTAAATAATTACTATCTCCATTACGCTCACTGTGTGAGGTTATTACTTCGGTAAACGTGCCGTCCGCAGAACCCCTCTCAAATCCCTTCCTAAGCTATTAAAGTGGAGAGGCCGCCACTTTGGTGGTGTCACTCTCGAACAAAATTGTTATACGATATTATATATATATATATATATATATATATATATATATAACTATGGGTGCCAAGTTAGATAAACGTAATTTATAGTGTAGGAGAACTTTCTGGTTTTATTAATTCAGATTTAGTTTAATTAAAATAAATATTAATGCCAAACGAAAATACCAAATTTATAGTTTCACATAGAAATAAATTTAAATTAAATTCAATATTAATTCATTACAAGTTAAGACCACTGGGTATGAAATTAATTTTTATAATAATGTGCAAATGCAATTCCATGTTATAAATCATAAATTCAATAGAACAATTTTGGAGGTGTTTCAAATTATGAAAAATATTAACTTAACACTAGATAATAAACAAAAATATAAGTTTTAAGTAAGATTAGTGCAGATATTCTAAATTTAATTTAATTCTGAAAAATCTAAATTATAATTATGACTATTATTCATCGTTTTCTATTTTTACGACATTACAAATATAATTTTCATCTTAGTAATTAGCACCAGATGTGTTTTCACCATAATATTTTATTATTATTTTCTGCTGTAATTATGGTTGTGGTCTTTTTAATCATTGTAAGTTGCAAATAACTTTTTAACACGTTTTATGAATATTAAATGGAAATTAGTATTAATCTTGAATTATACAACAGCTACAAGTCACTTATAAACTTACTTAATTATATGATTATATTATTTTTTAGATGATAATGTGACAAATGATCAATTTTTAAGAATAAATATGAGACTGTTATTTGTTTTTATATTACATTTATACTTAATTTAAATAAATTTCGAAACAACTGTAACTAATTTCATTGGGAAAATTTTTTCCCGATATTCTTCTCACTTAATTATTACAAAAAAGAAGAAATCTAATTAACAAACATTAGTTGTTCAAGTGGTTCATTCATGAAATTCCCGTAATACGAGAGTTTGCATTACAGTACAATAAAACCTACTTCGAATAGAGATGATGAATCAGACCAATCAACCCTATTTATGTATTTATGGGGAGTAATACAGTTAGTGCTTCATCATTATGTGCACTGTTTTGTATGTACAAATTAAGTCACAAATGTATATCTATTACTGCCGAATCCACCTCAATACACGTAATCAATTAACGAAAATTCAGAATAATCACAGCAACTGTTATTGAAATAGTCAGTTTGGACGTGATAATGTTACATAGAGGCCAAATGAAATGAGAGAAAATTCTTATTCAAATTCGCTAAGCGTTAACTCGGGTAATCCGTATTTACACAAATTCAATTACCGTGTTCTTCCTGCTAATAATTTAAAATAATAGAAATCCATATTTTAAATATTAAATACCTTAAAAGATTCCGCTATTCTACCTAGAACAACATAGACGAGGAATCTTAAGATGAACTCAAATGAAAAGAAGAAACACATCCAACGGGTAACTCGAAATACCCTTCAGAGTATTCCTGGTAAATAACTGTAGAAGGGACAGAAAATTATGCTTTGACCAAATAAGGACAATTTTAAAGCAAAACGTTTCACCTGACATTACAGACTTAATCAGGGGTATAAAAATTAACAACTGTGTTTTATGACCCTGATGGGATCTGAAATGACAGATGAAACGTTGGGTTTTTAAATTTTCAATATTATGACTGAATATGGCCCTACTTTCATTACCTTTCAGTTTAACAGAAGCCCAAAAATCGATTAGAAAATTAAACTATTTTAGTTTCTCATATTAATATTATACAACCACAAAAATAAAATTTGACAATTGACTAAACGTGGAATTAAAAAACTTTAAAATAGCAATTGTATTACCGGTGTGTGATAGGCACCGAAATAGTTTCTTCGTCTACAATGAATAATTAATTTTTGAAATATTTAGTGGTATCTCTAAAATTTTATTTACCATGGGATTATGTATGGCTCTTAAGTGATGTATAAATTAACCTTTTTAAGGTTACAATCATGGATCAAAATGTATTTCCATTTTACTATATTATAAAGAAACCTTCTTTCACACAAATAATTATCAATAAACAATATACAGCCATTTAAAATTCGAATGACGTCATATTTGAATGAATTCTGTACCGTTTTATTTGTTTGTCCTCTAATTAAGACTTGGAATTTTCTACACCACAATTCTTCATAAAGTATAAAATTCTATCAGATTCCAGCTTTCATAAAAAAAATACGTTGATCAAATTGCAAACTTTGAGGCGAGTCGGAGAAAAACTTATGTTCCAACTCGGTTATCCAAAAATTATGTAATAATTAACTCATAAAGGAAGTGCACTCACGTTTTAGAATCTTAGTTATTGCCCGGGGTTATGTAATTTAACAAGATGACACCTTAAATTTAGCAGTCTAGATGACAGTAGACATATCCAATGACAACAATATCCGATCGTAAATGCTCAAAGATATTACGACAAGCCAATGATGTAATTCTTCTTTCAAACAGGTAGATCGTAGACTATCCGCAAATAGACAAAACACTGGCGAGTGATATTCTCTCGAATCGAATCCAACACACAACATTTTTTTCATTTTAGAAGTGTTCTTTTGTGATAAGTAGCATCCAGTCTTTCGTTGGACTTAAGTAATTTTTTAAGTTGAATGCGAGACACCGACAGATTGTGATGGATCGGCTTCTGAAGCGTTACTTCTTTCTCTGGTCTAGTGTTTTATTTACCTTCCTCCTGACGAGCCAGCGAAGCGATATCCATTTTTCTTGCTATCATTTTCTAAGTGGCGCTGTCTCGTCTGTTTGGATTGGCTCGTCCGTCAGCTCTCCGTTCATTTGTCTTCCCCCTTCCTTCTGTCTTAGTTTTGGCGGAGAAGCCGTAGCTTCTTCACTGCGCAGTGATTGCAACAACGCAGGAGCCAGACTGCGAATTTCTATTACTTTAAAACTGAGCCAGGCTTCCTGTAAATCCACTATATCTTTGCTTCAAAAATAAACTTTTCTAAGAAATATTTGCCTGGCAACTAGTAGTAAACTAGAATTACTTTAGAATTAAATAAATATTTACTACAATATCCTCGTTATATAACGAAACTCTCCCCTCCCTACCCACACGTACAATTTACCATCCATATACTTTGATAAATCTTAACCATTTGGCTGTTGCTTAAGTGTATAACCCTTACTTCTTGATATCTAAAACCATGGACACCATGTTTTTAGAGTGGCAGGTTACATGAGGATAATCCACGTGGCGACAACTCGCCTTTAATAGCATAAGAAGAGATTTGAAAGGGGGGATGCATATAAGAAAGTGAGGAAGCCAAAGGTCCCCCGGACTATAAGAAGTGATGAAGGGTAAATCCTCGAAAACCTGCACCAGTTAATTTGGGTTCTTGGTACTTATCCCACGCGCTTCCGATGACTCAATTGGCAGCATTCTCTCATCCATGCCACGCCCTGTTTAGGACGCAGCTGGCCGACTGTTCCAATAGGAACAGAGGACAACACCCACCGTATACCCATGTTCTGCACTTCCGGAACAATCTTTCAGTACTGATCGTGTTGCCACCGTTTATGTGAATCTTAGATCAAAAGATAAGAAATGAACCGTTATGTATCAGAGTCAGCTAATAATTCCCTAAGATTAAAAGGCGTCTTATATCTCTACTCTTAAAACTTCTATACATGGATGCACATAATCATCACTACCTTTCCCACTATTCGCTATATCATTTACAATCATCCACCGTTCCTTTTCCCGTCCGATCCGCCGACCACTACAGTTACAATCATTAACCAACAAAGATCTTAACTTGTTGGTCACAGATACTCTAAATCGCCTGCTGTAAATTTATCAAAATAAAATTATTAAATGCAAATTTTAAGGATAATATTTTGATATAACTAGTACGAAGGCAAATAGATTGTTCACGGGAGAGGAGTTTGGTTTTGGAATGCATCGTCACCTTCTCCATTCCTCGACCAGTTCAGGAGGCAGCTGACCGACTGTTTCTCCTGGGGAATATTTTTTCTTATTAAAAGGCTTATAATTGCCGCGTCAACAACGTGGTCATTGGCGACGCATACATAATTTACAACGTTTTGCTGTGATACAACATTGATTTTAATAATAAACATACAAATCAGTTTAATAAGTTTAGAATATTATGAAAGCAGAACATCATCAAAAATTGTAATCGTTTTTTCACATTCAGTTAGTGTTACTCAATTTTATGATAATTGGAAAATTATTCATTTACACAAATGGAGATTAATTATGCATTTCAAATGTGGATGTCTTACATTATAAGAGTTCGCGTTTGTGAATCATTTATCACATATTTGGATAATACTAAGAATATATGATAATTTTAATTCATTAAAATTAAATTGTTTGAAACTGCGACTGTTGCTTCACTTTACTATTCTCATAGTTTTTGTAACTAAATTATTGAGCCTTTTAATTCTACTTTTTGTAGTTTTATCGTTTAAGTGTGGGTAAAATGATTCCAGTATATTTATGAATTATGTAGAGGATATTTGGTAATCTCTAATAATGATAATTGGGCTTTTTGAGTCCATAGCATTTAGTATAAGAGTCTTTAACTGTTCCAAAGGGATAGATGGAGCACTGTTTTCTTATTCATATAATATTTTTATGGATAATCTAATGATTGACTAAGCGTCTTATATTTATGATCCTGAATGGTTTATTTGGTTTTCTTGGGTGGATTAGTGCTTGTCTTATGTTCAGGATTACTGACGTCTTTCTTATCAGCTTGGCTTGTCGAGCTCGTAGATGCAGTTCTTTTTTGTTTGCTAGTTATGAATTATCCATTGTCCATTTTTGAGGGTTAATTATTTGAATTGTGGATGACGGGTTCTTACTCTGAATTTGGTCATATTTGTCATTTGCGGTCAGATTATTCTTAGTTCTGCATCTCTATTAGGACATTTTATCACGATATGGACGTTTTATTTTACAAATACAGCAGTTCTCATTCTCCGCTGCTAGATACATCCTATAACTAGTGTCTTCATACTGCACCATTATAGAATCCGTAAGGGAGTTTAGATTCTCCGAGGTAATAAAGAAATGTCTTCAGAAACTTTTAATTGGAGAAAATCTTAGGTCACCAGTACTCATTCTTATATCGGATATTTTAGAGTCTGGAATGATATTTACCCGTTTTAGTTCTAGCACAATAATCTCGTTTGGGACAACTGAGCATACGTTAGACAACATTATACGGCAGTATTTTGTATTAAAGGTCTTATATTGACCATATAAGCTCTTATTGTTATTGATATGTGAACTTTTATTAGGTTTTCGAAATTAGACATTAGAAATTAGAAATGCGCATATTCTTGCATTCGATATTTGAGAGATATACTTAATTCTGATGGGTCAATAATATTAGCTAAATAAGGTCTGCGAGGGCCATTCGCTCGCAGGCAGAAACTTTCAGGAGACACGGAAGGGGCTACCTTTGGGGATGCCTTTCCTCTCCGTTTTTGAACCAAGGTTCCGACAAGCCCAGACACCTCGGCCTCTTTTGAGAGTTGTTTGTTCCGGGGTCACTTACATTGGGCATACAGTAGGATTTGTTCTCTGTTCCCATTGGAACAGTCGGCCAGCTGCCTCCTAAACTGGTTGAGGCTTGGGGAAGTGAATGCTGCGTCCACACAGAAAACACCTCTCCCGCCATCGGAAGGGAGTGGGACAAGTAACAAATGTCTGGCCTACCTGATGCAGGTTTTCTAGGGTATTTCCTGAATCAGTTTTAGGCGAATGCGGGGTAGGATCCTTAAAATATAGCCTGGGGACCCTAGCTAACACTTGGCTGCCTTGCTCTACCCTTCTGGATCCCCCCTTTCAAATCCCTTCCTATGCTATTAAAGGGGAGTTGCCACCATGTGGATTACCCTCAAGTAGCCTCTTGCCCTATATATATTGCTATAATTAAAAGGTGGTCTTAATTAAAAGAATTAATTCACAAAATTATTAAGATTTAAAAATTTATTCTTTAAAAGTACAAATTGTAATCCCTACTTTATACGCCGAATTTCATCAAGTTAACAAACAAATATTTTATTTCAATTTTGCAATTCGTGGCGTTCTAGGAAAAACACAACTTTATATTTTACAATCAAATACGTCGAAATTCTCTTTATCTCAGGGTCATTACTGGGTTTGACAGTAAGAAGAATCCAATTTAACAAACTAACATTAACAATTCATACTCATTGAAGCTAACTTAATACAGTATGAAAATAAACGAAATGAAAGAAACTAAATTAAAACAAAAACGAACTAAATCTGACTTCTACCTTTAATACTCGTTTACAGATTTTAAATAATTGTTTAGTACTCACGAATGTCTTTCTGGTACCAGATCTGATTCTTGGAGCTTGAGGACAACACTCACTAAAAAGGCCATTATTCACTGATTCTACACATTAAATTTTAAATACACACTGTCGTTCTCTGCCACCTGGAACTTTGGATCAGCCGCCCCTCAGTCAGCCCTCGGACATAGGTCTCCTTGATGCTTCTATGCGAAATTTAGTTCAGACTGTGTGAAGCAAAACCTTTTGCTTCCAACTTTGCGATTGTTATTTGAGTCTCTCCGTCAAAACTGTTTACTCGCGTTTTATATAAATTTATAGATCTCGCAGTTGAACTTCTTGCACCGCGCTATTCATACTTTTAGATCAGCATCCAAATTTTACGTTTTCCGTTTCCGTGTGGCCTGATCTGTTTCGCTTCTCGCCGCAGACTAACTTCCTACTCACGCGCATTTCCCAGCAACATTAGCCGACAAAGAGCCGTGATTGTTACTTTCAAAACTCGTGCCGCTAACAATCCAATTATATTAAAACCATTAATGGCCTCTTTAATCGGTATTACAATATATATGTTAGCTAAACCTATTAGGTACACTTCTGTATTTAAACTTGTAACAGCGTCCAGAATTATGGCATGCATATCCGGTTTATGTTCCTTGGCCATCACCTTCGAATGAAATCTTAGTCTATGAAATATTATATTCCCGTTTATTTTAATTTATTGACGTCAATAATATTTAAAAGGTAATTCATGGCCAAATTCGGACAAGCAAGTATAATTAAAGAGTATGAAGTTTCATCTGTCATCGCATAACTGAAATACTAATTTAAATATGGACACGAGTCAACCAGACAGAAGCATTCAGACGGTTGTAGATTTTGCTCAAAATATTGATAGTATTATTATTGATTTTGATGTGTAGCACTCCTTCAACCCGTTAGCAATAATATTACAAAATAATTCTTTTATCTTCCTGGCTCATTGAATTGGAATGAATCGATGCCAGATTGAACACGTAAATTCCGTCTAGCAATCTTTACACTATAAAAACTATAAAAGCTACCTTCAGTCTATCAGAGACAGCTAATATTTGCCTAAGATAAAAGGCGTATTGTAACTCTACTGTTAAAACTTCTATACATGGATGCACATAATCATCACTACCTTTCCCACTATTCGATATATCATTTACAATCATCCACCGTTCCTTTTCCCGTCCGATCCGCCGACCACTACAGTTACAATAATTAACCAACAAAGATCTTAACTCGTTTGTCACAGATACTCTAAATCGCCTGCTGTGAATTTATGAAAAGCAAATTATTAAATGCAAAATTTATGGATAATATTTTGATATAACTAGTATGACGGCAAATAGATCTTTATAATCCTCAATATAACATGGAAGGGTACGTATTTTTATAGCATGATTTTTACTGATAAAAGTGTGAAAGTAGAGAGGCCAAAAATTTGGAAGGCTGTTAAGATGAATCGATACTCGATGAAGTACGTTTTTACGCCACCTCGTTGGTTACCAACACCAATCACGTTCAAAGTCAATAACGCTCGGTACTGAACTCTAATGACGTCCCAGTAACGTCATCGATTTCTCATCGAGTTCATTATGGCTCCTGTATCTTATAAATCAATTTAACGAGTTCCTCTGTTTACCTCAGCGAGCTTTATTTGACTTTCGTAACGGCAGTCGCTTGCTGCAGCAAAGGCTTAAATAAATACAAAAGACAATTTCCCAGAAATATCTAAATTTCCAATGACTCTCGACTACAATCAGCAAATAAATGGAGTAAGGAAATCTGCTACACTTTCTGATCAATTCCAAAAACGACACTTGGAACTCAATAAATAAATCATGTGAATCGTGCATCTTAGAAACCATTCACTAATTAATGAACACATATGAGACCGTTAAAAGACCAAAAAACCATTTTAAATTGACTGGAAAAAGTTGAAATTATCTGAAAAGTTCATTCTTGACTTTTATATTTATAATAATTGAAAACAGTAATTTGTTACCCACAAATACGAACCATAATCGTCAGAGTGACATTATAAAATTACATATGTAATTATTTATTTCCTCGAGAAACAACGCAACACTCTAAACCCTATTCTTAAAACCTGTAATATTTGTTCATTGTGACCAAGCCACCAGTTCTAATTGGTACGACCTATTACCAGAAAAGGAAAAATATAAAATTTATAGGAAAGATAATATGAAAGTTCGGTAAGAGGGAGGTTCAGCGTCAAGATTGCATGACGCTCCCAGAATAGACGGAACGGTGAATGGGGGTCATTCCTTCAGGCACAAGTTGAGGATACAACGAATAGAGAGCCATGTTGACCATTCCCTGTGAGTCCTCAGATGAGACTGATTTGAAACGTGCATGTAGAGAGCGCGTCTCTCTCCCCTCCAGTAGTCGTGACCGTATCGAAGAAATAACCAATGCGGTTGCAGAATTTTAGAGCGCTAAGATTGAAAAGGTTCAGTCTGTCGTTCCTCAGTTATCCCCACTCTGAGCGAAGTCCAATTCTTACCTTACACTCTTACAGCCCGAGAAAATCTAACTTCAGTACATTAGCTAATTCTAGGATCAAGCCACGGCGTGAAACACTTATGCTAACTGTTAATTTCCTGTGGCTTGTAGTCCTCATATAAAACATTGAATAAATGCAGCTAAAATCCTAATAATATATTGCAAACCGTTGAAAGACTACTGTATAATGCTTAGTTAAAAGCATTCGATACTTTTCGATTGAACTTTTTCAAAATTGACACTTCCCTATAATTAGCATAGGGAAGGATAGTAAAGGGGAATTCAAACAACAGAACCAGGTAGTCCAGGGTTGACTGACTAGGCTCACTAGTTACATTTTTAGGATCGTTACTGGTATTCCTTTATATATGAAGGAGGAAAAACAATAGAGGGAGATGCTACTTCATAAGTAGGTGGGTCATTGGTACTTGTCCCACGCCCTTCCTATGATTGGAGTGGGTTTTGCTGTTGGAACGCAGTATTCCCGTCTAAACATCTCGACCATGTTTGGAGGCAGCTGGTCGACTATACAATTGGAACAGCGGATAACTCTTGCTATATGACCAACATCCGCGAGTCCGGAAACAGGACGAGGTATCTCGGTTCATGGGCACCTTTATTCAAAAGGCAAGAGAAAACGGAAGGTATCTCCGTAGTTATCCTCCTCCTATTCTCAAGGTCCCACCTGCGAGAGCGCTTCTTTGAGAGATGCAGCATTTCCCCTTTTTTATTATTTTATAAGTAAAAGGCTACACGAGAGTCATCCACGAATTCACCTATCAAAATAATCGGTATAAACAGTACTTTCAAAATATATAATCCAATGTAAACAAAGGGTTCTTCAGGGTGAACGGAAACCAGAATTAGTGGGTTAGGACCTTGGTCGGAATTCTGCGTCAGAAATTTGTCTGTCTTTCGGAAGTTTTACTTATTGAATGGTTTTTTGGCCTCGTTTGGCCTTTATAATTTATTATAGTGTTGTCACTGATCACTGACATATTTGACTTCCAATCGTCAAATATTATTATGTACCTTGTAAACATACTATTTACATGCAATGAATAATTTTTGTAATGTCCAAATGATCAATATTCTAACAATTTTAACCTCTTACATACTAAACTGATATTAATAGATGTATTTATCTTACATCAATTGAATCTATCAATAAAAAAATTGTTTCTTCTGCCAACTGTCCCGGTCACAACATTTCAAATTTTTGCAATATAACATTAAAAGTGATCTTAATGATGAAATTAATTTTACTATTAAAAATTCATCACAGTTTATCAAAACAAGATTATATTTTATTCCTAATGATCATAATTTCATAAGTTTCCTTATTTATTTATTTTTCTAATGTTAACACTTCGAAAATAGATGGGAAAATATTTTTCTAAATTAATTAAAATTATTTTATCCGAAAATTTTATTGTAATAAATTTTAATTTTAAATTCTACATATTTTTCATTTAACAATTTGTATTATCACAAAATCTTGCCTACGGGAAAACAATATTTCATTTATTTCGCTGATGTAGAATGGAGAGATTTGGAAGATTTTTTTATGGATTTCAGATATGTATCCCCAAAATTCATTTGGATCATTTAGTCAATATTTTAAACAATTATCATCCATTTTACTATTGAAATTGGACAAGATCACTCACTTAATTTTCCAAGTTTTTCGTAGTTTTAAACCTATAGAATTGATCGATAGCAAATTGGTTATTTTATGCTTGTTGTCAAGAGAATGTTTCAAGGAAATGAACAAAACGTCGTGTCATTTTTGTTTATATTTTATTAAATTTTTTATGGTATATTGACCTGTTTATTTATTTACTAAACTGATATTTCTAAATATTAACTTAATCATTATGTCCACAGCTTATAAGTTATCAAAGTATGATGGAACACATTAGTGACGTATCCCAAGCACGAACACGACACTGGCACAATGTCTTTTTTCTTCCTAATTAAGCCAATTAATGACGACATTTTCTAATATTTTGTGTGTTAATTATTTTACTCCAACTATTCGCACCTCGTTGGTATTATAGAATGAAGAACACAAGTCAGCCTCAGCCAATTTTCTTTGTAGAAACAAAGACGTCAACAAACATCTCTTATTAGCGAAATCTTTTGGTGAATTAACGGCGCAAAAGAAATCAAACGAAACGTGTGTTAATGTGTTTTCCAAACAACTCAATCTGTAGTCACGGCAGTTATTGATTGTGCGCTACTTAAAATATTCTCAACAATGGTTTCCGTATTTAATAATACCCTACGTCGTGATTGCTGACAGTTCTATTATGCGTCTCTGCTGAATTAATGCGTTGGCCGGAATATTACCCTATTCCAGCGGAAGAGGCACAAGGAAGTGGAGGTGGTGAGGCTCGCATTAGCCTGTGCTAATAATGCACGGAGCAGCCGTTTGCTTTAACACAACACGACTTCGCAAAACATTCGAAGAATCCTTCAAGATGTTTTCGTACAGCGAATATTGATAAATAGTTGGGTACTCGGCGTTGCCCGTGTACTTATTTATATGAACCCGAAAAAGTATTTAATTCTATATTAATCTTTAGTCAAGAATTGATTTAACCTAAATCTAACTGTTCCTAGTTCCGTACATACTTTCGACCGATAGTGTATTAATTTAACAGCTATGAAATACATTGAATTTTATTGCATCAATCCCAAAAAACATACCTCCGAATTTCTTTACGAATAGAAAACTTAAATATTCTTCTTGGGTATTGCAGGATATAATTGTCGCTCAGTCTTCAGACATTAAGAAAGATTAAATTCATGAAATTTTTAGCTATACTCACAATGTAAACAAATGGTCGCCATATTGGAGTCTCTAATATTGCACGAAAATTACCTTACATTTTACGCAAGGATCGTAAAGTATTCCGTATTGTTTTTTACAATCAATCAATGGAGTATTACTGGATAAAATTATACTTTTTATGCACTGAAAATATTTTTGCTTTATTTAATTACGGAAAAGGACCTACTTCCTTTGTTCGTCGCGTAGTAACGTCTCTCTCTCGCGTGACGTCATGGTCTCTGGGAGCGCAGTAATTTAACACAAAATTATCACATTTTTTAATTAAAATTCTTTCAACCATTATGCTAGGAGTTTCTCACCACACAGAACAGTTTCTCGTATTTTGAAGTATATGTGTACCAATTTTTGTTGCAATCTGTCCACGCGATTAAATTTGTATAGAAATTAACGAAAATACATACATACAAAATGCGTCTTTTTTATTGTATAGATGATTGAATTGCTTGTCTGGAAATATTAAAAGTTCCGTTTAAATTTTATTTGGTTTCCAACAGAATATAGATTTTATACGCCATACAGCAATAGTTTTCAGGTATACTCACAATTTAACGACGGAACATCAGAGAACCCTCACTAAATTTATACTATTTTAAGCAATTTTTTTCAGGATCAGACGATAATTTCTATAATGGAATGAATAGACACGCAATATATTTTTTTATCAATAATGGTTTCCTTCGACGTGATTTTCAATATAATAAGTTTTATATATAAGTTTTTCCTATTATTAGTTGATGTCGCCGCCCACTTTCAAAAATAAGAAGACATTTTTTTTATTTTTGCATCCCTTATCTGTTTATCTTCTTTCGGCCTTTAAAATTTACAAAACTGATTTGGAATAATTTAGTGATGCGTTAAAGCTTATTCTTATACAATATTAATTGGCACCCACTCATTTCTCAGTGTCTGTGTTATTTATATTCAGATACCCCTTCCGTATTCTTAATTATTCAGTTCCGTCAATAGTCGTTTTCTTGATTAGATAAACTGAGAACTATGATTCTTCATCGTAGTCTATCTTGTTTACTACAAATGTGTCCTGCCTCTCTGCCTTTTAATTGGATTATTGCGTCTGGAAGTCTGGCCAGATCACAAAGTCATTCTTTCTCCCGTACATGGTACAAGGGAAATTGTATTGCGTGTACAATCGTATAATTTATCGTCTCTGATGCTGATCCGCATGTCAACACTAAAAGCATACATTGGTCGTATGTCCCGCCCTCCCTTCTCAATTTCTATCTACAAATTCTGTTTTAATACGGTTGATGTTTGTCAGAATCTGCTCCATGTTGAATCCTTCTATTTCTCGTGTCTTTTACATTTCCAGATGATCGTGGTATGAGTTGTTGTTCTAATTTTTCTGTTGGAACAATATATATTGCCTATGGTATTTGTTCTAAACTTTTTTTTATTCGGTTATTCATCTTTCCACATTCTCAACTTGACATATCTCAAGTATTTCCCACAAATAAAGTCGATGCTGATTGTTTACCAGCCTCAATAATCGTATAAATATCGAGTTCATATTTTTCGACTCTCTCCAATGAAAGTAATTCAATTCTCCCGTTTTCTTTTTCAAAGATATTGAAACATCTTACATGCTGAGTACAATTCATCCTGTAATCACTGCATACGCTTATCATATCTGGTTTCACATTGATTCGTCCATTACTATCTCATTATGAATTGTTGTCTTTTTCTAGCCTTCTAAAATCATCCGCAGTTCTACATTTTCCGTTAACAACATTGCTGTTTATTATCCTCATTATTCCCTAAATTTCCTTTAAACAGGATTAATGCATAACGAGAAATTACAATTTTGATTGAACTTTACTTTATGGTGTATGTAGTGATTCCATTCATTCGTTCTCGGAACCTACAGGCTTCCTAAACCTGTGTAATAGATTCCGTTAGATCCCCGTACCTGACAACCGTCTTCGAATTTTGCTGATCACGTCAATAATTCCATTGAACATCAAAAAAGTGGAAATAGGTAATAGACAGAATAAGATATATGTATACTAGCTGAGTGCCCGGGTATTTTTTGAAAAAACCTCTTGGTGAACATTTCATTTAACCAGTATGAAAAGCGCCAGCGTTTGAAACATTTCCCCGATTTACATTCCCCTCACCAACCTAACCCCTTTGGGATCTAACTCCGATTAAACTACGAAGATGACTGGCGTTATTCAGAAACTCTCCTACTACAGAAAATAAAAGTGTCTAAAAAATCACGTTGAATTAAAACAGTAAAAACTCCTCTCTGACATTATAGTCTAAACCTATACCCGGTACCTTAAAGGAGTAAAGAACTACAACCATTAACTAAACAGAGACCAAATTATAGCTCGTACCCTAAGAAAATAAAAAATTTCCCTGGTAACTTAACAGGGTCAAAACTACTCCGAGTAACCATTTCCCAACCGTGTCCACATCCACGAAGAGGAACATAAAATATCATCAACCACCATGATTAAACTCAGTGACTCCTATAACCCCCGGAATCAACACAAATATCGGTCTATTATGCATTATTTTTAATACCACCCGTACGATAAGGGTGCTTCCCTTCCCTGGCTTTTTGAGTTGAAATTAGATACTTATAAATTCTAGAATGACACTATCAAATTAAGCGACCCCGAAAACGTTTTATTCGCCGCTTATAATGGCCGTTTAGGAATGTTTTTAAATTCCACCCCTAGTGGCGGCTGGTTAGTATTAACCCCTCAGAGTTTGTTCCTGATTCGTAAGTAACATGTGTATAAAGTATAAAGAAATTTCTATACTAGTTTAGGATTGTAAACGGATTTTTTACATCCCCTTCCAACCAACAGGAGCACATAGGGGACACAAAGACATGGAGATAAATGGACGAGTACATTTTTTTTCCACATATCCTTAAACACTTAGAGAAATTTCAAGAAAATTTGGTACACATATAACTTACAATTTGGACTGTGGGGGTAACATATTACTATCACCAATGGGGTCAGGGTGACATTTAAAAATAATATTAAATTCAACCAGTATTAGTGTTGAAAAATAGTTTTCGGGGTCGTTGAGATTACTAGCGTTACTACCGGTGGTCTATTTTTAACCCCTTAAAGATGGTGAGGATCGCTAGGAGAGGTGTGTAAAGGATGAAAATATATTACTAACGGGAAAACAACTGAGAATGTTGTAGAATTCGTCGTGTTCGGTGTCACACCGTTCAATCTAGAAGGTGTTAATTATAAAATATTAAAAAGTCTGAGATTTGTGTCGTTCCGTTGTTTCGTAGGGCACCCAGTTGCACAGTTGTTATTGAAAGTAATGGGTAGGGAGAAACAGTTTTTATAAAAATTATCTGACTTTTAAAACAAACATAATAAAATTTGATGGCCATTATGATAGAAATAAAATTAATGAAATTATTAGACAATTAATAAGAAATCATTAATTTTAGAAAAAAACATAATTTATTAAAACACGTTTCGTTCTTAGAAAATCCAATCAAGAACCTGTGTAATCCAACCAAAACATCATTAAATCAATCAAATCTCTTTGTTACTATTTAACGTTGCTTAGTAATTGTCTAATAATTTCATTAATTTTATTTATCTCTTAATGGCCAAGAAACAAGTTTTATTCTCGAAGAATATTCTTTAGGACGGATCTTTCTTTTAACTTGAATTATCGATACTATCAAAAAGTCAAATGCGTAGTATTTTCATATTTCTCACATGTATAATTCAGGTTTTACGGAATCTATTTATTATTGCTCCTAAACATATTTTATATAAATTATATTTTGAGTAGGATTAATCACTACACATTGACTTTTAAAAAATTATAAATAATATATGTTTTATGTTATACATTCAAATAAATTGAAAACATTTACACCTACTTAACATTTATAATGCACATATATTTTTTTCCAGTTAATTTTTTTCATATAAGTAGCTTCGATTTAATAATTTATTTTTACTGACCGAGTGCACACCTGCTGTGGTGTAGTGGTCAGTGTCACAGTTCCACATCACAGAGGTCCCAGGTTAGAAACCCGGCGAGGACATGGATGTTTCTGTGTGTCTATCTCATTTTCATTATAATCACCAAACCCTTTGTAGAGCTCCAGCTCCACGGTAGAGTTCTGCTATGGGTTAATCGCTCCAATCACCGGTGGAAGGCAAGGGGAAACCACCACCAGCAATAATTTCACTAGTATAAGAAAAGGTTCTCCGTGCATAATTTTCCCTAAAACCGTCTCAGGACTATATTAATGCCTACATAGTTCTTAAATGATTATTTTAATGATCCACGTTAGTGATTATACGATACTGTTGAGATATTTTACCGGCTTGACATCTTTTCTCTGTAGTTCGTATTTTTTGTAGTGTGTAATAATGCGGATTGTAGTTTCACTTTTATCTTTGTAGGTCGCTCTTCTTCAAGATGTTTATTACAGTTTTAATATAATTCTGGGGGTTAATTATATACGAAAAAATTGATTTTGTGTGGTAACATTTCTTACCATCTCTAGACTGACTCTTCGTCCGTCCGTCGGGTCTTTTTTTCCTTCTCCAAGTTGTAAATGTGAACTATTTTTACTCCTACACTTTCTCCCTTCCCAGACTTCCTCGTTCTCCGGGATATAGATATGAACTCTCCAGTTTCCTCGCTTGTCCACCTTCCAGCTCTCCTCTCTTCGTTTCCCATCAGAGGATGAAAACCTCATCTCGTGTTTGATTTCAGCCAATCT
This sequence comes from Zhengitettix transpicula, assembly GCA_037074705.1. NCBI lineage: Eukaryota > Metazoa > Arthropoda > Insecta > Orthoptera > Tetrigidae > Zhengitettix > Zhengitettix transpicula. Next base: position 204,321,642 of record CM073591.1, read on the forward strand.
GCATCGTTTTTTCACTTTCGCGGGCTGCGGCGGAGTCCTCTCATAATACGCCGCCTTTATCTAAGGCAGGGTTTCTCCTCGACACACCGTTACCTCAGCGCCAAATTTTATGACCGCAATTTCCAGCATGCCACAACTCGGCTCTGGGTACACAGATGTTTTTTATTCAAATACTAAAAATAAATCTTGAATTAATTTGAAGAATGTTCTTCTGTGCTGCGCAGTTCCAATTCTTGTGTTGATTATTTGCTCCCTGCGATTGAATTTATTGTTCGCTTTTAGGAGTAGATTTCATTCAAATCGTTATGTATTTTCCCTGCTTTCAGATTTTTTCGATCATATATTCCAATCATATATTCCTAGATATTTGAATCCATATATCCTTATATAAGCGTCACTGATACTAGGCGTATTATTCGTGTATGTCAGAATTGTTTAGAACTTTTACGCTACAGATAGAATTATTGCTAATAAATATACGATCGGGAGAAATAAATACCCAGTCAACGCTGGACATTCAGCGAGTGTTATATATACTAATTTTCCGTATAAGATTAAATAATTACAATACAAATTAATTTATGTTTCCCCACTAATAAAATCTAAAATTATTTTATAATAAACTTCATTTTATAATCAAATTAAAAGTGACGTATACAAGGTAATGAAAAAGCATTTTTGTTTCGAGGTTTTATGATTCATATAATAACAAACTAGCTACATTAATTTACATATAATCATTGATTTTATACGAATAAAAATTTAAAAAATAAAATTTCACGTTAATTATTTAAATATCGTAAAGTTGCTTGAGATGTATACAGTACGATTTACAATGTAAGTGTTGATTAAAAGAAGCAAACATATATAAACTTAATAAATAAATTTTTGTAATAAATGCTATTATCTGCGTTAATTGTAAAGATTATTTGGCTAAATGTCGTAGAAGTTAGTCTGCTTCCGTACTTGAGTTTATAATTCTCAATTCCTGTAGAGGAAGAGATACTGTCGTTTTTAACATATTTAATCAATCATCTGTCCGTGAATACTCGAGAGTTTCCAGGTCAACGATTTTGATAAACGAGTAAGAGGATCCTGATACATCATATTTATTCCCCTCAGATTTCTTGAGGATTATATTGAAGACGTTATTATAGGTCTCGAGGAATGGCAAGTCGTGACATGTTAATATACGCAGTGGTCCACTTCCCTGTAATTTTAGTGGGGGTATGCCGGAGCTTTCTTTAACTTGAATCTTTGTTATGCCAACTTGTTAGTGTAAAAGCTATTCTGAAACTATTGACGCAAGGAGATATATTGTGTTCAGTTCAAAAGGATAAAAACTTATCCTTGAAAGTTAAGCACAGGGTGTTGTAAAAAGACCTTTCGGCTGTTTGTATGTCCAGTTCGTGTGAATAGAATTAATGTTTTTATGAACGGTAGTGGCGTAGTTCGAGTGTTCCCAACTGTCGATAATGCTGTGACACGACTTGCTATATCTCACGACCTATACTTTAGTTATTAGTGTACGTTTTAGAGTGTCATTGCGGTCACTCCCATTCCGTTTGAACAAAGCGGATAATGGTAACTTTTACAGTTTCACAAATTTTCATGTTTGTGAGTCGTTATGCCCCGCTTGTTCTGTGTCACCCTTAAGCAGCTTACTCCAGCGGTGCTCAAAGGTGACGGGATTCCAGCTGTCGACCGCCGACGTGCAAACCGCTAATCGCAAGGTTTTAACTCCCCGCAACTAAGCTCAGACCACAAAGAGTGTAAAATTGCAATCTCCGACGAACGAGAAGAGATTTACGAAGATAAAATAATTATTATATCTACCGCTAAGCTCTTTTCTGACGGTTTAAGTAATTTTCAATGAAATTTACGGAGAATACGGGCAGGCTATCTTTATAAAATTTGAATTAACAGTTTTGATGAAATCTATTTCACCTATTTGTGGGCCTATGAATCCAATCGCCTTAGTTTCTAGACGCATAAACTGTCAATCAAATAGTACTGGCTACTTACAATCTTCTATCATTACAGTTCTTTACCAGTCTCTATTGTTTCCCCATTCAAATTTAATTCGGACTTGAGCAAATAATCAGGTTATTTTTGCGAAGAATGGAACGGCAACATTCATATTGCCATTATATACTAAACGGTGATTTGCACTTTATAATTAACGACTTCCCACCCTCATCAAAGTTGAAATCTGTCCTTTTTTAAGTTTAAAGACAGAAAACGATCACTAACTCCTAGATCAAACATCGCATAATTTTTATGAATCAAGTGGGGGAAAAATATATGTTCGTATGACCTGAGAGTTATATCTTTTAATTACGGTTATGAAAGGCAATCTGTATTAGAATTATTTGTTGGAATCAGTCAATGATATTATTTTTTTAAAAAAAAACGACACAATATCATCATTATTTTTGTTGTATAAAATTCTCTGTCATCTGTGCGTTCATCCAATTTATCAATTTTTTGGTGGCGCAACACTTCATTTGCTTATGTTTACTATAATACTTGCACATATTGTTTCTAACTGTGCTGGATAATTAAAATGTTATACAGTGTGTAATAATTACCGTCCAGATAATTCAGAAAAAATATATGATACGGTTTAATACAAGTATAATTTCATCTTGAAAATAATATTTATAACATTACGAAGTTCCATTCGTAAAATTCCGTCAGCTTCCGGTAATAATAATATGTAATGAGGAAAAGTGCCTAAAATATTGTATGAAAAATTGACAAGGACGTGTAACGTCTTGGAAAAGACGAAATATGGGGGTTGCAGGGGTGTGAGTGACAGCGGCCGGCCTTTTTTTGAGAGGGTTCGGCTTTGATAATTTATGACGGCCACTTTCACTATACGGCAGAGCAGAGGAGAGAACAGAAGCTGTTGAGTGTCCGACTAAAGATAACGTAAAGTAAAATATAAAATGTAAAGTTGATTTCAGTGCTGCAGGGAGCAAAATTATATATGTAAAATGTGAAAAGTCGACAAAGTGGAAGTTGTAGTGTGACAGTTGGGTGGAAAAGTTAAGTGGAATTAATGTGAAAGAAAAGTGTAAACGGAAGATGTTGTAATGTTATACAGAAAATAATTTAAGAGAGCTAGACGGCTTGCAGAAAGGCGGACGATAAACGGAGCGGACACCAGAATTTCAGATAAGATTTTATTGTATAAAAATTTCAAAATAAATACGTTAATATTGTCAAAAAAGATTTGGCAAGCATTATCTCCTCTCGAAAATTAACACTGACGAAAATGGTGGGTTATACGTGTTTTATATAGTTCTTATAAATATAAAAAATTTATCTGCTTCTATTTAATTGCTTTGATATACATTAAAATACTGTATATTAATCAAAAACTTTAATTATTTATAATTAATTTAACCTAATTAGATGAAACGAAATAGTTGTTACTGCATTATTATAATGATGCTATCTAACATCTACCTAAATACTAAAATTAAAATCGTGCATAACTGATACAAATTTTATAATTATCAAAACATTAAATAAATTTCAAATAAATATTTTAAAATATTTTTTTAAAAAGGTATATTCTGCATTGTGACAAATAATTAGAATTTTTAATATCTTCAAATCAAATAACTAAAGGAGTGTTCCACCTTAACCCATCATCGTCCCAAACAAAATTTGTAAATTTTTAAGCATCAATCTTAAGTGTATAAATCATTAATTGTTTTTAAGACTCGCATCCCCGGGAACTCCTGCTCCTGTCTGTTGATCCCGCAGTCGCAGTTACTCCAGGCCAGATAACCAAATGGCGGAGCAGCTGAAGCTGGAAGGATTTAGAGACGGTTTCGTTTACTGAGCTGCTCCATACTTAGCAAGGTCGACTGATGCGACCATAAGCTTATATATGCAAAGCTGCTTTATATCAAAGATCAGTCATCACTGATAATCGGCTGAGTTTCGATCAATAAATACTTTAACCTTACAGCCGATATCTTTTACCTCCATCTTCTTCTTATGTCAACTTTACATTCCTTTCTCATCGAAGACATAAAATCTCACTTTAGTCTCGTTTTGTAGGTCCTCCTAAATTCTGATTACGATATCTGCTGTTATGATGGCGTTTGACTGCGACAGCAACTAGATGAAACCTTCGAACAAAGTCTGGTTGTGTCATTCTCATGGCAATGCCCCCTGCAACTACTAATTGCCTTAATATTACCACTAATGGTGTATATACGCACAAGTTTCTGATTGAGTTGCCGCTTCCACCGCTAAGTATAGAAACCTTCTTTCTTCAGTTGGTTCCCCATGCACCGACGTTACAGATTATGCTTTTTAATATATTATTACATTATGAAAATTTAACTCATACTGCGTTTTGTATATTACAGACTTTGACCTACTTTAACAAACTTTAAAATATTTCGTCTATGATCTTTCCTGCTGGACCAATTTGTAATTTGGAAGCAAGACGTAATTTGGGAGGAAGGTCTGACCATAATTTTGGGCATAGATTATTAATCGGAATGTCTCCGATCGGATATAATGTTTTCATGCTTGAATCGAGGCTGTTTCCTTGCCATAGTTGCAAATGTAAAATTTTTATACCCAATTCATGGTCAAGAGGCGTTCAACCTGTTCTTATTATTTTCTGGATTAATATTTTGAAGGGTTTTCATCCCGGAGGCATCTTTTCACGTATTAAATGAAGGAAGAAGGTATTTTGAGGTTTTTAGACATGAGATTACAAAAGTATTCGAACGCGTCGACGCAGAAAGAAATTTACCTCCAATACAGTATTAAGTTTTAAATAAAACTAATACCCTTTCAAATATAAACACAATTGGGCTTACAATATGGCAGTCAAAGTCATTAGGGTTACCGATAGAATATTTTGGTGACAGTGAAAAAGAAAACTGGTATCCGCATCCTTTAATCGACATGAAGTGGGGAAAATTTCTGTAAATATTCTGTTAAAAACAAAGTAAACATTATGAATATAAATGCGTGGAAAGGATGAATAACAGGGATGGGTATTTTGCAGTAGCCAATAAAGAAGCATGACTGATAAGGAAAAGTTAACAAATATATTGGAAATAATGACGAATAATGAATAATAATATATGAAAGGAAATAGCAAAAGTAAATGTATATATAATTCATAGGTGAAGGAAAAATGAAAATGCGAATATGAGGGACTTGGTAATCATAAAAATATTAGTTATATAAGCTTCTCACACCTTCATCTCTCTCTACTTTTAAACTAAGGTTCCCTTTAGCCGAGGCGCCTCAGTCACAGACATTGGGCATACAGTAACATTTGTTCGCTGCTCTTATTAGAATAGTCGGCCAGCTGCCTCCTAAACTCGTCGAGGCAAGGAGAAGGGAATGCTGCAACCCCACAGAAAACCCCTCTCCCGCCATCTGAAAGGCGTGGGACTAATATCAAATGCCAAATTCAGGTTTTATAGGGTTTGTTCTGCATAACTTTTTAGCGAATGCCCAGTATTATCCATAATTACAGCCAATTGGCTTACTCTATCATACTGCATTCCCCTTTAAAATCCTTTCCTGTGTTATTAAAGGAAAGTTGTCAACACGTGGATTCCCCTCATGTAGCCTGCCACTCTAAAAAAAAACTTGGTTTCCATGATTTTATATATACACTGAAGCCAAAGGCAAAATGGTTAAGATTTATGAAAGGATATGGATGGAAAAATGTCTACCACGCCGAGAATCGATCCCATGGCCTTCCGCTTACCGAATGAATACTCTAACAAACTGATCCAGTGCCGTCGAATCCCTATCAGGTGCGACTTTCCTTCATCAGGTTCACAATTTACACATCCTAGCACTTTCATGGCCTTATTCTCAGGATCAGATGAAGGCTCAATATGCCATGTAATTTGATTATAGGTTTAATTCGAAGCTTATACACTCAAGCCAAAGACTAATGGTTAAGATTTGTCAAAGTATATGGATGGTAACCTGTAGGTGAACAGCAAATGGGATGGAGTTATGTCACACTTGATAGGTGTTGGCTGTGTTGGTTTGAGAATCCGCCCGGTAAGCGGAAAGTCCCGGGTTCGATTCCCGATCTGGTTGAAATTTTTCCATCTATATACTTGCATTTTAGATATTTAATGGAAACTGTAAACAACATTTTCCAATATTTTAAAAGTTTAAAAGATAAAAATGGTTCAGGTAAAGAAACAGAAGTTCTAAAAAGACATAGAGGAATTACATGGTCTAGAAATTTTCATAAGGAGATTAAATTGTTAAAGAGATCCTCGAAGAAATTTGTATTTATCTGAATTTGGGGAAGGTAATGAATTGTAAGCATGAGATGCGCATTGTGCGAGTCACTAATGCAGATGTGTTAAATAGACTTGAAGTGTAAGTCGTTCCAATAATGTTTCTAAGAAGGAAATGTTTAATATATACGAATGCTTATTGAATAGTGAAGTTATGTGTACCGTGAATGTTATAAATGTAAATTCAATAGTAATGTAAGATCACGGATGTAAATTGTACGAATAGGATAAAAAATCTGCCGTAAGTAATGTAAATGAGGAATTGTAGGAATAGTAGAAAAATAATGGGTTGTACACAGTGAATGATTAGTATTTATGTTTCTCAAAAATATATATAAAATGATGTTAAAATTGTATATAAAACAAATTAATGTAAGTGTTGAAAATGCACAATGATAAAATGGAGGTTAAAATATGGAATAATCTACTTGAGGATTACAGCGTAGTGTGTTGCCATGTTAAGGGTGGGGGAAGTGAGACAATGGCAGACAAGAATCAGACAATAAACCTTTCTGATTGAACTTGTAAGAATGTTGTAAGATGAATATGTCCTACAGGACTAAAGCTTCTAATGTAATGACCAGTAATTTGTAATATAGTTGTGAAAGAATATTTTATATAGAGAACTGGTCAATAAAGGCTTTGAATTGTTTCAATAATTATTCTTATAATTCTGAGATATCACCAAAATTGTCGCATTTAATCCGTAATCTTGGAATTTAAACTTACAAATCTGATTTACAAATGGCATACGTGCCACAGAAATATTTTAATTTTCGTTCAGCGGTTTTCAGTTCTTAGTAAGGCGTCTCCTTACATTTTCAGCTTCGCAAAAAACATGTCTTATTAAATCCTTTTTAATATAAGTATTTTACGCGAGGGCACTTAGCAAAGTACATAAAAGTTGGAAGTTGGCTGTGTTTGCCAAAGACCTTAAGTCACTTCAGACGCGCCAACGGCAGGATAATGTCGTTAGCTCGGGTAGCGACGGCCCGAACTGGCAGCCAGAGTTCACCAAATCCTCTTAGACGAACTTGTCCGTCAAACGTAAAAGGATACATTTGTTTGTAGTTAAATTGAGTTGAAGAAACACGCGCAAAAGTTTCGTTAAGGATATCTTCCAATAATCGTACTAAAATATTTCAATTACGCTACGTAGGCTTCTTCAGGTCTGTTACAAATTAAAATTAATAATTACAATGAGAATTGAAAAACGGATTTATATTTTTGTTTGATTCTCAATTGTAATTCTTAATTTTATCGTGTAAAAAATACAGAAGAGACTGAAACGTAACGTAGTATTTACTAATTTCCAGATTAAATTGTCATATTATACAGGGAACTTCTTCATTTAACTAATATCAAACTAACAAATAACTATTCTAAAAATATGTCTCATTCATACGGAAAACCCGATATAATAATAATATTCAATACCAAACTTGTCTATTATATCTCGCGTCAAATAACAAACCCACTTAAAACCCATTATTTACAATTTTACCAATTATAAATATCTGACCTCATATTTAAATTAAATAATAAAAATGGCAGTTTTTAGTCAGATTTTTTTCTACATTTCAATTTTAAACAAGACGTTTTGTCTCTGATTGGTACTCTTGAGGAGTATTGATGTTACAATTATAAGAAAAAATTAAGTACACAAAAAATTATAATTTGCGGATTGCCCACACGTTGAGCCCGAAAATAATTATATAAATACTAAAATTAGCAGTCTTTTAGTCAGAAAAAAGTATAATATTCAATATTATATATATATATATATATATTCCAACAATTTAAGATCAATTATAAACAACACCCTTTCTGACGTCATAAAAATAAATTTAATGGAAATTACACAACGTTTCATCCCTAATTTGCGACCTATTCTAGAAAGACAATTTACGCTATAAAACCGAATACAATAATTGAAATCAATTTTGTATGAAATATTTGGCAGAAAACTTGATAGTATAAATTTCAGTAGACTTAAAATTTTTTATACTGTTTTCTAATACAACTTGTGGGAAATCCGCACGTTATAAATTTTTGTCTACTTCATTTTTTAATATAGTTGTAACATCCGTACACCTGAAGTTATTCCCATCAGGGAGAGAAAATCGTGGTAAAAATTTTGAATATTAAAACTTTTTGATAACTTTAAGGACTGTTTTTAAATTATTTATTTACAATTTTCTGTAGTAAAAATTCTGGGAATTGTTTGACTAACATATTTAATTTATTTTCATTTTTTAGACATAAAAATTGGAGAATTCCAGAATGAAAATAATAGTCGTAACTATGCTATCAATTTATACGAAAAATTCGTGAATTTAAATAGTGATCTTCTTTCGGTTGATAGCTTCGGATTAACAAAAAGGGAGTTATTTAAGTTTTACACTTGCCTTACCACGTAAATTCACAAGAACATAGAAACGAAACCTGCTGGTTGTCCTTTAACGTTGATAATTTGGTACTGATAGATGTGTCATGAAGACGGAATTATAGAGATTGACATCTTGTCTCAAGTTTAAAAACTTATTTTCGACCAATATATTAGATATGTCTTGATTTATTATTTTTATTTAGCTACTATTGGAAATTTTCCCGGTGGCAGCTCTATCTACAAAGTTACATAATATATTGCAACTATAACTATAATATATATGATTAACCTAAACTATACTATTAAACTGTCTTTGGAAAGTTTTTAAACCTAAAAAGAAGTCAGGAATCTGATTTAGCTTTATTCGACTATTCTTTATTATTAGTCTCTTCACTTCATCCATCCTTTACGCTGACGAGATAAAAATTAATTAAAGTAATAAGAAAAAATAATATAAAATTCCCTAATGTTCACTGGAGTTTTCTTTGCCTCCGTCAAAACTGATCGACGCTATATGGAAAACATCAGTATTTCTGCAGGCAATTATCTTTTTAGAAATGAACACTTTCCAATTGCCCATTTTCTTTAATTTTGAAATGCTGATCATTCCAAGTGATATTAAACATTTTTCCTGTATTAATTTAGTTACAAAGGTGATTCATCTCAAAAGAAGCTGGCACAATCCGATTGGCTCAGTGTCTGAAATCCAGGAATCCAGGAAGTTAATTTTCAGGACGAAAGAGATTAATCCCAAAGGTGAAGCTCCCATAGGCTTTGGTAGAGACCCCGAGGCAAAGAGGGAATGAGATAGTGTGCGTGGAGCCAACCCACGGGTGATGCATATGCATGCCAACCAACATGGCAATCTCAAAAGAACAACAAGGCTTCAGAGGAAGCTCTGCATATTCAGAGAGCTTCTAATAGCACACCCGAGAATGTAACAATCTCGTAACAAGCCGCTTCTGGTTAGCGGGGAGAAGTTACCCTGATATACGAGTAAGAGCTAAATAAAACACGTCTCGAGTTGCAAGACAGCAGGATAGGAAATCGGAATGAATAGAGAAAAACTAACAATTATTCGGAAGCGAGAAACTGTGCTCGGTTTAATTTGCTGTTTACAGCTTCCGCGCGCCAGACAATTCGCATCGACATTTTGATACGTAATCGTACGGAGCAATGCAAATAGCAACGGAATGTTCAATGGTTGGTAGCAATCTCACAACACTGCAAAAACATTTCCTTCTGAAAGGTATACTTCATACCATTCTACTTCAATATACATTCAAGTGATTAAAACAAATAAGTGTAAATAATCATTTTTATCTGTTAATTTAAGTTATTAAAAAGAAAAATTAATATTTCTGGAAAATAACCAACATTACAGTCACAATTAAATCACATAATCTTTTAAAAATAATGAAATTATGGCTGGAAATATTATTAATTATTAACAAAATAATAATTAATACATAAATAAACAATACAGACAATATGTAAAAAAATGTATTAATTAATTTTAAAAAATTCTTTCAATACAACTTTTCGTCCACATTTTGGACATCTTCCGTTAATATAAAGTTTTAAATAAGAATAAATAATATAAATTTAGAGTCACGGGCTACGATTAAAACGATTACAACTATCATAGGACTCTAAATTTATATTTACAATTCTAATTTATCCCTTATTGCACCTGAAGATGTCCAAAATTGTAGACGAAACGTTGTTTTGAACTGAGTTTTTATTAACTAATAGAATTTTCTGATACATTGGCTGTTTTTTACTTATTTTTTAAATGATAATTGTTAGATTATATTAAATAATAGTAATAAGGTAATTTTAAAAACTAAATTACCAAAAATATGTTCCTTGGCTATATGTATAATTTGGAAAAATAGTTTTAGTTAATACTGAGTGGGTGTGATAATTGAATATATATGTCGAAAAGGTCGTATGAAGTGGATGAAAGATTACCTGTGACGGTTGTGTGTTATCTTTAGAGAGGTAAAGACAATCGTGCATGGCGGAATAGCGTAAAGAATTTAAAGGAGACATTACAAAATATCGAGACGTGTATTTGAAAATGAGAAAGATTTTCTATACTCGTAGTCGCACTAAGTAACGAAAGGAAAATATAAATACTGTCTGTATTGTTTTTATATTTTGTGAAAATTCTCGGACGCTTTTTAACATAATATTTAAGTGAATTATTGAAATTATAATAAGAAATATAGCCAAATACAGACAAAATAAGTGAACTGCGAGGGATTTTCTCTCCCAGGCAGAACCTTTCAGGAGAGATACGAAGGGGCCACCTTTGGGTATGCCTATGCCGACCGAAGGAAGCCTGTGAGAGGATTTCTCGCAGGTGAACCTTCCCAGAGAGCTCTGGCGGGGGCTACCTTTGGGGATGCTCTCACATCTCTCTGGTTTTTTTTGAACTAAGGTTCCCACATGCCGAGGCACCTTGGTCTGTTTTGAGAGGTGTATGTTCCGGGGTCGCAGACCTTGGACATACGGCAAGAGTTGTCTGCTATTCCTATTGGAATAGTCGGCCAGCTGCCTCCTAAACAGGCCAAGGCATGGCGAGGGGTAAGCTGCGTCCCCACAGCAAACTCCTCTCCCGCTATCGGAAGGGCGTGGGACAAGTACCCAATGCCCGACCTACCCGATGCAGGTTTTTCTAAGGTTTTCCCTGCATTCCTTTAGGCGAATGCCGGGTAGGATCCTTAAAATATAGCCCGGGGGCCCTAGTTAACCCTTGGCTACCTTCCTCTACCCTTCCGCATCCCCCCTTTCAAATCCCTTCCTATGCTATTAAAGGGGAGTTGCCCTAAGTGGATTACCCTCATGTAGCCTATTGCCCTAAAAAAAAAAAAAAAAATATGCCTTTTCCTCTCCGTTTTTGAAATAAGGTTCCCACAAGCCGAGGCACCTCGGCCTGTTTTGAGAGGTGTATGTTCCGGGGTCGCAGACCTTGGGCATACGGAAAGAGTTGTTCGCTATTCCCATTGGAATAGTCGGCCAGCTGCCTCCTAAACTCGTCGAGGCACGGAGAAGGGAATGCTGCGTACCCACAGCAAATTCCTCTCCCGCTATCGGAAGGGCGTGGGACAAGTACCTAATGCCCGACCTACCTGATGCAGGTTTTTCTAGGGTTTTCCCTGCATTTCTTTAGGCGAATGCCAGGTAGGATCCTTAAAATATAGACCGGGGGCCCTAGTTAACCCTTGGCTACCTTCCTCTACCCTTCCGCATCCCCCCTTTCAAATCCCTTCCTATGCTATTAAAGGGGAGTTGCCCTAAGTGGATTACCCTCATGTAGCCTGTTGCCCTAAAAAAAAATAAGTGATAATATAAATACAACATAACGTTTATGGAATTCTTGTCCCTTTGTCAGGTGCTAAGAACGGTCTAAAGCGACAAAACTACACTAGCCAGTTGACAAAGTTTTAACTTTTGAAATTTGTCAACTGACTAATGCAGTTGTGTCGCTCTACGCTCTTCTTAGCACCTGAAGTAAGAAACAAGCACCCCACAGATACGTTGTATGGTATTTATATTATCACGTATTTTATCTGTATTTGGCTATATTTCTTATTATCATTTTTTCAATCAAACGTAAATATTTTCTTTTCTTGAAATGGACAATTATTAAAATATATATTATATGCTTTGTGAATATTGTTACTTATGTAATAATTAAATAATTGTACATGTGATTAAAATTGGTATATTTACTCTCATCATATTTACATTCGGCGAACGTGTTTCGGGAGAATGTTTCCACTCTGGATGACGTCAGAGTGACGTATGCTTTGGCTGTTCTGAAGTTTCGTCTAACAATTGAGGCATATCTAGTGGGCTCCATTCTTTCAGTACGATAGAATCGGGGTTTCGTAATATAAAAATAAATAATTTAAATTGGTGAATTGTGTTTTAATCTGTTACATAGAATGCTGTATACCCGCGTGAATCCTGACACAAGAGCTTACTGTTTTATACAGGGAATTTAAATATCGGATTGAGTACTGTACAAGACTGTAATGTTTGATGAACTAGGCGGGACAATTAGTTAAGCTGAATATCGAACTAGGGAATATATTTATGTTCATATATTTAAAAATAAATAAAACTAGTGTTATTCTCGAGTCTGACAATTATTAATAAATACGACATACAGAATAGTGTGTGTAAAATCTAAACTTGAATAAACATCAAAAATTATAATTCAATTGGATAGAATGAAAACATGAGTGTGCCAAGTAGAAGATCTGGCGTTTCCGCTAAACATGATTGATGCACACTCATATATTACCAATGCAATAACCAACAAGTGTTACCGACATCCAGCTGGCCCTGACATTAATACACTAGATTAGCTATTAAGTTAGGATTGATCGATGAGCTGATGTTGAAGCAATGTTAAATTTGCTTAACAGTTAATGTTTGATCAATGAGTAGTACAGTGATGTATCACTCACTATAAATTTGACAGCTGTTGTTGCGATAATTATTCTAATTAATAACGTGTAGTTTAACAACACAAAAATTGTTTAGTCAAATTTAAGCACTCACAGAATGAATAAAGAGTCATCAATCGATTGTATTTGAAGCATTTATGAAATAGAATTAAAAATTGAAACTATATCAAACTTATATTAAAGATGATCCTTATTTCTTTCTCCATGGCCCTACAGCACATCGAGGGCCTTAGCCTACTGGGACGACTGCCAATCTTATATGGCATATTCTGGATTTAAGAGTGACACGCGGTTTTAACCCCAATAGTCATGACCATGAATAGCACAAACTTTCATACCCATACCGGAATTCTAATTCGGCACCTCTGTGATGCTACGCTGTGACGCTGACCAATACACCAAATCATGTCACTTTATATTAAATATATTTAGTGTAAAATTAACTAAAATTGAGATGATGTAATATTTATTTATAAACATTCATAGTTAATACTTCAATTAACTAAAATTAACATGATGTATTGTAGTTATTATATGTAACTTTTAATGTTTATAAATAAATATTCTGACGGTTGGCCAATTTCAACTAATTAAATATAAATTTATATAGTTGTTTGAATGAGTGATGAAATATATATCGAAATATGCGTTAATACGAATTTAAGATAAATTCCACCAAATAGTGGGTTTTAATGAATATTTATGTTTCCTTACATTGAGATATTGCTGTTGCAATTATAACATCAAGGATAAGTTCCTAAGTCTACACAGAAATTCAGGTTACGAATTAAATATTACATATGACATACTATGACATACTAAATAGCCTGAATTGCTCCGTAAACTTTAGTTTTTTGTGATGTTACAATAAGTTCTTTATTTAATCTTATGTTCTCTATATTCAGTTACTATGAGGAACAAATATAAGGTAAAAAACAAATACAATGGTATAGAGTTTCAATTTTTAAAAGTCTCATGAAATGATAATTTATAAATTATTATACATAAAATAATCATAATTATTAGCAAAAAAATTCACAGCTCATATAAAAAATTTACCGCGCACCATTAATTTGAGATTATAAACTGTCTGCGGCGGAGGACTGAACTCAATTGTGATTATTATTTAATAAAATATTTACATTTACCTCACTTCATCCAATTAAGTAACGGAGACCACGGTCAGTATTCTAATGTACACAATAGATGCCCAATCCTATCTCTGGTTTCAACTTTAAAATTTGCTTCAAATATTATATCCACACTCTTGCTTTTAATTGGGAAAACTGTCGCTCCACTTCCATCACATTATTAATTTACAATATCTCCTCGCTTTCAGTAATTTCCTCTTACTTTAAATAAACTCATAGCATTATTTACTTTCATTTTTACCAGTTCACTAAACAACTCACATTCATATCCTATCACTTATCTTGTCAACTACCTTTCGAAAGTCTCTCCATTAACTATTTTACTCGCCCATTATTTAACCACTTAAATCATTTTAATGGGTGAAAAATAAATTTTTATTTCTTTAATACCAGTCTTCAACAGCTAATATATTCTTCATTCCCCAAATAAATCGCAGGTTATTTTTCTAAAAGGATTTTATTCCGAAAATATTCTGTAAAATTTGTCGTTTGCGACTCATACTATGTTCTCAAAGGCATCTTCTAGCAAAGGATTGCAAACAAATGTCAAATTTCTAGACCCTCGAATTTATCACATATTATGAAATCATTTTTACACGGAGTATTACATTCTATATAAGTAAAAAAGTATTCTGTAAGCAGGCGTACCTGCCAACATTCAGAGATCAAAATAAGGTGGACGTCAATAACTTTTAGTGAGACCTAAGTACGGAAATGATCAGACTGAATAGGATCAGGTCGAAGGACAATCCAGTGCCGTGTCTTCAGCGTTGATAGGAAGACTTATAGAATAGAAAATAGGAAAGTGGATGACATGGGGTTCTTTTTGGTATCTGATCACCGTCCAGAGGTATGAAAAAAATCAGAAAGCGCTATGAAGTTAAATACAAAGTTTAATATAGAGAAGCAAGACTGAGAAGAGAGCCCACGTAACCCTTACAACCACAAAGATGGCAGTTGCAAAACTAATTCAAAAAGGGGCTTGAGAGACTGAGAGAAAGACTCCCTCCCAAGTGAAGAGCCACTTTCTAGAAGGCGGGTAACCAATGAAAAGGTCCAAATCAGTCCACGTGATCTGTAGTGGGGACCCTCAAAACCGTTTATGCGTTTGTACTGAAATCCGAACCGAGTGAAAATTTGTAAACGTATTGTCTCCGCCCGAAACGCACACATCCTCCCGGGGCCAAAGTGGAGAAAATATCCTCACGAGAATGCGGTGTAGACAGAAATAATAAAGCAAATTAATTAATCTATATCACAATCGTCTATAAGCGCCATTGGTATGAAGTTAACTATATAAGTTCTTAAGCAAGTAAAAATATATTTGGTCAATAATACATTATAATTCTCAGTAAAACATCAAACTTAATTTTTCCTTAATATATAACAATTTGATTGCATTTTGATGACATTAAGAGTTATTTGCGTACATTTTATACACTTTGCAGAACTTCAGGTCATGAAAATATATCAGACTATATGAAGTGTGTGTCCTTCTAACATCTATGGATATATTCTTGCCAAATATTTATGTTACAGCCATATACTGTTATTGTTTTTTGTATTTCTTAACAGCATTTGTGTGTATTACACACCGGTACTGAATTTTCTGTTTATTAACTAATAGACCTACAAATACCGAATAAAAAGTTGTTTTCAACTTACCTTAGTGCAAGAATAGAAATTTTTCTAATTTTTTGTGTTGATTAAATATTTCTAGATATTGGTCTCGTGGGGCAGTGAATTCTTGACTTTTATTTCCAGCATTATGATCAGTGGTTATTTAAAATATTCAACAAGAAGTAGGGGTTTCAATGATGGATATGCGTACAGAATCTTCTCTGACATTAAAATTAATTTTAAACACACATCTGCGTTATTACGTAATCGTTCCAATGCTTCTCTCCTTTGCCTGAATTTTTATCTGGCGCATTATTCACGACGTGGGATTTCTGCCAGGAGCCCTTCCCCATCTGCCAAACATGAATATATTGACAGCTACACATCCTGTAGAAGCCTCAACTTTTCCGAGGCCTAGTTCAGCGGGGGCAAAATATTGCTGGAGCCAACAAAGAGGAAACGCGTTTGAGGTACGCTTTGATGCCATCATCTATCGCCTCCCTCTCTGTTTACAAGAAATTCGGCCTTCATGAATCAGGGATTCGGTTCAACATATTGTAGGTGGAACATGGACTTTGTATTTAATGTTTGGTGAAATAAAAATATAGTTTTTTAAAAGAGTTGAAGTAAAGACTTCAAGGCGACTTTCATTGCTTTACTCGATTTATTGATCCAAGACGGTTGTAAAGCACTAGGCGATTTAATAATTATTTAATTATAATAACTTGCATTAGCTATCACGGGTACTGGTGTTGCAATAAATCTACTTAAAGAATATATAGGTTGAATTAAATTATTGATGATAAGTAATTAAAAATGTTCAGCTACATCGTAATCTGATATGTGCATTGGTACATAAATAGCTTAAATGTGGGAAAGTGTGCTTGACGTGAAAAATTGTCTCAATGTGAAGATGAAAGTGGGTCTTAGAGTCACGCAAACATGAATACAGTCATTCAGCAGTTTCTGAATCAGATAACGTCAATTGAGTCTCGAAAGCATAAAGTGAAGGGAGAAGTTTGAAACTCAGGAGGTGAAAATTATGTTCGTGAGACGTCATGATGCAGGCATGTAGTCGAACAACGGCCGTATATATGTATGTAAGTATTTACGTTAATTTCTATACAAATTTAATCGCGTGGACAGATTGCAACAAAAATTGGTACACATATACTTCAAAATACGAGAAACTGTTCTGTGGGGTGAGAAACTCCTAGCATAATGGTTGAAAGAATTTTAATTAAAAAATGTGATAATTTTGTGTTAAATTACTGCGCTCCCAGAGACCAGGACGTCACGCGAGAGAGAGACGTTACTACGCGACGAACAAAGGAAGTAGGTCCTTTTTCCGTAATGAAATAAAGCAGAAATATTTCCATTGAATAAAATGTATAATTTCATCCAGTAATACTCCATCGAATAATAATAAAAAACCATATTAAATACTTAACGATCCTTGCGGAAAATGGTAATTTTCGTGTAATATTAGAGACTCCAATATGGCGACCATTTGTTTACATTGTGAATCTAGCTAACAATTTCATGAATTTAATCTTTTGTAATGTCATAAAACTGAGGTACATTTATATCCTGCAGTACTTAAGGAGTATATTTAAGTATTCTATTCGTAAAGAAATTGGAAGGTATGTTTGTTGGCATTGTTTCAATTAAATTCAGTGTATTTTATAGAGGCACCCAAGGGAGAAGGAGATGGAGGGTTGATAAAATTATCGTTCTCTCAGCATAGATAGGTTAAATCGCTTATTAACTAAAGATTAATGTGGAATTAAATACTTTTTTGAATTTATATCAATAAGTACACGGGCAACGCAGGGAACACAGCTAGTTGTACAATATAATTCAGGTTCATATATAATAGTTCCCAACAGTCTTGATTAAAAATTTCGTTAATATAACAAATTGTGGGAAGCAAGTCATCGTCAAAGACAAACATTTATAATGCGAGATTTAGAGAAATTTCCCATAAAAAAATCTTAATTTTTTACACATATGTTATTGAAATTATGTCGATAAAATAATCAGCATAATCCTATCTATATTGTAATAATTAAAGGACAATTAAGAGTTAATAATAATAAACTGTTGTACAGGAATTGTTACCGGCAAACATACACAAAGACACAATAATGGACGATAATAAGACAGGCAAGGTATTGTTGAGACATGGCGCGCGGAGTAGGTGAAGTAGACAGTCGGCGGTCAAAAACGACAGAGTGGACGTGTTAGTCGAGACAATTTAAAATATTTAAAAAGTAAAGTTAAATAGCACTCAGCAATCAGGCCGCAAGTGGTCGTGTTTGGAAATAGTCGAGAGGATTAAAAATATTAAAAAGTTAAGTAGAAGCAGGCAGCAGTAAGAAACGACAGCACAAGTTTCGTAACTTCAATCAACGAGACAATTATTATGAAAAAGGAAAAATGGACAGCGTTAATGCAGATTGTGACTCAGAAAGATTTCTGAGTGTTATGCAAAATTATCTTGAGAATCGACGATGAGGAATTCTACGAGGTGCCGCCAATGTTGAAAGCCCACCAATTATAAAGTGTAAATTCAGTTTTAAAAAAATGGCCTGTTCGTAATTTGTTTAAAGTGAGAGTGTGTTGCTGAAAGAATCCAATTGCCCAGGTACCAGAACAAAACAATGAGTTACAAATCATTTAAATTAAATTGTAAACGGTATATTCAAGGTAAAATTTCGTCAGATTTCGATTTTTTTAAATAAATATTTGTCAATATGAAGTTGTAAATTGATTGTTTAAAAAGGGAGTAAATTATTCTTTATTTAAAGGCCCAGAAAATACCCTGAGATCAAGAGAAAATTTATTTGATTGTATGAAATAACTGTAAAAGGTCGGAGAGTAATTATTTTGATAATTTTGAATTATTTGGAATAATAATAAATCAATTGTTTGGTCAGTTTCAATAAATGTTCTTATTCATGCTCCTTCATTACATAATTTTGCATTATAATATTAATTTCATTTTAAAATTGTTTTCATTCCGATTATTACATTTTTGGCGTGCCAACGTGTGGCGAAATTTTAATATTTGTTTCATTTTAATTTGGTTTCATCTGTGTATTACATTTAAGACGCATCAACGTAAGGCAACTGTGTTTATAAAACTTTAATTTCTTTGTATTACATTTATGACGCCGCAACATGTGGCCATTCTAATCATTTAATTAATTGTTTCTTTACTGTTTATTACATTTATGGCTTCACCTACGTGGGTTTGTTTAATTAATTAATTGATTTCGTCAGTATAATACAATACATATAAATATATATATATATATATATAGGTTCTATTATTATTATTCTTAATAACAGTTATACCAATATTAAATTTACACGTGAAAAAGAAAAAAACAGCACTAAGTTATGTTCATAATTCTGCCATCAACGAGATTGGGACTCTCCACTTATTTTAGTTTAAAAAATCAACATATTGTGACAAATTGCTATATTTTCATTCTAAATATACCAAAAATGTTTTTCATGTTCTAAAGTATCGAAGTAAGTGAGGAATTAAACTTCTTAACTAAGGTTTTATCAATTCCAAATCTCACACTTGCTATATGATTTGAGTTTTAATGATAAAGAAATGTCATGCACACATTCTAAAATGCTGCTTATTAAAAGTGTTACTTGTCTGAATTGTTTTGGCACTATATTTAAAATTACTTGGTAATTTTTTTATATTTTCATTTCCTAACTCATATTTTAATCACATTTTATTGTATTTCCAATAAAGAATAATGCAGTCGATACATCTATATCTGTCTTATTTAACAACTAGTGGGGACTTATAGATTGCATTTAATTTGGAAACGACTTGGAATCGTCTGGACACTGAAGTAATACGAATTATTATTTTTTAAAATTGAGAATGTATAAGATGGGATTTATAACTAACACCCATTCCGAGTATTTAATGAAGTCCAACATACTACGTGTAAAATGAGAACAACTGCGTTTCACGTTGTTTGTTTCTCCTTTTTTAAAAAAGAATCTACGCTGGTCAAAATTGAAATTGTGTATCGGAAATGTGATTAGGCGGCGGATGTGTTGTCAATAGCAGGCAGTGATTTGGCCCCGGGCCGCGTGCGTGGGTGGAGAGCGCCACTTGTGCCGCGCCGTTTGAAGTTGTGGTGGGTAATTTGGCGCTGGAGAGGTCGGCGCGACAGAGCGCGCGGTTTAGGACCTTATTTCGCCGTTTTGTTTTGTTAGAAACTGTGTTCTGCTCAAGGCGGTTCTTGGAAGAGAAACTCTCTTTTGTACACCCTACGTAGCAATTATATTCTGTTGTATTCTAAAGTATAATGGACAAAAATTTACCTCAAATTAACACAACTCGTTAATACATCTTAAAATACGCTTCTTCAATGTCTTGACTTTCACACAAATCTTAAATGATTATATTTCATGAAATTTCAACTATTATCTGTATCATCAAAGCAGGGTGTTGGTTTTAATTTTATGAGTTGATTGGTTTGGTATAGGAAGATCCTGAAGAGTCTCTTTGTAAAGTTAGTGTAGGAAAAATGACACTAAAACCAAAACGCCGTTACATCTATTAGATTAATCCAACCTGGAACATGTTATAATATATTATGTTAAAGTAGTTTGTGTTGAGATAATTTGAATTGGAAATCTTTGTAATCAGAGATAGTAGTGTCATCGTTTCTAGGGTAAGAGTATCGTTGGTGATGGAGATCGAAAAATTGTTATTAAAATAAATATTAATTAAACGATGTATGTTGGTGGATCCCAGAAATAATTTAGCCTTTAAGGAATTTACACTGTGAAATTCCTAATGATTCCAGATTTACGTGACGGTCCCATTTGTTTTTCTTTCTTAAGACATTTGTATGAGCACGATGTAGTGATTAAATTAATACGCCGAGGAAATTATCTTTTCATTTTATTTTGACTTAATGACCGGCGAAGTGTCTCGGAAGGAACAAAAGCGAACAGCTGTAATTCAGCGGGAATTTTTTTTTTTTGCAGGCCAAAGCAATTATCACGTTTAGAAAGCAGGCAGTAAAAAGCGGACGCTTACCCTAGATGGAATAAAAACCATTTCGAGGGCTTACCTGATTGCTGTTTACTTTGAATGGGGGTCGTAGAACCTTTAAATGTTGTTGGAGTAGTGTTGACATGTAAGAACCTCAGCTGAATGTTTCCCCGGAAACGACGAGTTCAGAGGGAGAACTTAGGTAATGTAAGTGCTTACACAAGATTTCGAGAAAAAGTGGGGAAAAAGAAGAGAGATTTTTTTTATGTTCTGAAAGTAGAAAAAGTTTGTTAAGTGAGAAAATAGCTGACTTTTCCAGGGTCCGTTTACTTTAACACTATTAGGCTTTCACTTTAGAATATAATAGTACAAACTACAAACAGAGCCGTAATCAGCCAGCCTTGCACGAAAACGCTCGTCTCACAACATTGAGATTCAGTTCATAAGTTTGTTATTCATATGTTGACCAAAAATACATGAAAATAAAGTCTCAATCTATCATCTATCTATATAATAAAAAAGGATGTATATTTGTATGTATGTATGTATGTATGTATTTACGTTGTTCTTTATACAAATTTTATCGCGTGGACAGGATGCAACCAAAATTGGTACACATATTCTTCAAGACACGAGAAACGGTACTGTGAGGGTGAGAAACGCCTAGCATACATGTGGAAAGAATTATAATTAAAGACCGTGATCATAAAATATTAAATTACTGCGCGCCAAGAGACAATGACGTCACGCGAGAGAAAGACGTTACTACGCAACGAACAAAGGAAATATTTCCTTTATTAGGAATGATATAAAGCAGAAATATTTTCTTTAAGTAAAAAGTATAATTTTATACAGCAATACTCCATGGAATGGTAATAAAGAAGAATACGAATTACTTTACCATCCTTGCGTAAAATGTAAGTTAATTTTCGCGCTATATTAGTTGTGAGTCTAGATAACAATTTCATCAATGTAATATTTCGTAATGTATGAAGACTGAGTGACAATTGACAATTATATCCTGAAATACTCAAGGAATATATTTAAGTATTCAATTAAATACTTTTTCGAGTTTTTATAAATAAGTACACGAGCAACGCCGGGCACCCAGCTAGTTTTTAATATAACACTGACATATGTTGTATAATTAAATATTTTTTTAAAAAATTTATCTATTTTATAGTCACTATTATTTATTTCACTGTATTTATATAATTTGTAATAAAATTTGTTTTTCATAATTATATTTTGTAGTTTATTGATGTATAATTCAATAAACTCTAAAAATTTCCTATTGAAAATACAAATTAATTAAATATATAAATAAATCCTAAATATTTATTATCATTACAACGGTGTATATAAATGTGCATTTTCTCCGAATATTACCTGACGTCATTTTTACAATGTAGTCTTCCTCATTCTTATCTACATCGTTCAGTGTAGGGACTCGAAGAAATGTGGTCGGCGTCGTCCATACCACGGTAGTAGGTAAAATAAGATTGTTCCATAAACAGCCAGTAACTCTGATGGTTTATTGTATAATAAGCCTTATTACAGTACACTTCTGTCGAATATCTTGCGCCAAATGCTGTAACCATCAGATTAAGGATAAGGCTTAGGTCTGAGGATAATATTAATGTGTAAGCTGAAGCTATTATTAGTTCTAGATTTCTAGTCACTGGGTCGTCAAGAGATGAATTGGTGCTACTGCAACCCCACAAGTCTGTTCGAAAGGCGTATAAGACTTACAGGCCTATTCTTCTCTGCACGGTGTCTATCCGTTTCCGGTACTTCTCCTCTGGGTATCTGCTCCATAAATAACAGTAGGCCTATTGAGGGTCGCTAACAAAAAGTACGCGTCGCATGTTACGTTTTCTAGAAGTGTGTCTTGAAAAGGAATCATACACCGTTTGCCTGACTATAGAATATATAGAGCACACCTGACGTAAATGAGAAAAGTATTTATGCAGCATAAAAAGTAGTTTAATTCAATTTAATATAATGTAATAAAATTACATATTCTACACAAGTTTTAAGCTGAAGTATTTGTCCACAAAAAAAAAATTATAATTAAGGAAAATAAATTTCAAAATAATTATATAAATATATTAATTATAACAATAAACATTATTAAATACACCAGTAAAAAGTTTAACAATTAAAAAAGGCCTCGGACAAATCTATGAAACTTCGTTTTAAATTTTTTTTCGCGGCGATTCAGTAATATGACAATTGGTCAATTGTGAACGCATTTCAACTTCACGAAGTTCATTGTGGATTACAAAGCATTGCAGAAATGTATTGTACAAAAAAATTATTTTAGTATTCAAGCAGCTTTCTTGACGAATTTTCATTTTGATTCTGGAACGAGTTTCCACAATTAGTGTCATAAATAAAATTGTTGGTCCGTGTGTATTTTTCTGTGTTTGTTTGATTATGTATATGTTCCGCATACAAATATACTTCCGTGGAGAAAATTTGACCAAATTTTGTACACGGGTTCCTTTCGAACCGAAAACAAACTCTGTACGGGTGACAAACGACTACAACTCCCAGGGGCAGGGATGGACCAGGGTGGAAATATTCAAACATGCTATTTTCGGCTAATATATGCACATATCTGTTGCGATATAGATTTATTGTGTTTCTCCCGACGTTTTCGTGAATAATTTCAAACCCTAGCGTGATAGGAGGGGAGCACCATTAGGGTTGGGGGTGGCAGGCGTTACGTACAAATAACGCAAAAACAATCGAGATGGAGTCTAATCCGGGGTGATGGAAACCGTTGAGTTTAATTATGACTTTCAACTTGCCGGATAAGCTGTAATACAACCACTAGGAGTGTGAAAACAAAGAAAGTACCTCGTAGAATATTTTTTACTCTCTCAACGCACCGGGAGTATTTTTGATGCCCTTAAGGTACTAAGAGTATTTTTTTATATAAATTTCGTGTTGGGAGTACGGTTCTCTAAACGGGAGAATGGAGGTTCTGACTAAATTAGCATTCCATAATTAGGTTAAATTACTTTTTGTCTAATGGAGTAATGTAGAATTAAATACTTTTTCAAGCTTACATAAATAAATACCCGGGCAACACCGGACACCCAGCTATTATAAATATAATAAAAAACAGATTTAAATACTCAATGGGAGCTGCACCTAATAAAACCCTCAACGTATTGTTTTGTTTTTATTGTTTTTAAAAATCTAATAGCTATTTGTTACCCAAATGTAGTCAAACAACATTATGGCTCGAACAATTACCTGAAATTGATACAGGAGTTAGTCATTCAAATATTGCAAATCAATATACTCTCCCTCAATTCGTCACCCGATGTTATTTTATATATTCACTACATATTTGCGATGGTTACTAGAATTTTCAGATGTTCCTTAGTGATAGTGGAAACTTATTTTTGAATTAAATACATAAATTTCATTTTAAATTTAATCCTAATGTTCGTTTGTATTATTTTTCAATGTCCAATTCAATCAAGTGTAAACTATTTTATTCAAGCGAGTGAAACTGTTCATTGTATAAAGAACAGGTAGAATATTCCCTGAATATATTACGTTTAGACCGCTGAAAGTAGGGCATAACTATTCAGTCCCAATATTAATAACTAGGGATAATCCATGGACCGTTATAGGAAACTATTCTAAGAATAATGGGATATATAAGTCGTTACTTACTTCAAATTTCACTTACAAAATACAATAACTGTTTTCCATCTATATTTTTTATAAACCTACAATCGTAAAATACATAAAGGATCATATGCAAGTAGAACATGGATTTTTGTATACAATTATGATATTCAGAAATATTAATTATTATGTTTATTTTGAGCATCTTATTTGAGGTTGAAGTCACTGACTAATTTTTTAAGGTAAAAAAACTTAATCTTTTTGTTAAGATATAAGATACTGCAGATTTATCATACTAGGTGTTGGCTATCACGCAAATATACACAAAATAAGAAATTTAAAAAAAATTAAGTTACAGTTATTATGTAATATTTTTAATTTCAGAGCCAAAACACACACTGAACTCATATTTCCAAAGCGTTGTGTTGAATCAAATAATTTGAACGGAAATTTTTAATATGGCATTAAACAAAACTGTCGTCAGTGTCTTAATTATATGGACATAAATTTGAATATTTGCTTATTTAACATTTTTAAAATTGAGGATAAGCATTATTATAGCAACTTCCTTATAATAGCATAGGAAGATAGGACTAAGAATATAGTACAAGCTATCGAAGAACTAACTAGACCTCACTACCCTAAATTTGATGCAATTCACAGTAATCTGAAACCGGTATATTGGGCTCACGGTGCTTGTCTCACGCCATTCCGAATATTTCGTTTGCGAAACCGATTTCCTGACGGGCGTCCACGTTGTTGTCTCTCCACTTTATTAGCATAGATATTCAGTAACTAAACTCAATAATTAGTTAATTTTATTCTCCAAACACTTTGGTTAGAACCCGGCCAAAATCGCCGGGCCGCGTACCTCAGGCTGCAGTTTTCTTACTGCGTTTCTAATATAACACTTTTGGCCTTTATACATCGCAGAAAGAGTTCAGCTGCCTATTTAACTGTCGTAATGATGGCTCGAATTAATTTAATGAAATGAAAAAGAATTGAATTTGTCTCCGGCTATGTAAATACACCAAGTAGAACCTCATGTTACGGTTGGGTATGCTATAAGGTATGACATTAAAATGAAGTACTATTTTTATTAAATATAATGCAAATAATCAATGGTTAAAGAAAACACTTTAAGTTTTCAAAATTAGTGAGGACAGCAAAATTTTAATTCAACAATAAAAGCAGCGAAGAAGAAAAAAATAATTAATGAATGTAAGCTTTCCCGGTGTAAATGTTTCGCGGTCAAGCACCAGCTTCAGATTTCTGGATGTTCATGTTTCTGCAGTCATTCTCTACCACTGTATTCAGACTATTATTAAGAAAAAATAATTTTATCACATTTTATTACATCTAATATATGAACAACACAAGAAATTAACGACCCCTATAACAGACAGAAAACAAAAATTAATTTTGAACAATATAATTTGAATTTTGATCAATTGTTCTGATACAGGTCGTTAATTTCTTGTGTTGTATCAGGATTATTTTTAAGAAATATTTTGATACTGGAAATATTATTGGTTAATCTATGTGTAAGAAATCTAGTGTGTTGAGAGATGGGTTTATGAGAATTAGACCGAGAAAGAATATTGACAAAATTTTGAGGAACCTGATTTTGTTCAGAAAGAGGTATGGGGAACATTGAATTTTCAACACATTTAACATATCAAAAAAATCAGACTAAGATAAATTATTATATTTAACAGAAAATTTATTGCCTAATGAAACAATTCTATCTGAGTCTAGCGATAACATTAACAAGGATCACAACAGTTGATCTAAACGTAAACAAAATTCAAATTTTATTGTTTAAATTGATTTCTATTTTTTGTCTGTTATACGGGTCGTTAATTTGTGTTATTCTCCTACAGACGTTAATTTTGTTTCTAAAATGTACACACTTCAATGACTGTCAGCAAATTAGAAAGCATATCACCTTTCATTAGACAGCAGATTAGTTCCAAAATTTAAAAGGATAAATTAAACTAAAGTCTCGTCTTTTTTTCAAACAAACTTAATATTAATTGAGTAATTCAATTCGAATAATAAGTTAATTAAAAAAATGTTTTAAAAATAAATTTTTTCGACATTCACAATAAACTCAATATAGTGTGTGTACTTAGGATATCCTCCAAATTTCTTCAATAATAATAAGTCACATATTTAAACCGGACACAAAGTAAACAATGTCGCACATATTTAACGAAATACATTAATGCCCAGTAAAGTCAACTGACGGTCCGAGTGGATGTTTACGCAGTTGTTGAAACTCATACACAACACTGGAAATTATGTTCAACGAAAACATTGATCAAAGTTGTATACAGTAGCAACAATGAGTGGATTAAAAAGTTAATCATAAATTATATTGTGAATTTAGCTAATATTTTCCAAACCGTATTCTAAATAAAAGCCAACCAGTGAAATGAAATATTAAAGTCACAGAAAGGATATAATTGTATGATTAAAAAATTTTGCGATTCAAAATCAATTAACATAAAAATATATTTTAATCATTTGAAAAATGCAAGAATAATTATTATATAGTAATTATTGAGCCACGTCACGTCTAATGAATACAGGTAGATTCTTTATTATTATAAAAAAAACTTTCACGAGAGCGGTTTTTCACGAGGATATTATTTAAGAATTATCTTAAAATTCTGTCTTAATAAAAGTTATATACGACTTACCTGTCCCCCCGAAACATCACAAGAAAATAACAAATAATAGTATCAAGAATTCGCAACTTGCACACCAAATTAACCCATAATTTTCTTTATTCTAGTTTACCTCAGTCTGTATGTACGATTTTCACGTCTGCAATAACTATAAAACATCTACATTTTGAATGCAATCTGTGCGACAGGCCGCAACCCATACGAGAAGAGAATTTTTCACATCATCTGCTCGAGTTCCTCGCAGTCCCAAGACTCGATAAAGAAATATAACGCTCAACAGTTCTTAACTAAGAATTTACTGCTCCCATTGAAACAGTCGACCAGCTGCCTCCGTACACACAAATAGTACCAAAAACGACTAATCATGCTATTTTATTATTACTCTTGAAATCAAACGTATTCTCCTAACATTATCAATTTACGAAAATAAAATGTTTATTGACTAGGCTTGTAATTCTTGAAATTCATGAAAAGGGCATTCATTTCGGACATACGTTTTCCTTTCACTCGCAACAATGTTATCGCGTCTTATTGATAGATACTTATATAAATATTATTGTTGATAAAAACATAATTGATAAACGAACATTATTTTTCTATTCATTCTAACTGAATCGTTATTTTCGAATCTACTCCGGAGGTAAATTTTAAAAAGCATTTACGACATAAAATATAAACAATAATTGTAGTATGTAAATATTTATTAAACTATCATAATATTTTTATTTGATTTATACAATGAACTATTTAATATTCGCAAACAAATTTGGATATTAGGATTCATGGCACATCTGAGGCACGGGAATATCGAAGAATGTACAGTAATGGAGGTTCCTTAGAGACACAGGATTCTGCAAATGTCAAATGAGACGCAGAAACGAGTGAAAGGAATTAAAATTAAATAAATAAAAGAACAACGACTGTGCCACTAATGAAGTCGAAGAAAAGTTCGTTAAGACGAAGGAATCGCGATAATAACAAAAGGAAGTGGAAGTCGAGAAAAGTTCGTCCTTAGAGATGGTGAGGGCCTTGTAATTAAAGATGTATAATGCAGAGGCAGAAACGGCTCTCCGTATTGACTGTTGGAAGGGAGGTTCCTGTGGGAACTCCACGCCGCCGTCTGGATTAGCACATTACCAACATTGTCTTACGCCGACCTCCACGTGTTCATTAATCTTCATTCTCCATCTTCCTCCGCAAAATCTAAAACGTGACTACCATTGCCGCTCTTGTGGGATCGTTGACAAAATAGATGAACAGAAGAGCTTAATAGAAAATAAATAAGATTCAATATGCAATTATGGAAGTGCAAATTATTACTTAAGTCGTGGAAATGTTACAGAATGGTGATAAATGTTTGTGGACGAATATAAATAAATAATTAAAATCAATTTAAAATACACGGCGATGCAATTAATCAATATAAGACCCAATTAAAACTGAATTATTTTAATTTTTTACCGCGCATGATGAATATTTTTTATAATTTATATTTGTTTAAATACTTTTATTGTTTTATTAGACGACAAATGTTTTGTTTTACTTATTTCGTTCAAGTTTAAAATTATGTTACTGGTGGATTAATTATGGTAGTTTTCATATTTGAAGTATAATACGTTTTCATATCCTTGTCTTCAACTGTACATTTCTTTATACCCTAAAATTTTCTTAAACTATTTAAAATTCTTATTAGGTCTCGGTAATTTCTCATATATATATATATATATATGTGTGTGTGTGTGTGTGTGTGTGTGTTTGTATGTATGTATATATATCTAAGGAGCAGTCCATCGATTAATTAAATAAGCCTCTGATAAATAAAGTAGACTATATGTATGTACGTTCCGCATACAAATCTACACCCATGAAGAAAATGTTGACCAAATTTCGTACAACACGGGTTCCTTTAGTACCGGAAACAAATACTGTGGATGAGGTGGACTGGTGTGGGGAAATTTTCAAATATGCTCGAATGAACGTTATTTGCTTCGGATAAATATTTTTCAGGGTCAGTGAGATTGATAGTGTTTTTTTCAATGTTTTTGTGTATAATTTCAACCCCTTCCGGCATAGGACGTGAGCACCCTTAGAGGTGGGGTGGAGGGGCGGTCCAAAAAATAAGGATAAAACAAACGAGATTGGTGTAGAGTCCGGGATTATAGATGCAGCTCAGTTTAACGGTGGCATTCAACTTGCCGTTAAACGCCAAGGCCGGGGTGGAAATTTTCAAACAGCCGATAACTTTCGTCGAAAGAAAATTTTTCGGGGTGAATGAGATAGATAACTTTTTTATTTGTGTATTAATTTTAACCCCTTTAGGCATGGGAGGGGAGTAGGGGTAAAGGAGAAGGGATGTTACATAAAAATAACGCTAAACTAACCGAGATTGGAATAAAATTCCGTGTTATTGATGTTGCTGAATTTAATAATGACAATTCGGGCAACGCGGAAGTATATATATATATATATATATATATATATTTATTTATATATTTATATATATGTACATCGCTCATTCTTGGACTTCTATAATTTCATTGTTAGTTAAATAAACTGATGTGGTTTTGTGTAAGGGCGATAACGGAGGATACTATACTATATTATAATTTTGAAATGAAAAAAATTACGTCGGTTTTAAAATTAATAATAATAAAGATTGGCAAATACAGACAAAATAAGTGATAATATAAATACCACACAAGTTTTCTGGCTTTTGAGTTTTGTCAACTAACGAGTGCAAATGTGTCGCTCTAGGCTCCTCTTAGCAGC
The DNA here is from genome assembly GCA_037074705.1 of Zhengitettix transpicula. Taxonomy (NCBI): domain Eukaryota; kingdom Metazoa; phylum Arthropoda; class Insecta; order Orthoptera; family Tetrigidae; genus Zhengitettix; species Zhengitettix transpicula. The sequence continues at coordinate 204,351,754 of CM073591.1, forward strand.
CGAAGAAAGGGACAAGATTCCCAGAAACGTTGTGTGCTGTTTGTATTATCACTTATTTTGTCAGTATTTAGCTATATTTGTTATTATTATATTACAATTTTTTGGCTGTGTAGAGACTTGTCTTGACCTATTGTATTAAAGTGTAAGAATAAAATTATATATCACTTAGAATCCAAAACGGTAACGAAAATTACAGTAGCACGGGTACTCCCTCACTAAGGAGCAGTCCATCGATTAATTAAATAAGCCTCTACATAACATCCTGTCAATCCTCCCCCAAACATTACCAACACTTTTCAAGATGTCTCGGACCTGATTAAAAAAAAATTGAAAAACACTGGAATGTGAACTGGAGATAATTAAAATAATTACAAACCCGAATCAAAATCGTAAGAGAGAAAATCGTCATCTCAAGAACCGGTCATACCAAACTTCACCTTATAGAAAAAAAGCTTCAACCAATCTGCAGCCATTGCGACGTTAAAATCTCAATACAACATATACTCAAGGTTTGCACAAACTACGAACTGCATAAAAGGAACACACACAGAGGAAAATTCACAAAGAGGAAATAAATACTCTAAATAGATGATTCTCCTAATCCTTAAGGAGAAATAATACAATATATGAAGTAATAGACAGTTTTTCAACAATTCTAAAATATTCTTAGCCCAAGACACTGTTAAACACGATAAATGTAATTTTAAAATATATTAAATTATTGACTAATCAGTCACTAATGACAACAGAAGTTAATGCGAGTAAAAATAATAATTTAAAAAGTTTTCACATAAGTGTAAAGAATTGAAATATTTAATCAAATACTTACACTCTTCCTAATACGTCGCCTTTAAATGAACTCTGAAGTTTGTAAACTGCTTCGAGAATGTCTAACATTGGCCAGATGCTTCACAGACTCGATAGCATTCTACTGAAATAGTTTTAATACAACTAAGCTCATGTTTATGAATATTTGTTTTCCTCTACATTTTATCAACTCCGCTCCCGCCTACCGTTTCGTCCTCACTCTTTACATAGTTCAATTACTGAAGGAAATATTAGTTAGAGAATCGATCACTGGCACAGGAATGAGAATTCGAACGGCGTTACACGGCTCGCGTCACTGTCAATCCCTCGGGAGGACGTCTTTTCAATAAACAGAACGACGCGTATCGACGTAGCCGCAGACTCATCTGTATTCCGCAAGCTTTGTGTTTGAGTGTGCTGCGGGCGAGCCTAGCGCTGGGGGCACTTCCACGCTAGCCGCATTGCTGGTCAACGAAGTTATACTTATCGCAAATATCCCATACAACCAATATATTAGAGAGCAGTTGAATCGTTCCATATATATCATTCAGATAGCAGTAATAATACTCCAATTTTCGATGTAACCACATTTTCCACTTCAATATCTATTTCGATAATTAGCATGCCCTTGTGGAATTCACTTAATTGACTCTTGACGAAATAATTTCCAATTAATATGGTTTTAAAATTGCTTGAATAAAATTTTTGTAATAATGCAACGTCGGTTCCACGAAACGAATCGTTAATACTTTTGACAAAGATGTTACTTTTAATTTAATCTCCATAACGAAAGCCGTTAAATCGCTTTGAGACGTCAAGCCTAAATCAATCTAGAATTTTATTTTTACTTACACATTTTTATTCTTCTCAAAGAAAACAGTGGTTTATAATATTAATCATTTAAAATCCTGTAACAAAACCTACAAGCCATATTATTCATACAGAATAATAATTTTGCACGCCGTTACAAAAAAAACATGAAGCAATCTTGCTTCTGGTAGTTACATTCTAATATGAAGAAAAATTTAGACTTTTTGATTTTTGTGTTCATTTGTAATGAAACACAGTTTTCATTGCAATAATTTTATTACTATATATTTTCGTAATATAATATTACTATATATTTTCGTAATATAAAAAGTATTGCAACTAAAACTTTGTCCATTATAAATGCCAAAATCAAATAGTCTAATTCTTTTTTCATATTAGAATGTAACTACCACAAGAAGAAGATTGTTACACATTATTAACGGTGTTTCTATAACAAAAACAACTCGGCTTGCAGATTTTGTTACAGAAATTTAAGTGATTAATGTCCAAGCCCCTGTTTCCTTTAATGATCTAAAATGATCCGCCAATAAAAATGCTGAAAGTAGTCAAATTAAAATTATATCAAAATTGATATGAAATTTAAAAATGTTTTGGTTCAATTGATAAGTTTTATCTCGAACAATAATGGATCCCGACTGTAGGCATATTTAAATTAGGTACACGTGGTATTTAAATACTACATCGCATAAAGTTAATTACGGTAGATAATTCAATAAGCTTGTTGTTCGAACATGGTGAAAAGACTTCTGTTGTTTATTTCAACTATATGATAAGATATTCTTTTAAATAATATATCCTAGAACCGAAAGAACTGCTTCCATACGAAGATCAGACATTTAGGCCATGAAACTGAATTAAGGGATAAGGATTGAAAATTTTTTACCAGATCGGTAATAAAGCCCGGGACCCTCGATTTGTACGCTGGTGCTCTACGTCTGAGTTATGCGAATCTACTCCAGACCAGGCACGAGACTTCTCCGTCCATTGTATAAAATAAGCCAGGTTCATCGAGATCTCTCATTATCACACTCTTAGGAATGAAGCGTGTGTTCTTCTGAATTGTAGTTGAGCCTGGCTTAGATGGAAAAGTCTCTTAGGCCATGAAGAGTGAGATCTAGTGAAATGTACGTGAACCTGGCTTAAGTTGTACAATGGATGGAAAGGTCTCGTGCCTGGCCCGGTGTCGACTCTGATAGCTCAGAGGTAGAGCAACTACGTACCAAGCAGGGCTCTCAGAGTACGATTCTCCGTCCAGTCGAGATTTTTCCATCCTGATACTTTAATTCCTTGAATAACACCTTCTATACATATTTAGTGATTACCAAAAAATATTTCCATCCATAAAATACTGAAGTGACCGAGACAACACATTATGATTTTCTTGATGAACTTCACCAGTGAACTGCCTCTTCTTAGATTTATCCCCTCGATCATTTTGGGGAAATAAGAATAATATTTTATCCCAAAATTTCCCTGAATGATTTAATGAAATTAAGAATAGCCCAAATTATGATGAACCCACTGCGAGTCATGTGACTTAACCCGATGTCAACACGTTGGGAATTGAATAAAATAATATGGCTTTGAAATTATATTCCTGCAAAATTGAAACGTAATATTAAACATCTCATAGGCTCATAAATTTTTCAAACTGTTGGTAAAGATTCTTATGTTTCGCGACTTAAAGGACATTCGAACGCGACTAATTACAATTTATACCGTATTTATAATCTCGGAAAAAACTAAGCCTGTGAATGTATTTAAAATTGGGAGTTTTTAATATTAAGCCATATTTTGCGACAAAGATAACTGATTACTTAAAAAATCAACAGAAAATTAATTAATTTTGTATTTCTTCCGAAGTTACTTTAAGGGTTAATTCAGGATAATAGGAAAAAACTCTAGCAACCTTTCTTCGTCCACGTTGGTACATTTCTCTCGTTCTGCAGAGCCAGGATAAGTTTTTTTTGTATATTGCAATCCGTTGTTTCAGCATGCATTGTTTATCGCGCTGTTCGGGATTGACATCGTGCCAGTAGAACCGTAATCTCCTTCGCCATTCCCGGCGACGGCTGAGTCAGGAAGACACGAATATCAGATTCCAGGCACTTTGCAGCGGCTGGAGATGGGGAATCTCGATGCTGGAGATGCAGTCGCGGAAATGCGAATTACGTCCTCCTACGCCAGAGATGAAAAAATCAACAATTCCGTCCCGACTCGCCGTCAACGATGTTACGACATATTCTACTTACTCGCCTGGGAAAATCCAAATCCGGACTGGAAGAGCGATGCCGATTAATCCGTCCGGAACAATTCTTTCGCAACATACATAACTCCACCGTCCTGTAGAGGAAATATTAGTTCATTCTGTCATATGTGCCTGAAGCCTAATAGTTATCGTTATGCACAAATGTCGTTCAAGTATTCTCGAGATTAATAATACAAAAAAATATACAACATAGAAAATTCGGAAGTTAACGTAGTTAACGATTGTGTATAATCTAATTACGGATCTTCCAACTTAAATAAATTTTTAATTTTTTCCATTACAAAACCAATACCCACAAATTTGTACAGTTTATTAACAAGTACTATTTAACTAACCAATAGATGCCATTAAACACTAATTACAGCAGAATGCGTGAAAAAATCACATTTGGGTTAATTATTGAAAATATTCTACAAAATTATGTTATTATATGTACAGATTTTATTAATGGAACGTTATTTTACAAAATCTAATATTCTTAATTTGAAAAATATATACAATTTAAGTGTGGTATATTACTTAACTTCTTCAAGACGTAATTTATATCAGTCACAAACTAAAACTCTTCTACTTGCATCTAGCGTAATTATAATTTAGTAATATAAGAAGCTTTCCATCTTTCGCCATAATCATCCTCATTCACCCAATTATTAAAATTTATCGTCTTGAACGCAAAATTTAAATATACAATATATAGTTAATCTAATTTAGGAAAATTAAATTTTACTATTTGATTTTATTAATAATATAATAACCCCATTCAAATTGAATAAACTATAGCAATGTGTATAAAAGTCTAGACTAAAAACTTTTATTAAACATGAACTTACATATTTATTCTAAAAATTTATTTTATTTTTCCATAAAAGTTGAGAAACGATTCTGACCTTTTTCATCGTTAAAACTCATTTTAGAATTCATAAATCACCAGGAGCTCACGATAATATGTGGGTGTGTATAAAGATTGTTACACACATTACCATTTTATGAAATACGAATTGTTAATATAGTACTTATAATAAGAAGATTAAAAAAGTGATCTATTTCGGATTGGAAAATGTAACTAAAATTGTATATTTGTAGACTTAATAATTGGAAAAATGAAGAAGATTATGGCGAACACAGTAAAGCTACTTCCATTACAGAAATAGAAATATTCTTGAAGAGAGTACAAGTGTTTTAATTTGTGTTTAATGTAAACATGGGGTTTTTAATTATTTATATTTCAATATTTGTCCCTACAATCCGACATTCTACAGTTTTATTATACTATTTTGAAATAATTCGTAGTTTTTCTTCAAAATCACCCATTAAAATTTATTGGCAATTATCTTCGAAAAATACTTACAGATGTGGGAATCATTAATAAGTAAATTTCCAATATAATATTGTAGAATTTAATTATAAATTTATGTGATTTTATTAAATATATTTACGTAAATTTATTTATACACTATGGTCTGAATATTAACATAGTTCTGGTTAAAAATTTTCTTTCACGGTTATTAATTTCCTATGTGTTTAAGTACATAAAATGAGTATTCCGTTGACCATTTGTTGTAACGTAATGATAAAAACTGCGCTGCAAACAAGTTACGATATTGTGAAATAGTTTTTAATGACCTTAACATAAAATAAATTGTAACCCAATTTTCGAATCATAGAAGTAATGTTATTCCAGAATTAATCAAATATTTCTTTCTTCCTGAGAACGTATTATAATTTAAAAGATATTTTTATCAGAGATATACCCAGTAATTTTGTTTATGAACACGATTTGTTTGAATCACAATATGGTGAAACGTTTTAAAGTGTTTCGAGATATTTTATTCCGGAGTGTTATAAACTATTTCTTGCTTAAAATTTCATTTTATGTAGGAATATTTCCTCTGTCTTTAGTTTAGCTGTTGCAACTATTTTATGGATTCTGCTAATCATAGAGTACACTTTTCTAAGAGCAACATTTCAGTTTTCTCGTTTTAAAAGACTGAGATCTAACATTAAATTGTTGCATTCATCGTCACTATCAATGGGTGTAATAAACGGAAAAATTGAAAATCAAATCAAATTAAACAGTCAATAGTAAACGAAGTAACATCCTCGACGATATAACCCATTTGAGGGGCACTCGCGAGATAATAGAGAAAGCCTCTGAGAGGTGTATTACTTTTGTACGATCGCAGGGGCACTTATTTAGAGTTTTCGTCCCTAGGGAAGGCTGAGTCTGCGGCCAACGGCTTCTGGGCTTCCCCTGGGGGAGTTGGAGCCTCTAATACTATTTATCCTGTTCAGCGGATTAAAGCAATTGCCTTTCCCTGGCCAGGGAATATTGCGATCGCAGTGGATGTTACAAAGAACAAATTCTTTGAACAGTATTAGCCATCACATATCAATATATTTTACACCGATTACAACATTAGAGCGTGCTTCAATTTTTCATATAGAGCAGAACCAAAACAAGGAGACCATGTAAAAATTCCGTCAATATCAAAAATATTTTTATTTCGTATTCCAGCCAATTATTAGCCAGACAAAATTATAAATATACTTCTATAAAAATACTCGTATAAATTCTAATATAAGTTCATCTTAATGGAACATGTACCTATGGAAAGTTTCACATAAATGGTTCTGTGTACGAAAAGACAATATTATTTTAATCAGCAACAATCTTCTTTCCAAACTGAAAAAGGCGTACGTAAGCTAATTCTTGACGACGCTGAAAATTCATACCGAGATATCACGACGAAGAATCTGCGGTCATTACCCTTTGACAACAACAGCTGGGCTTACAATGCAGTTTATATGTTTCCAGTAATTTCACTACTGACCCTATTTAATCTTGAGGACTTACATATATAAGCTTCAAAGATGACACCCAGTCTCTTTCATCCATACTATTATGTATATCATTAGACTAACAGTAATAAAACATTGACCTTAGAATGTTTGTACCCCACAAATAAAAAAAGGAAGGGAAAAAAGAATAGAAACACTTTCTGGAGTAATCATGTTTGGACACTTCACGTTTTATTGGATTGTGTTAGTAAACATGATTTATATTAATTTTCTAGGGAAAACACTTCACTTACTTCTACTCTTAGATTAAAACTAAATTTTATTTATTGAGAAGGATTTTTCCCAAACACACCCACAGGTGTTAATCGTTCTATTTATGAACGATAATTTACCCATATCTCTTTTGTTTCTTTATAATGGAGAAATAAACGTTTTTGCTATCAGGGTATGAGCCTTAATTTCTGGGTGAACCATTCCGGTCTCCACTAGCTTTAGAACGCCCTACTGCAACCCAGACCCCCTATTTATTAAAATATTATATAATTTTTTCTACTTTTAGTTGTTAAAAATGTCGGATTCAACTATAACCGCATCTACTGCATTACAATGATAATTGTGGGTGGGCACTTGGTACTTGTCCCACGCCCTTCTGATAACGGGAGAGGGGTTTGCTGTGGGGACGCAGCACTCCCTTCTCCGTGCCTCTACCACTTTAGGAAGTATTTTTACATAGCCCGATTAATTATTAAAAATGTCCGGTTTAATGAGTGACAGTCTCTTTCTCTTAAGTAAGAGAATCCGCTGCGGGTTAAAGAAAATTTATCTTGTCTGGAAATTTAGAAATGATAGAATTCATTACGCACAGTGATTTTTCACTGCTTGGATTAGATAATTGGGTTTTCTCCTGAGATGTGGCCGGATTCCAGAAAACTTCCTCGTTCGACGTGCGATATCTGATACGTCGGCGATTAATCCTTGGCGGATTAGGAATTTCACCCATGGACTCACTGGCTGGATGTCGGATTAGTGTGTCTGAACTCATTCTTTTCAATCTCATTTTCACCCAGTCCCTCTCAACTTTTCTTACCTCATTTTTGCCAATTACATAATTATTAAACATTAAATTACCAATGATCGTCTTCTTCTCTTCTTTCTTCTATGACTTTTAAAGAGCTTGCTTACTTACTATACAGCACTACCGTCATGGGTGAGCCTTTACCTCCTCTAAAATTAGCCACCATGCTTCTCTATTCTTAATCCTCTCTCCTCAGCCTTTACCCTTCATAATTTTCAAATCTTCCATTACACATTCAATGCGCCTCAATTTTAATCTTCCTCTTTTCCTCCTCTAGTAGTCTTTTTTTAGCATATTTTGAGGTACTCTGACTTATTGCATTCCTTCCACATTACCCCACCATTACAGCCTTTGGGCTTTTATAAATCTCACTATATCACTTCCCTTAATTATTCCATTAATTTCTTGATTATACCTTATTGTCTACACTCCATGTTCCACTACTGGTCCATAGATTCTTTTCTAATTCTCCTGGTCTATTTTGGTCATTGTCCAGGTTTCTGCACCATAATTACTAATGTTTTGTATTCCAATATTTTTGTTTTACTGGTTAGCAATTATTAATTTTTATTAATTTCAGGTTTGCAGAATATGCTTTATTTTCTTCTTGAATCATAACCTTTATGGTCATATCGATGCTACCCTTATTATCTATTATATTTCCTACGTATCTGAAATTAGATACTCCCTCTAAGACTTTCTGTCTAATTAAACAGCTTACACTCTTGATTATACCTTTGTTCCACGTGTAAAACTGTCAAGTTGATAAGACGAAAACATGTTATCTCAAACTTAGATGTAGTCTTGGTCTTGGAGTCATAAATCCAACGGCCTGATCCTTTCTGCATTTGAGCCTTCACTGACAAAGTCTGATAGCTTGGATTCCTTCAACATTCCTTTACATTTGACAATTTTCCATTTTTATTTAATATAATTAAACAGCATAAAAATGAAATTATTATTGAAGATGTTGCATGTATTTACTATTCTGTTATGAAACGTACTGACACCCTACATGAATAATCTAATGACTGATAAATAAAAGAGATAGTATTTTACAATCTTACGTCTTTTCGATCTAACGAATCTGTATTCAATATATATCTAGATTACATTTTATGTTGGCTGAAATGTAATTTTATTTTCAAAAAACCGATTGCCACTGAAGCGCGGAACTCATGTAGATGTTTCAGAAAATCAAGCCTCATATTTCAATCCAAAGGAACTATTTCGTTAAACATTTTTATCATACTTGCGAATTCTTTTCTTTACACGTAAAAAAAAAATTGATGGTGGGAGGAGTCATATAGAAAAAGTTATTGTTAATCATTCTCTCAAATATTCTTTTGCTACTTAACGGATAACTCTAATTTTTTTCATAGAAATTAGTATTCGGTTATACCATCATTAAAACTGTCTGATACAAAAGACAATATTTTTCTGTCAACTTTTTATGGCATTGATCTCTTCACGTCATCGCTCTCTTGACCATACTGTCGAAAATAACTTATTAGATTAATTATATCTCCTGAAAATTCCAATTTAGCCCTATTTTTATGAAGTGACACTAATTATCTTTCTCTTCTGTGTCTACAATTTTCTCGCATGTTATATAAAATAAAAATTAATCCATGTGTAATCTACTTAAGGTTTCCATCTCTGTTTCACCACGCAGTTTCGTACACATCCAAGTTCCAATGGTTCCAGATTGAAATAATCAATTCTTGATTTATTTACGAGAAAATTATTTCATACGTGTTTGAGAACATTTTTTCATCAATGATGCTATTAGATTATAAGTTTGTTTCAGGACCAGATGCTGAGAGTTTCCAAGGCACTATGGCCAGTACGGTGTCGGAACCCCGAGCTCTTCCTTTCAGGCTCGAGTGGCAGTTGTTAGCTGATACAGTGCTTTGTTTGAGTACATTGTCCGAGTGTGTCCGCCGCGGCATTTTTTCAGCGCCGACGGTAACTTCGAGGTGACGCTGGCCACCAAGGCCACCATCTACCACCAGGGCCTCGTCGAGTGGAAGCCACCCGCAATCTACAAATCGTCGTGCGAGATAGACGTTGAGTATTTCCCCTTTGACGAGCAGACGTGCGTTTTGAAATTTGGTAGTTGGACCTATGACGGGTTTAAGGTAAGGGTGTAACGACTGTAGGGAGTTGCAACGAATCTATCTTGTGATGTCTCAATATCCCTCGTATTATATGTTACCAAAAATGATAAATAATATGTGAAATTTTACAACAAAAGCCCATTCATACTGCAGTCGCAAAACACGAGGTAATAAAATTAAAAATTTCTTTCCACTTTCAATCAAAAAAATTTCATTTCATTTTAAGGTTTAACAATCTATGAATTCTGCACTTAAACTTTTTCAATACAAGTGTAGATGCTGTAGTAAAATCGTATCTAATTGTCGAGTTGTTACAATTTGTGCACTCCTCAGTTTCCTAAATTCTCAAGATTCCTCACATGAGGGTGTGAGAACTGTCTATTCTATGATGATAGTTTCCATGCTCAAAATCAGGTTATCATTCCACCTATTCCTTAACAAACACCTCCTATTGTTCAAAGAGCTAATAGAAGATTTCAAAAAATTCATTCTCAAACTATCTCGAAAAGTCAAATATTTCAACTCCATTTTTTCCAGCTACTTTAATATAAGTTAACCCGGATCCTGTACAAGTCACGCCATGTTAAATAAGACTTTGAATTCTTAAATCAATATAAAGGGGGGAAAATTATTCCCAGTCGTGAGTTCTGTCAGGAGTAATACAACTAACAAAAATTTAACTGTTTTAATTAATTATAAATCGTACTTACAAACAGCATCAATTTCTTTATATGTGAAAATCGTGTTGAGTCATGAAGGGGAGATGTTTATTGAGATTCAAAACTCGCCGTGAACATATTTTTCGTCTCGTATGTACTGGGATCAATAGAGCTGGCCACTTCGGAATCGTGAGCTCACATTACAATTCACTGAAGAAAACACCTTAATGAATACAAACGTAATTTTATTAACGCAAAAGGGAGAATATTTTAACAGTAACTAGACTGTTTTTAGTTTCATTTGGCAGATGATGAAATAAAATAAGAAAGATATATTGCTCACGATGGATTGTTCGAGATAGAAACAGGTATTATTTGGTTTGCTATCGTTAAATAATTTTTATTAATATTACTAAATAGTACCTTTATTTATGTTGGACAGAAACATTTGTGTTCCAGATTTTTACTTGTATCCTTGTTAACTTTTACTTATGATTAATTTATATTCTAATAATAATATTGTAATTGTATATTATGACGTATCCCTATTTTTCAATCGAGGAATGATGGAATAAATAAACCAAATCAAATAATATTTTATTTTCGTTTGTATTTCGGCAACAAAATATTACTTTCAAGTATTCACCAAAAATATTTAATTGAAAATTATAGCAGCACTCCGTGAATCAAAAATAATCAAAACAAAATGTAGTTTACGATCAATAACACGGTTTATTTTTAAAAAAAATTGTTTAAAGTAACAAAAGTTTCGGTACATATTAGTACCTTCTTCGGGTTTTGGCTTCACAGAGAAATGACATATATTAACAATTTTGATCACAAAAAAATTAGGATCTTATAGTAATACACTTATTTGAAAGAATCAAACAGTTAAAAACTGACGAAAACCAACTGAGAAAATATTCATCATTTTTCCTCACTTTTAGGTGTTTATAGTTATTTTGATATTTAATATTTAAACCATAACTCGGGGCCTCTAATTAACCCTTGACTGCCTTCCTCTATCCTACCGCATCCCCACTTTTAGTTCCTTCCTATGCTATAAGAGGGTAAATGGCCACAATGTGGATTACCCAAAATATTGCCTGTCTTCACCTTCTTCACATCCTGTCTTTTCATTATTGTAATTTCCTAATTTTTTATATCAAAGTTGTTAATGTATTCCAAGGTTTAAATATGTACCGAAACGCTATTGTTATTTTAAACTGATTTTTTTATTAAACCGACTATTATTGATTGTTACTTACAGTTTGTTTTATATAATAAAAACAGACCTAGGCTACATATAAATATATTAAATAATCAGTGTTGCATAATTCCCTTAATTATTGTGGGCAGTAAATATCATTTCTTTAATAAGAAATATCATTTTTATATACATTTTTGTATTTAATATAATAAAGTTGGCGCATTCCTGAGGCGCACATTCGTAACGGAATTTGTAGGCCTTATTAAAATTCACAGTATGATGCTTTATTTCCCTAATCAAAGCAGATAAAGACATGCCTCATGTAACAGTGATTCATGCGCCAGTCTATCAACCCATGACGCTGTTATAACTTTATCTCATTATTCATTTCCTTATTCCGAAAATTCAGTTATTAATGGTAATGTTTGCCATCTGTAAAATGAATAACGTTGCCAATGATTTATTAAGATTTCTGTCACATGCGACAGCCTCGATCCAAGCAAAGGGAATTTAGCAGACAATAATTCACCGTGTTTAAAATTTGGTGATTAATGAGAGATCTCGACGGAGTTGTGAAGTTCTCCTTAGCTGGAGGTTGACTGCCCAAATGCGCCATCCTTGAGGAACAGAGGTTTACGACCGCCGGGGAAGGTTTTATATTAGGCCGTCCAGAGTTGGTGCGGTTAAACACTCGAGGCCGCAGTAATTAAATTGCTCGAGTGCTGTTATAGATTGCGTTTTAATGGGCGCTAGTAAGTTGGCCGCTAGCTGATACGAACACGGCCAAATGAACACCGTTCATCGGCGTCAGCCAGCACTGTGTAATGAAGTCGTTAATTTTAGTGGCTGTCGTTCAGGGATTTACACATGCAGCAGCAACGGAGCTGCGGTCAACCTTCACTGAAAGTAGCACTCATTTGTCCACGGGACTGCCCCGATCAAAATTTTTCATTGCAAGAAAGCGTACAAAATAAATTTGTTTAAGAAATTTCTTCCTTTCTGTATGTAAATACAAATGTAGCTAAGGAATCAAATAAATCATCCGTTGTTCATTCCGCGCTGTTTTCACGACTTATAAAACCACAATTTTATGGACTAAAATTTAAGAACGCAGTATGAAATTTGAAATAAAGGACCTCTCATTTACGTACGTTACTGAAATTTCTGATGAATCTAATAAAATAACTTTTACGTGACACTAACGGAACTAATAATGCACAAAACTCGCACAGCGAAGGTGAAGTAAGGGTGTTGAATTTTTTTTATAAATGTGGTATCAGAAATGAAGGAAGCCTGCGAGAGGATTTCTCGCAGGTGAACCTTCCCAGAGAGCTCTGGCGGGGGCTACCTTTGGGGATGCTCTCACATCTCTCTGGTTTTTTTTGAACTAAGGTTCCCACATGCCGAGGCACCTCGGTCTGTTTTGAGAGGTGTATGTTCCGGGGTCGCAGACCTTGGGCATACGGCAAGAGTTGTCCGCTATTCCTATTGGAATAGTCGGCCAGCTGCCTCCTAAACAGGCCAAGGCACGGCGAGGGGTAAGCTGCGTCCCCACAGCAAACTCCTCTCCCGCTATCGGAAGGGCGTGGGACAAGTACCCAATGCCCGACCTACCCGATGCAGGTTTTTCTAAGGTTTTCCCTGCATTCCTTTAGGCGAATGCCGGGTAGGATCCTTAAAATATAGCCCGGGGGCCCTAGTTAACCCTTGGCTACCTTCCTCTACCATTCCGCATCCCCCCTTTCAAATCCCTTCCTATGCTATTAAAGGGGAGTTGCCCTAAGTGGATTACCCTCATGTAGCCTATTGCCCTAAAAAAAAAAAAAAAAATGGTATCAGAAATACAACATATAAAGCGCAGATGCGCAAATTCGTCGTGAAAATTTGAAGTTAGAATATGCGGTTAAAGATATTACTAACATCCAGTTGTAATGATTTTAATATGAAAAATATTAAACAAGAAATACAGTACTTTTGAGATATGCAGAAAGCCTAAATAATGATATTTGTCAGGAAATATCGTTAATTCATATGAATTATTACAGATCCAGGAGTGTCAATTGAAGCAAATGAATTTTATACAATAAATTTATATTATCTTAATTTATTTACGAGAAAGATAACGTAACGCAGATTTTATTTAAATTACTGGCTTTGGTTAGCAAGAGTTAATATTTTTGGACTTATATATGAAATCATATTTTCTTATTTTCATAGAAGCCACTATATCAGTCAAAAACCAATTTTGTACTACAAAATTTCTGGTTTTCGTCCTCTTCATTTAATCGGTATATACAAGAATATATATCACCTGTTTCAAACAATTTTTGCCAATATTTTCATACAATTCGTTATTACGGCTATATCATCCGTATTAAGCCGCCTTCTTACACCACTTACAAAACATCCACGATTTCGTCACTCATATACGAGTATATACGAAATCCTCTTCCTTATTCGCCAATCTCTGTACGAAATGTGTTTTCCGCATTCCATTTCACATTTGAAACTCTCATTCAGCATCTCTCAATAATTTCTTTATATATGTCTCCGATTTAAGTAATATGTTGTTTTTTTCTTTCCGATCTCTTAAATTATACCTAATCTGATTATACAGTACGTTATAATCCAATAAAAATAGGAGTGATATTGCACTCTATTTTTAAAAAATATGACTCAGTACTATTTTCTCATAAAATAAATAAACAACGATAATGTCAAGAAAGTACATAAACATACAGATTTTTAAGTGTAACGACTGCTCACTTGCATAATGAAACGTTGATAGTTTCATATTGAACATTAATTCACTATAGTGGCGAGAATGAAATTTTATCAGCGTGAAACACGACAGTTGTAAAACTAATAATTCATGTTTGTCGTATATTTCGTAAAAAATTTGTAATAGTAGTTAAGTAGATTGCTATTTTTTTTCTTGAGAGGTGGCTATTAATTTATAATCGATCTTTTACGAAATTATGTCTAGTTACGTAGGTCTTAATATACTAAGAATCGAGAATAAAGAGAGGACGGTTGGTAAAAAAAAATACAGACATAATAGTTTAGGCAATGCTGAAAATCCATAAAGAATAAACATTTATTTAACTTTAATACCTGGGATGAAATATTCTATTGTTTTTTTCGCTGCAATAAGTCATCAGAATACGTTTAAGGGTTGTCGTATAACGGAGAATTATTGAATTCTAAAATCCATTCCGTCGAAACCTCCTTGTCCCAATGATCCCATAAAATCTATTGACTGATCATTGCACCATTACAAAAATAAACCGTGTTCAGGTCAGCGTATTATTTGTTTGCAACGTGGATGTAGTTTCTTGTTATGTTGCAAGTGGAAAGAGCATTTCCTAATTGATCCCCACGTGCCGTGGCGTGGCGTCGCGTCGCGTCGTCAGCTACGAGTGGGCTTCTGTTGGTCGCTCCCAGCGGTATGCTGCAGCATCCCCGCATCTTGTAATTAAAACGTCTGCAGCTGTGCGCGGATATTTTATTACTCTTTGCGGGGAACTCCCCATGTTGTGTGTGTGTGTGTTCTCTTTACCCACAACTCTGCTTCCTCTACATCCCCCTAATTTTTTACTTTTCTTCCATGCCCCGAGGACGTCATGCCCCAGGCAACGTAAACAAAACAGTCTTCTAAGGCAGTAGGCTCTTCAAGTAATTTCTAAATATAAGTAATGAATTTTCAATGTTAGTACGAAAATGTAAACCTGTCGTCTGCTAAATAGTGGACGTTATCGATTACAGCGCCTGCCATTTTGTTCCTTGCATATTTCAGGCTTGTACTACTCGACATAAATAGGAAATTATTATCTTGAAATAACAATTACAGGAAAAATATTCACTCTGTTTGTTATCAAAATTTGGATCACATTAGTCATCACTATTAATTTTATGAAGAAATAAAAATGTTGTTTGTGATATTATTGTAATATGAGACTCTTAGACGGAAACGGGATTTGATATTTCCAATTAGTAACTGACTGGTTACATAATGAATCTCTATATTTCATTCTAGCTAAAAATCCGTTTCAAGTAATTTCAGTTAAGTCTATCATCTAATGATCTCGCTAACAGTAGTGATAAATGCTCATTCAGAACCAAATAACTGTTCAATGAAATGTGTGCTTGAGCGATTATTGCCTGTTGGAGAAAAATATTGGATTATTCTCTTTGGAAAAAAATAGATGTTTTTATTATGCTGTGCTCAGAAGAGAGATATTTGTAAAAGTTCCGCTCATTTGGCTTAAATGTTCTATGGCCGCGTATATTATTTGAAAATAGAATTACCAACAGAAAAATCTACCTAAGGTTATAATACGTATAAATATAATTATATCCCATTAAAAAAAGATGAAAATTCAGTATTAAAACTAACCATTAATCCTGTCAATATATAAAATTTCATAGACATATTGTATCCATTCATTATAATTATTTAACAGAAGCTTTCTTCGTTTTACTTCCACATATTCATCTGCTTTGAGACTGAAAGCCACAAAGCAGATGAATATGTCGATTTAAAACGACGAAAGCTTCTGTTTAACAATTATAACGAATGTATTTACGGTATCTATGAAATTTTATGTATTGTCAGGCTTAAAGGTTAATTTTAAATATAAATGCCGCCTTTTATGAAATCTCTAATCGGACTTCAGTCATAATCCCCACTGCATACATTTATTCTCCTATTAATGTTGTAAGCTCTAAAGCGTTAATGAAGTTAAGGTGAATCTAATCATCGCCGCGTATATGTTTAGGCAACGGAACAACTAATTTCTCAGTTTTAATCACGGCACTTACCTGGCTTACCACAATGCATTAATAATTTTTTTGTTCCTGTTTGCGAATTATTCCACAATGAGTCAGCGGGCTGAAAATTTAGTGCCCTTTTTTATAGTCCTTCCGTTCCATAAAGCAAGATATGGAACATTTTATGTCGAGAGCCAAAAGACGTATTACGCATTAGCCTCCGTCGCTTCCCCAACCAAAAACAAATGGTTTTTGATATACGCTGTATTTAAGTTGAAGGGAGAAATAGTGTTATTCATATGCAAATTAATATCCAATCAGCATTAAACATTAAAAGTTTAATAACGACAATATTAATGGAGGTGTCATACATAAATTCAGGTATTGTAAAATTATTAAAATTTAAGTACAGTCCTCATCTGTTTTAAATTTATGTAAGTGTACTTACAGTTTTAGATGTCTATAGAACTCTCCATTTACTTGCGCCTTTGCAAGGATTACTGTGCCGTTTAGCATTCTGGATCTTAAAGAGAACAAAGCATTAATTACAAGTGTACTCTCTTTAAAGTGAAATGTACCGAACTAACTCCACAGTTTAAAACAATGTAATCATGAGGCAAGAGATTTCTTCACCGAACAGCTTTGCTGCTAAGAAGTCTTAAGAGGGTGATATATTACCTTGGAAAATTCTCGAATCCTGTTAAATTTTGTAAGAAACTCGACACTTAATAATTCAAGACCTGAAGCTTAGTTTATCATTAGAACTGGATTATTAAATATTTTCCATAAGCTGTTGGCCTAATAACTGCAGAATTTAGTGATCTTTGCGTTTCCTGGTTTTAAAACTACCAAAAATAAACTTGCAGCTTGAGGCAAATAATTAATTTGTTCCTTTCTTTAATAATTATTCATATGATTTTTTTCCCATTTATAAATGTTATTTTGATTCAAACTCTGAGCCGTGATCACCGAGGAACAGATGTGAGTTCTTTAAACACAAAATAATGTGTCAGGTCACGTTAATTTACCATTTCTGGTACCCAGCACCCGATGGAAACATTTGAAATCTTAAGCACAAAAAGTCGGACCAAATAATAATATTACACTGAACAATTGAGACATGTATTTGTTGTATGAGTGGCTCCAGACCAGAATATGTCATCAGAATTTTCACAACTTCTTTATTGTGTAGTCATTACAGTAAAACTCAAAAGCTTTTGATGTTCAAACACGTTAATTATTTGTCCCTAAATCAAGACCGTACAACAATCATTAAATTCAGGGCACGTTCAGAAAAGATAACAACATTAATAAGAATATATACGCAAAAGGAGAGAGATACGTCTGCTAAGTACAAGCAACGATCAACATTAACAAATATAATTTTTGTTGTGTTATACGTTATACGTTATACGTTGTCAAATAATTTGTGTCAAAAAGAGTTTGAATCACAAGCCTCTATATCAGCAAAATTTCGGAAATGTCAGCACAATACACGGAACAAAATGGCTTGATCTAGTCTCAGTCCTAAGCAAAAAATAATTTTTGGTATTTACTTTTAAAATACATGCTGATTATATAATTAGTCAGATCATTGTTTTGGATTTCGCTGCTGATTTATTTATGCATGACCTCCTCTTTTCCTCCATGTTTCCGTTGCTTGCACAGAGATTTTTGTGGCAGCGACAGGTAACATCTCACAACCAGGAAACAACGAGCTGAGTTCGATGTTTGCTGTGTTTGCTGGTCGCCATGTTCTGTTATAGGCTGGATGGCTGGAAGCCGAGTGGCGGAGCAAGGTAATTTAAACGGATGTTGTTGTGGGTGGTGTTTTTCAGTGCCGACGGCAGCTACGAGGTGACCATCAAGACGAAGGCGACTGTGTACTACACGGGGCTCGTCATGTGGCAGCCACCAGCCGTCTACAAGTCGTCCTGCTCTATCGATGTAGAGTTCTTTCCTTACGACGTGCAGACTTGTGTGTTGAAGCTAGGCAGTTGGACGTATGACGGGTTCAAGGTGACGTTACAAAGCCCACACCACCAGACACCTACATACTCGTACACACACGTTGGAAAGAACTGCCCTAGCGTCCCGGAACGTCACCGAGATGGTCAAAATGGAAATAAGAGCTCGTTTTAATGGAAAAAAACCTAAAACTATTCAGTTTTGAACAAAACACATCATTTCGTTTTTAATTAAAACACGTCATATATGTTCGATCTACCCCAAATAAGTTAATAAGGAATCACTTATGGACCATTTTATGTCTGCTTCCTAATTCAACTAAATGACCGTCTATAGCTCAAAACATTTAATACACATATTGAGAGAAATATCAGTTGCCTTGGATCACTTTTACATCCGCATCAGCGTCACCTTCACGTCAGCTCGTGAAGCGACTTTTGAAATAAAACACAGGAAAGCTGTTGCAGGATTTATTATGAACAATTCTTACCCTCATCTTTTGGGTTCATTCTAAATGAAGAGAATGTTAAACGTATAAACGATACCGAGCTTTTATTTCATTATTCCTCCCCCGAGGTCCCTGGAAAATTACATTCATAATTTTTTAAGCATCCAAATTACAGTCTATTATTATATTATACCTTTTCACTTCCAGTTATAATGCTACTTTGATATAAAATATTTAAATGCGTAAATGACAGTTATAAATTGTTAGAAATCAATAATCATGTTTTAAAATCGCATAATTTTCAGTAACATCCAGGGATAATATATTCCTCCTGTTAAGATTCTTTATTGGGACTGTAAGTGAAGTAAGAGTAGTAAATTTTGGCTTGTGATACAGGCGTAAAACGAAATAATAATAGACTGAGAAAGTGAAAACTACTAAACTGTTTATAGGCGATACAGAAATGATTCACACGGCTCAGACAGGCTCAGACAGGCTCAGTATCCAAATGGAAAAGCCATGATTGCTGTGACTGGCCTTTCTCAGTCTCCAAGAGTTGTAACTCCTATGCTAAACTGGCACCTCCTTGAAAGAGTTTTAAACGCTGTCACTTCGTCTAATTTTTCACTCCCTTTGTTGTCTATCTAATTTAGGTTGCATGGTGAGCACAAAGTCTCTGATTACAAAATTTTACTAAGAAAAAATTATAATTAGAGATGTACTAAATTCATATTTCGTAATTACGACTGAGTTTTACGACCATTTACGTTCATAAATTTTACGTTACTGTGGTATTCCAGTTCTCAAGTGCTATCCAACTGTAACACTAAACACAGCATATGTTTGTTGTCCTGGTCTGCATTAATTGAGATCATGAACTCATGGGGCAAATACCCCGTCCTTGATATAATCTCAAAAGAAGAAACATAAATGAAATCATATTAGGGAAGGGAGAAGACCATGGTGTTGGTGCACCTCGTATAGTATGCAGTGAGACCTCATTCATTGATTATGTACTTTTACTTAAATATGTGATTATAATTTTATTGTAGAATGGTATTAATTTATAATTGGTACAGATGTTAGACATAAGAGTTTCTCGAGTTATGAAAAATTTATTTCAAGTAATCCAACATAAATTTTGGTGGCGTTGATTAACCTAAGTTTTAAGGACATTCAGACGGCTTTACGTGCTAAAAGGTAGCTAGGCGTAATTTTTGGGTTTAAAGTCAAATAAAAACACGACAGACCTGTAAACAAATTTTGAGGGATGCTAACTTCAGCTGGAGTTCGATTAACTATGTATACGTTGTGGGTGTAGTTATATTCAAGGGGCTCAGAGGTGTTATAGTTGATTAAACCGGAAACTTTAGAGTAGTTATAGGGATGATACAAGTGGAGAAAGAGAGATGCAATGTAAAGTCGATAAAAGCTGACACTGAGAGATAGAGAGAACACTGAAGGAAACGGATAAGAAGCAGAAGTAAAGTCGTCCAATGGGGGCAAGAAACCTAAATACGCGTGCTGAAAGAACCATGAGCTGTACCTGAATCCACACGGATGACGTCAGCAACCCTACAAGATATCAGCTCTGAACATTGGATAATGATATTTTTTTTTTCACGTTTTGGTAAATATGGACTTCTACTAATTTATATGTTAACTATAATTTTACGTCTTTACATTTCTCGTATCAATGACCCACGGGCAGTAACCCACGTGTCACGAACTCTTCCAAAGTATTTAAGTAAACGTTAGTTCTGTGGGGTGAAGAAGAAAGACCGATTGAGAGTTTTATCGTAAAGTCGCACAAAACATTCATTTTAGCGATGTCACTCTATATTTGCAGAAACATGAACCCTTACGGCTTAAACGAAAGGTTGATTCATTTGAGAAACAAAGACGATTTTAATTAATAGTTGTCAACTGCTATTCTGTCGACTATTGCAAATTCAGCAGGTGTTGGCCGAACTGTTGCTTCCAGAGACTGGACATTTCACATTATAATCTTTTATCTTAAGTACTGTCGTCTACTGCGATGCCAGACGAATTGATTTTGTATACACGAGTTGATATGATTTTCTTGACTCACAGTGGCCCAGGCACTTCTTGGAATGTAACGAATGTTGCCAATTACTTTGAACTTTTTAAACGATTACTTTGTTGTCTTCTCGACCGAAGGATCGCGTCCTTAACAAAGTAGAAAGTCCAGATGATCATAAATGACCAGTTTCGTTACATGAAACCAGAGAACTCAATGAGCTTGATAATCGCCATTTAGAAAACAACTGACTCCACAAATTTTGTATTAGTTTCGCCGGGGAGAAAAAAATCTCTGAACGAACCTATGCAATGTTACTACTGTAGAACTGTTTTTTCATATATTTTTTAATCAAGAAAAGATTTTGTGCCCACTCTGTACAACCATTATCCATAGTAATCCGAAAAGACATTTCAATTTATTCAGGTATTTTGAGTTTTTTTAAAAATCCAGGCAGACTTAAATCCATCCTGACTCACTGTTCATAGTAAAACGAAGGATAACGGCTCATTTTATCCTGGGATTAATGATTTAATTACAAGTGGTGGAAATAAATTACTGGTAGAGTCCAACGCTCTTATGGTAAATTACTCAGCTTAGCAAGAGTATATACCTAAAACAAACTTTCATAATCTTGTACATAACTTCTGAACATATAGATTAATTTGATTGCGTACGGTTACTTTATCGGCCGTATTTTTATGTATTTCATTAACAATTTTCATCATTGCTGTAAAACGTTTGACTCATATATCGGCCAATTTAAGAGCCGTGGTTGACGTCAACGTGGCATGATAATTAAATTTTATTGGAGCTCTTCTTCCCTGCGGCCTCAGGTCCGTGGTCGGCGGCGAATCGTCAGAGGTGAAAGTCGCCACGAGGCTTAGATGGCAGCAGCTGCGGGCGGCGCGGCGCGGCGCGACGCAGCTCAAATTGCCTTAGATCTGTAGCTATTCGTAGAGCTTATAACGCCTCCAGGCACCTGTCACCGGAGCGATTCGCTGCTCCACTGGGACAGAAAACCCCATTTACTTCAGATATGGTCATGATACTGCCACTGAGCACAGCTTGGTCCAATATTTCCGATAAATAACCCTGTTTCCTCCTGGAAAGCGAGAAATAACAGGTTATATTACCTCGATTAAAAGCTTTTTTTTACTGAACTAGTTAAGTTCGTTACAGTTACTTCTATCGGAAATATTACAATCATAAAATAGCCCTTGGTATTATTGTTTGTCTGCTAACAAAGATATTACAAGAAAAAAATCGTGCATCATACTTATTGAAATGCCTAATTTGCTCTCCGTTTGAACGTTCGGCAAGATCTGAATTGCATGAATATGCTTGGTTTTTATAGTTAAATCACCAAAGGCTATTTCTCCTCATCAGAATCCATACCTGACTACTATCATTTTCGTGTGTTGAACTGTGGCACGGCACGCGAGGGCAGTTCTCCAGTTAAAACACACTACACATTCAAATACTGTGGTTTCTTCCGCCTGCTGCGTGCGTTTGGTTGTTTGTTGTACAACACATCTTGGAGACATGTCACAACAATAATTAGTCAGGTTCATGTTTATCCGTGAATGACATCGACGTTATTGGTTGTTTTCATAGACCTGGGAAAGGTATAAAATTAGATCAAGTAATTAACTTAGATGATTAGATTTTGTGTGTTTCCCTTCGGTGTGTAGAATAATAGTAGAACATAGCGTCCATCAATTGTTTGCTGCAGAAAATTTTAATTTCATGACACTTTTAACGTACGGTTAGAATTCCATTATTGAATAAGATTCAGATATTAAATTCTTTCACGTTTTCACCAAGTATGATATGTTTTGCCTAAATGACGTGTTATTATTTATACAGATTAGTTCTATGACATCAAAACCAGGTAGACAACCGGTGTCATAGTCCTCAATTTAAAGCATGCCTTAGAGCAGAATAGAATTTTTTAATTACACAAATGCTTCCAGATTTATAGTAAAAAATGAGGGATTAAATGTGATAGAAATAGTTTTACCGTCCGTTCCTACCATATTTCATAATAAAAGTCAAACTATTTCTTAAGGCATTTGTTGAATGACTTTTACGGAATATAAATCCACCGTCTAAACTTTCTTGAGCTTAGAAAAGTTACAGATTTTTTGATGAAGCTATAGCAGTTAATCAATATCTACATTCTTGCTTTTATCCCAGTTTATCTAGAAAAAAATCATTTTTTGATATTTGAGGATATTAATTAATTTGAGAAGTTTTACGGTCTAGATTTAAACACTAATTTAGATTTTACGCAGAATGTGCCACTTTACATAGCTAAAATTCCAAGATTCTCGTTCCATTCATTAACGACAGTAAGGATAGTTTGAATAGGGTTCGTTCTACAGACGAAGTCTAGTACCTTGACTTAGCATCAACTCTCAATCTTATCTCATAAATTACTAAAGAGAATCATAAGCTTAATGACTTTCTTCGGTAATGAACCTTTTATCAACGGAACTATATTACATTAATGTGTATTAGGCAGATTGAATCATCCACATCCTTAATTACTACAAGTTAACGAATAGCTCAAATTATGTTTTTCTTAACGGATTTAGTTGTTCGGCTTATAACATACATACCCATTTCTCCGAATCATAAATGGAGTTTATTAACACAAGAATTCAGTCAATAGTTTCTTCAGAACATTGTTCGAAACAATCTCTTGTAACTTCTGCACCGCGGAGACAAAATTTTTTCAGACCTGTTAATAAAATATTGACGGTGAATTGGACTTCATACTCTGTATATTAGAAAGGACATCTTTTAAATTCAACGTTTTACAGTGTATTCAATAATGAAAAATTATAAAATACAATTTTCTTGGCCGTAAAAATATTTATATCTTTTTCCATAGCTTTCTTCCCTGCTTGATTAATAAACCAGCTATTATTTGCTCGTAATTTTGAAATTATTTATATTTTAGATAATTTAATTGTTTGGAATTTTTTATTTTTATTATAAAATTTGAAGTTAATGATCGGAGGTTCTGCCGGTTTAGTTGATGTGCAAATTCTTCTCAGTGCAGTCAGCCGGGTACAATAATCGATATTACACGACGTTTCGGCAACTGACAGATGAAGATGTCAACGGTGTCAGTTGCCAGAACGTCGTGTAATATCGAATACTCTACCTGGATGACTGCCCGAGAAGACTTTGTACATCAAATTCAAATTTATTGATTCCCATTTATGTTTTTTATTATTTTTTTAAGATTTAAAAGTGAAATTTTTCTCGTTTATCTTTTCTACTTGTCACGTTTCAGAATGATTCTAAATTGAATACTGGCTAACTCTTGTTAGTATTTATTTTATTCTTAAGTATTGCCAAACTAATAAATCAAATGCATTCAATCTTGGAGGAAAAAACAAACTTTTTTTAACATAGGAAACTAATATGTTGATAATGCGGATTATTTATTTTAGGATTATTTATAGAATTCATACAACTGACTCCGGTATTATCATACGTGAAAAGGAGCCTCGGGTTACATCAAGCTAATTTTTAATTCCCGGAAAGGGACCCACTTTACTGACAAAACTGATTTTGATAGAACTGATTATGCTTCCCTCATCAAGAAATTCTAATGGAATATTAAATTACTATTATCCCTTTTGAGAGGATTTCGTTTGGCCCGCACTCTAATGTGACAAGTTTCCAGGGAATGGGGTGACTGCAGTTCTGCCAACTACGAAATGGCTTTTCCCACGCCAACTTTGCACTCCGCCCAAGCTCACAACAATAAAGTTCCGAGCTTTCCGCATTGATAAAATCCGTTGCAAACTTAATTAAGAATTGTAATTTTCACGGGGTCTTATTAAACCAAAAATGCAGCCAGTTTAAGAATATTGTTAAGATATATTTCAAGTGGAATGTAAATACCTAAATTAAGTATTTTTTGGTCAATGTAATAAATGTCTACATCTTAAGTTCAAAATTTCACCGAACATTTTTCGGTTACTAAAGGGCAAGTGTGCTATTGATTTTAATGTTCTATTTATTTCTTATCTGCCCAATGTTTTTTTTCTGTACACAATGGTATAATTTTTATTTTATTTTAGTCTTTGTGTAATAGTTAATCTGAAGTCTGTTAAATAATTTGTATAGACATCGAGTAAGCGGTAGTGTTTGAATATAACATTCAGAACTTCTGTGCAATTTGGAGGTTGACTCTTTTTTTAGGGTAACAGGCTACATGAGGGTAATTCACATGGTGGCAACTCCCCTTTAATAGCATAGGAAGGGATCTGAAAGGGGGGATGCGGAACGGTAAAGTATGGTAGCCAAGGGTTAACTAGAGCCCCCGGGCTACATTTTAAGGATCCTACCCGGCATTCGCCTAAAAGTAATGCAGGGAAAACCCTAGGAAAACCTGCATCAGGTAGGTCGGGCAGTGGGTCATACTACCTCAGTGCATAGTTACGTCATTTAAGAATTATTCCAAAATTAAGGAAAATATAAGTAATATTTCAATAAGTAATAGAAACACCCCCAAAATTGCTGTGTATTTTTTAAACTTTATTATAATTATGGTTTATATTTTATTGAAAATTATTAATAATATGACCAAAAAACATACCTGACGAAAATAAAAACAAGAACAACGTTTCTTCCACAGATTTCTGAACCTTCTCACGTACATAAAGTATTATGGAATATTAATATAAAGTATTATGTACTTGAGGAGGTCCACAAACCTGTGGTAGAAACTTTGTACTTATTTTTATTCTTGCGAGGTCTGGTTTTTTGCCCATATTGTTCATAATCGTAATATATATACACAGACGTAAATTTTAACATTGGTTTACTGAAAATGTTTGGAAACCGTGTTTTTTATTCAAAATAGAAATTTCCATCAGACGTGAATTTACCTAAATATGAATTTAATCTTGTTTCCAACTAGAAACGTAATTAAATAAAACACAAAGACGAAGTTCATGGCGAAAATGTAACCCGACTAATGACAAACAAATAACAATGGATAACATTCATAATTTTCTTTCGTTACATTTTCCATGCATTCTTAAACTATCCGAAAAGAGCTGCAGAATTAAAATTAAAATTATATTCAAAGATCTCAAAGTTCGGAAATACCAAAGTACCAATACGAAATCATTAAGAACCTTAACACAATCTATTCTAAATTAAACCCAGTATGGAAAACAGGTAAATGCAGAAAATCTATACGTATTTCCATGTAGTTTCATGAAGCGAAAAGCGCGGATCCCAGAGCTACGGAAGACTTTTAGTTGCCTGCAGCCCCTCGTAAACTGCGATTTTTTCTCTCTGCCTGGGAAATGCTTGTCTTTCATCGCTCCTTTGAGCCGTCAGAATACATGAAAGTCACTCAGGGGGTGGGGTGGGGGCGGCGAGTGTGTTAGACATTCATATCCAGGACTGTCTCAATTCAGCAGCCAACTGATATAGCCCCGACCTAGCGGACCTTCCATTGAATCGCTGCATTTTTTTGGCTGAACCAACACTGATATCCAAAACAGGTACGACGAATACCTTTTTGGTATGGTCTTTTTGTTAAAATGAGACTTGTTACAAAATAAAATGTAATTATGGTAGATGTCTGGCAATTGCGGATTAATTCATTTTAATTAACAGATGAATATGACGAATACTCCAAAGCTCCTGTGTGTCGACTTTTAATTAAGAAACTTTGACAACTTACATTTTACATATTTAAAAAGTTGTTTTTCATGTTCAGTTCTATGAATATTAATTTCATTAAATCCATTTTGTTTCCAAAAAAGCAACTTAATTGACTCATTTGCAAATATATCAACCACATTCACCACTTTGAATCTCACGAATTTTAAACAAAATAAATTGCCTATATTCTCAGAAAAAAATTCCAAGCGTATATTATATCTATATATTTTGATTCCCCTTTACTTTTAGAAACACCCAAATATTATAATAAATATTACAAAATAGTTGAAAATTTGTTCTTAATATTACAATTATTATATTACATGCTTTTGTTCCTAAAATATTTTCATTGAACTGTACGAGTGTTCTTGAAATTCACTAATCAACAGTACTGAATCATGTTCAAAGTTCATCGATAAATTCAATAACAGTATTTTGTTTTACATAAATCAATTAATTTAGTATATGTAGGATTAATTGAGCATTTACACAAATAAAACATTTTCTCAATTAGAAACATAATCAACGAGATATAAAATATATGTTTCTAGTTGACTGTTTGACATAGATTCGTATCATTGTCTATCTTCCCTTATTACTAGGTAATTACTTTATGTCCCTTCTTTCATCTCTCGGCTTACACCTTTGATTTTTTATATTCCTTCATTTCAAATACGAAAAAGGAATATAAAATTAACACCAAAATTCTATTTTTCAAACCACGTTGACATACTTAGCCAAACAATTATCCACAATATCAGATATTTATTCAAAATTAGCTGAATCAAAAAAAAATTGGGGGAAACAGGCTACATGAGGGCAATCTATAGTGGCAGCTCCCCTTTAAAAGCATAGAAATGGATTTGAAAGGGGGGATTCGGAAGGGTAGAGGAAGGTAGCCAAGGGTTAACTAGGGCCCCCGGGCTATGGTTTAAGGATCCTACCCGACATTCGCCTAAAAGTGATGCAGGACAAAACCTAGAAAAACCTGCATCAGGTAGGTCGGAACGGCTGTGGAAACGTAGCATTCCCTTCTCCGTACCTCGACCAGTTTAGGAGGCAGCTATATGTTGATTTTAATGTGTGTAATTCCTGAGCAAGAAATCAATTCAAACTTAGTAGAATTATTTATGGACAATAAGTCCGTAAATATTGAATATATTGTGATGAAATGCGGTAAAGTACTTTATAGGCCCAATAATTCGTTATAAGTTTTAAGCCAACAAATTTATATCGTGGTCGAAAGACATAAATGGTTTGAACGTCAAACATATTCTGAGCTTATCACAAAATTTTATTGTTTAAATGTCATTCCATATGTCCTTATTTTAAGCCCTCTCCCATTTGGCAGTTAATAATAAGGCCATTTCTTCTTCAATTGAGTCTGTTTCTTTGCTATTAGTCAGGAGTATACATATTTAGAATGAATACGCTACAATTAACACGTAAAACATTTTTTTATGCACGAAAACATACGCATTGACTAGACATTGTTGTCATTTATTTATTTCATGCAAAGAAGCCGAACGTATATAATCGATTTCCAACAGAAATAAGTTATCCAACTCATTTAACATTAACAATTACAGAATTCGTACTTGACAAGCTTGGTAGAAAGTCCGGAGAGAGGAAAGAATAATAGTACCGGAAACAAGAGTCCGCAACACCACAAAAGTGGTCCTGAGAGAGCAGCTTGATGAATTAACCTGGCTCCAATTCGAGACAGAAGCTGTGGAAGAATGGGTTCCCATTTTAGAAATCTCTATACTAAAAGAAACCGTGGAAGCTCAATTTAAGTAATTGCTTTACGCAAACTGTGTTGTTGTTTTAACCATTCAATTTGAACTATTGCTAAAATGATTATAGGTACTAGAATAAACTTACTTTTCGAATCGGCGTTATTCATTTAGGTCCAATTCAGACAAACCATTACATTAAAACTTTGGTTGATAGAAAAGTAAAATAAAACAATTAAAAGTCAGTAATTACGTATTGTATTTTTCCATTCCTAACTTTTTTTAACACTAATGTTTCGGACCATGTTTTTCAATATCAGATCCATTTACACAGTTATTCTTTTTTATAGTTTGCACCTGTATGTCGGGCTGAATATCAATAAAAAATAAGTGACTTGCACGAATAATATTTTCAAACTTTATCATTAAATATGGAAAGCATTAGCTTAACGGGAAAAAATGACGAAAAATTGTAAGGTAGCTCATTAATTCAGAAAGTATTTAGCTTAACAATTGATAACATATATTACAATTAAGTTTCTAAGAAAATTACAACTAACTACAATAACGGGTATTACACCCAATCCGTAAATAGTTATATTTACACTTCATTGAATTGTAAATGAATAAATGAGTCAAAATTGACAGAAATATACTTTAATAATGTAAAAAATTATAACATATTAACGAAATAAAAATTGGCACAAAGTACCGTACCTGTTTGGCACCTCTTCATGTTCAAATGTAAAAATATTTGAATATACTTTTATTTCTTGAAATATCAATACATAATTAGAATGTTCTGTAGTAAATTTTTAAACGAGTGCGCTTTTCCTACACATTCTGCCGAAACTTTCCGGCTCCATATTTCGTGCCAGTTTTCATTTTATTAATATGATCTAATTTTTTCATTTTATTAAAATATATTTTTGATAATTTATGCTTGTTTATTCATTTACCATTAGTAAATACATTTTTGTATGGATCGCACCTATTGTTCATCGGCACGACTACACAAAGATTTATCCCTATTTTTTGTACTCCCTTAGATTCTGCGCGATCCTACGGTCCATCGTTGATATGCTTCCCAAACATAATTTATTTCTCAAACAAATTACTTTTGATCAAGAATACTATAGAAAAAACTGGTAGCTGTAAACATGTTGAAATTTGTAAGTAGTTAACAAAACTAATTAAGATTAAAAAAATACATTATCGAAGAAAATATTACTGTTGTAACGAATCAAAAAATAATATGAAGAAACATGTACGAAACAAAACTATTCGTTATTTTATCAAACTTTTTAACCGATTTAGACTACATGTTGATAAAATAATGTTTAAAGAATTAATTCCACAAACATTCTTTAATGTTAAAAACACGTAAATATAGACGCCCACCAACATGTGAACTGTTTTGTTTCAGATGCATATAGTTATCCTTAAATATTCATTCTGATGACATAATTCCATTCTCATCACAGATACATACAACGCATTATGTAAAGGCATAATATTTTGTCCTGGATTTATAATCCATTATAAAAATCATATTTGAAACTATACAAATTAGAACAATAAACAGTCAAATAACAGACAAAATTAAGTGATAATATAAATACGCAACGTTTGTACAATCCTCGTTGCAACACGGACTGCAGAACCGTAGTTTAGTTATTTATTTATATGATTAGTATACTCCTAACTAAGGCGTATTAATTTCAATTTCAATTGTTCAAAATAGTTGTAGACTTCTGAATATTCTTATCTGAGACGGAACAATTTACAAAAAAAAATTGGGCTTCTTTTCATTCCCTACTTTTCAAATCAGTATTTTGGACAACTTATTCGAAAATTATCCGCACAATACCAGTCTCATTCCAGTATTCGCCTCCTGTTTCTTTTTGGACCTGTCATACAATAAAAATCCAAATTTATTAATTCGATTTCTTTATCATTAACCTATAAATGAAAAATCATTTATCTTTAATATCATTTTGTATGTCATAAATCAAACTATAATTAAATGACCAGTACATAGAGTACACTTCACATATGGAATTAATTATTTGCGACACAAAGACGAATAATATTCGAGTTATGTGTTATGAATCATTATGAGTCTATTGGCAAAGAAGGGAGAAATGACGGAAATAATTGGAAATTCATAATGTACTACATTTTCTAAATGTCAAGTAAATCATAATTGGATATTAATATCTCCACATATTTTTAATTAACGTGCCAAACTCAATGGTAACGTTATTCGGCACATTTATTTCTGACGCAAAAAAGTTACGTGGTTTCAACACCGATAGTAATGAATCGATGAAATCCCAATGCCTACTTCATATTTGACTGCACGTTTTCCGATTGAAAATTTGCGGAGGAATCGCTGCGTTGACAATCTACAAATAAATGGAAACTGTTATCATCCTTGTCCCGAGGAGACTCAGATAATTTCAAATTTGTCCAATACTCTATACAGATGTATATCTGTATAATGAACGTAAGTAGTTACGATAATTTATATACATATTTAAACGCGTGGACGGATTGCAAGAAAAATTGGTACACATATTCTTCAAAACACGAGAAACGGTACTGTGGAGGTGAGAAACCCGTAGCATAAAGGTGGAAAGAAAGAAATTTTTTAAAATTTGTCATTTTGAATAAAATTACTGCGCGCCAAGAAACCGTGACGTCACGCGAGAGAGAGGCGTTACTACGCGGCGAACAATGAAATAGTTCCTTTTTCCGTAATGAAATAAAATAGAAATACTTTAATTGAATAAAACGTATAATTTCATCTAGTAATACTCCATCTGACGATAATAAAAAAAATACGAAATACTTTGCGGTAAATGGAAATTAATTTTTGTGCATGCCATTAGTGACTTCAATATGGCGGCCGTTTGTTTAGATTATGAATATAGCGAAAAATTTCATCAATTTAATCTTTCTTTATGTCAGAAGAGTAAGGGACAATTATATCCTGCAACACTCAAGGAGTATATTTAAGTATTCTATTCGTAAAGAAATTCGGAAGTGTGTTTGTTGTGATTGATGCAATAAAATTAAATGTATTTTATAGCTGTTCAATTAATGCACTTTTGATCGAAAGTATGTAAGAAACTAGTAACATTTAGATTTAGGTTAAATCTCTTCATGACTAAAGATTAATATAGAAAATACGTTTTCCGGTTTATATAGATAAAATACACGAGCAACGCCGGGCACCCAGCTAAGTCTCAAATAAAACATTATTCCATGACTATGGTTTTCATTTCCCTACCTAATATCTAGGTTGGATAAAATTTTCATTCGTTCACGCACTCATCTTCGCCTCCAGTTAACTTTTAAAGTAATTACTTACTGCAAAGTCTTCTTTACAGTAATTTTTGTGTTTAATCATCTAATTTTCTTAAGAAAAAACACATAAATTCCTTCAGTAAGCATGATAAGTTATTAATATTTAATTCGAGGTCAACGAAATATTTTATGACTGCGTAGCGCGGAGAATGAGGATATTTCATATATCATATCCATTGTTGTCAGAACTGAAAAAAAAATGTTAGAGGTCTTTATGAAGAGCAAAAGCGTCTGGCAAGTGCTCACTGATCATGTTTGATCTGTCATCACCAGTGATGCTGCGGCAACGAATATTGACCTGTGTTTCAGTGAATTGTTGGTCATTATTTGTCGCGTATTTTAAAATGAGTATGACGCTCATCTGTCTGAAGCACAGTTGTTTCCAGCCTTAAATCCAAATCTCGTGTTCTGAATTTACGGACCGAATGTCGAGATTCAATAATATTCTACGGGATGTTACTCGCTTTGCATCTATGATCTGAATACGTCGTCGTCCTCCTCCTCGTTTCCGCGAGACTATTTACAGAATGTCTGACGGCCAAAAAATGTCATTTCGAAACATCTTATAGCCAGATGACAACAGATTCATTATATTTCAGTTAACTAGTGCTTAAAGCACTTGAATACTAAACGTCTCAAATTAAAGTCCTCTTGGTGGTAAATGGTATTTAGGATACCTATATCAAGTGAATAGTACTGTAGCACTAATACAATTCGCTCCTACTCCACATCTTTACTGATTATATTCTGAGAGGCGTTACACGGCCAGATAACGCTTTCCACATCGCAGTGTCACTTTGAAGGATGATAATTTTCCCCGGAGATTATCGACAAAAAATAATGATTTATCCCGGGCTTTGTTGACATTTGCATCAATTCTTGAAACAAAAGGCCTTCTACTGCTGCGAAGTCATCTGCATTCTCCAAATGGCTTAAAGCTCTGAAACTTTTCGGCCTTGACAAAACACTGTTTCTGGAGGCTTGACGGAGTTCGTTGCACGTGTCCAAGTTAAGCGAAACATGGTCGCTCACCGTTGCTCGAAATTCGTGTCACTCATTATCAGAAGGCACAAGCCAAAAATATGGAAAGACTGTCTCTTATATATTCAATGGAATACTCATAAAAAATTCATGAAATTAAAAATTATTCAACAGAGAAATTCATAAATAACTGCCCGGGGGTTATGATTAAAAACAAGATATTCTGCTTCAACACTAGAGAAGGAAACTGGGGAGTACAACGCGATTATGGATTGTTCCAAATGTTTCCATACAAGGGTGATAAATTTTCCAACCGCAGCTTCGCGAACTACAATAAAGTGTGACAGAGAGAAAAGTTATTTACACACAAAAGAAGAGAATTTGCCGCATCACAAAGGAAATGTCTGATGAGCCAGCAACTGCTGAAGGTGTCCAATTAAATAACTTCAAAACTAGGGTTTTTATATGCAATTACTACAGGTCATGTGTTATTAAAATATTTGAGGCAACGACTACCAAATCGAACGTATAAGAGAAAAAATCAGCGAATAATTGAGTAATATCAGTTATATATGTAATACGGCACTATGATCAAGAAACGAAGATGTAAATGTCGTCTGATGACATGAAGTGAAATCCGATTTGGGAAAGAATTGCATAATTAGCCGAATATCTCTTTCTCCAAGAAGCATATAAACAAGAAATTGGCATTCAGAAGCGCAGATTGAGAAAATAGTTATTTTAATTGATCAATTTTCACAAATAGCGTTCACTTATTGACAGGTTCGGAGATAAAACTTTAAAACATCCGCGCTTCAACCATATAAGCCATTACCTGCGGAATTTTCTCAGTTTTTTATTATGAGAACCGTTGATATGTGTCTGAATTATAAGTGTCTTGTTTTGTAAGGTCATAAAAAATACGTTGTAATTTCGTAATGAAGTGTTGGTTGCCGTGCTAAAGATTAGCCATACGAGCTTTCATGATCTAAGTGAAGATCGTACTAAAAGTAATTCCCAGTTCATTCAATAAGACCACATCAACTGTGCTTCTATTTGATAAATCAATTATATAATTTTTTATACATTCCAAAAACATGGAATATGCGGAAAATATTATTCCAACAAACAAAACTAGAATTATATGAAAATCTCTCTTTCATCAACGCAATGCACCAAAACAATAAGTGTTTTATGAACATAAAAATTTAGAGACTTCTAAATTTCTAATAGTTTATATTGAAACTTCAACGCTGTTGCCAATATTTGTCTCCAGTCTGAATTTAATTTATTTCCTAAACTGTTTTCCCTTTGTGTTACCTGTAAGTGATATATCACCCACGGGTGCATACTTCCATAGTACACATTTCATGAGTTGTCTGGTCACAATCATGAGCACTGTACTGCAGAGGAGCGCGGGGCGACAGCGTTCGCACCATGAGGTGCGACTGAACATACACTTGCTTACCTGAATTGTAACAACATGAAAACCTTAAATGCATCCGCCCTTACTAGCATAGAAAGTACAACAAAAATAATACTCTCATTTTGCATGGTTTCGATCTGGGAACGTAAAAGCAAAAGGCGAGATTGAACACTCGGAGAGACCCACACTGTAGAGTACAATAAGCCGAATTTTATGTGACGAAGCTTGCCTTTATGAACTTGAAGAAGACCTTAAATAAATTAAGTGGAGCATCGTAGGACTTTAGTGATCTAAGAAGAGAGAGGGCCTCGTCAATCTGAAATCAGGAAATTTACTATACCACAATGAAACCAACGTCATAAGAAAATGTAATTTTAATTCAATGAAATTTAAGGATTGTTTTCAATCTCGGAATTAGAAAAAAATGTCACACAAGGACTGGAATTGAGTGAATAAGGAGGCTTATGAGCCGCAAAAATGCTCCTATTGGTCAGGAAACGGTTTACTGACATTGTTGCGTGACAACCAGTTTTCAGAAGATTTTTTCTCATCCCAACTTCATTGGCCAACATCTGATGACTGAAGGTGTGACTCAAATTCAACTCTTCCAAAATTCATTCTGACTGGTAACCGATGATCTGAACTCACAAGATCCCTGCCTGAGTTAACATTAGAATGAGTTCTTTTAACCGAAGGCCTTCATTTTCATTTGACTGTCTTCATTCGCAAATGGCTTAAATGACCGAAACTCTTACACTGTGTCTATGTCTGAAGCGAAACCTGATCGCGTACCGTTGCTCGATAAGTGTGTTACTCATTATCAGAACGCACAAGTGAAACCTGCTTCACTAAAACAACCAACAAAATCTAGCGAGGTCCAACACTCATGGCGTATCAGTCTTTGATGTCCCGCGTCACCGATGTTGCCCGATCAAACACTTGGTTACCAGTCTTATTCCTATATTTGCACAGCTCATATGACTCGGAGGCGTAGACCTTAAATTATAGTATAGCGCACAATATGTAAGTTTTAAAAAAAAAAACAAGAATTATGAAAGAAACCATTTTGGGTACGAATAGATGAGACCACTTTCGGAGTGAAACGTACCAAAAATCTAGAAAGGTGCATTATTTCTCGGTGTAAAGAATGAACAAAATGTTCTCGGGGCTTCTAGCCGACTGAAAAGATGTATCCGCGACTTTTCGATGACGTTCAGTGTTCTCGCTTTCTAGCAAAGTGACAGTGAACGTCATCGAATCGTCGATCATACATATTTTCACTCAGAAGACCGAGAATATTTAGTTGAGCCTAGAAAGGAATTTTGCAGAGCACATCACGGAAGATGAATATCCGGTGTACAAAGAAAGGCTAGACTGGAACTCACGCGACCACAAACGATCAAGAGGAAGGTATTTGGTAGACAGTACAAGGACATAAAGAAGACGGCAGGAACTAATTGGACGAAAATGGTTCATAGTAGACTCAAACATGAGTTGACTATGTATAGGTAAAGTACAAGTTAGTAATGGTGAAACATGAGTTGAAATGACTGTCAAAGTTGTACTTTTCGTCAGCTATTTGAACTCATATTTCAGGGCATCTGTGAACAGAGAGATCGTTGTACATCACAATTACTTTGCCCTTATAACTTTTAGAATTGACTATAGTTCTTATTTTTTTTATGTTTATTTTACTTATTTTAATTACTGGTCTTAGGCTAGTTGGGATATGACAAGATGATCGTGTTTTCCAGTCCACGAAACTAATGGAATGTAACCGTAGATCATGTCTTTTCCATAGCTTATCAATTTATATTTCCTCCACAAAACTAACTTTCTCTCTTAAGCATGTGATACACTGGAGTAAAGTCTGCGATATTTGCATGGACGTATCGTATAACATAACTGGCAGCGGACGAGATGCGTTACACGTTGCAATAGCGTTTGACGTGTAGCGGGGTCTGTAGCTGACTCAGCAAATACAGCTGTCTTTTGAGGGTGATAATATTTAAATGAAACGTTTTGCCTGTCAGAGCCAGCAGCCGTCTGCAGATTTGTTCGTGAACGCAGTTCCAGATCTATGTTTGGATCTGGCTTCAAAGGCAGCATTTCGCTGTTGACAGGTTTTTGACAGACATCTCTCCGAAGTGAAAAAAGAAAGTTATCTTTTTAAAATTTCTGTTACTAAATATTTTTGATTAATTCCACGAAAATACTCTGTTGGTGACTTTGACAGATTGGTTATTAATATGAAAATATAAGCTAGGTTCTGCTTGATATGAAATTTACATTTGATTTTTCGTCTAACAGACTGAGTTTACTATTACTTGCATTTTCGGTTATGTGGACTAATTTTTCTAGATATAAAGAATAAACCAAATTTTAACCACATTAGATGGGTATTCTTTCTTAAGAAAATTTTAGTGATTCAAGTATTTATTTTATAAAAATGGTGTATATGGAACGTTTTACAGACGTTGAGTAACAACCACACAGAACTTCTTCACGAAAATGTAGCCAAGCTAGTAAATATTCTAAAATAGATCAAATTATTCGTCAAAATTATTTAAGATACTAGATCGTACGTTTCTGAAGAAACTATCCAAACGCCTTTTATTTTACTTTTTTTATCCTGAAACTTCATTACAACTGTACGTATGAGTTTAAAATATTATAATTTTTCGAACTACTCTTGCAGAAAAGAATAACAAGGTTCTGTCCGATTACTTCCGTTCTTGAAAGGTTTCTAGATACTCGTAAAATATATAAGGAAGTCCTTTATGCAACTTTCACTTATACCAAACATGCTTGTAATATATTTTTGGTTATTTTGTGCGCCTATTGTCGATTTTGATGGCAGTAATTTTTATTTTTTTCTTATTATGTTTAATTTTTTGCTGTAGTCGGTAACCGTTCCCTTCATAACCTTCAGTATTATGTGTTTGCGATTAAATTGCTTGAAAATATTGTAAAGCATAAAAAGTAACTACATATTATTAGGGGAAATTTTCATTTATTTACATTATATTTAAAGAAAGGGAAATTTTCGTCTAATGCAATACTTTGAAATATTTCTATTTGATTGCATAAGTCAATTAATCGATTAAAATTTTCATATCGATCTTCAGCAAACAAAATGACAAGATCAATTACAAAGTGTATTATAGTGAGTGTACTTTATAATTTTATACCTTTTCCATACGACAATTTCTTAGATCAGTGTGATGTGTAGTTCCGCTGTGTTTGTTTCTATGCTCCTTTTTTCGGCCTTGTGTGTTCATTTCCTGCCAGTCCTTCACTCTTTATTCTTGTTTTATATTTTATTTTTAAATATGAAATTCAGGAAATAATTTAACGATTCGGTTAACCAAAGTTAAATAATCTTGAAATTTAAATAATACAATTTTTGTCAAATGACGGTTCCAAAATCTCTAAATCATAATATTGGAAATGTTAAAACGAATCATTAAGAATCATTTTGAAGTAAAGTACCACATTGCACTTGACGCTCTTTTCTATTTTATAACGAGTAATATAGTAAATAAGAGTAATACGGTTTTCATGTAAATGTTTATTATTTTAGTATTTAATTAATTTATTTCAATTTAATATTTGTTTTATCTCTTAATTTTAGCTGACATCAAAATCGTCTTAAATAAATAAAAATACTAAATTAGTTGAATTAATATTGTAATTATTCAATAGTCAAACAATAAAAAAACGTATATCATTAATTTTGATTGAAATAAATTTGTAAATATGCGAAGTGGTAATAATTTGGACTTTAAAATATATACGGTATGTAGATTGATAGTCTATGATCGTCTAACATTAAATTCGTTTTTAAATTTTAATTCTACATTATCCTTTAAATGCTTTTAAGGACTATTATTGGAAGCTATGAACAACATTTTAAAAATAAATGCACTCATAATAATTTCTATCTTAATTCTTCGTGTAGCGTCTTTTTCTTAATAATTATAAAATAAATATAACTTCTGGAGATTTACTTATATTACTTAATAATAAGTAATGTTCCGATAGATATGTCTGGTTTAATAATTTTTCTTCCTCATCCAAAAATATTGCTGGTTATATTTTAATAATAACAAAAATATTAATATGTATGCAACGGCAAAGAAAATCAGAATTCTTCCCTAGAGCAGACTTTCCAATCATCGATTGAAGAATATAAAAAATATTCACTAACTTTGTATAACGGAATTTTAAACAGATGGATTTTTGATTCTCAGAATTTTCCAATCTTGTTACTCATCTGTAAATTGCTACAAGCCGCACTTTGGAGCGGGGTAGTTTCGGGGTTTCCAAATGCGCTCGACGACAATTTTGACGTTATACAAAGTTTTCTAAATAATCCGCAAACCCAAAGGTGTTAAATTGCATCAACAATGACATAATTTCGTGACTAGAAATTGTGAATATCTCTGTAATATCATATATATTTCTGAATGACGACGAAACAGCAAACCATAACATGATGCTCATATTTTTGCATAAATTTTGGCCGTTTAGTGCTACTGCAGCAGACTTCCCTTTCATACCCTCAAAGAAAAAATCGTACCTGCTTGGTGCTGAGTAAGTACAGTAAAACCTATAGAAAATAGTCGCTTCGCATGGAATTTGCATGACTTGCTCTTTGTGAGTAGATCCTTATGCTTGCTGGCATTAAAAACGCTTCTGTAAATATATGTATAAATTTGATTTTGAAAAATATATGTAGTTCTAATTTAATTACTTTATATATTATAAATATATCTATCTTATATAATATAACTGTACGAAATCGTTATGAAGATGCATTCTCCATAATTTTCCAAATTGTGTTGAAATTATTGGAAAAATAGTTATCATGTGTAAAATGAAACATCTTTTATATGGGTATGGTAAATATTGGAGATTGGGTATTCATAATATTAAACTTTATTAAAAAAGAGGATGCTCTTCTATGACTGTAAACGGTTTGCACGATTTTGTATTTTATTTTGTACATATCACTGTCAATTGACAATAACGATAATTCATTTTTATCGCTGTTGTCATTTGACGCGATGCATTATGTATTTTTAGATAATCAATCGGACTCGGTTTTGCTGAACTTAAAATTTCAAAACATCTTGGGGGAAAAAAATCAAAATCTTATCTATACTAGATAAGTTGTATGTACAACAAAATTAATCTTAATAAACCAACACAAATCGATTTGTTTAGTAAATTTCCCGTCCGTTCGTTGTTTCTCTGTATTGCAAAACCGATTACGTATCCTAATTATCCCCGCAAACACATGTTTTTGATATTTTTTCCTAATGCATTGTCTTTTTTACTATTTAATATTGTATTGGTATTTCAGGAAATTTAAAGTATTAACACATGCAAAGCATCTACCCTACAGATCCCTGGTGGACGGCGGTCTTTCTGCAATCTGTGTTGGTTATTTCTATACATTCCCATAGCAACGACAGAAGGCAGACATTTAGAAACTGTACATTACACAAAGACGAAATAACTGATTTACAACTCATTTTTATTAATATTTAAAGACTAAACCAGGGATGAAAAATTATACATAAAAATATGAGTTAACATTTTCTATCAAATTGATATAACTCACTTATATTAAAGTTAAATGTCGATCTTAAGAAGATTTTTAACATATTTTCCAAACATAAATGTTTCACTTTAAAATCACGAGACTGGCAAGGGTGTTTAACGACTCTCAGAATAAGTATTTTGAATTTGAAATTACTTAGAATTTAATACGATCGGAAGTTTAAATTATCTTATGATAACGCATTTCAAACAGAACCAATTTATTTTCCATACATGTGATAAATAGTTAATATAAAATTCACTTTTACTCAAATCGGTTGAAAGTGAGAAGAATTTTCCGTTATTTAGAGGGAACAATAAACAACGAATGTAAATACATTTTAGATTCCAAAATTAAATTATTTTGAAATACATAACACAGATTGTGCAAAGATCACAACATGTAAAAGTAGCGCTTGTTGTGGAGCTTCCTGCCCATAAGTATTTTGAACTTGTATTTTTTATTCACTCTTCATGTCTTTTATTGCTACTTCAATCGTAATTATTTCTCTTCTTGCTTTCTAATCTATATTTTATTTTACTCTTATTAAAACCAAGAACGTCTCTAAATGTTTCCTAATGTGTAAATAAACGTGTCCTAATTAATTTATTATAATCAATGTTATAGTTTGCTGATAATATATTCACATCTAAAAAATTAAAAATTCAACACTCTATGCTAATATTAGCACTGCAAAAATAAATTGAAGATATAAAAGTCCTATAACATATCCTTGTTAAATGTTCTCTTTGAAATTTTATTCGTCTATTAAATGTTATATTTTCGTAAATTACTCATGTTATAAAAACACTATGTACATATTTATAAGTCCCCAGCATTTTTTGAGCTTATACTTTTCCAGCCTGAAAATAATGACGTACTGAATTTGACTCCTCTTAATGATTATTATATTTTATTTTTCAATACGTTTTTATAAACATACATAATTCTAAACTTTATCAAAAGCTATATTAATAACATACATTCTCTTGAAATATAAAATCTTAAATTATGACAAAAACTAGAACTGTTTCACTTAGTTGCAGCTAGTTACAGAAATAACAAAATCCAGATGAGAAATAATAATAAATTAAAAATCTATTGCAGTATTAAAGCTTTTCGTACGATGAAAGATATGTCTTTTGTTCAACTGTGCTGGACGATGCGCGAATTTCGATTCTGAATATTATTTCATAAGCCTCTTTGCTACGATCCGAATTAGCGCATGTGAAATCCTCGATGCCCGAAATGAAAATAATCTTCATGACAGGGGGCTGTATATAAATGTACAATTTTACATCAATCCACATCTATATTTTTACAATTCTATGACGTATCAATGTAGTATTTTTATTGGTATTAATCGCTTTAATAATTCTACACGTACTCTAACAATTCTATGTACCTGCAGCATTCCTTCTAAAATATTTCTTCCCTATATAGTTTAAAAATTAATATTACTCAGCGTCTATTATTTTCTTAAAAAATCATAAGCATGAATATAAATAAGCGGATGGTGAAACTCTGAAATAAATCTATAAATTGAGCTAACTTAAGAATACAAATATTTTTCAGCATAATAAAGTCCATAACTGTTTTGAAACAATACTGGTATGTTTTATATATTAATAATTCTTATTTTAAACCCGTAGACCAACAAAAAAAATTAAATCTCAAACATAAGGTTTGGTTTTTTACGTTTTTAAAATTGATGGAAAATAAAGACTTGGAAATGGGAGTAATTCAATAACACCTGGTTTATCTTGTATAGTGCTCATCAGAACATTTCAGTAGAACAATCCACTACCGCCTATACCCAATTCAGTAGCGATTTGCATATGAAATACGCATCTATGAAAAGTAGAAACAAAAATACTGAAACCCATTATATTGCTGACAGTAACTTAAGACACCATTGTAAATATGTCTTGCACTGCCGTTGAGCTAAAAATTCTTTTTGGGCTGCATGGTATATCGTAGACACTTCCTGCTTCAATCTTAGAACAATAGCATAGCTGACGACACTCATCAGCTTCGAAAACTCAACCACAAAGTCGCTGCATACTATAATGTAAATATATATATATTTTTTAAATGTAAATACGATCTGCAATATCCAAATGTTTGATTCATGCTGTTAAGATATGACCCTGCAACGTCAGAAATAAATTATGTAATAAAGTAATTTACACATTCCGGTGCCAAACAAATTATTAAGTTTAAATTTCACAAGAAATGAATACAATTGCCATTTTAACATATGTTTTGTCAAGAATAATTAAATGTGTTTCATATAATTTCTGTTTTATTAAGTTTTACAAAAAATCTGAACGACGGTCTGTCTAGACATTCCTGTCTCTTAATTATAACCGTCCAACACACAAATCTCTAGAAGAACAATTAAAACGAAAACTTTTCCACTTCTTCAAATATTAGTTTATTAATTACATCTGAAATTATATTATTTTATTATATTAATTATTCTCCTTTCTAACAAAAACTAGAAGTACTAAAAATAACATTCTTCCCCGATCTGAAATACTGTCAAACTATTTGATACTCCGGCAACAAGTTGGATCAGCGGGTGAAGTAAATGACGCCATAAATGTGATGATCAGTTTGCGTGTATGACTCACAGATACGTTCTTTCACGATACAAATGGTGATAAAAATTGTAAATGTCTCATTAAATTTTTCAGGCATTCATATATGTATAATGTTCATTAAATTGGCAGAAAAGAGCAATTTTTAACATCAAATTTTTACTGAGGCATACTTGGTAGCTTCGACTCTTAGATATATATTCATAACTGTGTACTAAAAACCCTAATCAAAATAAGGCGAAGATTCTATCTACAACTTGATCAAGTTTATACCATTTATTTTAAAGTAATATGTTTACAATAGTGAATTAAATTTATTTTTCAGTATAGTTATTTCTGCAAATTTTATACCGTTCCTTGCCCTTATAGTCAGAACTAATCACAACAAGTTCTACGTCGGGTGTGTTTTTAAATAAATGATTGCGTGAAATTTGTTTCTCTGTTCCAATTTGATTAAAATAATGTACTCAATCGGAGTACTCTAAATATATTACATTAGTGAACAATAATAATACGTACACAATTAAATCTAAATATATCAAAAATAACACGCATTGTAATTCCATAATGTTCTGTAAATAAATATGTTTTTTTGGCTTTACGTTTTATTTAAACATACAAGAATTTCTTTCTCTGGTCTTCAGTCTCTTAAAACATTTGTTCTGCGACTCTCTGACTTTGTTTACTTGACAAACGACATGTGAGACATCCTTAATGATTTATAACAAGTATTTATTGCAGCTTGCTGTTCTCTGCGTCCACATGAAGACCTTACTTTAAGATATTTTATGCTCGCGCTGTGAGCACTTGCACCCATTTCTGACTTTGGCGCTTCTGTGGTG
The DNA here is from genome assembly GCA_037074705.1 of Zhengitettix transpicula. Taxonomy (NCBI): domain Eukaryota; kingdom Metazoa; phylum Arthropoda; class Insecta; order Orthoptera; family Tetrigidae; genus Zhengitettix; species Zhengitettix transpicula. The sequence goes on from CM073591.1 coordinate 204,395,022, forward strand.
CCGACGCTTTGGTTATAGGTCGACTTGAGGCACATGGACGAAAAGGCTGGTTCCAATGTCGTCGAAGTTGGCGTTGACCTATCAGAATTCTACATGTCTGTAGAATGGGACATCTTAGAAGTACCGGCGGTCAGGTGAGGTTCTTACAAACTGGCAGATCGTATGTTTCAGCATGTTATGAGTATATGCTTCGAATTTTCCATTCTGCGTTATATTGATTATATTTCATACACATGTATAAATTTCTGTATTTTGCTTGAAATTGTAACGTAATTTAAAAATATAGCTAACATATTTAGTGTTCTACAATATTAATATTATGCTTCATTTCGTAAAAACGCACCTTTCGGGAAAATGACCATTCGGGAAAACGTCAATGGGGAAACTGTTGTCGGGAAAGCGTGCTTAGGGCAAGTGTAAGTGTTCGGATTTTGTACTAGACCCATATTCCAGGAGAGTAATAATTATTTCCGGTATTACTGTTTACTGATATTCATAACAATATAGTTCTGAAAAATTTCCTTTATAGGCTAACGCCTTCGACAGATTTTTTAAATATACTGCATATTGTTTTCTATATTCAAAATTGTAGAACGACACAATTTAATTAAATATTAGTATGTGCTGAAATAATGTAACTGTTGCAATATGACTTATTTAGTTGAAATATGTCTTGTGTTTGATTAATAATATCAGTACTTAATAATCCAGAACAAACTCTAAAGCCGTCTTTAGAATTATTCTTTATTAAAAAAATTTAATATATATAAAAATTAATATATGTTTCAGGTAAGTATAAATGTAAAAAATCTATTTTTAATTTTTATTATTAATATTTATTACGAAAATCAATAATTTTCTGATACTCTAATTATCGTTTTTGTTATTTAAGGCTGATTATGGCAGATTAGGACCGAAAGTTCCCAATAAAAAATACTTATTTTAACAATTTCCGTCTTAAGGATTTTTTACAACTTTTCAATTATGAATATTTTCATTTAATTGAAAAAAACGTAGAAAAAATCCACTAAGAAGTTTTTGTATGAAACTGTACATCTTTATTTTAATTCTTCATCTCGTAAATATTCCAAATAAAGTATATATATATTATCTAAGACAGAATTATTCTTTTAAAATTTGTAATTGTAGTAAAATCATTCACGAGTTTATTTCTATGAATTTCAGATATTTATTTTAAGGCGGAAATCATTAGCTTCAACAGACGTAATAACTAATAAATTAGTTAACAGTATTTATTTCCTATATGTAAATTTATTATGACTGAAATTTAATTCCAACATATTTGTATTAAAACCATAAGTTTTTTTATTCTGCATAATTTATAAAATACTAATATTTTACATAATTTATTTTCTATTTGATCTCTGTCATGTCTTACATAAAATATGTTACATTCATTTTATAGCTTTGACCATCTTCATAACATTAATTATATTTCTGTATCTTCACATTTTAATGTAAAAATAAAAACAGATTATGTATATATATATAAATTGCTGGCCAGGTCTTCTATTGCGGATTGATCGAAATATAATATTTAATTCAGATATTTAAATTTATCTTGACCTGATATTTTGTTCCAATATATTAATTTTTAAACCCCAACGTTTTATAATCAGTTATACTTGGGAAAAATAAACATTTCATATTTTTTATATCAAAATTTTTATTAATTTTTATTGTACAAGGTTTATCTTTCATAATTGAGATTGATTATTAAAATCTTGAGCTTTAAATTTTTATATATTTGTAAAAGTTTTAAAGTAAAAGCAATTAACGTCAAAGGCGTGATCAGAACGTAGAGTGGTTCATAATGAAATATAATAAAATGACATTTCGTTTCAATAGTCGTTAGGAGAAACGCTAAACAAATATCAATAAAAAAAACCGATCAATGTCGATGAAAATGGCAAGGAAATTTACAAATGACCGTAATAAATGTAATTTCACACTCTGTATTTGTAAAATAAAAGTGAATAAATCTACCGATATTCAAACTCAAAGCTGTAAATAGGTAAGGTACGATTTTTATTAATATTCCTTAACATACAGGTAATTATTTAAAAAATAAATAGCTTGCTTTTTCAAAATAAAAAACCAAAATATTACCTGACGAATACTGAGTCACTGCATTTAACTCTGTATTGAACGATGAAATAATTTGAATCGTATTCGCATTACTTAAGTTATAAAAGGAGTTCCTTGAAATTATTAAATCCCTGTCTTTGAAAAAAGATGGAGATTTTGACTTTTCAAATACTCAGCGGGTTTTAATGTGGTCTTGTAGTAAACTCACAAGTCATTCAAAATTATCCTGAATTTTTAAAATTGAACAGTATATAATAATTTCTTCAATAATTTTTTTGTGTAGTAAATTTGACCTTAATCTATCAAGCGAGCCTTAAGCAGTCGTTGTTAGTCTGAGGAATGCATCTCATCAGTGACAGGACACAAGATTAATGTTTGCACTTGATCCTGGTAGGTGCAGAGGACGTCAGCTAATGGCGCAAATCTCCCGCTGTGAAGTTGAGCCGGATTATTCGAGATTTCATGATGCAAGACGGGACATCAATCTCCATTCCTTTCCAATAAAGTGGTAGCTTAGAAGCTTTGTAAAGCCTCGACATTTACTAATCGTCTATTAGAGACATAATTGAATAAACACATTTACAATCCGCGTTTTACAACGGAAAAGTTTGATTCATCTTGATAGGTAACCCAGACTCTCGCTTCAATTGAATACTTCCAATTCAGGAGCAACTGCTAGAAGTTAAAGAAAGTCTTTAAGTAACAGTGTTCAGAGATCACCGACCTCTCTTACGAGATTTACGAGATCTGTCAGTAAGAATATAATACCTTTTCATTGATTAAAATCATTTGTTTGGCCTCCAGTTAGGATGATCTAGCCTCCTTTTCTCCAAGCGCTCTCACTCAGAAACCCTGATCCATGGAAAACGATGAGTAAAAAAGCAATGAATCCAAAGTGTTGAATAAGAACTAATTGAGATTTTCTAACCCAAGTGGAGGAGTTTAATGGGTTGACATTTAAAAAAGTGTGGAAACGTCCGAAAATAGCTTAGATTTTGTTAGTGTCTAAATGTAACCCCTAACGGAGAAAGTGGGCAGCTTCCCAAAGAGTGATAGTGAAAGGGGTTTAAATAAAAGTAAAGTCATAACGACCCAGATTTAATTCTAATTGCTCAGTCTAACACCAACGATTACCGTACAGGTTAAGTTGAATTTCACCCGTATTGTTGAGGGTAAAGGGGAGTGACAAAAATAAAGCTAAAATTACTCAAAGTGGTGACAATTCCACTGTTTTGAAATTATCTGAGTTGAATACTGTCATTCATCATGTCGTTCATCAGCCACGGTAAACTGGTGTGGGATGAGAAGTATAGAATCGTTTAAAATGGAGATCAGCAATGATACTTCCGATGCAGGTTAACTTAAATTATTTTCAACTCCCGTTAAATACATAGAGTATTTTTGACTGGCATATATATTTATCTTCAGTATTCTTGACTCCTTTAAGCTGCCAGGAGTATTTTAGGACTCTCTTAAGGCACCGGAAGTGATTTTGACTAATGTAAGGTGCCAGACGGGCGTGTTTTTGACTTCTTTAAAGAACCGGAAGTACTTTCAGACTCTTTTTCCACGGGGAATATTATTGAACTCTCTTATGGTACCGGAAGTATTCTTGACTCCCTTAAAGAACTGAGAGTATTTTGACTTCCTTAATGTACCCAAAATATTTTTGACTTTTTTCAGGTAACTCGTGTATTTTTGACTCGGTTAATATACCGCGAGTCACTATCCAGGTTAATTTGAAGTTAACTCCGCACTACGCCAGGAATGGGGCAGTAAAGTGGTAAATGGTCCTAAAACTTGGTGCTCCTCATACCGGTAGAATCTAATCAACTCCCCCCCCCCCCAAAAAAAAAAATTAAATTTGAAATGAAAAAATTTACGTCTATTTGAAAATTAATAATAAAAAACAATAGCGGAATACAGACAAAATAAATGATAATATAAATACCACTCATCGTTTATGGGATATTTGTTCCTTTCTTCAGATACTAACAAGAGCCTAGAGCGAGACAACTACACTCGAAAGTTGCCAAAACTAAAAGAATTAAATTTGACTTAAAATACTTCGAGAGTGTTACTAATGATTTCAGAAATGTCGATAACTTTAAATATGAATATAAGTCGTTTCCTAATTAATAATAAATAATATATCTTTTCAATCAATTCCCATAAATCTCAGGTAGGAAGAGAAAAATATACAGACATACATACATAGACAACGTAGGTTATCCTGGTGTAACTGATGTATGAAATGTTCTCGGGATTACAACCAGGTGTGGACATGCATTTAGTTTTACTAGTATAGATTCGAATTGATTCCTTTTTGTTTTGTATTTTACTTATTTATATTGTTACAATATAGAATACCTTAATTTATTTTAATGGGCTATCAATAAATAGTTTCATAGTTCATTCCGTGAATTGAGAAATTCTGAAAGTAAAGTTGAATTTCATGACGTTTCAATAATAGAAATTTTAAACTTATGGAAATACATTACTGATTAGCACAAAAAGAGAATCAGCATTGTTAGAATTTTGTTTTTAGTATTAAGTTACAAAAATTTTACACACTTATTTGCAATTCCTTAAATTACGCACTTTACTGAGGATAAAAGAGTACTTGCGCAGTAACGGTTCGATGTTTTACTGGTCAACAGAGTAATTACATTTCAATTCTTAATTTAAATCTAAACAAATGAAAAGTGATTGTTAAGCAAAACGAGACAATTCCGTAAGTATGAGTAATAGAACCAAATGTGTATCGCGTGTTGAATTCAGGATGGAGCAATCAATTTTGTTTGACGAGGAGAGTGCGTAGATATATATATATATATATATATATATATACTGTAATAATAATTAGAGGTAATTAGAGAATTAATAATTTGGCAATTGAAGTAAATTGTTATCGGCGAGAATACAAACACAACAATGCGTAAAAATATGGACAGGCGGGCCTTTGTCGGCGGCGAGCGTTTAAGCTACGGGGCTCACACAAGAATCGCGAGCAAAATTTCATTAACAGCAGTTGGACACAGAATTCGATCAAGTAAAGTCGCGGGAGATTTCCATCAAAAAGTTTCATCAAGTAAATGTTGCAGGAAAATTTTTCAATAAGTAAAGTCGCAGGTAGAACTACATCAATAAAGACAGTTACAAAATTTCGTCGAGAATGGCTGTTCACTAACATTTTAACAGCGAAAGTTACTCCGAGGAGAAAGATGAGAGCGTGCTATTCATCTATTTAATAATGAAATTATGATTATTACATAATTTGGCGCCCAACGTGGGGCAGAATCATATATATATATATATATATATATATATATATATATATATGGTTATATAGATTTTTAGAGTAACAGGTTACATGAGGGTAATACACGTGGTAACAATTCCTCTTTCCTCTTTAATAGCATAGAAAGGGATTCAAAAGGGGGGACGCCAAGGAAGGTAGCCAAGGGTTAACTAGGGCCCCCGGGCTATATTTTAAGGATCCTAACTGGCAATTTACCTAAAAGTAATGCACGACAAACCCTAGAAAACCTGCATTAGGTAGGTTGGGCAGTAGGTACTTGTCCCACACCCTTACGATGGCGGGAGAGGCGTTTTCTGTGGGGACGCAGCATTTCCTTATTCTTGCCTCGAGCAGTATAGGAGGCAGCTGGCCGACTATTCCAATAGGAATAGAGGACAACTCTTACCGTATGCCCAAGGTCTGTGACCCCGGAACATACTCCTCTCAAAACATCAAAACAGGCCGGGATGACTCAGCATGGGGGAACCTTAGTGTTTTGTGTTGTGAGAAAATCCACATTAATTTACTTTAGATAAAATTTATCATTGGATCGATATTAGAGTGAAATATAGTATATTTATAGTCTATTACACAATGTTAGTGGATTATCAAATATGTTCCAGAATATAAATCTAATACTTGACATATACACATCTGTCTAGTAGCTTCCATGTACGTAAGAAGGTACAGAACAAATGAGAGAAATATGTAGTGTATATAGAAGTTTCTACTTTTTTCATATTCATGATACTGAAACTCGTATTTCTTATTCCTAAATCAATGTCAATCAAACAGAAGAAAAACCATAATTTTTATGATTATTTGAAAATACACTTAAACATATGTTCTATTACTTTTAGACATGGATTCTCTAATTTTATCTGTTTAACAGGAACGAGAAGTTCTATACGTGCTGCGACGAGCCGTACCTCGATATTACTTTCAACATCACGATGCGCAGGAAGACATTGTTCTACACCGTGAATATCATCATTCCCTGCATGGGTATCTCCTTCCTCACAGTGCTCACGTTCTACCTACCTTCCGACAGCGGTGAGAAGGTAAGAAAACGCATTTAAGTATTAGCGCCTGTATTTAAAACTGCGTGTGGCAACTTCCTTCCTCGCAGATACAGTTTATCCATGATTCAGGTACAATAAATGTTTGAAGAATCAACTCTTTAGAGTAATTCGGCCTTCGTATCTCGATAATGGACAAATTTAAAAGTTGCCCTCATTATAATTCTGGAATTAATATTGGAATAATACGTTAGGATGTTCTATTGCCTGATTGGGAAAAGAAATTCAGACTGGTCATGACAGTCATTAGTCAAAGGTAAAGGAGGATCCGTATTTGAAACAGAGGAAAGAGTGGCTGGCGTTTTTAAATATAAATACTATCAATTGGCAGGTGAAAAATAAATATATAATTATTGCCGTAGCTACTCTAAATCACACTGTGCTATATCAAGCAAATATGACAAACAGGTAGTATGTAGCAGATTCTATCAAGGGTTTCAGTATATGACTGCTTCCAAAACTACCAGCAAACATGGATCGGTCAGATGTACGCCTTAAAATTAATATCTCATTTCTCTGGAGAGCTTGATAAAATATTTGAAGCGAATAATATCTTGCGACATGAGTAGTGAGATGGATGTATCAGTTTCCACGAATATAATGTTAGGATACATATATTTATTAATGATAAATATATAATTCTAATAATTCTAAAATCGACCTTTATACAGATAAACTTAAAAAAAAAAAAGAAAAACTAAAGCTAAGTAAATTTGAATTTAAAAATTCTGGACGTTTCGACGAGGATTAGCGACTTTTTCTAATGGAAAATAACTTCAGACTGATAATTGAACGTGGAACTAAAATCAAATATAAAAAATAAAAGCCAAAGAACTTAAAATAAAACATTGTATAAGTTTTGAGACTTTATGTGTCATGCTTAATTTTAAGCGTATTTGTTTGATTTTTAATATATATATTGTGGAAATTACGAATATGTAATTATTTAATAAACAAAATTCTACGATTTTTATTATCGGCGACGTAAATATGAGGATTGTCTACAATAATATGGATCCTATAATGCTTGCTTGCAAAAGTTGCATTGTTGCCTCAGGCAGCAGTGAGACCTTGAGAAATTCATAGTTGCTTGGACCAGGATAGCGAAAGGTGTTTTGAGGAGTCCGTATTCAGAGTTCCTGGTACCATAATTAAGCAAGTGTGATTAGTGAGCACAAAAATGTTATATTAAAAGTCCCGAGTTTTGGAATTACAAGTCTACAGTTTGGAATATTTTGTATATCGCCATATTCATGCCATTTTCAAAGTTATAGAGAACAAAGCTATCAATTGTTGATTGTTCAAACAACGTTATCAACAGTTACGAGCAATAAGTGATTTGTGTTTGAAAACTAAAACATCTTTAAATTCAGTGAAATATGGCCTTTTTGTGATGCGTTTTAAAAAAAATCAATTGAAATAGAGCCCAGATGAACAGACAAGGGTAAAGTAAGCAAAAATAAATTTTATTAATTGTAAACCTAATGTGTAAATATAATTATCGTCAGATTTCGAATTTCAGAGTCAAGTCAGGGATATTTTGCATTGTAAGATTTTAATTGTCATTTTGTAACTATTTTTATTGGAGGCCCTGAGAAGTAAGCCGTGACACAACAATACCAACTTGTAAAATTTCAACTCAGATATGAATTTGTTTTATTAAATTAATTTCGTTATATTTTGAATTCTTGCTTTTATATAAATCCTTTTATTTTACCTTTTAATTTGTTCATAACGTAAGGCTTATCTTCACTTTAAAATCAAATTAAATAAATTTGTAACTAATTTGTTTATAACAAATTTGTGCACCAACGTGGGCTTGTCTTCAATTAAATAAATTTATTTTGAATATTCAAGTTTAAATTAATTTAATAAGATAAAAGTAATATTAATAATATACAAAAAGAGAAGTTAAATTACATAAATTGAGTTTTAAAATATATAAATTGGAAATGTACCTCTGGCTGTTACCAAAAACTATTGAACGCAAGTAAATAGTAAAACGGTTCTAAGAGGAATACTTGGATAAATTGAAGTCTCTCCAGATCATTCACAATATTCGTAATTATATACCGTAATAGAATAGAATTCATAAGTAATTTTTTTCCTGTTGTTTCATCTAAAAATTATTTATTTTTAATTCTATACAAAGGAAGGAAAGAAAAAACACGCCGTGGATTTGTATTAAGATGCCTAATGTTTTCGAAAGATAAATTTTATAGTAGTACTTTGTTAGTAATTCCTTACTACTTTGGGTTTAATTAAATGAAGGAATTTAATTAGTTAAAAATAAGAATAATGAAGTGTATTAAGAATAAAACAATTTCACGGAAAATACACGATAAAAATGTAATTGATTGAAAATTGATACTTCTTATCAACCTTCGTTAGCATGGACGTACTTATTGCAACGAATGAATAAATCAAAGCTTGGTTGGAAGCCATAAATTCAAAATCAGTGGCGCACTTCTTGCTGCCCCCGAATACGAAACTACGTCCGCTGTTCGTGACACGTTTCCCCGCAAGTGCCATTTGTAGCTTCCCTTCCCTCTATTGTTTGCAAGAGGGGAAAAGCTGGGCGGAAGCTATTGAAATTAGCTGCGCTCCTATACAAAGGACGGTCTTAAGGAGCACTCAGGCGCCGGACCTTTCCTTCATCTAAGCATTTTATGGTGCCTACAGCCTCAGAGGCCGCCCCAGATCATTCACAATATTCGTATTAAAGAATTTCAGTTATACCCTAGTTACGTATTTGAATAGAATTCAAGTCATTTTTTATCCTTTACTCTTTTCTCGACAACCGTCAAATATCGATTGGTGGAGATTTGATCAGATATTCCATTAATTTGAAAGTAAAAAAAGAGACTACAAGTAGGGGAAGAAATATTGAACATACAACTGTAGCTTGTTTTTACAACTATTTCTGATTATACATAAGAGCCATTGGGCTGTGAGAGAAAATTAAACACATATTTTATCTGAAACTATTTATCACGATACAATCATATAATAATATGCCTGAATTTAATCATGTGAGCTTATCTATTACTGGGTAATGGTAACTGTCACACTTTATTTTAATAATTAGTAGTATATATTAACTGAAAATCAATGCAATCGCTGCGTCCGCAGCTCGACTTCAGCAGATCTTATAGATATGATTAAATTCTTTCTCTCCTACTTTGTCAAACCGGACTTTCATATTGGCCATTGTTGTCAAAGTTGTAATACACATTCAGCTTTTTAACTGTACCCAAATTTCATGTTAATTTTAGTCGCAAGAGCCACTTAATAAGACTGATCGAGATGTACTCGATCCTACAAACCACTAGACTCTCATTCTTCAATCAATACAGCTATTAAACTGGGAAATGCCACCACGTGGAGGACCCTCATGTAGCCCTTTTAGTAAAAAAAACATAACAAGGCATATGGTTCTATCTAACGAATAAAAAATTATATTCACATGTTTCTGTGTTTACGTTCCTCTTAATTGGTTCTAAGAAACTATAAAAATACTGTAGAAGTAAGAAATCATTAACACCCAGAGGGTAGGGGAGGAAGGAGTGGCATTTATAAATAAAGTGATAACCACAGATATGTCTAATAAATAGCTTTCGGGATCGCTGAGATTAATAGCGTTACTACTAATGTACGCTAATTAGAGGGTGAGACCCGATTCCTTCCCGTTTTATTGCAGTTACTTTCAGAAATATAAAAATGACAGTCCCATTCCTTCACGCCTGAATCGTCAGCGAGTTCCGATTCCTTCCTGTCATATTGGTAAGTTCTCCATAACCGTAGCACCAAGAATCACAAAAAAATTAATAATAAGCCCAAAACCCTACTCAGTTAACCAAAGTGTTCAACGATTTTTTTAATTTATTGCTTATAGTTGTGTCAACACTAAGTCAATAATTATTTTCCATAACTTTTGCTTGATTATACTTCAACGATTACTTGTCTAAATTCACATTTTCCTGACTGGTTCTGAATTTTTATTGAAGTCATCCTTAATTCCAAAAACGGACAATGGTTTACAATTTATTTGATAAAGAAACTCATTTATCTCACCTAAAATTATTCAAAAATAATTTAAATTAAACTTTAATTTTGTAATAGCGTTTTCCTTATCAGTGGTTTTTATCAACATATTGTAGTAATTGGTAATAAAGACATTGTTCTAATTGGAAAGTTGGATTGTAGAGGACACATTATTAGTGGATGTAGAGCGGACGCCGCAACAATCCGGCGAGGCAAAGAAAACATTGTTGGGCAGTTGAGAGAGTTTACGCGCGCAAAATCTAAGAGACGAAGTTTTACAGTTGGGCAGCGAACAGTTCGAAAGCTTTACAGTTGGGCAGCCAGAACGAAAGAATGTGGTCCAGTTACAAACATGCTCTTAAATATTGAAAAGTAAAGCAATCTTCAGTCGGGAAGGAGAAAGTGCAACTAATGTTGTATTAGGTGGTCGAGCAAAAATTCATCATACTGGCCATAGACAAACCAATGAAGGACCTTTTCAACTAAAGTTACGAGATCTGCAAATCCAGGTTGGAGTAAAGCATCGAGAACCTACCAATTTGTGTTAGACCAACTAACAAACTACGCCAATTAGAATTTGTTGACATTTAGAGTCTGTGAGTACTAGAATCAGTGATATCCCCAAATTTTGTGCACGAAAAACCTAAAATGAGACCTGGGCGGCCGTAAGTAGAGAAATACTTTGAAATCATTTGTAAACCACTTTTAAAAGATAAAAGTCAGATCGTTCTTTAATTATTTAATTATCGATAGAATGAGATTGTTTATTCTTGATAAAATTGAAATTGTTAAATTCAATCTTTAGTATTATTTCTTCCGCAACAAATTTCGTCTATGTTCAGACGCTTTGATTTCCATAAAAAGTAAATGTAATTTTGATTATTTAAATTCTGTCATTTATCAAACCCAGATCATGACCCTGAGATCCCAAATATTTTGTGTTTTAAAATTGATAATAAATTTTGTTTGTTCATTAAAGTTATTATAGTTATTCATTTAAAAGCGCCCATCCATATATTATTATATTGATATTTTTAATTATTACAATATATATTAAATCTAAACTGAACAAAATTCATCTTATAAATTAGCTACCAGAAGAACAACTTCAAAATTTTTTATCATCCTTCCATTTTCAAAAGAGCTTAAAATTATATCTATCCGAATTATTCAAATATTATTTACAATACAGTCTATGACCAGTTTAAAACAGTATACTTGATTTTAAAAAAGCATTTTGTTACGTACTTGTACCTCCTTCTGGTAGAAAATTACATCCACGAAAATTCCTAATATCCTCCAATCCTGTGCGCGGAATTTTCAGTCATCCTAGAAAGGACAACCAACGCTTGTCAAAGTTTTCACAGTAAGTTCAATGAACAGTTTTATTCGCCGCATTCCGATATCTATAAATTCGTTAAAGTTTTACTTATGATGCAAGCTGCCAGCAACACAAAGATTAAATAATCTGCCGTCAGTACAAATGGTAAAAGAAAGTATATACCACAGCAATGGAAAAGTATAATAAAACATGGCATATAAATAAAAATGTACCATGAAAATATATTCCATTTGATTTTACTCCAGTATCTGGTCACTAAACAATTGGGTCGTTTCCAGTCGTTTACCTCTGAACGGGGGGCCAGGGAGGAATCGGGCAATCATTAAGGCACGCAGGTAGTTCTGAGAATGAATCATCGGGCTGTGCCCAATTTCAGTCCCTCATGACGATCACAGGTTTGAATACTGATATTCACTGTGCCGTTTCAGATTAATTTCTGCTTCACTCGGGATAGAATGGGGAAGGCGAGAAAGGGTAAAATGATATCAAATCCATCGTTTTCTGAGTAGCTGAAATTAATAGTAATATTCCAGTTGCCAGTCAAGTCATGTGTTCAGTTCCAATCGTATAAGGTATAAGGTGGGTTGGGAAGGTGTTATGAGATTCGTACTAAATTAATTTCTTTTCCGGACTATTATAAGATTGTAAATAATAAATACCCGGTTAACGCCTATGTTCAATGGATCATACGTCTAAAATTATTTTATATAACGCTTTCATTTAATTTTGGAAAATCCTACATAAATTGTTTTGTATTTTACATGTGTATATACGCATAACAACTTGGATGCGGATTCTAATAGTTTAAACAAAATTGAATTCCAGACTATGGTCCGTTCTCAATTAGAAATAACAAGGAAAAATATTTTATAATTGGGTCTAATAATTAAACGGCAAACAATTTTTTTAGTTAAAGGCTACATGAGAGTTATCCGCTTAGATAGCTGCTCCCCTTTCATAGCATAGGAAGGGATGGAAAAGTGGGGATGCGGCGGAAGGTACAGCAAAGTAGCCAAGGGTTAACTAGGCCCCCCGAGCCTATAAGTGAAGCAGGGAAACCCCTAGAAAACCTGTATCAGGTTGTTCGGGCATTTTTTTCTTGGCCCCGCCCTTCCGATAACAAGAATTTGGTCTGCTGTGGGGACGCAGAATTCCAAACTCAATACCTTGGTCGATTAGACGGGCAGCTGGCCGACTGGTCCAATAGGATCAGCGAAAAACTCTTAGCGTATGCCGTACGACTGCGACCCCTGAACAAACAAGGTGTCACGACTTCTGGGAACATTATTTTTAAATCCCTGTTCAAGAACAGGGATGAGAAAATAACGTACAGGAAGTTATGCCATCCGGAACTAGAGTAGTGACTTATCCAGCTAGCCCAATAGGGTTAAGCTTCCTCTATTGAGGATTATGCAGATTTATTAAAGCGAATGTGAGAGTAATTCTGCTATACTATAAAAAAAAAACTTTATAAATTGAAAATGGAATAATTTTTTCCTTATTTGATCGAATATTCATCTTAAATAAATCCAGAAACAGGAAAATGGTCTACCTCATGAACGACCATCAAATGATTGTAAGCCAGTGATGAAACTCTGATACACTTTAGGGCACTAAAGAATTATTATTCTCGTATGTTATGACTACGTTCGCAGTTATGTATATATTTCATATTTCTCATTCACTAATTAGCTTGTTGGAGACTATCTGCGTCGTTTTTCTTCTCGTAGTATCGTATGCAGATTATCTATAGTTTTCCGGGCAGCTTTTCGTTCGTTTTCTAATCAAAATTAAGTCAGTATATTGACTAAAAATGTGAAAAATGTTTATTATAAAAACATATCGCTGAGCTTGATGGCAATTATGAATGCGGGCGGCAAAACGCCAAGTAACTGGTTGGAAACGGAAGTCAAACCCCGAGGGTGTGGAAAGCGAATTGCTAACGATGCGCCTCCTCTAACGAGCTGTAAGAGACGTGATGACCTGGAGCCATGCTCGCAAAAAGTCGCGTGGTTAACTGTGATTGATTTGCAGCCAGAACCGCGCACTTAATTGCTCTGAGGTTTCGCTGAACAAGGGGACGGTTATTGCCCCATGTATTTTCTATGAAGTTCTCCAATTAGCGCCTCTGGCTCATAACGTTCCGTGCTATCACTTCTTAAAGAAAACCACGTAAAGCATTTTTACTAATCTATAACCGTAATTGATTTATTGCACCGTAGTCAAAACGAATAATTTCTTGATCCATAATAGAGATGTTCAGATCTCGAATCACATTGCATCCATATTGATTTTCCCTGGTATGTCCAAATTTGATGCCAATTCGTAAAAAAAAATATCTGTGTTTAGTTTCGTAAAAATTAAGTTTACTAAAGGAAATCTCGTCTCTAAATGCTGATTTCATATTAATAATCCAAAACATTCCCAAATATTTCTCTATCATAGCATGCGTGTTAGAGCAGTATTACTTAATCTAACATAAATGATGAACAGTATTTATGTATGTTAGTTAATATTAACAAGCGAAAAGGTCCAATAACAAGCAGAATTTTGAATTAAAAAGACAACACGTTTCCCCTGCCTATTCGCAGACCTTTACTCTAAGAAAATTAATTAATAGGAGCATTTTGTATTAATTTTCTTCGATTGGCTTACATTAGGTTTGCCAATAGACAGCAGTAACGTAGGTTTTTCTTAAAAAAAAATATTGCTGTAATTGGCCATTTTCGCTTGATAATACTAAATAATTGAAATAATATACCAACTAACGAGTCATTCCCCATGATTTATTTCCAAAGATTTTAAATATTAATGTAACCTATAAAAATTCTCAAGTCAAACTTCACTGATCGATAATCGCGTACCACCTGACAGTGAACATTAGGACATTATTATGGTTTCTGTGTGTCAACTTAGAGAAAAATGGTATCTAGAAGTCTCCAAATTAATCTCTTGGTACCTTTGCGAAGAAAAAAATTTCTGGGTACGCATTAATTAATTTTCTACTCCTTATCATGAAGAATACCTGTTGGAAAATAATTGTAAAAGAAACGTCTAGAATCGGCTCAGCGGTTCAGCGAGTAGTATTTACGAATTATCAGGAAAAATGCAACCTACTTAAAGAGATAATTTTGTTAAATAATTTAATCTGATCAAGAACATTTTCTTAACGAATTATACACACACACATACATATATATAATACATTTTCTTTGTTGCGATATATTTGCACAGTATCGTATTACATTATTCCGTACGAATAGTTACATTTGTGATGTCTTTAGATAAAATAATTTAAACAAAAATCATTTGTGTCCAATAAAATATACATTTAGTTATTAAACGATTTTTATTAAAAAATTAAGGAGTAAATATTTTACGGTAAGCCTATAGATCAAAATCTGATTCTTCAGCAGTTTGGTAATTCACTGAAGTATCATATATTTTTGTTATTAATTATAAAGTATTTTAAACTGGGTGTTGAGTTCTGCATTAGTTTTGGCGAAAGTTTTATTTTCTTTGATTAATTAATCCAAATTGCTTCTACAAACATAGCGTTTGTTTGTTTGTTGGTATCAGGATTTCTAATAGGATGCCGACTCTCTGGTTTCCGTTCCTTTTATTCGCTCTACACCATTTGTCCATTACAGTGAGCTCTTTGATATATTTTATGCCCCCACCAATTTCCCTTGTGCTTTCGGACGTTTCGATGCTTGGGGTCCAACGAAATTGTAACCTTTGTTATTGATTTCTGTTGAACTCAGTGACATTATATTAACTGTTCCTTAATTATTCAAACTAATTACCTAAGAAATTTATAAACTCTAGATATCTTACAAATAATGGAAGAATGTAATTATTACTTTGTATTTTTAAGAGCGCCAAGCATAATTACAATTTTTAAACGAAAAACGACAAGCATGTAACATTTTTATTTTTACAAACGTTATAATTTATAGAATAAAAACATAAAATAATTATAAATCACAATATATATGATCGGAAAATTCTTTATCTCACCGAAAACCTTTTTTCTCTGTAAATTAGCAACTTATTGGCCTATATTTGGTAAGTTTACACATCTAGGGTGTTATCTTTTGGAATGTGAAAGTTGACAAGCTTGTTTCTGTATCTGTTACATTGGTCTTTGACGAACGAAATTAATTTCGGAAATGATTTAAGTTACTATTAATATTTAGATACTCATATTATAAAGCAGAAAAATAAGAATATTTCTTTTAATCTGTCACATCCTTTACGAGTTAGTTTCATTATCAATTATATTAAAATAAATTATTCTTCCTATATGACAATTTATTCTCAATCTCACAGAAATCTGAAAAAGTAATTTTTTTTGGCGTATTCCACTTTTTAAAGTACAAAACTACAGAACTTCCCACTGTTCATTATAATTGAAAGATTTTTTTCATTTATATTCCATATCTTAAAAACTTTCTCACCTATGTTTTTAGTCTGGGAAATAAAGTCGTTATTTTTAAATTTTAATACCAATTGACATAACTGTGCTAATATTAAGTTTTTCTAATAGTACAATAACATATTACTCATCAATTGACATATCATATTAGTTACTGAATATGTATGAACAAAAAATTACCTTTCTTCTCCAATTACTAATTTGAAATTTCCAAACGCTATTACATACATAAAAAATAAACAATTACTATTTGATACAGGGGGTTTTGGGCTCAAAATACGGTGAACTAGCTTCCTTAAACCGACTTTGATGGGATTATTATCAACGTACTTTACGGCTGAGAATCTGGCTTCTCAGGTATCTCGGATTACGCATTTCCTCGTGAGATGATTCTGCTTCCATGAAAAATGTCAGATGGCTGGGTACAGGTTCCTTCCGACGGCCGGCCCTGTACATCAAAAATTTTACTGACGACTCTAAAAAAAGTGCGTTATTTCATGACTTCCCCATCACCAAAATCTTATTTACTCATAGCTGCTCAAAAACTGACTACTAACTTCACGACTTCGCCTTCTGTTCTCCAAAACTATCCCATAATTTAACTCTCTAAGATCTTCCCCAAATATTCTCAATAAAAACTGAACTCGTCTTCGAAAAACTAAAAAGTTTCTCCCACTTCCCCACAACTTTTCCTAAATCCATTTTCCTTCCTGCTTGCTCTGCAGGTTTCTCAACATCACAGTTTGCTACGAGATATTGTAATCTAGTGATATTAGCCTATTAGAATCTGATTTGTGTCCCCACAAATCTCAGTATTTTTGTTAGCCACGCCCGCTCTGGGGTTTGCATAGCAAATTTCAATGGCCTGGGGACACACGTTCACGACGGCGCCAACGTGGCGGCGAGGCTTGTCCGAACGGTATAAAATCTTGTGACCAGAGATTTTCCCCGCCAGACTCTCACAATATTTGGGAACTTTCTCTTAATGCTCACAAAGGAAGACCGCTGAGGCTGTTTCTTTTTTCGTGACTACCCGAGTCACGGAACTAACCCTGGTCAGACTACTTTCCAAAATATAATTTTCTCCAAAATTTTCATTTCATAAAATACACCGGGCGTGTTTTGCACATATATTTGATACAGAAACATGTTTTCGATAAATATATTTTTTCTTCAACATTACAATACGTTTGCATTTATAACTTCTTAGTTAAGTTTATAAAAAAACTGAGTTAAATGGGAAATATTTACATGCAGGAAATATAAAGTATTACTACTTTTTACCATTTTTGGAACACCTCATTTCTGATTTCATTAAGAGGCTAAGAAAATTAACAAATAATTAATTTTGTCTGAAATAATGTTATCAGTTCAAAATATAAAATCCCAGAAAATAAAATTTAGATATTGTATTCACATTAGTAAAAAATCCCTAATGCCTGTAAATTTAATTATGATATTCATGCTTCTGACCAAGAATAAATTAGAGTACAATAAAATTATCCATTAATAGGCAATATGGAAATTTCCAAGACAATTAATTCAAAGCGAAATAGAAACCTGAATCATTTTTGGGTTATTTGCATATAAACTTCATTGGAAACATACAGAAGAAGCTGCGGTTCCATAACTTATTAAAATATTTCTGGCGTTCAAATAACCTGCAAATATTTTAATTATAATCTCAAAAATTGCTCTTTTTTACAGATCTTAAATCACTTTTTTTTTCGAGGGTAATAAGAGTGAAACAGAACTGTATGCGTATAAAATCTTAACACGGAAATACTGAACGAAAATAATAATTGCATAACATTTTTAATGATTTTTAAATATATTTATGCTACGCTGATAATAAATATTAATCTTTGATATCATAAATATTTTCATTATTATAAAAAATAGTTTTTTAAAAATAACTGTTCATCACTATGTAAAAATTATAGACATGCAAGTACAGATATTCAAGTTTAATTCGTGTTTTGCTGCAAACCAGCTTCCGCCATCAACTTGTTGTGAACGCCAGAATGAATAATTCATGTAATCATATTTGTTTAATCAATCCCTACATAAGGAACAGCGTTACTCAACAACAGATAATTATGATATTTTTGTAAAATAGAAAATAATTTTTCTTTCCGTTGCTCTTCAAGGAAGACATAACGAAATGTAGGACAACTTTCAACTTACGATTTATTCCGAGGTTCGAACAAATACTTTGGAATGAGTTATTCAATTTTTTTCAGGAATCTTCAAAGAAAAATCTGTAGATAATTATAGAAGTTATTCAACATATTAAGCATTATACAGACAAAATATTAAAATATATGGAATTATTTGTTCTTACATGCGACATATATTCTGCTATTAATATTAAAGTTTAGAATATTATGACAGGAGTGGATACATCTCACATCTGCCAAAGCTATTTCTAATATCCCGTAATTGGATTAGTACTTATTAAAAATTAACGGTTTAATAAATCGATGTATCCGATTGGAAAATTGCCGTTTCCTTTAAATTTTTATTGTTTGCAGTAATGAACTCTCTTAAACGGCTGCTGTAACAAATGTAATCATAATAAATAAATTTTCATACCGCATTGCATACGCCCTGTCAGTTTAAGTGTCAACATTCTCTACATTCAGAATAAATAAGACTAGTTTTCAATTGATAATCGACAAGAATTTGTGACATAACATTGTGGCATAACACAAATCAGACGTTTTCTTGTTTTCTCTTCGTTAACTCATTAATGTAGCATTTATCAAACAATACTGAAATAAATCGTTTTCTTTTACATTAATTTCTTAAGTTTTAATATTTGGTATAGTAGATGTAGAATAGAGAGATAAATTAAAAACGCGACCTTTATTTTGTCTTGAAAATTGATAAATTACGAAAATCCGGAATAGTATTGTGGTATGCAATTTAAATATGGAGCAAAAAAAACGTTGCGGCCGATTAATGTGATAAATTTATGATTTATAAATTAATTTAAACGATTAAGTTTTAAATATAAAACGTTTATTACAAATTTATATTTAGTTTGGATTTTGTTCATAAGCTACATAGATGCCAAGCTTTACTGAAATTCTTAATTCTTCAGGGCCGTTTATCGGGCCTTTAACAGTTACAGTAATCCGCAATTATAACGGAATTAAATGAAAACTAAATGTTGCAAATTAATGTATTAAATTTACAGGAGAAATTTTAACATAAAAAACTATTAAATTCTAAAGAAATTTTAGGAAATCTTAACAAATATAAAGAAAGTTGACAGTACGAAATTTTAAAACAAGGATTTCGATGGAAATTCTGTACATACCAATCATTGGTTCTGCTCTCATAAAACACTACTTATTCACTTTATTGATAATTTAATTAATTTAAAAGGTTTTTATTTAACAGGCCATGGTATTTCACTGAAGTCCTATAGAATGTTGACCAGTTTTTAATCGCCGCTGAGTTATATCTCTCTCATCAACTTGTAACCACTTTTCAAAACCTTATTCCATAACTAAAGTTTTACTTTGATAAATTTACGGCCAACTGACCATCGGACACGTTTTCAAAGTTCTAGAACTTTTTCATCCAGACGACTGTACTTTACTTTCTTGGTTCTTAATGCAGACTGAACACTTTACTATTTCATTTAATACGCAGGCTGAACAATCCTTAACATATAGCCCTTGGCTACCTTCCTCTACCCTTCCGCACCCCCCCCCCTTTCAAATCCCTTCCTATGCTATTAAAGGGGAGTTGCCCAATGTGGATCACCCTCATGTAGCCTGTTGCCCTAAAAAAAACACTACCGCGAGGGGAGATACGAAGGCGCTACCTTTGGGTATGCCTTTTCCTCTCCGTTTTTGAACTAAGGTTCCCACAAGCCGAGGCACCTCGGCCTGTTTTGAGAGGTGTATGTTCCGGGGTCACAGACAAGAGTTGTTCGCTATTCCCATTGGAATAGTCGGCCAGCTGCCTCCTAAACTGGTCGAGGCACGGAGAAGGGATTGCTGCGTCCCCACAGCAAACTCCTCTCCCGCTATCGGAAGGGCGTGGGACAAGTGCCCAATGCCCGACCTACCCGATGCAGGTTTTTCTAGGGTTTTCCCTGCATTTCTTTAGGCGAATGCCAGGTAGGATCCTTAAAATATAGCCCGGGGCCCTAGTTAACCCTTGGCTACCTTCCTCTACCCTTCCGCATCCCCCCTTTCAAATCCCTTCCTATGCTATTAAAGGGGAGTTGCCCTAAGTGGATTACCCTCATGTAGCCTGTTCCCCTAAAAAAAAATAATAACCACTACCACCTGCTTCCGTTACGGACTGGGATGACCGTCATCGGAGCCCTGCTATTGCAGACTCGCGACCGTTCTGTTCTCCTGTCCAAGCTTTTTACCTCAAAAAACGCCGACAATAATACTCTCAAGCACTCCACATGCTTACACAACGCTGACTGTTGTGTACAATACCTGGGCTATGATTATTACGCCTATAATACAAATATTAAAGTAATTATAGGGTTTGGTTACAGACACTTGTTTCATAACTCACAATGCATATATTCGGTCCAAGATCGAAGAAACATTGTGAAGTACGATTGAGTACAGACTTTATAGATACTCCGACTAAAGTAGACAATTGTCCCTATTACTTAAACCATCCATGCCGAAATATGTATTGCACAGTCACAAGCCTGGTAAAATATCATATAATAAAACTATTAATATTAATGATAATAATAATTGTAACATTAATAAATTACCAGTTATAATGGTTATTTTCATAAATTACTAAAACAGTAATTATAATATTAATATTAAAGAGGAACGAAAAAACAAATTTCGATACGTAACTTGCATGCATTATTACACGTTGCACATGACCCATAAAATATTCTTGTCTCTATCAATTGGAACAATTCCCAGATTTTAAATATAGTTAGTAAATATAAATCCAAATCCAAATTACTTTCTGAAATGTTATACATGTTTTATGTATATATATATACATATATATATATTATATATTGTAATAAACAACAATGAAACGTTAATTAAATTAAATTTGCCCCATGTTGTGATAGCCAAAATGTAATAATCAAATAAATAGGTTGTTTATTTTATTTTTAATTAAACGAATTTACCTCACGTTAAGCGTCAAAATCTAATAATTAAATGGAAGGCTTTTATTAAATGGAAAGATTGAAATTAACAAACAAAATATTTATTTATTTTGTGGCAATAACTCACAAACAATTACAATTTAAAATATTGATTTCTCAGGGTCTTCACTGGGTTTGATAATGGACACAACGATTTGATTTAAAAGTCTTATTAACAAACAAATCACATTTACCTAAACAATACGTCGATAGAAATAAACTAAAAAGAAAATAAATTAACTTGACAATTTAAATAGAACTAAATCTGACTTCTATCTTTTAATTACGTTTACATAAATCATGATTTTGTAATTTGTTACTCACATCTGTCCAGCTGGTTCCAGCATACCTTTTGTTTTCGGAAGTACACTATTGCAAAAAATAAATTACACTGATTCTAGTATCGGCTCACAGATTTTACACTCTTTAAGTCAACCTTTATAAGCTCCCAGGAACTCGGATGATCCTACTTTTTGTCAGCTATCTGGTGGCCGCTTGCCTTGTATGAATCCTGTGATTCATAGATTTGCTAGTCTTTTTACCGCTTTGGACTTAAAACTGCAACGTTACTATTCCTGGCTGGCTATGGACGTAAACTGCTAACTTCTTTTCCTGGCTGACTACAAACGTAAAACTGCTTTTACTTAGCAAGTTTCGATGTAATGCTTCCGTGAATGTTTTTACTTTGTCTTCAATTCAAAACTTTGTTTAATAATAATACATTAAACCACGGCTAGTCTCTGCTCTAGTATTATTCGTTCCATTCTCTGTAATGTCCCGCCACTAACTACTATCGTAGTCCCAAGTATTCGCGCTCATACGCCATTTTTTTACCTTCCGATAAAGTAACAAAGCTCGGTCTATTGTCGCTTTGGAAGCTGCTGCCGCTACAATTAAATTTTATTAAAACCAATTAATGGCCTAATTTATTGGCATTACAATATATACATTCACTTAATGTTAAAATGAAGACAGATTCTTTAAGCAATATTAATAGTCTTATAATAAAGGATTCATAAACATCTAATTTTAAAAATTAATCCCGAAGTAGTTTTGCACAAATATTGGCATTTCAGTAGCTTCAACTTGTTATTAAAATATATAATAACTTGTATTCTTTTATCTATAAATTAATAGTTTTGTCTTTATATGCCTGATACCAATATCAGGACAGAAAAATGCAGTGTTTTTTAATTAATTTTCCGCCTGTTTTTTGGTTATCTGCTTCTGCAACTTAATTTGATTTATTAACTTTTTAGACTTTTAGGGTAATGTTTGTCAATCGAGAATGAATGGAGTAATCACTTGATCAAACATCATATAAATTATGTAATTCAGATACTTAGCTTATTGTTGAAGACTGAAAGTCCTGACTGCCCGGTCTCTTAGCGCTCGGGAAGAGTGACGTGGTTTTTAAGGGTCCTTTGGTCGCTCACAGCCCGATATTACATGGATCGTTCATCGCACGGTCGCTCTAAGCACGGCGCCGTAGATGTTTCCCGGCTCTCAGGACTGATTATGGTTTCCCGATTGGTGGTCGGATACTCTCTTTCTCGGTGTAGACTCCCGTGCTCGATTGTTGGACGAATGCCCACTTTGTCGGTGAAGACTTGCGGGCTCGGTTGTTGAACAAATACCCCCTTTAATGGGTTTGATCTGGTGCCAGATTCTATGCCCAAGCTATAATGTGACTGCAGACAGCACGATCAGGCGAAATCAGAGCTAACAGAGAACATGATTTGAAGTACACTTATGCCAGTAATTCTTGTACGTTATTCTTTTCGCTAAAGTGCAGACTTCGTGAATAGTAAATAACGTATAAATTGCATTTACTGCAAGAATTGGTGTATTTTTATTAATTAAAAATTTTATGATTTTTATTATATGACTTATTTATTTACAGCCACATCAAGTGACTTTTCTCCCTGTTACATTTATCTTAGGTAAAGTAATTGGTAGCAGTTTCTCAATATAGGAACAGACACCCACGGCATCCAAGCCTTTGCGAATACAACCCAGATTGGAATCAAATCCAGGATTATGTATGTCGCTGAGTTTAATTATGACATTCAACTTGCCTTAGGGTCGGAGCTGGAAATTTTGAAACATGTTAAACGCACTATATTTGTGTCAGATTAATATTTTTTGACGTCAATAACTTTGATATTTCTACCTATTTTGTTTGCGTATAATTTTAACCCCTTTGGACTTGGGAGGGGAGCACCCTTAAGGGTGGGGATGGAGTGGAATTACATAAAATTAACGCAAAAACAACAAAGATTGGAGTCGAATCCGGGGTTATGGATTTGGCTGAGTTTCGTTGTGACATTCAGCTTTTTGTTTAACTCACAGTAGCGGTGGTGGATTGGGGTGGACATTTTCTAACATGTTAAAACGGCCGATATATTCGTCGAAAGAAACTTTTTCGGAGTCAAAGAGTACAACTGTTTTAGGAATTGGTTGACCACATTTAGGAATGGATAGGGGGTCGAAGTGCGTTACATAAAAATAACGCAAAGCATGAGATTGGAGTCAAATCAGGATATTATGGATATATGACAACACGGCAAAACTGGGCACCCTGCTAATCTAATACATAAAATAGTCTGTTTAATGTTCTGTGCTCAGAATACTGTAGAGAAAAATTCACCAAATTTCGTACATGTGTTCCTTTTGAAGCGGAAACAAATACTGTAGGGTAAGACACATTTACAACCTCCTCCCCCTCCAGGGACGATGGTAGAAATTTTCAAATATGTTAAACAGCCTGTATTTTTTTCTAAAGTTAACTTTTCGAGGTCAGTGAGATTGATAGTGTTTCCCCAGTTATTTTTGTATATAATTTCACTTTTGGATAGGGGGTGGAGGAGCGTTACAAAAAATAAAAAGATTAATTTCAAATCTGAGGTTATGGATGTCGCTGAGTATAATTATCTCAATCCTGGAAACGCCGGACACCCGGGTAGTATTAAATAATATTGGAATTATTTTTAATAATTAATACATTTTTCGCGGTTGAGCACCAGGTTCAAATTTCTTGATGTTGACGTTTCTGCGGTCGTTCTCTATCAATGTCTTCTGTCTGTAGAGAATGAACACAGAAACGTCAACATCTAGAAATCTGAACCTGGTGCTCAACCGCGAAAAATTTATTAATAATTTACACCGGGAAATTTATTTATTAATTTTTAATTATCTTTACAATTCATCTCACCACATCGTGGAGTTATGAAATAAAACATAGTAAAAATATTTAAATTAGTGTTTCAGATTATTTCGTGTAAATTTTCTCATATCTCAACTAGAGATAGTTTAGTTCCAACTCAACAAATTCCTAATTTTCTACAAATAATCAATTCTCCACTAAGTACTACATTTTCTTAATAAATAACAACTTAATACTCTTTGCAATACTTAACAACTGATTAATCCCTAATCTCAATCTTGTATTATACTTACTTCCCTATAAAAATTTTATGATGCGATGTTTTCCACATTATTCGTTTGTATTACCTGCTGGAAACATACCAAGCTGCATTACTCTTTTTGTTGAATGTGTATCAATATTAAAATAGTAATAATTTTTCTAATTAAGGATTAATATTTTATTATCATTTTGTAGAATCCTTTCCACAAGTAGACCTTACACACATTTCCAGCTCTATAACTTTTCTTATTCACTAACGTCTAATTATCTACATTTATTTTGCATTGGTAGTTAACCATCCTTTAAATTCGGGCGATGCGACTGAAATATTCGTGAAAGCAGACTACGGAATTTTAGCAGACGGTTACTCAAACACGATATTGTGGGATCTGTGACAGAAAAACAAGTGAACAGTTTTCCTTATTATATATTGTACTGCCAATTAAACAGGCCACTAATTGTTTTTAATATAATTAAATTGTTAACGGTACGAATGCATAAAGGCGACAATGAAGGCGGGATTTTCCTTTGTTCAACAATGGAGACCGAGCGCGCTTAAACTCAGTATGCACTTGGAGAGCCAGTCTGATGCAAGAAACGGAACAGTTCAAACGTAAAAGTCTGATCTAAAAGTCTGGAATCGGCGATTGAAAGGTGAAGAAGTCAAAATTCTGCGTACGAGAGATGAAACCGTTAAAAGTCGACGGAGAGATAATATAGTTCAGTTCACCTAGAGCAACGAACAGTTTGCAGATATAAAGTGCGAATGGCGATATTTCTACATGAAAGCAAGCAAATATTTTACGTAGAGATTTATTTAATAATTTGCACACGGTGAAGCAAATGGTTGATTCACGCTGATTGAACAACTATTGCATAGAGTGAACCGACAACCACTAGCTGACCAAAGTGGGCGGCTTATCCCAGGTTCCAGATAGCAGAGAACGAGTATTTTAATCGGGTATAGTAAATTTTTCAATGAAGTGAAAAGTAAGTGTAAAACTGGCCTTTTAGTGTGATAGTTTTCAAGATACAAGAGAGAGATCTGGTACCAGACAGACGGTCCGTGACTAACAATACTTTTATACAAATTTTGTAAACGATAATTAAAAAGGTATAGTCAGATTTCGTTCAGCTTTCTTTTCACTTATTTTCATATTGTTTTAGGTTAACTTTTTATATTTTGAATTGTTAATTGTCAGTTTATACATTGATTTCGTTCTAATTATCAAACCCAGTTATGGCCCTGAGATAAGAGATTCGATGAATTTGATTGTAATGATATAAGAACTATATGTTCAAAAATGCCACGAATTAATAAATGAAAATTAAAGTATTTGTTTTAAATGGATGGAATTCGGCATGAAAAATAGGTTTTGTATATTGTAAAATTTATCAACAATAATAAATATCTTTTAAAGCTTAGTAAATGTTGTTAATTGATTCATTTATTTAAAGCTTTCCAGTTATTTATTACATTTATGGCTTCTCCAACGTGGGGCAAATTAATCGATCATCTAGTTGTTTATTACAATATATTAAACTGATTCCCAGATCAAAGCTGAATAGAAAAGATATTAAGATATTAGAGTGGTTTTTACTCTAAATAAAGATTGAGTGTAGAATTCCAAAATAAAAGAACAGAATTTTCCCACCGGTAACTGAGATTTCCCAGGCCATATTAAAAGGCGGAAACTCACAACAGATTGTTCATTCCACAGCTAGCAAGATTGTGGCCGTAAATATCCCGCGCAGCAAATAATTGAGTCATAAATTCTGCATCTCGTGTCATGAATCTCGTTTTTTTCACTCTTATTAATAAAACAGTTACGGGGAAATATATATTTCTTCGCCAATGTCTTAAGAGTTAAAATGAATAATTTATTAACGGGTAGATGAGAGAACATCACCTATTATCCTGGAAAATTGAGTACCAAATAGCAAAAGAATTTCTCACAATCAAGAGGAGAATATTGCAAAAGAGAAAAATGATAATTATGACAGAAATGTCCTTCTCTTTAGTACCATTGGAAGACTTTAATTGTATTGGATGCTAATGTCTTTAACTGCATACATTTTATTATTCGTTCACATCTCGCAAGATTAATTAACCGGATTATTCAGCAACTTCTCTAAAAACCAAGTTCATCATCATTTCTCTCCACAAACTTAAATTAAACAGTAATGAATTTAATCACAGCCAAGTTGAAGCACGCAATTGGCACGTAGCACATGAATAATTACGTAGATTACTTTAGTCCTGGAAGATAAGAATAGACTACGCAAAAGAAACTTTGTAATGTAGCTGTCCTTATTTTCCGGCCCCAATCTTAAATATTAATTTTTATACAGGTCGTTATATGGAACCAGTGGTAAAATTGATCATTTATTTATCTCACTCAGACGATACAGAAACAGCCAGGATAATTCCAATCATTTTTGTTTAAATTTATTAAATAATGACATACGGTTTTTATTTTGTTGACGTCCCAGTTCCAAAAACTTTGAAGTTATTATTCTTGTCGATGTATTTCATTACCACGTCACATCATATATTATATGAGCACATAATTTACCATTAATTATAAGTGGAGAAACATAAGAAGTCGTATCAAAATACGATGCGCAGTCGTCCTATGTCGTATTGGAAGTAGGCCGGAGCTCACTTTATCACTAAACTTTGT
The DNA here is from genome assembly GCA_037074705.1 of Zhengitettix transpicula. NCBI lineage: Eukaryota > Metazoa > Arthropoda > Insecta > Orthoptera > Tetrigidae > Zhengitettix > Zhengitettix transpicula. The sequence continues at coordinate 204,422,607 of CM073591.1, forward strand.
TACGGTATCTTGGTTGTGTAAAAACAATTCTAGAAACATTGTCTTATTACGCCAGAAAGAACCGTAAAAGGTAAGAAATCACAGGGTGTGATAAAAAAAAACCTTTTGGTTGTTCGTATATCCCCGTCCGTAAGAATACTATGAATGTTTTTTATAATGAAAGTAGTGTTGCTTCAGCTTCTCTGAAAAGGGAAGTTTCCCTCAATCTTCTCGCTTCTCCTACTTCGCACATAATACTTCTTGCTATATCTCACGAACTACACGATATTTAGAAACTTACTACAAGTGGTGGCCTTGCTGTATATACTGATAATGTTGTTGCTGAAGTTTTGGTATCAGGCACTGTAGGTTATAATTATTATTATTGTACTATCTCTCTCTCAGTATATATATATATATATTGTAGTAATTGGTAATTAAGGCATTGTTCTAATTGAGAAATTGAATTGTAGAGGACTCATTATTGGTGGCTATAGCGGACGCCGCAACAAACCGGCAATGCAAAGAAAGTATTGTTGATCGGTCGAGAAGGTTTTACACGCTCAAAATTTACGAGACGAACGAACAGTTGGGCAGCTGACAGCAAGGAGAACACAGTAAAAGAACGAACAGTTGGGCAGCGGACAGCAAGTAGAACACAGTAAAAGAACGAACAGTTGGGCAGTAAACGGCGAGATGTACAGAGCAAAATTCTAATTCACGAAAACTTGAAAAATCTTTGTCAGTCAGCAGTGAAGACTGAAAGGTCTAATTTAAACAACGAGAAAGTGTTCCAGTAACCAGTACGCTGTTATATCAAAATGCAGAAACTGAACTAGTCTTCAGTCAACAGACAAAACCAATTTTTTTTTTATTATATTTTTATTAGCAATCAGATTACTAATGATCTTTTAGATAATTTGCTAACATGTACAATTTAATAATAGGGTCTTGTACTGATGTCGTGGAGAGGTGAGGGTTCAACAACGCCACCTCAGTTTTTTATTGTAGTCTATTGGCCAGCATCTCTTCAGTCTTCGGTTGTTATTACGTTGTAGTAACGGATCTAGTAGTCTATTGGTGTGGGATTGAAGTACAGTATGGTGTTTACTATTTTTATCTTTGAAGACGTCTGCTACATATGGTATATTGAGGTCAGTATGTAAACTGAAGTTGGATACATACCAGGGAGCATTTGTAATAGTGCGGAGGATTTTTGATTGTACTCTTTGCATGATAGCGATGTGAGACTTGGCTGCACATCCCCAGAGCTCTATTCCATATAGGTTTTATCACTGTTTTGTAAATGAGTAATTTGTTTTCTATTGATAATTTTGATTTTCGTCCAATCAGCCAGTTTAATAATTTAGTTTTTATTTCTATTTTTTTTTTTGTTTGATGTGATCCCTCCATTTCAGCTTGGGGTCTAAGTGAAGACCAAGATATTTGACTGATTCTGCTTTTGGAATTTCTTCCTGATTGAGCTTTACTATAGGACAATGTTCCTTTTTAAGGGTAAATGTTATGTGAGATGATTTCGATGCATTTACTTTTATTTTCCATCTTTTTAGCCAGATCTCTATTTTTTGTAGATGTTCTTGAAGTTTCTGTGATGCGGAATCAGGGTCTGTATGTGTTGACAGTATTGCTGTATCATCAGCAAAGGTACTTGTGCTTACGTCCACTGAAGTTGGCAAGTCGGAAGTGTATAAGACGTATAATAGGGGGCCAAGGATGCTGCCCTGTGGCACCCCAGAGAGAATGGGATAACGGTTTGAACTTTCTCCACGTACGTAAGAAATTCTCTTTGGTCAAGGTATGATTTTAATAAGTTGAAGTATTGGTCAGGCAGAGTCCTTTTAATCTTAACTTGTAGACCTGAATGCCAAACCTTATCAAAGGCCTGGCTTACGTCTAAGAATATTGCTGTGCAGTACTGCTGGTTCTCCATAGCTTTGTTAACTACGTCTACAATTCTATGGCATTGTTGAATTGTTGAATGCGACTGTCGGAAACCAAATTGATGATCCGGGATCCAGTCTTGATTACTGCTGTCTACTCTGATTCTTTTCAGTATGATCTTTTCAAGCAATTTGGATAGTGTTGATAGCAGACTTATGGGACGATATGAAGTGACGTCAGTTATATCTTTGCCGGGTTTTGGAATCATAATTATTTTTGCAATTTTTAGGGATTTGGGCCAGTAACTTAACCTTATTATTGCATTAAACAAGTACAAGAGTAACCTGAAACCTTCATCTGGTAATTCTTGAAGCATCTTAGCCGTTATGAGATCAAGTCCTGGAGATTTATTTGGATTAAGTCTCTTTATTTCTGCTTTGATTTCATTTAAACGGATTATTTTAATGCGTTGTTCCACGTTAATATGTTCTGATAGTTCTTGCTCCACTTCTTGATCCAGGTCGTTATTATGAGGAGTAAAAACTTGTGATAAGTGTTTTGCAAACAGGTCGGCTTTTTGTTTATTACATTTTGCCCAAGGCCCAGGTGGGTTTGAATACTGCCGAATTGGTGGTGAAGTTGCTTTTGGCTTTTTTGTATTCTTTATCGGTTTCCAAATTGTATTGTCTTGCCTGGTAAGATTTGATACATAATTTTCAAAGGATTCGTTTTGCAGTGCCCTGAGTTTCGATTTTAATTTGTTACTTAACATCGTGTATCTTTTTCTGTGTTCTGGTGTGTGAGTTCTTTGCCATGTAGATCTTGCTTTCCTTTTCTCGCCAACTAGTTTCTTAACTTCAATAGGTATGAAAGTGGATGGTGTGGCAGGAATACTTATTGGTGTAGCTTCTCTAGCAGCATTCTGTAGTAATTCGACATAATTGTCTGATTCCATTTCTATATCAGTATGTTCTTGTAGTTTCACGGATAGATTCACTTGGCTCTGTATTATTTGTCTGTATTTATCCCAATCCGTTCGAGAGTTATGCAAACGAGGTATTGGTTTCCTAATTATTACTGTTTTACTCACGGTAGCTATGATTGGTGAATGATCAGATGTTAGGTCGTAACTCGGCGTTACATCAGTGTAGGTGGAGGAAATGCCTTTGATAACAAAAAATCTAGTAAGTCCGGTATTTTATTCACGTCAGTTGGCCAGTATGTTGCGGTCCCGGTTGACAAGAAGGATAGGTTCATTTCTTGAATAGTATGTGCGAGTTCTCTTCCTTTAGTTGTTATTATCCGGGAGCCCCAAAGCGTATGTTTACTGTTATAGTCTCCACCTGCAATGAAGGTAGGTCCCAGTTTATCAAAGAACTCAGAAAATTGTTCTCGTTTTAAGTTGTGTCGGGGTGGACAATAAACAGCTGATATGGTTGTTTCGTATGAAATTCCTATTACTTTTATCGATGTTGCTTGAATATGATTTGTTTGAAATTTTAGCAATTCATAGTGCTCTATTGTTTCTTTTATAAGAATCGCTGTCCCTCCATGCGCTGTTCCGTCTGGGTGATTTGTACAGTATACTTTATATCTTGGTATGTTAAAATAGTTTGCGTTAGTAAAGTGTGTTTCACTAATTAGTAGTATGTCAATATAGTTTTGAGCGAGAAATAATTTGACCTCTTCCTTATGGTTCTGCAGTCCATTTGCGTTCCATTCAGCTATTCTTATAAACGTAGCCATTAGTGGAGCTTGTTCATTAGCATGGTAAGCATGTTGAGTACCATGCTGTTTTGTTGAATTAATTGGTTGAATAAGCTCTTGAATTCTTCAAGGAATTGCGTTAATAACGTGAGTGAATCATTGTTTTGAGCTTCTGTGCCTCTGGTTGCATCTGCATAACTTCTTGTTTGTTCCTGTTGAACTCTTTCTGAGCTCTGTATGTTACTCTGATAGGCTTTCATATTAATTGGAGCAGTTAATATTTGTTGTGGGTTGCTTCTGGTCATGTAATTCCCTTTCATTAATTTATTGTAGTGTTCACACCCTCTGTAATTAGCCGGGTGGTTTCCTCCACATAGAGCACATACAGCGGGTACATCTTTGCTTTTCTTGCAATCTTTGGTGTTGTGAGGTCCACCACATTTGACACAAACGTAATGTTTATTGCAATACGTTCTTGAGTGGCCATATTGTTGGCACCTCATGCACTGGATGATGTTATTTTTCATTACTCTAGGTGGTTCAATTTCTACTATCACGTTTTGTAATCCTTTAATTTTGTAAATGTCTTTGTTATTATCTGCAGGTTCCAGGTCTATGAAAAACAGGTTTAGGGGATGTTTTGTAAGCCTATGCCTTGCATTTATTGCGTTGCGTACTTTGTGTCCTAAGTTTAGCAGTTCTTGTGTTATTTTGGGCGTCAGTTGAATGATGTAGGTGTTTTATAACAACACGATACGCTCTTTCCTCTTTTACTTGGTATGTGTGGTGAGACACTTTGTTTTCTTTAAAATGACTTATTAACTTCCGATATGTCTCTGGCGTTACACAATTTATTTTAATAGTGTTATTTGCTAGGCTTTTTGTGAGGTATTGTTCCTCTTCGGCAATGTCACTTATTGATTCAATCATTTTTGCGTAGTCCATGACTCCATCTACGAATATTGGTGGCGGTCTGTGATATTTCCTCTTTTTCTCCTCTTCTAGACTTATGTTTGCTTCATGAGAATGATTTTCTTTATTACTTTCTAATACAGCATATCGATTACTTGATTCTACATTATTTTCAATGGAGTGTTGTTGTGGTTTATAAACTTTCTTCCTTTTACTATTTCTTATTACTTGCCATTCATTCTTGGAAGTGCTTTCCTTATCATCTTCCTCACTTGAGGATGTCATTCTATAGCAGTGTTGATTCTTGTTTTCTTAATACGATGAATTATTCGTGGATTGTATGGATTGTTGTTCCATTGTTGTGACGACGTAATTTGTTGGTAATTGTTGATTTGATATAGGATGCATAGAATTATGAGAAGTAGGTGCGTTAATTGTTGCCATGTAACAATGTGGATTAACTTGTTGATAGAACTGGTAATTGTCCATTATCACTGAGACCAGGAATATTCCCAGTTATCAACATTAACTTTAATACTTTGCAGTCTATCGTATCACTCACCCGGGCTGTTTGACGCTACGCGTTTTCACTTCTAAGGTCAGCGAGACTTGAAGTAAACACTGGAGCTCACACCAAACACGTCCGAACACTTCAACTGTCGGACTCAGTCTATACAAAACCAATGAGGTGCATTTTCAACAAAAATCCACGAGATCTACAAATCCAGGTTGCAGTAAATCATCGAGAATCGACAAATTTATTTGAAACCAACTAACAAACTACGCTAATTAGAGTCTGTGAACATTTAGAGTCTGTGAGTACTTAGAATCAGTGATATCCCCAAAATTGTGCACGAAAAGTTAAAATGAGACCTGGGCTGTCGTAAGTAGAAAGAAAACTTTAAAATCATTGTAAACCACGTTTAAAAGATAAACGTCAGATCGTTCTTTAATTATCGATAAAATGAGATCTTTAATTATTCAGATCATTCTTTATTTCTCGATAAAAATTGAAATTGTTTAAATTCAATCTTAAGTATTATTTCTTCAGCAACAAATTTCGTCTATGATCAGACGCATTGATTCCCATATAAAGTAAATGTAATTTTTGTGATTTTGTTTATATAAATTCTGCCATTATCAAACCCAGTTCAAGACCCTAAGATCCCAAATATTTTGTAATTTGAATACTTGTTTTAAATTTGGCATAATAAATTTTGTTTGTTGTATAAAGTTAATAGTTTTTCATTTAAAATGAACACATTTATACAACAGTTTATGTTAATTATTACAAGATATATATATATATTGTAATAATTAAAAGGTGGTGTTATTTAAAAGAACTAATTAACAAAATTATTAAGATTTAAAAATTTATTCTTTAAGAGTACAAATTGTAATACCTACTTTATTCACCGAATTTCATCAAGTTAACAAACAAATATTTTATTTCAATTTTGCAATTCGTGGCGTTCTAGGGAAAATACAACTTTATATTTAACAATCAAATACGTCGAAATTCTCTTTATCTCAGGGCCATTACTGGGTTTGATATTAAGAACAATCCAATTTAACAATTCAAACTCATTGAAGCTAACTTAATACAATATGAAAATAAACGAAATTAAAGAAACTAAAAGAAAAGAAAAACGAACTAAATCTGACTTCTACCTTTAATCCTCGGTTACAGATTTTAAAATAGTTAATTTGTACTCACGAATGTCTCTCTGGTAACAGATCTGATTCTTGGAGCTTGAGAACAACACTCATTAAAATGGCCATTATTCACATTATACACATTAAATTTTTAATACACACGGTCGATTTTCTCGTCCTCTGCCACCTGGAACTTTGGATCAGCCGCCCCGCAGTCAGCCCTCGGACATTGGTCTCCTTGATGCCTCTATGCGAAATTTAGTTGAGTCTGTGTGAAGCAAAACCTTTTGCTTTCAACTTTGCGATTATTATTTGAGTCTCCGTCAAAACTGTTTACTCGCGTTTTATGTAAACTAATAGATTTCGCAGCTGGGCTTCTTGGACCGCGCTATTCATACTTTTTGATCAGCATCCTCGCTTCGAACTATAGGAGAGATACGAAGGGGCTACCTTTGGGTATGCCTTTTCCTCTCCGTTTGGAACTAAGGTTCCCACAAGCCGAGGCACCTCGGCCTGTTTTGAGAGGTGTATGTTCCGGGGTCGCAGACCTTGGGCATACGGTAAGAGTTGTCCGCTATTCCCATTGGAATAGTCGGCCAGCTGCCTCCTAAATTGGTCGAGGCACGGAGAAGGGATTGCTGCGTCCCCACAGCAAACTCCTCTCCCGCTATCGGAAGGGCGTGGGACAAGTACCCAATGCCCGACCTACCTGATGCAGGTTTTTCTAGGGTTTGTTCTGTATTTCTTTTAGGCGAATGCCGGGTACGATCCTTAAACCATAGCCCGGGGGCCTTAGTTACCCTTGGCTACCTTCCTCCACCCTTCCGCATCCCCTCTTTCAAATCCCTTTCCTATGCTATAAGAGGGGAGTTTTTACCTATACATAACCTGTCTATACAAAAAAAAATATCCTCGCTGTCTTGAAAACTATATAATTTTATAAATCTCTTTAAAACTCATTAAAAGAAAACTCTTAATCTTTGGATAATTTTGGTTAAAATAAATAATTACCCACGAATTCGTCATATTTGAAATTTAGATATTTATTAAAAATTTAATATTTTTATACATTTTTTATACTTTTATGCCACGGCTTATATTTATGAGACTCTTGAAATCTCTAGGGGTCGCTTTATCGGACTTCAAAACAATTATAGATGCTCGCAGCGAATAGTTAATTTATAGAAAAATACATTAATTGACATTAATTTATAACAATTATTAATTAACTATTCCTAAAATTCTAAAAACAACAGAACGTAATCTGACGCCATGAAAAATTATATTTTATTTACAACGTATTAATATTATTATGATACGTTCCAAATGTGGGAACAGTCCTCGTACCACTCCAATTTCCTTTACTTCACAATTTTAACACCTCTCTTAACTAAACCACAAAATTTATTAAATTACTTTTTCTTTTTAAAATGGCCATAATGTACAATATTTTGCACAAACAATTTAAACAGCACACTTCAGTAATAATGTCTAAAACAAGGAAAAGTGAATTACAATTTCCAAATATCAGTCAGATTCAATTCTTCATCAATTGCATCGTTGAAATCAATCCAACGATTGCCAGTACAACTTTTCCTATAAAAACATTCTTTTGTTTCCTTCAATGTCTAGAAAGGGGTTTCCCTTGAACGCCAGAAACCTTGATAATATACCTTTTACACTCTGGCTGAAACTACCAGAGTGGTTTTGCACACGTGTTATTATATATCGCCACCACGAGATTAAAGAGTTACCACCACCTCCTCATAACTTTCAAGAACTATCGCTACAGTTCCATATTTCCGGCTTTCAACTGTGACACACTTTTCCTCGTCAATATCCAGCAGCCAACTCAATTTTGGACCAATGTCCGATGTTCGTCTGCACAGATCTGTCCTTATTATGTCCATTAGCCCACTGAATTTTAATTGATTACATCAAGCCCGCTTCTGTTCCTTCATCTAATAAAAGTATCTCTTTAATAGAAAATTAATCCAATCAAAATTCTAGACTGCAGATACATCGTCGAACCCCGTATCTTCACAACAATAAGAATGTCGCTATCATCCGTCATTTTCAAACAGCGCCCAACAATACTTAATTATTTAAACTTTTAATTTCAATAAATCTTATACAAACAATACTTAATTATTTAAACTTATAATTTCAATAAATCTTATACAAACAATTAATTTTTTAATACGCCTGCGACTCAATATTCGTTCCTTACAATAAATTACAACATATATTAAATTCAGTAAAATATGGCCTTTCATTGATTGTGTTTAACAAAAATCGAGTGAGATCGAGCCCAGACGAACAGCTAAGGGTGAAGTAAACAAAAATGAATATTATTAATTGTAAACCTATTGTGTAAATACAATTATCGTCAGATTTCCTATTTCAATAATTATTTAAGGCAAGAAATTTTTCCATTGTACGTATTTTAATTGTCATTTTGTAACAATCTTTATTTGACGCCCGATAAGCGGCCCAGAAATTAAGCCGTGGCACATTACCAACTTGTAAAATTTCAATTGAGATAAGAATTTGTTTTTATTAAATTAATTTTGTTACATTTTGAATTCTTGTTTTCATTTAAAATCCTATCATTTTAACTTTTCATTTGTTTATAACGTAAGGCTTATCTTCACTTTAAAATTTAATTTAAATAAAATTGTAAATAAATTTTGAATATTACATTTTGTGCTCCAACGTGGGATTTATTCTAAATAAATAAATATTTGTAATTATTACAATTTTGGTTCTCCAATGTGGTTTTTATTTTTATTTAAATTAAATAAATTGGTGTTTATTACTATATAATATTACATAAATTAAACACAACAATAAAATGTTGGTTAGGGATGTCTGAAATGAGAATTAACTAGACTGGCTCCAATAATTACTATAAAATACTTATTAGGGAGGTTCAAAATAAGATCATTAAGGATTATGTGGAGGAAATATATATTATTTCTCTACGTTCGTGCAAAGATTTACACTTTGCAGATAGTTTTGAACCTAAATCAAAAAAGGGGAGGCCAGATCTTGAACAGGTGCTCATTTGTTTGGCTGAGTGTTATTATTTGTAATAAGATTCTACTGAGAAAAAATATTATACGCTAATAGACACTCATTGCATATTTCAAATACAAGCTTCCTTCATATCCTTCATATCTGGAGATATAATAGTAGTACAATAGTCTTGTCTAACTGACAGATCCTAATTAACTTCATTCGACATAGTACGAGGAAAGAAATGAAGTCATGGGCGTTATTGTCTCGCAAATCACGAATAAATGTAATTTTAACGATAATGTTGTTGTGTTTCATAATCAAAAACTTTATACTGGAATACTATTATTTCACTAGAACCTATTAAAAATTAATAATGTAGGTCTAACTGAAGAAGTAACAACGTTGGTTGCAGAAAATCGATATCGCCAGAATGAGGCAAGTGAATCATATTTATCTGCGTAAGGATGAGTTGCAGTGTGTGCTACGCAGGCGTGGAGTCACGTCTCTCCCCAGTGATGTTTACGTCTCATCATGCAGAGTGGAGAAACGGAACCCTACAGATTTATTGAGAGTAGCGATCCGAGATCATCAAACATTATTGCTATTTCATGATTCTGTTCTTCAGAGTTGTTTCCCAGCGGCGCTTCGTTATCAATTGTTGTCGCTATTTTTTTACGCCGAGTGTAAATACAGACTCTGGCAGTGCTATTTGGTGAGGACCAATTGGCCGATCCATGGATTGGGAAGGCCGTCGATGATATTCGATTGAGAAAAACGGCGCCGGGTTATTCCTTAGCAGAAAATTTGCTGTATGTGGTTCTCCCACAGGATCAGCGATCGGTCATAGCGCTGCCTGATAAGATTATTCTGGCCGTTATTAATTTTTTTCATAAATATCCATTCGGAGAGCATCTGGCTTTTGACAATACAAGATCTAAGACTGCAGAATTTTTTTATTGTCGGGGCATGTCAGAGAGTATTCGTGGGCAGTACGAGTGTGTACGGTGTGTACGGTGGTGAAATCTGCGCCTTGTACCAAGGTCGGTCAGTTAGCGTCTACTTTGCCTTCTCTATGGACGGAATAGCTTTATGTAGACTACATTGGTCCATTTCCCAGGTCCGTAAGAGGCAATGTCTATTATCTAGTTATCCTTGATGCATTTTCCAAATTTGTTTGGATTCAAGCGATGTGGAATGCTACCACTGAAAACACCATTCGAGTTCTTCAAGACAAAGTCTTTTTTGTCTTTTGGACTAACGCGAGTGATTGTTTCGTACAATGCTAAGCAATTTACGCCTCATGTGTTTGCGAAATTCTGTTCTTTGCTGGGAATAAATCTTGTCACGACTTCACCATATATGCCTAGAACTAATCAGGCAGATTCAATCATAATCTCAAGGCAGCGTTGATATGTCATCATCACACGAATCATAAACGTTGCCACAGTCATTTGTCTGCATTTTCATCAGCGTTTAATACTCCTAAACATGAGAGGACTAAGACGATACCTTTCCAGCTGTTTGGCTACGTTCCGAATAGTCCGTTGTCTAATTTTTTAAATCTAGTGGAACTTCTGCCGGACCGATCTCGCAGAATTCCAAAATGTCTGGTTCACGATAAACAAGCAGTTCGATTCAATAAAGACAAAAGGGGGTTCACATTTTCAAAAGGGTGATTAAGTAATGCTTAGGAATTACAATACTAGTAAAGCTAGTAGCGTGACTGCTGCTAAATTATCGTGATTTCTTGGTCCGTTGAAGATCATCAAAATCTTCAATTCGGTTAATGTTACACTAAAACACGACTCTCTGGGTTTAACGTTTCTCAATTTCTCAATTAAAAAAGTATTCAAAGACGGGATGATTGAATTTGGTGTGTAGTTGTTGTTCTATGGTGAACTACTTTTTTTAAGGAGGGTGCAGTTTGCACCGCCGCCTATTAAAAATAAATAATGTCGGTAGTTTCCGGCGCTGTAAGATAAACTTTGGTAATGTGAATATCTTTGTTTTTTGTTGATGCTTTTGTAAAAAGAGACTATCTTGTTTATTATTGTTAAATATGTACTCACGCATTACATGCACGGCACATTATTTATTTCAAACAATTTAATTATTGGTCCATTTACACGTTTACATTTAAAGGTGCATGTTTAACAACCATTCACTTAAGAACACTATTCCTCTGATCTCCAACTTCGAAGTAATCGTTTGACGATATTTCACTAATTAGTTCCAATAATTTACTATTTCTATTTTTATCAAGGCAAATATCCTTCAGTTTCAGTTACAAACAACCCTTTTGAATTCTTACATAAATAAATACCGTCTAAAAATTTTCCTTTAATACTGACTGTAAATGTTACAACACGTGCCTTTTACAGACAAAGAAATTTTAGTTGAATTTGTTTCACTTGGGAAAAATAAATTCCGCGGTAAGCAAGTTATCTGCTATCATGCGACTGTAGTAAGAATCGGTACTGTAAAAGTTTAATTATTATTAGAAATTAAACAGTTAGTGACTATCTTGTTAAAGGTTATATTTTGATTTTGAAACTTAAAATGAGCATTCGTGGGTATTTAAAACGCAAAACTTTCAAATAGAAACGAGAATGCAACTGAATAATCGATTTGGGAACCTACGCGAAAAGCTCATTATTTGATCGTATTCGAACAACTATTTTCTTTAAAGTACAATTAGAGTAGAATAAACACTTAAAAATTTAATTGTTTGAGTGTTACGTTTAGCAAGTGGCTCTGAATTTTAAGTCTTTAAGTGTGCCGGAAATAACTCGTATCTTTAATAGAGTTACATTGACGTTACAACTATGCATCCTTATCAAATGAAAAAAACATTATATCATTAATATATTATATTCTCATTCCATGATTGATCTAATCTATATTGCCTTGTAACATTTCAGATACATTCAGTCCTTTATTAAGTGTCACTATGTGACAAACGGTGATGAATTCTAATTGATTAAATCTACCCAATCAGTAGAATTTCTTTGTAACAGTGACAATCCTGTTGAAGAAAGGCAATACAGGAAATTTCACTGTTGCTAGTAAACCCATAGGAATTTGTTTTCAGTGGATATTATTAATCTCTTAAATAAAAAAAATTATTAGCCGGTTTCACTAAAGAATATTCGACTCAAATAATCTTGCTCAGTAGTAGAAAACGGAGCTCATATCAAATAGCGAAATCGCTCATTTCTTGTAAATTGAAATTTTAATCATTTGGGCGTAAATTTATTACATTAGGGAAGTTCAGTGTTCAAAATTCTGAGTAATATCTGTAAGAAATAAATTAAATTGAAAGAATAATTAATATCCGTGCAAGAACATTATAATCGGCTGGTCATCCTATACGTAAATCGTCAAATTGCAGTGATTTGAAGATTATAGTTAACTTCTCAACAGTCAATCCTTATTGGTTCATAGGATAATTTACTAGGGTATTTCTGCATGGAAAAGCTATTTATACTCTTCAAATAAATATTTTTACACTATTGAGTAAAGCTTCTTCCAGAATGTCGTTGACATAGAAATAAATGTTCTCTGTAAACTAGCCGACTGAGTGCATTTATTGAACTCAACGTTTCGGCTACGAACATCTCTGCCGCCATCTTCCGATGAAGTCTAATTTCGAAGTGCAGATATTATACGGAAGCGGCTCATTCATCACCGAAACATTGTGTTCAATAAATTCACTCATTCGGCTAATTTCCCGAGAACATTTCTTGAAAAGTCTACGACGAGAAACTCTACATTCATGGATCGTTCACAGTTTTTTCTGGAAATGTTGAGCTTTTATAGCCTTTTGGGAATGAAGTAAATGATGATATTTGTGATAATTTTTTCATAGGCTATACTCATCAAAATTAATTATCACATATTATGAATACAAGAATCAAAAGAAACTCTTACAAACAAGGAAAGTCGATTTATTGCTAAGGAAGGAAGCAATTTCTATTATTTATCATTTATAATACATTATTTATTTATCATTTATAATACATGTTACGGTTAAGAAATAATAAAATTAAAAACAAATACAATTCATTATATTAAATATATTTCTACTAATTTAAAGCTTTTGTAACAAAGATTGTGATATTTAATGTTTATAAGGGAACCTATTTTTTAATTAAGGTGTATTATTGCTCGCGAACATTGCTTAATATTTCTAGTCCTTGGATTCCATTCCCGAAACAGTCTGTATACTATGACCCAGCACTGCTACTACATCAATGCAGTTAAAATTCTATTTTAAAAGTAGTAGTATTGTGTGTTCTGAATCGGTATGCATCGATAATATTTAACTAACAAGCAAAGTGAATCTGATATATATATATATATATCATTATAATTATTTCTCAGTATTTATAGTAGTTAAAGAACCTAATATAGCGTAAGCTGTTCTTCATGAATTCTAAACCAGTTCGTGAACCAAAATTTGGCACTAATTAGAGAACCTAAAGAGAAAAGAAAATAAGATGACCAATATTGCATAAACCAAAGCGTTAATTGAGAATCTCAATTGAAGATATCAGAAATAAGTGTTTTAAATTCAATGATTCTCCACCGCCCTGGGGAAAATATTACTGTAGTTATTCTACAGTAGTGAAGCGTCTCTAATTTATTGATTCTATCATTTTTATATTTATTATCGTTTCAGTAAGTCGTCTCTTGAGATTATCAATTTATCTTTTCTTTATATGTTTTTCTTGCCGAGTATGTCTCTTTTAACGGCGTTTAAAAACTGAAAGTTGTTACCTACTCATTTGAAGGATTAAATATATATATAAACAGGAGAATTTTTTTTTCGTTCAACTTTGTCTGCCTCCCTTTAGTACCATCAAAGAAGATTTTCAATGTTCAGTAGAAATGAGGCTGGATATGAGGAAGAATATTTTATGCATAAGTAACGTTGTTAATATAAAATAATAGTATTTACTCCTCAAATATCAATACATACTAAAATTAATAAGAAAATATTATAATCATTAAGCAATAATTTGGATGAAATTTATGAAATAATATATTTCAGGCTAAGAATAATACTTTTCACGAGATTGTGACACTAATTAAACACATTCTTAGGTCTTGATATAATTTTAATTTTCCTATAAACAAACGGAAGATATTGATAACAAAATTGTCAGTGTAAATTTTAAATGTAAACAGCTTATTTTCTTATAATTCATTGTTAACTCTCATTTCGGTAATTAATTATGTTGAAATTAAAAATTCATTAAAACTTATTTTCTATTATTATATTTATTATTTTTTAAGGTATTGGTACTTTACAAATCAAATTGAGAATTTTAATTTATTCTGTATCATTTTATGTAAAAAATGTTGACACACTTATAAATATATTTCCTTCAAATTTTAATACAAATATTCCACATCATTGAAATGAATTTTATCATACAAATTAATTATTAAGGTCGCATAGTTTTGATTTGATAAAGTCACAAATTAAGTGCGAAACTTAGTGCTTTCAATCTTTCTAATTTGTTTAATTTCAGTGTTAATGTAATCATTGGAATAATTAATAATTAATAAACTTGTTATAACTTATTGACCATTATATTTATTAACACTAAAAATTGTTGTACATCTTTCTATTTGTGTTGTATAAATATTTGCAACGAGAGAATGTGTCACTACTATTATGTAAATTGTGTCTGAGAAACGCAATGATTATTTTTTTTATATTTTTCAGGTGACTCTGTCTATTTCCATCCTCATTAGCCTGCACGTGTTCTTCCTGCTGGTTGTGGAGATCATACCTCCAACGTCACTCGTAGTCCCTCTACTGGGAAAGTATCTCATATTCGCCATGATACTAGTTTCTATAAGGTAAGCTTCGAAATAATACAGTATAATTTTATTAAACAATATTTCGAAGAAAAGTTTTTGCGTTACTGTTTGTCAATCATCTATTAAAATGTTTAAAATATTAAAACAGATGCCGGGATACTTTTAAAATACAAATTGTCTACCACGAAACCAAATAAATCGACAATAATATTATTTTTGTTGATTTATTTCGAAGAATTGCTACCTAGCGGATTTTTTTTTATTTGTGATAGAACGAGAGTTCATTGATCCGTAAGTGCCATTCCTAGAACTCATATCTTTAATACAGAATATGAAATTAAATTAAAAATTCATGGTAACAATAGCATATAAAAATAAAATAGCTCGTGTTGACCACAACAGTAATTTATTTATTGCGTAAAATTTGTCTTATGTATGTTTAACGGAGCCTATAAAATATGCATGGATACCACATGCTCGGAAGAAACGCATTTTATAGAATATGACCTATCTAGTTCCTATAACAAAAAAGAAGGTGTTTAATAAATGTGGAATTTCATTTCCTTCTTTAGAAACGAAGAAAATAATTCAATAGTAATACAGAAGATATAACGAACGATTTCGTAGTAAAATGAGATTGAAAAATATTGTTCATGAAGATGGAAGCATATATTTTCAAATAATGTCTAAATCTTTACTTGCTCATTAATTTTATGTTTCATGCTGTGAAAGACATCAAAATTTCAGGTTTTTCCGATTTAAAACATCCAATTCATTATAATAATGATGAAAAAATATATGACTATTAATAATAACAATATAAATAAACAGACGGTCTTGAGTAATAAAATTATATCAAATAAAATAATTTTTTATATTTTAATTTAAAAACTTTATAACACTTGTTAACTTCTAAGAGAAGAGTAAAAACTGTCCTGTTAAGGTTCCCTAAGCGGACGAAACGTCGTGAAATTAATTTTTTGGTTAATAAACCTTATAATTACTTTCTGATTCAAGGCAGTCTATTTATTTATATAATAAAGTTCATACTAAGTGGATTGGTGTTTGCAAATTTGCTACACGCAAATACTTTGGGAACGCTTTGCCGAAGAAATTTGTTTCATCCTTTAAACCAGTTGGGGTATGTATAGTTGAATTTTATCGAAGCCCCATCTTGAAACATAAAATTATTTAATAAATTATGAAATCAAATAATTTTTAAAGGAAAAGTTTACAATATTAGATTCAATTAAAATCATATATTCGGTGCTAAATTATAAAACAATTTGGTTTTTAATGAAATAAAATAAAATCAATTATGTAAGTAAGTATATTGGATTGAAAATATTGTTTTCTCCTTTCCATTTACCTCAGTTTCAAAATAAAATCTAAAATCTACGGCATTGAAATGGATGAACCTAAATAACCTTAGAGCAATAAGATAGGTGACTACTTTGAGCAATAAAATTTTCATCAAACACAACGCCTTAGCAAATAGCAACCTCGAGTAATATTTTTCCTCACAATGACCTTTACGATTGTAAATTTCTTTGGTTATTTCACGTACCGTTGGCGACAATCCAGCGCAAGGGGTAAGTCACGTACGGAAACAACAGGGCCATAAAAGTTCTCCACGCGACAGCTACATATGATATGAATAAATTTAATTCTGAATATATATATATATGAATCAAAATATTAATATATATATTAGTATTTTGATTCACTTTCCTGTGATTTTATTTCTTCCTTGAATGCACTACGTAAAACTCCCTCTTTACAATTTTATTATCTTTTTATTCCGTCGTTATTAAAATTTCACCTTAAAATCTTACCATTTTCTTTCTCTAACTTAGTATTTTGACTCATTTTCCTATGATTTTATTTCTTAATTCAATTCACAACTCAAAAATTTTAGATATAAACTACGTTTGTAGCATTCGCATAGGCATTGGAGAAATTTTTTATTTATACTAGTCGCAGAATCTACCAAAAGTAAAAAAAATACTATTGATATGAATTAAACGGGACCGGTGAAAAGGGGTCCTTATTATGTGAAAGTATTACACTTAAGGACCTGTTATAGAGACATCAGGGTTGTCCACGTGAATGTACTAACAGTAGGCCCTATCTTAGGGTTATAGAACATCTATATGAAAATCCCGAAAGTCAAATGACCGACGCACATTTTCCTATCAAAACTATCCCGATGGAGTTTGCCTGAAAGGAAAATATCCGGATGGATTCGTGTTCTAAACTCGATTAACAGAAAGTCGTTTTCCCGAATCTTGTTTGCCGAACTATCGTTTTGACGAAAGAAATCGTTATATTAATAAAATATAGGTCGCGAGAAATAGTACGAAGCACTAGTAGATGTATAATGGGAGAAGGGAGAAGAAGGATGGGAGTATTGTCGTGGAAACTCTGTCCAGGAGCAACGCCACTAACATTCTTAAAAACATTCGTTATATTCTTACTAACGGAATATACAGTCAGCGGCAAAGCCTATGTACCTTATCATCTCGTAACTTTTACGGACATGTTTATTGACGTACAAAACATCTTGTACTCAATAATATATTTTCTTGTACTAATTTTTTTCGATTATTTATTACACGACCATGTTGCCGTAACAAAGGTAAGTGTTAAATTGAGATCCGTTCTACCCCCGCTGCAATACCAGCTAAGTGACCCACTGCGCATCGTATTTACATACGACTTGCTATACTTCATATGTTAGTTACCTTATTATACTTTATACTTATGAAAATTAAGTTCTTAATTAATGTGTGGAGAAATTTCAAACAATAAGGAAACCGAGTAATGAGTTGTATTCGCGACGTTTCGATGACTTTCACTGCCATCGGCTTCTAGCAAAGTGAACAGAACAGATACAATTGTTTACTCGGTTAGAAGTTTGGGAAGACTCTATTTATTCTCTACATCCAGAAAGACTTTATTAGTAGGCAACCGTTTCTCTGACGCAAATATCGGTCGTTTTCTCATTTATTAAAATGCAACCTACTTCCACCCCAACACCTCCGGGTTTTAGGGGTGTCTCACCCAAACATTGTTTGTTTTCGGATCGTAAGTTATATGTGTACAAAGTTTCGTTGAAATTGCTCCATTTAAAGGTGTATGCGGAGCTTTGTGGCCCTCTTCCGCTCCCATTCCTAGAGGGTGAATTTCGAATCGACAGTGTCAAAATGCCATAATAAAACTCATCGACTCCTATGACACCAGATCCGCTATCAATTTAATTTATTTCAGTTTTGCACTATTTTTGTCACTCCCTTCAACCCTAGGGGGTTCCGCTCTCATACCGTTAGGGGTTGAAATTAGGTATTAAAAACATCGAAAGCTGTACTATAAATCTGAGCGAAATAGAAAAGTATTTATTTTGGGCTAACATCGCTCGTTTTCACAGTTTTTAAAATGCCACCACTTCTCACAGTGATCGATACTGGATCATAATTAAGTTTCTAACAAACAAAATTGATCTACGCGTTAATTAATAACTTAATTTGCATAAGAAAGAAGTATAATAAGATAACTAACATATTAAGTATTTTATTAATGTTACGTTTTATTTTGTAAAAACGACAATCCGGCAAATGAGATTCAGGAAAGTGACCCATTCGAGAAATCGTCTTTCTGGTAATCGTGTTTCGGGAAATCTATCCATCGGAATATTGACCTGTAGAGTGATCGGGATGTCGAAAAACCGCGTCTTTCGGGCAAATGACCATCTCCTAGCTATAGAGTATATAAACAGAACAATTATATAAAATCGGGTAGTTAGTATTCAATATAAAAGTAGTTCTTCCTCTGGTGTGCTCGTTTCATTATATGATTGCAACTATCATGTCTAGGCTAAAAAACGACGCAAAGGAAGAAACGTGGTCGAAATCATCCACAAGAAAACATATTTTACAGTTTTCTTGCATGTTGACCTTTTATTAACCACTAATTTATGATTTCCGCTGAGTGAAGCCCTACACCTGCTTTACACGATCTCTGAATCGTTTTATAGGGTTATAAATGTGCTGTGCGAATGTTCTTGCTGTACAACACGTAATCCCTATTAGTAGTATACTTGATAATATCCATTTCTCTATAAGTCGGCCAAAAAAAAAACTTTAAATTAATTAAATAAACTGAACCTAATCTAAACTAGCGCACTATTACGAAAACTCTGAACTGTTGAAAAACTGTCGTGACTACGACGTCAGGAGAGATACATATACTTTAGGGACAGTTGAACGGCTGACTGCAGACTATGCTTCAAGAGATATGCATAATCAAAGTTATGATGGTGCAAAACATTCTTTGTTCCGACATTTTTATTTAAGCCACGCCTTTTTTCTACAGAATGTCAAACATTTTTGAACCTCTCTCAAATATTATACTAGTATACGTGAGCGACGACAGGTCATACATAATATGACAAATTCTTATCATTCGTCCCCTGAATACTTCAGCAAAATTCCTCTTCTAAATTCATATTGAACGATTTCTATAACATTTCAAATTTCGTCTAAATATTTGTTTAGATTATTCTCACTGATATAATTTGCGTCCGTCATGTGAAACTTACTCTACGATAGCATTCACAGTTAATGAGATTTTACTCAGATGCGTAGGTATAATATTTTTATTAAAAATGTTTGTACTACTCATGTAGTGTATAATTGGAATACCTGTTTGAAAATTCTCGTATGACCACATTTAATGTATATTTCGGTAATTCTCGTCGTATTTCATTTACACTCATTATTCTTTTTTCGCCCAAATTATTCAAAATACTTCTGATTATATCTTTAATGATTTCAATCTGTTTATTGTTAAATAGCAAATAATATATCATATATGATTATATTTCTCAGTTTTATTAAGTAGCAAAATTAAAAAATTATTTGTGTTGATATAGTAGGCATTTCGTATATTTCAAATTTTCGCTTCGATTTTTATTGCTCTACTGATATTAACATCAGTAATTTAATACCAGACTTTTTTATTGAAATTTTATGGTCGCGTCAACCAAAATGTTATTGGCGTCCTTCTACATTATTTAACTTATAGGGTACATAATATTTTTTTTATTCTAGTGCTATGAAATGCCAGATTTTCTGTTATCAATTTTACCTAAATTCTCTTTAATTTATGAACTATTGAAATATTTCTCTAGAAAATTTTTATATTTTCTTCTTCTATCAGTAAATTTTTACATTTATTAAAGTATCAGGATGAAAAAATGTCGACCGGACCAGGGATCGAACCCGGAACCACCCGCTTACTAGGCACATGCTCCAACCTACTGACCTATCCCTGTCGACTCCGGATCCGGTTCGAAATTCCAAAAATCAGGTCCATTAGACCTGATACAGGCTCACCTACAATTTTTTTACAAATCACAATTCTTCGTGGCCTAAATTTTAGAACCACAATAAAGAACGGACTTTATGTAAATTTATCATCGGTTTTAGAATTTAAAATTCAAGAATATGTAGATAGAAAGCTTTCATAAGCCTCAAGCCGTAAATTCCATGGTTAAATTGAATTGAAGTATCCGGATGGAAAAACGGAGGAATTTCGCACCGAATCTGGAGTCGACAGGGATAGTTCAGTGGTTAGAGCGTCCTTCCGGTAAGCAGGATGTCCCGGCTTCGTTTTCTGGTCCGGCCAGCATTTTTCTATCCTGATACTCTAATTCAATTTAACCATGGTCTTTACGGCTTGAGGTTAGTGAAAGCTTTCTATCTATATATTTATGAATTATACATTTATTCATTAAGGACTGTATATTCGTTTTGTGTCTAAAATGTTTTCTCCTTCAATAGATATTATTCTACTTTCATAATGTCTGCCTTCTTATCTTTGGGTGTCGCTGATTACAAAGTCGTCCATTTATAATATTTGAAAATGCCAGCGCATATCCTAGTTTATTGCATCTTTTTTCCTCAATGCATTCTCCCTTAGACTGCAGATAAGCGTATATAATTATAATAGTATAAGCCGTTGGTTGATCCAATGAGAAAAATTTAACTGATCCATAGTTGTTGATAGACGCGAAAATAATAAAAACGAGCAAAAGGGAAACAAATATGGTTCACTGTTATTGAATTGAATAATTTAGTCCTTCATAGCTGAAGATGGACAAAAAAATAATAACAGTGAATACTACAGTGATATTATGTTATAATAACATTGGATGGAGAAATATACTTTGATAAAAGTACAGTGGCAACTGAAGTGTACTAAACAGTTTTTCGTAATAGGGAAATAAATAAATCACAAACCCTCTGAGGAATATAGCTTCGAGTAACGGAATTATAATTTTTGTGTCAAATTAGTTCCTAATAAATTACCAGTAATTTTCTCTCTTTATTTCAGCGGATTTATATATCATACTTAATATTGTAATACTATTATTTTATTTTCCTTATTAGCTGTAATTCATAATATGCACTCATCGTCTTAAATACCGATTTCAATCTGACAGCAATGAAATTAGCACAGTTTTATATTATTATGTTTATGAAAAATTATTTTTTGCATAAAACACTTGTTTTGTTCGTAACTGCAGAATATGCGGTTGCCTGGCTACAGAAAATGTATACAGTGGGACATTTTTCGTCGTGGCAGCTGCGAAAGGCCCCCGCAATCCTGACACTAGGTTGATTACTGCTTCGCCTCGCTTTTTTCTCTCTTTTCTCTTCGGCTTGTCTCTCCCACTGCTCTTTTTTTTTTCGCTCTCCGTGTCGCAGTATATTTCTCCCGCCACTGACGATATAGTATGCTGTCATTTGTCAACTTCACGGAATGAGATGGGGACACAGGAGTTTTCAAGGGATGTGAGAGGGAACTATGGGGAAGAGAATTGCCAGATAAAATCTTGTAAAACAGGCTGCCGTATTTCTGTCTGGTCATTACTTCTCGCCGTTTCGAAATGACGTAGAATAATTTCCACTGAAACACATGTTATTCTCAGTAAATGAGCAACTTAGAACAGAATTGAAGGACCATAGAATGTGGAATTAACAGTTTTGAATCTTTCTCCATTTTTTTACAAACAACATAATCGGGGTTGGTTAATTAAAAATGCTACACTTCTGTTAATCATTTATGTTTATATTTCGCAATATACATGCCCCTGTGTCAGATACGTGCTTATATTGTCCAGTATACAAATTACTTCTAATTTAATTGACATTAACACAAAGAATTAATTGACCTTAGTAAGATTCTGCACTAAAAACAAAACACTGAGTGAATATAATTAAAAATATCACGGTTTAACACTGAACTTGGGATCTCACATTTAAATTGGATAATCAGTCATATTATTAAGTGAGGGAAAACACTTTCTACGTTTTTAAGATTTAACCTACATTTATTTTAATAATGCTAACATCGACCTTTATACAGGGAAACTTAATTAAATTCTAATTTAAAAAGTACCGAACGTTTCGACGCGTATTTTCTAATGGCGATTAACTTAAGACTGGAAATTGAACAAGAAACTAAAATCAAAGATAAAAACTAAGAGCCAAAGAGCTTAAAACAAAACATCATATAACTTGTTGAGACTTTCTGTGTCATGTTTAATATTAACAGTATTTGTATGATTTTTTAATATACTGTAATGAACAAATTTTAATTAAGTTTTAATTTTATTACATATAATTAAAGTATTACTATATGAACTATATATGTACTTTTAACATCAGACATTTGAAATGAAAATATAAAAAAATAATACATAATTTGGCTTGTACAATTTAATACATATAACATGGGCCTTTTTCTCAGGGTAGGTTTCCGTGGGGAGATTATGGAAAAATTTATGTGGCAATGTGATCAATATTTCTTAATGAATATTAATTTGAATGTTTTATCTGTGATTGTCCAATATGTTGCTGTCTGCAATTACCTACACTTTTCACCTTAACTTCTCCAAATCACTTCAAGCTTTCATCAGGAAACAGAAACCTCAAAGAAACTGATACTATAATTTTGTTCACACACCCAAGTGAATTAAGAATGTGGTATCAATCCATTTAAAATAATTAAAATATCATTTGGGATACATTTTCCTCTCTCCGTTTTTGAACTTAAGTTCCCACGACCCGAGGCACTTTGGCCTGTTTTGAGAGGTGTATGTTCCGGGGTCACAGATAAGAGTTGTTCTTTGTTCCCATTGGAACAGTCGGCCAGCTGCCTCCTAAACTGGTCGAGACACGGAGAAGGGAGAGCTACGGCCCAACAGCTAACCCCTCTCCCGTCATTGTAAGAGCGCGGGACAAGTACCAAATGCCCGACCTACATGATGCAGGTTTTTCTAGGGTTTTTCCTGCATCACTTTTAGGCGAATTGCCGGGTAGGATCCTTAAACCATAGGCCGGTGGCCCTAGTTAAACCTTGGCTACCTTCCTCTACCCTTCCGCATCCCCCCTTTCAAATCACTTCCTATGCTATTAAAGGGGAGTTGCCACCATATGGATTACACTCATGTGTCCTGTTACCCTAAAAATAGCACCATCAATACAGTTATAAGGAAGAATACAAAAAACATCATCAATTTATCTGTGATAAGAAACAGGAATGAAATGAAGTTTTCTCTTACTTTATATTTTCGTTTAAGTTCCTTTTTTAATTATTTTCAGTATTATTTTTTTATACATACGTTAATTTTAGTTTATTTTTAATAAATTTATTTTATTTATGAGGGCATTCCCGAAACATTCCATCTGTTAAATTATTCCAGTTGTTGATCGTCCTATTTAGGAATATGAATTTGTCAACATTTGTTTTTTAAAAAAAAAATTTCTTCCTTCTACCGATATGACTGGGCTTTTGGATTTGGTAGCTATTTCTGTCCATGGATTTTGCCACGTATAAGCTTTGAATAGCATATGCAGCCTTTGTAATAACAACTCCATCTAATTCATCCCTTTTTCCGTTCCTGTGATTCCCTTTATGCCCTCTACTCAACCGTCTTCAACGATTTTTTGTCGATAGAGATCTCACAATGTCATTACGTATTCCAAAATTGGAATCACTGAAATTAAGTAGGCTACCTTCTAATATTTGAGCTTTCATTTTTAAATTCCTTGTTATTAGTTAAAAATATGGGAATTTCATGCTCTTCGGGTCGTGTAATTTGCCTGGTCCTCCCACCCCAAAATTTATTGATGAAATATATTTCTTAATATGTGCTGCTCCTCACCTTTGTAATTTGTTCCCCGCCTTACAACATTCCTCTGCATACATTTGTTTCGTAAATCAGATTGAGCTATTCTTTTCCCAATTTCTTTTATTTTGTACATTCATTGATCTTCTCTAGGTTAATATAATACTAATATATTTCGACCGTTCTTTATCCTGTAGATGCAGTCGTCCACGGACAGTTCTAACCCCCCAAATTTAAGTTGTTTGGCAAGTCATTTATACTGACCCAATTACAGTCCCTTCAGGAACACCCCGCGTTACAATCCCTAGATTCGAAATTTGTATCCCAACTTTTGATTTTTGCGATCTGTCGCTTAAAAATTTCCCAACCCGCAGTGATATTCTTGTCCATACCTGTTTCGTTTAGTTTATCCGACAGGATTTCGCGTGACATACATCAATAGCTTTGGCGAAGTCTATAATTATCATCCAGGTAATTTCTTAAATAAACATATCATTTGACTTGCGCAGGAGAATCCTCCCCGAAAACCCTATTGATCGTTAAATAACCACCCGTTTCTGAAGAAGAGTTCAGATCGAACGTTTACTTTTATTTCGTACAGATTACTGGAGTGAGTCTAACGGGCATCTAGTTTCTAACGTCTGGTTTTACCCGTTTCGTAAATTGGTACTACAATTTCAGTTTTCCAGTCAACCAGAACAGCCGAATTATTATTTTATATTTTTAATTTTCTCTTTAAATACAAATTTATTGTCTACCCTCCAACTTTTAATGGTTGGAGGACTTTCTGATAACTTTTTGTTCTTTAAATAACGTGGAAAGTTTTCCATTGCTGAGCTCACCGGCGGTAAAGAAGAAAATCGTCTGCTAACTCATTAGCCGAGCCCTTTCCTTCAGTTGTTGCGAGGTTTAGTAAACACCTCCCCCCCCCCCCAAGAAATGTATTTAATAAAACAAGGTTACTTACTTTTATAATATCTTATAGTTCATTACAATTTCGTCGATACAGGAACAGATACTGTATTTATGTCGCTCCGATCGTGAATGACTGTAGAGTCTATAGTAATGGTGATTTATGGGTTTATATACGGTGCTCTTGAAGAAAAATACCAGCTGACCAGCATTCCAATATCAATTTTAAATTCACAAATAGAATGTGAGATGGGAATCACGTGCTGCCTCGGATGAAGGGTCCGTGTGATTGTGCTGACATGTGTTATAGGAATCACATGTTAGCTCAGATGAGGGGTTCGTTTGAGTATTGTGGAAGGTACATAATATCTCCTCCCTTTAAAATTAACCTTGATCTGAGAAACTTTTCATCTGTATGTGATTCTTATCTCGTGCATTTATCTTTTACATTTGTGGATATAGATTAAATTTACATATTATATAAATCAATGATATAATAATTATAAAATATATTGAATAATTGATATAGTGGTGGTTGGTAGGTTATACAATTGGTACATCTGCGGTTATTAAAAATCGTATTTTGACAGGTTTTAAATCATGATCCAAGGTAATGGAATATTACTTAGCAGATCATTACTTAACTTAATTTAACTTCTATTATCAAAATGTTTAAATTCTTTTATATTCTAAATTTAACATTAATAATTATTTTTTGTTTTATTTTGTTTTGTTTGTTTTATTTTGATATTTCTTTATCTTTACAAAATATTTATTAACACAACCGATCGATTTATATAATGAATTTAATTGATTATAACAGAATATTGATCAAATTATTGGACAATGCAAATTTTATTATATTACCACACAAGTTACAACAATTATTTACACAAAAATTACCCCGGCTTTAAAAGTTCAAAGATTGAAGTCTTTCCCGGTGTAATTTTTTTCGGATTTCACTTCGCCTAGAAGAAGACGACAGAGATTTTAGTCGTCGAAACGTCGCGTTTAAATATGCTACACCCGAGTGAAATCTGAGAACTGTTTATCGGACTTTAAAAGTTACTGTTCAATTTATGAGATCTCTTTTTGAATATGGTATTAAGAGTCGACAGTTGCTTATCCAAAATTAGATCATTTAAAATTTTACCGCATATACTTGGGATGATTGAAGATAATTGACAAAAAATATGATATTTAGAGCTTACAGTTCGTTTGGTTGTCCCAAAGCTGTGAAAGTTTCATCTCGGCTTCCACACGACATATTATTCTCGGGATACCGTGAAGATCGCTACCCCCAAAACAGCAACGTGGAACTGTTTTCATCATATAGGTTCCGGGCAGGCCTCCGCGTTATTCCACGGCTCGGACTCATCGTCACGGCCTACAAGATGGAACAATAGTTACCTGCCTGCGAATTGGCGTATATAGCTCCAGTTCGCTCATTTTGCGCCGTAGTAGCTCTCAGATTTCAACCTAAGACTTTGAGATTACTTTGAACTTGTTGTGTTGCAATTTCCGCTTTTCCATAAATTATAATTTATCACCGCCATGACCAGTGCTCCAACAGCGTGACATTGGTCGCTCAAATATCCATCGCCGAATGAAATATTCCTCGTCTTCTCAAGATGCTGCGGGTTTACCATTCTGATGATTTTTATCAAATTGCGGAATCTAAAAACCGTCCAATAAAAATTTCTGTTTCACGCAACGTATGAATTTATTCGTGAACCACACTAACAATGTTACACTGTCGTTACTAAGTGTCGCTTAAACGATACTTAACTATTAATAAATAAATAACCACAGACTATGAGTCCGAAAACAAAAATTCATTCAACAATAAATAATCATTTCGTCCAAAGTTTTTTTACTTTTTCAAGTAATGAAGTATGTAGAACAGCTTATAATTAATTTATAAGCGAAATTTGGCCAATAATTAATTATTTTATGCGCATCATCACCATATTTAACGAAATTTGAGAATGGAATTTTTATACCAGAATTACAATAAAGAAACAAAATGGAATCAAAAGTCTCAAATATTATAAATTTT
This sequence comes from Zhengitettix transpicula, assembly GCA_037074705.1. NCBI lineage: Eukaryota > Metazoa > Arthropoda > Insecta > Orthoptera > Tetrigidae > Zhengitettix > Zhengitettix transpicula. The sequence goes on from CM073591.1 coordinate 204,449,780, forward strand.
TTTAAAATGTTAGATGTAAATATATCTCAGGCCTAGCATCAGAAATTTAATATTTATTATATTACAGTATTTAATATAATCTAATATAATTCAATTAGTTAAATACAAATACTATGTATTCTACCTATAAACAATAACAATTTAGCTCGAGCACAGAAGGTTTTAGGCCCACAACGCTCGAGATCACACATAGTGTACGTCCGTCAGTTGATCAGTTCGGACGTGTCTGGTGTGCGCTCCAGTGTTTACTTCTAGTCTCGCTGACCTTCGAAGTGAAAACGCGTCGCGTAAAACAGCCCGGATGAGTGATACGATAGAGTGCAAAAGTATTAATGTGAATGTTGATAACTGGGAATATCCCTGGTCACAGTGATAATGAACAATTACCAGTTGTATCAACAAGTTAATCCACAGTGTTACTTGGCAGGAATTAACGCACCTACTTCTCATAATTCTATATCAAATCAACAAATACCAACAAATTACGTCGTCACAGCAATAGAACAACAAACCATACAATCTACGAATAATTCATCGTATGAAGAAAACAATAATCATCACTGCTATAGAATGACATCCTCAAGTGAGGAACATGATAGGGAAAGCACTTCCAAGAATGATTGGCAAGTAATAAGAAATAGTAAAAGGAAGAAACTTTGTAAACCACAACAACACTCCATTGAAAATAATGTAGAATCAAGTAATCGATATGCTGTATTAGAAAGTAATACAGAAAACCATTCTCATGAAGCAAGCATAAGTCTAGAAGAAGAGAAAAGGAAAAAATATCACAAACCGCCACGAATATTCGTAGATGGATTCATAGACTACGCAAAATGATTGAATCAATACGTGATATTGCCGAAGAGGAACAATACCTCACAAAAAGCCTAGCAAATAACACTATTAAAATAAAATAAAAAGTTAATAAGGCATTTTAAAGAAAACAAAGTGTCTCACAACTCGTACCAAGTGAAAGAGGAAAGATCATGTCGTGTTGTTATAAAATACCTACATCATTCAACGGACGTCCAAAAAATAAAGAAAGAACTGCTAAACTTAGGACACAAAGTATGCAACGCAATAAATGCAAGGCATAGGCTTACAAAACATCCCCCTAAACTTGTTTTTCATAGACCTGGAACCTGCAGATAATAACCAAGATTTTACAAAATTATAGGATTACAAAACATGATAGTAGAAATTGAATCACCTAGAGTAATGAAAAATAACACCATCCAGTGCATGAGGTGCCTACAATATGGCAACTCAAGATCGTATTGCAATAAACCATATGTTTGTGTCAAATGTGAACCTCACAACCCCAAAGATTGCAAGAAAAGCAAAGATGTACCAGCTGTATGTGCTCTATGTGGAGCTAATTACAGAGGGTGTGAACACTACAATAAATTAATGAAAGACCAGAAGCAACCCACAACAAATATTAACTGCTCCAATCAATACTAAAGCCTATCAGAGTAACGTACAGCGCTCAGAAATAGTTCAACAGAAACAAACAAGAAGTTATGCAGATGCAACCAGAGGCACAGAAGCTCAAAACAATGATTCACTCACGTTATTAACACAATTTCTTGAAGAATTCAAGAACTTATTCAACCAATTACTTCAACAAAACAGCATGGTACTCAACATGCTTAACATATTAATGAACAAGTTCCACTAATGGCTACGTTTATAAGAATAGCTGAATGGAACACTTATCACAAGTTTTTCCTCCTCATAAAAACGACCTGGATCAAGAAGTAGAGCAAGATCTATCAGAACAAATTAACGTGGAACTACGCATTAAAATAATCCATTTAAATGAAATCAAAGCAGAAATAAAGAGACTTAATCCAAATAAATCACCAGGACTTGATCTCATAACGGCTAAGATGCTTCAAGAATTACCAGATGAAGGTCTCAGGTTACTCTTGTACTTGTTTAATGCAATAATTAGGCTAGATTAGTGACCAAAATTCCTAAAAATAATTATGATACCAAAACCCGGCAAAGATATACCTGACGTCACTTCCTATCGTCCCATTAGTCGCTATCAACACTATCCAAATTGCTTGAGAGGATTATACTGAAAAGAAACAGAGTAGACAGCAGTAATCAAGACTGCATCCCGGATCAATTTGGTTTCCGACAGTCGGATTCAACAATTAAAAAATGCCATAGAATTGTGGACGTAGTTAACAAAGCTATGGAGAACCAGCAGTACTGCACAGCAATATTCTTAGATGTTAGCCAGGCCTTTGATAAGGTTTAGCATTCAGGTCTACAAGTTAAGATTAAAAGGACTGTGCCTGACCAATACTTCAACTTATTAAAATCATACCTTGACCAAAGAGAATTTCTTACGTACGTGGAGAAAGTTCAAACCGTTATCCCATTCTCTCCGGGGTGCCACAGGGCAGCATACTCGGCCCTCTATTATACGTCTTATATACTTCCGACTTACCAACCTCAATGGACGTAAACACAAGTACCTTTGCTGATGATGCAGCAATGCTGTCAACACACGCACACCCTGATACCTCATCACTGAATCTTCAAGAACATCTACTAATAATAGAGACCTTGCTAAAAAGATGGAAAATAAATGTAAATGCAACGAAATCATCCCATGTAACATTTTCCCTTAAAAAGGAACATTGTCCTATAGTAAAGCTCAACCAGGAAGAAATTACAAAAGCAGAAACAGTAAAATATCTTGATCTACAGTTAGACACCAAGCTGAAATGGAGGGATCAAATCAATAAAAATAAAAAGCAAATAGATTTAAAAAATAAATTATTAAACTTGCTTATTGGTCGAAAATCAAAATTATCAGTAGAAAACAAATTACTAAACTACAAAACAGTGATAAAACCTATATGGACGTACGAAATAGAGCTCTGGGGATGTGCAGCCAAGTCTCACATCGCTATTATGCAACGAGTGCAATCAAAAATCCTCCGCACTCTTACAAATGCTCCCTGGTATGTATCCAACTTCAGCTTACATACTGACCTCAATACACCATATGTAGAAGACGTCTTCAAAGATAAAAATCGTAAACACCATACTAAACTTCAAACCCATCCCAAACGACTACTAGAGCCGTTACTACAACCTACTGACAACCAAAGACTGAAGAGATGCTGGCCGATAGACTTCAATAGAAACTGAGGTGGCGTTGTTGTACCCTCACCTCTCCACGACATCAGTACAAGACAATCTTTTTAAATTGTACATGCTATCAAATTAGCTTAAAGATAGTATGTAATCTGACTGCTAATGAAAATGTATTAAAAAAAATATCACATATGAAAAGCGGGTTGCCTAAAATCGCCCTAAGCCGGAAATACAAGACGAAACACTGCAGTTTCGTTACTCACTATTAATAAACTTCACCGTGTGAATTTAGGATAATAATGGGACAAAATATGAGCCTTCTTATCGCCAGTAAACTATTAGAATAATAAAACACACAAACAAAATTTGTTATATAATTTTTTAACAGAATTTAATTATCGAATAGTAACTTCGAGTTACAATAAATAAACCGCAAACGTTTCAATTTGAGAAGCACTCAAAATGAAAAATGAAATTCTTTCTCCCCGTGGTATTGTGAGATAATCGTTTATATCAAAACCTGGAACTTTTGATTCAGTCTGCACATATTGGTAGGAAATGAAAACACTTGAAAAATAAATTAGATTCTTAGGTTTTGTAGTCCTTTTTCGTATAAGCCCTGCAAAGATGCCGTTCACACTCACAGTTGGAATGAATTAATTCAACTGACTAAGTTTGAGAGTTGTGCTTAAGATTCAGAATTCTTGTTATATGAAAGTATGAACACAGGTACAGAACACATTAATAATTACAAACAAGTGTAATAATTAATCATATAAATAAAAAAATTACCCTACCGGAAAAATGTGTCTATTACAATAATATATTAAGGGAAGCCGAAACCAAATAAAATATTGTCACGTTCAGATGTTTAAGGGTTCGCTTAAACGTCATTTTTTGAAAATTTAAATTAAGTGATATATATATATATATATATATATATATATAACACAACGTTTCTGGAATCCTTGTTCCTTTCGTCAGGTTCGTTTACATTCGCACAATCCTGGCAACGAACTCAAAACCAAAGCTAAAATGCAACGTATGTGGTAAATCAAAGTGGGATTAGCGTAGCAATAAGGGATCATAGCTATTCTTAAGTTTCGTAGTAATTAAATAATTACAATAAATTTACGTTAATTTCAGTGATATTTTATGTAATATGAATAATTTCTGATTTAATTTGAAATAGTACCAGGTGTTAACGTCTAAAATCTTAGCATTTTGCCAATCAACTGAATGTTTCAAATAGATTATATAATTTTTATCTCTAGGAAGTCATATGTTCCTTGATATAGGCATTATTAAGTGAACGTTTCTTTTGCCCTATGTAGCAGTAATTACAATTAGCTGCGATTTTATAAACTTCACAATGTTTGCTATAGGTGTCAAGTGGGTCCTTGTGGTTCTTAATCAAGAAGGACAGATTATTACTAGATCTGTAAATGATTGGATTTTGTTTAATCTAACGTTTACGTGCTCATTAATAAAATTTAAAAGATACTCATTATAAAGTAAAATGTTATGGACAATATGTATAGTGTTGATGGAACTTGGAGTGAGAAACTAATATAGCTCTGTCTACATTTTTTTTTTTTTCGTTAGGAGGATGATAAGACAGATAATTGAGAACACGTCCTGAATGTGTTGGTTTTCTGAAAGAATTGGTGAAAATGGAAGTAATGAGAATGGATACAGTAACATTAAGGAAATGAAGAGAACGGAAAAATTCCGGTTCATGGGGGAATTGTAAATATGGATGATAATTATTGAAAGTATTGACTATAAGGTTAATTTGATTGGAGTTAACAATACAAAAAGTGTCATCTACATATTTGATGTAGCAAAGAGGTTGGACAGGAAGTAGAAAAAGACAAGAATTCTCTAAATATCGCATAACTATCTCAACAACAAAACAGGACTAAGGGGGCTTCCTATGGAAGAATCTTTGATTTGATGATAGTGATCTTGATTACACTTAAATAAGCGTAGATGCGGATTAGATTTAAAACTCATAAATTTCATTAAGTGGAACTTTAGTAAATTGTCTGAAAATGGGCCTTCTGGTTTTGAAACTGTTAAAGACATAGTCATTGGGAATAGAGTTGAATAAGGAAACGAAATAAAGAGAAATTAAATAGTGGTCATGAGAGATGGTTAAGTGTTTGATTTTATCAATAATCTGGTAATCATTTTTCTCAGAATAGTGTTTTTCTTCATTTACAGCTTTATAAAATATGTTATGGTTGTAGGAAGAAGTGTTATAGGACTGTTTGTAAAATCAATAATAATTCTAAACGATAAGGCAGGTTTGTGTATTTTGGCTGTTTTACCTATCAGACGTATTATGTTTAATATTTTAATTTCATGTTAGATTAAAAATTGAGGAACAAAAGATAATCCATTAAGTATGTTTATAAGAAAACCGTTTTAGAAATTAGAAGTAACGAACTATTTCAATTCACAGAACCTGCCGGTCGAGACTACGTACGCTTTTTAATTGCGATATTTTTTAAAAAAAATAGATTTTTATTAGCAATCAGATTACGTATGATCTTTAAACTAATTTGATAACATGTACAATTTAGTAAAAGTGTCTAGTACTGATGTCGTGGAGAGGTGAGTGTCCAACAATGTCACCTCAGTTTCTATTTCAGTCTATCGGCCAACATCTCTTCAGTCTTCGGTTGTCAGTTGGTTGTAGTAACTAACGGCTCTAGTAGTCGATTGGGATGGGTTTGAAGTTTAGTATGGTGTTTACGATTTTTATCTTTGAAGACGTCTGCTACATATGGTATTGATATATTGAGATATAATATTGTTCCTGTGTTTCATTATCTGATTTGATGGAGTAAGAAGTTCAGAGAGATAATTTATAGCAAGCGAATAATATTACGGATTAGATATGATAATTTTATGATGTGCTGGAGTGAAGAAGTTGTCTTAAGCAGTGAAACTAGAGTCGTATTCAAGGGGTAATGATCATCAGTTCAAAACATATGCACTAAAGACCACTACGCTAGACACGGACCTTCTCTATTACTCTGCTCAAGTCTAATGAATGTGAGGTGAATTAGGACCAATAACCAGTAATTCATGTAAACAAAAGTCTTTTTCTCAGGTGTAAACACTATTTGATATTATTTAATACATCTACTCCAATCCACATTTAAATACAAACGTGCCTCAATAAGCAGTATTAGTGAGGGATTTATGAGCAATACCATATGTTTTTATCTATTTTAATCATAACCTTAAAAACATGTTTACGCTGCTTTCTAGATCGCTTTTTATATTTCCAGTATTTTAATGGATAAATAGACACGAACGTTAAATAAATCAGACAGTACTCTGCGAAAAATAATTTCCAACTGTAAAAACTCTTAAGGAATTTTCAAACTGAGAGAAGTTCAACATAAAATAAGCTAAAACTTAAGATATTCTGGGCAACATAATTAAAAAACAGCCGCTTATTACATTAATTAGTTCCTACGTAATGGAAGAAGAGAAAGTTTGTTATTTCGGACGCAAGATTAGCAGTAATGGGTGTACAGTATTAAATAAGATATGAAAAACATAAACTGAGGATATTCCTCAAAAGAGGAAACTTTTAAAATCGCTCAAGGGACTTCTAAAACTGTAAGAATGAAGTTCAGAATTACGCGAAAGTGAAACATGAAAATCAAGAAAATAGAGGCATTGAAGTATTTCAAGTAATTTCGCATACGTAGTAAACTTGTCTGTTGCTTCGATAGTTAATTATTAATAATCCTTTCAACAGCCAGAATATAAAACGAATTTAATGTCAATCCAACGTGTATGACTGCTGACTGCAAATAGTCATCGAATTATATAAATTAAAGCATACAGCTAGCTTTACCTTACTTAGCCTCAACTCAATAAAAATTATGTAGAATTTTGTATATGATAGAATTATTGTGAAGAAATTTCATGCAATTAAACACGCGACCCAGTGGCGTTGTGTGTGTGCGGGGGGGCGGGGGGCGTCCGCCCTGAGTGGCACGTTTTTGGGGTGACAATTTTCACAATAAGTAATAATAATATCTTGTAATCTGAACTAAAACTATCAAAACAACTTCTTTTCATATTTTTGACACCTATAATTCGAACCGATTAAAATGAGCACAGAACTGTTTAATATTTAATTTGTGACGGAATCGGGGAATCCCCTAACTTTAAATGTACTGTAATGTAGCGACTGGCAACAGCGTTGTACTAACAAGTTTACTTGCAGTGATTCCCCGCGGATAGTTACGGCGAATATTCTACAGTTCAACATTGTTTAAGGAATATCAAAGATTAATATTTTATTAACTAAAAATGATTAACTTTGTAATAATTAATGTAAACTAAATAAGTGTAACAAGTAGTCGCTAATGACCTTGTAGTTTATGCGACTCAAAATAAAATAAAGAATAATAATAAAACAATGTTTAATAAGACCTGCAACATCAGCCGTCCAATTCACATTGCTTCAACTAATCTTGTACATTTCATGATTTTCTTTAAGTGCGTGATGTGATATTTGACTGTTAAATAATTGAACGTTGTCGAAAAATGATATGTAAACTATAAACCGATGGTCTACATTTCGACTCTTGGTGTACATACAACCGTGAATTACAATTTATTTTGATTACCTGATACTTAGCAGTATTTGATTTTTACTAAACGATCAATTTTTATAAGTAAAATAATCAAAATCTTTGAACCTATACTAATTAGATTAGTGCCGTGGCGTGGCGTGGCGTGGGCTGAGGTGGCACACGGCCCGGGCGGAACTTTATGGACAAAATTTCTGAATTTCTGAAAATTGTTATGCAGTTTGGATTTAAATACCTAAATAAGGTAGCGGCGAATTTCGTCTCCGCCTCGGGCGGCAGACACCCACGCCACGCCACTGACGCGTCTACAATGTTAGTGACCGTCTTCTAAAGATTAGTTTTTTCAGGACCTTGTTCGTGGTTGGGCACACCACAAAAAAAATTATGCCGACCTCCTGTGATGTAGTGGTCAGCGTGACTGACTTGCATCACAGAGGTCCCGGGTTCGAATCCCGGAGAGGGCATGGATGTTTGTGAGCGTGAGAGAAACTCTCGTCAAAATCAGGTCCCCGAATAAGAAATATTGAGTTCCATTAATTAGTCGCTAATAACCTAGCTGTTTATGCGACTGTAAACAAATCAATGAAAAAAAATTAACTCACCGATGCAAGTATAAAATTGTTAAATATTTGACAGCGTAAGACACCTTTGTAAATACTGTTAATAATACATAAAAGAATGCACTTTTCATAATAAGTTGTCTTAATTTTTTTTCAGTATATGTGTCACGGTAGTTGTATTGAACGTGCACTTTCGATCACCACAAACGCACAAAATGGCTCCATGGGTGAAGAGAGTCTTCATTCACATCTTACCTCGACTTCTGGTCATGCGGAGACCCCAGTATCAATTCGAGACTAACAGGTAAGCTCCCACGATTTTTTTTCATACTGCAGTTTCAGTTTAATTTTTTATTTAGGATTTTTATTTGATTTTACGAAAAGAAACATGGACAGAACTTAATATTCTCGGCTTCAATCTGGCCAGGGAAATTCCCGCGATTCAGGTTCTTTTGTGAGTGTTTGGCTGGACTAATATTCAGTGACAATATTTTAGCACGTTCGGATAAGACGCTCTGCCAAATTGGCACCGTCGCGGACGTGTGTTCGCAGTCCCTTTAAATCTGCTCGGTGAACGCCGGAGGAAGTATGACTAACTCAAATATTTAGATTTGTGGGGCACAAATCAGATTCAATTAGCTAAATAAGCAAAATCCAAGATCTTGTTGACGGAATTTCGGCAAACAGTGGTGTGGAGGGAACTTTCAGAACAAGCAGGAGTCAGTTTGTTTAGTTTTTAGTAAGTTAGTTTTGGGAAGTTATGGAGAAGTTGGTTTATGGAGAGTTAGTTGGTATAGTTTGAGTTTTTAGTAAGTTAGTTTATGAGACGTTTGTGAGAAGTTGGAAAGAGGGAAAATATAGAGTAGACATGAATTTCAATTTTAGTTTGCGATCTGTTTTAGAAAGTTATAGTTTCGAGAAGTTTTAATAAGTAAGAGAAGTTTGCACTGTGCTGCCGATGAGAACCTGTAAGCTATCTGGGTGAACATCTTCCAGGAAATATGAGAAATTTCAGAGTCCGTTCGAGCTATGTAGGAAGGCTACTTGTCTGCCAGTTACTCATTGCCGCTAATGTACTGTGACGACAATCCCGACAAAGACGATTTATGGAAGTCATAAGATCACCTCATTTTGATCTTTGTTTTGTTTTTATGTTTGTAAATAGGCGGTAGTCATTTCAAGTTGAAAATGAGTGCTGGAAAGTAATTGTTTTTTTGCGTGTTAATAAAAAATAACTCATTAATTTTTGTATTTGTTTTTTATTACTACTTCCATTATTAGTTACCAATTCTTCAATTTCATTAGTATCTTCTTTCTTGTCAAAAGACTTAAGTAATCCTTCATTTTTTATAATCAGATTTTGTGTCCATCTGCACGTTTTTGTCTATTCTCTTTTACACTTTCCTCCCTCTATATTTTCTCCAAATTTATGTTATTATCGAATCAGAGTACCAGTTTTCTTTTAGTATTTTACACACTTTTCTTATTATTTCTTGTATTAATTCTTCATCTGTGACTTTAATTGCTGTTTATCAAATTGAAAACTTATTGAATTTGTATCCTCATGGATGGTTAGATTTCTAATTTAATATAATATTCGTTAGTTGTAGGCTTCATGTACTATTTTGTTAACAATTTATTTTCTCTTCTAATCTAAATAGTTTATCTTGTTGTTATTTACTCATTAGGTTTGGCACTTAGTGAAGTTCCTAAATTCAAAAACGAACCTGATGCTTATTTATATACATCAATATTTAGTATATCGATTATTTAATAAAAATTAACTTATTCAGTCATGAGAAGTATACATGTTCTATTGAACAAAATATATGATAACAAACTATCAGTTCATTATATCCCTTTATACAATTGTAATTTTAATTTTGAAATATAATTCAATAGTGGGAAGAGTCAGACATCAGAATCAATATTCATAGATTACTTACGCAATTACTTAAGAATAAAATCTCACTCCCCTTGGTCCTCTTCTTTCCTTGTTCACATTCCCAGTTCAATACTCTCAAGTAATTTTATACATTCTTCAACCATTTCATTTTTTGTCCTCCTGGTTTGCCATCCAGAACTTGTTTTATTATCTTTGTAGTCACACAGGTGAAATTAATTAATTGGGAGTTATTTTTATTATTTATCGAACGTTAAAATAATTTGAGCAATTTATATTCTTGTGTCCCGTCTGGCCAGGTACTGAAGGAAAATCAAACACCCATCAGCGGTCTTCATTTAGTAGGATTAAAGATGGGCAATAAATCATAATCATCTAGCAAAACAAATCTCTGGACCAAACATTTTAGCACTATAGGAAAATATTCGCCGGCAAATTAGCGGCGTGAAGCGCGTGAATTCCCAGAGACTTGTTTCTAATGAGAATATTGAGACTTGAGGGGGAACGGATTCGATTCTCATTGGCAAGATCTTGTTGACGGAACATTTGTTCACCGATGTACGATGACCTGCAGAGCAGGCAGTAAGTCATTCCGAAGTCGTGGAGTAGTGGAGTTGTCCTAGAATCGTGAAATAATGGAAAAGTCGTTAAGTTGGTTCAGTCAGGGATCCGTTGGTCAATAATGTGGAATGAGCAGAATATTTAATTAGTGATTGTTGAGTTTCTAACGTTCCCACGAGAATAAGTAAGAAAGACTTTGCCACCCACTTGCGGAAACATCAGTTGTTGAATGAAATATAGTTTGTGCTACTAATTACAAGCCATAGAAGCGGTAAAATATAGAGACAATATGTCCCGTAAAAGTCGGTGTTATAGAGCCACAGTTCCACATTTAAAAATACTTATGACCATAGTATTGTGAACCCACAATGCCCCGTAAAAAAGTGTCATTGCTTTTTATTATGTACATATCCAGTAGTCACAATTTGTAATTTTCAGGAATTTTTTGTTACTAAATATATACATCGTTACGGCTGTACAATTTCCTTTTACACTATCCTATTACTAAACAAATGTCATCATTAATATATTTTTTCAATTCTGTATATTCCGGTGAAGAAATATAGTGAAAATGCCCCTAAGAGTAGTAAATCATTACAACCTACTATCGTCCATTTTAATCATGTATCCTTGCAATTGCATAATTTATTTTATTGCAATCTAAAAACAAGAAAGTCGGACATTAGAATTTCTTATCCTAACATTTTGGCGCCGCCGTGTCGACAAGACAGGATCCGTTAATTCTGAAGAATCCCGAAGGGCACCTCCTTCCACAATTCAGTTCTTTGTGAAGTAAAATATTTTAAATTGATTGACGGAGAAAGGTCAGGTGATTTGGATCCCATCCCTGTGGTGCCGAGCTCGGAGGAGACGCGAGATCACATCTCAGAAAGATTTGTTGGTTAGCGAAGACAGTCAGTATAGACATACAAATATACACGAGTTAAGTAACCAGCCTAGATACAGAGAGAGAACGCAGTCCAATGTAGCCACAGATTAGTTTCCTTTAGGGCAACAGGCTACATGAGGGTAATCCACTTTGGGCAACTCCCCTTTAATAGCATAGGAAGGGATTTGAAAGGGGGATGCGGAACGGTAGAGGAAGGTAGCCAAGGGTTAACTAGGGCCCCCGGGCTATATTTTAAGGATCCTACCTGGCATTCGCCTAAAGAAATGCAGGGAAAACCCTAGAAAAACCTGCATCAGGTAGGTCGGGCATTGGGTACTTGTCCCACGCCCTTCCGATAGCGGGAGAGGAGTTTGCTGTGGGGACGCAGCATTCCCTTCTCCGTGCCTCGACTAGTTTAGAAGGCAGCTGGCCGACTATTCCAATGGGAATAGCGAACAACTCTTACCGTATGCCCAAGGTCTGCGACCCCGGAACATACACCTCTCAAAACAGGCCGAGGTGCCTCGGCTTGTGACAACCTTAGTTCAAAAACGGAGAGGAAAAGGCATACCCAAAGGTAGCCCCTTCGTATCTCTCCTAAAAGAGAATCCTCTCGCAGGCTTTTTGAAAAGGCATTCCCAAAGGTAGCCCCTTCGTATCTCTCCAACAAGGTTCTACCTGCGAGAGAATAGCCCTCGCAGGCCTTGTGTCTCCACAGATTTGAGAAAATCCACAACCAATGAATCAGATTTAAGCTCATTGTTTTCTGGACATTTGTTCTGATTTTGTTCGTCTCTATTAAAATTCATTGGTGCTCTCAGCTTAGGTTGAATAACGTTTGTTTAACGGCTAGTTTTAGGTGCAATATATTTACATGGCTGTTTCAACAACAGGTTTTCCTGTGGACGTATCCTGGTTCGTCCCGTGGGCCGCGCCAAGGACGTAGCTCACCAGCACCAATCCTGCTACTTCCCGTACCAGCCTCACGCACCCTGCGAAGACGACTCTGGTCACAGGATCGGGAGATGCGTCAAGGACAGCAGCAGCGACAGCCTACGGACACCTACATCCAAAGATGACCTATCCCCGGGAAGGTGGGTGAATTTGTGTGACAAAGAATGTAGAAAGCGGCACCTCTCTGATGTTTGGAGATCATCTCACCATTTTCTTAAACAATTGGGAAAACCTACTTCGGAACCACTTAAATTAAATCTAAACATCACTTAAAAATATTACTGAATGGACTTATTTCGCTCGGGTATTCTTGTAGGTTACGAAATCGGTTAAATAACACCTTTTCCAGAAGTCGGACGTTACTCTAATGATCATATTAGATTATTATGTTATATATTCATCAGAGAATAAGACACAAAGTATAATGTGATATAACAAGAAAGTAACATAAATATGTTTTCGGGTCTTTTTTTAGGGTAACAGGCTACATGAGGGTAATCCACTTGGTGGCAACTCGCCTTTAATAGCATAGGAAGGGATTTGAAAGGGGGGATGTGGAAGGACAGATGAAGGTAGCCAAGGGTTAACTAGGGCCACCGGCCTATGGTTTAAGGATCCTACCCGGCAATTCGCCTAAAAGTGATGCAGGAAAAACCCTAGAAAAACATGCATCATGTTTGGTACTTGTCCCATGCCCTTCCGATGGCGGGAGAGGGGTTAGCTGTGGGGTCGCAGCTTTCCCCTCGCCGTGCCTTGACCGGTTTAGGAGTCAGCTGACCGACTATTCCAATAGGAATAGCGGACAACTCTTACTGTATGCCCAAGGTCTGCGACCCCGGAACATACACCTCTCGAAACAGGCCGAGGTGCCTCGGCATGTGGGAACCTTAGTTCAAAAAACCAGAGAGATGTGAAGGCATCCCCAAAGGTATCCTCCGCGTAATAGTATTTATTTATAAAAGAGAAGTTATAAATCTGCAAGTATAATACTATTAGTATTACATATAATATAATCATATTGTTACAACTCTAACTAATGAGAAACTTAGGATTGCCTTTCTTTTACAAGAAGTTTAATATTTGGTGAAAGTGAAGTTGCTACGCGTAACGAGCTTTCCAAATTAGTATCGTTAATTCTTGATCCGGTTTATTGCTTTCGTTAAATTCATTTTTTGAAAACAATTGCTCACTGCACTAAATACTACCGAAGTGGGACATCAGTTTACATATACAATTAATTATATTTGAATATATTTTTTTGGAAACGTGTCTCGCGTAAAAATCTTGCAGAGATACCACACGAAACTGAATTTTCAGAACATCATCTGCCAGGAGTTCAAATAATTCCATTTGAAGCGACATTCCTACTTGCTCCACGTCGAAAGATGTCATGAATATATTTAGAACTGAAGTTCACGTGAACGGAAATCCACAAATCTGGATGTAAATTCTGTATTTAATGAAGAAAGTTCATGTGCAAGGGCATTTTTATCCAAATTTTTGTGGGCTTTTAGAGTGTGAAAATGATAAGTATTTCCTGCACGAATCAATTCCCACAATCGAAGTTTGCTTTGATTTTACGTGGGTGAATAGCTCATGTATAAGTTATCCTGGTTTTTGCATATTCGTATTTAGCTCGTTCACGTAGCTGGTGACATCAACCAAAAATGCAAAATCACATAACCATACATCGTCTTTCAAAGGTTCGGCTAGTATGGATTTGCCCTTATCTGTAAAAGTTGGCGCCTCTTCTCTTAACTCATACGAACGCTTCAACACTTTGCCCTTACTGAAGCAGCGAACTTCACAACAACAAAAAACATATTCCGAATATCATTTCTACTTTAATGAATGATACAGTGATATAATAACAGATTATTAATGTCAATATTTCTCTTTGATAATTTTGATTTTATTTTAACCACCACTCCCACATCTTTCCTTATCATCACGGAAGCTCCATCTGTAACGACACCGCTTAACTTTGTCCACTCCAGTCTTTCTTCAAAAATATCTTCCCCTCTTGTAGTGTCTTTCATGACTCGAAGTGCGATTAAATCTTCTGTTAATTTAAAATTTTGGTCAAATTCACGAATAAAAATTGCTAGTTGCACTGCATCAGTAATACCAGTGCTTTCATCCAATTCTATGGAAAATGTTACACCAAACACACTTTTCCACGACTTCGCCAAACGCTACTCTTTTGTTTTCTTCCATTACACCTATTCGCCTTGTAACTGTTCTGGATTAGAAGTTCTGCGAAATTTATACTTTTTTCTGGACTGAAGATATTTTCCTCTTCTATTAAACACTCTTTCACCAATTTGCATTCTGAGAACGATTTCAAATGTTCCACCACTTTCTTACTAACAAAATAAGTACCTTGAACGATATATTCAGCTTCTTCACTTCGTTTTCGTAAAAGTTTGGGAAGCGGCTAAATTCTTTTTTAACTTTTCGATTCTAACGCGTCTTAGTTGCCCTGACTTCCATATTTTTAAAAAACCTTTGGTAGTGTAATGTCTTTGTAAGTTGTACTCTTTTAAATTGGCCAAACTTCATTACATATCAGACAAATTGGATTGTCCTTATAAATAACAAACAAATATTCTTCGATCCACTTCTAGTGGAAGGTTCTACTTTCTTGATCAACCTTTCAGTATTTACTACGTACAGATTTTAGGACCACAAATTTTTTCAACTTTTTCATAACAATTACGGCCCACCCCACACTTGCAACTTTTTAATCAAGGCGATTAAAAGGTTGAGTTGCTTGCAGAGTGTCGAGCGCAAACAAGCAATTAAATAGTTGCTTTCACACAGTTATAAAATGGATTTCGCGGAGACTGTAATTGTTTGTGCGTTGGTATTAAGTCGTCAGATGAAGCGAAGAAGCGCCGAAAGTTGTGGGTCCATCCATTAATTAGTAATAGACTTTTTGATGGTCAATTTTACAAATTATTTCATAATTTAAGAAACTATGAATATGAACTATTCTCCATATTAAGTCCAACAAATATTCTTTAAATGTAAAATAAGACGCATCTCGTGTAATGAGATGGTTTATTGTATAATATTTGATAGTTTCTATCTTGTATTTATAATCTTAGTCATGTATTTTACCTCTGGCTATATTAGTTCCGCCTGGCTCTAGTATTGATGAAGATCACAACCGTGGATCAGAAACGTCTACTCCCTCTAAAATTATGTAGGCCTATTGTTAAAAATTAATTTCTATTATTATTTGGTATATGGGTCGGTAATTACTTTTCTTTAAATAATCTGAGATTTTTATACGAGTTTACTGTGAAAACAGCATTATAAAAACATGTTGAAGAATACATAATAAATACCGTAAGCGTGACTAAATGTATTGATATTATCAGATAACGACATAAATTATTTCATCGGTATAAGTTCCTAAACAATGTTGGCTATTTTATGGCAGAATTCATTCGTTGTTTTGCTTCTGAAACTAAGGCCTCAATTTTAATGTATGGTGCTGAGTGCGTTTCAGTATTCAATATATTTTTATTATCAGAGTTTAGTGGCACGAGGCACTACAATATGATCTGGAAGATTGTAGATAGTATTAATACTGGCAGCTAGAGAACAAGAATTTTTATGCCTTGTGACTACCGACGGTTAATTGGTCATTGTAACCTCACTATTAAGGTAAGTGATCCGTCCCGGGTGAAATGATCGTTCTAGAGTTGTAGAGGTGCACAACGACGTCTAGACGGCTGGAACTGCCAAATAATTCAGTTTTAAGATGGTCGCTGTGCATATCTATAACCCGAGAACGACTCCTTCATTCATGTATATATACTTAGTCCATTTTTCTATGCATTATGTGGTTGCCGCGTGGCAAGTCAGCGTGGTGTGAAGTGAGTCTATTTCGAGTGCGCTTTATTAGTTTGGCGGATGGCGGACCTTTCGGAGGGAGTTGCCAAATCCACGGGCCGACCATCGAATCTGAGGAGCTGTCCCTGTCCACTGCAGATGAGAGCGTGCAGACGAAGTCGCCGCCACCAACGCTGCCGTTGCCCCCCGCGCCGCTGAGGAGTCCTCCGGCGTTCTCGCACTCTGGATGCCCCGCTGAGGTCCATCGCTCCTGCTTCTGTGTTCGCTTCATCGCCGAGCACACTCGCATGCTCGAGGACTCCACCAAGGTACTGTATTCTCCCGTTATTCATACTGAGTTTCCCTCAATTGTGGAATGGATTAATATTTATAAACAGGGTGTTTTAAAATATAAACTCTCTCTCTCTCTCTCTCTCTCTCTCTCTTACAAAGCTCAATAAAAACTTCTAAGCAACTGATCCCAGTTTTCTGACACACTCAACCGGTGTCTGTTACAAATGCTCAACACAGTTCCGTAAAACGGACATGTGTATTAATTACATGTATGAGAACTCATTCAAAGCCGCACCTAGATTTGACCCATAATTCTCCCGATCCGACGCATAGCAACCATCGGAATTAAATCAAACCATAATATAATAAAGTAGGCGGGATTCCCGATAAGACAACAAATGACGCCCGATCACCGACCGACGAGTTGCCCGATCAAAGATATTTGTTTCCAGTCTGGTATCTAATTCTGACATCACATAATAACGGGGAAAAGTGACAAAGAATTATTGATTCATTTTGTGAGGTTAGTTAGCAAAAAAAAGATTAGGAACCACAGGAACTTTATAGTGAGAAAAGTAATATCGACCTGATTGAATATCAATGTTCTCGATTATCACACAAGTATCATGATATCTATTCTTTCTTCATAAGTTTACTGACAACTATTAAACAAATCAATCAAATTGGAGGAAATGATCATGAAAATCTTTGGAACGTCACAATGTCATCGTCAGGAGTCCACTGGTCCCTATTTGTCCTTATTACAAATAAGGTTATCTTTTCCATCATCAGGTGTATCTGATTATTAACAACAATCGCCTATCTTTCTGGTGCGATGACACATCTCAACCTGAAAAAACATGCTACCCCGACAACGTGCCTACTTGAATCTTGGACTGGAAATTTCCCATTTCTGAACACGTGAAATTTTCATTCATTTGTAATTTCACAAAACTATTGTTCTTTGCAGTCCCTACTTTTATGTTTTGCAATAATTTTTATGTATCCTTGTGTATAATAAAAGTTTATTTCTCACTTTATTCCTTTTAAAATAATTAATATACTGTTAATACAGTCACTTAGTATTTCAATTTTGAAGTAAAATGCTTTTAATAGGATATCTATCTCATGCCTATGTACTCAAACAGTTCCTTATTTAATTATATTTAATACCTAATACAACTTTAAAAGTTGATTGCGTTCACCGCATTGTGACAGCAAGTTTTCTTCAAGATTGTTGCAAACCCTTTGGCATATTTTCGTCGACTTTTATGCGGTTAAGAATATAGCCAATAGTTTTTATAGTTATGCGACGTTAGGCCTTGAATTTTTCAGGTTATTTCATATAGATAAGAGAGTCTTAAGGAAATCCCCTGATGTACTGATGCACCCATACTGTTTTCTTCATCTCTTATTAAGAAGAACGCTCATCTCTAGCATAAATCTACAGAAAATCATAATCAGTTACTCATAGAATTACACAAAACAACCTCTCTCCCCGGTATAACTGTGCAGACAGTCTCAACCGGTGACATCACATAATCACCCTAAAACTATTCGGAGAATTTCGGTTCCAATATAGGTGCAGTATATCTTTCGTTCCATGATAAGGCATTGTATCTAATTTTAGTAAGAACGTTTAACTAAAAACAATAATATTCTCAGTTATTTAAGACAGTTATTTTGCTCTATTATTAGATAGTCGTAGTGTTATTTCCAGCATCAATAGCCTTGTTTATATTTTTAAAACATGATTGACAATGAAGAGAAAGAACGCGCCCATCGCAATTTTTCTTGCTTCCAATTCCAGAATGTATCAAATTAGTTAGCAGATACAGCTCACCGCCCAATTAAGCAACAATTACTGTGGCTTTAATAGTTTAATAAATTTGGAAATGTTTCTTCTGCCAAACCAAGGTTTGCCGATTGTCAGAAATAATGTCGTAGGGTTTTCAATTGAAATTTTTTCTTGTAATTTTCCATTTTTTCTTGTTAATTTTTAAAGTTAAGTTTAAATTACATAAATTCTCTGTATTCCTAAATGTGAAATTAATTTCTTATAATTTAATTTTATAGACTTTGTATCTAATAAATTAATACTACAATACACTGTATACAATAAAATAATTTATTACTTCAAATATAAGTATTAGAACATGATTGATGTGAGGATGCACTATTCATTATATATATATATATATATATATATATATATATATATATATATATATATATATATATACAGCAAGTAAGAATGATGTGAGACTGTCAAATTGTTAAAAACATTTGGTTGGAAAAGAGGTACAGAGAACAGCTGACTTACCTTAAATTGGCAGTAGGTGTAACCTAGCTGAGATATAATATGTCACATTTTAAAATGTCTGAGTGTCCGTCTTCAGGATGGTAGGACTGAATATCATTCTGGTATGCACAACATTCTAACGTAATGTCCTGGAGCAGAGGATTCAGGTCCACTAAAATAATTTTTTCCCAACAGTTTATGAAAACTGTCAATTTAATGTAAGTCATCTGCTCTCTGGTCCTTTTTCAGAATTAGTGCCCAGCTTGATCACAGTTCATAACTTCTTTTCTCATGAAGAGGGCTCAGGTCCTTCTGAAATTTGTTGATTTCAGGAAGTTGACTATGCTGTCCCTCTTTCACATCCAAAATGTTATTTAATTTGACCTTGTCATATTTTCCTATAGTGCTTTATATATATATATATATATATATATATATATATATATATATATATATATATATATATATTGGTATGGAAAGGAAAGAGAGATAGGTTGTGGCTTACCTTTGAAGAACTACTTTCAGTTCCTTATGGCTACACCGCACTTAACTTTCAGGTAAGCCACAACCCATATCTCTTTTTGCTTTCCATACCAATATTGGAATTATTTTTGACATTGTCATATCATATATATATATATATATATATATTGGTATGGAAAGGATAGAGAGATAGGTTGTGGCTTACCTGTAAGTGAAGTGCGGTGTCGCCATGAGGAACTGAAGGTTGTTCTTCAAATTTTCAGAGGCTCTCAGCCTCCTTCTTCAGGAAGGAGTGTTACACCATTCCGTGCACCAGCCGGCTGCGGAGATTTGACCGCCGCACGGCCAGTAGCCCATAAACAATATATATATGAGTAAAGTTAGAAGTAAATAAAAGAAAATAGGAGGATTACGCTTGATGTGAACTTATATGCTCAGGCATAGAATCTCATAAAAGCATATGTTCAAAGCATGAGAAGGAAATACAGAAAATATTTGACCATAGCAGATTATGTAGGTTCAAATCCTGCCTAGGCCAAATATTTTCAGTCTTCCCTTCTTCTTCCTTCCTTCCTTCTCCCTGCTTTGAACAGATGCTTTTCAATGAGGGTGATTCTATGCCTGAGCCTATGAATTCACATAAAGCCTAATCCTCCTATTTCTCATATTCATTTCTATCCTTCCTCATTATCCAAGTTCGAATGTGACTTTTATATATAACACTTAAGGAAATTGTGACAAGATAAAATTAAATAACAATTTGGATGTTAGATAGGAAAGAGAGACAGCGATACTGACTTACCTGAAATCAAAAGTTGGTCCAGCCTAAATTAGGTGAAAGTTCCAAATTTTCAAGGCCTGAGCCCCCTTTGTCAGGAAGGAAGATCTGAACTGCGTGCTGATCAGGCATGATTATCCTATCAATTTTTGTGACGTCTCCCAATTTGACACTTTTGTAAAACAATTAGTACATAATGGCCACTCAAATATCATGCTTATCTTGATAAATTAATTTTTAATTATGTGTTTTTATGAGCAACATAAAGAGTTCTGATAATTGCAGGTGAAAGAGGACTGGAAATATGTGGCTATGGTACTAGACCGCTTATTCCTATGGATATTCACATTGGCTGTTTTGGTTGGGACAGCCGGCATCATATTGCAAGCACCAACACTATATGATGACAGAATTCCAATTGACAAAAAATTCAGCGAGTTTGCAACAACAACAGTGGTACGCTGTCCTCCTCAGTAGTTAGGCAATTTAGTTCACAAGGGTAAATCAAACTACCAACCAACCCCTATCCGGCAGTCATCATTACATGTCTCTTTACATTCCAGGTCTACTGAGACCAGAGAAGACAATGATAAATGCCCTGTGTACGGGTTGGCTTTAAGATATTAAAAACCTGTCAGAGTAAGGGATTTGGTTCTTAAGCAATGCATGCTAATATGAAACTGATATTATTTTGTATCCAGTGTGATTAAAATTGCATATTTTCCACTAAAATAAGTTTAAAAATTTATATTCTTCCATCAAATATTGATACTGCAGATGTAATGGAAGCTGTAATTGTTGGGACCAAGATTCGTATGTTAATTAATTTCATGTAGATTATTCTGGTATTTTATGCAGTTATAAATTTACAATCAGACACTGATGTGTCTAAATGAATTTGCACACTTTTCACACCCAATATATATTAATATATTCTTTACTTATATTTTATCTACTTGGAATATAATTTCATAACTTTTATTTTGTGGCTGTTACTGGTTTAATTTAACAGAAATAATTTAATTTTTGTGCCGTTAATTGGAACATCTGTTCTTTTCAAAATCAAAAAACTTAAATGATGACTGATAATCACTGATAAATGTTTGAACAGAAAATTTAATTAAATTACCTAGGAAAAGCATGTGTAAGATAGAACTAATAAAATCTAAAAATTTTATGGGACCATAAACTGAACTTTTTAATGGTCTACTTGGCTCTCTTTAAAAAAAACAGTTTACAGTAACCAATTGAGGCTTAAAAACTTCTATAACACCTATAAGGTATGATTATTTTAATATTATTTGTATTAAATCATGTAGTTGAGGTATTGAATAAGTAATATATATGAGCTTTTGTGTCCTTATATTCTCCTTTATTTATAATAGAGTTACTGAAATATGTTTATACAATACACAATTACCATAGGAATAGTTACAACAATGAAATATACCCTTATTCATTTATTGTTAGAATAAATAATAATATCCATATTCAAATGTGGTATGCATAACATGATATTCATATCTTTGAGGGCAATCTTCATCACACTGGTAAAATACTATGTAATCAGGGAATTATTATATATAGAGTAGATTCATAGTTTATTATAAAAAGAAAGCAATGTTTTGGAGCATGGTGTATTTTAACTTTCATAGTCAAGATAGACCAGATAGCTATTAGTATTATACTTGCTATTTGCAATTAATAATAAATTTGCATGATTAGATAAAATAATTAATTAAATGCCTGATGTGCTGTTAGGGTAAAAATTATTACAAATGTTTTTGTAATGATTGTATCAGAATTGATAAATTCCTAAATAATTAAAAAACAATCATGCGAACAAAACAAATTTTATGTTGCTTATTCATAAATTTTAAACATGTGCTTGCATAAACTTGTATGTGCTTTTCTAAATAATTTGAAATTATAAAAACTTAAAATATTTGTAAAATAAATAATTGTTCTATTTTACCAATATTGCAATTTCACAGAAAATTATCAAAATAAAACTGTACAAATAAATTAACTAACATAGAGCAACAGATCTGTTAACACTGTTACAAAAATATAATATATGAACATACTAGAAAATGTTTTGTTATGACTTGCAATTTATTGTTCATTATTAGGTTTAATGAACTATATTTGCATCTAATGTACATGAGAGCATTTAATATTTTATTTCCCAGAGTTAAAAGAATCCAAGAAAAAAAGGAGGACAGTAATTTTTTTTCTTTAAAATTATTTACTACAAAACATTCCTCGTCATTAAAGTAAAAATATTGTTGAACTAATTTATTGTTTATCATATGAACTAATTTTTGAAAAGGCTACAGGGTACAGCTTATTTGTGAAAAAATTAATCTTTAAAAATCTCTTCTGAATTACATAATTTTCAATTTACAATTTAGTTATCCAGTAAGTCAAATTTATCTCAAATGTTTAGTTTCCTTTCATTTAAATGGAAAATTAACAGCAAGTATGATTGAGTTGCTTATATATATTTAAATTATTATTTCAGTTTACTAATTTGTGGCTGTAACCAACACCGGAACTGGGCTATTGTTAAATAATTTATTATAAATAAAAAATTACACTGAAAAAAATTGTTATGTCCAAATAATAACTGTAGTAGGCTTCTAAACATTGAATCAGTTATTTAACATGTAAAATATAATTTAAAAAATAAAAAATGTATTGAAATAACATTACATGTACACATCAGTAAACAATACTTTTCAACAGAAAAGTTTTTCTACTATGCTTATTGCAAGATCATTTAATGCTCAATCATATAATAGTTATACAGAATAATATTTTGGCACCATAGAAATACTCAATATTCCCACTGATTCTGAAATGTATAACCAAATTAATGTTTTAAATTTTAGTTGTGGAGTCATTACCAATGAGCTTTTACATTTTCACACCTTAACTAAAATTAGACAATGTTTTCTATATTTAGTATATTTGTTGGCTATTGTTAGAAGAATAAATTTGAAGCTTTGTATTATTAGTAATAAAATAGAATTGAGATGATGTAGCAATATTTTAAGCTAGACTCCAGTATTTTGTCATAATATATATCATTTCTATTCCAATTTGTGTATGTGTACATGTAATTCTACAATAAATCTTCTATGAATAACATAAATGTAATCACATTAATATAAAAAATATTTGATTAAACTTTGTAAGATTTAAACAATAAAAATAATGTGATAACAGAAACGAATGTTACTGGCAATATGTATTAGTACTGATTGCAATGCCCAGATAAAATAATAATCATCATTAAATGTCTAAAAATGAAAAATCAATAATATTTTAATTCTTTATGAAATAATACATGGTACTTAATGTTACATATTACTTCACATTCAAACTGTTTCATTTTCCACCATTGAACAATAATTACTAAAGAATATTCTACGAACATTATATAAAATGTGCAAAACATAATAACCATTGATCACAATAATGTAGGTGTATCATTTCAACTGTTCTCATTTCAATCATTTGTTCCATCTTTAAAAACATTTGACAACAAGCATTCTTTTAAAATATTATACATGAATGAACTTTTATGCATCATTATTCTGAGACTTTTATAAACATGACACTTTTATGATTACTTATTCAGTAAAAGTCATCATTTAATGTTTTATGTAATTATTAATCTGAAATTGTACCAAGTGCTGTGGATAGGTAATCAATAACATATAACTTACTTAGTCCCAAACATGATAATAGTTCAATTAAATAAATGTGTAATTTTACAATACTAATAATGCCTTTATTTTCAAAAGAGTCATATATTTTTCATTTTATTTATAGACATTAAAATCTGTCACAGTCCAGTATAAGGTCAATCGGCATTCAGCTAATTAAGTAATTTTAATGTGTGAATACATACATTGTTTGACTTGGTAGCAGCATATATCATATCACATGTTACTGTTAATGTGCCACTATAACATTTATTCCCTTAAGTTACTTAATTAATTACACACAAATCTTTTCTGAAATAAATGAAAAAAAAGTAATGAATTTATGGTGACCATGATGTGATATTGGAATTAATAATATTTTAATGTTTAGAAATAACCACTCTTAAATAAAAATGTGAAAAGGCATTATAGGAAATGTTTATGGATAATCCATAAAAATTTACAACCAATAAATTATCAGAAAACTTTAATGCTCTTCTTATACATTTATGAGAAAGCTAACTTATTAATAATGGTAAGTTACAACATTTGACCAATGGTTCCCAATAAAATACCCAAAGATCTTGATGTCATTTCAAAATACAGAATGAATTATTGATTTAAGTAATAAAAAAATGTAAAATAACATTTTGAAATTGCTTACATTTAACCCTAGATTATTTGATACAGTCTTGCTTTCACTATTCAACTGTAAAATCTTACCATGAAACATTAAATTATGAAATAATGTACCTCGCAGTTTAAAAGCCAACTATTTATTTCATAATGAAAAGAAAATATTATCAGAATTTATTGTTTGTTATTTTTCTCAAGTATATGTTAATATACTAAATACAAGATAAATTCTATAGAGTATTTTTATTTCTTTTAAATTTGAATATTAATATTCATACATTACATTATTTGAATAAATTTTCCCAACAGATTAAACATATATGATGTATATTACTGAAGTAATTTGAAATGTAAATGTTCTTTGTGATCCAAATTTTCAAACTAGCTTCTGAGTCTATGTTGGATTGTTGTTCAAACATTAAAGTAAGTTGTGAATAATTGTAATAAATGATTTAGTTTAATCAAAAACATAATTGCAGGGTAATTTGCTCCATTTGTTATTTAATATTTAGACAAATAAGTGCAATGTTATCAAAATACAAGTTGTAGTTATTGTGCAGATTTATATGTATATATGTTGCTATTTGAGACATATGTAATATTATTTAATGAAGCAGTTAACAAAGTACAAAATTTTAGGAAAAAGCATGTATACCAAGAAATTTCTGCATGGGAAAAAGGTTAGAAGCTTTGCATCATCTTTTAGCATGTGTATGATAATAATGCTTATCTTCTGTTTTCAGGGAAAATTCTCAGTTGTGGACCCTGTTAATTAGACATAATTTGTGTTGAGACACAATCTAAAAAACAGGATCCAAAATAACTACCTTTTTATAGGAAACAAATCCAAAGTATTTAACTTCTTCAACAGAGCATAAAAGTTGAATTATTTAGAGATGACTAACTTACACTTGTAAAGAATCACTGACTGCAACCAAATTAGGAGTGAAATAGTATTGAATTGAAGAATATTTAAAAATACCATTATTACTCGGTATCCTAATAAGATTTAAGGAAAAGAAACAATTACATTTATTAAATATGTGTTATTTTCAAAGTGTAATATTATAAACATATTGGTATTATTATAAAAATTGAGAAAGAAACAATAAGTAATTATATTATAGTGTAACTCTATATATCTTACTTATTGTGTAATGTGCTAGTGGTAAAATCCAAATTTCACATATGTTACTGTGGGCAAGACATTTTAATATTATTTTGAATATAAATAATAAATTATTCGGCAGTTATTTGTTTAGCAAAATGTGTTTCTATTTTCTTACTAATATGCTCAGAAGAGAAAGATTCACTAAACTGCTCAAACATTTTACTGTAATTACTATGTAAGACAAAGAATTTGATATCAAGAGAATATAACTTTTGTTTTGATAAACATAAAAGGTCTTCATTGTTTATAAAAAAAATGTGAGTTATGAAATTAATTATTATCAATGTTATGTCTGAAAAGTAAAACAATTATGGTAGTTAATGTTAAAATTCGACATTGAAATTTAGGAACACTATTGTGGAAGTGCAATGGTTATGGAAGTCTAGTACTTTGCAGACAATGATTAAGATCGAGGCCAATAATCGTCAGCAGGAATGTATTTGTTTGATTAATTAGATGCTTCTATACATATCTGAAACATTACAAATAATCAGCACTACTTATTTCTATTACACTGGAATCAGCTCCCATTTGGAATTTTGTCAAGAAAATGTTAGCATGAATTCTTTGTTAGGTTTGCAAGATAGTGAGTTATCTCAGTATTAATATATGTTCCACTTTCAAACACCATAAGTCCAAAACATTGCTTAACTGAAGTAGTTTTTGGGTAATTAAAATAATTTAAAGGAATTCAATAAGTTGTCTCATGTCTAAATGAATACCGGCAATAATAAAACAGAAAAGGCTTTTCATGGCTTCATCAAAAATCTTCCTTCCAAATTGATGATAATAATATTATTTTGTATGATCATCATAAAACTCACAATTAATGAGTTTTTTACACGAGTGATTAAACGTAGCATAAATGTAGTATAACAATAATAGAAAAATGTACCAAATGTTTGTCAACACAAGTTTCCATATGTTGAGAAAAATATTTTATAATGTTGCACTGATGTACGTAATGTCTATAGTGAGTACTGACATGACATTCTTATCATTGATTCAAGATTCAAAAATATACACCATTGTTGAAACTACATTTTGTTCATCCACTTAAATGACTACATTGAGTTTAAAAACTATAAAGTTTCATCCCTATGAAAACAATTATCTATAACTTAATTAAGTCATTCAAAAAATCTATCTGAATATTTTGCTCCAACTTTTCAGTATATTGAAGTACCTCAATATGTAAGTCATTGAATATTAATTCAAATTGAACAGTAATATTTAATGAACTTACATCTGTTTCTTTTTCAAAATATGTTTAGCACACCTAAAGTTATATTACATAAATCTAAATATGTATTTTTGATATGGATATTGTGGTCTAAAGTTTTATATAAACCACAATGGCAGTTTTATGATATGGCTAATGAATTGTATTGACTTATTTGATTATTAAAGCAAAATAAATATTAAAATGAAATGAATCAATGATGGGAATATGAATCTATATAATAGATTATGCATATGGTATCATGTCTTAGCATAAATTCAAGGAATTGAAATGGTTATTTGTTGTTGAAAATAATCTCATCTGTTAAAGAATAACTGTTGCAACTGGTTAAGAGTGTTTAGTTTATGATAGAGTTGCTGGCTAAATAATAGAGAATAATTATGTGTGACTAATAATAATTAGTTGTATAGCTCAAGAAGATGAATAGATAAATCTTGCTCTGGGGAAAAATATTTACGCTTTCATTTTCATATACAAAATTTAAAATAATAACTTTCAAAATATGTTATGAGAAATGATTATAAAATTTTAATATATTATCAGACTGTTAGTTTAGCAGAGTAAATTGATTACTTTAAACATTGTATCTGGCCTTATATTTCAACTTTATTAAAATTTATACAGTCACAGTTTTCCATTAACAGAATATATGCATATTATTACATAAAGTAATCATTTTAAGGCAAACATTTCTCATTTAACAAAACACCTAAAGCAAGATTTGTTTACTCATTTCCAAACTAAATTTGTATAAGTTATGTTGGTGGGGTTTATAGATTTGGAGTTGTAAAGATTTTTAAGGTACTATAAAGAACAGAAATATTTGTTATTGTTGCTTTATTTTATATTCCTGCATTTGAATAATAAAAGATTGAAAAATATTGTGTTGTTAAGTACTGGATTCAACAATATTTGTAGTAGTCTCATATTTGCTATTTAAATAAAGTATGAATAAAAATATACTAATGATATACTAAACAGTAATTAAAATTATTTTAAATCTGTATTCAGATTTTATTCTCTGTAATATGAAATCTAACAAAATTTTAAATTATATTAAATATGATTTAAATTTAAAATTGATCAACAATTACATAAACTTTATATGATTTAGTTATATGAATGGAATATAGAATGTATTATGTAACTAAATGTTTAATTCCATGTATTAAAAAGTTTCATAGACATTTATCAAATTAATTAATTCTTTATGTATAAAATTCAACTTATTTTAAACAATTTCCTTAATGGTTATGTGAAAATAAACAAACAATTAATACATACCATTATTCATTATTAACTTTTAAACCATACTTATGAAATCATTAATTTATATAAAATCATATAAAATATTACATATTTATTAAGTTCACATTAACTTTGCAGAAATTGTTATTGAAGTTTCTGCAAATGTGCTGACATAAATTATTGAGGTAGTGCCTTGCTTATCAAGAAAAGGGTCCAATGTATTAAGTGGAGGTCTATATTCAAGCATTGATTGACAAAATTCAGTAACAACAGAAATAGCAATTTCAAAATTTCTGTGATGTAACAAAGTTGGAATCTATTAATATTCTTGTAAAAACATCTGTTGATTTTCATTACATTTCACAATTTTCAAAATGTATGCACTATGTAACATTAACATTCCATTTTTCTTTAATAAGTGGTTTATATTTAATAAGTTGTTCCACAAGGATCACAGCTTTAAAAAATAAAACAAATCTTTCAGACATCTCCCAAAGCCAGATATACCATGCTCTGTCCACTGGCCAACACTTGATAAAGATAAAAAATGAGGCACAATTCTTCACACTGCCTATTTGTCTGGAATACAAAAACTCAACTCCATTCTTCACCTAGTTTACACAAGGCTGCAATAACACAGATATAAAAAAAACATACCCATTACCTACCATGTTTATATATCCACCTGAACTCAGTACATCCTCATCTATCCTTGTAGTCCTCGCTCTAACACTTCACAAAAACATGGTTTCATGTCCTATGGCAGGAATAAGTGCCAAGTCTGCCCTATTATTCATTCTTCTGTAATCATCCACAGCCGACACAAAAAAACCAATTACAGAATTAAACTTACAAAAGAATGTGTCTTGTCTCTCATTAAGTACCAAATAAATTGTAGGCTCTATCCTGAATTCTACATTAGCCAAAGGAAAAGAAATAAGCACATTGACAACCACCACAGCACTGCAGGTTAAGACAAATCCATAAACTGAATGGGTCACAAGTAAAACATTTTCAATGTTACACACTCACATTCACACTAATGCCTTCATGCTAAAGTTCATCGATAAGAACATTCCTCTGATCACAGTCAAAACCCAGATTCAAGATCCTTTTAAGAACATTATCATCTATCCTTCTTTAATCTGATACGTGCATCTGTAACTGTCTGTGTTTCAATTGAAATATTTTAATTGAGTATATTTTAAAAGAGAAGAGAAAATAATACAAGGGAGATAAATTTGGCGGATAGGGCGCGTGAGGTAGCAATCAAACTTTAACAATCGTGATAATGGATGTGTGCATTTTAGTGATGAAATATCATTTTCTTTTTCACCAAATGCGACCGTTTATTCTTGATTTCATCACTCAAACGCAAATTCGCATAATACTTGCTGTTTAATGTTTTTCCGTTTTGAAGATTATTAATTAAAATGATTCCACGTGCATCCCAAAAAACTGACACCATGATCATGCCAGCAGATGGAACTATCTTCGCCTTCTCTGGAGCCGATTGTCCCCCTTGTTTAACTGTTCCTTCTCAGTTGTGATATGATGGAACCAGTTTTATTATTGTAAAACATCGCCTAGCACTCTATTGAAACATCATCACGACGCCGTTTTTGCTCCACGTAAGAAAACGCGTCACCCATCTTGTTCACAGATTTTTTTATGTCCAAAGTTTCAGTCAATATGCGATGTACAACTCTACCTGAAATGCCTACCTTGTTTGATAGCTTGCGCACTTTCAGTCGACGCTCATCCAACAACACTGTGTGGATTTTAGTCACAATTTCTGGCGTGTTCACTTAATTTGTTCGACCACTAATGTGTTCGCTTTGTATTTCGCTCGGCCTTGTGTTTTTTTATCGTTATAAACGAAGGATCAGATTCTCCGAGAGTAGAATCTAGCTCGACTTTGAACCTGGTTGGACTGAGACATTTCAAATGAAAGTATTGTATCACAGAACGATGACCAATTTTTTCCGTGTTTACAAATTCACTGAGAGCATTTACTATTGATGGCTGTCAACGAAACTCTAAAAAAACAATGTAGCGTCCTTTAAACTTCAAACTTAAAGGTGCAATTCCAATGAGGCGACTTTTAGATAGACTATCATAATACACAGAAGTTGTGGGGTAATAAAATTAGTGATTATAAAAATAGCAGGTTATAAAAATATATTTTATATTTAACTACCATTAACATTGCACATATTCAAAATGAATTCAATCATAAAACTTTTAATTAACAAAACATTTTTTTATATTATTTTTAGGCAACAGGCTACATGAGGGTAATTCACATGATGGCAATTCCCCTTTAATACCATAGGAAGGGATCTGAAAGGGGGGATGCGGAAGGGTATAGAAAGGTAGCCAAGGGTTAACTAGGGCCCTCGGGCTATGGTTTAAGGATCCTACCTGGCAATTCGACTAAAAGTAATGCAGGGAAAACCCTAGAAAAACCTGCATCAGGTAGGTCGGGCATTTGGTACTTGTCCCACGCCATTCCGATAGCGGGAGAGGGGTTTGCTGTAGGGACGCAGCATTCCCTTGTCCGTGCCTTAACCAGTTTAGGAGGCAGCTGGCCGATTATTCCCATAGGAATAGCGGACAACTCTTACCGTATGCCCAAGGTCTGCGACACCGGAACATACACCTCTCAAAACAGACCAAGGTGCCTCGGCATGTGGGAACCTTAGTTCAAAAACGGAGAGAACGACGTTTCTGTATATATTTGTACCCTGAGGCTGTCTGACTGGAAGAAAGGTTTGTCTTAATGTAAACGTTTCCTCAGCATGACTATAAATGTAACTCGTTATGTTTCTATGCTTAACGAAACATCATATTTATTTATATGTGTACTTTTAACTATTATACACCAGTGGTTCTCAAACCTTTTTGTTCCCTACCTCTTAAAATATAACAATTTTTCCGCGACGCCCCAAGTTAAAACATTTGTATATTGAACGCATTTTAAGTCCGATGCTAATTCGATAATGTTAGTTAAAAAAATAATAAATGAAACGTGTTTTCAATTCATAAACAACTTATTGAAGACGCACAAACCATTAATGAGATGGATGAGCTTGTTTCTAACTACACAATCTCTAAAATCTCGGAATCGAAGTGGATACAGATACTCTCTGTTATTCGGTTGTAATTTAGTGGAACTGGATGGCTATGACTTGTGAGGAACATCACACTTGTAGAAGCACAAAATACATTCGTTTATTCTGATTAACATACAGCCATACTGTTTAAAACCTTAACACACTCTAGTAGCAGTAACTAACACTATGTTAACATTTATCAATGCCATCTAGTGGCAGTTATTGCATCTCATTACAATAAGTATTTTTATCAACTAACACTCCCCCTTAATGAGATGCCCAAACCTATACTGTTTGCATGGTTTAAGGTCTTCTTCCCATTTAGAGGTTTCGTTAGTAGATCAGCATGGTTCTCGTTTGATTTCACATAACTGTGAAACTGTAGGATTCCATCTTCCACCTTCTCTCGGAGAAAGAAATGTCACACGTCTATGTGCTTGCTCCTTTCTGATACCACTTGGTTGTTTGCAAGAGCAATTGAACCTTGGTTGCCGGTGTGTATTTCTTGAGGAAGTGTCACAAGCTCTGATGCTCCAACTTCATTTATGAGCTCTTGCAGCCATAATACTTAAATTCCTGCCTCACACATGGAAATGTATTCTGCTTCCATAGTTGTGAGGGCTGTTGTCTCCTGCATCTTACTTCTCCAAGACACTGCTCCCCCTGCTAGAAGTGCCACATAACCACTGTATGATTTTCTGTCCGTCCTGTCACTTGCCCAGTCTGCATCACAAAATACTTGAATCCTTTTTCCACTGGGTTTATACGTAAGTGCATAATCTTCGGTCTTCTTTAGGTATCGAAGAACATGGTGAACACCAGTCCAGTGCTCCCGATTCGGTTTTTCATTGAATAGACTCAAGTAGGCAGCAGCGTGAGCGATGTCTGGTCTTGTACCATTTGCAATATATAGCAGGCTCCCCACAGCTTCACGGTATTTGGACTTCTCATTTACTTCAACCAAGTTTTACGTTTTTGGGAAGTTGGTACCAGGATCTAATGGTGAGGATGCACCATATGCATCTGTCATTCCAAACCTTTCCAATAGCTCCTTGATGTGCGTCTTTGGTCAAGTGTCAAAGAATCGTCCTCATTTTGAGTTAATCTCATGGATAAGATACTCTCTGCTCTTCCTAAGTCGTTCGCCTTAAACTTCCCTTGGACTTTCTCTTTGAACTTTACTGCAACTTCATCATTTGCAGCTACTACCATCAGGTCATCCACATATATTCCCACTAATAGCTCTTCATTGTAGTATACGCATGGATCAGCCTTGGACCTTGTTAGACCAATTGATTTCAGAAAATCGTCTAGTGTGGAGTTCCATTCTAGACCAGACTGTTTCAGACCGTATAAGCTCTTCTTGAGCAGGCACACTGTATCTGTCTCTTCATTTTCAAAGGACTTTGGCTGCTCCATGTAGATGGTTTCCTTCAATGTACCATTTAGGTATGCTGCTGTGATGTCCATTTGGTGTAATGTCCAATTTCGTTCTACTGCTATGGCTAACAAAGTTCTGATCGTCTTCAGTTTCACAACCGGTGAGAATGTCTCAAGGTAGTCTATGACTTCTATTTGCCTGAACCCTTGAGCCACTAATCTGGCACGATAGCGGCCTGGCTTACCATCTTTGTCCATCTTCCGTTTAAAGACCCATTTTGATTTTATTACCTGTCTTCCTTATGGCCTCTTTACTAATATCCAGGTTTTGTTTCGCTCCATGTTTTCAATTTCTTCTAACATGGCCTCTTTCCATTTGCTTCCATCCGGAGCTGAAAGTGCTTCCGGATATGAAGTTGGGTCTAAGCTGTCTTCGCACTTTGCAATGTTGCATGCAGGACATCTCATGTGCGGACCATGGTTTTCATTTCGGCCAGCTACTCTTTCCGAACGTCGCATAGGCATGGGTGTCTCGTGTGGCTGCAGGACATGTGGTGGTTGGTTCTCCCCTCTGCCCTTCTACTAACATCTCATCCGCCAACTGGTTGTCGTTTCCTAATTCCTCATCTAAACTGCAAGTGATGCTGCCATTGCATGTTTTTGCATCTAACATCCCTTCATTTTTGTCTCTCTTACATGGGAAGTTACTCTCATCGAACTTGACGTTTCAGGTCAGGAAATATTCATCCTTCTCGCGATCCCACAACTTGTAACCTTTGGTCCCTTCTGGATAGCCTACTAGGATGCATTCTCTTGCCTTCGGGTCCAATTTATCTTTCCTCTGCTTCGTGTCTAGCACACTCCACCATTTGCAACCATACACCCTTAGTCCAACTTGACATTTTTGCCTGTCCACATTTCTTCTGGAATCCTTCCTTCTATTGAGCTTGATGGGCATTTGTTACGGATCTGGCAAGCAGTGTGTAATGCGTCCGCCCACAACTTCTTTGTTATCCCAGATTCAATGAGCAGACACCTTGTAGCATCTAATATTGTCTGATTGAACCTTTCTACTCCATTTTGTTCAGGTGTGGCTGGTACAGTGAGTTGTCGCTGTATGCCATGATTCAGGAGGTATGAATCAAACTCTCTACTTAAATATTCACCACCATTGTCGCTGCGCAAAGTCTTGATGCTTAAGTTGTGGAAGTTCTCAACCATCCTTCTGTATTCATCAAATTTCACTAACACTTCACTCTTCTTCATGGGGCATACCGAGTAAATCATCAATAAAAGTCA
Source organism: Zhengitettix transpicula (assembly GCA_037074705.1). Classification (NCBI taxonomy): domain Eukaryota; kingdom Metazoa; phylum Arthropoda; class Insecta; order Orthoptera; family Tetrigidae; genus Zhengitettix; species Zhengitettix transpicula. The sequence continues at coordinate 204,483,901 of CM073591.1, forward strand.
CAAAATAGTTTGATCCACCTTTGGAAGTTGGTGTGATTTTTCCTACTACATCAGAAGAGATGAGCTCTAGAGGTTTAGTTGCTCTAGTGGCTCCATCCTTTGGAAAACTTTGTCGTCGTAACTTGGCTTTGTTGCAGATGTCACACTTTTCATTGATATTAATCTTCTCTTCATTAATATTCTTGTCATCTATGAGTTTGTTAGTAGCTTCTGCATGTAAATGTCCAAGCCTACGGTGCCATAGTGAATCTGACTTCACGATCTTAGCCATTTGAACATGTTCTTTAACTGCATACAGGGTTCAGTGATCACAGCTTTTCCATTTCCAAATGTTACAAAATATCCCAGCTCGTCTATTCTACCCACAGATAGCAACTTATCTAGTATTTCTGGTACACACAATACGTTCTCCAGGGTGATATGAGTAATTGAGTTCGATTCCTCCTTCATGAACTCGGCATTTCCTGTACCAGTTGCTGATATCTTCTCCTTGTTGGCTACTTCAACACTTGTGATTTGGGGTTTAAAGTTCGCTAACTTTTCTTCACGGGATGTCATGTGATCTGTTGCGCCACTGTCCAAGTACCGCACATTTGGATTTGAGTTTTGCTCCCTCTTCACTGCTAATGCCCTGTGATGTACCATCTTTACTTTGTGATCAGGCATATTGTCATTTGATGCTGCTTCTTGGACCTCTGGACAGTTTTTAGCAATGTGGCCAAATTTATTACAGCAGTAGCATTTGTACCATTTTTCTTTTTTCCTTTCTTCATTTTCATTGTTTGGCGGTTTGGACTTCAACTGTTGTTGTTTGCCTCTGTCGACATGGGTGTTTTGCTTCGGTTGCCATTTTGTGTTCTTTTTGGTAAACATGGCCTTTGGTTTCTCCTCTGATTCTTCTTCACGTCGTTTAATTCTTTTCTCTTCTAGAATTAACCGCGTCTTTACCTTCTTTGTTGAAATTGCGTCTTCGTCTTGCTCGAGGTTAAGGATTAGATTTTCGTAAGACTCTGGTAATCCCATGAGCATTACTAATGCCAATTCTTTGTCCTTAAAGGCATACCCACAGGCCTGCAACTTTCTATGAAGTTCCATCAGTCTTCCTAAATAGGACTTTAAATCCTCGTCTTCCTTCTTCTTAATATTGAAAAAATCTCTCATAAACTGAAGAATGTGCAAGAGACCATATTTCGAGTGTAGTTCTTCTAATGTGTCCCACGCTTCCTTTGCATTTTGACAGGTTCCGATGTCATCTAGATACGTGTCATCGACTATTAGGAAAAGGAAAGTCAATGCCTTCTGGTCTTGCTTCCGCCCCTGTGCATTCATGGCGTCTGTAAAACCTGGGTAAATAGTTCCCAGCATCCCTTCTGGACAAGAGCAGCTATAGCACGTATGGACCAGGCATGGTAGTTTTCAGGGGATAACTTCGCGATCCTGAATTCATCATTGGAAATCGCCATCTTGCAAATGTTTGCTTCAATATCTGCTTTCTGTATTTATATATTTACTGCAAAATTCGAAAAATCAGTAAATAATCGATAAATAAATGCTTCAAGATCGATATATCTTAAAGTAACGACAGATATCGATATATCAGCCGTCGACTGCTTCAAATGTCGATATATCAGTTAAAACTCCTTAATTACTGATATTCAGATATATATTTGCTTCAAAAACTCAAAGTTCAATGACCTATCGTCTATTTTGGAGGTTTCCTGGTTGACTTGAATGATTACTGGCTACTTCTTACTCAGAAACTCATCACACTTCTATGCATTGTTGAACTTTAATCTCTCAGTTAATCAATTACTGCTTTGATAAATTACACTTCAGAAGAACTACTTCTTAGTTGCTTCTTAATTTGTCAATTGGTTGATCAAACGAGTACTCACAGTTCAAAACATATTCCAGGTGATCTTCCGCCTTTGCACTAAACGAACATGGAGAGAGGTTAGGCGTAATGGCTGCCTACTCAACTTTTCAAACTTTTACAATGTTCACTCACTTAGTCTACACTTCTAGCCTTCCTGGCGTAGTCCTGGTGCCCATAACTTGTTATTCGGTTGTAATTTAGTGGAACTGGATGGCTGTGACTTGTGAGGAACATCACATTTGTAGAAGCACAAAATACATTCGTTTATTCTGATTAACATACAGCCATATTGTTTAAAACCTTAACACACTCTAGTAGCAGTAACTAACACTATGTTAACATTTACCAATGCCATCTAGTGGCAGTTATTGCATCTCATTACAATAAGTATTTTTATCAACTAATAACTCTCATCTCTTATTCCACTTTAATTTTCGCTCAAAACTTACTTTTTATCACAACGACCGCCAAACACCCAGCTTCGTATAGATAGGAAGTTTCAAATTGAATTATTGTTCTTCGAGCTTCACCCCAGAGTGGCGAATTTACATCTTGACATAATTAAAAAAAGCAGTGGTGCCAAATTTTGTCTTCAATGCATTTTTTCCAGACAACTCAATAAGATTTTCTTCTTTCAAAGATGTAATTTCAGATAGAGCTTGGCTCTAAAAGGGTCTCCAATCGATGCGAATTTGTCCACATTATCTGCGTGAAAATATTATTCAAATTACTTGTTATAGGTTATCTTCAAAAATAAAATTATATTGCAACACAAATCAATGGAGATTACAAACTGGTGATACGTGCGAAAACAATAATTGACAACATCTTCATTAAATTTTCGTTTCCATATATATTTTTGTATCACAACGGATTGCGAACAGAAGTCAAAATATTTTTAATTATCTTCAGAAACCTTGTACTGGGCTGAATGTGTCTAAGTTGTAATATTTTCGCGACGCCCCGGTGATTCACATAGTTTGGAAATCACTGTTATATGCAATATGATTTTATTTAGTTTAATAAATCACATAACTAAAACATGTTGCAAATCAAAGAGGTGAAGAGATCAATAGAATATTTTAAATTAAAACAAATTTATATAAAAATTGAACATGTAATATATCAAAAATAACAGAATTTTTCTGCCGTAAGTGTTGTAAGGATAAACGATGAATTTTTAACAATATATAATTAAAATCAAATCTTAGATTACAATAATCAAGGTTTGTTTTTTAAAATAAATACTACACTACATTCGGTAAATTCTAATATATATCTTATTCTTCTATATAATAATATATTTGTATGTATGTTTTTACCTTAATCTCTATATAGATTGAAACGCGTGGACGGATCGCAACAAAAATGGGTACACATTGTTCAAAACACGTGAAACGTTACTGTGTGTGTGTATTTGTGTGTGTGTGTGTAAGGGGGTGGGGATTAATAACCCTAGAATAAAGGTGAAAGAATTATCGTTAAAAAATGTGATAATTTTTTAAACTACTGAGTGCCATGAGACTGTGACGTCAAACCACACACACGTTCACAAGCGAGAGAGATACTATGATGCGCAACAAACAATAGTTCCTGTTTTCGTAATGAAGTAAAGCGGAAATATTTTTATTGAATGAAAGTATAATTAATTCATAAGAAATATAGCCAAGTCAGACAAAAAAGTGATAATATTAATACCACACAACGTTTCTGGGATCCTTGTTCCTTTCGTCAGGTGCGAAGAAGAGCCAAGAACGACATAGCTGCATTTTTATATCCCGGACTACTCCATAGAATGATAATAAAAACAATACGAAAGGTTATAAGGTCCGTTGAACTAATTTTCTTTTAAATAACTTGGCTTTTAAATGGCTGACATATTTAAAAGGAAGACTGACCAAGATTTTGCCCAATTATACCTTGATATACGCACTGGAAGGGACAGAATGATAGTAAAATCAGTACATAATATTTATTAATCATTCCAATTTAATAGATTTGATTTTAAATGTGGAATATCTGTCGTTATTTCAAGTGAGATTCTTGAAAAAAATTGGTTTTGTGTGTATATCATTATAATTTCATATATTTGATTTAAATGTGTAAAGACTAAGGGTGTAATTCCAAGTGGGAACTGTTGAGAATTAACGACATTTCAAAAAACTAATATTTTTCTCTTGAAGACTTGGCGTATTTCGTTATTTTTGCATTTATTTTATACAATTGTACCAACAGCAGACAGCAAAATCCACCAAAGAGTATTTTGACTACTTTATGTTATTTTGCATTTGAATTAAAAGTTAAATTAATTGTTCTTCATTCAACGTATTTCTCTATATTGGTACAAATATAAAAATTCTATATTTTGGAAGAGCCTCTAAAATTTACGTATATAATATTTTTTCAATTTCTGATCTCGTATGTAATGTAAATAACTTTCAGAATGTCGTTTGAGCTGGACAAAATTATATATATTGTAATGCATATAATATAATGCATTGGATTAGAGACGGCGCACGTGTCGTGGAGAGACTTGCGAGAAAGGATAAAGTGCGAGTCGGGTGGTCCTGAGTAATTTCTGGGGCGAAATAACTACAGCTGCAATGAGAGACATGGGATGGTGAGGGTCCAGTAGCCTATTGATTTGGGAAACGGCGAGAAGAATTAGTAACGCAGAACGTGGGCGAGCAGATGGTCACAAAGGGGCTATGTTAGAGCAGGCTATTGTCTATGACGAATGACCTGACAAGTAGCGTATTTAGCTTGAGACTTGCGAACGGAGAGGTCCAAAGACAAATTGGATCTGTCGCGATTGTCGGGTTCGAAAGGCGGAAGGACCCCAGTGGCCGGAACGAAAATTAGAGTAATGGGTTTCTGTCACTGCGCCGTTGCGACGCAAGTGAAAAACAAGGGGGCTAGGGGGTATATATATGGGAAATCACCCATTGTAATGACAGTTGTTATTTAGCACGGGAGATAGACGGAGGACGCAGCGAAGGCACAGTTGTTATTTAGCAAGGGAGAAAGACGGAGGAAGCAGCGAAGAGTTGGACAGTTGGCAGTTAGCACGGGAGAAAGACGGAGGAAGCAGCGAAGAGAGTTGTTATTTAGCACGGGAGAGAGACGGAGGACGCAGCGAAGGCACAGTTGTTATTTAGCAAGGGAGAAAGACGGAGGAAGCAGCGAAGAGTTGGACAGTTGGCAGTTAGCACGGGAGAAAGACGGAGGAAGCAGCGAAGAGAGTTGTTATTTAGCACGGGAGAGAGACGGAGGACGCAGCGAAGGCACAGTTGTTATTTAGCAAGGGAGAAAGACGGAGGAAGCAGCGAAGAGTTGGACAGTTGGCAGTTAGCACGGGAGAAAGACGGAGGAAGCAGCGAAGAGACAGTTGTTATTTAGCACGGGAGAGAGACGGAGGACGCAGCGAAGGGACAGTTGGAGTTAAAGCAGCGAAGAGTTGGAGTTAAAGCATCGAAGAGACAGTTGGCAGTTAGCACGGGAGAAAGACGGAGGACGCAGCGAAGAGTTAGACAGTTAGATAGAGACAGTCAGCAAAACTAAAACAGCTATGTGAACATTTTTATCATACAGAAGCTCTATCTGTATGAGTACGAGAATTTGACCTGTTTTCGATGGTAGGCGACCTGCATGCAGCAAAGACATCAAGGAGTGGCACAACGAACCCCTGGAATATTTCGATGTATATGGAGAACCAGATATCGGCGAACCAGTGATATTGTGTTAGAGTCAGTGAGTGAATGTCAGGGCCTATAAAGTGAGTGTCTAAGGAACGAGTCGAGGTGGACCTGAGAAACCGTAAGTTGGAATGTACAATATTAAGTAATGTAAACGTTATTAAAGGATACCAGTCAGATCTCGTTCCCTTCTTTGATAATAAAGTTAGAAGCAAGCTATAGGTTAAGTTTATAAATAAATTTAGTAGGTACTTTTGTTAAATCTAAAAACATAAATGCTGGGTCTTTTTTTAATAGTTTGATTCTGTCCGTTGTCAAACCCAGTAGAGACCCAGGAGAGCAAGAGTTTTCATATTATAATGTTAAAATAGTAAATTCATTTGTAAATTCTTTTCATGTTAATAAATTTATTTGTTGTTCATAAAAATTATTCTTTTTATTTCGACCCATTTATGTGGTTATTACATATTGGCTACCACAACGGTGGATAAAGAAAGATAGGAGTTTTTATGTGTTTATTACAATATATAAATTAAAAAGAAACGTAATTATTTAATGAACAAGATTTTGGCACTTGCATTGTCGGCGGCGTAAACATAAGAATTGTGTACAATAATATGGGGGTCTATAATGCTTGCTTGCTATGTGTATTGTCGTGTAACATGGTTGGACGCCATGTGTATGTTGGAGAATAAAATCTGAAAAGCTTGAGTATAGTTTGAGAGCTCTAATGATAAAGTTGTAAGAGAGTGTTTTTTTGGGGGAGTCACCAGGATACAGAGCTGAATGTATTTTGTCAGACCTGGAGCATGTTAGGAGTCGCCAGTTTCCAGTCTCCAGTCTACAGTTCGCAATGGTTGTCTAATGTTGCGAGAGACACCAGTTAATTAGATGCTCATATATATCAAACTAGTGGGCAGTAAATGTTGAGTACATAACGAGAGAACAGCAAAACAATTAGCATGGTCAAATACAGGGAGCAGGAAGTGTTGTGTGTGGAAATAATAACTACAATTAAATTAAGTGAAACATGGCCTGTATGTGAAAGTTTTAAACAATAATCGAGTGTAAACATTTCGCACGAACCCCCATTTCGCACAGCAAAACGGTGATGTAAATTAAAGAATTTATTAACTGTAAACCTAAATGTAAATGATATTTATCGTCAGATTTCAGATATCAATATTTCACCGATTGTTTAAATTAAGAATTTCTCATTTGGTAGATTTGATTTGTTTGTCGTAATATTCTTTATTGGAGGCCCGGTAGTCGGCCCTGAAATCAAGCCGTGGTAATTTTTAACAACATGTAACATAATTTCAATGGTGATAATAATTTGTTTTAATAAATTAAGTTTGTTGTATATTTTAAACCATGTTTTCATTTAAAATCCAATCATTTTAATTTTTAATTTTTAATTTGCTTATATATAACATCTCATTTAATTTTGAATATTACTTTTGGTGCCTCAACTTGGGATATTGTATTTACTACATTTTGTGCTTATTTTAATCATTTAATAGTAATTATTAAAATATATATTGTAATAAACACTAATGATGGGTTTTTTAAATGAAAGATTAATTAAATTTACAAACAAAAGATTTTATTTGTGGCAATAAATCAAACAATTACAAATTTATAATATTGAAATTCTCATGGTCTTTACTGCGTTTGATAACGGACAAATCGATAATATTTATAATCTTATCAACAACAAATTACAAATAAAAGAAAAGAAGTTTACTCATAAATTAAACTAGAACATTTAAAATGAGACCAAATTTAAAAGTGAAAAGATTGATTCTGATTAACAATTTTAATCAAAACGAAGAGAACGAAATCTGACGGCTATCTTTTAATTACGTTTACATAATTAATTGTTTCGTAAATTGTTACTAACGTCTGCCCAGCATTCCATCGTACCTTTATTTTCGAGAACACTATTGTGGGTTTTACACTGCTTCTAAACTCACAGATTCTAAATCAAAATTTTTATATGTCGTCTGGAACTCGGATGATTCTGCTTCCGTCATCTATCGGTTGATTTCTGCGACTTGTCGATTGGGTAGTCTTTATTGTTCCGGACTTAAACCGAAACTTTTGCTATATCTGGCCGGCTGCTTTTTGTGTGCAGGTTTCGACGTTATACTTTTATGAATGTCCTACTTTGTCCTGCTAATTGCCAACCCGGTTGAATTTTCCTTCCAAAACTGCTATACCTCGACGAGGTCTTTCCGTGAACCGTCTCTCAACAAATCTCCCTTCGAACTGTTACTCTCAAGATCATACTGCGAACTGTTCTCCTCAAAATTTTAATGCGAACTCATTAACAATTTGTTCCTGTGACCTGAACTCCTCAAAATCTTAATGCAAACAGTTCTCCTCAAAATCTTAATGCAAACTGAACTTTTGCTTCGCAATTTGAGCGCGCATACGCCATTTTGACGGGCCTTTCGACAAAGGAACAGTGCTTGGCTACATTGTCGCTTCAAAGGCTCCTGCCGCTACAAAGAATTTCTCTAACAATTTAGATTATTAATTTCACTCAATTAATGTCTAATTAATTGGCATTACAATATATATATATATATATATATATATATATATCAAAATCTGGGAAGAATATAATAAAAAAAACTTCTGTATTGCACACTTAATACAAATATTTAGGTACTGCCGAGCATGAACCGAGGAACGAGCCGATACTGGATCGTTTCGGCGCTCCAGTGTCACCAGAGAATCCCGAGCCGAACAGAGCATTTTTACACGAACCGCAAGAAACCAGCCGAGCATCTTGAAGACATGCTTCACATGCAACTTTGCCAACCAAATGCTTAGAAATAAAATATGATATTGAACAATTACAAGACTCATTGCTACAACTAAAGTTTGAAACAACTAAGCTATATTAGGCTCTTAGATACAGCAGCAGGAGTCAATAACATCTGAATAACTAAAATTCATGCGAGTAATTAGTGGATATTTTCAAACTTTCAGCCTCTTTTACGTCGTTTTGAAGATTCCGAAAACACATACGTGATACTTTTAAAAAATAAAAACGGTTCTTCACAATATCAATTTGTTAAATATTCAATATAAAATTGATATAACAATTAATAATGAAACTAACCTCGTGAATTATTTCATGTAATTAGGATGAAAGTGATCAAAATGCCTCATGAAATGAATTTTTTTTAAAAAAAAAATTGAATTATGGATTTTATGATTTTAGAAGAAGTGCAGTGTTTGTTTTCGAATTATGTTTGATGTTACTAATATGGTTCTATTAGTACAGGTGTGGCCTATGTGAAAATTCTTGCACCCTGACCGATATATATGAAATTTTTGAGACTGGTTTCGAAGCAGCTGAAAGCTTGCTCATGAACTGAAATAATATCCATTGAAAAAGAATTTTTTAAATAATATATTGTAATGCCAATTAATTAAGACATTAATTGTGAATTAGAAAATAAATTGTTAGAGAAATCTATTCTTACGGTGGTACAGAACATAGCAACAATGTAGCCAAGCACGGTTTCCTTTGTCGGAAGAGGTATGCGCGCTCAAAATTGAGAGACGGGGGGTCAGTTGGCTGGAAGGTTTGGTCAGATGCAGGTCGCATTAAGATATTGAGAAGTCCATTTCGCAAGGTTTGACGAGATAAAGATTACGGTGGGACGTCATCGAATAATAACTGTTAATTGGAGAACTATAGAGCATGTCGCATTATGATATGCTGAAAAACAGTTTGCAGAGAAATATTGAGAATTGGCAGAAAAGCAGAGTTTTTGTGCACATAACATTGTGATTTGTGTTTTTGTGCACATAGCCGGGCAGAGTTAGCAGAAGTCAACCGAGAGAGGACGACGGTGGATCATCCTAGTTCCTGATTTTGATGTAAAAATAGTGATTTAGAATCTGTGGTTAGAAGCAGTGTTTCGACAATTAAAGGTATCCTGGTATGCTGGGCAGGCGTGAGTACAATTTACAAACAACTAAGTATGTAAACCTGATTAAAAGATAGCCGTCAGATTTCGTTCTCTTCTTATTGATTAAAATTTGTTAATTAGTGTCAATCTTTTTAGTTTAACTTCGTTTGCAATTAAATTTGTTCCGATTTAATTGACAAGTAACCTTTCTTTTCCAGTAATTGTAAATTGTTGATAAGATTATAAATATAATGATTCGCCATTATCAAACCCAGTTATGACCCTGAGAGACTGAGATATATTTAAAAATGTAATTGTTTCAATTTATTGATAATAAAATTTTGTTTGTAAAGTTGAATAATTTTTTATTTATTAAACGCCTCTCGTTTAATTATTAATATATATATATATATATATATATATATATATATATATATATTGTAATAATACAAATTAAAGGGCTTTTTAAATGAAAAATGTTTATTTTGTCCTGAGAAAAATGTTCAGGGACCAATCAACTCTGTTGAATGCTAATTCTCAATATTTCTCTGCAAACTGTATTTCACCAAATCACAATGCAAACGGTATCTGACCAAACCTTCCTGCCAACTGACTCCCTTCTCGCCATTTTAGCGCGCATACCCCATTTTGCGGACCTTCAGACAAAGGAACAGTGCTTGGCTTTTCTATTGTTGTTACGTTCTGGACCGCCGCCACAAAGGATTTCTCTAACAATTTAGATTTTCAAATTCACAATTAATGTCTTAATTAATTGGCATTACAATATATATATATATATATATATATATATATATTGTAATAATTAATAAAATATAATATTTATTATGTTTTATAATAATTCAAGATGTGAATTATGTGGCGTTTTTAAATTAAAAGAACTATTACGTGAAAACTATTAAACAAGATTTATTAACAATTTTAAAACAAGTATTCAAATTACAAAATATTTGGGATCTCAGGGTCTTGAACTGGGTTTGATAATGGCAGAATTTATATAATAAAAATCACAAAAATTACATTTACTTTATATGGGAATCAATGCGTCTGAACATAGACGAAATTTGTTGCTGAAGAAATAATACTAAAGATTGAATTTAAACAATTTCAATTTTTATCAAGAAATAAAGAATGATCTGAATAATTAAAGATCTCATTTTATCGATAATTAAAGAATGATCTGAATAATTAAAGACCGATCTGACGTTTATCTTTTAATTGTGGTTTACAATGATTTTAAAGTTTTCTTTCTACTTACGGCAGCCCAGGTCTCATTTTAACTTTTCGTGCACAATTTTGGGGATATCACTGATTCTAAGTACTCACAGACTCTAAATGTTCACAGACTCTAATTAGCGTAGTTTGTTAGTTGGTTTAAAATAAATTTGTCGATTCTCGATGATTTACTGCAACCTGGATTTGTAGATCTCGTGGATTTTTGTTGAAAATGCACCTCATTGGTTTTGTCTGACTGAAGACTAGTTCAGTTTCTGCATTTTTGATATAACAGCGTACTGGTTACTGGAACACTTTCTCGTTCTTTAAATTAGACCTTTCAGTCTTCACTGCTGACTGACAAAGATTGTTCAAGTTTTCGTGAATCAGAATTTTACTCTGTACATCTCGCCGTTTACTGCCCAACTGTTCGTTCTTTTACTCTGTTCTACTTGCTGTCCGCTGCCCAACTGTTCGTTCTTTTACTGTGTTCTACTTGCTGTCCGCTGCCAACTGTTCGTTCTTTTACTGTGTTCTACTTGCTGTCCGCTGCCCAACTGTTCGTTCGTCTCGTAAATTTTGAGCGCGTAAAACCTTCTCGACCGATCAACAATACTTTCTTTGCATTGCCGGTTTGTTGCGGCGTCCGCTATATCCACCAATAATGAGTCCTCTACAATTCAACTTCTCAATTAGAACAATGCCTTAATTACCAATTACTACAATATACATATATATATATATATATATATATATATATATATTGTAATAATTTAAAAATAAACTACAAATTATGGCTGAATAAAAAGAACTATTACGTGAAAAACTACAAACAATTTTATATACACAATAATATTTGGGATCTCAGGGTCTTTATCTGGGTTTGATAAATGAGTGAATTTTATACAATCAAATTACATTTAACTTTTATGGAAGTTAATGCGTCTGAAACATAGACGAACTTTGTTGTGGATAAAATAACACTACAGATTGAATTTAAATGTAATAATTACATAATTATTATTAAAGAACTAAATAATTAAAGAACGATCTGACATATCTTTTAAAAGTGGTTTACAATATGATTGTAAACTACTTACGGCCGCCCAGGTCTCATTTTAGGTTTTTCGTGCACAAAATTTGGGGATATCACTGATTCTAGTATTCACAGACTCTAAATGTCAACAATTCTAATTGGCGTAGTTTCTCGATGCTTTGCTACAACCTGGATTTGCAGATCTCGTGTAGTTTTAGTTGGATTTGGTCTATGGCCAGCAAGTTGAATTTCCGCTCTGCCACCGATTACGACGTTAATTTCAATCTCTCCTTCCCTACTGAAGATTGTTTTACTTTTTCAATATTTTAGAGCATGTTTGTAACTGCTATCAAACTGTTCTATTTGCAGCTGCACATTCCTGACTCTATTACTTTTGTACAAAAACTTTGCTGGTCCTTCTGCCTCGCCGTTCATTGCCTGACCCAAGATTGTTTTCGAACTGTTTGCTGTCCGCTGCCCAACTGAACTTCCTCGTCTCGTAGATTTTGAGCCCGTAGAACCTCAACCGATTGACAACAATACATTCTTTGCGTTGCCGCCTTGTTGCGGTGTCCGCTCTATATCCTCTAATAATGAGTCCTCTACAATCCAACTTTCCAATTAGAACAATGAATTAATTACTAATTACTACAATATATATATATATATATATGTGTGTGTGTGTGTGTGTGTGTGTGTGTGTGTAAAATAAATGCAAATTATTTCGTTCTAATGACACTACAACTAAAGGCGACTGAATTTTTGTAAATAAAGTAAAAAGATCCCAGAAGACATGTGACTTCAAGTGTTAAGATCGAAACCGATCTCGCAACTACTCATCGCGCAACCAATTAAGTTTGAGAAAACATGAAAAATTCATCTATTATTCTGAACTGGGCATCGATGACCTTTGCTTGTGATGCGGTAAGAATCATCACGTGTCAAAAGACTGCAAAATTAACCAACAATTTCCTAAGTGCCCCGAGTGCCAGAGAACAGGTCTCGTCTCCAAAGTATGTATTCGATCCTTACTTGAACAAAAGACAAAGTCCTTCTACTCAGTATAGTAAAACGTAGCCGTGAAATAGTACGGACCATTTCATGTGTTCGATATTTACCAGAACAGGAGCACAGATTGAAAAATCACCAGCGATACTATGCTCAAGTTGAGGTCGAAAAGCCTCCCATAATCTTTGAAGTTGACTCAGGCTCAGGATACTCATTCTTACCAAAAGACAAGTTTCATGAATTCAAACCCAATATCCCACTTCATCCATTCTCAATAAGTTTTCGTTCATATACACGCCACATTTTTGTTCCGGATGGGAAAAATTCAAGATGACATGTACATTGTCCCAGAATGACGCAATACTTGTGCGAAAATTGATTAGACGGCAGAAAATCAATTTGAACAAAATTAATAGAACCATTCCCCATTAACGGCAAATAAAATAATCAGCAGTATCACCGAAGCCGATGAAATTATCGCACTATATTCTGATATTTTCGAACCAAGCGTTGAAGAAAGTGCTAAAGCAATTTTTCATCGAGAAAGAGAAATTCATTGGTCTCTTTTCAGCCGAGTCTAAAAGAAACTAGACGCTCTTAAAGAACCTTGAATCAGAACTAAAACCAACGATTCGGTGTCCCATCCAGTTGTACCCCAAGATGGAGGACTAAGGCTATGTGTGAGATTCAAGCGATATCAACTCATCAAGGGACACACGAAATGAATGGCCTCTCATTAGGTATCAAAGCAGCACTTTCAGAATTTAACCGTATTATAGACCAAATCTTGAGAAATATTCCAAAAAGAGAAAAATACTTTGACGACATCATTGTCCATGGAACAACAAAAGAAGAATGCAAAAATAATTTAGCAACCTGTCTCGACCAACTTCAAAAACATTATCTACACTTAGACAAAAAATTTTCATTCTTCCAAGAACGCATCCACTTTTTGGGACACATCATCGAGTTCAACAAAATTTCTCACCGGATAAAATAAAGCTTTCGCAGAGATGGTTATCAATTATTGCAATGCGTCAGTTACGACCCCCGAGATTATTTAGAACATTTTTAGAGTAGCCGAAGCCTTGGGGCTAGCGATCGGTCATCATTGTCCAAAGAGAGGACACCGAGCTAGTTACTTGACGCAGCTGCATGGTCAACATCTGACTTCTCACTCTGCCTCAAAAGGGTTCGAAAGAACAGTGTTTTTTTTAAAAATTTAGTGATTAAGGTCGCGCCAACAAAAAATTGATTGGCGACTTACCATACATACTAAATGAAATGATTACAATGAGTTCAAATTAACTATACATTTTATTCATAGTCTCAGATTCATTGTTTATTTAGATTAGATCTTAAATGCCGGTTTCCTTGCTAAACTTTCGTAGGTTATTTATTGTCTCTGCTGATGTAGATATCTCCCTTCTCGTGTATTTCTGAATGTGGCTCTTATAGTCCTGTCGTGCTTTGGGCAGTCGTAGAGGATATGCCGGATCGTCAGGACAGCCTTTCATACGTCACATGTAGGTTGCGGTGATCTAGAGAATAGATGAGTGCGTAAGGTTAGAATGGAGAGTTCTTAACCTAGCAACAACCACCTGTTGTCTCCGTGACAGATTGCTAGCGTAGGATATTTCCTTGAAGTTGTCGACTTCCTTGTGAAAAATCCCTTCATTCCTTCCTCTTCTACGCTTGTACCATTTTTCCTCCATCATTTTTAGTGCATATTGGACTGTTGTTTTTATTCTTTTGTTAGGATGCCTTCATCTTTGCACTTTTGATCACCCTTTCGTTTCCCTCTATTCCTCTGAGTGCCGGCATCCATCCTATCATTACCTTATTATTGCTATTTAGAATAGTCATAAGGTTTTCTCTGATTTTATTGACGGTACCATTCCATACCTTTTGGTTGGTTATTGTATTTATTGTAGCCAGAGTCTGTTAGGATTAAATTGTTTTTGTTTGGTTCTTCCATGCATCGTATTGTTGCCATATATTTCCGCTTTAGTTATAGATGCGTTGCGATTTATGGTTGCCGTCCTTGCAAACTCGTCTGAAACTATAGCGCATCCAACTCCTTCTCAGGTTATTGACGGATCCGTGTATATTACTGTAGGTAACTTGTACTTCTACATTAGGTTCTTCAGCTCCATCTCCCAGTCCGTATTCTTCATGTTATTTGATCCCGTCCTGGCGACGGAAGTGTCCATTGGTAGCTCATGGAATTTCCAGAGCGGTATCCTAGGAGTATAATTATGGTCTATTACCGGAAAGTCCATATTTTCTTTCCTTAGGCGTGTTTTTAGCGTGGTGTGAAAAGCTATTTGAGAGCCTTGGAGTGGATGCTTGTTCTCTAATGTATTCGTTTGTTGCCGCCAGGGCAGTTATTCTTCTATGCCACAAGACGGTTTACTTTCCATCGGCTCTAATTCTATCAATTGGGGTGGTTCTGATACCTCCAGTTATTACCCGTAGTGCCTCTTCTTGAATGCTATTTTGCTTCCTTAATAGCCGTTTATGGGCAGACACATAAATATGAGCTCCGTGATCTATCTTTGTCAGGATCATTTCTTTATAGGTGAGGAATAAAATTACAGGATTTGCCCTACAACTTTTCGCTGCTGTTTCAGGATTATTAGCCGTTTTTTTGCTCCGAGAACCAAGTTTTCTATATTTGGTTTAAAGGTCAGTCTAGTATCCCAGAACATCCCCAAGATTTTATATTAGTTAACATATCTAATTTTGGAGTCATATATTTTTTATGGTACTAGTTCCAGTTTGTACCTTCTGGAGAAGATCATTGTCCTAACCTATCCAGGGTTAAAATTGAATCCTATATTATTTTCCCACTCCGTTACTTTGTTGATAGCCTCCTGCATTCTCTCCATTGATTGCTTGATGCTACTTCCTCTGGTGAGTAAAATGATATCATCCACGTAGATTAACATCTCTGTTGGGGGGCTTTTACTATGACCGATGTAATTTATTGCAATCATGGATAGGATCACACTTAGTCTTGACCCCTGGGCTAAACTATTTTCTAGCCTTATTCGTCCGATGTGTCCCTCCCTATTCTTACTTTTATATATCTATCAATAGTGGTTTTTTTCGAACCTAAAAAGAGAGTTTTCACCACCGCGGGTGGTAAGACAAACGCTTGGCAGGTTTTCCTCCGAATTCTTAAAGAGAGAACCTGCGACATATATATTGAGGTAATTAAAAGGAAATCATTAATTAATAATTAAAAATTTTGACTCGAATTGTCAGCGACAGAAAACACACAAGGATGGGCAATAATGCCACATGTTTGGGGTATTGTAGGCTGTTGGTTTGCTAGAAGCGTTGTGTGCGCCAGTCGAAATATAGCAGAGTAAAGTCATCGTAGACAGATTGCTGCGGACGGACAAAAGTAAAATATTCAGAAAGTGTCCAGATACGTGTGGTAGAATAACTAGAAAAGTTAGAACAGTTTTGTTACAAGTTGCAGTCTGCGAGATAAATATTTAAATATTCAACGATAAACATTTTGAGTGTAGAGTCTAATTTATTCTATTCTCAAATTAGACCATTGTCTTCGATTGTGGGAGACCAGGCCACTGCATCCAGCGTCTAATAACCTTTATAACGAGAGAATAATATTTCCTTAACGAACGGAGAACCAACTTTTGTCAAACCAACAGTGTTTATTAGAATCAGTGATAATAATGGACTGTATATAAATTGCCTTGATTACCAGAGACAGTAAGTTACATTTTCACTAAATTCATATTTGTCAACTTTTAAGTAAAGGTAATTATCGTCAGATTTCAGATTTCGAATGTCGTTCAGAATTTGAAGTTAATATTTTATTTTTTTCGTTTGAAAATTTTTCCATCCTCGTTCACACTCACCCATGGGGATTAAACCACAGGTTGAATGTCATAATTAAGGTCAGAGACATCCATAACCCCGGACTCGACCCCCAAACTTGAATGTGTGTTTGCGTTATTTTCAATGCAATGCTATCCCACCCCAACCCTGAAAGAATTGTAAATTAAACACAAAGAACATGTAGTGAAATTTGATGAATGCCGTTGATACAGAATTATATTCTTTCGACGGAAAAATCAGCCCGTTAGCATGTTCAAAATTTGTAGCCCCGCCCTTTTCCACTCAGCCCCCCTAACACCCGCCAAACCCCTCATACCCCCGCGCGTTGACCACATTGTCATAATTAAACCCAGCGACATCCATTGCCATTTGCCTCAAATATCGGTTGTTTTAGCACCTCCACCCCTAAAAGTCCACCGCTACCCATTACGAAAGGGGTGGAAATCATACACAAACAACTTCAATAGAAATACAATCAATATAATTAACTATGAAAAATATTTATTCAACACAAATATCTGCCGTGTTTGCATGTTCCAAAATTTCACCCCGTCAACACCCGCCCCTGTGGGTTAAATGCCAAGTTGAATGTTATAATTAATCGAAGTGACATGCATAATACTGTATTTTACTCCAATCCTGGATTTATTCGCGTAATTTTCCTGTAAAGCATCTCCACCCCAACCCCTAAAAGTACTCATTTACTATGTTGTAAGGGGTTGAAATTACACTCTTATAAAATTGCTAGGAAAATTATGAATCTCTTTTGCCCCTAAAAATATTTATACGACTCAAATATCAGCTGTTTAAGCATGTTTTTAATATTTTCACCCCCGTCCACCCCCACCTCTCAGCGTGCTCCCCTGTTATGCCCATAAAAGTTGAAAGTTTACACACACAACATCGGTAGAAAAACTATCAATCTAATTAACGCTTGAAAATATTTATTCTACGCTAATTACCACCGTGGTTGCATGTTTAAAAATTGCCAACCCTAAGCAACCCCCGTAACTGTGGATTAAATGACCAATTGAATCTCATAATTAAACTCAGCGGCACCTATAACCCAGGTTTTGTCTCGAATCACGGTTGTATTCGCGTTATTTCCTTGTAAGGCCCGTCCACACCGACTCTAAGGGTGCTCATTTATCTTGCTGTAAGGGGTAGAAATTATACTCTGATAACATCGGTAGAAACACTATCAATCTCTTTGACCTCTAAAAATAATTATATGACTCAACTATCGATTGTCATATGATGTTAGAATGTTTCAACCCCCACCTCTAAGCGTAATCCCCTCTCTAGCTTAAAGGGATTTAAATTTTACAAACAACATCGGTAAAAATACTATCAACGTCAATGGCCCTGGCATTTATTTATTCAACGATAATATAGACGATTTAATACTTTGAAAGATTTCCCCGCCCCTGGGGATTAAACGGCCAATTGAAGGTCATAATAAAACTCAGTGACATCCATAACCCTGGATTCGACTCCAATCTCGTTTGCTTTTGCGTTATATTTATGTAATGCCACTCCACCGCAATCCCTAAGGGGAGCTACCCTCCCAATCCCGAAAGGGGATGAAATTAAACACGTCAAATATATAGAGAAATTTAATTAATTTCATTGATCCCGAAATAAATTTATTCGACGCAAAAAAATACTGATGAAGATGTTTTTAAATTTCTATCCCCAGCCCACCTCCCTCCCATCCCAGCCCACCCTTCGTACGTTGTTCAGATTGTCATAAATAAACTCCATTAGCTTCGATTTGACTCGAATCTCGGTTGTTTTCACGATATTTTCTTGTATGCCCCATCCATCCCCTCCCATAACTATGCTCCCCTCATGCCGCAAGAGGGGTTAATATTTTACACTCACATAATGGGTATGAATCCTATAAATCTAATTAACCCTGAAAAATATTTATTAAACTTGAAACTGTTTGATAATTTCCACCCCTAACCATCCCCGTTTGGTGGACTTAAATGCCAACTTGAACGTCATAATAAAACTCACTGACAACCATAACCCTGTATTCGAGTCCAATCCCGATTGTGTTTGAGTTATTTTTATATTAATCCACTCCATTCTCACCCTTAAGGGTGCTCCACTCAAAATCACGAAAGAGGTTAATATTAAGTATATGGAACATGTAGGGAAATTTTAAAAATCTCAGTGAACCAGAAAAATATTTATTCGACAGAAATATCGACTGTTTAACATGTTTGAAAATTTCAACCCCCGTCCACCCCCGATTGGGGGAGTTAAACTGTAAATTGAATGTCATAATTAAACACAGTGACAAATATAACCAAAACAACTCCAAACTCAAATATGTTGGCGTTAATTTCGATTAATGCCACTCCATCCCCAAACCTTAAGGGTGCACCACTCCCATGCCTGAAAAAGGTTGAAATTATACACAGAGAACATGTAGTGAAATATTATGAATGCCATTGATATCGAATTATATAGATTCAACGCAAAAATTGGCTGCTTAGAATGTTTGAAAATTTCTTTCCCAGCCCACCCCTGTCGTCACTTCCCACCCACACCCGTGCGTTTCTCAGTTTATCATAAATAGTTTTAGCGACATCCATAAACGCGATTTGACTCGAATATCGGTTGTTTTTGCGTTAATTTAAGAAACACATCTCCACCCAACCTCTAAGGGTGCTCCCCTCCCATGCTGAAAGGGGTTGAAATTATACACAAACATCATCAGTAGAAATACAATCATATAATTAACCCTGAAAAATATTTATTCGACGCATATTTCTGCCGTGTTTGCATGATCAAAAATTTCCACCCCGCCCACCCCTGCCCCTGCGGGTTAAATGTCAAGTTTAATGTCATACTTAAACTCAGTGACATCCATTACCTTGGATTTGACTCCAGTGGTTTCTCACCCCACAGTACCGTTTCTCGTGTTTTCAGAATATGTGTACCATATAATAATATGTTATATATTCCTTTTTAATATATGAATTAATTCTCAAACAGACGTGTTATATTTTCCCTATCTAAAAATTATAAATTGATTTTCTGAATTAACACAAGCTGAAGACGAATTCATGCAAAGAAACCTATTTACGTATGCGCTTGTGACGTATTTAGACAATAATTTCACAGAATAAATTCATGTACGCCGGATAACATATTATCTTTAGATTTACGAAAAAATTAGGTTTACGAAACTGACAATCCATTATATTTACTGTGTTTCTTGTTCTATTATTGTCTCATCGTCTATTTTACTATTTTAAATTTTCTATCAAATCAGGGTTCTAATCTTTAACCAATAATTTAAACATATTTAATTAATTTAATTGTGTATTACAGTTATTGTGCTGTATGTTAAGCCAACTGTACCGCGGTGCAAACTACTATATTTTCAAGGGGTGTTAGACCAACCAACATGCACGTAATAAATAAAAATTTAGTTGATAAATCAAAAATTTCCGTAGATGATACTTTTAAATAAAAATTTCATTCGTGATAGAACTCAGTTTCTTTCTATCTCCAAATTTAACAAATATTGTTACGTGTAAAATTTCCAAGTAACCTGTTTCAACCCGATGAAAACATCTTTTCAATAGAATAATGTATGATAAGATAACCAATATATCAAGTATCAGTCAGACATCCGCAATTAGGAAAAGTGACACTTTGCTAAAGACGACTTTCTGGTAATAAAATTTCGCGAAAATGTCTCATCGGGTTATTCACCTCTTCGGAAAACGTCAATAGGGATAATGCGTCGGGTTAGTGACCTGCGGTCAAGTAACCTAATACGGCTTTTTCCCGGGAAGCAAAATTTATGTCTGCCCCATCAGCTAAAATTAGGTTTTTGAGCGATTCTCATCAAGTCTTCCGATGGCTGATTGAAGTTTTATGTTATTTAAATACTCGTTATATTGTTTCTTCAAAGGCGGAGGAGTGACGTTAGCGGACAGCAGGTAATAACTGATTTTATATTATTTATTTAGTGTTCATGTGTCAATTACTATTCGATTACTTGCGCCATTTTTAATTGTAACGAATGTTATGACTGCAAGACCATTCTCATCTTCCTGAAGGTTACTTCGGCCTTCATTGTCATCAATTGGGTGAAGGTCATATCAACTTAATTTCATTGAAATATTAACATGTTGAAACAACAATAATGCATAATTTTTAAAGACTTAAAAACTGTACAGCAGCCAGCTTACGTCGTAATATTCGTTGCAGATACGCAGAACCTCTTGGGCACCATAAGCTGCCCGTTGAATGATTTTCGTCCGACAGGAGCTGTACGTGCAGCTAATACCAGCATCCGGTAAGTAAATAATAAATCACCTTGATTACAATTTTTATTTGCGTGTTTAATTTGATGTATTTCATGCTTGCGATGGGCGATTAGTTCCAATCATTGTGTGTGGAACTTTTTTTTTGCGTTTTGCTACTAATACGCAAGTATTCCTTTACCTTGAATTTACAATTTCATCCACTACTAAAAAGTTAAAATATATCTCAATTCAGAAATTTTTCTTGTATTACTATTTAGTAGTAATAAAACAAAACATTCTTATTTAGGTTCTCACTGTCTTTGACAGAAGTTTTCGAATTTATTCATAATTATCTGTAAATATAACTCATTGACATATAAAAAGGCATCATACTCAACACATTGAGAAATACATTGTACAAATTACACACCTTAAAAACATCCAAGCCCATTACTAAAAACAATCATGGATCACCACTCCATATCGTCCACATCACCTGACTTAAATGCATGTGGTCTGACCGTTTTATATATATATGCCCTTAACCATAATTATTCGACAATTACACTCTGTAAGTAGCGGCATACATACATAAAGTCAAATATTACATTATATAATAAATTACATAATTTGTTTATAGTTTGCCATACATATGCCAACAGTCCCAATTTGTTTTTTAGAATTTATAGCCAAAAGATCTGATAAACTAATGCCTTCTAAAAGATGCCCCTTTATATTTGTTTCTCTTTATTCACAATTTTTATATAATTTAGGTCTACAGAATGTTTAAGCATTTTTACATGTAAAGACAACGACGTATTGTTTTTGCTGTAGTCTTTAAAATTATTATTATGACCATAACATTCGTTTCTTTAAATTGGTCCCAGTTTGCCTACTATCAACACATTTTACTGAACACACAACATTTGTTACTTCATCCATTTCTATTTTTTTCCTTTCATGTTATGTACTAATATCCCGACCTTATTTTCACGAACACAAGCACTTAAAACAGGCTGTGTTGTTTTATTATTATTACTATATTTATATAAAATATAATCTCTTCCACAACATCTGAACTATTTTTTTTTAGAAAACGTGAAGAGTTTGTTACTGTTAACATTGGATTCCTTATAATAGACAACGTAGCTTTGTCAGCAAACTATGATTCATAATAATATTTGGATTTAATCGTATTTTATCTCCGTTTGAAACTAATCGCGATCTCCTACCTTGCCGTCACCGCCGTTATACATGTAATGTTACATTAAACTTTCTGTGGAGCATATTGACTCTGAGTAGGTACGTTGAGGAGAAATTGCAAACTATTCTGTTCGCTTACCGTTGGAAATATACATTTGACGCATAGTGAAAAGGACGAGATTTCCAACCTGTTAGATTACGTTTCCATCTTTCAGAATGTTATTGACGACAGTCTCAACTTTTATGTAAATCTTATAATCACCTTTATTTACCATAATATCTGCCTTTCCTTTTAACCTTCATCATTCAGTACGGTACGATTTAAGCACGTCGTCGTTACTTCCAAACTATTAAATTGTATTTAGAATCTGAGAACCAGAAACGTTCTCCCACTACCAAATGCTGAATTAATTCTCGGTATTTCATTAGTATAGCTTTAATGTTAATTAGCCTTAGTATAAATACACACACACACACATATATATATATATACATATATATATTGTAATAATTAAAATGGCTAATGTTGCAAATTACAAATGGTTGTGGCTAAATAAAATAAGATTTTTACGGGAAACAATTAATCAAAATTTATTAACAAATAATATAATATAAAATAATTACACAATAATATTTAAAATCTCAGGGTCTTTACTGGGTTTGATAAATGGGTGAATTGAATTTAAATTATCTAACAAAACAATTAAAGAAATGAAATAATTAAAGAAAAGAAATAATTGAAGAACGATCTGACGTATCTTAATGAAATGGTTTACAAATAAATTTAGAGTTCTTTTACTTACGGCCGACCAGGTCTCGATTTTGGGGTTTTCTGTGCACACGTTTTTGGGGATATCACTGAATTTAAATTGGTTACAAAACACTTGTCGAAACTTTTGGGTCTCTCTTCTGGAAACTGGAAACTGCAACTCCTTCCGGATTAATGGTTAGATGGATTGTTACAATTTATTAGGTTACTGCTTGTAGCTGTACAATGGATTTTACAGTCCAAAACTTTCTTACTCAATTTAACTTGTAACCTTTCCGGCTAGACCTATCTGTCTGCCAGGCTGCTCGCCGTCCGACTGTGTGTCTGTTCGTCTCGTAGATTTTCGAATGCGTATATCTCAACAATGGTTCTTTTGTCTCGCCGCCCGCTTTGTCGCGGTGCACGCTTTATGTAGTCTAATAATGAGTCCTTTACTTTGCAATTATAACAATGGATTAATTACTAATTACTACAATATATATATATATATATATATATATATAAACATCGAATTTCTTTTTAATTTTCACTACGACTGTTTTTTCTAGCATAGGGGAACAACGCAGTTACAACAAACTATCTCACGGAACGCATATTCCAAATTTTCAAGATGGCCAGTGTATTACTTATTCTAATTCGGATAATTTCAAAATTTGTAATGACTTATTTTGTATCAATTCTAAATTATTACTTCGTGACACGCATCCTGTACAAACTAACATAATTTGATAATTAAAATTTCCCGTTGAAAATTTGTTTTCTACTTTTATAGAATTGAGTTTTTGGAAAGATAATTCAATGCAAAACCAAAATTGACAGATTATCGTCAGATTCAATTTTTTATTAATTCCAGGATCAGCCACCATCGGCATGTTTATTATATTCAGAGATGTAGATACCCCCGGATTTGATTCCAATCGTATTAGCGTTATTTTCATGTAATGCCCCACAATCCCACCCCCAAACTTGCTCCCATCCATGCCGACAGGGATTAAAATTGTACACCGAGAGCATCTGGAGAAATATTATGAATTTAATTGACCCCAAAAACAGTTTTTGCGACGCTAATATCGGCCGATTAACATGTTTTAAAAATACCACCCACGCTTATGAGAGTTAAACGGCAAGTTGAATGTAATAATTTTACTCAGTGACATACAAAAACCTTAGAGTCAACTCGAATCTTGATTGTTTTACATAATTTTTAGTAATGCCATACCCTTAAGGATGCTTCCCTCCCGAACCAGGTACGGGTTGAAATTATACATGGATAAAATGTAGAGAGATATTATAAGTTTCATTGATCCAGAAATATATTTATTCGACGCAAAAATCAGCTGTTTGAAATGTTTACAAATTTTTATCCCTCTCCCGACATCATCCACCACGGCGCAACCCCCTCCCACCGCCACCCACCCACGAGTGTGTCATAAAGAATCTCAGCGACTTCCATATCCCTGATTTGATTTAAATCCCAGTCGTATGGGGATTATTTTGCTGTAACGAACCACCCAACATCACCCCTATCCGTAATCGCCTCCTAAGCCAAAAAGAGGATAAAATTATACATAAACAACGTAAATACAACTATTCTGAATTGGATTGACTGCGAAAAATATTAGGCAAACATCGGGCGATTAACATGTTAGAAGAATTTCCACCCACTTTCACATTCACCCATGGGGGTTAAACCGCAAGTTGAATGTCATAATTAAGCTCAGAGATATCCATAACCCCGGACACGACTCCAAACTCGAATGTGTTTAAGTTATTTTTATATAGTGCCATTCCACCCCCAACCCTTAAAGGTGCACCATTCCCACGCCTGAAAGAGGTGTAAATTATACACAGAGAACATTTAGCGAAATTTTATGAATGCCTTTGATCCCGAATTATATTGATTCGACGCAAAAATCGACCGGTTAGCCTGTTCAAAGTTTGTATCTCCGCTCTACTCCAACCAGCCCCTCTAAACCCCACCAACCTCCCCCCCCTCCCACACCAGCGCGTTGACCAGATTGTCATCATAATTAAACTCAGGGACATCCTTAACCCCGATTTGACTCGAATATCAGTTGTTTTTGTGTTAATTTTATGAAGCGCTCCTCCACCCCTAAAGTTCCACCTCTACCCGTAACGAAATACATTGAAATCATACACAAACAACATCAATAGAAATACAATCAATTCAATTAACCATGAAAAATATTTATTCACTGCAAATATCTGCTGTTGTTTGCATGTTCTAAAATTACAACCCCGTCCACCCCCGCCTCTAGGGGTTAAATGCTAAGTTGAATGCTATAATTAAACTCAGTGACATACATAACCTTGGTTTTGGCTCCAATCTCGGGTTAATTCGCGTAATTTTCCTGTAAAGAATCTTCACCACCACCGCTAAGGTTGTTCCTTCCCCATACTGTTAAGGGTTGAAATTATACACACATTAAATCGTTAGAAATACTATGAATCTCTTTGACACCGAAAAATATTTATCCGGCTCTAATAATGGCCGTTTTAGCATGTATGAAATTTTCCACACCCGCTCCTGGGGGTTGCAGATGTGTCTCACCCCGACAGTGATAAGGAACATACATACATTTTTACTTATAAGAAGATTTATTTTGATTATTTTACGAGAAGAAAAACGTGTACAACATAATATTCGCGACTTCAGCCCGGCCATGGTCAAGGTAAGGAAGAGTGGTAAACAGCGCGGCTACCGTTTGTGAGAATTTAAATATTGTAGGGGAATTTCTTGCCAGGCTAATCTTTGATCATAAGATTTTAGCACGTTCAGATAATAGCCTCCATCATATTGGGACCGTCGCGGACGTGTTTTTCCACCCCACCCCCACCCCCCATTTGCTATTTAAACGCCGAAGGGGATGTGGGTAATTAGAATACTGAGATTTGTGGAGGCACATATTTGATTCCTATTGGCTGACATCGTAATAATTTAGTGTCTTGTGGGCGGAATTTTGGCAAACCGAGGTGTGAAGGCACCTTGCAGAGCAAACAGGATTTAGTAAGCCAGCTGGGTGACATCTACCAAGATATACGAGAAATTGCAGAATTTGTCTGAGCTACATGAGAAAACTACTTACCTGCCAGATCATCGTGGGCGGTAATGTACTGGGAAGATAAGGTCAAGCTTAACAGACGGACCTTTCGTTAGAAAAACTTTCTAACATGATCAATACTGATCGACCGTCTTCTAGCCAGCAGACAAGTCCACATCTAACGGAACTTATTTATATACACTTTCAAACTCTCTGAGGAGGGGGTGGTTTCTATAAATTTGTAATGTGTGTTAAACATACAGTTTTATTAGGTTTCCGACAGCGATCCGGGTCGGACGTGTCTATAGTCCGTTTTAAATTAGACGTCTACTCGCGTGGAGGAAAGCACTTATGGCACGACTAATACAGCTTATTGAAAAAAACATTCCCTCGCGGGAACCACCCGCCATAAATCTTCCAATTTAAAACAGTCTGTCGTGCGATGTAGGACTCGAAATACAATTAGAACCTGGAACCAACTGAATCCACCAAGGGACACAGAACCTCCGCCAGTAACTAATGAGATCTTGTGTTCCGTTTTATATATATATATATATATATATATATTGTCGTGTTACAATCTCCCGTCTCCTCGGACATTTATTTGCATAATGATCGTCAGTGCTATTCAAGGAACGTGCTAACTTTAATAAAGGTTTCGGACAAATATGAACATTATTAAATTTACGAAACTTTTATAGATAGCATTTAAGATAGTGTACATTAAAGTTAGAAGTATGATTACATTAATCAGATAACCATTCGACAATTGAGGAATGTCGTGACTCAGCTGGAGGGTAGAATTTGTATTCAAATGTGAATTTCCATTTCTGTAAATTTAAGTATTGTGTAATGAGGTGCGTTTCTTATTATTGATTAAATTCTTCAAAAGTAAATGAAATCCATGTGCAGATTTGAAAGTTTCATGCTCGGCTCAATTACATACGAGTTCCTGAATGAATGAATCATTATTATCATTGTAATTATATTTAATACAGACGACTGTTGTATTCATATAGAAATAAAATAATTAATTCTGCATACGCAGTGGCGCCAAGGCTGGCAATCATAAACCAAAGGTCATAGAATGAAAGTAAGCGATTGCAATAAATTGGTCACTACTGGAAATAAATAGTTGTAGCAAAGCTTTTTTGCAATGTAATTCATCTCAAAGTAAACTAGGATCTTTTCCTATCAGCCCGTCGCTGATAAATATCACTACGTCGAAACTAATAAAAATATACTTTGGTAACTCATATACCCCAAAAATCAACTTTTGTATACGCTTCCGTTCAATCATACTTTCTAGTGGAATTTGATAACAATTTTTTTTGTTATTAATTAGTCAACAATATTATAAACTATAAGCCTCTAACAGACCTTCACTCAACTGAATTCAGACTAGGCTTTTTTGCTTTTGAATATCTTAAGGGAGCGGACCTTCCTTAACAAGTAGTATGAACTTGCAGGATCTAATCGTGAGCTATTGTATGAACCTTCTCGTATTTTACATGCTAATCTTATTAAGATTACGTGTTTATCGATAATCTTATATGCACCCAAATTCAGATGTTTCATAGCCTCCTCCCCAGTTTAATCAAAAACGTATCAAGTGGTTTCAGTTTACTGCAAAGCGATTTATATCCAAATTATTGTTTTCATTCCGGATTTATCTTCAGCGGAAATGTTCGGGGCGTCCTGGATAATTTCAGTAGTTTGCGTCAGACTTCTGCTTCTTAAAACATTAAATATACTTCAATGATTACATCATTCTACTTATCCTGTGTAATGGATATAAATTATTTTTCGTATTGGTCCTGCGAAAATATTATGGCTCACCGTTTAGCCTAGGCTAAAAATGATGTCTGGCAGGTCTTTATGCCATTCCGCAAGCAGCATTAATTTTCTTTCCAGATCAAAAGATCTTTAAAAAAACTCTCCAGGTATAATGATACCAACTGGTGAGAAACAAATACGTATGAAGACAGAGCAAAAGATTACAATACGTGTTAGTTGCATTTTTTGAGTCATTAATAGGTATAATTAAACAAAACAATATTCCACTGTGAAGGTTACAGTTTACTGAATTTCAGATATGTAGACGTAAAATAGTTGACAGCTTTATGATAGTCGAACGCGAAGTTAGGTACATTTTTTATGCCGTTGGGGATTAATTGCGAGCAGTATTACAACCGCTTTTTGACTATGTGGACCGTAAGAAGTAGTGAAAAAACTATAGATAATTTTGAAAATCTTTCAGTTTCAAAAATACATATTCTCAGTTGAATGTGACGGAAACACAACTAATCCATTATGATAGCTATTTTTACTTACACTTAGACTGCAATAGATCCACATCTGTGATAATAATTCATATGAAATAAATGTCTGACTCTTGGTCTCAGACTCTGAGAAGTAGTGAATACTATGAATAATTTGTTCCGTCAAAAATTCGAAAACGTATAAAAGATCGATATAGTAAAAACCTTACATCATACTAATATCGATATTTGGGTCGGTAGTGATTTAAATCAAAACGATGTGCAGTATCTGTACGTTTATTACCTTTGCCATCAACATTTGGTTGCTTTTCTTACTATTCTTTGGACACTTGTAGTAAATAATAAGCCGGCAGCTACCGACAGGATTCGTACGATCTTGACAGGACGGTGTTGGGGGAAGTAAATAGTAGTTTGGTGCACACATTTGTTTGGTGAACGTATGTCCATTCTGTATTTTCACCCACTATCCTTTGTATGCAGCAAATAAACGCGCACACTATATATTTAGTGTAATTTTATAAATTCTTAAAACTTTGGTGAAAAGTTTTATATTCAAACCGAACATTTTGACATGCTACAAGTTTCTGAAATACAAATTGTTGATGCTATCGACAATTTAAATATAAAAAAGGGAGGAGCGAATACTATGATTGACGTTAGAGCTTGTAACAAACCAGCCGAAAAGGTAAGTTTAATTACTGCCAACAAACTTTTTATTAAAGTAGGTATCATAAAGGTTCCTAAAATGCACGCTATAAATATATTAAATATTTCGGTACCTGAATGTTACTTTGACTTGTAAATGTATTATTATTTTGCATAATATTTCAATTTATTTTAAGATTAGTTTCTTTATTTTGCTTTAAGCTGTTCAAGGTACTTCACTCAGTATTCACATAATATATTAATTATTTTAACGTGTTTGGTGTATATAAAATAAAATGATGAGCACTGCAACATCAATCTCAAGACTACTTAATAAATATGCCACTTTGAACTATTGTTAATTTTATTCTTATATTACTATGCTGAATCATTCAGCTTATAGAAAAATTTATCTTAAGAATAGTTTATTTTATTTCAATCAGCTGCAATGTTCTGATACATCATATTCAAAATATTGCTGTACTTCAGCATTAGGACACCGGTAGTTTCAATAACACTGTTACTTATAATCCAGCATTGAGTGTTTGAGAAGAGTATTACATTAAAGGAGGGCGCTTACACAGACAGTTAACAATCAATAAATATATAAAACTCTGGATTACTTTAAATTTGGTATTTTATAATAGTATAATGTGTTTTTTCTCTCCACCAATTACACATTACAGCCCACACCTATGTTTGTTCAAACCATCAACTTGTTCATATATTTTAAATTTAATTTGTAAAGATTACACATTAGATAGAGTCCCATCAGAAGAATTATTACTTCATATGATGAACTACCACTGTAGTAGTGGATGTTGTTTAATTGCAGAAATGTTGTGTGGTGTTTATTTTATAACGTAATTTTGCCTGTTTGTTGGGTACTTCATTATCTATTTATTAGTTTTAGTTTCATGTCACTTTGTAAATTATGATTTATGATCTGTAATGACTTGTTACTGTAGTTAAATGTGCTTGCCAACTCATCACTTTTTCACCAATAACAAAGTATTTATTTTGAAAATTGAGGTTTTATATTCTAGGGTAATGAAGGTTGGAAGTACATCCTTTCAATTGATATTAATATCAGGGACTAAATATTTTTTGTAAGTTATGAAATTAATATGATGTGAATTTAATAGCTGTTTCAATAAACAGTTGGGGTCAGATAATTAATTACATACTGTAATTAAACAAAAAAATTATCTTAATCATTATAATTAAATCTTAGAAGCGGTCATTAATTTAGAATGTTTATGCACTAAAATTATTAGCTTCTTTGTGATTCAATAGCAAAAATTTTATTTGTTGTTAACAAGTTTTAGAAACAATCGATTCATTACTAAATACCAATAACTGGACTACATAATGTTTGAAATAAAAAATTTGCAGAAAATCACGACACAGAACTGAAATTGACTACAGAAGTACCTTCAGCCCTGCAGTTAAAAATCTGTCAATTAAACAATAGAAGAAGATGAGATAGCACCAAAATTGCTTTTATCAATGCAATGTGTGGATGAACTAGAGAAAATTTGAAAAACAAATGCACACAATAGAAGTGGTATCAGATTCAAAGACTAATATTGTCTGAAGTGTGTGGGAATTATTATACATTAATTTTGGCATTATATCAAGAATATTAACAATAATAATTTAGAGAAGTAAAATTGAATTTAAGGATTAATTTGGATTTAGACCATTTTCCATTAATATTCTATCACCTTTCGAATGCTATGTAAAATTAGTGTAGGGAGTAATTAATTGGGGTATCAACCCTAAAAATACAAGATTGAAAAATCTGAACATTAATGTGAACTAGAAATAATAAATTAATACAAAATGGTGAAGTCAGTCATTTCTTGTAGTAAAAATATTGGAGGGATAAAATATGATAATTATAGGAAGCAAAGAAGAAAACTTAAAAGAATAGCAACAGAAATCAAAATACCAAGGAAATGAATACCAATGCTAATATGAGTTTGTCATATTAGTGAAAACATTTGTAAAACTTGCTAATAAAGAATGAGAAAACTACACAAGACATTCTGCACAAAATTATACAAATTTGGGTAGCAATAAATTTAAAGTACCTGCTTAATGTGAAATTTGTTTTCCCAGTGAGGCAAAAAAGTGAAAGTTTTGGTATGAAGAAGGTAAATTGTCTATGATGTACATTGTAAAAGCAATATAAAAAGGAACAAAATTAGATTAACTGAGATAAGTAGTTAAACTATGAAATGAAAACTTTGTAGTTTTTCAATAAATTGAAAAAATGGTGATTTTCTGTAGGGGGATATAGAATGAAATATTTTCAGAAAATTAGTTACAAATAGAATGAACATTTAAAACATTCAAATTATATTTTAGTGGTGTATACTAATACATGAAAGAATACTGTAATGAACCATGTTGTGTGAGAATAGTTGGGGAATTTATTGAGAATAGTACATAAAACAGATAGGGCTTAAAGTGCAACAAAAGTTGTGTTACAAAGATACTGACATGTATGTGTTTGCCAAAAATATATAATTGCTTATATTGAATAATATAAATGTTTTTTAGGAATAGAATACAATTTTACAATAGCTATATGTTAATTATATTCATTCAATTAATTTAGAGAATGGAGAGAGTTGGCAAACTTTCACTAGTTTGGCATGGGTGAGCTGCATGATGTCTGTGCAACAGAGTGTAACCATCCATGACTCATGCTCTACCACCCATGAACAGGCAACAATTAGAATTACAATTCTATTTCAGATAATACACATTATTTGTTTTATATGTTCATTATTGAATTTAAATTTGTTATCATACTGAAAAGTTATATATTTTTATTCCAAAGCTAAATATTCACAGAACATGCAGAAGGCATATTTCTGTTTTGTCACTCAAACCAGAAGTAAATCAGTACTGACAATTTGGCTTTAATGCTGTGATATTATCATAATTTTCTTAATTTATAAATTTGGAGTCGCCTGCCTGAATGTCAAATTTGACGGTAATTCCGCAGAAGTACTGATTCAATGTTGCTGTGAACAGGTATCAAATATACCCTCCCCTGAATCGTAATCATCGATAGTCGAGGTAAGTTAATAATTTGAAAATGTAATTCCACAATATTCCACCCATGTTGATAGTCAACCTGCTAAATTCAATCCACGTCAATTTTCGTTCATCTTAACTTGTACAACAAAGAAATTTCTACATTCTATGTCGAATAGTTATCCGTTACGGTTTCGTCGTATCACCAGTTTACCACTTTCTAAACGTTAACGCCAACGTACTGGAGCGGTTCTGCCAATTTTATCGGTAACGGAAATGCTACTTTCCGTGCCAAAGACCATGTTCCGTGTTACCTGGAAGCTAAAATGGAGCCTGTCAATTGTCTGGCGCAACATTCGAGCATTAATTAATATAGTTCAATTTTTTCTTATCTGTGTTGTACATCCGTTAGAGATGAGGCATACAAGTAACTACTGCTGTAGAGCATGGGAATATTATCTCCTTTATCTTTTAGAGCATTTGTGCCCTTCGCTTATGTGAAACGAAAAATCGTTGTGCATTCTGTGAGGCAGCATCGGGATGTGTTATCAATACCACTTGGGTGTTATTCAGAAATTTTAAATTTTTGAATACACTTTTCCTACGTTTATGCAACCTCTTTTTTTAGCGGTCCAAAAAGTACGTTTTCGGATGGACCTCAAAAGGATTTGTTTTGGCGCTGATTTCCTCGACGTGAATTTTTCAGGCTAGGAAATAGAAAAAGTCGCTAGAGGCATTGCGGGCAATACGGTACATTCGGCAATAGTTCGAACTTCAATTTGACCAATTCCAACATCGTGAAATGTCTTAATGGATAAATACTTTCCTTCTTGAGTACATGTTGACCATTTTACTTTAACTGTTCAACCTTTTTATCATTGTCGTCATCCATTTTCTAAATTTTGAAGACCTTAAACTATTCCGACATAGAAGTTACTTGGGACGTAATATTTAAAATTTATCTGGGGAGGGGGGGGGGGGGAGGAATTCTAGAACTACTCGTTCTTGGCACAAAAAATGCTTTAATTTCAATTTTGTTCTAAGCCAGTGTTAACTAGTTTTTTAGTAATCTTTATGATAAGAACAATAGCATTGTTTTACGTGTACTAATTTGAGTGATCAAAAGATAAAACATTACATGACATGATCGTTTCTACTCCGCTTAATGAGTGTAGCAGAGAACCGTTTTTCAAAAGTGAGAGTGTGCTTGGAAAGCAGAGGCTAGAGAGATGCAGCGCTTATTGTGTTGGAGATGATGTCTCAGGTAAGATCTCAGCATGGTTCTGGAGCTCGCCAAGTTCTGCAGTTAATTGTAAGTTCCTCGTGAATGCACTTGTTTACGTCTGTCGCGATTAACAGAAATCACAAATAACTTTGACAAGCCCTTGAATCACTTCAACGTTGCTTACTAAAATGAGTAGTGTCTTCACGTGTACTAGTCTTAATAATGACGCCATTGGGATTGGGTCAGAATGCCGTTTGATTGGCTTTGCTTTTATCTAAGTATCCACTCTACTATCAGCAAGAGATACTACATGTGTTTGGTATGTTACTGGAAGGTGAGTTAGTCCACTCAGTCACTGTGTTCAAATGTCAAATGTTTTATTTTGAGCCATTTTCAAATTATGCTGCATTTGATTTACAATATTTTATTTGTAGAGTATAATTAGTAATTTTAGCAATATTTTTTTAGTTGATTGCACATATAAATTTATTATGCACGTGTGTTAGAAATATTTTGAATATATTTATTTAAATATTACTTTGTTAATATTTTATGAGAATGTAAAATTATTTTGTTTTATCTTGTTTGAAAATTTCATTTAGTTTTTAGTATTTTTTGTTGTTTTCAGTTTTGATTTTGGTAGTTGCTGTTTTGAATATGCACTTCATATAGTTAACGCATTACCTCAACCATGACGAATTCTCAGGTAAGCGGAAATATATTTTTTTTTTACAAATAACTGAAACTCGGGTAATTATTTTTGCGCCCTTCAATTGTTACCCATGATCAGTGACTTTAGTTGTATAATAGAGTTAGTTAGTTAAGGCATGATATTGAATAAGTTTACATACCTCATATGCATTGTTTAGACTTTCTCTCTATATAAAAATGAATGTCTGTGTATGTGTCCCCTGTGCGCTCCTAAACCATTCATCTGTTTGCAATGAAACTTTGTCGAGTTGTTTTTCTCACCCCCGTGAAGGTTTCTGTCGGCCTTTCGAAGCGTTAAGAAACTCATAAGGGATGATATTTAAAAACGTGCTAAAACGGCCCATATTAGCGTCGATTAATTATTTTTGAGTCTGTGTCATTAATATTTTCTACCCAGATGTATTTAGTGTATAATTTCAACCCCTTAAAGCGTTAATAAGGGAGAGAGTGGAGGGGAGTTAATAAAAAAATAATGCGAAACGACCGAGATTTGTATCAATTTCAGGGTTATAGTCGATTACTTTAATTCTTACGTTCACTTTCTCAATTAACCTTTAGTTCAGCCCCTGGGTGGTGGGGAGGATGTGGGTGAAAGACTGTTACATAAAAGTATTGAGTAAAGACGTATTGAATCTGGGCTTATGGAAGTCACTGAGTTTAATTCGGACATAATTTATCATACTGGTTATTGTATAGCTCAACCGCTATGAGTCGGGGTGGAAGGGAGTTAAAGAAATTTACGTTTACAATCTTCAATATGTAGACAAAATTCTACCCAACTTTATACACATGGTCTTACGATCCAGGAACAATCACTCAGTGGTTAAGACACACCTACCACTTCTAGGAGTGGGGGTGGAATTTAAAAACATTCCTAAACTATCATTTTTAGCGTCGAATATGACGATTTGGTATCGCTTAATTAGATAGTGTCGTCATAGAATTTTGAAGTGTCTAATTTCAACTACAAAAGCCAAGGAAGAGAAATACCCATATTGTTTTTTTTTTTTAAAAAAAAGACCGTTTTTAGTGTCGATTCCGGGGTTATATGAGTCGCGGATTTTTTCTCGCATTAACCATGGTGATTAATGATATTTTATGTTGGAGGTGAACGCGATTGACAAAAGGTTGCCCGGAGTAGTTTTGACCGTCTTAAGTTACCGGATATATTTTTCTTTTCATTGCGTACGATCCATATTTTGTTCTCTGTGAAGTTAAAGGTGCATTTTTTTACTCCTTTAAGGTGTCGAGAGTAATTTTAGACTTTATTAAGTTGAGCGAGCATTTTTAACTTTTAATTCGGAGTGATTTTTTAGACACTTTTATTTTATGTAGTAGTAGAATTCCAGACTTACAGTACCGTTAGTCATCATCCTGGTTTATTTGAAATTAGATGCCTACTAGTTAGGTCAGGGAGGGGAACGCAAATAGGTAAATGTTCCAAACTCTGACGATATTGATGCTTGTTAAATGAAATGTTTACCAAGAAGATGTTAGTGTAGAATCAATTCCTACTCCGGGTTAATTTAAATAAATACCCGGGCAACGCCAGCACTCAGCTAGTTATATTATAAAAACAGTCTGTCCCTCCGAAATATAAATTTTATCGCATAAAATTTTGTTTCACTACATTACGTGTAATTTAATAGCAAAAGTGTCATCGTCTTAGACAGGAATTTTCAATGTTGTTATTATTCTTATTTTAATTGACATTAACATGTGCAAACTCCAAAAATAGTTATAATAAAGAATTGAATTTCACAAAAACGCGCTTAAATGGTTGGGAAGTTTGCCTGTTTAGAATTGGATTTTTTTTTTGGTCTTCTACCAATACATCTAGATGTAGATATTAATTAGTATTTCCTTCTGAATGATTCATCTACCGGTGGCACACGCTTAATCAATAAATAACACATAAATACAATATTGTCTTTGATAAATAATTTCAAGTTTTCAAACTTACTTCTATTTGGTTTTCAATGACGAAATTTATTTAGATATATTCCTAAAATACAAATGAAGTGGGCGAATGATTGCGTCAATTCTGATTTCCAGACCATTGAAACTCTGTAATAGAGTTGTATGTTTGTTTTTGTGCTTATACTTTTATTAAGTATACTCAAAATGGTTTGTTAAGAACATTCTTGTTTTTCTTGATTCACAAACGGCATCTTATATCACGTTATTATTAAAATGTTCTTATGAAATACATTTGTTAATTCCGAACAAAGCCTGGTGTTAAAATTTTTCAAAGAAAAAGTCTTTTTATTAGCTTTCCAACTTTAATAAAAAGATATTTTAAAACCGAAAGTACTACTTGAAGGACCAATTGGCGTATAAATAGACACCATTTACATATAATGATATATTATTTACTATAGCTTGACAATACTTAATAAATACATCTTCGCTATTCCTTGGTTCAACAAAGTTTCCAGGTATAAATTAGCAAGTTAGCATTTTTTTTTGCGGAACTCGTCATCACTATCGGAAATGATCACGAGCAAACGCAGTGTGTAAGGCCGTAAGGAAATTCCTTGTATTACAGAAGTAAGCATCATCCTAACACGTAAAAGTATTAAGCAGAAACTGAAATTAATAAAATATTCTCGGGCTTCTAATCGAATGAAAAGATGTATACGCAACGTTTCGATGACATATACCGTCGTGGTCTTAAGCTAGACTGACTACCTTTGGGGATGCCTTCTCCTCTTTCCGTTTTTGAACTAAGGTTCCCCCAAGCCGAGGCGTGGTACAAGTACCCAATGCCCGATCTACCTGATGCAGGGTAGGATCCTTAAACTACAGACTGTGTTGCCACCATGTGGATTACCCTCATGTAGCCTGTTACTCTAAAAGAATAGTGTACTTACATGAATTAGTAAGCAGTTTTCTTACAGTTAAATTAACAAAGTAGAAATGCGTGCTAGATAAATATATAAATAGCAAAATTTCAGACCTAAAGCTACTGGAGCGCAACATTCAAATTAACACGATTTGTGATCCTGGCGATATGATTCCTGAGGATGACGTGAGCTGTAATTCGCGATGTGTGCTGATGCTGCTCCATCGTTCATAGTATTTCCTCTTTCTCCGGCATCTGCATGGTCTAAATGCAGAAAAATACCTCGTTCTTTGATTCTCAATTTTCGATAGTATTGTAAATACTATTGTATATACTATTTTTGGAATCTTAATATTGGGTTGCTTAATATCTTCTATGCCTGGCCAGCAGAACGCGTTCGAAGAAAGAATCTTGCAAAAACTGTAAGAAATGCCTTGTCAAAGGCCGTTAGTTATAATAAATTCCATGTATTTTATGTTGCAGGAACATGAACCGTTGAATCGGCGAAAACAATTTTACAGCACAACTTTCGAAGACAAGTTGTAAAGTTAACGAAAGTGTTCCACGGTCTGTAAATCGAGATTTTCCTTTACCTGCCACATTAAGATACGCTTGGTTGGCAAAAAGAGGTCATATAAAATCTGGAAATTGACGTATGATGTCAAAAGGCAAATAATATTGTATTAAAGAATTGCTAAAGATTCAGATGAAAAAACATAATCTGTGTAATTTTCTCAAGTTGACCCCCTTGTATTGACAAAAACATCACTGGTTATGTTACAAGTTCGTAAATAAGCACCTCCAGTATAATTAAACTTATAATTACAATCTGGGGATGGTTGGCTATTAAATGTGGTTTCTCTGCCCATGATAGATTCGTAATAACTTACTGAATAATCGGAATTTTTATGCTGGATACGAACCAGCGATAGTCTAATGTCTTTTCTGTTGACGTGTATGCATCGGGGTGGCAAATACATCATCTCAGACGGAACTGAGAGTGGGCTCCATTTTTCCCTTAGATCTATTGCACACACATACTTGCTCTATTTATATCCTTTAACTTCCTCTCTGTACCGAACCATGCGTATCAGATTTTTCACTATTTTAAAATTCTGCCATTTATTGTAGTCTCGCATACTGCAACATAAATTCCTCATGTGTTCAGAAATAGCACTTTTTAAGCGATCCACGATCTCAATTCTGGTCACTTCTGGCCACTTCGGAATTTTTTGTGGGCCACAAATTCGCAGGTTCCCTACGAAATTCACCAAATATTCTAGCACTTGTTCTTGATTACTGAAGCTGATCATATGGATATCATGCGTAATAAAATATTACCATAGATTATGTATAAAATTTAGACCAGGAGATAAATGTTGGTCACAATCTCTGAGACGAAATGAATGGTAAACTAGTGTTTTATTAGATTCTACTCCCCTTCCCCCACTCTTTGTTTCTCACGCACGCAGACTATCTTCTATCTTCTAAAAAATAAAACAGAGTGTTTGTTGTATGAATGTATGTATGTTCCGCATACAAATCTAAACCCATGGAGCAAATTTCAAGAAACAAACACTGTTGGGGTGAGACACGTCTACCACCCCCAGGAGCGGAGTTGGACGGGGGTTGAAATATTCAAACTGCCAAAACTACTGATGTTTAAGTTGGATAAATATTTTTAGAGGTCAAAGAGATTGATGGCGTTTCCACCGATGTTGTCTATGTATAATTTCAACACCTTAGAGGATGGGATGGAGGGGCGTCACAAGAAAATAACGCGAATACTACCGATATTGTAGTCAAATCCAGGATTATGAATGTCGCTGAGTTCCATTATGACATTCAACTTGCCAATTAACCCCAGAGAACGGGGGTGAAAATTTTGAAGCATGCAAATACGGCCGATTTTTGCGTTGAAGAAATATTTGTGGTGGCCATTGAGATTTACCGATGTTGTTTGTGTATAATTTCACCCCTTTCGGAAGGGGAGAGGAGCACGCTTAGGGGTGGTGGTGGATGGGCGTTACATAAAAATAGCGCAAAAAAACAACAGATTCGAGTGAAATCTGCGGTTATGGATGTTGCTGAGTATAATTATGACATTCAATTTTTTGTTTAACCCATTATAGAGGGGATGGACAGTGGGGGGGGGGTTAAAAATTTTCCTACACATTACAAAGGCCATATTCGTCAAAAGAAACTTTTTCGGGGTCGATGAGTTCAACCCCTTTCGGCATGGGAGGTGCCCACATTTAAAACGCAAATTTAACCGAGATTGGAGCAAATCGGGGGTTATGGACATATGAGAATCCGGGCAACGCCGGCACCCAGCTAGTATAGTTATATAAAAGGGAGTGAGTGATTGCAGGAAACAGCACACACACACCCCAATCAGTAAATCTAGTAAATTTGAAAGAATCTAATGTAAAAGGTTAAAGGGCTGAACGTATGGTCCCATTTTTTTTTATTGAATTTTATTAAAAGAATTAATTTAAAGTTTTGCATTTTATGAATTTAATTTGTCAAATTTACCACAAGATACCATTTTCTTTCACGTTTTGTCGCTTTTGAAGTCAATATTTTACTTTAGTTCATTTGTAGAAAAAAAATTGGTTAATGTTGATAGTGTAGTGGTGTTATAAAAGTGTGGACGGTATTAAACAAAAAATCGTTACAGAGAATGTCGCCAGGTCGAGACAAGTTAGTTGAAACGATCCTGTTGCGGATCATTGAAATTTTTTATTTTTAGCTGGACTTCTTTATGTGCGAAATATTAAACGAAGTTGACCTATGTTACTCAAAACTAACCGAAGTTTGGTTTTGCAGAAAGATAATTTCTCACTTTTAACCAGGGTATTTGATGGGTAAAATGATGAGAGAGAAAAAATAGGTGAGGCAGAAACACTGAAACATTATTTGATAGTAGATATCGCATTTAATGGGATCGTTTTAGTTGTGATCTTTAAAAACGGATACAACCTCGCTTCTGAGATAATGGGGTTTTTAATTTTTGCTTCACATTTATGTCATCCTCTATCCCAGAATTCTTTGTGCTGTCATATCGTGAGCATTGAGAAGATGGGCACAGACTAAACCAGAGTTACGTAGTTTTAGACAAAAATGTGCGATAGCCCACCCTGGAATAAAACCGCTTCAAATATGTATATGGTGATATTTGTTTGTTTCATAAATACTACTGAAATGGTACTCAGCATAATG
Source organism: Zhengitettix transpicula (assembly GCA_037074705.1). Taxonomy (NCBI): domain Eukaryota; kingdom Metazoa; phylum Arthropoda; class Insecta; order Orthoptera; family Tetrigidae; genus Zhengitettix; species Zhengitettix transpicula. The sequence goes on from CM073591.1 coordinate 204,523,843, forward strand.
ATTGCGTTCCCTGAAACTAATTATTAATCTATTTAATGGGGAGGTCTACTGAATCATAATGTGGATTGGCACTGCAGTGAGCTCATCGTAGGCCGTAGCTACCAATTTAATTAAGCAATTTTTCTATAATCTAATCTAATAGGCATTAATCTCTTTTGTTGCCGAGGTTGAATGAAGTTAATGACCGAGGTTGCCTGAGACGTGCACGTTTGGGCCGGATGTGCTCTCTCCTGGGGAACGTTGCACGCCCAGGAGACTGCTGTAATCACAACGCCTCAAATACTCTCAAAAGAATGTTCTAAACCATAATAAAGAAAAAAACAATGAATTGAGTGATAAAAATATAATTACATAACGTTTTGATTATAATATAGGACTTCATCAAGTATACACTGGATTTGGAGCATTATAAATAATTTGTATACGTTGTCAAATTCTTCTATTAAAGGAGTTGAGAAACGGTATACTTTTGAAATTCATTTTTTGGCTGATATTAATACAAGTATTTGGAAGTGTATACAAATTTCATATACAGTATACACCTGATGAAGTTCCAAAGGACGAAACATTGTATATTTTTGCCATTTGCTTGATTTTTTCTGACTTATTGCTAATTTATTTATTTATTGTAAATTAAAATGTCATAATTATAATCATTCATTTCCTTAACTATTTTCACTCGTCTGCCAGTGCTCGTAGACGAGCAGCAATATGATGTACGTGAAATGAAGTAACCCCCAAAAGCTTTGATAAATATGGCGCCCGAATTTTTTCAGTATTTCCTTGTATCAAGCTTGTTCCACCATCTGTATTTAATGTTTTTTTTTAGTTAAGTAAAGTATTTGTATGATAAAAACAATGCTTCGCTTCAAAAGAGGACCCAGGTTTGAATCCCGGCAAAGGGCTTGGATGTTATGTGTGTGTTTCCGTACTGAACCTCTCCCCCCCCCCCCAATCGTTAGTTTCCCAACAAAGCAATAGTAAAAAGTCGCTAATGACCTTAGCAGTTAATGCGACTATAAATAAAATATTTTTTTTAAAAAGCATGGCAATAAAGACTCCGCCATGTTACGCTATGGTTACCTATTTGTTTGGTCTTTATATATATTTTACATTTTTTATGGTCTTTAGTTTCCCTGCGGCATAAGATAATTTTATTCCTGGACCGAGAATGAATAATTTGCTCTTATTCAATGCGACATTTCGAATAGCCCAGTCCGCCGTAAATCCGTAATTGATTTACGAAACTTCGTATTTATACTAACCGCGGTTATCGTTTCGTCGTTATCGCTATAAAATATCGAATTGGCATTGAGCCATCTTAAGGGAACAAGGTCGTTACGGCGGAAAACGCCGCTCTGAATGGGAACCAGTCCTGTGATAACATATTCCCCTTGGCATTGTGGCGGATAAAGGGAGCCTTGCTCTTCCCAACGAGCTTGGTCGTTGGCCCCACTTGTCGGTTGCCGTACTTCCTTCCTTCCCAGCTGCACGCAAAAACTCGTAGCTTTTTTCTGTTACACATTTGTGACAGTAAACGCCTTGTGTTATAACTGGGTTTGTATCTCGACTTGATGAAATATCTGTTGTGCAAGTGTTGTACTTATACTGACTGACCTGTAGCTCAAAGACCCCCATACTCCCAATATTGTGGACTCAATATCGATTTTCTTCAGTGTATTTACCATCTGAGAGATATATCGTAACAATAAGATTGACCTAAGAATATTGACAACAAATTAAAACGGATTATATTTTTATTGAAGCCTCCTGTCAATAACACTGATCTGACATTTTTCAGCTTTTTACAATTGTTTTCAAATGAATAAGTGTGTCTGGATAGAACTTTTGCGCAGATTCAGAAAATGACCATCAAAATTCCGTATCACGTCAGGTGTTTCTCACAAATGACGCAAATTTGAAAAAAATATTTAAAAAACTAATTTTTTTAATGACATCGGTATATGGAAAACTCTGTAACGTGTGAAAATGTTGTCTGGAGGAGCAAAATAATTGTTTAAGGAGTAGGTAAACTCAGTAAAGAAACCTAACTTCCCCCTTTTGGGATTGTCTTCGGTTCAATATTCAACAATAGTCGGCATCATTCCTTGATATCTCTTTTACGTGACTTCAGTATCCATTGGAAGAGATCGCGACTTTCTTCCTGAAACTGACGAAGATTGTTTGGCAAGTAAATGAGATGAGCAATAAGAAAGCGAACTTTGAAGCTCGTGTTACAATCGAGTAGGGTTGCAGCAGGTCCCCGATTAAAGTGGTGTAATTATAAGCTGAAAGTTGTGTACCACATTTCAGTATGCAGTCTATTCTCGGAATTCGCACTCACTCATGGTTCCCTCGAATATTTGTCTGCCTTTAATTGATGTTTGAGGGCCTAAAATAATGTCACCTTTAATTGTTTTTTAGTCGTGATCCAAACTTACCACCAAGATACTGAAAGCATTTACCGTTCCTGCTGAAAGCTTGTCGCGGATTGTTTCATTAAGCCAAGTTTTGTGTGTAAAAGTGGCCTCGGAATTTTCGAGGGATCAACCAGTGGGAGTGACACATTTTTCTTTTGCACTTTTGCCGATCCCTTTTGGTCAGGAGTCCCATTCACAAAAAAAAAGAGATAAGGAATTGGTGTAGTCTGCTTGTTGACTGCTTAATATTCCTATCACCTTGAAATCCCCACAAAGAGACTATTTTTAGAGATTAAAACAGTTGCATTTATATTACCATCTAGATATTTATATTAATCTATTCGTTAAACAATAATTCCGCTTCTCCAGAGAACATTTTCACACTTGACAAACGTTGACATATATCGATGTCATTACAAAATATATATTTTTTAATTTTCACATTCCCGTCGTTAATAAAAAAACCTAATCTGTTACTGAATTTTCACGGTCGTTTTTGGAATCTTCGCAAAAAATCCATTCAGATACACACAGAAAACCTTGCATATTAATGTAATTATTGAAGTGGTGTCACTATTGTTGTACGTGTATATTTTGCAATATCCCTTATCACTGTTGTTTTATCGATGGTAAAATCAATGCATCTAAATTCTGCAGTAGTTCATCAATCGCAATAAAAAAACCTTAACTTCGGTGATTTCTGGGATTTGTTCCCCAAATTCTTAGCTCGACCACGTTTCCAATGAGCTTTTGGCCTACACTTTTCTTTGTCTTCTTCAGTTCTGTAGCCAACGCAATTTATATAACAAATGCACAATCACTCACTGAGAAATCATTGAAGAATTCTTCCGCACTTGTAGAAAGGAAGATCGTAACTATCATAATATGGACCAATATTATTGGCACGTGTGAGCGTTGCTTTAAATAATATTTCTTCTTTAATTTTGACTGTGTAAGGCAAGTTTTAATCATTTTCTAGTTGATTGTCAAATTCAGACTGGCAGAAGGATGAGCAGTGTGTCCATAAAGTTTCTTTACAACAAGATTTTATTCCGACACACACTGAAGATAAATGTATGGAAATTACATATAAGTAGTATATATTGTAGTTTTTCACTTAATTATCAAAATTGATGGCCTGTGTAATGTTGATGGTTGTAGCTGTAATTGTCTGGTTGGAGATTGCTAAGAGGCTTTTCTTATTCGTTGGATGGATTCATCTGTTACTCGTTTTCGTCCACTCCTTGTATTTATCCAAATCTGAGCCTTTTCCCACGAAATTTTTGTGTCATTCACGAATTGATGGACTAGGTGGAAATTTTTCTCTTGAAGTTTTGCTCCGTTTTTGGGTACGATTTTGTTTCCACATGTGTACACACATTAAAATACATTTATGTCGCATATATCGTCATTTGCCGATTAGTGAATTTTTAAAATTGTAATTAGATTTTATTGTAGTTAGTCAGGGACTCGTATTTCTAAGAACCGGAGTTCGATTCTGGTTCCCGAATACACTAGGAAAATTATAAAAATAAAGTCCTTACACAATACTACGGTAGCTTACTTTCTTAGAAAATAGCCAAGTAACACCGAGGCACACGCCCACGAGCTCCTCCAAACCCAGAATGTCTCGACAGATAGAAATCCACGGGTTGTTTACATCACAAATAATTTATACGTATATATTTTGTAGTAAACACTTTTAATTAAATAAACAGGGAAGGGAATTGAAATTAAAGTAAATAATTTAAAAAAACAAAGATTATTTATTTGACAAATTTGATTTTCGTTGAATTTACATTTCAATATTTTTAAGTAAATGCCTCATATTTTATGAGAATCTATATTTCAGGGCCGCTTATAGGGCCTCAAATAAAGTCAATGATTTGCAAATTTCACCAAGTTACAAAAGCAAAAATGAATTTGAATTTACAATAACAACATTTTATACCAACAACAGAAACTATTAAGGCAGGCCGCACACTGGAAGCGACGAAACTGTGGGCGACGTTTTGTCTCGAGTCAAAACGTCGCAAGCTGTCTGAAGCAAAATGACTCGAGTCAAAACGTCGGAAGCAAAATGACTCGAGGCAAAATCGTCGCCGACAAAATGTTTCAAACTGTCTGAGACGGTTTGAGGCTGTTTCGAGCTGTATCTAGCAACCAAACTCATTTAATATCAGTGAAGATGGAGCGTGACGACGAAATAGCTGTTATTATTTATTGTTATATGGAAGAAGACAAAAGTTCTCGTGATTTATGGGTACACCCAATTAATACTAAAAGAAATATAAACGGTTTTCTTAATGAATTACGAGCGGACGAAAACAAATTTTTCAATTTCACAAGGATGAGCTCCAAAAGTTTCGATTTTCTTTTTTATTTGATTGGTGAAAAAATAAGAAAGCAAGACACTATTTTTCGTAGGTAATATATTATTACATACATACATTGTTAATTTAACTTATTCTATTGCGGGAATATTATGAGTTCTGTAGCTTCTGCCTCTTCCTCGTCTGCAAGATTATTAACTTATTCTAATAATTTTACTTTAAAAGTTCTTTGCCGTCGTATTGAGAATTTTTCAATGTCCTGCAGCAGTCCTTTAAAAAAAATGCATCATAAGTTAATCAGTTCAGTGCACCTAGATTCTAGGAACTTTTGCATTGGCACTGTCAACATTTCTGCTGCAGTTTTTTTTCTTTCTTTAGTTGGGGGTCTGGAATCAAGAGAACTTCTCTACTAATAGCTAAAGCTGCAGGCACGTCTTCTTCCTCGACTATATTGCCGACACTTTGGTGTTGGGATGCTAACAAAGAAATTCCGGGTTCTCGAAAATGCGATGCTGATAAATGCAGAAATACAAAAATAATCATTCTTGCCTGTTGTGTTCTTCACAACATGATTAGAGAAAAAGAGGGAAGCATGTCAGAAATTCAGAGAGAACTGTTTGCACTTGAGGAAGATGACATTGATCCTTCTCAAACAGTTTTCAGAGGATCCAATCCGGCCTATGGTATTCGAAACAGATACATGGATTTCTTTAATTCCAACTATGGCAGCGTACAATGGCAATATAGTTTCATTTAGTTTATTAGATGCTTGTGAAGAAAATATTATATTGATTGTAAAAACAGTGTAACAATGGCTGGTCATTACAACAAAATATTATTTAAATAAATAATGTAGGTACAGAATAATAATAATAATAATATAAACTCTCTCTTTCTTTCACATATTCGCTCAATTTAATTTAGCAACAATACGTGTGCTTCGTTCATTACAAAATATGGTCTATAGCAGCAAATGAAATCTGAAAAGTTATATAAATGTGGTAATGTTATAGAAATCTGGCTGTAAACGATATTTACGTAAAGGATTACACCTGAAAGTTTTTTGTTTTTACACACCATTTATTTAGAGCTGCTCTGGTTTGTGTACACGTGAGTATTTAATTTTTACAGAACACTAATTTCACTGACAGGCCATAGCACTGATTTTATTATCGTCTCACTTTCCAACACTTTGCAACATTTTCGGCGCCTTTCTGCTTCGCTGTCATACGTATTGTCACGCTCAGTTTTCTGTGAAAATCTTTAATAAAAAAATGATATTCAGCCCATACTTTGCTGAATTCGACCATCACAGACTCTACATCGGACTACCATGGTCAGGTACTCCAAAACACGCTGACTGCCTCCCACACATCATCTCTGAATATCTGAGTTTTCGGACTACAGACTGCTCTCTGACAATCTCGGTGTTAACTGACTGCTCTAAAGTTCTGAGCGTAACTTTCTCGACAACAATTCGTAGCACCCATTATATAGTCGGCATTCTCGCGCCAAACAATGCTGTTCTTTGCAATGCTCTGACCTCAAAGTTACGCCGCCAATAATTAAATAAATATTTTTAATTATGCATTTCATTAGACATTTGTAATCTGTACAATATATATAACTGGTCACGAAAACTGGGGTTAAGACTGAGGTAGAATCGACACGCTAACTTCGTGTCACTCGAAAATCCAGAATGTGTCGAGATGACAGGCTGACCGTCGACCTGGTAGGCCAAGACCCTCAATAGGCTGTCAAGCCATCAAATATATATACATACATACCATATGGTCGTAGCATAAATCAAAAAATCATCACTATCGACAAATTTGTTAAGATGGCAGACAAGGGATTTAATATAAACTTTGTTGTTGTGCTTCGTAGACGGGAAAAAAGGAAAAAATTAGTAAATATAGATTAGTAAAACTAATGCCACCCACGATTCGCATATTATTGTTCAATTACCGGGAATTCGCTAGAAATTTGTCATATATGTATATTTTCAGGTTTTTATTCGACGATATATTTTTTAATTCATTTTTCCTTGTCGGAGGACTGATTTGACTAGAGTTTGTCTCACGCATTTGTCTCACAATCATTCGAACCCGGGAACTCTGTGATGCGAGGCAGCCACGCTGACTCCTACACCACAGGAGGTAGGAAAGACTGTGTTCAACGAGATTGTAGAGCAAGTAGATATTCTGTTAGAAAAGTTGGATCTAGGACAGGCAATATATAAAATCTGTGCAATGAGGTGCCGGCTTTAATACACGAACAGTGAAACGGAGCGTAATAAAATTTTTGTTTATCATATATTAAAAAGAATCGTTGAGATTTGTGTTTAGAAAATATCATTCAAATGTCATCCTGTGTTTTGCTTTTATCGAACACTTACTTGAAACCCAATGTATGACCTGTTTTCCCACTTGGCGCGTGGTGAAATGTCAATGGTGTGTGATGTTCTGCTGAAGGTCATGGATCGTTTGTGGCTTATCAAAAACCTGCCGTTTCTAATAACCCCCACAGGAAGGAGTCCAATCGATCTGGGTGCCCCGTTCGCACAGTCATTCTATGAAATAATCCTTTGAGATAATTTTTCGTGTAAAGATGTGATAGTCTCACGCGTGCTGTGACATGTGGCACCGTTCTTTTGCAAGTTGTGGCCACAACACACTAACATGAATTTTGAAAATACTGTTTTATTAATATCTTCTTAAAGCCTGATGTTAAATTAGGAGAACATTGACCTTGATTACAGAGAATTGCATTAAGAATTTTTTATTCCTAAAGTTGTAACAACTTAACTGAACCAGTGTTTAACATAGACCTACATACATGTCAAAACTTGACACAATTTTAAAATAAAAAATTCTCAAGATATTATAGTATGCAATCAAGGTCAATGTTCTTTCATTCTTGGTTTACTTTTTCCATGGTGTGTATATTCGCATCATGATTTTCTAAACACTAAAGAACACAGAGCGCCATCATTTCAATCAATGTGACAGTTTAGACGCTTAGAATCTAATACTACAGTATTTATTATTCTAATGAGATACATTAAATCTAATGACTGTTCTGCATATTTTATACTTAGTATTTATATCCGTATAGTTAGTTCGTATTGTCTATTACGATTTCGTAAGCGACGGTACTGATTAGTTTGGGAATTCTGCCTCTAGAAGTTTACAAACGTTTTTACTATTTTCTATGTTTACATACCTTTCTTTGTTATTTTCTAGAAGATTGGAAAGAGATAAATTCGCCTATAACCTCGATAGAGCATGCAACTGTACCTAAGAGAATCAGAAAATTCGCCTTTGTTGCAACAAAAGTTACTTAATATTATTTTCAGCGGCATTATAACCATAAAGCGATACAGACTCCACCTATTTTTGCTTGTTTGGGCGACAACGGATGGAATTGCTGTGAGATAACGCAACGCACAAACATGCCGCATGATCTGATACAGCACGCGACCGTAGAGTGCTCCAGTTTTCTTAAGAGGCTCTTGTCATTGAACCTTACTCATTGTTCGTGACACCAAGCGCCGCAGTTATTTAGTGACAAAGGACGTCAGACTTTCCCTTGCTCAGTTGGCCTGTGGGTAAAAAAACTGGTGAAAAGGCAAGCAGATTTTTCTTAAATTCTATAATCCTTCAAAAATGAATAAATTTTCTGCTTTTGCTTTAAGATAGAACATTCAACAGCAAAGTTAATTTTTCCTCGTACTCGAGGGTGATATTAGAATCACTAAAACCGTTAGGAAAAATCGCTGATCTATTCAAAGAATTAGATTGTGTTGATTATTGACATATTGGAAAAATTAAAGTACAATGTAATTAGTGAAACCCAAAATAACAGAAGACAGAGTAACTAGTATTCATATTCTAGCGAAACTTTCTGTTCTTATTATGAAGAAATGAAGGTGGGGTTCCACAAGTTTCTATCTTGCGTCCATCATCCTTTTTAATATAAAGAAAACAGTTTCCAAAACAGTGTAGTTAGACTGTTTGCGGACATTTTAATTAGCAGTAAAGGCAGGCATTAGAAGAAGTTAACTACTTACTGCATTGATTTTCAGGTAATGATTTACAATTTATTATGAGAAAACGCACTTTTTGAAATTTCCACAAAAAAATTTTTTTTAGGGTAACAGCCTACATGAGGGTAATCCACATGGCGGCAACTCCCTTTTAATATCATAGGAAGGGATTTGAAAGGGGGATCCGGAAGGGTTGAAGAAGGCAGCCAAAGGTTAACTAGGGCCCACGGACTAAATTTTAAGGATCCTACCCGACATTCGCCTAAAAGTGATGCAGGACAAACCCTAGAAAGACTGCATCAGGTAGGTCGGGGATTAGGTACTTGTCCCACGCCCTTCTGATGGCAGGAGAGGGGTTTGTTGTGGGGACGCAGAATTCCGTTCTCCGTGTCTTGACCAGATTAGGGAGCAGCTGGCCGACTGTTCCAATGGGAACAGAGAACAACTCTTACAGTTTGCCCAAGGTCTGTGACCCCGGAAGATACACCTCTCAAAACAGCCCGAGGTGCCTCGGCTTGTGGGAACCTTAGTTCAGAAACGGAGAGAGGAAAATACAACCCCAAAATTAGCCCCCTCCATGCCTCCTAAAAGATTCTGCCTGCGAGAGGATAGCCATCGCAGACGATTGTTGCAAACAAATAAAGTGAGACTGAATTTTGTTCATTCAAGATCAATAAATTAACTGTGGATAAACTCCGAGAATGTGCATTAATACACTTTCAAACAAATTAAACGAAGTTATCTTTACTAGAATATTGTCGGAACATCTAATAAATAGTTTACTTCTACACCCAATTACAATAATGACAAAAATAAATTTCTGCGGCAATTGTTTAGCGGAAAGAATAAAACAAAATTCAAATTAGGGTTGTTAGATTTCTGTCATACTTTTTTGCGATAAATAACCTTCCAGGCAACATGTAGTAGTTAAGACTGTTCATTGTATCTAAAAAAAGCCGATTATAAAATGAAATTAAAAAATAACTAACTACATTTTTGATTAACCACTCCTATTCGATTAAAAAATATCATAATTTGATTAATGTTACAATAAACTTGTAAATGGTATGTCAAAGTCCTAATTTAATTTATGGAATATAATAAATAATAATTTTAGGGTATTATAATAATTTATTTACTCAGAATCCGTATATTTGTCCGATATACCTTTTCCTGAAAAACAATCCCCGCATGTGAACGTTTTTCCATTAAGTTCGGAGACCCGAAATAAAAAATTCAGAAAAAACTTCTTCCCGACACCTCTATTTTTTCGAAGAGTAAAAAATTCATAAAATAGAAATTCACGATTTGGGCCGAGTAGAAAATTCATGAATATTTTTATTTTAGAAATACGTTCAACACACGCCATACCAAGCAAAATCACGAGAGACAAACGTGTTAAGTTAGTATCCATCAAATATGAATTGAGTAATAATTCACTTGAACTCTGTACTGTATCGTACGCATGGGTCGTCGTCCTCGCTGCTGTAGACTTATTTAACTTAAGATTATTAACGCACGGAGATAGAAATGTCATGCCCAAACACGAAAACTACGAAGAACTCAATCGTCCGAATGAAATATTTGATTTGATTTATTTTATTCCATTAGTCCTCGTATGTGGAAATAGGATACGTCAATACATATAATAATTGGATGCTACAATTATAAATAATTAGAAGTTAACATAAAAATACTAAAATTCGGGAACACAAATTTCCCTGTCCAGTAAGTAAAATACATTAACAATAACAGAAATAATAATTATTTAACTATACTAAGAGTACAATATATTTAAGCCTGCGAGAGGATTTCTCGCAGGTGAACCTTCCCAGAGAGTTCTGGCGGGGGCTACCTTTGGGGATGCTCTCACATCTCTCTGGTTTTTTTGAACTAAGGTTCCCACATGCCGAGGCACCTCGGTCTGTTTTGAGAGGTGTATGTTCTGGGGTCGCAGACCTTGGGCATACGGCAAGAGTTGTCCGCTATTCCTATTGGAATAGTCGGCCAGCTGCCTCCTAAACAGGCCAAGGCATGGCGAGGGGTAAGCTGCGTCACCACAGCAAACTCCTCTCCCGCTATCGGAAGGGCGTGGGACAAGTACCCAATGCCCGACCTACCCGATGCAGGTTTTTCTAAGGTTTTCCCTGCATTCCTTTAGGCGAATGCCGGGTAGGATCCTTAAAATATAGCCCGGGGGCCCTAGTTAACCCTTGGCTACCTTCCTCTACCCTTCCGCATCCCCCCTTTCAAATCCCTTCCTATGCTATTAAAGGGGAGTTGCCCTAAGTGGATTACCCTCATGTAGCCTATTGCCCTAAAAAAAACAAAAAAAAAACTATATTTACAGTTCTAATAAAAATATTCAATATGTACTAGTAAATAATAAATGATTCGAGAATTGACCGTTATAAAATATAGAATTAACACATCACACAAAAATAAACACAACTTGACACATGAACTCTAGGGGGAAACAAATTGCGGACAAGTCACTTCACGAAACAGAGCGACGAGGAATCTGCCAACTCCAGGCCGTACATGAAACAAACAAACAAAAGAGCAGAAAGGACCAACAGAGACTAAGAAAGTTAAGAAATGTGTAGTTTTATTAACAACACATTGAACACTTTTGCAGTTTTATTAAAAATTGATTATTATCGGAACGATCAACAAACTCCTGTACTGAATAAAACACTGACGCCTTTCAGTAGAATATTTTTACATTGAATCCCAAAAGTCTTGTAGTTATTATTGTTCTTTACATCTGGAGGAAGACTATTGTATAAAACTATCCCTGAATGGTGAATACTTCTCTGGTAGAGAGCAAAGATCTTAGACCTGAGCGATTTCTAGTCTCATAATCGTGAGACTCGCCATTCGTTTGAAAAAGATTCATGTTCCGCTTAACAAACATTAAAATTTCGTGAATAAAGACGCTGGGAATAGTTAATATATTCAGCAACACACACAAACCTGGGCAGTTTACAAGTCGCTTTCAGTCAGCAAAAACCTTGCAAAAGGTCATTTTGGATAATTCGTTTCCGGAAACTTTCTGTTGGAAAATGCTAAATATTGTAAAAGCAACAGTCCGGCAAACGCAATCATTTCGGAAAAGTACTTTCTGGTATTCGTTATTCGGGAAAACAAGACTATCGGGATGTTGTCCGTGTCGGGCAAACGTCAATCAGTTTACAGCAATCGAGTAATGGTGCTTTTGGCTAGTGTACGTCGGTATTTCTTGCCAAACCACCTCAAAATAGTCTATGGAATATGACCTAATACTTTAGAGAAGAGTAATTGCAGATAACCGAAGTCGGAAACGAATTGAAACGTAGTGGATAGAAGAAATAATATAAGGGAAAGAGTTGGTAAGAGTGATGTTTAGAAGAAGTGTTGCTGATGATAGTTTATAGATCGAAGTTTCAAACACTTAGATATGCCTTCGAATACACATAAGAGAAAATGCATTAACTGATCACTTAAAATATCTTACAGATGTAGATGTACTACTTTTATCCCAATCCCCTATCAATAGTATCTGCAAAGTTACTAGACATTTATTAATTACAGATAAATTACAATATTTTTAATATGATAAAAATAAATTCGAAGGCCTTGGATATCTTGCTTGAGAGAGAGCCTGAGGTTAAAATACATGGTGTCATGCGGGTCAGTGTCTGACATATCAAACACTCGCTAAGCTGTATCTAAGTCTTGGTAATGCCTTATAATTTAGTGCGAAATGGCGGCAAATACAGGCCGTTGAAGTCAACTGGCAACAACTGATAAATATTAATAACTAGCTAAGTACCCGGCGTTGCCCGGACATTTGTTTAAATTAGAAATTGATTCGATACTAACCTCTTCATAAACATTTCATTCAACCAGCATCACTGTTTTATCGATTACGTTCCCCTCTCCGACCTAACCCCTCGCCATCTAACTTATAATAAACCAGAATGATGACTGGCGGTACTTTAACAACTCGGGAAATCTACTACATAAAATAAGAGTGTCTGAAAAAAAACACCGAATTAAAAGTTAAAAATACTCGCTTACTCAATAGTCTAATATTAACACCGGCAGTAAGGAGTAAAAATATGTAACTTTTAACTACACTGAGACCCAAATATTGCTGGTACCCTAAGAAATAAAAAAAATACAGCCGTTACCTTAAGAGGGTCAGAATTAATGTCAGCGACTCCTATAACCCCGTAATGAACATCAATCTCGGTCTTATTTTGCATTATTTCCACCGCCACCTGTACGGGTGCTTCCCTTCGTTGCCTTTTCGAGATGAAATTAGAATTAGAATAACAATATCAAATTCAGCGATCCATAAAACGTTTTATTCGACGCTAATAATGGGAGCTTAAGAATGCTTTCAAATGATACACCATCCACCTCCATCCCTAGCAGTGGTAGGTGTGTCTAAATCCCTCGGAATTTGTTCCTGGATCGTAAGTAGCATGTAAACCAGGTTCACAAATTGGTCTACGGGTTTAAGATTTTACACGTAAATTTGTTTCACCCCCTCCAAACACCGCTTCTTGGGGTTAAACTACATCTTAACCAACATGGTAATTTCAGAATTAAACTCAGTGACTTTCATAACCCCAGATTGTACAGCAGTCTCAGTCTCACTACTTCCTTACCCACCCCCATGCCTAGGGGCTGAACTGCAGCTTAACTGTCATACTGTATGACAGAATTAAACTCAGTCGCTTGTATAAACCTGACAGCAATATCGGTTGTTTCGCGTTATTTTTATGTAATTCCCATACCCTTAGTGGTTCGGCCTTCCAATGCTGTAAGAGGTTGAAATTATTGGCTAAAACCATCTGGTGGGAAACTATTAATCTTATCGACCCAAAAAAAGAAATGCTAATATCGGCCATTTTTACGTGTTTTCAAATTCCATCCCTTGGAAGTTGCCTAACGCCGACATAAACATTCGCGGGCGGGCGTAAACTCATCAAAGTTTCACCACAATCGGGTGAATGGTTTAGGATCGCACAGGGGACACGCACACAGACACACATTCGTTTACATATATGTGGATGATGAACTTGAAAATCTCCGTAAAACAGATTAGTCATAAGATGCAATCAAAATAAATATATTGAAATTGTCGGTTTCTTTTTTTGTGATAAAACCAGTCACATGGTCATGTGGTAAGTCAAACCTATGAAGAGAGAGAACAAATTCCAAAGATAATTTTCTCCGTAAGAATTGTGACTATTTTACGACGTGCAAGTCTTGACTCTCAATTTAGTAGTTCTTAAGCAGTGGTAAAACTCGAAAACAGCAAGAGTGCATTGGAACCTAATTCGTTCCTGTACTTTATTTTTCTCTTTGAACTGGATATAAACACAATATGTTCCAGTCTCAGAAACACAGAATATAGTTTTGTTAAATAACAAGGAATATCACATGTACATAAACAATGAAATATAACGATCGTGTTTGGCTTTTTATTCTTTGGAGAATTATAAGTTGGGACGTTCCGGACCAAAAAACGACCTAAGGATAATTGTCTCTGTCGTTTTTGTACAGTTTTCTTCAAGTGAGGCATGACACTGTCATCCGAAAAGTTAATCGCACTATTTTCCACAACTTTGTTAGGGCGGTGCTTCTCAATAAATTCATTTACCTCATTCCACTTTATATAAATGTCTTTAATCTAAGTGTTCGTAGCGTCCTCCCGAACCTGTTCTCCGCGATGAAGAAATGCTCCACTTTTAGGTTCTTTATTCCCTCATTTTGCAAATCATTAATTTTTTCAGTGGTAAGCTCATTACGATGTTCATCCAATAGATCCTGCACGTTATAGCAGTCGATGTACAAGCCGTTACTCTTGTAAATGGAAAAAAAATAACCAACTGTCTCTTCTTCAAACCCGTCAAAATCTGAGTGTGAGATAAAACTTGGCCAAAGTTTCCACCAAGATTATTTCAAGGTGCGGTTAGAGATATCGTTCCAAACTTTGTCAGTAACGTTGGTACAATGTAGGATGTTGAAGTGGTTGTTTCAAAAATTTCGAAGGGTCGAATTCTTGCCATATGTGACTTGGAAACACCTGGTCATAAATGTTGCGGCAACAACCGTAAGCTCGCTAAAAGAAAATTTTTATAGTTATAGATGGGTAGGTATTGCGTAATGAAAGCAAGGGCCGATCCCAGATTTGCGATTCCATCCTAACAAGCCTGATGCTTATCAGGGGAGGAGGAGGCAGAAGCATGTGCATATCTATAGATGAAACGGATAGCTGTTTCGCCGGTTACCTGTATTTCCGAAGTATTACCACATGTTGCCGCATTAAAAAAGATTTAGATAAGGACGAGACAGCACGAAGAATCCATGAGAGCCTCAAACTGAATTAGAAAGTTACTTCAGAACGATTCAAACCTTGCAACCTTCCAAGATTCAAGATAAATTATTTGGGGCTTGCTGAAGTTGAAAGACCTCGTCTTTTCCAGCAACTGTGAGCCTACCATTAAAACTAGTCTTTTAAGACTAACCATTAATTTCCTTCTAAAAATCTTAAACTATATACGTAACGACTAGAGCCCATCCAGTGTTGTCTTCTAGATATTTCTGGTCTTTGAACACTTCACTCCCGCACTGTGCTCTGCTTTTATCCACTGCACTTTACACAAGATCAGCTGGTTTTGTTATTTTCAATCTTCTGGGACGATGTTGCTTTTCCAGAAATTGTTGTACCACTGGCTTGACGTGGAAGTGAAGCCTAGCTTCATGTTTCCCAGCATACCTTTTTATTTCTTCTTTTATGGTTGTAATCTGGAGATCCCTATGGAGATCTGCCTTTCGGACATACCTGGGGGCATTCACAATGTTTCTTAACACTTCATTTTGAAATGTTTGTGTCACAGGCACAGCCCCAAAGCTGAATGCCGTAAAGTCACGTAATTGAAAGTTTGTAGTTCCTTCCAATTGGCTTTATTTTATGATTAATTCAGATTTTTTTATCTGAACATGCTCTTTCTTCCTAAGTTTGATGTCTAGAGTCATGCCTAGGCACTTGGAGATTTTCTTATAGGGCACAATAGTGCCATTAATATTTAGTGACGGTGGGTCTTTTGATTGTTTGTGAATACTATATGGGTAGATTTCTGCTCGTTCAGCTTTATCCTCCATTGTTTAGTCCAGTCAGCTATTGCGTTGCTGGCTTGTTGTAGAAAGATTTTGGTTTTTCTCTACTGCAAGTAACGCGATGTTACCTGCATATGTAGCTACCTCAGTTCCTTACCATTTTGGGATATCGGTAGTATATAGTTAGTAGAGGATAGGACGCAGGACGCTACCTTGGGGCACTCCAGCACTTACTCTTTGAGATCAGAATATTCATCTTCTTGTTTAATTCTGAGGAGTCTGTGTGTGATGTATGATGTTAATATCTCTACATATTTCTTGGGCGACATTTTTTTTTAGTTTATGTATCAAACCTTCATGGCATACTTTGTCGAAAGCTTGCGAAGCATCTAAGAAGACTGCTGAACACACTTGTTTTTCTTCCAGAGCACATTCAATTAGTTTTATTATTTTCTATTATTGGTCGCATCCTCTTGATATGTAGTTTCTCAAACAGTTTTGAAATTATTGGTAGTAGAGAAATCGGTCTATAAGATTTAACATCATTGGGTTGTATTCCTGGTTTCTGCAGCATGATAACTTCCGCTACTTTCCACCTCTCAGGGTCATGTTTTAATATAAATGCTTCATTAAATAGGTACGTGAGCATTACTATACCCTTTCTAGGCAGATGCTTTAAAATCTCTCCTGTAATTAGATCAAATCCTTGCTCTTTCTTATGGTTCAGATTTGTTTTAATTTCATTAGTTACTTCTGAAATACCTCGTCTTAAGATCCTATCGGAATTTACAACAATTTCTTGCGAAGATCTTCCACCAGTAGCAGTTTATCTACAACGTCTGTTAAAAGTAGTAGAGGACACGAGACTGCCCGTCGCAGTCCCGCTAACCGCGGCCGATCATCTTCCAGCTCCGTCCCCTGGTGGTGTGGTTATTGGACCGAGGTTTTGTTTATCCTTGCGTCCACGTTTGACCAATACAGGATGACCAGCTTTACTGATCCGGTATTCCTGGTCCAGATTTATGACCAGCAATTGCTGGTTTTAATAGCAGCCGCCTCCATAAAGTCACTGCCCCAGTAATTTCCACATTCGTGTAATACATTGTCTCTTCGAATCGCATCTTATGTCCCGTGTGTAAGGAATGTGCTGCGATCGCAAAGTTGAACGGCTGTTATGGTGGATATTTCTTTCAAGCCTTTTTTCCCCTGTCCTCTACTGTTCTAACAATCTGACCAATATAGTAAATTCCACATAAATAAGGAATTTGGCAGACTCCTGGTTTTCTGAGGCCGGTTTTACCTTTAAAAGATCGTAGAAGGTTTCGAATTTTACTTTGAGTGTTCTATAATTGTGTTTAAAGAGCAATCTACTCTAATGCCACGTGCCAGGAATAAGAAAGGAGTGTCGTGTTTTTCTCCCGGAGGTCTTCCCTATTAGTTTTCCTTTCTTTGTTAAAAGCCCTAGTAATTTGTGTGTGGGAATATCCATTTTCCTGGAAGATCTTTTTAAGGTTCTTAATTTCTGTATGTTAGGCTTTTACAATCAGAGATAGACCAAGCTCGGTGAACAAGAGTTTTTAGTACTGTGGTAACCCTCTCCTTTATTTTATTTTCACCTTCTGATCATAACAACATTCATATTTTAAAAAGGTTAACCGCATTTAAAGGGGATGGGATCTTTTATTAAAAAAAATGAAAACTTGAAATCTTTAAAAGCAAAAAAAAAAAATTAATATAATATAAAAAAAAATATTTTCAAACTATATACATCGATATTTAATATTGCTCCGGCTAGTGGGCATGAGTTGATCTCAGCTTGACCGTGCGGGGTAAAAAATTACATGAAAATTAAGAAAATAATAAAATGTCGCGCCGTTAAAATATAACCCCATGAAAAGACTCATAACGGTAAAATAAAATCCCCAAAATTTAGAACAACTACAAAACTCCGAATACCGTGCCACGTGATAACAATGGTTAAGTGGTGGTCTTACTGTGCGACGTATCAGAACGCTGTGGCTCTGAAGATCTAGAATCTGGAACCCTCGTGGTGATGAACGCTGGTTGGCGTCGCGCCTTTCAAAATTGCTGTGTCTGGTTACAGCTAAACTCCGCGTTGGCTCAGCTCTCCGAACATATATCAGTTAATATTTGATTATTGCAAACTTCAGAGGTCCTCGTAAGTTAACTGTATCTAGCTCTCAGAGATGTTTCTGCCTCAGCGTCTCTCCGGTGTAGCTGGGGCACCAAGCAGCATTTACCTAATCACGCCCCAAGATGGCTGTGATTTTCTGGTAGTTTTTGTTTTGCCCTTCGCTGGTCACTTGGCGGGATGATTTTATTTATATACTCGCACGCACAGCCAGGTAAATGAAACATTCCGTACCTCATTGTAATCGGAAATATTTGCTAAGAGCTTGTTTTACTCCTAGCAATTCCTGTACCGCAACTATTCTCACGCAAACAGATCTTTAGCGGAAACTATTAAAAAGCCCTATCGGTCAATTGGGGATGCCTTCACATCTCTCTGGTTTTTGAACTAAGGTTCTCACATGCAGAAGCACCTCGGCCTGTTTTGATAGGTGTATGTTCCGGGGTCGCAGACCTTGGGCAAACGGGAAGAGTTGTCCGCTATTCCTGTTGGGAATAGTCGGCCAGCTGCCTCCTAAACTGGTCGAGGCACGGAGAAGGGAATGCTGCGTCCCCACAGCAAACTCCTCTCCCGCTATCGGAAGGGCGTAGGACAAGTACCCAATGCCCGACCTACCCGATGCAGGTTTTTCTAGGGTTTTCCCTGCATCATTTTTAGGCGAATTACCGGTAGGATTCTTAAACCGTAGCCCGGTGGCCTACACTCCTCTACTCTTCCGTATCCCCCCTTTCAAATCCCTTTCTTATGCTGTAAGAGGGGAGTTGCCACTATGTGGGTTACCCTACACATTGCCTCTCTTTCATACCCTTAGCGGAACTTTAAAATAAATACTTAAAAGGGATGCCGCTACAGACCCTGAAACCTATGGTTTCGTACGAATACCCTTTCCTTAACAAGACGAATAAAAACTTAAAACTAGACACATAAAAAAAACTTAAAATTAAATACATGATATATGTAATTTACTCCTATACGGAACATTTTTTTGCCGGTGGGGGGGGGTAACTCGTAGCATTAAGGTATAAGTCTGTATGAGTAGGCTTCCTATAAAAACTATGCCCCAGGGTGTCGAGTGTTTCCCTTTTATTAGGATGTCCAGGAAATGAAGTTTTCCATCCTTCTCTACTTCCTTTGTGAATTTCATATTAGGGCAGGTCCCGTGTATGTGGAGAAGGAAAACAAAGTTTGCCAGAATTTATCTCTACCTTGCAGTATTTTATATAGCGAAAGACTTTCTCTGAAGCTGGCCTTGTTTACGAAGACAAGCGAAACCGATTATTACCTCTCAATTCTGAGAAATTGGTGTTCATTCACAATCGTTTGTCCCTAGTTCAGTACGCGTTTTAATTATTTTTTGTTAAATATAATAATAAACAGTGTTTTGATTTGAAGATATAGTGGTTATATTTGTGTTTAGACTTATATTAGAATTTAATGAAGTTGATTATATGTAATTTTGGTAAAATATTGATAATCCGGTATCCTGCCGGATTGTAAATCTAGGCCGGATACCGGATAGTTGCCGGATTTCCGGTTCATCTTTATTCGTAACCCGAGGTTCCACTGTATATAATGCAACGAAATTGCTGAAATCATGTTTTCTATAAAACAAATTAATATAGATGATTTTAAGAGGAATGAAGAAAGAGCCGAGTTAATAATTATACAATAGTTTAATCCACGCACTTCTGACACAAAAGGACTGCTATAGACGTTTCATTGTTATTTCAAAGTTTGTGTAAATACTTTTTAGGGTAACAGGCTACATGAGAGTAATCCACGTGGTGACAACTCCCCCTCTTATATAATAGGAAAGGGAGTGAAAGGGGGATGCGGAAAGGTATAGGAAGGTAGCCAAGGGTTAACTAGGGCCCCCGGGCTATGGTTCAGGGATCATACCCGGAAATTTGCCTAAAAGTGATGCATGGAAAACCCTATAAAAACTTGTATCAGGTAAGTCGGGCATTTGGTACTTGTCCCACGTCCTTCCGATGGTGGGAGAGGGGTTTTCTGTGGGGTCGCAGCTTTCTCCTCGCCGTGCCTTGACCAGTTTAGGAGGTAGCTGGTCGACTATTCCAATAGGAATAGCTGACAACTCTTACCGTAGCCCAAGGTCTGCGACCCCGGAACATACACCTCTCAAAACAGGCCGATGTGCCTCAGCATGTGGGAAATTGGTGTTTGTAATAAAAGTGAAAGAGAGAGAGAGAATATTGTATATAGAAGCGAGTGTTTATGTATCTACAGAATAATGGTCTGGTGTTTACGTAGATCTGTATAACGAAATGGCAATTTCAAGGATGTAACGCATCTTCTGTTTAACCTCAGAATCGAAACAAATGTAAAGAAATCATAAATAATAAAAGATCAAAAGCTAAATTTCATACTTTATGAAGTAGAATCTCTGAAGAAGTGGGAAAAAAATTCTAGTTGTTTCCATGATGAAACGTCTGTTTAATGCTATATTTACCTTTGGTACAACCATTCACTGTTTCATGGAATATGATGTGGGGGTGAACAGTGATAATTAAAGGATAAGTTAAGGACAATTTATGGCCACTGGTTGCATAAACTACTGTCAAATTACAAAAACATTCTGGATTTGGAAAAAAAGGGTGTCCAAAGTACTAGTTCCCGTCTAATGACGGTAGTTGCGTTGGTTATCTCAAGTATCACCTCTATCCGACCTGGTAGCTATGATTTTAAATGTTTGTCAAGCGTTGGAGCCCTTTCTCTTGTACAAGCGACAAAGTTCTAAATAAATTTTAAAACATATTAAGGAACTGAAATAAGACAAGTATTGAAGTAGCTCATCTTCCCTAAATATAGGATCACATAAAAAAATAATTGGTTCTGGATTGAAAGTATAGTTGTGGCTATACGTTCATAATTTTGCACCTTGGACTCAATTATTTAACTGTCGTTAAAAATACTGCGAAACAGTCTTAAAATTTTCATTAATGATTTGCATTTATTTAGTCAGATATTCAATACAGAACGAAAATAGACAGAACTTTCAGAATCCTTGGAGAATTTTTTTTTAATTTTGAGGTTCGTGTTGAAAGTGAAAATTTCAACAAAGATAAGTGAGAGAGAAAATGATGAGACACCGTCGTATTTAACTGTAAAAAAGTATGAAAATATCTGTTCGTGTTCAACTCACATCACACGTCTGGGAGTCCAAAAATTCATGCATGAATATTGAGCGCTCATTACCGAGCGAAACAAGAACCACTCCTTGATTCGGGGGCTTTAATCGAATGTGCGAAAGAATACAGCTCATCCCATTAACGAATAATTCACTTTTCGGACTGTTTCCTAATTCGGCTGTGCACTTGCTTCCCTTCGACTTATTTTTATAACGTGAATCATATGTGGCTGGAAGGAGTTAAATTTAATTACCAAGATAATGCACCCTATAACAAAACAGCGATTTGCTAGTATAAGTCCACTATATTTTTAGAGTAATAAGCTACTTGAGGGTAATCCACGTGGTGGCAAGTCCCCTTTAATAGCATAGAAATGGATTTGAAAGGCGGGATGCGAAAGAGTAGAGTAAAGTAGCCAAGGGTTAAGTAGAGCCCCTGGGCTATAGTTTAAGGATCGGTTTACGGCAGACCGCAGACAGACATATGTTCACAGATTCAATTTCTACCGTGAAAATATTCTTTTCTAAGAAATATATACTGGAGCTAAATCTATGAAAGGCGGATGTGTCATAGCATTAAGAAACAATATTAAAAGTACATATTTTGGAAAATGTTGAAACCAAAACAAACAAGTTATTTTCTTAATCCTTATGAAGAAGAAAATATTAATTATTTGTATTATTAGAAAAATATCGTCAAACACCCACAAGCCGAGGCACCTTGGCTTGTTTTGAGAGGTGTATGTTCCGGGGTCACTGACTGTGGACGTACGGTAAGAGTTGTTACTGCTCCCATTGGAACAGTCGGCCAGCTGCATCCTAAATTGTTCGAGGCACGGAGAAGGGAATGCTGCATCCCCTCAGAAAACCCCTCTGCAGCCATCTGAAGGGCGTGGGACAAGTACCCAATGCCCGACCTACCTGATGCAGGTTTTCTAGGATTTGTCCTGCATCACTTTTAGGCGATTGCCGGGTAGGATCCTTAAACTATAGTCCGCGGGCCCTAGTTAACCTTTGGCTGCCTTCTTCTACCCTTCCGCATCCCCTCTTTCAAATCCCTTCCTAAGCTATTAAGGGGGAGTTGCCACCATGCGGATTACCGTCGTATAGCTTGTTACTCAAAAAATAAAACAAATACAAGAAAGTCTTTTTCAACTCTGGTATGAGACTCGCTTCCAGGATTACCGCCCAATATTCCACATATTTTCTTGAGCCGAAATTCTGTATCTGGGTGTCTCAAACTTAACGGCATACAGTTTCAAATTTGGGTATTTCGAGAACTGTTTTCAGGGAATTACGTTTGTTGGGTCCTCCGAAACATGCAACTTTAGGTGTAACTCGTATAATATTTAAAGAAAAATTCGTATCAGTAATCAATAAAACGCACGGAAAGCATATGCAGATGGTTTGTAGAGGATCTTATTTGTATTCATTATACAAGAGTTGTGATAAAATTAAATTATTTAATTGAGGTTGACATGTGCCCAATGGGAACTAGGGGTCGTCTATTCGAGCCGCACTTGTGGAACTATGGTTCTTATTGATCGAGACAAATAGACGCGACGGCGGGGCACGCGAGGTATTCCACACTTCTTTCCTGTGCCGACATAAAACGTCCACGTCAACTGAAACACTTCAATTTTTTCCATATATTAATGCACATTATATATATATAATAGGAAGGATAGCACACAATGTGCATGTTTCTTTCATCGTTCAAAGTTTTTCAAAAGTCTGTAAATGAAATTTACCTTTTTCCGCACTACATTAGATGGTATCAGGCCCAAATTTAACCCACACAATTTACACTTGCACTTTTTTTTACCGGCTCGGTGTGCGGTATAAGCAGGTCTTGGCGAAGTTCTTCTATGAAGAATATATTTTATAACACTACCAAATTTACGCAGATCTCACACCATCAAAATGATTCCTTTTACAGTTACGAAAGAGAGGAAGAATGTAAAACGTAATTGTAACATATGTATTGTAATACTAATTAGAGGTCAGTAATGATTTTAATAATTGAATTGTTAGCGGTGCAAATCTTCAAAAGACAACAATGTAGGTGGTCTTTGTTTGCGGACTGCGAACAATGTCTGGGGCAGTCTGTCTGATATTGTGGTCATAAGAGAGAGCATCATTTTAGAGTAACTAACAGCGTGGCCCAGAGTATATAATTCAACCGGGGAAGTTACAAGTTTTTAAATACAAATATAAAGTGTGGACAGCGAGATACTTTGTAAAAACTGCAAAGAGTAATCAAATATTTAGCGCCACATTAAGATTCCTACGCGTATTGAGATCAACATTTTCCACATAAAGACAATGTGTAACAATATGTCTGACTGATGATCCGGAGGTGCAGCAGATCCAGTTCCCGGAGAAAAATTCAATAACTACGACCGTGTGTTTGACAATCAAGTGTAGAGTCAGTGATTCATGGCCTTTTTAGTGTAAATTGTGTGCCCGAGCCGAGGAAACTAGTTCTGGTATCAGCCGAACATTTTGTAAATAGAAACCAAGTTAATTAAGTTTGTAAACGATAGTTAAAGGTATTCGTCAGATTTAGTTCGTCTCATTTTGGTTTTGATTGTTAATTTCTTAATTTATAAATTCTATGATTGTTCTTTACTTATCAAGCCCAGTTAAACGACCCTGAAAGAAGAGTTATCAAATTTCTAAACTTTGAAACTTTAAATGTATTTAATCTCAGAGAAATTGTTATAAATTTCTATTAATTAATTAATGGTATCGTTAAGTTTAAAGTAGTACATATTTCTTGATCCTTCCTGTTAAATAAAATAAATTGTTTTCAGAATTAATTATCAATTTAATAAAACTGAAAATTAATTGTTTAAATAATTTAATTAAATTTTGTTTGTTAATTAATCTTGGTGGTTGATGAAATTTTATGTTTCTCTTCGTGGAAGTGGATACGGTTGAGAAAAGGTTATCCGGAGTAGTTAAGACCCTCTTAAGTTACGGGGAAATTTTTCTTTGGGTACGCGCTATATTCTGGTCTCTATTTAGTTAAATGTTGTATTTCTTTACTCCTTTTAGGTAACGGGTGTAGTTTTAGACTTTATTAAGTTCGAGAGGATTTGTACTGTTTTAATTCGTCGTGATTTTTAGACAGTTTTAGCGTCGTGGTTTATTTGGAGTTAGGTGACGAGGGGTTATGTCGGGGAGGGGAATGTAAATAAGTAAATGTTCCTAACACTGACACTATTGATGCCGATTAAATGAAATGTTTACCAAGAGTTTAGTGTTGAATCAATTCCTTCTCCAGTCTAATTTAAATAAATACCCGGGCTACGCCGAGCGCTCAGCTAGTTATTGAATAAAATCTTCTCGGGTTTCTAACAGAGTGAAAAGAAGTATGTGCAACGTTTCGATGCCATTGATTGTCATCCTCTTCTAGCAAGCCCGAGAAGTTTTCTTCATTCTTTACGCCGAGAAAGACTGCAGTCTTTAATATCAATTCTTAATACATAACTTAAATGGCCTGTGGTATTCTCGCATTGGGTCTATAATATTTTCATAATTTAATTTCCCATTTAATATATTTTTTCCTAGTTTCTAATAAATAAATGTATATAATTGGTATGAAAGGGAAACAAGATATATTCGACGGCTTCCTGAAATTGAGTGTCGGGTTCGTAATGTAAGATCGGAGAAGAGATTTCTAATTTTCGTAGTCGTTCACCTCCTTCGTCAGGATAGAATCACTTTGTGTGCCAGATGACCGATCATATATATAACATCATTACTTTTATATATATATATATATATATATATATATATATATATAAAGCAATGATTATATCGTCAAAATAATTTGTATTCACACTGCTGTGTTTATATATATATATATATATATATATATATATATTGTAATAATTGACAAGATAACGTTAATTAAATTAAATTTTCCCCACGTTGAGGTAGCCAATATATAATAATCAATTAGGTAGCTCGTTTAATTTAAATGAAATAATCAACAAAAATTTAAAACATATAACTTTGTAAATTTAACTCAAAAACAATTACAATTTAAAATATTAATTTCTCAGGGCCTTCACTGGCTTTGATAATGGACACAACAAGTTGTTTTAAAAACCTTATTAACACACAGTTTATAATTCACCCAGACAATACGTCTATAGAAATTAAAAGAAAAGAAATTAACTCTGATTGACAATTAAAATATAACGAAAGCTGACTTCTATTCTTTAATTACGTTTACATAAATCATTATTTTGTATTTTGCTACTCGCATCTGTCAAGCTGGTTCCAGCATTCCCTTTTGTTTTCGGAAGTACACTATTGCAAAAAATTTTACACTGATTCTAGTATCGGCTCACAGATTTTACACTCTTTAAGTCAGCTTTGATAGGCTCCCAGGAACTCGGATGATCCTCCTTTTTGTCATCTATCTGGTGACCGCTTGCCTTATATGAATCCTGTGCTTCATAGATTTGCTAGTCCTTTTTTACCTCTTGGGACTTAAACTGCAACTTTACTATTCCTGGCTTGCTACAGACGTGAAAACTGCTAACTTAGTGATATTTACGGGATAATACTTAAGTGAATGTTTTTTACTTTGTCTTAAATTCACAACTTTGTTTAATGATACATTAAATAACGGATAGTCTCTGCTCTAGAATCATTTGTTCCGTCCTCCGAAATGTCCCGTCACCAACTCTTAGTGCTCGAGTTTTAGCGCTCATACGCCATTTTTGACTTTCCGACAAAGTAACAGAGCCCAGCTCCATTGTCGCTTTGGAAACTCCTGCCGCTACAATTAAATTTTATTAAAACCAATTAATGGCCTAATTAATTGGTATTACAATATATATATGTATATATATAGATATATATATATTGTAATACGTACATAAAATAAAACTACCATCTTCAATTTTATCCAACAATTATCATTTATTAAAACACAATTTTCAATTACACAAATCTGATGAAATTTTTATAAATCAAAACAATTTTATTTACCTAGAATACATTTTAAATAATTGGACTCGGTACCCTCAAGGTCTTTACTAGGTTGATAAGGAAACGGAACAAAATATTACAATTAAACAAATACAGTTACAATAAATGAAAAATGAAATGGTTGAAACGAAAAGAAACGAAATGAGACTAAATCTGACACTTTTTACCCTTTATTAGCAATTTACAATTATTAATTCAGAAAAATAAACTTATACTCTCTAGGGTCCACACACTCACTTTATACCGGCTTAACAGTCACCAGGTTGCACTCATACTCTTCTTTCACATTCACCTCCTCTTGACGATGTCACCCTCACGACGAATTCAACCCACTCTGCTTTCAGACAGATCTCCACGATGAAACTCCCACCGACTGTTGACGACTGATGTCCAGCTGATTACTCTCTGCCCTGCGTCCGCTCTGCGGACCTGCACTAACGATCTCTCCCCTCTGACACGTCCGTATCCTTTCCAACACGAAATGATAATGAGCTCCATTAACTGTCCAACTGCCCTCTTATTTATATCCTGGCTCCAGAATCTTCCCTTGTTTTCACAGTTATTTTGCATTTCCACTTTCGCCAAACAAACACCAACTGTTGCCGTTCTCCCGCTCCGAGAGCCACTCAATCAATTAAATTAAACATTTCCTTTTAATCTAATTGCATCGTCCAACAACCTTCTGTAATTATGCCATTAGGATTCCGTCGTCCAAAACCAATTAGCCCTAAGAGCTGCAAAAACGCCCCAAAGTCACTTATCCGTCATTTTATCATTATTTTTTTATATGTACCAACCACTCAAGGATCCCCAGCCTGAGTTCGTAAAGAAATCTGACAAAAATAAGAACAGAATTCCTGTCGTTCTGAGCTGGTTATTACAATATATATATATATATAAATTGTTTTAATTCTGTTTCAACTGGTTGAAAGCGCAAACGTTTAATATGCATGTAATTTTCATTAAAATTAAAATGTAACCAATACCAACAACCATTGTGTAAGTGTACATGTGCCTCCTAGCTGACATAACATGAAGAAACAGAGGAAAAATTGAAGAGCGAATTGAGTGAACAGAAAGAGAAGAAAACCTTGTAGAAACGAAAGACTTTAATGCCCAGCTAGGCGAAATGAAACAATGAAATATAATATTATAAATAAATAAATGGCTTTAGCAAGTAAAAAGGTTTATTGCAAAAATATATATTATACTGTCTCGGTGCACTGCGTTGATAAAAGCTCGAAAAAAAAATTTAATTCTACTGTAATTTATTAGTTAGAAATGATTTAACCTACCTATGCAGAGAGAATGCTAATTTCAACAGAACCGCCACCCCCCCCCCCTCCCCAGTACGTTTAGAGAACCATAAATACTCCTAATACCAAATTGTATGAAAAATTATTTTCGTACCTTATGAGCGCCAAAAATACTCCCGTTGCGTTGCGAGTCAAAAATATTCTTGGTACCCTAAAAGACTTAAAAATATACTCGTTACCCTAAAACAGTCAAAAATACACGCACTATCTTAAGAGAGTGTCCTAAGCGAATCAAAATTTCTAATGTAACTTGAGTCTAAAAAATACTCCCGGTACTTTAAGATAATTAAAATTATTTGCCAAACCTTAAAAGATTCAAAAATACTCCGAATATCGGTAGTCTAAGAGAGTCAAAATTACTTTCGGTTCTTTAAGAGAATAAAAATACTCCCGGTCGATTAACAGAATTAAAAATACTCATACCTTAAGAAAGACAAAAATATTTCCATTACGTTAAGAGAGTTAAAAACGATCCACGTACCCTAATAGAATCAAGCATAGTACCGGTAACTAAAGCAACACAGAAATACTCCAAATATACTTACTTACTTTACATTAAGAGAGTCAAAAAGAGTCTTTGTACCCTAATTAAGTGAAACGAAACGCGGTACTTCGGGAGACACAAAAATACTCTCGCTACTTAGCCCAGTCAAATTAGACAAATCGAGAGAAAAAATCCCGTTGTTTTGAAAATGGGCACAGTTGATCCTTGATTCCTTAGTTTAAAGAAAATAAAGAGTCGAGGGGGTGGGGGGCTTTAAATGTGACGTTTTTTAGTTTTTTGCTCATAGCTCCGAAACTCGCAGCGAAGAATTGTTTATATAAAAGCAGAAGCTGATAAAATTTTCCCCCTTTCAAATCCCTTCCTATGCTATTAAAGGGGAGTTGCCCAAAGTGGATTACCCTCATGTAGCCTGTTGCCCTAAAAAAATCTACAAAAGTGTTCTTAAACATTTTTTACGTAGGACCAACGGTTTTGGAGTTATAGGGTCGATTAAGTAACAAAAATTTTAAAAATTGTGTTTTATTTACATTATATTGTTAAGTAACATAGTATTGTACGCAAATCTCATAGTCTTGTAAATACTGTGATTTCAAGAAGATTTTATAGGACAGATAGAACTGGATTGCCACATACAACCTGTTAACGGATTGACTGCCATGGCACTTTCCAGGATCCCAGTGTAAAAAGCCAATTAATTTGATCATATTATATTATTAAAAACTCTAATTATAGTACATAGTCAAACAAACTTATATGTTACATTTTCTGTACATTTATTAATAAATTTTCTGTTAAGCCAACCTTTATTATTGTTCTCTTTCCTGAGGCTATTTGTTCATATTTACACTAATATACTACAAATATCATAGCTGCTCAAATATGGCAAGTAAACAAGTATCTCATAGTTGGCATTCGACATGTTAATATACTAATGCCCCTCTCCCACACAAAGTACCTTACTGTAAAGCATGTGAGAGGATTCTCTCGCAGGTAACCTGCGAGGGATTTTCTCTCGCAGGCAGAACCTTTTAGGAGAGATACGAAGGGGCTACCTTTGGGTATGCCTTTTCCTCTCCGTTTTTGAACTAAGGTTCCCACAAACCGAGGCACCTCGGCCTGTTTTGAGAGGTGTATGTTTCGGGGTCGCAGACCTTGGGCATACGGTAAGAGTTGTCCGCTATTCCCATTGGAATAGTTGGCCAGCTGCCTCCTAAACTGGTCGAGGCACGGAGAAGGGAATGCTGCGTCCCCACAGCAAACTCCTCTCCCGCTATCGGAAGGGCGTGGGACAAGTACCCAATGCCCGACCTATCCGATGCAGGTTTTTCTAAGGTTTTCCCTGCATTTCTTTAGGCGAATGCCGGGTAGGATCCTTAAAATATAGCCCGGGGGCCCTAGTAACCCAATCTTTATCAAAACCAGGAAATATGGAATCATCTTCTGCTTACTTTATTACTGCAATTACCTTTAAGTCTCATAATTTCAAAGATTCTCTTCATTAAAAAATGTACATTTCTATTCAGGTACAATTGTATTTCAATCTACTTATTATAAATATTGCCATTATAAATTGATGTTATTTCTTATAAAGTAAAAATTGTCATCTGCTTTAAAGAAATCAGTTTTTACATGAATGTGAAATATTATAATAATCATTATTTAAGTTTAATTGTCTTTTCTTCTAAGATTCAATACAATTGTTTCATAGCATGTTAGTTCAAAATTGATCAATCACATTTTAATTACAGACTATTAAGCACTAGTTACTTCAAAATCATGAATCATTTAAACTCTTCTTCTTGCAGCTCTGGTTCCGTGGTGTTCGCAGTTCCAAATTTCGCCATGTATATGGACAGCCAGCTAAGAGAGAAGGATGCTATGAAAATATTACTATTACAAAGAATGCTCATGATGGACACTTCTGTGCTGTGAATCCTAAATTTGTTGCTATTGTAACAGAAGTAGCAGGTGGTGGTACATTCATTGTTTTACCAATAGGTGATGTAAGTATAATTAAGTTTAATTTCTTCCTTATCAGTCACTTGTTTTTTAATCACAAGCATGTGTCATTATATTTGTTTTAGATGTATCATTTTAGGTGCTGTCATAAGGATGATTTGATTGGTGTGTACACAAGTCTGTTTCCTAATATATAAACACATTTAAATACATTGAATTTTATGTCTGAAACTAATTCATATGTAGTAGTTGATTATTATTTCCTTGAAAAGTACCAGAGGTATAAATAATTAATTATAAAGCTTATTAATCCTTTACATTCAAAGCTGTCTGTACCTGTAGCTACTTCACTTTTGTATTCACAAAATCATAAAGTGATTGAAGTATATAAATTTTTAGTTTATAGAAGCAAAAATATTACTGTACAAAACATATTAAATACAACTTCTTGTACAATAACAATGGCATATGATATTTATGGTATGATATGCTCTAATATTTTATTAACTTTCTGTACAAAATACATAAATATGATCTAACATTCCAAATTTAATGCAATTATTTAAGTATATTTATGAGGTTATGAATATAACAATTATGTGAATGACTTTATAATCACTTGAGTTGGATCTTTAAAAATGACATACATTTTTAGAAAATGTTTTGAACACCTGTAGTATAGTGAATGTCACACAGGAAATCTGTTGTCACCAACTTTTCTGACCCTCACAGGTTATTGAAGTTAAAAGATATAAATATATTTTCTTAAAATTTCTATATATATAAATTTTATTTTGATTGATTTTAATTGGATCATGTGCAAATTTTAAAAAAAGAACTTATATTGCAGTTAATGATAGTTTGATGAAAATGAATGACATAACCTTCTGTAAAGTTTTAATGCAATCAAATGAGACAAATCAAATTTATTTGAAGTGTTATGTCTATTAACATTATGTGACTAACTTTTTGTAACAAATTCATAGACATGTCTAAAGAGGGAAGTTCCAATATGATGAATTTTAATTGAGCTATAATAATTTGAGAAGCCTAAATATAAATGATTTGGGAAAGAACCTCTACATTATTTGAATTATAATGTGGTTTGAGATTGAATATTTGCATATTATTTACAAGTTAGAGATTGATAAAAATATTTTGATATACTTATAAAAATACCTCAATAACTAGTAATTTACTCAATTCAAGTATTAATAAATTCTGGGCCTGAAGTGTTTTTTTTAGAAAATATAGGAAAACTTTAATTAACCTCCACCTAACTCCTTTTTAGGTTTACCCTCCTGATTTTGTATATACTAAATTTTTGTGGATATTTTAGTACAATTCAGAATTTTCTTTACTTGGTGTTCTTTATATTTGTACAATTCTTGTTTATTTTGGGAAGGAATGTTGTTGGTGTAATAATTGTTATTATTTAAAAAAATTAAAAGAAGTAAAGTTAAATATCAACCTATGTGATGAATTTATTATTGCATAAACAGTTTTCAGGTTTGCACCCAGGTCAATTGACAATTCAAACACATTTCAATGGCTTGTGCTGCCATCTTCTTGAGACATGCTCAGAATTTATTTATTTTACTCAATGTCTCAGAACTGATAAAACATTTAAATACTCATAAATCCAATGCACAGTAAACTTTTACAATGCTCTATTTGATCTTATTTGCTGACCCATCCATGTTGTTCGAAATGCTTTAGAAACTGTTTATTTTTACCATATTTAAATCAAGGAAATGTATTGTACTTTTATATTGGGTGAAGTAGTTATTTCATTAAGAATAATTCAAACAGACGTACTCTTTCATAAAAAGAAACACAGTTTTAATATGTGTATTCAATTATATAATTTGTAATATTCTTTTGTGTAATGCTATTAATTATTAAAATTCAACAATTTCAGTTTTAATATTAAATGTTTCCTTAATTTCTTTATGCTCCTTGTAGTATTACTGTTATACAATAGTACTATAATTTTGATCACTTGTTTTTTCCCATTCTGAAATTTGAAATCTATTTTTCAGACGGGACGGCTTGATTTCAATGCTAGTCGAGTTACAGGACATAGAGGGCCGGTGTTAGACATAAAATGGAATCCATTCAATGATAACATCATTGCATCTTGTTCTGATGACTGCACAGTAAGTAATTTTTTGTTTGTTTATGTTTGAAATGGGGATATGATAAAGTACTCCTATCCATACATTCACATGCTTTTGTTTTACTATTATAGATACAACTCTTGTTGCAGAAAACTGAATACTCTCATGTAACTCTTTCAGATATGGCAATAAGGGTGGGGTTGGAGGGAGGAATTGGCTTGAAAAGAAAAATATCATTCAGTAATGTTGAGTTAATTTGAATTCATGAAGAAAAAACATTTTACTTCTTGTTGCTAATTTTTCTTAATAAAAAACTATCATTCATATTATGTAAATATAATAATTTTTTGCAGTTAGAGGTATAAACTAAAGTGGTTAATGAATACATGATTCAATCAAATTTATAGCTACATTAAAAGTTGTGCTTATTTATATTAATCCTCTGTTTTATAGTATTTCTATTGATTTATCATTATTTTTGTTTCATTGTAGACTCATCTGTGATATTTGTATATCTTTTGCATCATTTGGTCTTATAATTTTATGATTTCCATTTATGGAATATTTTTTTAAAAAATTCTCCCTATTGTGAATGATAATATTCAACAATTATATATTTTTCCAGCTGCTATATTTCATGATTTAAAGCTTCTGTTGAACATTGAACTCTCTTTTAGGTTAAGCTGTGGTACATCCCTGATACTGGACTGGCCACACATCTTTCTGATTGGCTAATTGATCTGCATGGCCATAAACGACGTGTAGGATATATTGAATGGCATCCTACTGCTGAAAACATACTAGTTAGTGCAGGCTTTGATCATTTGGTAAGAAGCAATGTTTTTGTTTTACTATTATAGATACATCTCTTGTTGCAGAAAACTCAATACTCTCATGTAACTCTTTAAGATATGGCAATAAGGATGGGGTAGGAGGGAGCAATTGGCTAATAAGAAAAATATCATTCAGTAAAGCAAACATTGAGTTCATTTGAATTTTGTTATTTAATTTCAAAAAGTTATATTTTAATATGTAGTAAGGAACATTAAGTATTCCATGCTTGTTTTCATTGTACCACAAAAAACAATAACTTCTCAAATTAATGAAATAAAGATCTTGAAATGTCTTGCTAATCTATAATAGTTTGACTGTTTGTCTTATCTACTTTTATATACACCACTTAGAAAGATTTTTTTTAAAATATACACTAAGCAAGCATGCCATATTCAACTTTTGTTGATCATTTATTTCCCTATCACCACAATATTAATATTATTATATTTATGCCCACATTTTTATTACTTATGAAAATTCAAACTTTCAATTTATTATTTTTTTCAGAATGTTAATTATTTCCAGGCTAAATGCTTACGTTTAAAAATTGCTTATGTGATTTCAGTTAATTGTTTGGGATGTTGGCCATGGAGATGCTGTAAGTGTCATAGATTGCCATCCAGATGTTATATATTCAATGTCTTTTAATCGTGATGGTTCCCTTATTGCTACCACTTGCAAAGACAAGAAACTGAGAGTTATTGAACCAAGAAAAGGAATAGTTTTATCAGTAAGTTTTTCTATATTTGTTACTATTTTTTGTGTACTTACCATATTAACTAAAATTTAATAAAAATATGTGCCTTTAATTTTTCTTTTATTCCACATAGACTTTGTAAATTGTCATGAATTCTAGGTTGATTATATTTTATATTAGATAAAATAAGAAGAAAATTGATTTTTAAATTGAATTTACTTGTCAATATTATTTATAAATTATTAACAAAAATTAGTGTGAGATTCTGTATAAGATCATTAATTGATTATTTATTTTGAAAAATATAATATTTCTAAATTGCAAAATTGTGGACTGTGTAAAGGATTTTATAGGCTTAGTAATACATACAGTGGATGTTCTTCATTCTCTTTTCTAGTATGAAAAGAGGCAAACAATGTCGTGAGATTTGTTTACCTGTATAGAAGGGTCCAGTAGACACTGTGATGTCTGGGTCAAGGTGCCGAAATCAGCATATGAAGGTTAGCTTGATCTCTCAGGAAATTGCAACTTCTTTCACCCTTTCTGGCTGTTCCCCATTCTAATCTCAGCCTTAAAATAATTCACTTACATCCTCAAATTTAGATTCAAGGCTGCTTCTGTCGAAATGTTAATCAAAATCTGCCCCTCTGCATTTCACAGTCCTTCCCTCATTAATTTTTGCTCCACCTTCTTATACTCACCCAGGAGCGTTTTGACACCATGTGATCCTTCTTTTCTGTCAATCACTTTTCATCAGTCCACATATAACCTACTATCGTAGGTGGAGCTGGGCACTGGGATTTTGGGAATTTTTTTCCAAGGGTAAACAAATCTTCTTTCCAAAATTCTCAGATTTCCGTGTCACCAGTTTGGCAGGATTTGGTTCAAGAATCCCTTCTTTTATTATTGAAGTCACAACCATATCCTAGACTGTCCACAAGACTGACACCTATATATGACCACTGACATCTGTTCATGTCCTTAAGCAAATGCTCTACATCATGAAATTAAGATTTTTTACAATTAGGAGAAACACTTAACTCTTGATTGAATTGTGTTCACATTTGAAATAGAGATATCACATGGAAGCTATAACCATGAATAAAAAGCTGTTTAAATATCTAATATTTTAATAAAAATATTACAGTTAAGCCTGAATTATATCTTCAAAAATGTAACCACCAAGTGGTTCCAATTTACTAAATAATTCAATAAACTGTTGTTTACAGTAACCATTCATCATGTGAAAATTTTCATTTTAGCTGATGTAGTATGTGTGGAACCAGAAGCTATAGGGTTTCTTAGTGCATTAGGGTGGTTCATCATGGATAACTTAAGTCTATTGTAGTCAATTATGATGGTGTAAGTTATGGTATTTCTACAAAGATATGAGTGTATCTCTCAAGTTGGGTGTGGGTAGCCTTGTGCAGTTAATGCAATTTAGATGTTTAACAGTTAACTTAGAGGCTGTTTCAGTCGACTGATTTTTATCATATTTTATATACATAAGAATACTAGGCAGTAACTATTTTTTGCATCTGTGTTGTTGGTATTTACTGCATTGTGCAATTGCTCGTTTGGCTCGTTAGGCAGCTTTTAATAGAGCTTATATTTTGCCCCTCTCTTCTGCACATGCATGAAATTGGATGACTGAATCTTTGAGTCATTGAATTGAATGTTTTCAATTCCAGATTGTGTACGTGAGCTCCTGATCTACACAAATTACTTGTATTTACAGAGTGAATATATATGTGTGTATACCACACACCTTTTGTACCCAAAATAAAATGAAAAAATTGAGTATGAATAACACACGAATTTGGAAACCACTTGTTCCAAGATTAACTGCTATGCCTTGCCGATGGGTTCTCTTCTTACATCATGCCAACAATAGTGCCATTGACCTTTGTGCTTTTATAATTACACAGCAAATACTTTTGGTTAATTACAAGGGAATTGTGAAGTGGGTAATTAATATTATGTGTTTAAATCTTGATTATGAGCTTGAAGGAAAAATAAAGACAATTTGCAAAATTGGTTATGGAACCATAAAGCTTTTTGAGGTAAAACTATGAAACATTCTAATCTGGAAAAAGGAGCAAAAGGCAGGAAACAATTTGGATATGACGTGTTGAATACTATATAAATTGCAAAGGAATTTGGAATTGACCAAAAGATTTCAAAGCTAACAGTGGATGTATGCAAAGATAGACACAGGCTGTTAGTTCGTTGCAGAACTACAATAGTTCAAGGTTTGCAGAGAAATTGGCCAACTGCAGCTTTAAAAATGTTGCATATTGAATGCCAGCAATGATAGCAAAGATTTAATTTTTTCTTACTATAAGCTCCTCAGGAATTGTATCATTGATGAAAATAAATATGAAATTGTGAGATTATTTCATATTATAATGCATTTTGTTTTTTAGATTTTTTGTATATGTGTGAAAAATAAATTAATTTAGTAAAATATAATAATTTATTTTTGAAAGTTATTTTAAAACCATGAGTACGATAATAAAAATGGGGTGATGTCTTTCATAATGATGCAGCATACAAATGTAAATACAGTAAATTTCTTTATTGACTTACATGTCTTCTGATTTGAACTGATCTTCACAAGAGTTTATATAGCATTCTTGGTCATCCCCTTTCACTCCCAATCTAAACCTTCTACAAATAGCCCAATCATCATGACTCCTGATTCTGTGGAATAGGTCATGTCTCAACTTTAAAAGGTGTTGGTTAAGAAAACCAAAAACTAGCTCAGTGTCAATTTACTTTTGTGGGTTAACACCCTCTCTAAGAACTTTCCCTGAGGTCAACATCTGTTGTTTATGTCAACTGTGATCCCTTGCTACTAATGGGTTACGATCTCATAATTTCATACTTACGCAGGTCAATCTTGGAAAACTGATGACCAGCATATCTCAACTGTCATCATTCAATCCTTTACATTCAATTGTGAGTTTTCAGGCTATGTGTTTTGGTATGCTACAAACTCATAATTTAACTAACTATAAGAAAGAGTCTCACATATTCTAACCTTTAAAAATTGGGTCACCGATGTAATAAATTAATTTCTAGGTATTGGCATTATTTAATTGAATTTTAAAAAGTAGTATTATTTAAATTTCAGGAAGGGATTTGTCATGCTGGTACTAAGGCTTGTAAAGCTGTTTTTCTCGGAAATACAGGAAGAATTCTCACTACGGGTTTCTCCAGACACTCCGATAGACAGTATGCTGTTTGGAGCCAGAGTGATTTAAGTCAAGCTTTGTGTGTAGAGAATATTGACAGCTCATCAGGAATATTGTTTCCATACTATGATCATGATACAAAAATAGTGTACTTGGCAGGAAAGGCATGTATTATCATTCTCAATTATTATTTGAACATATGCATTTCTTGTAAATACCTAATCTTGTTCTTTAACTATATAATTAAATACACATTTAGATAGGAAAGAGCACTTAAGGAAAATGTGACAAGGTCAAATTAAATAACACGTTTGGATAGGAAAGAGAGACAGCAATGTCAACTTACTTGAGGGCAGTCAGTAGTTGGTCCAGTCTGGCATAGGTGGAAGTTCAAATTTTTGAGGGCCTGAGCCCCCTTCGTCAGGAAAAAAGATCTGAACTGCGTGCCAGCCGGGCACAAATTGATGAATTCAAAACATTCTTTTGAAAATGTGTTCTTTAATTTGACATTGTCATATATATTGTAATGATTACATTACAAATTAATATTTATTTAATTTGGCCCACGTTGTTGTGCCAAATTGTAATGATTAAATAAAAAGGTGATTAATTAACAATTTGATTGCTCCACATTGTGGAAGCCAAAATGTAATGCTTTAAACGGATATTAATTAACCAAATTTTAATTATTATTTAAACAATTAATTTGCAGTTTTATTAAATTGATAGTTCATTCTGAAACAATTTATTTTATTTTAACAGGATGGATCGAGAAATAATTACTACTTTACAATCCCATTTATTACTTAATAGAAATTTATAACATTTTCTCTGAGGTTAAATACATTTAAAGTTTCAATGTTTAGAAATTTGATAAAACTTCTTTCAGGGTCGTTTACCTGGGCTTGATAAGTAAAGAACAAGTTTTGTATTTACGTTACACAATCACAGACTTTATAAATTACGAAATTAACAATCAAAACCAAAATGAGATGAACGAAATCTGATGAATACCTTTAACTATCGTTTACAAACTAGATTAACTTGGTTTCTACTTACAAAATGTTCGGCTGGTACCAGACTTAGATTCCTGGGCTCAGGCTCACAATTTATGCTAATAGGCCATAAAACACTGACTCTACACTTGATTTTCAAACACACAGTCGTAGTTATTAAGTTTTCCTCCAGGATCTGGATCTTTTGCACCTCCGGATCATTAGTCAGACATATTGTTACACATTGTCTTTATGTGGAAAATGATGATGATCTCAGTACGTGTAGGAATTTTAATGTGGCACTAAATATTTGATTACTCTTTGCAGGGTTTTTTCTCGCTGTCTTAACTTTATACTTGGATTCTAATGAAACTTGTAACTTTCTCGGTTGAATTTATACTCTGGCCATGCTGTTCGTTCTCCGCTCCCAGATTCTGATTTCCTCACACAACTACAACAACCGACCAACTGCTTTCGGACAGTGCTAGCGGCTCACAACAAAGCTATCCTACCAATTGTCATCTTTGAAGAATTGGTACTGCTAACAATCCAATTATTAAAATCATTACTGGCCTATAATTAGTATTACTATATATATATATATATATATATATATATATATATATATATATATATATATATAATTGCAATATTGGTATGGAATGGAAAAAGAGACAGGTTGTGGCTTACCTGAAAGTGAAGTGCAGTGTTGCCATAAGGAACTGAAGGTTGTTCTTCAAATTTCCAGAGGCTCTCGGCCTCCTTCTTCAGGAAGGAGTTTTACATCATTCCGTCCACCAGCCGGACTGCGGAGTTTTGACCGCTGGAAGGCTATTAGCCCATAAACAATTAACACCCCACCAGACCACTAACTTTCTCTCTCAAGGGAAGGTGGTGGCATAGGAAGGGTTCAGATAGTGATCATTCATACAAAGCAGCCTATGTATACATATATGCTTAAACATACATATACACATAAACATGCACAGACATACACCCACACATGTATGCATATACATACATACATGAGCATGCTCATGCATACTCACATGGTCTCGTGAAAGTGGGGATGGCAGGTAGGAAGGGCACTATTTACAGGATGTTGAGTCCAGGGCTTTGCCTGGACTGCAAAACATGTTGGAAAGAGAGTTCCCACAGTTGGAGCTCTGCCTCTGATGAATCAGGAGTTATAGCTTTAAGGAAGGTGAGTGTGAAGCATTGGTCGAAATTGTTTATATTGTGGCTTTGGGTGTGAGCAGCTACTGAGAATTTAATTTTAGATAGTTTGCCACATAGGGTGCTTTGTATGAATGATCACTATTCGAACCTTTCCTATGCCACGACCTTCCCTTGAGAGAGAAAGTTAGTGGCCTGGTGGGCTGTTAATTTTTTATGGGCTACTAGCCCTGCAGGGGTCAAAACTCCGCAGCCAGCTGGTGCACGGAATGAAGAAGGAGGCTCTCAGCCTCCTTCTCCAGGAAAGAGTGTTACACCATTCCGTGCACCGGCCGGCTGCGGACTGCGGAGTTTTGACCCCCGCACGGCTAGTAGCCCATAAACAATTAACACCCCACCAGTCCACAGCCGGCCGGTGCACGGAATGGTGTAACACTCCTTCCTGAAAAAGGAGGCTGAGAGCCTCCGAAAATTTGAAGAACATTCTTCAGTTCCACATGGCAACACCGCACTTCACTTTCAGGTAAGCCACAACCTATCTCTCTATCCTTTCCATACCAATATTTTTGACAATGGCACATTCTTACTATTACAATATATATATATATATATATATACACACACACACACGAGCGAGTAAGGATGTGACATTGTTAAAATCATTGGTATGGAGAGGATAGAAAACTTGGTGGCCTACCTGAAATTGAAGTTCAGTGTATACACTTGGGGCAGAAGAATGTTCTGCAAATGTTCAGAGGCTCTCAGCCTCATTCTTCAGGAAGGAGTGTTACATTCTGTGCACTGGCCGCCTGCGGACTGTGGAGTTTTGATTGCTGCATCGAAGTTCATGGAATAGTAAAGGTGCTTATGACAATCATTCAAACATAGCATTTTCAAAATGAACCCATGTCTCATTCCCTGTGACAATTTTGTTCAAAAAATCTCCTTTGTCATGGTATAGCTGGAGAAACATTAAGGCGGTGCCTATACTCTGTTTTTTCTGATTGTTGGACAGCATCTTTGGGACCCATCTTGCTCTGTTTGTGGTACAGATATCTTTCACTCATGCTGATAAAGAGAGATGACCTTGAAATGTTGGGAAACAAATCACTCCACACAGAAACGGGAAACGAGTGATTTTCTCAAATAATTTGATCCACTCACTGAACAAGATCATTGGTCGACACTTTATTCCCTCCCTGACCGCATGCATCATGAACATCTGTATGTCCTGCTTCGAAGTTCCTGCACCATTGTAACACTTTGTTGTCACACATGAAAGTTTCGTTGTACAAATTACTATAGATACATCAATGCAAAGCTTCATTGGATTTTCATAACTGATCTGACCTTGCAAAAAAATTAACCTCATAATTCTGAATTATCAATTGATAACATGAAAACTCGTTTCATAAGAATTTATTTTTAATGTCAAAATGCTTCATTCTTTGATGTACAGTAGGCTTTGATAAATATTTTATTGCTGTGCTTATAGACAAATGAGACATTTTTAATATTTTAAACTTTATTGTTGATTAAATGTTTGTTTATACTTTAGGGTGATGGAAATATACGTTATTATGAAGTTGCTGATCAAGCTCCTTGGCTACATTACTTAAATCAGTACTTATCTGGTACACCACAGGTCTGTATAATAATGTCTGTGAAATAATATTTCACCAAAAGTTATCTAGAAATGCTGTGTAACTTTTACTCTGTGTTTCAGAGAAGTCTTGGATTCATGCCTAAAAGAGGTTGTGATGTTGTTCAGTGTGAAATTTTCAGATTTTTCAAATTAAATGTGATCAGTAACATATGTGAACCAATCTCAATGATAGTACCCCGTAAGGTTAGTATCACTTAAGTTTCATTTAAATTGTCAGAGAATCTAAAGGCATATTAATATGAATTTTATGTTTTCACTTATTATTTATAGAGTTAATGTTGTATTTAATTGTATAATAATGCTTCTGCAGGCTTCACCTATGCAAATTATTGTATTTGTTAAGTCTCTTTTAAATTATTGTTTGGTTATTTACATTTTCATAGAAATTTTATTTTTCTTATGAAAATATCATGTAATATTGTCTCATTTACTTTTAATTATAACATGAAGATATCAAAGATTCTTAATTTTCTCTATCTTCAGAGTGATCAATTTCAAGACGATCTATATCCTGACACTGCTGCCCCTAGTCCTGCTTTGTCTGCTCAAGAATGGATTAATGGGAAAAATTGTAACCCAATTCTCATGTCAATGAAAACAGGTAATGAATTATATTAACAAATTTAATTAAAATAAATAACATACTGATTCATTTATTATTATGAATATCTGCTTTTTAATTCCCCTAATTACACATTTTGAATAGTAAAGTAATTTAAAATTTACATTTTGAAAACATTATTTAATAAGTAAATATATATATAATGCAGAAGAAATCTTCAGCTATAATGACATACAGAAATGGTTGAAAATAATCGTGCAATTATTGCATTCAATAATTAAATAGTTTGAAATCTGCATTTAATTATTTATGCTAATTTAACTAAATAATATAACAACTGTCCTTCAATATAAACAGAATACCTAATAAGTTATATTGTATGAATGTCCATCCTGCTATAGCATACAAGCCTATTTCCTGGTCTTTGTCAGTCACTCTGCTGATCTGGTCACTGTGACCACAAACATATTTCTGGTAATATAACATTCATTGAATTTGTATTTATTTTTCATTTAGTATCAACTTTTGGAACACATTCAGAGTAACTGAGTTGAAAGATTATTTAAATCACATTTATCAAGAGAACCCTCTAAAATTAATATACTATGAGCTCAAATTTGAATGATAAAGCTTTTGTTAATTAGATGTCTAGAGTTTTAATCTATGTCTCTGAGATTCTTTCAAAATAAATTTGAATTCTCATTAATTTTTTAAAATTTATTATTTTGGTTTATACTGTTTTGATTACATTTATCTTAAACATTTATTCCTGAATTAAAGTTTATGTAGTTTATATAAAATAAATCACATGAAATAAAATCTTAACTACTTTTTAGGTGTAACTGTTCATACACACAAGCCCAGAATGCACCAACCAAAGGATACCTCTCTTCCCATGGCTAACCATAACAACAGTAGAAAATTTGCATTTCTATCACAGGAAACTGTTCCGGACTACAGGCCTGTTGACATAAGGGTACATTCAGTTCTATTTATTTGTTGTTTTGTGAATAAAGTGAACTATTTTTTGGCATGTTACACTATTTACTTAATTTTTTAAAAAATAATTGTATTAAATATGTCATCTTTCTCTGGTGATTTATACAAAGTAAAAGTTTCTGTAGTTTAGTATCAGACTAACTGATTACCCCTCCTTCATACTGAAAAGCAAACATTATACATGGTTCTTAACATTAGAGCTATCGTTTGCTGCCACAAAGATTTATCTGTTGTGTTTTATCTATGTAATACTTGTTTCATTATGTTCTTTCAAATTAACTTTTCTTTTATAGTCATCGATTCAATTTCAGACACAACATTTGTCAGAAAAGAGCCAGAAGACAAGCAGCAATCAAACAACAAAATTCCAACAGCTTCAGCAAATGTTTGGAAATAGAGCTGGTCAGGTAAATGCTAGTCCTTGTTATTAGTTGCTTCTATTACTATTATTACCATCTGTTAGTATAATGTATGACAGCCAATTGTTTATGCAGACAACATTTAAGTCTATACATTGATTTTATTGTTATAAAGCATGTTTAATTTCAGATGTTAAACAGCTTGTTGTGCTTGCAAGGTTTAAGTTTACATAACTATTAAGCTTCAGAGAATTTTGGTAATGTTTAGAAAGACGTGGATTTTTTATGTATTACATTATTTATTTATATATTTGTGGTGGTTTAAATGTTATATGAAAATAACAGGTACTTTAAATTATATGTATTGTTAAAGGAATAATTAAGTGTTTTCTGAAAATATAATAATTTTGAACATTTATTTCTAATTCTTGAAACTTGGGAATAATTTTGTTGTTGTTATAGATTAAATATGTTACTCAATGAATTTGTGCCTGACTTGATGTTTATTACAGATCTTGCACATTCTATATGTAGCATATTCTATATGTATATGGTTTGGTACCCATCCTTCATTCATATAGTGTTTGCAAAAAAAATGCCATCTACTATTGATAATTTATGGTTTTGGTTTGATTTCTAGTGATGTCCTAATTTGTTAGAAATCTTTTGTTGATGCACTAATAACGTGCACAGTAAAGAAACAGAAAATTGGTGGATAACAATTTAATATATTCCCAAGAATATTTATTCCTTCTGAGAAAAAGTTCGACTGTTTTGTGTAAAGTGAACAAAACCCCTTTAGTATTTTATACAAATGTATTATATTCTTATTTCAAACCCCTTTAGTGTGACGCTGAAACTAAACATTGTTTTAACAGTTGATGTGACAACAATTCATAATTTGACTAAGGGAAACAAATTCTATTTGATTTATTATCAATTTTGAAGTGATGACTAACTGTTATTTGAAATTCTTGGTTAAATTATGAATGGAGAATTATTTGGTATTGTCATATTGTCATTAATATATTGTCAACAAGATATTAGAAGTCAATATTAAAAAAGTATTCTTGGGAATATTTGCATTCTTCAGTAGAGCTTTGTATTGTTTCATCTGGATAATACTTATGGTCATGTATATTTAAGAAACCTATGCAGCTGTATAGGTGGCCCCAACCATTGCTATAGTGTAACAAACAAATATATCAAGTTACTGGCCTATCTGAACTCGAACAATGTGAAAGTCACAGTTATCCAGGAAATGAAATTCAAATTGAACCAGGAGTCCCCTATTCGCTACTTATTTCAACTTAATGGTCAGCCACCATGTTAGTTGGTGCTTATAACTTCCCTCTTCTGATCTTCCTACAGTAGTTATACCTAAGAGAACCTTTATCAACTTTTCCAAAGCCAATTGTAATAGTCCTAAATAAGAAACTGAAGTTCAAATGTGTCCCAGATGTTGAGAGACTTTTTAAGACTATGATCAACAAGGTGGATGTGCACTGTATACGTGCAGGATGCCGCAAAGGGCTTTCGCCATTGATTCAACAACTGATAAAAAGATCAAGTATCTATTCACCAACAAGTTATGGTAGAATTAGACATATCAAAAGGCTATGACACCATGGATCTAACAGCTCTCATCAAAAAA
Organism: Zhengitettix transpicula; assembly: GCA_037074705.1. Classification (NCBI taxonomy): domain Eukaryota; kingdom Metazoa; phylum Arthropoda; class Insecta; order Orthoptera; family Tetrigidae; genus Zhengitettix; species Zhengitettix transpicula. The sequence goes on from CM073591.1 coordinate 204,568,109, forward strand.
ACAAATGACTTGATAGTGCTACTTTTCTTGGTGAAATGGTAATGCATTATTATGTGAAGGACAAACCAAAACATCCTTCCAAGGTGAAACATGCAAATCCCAGGTCATATGCACTGGGGTGCCACTTTATTAAATCTCCACCAAGCTCCTGGAATACATTGTGTAACAGCTAAGATGTTAAAAAAGTTTACAAAAAACTTATAATTGCTTACATATATATATATTGTAGCCGCTCCGCTACCCTCCTTATGTTTTTTCGTTGATTATTCATGTTTGGGCGCCAGGTAATTTTTGGGATAAAATCACCAAAACAACTTTTTAATCTTTCATAATTTTATTTAATCGAACATGAGACGTAGGTTTACTAATCTTTGTAAATTATTTGGAGCACGCCCATCCTCGGTCGAGTCCAGCCTGGAACTGACAATTACGCTTCTCCCCTTGGCCGGCCTAAAATAACATCGCATTTCCGGCACCTGCATAAACACAACCACTGCAGTCACCCCCACCAAGGGCGCTCGACCGTACCTCGCAACAATCATGTTACAATATATATATATATATAAATAAACTTGGATAGTGAGGAAGGATAGAAATAAATTGGAGAAATAGGAGGATTGCACTTTATGTGAATTCATATGCTCGGGCGAAGAATTACGCACATAGAAAAGCATATGTTCAAAGCAGAGAGAATGTGACTTTGTCACCAAATTAGTTCCAATTCCTTAATGTATCCTCCTAATATTGTGTATATATATATTTAATGCTGTCCTGAATATGAATTACTGGCTTAAACAATTTAAAACTGCAGAAATTATAATAATCTCTAAGCCTGGCAAAGACTTAACCAAGGTTTCATCTTATGGTCTAATAAGCTTGTAGTCTATAACCTCAAAACTATTACTAAAATTACATATTGTATGATTAGCTGTATGCTCAAGCACATTTCTGTCGGTAGCCCTCACATCTGACCAATTTGTGTTCTAGGCATCACTTTGTTGGAATCCCGACTATCTGTTAAGCAAGTTTTCTCTCTGTACCTGGTGTTTATGTCCTCCAGTATGATGCTGTTCTAATAGAATCTAACAATGTCAACAATTCATGTCTTACTGAAAGCTAATTGAGACTGATAAACAGAATTTTTTAGAAATAGCTGCCTTATTTGATTGCTTTAGTTGCAGATGTATTTCATGCTCATTTATTCTGTTCTTGATGGTGCAAATTTTTGTTCTATTTATGCAAGTATTGACATGTGAATCTTTGCTGTCAATTCCTTTTCAAACAATAAAATATTTACAACTCCTTTGGTAATTATTGACAAAAAATTATAATTTAAAAATTATGTATTTCTGCAGTTATTTCAGCATTTTAAAGTTAAGCAAATTGCTACTGTAGACCCACTGTTATGTGTGAAGTCAATGGAATTGGCAAATAGGCTACAAACATATTTTAAGAGAGTAAACATGCTGATATCAGTTCAATACAAAATTGTTTTCAAATAGCTGGATTTGGGCATTGGTATACCAGGTCCATCAATGATGTGATCCAGTTTATATCTGGAGTAAATTGGTATATTGGCATATTTATTTAATTTTTATGTAATTGCTTCATAAAAAATTATGTATTTTTATCACATAATAATTATTATAACTAATTAATTCATAACAACCTTGAAATTAATTTTGAACCCTTGATAAATAAGTATTTTTCTTCATTCTGATGATTCCAGTCCAACATCCTGATTGAAGACTACAAGAGATCATCTGAAGAGAGAGATGATTCAAATATATCAGATGGAAGTCCTAAAACAGAGCATCAGGTGAGATTCAACACAATTTTTTTTTACATACTGAAAATTGTGTAGACTTTCCATATTGTGTAAGTTATAAATAAAGTTATTAAGTGCACTTCTTGCAATTTGGAATTTTTTCAAATTAATTTAATGAATTACATAAAACAGGCAAATAATAGACAAAATGAAGAGAGAATATAAATACCACACAACATTTCTGGAATCCTTGTTCCTTTCATCATTGTACAGTTGTATCATACTCACGGTTCTTGTGTTTATTATCGTCTGAAAAAGGAACAAGGATTCCACAAACATTATATGGTATTTATAATATCACTTCATTACGTCTGTTATTTGGCTGTTTCATCTAATTAGTATATTTTTAACACAGACATATTATATTTTAACTTAAATTTAATTATCACTAACAAGAAGTATATAATTTGCAAAAAGCATAATTCTCTATTGGTATACAAACAATTAAGGAAAATGTTATGAGGTCAAAATAAATGACACTTTTAGATAGGAAAGTGAGACAGCGATGTTGAGTTACCTGAAATCAATAATTGGTCCAGTCTGGCAAAGGTGAGAGAATACTACAAGTTTTCGAGGGCCTGCCATCTTCATCAGTTGAGAGAGTCTGAACTGCATGCCAGCCGGGCATACACACAATTTAATAAACAATTTATAATATTAAATGTGAAAGTTAGCCACACGTTTGCACGTCAAAAATGTAATAATTAGCTATTATTAAGCAATTAATATGATTAGCCTCACGTTGAGGATGGCAAAAATGAAATATATGAGAATGAAACAATTTAAAATAAAATAAGAATGCCCACGTTAATGAATCTATTTATATAATGGAATTTTTTTAAATGAAAGGATCATAAATAAGAAAATTTATTTAAACTTACCAAACAATTAATTTATTTGATGCGCATAGACTTCAAATTACAAATAAATATTCAATGACCTTTTACATTTACTACATACAAACACAATTCTTTCTCTTAATTTCAGGGTCGTTATCTGGGCCTTTAAATAAAGAAAGGTATTATTCCTTTTTAAACAATCAAATTTCTGTGACGATTACACTTTTATGAATTAATTACAAATTAATATTTACAAATATTAAACAAAATTGAAATCTGATGATTTTATCTTTAATCAAATGTTTACAATAATAATTTAAATGAGGTATGACTTACAGTTTTCCTGGTACCTGGGCAATTTAACTCTTTCAGCATCACTTACATGCACTCAATTTTTAAAAAAACAGACCATTCTTTCAATGAATTTACACTTCACTGTTGGATTAACAAGTGTTGGCTATATCTTGTAGATGACTTATTCCACAATTATGACAATATGCGGTAATTCTGATAACTCCTCCATGTAGACTTTTTAAAATTAATTGGCATCAACTGGAACACTCAGAAATCTTTTTGCAGCACTATCTGGGTGAATGCTGTACTCTGCCTCTACTTAACTTTACTTTTTAATATTTGAAATCGTATCATCTATTTCTTATACGACCGCTTTCTGCCGTTCCTGATGGCCAACTGCCTATACGTTCTCTACACACTAACAGTCCTACCCTGCTTTTTGACCTGTTATTCTTGTCCATTCTTGTGTGTGATTTGCGTTTGTTTGCCGATAACAATTCAAGTTCACAATGTTTTTAATTATTAATTGCCTTTTAATTACTACAATATATATAATTTGTATTGAAAGAAAAGAGAGAAAGGTGGTGATTTTCCTGCTGGTCATGGAGTGTGGTGTTTTGATTACACCACTTGCACGGCTAGTTGTTACCTGTAAACAATAGACACACCACCAGTCCACTAAATTTCTCTCACAAGGGAAGATCAGACTAAATGAAAGGTTGTGGTAGGTACTGGAAACACATATATAAGCAAACAAACATATACATGTATATATTTATACATATATTCATCAGCTGGGGGATGGCAAAATTTATAACTACCCACTGACTCCAAACTAGAAATTACATCAGAAATTTACAAATTTGTCCTAACACATGCCAAACTTAAAAAATTATCACCCACCTCCATTGAGCTTCTTACCCCAAAAGACCCTAGAACACCCACATTCTACCTGCTCCCAAACATCCATAAACCAAGTGTTTCTGGTAATAACTTCCCTACCAAGAGGCTTTAAACTTCGAAGACAGTAAGCATTTCCTCTGTGCCTCCATGAACTCCAAAAACTACTTCCACCTAATACCCAACTGGTTAATGTAGATGTTGTCTCACTTTACTCTATCGTCCAATGGTTCTTGAGCATTTCTTGTTTCACAGGCAACAAAATTCGTTCCAACTTTCTGATTGCTCTCACCCAATTTGTCCTCACCAGAAATTAGTTTCTTTCCAAGATAACATCTACCATCAAATATGTGGCACAGCTATGGGCACCAGAAATTTTTTTGTTACAACAGGCAAGGCAGCAGACCCTTGTCTCCTCTAAATTTTACTCTTGGTTTGTATATGAAGTTATTAAAAATGTTCATGCCAGATGAGGTTCTAGAAGAGTACAAAACATTGTGTATTTAACATATGTTTTGCAATAAACTTGATAATTACTTGTCCCTTTATTTATTTATAACTTCATTACAGTTTATGTAGCCTTCTAACAATTGAAGCCATAGAAAAATACGATTATTGATATATTTTTGTAATAATAATTACTAATTCTAATTCTCTTGTATCTTTAGCTACAACGAGCCTATTCACGACAATGTGAAGAACTTAAGCTATTAAGAAAGCAGCTTTTTAATAGAGAAAAACGAATAACTGAACTGGAAGATGAAGTGCGTAGGCTTCGGAAATCTGTTGGTAAATAGGTGATGGGTATTTCCATCAAGTTGTTTGTGCTTCAGGTTATTTTATCTTGAAATCTTCATTCACCTCATGTACTTAAAATTTTGTAAATTTTACAAACTTTTAAGCATTTTAATGGTGAATAAAATTTTAATATTGTATTTCAGTATTCTTTAAGGTGTAATATCTTATACTTTAATGCACATATTTAATTATTGCCAAAAATGTTACTAATTTGTTAATGAGCTTTTATCCTGAACGTAATGCAGCTATTGTCTTTTATAACAATTTTTATATGTGTGGACAGTTTTTGTGAAAATGCTTGCATCTACATATTGCATATTTAATTGTGTGTAGGTGCTTAATTTAATGAATGTCAATTCAAACAATGTATTTATTTGTAATTCATGAAAGCATTATTTATGTATACATCAGTCAAATTGAGATGTAATTTTATTTTAGCAGACATTCAAATGTTCAGATTTTAATTTAACTTTGAGTATGTTGTATTTTACCATTTAGATAGTATTAACAATAGTTATTATTTATAATGGTTGTATTTCAGTGTTTTCTTATTTCATTCTACAGCTCTTATGTAAGTTAATAACTGCTTTGTAATGGTCACCTATATAAGCTTCATGTCTCAAGAATGTCTTTCCATATTATAGATGATGACCAGTCAACTTTTTCTTTCAGTTTTCAAACTTTTAAAATTTTCCCTTTTGTGTATACACACAATTTGGTAACAAATTTAATAATTAATATTAAAGTCAAATTGCAAATTTAATATTTTTTTCAGTTTGTTTATGAATTAATACTTACTTACATGGTATATTACTTTCATTGTGATGGCAGCTCCTTTGAGGAAAATGTACCTGATGCTTGGTACTGATTATATCTGATCATTGTGATTCTGTCTGCATTTTTTACTGACCTAAGTCATTTTTACCTATTTTCAATGTAATTTGTACATTTTATGTAAATAATTTTTATGTAGATCCCTAATTTGTAGTTCCTTTTTAACATGCTAAGGCATACATTTTTATTCTATCTTCATAACATTACATTTGGTTACTAGTTGGTAGTAAAAATCTTTTACATGTTAACTTAGTTCAACTTGAGCCAAAGATGGATCTAGTAAGGTCCTGTTTATAATTACTGTGATCACTATTGCATTTTATAGGTAATGGATTATTCTCTTGTATGCTTTGTTAATCTTCACAAGATAAGTTGTGCTGAACTGAAATATTGAATTGTATTGCAAAATTGTTTTCTTTAGTTATGTTTGAACATTGACAAAGTTTAATGTTTCAGTTATATGTTGTGTAACTAATAATTCTATAATTAAGATATATTATGGATCATCCATTGTTTACATGAGACTTGGCTCATGTTTTTTCTTACTGTGATCATTTTTCCCTTGTGAAAATTTTCTAATTAGTTAATATAGAGTTAATGCCTATGAATCAGTCTAGATTGAAGGACAATTTATGTTGTCATGAGTCAAATGGTGGCAAAACTAATTTACTGTCTCTTTAATTTGATTAATGTGATACAAAAAAATAGAAGAAAGGAGATGCTTTCATTTCTATCACAAAATTTACTCAATATCTGTGTTAGCTCCAAGTAAATTAATTCATTTTTTTTATATGTGCATGCTGTAAAATTGGAGAAGTATTGTTTTTATCATCATTCTTTCCAAAAAGTTCTGCATATATTTTAATAAAATAATTATCAAACATAATAAATATTATTCTGTACACCATGTAGTAACATATAAGCTGAATTATTAAATTAGTATATGAATAAGATGTCGTACATAAGCAGTTCAATATAGGAACTTATGAAAACTGGAAATAACTAATAGTAGACTGTATAAATCAATTTTTCAATGCATCTATTGATAAAATTTCATTAAAATGTTTCCCAATTATTCTGAGCAGTGTTACTCTAGCTGGGAAACATGGAACATTTTTCTGGCATATGTCAATATCTGCCAAGTTACTGAAGAATATTTTAAATCAATGTTTTTGCACTTCTATTTGTCTACAGCTTACCTTATTATCTATAAGATTTTATGTAAAATTATGTTTGAGTCACTACTATATGAAATCAGTAAGTCTATCCAACATAATACTTCAAAATAATGAAGTTGCAAAATTTATAAATACTGAATATTTTTATTTTGCTAATATCCACTTTTTGGTTTAAAGTAAATCTGGTCTAGCTTTATTTGCTAACTTAACTTACTCAGTTTTCATCAATTTTATCATCTGAATATCTCAACTATATTTAACATATCAATAAATAAAGAAATACAGTTTCCTGTCCCCTTAATTGCACGATAACTTACTTGATAAACTATTTCATTGCTAAATTGTCTTTGTTTTTTGTGGTTGATATATATATAAAGTGTACAATAAGGCCATATTCTATAAATAATAAGGATATGAAAGAGAGAGTGTGGCTTATCTGAATACCAAAGTCAATGTAAACTATTTGATAAAAATTAATAAATATTTGGGTTATTTTCAGTAAGAGTAAATAACCACTCTCTCCTGATACTAATGGAGTGGACATTTTCCTCTTCTGAGAAAATTGTAACCCCTGTTCTCCAACTTTCTTATAAAGGGAAGCTTCTTCTAACACATATTCAGTTTCCTATCCTTGTTTATATATATGCGCCAAACATGGAAACAATAAATTAGATATAACTGTCTTATAGTATCAAAATAATGTACACAGTGAAGTGCTAGCATATATTTATGTGTGGTTTTGATTGCACAATTTCATATTTAAATCTTAACTACAAACATAGTTATTTGAATATGAAACTTTATTTTCCATATAGTACATCTTGTTGCAGACAGCTATTTTTAAAATAGTGTGTTTTCATTATGCAATTTACAAACCTTTCATTCAAATTTAATATTGAATGGCAGAAGTGATGTAATTTTATTTGGTCATTTATAAAATTTTCATCTATTAGAAAAAGTAATCTTTTACTTATTTTTAAGTTTAGAAAGATGTTTTATTTGCTCAAAATTATATATATATATATATATATATATATCAAAAATACAATTTCAATATGATGAATATTGTTTTCAGTCACCATTATTTTGAATTAATAATGCTAGACTATTGTGTTTTTGTCTGTGTAATGTAGTCTTGTAATTAAGGCTCATTAGAATAATTTAATAATTGAAGTGCCAAATGTTCAATTTAAATAGAAAGGAATTGTATTAAACACACATGCTAAAACACTATTTTCCACATATTTTTAATGATAGCAAATAAATAGTTTTGTACTGAATATAAATTTCTGAAGAATTGGCTATTAAATGAAAACTATTTTGCAAATGGATTGTATTTAGATATTGTGATGGTGTTTGTGATTACTGGATTGTAATAATGTATGAGTAGAACTGTAAGTTTGCAAAGGTTACCATTAATCTTCATATTTTTAGTATTAATGCTGTAGATCTTTTAGTTACCAATGTATTATTGACTTCTGCTTATTTACTTTGAAAGAAACATGAATCCCATTTATAGAAAGTCCCATAATTACAACATATACTTTCTTATTTAGTTGTTTTTTATTATGTTTCCAGTAACTGTATTTGATTTTTACTTGCATTGGAGTATTTTATGGACTTTAAAATTCTGTTTTGAATGTATAACAAACATAATATTAAAGGTAATGATTGGATTATTAAAACATAAACATTGTTAGCTTTATAGTTATTAATTTATATTGGTTTATTAAGTTTATAATTTTAATTGCTGTTATTTCAGTTCATGTTGTGCACATTTTTATGTTCTTGTCATGAGAATGGGACCAATTAAAAAAATGAGATAGGTTTCTGAATTACTAAAATTGATTGTGTACTTGTATGAAAAGGAGATTCTAAAGTGCTTAAGCTTGTCATTGAGCAGATTGTATCTAAGCTTTATGAACAAAATTCCAAATAAATATGTTTAAAATTGTATGAATGTGTTTTCGTCAACATATGTAAACACACTATATATAGTTGAGATCATTGGTATAGAATGGAAAGAGAGATAGCTGATGGATTAGCTGAAATGGCATAACTAATCTGGGACATAAGGATGTTCTTCAAATTTTCTCAGCACTCTTCTTCAGGAATTAGTGTCACATTCAATGAACTGGCTGGCTGCAGACTGTGGAGTTTACGCTGTCGTGCTGCGAGCTGTTGCCCCTGAATAATAGACACGAAATTTCTCTCTGATGTCATAGGAAAGGTTCTGATGGCAATCATTTCTTTTTATACATTTTTGCATATATACAAATATGCACATATGTACACACATAAACACACACATTGCTTATTTTTTTAAAATGTTGGTACTGCAACGCATACTGACACAATTTGCTCCCCACATACGGTAACTCCCACTCCCAATAAAAATTGCAAGTCTCGATTTTTTAAACTTGTGATATAACTTACCCAATTATTTTCTGAAACCCAGGTTTTTAAAACAAAATTTCTTGTAATAAAGACAAAAAAACAAAAAAAAAATATAAACAGGTGTAATTATTTCAGTAAGGTTATGGTCCCACAATGCAAGGCACCTCAGTCTGTTTTAATAGGTGTATGCTCCTTGGGCATATGGTAAGAGTTGTTCTTTGTTCCCATTGGAACAGTCAGCCAACTGCCTCCTAAACTGGCCAAGACACAAAGATGGGGATGCAGTCCCCCCACAGCAAAGCCATCTCCTCTCATCGGAAGGACACGGGTCAAGTGCCAAATTCCTGACGTACCTGATGCAGGTTTTCTAGGGTTTGGCCTGCATCACTGTTAGCCGAACGTTAAACAACATCCCGGGGGCCCTAGTTAACCCTTGGCTACCTTGCCTTACCCTTTTTCTTCCCTCTTTCACACTGTTAAAGTGGTGTTGCCACCCCAAGGATTACCCTCATGTAGCCTGTTACTCTAAATTAAAAATAAGTAAGTCCCTGCTTGTACTGCCAGAAGTCTTTTATTAAATCTTTCACAAATCGAAAAACCAGCAATTTGACATGACTGACAATTTTTAAAGTTGTTGAAAGATATCGTTTGACATTTGTTGATATGATCCATGAGATAACCTGTCCCTTAAGTACTGTCTCTTTGTTTCCGCCATTTATAACGATGATAGATATTCCAATTCAAGTTTCATGTCTGAAATAAAGTGTGATAACTTATCATGTATAAATTCAGCACTGCCTCCTCTGACCACTACATATACTTACTGTACATCGCCCCATGGCGTCGAATTATAAGGTTATATATGTACTATTTTAAATATCCGGTGCGGACATTGTTCCTCCAGAAAGTTACGGTTACCGAAATGTTATTAGACACCGTTTAATAAAAGATACTCCGGAAAAAATGCCACTGCGATGTATGGGGACGCTGTTCCGGGAAGTTCCTACCGTAATTAAACACTGTACACACATACAAATGTGCGTATATATACACATATGCGTGTATAGGCCTACATAAGCATACTCACATGGACTCGTGCAAATAGTGGTGGCAAATATTGTTTAACAAAGAACGAAGGCTTTCCCGGTGTATTTGTTGAAGAAAAAGTTCTCGGGTTTTCACCTGGGTAACAATGCGATTGAAACGCGACGTTTCGACGGACAAATGCACTGCCGTCATCTTCTATAGTGTCTGCAGTTACTTTAGTAGATTAGTTAGGAAGAGCGTCAGGTGGTGTTTTCTTTGATTTTGTGTGATCCTGGAATATTGTGTTGGGCTGTAGGATAGGGTATAGGCAAATAGCATCTGTTCCTACCGCAAGGTTTGCAACCCGACATGCGTGGGCAGCCTCCTTCCTATTCTGAGGATATATATTGTGACGTCAATCTGAAATTTCTTCTATCCCTTACGGTTACTGTCAGCTGATCGGGGTTTACGCAGTACTCTGCGCACTTGCCTTTGCTTACAAGGATCGTTTACGGGGCGTGCAATCGGGTATAACGACTAGCAAATATATGTCTAGTGTAACGGCAGAGATATGTCGTCGTATGCTATCCTTCAGATGAGGGAGAGTCCAGATATTTCATGCAGGGTGGTTATAATCAAACTGACGGTATTCCGAGTGCTACAGTGAGAGCTGTATACATCGAAGGAAGCTGAAAAATCGTAGTATCTTCTTTAGTCGTTTCGTTCACGAATAATGCTGAAAAAATTAATGGTTCAAATTTCTGCCACAAGGTGAAAATATGGCGCATTAAGCAGTCAGAATGTGGTGTGGGTTCAGGAAAGATCAAACACATGATAACGTTGGTTCTGTCACGTTTATTAGGATATGGTTACAAGTTACAACATGTGTTCAATATGATCTCCCGACTCAATAATACCTGCCTTGCTACCCACGCACTCAAGAGCAGCATTTCCTCACCATTGTACTATACAATAGTTACCTATATCCTAATCTAATTAGTATAGGACTATAGGTAGTTACGTCGTAGTTGTGGACAGTGAAATGGATGACACAATTGATTTCTAAACACCTTTAATGCTTAATTACACGACTCGATCTAATAATGCGTGCTAAAACTTGAGCTCCATCGAGTCCGCACTGTTTAGCGCAGCTGCCACCAGAGAGCAGCGCGCACATCTCATCTGTTACATTGTCACTATGTTGGCGCAGGATATAATACCCCTTCCCCCTTGATTTGATAGTCACTTAGGTGGGAGGGTAGTTTTCGCACACGCCAACAGGGTCCGCAGGCGTTCTTGGTGTCGAAGGCCCCGTTTGAGTTGAATTTCCCCGAAAGGTTGCGACTGGATCAGCCAGGTGATCTTCTGAAATTGCTCTCGGCGCTGGGGGTGACGAACCATTCACCCATTGCAGTCATACCGCCGTATCACTTGGTCGGTATGACGCCTTAGGATTTGTCCATCAGGTGTCTAGACGACATAGGATAACGGACCAGTTGCTTCCACAACTGTTTCTGGTATCCAAGATGGTCCGGTTGCGTAGTTATGAACGCTCACGGTCTAATGAGGTTGGAAAGTACGCGGCCTTTTCTTTTTTTTCTCTCTCCCATGTTTAGCCAGACAAATCGGGATTCACACGATCAAGAATCGTATGAAGTTTCCTTTTCATTAAGAGCTCCGCCGGTGATCTTCCCGTGGTTGTGCTGTGCTATTGTGTTGATGGACGAAGCGAGCAATTTTAGTGTCAACATCCTCTCCTGCCCTTTTATTTAATGCCGACTTCGTTGTTTTGACCATTCGTTCCGCTTGTCTATTTGAAGACGGGTGGTTTGGTGCTACATGGATTAAACGCATTTAATTACGAGACGCAAAATCATTGTATTCCGCTGGTGTAAAAACCGTACCATTACCAGAGACTATAGTATCTGGGAGTCCATGTGTTGCGAACAATTTCCACAGAACTTTAATGGTTGTGGATGACGTTGTTGATGGCACACGTGATACTTCTAGCCAGTTTGAGGGCGAATTCACAACAATCAGGAAAGGATTTCCTTCAAATGGACCGAAAACGTCGATGTGCAAACGAGACCGTGATCCATCGGTTGTTTCCTAAGGAAGAACAGATGCCTTGGCTGGTGCCTATTGATTATTTTGGCATTTTGTGCAGGTCCGGACGATATCTTCAATGTCCCGGTCCATATTATAACTACGCGCCAGCGCCTTCATCCTGATGCAGGATGCACTTAATGAAGAAGTCACCAGCTAGATTGTCTTTGTCTGATACCACCCTGGCCCTATGGACCAAGGTTGAGAGAATTCCACTCTGCTAAACCGGGACACCGGGTTCCAATTGAACAAGACTTGGGATCCAGCTATAACATTGTTAAGACAAGGGTTCCAGAACTCTATTCCGTTTGAGGATATACGAGGGTGAATCAAATATAAACGAGACTTTTGGACCTGCGCCCGCAATAGTGATGGAAGAACGTTCCGCTGTTATTGGCTGTTAGCTTGGTTTGTCAGGAGTGGGGGAAGCACGTGACTCATCATCATAGACTCGCTCAGTGTCCATCGTTACGATGTCCGAGCAGGAGGTACCTCCCTCTATTGCGCAACGTATTGTTATCAAGTTTTTAGCTGCAGAAGGTGTAAAACCGGCCGAAATCTTGAGAAGATTGACTGCACAGATCGGGGAAGAGACGCTGTCGCGAGCAAGAGTGTTTGCTTGGCATAAACAGTTCGTGGAGGGCCGTGAACGTGTTGAAAATGAGAGCCATGACCGCAGACCCCGCACCAGCATTACAGCGGGCAACATCGACAGTGTTTGTCAACTTGTTGAAAGTGATAGGCGTCTAGCAACTTCGGATATTGCAATTGAGGTAGGAATAAGTTATGGGAGCACTTACTCTATACTCTCAGAGGAGCTAGGGTATCGCAAGGTGTGTGCAAGGTGGGTTCCTCGCCTTCTCACAGTTGACCAGAAACTGAATCGTTTTCAAGTGTGTGAGCGTCTTCTTGCACGATTTCGGGAAGAAGGAGACCCATTTCTTTCTCACATTGTCACCTGTGATGAAACGTGGGTGCATCACTACACCCCTGAGTCGAAACAAGCGAGTATGGAGTGGAGGAAGAAAGGAGAAACCGGACCAGTGTAAGCCAAGTCAAGATTATCGGCTGGCAAGGTTTTGGCTACTGTTTTTTTTTGACCAGCATGGCCTGCTGCACCTTGATTTTTTGCATGAGCTCAGAACAATTAATGCGGCATACTACTGCCAAATTTTGACTGAGGTCAGACTTGCATATCGCCGCAAAAGACGAGACCTTCCGATGAGAAAAGTGATTCTCCTCCATGACAATGCTCGCCCTCATACAGCAGCCCTGACCGTACAAAAATTGGAGCAACTGGGTTGGGAGACACTGGAACACCCTCCATACAGTCCTGACCTGTCTCACTGCGACTTCCATGTCTTTGGTCCTCTCAAGGAAGCTTTGGGAGGGCAAAAATTCCACTGCGATAATGAGGTTGAAGCATATGTGCGCAATTGGCTACAAACACGACCTGACTCTTTTTACGTAGAAGGAATAAAATAATTACCTATACGCTGGGAAAAATGTGTTTATAAATCAGGAGATTATGTAGAAAAATAAACTATGATTGTTTGTGCGTTTAAAATCAAAATAAATATTTTAAAAAATAAGTCTTGTTTATGTTTGATTCACCCTCGTATATAACATGAAATGGAAGAATCCTCTATGAGAGAGTTCTTTTGAAAGATACCCCATGCCCAGAGAGCTCTGGGGGAGGCTTCCTTTGGGGATGCCTTTACATCTCTCTGGTTTTTTTGAACTAAGGTTCCCACATGCCGAGGCACCTCGGTCTGTTTTGAGAGGTGTATGTTCCGGGGTCACAGACCTTGTGCATACGGTAAGAGTTGTCCGCTATTCCTATTGGAATAGTCGGCCAGCTGCCTCCTAAACTGGCCAAGGCATAGCGAGGGATAAGCAGCGACCCCACAGCAAACCCGTCTCCCGCCATCGAAAAGGCGTGGGACAAGTACCCAATGCCCGACCTATCTGATGCAGGTTTTTCTAGTGTGTTCCCTGCATTACTTTTAGACGAATTGCCGGGTAGGATCCTTAAACCATAACCCTTGACTACCTTTCCGCATCCCCCCTTTCACTCCTTTTCATATGCTATAAGAGGAGAGTTTCCACTATGTGGATTACCCTAAACGTGATACAAAGAAAAACCTGCATCAGGTAGGTCTGGTATTTGGTACTCCTCTCACGCCCTTCCGATGGCGGGAGAGGAGTTTGCTGTGGGGACGCAGCATTCCCTTCTCCGTACCTCGACCAGTTTAGGAGGCAGCTGGCCGATTATTCCAATGGGAATAGCGGACAACTCTTACCGTATGCCCAAGGTCTGTGACCCCGGAACATACACCTCTCAGAACAGGCCGAGGTGCCTCAGCTTGTGGGAACCTTAGTTAAAAAACGGAGAGGAAAAGGCATCCCAAAAGGTAGCCCCTTCGTATCTCTCCTATAAGGTTCTGCCTGCGAGAGAACATCCCTCGCAAATATTGCCTGCGAGAGAATAGCCCATGCAGACCTCTCTCCGAGTTCGGGGAGAAATTTCTTTTTTTTTTCTTTTTTTAGGGCAACAGGCTACATGAGGGTGATCCACTTTGGGTAACTCCCCTTTAATAGCATAGGAAGGGATTTGAAAGGGGGGATGAGGAAGGGTAGAGGAAGGTAGCCAAGGGTTAACTAGGGCCCCCGGGCTATATTTTAAGGATCCTACCTGGCATTCGCCTAAAGAAATGCAGGGAAAACCCTAGAAAAACCTGCATCAGGTAGGTCGGGCATTGGGTACTTGTCCCACGACCTTCCGATAGCGGGAAAGGGGTTTGCTGTGGGGTCGTTGCTTTCCCCTCTCCGTGCCTTGACCAATTTAGGAGGCAGTTAATATTCCAATAAGAATACCGGACAACTCTTACCGTATGCCCAAGGTCTGTGACCCCGGAACATACACCTCTCAAAACAGGCCGAGGTGCCTCGGCTTGTGGGAACCTTAGTTCAAAAACGGAGAGGAAAAGGCATCCCCAAAGGTAGTCCCTTCGTATCTCTCCTAAAAGGTTTTGCCTGCGACATAAATCCTCTCGCAGGTTTTTGTTTTCCCTTTGGGAGAAATCTCTTGAATTTCTTTCTAATATTTAAAAACGTAATATTCATAACTGAGAGATGAAAGAGACTAGAAAACTAATAGAAAAGAGAATATAATAATAAAAATAAAGTTTTCCAGAGGTTTATTTAAAGTAAACTTTCGAATAAATCGTCATATTTATCCAAAAGATTTAAACGTATACAGATATGAGGAGTTATTTACACTAAATAAAATCATAATATTTATGTGTCACCCGTCGTAGTCGCCCATCACAATTTAATAAACAGAAACACATACACTTAAAGTACAACCTCTTTTTTTATAATTTTTTGAACTTCTTCAGACTTTTTTAACTGTTGGTTCGTATGCCAGGTAGTATATTTATTTTCTGAAAGTTTAATTATTATGGATGAAAATATCCTATTATAAGTGAGACCATAAACCGCTGTGCACTGCCAACAATAACTTTTCATGCCGAGTTGTCTAAAATTTTTCCGCGACCATGGTATAAAAAAAATTTCGTTGATTTGTAGATCGTAATTTCCCAGTCATGGATTTTTTTTTTAGGGCAACAGGCAACATGAGGGTGATCCACATTGGGCAACTCCCCTTTAATAGCATAGGAATGGATTAGAAAGGGGGGATGCGGAAGGGTAGAGGAAGGTAGCCAAGGGTTAACTAGGGCCCCCGGGCTATGGTTTAAGGATCCTACCCGGCATTCGCCTAAAGAAATGCAGGGAAAACCCTAGAAAAACCTGCATCGGGTAGGTCGGGCATTGGGTACTTGTCCCACGCCCTTCCGATAGCGGGAGAGGAGTTTGCTGTGGGGACGCAGCTTACCCCTCGCCATGCCTTGGCCTGTTTAGGAGGCAGCTGGCCGACTATTCCAATAGGAATAGCGGACAACTCTTGCCGTATGCCCAAGGTCTGCGACCCCGGAACATACACCTCTCAAAACAGACCGAGGTGCCTCGGCATGTGGGAACCTTAGTTCGAAAAAACCAGAGAGATGTGAGAGCATCCCCAAAGGTAGCCCCCGCCAGAGCTCTCTGGGAAGGTTCCCCAGTCATGGAAATATACCGCGACGAAAATGCAATTTTCAATATAACTCAACTGCAACTGACAAGTGCAGTTGCGTCGCACCTGACGAAAGGAACAAGGATTCTAGAAACGTTGTGTGGTATTTATATTATCACTTTTTTGTCTGAATTGGCTAGCTTTCTTATTCATTATTTTCAATCAGACATAAATTTTTCATTTTTGCAGAATTTGCGTTCAGCAATAATTTCGAACAAGACAGCACAACTTTTTGTGCTCTTTCCAATGGTGGTAGCGTGATGCAACCTGTGTCCTGTTTTACTTGATGAAATACTTTTAACACTAAAGTGTCAACAATGACATTGAAGAAAAAAAAAGGTCACATAAAGGAAGTTTTTCTCATGCAATTGACACTTTTTATTAAAATACGACTGGTTATTTAAACAAATTAACAATTTTACACAGTATGACACGTGCAAATTTGAAGACAAAAATTTATTTGAGCTCGTTTGATATAAAATTGCATAGAAAGTAAATTTTAAAAATTTAATAAAAAAGTTCACAGAACTTAAAGTAAAAAAAACAAGTTGTTTTGTTATTTTAGCTCATTTTATTTTCAAAATAATGGCATTTTGATAGGTTGTCCTAATAATACACATTTTTAATAGTATTTAAAAATGCAAAAAGTCATATGTTAAACATTTTGGGCCTAGTACTGATTTATAGTGTTAATCAGAGAGATTATATTTAAGGATCTGTTCCGTAGATAAGAATGCTGCAATAACAGTAACACAAGGCATTTAAAACATACTGAATTTGTGAAAATTTTGTATTTGCTTACCTCATTCATGTCTTCATTTATTTTGTTAAATAAAATAATAAAAATAAATCACCTACTTTTCGCAAATATATGCCAATTCTACAAACTTTGCAAAGTTCTATGAGAGGTGACTCCACGCAGTTTAATTTGAGACAAAAATATTTCACAAGCGCTAATATACAAAGTATAGATGGAGTATGAAGCTTGGAAACAATTATGAGGAACATTTTGCAGTAACTTTTTAATACAAACAGTTATTACAAACAGTACAAGTACTAAACAGTCCCGATTAAATTGTATATGGTACACTTAGAAATTTACATGTGTTAACAGAGTATGCAAATATTGTAAAATAATTCCTGTACAATTTTTAGGATAATATTGGGTCAAAAGTTATCAAGGAAAAATGTGAGGAGGAAGTAATAATTATAAGAAGGATACAAGTATTTGACTATGATATACTATGACAAAAACCATTAAGCTAGAAGCTGTATGTTGTCATAAGTACAAATGTCCAACTTAATGTAAAGTATATATATATATAAAGCACTTAAGGGAAATGTGACAATCCCAAAGTAATGAATACATTTGGATAGGAAAGAGAGAGGGGGTAACCAACTTGATGTGAAATCTACAGTTGGGTTGCGCAGAAATAAAAATTGAATTTTTGAGGAGCTGAGTCCCCTCATCAGAATAGTAGGTCTAAACCACATGCAGTTTAGACCTACTATCTTGATGAGGGGGCTCAGTTCCTTGAAAATTTTATTTTTATTTCTGAAAAACCCAACTTGACCAACAGATGATTTGAGGTAAGTCATCTATCCTGTCTCTCTTTTCTATCCAAATGTGTTTTTTATATATATACAAAAAGGTAAATAATATATTACTACATACAAAATTTACAAGCCATATATCCCCGTCAGTAATAAGCAACCACTCTATATCACTATGAAGAATGAAAATTAAGGACCTGAAGCATATGTAGTTTATCTGACCTACACATTCTCATGCCTTGTGAAAAATTCATAAATATTAGAGTAGCTATTTGGCAGAAAGTCAATAAAACAAACATATTGCAAATTGTTTTTTACTGAAAATATATTACTTGCAAAAGATAACTAGATACTCAGGTTTTAACAAATTATTTCTCCTTTTCATTTAGTACATTATGCTATAATGTAAATAAATTAATAGTGAACATTGAAATCACAAGGCTGAACAGCAAGCAATGCCATACAAGTTTCTTATAGACAAAATTATTACAGTTTTAAGGAAGTAGCATGATAAGTAAATAATCAGTCATATAAATTAATTATCTGGCAAAATAAACTGAAATTATAAACTTTTTCTTTATTTGAAAATGTGATCAGCAATACAATTTCATTTTAATACTTCATACTTAGTCAGTAATGACCAAAAAATTATAACTGCATATATGGAAAAAGAATTGCATAATTAAATTTAAAAAATCTAAACAGACATGTTACAAACATAAAGCTGCTGGAATTATTAACCAATAATAAATTAATATTAATTACATAAATAAGTAGTCAAACAAGACAAACATTAGTACTAAATAAATACCAAATGTTTCTGCTATCTTTGTTACTTGTCAGGTGATTCAAGAAATGCAAAAGCCACAAGAATGACATACTGCACAAACCAGGTGAAAAAATCATTTATTTTTGTCAGTTATTATTTATCTAATTATCACACTTTTAACACAATTTTTAAATCAAATTTCATTACATGAATAATTATACATAATAATTTTCACAGTATCTAATTGTTTACAGTTGTCAACAAAATTACAATAAGCTTTAATTATTTAATAGCACCCAAATAATCACCATCTTGTTAATATTTGGAGGAAGTTAAAAACTTTATCTCTCTGAATTTAATGAAATATGAATAATGAAAACTACAACAATAATTTACAACATTGTGAGCCACTATGTACTGTTCTTATAATATGCAATTTTATCATCACATAAAATTTGTGCACCTCATTACAGATGGTAAAAGAAGTATACAATAGTTCAAAATACTTCATTACTAATAACAAAATAAATACACTTAAACCATTCAATCTTTTAAATTAATTAATGCATTTGTAATCCAACTTCAAGCTTATTAATTTTAGTGTTGTCAATCAAATTTAAATGTATATAGCACAATACATTCACCCCATGATTAAATTAAATCAACATTTAATAAATATTCATTTTATCCTAATTAGGAAGTTATATTTTCTATGAAGTGATAATTTTGAAATAAAAATTCAGCAATTAACTTTCCTGGCAAATATTGATGAAACGTACTGAGATTCATATATAAAAATTGAAAAAATTATGTACGTGAAACAACTTTATGTTTAATATGTAAGATGCAATAAATATTAAAGCTTCTGCAATCATTTTCAGTCTTTCACAATAAGAAGTTTATATCCTTTAATAGAGTACGAAAACTACGAGTTTGCACTGTAAATTAATAGAATTTTATTTTTAATTAAATTGTCAGCATGGCCTCACTAAACTGAAATGATATTGATGATTATTTCATTTAAAAAACTGAATAATAAATATGAATTAAGTACTAAATATCATTCTTATCTTTCAACCTTGGCCAATGTTTTGGAGTCAAGCTACATCATAGTCAAGTTGATGATAGCAGAGCTTGCCTTCAAAATATTATCATTGCACTGGCACTGCCCCGGGTTGAAATGTGAGAATTGTATTTTGTACAAATTCACCAGGAAAACTTACACACTAAATGAATTAAGTAGTTTTTCAAGGAATAATTTGTCTGTGTAAAGATATCCCATTATCTTCATAAAATACCATTGTGCTGGATCAAATCCCTGTAGATGTAAGTTCTTTCAAAACTTACTATTAGAATTTATTTCTCAATACCTCACCTTTAGGAACTTTTTCTCTGCCATATTCTCTAATTCTGACTGAAGTCCAGGTATTTTCACCATGTTCGGGGCAAGATGCTTATACAGTACATGTTAAGCTTTCATAAGTAGCTAATAATACAAAAAGTTTTAATATGTTGTCATGAAATTGACAGATCAAAACATACAGAAATAGAGAATAATAAGTATTTTAAATCTATTTTTCTAAAGCTTTTTTGGTTTCATTGATTCATTTCAAATTTCTTTTGTTTTTCAATTCATCTTAGCTTTTATATCACCATATAGCACCGAATATATATGTGGTAAATCTAAACTAAAATTATGAGTATGTGCTCCATTCATAGCAAAATATTAAACATATTTTCCAGAAACAAACTGCAACTAAACATATTTAAATGAAGATAAATAGCTGATTACAATACTAAATGAGGGCTAATTAAAAATTATAGGTGAACAACATTTCTGTCTTATTTAGATTACAAGAAATTATATACAAATTAGGCATTTGTAAAATAATAATTCGAAATAATATGGAAAGATAAAGAACTGATGACATTTTTAAAATTGTTATGTATAGTAACACAAAATTAATTTCATTTGTGTAATCATCATAATGTCAAAAGTCCACTCAAATCTCTGAGCATATTAAGCATAAAACCTAAATACTCTACATAATTGAAGAATGGCAATTTAAAAGTGAATAAATAAAGTTTGGACAATAATGGAAAAATACAAGTGATTTTAATACAATAGTGGACTAAGCTACATCAAACTTCATAATCATCACTTTTGAATACTAAAGTACAGGCACATTCCAATTTTATAAATAAATTCACTGTATTGGTATTAAATGTGAATGTATTTAAGAAGTAAGCATTGTAAACAGTCTATCCTGACTTAAAGCAAGGTACAAACAAATATAAGACAAAATATAAATATTCACAGCAACTAAATGAAAAATTACAATTAACATATTTAACTAATTTGTTAAATAAAAAGATTGTTTTCAAGATTTTCTTGTCTTGTAAGGGTTAACACTACAAATATCTACTTCATAACCTATGCAACTAAATATCACAGATTTTAGGACTCCGTTATAATGAAGCAATTTCAAGAAGCTGATCATTCAAAAAGTGACAAGTTAATAGATTGTGCCAGCATAAGAAACTATTGAAATGTATGATAAGTAACAAAACATAAACACAGAATATATTTGCTTTAAGAACACCAACACTTAACATTTCCAAACATTGTGACAACACACAATGATACTTCCAAAAGTGTGAATTTATGATTCCAGATAAGTTCCCAATAAGCTTCACATAAAATTTTTATTGAACATCAAAGTTAATTATTTATCATGCATGTCATCAGATTGCTGAATTATTATGCTCCAAAATAGGCTAGAAATGTTAAGATATAATTTTTAAAGTTTATCTGCTTCGATTTCATTTCCATTTAATATATCGATTCATTTACATGTATACAGATAAACCTGTATCTGTACAGCATTTACAAAATTTAAATACACAAAGAAAACTATTAACAATACTTTTTATACTGACAGAAAGGATAACTGTAACAAAGATTCACTTTTAGAGAATTGAACATAAAATTAATTTCACAATAGCATAGAGAATTGTTTGGCAATTTAGTTATGGGCTGTTAATTTTAACATACATCATGCATAACATCACAAGAAGTAGTCAATTTGCTTTTAGGCAACATAACTATACTCGTCTGTAGAATGTTGTGACCGTTCCAGATACTGCTTATCAATTAATGCTTCAATACATGTTTTGATAAGATTGACAGTTGGAGTAAATGAAGCAGATGCAGACTGACTTAGTACTTCTTGAACCAAGGAAGTATGACGCAGAATTTTACGGCTCTTCATAATTCTTACAATAGCAGCTTGCAAGTACATTTTTCTATCTTCATCAACTGATGACAAAGTTTGTTTTGTCTGTGAACAAAAAAACATTAACTGAGTACATAAAGTATATAATACAATGCAATTAAGCAGTAATTTTTTTAAAAATCAATTTAGTCTTATTTACTAAAAGATCAGTATCTTATAATCAAAACACTTATTTAATAATTAAGTTTTCAACCATAAGCTTATCATCAGCTTGAATTACAAACATTTACAGCAAAACTAGCAAACCATAAATTCACTTCCTTACTTACAACACACCTATATACCATCAATTTCAATACTTTGCATATACTATTTTTACTTTAATCCGATTGTATTTATCCTTGGCAGAAAACAAAAAAGTATATTGGTCACAAATAAAAAACAGTTACAATACACATTCCTATATTTGTTACAAACATTTATAACTTTATCTCATATGAAATATTTAATTGAATCTTACATCATTTTTCATACTTTACATAAAACTATCTTCTCTATTCAATGGTTACATTTATACTTGGCTAACAAAAAAAGTACATATTAGCCCAAAATATCTTTCACAAAGGATATGTAACACACGATTAAATTGAAATTAAAAAAACAAAAATATATTTAAATCATTAAGTATAGATGTTTACAATTTTTTATCACAAGACATTTTTAATTCAAATAATACTCAAAATATTTCCATAAAATTTCATAATTTTATTCACCCCCATATGTCAAATTTTAAATATAAACCACTTCAGATACAAATTGTATTTAAGAGTATCCGTAACCTTTTTTTCTCACTATTGCCCACTGAGATTTGTATGAACCTCTTAATACTCTGTATACAAAATTATACATAGAGTTTTTAATATATTACATTGGATGGTTGGATTTTTAATTAAGCATAAAAGCCAAAGTTGTTGGTTTCCTATATTAACTAGTCAATATTTTCCTTTTACTCCTCTATAAAATAGCATCCAAAAAACTCATTTTATCATAATTTTCTTTCTATACTGTGATTTTAATCTTGGGATGTACATTATTCAAAGCATTTAATAAATTATCAATCTCTTCATATTTCAAGATAGCAAAAATGTCATAATCATATTTCACTATTGTGGCTGGTTTAACCTTACTTTTATCCAGAGCTATATTTAAAACTTAATACATCAAAATCCCAGCAGCATTAACAGAAATTCTTACTCACAAGTAACTCCATACAATTGTCTATAGTATACATTATTGTAATTAAAGTAACCCTGTTCCAAACACATCATTACACTTCTAAACATAATTGTTTACTTTTGATTTAAGCATTGTGCATTACTAAATTCCCATTTTCATTAGTAATCACTAATACTTTATTGACAGGTTTATTTGTAAATAGAAAGATCACATAAAAGATCACGATTCTAAAATTATCATCGGTAATGACAACCTTCCTTATTTTATCTACAAATTCAAGACTATTCTTTATATCATACACATTGCTTAGTTTTAATTAATCTAGAATACCACTAAATTATTTTGATAATTGATAGTTTATTATCATAAGAACAATACAAAGTTGAGCACCTTATTATCCAAACACTTGTACAGATTAGAGTAATATCAAAGTGTTACTCACAGAATTCTCTGGATTCAGATTAATAAATTTAGAATTAATTTGCATTTATAAACAAGGTAGCAATGCAATGAATAAAAAAAAGGAAATTGGAAATGTTGGTATATTTTAAGGAAATATTTCAAGGATTATTTGAATGTTACATACACTTTGTCAAAGATATTTTGGGTTATTACGTACTTTTTTTTGTTAGCCTAGTATAAATGTAGTCGTTGAATAGTTTTACGTAAAGTATGAAAATTGATGAAGATTAATTCAATTTTATGAGACAAAGTTATAAATGTTTGTAACAAATATAGGAATGCATATTGTATTTTTCATCATTGGTCACTAAACTATTTTGTTTTCTGCCAAGGATAAATACAGTCAGATTAAAGTTAAAAATAGTGTACACAAAGTATTGAAATTGATGGTATATAGGTGAGTTGTGTAAGGAAGTGGATTTATGGTTTCCTACTAAATAAAATTAATGTAATTTTTGCTGTAAAGGTTTGTCATTCCAGCTGATGTTGATGATGGTCAAAAGCTTCATGTAAATGAAGTGTTTTGATGAAAAGGCAATGAATAAATGAAGATAAATTGGTTTTATTTAGATAATTAACATAATCAAAAGTAAAAGAATAATGAGATATCTATAGCCTTGTGTTCTAATGAAAATCAGTATATGTTGTAAATATAATATTACTGAATATACAGGGTTCCTTGATGCAAAGGTATTTACCATAGTATTAATTTTTGACAAATCACCAATCTAGAAACTTTTCCAATAGGATAATTATGCTTATACAGTATAGAATTCTGTACAGTTAATCTATATTAATAAAATATTATTTTTTTATACACATAGCTTATTTTACGTTTCATACATTAGGGGATTCAAAACATAGGTCTACATTCTTGTCTGTCATATTGACTTTGTTCACTTTTCACAAGACACAGTAGGACCAATTGCAATGAATGTTTTTGTTTAATATGAAAGAATTTTGAATAAAATTTAAATATTTTTTGAATCTACTAATTGAAGATCTAGGATCCTTTATACAATCAAATTAATACAAAAATCCAACATCATTGAAGAAAGTTTTATCACAAAAATGAAATGCTATGGTAAATATATTTTTCAACTGTTATTATGTTCATCTGATTAAGTCCCAAATCGGAGATGAAACATAGTGTTTTCTGTTTTCCTAATATTATTGATTTCAATGTCAATGTAATTTTAAGACAAATGCCAGAATAGGTTTTATATAAAGTGCTAAATCTGTTTGAAGCTATATTAAATTGAAACCCACCAGTTGAAAGCATTAAAACTTAAAATTCTGCACAATTTACCTTTTTAAAAAAAAGCACAAATGAATAGGTAAACAAAGTCTTTATTCGCAAGAGTAGTCAAGGAGATAATCTTACAGAAAGAGCCAAGAAGCACCAAAAAGTATTAAATATACAATCTTGATACTGGAACAGTGTGTTATAAATAACATTAAAAGACAAAGTTCTACGCTTATGTGTATGCAATCAAAAATTGGCACATAAAATGCCCCAAAAGGAATAAGACCACTTTGGTGGTACAGAAGCCAAGAAATAAAAACATTCAGATTCTTTATTACTCGTAAGCTATGAATCAGTTTTATGTGACGATTACCTTCTTATACATGCTAATCTAATAAAATCAAAGCTCATAATTCTATTAATATTTTATCTGTACCTTCTGTTATGGTTATTACTAATTTTGTAATATGTGGTGGAATCCACAATAACTTTTCTCTCTTCTTTTTCTCTTACTCCAAATACTATTCTCTCATTAATTCTTTATAAAATACACTTGCTCAACATTTTACCAAATATTTATCTAGTTTGGCATTTCAATTGTTTCCAATTTTACACTACTAAATATACAAAAATCTTATATTGATAACATAACTCAATAAAGAATGCAGTCTTTCTAGGTGTAATGAACGAACAAAATATTCTTGTGTTTGATCAAAGACGATGACAGTGAATGTCATCGAAACATCGTGCCTAAATCTTTTCCAGTTAGAAACACAAGAATATGTTGTTCAACATAACACAATGTTTGAAACTTCTGTTGTCTGCTTGCTCAACCTTTGTAATCTTACTTTGCAAGGAGTTTAACTGAAAATCATCTGAACCAATAGCAGCAATAAGTGGCATTCACTATTAATTAATTTTTCTCTGTTAAATTTTAATGTTCAACTAGTTCAGTCTTTGCTTTTCAAACTGCTGAGACAATACTTTATTCAGTCTTTTCATAGTTCAAGTCCCTACTGAACATTTACTTTATTTAAATAACTATATTCTCAACTATAAAACTGTTAACCTATATTTATAGGATGGCAATAATAATTACTTGTTTGGATTTATATAAACAGAATTGTAATACATCCTAAACAATGCGTAAGTACATTAAATAAGGTAATGAAAAAATAGTACTCTACAGGAAAGTGTCACTGATATAATGGTCTACAATAATATCCACCAATAAAATTCTCAGCAAATATTAGAACTACATATTCTTACCTCTTCTGGAGGATCCCTCTGGTTCACAACTGGAAGCCTGAACTTGACTCGTTTATTACTGAAACTTGTATTAAGTTTCAAAGCTGCTCCAGTATCTTTAATATCATTTGCCTCAGAAAGAATGAGAAGTTTGGCTTCAACAAGACTAGCAGCATGGCGATAAAATTGGTCTTCATTTAGCTGAAGTAATTCTCTAGCTTTCACACAAGGTATTGTATCAGTTGTATCAAACAGCAATAAAATTGCTATTTGGAAAGCTTGCATTGTAACCTAAGAAAGAATAACCAAATGTAAAAATAAAATAATACAGGTACATTTTAACATACATACAAGTATAAAAATACTGTGGTGTAATCCATATACATAACACCTAACTGGAAGATTGTTTTTCTTATTTTTTGTTATGTGTAAGTCATTTAATTATGTGGAACAATAAACTGTGTCCTCAATGAATGTTGAAGTACAACAACATGAGCACATCTGATTTATACAAATTACAGTGTTAATTGCACTTATAAATGGTTGAATCTGTTTTACTTTGTTATTGTCAATATTGGGCTGCAGTTATACAATTTGTACTGGCTATCCTCTTTGTGTTCCTGTTCTATTGGGTGTGAAGTCAATTCCTTTTTCAGATCTCCCCTCATCCAATGACAGCTCACTCTCCTCTTCGAGTGTCCACAATGACATTTCAAATTACTTACTTCTTCCACTATGTCTGTTCTACTTCAATAGTTATTATTTAATAAACACGACTTAACCAATGGCAGCTATGTCATCCCACAGCCATTTTTACAAGGATAACTATGTAAAATGGTTATAAGATTTAATTCTTTTATCTTCATACATATTTCAAATGAAGTTAATTTTGGAATGAGTCACACATTATAGCAGTATTGTATGCAGGTCGTGCAGTAGATTTTTGCAGTATATAGCTTATTTAATTACTTAATTACGTTAATTTGTACTATATCATCATCTGAATCATACTTCTCTTTGGTGCTTGATTCCAGAAATATTTCTTATTTTGAGTCTATTGTTAGTTACTAACTGCATTTCTTATAACTTCTCTTGTTCTTTGTGATCTCCACTATTTTTACATTACAATGTATTATGTATTGTTTATTTTCTTCCTTATAGTTTTTTACATTTCTACTTATTTTACTTCCTTCCTTTAGTCGCTCAGACCTTTCCTCATTTTTCTTTAAGCACCAGTTATGCTTATAATGGATCCAATATAAAATATGTCCTATTTTCTATTGGTAGATATTACCTTTTTTCATTCTCTTTAGTAGTATAATTTTGTTTCCGATTTTGTCCTTTTTTATGTCTATTTTGATCTGGAAATTTATTTAATTCTTTAACATTTTGTTCACTAACAGCAGTCTGTGCTTGTGGCCTGTCTTCAAGATACATTTTTTCTTCAACATGTACATTTACTTACTATTGGTCAGAATATAAGAACATTCCATGTCGAATCAATAAGCCTCACAACTTGACCAACTTCAATAGAATTATAGTATTGATTGATTATATATAATGTATGAAAAATATTTTTTATTCACATATTTTAATCACTCAGTTTTTTGTGCAGTATGTCACACAAAAGTTGAAAGCAATCAGAAGACAGGGTACTTACAGCTCCTATTACAGACTTTAGTTGATTTCATTTTAAAACTCTTAGAATGGGCTTTTATATGAAATGCCACTTGGAAAGATTTTGTGAGATTAATAGCTCAATGTCACAAAAAAAACATAAAATATATTGAAAGAAGTGTATGATAATGTGTTGTATTTGTTACGTCCAAATTTCATAATAGGATCATATTAAACATAATTTTAAAACAATTAGACAGAGAAGAATATTACAACTGTTCAACCTCTGTGGCCATTGTTATTTTAGATTCTATAAATGAAACCATAGTTTTATTCGAAACAGAATAAATAATTGTTTCATTATTCAAATCAATAGTGCACCTTTTCCAGAATTTCTTTTTGGTTTCCTGTAGTCCTATTTTTCCACAAAACCAAACCCTGTCTGTAGTAGCCTATGGTGATGGTTCATCCTCTTGATATAAAAGCAGGCTCAATTTTCTCAATCTCTATAACCAGGAATCTTACTTTGAGCATTTTTTGCCACATCACACAGCAAAAGTGAAAAGTGTTGCTGTGGGTGGATACGTGACCTATATGACCATGTCATCGCTCCTCAAAGTGGGCAAAAGAACACAAATAGAGGATGTTGAAGAAGGGACATTACCTAGACTGTACAATTTGTTGGGAGGAGAGACACCAAATATTGTGATCAGCATCTAAGGAATCAGTGGGTCAGTGCACTAATTGAAATTGCTTGAGTTCTGACAATGGACATGATTAATTAATGGTGAATATATTTTTTTGGCAGTTTGAGATGGGTTTAAAATGTATTCAGGAAGAGGTATTTTGTAGAACATCAAGGAAGATGATATTGGTGGGTGACATAAAGTTAACTGGAAATTTGGCATTGTGGTTTTGAAGGAATTCACGATAAAGCTGTCTCATGGTTTCACAGCAGGAAGGTATTGGCTATGAACTAAAACCAACTAAAGTTCCAGATATTCCAAGAATAGTAAACAAAGGATGGAGCCACTAGGTGCTCATGACTATTGAAATGAGGTATAATTTTAAATGCTTGGTTTGTTAGAAAATTGCATCGTTGGAACCTAACCAAAATCAAAACACAATTAACAACAGTGAACTCACCATCCACCGAGGAAGGATATTTATTGCTTTAAAACACATGGGTAAGGGGCATTGTTGAAGTCTTTAAAAGAAAATATTTACCGTCATCTCCAGACTGGATTGTTAAGATTAATTATATAGGCAGTATAGTTGATGGATTGAGCGAGGGACTTGAGAAGATATCTCTAAAAAAATAGACACATAACCCCCCCCTCCTTTCCCACCACATTTCACTAAGCCATTTATCTTGTGGTTGGTGATGAGGAAAGAAAACTAAGCCCTAGTGAGTACAATCATGAGGTTTGTCAGAGAGAAAGAATTTGGAGGACTGTCAGATGACAAGTGTATGAGTAAAACAAGAATATTGACGTGGGACATACATCATCTATTATAATTAGTATGATATGAGGTGGAAGTGGTTTGGAGACTTCCTGGACACAGCAAAGGAAATGGTTTGATTTAATAATGGGTGGGTTTATAAACTTCTCTCTGATACATAATCTGACTGCTTCATTATATCAGTTGGTTCTGTTCCTGAAACACATTTCAACAAAAATACTCACCACATATGGTTTCTTCAAGTATCCAAGTCTCACTTCCCCACTGAATAAATGATACAACCACGTTAGCTTGCGTCCACTGTGTAGTGATCGATAAAATGAGCCAAACGAATGAAGATGTTGTTCCAAGTCATGAGGAGAGGAGAAAGGCGTCAACTGAGTAGATACAAGTGGCCATGCCCCTGCCTGTAATACCTGAACTGAGAATGATGGGCCACCAGGTAAAGCTTTATCTTTTTGAGAAGATTCAAACTTTTGGCATAAATCAATTGAAAGAGATATATCAAGAAACATTCGATGAAATTTGCTTGTAAACTCCCAGCCACAAACCTAAAAATAAACAAATTTGAATATGACATGTAAAATTATAGGCAGTATACAAAAACTCAAAATCCTAGATAATGTGTATTATGACATTAAACTTTCAGAAAATAGGAGCCACCAACCTGTTTCAGCAAATTAATCATACATTCTTCAGATTCCATAGATAAGTTCTGTTGAAAGATAAGTCTTCTTGCCAATCTGCGAGCATAAAATTTTTGAAAGACATCTTTGTCATCCAGGTATTTGAACACCTTCACTGCACGCCCAAGTTCATTTTCTGTTTCCATGTCACCTTTGGAATGGCATAATACACCATTACAGAATCTAACTAGCAGCTCTGCAGCTGGTGGTGGTGTGTTTGGAGCAGGTCTATGATTAACAACTCTAGCCATTGCTCGATCAAGAGTGGATGTAAAAGCAGAGTCATTTTGAAATGCTACAGAGACTAAGTTTTGATACCTTTGCAACATAGAAAGAACAGAATCCACAAATTCTGTTGGTGTGGGTGGTGTACCTGAAAATAGATTGTTTTTCAATTTATTTATAAAAAAATTATGCATTGAGTAACTATATTTAATCTGAAATTGTATTAATATGTTCATTGCACTAATTTTCGACAAAATAAATTCCACACAATACCTGATTGAGGCCAACAAGTTGCCAATCCTTGTTGCTTGATTTGTTCACCAAGTTCATCTCTTAAACACGTAATACCAGCAGGTATAGGGCGTAACAATGGGTATGCAATTGCAAGCCCCTTACTATCTTCCTTGCGTACCATTTCACAACAGGCTGCCTGCAAGCGAGGAAGGTGTTCAGCAATGAGATGAGTTTCACAACGCTGTCGAAGCCGTGGCACAGAAGTAGGATGAAGCAATCGAGATGCTAAATCCATCTCTTTCTGAAGAAATGAATTGACAGCAGGAAAGTACTGGAACACATCATCATCCTTCAGAAGTGATACAGCACACCACTTGTAGAAATCACCTCTAGCCTCTAGAAGCCTGAAATATATAAATTTGACATGACACATTAAAAGGATGGTTTACTATTTATAATAGCCATGATATATATTTCTGTTAAATACACTTGTATTACTATTACTTAAATAGCTTCAAAACATCAAAGGTATATCCATAGTAATTTAGTTTTTACTCTCTCTAGGTTTATAAACTTAAAGACATAATCTGAAAGAAATGTTTAAACTTCAAATCCAAACTTTATACCAAAGCAAAGATTGAGTGAAAGCTTGTAAATTTTAATATTACTTGTTGAAGGGAAAATTAGAAAAACTATAAACACTGTACCTCTTTTCAAATAATCTCTGATACAAGTCTAGTTGTTCTTCTGGAATACAGTACTGCTGGACAGCAACTAATGAGTTGACAGTAGATGCTACCGCACTGTCAACACCACTTCCTTTAGCTGCACTTGCAAATCCTGACAGCAATTGCGTTATTAACTTTTGTTCTAAGGGTAAGATAACTTCACACTTCCATAATTCCATTCCTAGTTCACCAATTTCAAGCTGTCTGTCCTTTCTTGATGCATACTCATTATTATATGGTAATTCACATGTTTTTGATTTTGCTATATGTTGTTGATTCAGGTATCGAAACAATAGGTTTAAATAACCCATAGCAACATTATAGATTTCCCATGCCTGCAATGGAGAATGTTTTATAGTATAAAAAGAATACTATATATTCCTATTTGAGAGAAAGGGATCAAAGGCTTAATTATATGGATGTCAATACTACATGATGGATTATTTCTGCCTTGCACTAAATAAAAACTTTCCACATACTGTAAAATGTAGAAGATGGGCTAAATTCTGATCGATGGAGTTAACATCCTCATCCGTTTTCCCTGAATAATATACTTTATTAAAAACAACTTTATTACTCAAATAATCTACCCTATCTCTTCTATGGTCACAAATGACTATCATATAACATATTATACATAAAGATAATAAGGAAATGGCA
Organism: Zhengitettix transpicula; assembly: GCA_037074705.1. Lineage (NCBI taxonomy): Eukaryota > Metazoa > Arthropoda > Insecta > Orthoptera > Tetrigidae > Zhengitettix > Zhengitettix transpicula. The sequence goes on from CM073591.1 coordinate 204,599,809, forward strand.
TAGTCAAATAATTTATTAGGATTACAAGAGTATGAAATACAAATTTAGTATTCTGAGCCTCATTGTGTCTATCTTTCAAATAGCTGTGTGGTAGTCAAAAGTCCACACTCCACAGCTAGCTGACAAATGATATGTACCTCATGAAGGAAGCTAACATCACTGAAAATTTAAAGAATTTCCGCCTGTCTTGAATGATAATGAGCTTCAATTTGAGAAAAGTCACCACTTTATATCTTTTCTTTATACTGACAATGTCACATCCTTACGTTCATATATATATATATATATACACGAGTATTTGTTACTTTATTACGGTCAACTTTTCTTCACTTTCTTATCACTAAAGTGTTCATCAAAAATAACTTTGATAATTGATCCATAATGCAGTCTGTGTCTGACTCTGTAGAAAAAATATCAAAAGCCAAGTTTTTTATTGCATTAAATGAGACAGATTTATTGATGCTTTTCTCAGACTATATATATATATATATATTAATTTTTTGTCTACAGTATCATCATATTACTAGTTGTAATGATTTGAAAACAAATCATTATGTATCATTGAGGCTACCCTAAACAGAGCCCATCCTATGGTTTTGAAGTTTGTTGACAAAGGTGTTTTTATGTACTGCAGGAAGAAAGAATTGAACATTTTGAATAACAAAAATCTTTGTCTTCAGGGAAGAAAGAATAAAAATTCAGTCTATTCCAGCAAGCCAGCCTCCACTGACTGATTTACTGATCTGGCACACAAAGTGAATGTTCAATGTCTATAAACAGAAAATTCTCCATTACTCTCCCTGAATCTACTTCCAAACCCTTTTTACAGAATACCAGCACAAACCAATTTCTACTCTGTCTAAAAGACATCTATAAAATTACACACCTAAAGCAATAAACTACACATTGTGTAGTAACTATACTTAATTTAATGAATAATAATGAGAGCGAATTCAGACAAAAAGTGATAATATAAATACCACACAATGTGTCTGGGATCCTTGTCCCTTTCCTCAGGTGCAAAGAAGAGTCTAGAGTGACACTTCTTCACACCTGAGAAAAGGGACTAGGATCACAGAAACATTGTGTGGTATTATCACCCTTTTGTCTGAATTATTTTCATGTTATAAATTTTTTAGAAAGAGACTTCACTGAAAATGTATTCCTATTCATAGAACATTTTTGTGCTGAATTAAAAAACCAGTCATTCTGAATAGTTCTTAAAAATACTTAAAATATTTGGACAGTCCCACTAACCCCATGATAAGAATTCAGAAGGTCAGGCCCCTTCACAGTTGATAATGCTGTTCTCCATTCCACAACATGTTTAGTAAGTAATCTTTTTAACTCTTGATACAGCTTGTCAGCCAAAGGTTGGGGATGAGCAACACACAGACTGTAAACATCTGCAAATCGGTCATTCCATTCAGTCCGAGGAACAGGCTTAAGAGTCAAAACTGCAGTAATGGTTGATGAAAGACCAGCCCAAGTACGACCAAAATCCACTTTTCCTGGACGCAGAGACATGATGAAATGTGATGTCTCACTCCATTACACAGTCTTCTAAAATAAAGGTTGAAAAGTTAAAGTTATTACAAATTTGTCCACACATTTAAAAATATATTTTTTCTAGAATTCCAAATAGTATATTGTATGAAAATGTCTATCTTTATAAAATAATATTATAAATACATCTATTACTTCATAACATAATAGTAAAACATTAAATCTATCCAAACATGATACCAAAAACTTGCAATTTCAATTTGAACATTTTTTTGGTGCACTGAAAATACACTAGTTTTAATATAGGATCTCTCTGCGTTCCTGGTGTATGCTTTTCAAAATATATTATAAAGTAGTAAAATATCAATGTTTATAACACCATTTTAAACTGTATATAAATTATAATAATGCTCTATAAAATATTAATTACATAACATTTGTTATTATGCCATATATTTTACATAAGATACACTTTAATTTAAAACTAATTGTCAATCCATTAATTGAATAAATGAGTAGATAAATAAAAACTTGGCTAGCTCCCTGTTTAATCATGTTATAACTGTTGACTGGAAACTTGTTATATATAGTAATGCCATTATAATGGCCTCCTGCCTGTATAACCAAGTGTGGTTAACCACATTTGTAAGTTATTTCGTTTCATGTATTAAATTGCTACCTGATTTACCCATGCTAAACTTTCTTATCATAAACTGCATTAGTGTACTGACAAATCAGGTAAAATTTTGGATAAGGAAAGTTCATTCGTTAACAAATGAAAAATAAATTCATTTTATTCAGTGCATTTAATTTAGTTGCATATTGACATAAGTATCTCTTATGTCAGAAACGATAAGACTCGTTATTGGGACGGGATGAGATTAAATGTATAACTTAAAAGATGCAACGGCACTTCATAAATCAATTTACGTAGTCATTAAAATGATCTCTTGTGTACTATTTTTAGATTCAGTTAGTTTGTCATTAGTTATCAACAAAATAAAAGTTAATTGAAGCACATACCGAAAACGTAACCAATTTATGGGACAATAAAGTAACCTATAACCGAGTTAACCCATAATGGAAAAAATATTTTTATTTTAATGAGGAAAAATGGCAGATAACATAGAAAAAGGTTTTAAAAACTACTGTCAAACATTACGTCACATAATTTAGAATTAAATATTACCTAAAGTTTATATTTTGAAACTCCTTGAAATACCAACATATGCACGCTTAGTGAAACTGCACATTTATTGAAATAATATTCTTTGTTGAGTTTGGATTACTTATCAAATGTTTCCAACACTTAAAAATAAAATTAAGTTCAATATGATAAATATTTCATTTTTCATGTACCATTCTTAAGAATAATATCGATAAGAATTGGAATATGAAAGAAACAGTTGGCAATGAAGTCACTTAAAATCGTTGATTATCCTAATTGTTAAAGCTATCATTTAGTATAAGTATAACGTAAGTGTTATTCGTTGCAACAATTTGAAATTATACTTAATTTTTTATATTTATTGGATTGAAATTATATGTTAGTGTTTTTATGAAGATATGCAAAGCCGAAGTCCCCCTCAGACCCAGTGTAAACGCGACAGGATCAACGACAAGTTGGACAAGTACCTTACCAAATTTTATTACCACTTTTTGGCAGATGCTAACACCACATTAGAAATTCCACAGAATTTGTCAACTATATTGCACGACATAGATATTGGACCAGAGAGTGACGGCTGGTGCATATATGCTCATAAATAAATTAAGTGAGATTTTTACTTAATTTTGGTAGTAATTGTGTTTTAACTTTGTAAATTCCGACTTTTAGTTCGAAGAATAAAATGCGCACATCGCGGCGTAATCCCTTAACCCTCTACTGCTAATGGCTGTCTGTGTTCAGCACACATAATCTCTGGAATGAGAAATGCGCATGCGCAGTATATCGTTGCGTAAAGCTGCCTCCTTTCTGTGCTCTCTGCAGCTTAGCACGTTCACAATACTGCCAACATGTTTGGATTGTATCTAAAATTAGTTCTATTTAAAATATGTACAACGGAAAAATACTTTCGTGTTTAAATTTGTGTTACCTTGGACCTAATTTTTTGTACTTTAAAAACGAGAAGCTACTGCATATTATGGAATCGGAATTAGAAATGTAATATCTCACGGGTAGGTAAATTTGACGCCGGAAATTAAAACATTATTTAAGCACGCTCGGGATTGACGGGTCATGCCAGCTACTCTAATTTTGGATTGGATAACTTCCTGTCCAGGCTTTTCCTCATTCCTGCTATTGGACAGGGATGTCAAAAAAAGGTTACCATTATGCGTGACACCTGGTCTGGTTTTGAAGGGTGTATGTTCCCTGTGCCCGTCAAATTCAGCCGAGGCATGGAGTTTGTAATACTGCGTCCCCTCAGCAGACCAAATGCTCGTTTATAGGAAGGGCGTGCAATAAGGATTAAATGCCCGAACTAACTGATACAGGTTTCTCTAGGGTTTTCCCTGCATCACTTTTAGGCGAATGCTGGGTAGGATCCTTAAAATACAGCCCGGTGTTCCTGGTCAACCCTTGGCTATCTTTTTTTCATGTAACCTGTGACTAAAAAAATGGGGTAGTTAGTGATGTTTCTTTTGCGTGTAATTTTTATTAATATAGACTTTTGCAAAGATAACTTAAGTCTCCACCTTTTGCACCAGTCCTCAACCAAATGCACATACTCCTGGATTTTTTCGGCAGGCTGACGCCATGTCCCCTTAATTAATATTGCCAGGCCATCTGTGAATTGAGCCATCTTTATGTAAGCGGAAAATCATACATGAAGTATAAGTATGGTCCTATGATGCTTCCCTGGGGGACACCGAGTAAATTATACAAGTGATGGATGTGCAATTTCCACATTTTACTGAAAATGTTCTTTTATAAAAATAAGATTGGACTATTCTGAAATATTGATTTTGGTTAGCAGGCCTTCATGCCAGATTCGGTCAAATGTTTGATATGTGTCTAGGAATAGACCTAAGCATGTGGTACACTCTTCGTATGTGTCCAGGAGTTCACTCACTACCCATAATGTTTGGGTATAATTGTTGCGGACATGAGTGATTCTTTATGGTAACTATATTGTGTATCCAGGGGTAGTAGATCGAGATGTGCTCGGATGTGAGACATCAGCAGTTACTCAAAATTTTTTAAAAATATTGTTAGGAGGCTACGTCGCATCGTTGACACGTCTGCAATTCACGAAATGAGTCTCTCGGGATCTGCGGCTTACTCGAGTCATTAAAGTCTGGAGGCTGCTTACGGACCAATCTGTGTATCCAAGTCTCGCTTCAATTCCACGCTTTCATTGCTTATTCTCCTCCTTGTAGTTCATTCTTCTCCTATAGTTTTATTTTGTTTATAAAATAATTTTATACATATGTATAAAATATATAAATATTTCCATAATAAATTAAAAAAACCTTCATTAGTCCTCAAATAAAATAATATCAAACAGAAGCTTAGGCTTTCTTATAAAGTCATATTGATCAGTTACTCACGTAGAAAATTAAAACATATCATGCCACGCTTTCCTCGGTGTGTGGCATTCGTCTCATGTATAATCTAATCTTCTAATAAATAAAGCAGAGTGTTTGTATGTTTGTATGTATGTATGTATATTTGTATGATCTTTATACAAATCTACACCGGTAGAACAAATTTCGTACACGTGTTCTTTGCGACCAGGACACAAACACTCCCCTTAGGGGTGGGGGACAACGGGCATTAAAATTAAATAACGCGATTAAAATCAAGATTAGAGTCAAATACAGGGTTATGAATGTCGCTTAGTTTAATTATGTCATTTAATTGGTCTATAACTCCGAGGGGTGGAGATGGACGGGAGTGGAATTTTTGAAAAAAGAAATCACGACCGATATTAGAGTTGAATAATATTTTTCAGGGCTAATTAGATTAATAGTATTTCTACCCAAGTTATGTGTGTAAAATTTCAACCCCTCTTGCCGCCTGAGGGAGGAGCATGGTAAGGCGCGGGGGTCGAGGAAACATATAAGAAAATAACGTGAGAAAAACCGAGATTCGAGTCAAATCGAAGGTAATGGATGTCGCTGAGTTTATTTATGACAATCTGGACAACGCGCGAGGGGTGGGAAAAGTTGCCGGGGGATAGAAATTTTAAAACATGTTGACCGGCCTTTTTTTTACGTCGATTAAATATATTTCGGGATCAATTAGATTAATAAAATTTCTCTACATTTTCTCCGTGTATAAGTCCCTTTCGGGATTGGGAGCTCCTTAAGGGTGGGGGTGAAGTGGAATTACATAATAATGATGCAAAAACAATAAACATTGGAGTCGAATCCACGGTCATGGATGTCAATGAGTTAATTATTACATTCAACTAACCGTTTAAATCCCCCATGGAAGTGTTGGCGGAGGTGTAAATTTTCGAACATGTTAAACGGTCGTTTTATGTAGGGAATAAATATTTGTCGGAGTCAATGTCATTGATAATATTTCTACCGATTTTGTTTTTAATTTAAACCCCTTGAGGCACGTGAAAGATCACAATTAGAGGTGCGGGTGGAGGGGCGTTACAAGAAAATAACGTGAATAAATCCCAGATTGGAGTCAAATTCAAGTTATGGATGTCACTGAGTTTATTTATGACAACCTGTGGAACGTGAGGGGGTGGCCGGAGGAGGGAGTGGCTGGGCGGGGGTATAAATTTTCAAACATGTCTAATGGACGAAATTTGTGTGAAATAAATATTTGGCGCTGTCAATGTCATTGATAGTATTTCTACCTATTTTTTTATGTGTATAATTTCAACACCTTACGGCATGGTAGGGAAGTACGCATAGAGATGGAGGGAGGTGTGTTCCATAAAATAAACTAAAAAAACGAAATTCGAGTCAAATCAGAGTTATGGATATAGGTGAATATATTTATGACAATGTGGACAATGCACGGTTGTTGGCGGAGGTCTGCGGGGGTGTGAGGCCTGGCGGAGTTGGGCGGGGGAGGAAATTTCCAAACATGTTAACCGGCCGATTTTTGCTTCGAATATATTTCGGCAGCAATGAGATTCATAAATTTTCGCCTCATGTTCTCTGTGTATAATTTCAACCCCTTCCGGACTTGGGAGGGGTGCACCCTTAAGGGCGTAGAGTGGCATTAAACAAAAAGCAGAAACTTTCGAGATTGGAGTCGAATCCGGGGTAATAGTTGTCACTGAGTTTAATTACGACATTCAACTAGCCGTTTAAGTCCCCCAAGTCGGAGTGGTCGGGGGTGGAAATTTTTAAACATGCTAAACGTTCGATATTTGCGTTAAATAATTATTTTCTGGGGCTAATTACTTTGATAGTATTTATACCGATTTTGTTTGTATATAATTTCAACCCCTGTGAGGGGAGCAAGCTTAGGGGTGGAGTGGAGATTCGTTAAATAAAACTAACGCAAAAACAACCGAGATTCGAATCAATTCAGAGACAATGAACGTCGCTGAGTCTAATTGTGACAACCTGGGTAACGGGACGGGTTTGGGAGGTTGTGGGCATGGGTAGAAATTTTCAATCAATGTAATCGGCCGATTTTTGCGTGAAAAAAAAAACTTTTTGATTAACGCACATTTGGGGGGGGGGGGTGGTCATCTTCTAACATGTAAAAACGGCCGATATATGTGGTCAATGACTTCATCCCCCTTCGGCATGGGAGGTGAGCACATGTAGGGATAGGGTTCGAGGAACGTTACATAAAAATAGCGGAAAAGCAACCGAAATTGGCGGTATATGGGGGGTTATGGATAAATGACATCTCGGGCAACGCCGTGCACCCAGGTAGTGGTTAAATAAATGTAACTATTTGGGTATTCCTCCTTCGAACACTATGATGCTTGGATCTATATTTAATACGTTATATAAGCAACTCATTGAAATGAAAATATAATACGTGTTTTGAAATATAATAATTAGATAAAGAAACGAGACATATAATAACAATTTACGACTAAAATGTAACTATTAAAAGATAATTATTTGATACTAAAACTGAATAATCGTTATTCATTTATACAAAAATAATGTATTTTATTACTCCGTGCTACTGCGGTTATTCAAACATCATTTTCCGCGAAATTTGAGTTGTTTTTGGAGTGCGGCCTTGGCAGATTATTGTAAACCCATTCCTCTGAGATGTCATAAAGTTCATCCCTCCCTCTGACCTGGATTTGTAGACAACAACGGAGGGTTACATATCTAAACAATATAAATGAACAAAATTAATGATATTTGAATAGTAGCAGTATATTAAATATTTATGTTATTCTGTTATTATCTTTAAATATCTCCATCTGTATATATCCTTTATTAGCGAATATATCAACATTTATAAAATGATCTAAAAAATTAAATCATATACGATTCCGCGCGAGAGTTTGTTGGGGCGGAGTAGGGAGGGGGGCGACGTGTAAAGAAGTCGTGACTCGCAGACACGGAATCGCCGTGTGAAAGGGGCCTTAGGTTTATTTGGTTTTGTGGATCATGATTATCATTCCATGCTTCCATGTTTTTGGAAAACATGTGGTACGAAGAACGCCGTTGAAAATTTGTGTTTTACGGGGTAGCACTTTGAGCAGTGGCTGAATGATCCTGGAGCCTTCCTTGTTGCTATTCAGTTTATGGCGTTTTTTACCTGCCCCGGAGAAAAGTATGCAGAAAATAGTGTCAGCTAAAGTGGTTCACTAAGTTTGTCTTTAATAAGGTGTTCGATGGTTGAGTTGATAGATGGAATTGGGCGAATTGTTTTTGTAGACTTTCATTGAATAACTCCGCCTCTTCTTTTTCTTGAGCATTTGGCTTCTAATTTAATTAGTGGGATTTTTTAAAATTCCTGGATAGATATTTATAGTTTTTCCATAGTGATCCGTCTTTAGGGTCCAGAGTTAACACCTGATTTGTAGCTGCTCTCTTTCTTTCTCGCAAAACATCCAACAAGGTTCGTGTTGCTTTGTTGTATGCCGATTTATGGTCTGGGTATCGAGTTCTGTACCAGCATTTGCGACATTGGGTTTAGATTTCGCAAAGTGTTCCTTTCTATCAATGCAGAATTTTTTATGTTATTAAATATTAATGATTTGTTCTTTTTAATTCTGTTACTTGCAGTTTTAGCATTAGTTTATATATTTTGTGTTAATGTTTCCACAGGATCATCAATGCCATTGCTTGTCTTCAAGGGAATAGAGGTCTATAAATTCATCTATCGTACTGGTGTATAGATCCCAATTTAACGGGTACTGAACTAGACAACGTCATTAGATTAGGTGTAGTATTTATTCTCAAAATTACTGGAAAGTGGTCAGAGTTCATCTCGTAAACTACTTTGGGGATTGAACATAATGAGGAAATGCTTTAGCCTATAAAGAAGTCAAAAATATCTTGCTTGAGTGTGGTCCGAGTCCGAGAAGGAAGTCTGCTCTGTCGGAAGTAAAACTTCAATGGCGAGTCTGTGTAGAACAAAATATAAATCGTGTCCTCGTGGGTTGTTACTGATTTATAATCACCAAAAGAAAATAGAGATTTACTCTCTCGAGCAGAAATTATCTTGAATGTTGGATTGAATCCGCGTTCTTCGATAATGTCTGCTTCAAATGAAGCCATTTGGAAACATCCGTTGTATCTTTGTATCTTCGATAGGAAATGTCGCGATTCTCGTGTTTCGCCTGGAAGCAATGAATGCAATGCCTCAGGTGGCGGAGGCAATAATGGCAATTTCATTTTTCAACTGAGACAGTACAATCCAGGCGTTTCTCCAGCGAACTAAAATGCACCGCAATGGTCGCACATAACCTCTGTCGTGGATTAATAGAATTAAAACAGGTCTCGTTGCTAGAACGTCTATTTATTACTCTCACAATCGGTACACCTTCGTCACACTACAATCCGTCTCTCCCTCGTCTCGTCTATAACTACTACTTACAATCGTCTTTGGTATCTAAACTCTTTGTTATACATAGAGTCTCTGTACAGGTCGCCTGATGTTGGTTCCATTTGCGGTTCGGAGGATTAGTGTCCGCACCTTCCCGTCTCTGCCACGTCTGGTCTCGATGATGCGAGCCTTCTGCCACATATGGCGAAGTTTCAGGTCATCTTGAAGTAGGACGATGTCACCAATCCTACTCTCCGGTGTTGGTCCTTTCGGTCGTTGAACCTCGTGAAAACTTCTCAAATTCATAGGTACTCCTTTTTCCATCTCTTTAGACGGTTTCTCCCTCAATTTAGTCTCTTTCTTCAGGTCCGTCTTAATTTTAGGTTCTTGACCGTAAGGTAATTCCGTTAGTCTTTTGCCGACAAGAAAGTGACTAGGTGTCATGATCTCAAGTCCATATTGGATTATTGGCCTTGAATTTATTGCGGCTTCAACTTCAACTAGTACGGTTCTCAGCGTCTCTTCTTTCACATTGGCTTTACCCAACACCTTTCTCAAGCAGCGTTTGGTGGTTCCAACCATTCGTTCCCACCAAGCCGCACGTGGTACTGTAAATTTCCACGTGATGTTATTATGGGCAAAGTTTTGACTAGTGCATGGATCGGAGAACAGTTGAATAAGTTACGAGAGCTCTCTACTGGCTGCCAGAAACGTGCGTGCGATATCAGAGTAAACTGTACGTGGAATTCCTCTTCTTCCTGTGAATCGCCTGAAAGCAATGAGGAAGTTATCCGTTCTCATTCCAGATGCGAGTTGAAGATGAACGGCTGTTGACGTTGCGCATGTGAATAATGCGATATACCATTTTTCTAGCAGACTCCCCACCTTGACGTACAGGGGACCTGCGAAGTCTACACCTGTTACTTCCAATGGTTTACTAGATAGAAGGCGATCAGCAGGTAAAGGCGCTTCTATTTCTTGTCCAGGCAAATTCCTAGCAATTTTGCATAATATTAATACTGGTGTGAAAATTCGAAGTGGGTCATACAATTTTGCAGTTGCCCTTAGAAGCTGACGCTTTGTACAAGGTTGTTCTATAATTGTACTGATGATGGCTTTGTGGTTAAATAACAAAGAATCAGTCTCTGTGTTCCAGTTGAGTCCTAGAACTCGTGTAGTTTCATTACTTTCCTGTGTTTCAGCTAACCATATGCTTCTTGGTGGTGCAGAGTTCGTCGCCCATTTCGCCATTGGCATCTGTATCTGCATAAGGAGGCCAGACATCTCGTAGTATAATGTTATTGCATCGTTATCGGTTTCACAACTAGCGACAAAATCGTCCATGAATGTGTTTTGATCTGCTAGCTCTGCAGCCATAGGATACTTGTCTGAAAATTTTGAAGCTGTTTCTCGAATTGTAGCTGATAGAAGGAAAGGACTGCAACTAAGACCAAAGGGTAGGCGAGTAAATCTATATGTGATGACGTCATCTTTTGTCTTCCAAAATCCGTCTTAGTTTTCGACACGATACCAATGGAATCACGTCAAGTCTCGGTCATTTTCGTCAAGAATTAGTTGTAAGAAAGCTTGAGTACAATCTCCGATTACACCGCGACTATACATTCGAAAACGTATCAGCGTCGCCAAGATCTCTGGTAGAAGGTTAGGTCCACATTCCAGAGCGTCATTGAGAGAGGATGATCCTTTCTCATGAGACGATGCGTCGAAGACAATTCTTTTTGTTCCACCTTCTTGGTTCCCTTTTCTTACTGCATGATGAGGTAAGTAGAAAATATCGTTTTGAGATTCTTTCGTGGAGACAACTTCGACGTGATGGTTTTTAACATAGTCTAACATTAAATTGGTATACATATCGTAAAATTTGTCACTGGTAGAAAATCTCTTTTCCAAATAACGAAATCGATTCTCAGCATTATTCTTGTTAGAATATAAGGCTACATACTTCTTTAGGAGTAAAGAAACAACTCTGCGTCCGTTTTCAATTCGATAAGATGCGAAAATTTTGCAAGATTGCATTTTCCTTGTTAGAAATGATAATCTCGTGATTTTGAATTCCTAGCGTGTCGAGATCCCAAAGTCTGCGCATCTCGTAGTCGTCAGTGAACGTATCCATTGTTTTGATGTGATTGATGTTGACATTGTTTATCGTGATGTCAGATTTGTTGCCACTTAGAATCCATCCTAATTTATATGGTAGAAGGACATCCTTTCGTGACTTCTCTTAGACATCGACTTCTCTATTTCGCTCCTCTCTGTAGACTTTACTCTTACGCTCCTCGAATTAGACTTTTGACTTTCGCTCCTCGCTGCTGACTGCCAACTGACTATGCTTTTTGCGCGCGTAAACGCCATTCCGCGCTCTTAATAATAGGAACAGAGCGCACCACTCATTGTCACTCTGCTCGCTCTCGCTATAATACAAACTGTTCGCTAACAATTCAAATTTATTTAAAAACAATTAATTGATTAATTGATTGGCATTACAATATATATATATATATATATATATATATATATATAGATAGATAGATAGATAGATAGATAGATAGATAGATAGATAGATAGATATAGATATAGATATAGATTGTTGTTCTTGAGTAATCGTTACAATCAACTTTTGAATTATGCTAATTAATGAGTCCATTTATCCATTAATTTCGATAGAGTACTTCTCTGATGGTGGGCATGAGTTTCCGGACGAACGCTTACATTGGTAGGATATATCTAAATTTAATTGTTTTACTATATGTGTTTGCTTTCTCCAGGGTTTGGTTGGAAGAAATTGTGACGTAGATTGGAGTTTCTTGTACAGAAGACATCCTTTTTGTAATTGGCCGTGTGTTGACCTTTACAGTTTGTGCAGGTTGGAGGGATATTAAGATTGCTACGCACTTAACACATCTCGGGGTCTTGTGACAATAATTTTTAGTGTGTCCAAATTCTTGTTAGTTTAAGCATAGTATGACTGATATTTTCGATTTAGGAGGTTCCACCTTAATTTTTCTTAGTTTATGGGATTGCGCTTTAAATCAAGAATAAATAAAGACAAAGGTTGCTTCGCAGCTGGGTGATAAACTGTCTCATTTTTCCAGGTGAGAAACCCAGTTCCGTAATTTCGGACATAATGAGTTGTGTGTCACAGTTATAGTGTAATGCCGTTATGACAACTCTGAAGTTTCGTTCGCACTTTAATTGAAACGCATGGAATTTCGTTTCGGCTTACTCGAGATGTTAAGTTAACATCCTGAAGCTGTGAATTGTCTCAACATTTATTTTAACTTTATTGTTTTGTACCGTTAAATGTTTAAAAGGGCCAGTATCCAATTTGTTTGTCTGCTATTAAGGCATTCATATTACTACTATTTGTGATAAATATAGGAGAAGGTTTGCTTTGAATTTGATTTAGTTTGATTAATTGGATGGACAGTGATCATTCTCTCTCCAGAGGTAAGTGGCTAAAATGGCTTTTGGGTGATGAATGTTGAAAAGTCAGAAAACTGCGTGCGTTGCGGGTTAAGCCCGTCGACTATTTTATCAGGTGGTTCCTTCATCGGAGCAAAAAAATTGCTGGGATCTCACTTACGCTTGGGATTTGGACCATCTCTCTTTTCGAGTGTTCGATATGACTGTTTATTCTATCTGCCAACACCAACGGTGACTGTCCCGCTACTGATGTTTGTTGTATTTAATAAAAATAAATGGATACCTACTTACTTTTGTTTTAAGAACGTAACAAAAGAAATGTAAATGAGAATCAATGGTTTTTCAGTATTTTAATAAAATGTAATAGTTTGTCGATTATCATGGAACAATGGTCTAAAGTCACCCTTCAATTGTGACTGACTTAGAATTTGTTCACTTATAATAAAAACGATAGCGAAATACAGACAAAATAATTGATAATATAAATACCACACAATGTTTCTGGGATCCTCGTCACTTTTTTCAGGTGCTAAGAAGATGCATGTGGACATGACGAGTGTAGTTGTGTCGTTCTAGGCTCTTATTAAAACCTGAAGAAAGGAACAATGATTTCAGAAACGTTGTGTGCTATTTATATTATCTCTTATTGTGTCTGTATTTGGCTATATTTTTAATATTAACTAGCTGGCTGCCCGGCGTTGCCCGAGATGTTATTTATCCATTACCCCCGATTTGACTCCAATTTAGGTAGCTTTTGCGTTATATTTATATAACGCAACTCGATCCCTACCCCTAAATGTGTTCACCTACCATTCCGAAGGGGATTAAAATAATTGACACTGAAATAGTTTCATTCGACGAATATGTCGCAGTTTGATCATGTTCGAAAATTTCCACCCCCGCTACTGTGGGTTAAAAAAATCGGCCGGATATATTGTTTGAAAATTTGTACCACTACACAGACCCCCCTTGCCCCCGTGCGTGACCCAATTTATCACATTGAAATTCAGCGACATCCATAACCTCAGAATTGACTCGAATCTCGGTCTATTCGCGTTATTTTCATGTAACGCTCCACCAAACCCCACCCTTAAGCGTGCTCAATTCCCATTCCAATAGGGATTGAAATTATACACGGAGAATATGTTCCGAAATATTATGAATTTAAATGACACCGAAAAATATTTATTCGACGCAAATGTCCACCGAACAACATGTTTGATAAGTTCAACCCTCGTTCAGCTCCACACGGGGAGTTAAACTACAAGTTGAATGTAATAATTAAACTCAGCTACATCCATAACCCCGAATTCGACTCCAATTTTTTTTTTTCATTATTTTTATGTAGGACAACTTCACCCTACACTTCATGGTTCTCTCCTCATAAGCCGATAGGGGCTGTACGTACACACAGATTATATTAAAAAATATTATGAGTGTCATTGACCCCACAAAATATTTATTCGACGCAAATATCAACAGGTTAACATTTTTGAATATTTATATACCCGCCCACGTTCGCCCGGTCCCACCCAATCTTGGCCACCTCCACGAGTTACCCAGGTTGTCATAAATAAATTCAGCGACATCCATAACCCGGTATGTCTCCAATCTGTTGTTTTCACGTTATTTTCTTGTACCTTTCTTCCACCCCATCCCTACCCGTGTTCCCCTCCAATAACGAAAGGGGTTCAAATTATACACAAATAATTAATATAAATACTATCGATCTAATTAATTCTAAAAATAATTATAATCAGCGCCACCCATAACCCTGGATTTGGCTCTAATCTCGATTTTGCGTTATTTTATGTAATTCCACTCCACCCCCACCCCTAAGGGGAGCTCCCTTCCCAATCCAGAGAGAAGTTGAAATTAAACCCGGAAAACATGTAAAGAAATTTTATGAATCTCATTGTTCTCGAAATATTTTATTCGACGCAAAATTCTGCCAGGTTAACTTATTTTAAAATTAAAATTTAAAATTTCTACGCCCCGCCCATCTCCGTCCAACTCCTACCACCCCCGCGCTTTGCCTAGATTGTTATAAATGAAATCAGCGACATCCATTACCTTCGATTTGACTCGAATTTTGGTTGTTTTCGCGTTATTTTCTTGTAATACCCCTCCACCCCAACTCCTAAGCGTGCTCCATGCTCATAGTGCAAGGAGTTAAAATTATACATACATATTGGTAGAAGTACTATAAATGTAATTAACCCTGAAAAATATTTTTTCCATGAAAATTTCGACCGTTTAACATGTTTGAAAATTTCTACTCCATCCACCCCCACCTGGGAGTTAAAAGGCCAATTGAATATCATAATTACACTCAGCGACATCCATAACCTTGTATTTGACTTTAATCTTGGATGTATTCGCGTTATTTTCTTGTCACGCCCGTCCAACCCCCCTCTAAGGGTGCTCCTTTCCCATCCTGTAAGGAGTTGAAATTATACTCGGATAACATCGGTAGAAACACTGTCAATCTCTTTGAACCCTAAAAATATTTATCCGACTCAAATATAGGCTGTTTTAGGAAGTTTGAATATTTCCACCCCCGCTCCTGGAGGTGGTAGACGTATCTCACCCCAACAGTGTTTGCTTCCCGGTCGCAATGAACACGGGTATGAAATTTGGTTAAATTTGGTCCACTGGTGTAGATTTTTATAAGAACACAAACAAACGCCCTGCTTTATTTATTAGAAGAAGAAGATTTTCAATCAGACGTAAATTTTTTCTTTTCAATTGTTTACTTATATTGTTACTTAATACAAATGAACGAGCTCTCGAGTAACGTGCAGTTAGGAGAAAATGCCGAGGCCAAACTCGCAGACCAATCAAAATTTAAAATTAAATAAATTTTTAAAGGACGACCTGATAGTTCACGTTTGGTAATTTAACTTCAGATAAACGATGGCACTCATTTAAGAACAATGGAATGAATTAGCATTTTTTAGATAAATAATATGATCTCTATATTTATGGATATGAATTGCAAACATCCATTCTAATCGCTTCACCAACTTCAACCAGATAAAGGCTGTGAAAAATGTTTTTCAAATGTGCACTACGCAACCTCGACCGACCTCAGCTGACAGATCCGTTGTGCAGTCTCTTCTTGCGCCTACGATACATGATGTTTTCTAATGCTAAAATTATGGTTATTTTTCTTATCAAATTGACCGTTTAGTATAAAGCGAATACTGTCAATTAGCAGGTAAACAAAAATAAAAATTGTAATGCCCACATGGTTGTATGTGTACCAAGATTCGGATATGTACAACATCCGTTTATAGTATGCAGTTTGTCGACAAAGTCCAATAATGAAACAATCACAGATCACAACGTCGCTAGATCGAGCGAGGTGACTACACTCAATTTAAGTAAGGGAATTTCCCACAAGCGTCACAGATTAAATAATGAAAAGTTCTGTGCTTATTTGAATCGGTTCGAATTGTAGTTACGTCAAAATATGACGTTGTAATATTTAGTTCAGATTACAATATATTATTATTTATTGGGAAAATTTGCTGCCCCAAAAAAGTGCCGCCCAGGACGGAGTGCCCTCACCGCCCCCACCAGTCCACGCCACTGACTCAACCTAATAAAATCAACCAAAATGGGAAAAATATATTTATTTCTCAATGTAGTCTCGTTTTAGCTCGATACACTTTTCCCAGCGATGTTCAACGGCTTTGCACTTCTTTAGTGTTGACAATGTTTTACCACACAGACAGTTTTTCATGTTTGGAATGAGAAAATAGCCATATGGAGCTAAATCTGGCCAATAGGATGCCTGAGGAAGCAATTTTAACTTTAGCACATTGATTTTGGCCATCGCGATATTGAATGTGTGAACTGGTGCACTGTCGTGATGAAACACTTTCTTTTTTGCCAAATGCCACAGTTTTTTCTTCATTTCTTCACTGAAAATGTTGCAATAAGTTTGCATAATAATAGCCGTTGATTGCTTTTTCTATTTGCAGAAAATCAATGAAAATTAATTAATACGCATCCCAAAAAAAATTACGCCATGACCTTGCCAGCAGATGGAACTGTCTTCGCATTCTTTGGAGCCGATTCTCCCCATTCAGTCCATTGTTCCTTCGTCTCAGGTGTGAAGTGATGGAGCAATGCTTGATCCATGGTTATGAATTGACAAAAAAATCTGCTTTATTTCTGTGGATCGTTGTCAAACATTTGATTGAAACATCCTCACGATGCTGGTTTTGCTCCACTGTAAGCAAACGTGGCACCCATCTTGCGCACAGCTTCCTCATGTCCATTTTTCAGTCAATAAGTTGTACAGCACTTTTTGAAATGCCTACCTTGTCTACTAGCTCGCGTAACTTTTAGTCGACCGTCATCCAATGCCATTTTGAGGATTTTCGTCACTATTCCTGGCGTGGTTACTTCATTTGGTCATTTAAACTCTGGTACTCCATAGGGCTTATATCGTATCGTTGTAAAGGAAATAACGAATTCTCCCAGAGTAGAATCTATGTAATCTTTGATATTGGTTGGACTGAGATTTTTTAAATGAAAGTATTGTTTCACAGAACGTTGATCAATTTTTTTTCCATGTCCAAAAATTTGCTTCACTGGCTGCCAAACACTAAACAATATAGCGACTTCAGAACGTTGTTAAGGTTCGTACTTTAGTTTTTCAAATAACAACCTGCCATCTATAATTCATATCGGGTACACCTGGGATTACCCTCGTACAATAATAAGAAAAATAAGAATAATGAGATTTTTATTGTCAAAGTGAAAGTATCATGCGTATGTCTGTTGGCTTTTCGAAGCGTTAGGCTTCACCCAATGAACGGGGAAACGGAGGGGGGGGGGGGGAATTTAAAACCATACTAAAACTTCCGTTTTTAGAATCGAATAATTAGGTTTCAGGGTCGATGAGATTAATACTTTCCATTCAAATGCTTTTAGTATATAATTCCAACCCCTTACAGCATGGGAAGGCCGATCCACTAAGTGTATGGGCGTTACATAAAAATAACGCGAAACGACCGAGTTTGGTGTCAATTCCGGGATTATAGAAGTCATAGATTTTAATTCTGACATTTACCTTACGGGTTAAGATGTAGTTCGACCCCAACGAATGGGGGTGTAAGGGGTCGAAACAAATTTCCGTATACAGTTTTAAACGCGTAAAGCAATTTCTACCCAACTTTGTACATATGTTACTTACGATCTAGGAACAAACACCGAAGGATTAAGACACATCTATAACCTCTGGTGGTGGTAGTGCAGGGTGTGGTATTTGAAAACATTTCCTTTATTAGCGTCGAAGAAAACGTTTTCGGGACCGCCGAATTTGATAGTGTTATTCTAGAATTATTAAGTGTCTAAGTTCAATTCTAAAAGGCAACGGAAGGAATCACCCGTACGGGTGCTGGTGAAAGGGATTTACATAAATAATAATGTAAGAAAAGATCGTGATTGGTATCGATTCTGAGGTTATAGGAGTCTCTGAGTTTTAATCTCGCATTAACCGTGGTAGTTTATGAAATTTTATGTTCCTAGTCGTGGAGTTGGACGTAGTTGACAAAAAAATTACCCGGGATAGCTTTGAGCCTCTTATGGTACCGCGTGTATTTTTTATTTTCTAAGGGTACCAGCTATATTTTTGTCTCCGAGTTGTTAAAGATTGTATTTTTTTACGGTACCGGGAATATTTTTAGACTTTATTAACTTAGCGAGTATTTTTCTCTTTTAATTTGCCGTGATTTTTTAGACATACTTATTTTATGTAGAATGAGAATTTTCGACTTGTTAAAGTGCCGTAAGTCACCGTCTTGGTTTATTTGAAGTTAGATGCCGAGTGGTTAGGACGGTGAGGGGAACATAAATGGGTAAATGTTCGAAACACTGACGCTATTGATGCTGGGTGAATGAAATGTTTTCCAATAAGTTAGTGTCGAATCAGTTCCTTCTCCGGACTCATTTAAATAAATACCCGGGCAACGCTGAGCTCAGATAGTAAACTTATAACTTCTTTACAGAGGTTTAGCCATAGGCGAATATATTTTTATTAACTCCGTTTGCTTACAACATGCTTATAACAATGTAAATGAACACTATTTCCTACTAGAACACGCAGGAGGTACTTCCAGTGCCTATCTGTTGACAAGATCTCTTATGAGAATAGAATTATGTATTATTAGCCTACTCAGACGTTGAAGTAGGGCATTGGGTTTGAATTGATTAATATACTTTGAAGCAATGTAAGTTAGCAATATTCAAAGCCTTTTTACGTTTTCTGAGCCCAACGGGTTGAAAAGCAAAAGTAGAGAAAATTTACCCAAGTAGAACTGCTAAAAGAGATATTTGAACTGAGATAACCATCAGAAAAATGGCTGAATGAGCAATCGATGTATCCAGTAAACTTCATTAGGAAGATTAAATATGGGCTGTACATCACGATCGTTGATATAAGCATTTAAATTTTACAGAAGTAAAACTGTAATACATGGACTGGTTCATGCGATATTTTATTAATAAAATGGTTTAAATGTTTATTTGTGGAAGTATAGTTTTACAAATTAATTATTTGCGGAAGTGAACAACAAACACGTATTATTTGGAAATGTCTGATAAGTTATAGGTGATAAACCGAATGGCGATAAATTAATGGGAGGCAACAGCTGTGAGAAGTGTTTGGCCCTTTTTTTTATACATCTCGATTGACGGTATCCTTTCAGATGGAACTATAATTTAGTTTCGCCTGCATTTCATAACTTTGACGAAAATAGTTGTTGGTGCGTTCGCTGGGCGGCGCTCGGATCAGTTGTCGTTAGCGCCAAACAGGAGGCGGTGGAATTGAGCAGTACCAAATTGGAAGTTGGTCGGGCACGTCGGGTTTCGAAAGTTCGTTTCCTAGCGGCTTTTCGGTTCTTTCACGTTGTGAACCAACTTCTGCGATAAAAGATGGAAACCGTCGAAGAATATTATGAAGGCGCTACTGTACGCCGGAAAACCATCCGGACGAGCCTAAAAATAGAGGAAGTAAGTAAGCCAACTGCAGGAAACGAATCCGCTTTTAAACTCTCCTACTGGGTAGTAGATTTCATTGACAGGTCCAGCCGAAGCTGAAGATGAACCTAATTATAGCCATTGTTTAGAATAGCCCGTGTGTTCCTCTCGTACGAGCTGCATTGTTGCTCTACGTCTGCTAGGTGAATAACTGCGCTCATTGGCGCTTAACTTGTAATCGGAAAGTATTCGTTATGTGAGCGGTACCCACAATTCCGATTGTATATAGTGTAATATATGATTCGACATAGTAACGATATCTGTTAAATTCGGAGGGAAATTTTGCCGTGTACTTCCCTTTTTTTTAAAAAAAAAAAGTCCTAAAGTATTCTGAACCTACCATAGTAAAATTTCAATTATATCTATATTGAAAATGTCTTTAATACGTGATTAAATAAATAGGAGATATATTTTTTAATTAAATAATCTTAAGTTTAGCATAGGTCATTTTGTGGCTGATTAAAGTATGTTTTCGTGCCATAAAATATGAAAATGTTCTTGCATTATCTTTGGACTAATAAAAAGTATTTTGCTTCTAATGGAATTGGTTGAGATTATTGTATTGTATTTGTGTAAATCACATCTTATTACAGGTACACACTACTGAGAAGAAAAGTATAATAATAAAGTGAAGACATAACAGGTGGCCGCAATCTATCATATGACTTTATATTACATAATTTCGCAGACTTTAGTTACTTTTTTTTGCACGACGGCAACATTTTTATATTCTTTGGCACTCCATTCATGAATGTCCTTGCTTCGTTAGAATCATCTACTCGGAATAATTTTGATTTTTGAGTTTATGCCACAGTTCTCGTCGTGTTCATCACATTTCTCAGAAATACTTGTCTGATCCGTAACGTGAGGTTGAATAATTTTGATATGACTATCCAGATGCTGCTAGAGTATTTTACGTAGGTGATATAAAATTTACCATCATTCGGGATTTATGTATCTGTCATTACTACATATTCGTCAGAAACATGCGTTATTTTCAAAACAACAGAGCAAATATTCAGTATTCGTAATTTTCGGCTGTTTTATTGGATACTCTCAGAACCAACGAATGTCATTAAGTTTGGACGATTGCTGAAACCTACTAGCTGATCAATTAACCATATTTATACCCGAACTACGTAGAATTATGGAAAAATTACTGAAAATTGCTGAAGAACTGTGTTTTAGTCTATTCAACAACGCCACGTCATGTAAATGAATGACTTTCCAGAATTCGTAATAAGATCTTGGTTGACTGTATTCGTGACTTAAGCACGATTATTTTTTTTGGGACAGATTGTTTCAATTTACTGTCATGATCATATGATTATACAGAGTATCAAGCAGGAAAAGTATTTATAATTTAAATGACATATTTTAAGTGTGCTTTTGTGAGCAACTGTGGAAAGTTCTTGATTGTCAGTTCGTCTAGTCTGACTAACTGTAATTTTTGTTGTTAACAAATTCATAATGAACTAATAATTCCGTCTCAAGTTTTTGTGTATTTTTAAATTGCCAGTGTAGACATTCCTGATTAAGTGAAACACGATGATTTCAGTCACCAGTTATTATATGATCTAAATCACGCGCATGTGTTCCAGTGTTTGAACTTAGGCAGGGCAATGACATCCTGCTCAGCATCATATTCAACTGGACTGGTGACAACCATCCGGTTTCCGGAGAAAATGTTTCAGCTCGAAATGATGACAAATATTTGACTAGAAGAGTGAGAAATATTATTGGGAACTCTGAACCAAGTTATTGTTATTTACGATTATTTGAACCTTATTACAATCAAATTCACCCCCCACACTTTTCTGTATTCACTCGATCTTATTTTGTGTTTGACTCGCTCGGTGTATGAGTTTTAAAATTTATTTATCCGGGAATATTAGGCCTGTCAACATTTCATAAATTATCTAAATTGCTTATCTGTAGGAAATATACTCACCAGCCTGTTTTCCTTTATTACTGCCGAGTGCAAACGTTAACATTCTTTCCAAAAATTCTTTACTACGGGTCATTGAAAAGCACGGCAGTGTGGTTTTCTGACAGAGGAAATACACCGTTCAACTGGCCTTTGTTTACTTATTATTCTTTTACTGACAGAGCTTCTCGACTACTGAATTTATTTCGGTCGAGAGCGAATGGCCGTCGTTTATAAGGGCTGAACTTTATTTCACTTCAGTGATTCTGGCGTCTGCCAAGAATCTCCAGGCCTCGGATCCCTGATTACAGCCCACGTGGGCTTATTTTGACTCCCTGCAGGTGTATGAGTATCTGATTGATGACCGAGTTTCAAGTACTCTGCTTAGCAAATGTATTATGCTTTGAGGTTTGTAATTCTGTTGCGTAAAGATTGGTCCAGTTTTGAGTGTATCTCAAATATATCTATGGGATGTATCCCATTTGCTTTTTACTCTCGTCTATACTCCACTGAAATCTGTTTTTATTATATTCTTAAATTGTCTTTTTAATCGATACTAATACAAACACAACACTTATTCGTTTCTAACACACAATATTGAAATTTGTTCTGCTTACGTTATACCCAAATTGTTAACAATCGATGCTAAAAAAATTTTAGTACAAACATTACAGTTTGGAATAATCCAAATCCGGCCAGTTTTTTCAAAATCTCGAACGTTTTTGAATAGATCAGGGAAATGAACAATCAATTAAATTGTCACTTATAAATCGAGACCCATTGTGCAGCTGTCACCTTGGTATTCTTGGATTTAAGTTACATGAACAGCGCTGTACCGGTAGCCCATCTCTGAAAATAGTTTCGGCTTCTTGTTGACGTCATCCTAAAACGTAAGTCTCCACCATTGTCCGGACGACAGTCTGGTGCAGTCTTCTTAAAGTAAACGCTCCAAAGGAAATTATGTCCATTGAATACATCGATAGTCATAATAATTTTTTTTATATAATAGTAAAATACTTCGCCTCAAAAGACAAATATGTTTCATTATAATTTTATTTTTCATTTACGTTGCATAGTTACTTCGTATTATTCTTACCACTCCTAATTCTGTTTCTATGTGATTTTCCTGCTGAGCGCCATGTCACCACAATGTTTTGTAAAGCATCACATTTAATCTAATTGGATATTATAACATCGTAATTTCAAAAATACTACATCATTAATTAATTTCCAAATTAATTATTCAAATGAATGGAACCACAACTGTCTGCATCAACGTCACAGTCTTTCAGCTCCCTGTTCCATCGCTTCATACTGTCCAGACAATTATATAAATAATCGTGTTAAAATACAACTTTATGCAGATGAATACGCAAACATTTTCTCGATAGATGCGTCATGGCTTTTATGTATGTGTCTATGCTTCGAACGGAATACAGAGTATTAATAAGAATCATAATAGAGTCCGAGTAGCCTCCCGATTCGTGTTGGTTACTTTACTTACGGTTATTAACACATAGCTTTATCCAAAGTCACAGTAATTATATCCAGTACATTATCTTCGCAAATATTTTCTAAGCTCTGCTTTCAGCGGAATTAATATGGAGTCTTTCAAACATGAGAGAGAAAGGTGAGGTTCCTTTACAAAGAGTATCACCCGAAACACCACTTTAGAACCTCGTCGGCTTCCATTGTAGGTATCGTTCATGAATGACTACGACTCAAAACAATTTTTACACGATCTGATTGCACATTATGAAAACGAAAATATGATAAAATAAACTAATTTATGAATCACGTAGCTTTATTAGACCTTTAATGTGGTACTGCCAGTTTAAACTGTGCTTTCTTACCAATTCCTCATTCATTTATCACATCAACGAACAATGTTATCACATTCATCCTATATTATAGTCCGACGCATCTCGCAAGGCGGGGCTCTCTGCTGGTACTGTGAGGAGAAAAAAGGAGCGAAAAAATAATTACGTTGCCACGTAGTCACCTGTTTTTAATCCACCCACGCACTGAAGCTATATTTTATTAGGGTCTCACAACGTCTCAATTCGAGGTTCAAACCTCAATTCTTGACAGATGATTCTCATTCTTAAAGTAATCGTATACTTTTAAAATACACATTGTTGGCCTCCTTCCCTGGTTACATCCATATCTGTTTACCGTACTCACCTAATTGATCTATAACATTTAGAAAGCGAAGAATGCAAAAATACCCTAAAGACCGCATGCGATAACAATTTCAGATCGAATGATCTCATTGGACGGTGAGGATGGGGAGAAAGGACTCGCTTCGTCGCGCCGTTAGGTTTGACTGTGTATAATAATATTTTAACCACATATATAATTTGTTAATTAATTTCTTTTAAAATATATTATCTTTATTAAAACTAACCTTGAAACGAAAAATTTATATGAAAATTATCTCACATTCTAGTCAGATTTTATGAAAATGTTCATGGTCAAATAAGTCAGTATAAAAAAGTTTAACAAACAAATTAAAATTCTTCATTCAAATTTGTTAGTCAAACATGTTGTTTCGTCCTTAATTAGGAGACATCTCTAGGCTGCAGTACAACGAATTTTCGATTCACCCTGATGAGGAAAGCCTCAGTTATTTATTATGACGCAAATAAAGAAATCTATAAAATTATAACTATACAAAATTTTATGTAGCTGCACTTAGAAATGGTTATACAGTAGACAGAATTACACCAGAAATGAATAAGAAAGATAGCCAATTCAGACAAAAAGGGTAATATAAATACCACACAACGTTTCTGGGATCCTTGTGCCTTTCGTCAGGTGCTAAGAAGAGCCTAGAGAAACACAACTGCTCTTGTCAGTTGACAACACTTTTAAAGGCTTTTCTCTTCTTAGCACCTGACGAAAGGCACAAGGATCCCAGAAACGTTGTGTGGTATTTATATTACCCTTTTTGTCTGAATTGGCTGTCTTTCTTATTCATTATTTTCAATTAGACGTAATTTTTTTCATTTTTACATCAGTTATGTTTTCGATGATGTATTCACTAGTAGTTACTCGATATTTCAAGCTCTCTACTTTATTAGATCACTTTCTGTATGCACAAATACTTTGATATTGTGTTTAACTTCAATAGATTTAACACAAATATCCAAAAAACTTCTGAGTACGTTCCAAATCTGAGATCTTCGTCCAATAGTGAAAATTAATTGATTAAATGTTGTCCTGACGGTATTATAAAATCGAAAAAAATTTCTGAACTTTTACGACGAAGGTTACGCAGATGATTCAGTTCAAGACTGCAAACAAAACATGGAAGCAACATATTAGTCACTAGTTTCCGAAACGCTCCACTGACGCAGTAAGCGTGAAATCCGTGACAAATGACCTGTTGCTTTTGGAAAAGCCTCAAGTAATACCTACGAATTCGGAAATTGTCAACAAGCTGACAGGATTAGCAGACCTTCAACTATGATTAATAATGCAAATATATGCAGACGGATTCAATTTTAAGACTTTCAGGATTTTTTTTATTGGGAAAGTGCATTAAATTATGTTTTCCTCTGTGTCTCCTGACAAATCATAGTTCTGGGTGCGCCAATTCTATGTTTCCCACGTGTTTTGGATGCTGATGAGGACAATGCTGTTTGTGGTTCGAGTGTCAGTTGAACCGAAGTTTTATTGTTATAATTGATGATTAAATTTATTTTAATATTAATTGGTGAACCTGGTTCAGTATCGTACCCGGCCTAGAGTCGACTCGGATAGTTCAGACGCGTAACAATCCGGGGTTTCGTATTCGAATCCAGGTCCGGTCTAGATTTTTCCATTCCGATCCTTTAATGAAATTAAGAACAAAATTAAAGATAAATACTGTAGTTACTCATTTTATATGCATTTCATCAGCCTATCATTAAATTTTCCTGGTCTGTGATTCTATCTTGGATTGAAATATTATCTAATTTTATCTCCTTGGAAGTTGTAAATAATTAAATCATAATAAGAAAGACATAAACCATATCAATACTTTAACTTTTATTGTTATCCATTTCTATTTTAAAAGAATAGTTAATTGTAATTGTGATGACCAAGTCTTTCTTTTTGCGCATCTTAAATAAAATACACTGTCCGTGATTGTCTGTATTTGTTGTATGATAGTATAACTTGTATTTTTAACGTGTCTATAACTTCAGGTTTAAATGCATTTATATTATTAATATTATACACATCGAAGCTAAAGAGACACTCAATTACAAACTATGTATATGTCTATATATCCATACAATTTTACAATTATTGTCATTATCTAACCACCTTACGTATGTGTTGACAATAAATGTATGGTTAGTAAGAACAGATAATTATGGTGGTTATAAAATAGCTATAAAATTAATTTGAATAATAATATAAGCTTATCAGTAATTTCAAATTTAATTTCATACGCCCATATTTCCTTTTTAGCGTTTAATAAGATCATTGTCCTTTAAAATTAGACTGTGCCATTAGCAAATAATTTGGCTGTAAACTTTTGTAAAATATATTTTTAGGACAATCTGCGTTATTTTTCGTAATGATTATAATATTTAAAATGAAAAATATATGTCTAATTTGAAAATTAACAGTAAGATTAAATAGCCAAATACAGGCAAAAGAAGTGACATAAATACCATACACATAAAATCTTATGTTTTCATTTAAAAAAATAGTCCTTCTAAATCCTACAGTTCATAAACAATATCATAATATGAGGGAAAAAAAATTTGGAATTTAAAAAGGAAATAAATATTTACAGGACATCCATAGAAGAAACAATGTCAAACCAAGATAATTAATTGAAGGCATCTTTGACCCTTATAGGCCTATAAAAAATAACAATTAAAAAATTTAGATAGACCTGACTTTATTTGTATCATAAGTACATATTGACATATAAACCACCTTACTGAATTTCATTGAATTTTTAAAGATTTTCGAAGGAAATATTTTTAAAATGAATATGTTTAACGTCACGTCGACGTATTGCCAGTATTCCAGTAAAATATAATTGATACCTGACATAAACTTATTTCGTTGGAGGTACTACATTCTTCAATTGAATAATGTGCCATGTTGTTGGTAATTCCAGTGATACGTAAGAAAACATCACGACAGCTGCAATGAAATCTGTGGGCCGAAATATTCGCGATGTTGAGAGAACGTCAGCAGTATAAATACGACGACGCTCTGCTAAAAGCAAGCTGTCCAGATTAATGGAGCGCCTGTTCTCTAACAACCAATAAGCGATCTCCGTCATTCAGCCAGAGGTCACTTTCTCAGTTGCTCGTGTCGTCTACCCCAGAATAATTGCAGGCAACGAAAACTATCTAATAACAAAGGTGCACATAAGACAAAAGGAGTAAGTCTCGAGTCTAAGCCGGGCCAACTTCATTTTGGGTCTTGTTTCTTCGTCAATAAGTTTATGAGATGCTTGATTTGAATTGTCTTACAAATGTTCATTCTTTTATTGAACTCATTAACCTTAGGGGAAGAGCGTGAACAGTACACGTGTCTTTCCGTGGACCATAATTCGACAGATCAAATTTCGAACACAGACGTATTATTGATCGACTAAATAGACGTATCATGAATCACCCATAGAAGAGCCTTGCTTTCATAACCACAAATAGTATGTCATGATATATATGAAGGTACATATTTTTCATTAGCTTGCGCAAGTTAAACTCAAATAAAGGAACAGTAGAGTAGAATTTAATGTTTCTGTTACAAGTGCTGATGACAATATGTGAGATGTAGAAGAAACAAAATAATAGTAATAATAAGGTGTAGACAGACTATGTATAGGGTAATCCACATAATGGCGATCTCCCCTCTTATAGGATAGGAAAGAGATTAAAAGGGGGGATGCGGAAGGTTAGAGAAAGGTAGCCAGGGGTTAATTAGGGTCCCTGGGCTATGGTTTTATGGATTATACCCGTAAATTCGCCTAAAAGTGATGCAGGGATTTGCTGTGAGTTAGCAGTTTTCCCCTATCCGTGCCTTGACCAGTTTAGGAGGCAGCTGGCTGACTATTCCAATAGGAAGAACAGACAACTCAATGCATGAAATATGATAATAGTAACTCGTAACTATACCACTGCGATTATTTTCAGGAACGCGTATTAGATTATGAAAAACTATTTTCTTTCATGAATGTAAGCTTTCGCGGTGTAAATTATTAATAAATTTTTCGCGGTTAAGCACCATGTTTAGATTTCTCACTCTCTGCGGACATTTTGTACCGCTATCTTGAGACTATCGCAATATTAAATATTTTCGAAGTAAATATTTTTAAAATGAATGGCAGAGGTAGATAATGACCGCTGAAGAAAGGCTCTCTTCCGCTGTCTGAAGACAGAAGAATGACCGCAGAAACGTCAACATCGAGAAATAAGAACCTGGTGCTTAACCGCGAAAATATTATGAATAACAATTTTTTGTCATTTATTTTTTATTATTTTTCCCTTTAATTTGACAAAAGATTTTACACAGAGAATTTTGGTTGACCAATGGAGGACCACTCAGCCCATTATTTGCAGAAATAGTAATGCGTGATCTTAAAGCGGATAGTTTATATCAGCTCATTTTCAAACCAATGTTCTACTGTAGATATGTAGATAATATCTTTTGTATCATTCCACATGATCAATTTTCTCATATGTAAGACATTTTCAACAATTTCAACACAACAATAGAGTTAACCGTATAATCTGATAACAACAGCATACTACGCCTTTTAGATTTTAGATGTTTCAGTTTCACATAGTAACACAAAAATATATACTATTTGGAATAGAAAACCAACATGTTCAGGTAGATTGTTAAATTTTCATTCTTACATCCAATTAAAAAATATCTGTTCTATATAATTCTCTCTCTCCCCCCTCTCCCTCTCTCCCTCCCTCCCTCCCTCCCTCTCTCTCTCTCTCTCTCTCTCTCTCTCTCTCTCTCTCTCTCTCTCTCTCTCTCTCTCTCTCGGCTGGTTACTTAATTCGTGCATTGAACTAGACTGCTATGGTTGACTATGCACAATTCTATCTCCGTTCCGGCTTCTTAGACGAACTAACTAATCATGTCTGTATGCTGTTCTCTAACCTTCAACTACGATATTTTTCTCTGAGATCTTCACATCTGTCTTCACTTACCAACCATTTTTTTTACCCACCACAGGGATGGAAACCAAATCACCAGACCTCTCCCTACCATTCAATTTAAAATATTTTACTCCACGAAGCCCAGTACTACGTTGTGAAGGGAGATGGACTTCGGAATATTTCAGGGTTAATGTCCGCTGGGTGAAATTTTCTCAAGCGACCGTTCTAGTACCATCGACTTGTATTTTGTCATGTACGAATCCTATCTGCCCAAAATGTTAGGACCATAAATTCCAATGTCCGACTTGCTGCTAGCTTGTGCTTAGATTCCAATAAAATAAATTATTTAATAATTGAGCGACGCACTTCTTCGCTACAAGCTAATACCATAACACATTAAAAAAACAATGTTGTTTATAAATTATAACGTGAAAACTGTCAGTCCACATATGCGGGACATACTAAAAGAACGGTGAAAAATAGAATCACCGGAGAGAAATATAATGTAAGATTAACTCAAGAAAAACTTTCGGTTGTATCAAAACATATTTTAGACAATAATTACCAGATAAAAACTGGGACAATTTTCGGATTTTAGATATAGAACACAATTATTAATGCGAACTAATTTCTGAAATGTTACACATTAAAAATAATTCTAACACCATAAATGTAAAAACAAGGTACCGAATCATTAAGTACTATTGAAAACCCAACATTTGATGAATTCTAAGTTTTTAAGTAATTTTTGAGTTTGTCTACTTTCAAATTGTTAATTCTGTATATCTTATGTAATATTATTTATAACTTATAACAAATTTATCATTATGCCATTTATAATTATATATAATATAATATTAATAGTTATAATTTAAAAATCTTCAATCCCATAATAACGTATTTGTAATGCACATATTTCTGTTATTACTGTAAGTATGTTATCTTTGCCAGAATAAGGTCTAAGGAAGGAAATAGGACTAAAACGCGTCGCAGTTTAATAATTAATTATGGTTTCGCCGGTTTGTTATTGGCTGTTTTATCATCAATTTTATTTGCACAGACGTAAAACTTTACACATCTATGGAAATGTAGTTCCTGCTATAGTCAGTCCCATTTACACTACTCTCCATCATCATTCTATGTACATGTAATCGCAAACGACCTATATTAGTGTCGAATAAATACTTTTGGGGATCACTGATATTAAATGCGCCACTCCAGATGTAATACAAGTCTAATTTTGAACCCTATCCCCATAAGAGGGGCAGCATCCCTCTGGGTGGGGGTAGAAGGCATGACGTGTAATAATAATAAGGTGGAGCCCGTTTGACGTAAGAACGCGTAGTTGAAGCGGATAATTGTAATATATCCTAATTGACCGAGATTGGTATCGATTTCATAGCTTTGAGGGTCGCTTAATTCATTAGGGACACTGACCCCACCGATTAACATTTTGCATTGAATGAGAATGAATTGGGAGGTGGGTTTGGTTCCCATTTTGTAATATTTATGGTAGATGAGCCAAAATGTAATACACAAATTATATTTAATTAATTTTTTTATGAATTAAAAAAATTAGTTTGTCTCACGTTGAGGACGCCTTTTTATGTAATACACAAAGAAATTAAACAATTAAAACAATTAATTTGCCTCTCGTTGGCACGCCAAAATGTAACATTTAAAAGAAATTAAGTAAAATCAATGGTTAATTATCGGATGAATTTATTTTATTAAAATTTAAAATGATAGGATGTTAAATAATTTACAAAATTTAAACCTCAGAAACAATTAATTTATTCAAAGTGAAATAACAAAATTTTCTTGTCGTGATTGATTTACATTCGTGCCCTTACTATTTTACAAACTCATATACTCTCATCTCAGTATCGTTTATTTGGGCCTTTTAAATACATTTAATTTACATTAAAACTAACAATAAAATTTTACAACGTTAGAATTAAATAACAAAATGAACGTGAATCCGAAATCTGACGATTTTATCCTTATTTAACTTTTACAAGTAACTTTTATAAAATTTCTCTCTCTACTTACAGTTTCTTTACTGGTATCAGGCATTTGTTTTGGGCTCTTTGACACACTATACACTATTCACATGTAACAGGCCAAAATTTCACAGAATTTATTTTGTTTCAAAATCACTGTCCAAAACTTTTGTATCTATCAACTGGAACGATTACTCCGTACAACATCTGTGGACCTCTGCATTAAGTCTCTCTCTCTCTCTCTCCAGCAAATTATTGTAGCTCTTGTTATGATTAATGGTCAATCAGAATGTTATCAACTCGTTCTCGATTAAATTTTGTAACAGTCTTTACTTGTTGAATTTCTAACAGTGGGGCATTACTTATTGAAAACTTTCCTGTGGCTTTTACTTGATCGAATTCTATGTCCAAACTTTACTCGATGAAATTCTGTGTGCCACACCACTCTTTATGAAGTCTTGTCTGCCACTCTTTACTCGAAGAAAATACTGCCCGCAACTGCTGCTTTTAGCCCGGAGTTTAAAACGCTTGCCTACAAACACCCGCATGTACATTGTAGTGTTTATGTTCTCGTCGATAACAATTTACTACAAATTTCCATTATTAATTATCTAATTGTGTCTAATTATTATTAGAATATATATAATACATATATATTATATATAATACAGATTTTCAAATTTGCTTGGGTAGGTCTGATCCATGCATCTAAATCCGAATGTCATGTCGCTTTTGTATATACGTCAAATGCAACCGTAGGTCCCTCGATTAGTATAAACTTTTTAAAAAAATTTCAACCGATCCCCAAAAGTTCCACCTGCTTTAAGAAATCTTATAAAACTATGAATTGACCTAGACAACGAATTAAGTTATGGCATAAAACTTTAATAAAGAGGATGTAATTTAATGTTTTGCACTCAAATGGAAATCATGTTACACACACTATGGAATTTAAATATAAGTAATTATTTTGTAATCCAAGAATGTGAATTTATATAAGAACAATTTCATACAATTTAAGTTTATCTAATAAATAAAGACATATATGTTGGAGAATTTAGTAAAAGACGACCTAGTGAAATACATTAAATATCTACGAGTTAGCCATTTACGAGAACATTAGGCTAATTAGGCGTATCCCTGTGATTGCATTTTATTACCGATTTGTAAGTTTGCAATTAACCTTAAACTAAAATTGTCGATTAAATATGCATTAAATTATTTCATTTTTCTTTGATTTTTATACGCATATTATTTAACAAGTTTCTGATCAAGTGAGTATTAATTGAGAAAATATATTTATTAGTCTATGACTAAAAACGTCTATAAAAATTTTTGAGCAATAAAAGCACAATATTTCGTTTTCTTCATTGAAATAGTACTTGTTTAATAGAAAGATAAATATCTCTGATTTTAGATAACGCGATGGAATTAAGAATTTTAGGGAATATTTGCAATTATTTATGATGATAAAAAACATAGTTATGTCGTAAGGATCAGATCTGTGCCTCTTTGCAGCCCATAGAGAGCCTCCAGGCTTTAACCAAGTAATGAAGAGCTCAAGTGAGTCTTCCTGCCTTTGTCTCTTCCATAAACAAATACACGCCATTGCTGGCAACGACAACGTACACAAGTGCAGGAAATACTCTGTTGTCGTGAACTTCCATCATCATTTTCCTATTTCAGAGCGGTATACACTTGGAGAAAGTGAAGAAGACAAAATTATTAATTGCACACTGCGACAAAGAAAATTTGGAAACATATTGTCATAAAGCGTAACTAAATAGTGTTTTATTTGCAATTCAATTGAGTTTAAATAATTGTTAGATCTATTATATATGCTTCTGTATAAGTGATTCTAACATCAGTTATCCTCGTAAAATAATTGAAAATCAAATTATTTATACTCCACATAATTCTTAATCTGTCTTACATCTTTCATAATTGATAATATATATATAATTGTCTTGACAATCATTACCAATGTTTTGTCGATACATTAAATATATTTACAAACCATGTAAGCCTGATAAAATTAACGCTATTATACTGAATTTTATTGTTTAATAAAAAACGATAAAGGACTGTATTTTTTATGTTATTAATACTATAAAATTTATATTAATAACTGAATTTAATTTTCAACAATGTCACACTATAATCTGGAAATATAATATTTAATTGATGTATATGGAATGTAAGAAAGGTAAAGAAAAATTGAATATTCAATTCAAAAGAAAGAGAAATATTTATATCATCAACTAACTAGAATATTACAATTACGAATGCTGTTGCCTGGTTTTTCTAATATTTCAATATTTTAAGTATTTCTAATAGTGTACAAGTTTAGCATCAAAATGAAAATACAATGTAGTTACTCTTAATTTTCATTGTAGATAATTATGCCATCCGATACCTGTAAATTTTAATTTAATATCTTCAGTAATTTACCTCATCTAATACCTTCGCGGAGACAATTTTTATCAAAATCATCAAATCATATCATGTTTTTCACACAAAATTTGGCTCTAATTGACTATAACATTACCAATTGACGTTGAGAAACACCAAAATAATTGTCTAGTCAGGTTTATATCGTGAGTATGTATATAATGTTCTGCGAATGTGTTACTTCAGGTTGATTTTTTAGAAAATTAGAAATAAATTTATAATTGTATAAACAAATATAAAATACAATACAGAAGTAAAAATAATCAATTTACGGTGTTTGAGGTCTCAATTTGATATTAAAATTTTGATCACCTCTCCACATGTAAGTCAAATTTATCTCGTATGTCTTTCAAAGCTGTGTTTCCCGTGTACGATTTAAATAGAGCACAAAGCCTATCTTTCTCTCGTCTGGTTGCTAACGATTCTCTACCTAATGCGTCAAATTTATTCCCCCGTGACCAGGTCCCCGTACTACAAATTTTACTCCTGTCCTCTGAAAATGTTATAGACACTCTATGTGGTGTTTTCCACAAGGATCCCGACAACACGCACCATACTGGAATATGGGACGAACCAGATGAAGCCAGGTTTTGGGATTTGACGCTGCTCTGTTGTAAGATTCTCGTTACGAAATGGAAGGATTTCAAGGTAATTACTTGAATTTCTCTCCTTAAATTTGAACTCACGATGATTTATATATATTTACAGTTGTTTTCTTGAAGAATCTTCATCTTCATTCATGATTCTGATTCGTTGATCATAAATATCAGAAACAGTAAAGGCTCCTTTACAGATCCTTGCGGCACCCCCGGTGTTACTTTTTGTTCTTCTGACAGTTGTCTACCAATCTTTACCCTTTGAGTTCGCTCGTTTAGAAATTCCTTTAACCAAAGCACAACCCGCCTGTCGATACCTGAATTATCTAGTTCTTCTATTAAAATGCCATGTGAAACGAATTATTTTTTTGACGAAATCCATGTTGACAGAATCTATTCTTCCACCATTGCCTATTTCGTCATCTAGTTCCACTTAGCTCATCCACGACAGACTTAGCCTAAAATCATGTTAATGTGTGAAGAGCCATTCCAGCTCCAGTTCTGTGAGAATATAGTCAGATACAATTTTCTCGATGATTTTAAGGATCAGACTTAGACTAGCCGGTTTGTAATTTTAAACGCAGGTTTTGTCACCTCCTTTGAAAATTGGAACTCTCAGTCATTTACAAGTGCAGAATACAGCCTGGGGACCCTGGTTAACCTTTCGCAACCTTGCTCTAGCTTTCCGGATCCCCCCTTTCAGTCCCTTTCCTATGCTATAAGAGGGGAGTGGCCAGTACGTGAATTACCCTATACATAACCGGTCTACTTCTTCTTCATTTTGAATGAAGTTGTTATAAATCTTCCAGCATTACTTGCCATAAATGTATTGAGTGATTTAATCTCCTATGGTAGGTTGACATTACAAATTAATTAGTTTTACGATGAACTTTAAAGAATTAGTTTACAGTTACACTGATTTTCTTAAGTGTGAAATTTATAATCAATAGTTCTAAGAAATTGATTTGATTTTTAAAATAATTGAAATTGCAGCTGTAGTTTAGTGATAGTAATTATTTTCTTAAGGGGGGTAACATTACCGAGCTCATAGCGCGGCTATGATTATATTAATATAATTAAATTAATAGCTTAGAAACGGACTCATTTGACAGGAGAGCCTAGTAAAATATTTAAGTTAATTTAAAGCAGGCCAAGGAAATATCAGGGTGAGTCATCATATTTGTAAACCCATAATTTTTGAGAATAATAATAATAAAAATACTTGTAGCAAAGATTTTTATGTGTATAATTTGAATATGATCGTCTCGTGCAGCATCAGTTCCATACTGCGATCAAATTGTTGGCTGCAAATTGCCCGTCTTTGTTGTCTTTATCAAATGGGAAGATCATTATGAATGTGCAGGTATTTTAAGTTAAAAATAATCTCTTGATGTTACAATACTGGGTCAGAAGAATTTCTGGTACAATTTTTTTTAAAGATTTTGAAGAAATAGGTCGGTTGTAAGTGAAACTTGTTTAACTTGTGGTGCAACAGTACTTAATGGCTCCTCAGATACAGATGCTCGTAAATAAATATCCGAAATAATAACGATGTCATGTGGCACGGAAGAGAAATGCGTGGGAGGTATTTTGGAACGCCACTTGTTTGGTCCAGATGAGTGTGGCGCGTGCATGAACGACGGCCAAGATATGTCCGTGGGTCGAGTCCGTCAGATAGGTCAAACGTTTAATTCAATTGACAAATCTCGCCCACCACGCAACACTACAGTGAATGATTGTCGTCCTCTGATATTCATTCCGAGTGTAGGCTTCCTTATTAACATTTTTATCATACTGCCGATTTATTCTCCAATATTCTTCTGAAGATTGGGATGCCATCATACAGATATTCTCAATTCCCCGTCTCAATGAATCAAGCTAATCAATATCGTAATCGATTATGATCTCTTCAAGTCCAGTTTGAATCATCATTTTCCATCTGTACACCACCATTTGATTTCTTTTTCTAATCTAACAAAGTCATTAGAATCTTTTCTTTACGTTTCATACTTAATTGTTCTACTTTCAGCTTATATACAACCCTGCAATTTTTCATCGAAGTTTCATTGCTGATAGTTTACTTTAATTAAACACGCGTGTATTTAGTTATGTGAGACTATCTTCTCAATACTTTGCATATGAGTTTCATACATTTTTCTAAGCCTCTTACATTGATGGTGGTATATCTGTAACATGTAACAGGTAAACACGTGGTTATAATTTTTCTGTAGTTATGCCCAAAAATACAGGGTGTTGGAAAATTTTCTTACAAACTTTTAGGACTTGTACAAGGAAACTGAGTAGATCATATTTTCAATAGGAACCTATGTCCATAAATAACCCTTTCCGTGCTACACACATTTCGAAATTCATTACGTAATAATAGCAAATAATTAAAAAGGAAACTAATCAGTTTACACTAACACTTTTGTCTTCATAATAATGTCTTCAGAATAAGAAAGAGCCAAATACAGTCAAAATAAATGAAAACATAAATACTACATAACGTTTCTGGTAACCTTGTCCCTTTCTTCAGATATTCAAGAAATCTAAAAAGCAGAAGAGCCTAGAGCGACTCAAATGTGAATTGTGCACAACTAGGCGATGTTTGGTATTTATATCATCACTTCTTTTGTCTGTATTTGGCTACCTTTCTTATTAATTTTCAATCCGACGTAAGTTTTTCACTTCTGTCTTCAGCTAAATTTAACAATCTGTTTTTGTTTTTCTTTAAACGATTCTGATCCACTACAACTCCGGTTCGATGTGGCGACCACCACCGTCGTTCCACACCTTGTACCAACGAATGATGTTCTGGTAAACTCGATCCATCACACCTGGTGCCATTTCTACCTGTTGTGCAGCGACCACAACTCGTGTCAGAAGACCATAATTTATTTCAATAGAAGTTTTGTGCATCAATCTCTTCATGCGACACCACAAGAAAATGGTCAATGGAGTAAAATCTGGCGAACGCGGAGACCACGTGGTTGGACCAATTCGGCATCTTCTTCTTTGTCCGAATCGTTGCTCCGGAACACCAAGTGAAAAGTGAAGGTGTGCGTAGTCGTGCTGAAACCATAAATCTTGACGTAGTTCTATGGCCCAGTATCCATCAACACGTCCAATACTAATTATAGGAAAATCAAGTACATGGGACCCGTCAGCTTTGCTGGATTCATGTTTCGTTTTCTTGGTACCACGATTTTTTAAAATCTGTATTTATATTTCGAATAACTTTTTATATCCGTAAAAAGTGTAACTACTTTAATATTCAAAAATAATAGTTAATAATCATGAGATACGGAGAGCTCACTGACTTCACGTAGTTCACTTAATTGCAGATTCATTAACGGTTTTGATTTTATTTGATTTATTTTATTCCATTAGTCCTCATATGAGGAAATATGACACGTCAATACATAAAATTGCAATATAAGAATTGAATGGTACAATTATAAATAATTAGAAGCTAACATAAAAATACTAAAATTCGGGAACACAGATTTCCCTGTCCAACATAAGTAAAATAATATGAATATAAGAAAAATAATAATTCTTTAACTATACTAAGGGTATAATATTATATGTACAGTTCTAATAAAAATATTCAATATGTATTAGTAAATAATTAATGATTCGAGAATGAACTATCATAAAATATAGAATTTACACATCACACACATTTACACACGCACACTAGGAGGAAACACAAACAACGGACAAGTCACTTCACGAAACATTAGATTATGTAAAATATACTGGAACTAATTGAATTTGTTCTATCTTTTTCGTGTGGCGTATATAAAACACATTACCAGTGTCCCTTTAAAATCTATAAAAATAATAATATTTCATAATCCTCAGATCGTGTATAGAAGCCAAAACTCAAGGATGTGGAATGTCATCATGTATATTTTTGATTATTTTAGTTTAATATGTAAATTTCACAATTGTATTAGTTTGAACTCTTTTTAAATAAATGTGAAAAACACAAGACTATTAATCAGAAAATTTATTATTGAATTTCAAACATAATTTAATTGATACTTCTTCAGCTGTGAATTTCAATTAAATTCGTTATCTAAAAATTTTAAGATAACAAAATCTTACAAATATAATTTAGAATCTAATTATATACATATATAATTTATAGACTATCACTTACAATTTATTATTTAAACGGATCAACAAAGATAACTTTCTAAAGTGCGGTTTGTTTACATGTTTTTGCCGAAATGACTTATTGACACAGTTGAATTTTAAAGTAAAATAGAAATAAAATTTTATATAATACAATAACAATAGGTTCTATTTCAATTATTGGTATTATTTTTTATTAAATTTTAATTGAGGTTTCCATAAGCATTGGTCAGTTTTAAGATGTCGAAAACCTTCTGCATGCGGTAAGAGTTGTCACCTGTTCCAATTGAACAGATCGTTAGCTAGCTTGAAACCTGGTCGAGGCAAGGAGTGAGGAATGCTAAGTTCCCACAGCTAACCCGTGTCCATTCATCGGAAGGACGTGAGACAAGTACAGAGAGCCCGGCATGCCTGTTGCAGGTATCTGTACGGTTGCGCTGCTTCACATAAGATCCATAATTAATCCTTCCCCTTAAAATCCCTCCCTACGCTATTAAATGACAGGCCAAAATATGGATGACCCTCAGATAGCATATTTTTAAAGGATTATTGAAAAAAGGTAACATTATCATCCGCATAATTTCATTACTTCTATATCTTTTAAGGAAATATAACAAGCATACAGTATAAAAAATAATATATCTCTTTAATAAAACCTTATGATGAATATCGTAAATTTTTCTACACACATTAATAATTCATTTTTCATCTATTCCATCAAGTATAACTTTTGTCGCGAGCAATTTTTCTTACATTGATCACGAATAACGAAATATCTATTCATTTTCATCTAAATACCTAATGAAATTATGTATGTTTTACTGGCTGTTATCTTAACTTACAAGTTTCGTTACACGTTTTACGAATTTTAAACTACAAAACATGTTTATATTATAAATTAGTTACATTTTGTGTTTTTACTTTCTGTTTTGTGACACAAAGAAATCTCAGCAACTAAATGTGGCCGTGAACAGTAAATCAGAGGTGTGTAAGAAGATCATGAATGACTTTTATTAAGGCTACGAGTTTTACGATCGGGCGGTTCGCCTAGGAAAGATGCCAAACGAGCAGACTAATAAGGCCTGTGTGAGTTATAGCTCCAGGGACCTCAAGGTCGAAGGCCTCAAGGGCTACTATGCAGTTTTTACTTCAATAACACTTGCAAAAAAGAAATTTTCAACAAAGAGTATCTGATAAGATCGCAAATAAATTTATTTCTATAGTTTGTCGGTCTGTATTGCTGGAAATCTGCCTGAGACGGGTCTTCACTGCAAGAAGTAATGACTCTTTAATTATATTTTGATTATGAAAGTATTTATTGCCTTAAAAATTTAATTTTAAATGAAAAGATGCAAGTATGTGGAACAGGTTGATTCAACATTTGAATTAAGATTTTACCTGAATTTGACAATTTTCAGACGTCAGCTAATCCTTTCACGTAAACTACTTTGCTAAAGAAACTCAAATATAAAAATCATTTGATAAGACATGGTCCATATTAAAACATTTTTGACATTAATTGGCCTGGCATCAATCGAAAAATAAAACCGTAGCATTGAACGTAATCGTTACGCTTTCGAATGACATCTGTTGATGCGAGTTCGTGAACGTCGTGGACGTCGACTCTATTGGAAGATACATGAACTAGTTCAACGTTATCTGCATTTATTTTTTTACTCTTCGCGATACAAACCTATACTTAGTATTATAAACGTTTGTATTTACGTAAAAAAAATTCAGCTACGTACGTGGTGATATATTCATTATTCGATCTCATTGGAAAGAAAAGTAATAAATTTGTGCACTTTTTTGGAAAGCGGTATTTTTTTTAAAAAAAAATCAGGATATTGTGTCACATTCATACATTGACCCTTAACTTCTTTAGCCCATCGCCCCTTAAATTGTTTAGAAGTGGAATTTCATGATTCATGCAGAAAACTTGAAGGGTAAGAAGGTGAATAAGTCACGAAATTTGCTGTGACGCTGCGACAACGAAAAGGAGGAATATGGAGAGACAACTCATAATGAAACAGCGAGACTGTTAGGGTGGCACACGTTTGTGGATAATTTCGTGAACAATATCACCATGACGGGCTGCGTTATCGCTAAATAGCATCTATGCTATAGGCTATTTGCTTGAGATATTTTCAATATGTCAAATTTACTTAAATTTTTTTCTTGCAGGAAATTATAATAGTATTTTCAGAAAATTGTCAATGAAATACGTTCTTTTTTGTAGTATCGGGAAATTTATGGCCCATATGTAATTAAAAGATAGGATCGTTACTTCCGTTCGGATTTCCGATTTGCAATTGAACTAGTTTCCTACGAACACATTATGAGGAATTCATTTCTAGTGACAAAAGAATACGTAATTCCGGAAAACAGTTCAAAGTAGGTCATAACTAAGACTATATGAGCTAATAAATTAATAGTTTAATTTGTCTGACTTAATATAATTATAAATGAACTTAGATAAATTAGTTAGAAATAATTTAATAACAAAATACATAAAATTTAAAAACCTAGGACTATTGTGTGTACCATGGAGTAAATAATTTCCATAGATTTATGATTTTTATGTAAATATTAGAGAAATATTGATGTTGTATAATTTATCTTTGTTTGGAATCCCACCATACAAATGGTAGGTTAAGGGCAGCCATTACTGCGATTATTTCATTGCTATAATTCTAATGAATGAAGAGGTCCAGTGCTTGACGATTGAGGATTTCATTGCACACCTTGTGGAAACGTAGTTTGAAGACGAAACGTTGTGTTAATTTTTTTATTAAATTATTTCTGACTGATTTGGCTGTGTTCAAGCATTTAAATATCTAAAATTAATCTTCTAACGAGAGATAGGATGATACAATCTTCCATCGTCACTATGTGAAATTAGTTTTTATGAGAAAAGGCTCTTTACTGAGACTGTGATTTATTACTTACGAAGAGTTCTGTACCTTGACAGAAACCATTGAATTACAGTGGTAGGGTGGTAATTCCCTGATACAAACGTGCACGCTCTCGATTTCTTGTGTGGTTGATAACTGAAACCACTGAAGTGCCCCTCAGTTTGGATACCTCTCAAATATTTCAGGAAATCCTGTATCATTAGCTTACTCCCTCACTTCAATTTTTGATTAATACATGTTCAACATTTACATCTTTTACTGTCACTGTGAAATAAAAAATGATTTTTTTGGTGTAATCCTATTGATTTATTATAATAATAAATAAAAAATTCAGTGAATATGTCAGAAAAATTATTAATTAAACCAAAAAATTATAAGAAACTGCACATTGCTTGTATACCTGAAGAAGTCCCAAAATTTTAGACGAAACGTCGTACGAACTGATATTATGGTTTAATAAATATTTTTTCTGTCATATTGGTTGAATTGTTTATTTATTTATCAAATTATAATTGTCAGGTCATATTAAATATTACATATTTATTATAACTGTCAGACTTTGGATGAAATCACTGATTTACAAAGTTAAAGTGGTAATACCAGAATTCAAAAGGGTGGGGGCACTTTAATTCATAGACCTACTTACTCGTAAGTCACCACAAGCCTTCTCGGCTTTATGGACATGGATCAATAAAATTCAGAATAAGAAATTTGCGACCATCACTTAATATAACCCGCTATTGTTATTGAATTTCAAAATAAAGTTGGAGAATTTAATGACAATCCCTGATTTTCGATTTGCCTCAGAAATAATACTTATCGTAAATTTCATACGTATCATGCAAG
Source organism: Zhengitettix transpicula (assembly GCA_037074705.1). Taxonomy (NCBI): domain Eukaryota; kingdom Metazoa; phylum Arthropoda; class Insecta; order Orthoptera; family Tetrigidae; genus Zhengitettix; species Zhengitettix transpicula. Next base: position 204,641,762 of record CM073591.1, read on the forward strand.
ATAGCGCGAAGGCGTATCTGAAAACTATCAGTAGCATTATAACTGGTGACACTGTCAAATAAATTAAAAATAGTTTTTCGCTCATTTTAGTACTTAGTAATTCAATTTTCCTGTTACTTCAGATTATATTGCATATTGAATTTTCTCCTCTTGATATCAAATCACATAACGTAAATAGATTATCTCATATCATATTAAATATTTATCATGTAGTGTATGCGTATTATAATTTTATGATTTATGTAAAGATTTATAGTTATCATATTTTCCTGTTCTTATACGTATTATCATTTTTCTTTCGCATTTAATTTTTATGTATTTTCTTATTTACGTGCTTTCGTATTTGTGTATTTTTTGTTGGACGTGTTTTATTATTTGTAAATGTTAAATATTCGATACCTTATGTAGAGTTAAAAGCTTATAAATCATGCCACAAAGTTCCATATTAATTTTATGCATTTTTAATAGCACATGACGAAAAAGAATTCTGAAAATTGAAATCGTTTAATCCCCAATATTGATTAGCGATTATGAAAGAAGAACAAAAAAAATTATTGTTTGAAGTGCAATGTTAAATGGAAACAAAACGGTCAGCAAGGTGTTTTTAGAAATGTCCTTGATTCTTATTTTCAAGATACCCAATGACGTTTTCTTCCATTGAATTTCTATATATTTTGTGTACCTGTTCTTTTAGTCTTGAACATTTTTTTAAGAAGGAGAATTCAAAGGCTCTAATTTTTTTTTGCGTGAAGGGTCAATCGCTTTTGCTGTTGTAAATTTTTTAAGGAACTTTCATTAGCTATGATAAAAACCAAAATCTCCCAAGAAGATCGAGACAGCGTTTCAGTTTTCATAATAATCTCGGTCGATGAACAATTTATTTCGTAGGATGTCTTTACCGCAAGAATTATTGGAGGTCCCCGGATGTTTTGTAAGGATCGCGACATGTGGACACATATAGAGCGTGAGAGCTAGGGAAAATTGACTTGGAGTGGAGCGGGGGAGTGATGCGGTGGGAAGGATCCTTGGCAGATCCTGAAGGCCACTGCCGGCGCTGTTCAGGAATAGCTGTCTCGCGCACAGAACACACCAAGGGTAGGTTAAGGGCAGCCATTACCCCGATTATTTCATTGCAATAATTCTAATAAATGAAGAGGACCAATGCTTGACGGTCGAGGATTTCATTATTACTAAAAAATAGACGTTCTCTTACCGATCGACTTCAAAGATACTGTACGAAGGTAAATTAGGGATGAAAATATTAGTACAAGTGTGAGTTCCAATTGAAAACTGATGATTTTTTCTCCCATATCGAAAAATCTACCTGATGAATCATCACAAGTACAATATATATATATATATATATATATATATATTCCGTGAATTTTATATGTTTCATTAACACATTTAGCATTGAACGAGTAGTACTTGGGATTCCACCCGGGTTAAAACAATCTTAAGCCACGACGTTTCTATGGTGAACTCTGCCCTTTTTCTCAATTGAAGTCCGCATTAATTTGACACGGGTGGAATCACAATAACTACTTGCCAAGAGTATTCACCTGGAAAACCTTCGTTCATTGACATTTTTTTAATATTATTAACCAACGTTTTCAATAAATTAACGTTACATTCTTACGCTGGGAAAAATGCTTCTGGATGTAATTATTGAATACAACGAAAATAAACATAAAATGAAGTTCAAATAATTCAAACTAAAATACGATTGTAATCGGTATCCATATCAATACAGCATTATAAGTGTGTTTTTAACTAACGATAACTATATTCTTTTATTTAAAATACCACAGTTGGTTTGATAGTATAATATTGCTAGGTACAACATGAATACATGTGTTGGGTACAATCCAGCGGTTGCACCTGTTATAAGTGATTAGTAATACATACAGATATAACGTCTGATACAATTAATAGATAATAATTCGAGCTCAGTTTACAGCCAAATTTAATATGTAAAAGTCGTATCAATCTAATATTAAAGAAATTTAGTTCTTGTTATTTGGACGCAAGTTTCCGATAATGTGTTTTCCCTACAATAAAATGATATAAAAATAAAAAAAATTACGTCTCATTGAAAATAACGAATAAGAAAGTTAGCTAATTCAGACAAAAATGTTATAACATAAATACCGCACTTTAATTATTTATGTTATCATTTTTTTCGTCTGAATTGGCTAACTTTCTTATTCATAAAATGATATCGCTTATATTGTTTTGAATATATTATTTATTCTGCTAATTGTATAGAATATAATGAATAGTAATATTTCTATACAGAAAAAAGCTATCTCAAACTATATATAAGGAAGCGCTAAGTTGGATACCAATTTTAATTAGGGAAATTACTATCAAGGCCCTGAAACCTCCTATTCTTGACGAACCACATATGCGCACATGTAACATAAAATAAAGGGTTACTCTGAAGAATTCACTTTCACGAAAAACGTTTCATTCTGATTATGATTTCAAAATAGTCTAGTATGGGTCTATTTTTATTTTTGATATGAATAAATAAATTACCACGAGCGATGACGGAGGTTATATTGTTTGCAGCCAATGCCACATTTTCAGTTAATTATTTGTAAGAAAATTTATTTTCTGCAATCCGGAGAAAAAGTGACTGAATTTTGTTGCATTAAAGTAAATGAATAAAAAATTGTTAAGTTCAAAATTTAAGATATAAAATGGAAAATCTGACATTGATTAATATTTCAAACAACATTTTTGTTTTTGGGAAAATTTCAAGGTGCAACGATTTGGAAAATAGTAAATTGTTTACTTTCCCTACTTTTAATCACGATTAGAATTTGGTATAATTTAATATCCTTGAATTGATTTGTTTTTAAAATATTCAATAATGAGTACTTACTTCAATAGAGTCATTAGGTTTTTAGTAAATATGGTCAATATTACTCTAAATTGTCATTAAATAAATTTTAAGGTTTATAGTAAGTAATATTCATATATTCAAAAACAATTCAGATGTGCAAGTTTAGTCTAAAAATACCATATATTTTAAATGCTGTTATTTGCGAGTGAACAAAAATAAATATTTAATAATCTACTAGAAAATATGAAATACTTAAAGGATAGTAAAATCAAATTAAAAAAGAATCATCATCCACGAGTTCTATTCTATAATGAATTGACTGAATTGTATTTGTATAGAAATTAACCTTCTAAAATAATATTCTGAGTCGCTGTACTGCATCGACTACAGAGATCCCATGTTCCAATCCCGGCGTTGACACGTATGTTTGTTTGTCATGGCCATGAAAACTGGGGTTTCTACGCATACTATGTGCGACTCCAAGGACCAATGCCCTCAATGAGCTGTAGAGTAGATGAGGAAAAGGAAAGAAGAAAGAAATTAGATTATAGCACATTCAAGAAATGGTAAACTAATTTGTAGGGAATTATGGGACAATTTAAATACCTATCATGATTCATTCATTACACATTCCTGAAGCCTAGTTTCTCTGTAGCAGCGTAAATGTAATTTGATTGTCCTCTTATTGCTAATATAATTTATATAATATGGGGGATATGAGAAAATGTAAAAAATTATTCACAAAATAAGTTAAATAAAAATATTGCAAAGTGAATTTTCTATACATTGGAACTGAAAATTTAACTCAGAAAGAACGGAAGGAAAACGAATCTGCGTCATATAGACCATGAAATATTTGAGGTCAGGGTGAAGAAAACTCGACCTGCCCGGGAATTGAATCCGGGTCTCCCGCTTAGTACACGGGTGTTATAATCACTCAGCCATCCAAATCAACTCCAGGACTGGTACGAAATTTCTCCATCCGTGAAAAACCCTTCACAGCCTGTCTTCCAGTGAATTGTATGTGAAGCCGGGCTCTGGCTATTGGAGTTGACTCTGCTCACTGGTTCATTTCTTGGTCCGGTCGAGCTTTTTCCATAGTGACGTTGAATTAGAAAATTTAATTTATTAATGATCGAAGACTTTTCAAATCTAAGTGATGAATAAAATTCTCTCTGGTTTCCAATTGAACTCGACACTAATTTAAACAAACGTTTCGACAACTGCGTTCACAGTCGTCACTTTCTAGATTGAATAACAAAGCATAAAAAAATTAAATGAAAGCGTTTGCCTCTTCAAACATTAGGTCAAACAGTGGGTACAGACACGCAACACGGATATTTTCAATTTTAAATCAAAAAAGTCGAACTAGAATGCAAAATTGTGGCCTTGCGAGGTATATTTTATCTAACTTGCGGGTATTATCAAACCGTGGAACGAATTGTGGACCTGACTGAAGACTCATAAATAGCTGGCCACACACTAAATCTGTAAGGAGGATTGTTAGTGTAAGCCAGCGACGTTATCTTACAGATTAGATTTGTGCATACGCAGACTTGGTTAACCCCACACCTGCCTTTCGCCCTTCACCAGCCGATATCTACCTGTCAGATCCCAAATCGAGATTGTTGTTATTTAGTCACAGAGATAATTAAAACATCAACAACTATACAGATAATACATATAAAAGATTTAAAATAGCACTAACAGTTAACAATCAAAGTGTAGACGAAAAGAAACTAGAAAGGAAATGTATGTGTACCATTGCTGTTAATTAAAAAGGAAAAACGATTAAGACCAAACTATTGTTATTAAAAAGGTACTGCAATGATGTGGTGAACATTAAAAACATTAATATCTGGAAGAGATAAGGTATAACTGCAATGTGGTTTGGTAATATTGAAGGGAATGATGGTATCAAAATAGTGGTCAAGCTTAATAAATTTTCTATCAGCATTGACCAAATACCAACAGTTATCTAAGCATAGAACATTCCAGTGTTAGTAAACGTTTTTAGTAATTGAGGTAAATATTGAAAGGCTTCCGTCTATGATTAATAGAACCATGAGATGTATTTTAGTGAAATATAGGTAATGATTTAATGTTAGAGAGTTGCACTAGAATGAAATTTGTGGTACTGTGTTATTTATTTATGAAATGTCGAACAGAAAATTACCAAACTATTTACAAAAAATATATGTAATAAGTAACAATGATTTATATAATTACAAGACACTATTTAAAAATTATATATCTTTAAAGAAATGTAACAAAAATTTTATGAGTGATAAAGTTTTACTACACTCCTCTTGTGATAAGTTACTACAATAAGTTAAAAATAGCAATATTGTTCGGAGAATAGAGAAAAATATAAAAAATTATGTTAAGGATATTGTGGAACAGAATGAATTATAAAATTTTATATTTGTTGTTACCATCAATGTATATATTTTTTAAAATAACAACCTATCCAGGCTCATTTTATACCACTATAATAAAACTCTACAAATTAAAAATGTTATTTAAATAAAAATATCTGAATACGTACGTAGGGTTCGGTTAACAGCCGGGTTATAAATAGTTCATACATGAACAAAAATCTGGATCTGACAGATTTTCATCGCTCAACGACCTATATGTTTGGCCTGTTCCGTTGACCGATGAAGGGTCAACAAATCGTCACGTGCGATCTGTAGCGACAGACCTTGTCTCTTAGATCGTGATCTGGCTCCCAAATCCAGCAATCTGGTTGGTCGGTCAGGTCTGCTGAAATAAACTGCTCGTGCCATTGATGAATCCGTCGTTGGTGGGATAGTTAGACCGAATCCACTGGCAGACACGTTTCTGCTCTGGACTTTAACGCAATAGCACAGATCTACCAACTTGTTCGTTGGTTGGCATCACAACTTTTATAATATTTAACTATCAACTCTGATCAATCATATCGCGGCTTATCCTATCTCTGCCCCTTACAATTAACTGCGTCTCTTATATCTCTCTCACACATACTCTTACACGACCTGCGCTGCTCAGTGTATCAATCTTCTTATAACTCACAAATTTATAATTTCCTCGCCCATTTGTAAAAGCAGAAAATTTTTTCTGTTCGTGCAAGTTTGTACTGCCACCCACATTCCGGAAAATAGAATAATTAGTTTCATTCGCTCACTTGCCTTCTGTCGAAACAAATAATCGTGTCTGCGTCAATCTGAGAAAAACTTATTCGCATCATAAGTTACGTGAAAAATCTTTGCTGTAAAAACGGGAAGATAACCTTTTTACCACAGTCATGGTCAGTTAGTCCTTATGAACGTCGAACAATGGCATTGTCTTGAGTTATTCGACCATCCAAGCGTACAGACTCAGTAACCTTCACAAGATTAAAATATATAACGTAGGCCTTTATGTCTGCATTATTATTTATAGTCTGTGACATAGAATTCTCATTTATTTTTAACCTGTAAGTCTTTTTTTATATAAATATTAGCTTTTCTCAAAAGGACCCGGGGAATACGAATTTCTTAAAAAATGATATAAATAAGTAGACGGCTTGGAGCCAGAAAAGTAATTATGATATTTTTTAATAAAAAATATTAATGTCACGACGTTTCGTCCTCTCTTGGGATCACATCAGGTTGGACAGTTTATAATATTTTTTTGTATAATTCATGAGTAAAATTTAGAGACAATGTTCAGTAACCGAAAATTATTTTTTGGTTAATAAACATTTTAACTTTTCTGACTCTAGGTCACTATTTATATTATTATAAATAGTCAGATATTTTTCGTCATTCTTCACCAGACGAAATTAATATTCGCCAGAGCCTTACTTTATTTAATCTTTCACATGTACACGAAACTGAGTTCGTTGAGTGCTACGAAAATGGCACGACAGAGAATCTGTGTCGTGATAATAAATATTTAGCTGATTTAGAGCCACTTTATTATCTTATTAAAAAGAGATTGAAGTTCAGCCAAATGTAACATCATTTCCATCTAAATGGATTACTAAATTACCGACGTCAGTTGATAAGAAACGTTTACTGTTGAAACGGATAATAATTTTCTACCACAAATATCTTGGTGACTGAGATGATGTTACTATTCATTATATTCTACATAATTAGCAGCATAAATAATATATTCAAAACAATATAAGCTATATCATTTTCTCTTAGGGAAAACACATTATCGGAAACTTGGGTCCAAATAGCAAGAACTAAATTTTGTTAATATTAGATTGATAGGACTTTTACATATTAAATTTGGGTGTAAACTGAGGTCGAATTATTATCTATTAATTGAATCTGACGTTAAATCTGTGTATAAACACAATATAGATATCGTTAGTTAAAAACACACTTATAATGCTGAATTGAAATCGATACAGATTACAAACGTACTTTAGTTTGAATTATATGAACTTCATTTTATGTTTATTTTTGTCATAGAGCGGTAGGAAGTTACGAAACTTCATGTCATAGTCGTCTGTTGAAAATATAAAGTCTGAATAAATATAATCATTAGCCATACAATACATCAGGAATGAATATTTAAACCCCCGAAGATTGAAATAAATATAAGCGTCAATTCAAAGGTTTTGTATGGTTACATCTTACTGGATCAGTTCAAGACCATTTTTTTAAATATATATCATGATGCAGCTTTCGAGGGTCCTTATTTAGTATTTTGACGGTTATAGGAGAAACCTGACTGGAATGCTATTGATTCGTTTCTTGGTCATAAGTAGCTCGAATATTTCGAGGTATTAAGTAATGTATAAAATAGTTATTTATTGAATATTTATAATGAGTTTAATATTTCCTCATTATGTTTTCCTTTATCTGCAATTGAAATTTTCACACACAGTAGATTCCGGATTATCCAGATTTCATAAATACCTTCTGCCGTAACCATTCCAATAAAAACGTCCTTGTTATACAAAAACTAGCTCTTTTTCATATTTTCTGACTACTTAATAGGGGTCATTTCTTTATGAATGTTTATTATGCACAGTACGCGGGGGTTGATTAACTTATTGGTCAAAGTCTAAGGTCAATAGGAAAAATATTACACGTATTTTAAGATGAATTTTATAATTAATTCCTAACTTCCTCAGTCGAAAACCGAAATCGTAGTTTTTATTACAAAAAAAAACGAAGGTATCCAAATATTTTTTTTTGAACTTATTCCGCACTTGTCGCCATCCGTTGAACAACTGACCAAGTGGAGAGCAAGGTTTGGGAAATCTTCACTTTGTGTCTCTATCACATTCGTTAATCGGGAGCAAGATAGTTCAGTCTGCTGTATATATAGATTCAAAGATGTTCATTTATCAATCTATTTCATTTCATGGTGTTCTTTGGCATTACTGAAATATATATTTCAAATTATGACAGTGAAATGAAGGCGCAGTGATTATTTTCCATTTAGGTTTTTGATTGTTTTTCTATTATATGTAATTTTTTTATTTTGGTAGAAGTATTGCCGTTAATTCTATTACAAGTTATTGCATCATTTACAAATTTCGTAATCTACGTTACTTTAAAAGTACAATTTCATTTTTGTTGCAGAAAATAGAAAGGAAAGAGTTAGTGTTTACTGCTGCGGATAACTGACATTTTAGGTGCTCATTTCTTCTCGGTAAAATTAATTTGTTAGCGATAACGTACTCCATCGACTCAGCATTGCACACGAAGTGTGTTCTACTTTCAAAAAAAGTCATAAGTTCCCATTTTTTTCCGACGAAGTTCTGTTCAAAATATGTTAGTTTCAGTAATATTTTGGCATTGCATCGTGCAGTGAGAATGCATGTGTGTGTGGTTTCTTAAGAGAACCTGGGACAAGGGACACCAGCTGGTTTTTGTCAAGTGAAGTGGATGAGGCCCAGGCGTCTGCCGACTCCATGTCTCCGCAGAGTAAATTGAGCGCTATGTGGGCTAATTAAATTACATCATACATGTAATGTGGAGCACTGGGGCAACCTAATCAGGCTACTGTGTGAAATATTGCGGATTATAGGGGCTTTTAAAAAGAATAAGTTTCAGGTCAACGGATAGTCTTTGGAAACGTTTCCAAGGTAGGGGCAAGAGTAATAACCAACCAAGAATGAAATCTTTTCCGCTTGAATTAGTTAATAAGCACGACTAAAATTTAAACGAAATTATTCAAAATAATTTTAAAATTACTTATTTACGAGAGTGTATATAGTCGAATATCTTCTCCGGTGGCGTTTATAGCTTATCAGCTTGGGCCCCGGCGATGCACGGTTTGTCATAATTAAACTCAGCGACATAAAAACATACCTGATTTTTACTCCAATCTCGGTTGGTTTGCATTATTCTTATGCAACGCCCCTCTAGACCCACACCTAGGGCGTGCTCCCCTCCTATTGACGAAAGGGGTTGAAATTATACACGAACAACGTCGCTAAAAAAAGTATCAAACTCATTGACCCCTGAAAAATATGTATTCGTCGCAAATATTGGCCGTTTAACATGTTTGAAAATTTCCACCCCTGTTCACTCCCGCCCATGGGAGTTAAACGGCAAATTGAATATCATAATTGAACTCAGCGACGTCCATATTCCTAGATTTGACTCAAATCTCGGTTGTTTTTGCATTATTTTCTTGTAGCGATCGTCCACCCCCACCCCTAAGGGAACTCCTCTACCATGCCGAAAGAGGTTGAACTTATACTCAATATACATCGGGCTCCCTGGGTGTGGTAGTCGTCTCTTATCCCGACCGTCATTGTTCCCGGTTCGTAAACACATGGTCGAAATTACGTGAAATTTTCTTCACGGGTGTAGATTTGTATGTGGAACATAGAAACATAAACGTACAAACTATTTTATTAAGTAGATAAATTTTGATTAGTTTTCTTCTTTCTAGGAAGTTTATAGATTAACGATAAAATATATTAATCTGGAAACGTAAGATTTTCAAAATATTCGTCACTAGTTTGATCGTCGATTTATTTCAATCGACGTATTTTAAACAGTTATCCGCGATGTCGATAGCAGTGGGTCAATGAGGGAAAATATTTCGGGTTTGCTGGTTCTGAAATTTAATTTATTAAAATTATTTTACACAATTTATAAATATGTTTTGCTCTGAACATAATATTTTTATGCACGACCACAGAGGCTTATCTATAATAGGTTATCAAACGACAGAAATTGTCCAAATTGTTGGGAAATAGTGAAATGTTTTCTCCCTCGTAAGAATCAATTTTCGAATGTACACGCATTAAGATTAAGCCTTTTATTATAAAAAAAACCGGGATCCCTTATTTGTATTTATTTTTCTTAAAATTGATACGTTAAATAATGTTTTTCTTTTTTAACAAATATTTTTTTATTAATTTTATCAACATATGTACTAAAACTTATTTAACGATGTTAAATTAAAGTCTGCATTTTACGGGATGTTTCCTGGGAACAACATGTGTTGCTCAGGTGCAGAAAGTTCAAACAGCTGTCTATTATGTGCTAGTCTGCAATAACGAGGACATTTTGTCTTTCAAGATTTCGTACACACATGCCAATTATTTGATTTGATTCATTCTTCTCCTTGGAAGACAAATACGATTTCTTATCGTTCGAATCTTCGGCTATTCTTTCCTGACAGTTTTACATGCCTAAATATCCGATAAATGACTGTTGTTTTAATACAAATATTATAAATGATACAACAATTTATTGTTTCAATGTTAGTTATAGTCAAATGCGTCAAGATTAATATCCTGTAGTTTTCGGTTATATTAAACCATATTCATATGATAAATTTAGTTAATAAATTTTCGTGGGCCAACTGATTACTAGTTATTGTTCGTATGTTATTTTGTTTACAATTTGAACTTTCATGTTCTATAGCCATTGTGTATATATTTCCTGGCTCCTTCTATCCAGTTTTAATTTTCTGGAAACACTAGCCTTACCAATGATTAATTTTTGCCGTGAATTATTATGCTCAGTTAGTCTTTAATAACAGAACATACGATCCTATTTATTCATGGTATTATTAAATTTAACAATTTACGTTGATAGATTTCGGATCGATTTACACGCATTTGTTTTCCCAAACACTCTCATCACAGGGAAAACTAGACCTGATGAAACATGTCTTCGGCTTTAATTATCCAAGATATTTCTGAAAGTTTGTAGTAGTTGTTGAAGAGAATCCCACTGGGATTCGGTAAGCTACGTTTATTTATCAATGCCCGAAGACGCTTACAATTGCACTGCCCTCGGAAACATCCCGTTAAAATTATTGGCAGCTTATTTGCCATTGTTTATTTATTTGTCACATTTTTTCCTCTTAACGAGCTCATGAAGCACAGTCTAAGCTGTAGACACCAATTAATACATTTTTCGTAGCTTTAGTGAAGCGTAGCTGCCCACATGATGGTGTATTTTTAATATTGTAGCTATTAATGACAGTGTTGCGCTCTAGACGTACATTATTTAAAAGATAAAATTTAGAGGCATATCCGAAGTGGTATTGATGATTAATCATGTGATTCTTCTGCTTCGAAGATCCCTTGTACTGCATATTAAGAATCTCGGGCTTTGCTCCTATTAAACTCGAAGTGAAGTTGTCTATATGTATCGTATATTATTAGTAGTAGTTATTACTTTATTAAGGATCGCTATAAGTATAATTATACCTATATTTACTTTTATTATAATTATTATTGCATAAAAACTGCACTCTACGTCTCAGTTTTCTGATTCCATTCGCTTTTTTTACCTCTTATAATTATCAAACCAATGTACTTTTAACCCTTTATTAGCCATTTACTCCTCAATTTGTTATAAAAATAAGTGAACAAATTAAGGGTCAGAGTAGATTATATTGTACTTGGCTAATCCGCAAATGATTACAATTGATGCGGTTATTAAAATATACTACACGTACAGTATTCAAATGAAATTATACTACGATTGTGTTAAAAATATAATATATAGATAAATATCCAAATGACAGACAAACGGAAGTGATAATATAAATACCACACAACATTTTTGGAATCATTGTTCCTTTCGTCGGGTGATTAAAACACAAGAGACCTGAGAACTCAAAAGACAGTTTATTTTGTCTGTCATTTGGCTATTTTATCTAATTATTATACTAAAAATTTATTTTATGGTGATTATTCGATCTTCTCCCCTCCCCCTCCCAAACATTTTTTTGTTCTCTATTTAACACTGATCTACACGTCAAAGATTTTATATATATATATATATATATATATATATATATGTGTGTGTGTGTGTGTGTGTGTGTGTGTGTGTGTTTTGTATTTGTGTGTGTGAATTTTAAAATTGGGTAAACTATTTTTTGCATACATACTGCACTTTTATATAGAAGACAATTTAACAATAATAACATTAGTTGATTAGTAAACTTTTTCACTGTTTTGAAACAAGTATTTTTGTTGTTTTATTAATATTTACGGAATACTAAATTAACAGAGACGATCTGTAAATCACAAATTAGCTATAATAAATAATATAGTTATTATTTTATCCAATATTTTTGACCCGTCACAACTTATGTTAAAATATACATTATACATTATTATGGAAATATATGCCGAAAGATTGGGAAAAATTATAATAAATATTTTTAAAATTTTACATATACTTTCTTTTAACAAATCGTGACTGTTAAAAAACTATTTAGGATCACATATAAGCAAAATAAAACATATTTATTCTAAATCAATTCAAATTTCTTGAGGAAAGAATGAATATGGATATTTTTTAAAAAAGGAGTATCTGATAAGTTATTTTGTATTATGTTATTTTTGTTGATACAACTACCACCGGGAAAATGCCTAATAGTAGCTAAATAATAATAATAATGAAAATTTAAAAAACTGCGACTTTCTCTTTACTGGTTTTCTGGGAATTGACTGTACATTTACAAAAGCCGCCACTGGTTTCCAAATGTAATAAGTTTTTTAAGAACGATATTTCATGTTCATTTATTTATTGACACAGAAAATACTGACTTTACCGGAAAATGTCTACGCTTTTAAACGTTACCTTTCATTGATCCATAATTGTTTGAGCCTCAATTACCTGGTTAATTAACTCTGCAATCATTAATTTTGTCCCTTTAGTAAACAAACATTGCAGACTGACGTTTACCTTCGTATTAAGCCGAGCTTACCCGACCTCTAACACAAATAACCCCTCACATACACACCAATCTCGTATTGAATTGTATTTTAGATTAATTAACAGTAAATAATAATTTAATTATAAACGAAGACGTACAAAGGAAGGAGTTGCTTTTCTAATAGAAAAAGGCTTCATTTTCTCCGTTGGTAACAGATAATTTTTATTTAATTTCTAAGTGACAGGTAACTTGTGATAGTTAGTTAAAAACCAGCCATCATATAAAACGAGTATTTCGTTTCCTGACGAATTTTAATTCTTTTAATGTTAAACTGACAATTTTGGAATAAAAATTGTGACTGTCTTATATGCTGACTCTTTAATAAAAGGTTTCTAAGTGGCATCAAGTGATATCAAGCATTTTTAGTTAAAGTTAGTTTCTTATCCAAGTTTTTCATTGGTGCTTGGAACTTATTACGAAACATTATCACTAACCGCTACAATTTAAATATTAACAAACTGCTTGTTTACAATTGCGTAAAAGTTAACATAAGCAAAGTAATCCGTTTATTCCTCTGGAATCTACATACTGTATTAATTATTTCAACGACTGACAAATGCAGCTACGTTTCCCGGCAAGAAGAGCGTTAATTAAGTTCCACTTGAAATATATTGTAATAATCAAAATTTTAATTGTCGTATAATTTATTTTGCCCCACATTTTGGAAGCCATTTATGTAATAATCAAATAGTAGGTCGTTTATTAAATGAAATAATAATAAAAAATTAACAAACAAAATATTTTATTTTTATTTTGTGGCAATAAAAGATAATTACAAACAAAAAATTTGAGATCTGGTTCTCTCAGGGCCTGTACTGGGTTTGATAATGAACACAACAAATTGATTTAAAATCTTATTAACAAAACAGTTTAAAATTTACCTAAACAATATGTCGATAGATTGAAAGAAATTAAAAAGTAAAGAAATTAACTATGATTGACAATTAAAAGAGAACGCAATCTGACTTCATCCTTTAATTAGCGTTTACAATTAATCATTAGTTTTGGTTTTGTTACTTACATACTGTCCAGCTGGTACCAGCATTCTTTTTGGTTTCGGAAGTACACTATTGCAAAATTTTACACTGATTCTAAATGTCGACTCACAGATTTTACACTATTGAAGTCAATATTGATAGTCTCCCCGGAACTCGGATGATTCTCCTGATTGTCAGCTATCTGATGTCTGCTTGCCATACAGGAATCCTATGATTCGTAGATTTATTAGTCTTTTACTGATTTGGACTTAAACTGTAACGTACCTCCTTGAAGATTTATTTTAACTATTTATTCTTTCGGAGCGAACTAACTTTTCTTTAGCTCCTGGCTGTAGACGTAAAATAAAACTGACTTCCTTTCCTGGCTGGCTATAGACGTAAACTGCTCTCCTTTCCTGGCTACTGATAGACGTAAACTGATAGTTTCATGCGCGCAAACGTCATTTTGACTTTTCAACAAAAGCGGCTGAACTCGCTTTTCCATTGTTGCTTTGTTCGATCAGACCGCTATAATGGATTTATCAAACAATTCAAATTTTACGTCCAAACAATTAATAACCTAATTAATTGACATTACAATATAATTAAACAGTATTCCTACGAAAATCCTGAAAACGTACCTTCTACAAAGCTATTTTCTTCTGATGACAACTTTGCCTTTCTATGTTAAAAATTAGTTCATTCACACAGCCGAACATATTTTTTACAGTTTTGTAGTATGCAATTAAGTTTTCTTTAATTGAATTTCTATGGTCGCGTCAACCACATTGTTATTGGCGACCTTTTACATTATTTAAATGATAGGGAACATAATATTTTCTTTATTCTACCGCTATGATTATGGTTTCAGTCAGTTTCTTTTTAAATTATATGGCCGATTTTGGCGCTGCTTAAGAAGGCTAGTAATTAAGTTTACAACGTTACTTGATAGACTTTATGGCCCTAAAATAGAAACTTGTGGGAAAACTGTAAATTAAAAGTTATGTGACAATTTATAAATTTATTAGTTAATTCACGGCCAATTTAGTGAGAAAACCCCGAGTTCGTTAATAGAAATTGCATTTATTAATTAATGAGTTACATTTACATTGAAAATTTTAAGTACAAATTAAACTTTTACTTACGTTGGACAGGGAAATTTGTGTTCCAGAATTTTAGTATTTTTATGTTAACTGCTAATTGTTTATAATTGTAGCATCCTGTTATTATATTGTAATTTTATGTATTGACGTATCATATTTCCTCATACGAGGACTAATTGAATAAAATAAATCAAAACATACTCAAAATATTTCGTCAGGACATTTGAGATATCATCAGGTGAAACATAACCGTTCGCAAAATTATGGAACATCCAGTTATATATATTTTTTAAAAACTCGCGCAATTCGGCAATTTACATAAGAAGGTTCAAATTATGAACATTGTATTAAAATGTTCTCCTCTGTGAAACTGTGAAAGTTGGGAGGAGTTTTGCATCCATTTTATTTTAATATGTACCTGGATGTTTCACAGTTTTACGACATATTTAGTTGTCTCATTTTGCTTATGAATTTTTATGTTACAACTGATGAGGATGCCAAAGTCATGATGAAATTTTAGGGTTTTATTTATAGTTAAAATTTCAAGCAATGTAATTTCTGTTTAAAAACTTTTATTGTTCTGACTAGACTGGTCATGAATGAATATATATTATTTACTGACGTTCGGTTTTGATAAAGCGTCTGTAATTTCGGTTTTCCAGCTACTTGTCATCTAGAGAATTTTATGTCAAATTCATGTTTCGGATATTGCAAGTCGGTTTAATCTTGGCCTTTTTTAAAAAATTGATGACGTAGAGAAATCGGTGTGTTGGAAGGGTCTTTTCTTGAAGATCAATTTTAAGAGACCGACACGACTAAGGTTTTGCGTTCTTTGGTAACTTAAATTTTTCTTGACGTTAGATCTTCGATGTAGTTTTTTATGCTGTTCAACCGACAGATCGCAACTGAGGAGGAGGTTGATCCCTTACAGCCTGTCCGTAATTCGTACCGTGCAGTGTGGGGACTAGAATTACCCGTGTAAATCTCTATGTTATGCGGCTTCCGTAGTCCGCACATGAGGTTCATCGCCCTTGTAGTTTACAGTAGCTGGGCTTGGGGATATTTCGTGACTTTAATGGGTTCCGTGGGGCATCAACTGCCAGTTTCCGCCCACAAAAAGCTACCCAAAGTATCTTTCCATGTCCGAGAGGAAGTTTCCGCCTTGTTACATTCAAACTCGTTTCCTGCAGACCTTCACTTACTTAACATACAATGAGAAAGGTCATTTGGGAATACATAAAAAAAATTGTCTCTCATTGAAAAAAAGTAGCCCAATTATTTTGCACTGCATGAAAAAGCTAGTTCGATTATTTTACAATTTTCGGAAACAATTATATTGGATATACATTTTCTGTAAATATTAATTTTCATTTGTTAAACGGAGTTAAAGCATACAAATATGTCAACGTATCTTATATACTATTCGAGTTTTTTCGTTAATCATAATAAATATACCCTTTCTCAATGGCTGATCTACGATTTCCCGTTTAATAACTTTCCTTTTCGGGAGAAAACGCAGCACATGCGTTTAAAAACGTTACCACTAGTAGAAATTATTTGTGTAATTAGTCAAATTTTAGGTCACATCTTATATGAAAACATTGTAGTTAATATGTACATTGCTTTCTGTAGCAGCTTTTTTCGTCGTACCCAAAAACTTTCGATTAGCAATAATAAGAATAGTCAAATACAGGCTAAATAAGTGATGATATAAATATAAAACAACGTTTCTGGAAACCTTGTTCCTTTATTCAGGTGCTAATTATTTATTCACTTCTTTTATCTGTATTTGCCTATTTCCTTATTATTAATTTTCCAAACAGACGTAAATTTTTCATATTTTTATATTCGGTTAATATTAATTTCTTGTAGTGAAAAAATTGCATGCCAGTTTTGAGTACTAAAACATAGAACTCCTTCTACAGCAAATAATTTTTTGTAATAGTTACTAAATATAAATCTCTATATGTTTAATCTTCATCTAATACAGACGATTTTTATTTTATAAATAGGGTTGAGTTGAATTAATTTCTGAAGATCTTGTATTAACATGTATTGTCAAATTCTGTAAAATCAAGGTTTATAATATTCAGAAATGTATACTGTTATCAACTTCAAAAGCTAGTTATATAATATTATTAGTTAACAAATAGATAATGGAGAAACCAATAAAGATTCATAATTAAATGATGAAATAAATACGGCACAGCGATTCTGCGGACCTTGTTGCTTTCGTCAGGTGTAAAAAAATCGCAAGAGCCTTAAGAACGACAAACTTGGATTTGTGCTTCGTGTCGTTCTTAAGGTCGTTACGATTTTTTACCTTGACGGAAGCATCACGGTCCGCAGAAACGCCTATGGGTTTATTTTAACACTTAATTTTGTCAGTTTATTGGTTTCATTTCATAAAGATACCGTCTTTTTTCTTACTTTAAGAGATAAAACTGCATTACTGTTCTTTAAATGTTTTGAGTTCTCTCAATTTCGTTATTTTTTCTGATACTTTTAATTCTCATAGTTTAATTCTGCTTTCATGAATTTGTTCTCGAATGACATCACCATCTAGATATGTAACAGAACATATGAGTACCTAATTAACAAGGAGATGCACACCAGTAAAATGTTATCATGAGTTGAAGATTGTCCATTTGGCCTTGAGCCCAGCGAGTTGGAACGGATGTCACACGGGGAACCCTGAAATGTTCAGTTGGCTGAGTGTCCACCAACCTGGCCCGTTTATTTCAAATATTCTTTGTTCCTTTCTAACTTATTTTAAAGTGTTCATGGCTTGAGTGTAAAGTTTCTCTAGACCAAGGAGAGAAATTAATCTCGGTGTTTACTTCCGGTCTCTGTTGCTTGTCTCTATTTGCAGAGTTAGCCTGCGAACCGATCTCATGTGTGATGAACGAGATCATGTATGTTAATAACGTCGTTTTTAGGTTGTAATTTTCCTTATCCCTACAGTAACTCGTCACACAGGCAACCGCCTGATTTGCTATAATGCCAGGACAATTTTTGGTTAAGAGGCGGCGCGCCATCTTGTATTCATCAAAGTGGGTTTTGGAATTACGGTAGAAACAGCCTCGTGTAACGGTGTAACGGTGTAACGGTGGTTAATAACAAGAAAAAGAAATTATTTTATTTGATAAAAATCACGCGCTACAGAAGTTAAACTTCATTTAGCTGTTGAAAGATCATTTGTTTTTCTGTGGCGGAAGGCGGAAATTTTGGAGTAGTCATCAATAAGACATATTAAACAGGTATAATTAACTCAATGCTATATTAAGGGTTATAAATGCTTATTACATTTACTTTCATTATATAGACCTAGTGAAAATATGAGGATACAAAGCGAAAATTTTAATCAATAAAGTTCAGATTAATTTTTTCTAAATATTATTCAGTCTATACGAAGTTATCAATCTTGCGTCGTGTGTAGATAGACTATGTACAGGATAACCCATGGTCTGGCTACTCCCGTCTTATAACATAGGAAAGGCGCTGAAAAGGGGGATGCGGAAAGTTATAAAAAGGTAGCCAAGGGTTAATTACGGCCCCCGGGGTCTAGTTTAAGGATCATATGCAGGCAATACGGTAAAAAGTGATACATATGGTACTTGACCCAAGCCCTTCCGATGGCGGGAGTGGTGTTTGCTGTGGGGAAGAAGCATTCCCTTCTCCATACCTCGACCACTATAGCAGGCAGCTGGCCGACTATTCCAATAGGAATAGGGCTTGTCGGAGCCTTAGTTCAAAACCAGAGAGACAAGATACCCTCTCCATCTTTATTTTTTTGAGAGTGCTAGGCTGCATCTCATTACTTACGAAATGAACAATCAGTTTGTGACTGCTCTACTGCGAGAGATTAATAAGTAATGTTTCTTTAAAATCCTGGTGGTTTCTATTAGGTTACACTGACGTAGACGTGTGACGTCACTTCCGTTCCGTAAAAGTTTGTCTATGTCCCAGTATAAACCTTCATGTAAATATTTTAATGAAATTAAACCATAACTGATCGGTAACAGCTTATTGATACATAATTATTTTAACCAAATATTGGTAATAATTTTATTGTTAATTGAACGGACATTTAATTTAAATATACTTTGATGACTGTGTTTTTACAAAATTTATGTCTTTCTCCAGCATTTTATTCACTTATATTCCATCTTCAGTACAAAGCAAATTCATCTATCTAAGGAAGATAAAATCAGAGGATAACTGACAATCTTTGCTCGCTTATTAGTCTCTAGAATTCGAAAATTTTGCGCATATTATCTCAAAGTTACAATGCAAAAAACTGTTACGGATAATTGTTTACAAATGAACATGTAGTATATAATTTTGAGAATTTGGCAGTGATCGTGGACTACGAATACAAAAATTGAAGCTTTGTTTAGATAAGAAAAGTTTACTTCCGCAATGCTCTATTAATTTAAATCATTACTTGTGAATTACAACCAAGATAGTTTTTAAATTAATTTTTTTCTTAAGAGCAAAAAGTCTTCTGTAACAGACACTATTCTTCAATTAATGAGACCATAATGAATAATATATATTTTGACGTTCATAAAATATAAAAGAATTATTTTCAGTACCAACTATTTCAAGGGGAACTTCAAAATATAAGAGTCAACATCTACGTGGTTACATAATAGGTACAATCAAAAATTTTGAAACTAACAAGTATGTAATAAACTTCAAGCCCAGGAATGAATTATATAATTTAGTACAGAATCACACTGTAATTTTTGCCGCAGACTCACTTTAAATGCTATGTATTTTTGTTTTTAAAGAACGACTCGAATTGTTTTCTGGCGAATTATGCTCTTGGCTTGCTAAACATTTGGCAGTAAAACAATGTTGAGCAAAACACTCGGGTTATCCGTACTAGTCTGCCGTCTAGCGGCAACATTTGGAACTCTTTGTAAATAGCTCTGGTGTCAGAATGCGGAACTATTTACGAAAATGAGTTCATGGGTTGGAAATAACGATGTTTTGATGGGATTATTACGTTCTCTCAGCTCCATTATCATTACAGTTTCGTTATACTGCATTACAAAATTTATTATCGATTGTTGTTTGGCTGTGAAATGTGAGCATGTAAATCAGCTGTTAAATTGACGATACTCATAAGCGCTACGGAGACAGAAAACCCGTGATTCATGAATCTTTAACATTTTTTCGTGTTTTAAGTTCCTGTAAAAGACATGCAGGAATGAGAACTGTTCATAAATTTAGCTAAGGATTTAGGCGTTGAAAGTTGTTTATGCTCCATGTAATAAAACTGTCAGTGGCTTGACATGAAGATCTTATCTTTCAATGTATCCATAGACAGGTCCTGGTTTTAATTCAGACTCACATTGTTAAACTATTTTTCCTATCTTCTGTTAGTTTTCCTTAACTTCAGCGGTGGAGAATTATCAATCCTTTTCCTTCAGCTCTTAAACTCGTGACGTAAAAAAAAGGATGAAAAATTTACGTCTGATTAAAAATAATGAATAAGAAAGATAGACAATTCAGACAAAAAAGTGATAATATAAATACCTGACAACGTTTCTGGGATCCGCAGAAATGGGACGTTAATGGGAGAGCGTAAAATTAAATGTAGTTGTGTCGCTCTAGGCTCTTTTCGCACCTGACGAAAGGCACAAGCATCCCAGACACGTTGTGTGGTATTTATATTATCCCTTTTTTTGTCTGAATTGTATATCTTTCTTATTCGTAAAAAAATGAGTTTTGAATTTGAGGATTTTATAACTTTTAAGGGCAAATGCAATTAAATTTTCTGTACCAGTTATATTCAAAATAATGCACAATATATATATATATATATATATATATATATATATATTTGGATTTTCAACCATTTCTAAAAACTTCTGGACCTTCCAAATTTCATTAGGAAAATCCTGCTGTTAGAAAAATCTCACGTTATTTTTGTCATGAAAAGAGCTTTATTTAATTGCACATATGTCAATATTACTTCTATAATTCCGTGTGAGGCAATGCACGAGGTTTCTAATGGAAGAGTTGGTAATAGCAAATCTGTGATTCTTGTCAGACATTTCAAATCTGGTGAGCTCATACCAATATTTTTTTTTAGTCATGAATGATTAATATTTTGTAGATTTACGGCTATTTTACAAGATTTTAAGTGCTATAAAGCGCGCTAGGACGACAAGAATGTGGAAATATGAGCAATGAGTAAAGGTAAAAGTCCGAAACCAGGTGAAATTGTTAAGTATGTAAAACGGGAATTCAGAGTAACTGCTGAAATTGGGGTAAACCCTTATAAATAAATTAACATTCTACCGTTAACGGATTTAAGATATGACGATAATACAATTTTCCCTCGACAATAATAACTTCATTTAATTTAACTATAATTTTATTAGATTTTTTTACCAAGGGAAATCTGTAACAAACATAATACAGTGTGGGCTGTTTGAGAATAATTTAGAGCTCTTTAACATATTATTGATGGCTTTAAAACACAGTTCCTGAATAGCACGAGTTTCATTAAAATATCCGCATTCAGTGGATCAATAGAGTCATCACAACATAATTTTAAAGAGCTCTGCATTACTATAAAGGTATTTGGATAGTATACTTATGTACAATTATCTGAATTTATTGAGTAGTAGCTTATTTTTGGCGTTGCACGGTTATTAATTCTAATCTTAAATTAGACTGGGAATTGAACCAATTACATATAGAGGAAAATATGTCATTTTATTTACAGATATTAAAAATATATTATAAAGAAAAGTATTTTTACAAACTTAATTATAAACGACAGCAAGAATATCTAGATTCTCTAGAGACCCCACCCTTTAGACAACATCGTAAAAATATATCGTAATTTAATATACTACACGTTTGAATGATTGATAACACAAGTCTAACTGGCAAGTGTAATCTTTCAAAGTTACAAGTGAGACACAAATCCTATGCTGAAGAAGGCCTTTGACCCTAATACGGATACTCGTCCTTAATAACAATATCATCATCCGCCGCAATGATTGTTTCCAAGCGATTAATAAAACCTTTCGCGTTAAGTTATTACATTTCCCTGTATCTTAGTTACACACACTCTCTTCTAAAGAGTTCTGTTTAACTGAACATGAGATTAAATAATATAAATCAGTTTCGCGACTACAAAATATATGTATTCGACACTGAAAACAGTAGCCCAACTCAGTATTTTTGTGACGGTGATCCGGATCGCTCCAGTTTTCACCCAACCATTATTTGTAGACAACAAAAAAGAACGTCAATGGATCTATATTATAACTGACACACAGTAAGTGTTGCAATTATTTGTAAATAATATATAAGACGCCTTCATCACAGAGTAAATTAATAAAATAAGACAGTTCTCGTTCCTGTGGGTTTACAAGATAGAAAATTGAGAATAATATTAGAAGATTAGGTCGACTTGTGAAGAACTTTTATAATCCCCTGCTATCAAATGTAAGTTCCAATGTTAAGAATGGCGGGAAGTGTGCCACCTGACTTGGAAACAAAAATAAATTCTCATCGTCTCACGTGATGATTGGATCACGGCGATTTCGACATCTACTCTGTGACGCTGTGTCTGTATCTCCAATAATACTTGTTCTGTATCTCTCCACTGCCACATTTTTTCATTCCCTCAGGAACATTTCCCAATGCGTCTAAATTTGTCACATTATTCTGTATATATCGAATCTGAAATTACATCACATACAATTTTTTCCATGGGTGCCTATTCTGCTCTAAAGATAACCTATCGTTATATTCCTACTGCCCCTAGCATAGACAGTCCAAGTTCTGACGTCATTAGAGTAGCAGGCTACAAGAAGGTAATCCGTGTAGTGCCTAATTCCCCTATAATAGCATCGGAAGGAATTTGAATGGTGGATGCGGAAGCATGGAGGAAGGTATCCAAGGGTTAACTAGGGCCCCCCCGGGCTATGGCTTAAGGATCCTAGCCGGCATTCGCGTAAAAGTGATGCAGGACAAAACCTACAACACCTGCATGAGGTAGGTCGGGCGCATGGTACTTGTCCCATGCCCTTCCGATGGCGGGAGAGGCGTTTGCTGTGGGGTCGCAGCATTCCCTTCTCCGTGCCTCGACCAGATTAGGAGGCAGCTGGCCGACTGTTCCATTGAGAACAGCGAACAACTCTTACCGTATTCCCAAGGTCTGCGACCCCGGAACATACACCTCTCAAAACAGGCCGAGGTGCCTTTCAAAAACGGAGAGAGGAAAATCCATCTCCTATGTAGTCTTCTCCGTCTCTCCAGAAAGGTTCTGCGTCATGACCTTGCAACGCATTCAGACTGAAGAATCATTGTCACAAGTAAACGCGAGCAACAATATTTTATGCCTGTTTCACAGTACTGGTTCAAGAAGATGATTGTGGCTTTATCTAGAAGATTCTTAATTTTTTTTTTAAAAAAAAAAAGCGATAATCCTGTTCTTGAACAAATTAAAATCATTTTCAGATTAAGTCCTATAAATAAAATAAACAAAATACAGTTATAATTTTTTAAATATAATATAGAACAATATTTCTTCCGATTTACAGTATTTGAAATGTATCTGTGATTAAAATTCATATGGTAAGGTAAAAAATTATCTTATTGTACACACATACATGTCGTTATAATTTTTTTTCACGGAAAACGTAGACAAAATCAGTCTTAATATACCAGAAGTCCTCATAACCGACTGATTTCAAACATTCACAAATCCTGAACGAGTTGGTAACGTCGATCCTGGTCTTAGTTACATAAGAACGTCGTCAAAAATAAAAAGATAATTTTACACCTTACCATGTGAACTGGAATATAGACTTAACTGTTAAAAAAATAAAACAAGAAAATAATAAAATAAGAAGAATTATTGATCCCTATGAGAGTTAATAAATTTAATTGGATATTATGTATTTTAATTTCAGGTGTCCACCTAAAGAAAATTAAATTTGTTCATGAATATGATTTTAGCTTTAGCCGTAAGTTACTTCATTTTGAATATATAATTTGTGGTCAGTTTAGTTCAAGTGCATAATTCTCGACTGATAAACCAAGGATTAAGGAAGTTTTGTAAATTAAATAAAGAACCTACATTTCTTGTGTTTGTTGAATTGTATGATAAATCTTTTTCGCATATTGAATGTAAAATTTTTAGATATAGGGTTTGTGTTGTTATAAATATCTTCAGCAAACACATTATTTAATTTTTTTGAAGGGTCAAAAAGGTGAAACCCTCAACTTATTTTTCAATTTCACAAATTTGACGCACAATATAGTATGTTTGATTCTGATGTCAGTATTAATTACGACTTCAATTTGCTTCCGTGATAATGGTTAAGAGAAGATCTAGACTTTGCGACTCAGGGTCGTTTCCAATTTTTGCTCGTTACTGTGTAACAAGATGTCTCTGTCGAGGCAAACGTATTTGCTTCCTCAATTACTGCGAGAATGTTATGCTAATTGTCGTGACTGCATGAATCGCAAGCGTGGAGAAGGACAAGCTATTTCAGGCTAAGCGACAGGAAGCTCCGAGATCTCTTGGTCTTGGCTACTGCGCCTCCCGACTGCTAGACCATATTTTAGAACTACTGCTGATGGTTGTAACTCTGTGCGCAAGCGTCCATGAAACCAAAAATAGATCTCGAGTAACGAAAATGGATCAAACCGGAAGAGTTGTTTCTCAGAATAGTACGCAGTTCTTTGAGCGCTTCGAGCGGCTGTACCTAGGCGACATGCACTTCCATGGCCGGCAGAATACTACAACATTTAAATTTTGGAAATAACTTATAACGTAAATGTATAATATATTAGGGGCTTTGATGAGACAACACGGTCTGATTTGTTTCTGCAGGGGCCGCTAACGCTTTACGTAAAGTAACTACACTTTGAAGGAAACCGAAAACCAGTCTCTGTAGGCACTAAATCAATTTTTGGGAAAACTTCTAAATTACCGTGTATTTTATTGTATAATAATAATTTAATTGGATGTGTTTACTACATGTTTCGGTCAAAGTAAAACTCTAGTAGGTGATAATTTAATCAAAATCTCTACTTCTTCAGAATATTTAATATCTATGTATTTACGTTAATTTCAATACAAATTTAAACGCGTGGACAGATTGCAACAAGAATTGTTTTTCAAAACTCGAGAAACGATACATACCCCTAGTATGAATAAGTAAATAATTATAATTCAAAAACGTGATAATTTTATGTTAAATTACTGAGCGTCATGAGACCATGGCGTCACGCGAGGGAGACGTTACTATGAGACGAACAAAGGAAATAATTACTTTTTCCGGTAATGAAATGAATCGGAAATCTTTTCATTGAATAAAAGGTATAAGTTTATCCAGTAATACTCCATCGAATGATAATAAATTACAATACAAAATATTATACGATCTGTGGAACTAATTTTCTTTTAAATAACCTGACTTTTAAATGACTGCCATGGCGAGACACCAGACGATTTTGCCTAATACAGACTATAGGAGACATAGATTGATGGTAAAAACAATACCCAATATTTTTTAATCATTATGATTTGATAGATTTGATTTTAAATTTTTAAAAACGGACGAAGTGGGATACTTGAAAAATTTAGTATGTGTGTATTTTACTAGAATTCCACATATTTTATTGTAAATGTGTAAAGAGTAAGGGAATAAATTCAAATGAGAACTATTGAGAATTAACAACATTACACCAAAATAATATTTTTCTATTTAAGAGGTGGCGTATTTAATTATTTTTGCATTTATTTTATACAATGTACCATGTTCCATACTTTTGGCTTTGAGGCACCCAATATGGCGACTTTTTGTTTACAATTAGCTAGGCCTTACTCAAGTTAATTTATTTATTGATGTTGTTTCAGCACCGCAAATTTCGTAATATATGCCAACTTGTATATACTGTAATAATAATTAGCCTTAAAATTTCTCTACATTGAACTTCAAAGAATACTGTCATTATGATCCTGAATCGGTTTGAAACAGTTACAAAAATATTTAGAGATTAGTTATAACTAAATAATTTATTTAATAAAGCTTTTAAAATGTATAACCATAAAATATTAAAAATATATATGTCCTCATTTTTATTCGGTAGGCTCCTTTGAACCGTTGGCGAATTTCGTTATTTTTACATTTATTTTATACAATGCTACCAACCTCAGACATAAAAATCCACCAAAGAGTATTTAGACGCATTTAAGTTATCTGGAAAATAACGCGAAAACAGCCGAGATTGGAGTAAAATCCGGAGTTATGGATATGGCTGAGTATAAATATTACTACCTGAGCAACGATATTTTAAAATAAAAATTATCTGACATTCTAAAAACACAATATGATAATTAGTGGCCATATAAAACAAAATAATAATTTTAATGACGAATTAAATTTTTTTCTATATAAAATTGTTATATTAAACTAGAATATTTGTCATAGAATTAGTGCCACTTCAGGTAACGGCAATAAATACTTATAAGAACTTTAATAAAATAAAGCCCCATGATTCATAATCATCAAGAAAAAATAGGTTTAAAATTAGTTGTGAATTTTTTGGTCTACGTTCCAACAAAACCTCTGCAGAAATTGTAATCTTTCATTAAACTTCATTTTTATGATTTACATATCCATTACTAACTACTTTTTAAATTAATTATAATTCACATTTGTTTTATTATGTTTATATCTTTACCCCAAACGGGTTTTTAGAGTAACTGCCTACATGAGGGTAATCCATGTGGTGGAAATTACCCTTTAATAGTATAGGAAGGGTAGAGGAATGTTTCCAAGGGTTCATTAGGGCCCCTGGGCCCTGATCCTATCCGTCATTCGCGTAATAGTAATGCAGGACAAACCAAAGAAAACCTACATCAGGTAGGTTGGTCCCTTGGTACTTGTCCCACACTCTTCCGATGGCGGGAGAGGGGTTTGCTGCAGGGACGCAGCATTTCCTTCTCCATGCCAGTTTAGGAGGCAGCTGGTCGACTAATCATTTGACGATTTATAAAAATGAGAACTGCTGGAAGCACCACAAATCTCAAAATAAATACTTTTGGAGAATTTAACGCTTTCTTTTACATTTTATAAATTGGCGATTCGTTAAAGCCATTTGGAATTAAGTTAGTTTTACGCGTTTTTTCCCCGTTTTCAGGCAAAGATAAGATAGTTACCCACATGAGGCCATAGTTGAATCACTAAACCCACTGCTCTCCTTCATTTTAATATTTGATGCCTGATCTATATATGGTTCAAGTCATACCTGACGAATATCTATAATAATTATTTCCCACTTAGTATTCGTTGGATGGGAAAATACAATTACAAATGTTGATTTATTTGAATGATTTTTCATATTCCTTGCATTTCAAACATCAACGCATAAATCTAACATGAAGCTTACTATACAATTAATGCTTATTAAATGCACTCAAAACTGACTAAAACTCTACTGCGAAAACATAACCTTCCTTACATACAGATAGTAAAAATCAGAAAATGAAGCCATTTCATTTTTGAACCTTTTATTCAGAAATCATATACTTTTAGATTTTTTTAGCCTTCATTTTTGTGCGTAAATTTTCTTACATCTGATTCGGATGTTCCTTGGTCACATCCAACTCCTTACTGATGATTTTAACTAGAAAACTGTGCTCGCATCTTCGTTTACAGTCAGACGCAATTGGTTACATATGCTTTTTAAACATTCAGGAATGGATGTTGTTGCACACAGAATGTTTTAGACTTCCAACCCCGAGGTCGGTGTTCTCTCAGCCGTACACGAGGCATTGCTTGTTTTTGTTTCTTCGTTAACCACAACAGTTCCTCCCACAATAGATGCGAGCGCGAGACGAAGGTGCAAAAATTAACTACGACGAATCCTCGTTGATTTCAGACACGTGTTTAATTCAGTTGATAAAGTAGAGACAGGTGCGGGTACAAAATTAATAAAATCCATAAACGATTTCAGAATTTATATTGACCGATACCTATATTCTCCCTGTAACTTAATTCTCCATTAAAACTCATTTTCTATCTTTCGTTTAATGGACATAAAATTTAATTCGAAGAATAAATCCCTATCGGGTTATAATTACTCCTTTGTTTAAAATTAAATTAAAATATCTGGTAAATGGCATGTATCAGAACCCTCCCTGGTACTACAAGTCAACGTTATAACAACTCGGCAACACCCACGCAAGTCTAGCTTTCTGCAGTCTGAGTCAGTGTTCGTTTTAAGTCCCATGTGGCCCAAATAACAAAGACATTCACTACTTCATGACGCTATATATTGCCCACGATCATTTAAAATTCGCTCTATTATCTCTATTATCATGTTGTATTTATTTACTAACTGGTTTCTCAGGAATTTATTCATTATTATATCATATTAGACAGGTAAAGGAGCCAAATGCAGGCTGTTTCAGAATTCCCATTATGGACTTCTAGGGAATGTATAGGGGACATAGTAGATAGTTTTGATAAGGAACCCGTACCCGGAAATGCACAATTTAGATGCAAATCTTTTAAAATGGAATAGATTTCAAAACAAAACGCAAACAAAATGGTATGTGATGTAGTGGGACGATGCGAGAAACATGTCTTGTGTAACTCAACCATTGAGTCCAGTTTCGTCGTAAATTTCAACATCTCAGTGTAATCTTAAAACGTGTATTCTGCCATCCTGTACTGTCGGGTTATGTACTTATCAATGACTGAATGACAACTGATGTGAACGCCGACTCAGCAGAACTGATTACACGCGATATCAGCAGTCGCCCTCTGTCAATTTTGTTTGCGTACCGTGAAGCGGGAGATTTGAAATCTATTCGATCTTCAAACTTATTTTTCATCTAAATTGTACATTTCCGGACATGGGACATCAAAATTTTAACTGCTAAGCCCCCTCTACACCCCATAGAACTCTGTAATAGGAATCACGCTATATATCTGTAGTGTATTATCAACGAAATTTTAATAATGAGATAAAATAGCCAAATGACAGACAAAATGAAGTGATATAAATACCTTACAACGTTGCTGGAAACTTGATTTTAATCACCTGATGAAAGGCCCAAAGTTTTCAGAAACGTCGTGTGGCATTTATATCACTTCATTTTGTCTGTCATTTGGAAATTTAATCTAATTACTAACTTGGTGCCCGGCGTTGACCTGGTTGTCTTAATTAAACTCAACGTCATTTATTTCCCCTGATTTGACTCTAATCTCGGTTTTATTCATGTTATTTACCCTTCCCAAAGGGTATTTCACTCCTAGACCGAATGGGGTTGAAATTATAACTTCGGTACAAACACTATCAATTTCTTTGACCCACATATATTCCATTTTAGAATTTGAAAATTTCCACACTTGTCCACCCCCGCTCCTGTGGTTGATAGAGATGTCTCACCCCAACAGTGTTTGTTTCCTGGTCGAAAAGAACACGTGTACGAAGTTTGGTGATATTTGCTAATAGAAGATAGATTATATTTTAAAACGTATTATATTTTCATTTAATCGAAATTTTATTCACAGGTTTTCAAAAGTATAATATGCAAATTACAAAATAAAATCTTTTAAAATTCAATAATTTTAACACTAACTTGATTGCAAAGAACAATTTCAGTTTTACTTCCAACGACACGAATGAATTAATTTCAGTGTGACTCCTCCCTTGACCAATCAATACTAAGTTGGCTATGGGAGAAAATTTGCGATCTCATATCCAGTTCGCAGTATTTAATAGACTGACCATGGGACTTGTTGAACGTGATCGACAACGACAGTCTCACTGGAAATTGCAATCTTTTGAAGTTAAAAAAAACCGTGGAGTAAAACTATTTCGTGTTAAGATAGTTCCTTCAATTACATTCTTTGCATCTTCTTAATACTAAGCTTGGTGCCATTAAAAACCTCCTGAAGCACCGAGGTTCCACGATAAAATAATAAGCGATCTCATGTAAGTAAAGTCAGTACCAAAAAAATTACATTTATTTCCAATACAGGCTAGTATCTACTGAGCCTACCTAATTTCTACGAATTATCAGAATAATGAACCGACACTGAGATCCATTCGTTTGCACACCGTTCTACAGGGTTATGCACTGTTCTACTCCTCAAAATTTGGGCTTACGTTTTATCGAAACTGTCAACAGTCAACTTATGCGACTCAAAAAATAAGTATTCGACAATAATATCTGTTGACAATTATAACTATCTGATTCATATTTAAATTAAATAATAAAAATAGGATCCTTTTACTCAGAATAAAATTCAATATTCAAATTCCATAATTACCGAGGCCGAGGCAGCTAGGCCTGTTTTGAAAGGTGTATGTTACCTTGAGCATACGGTAAGAGTTGTTCACATTGGAACAGTCGGCCAGCTGCCTCCTCAACTGGTCGAGGCACGAAGAAGGGAATGATGTGACCCCACAGAAACCCCTCTCTTACGATCGAAACCTACCTGATGCACGTTTTGTAGGATTTGTCCTTCATCACTTTTAGGCGGATGCCGGGTAGGATCCTAAACCATAGCCCGGGGCCCTAGTTAACCCTTTGCTACCTTCCTCTACCCTTCCGCATCAACCTTTGAAATTCCTTCCTATGGTATTATAAGGGAATGAGGCACTACACGGATTACCTTCTTGTAGCCTGTTACTCTAATGACGTCAGAACTTGGACTGGTTATGCTAGGAGCAGTAGGAATATAACGATAGGTTATCTTTAGAGCAGAATGGGCAAAAATTGTACGTGATGTAATTTCAGATTCGATATATACAGAATAATTTAGATGTGTTGGGAAATGTTTCTGAGGGAGTCGTATGGAATGAAAAAATTTGCCAACAGAGAGATACCGAACAAGTATTATTGGAGATACAGACACTGCGTCACAGAGTAGATGTCGAAATCGCCGTGATCCAATCATCACGTAAGACAATGAGAATTTATTTTTATGTTTCCATTCTCAACATTGGAACTTACATTTGTTAGCAGGGGCTTATAAAAGTTCTTTCTAAGTCGACCTAATCTTCTAATATTATTCTCAATTTTCTATCTTGTAAACCCACAGGAACGAGGAATGTCTTATCACCATATTAATTTACTCTGTGATGAAATCATCCTAAATATTTTTGCAGTAGTTTTAGACTTTAAGTTATAGAGTATTTTTTACGGTTTTGATTCTTTGGTATTTTTGGATACTTTTATTTTATGCAGTAGGAAAATTCCCGAATACCGTCAGTCATTATCCTGGTTTATTTGAAGTTAAATGCCGAAGAGGTAGGTCGGGGAAGGGAATGTAAATGGTTTTTATATATATATATATATATATATATATATATATATATATAAATGTTCCAAACAATAAATGTAAAATTATAAAATCATCGTATGTAAAACTTGATTATTAACATTTTTTTCTGATTTAAAGGCTGATATTTTTATTATTAACATGCCAGGTTCCAGGCGCTGTAGGGTATTTATTTATATAAATCCCGCAGAAATATTTAATTCTACATTTATTTATTAGTCAAGAAGTGATTTAACGTAACTGCATGCAGAGAGTATTACTCACGATACGGTAAGAGTGTAAAAGTACTGCCGTTATCTTTATGGGGTCGAATACTCCAGATAACTTAATGGAGTCAAGAAACTCTTGGTGGATTTTGTTATGTTCTATTAGTGTAATTGTTACCTGTGTTTACAATGCTACAACCAGCAAACAAACCTCCGTATTTCTTTGCGAATACAGTATTAGACCCCTTATATGTCTTCTCCTGTGTGTATTGCAAGATATAATTGGGCAAAATCTTGGTTCGTGGTTCCGTTGAATATGCCGCGTTGGTCTTTTTTTTTTAGCTTTTATTATTATCAGCTGTAACCCGGATTTAATTATACTTTTTATTCCATCAAAATATTCCTAGTTTATATAATTATTAAAGCGAAATTTTTGTTATTCAGCTGTAACGTCTCTGTCGTTCTCTTCGCTCCCAAGTAATTTAACACAAAATTACCACATCTTAAAATTATAATACTTTCCACCTTTATTCTAAGTGTTTCTCACCCCCACAGTACTTTTCTCCGTGTTTTTAAGAATTTGTGTACCAAGTTTTGTTGCTATCTGTCTACGCGTTTAAATCTGTATAGAGATTATCGTACATACATACATACATCCTATTTTATTATGTGGAAGATAATATCAGTTGCTTTTGATTAAATCGACTTTTTTCCACCTTCACTTATCTTTTACGAAGTAAATACTAATATCGGTTCAAATTTCGTTACGAAATCCGAGTTACGCTGGAAGATACATCCATACATATTGACTTATCTGAAATTGAGTACCGGTGTCGGCATGTTGGACAGAAAAAAATCATTTCAACTTTTCAAAGGTGAAAACCTTCTTCGTTATATGTAGGCTACTGTGCCCGATTTGTGAGATTTGTTTCATCTTGTAATAGATTGTAGAAAATGAAAGCAGGAAGACGGAGAATTGCAGAGGCCACATGTTAAAGAAACGTTTCTGTAGCGTCTATTCCTATGTTAATAATCTATTACGGTATGGCATTTCGGATATGAAGCACCTATTTTTAGAGTAATTAATTGTTAGATATTTGATTTCCTTGAAGGGTTCCAAGTTCGGGAAAATAGCAAATTAAAGTGATGGTCGTAACTTTACTTACATAAGATATACAGGCAAAATATAAAAATAAAATGAAAGTGTTATTTTCTGCTCGAAACAACGCTTTTAGTCACCATCGTAATTACACCATAATTCATTAAGATCATAACATTTTTACACCAGACTCTTAAAACTTCAATTTATCTGTAGTTTTATTGCTTCCTTCTTCGTTTCGCACACAAGGAAATCTTTTTATATAATGTTTATATTATTAACAGTTAAAGGAACAGTAAAATATATTTATGAATATACATATAATTTATATCCATGTGCGGAGGGAGCTTATATATGTTGGATCGGATTTAATTAATATATTGCAGCAACTTTCTCCAATGATTTATGAAAAAAGCAATACATAAAGTCATTAAGTAAACAAGTAGCCAATTAACGTACAAAACTAAGTGAAAAAATAAAAACGTCATAGCGTTTCCTCAATGCTTGTAGCTGTCGTCAGGTAATGCAAAAACGTGACATACTCAAATTAAAATAATTGCTGACGTGTCCACCTACTTGTTTGGCTTATTAATTTCTGTAGGTCTTGTATCGAAGAATAATTTTTATATATGGTACATTCTTCACCAGGTAAGAGGTATAAATTCTAGAAATTAATACAAATTGTTAAAAATAGTAAGAAACGAAATACAATCGCAGATTATATATATATATATATATATATATATACTTGTCAATTTCCAGTGACCGAACTTCGAGGTTTTAACTTATATTATTGGTGTGTGGAGCATAAAAAGGACAAGGCCCGTCGACACGAGGACGATCCGTGGTTGCGAAGGAAGCATTCTTGGCACGGACTGGAGAGATGGAGATCTGATGGCTTTGGAAGCAATGCTGTGTGGTCCCGACGACACTAAAGTTCCGCATCCT
Organism: Zhengitettix transpicula; assembly: GCA_037074705.1. NCBI lineage: Eukaryota > Metazoa > Arthropoda > Insecta > Orthoptera > Tetrigidae > Zhengitettix > Zhengitettix transpicula. The sequence continues at coordinate 204,675,483 of CM073591.1, forward strand.
TGAAGAAAGCTCTGCGCAATCGCTACAGTAAATATTCGCTGAGTGAGCTGGTCATGAATGCAATGCAATGCATCTTACAAATTTCGCGCATTTTTTTACAATCGCTTTGTGTTACATTTCGAATCCAACTCCACGAAGTGGAAAGTAAAATTTTATTAACCACCATGGCTAATGCGAGAATTAAACTCAGCGACTCCTATAACTCCGGAATCGACACCAATAGAGGTATTTTTTCCACTACTGTTTGTGTAAACCCCTTCCACCACCACACTACGCTAATTCTGCTTTCCCCCCTTGCCATTTGGAGTTAAAATTATACACTTAAAAATTCTAGAAAAAAATCTGTCAAATTAAGCGGGCCCTACAGATTTTTAATCGACGCTAATAGTAGCCGTTTGTGAATTTTTTAAATTCCACCCCTTTCTACCACCTGACCTAGAGGCGGTAGGTGTGTCTTAACCATTCAGCGTTTCTTCCTAGATAGTAAGTAACATGTGTAAAATGTTTGGTAGAAATTTGTTTACACATTTAAGATTGTAAATGTAAATTTGTTTTACTAAATTCCGTTCCCCACTCATAGCGAATGAGCTACACAATTAAACTCAGAGACTTTCATAACCCCATATTCAATATCAGTCTGCGTTGTTACTCATTACTTTATGTAACGGTCTTTTGTCCACATCCTCCCATACCCCCAAGGACTGAACTACAACTTAACTGACATAGTGAATGTCAGATATAAAGTAATTGACATCTACAACCCTGGATTTTACACCAATCGCGGTTGTTCTACTTTATTTTTATAGAAGACACCTTCACTACCCCCTTTATTGGTGCTGTATGGGGTTGAAATTATACACTAAACACTTCTGGATAGAAAGTATTAATCACATCGACCCCAAAAAATAAATAATCAACGCGAACAACGGCTGTTTTAGCATGTGTTTAAATTTCATCGCCGTTCATCCTTTAGAAGTTGCCTGACGCTTCGAAAGACCGACGGAAACCTTCGTGGGCGTGCGCACAATTTACCAAAGTTTCATCTCAGTCGAATGAAGGGACACACAGTCACTCACACTCACATATAGATCTTCATTTATATATATATATATATATATAGGGCGAGAGAGATTTATTTTGATATTGGAACAATACAAGCATGCGAGAGGATTCTCTCACACGTAACCTGCGAGGGATTTTCTCTCGCAGGCAGAACCTTTTAGGAGAGATACGAAGGGGCTACCTTTGGGTATGCCTTTTCCTCTCCGTTTTTGAACTAACGTTCCCACAAGCCGAGGCACCTCGGCCTGTTTTGAGGGGTGTATGTTCCGGGGTCGCAGACCTTGGGCATACGGTAAGAGTTGTTCGCTATTCCCATTGGAATAGTCGGCCAGCTGCCTCCTAAACTGGTCGAGGCACGGAGAAGGGAATGCTGCGTCCCCACAGCAAACTCCTCTCCCGCTATCGGAAGGGCGTGGGACAAGTACCCAATGCCCGACCTACCCGATGCAGGTTTTTCTAGGGTTTTCCCTGCATTTCTTTAGGCGAATGCCGGGTAGGATCCTTAAACTATAGCCCGGGGGCCCTAGTAACCCTTGGCTACCTTCCTCTACCCTTCCGCATCCGCCCTTTCATATCCCTTCCTATGCTATTAAAGGGGAGTTGCCCAATGTGGATCACCCTCATGTAGCCTGTTGCCCTAAAAAAAAATATATTTTTTGATATTTGATTTTAATAACTCATGTATTGCAATTAATTTAAGTAATTAATTTAATTGCATACAACGTGACTAATTAATTTAAGAATATCTCTTTCTTCAGAGTTTTCGACTCAATACTGTTGTGGTCATTACTTAATATTAGGCTTATATTTATATTGTCCCTTAAATAGACACGATTGGAGATTTTTCGTGCGTAAATTTCGAAAAACTCATGCTACGAAGCCTGGAGCAAGGGTTGTCCGACGTTGCTGCACTCTCTTTCGTAATTTTCGTAATTATTCAAGTTAGTATACAATAGCCCACAGTCTGAATATTTATTTATAAAGATTAAAAGTTACAATTTTATTAATTCAGTTTGGAAAAGATTCTATATAATTCGTGAAAAAAAAACAATAATCCAAAAAATTCTTTTTAGTATTTTATTTTTGAGCTTTCGGCCTACTTGGGCATTATCATCTAAAAACAACACAAAAACTATAACCATTGCATTAAATTAAAAATATGATTATTTTAAAATGAATTATATATGTCTCAGGCATATGAACATTACCTGCGTGTGTTTATTATTCTGGATAAAAGGTTGGCAAAAGTTAAGTTTTTTGGACGATTTGTATTTGACGGTGCTTTGTATGCAGAATAACAATCACACAGAGGTAAATATTCTTATTCTTGAGATTTATATAATTTATTTTTTAAAAATCGTGATTTTATTTGAAAGCTATGTATTACAATCGTTTACGTTGGTTTTAGATGATAATGACCAATTAGGCCGAAAGTTCAAAAATAAAATACTAAAAAGACTTTCAAGGATTATTGTTTTTTATAACGGATTAAAAGTTACATATAACACATAAATTAAAATTCCACGTAACGTTTCTTCACTTCTCTTCAGAGATTATATCATTAAATAAACAATGTAGTTTTTAAGAGTATAAATTTGAATAAACGATGTTTATGTGAAACAATTTAGAGCCCTTGTATCAACTTCTGTGGGCATGTAATATGTCTAAATCCACGAAATATCCTATATCATCTTAATGAGCCTCTTCCGACACACGAATTATATTTACTCCAAACAATTCCTCTGTCAAAACTGACTAAAAATTTAAGTATTGTAACAGTTTTCCCTAAAAAATCTTCTGTTCCCGACGTTGTGGCTATAATTAATTTCTCCCTCTCAATGTATACGTGATTTCTGAAAACCACTCCCATTGACAAGTGTTGAGACAGTTCAGACACTTCTATACACTGAAAAATAATAATTTTTTTATGATTCGCAGTAATATCAGTTCTTTTAAAATGCGATGAACAGGAAAGCCATCTGCAAGCAATGACAGAAAATTGTTACGTCATTTTTCATAATTACCTGCTAAAAAGCTCTAAGTAAATTTTTGCCAATCCGTTTAAATTTTATACATAGAATGTTCACTACAAGAAGTAGACATTGGTTTTACACCCGTTGCGCTTTGAAATGGGTAAAAAAAAAGAGTATCGTGCATTTTTATTTGAGAAAATTGACTGAGGTTCAGAAACAAACTAAAGAAATGAAGTTCGTGGGAACATATCACCGTTTTTTAGGTAACATGCTATATGTGGGTAATCCACATGGTGGCAACTTCCCTTTAATAGCATAGGAAGGGATTTGAAAGGTGGGATGCGGAAGGGTAGAAGAAGGTAGCCAAGGGTTAACTAGGGCCCCCGGGCTATAGTTTAAGGATCCTACCCGACATTCGCCTAAAAGTAATGCAGAGAAAACCAGCATCAGGTAGGTCGGGCATGGTACTTGTCCCACTCCCTTCCGATAGCGGGAGAAGAGTTTGCTGTGGGATCGTAGCATTCCCTTCTCCGTACCTCGACCAGTTTAGGAGGCAGCTGTCCGACTGTTCCAATGGGAACCAAGGTCTGTGACCCCGGAACATACAACTCTCAAAACATGCCGAGGTGCCCCGGCTTGTGGGAACCTTAGTTCAAAACGGAGAGGAAAAGGCATCTCCAAAGGAAGCCCCTTCGTGTCCCTCCTACAAGGTTCTGCCTGCGAGAGAATATCCCTCGCACGTACTGCCTGCGAGAGAATAGTCCTCGCAGACTTCTTCGTATCATATCACCGTTTTTTTTTGTAGACAGGCTATGTATAGGGTTATCCACATAGTGGCAACTCCCCTCTTATAACATAGGAAAAGGATTTGAAGGGGGGGATGCGGAAGGGTAGAGGATGGTAGCCAAGAGTTAACTAGGGCCCCCGGGCTATATTTTAAGGATCCTACCCGGTATTCGCCTAAAGAAATGCAGGACAAGTAAAGAATACTTATTAGTGAGAAAAAAATTAAACGTGGCCGCGCGAGCACGGATACGGATTAAGATTCCTTGTCAGTAAATGTCTCGTGATAGAAGAGTGTCACGTTAACCTATGCTGGCTTTCTGAGGGACTTCGTCGTATCATTTTAATGGGCACAAAGAACCATGAATGAGGCTGTGTGCTTCTGAGGGAGAAGAGCACACGATCGATGTTGCCTTTGGCCCGAAGAATACCCGAAGAAAAGTTGGGGCGTAAACGGAAGATTTATGGCGAAACGTGGATCCAGAATGACATGCTTCTAGATAAAACGGCAATAGAAATATAGTGAATCGGTGATGCTGGAATTACGAAAATCGCTTTATTCGCGGCAAGACCAATAATAACCGGTTTTTTAGGGGGGGGGGGACTCAAAGGGTATCAACAGTAAGAATGGTGCGAAACCGTAACTATGTAGGTCACTCCACAAGTTATGCAAACATTTATTTGAAAATTACATTTTCATCCTACAGCTTTCTTATTTTACAGTATGTAGATACATCCCTTAGGAACCATATTAATTTTTGCCACATAATCCCCATCTCTCTCAACGATGTCGTTAACTGTCTGCACTTCATCAGGAGTCAATGTAGTGTGTGCTCTGCCGCTGCGAGGAGTATCCTGAATATTGGCGTACCATATTTCACCAGGTTGTCTGATTGCCCACATACTTTACTGCGATCAATATCAGTATCTCCACACTCATTTCTCAACTCTATTCTGGATTTTTCCCACTATCTCGTTCTAACAGCACAGGAATGCTATAACAGCAAGTTGCTTTTGACGAATGTCAAGTGCAGCAGACATCTTGAAATCATGTTTCGACAGCGCCACTCACGGGAAAGGGTTGGAATAAATTTTAACACGAGTGGGAATGATGCATAGATGTTGAATGGAAAATAAATTTAAATCAAAATAGTGTTCATTACGTTTGGAATGACCCTTGTGCTTAGTACTACTTACTTTTAATTAATGTAATGAATATGACCGTTCATTGTTTTAGTATTAGTTTTTGAAGAATACCGAAAAAAGTTGATAGACGTGTTTCAGTACTTGATGAGTTTTAAATCTTGACTGAAAATAACCTACATAATAGTTATCAATGCCTTTTAGCTCATACGCCTAAACGTTGGAGTCATAGCACCAGATGCAGCACATTTCTCCAAATTATACTGTGATATAGAATAAAAACACAAAGAAATCCACGGCATCGACGATATTCATATACCAGGGAATCAGCAATTTGTAGAGCAACAATTAGTTCTAAAAATTGAAATAAAGTAGTTATTTGAGCTCCAAGGAGCTGGTGTTAAAAAGAATAAGCATGAAAGAAGCAACTCTACAGGGTCCTCACTATTTTTAGGCAATCAGCATGAACACATTTGGCCTGCCGCTGCGAGACCGTGACAAGTTGAAGCTGTCAGTCTAGTCAACTCAACCAATACGAAGGCTTTGTAGACTAACTACCGCGTTGTGCGGATAATTTCGAACTATGTTACAATATACTACTGGGAAGTCTAGGCGCTACTAAATTTACCAGATTTTCCGCGGCCAATGACAGCTGGCTGGCTTACTTGCACGACACAGGGATGCCAACCTTGTGCGCGAAATAGCCCACTTGCTTGCGCACTGTCCGGCTATTCATATCTGGATAGAAGATTTGTTTCGTTTCCAAGAAAAAAAAGCCTCCTTCGCCACGTTTGTTTGATGTAGTTGATGTTTAATTTTAGTATCACCAAATGCGCAATAAAAGATTATGGCCGGTTTAGATGCTTTACCGATTATTATAATTAATTCTTCATATAAAAGTTCGCAACCAATGTCAGTATTCATATATTATTAGCAAATGAACAGTTGAATGTAATTTTATGTTATTTATGATAATCAGTTCGGAATGTTAGCCCAAACAGTTCTCAACATAGCCTTTACGTTAAAAAATTATTATCGAAGTAGACTCCGACAGACTTGAATTTACTTGGTCTTTCTCAGACTTCACTAACCGAGCTTACAATTTATGAACTGAAGTTACAAATTAAATTACGATTTTGTTTATTTTGTATCTTTGGCTTCGCTCAGTCAAAATTATTATAGTCTTTTCTGCTTGTGAATAATATGTCATTGAATTACAAAAGCATTTAACATAATATTTCAATGATAATGTATCTAACAAAACTGATATTTGGTATCGGACAGTAGAATTTTATACTTGTTAACTAGTATTCATGTTTCAGACACGCAAATAGTGTAATAGTACTCAAATTTGATAAGTGATTGGACGGGAGATGGTTTATATATTATATTTAAACAAATGAATTTGGTTTTTTCCCGAGGTATTGAAGGCCTATCATAAAACGTATATTTCTGATTTGGTTGATTATGTAATATGTATATTAAGACATAAAAATAAAAGGTTGCTGTTAAGAACACTAAAAATAGAATTAAAACTACGTAATATAGAATCAACGCATTATTCGTTCATTGTTTATAGTAAATAATTTCTTATAAATTATTTCTATTTTTTGCGTTGTGATATTCTATTAACGTGATTTCCTTCGTTAATCCTTCAGAAAATACGTTGGTATGTTACTTTGTATCTTACTCCTTTCCTCCTCAGAGATCTTTACTTGCTCTCATTTGATCATCAGAAGGTGGACTAATTTACGAATGAAATTTATAAATTTACTGATGACATTTTTCTGGTTCGTCAGAGAAGATTCGAGAATTTAGCAGAAGAGATTTAGGTGCGAGATAATGTAATGAGAGGCCGACTCTTCTAAAGTAAAAATCTTTTTTCGTCTTCAAGGACTTTGTGTCTATAAAAACACAACATATGGAGGATAATACGCAATATTTACACGAAGAAAAATACTTATTAAATTCAGAGATTACCAGGGAGAATACTATCTCGTTCGAATGATGATGATGTTCCTTTTACTTTCTTAGCTGCCACAATTTTTTCGTAAACTAATCATTTTAATTTAACATTAATAATGTTCAATAACATATATATATATATAAACTCATTTCAAGAGTAAATAGACAGGATATCTGCCTTACGCTAAATCAATATATGATCTTGTCAGGGATGGCCATAATAAAATAATCACATTTTCGTGGACCTTAGTCTCTTTCTTCATGAACTGCGTACCGGCCGGGCACGAATATGTCATGTAATACCCAACATTTAGATTTTTAAAATTATTTAATTTATCCCCACGTTGAAGAGCGATTTAATGTAATATGCAAGATTTTAAATAAATTTAAATTTTATTTTTTTCTTTACAGTTTATGATCATTTAATGAAGTAATTAATATGAAAATTTAAAACCTTACTAATAAAATTAAATTTGATAAATTTAATATTTAAAGAATTTATTTAAAACGTAATGAATTTTGTATATAAATTTTTATCAAATGTTGCGGCTATTAATTTTTAAGTTTATTCTTTACTCAGGGCGCTTTATCGGGTTTGTAGAAAGTATTACAAAATTAAAAATAAAATTCAAGTAAAAGTTTTGAGCCGAATTTACAGAAAAATAAACTTATAAATATATTCTCCAAATTACAAACAAAATATGAAAATTGACGGTACAACAATAAGGAAAAATTATCAATGTTCTCAACTAATTTTACTAAATTTTAAAATAAACACTCAGGATACCGATTTGGTCATTCCAAATTTTGCATTGATTTTTTGAGATAAACATTGAAATTATGAAAATGTTGTCCATTTTTAGCATAAAATTGCACAAAACTTTCAGAAACACACCGAACTCAATAGATAGACAGATAGATTTATTCACCATTAGCCCTCTTTAAGAGGATTCGTCACAAATGTACAGTAGATAAATTCAGAATTAATATTAATAGGTTACACACACAAACACACACAAAAATTCATATCTGTTCACATTTGTCTAGTCACTACAATCATACACACTATTTTTATTAAACACGCACACGACACTAATCACTTCCTGGTATTCATCTCCTGTCGCTAGGTACGGAGGGATGTCATCATCGATATTTACTATAACAGAAAACAGAGGCAGGAAAAACAGAACCAAAAGGGGAAAACTGGACAAACTATTTACATATTTATAGCATATTCAGCAATTTTATAGGCAAGGCAGTTCAGCGAATGTGAGACCGATTCAAAAATTCGTGTACGGAGTAATAAGGTCCTTTACAAGAAAAGTTTTACACTCCTTGACGAATGAGTTGTAGTTGTTGATGTTCTTTACATGTTCAGGAAGGCTGTTAAATAGTGTGATTCCGGAATAATGAACGCTAGATTCGTAGAGATTGAGGCTGTGCTTGTCAGACCTGAGAACTGAACGGTTTCTTGTGTCGTAGCCATGATTGTCCCCGTTACTTGAAAAAAGTTTCATGTTGCGTTTAACAAATTTTAGTACTTTTAATATGTAAGCGCTAGGTAGAGTCAGAATGTGAAGTCTTTTGAACAGCGGTCTGCAGCTTTCTCTAGCATCTGAACCTGATATAATTCTAATGGCTCGTTTTTGCAGTTTGAAAACGTCCACTCTACGAGATCAATCGCCCCAGTTGGCTTACCGTAACACATATGTGAATGAAAGTAGGCAAAATAGACTAGAGAAGCAATTTGGTATCAACTTGTTGCATCAATAGCCTCAATGACTAACAAACAGAACTAAGATTGCGCACGAGGCGATAAATGTGCAAGTTCCATTTTAATTTACTGTCGACCTGCAAACCGAGGAAAGTCGCATGATCTGAGAACTTATCCGTTACGATGTTGTTGGTTTCTGTTGTAAAACGAACTAACTTAGTTTTCTGTACATTGAGCGTTAATTTATTGGTGGCGAACCAAGTATTTAGGTTTCTAGATGCAGTCTCAATCTTCGCATTGAGATTATTTAAATCAATGTCCGTAATTAACAAATTAGTGTCATCGGCATATAAGACAGATTTTATAGGTTCCATATATTATGGAAGATCATTAATATACAAAAGAAAAAGCAGTGGACCTAATATTGAGCCCTGAGGCACGCCACAAGAAATACTTTCAAAACTCCAGACAATAGGATACCGCCAACGGACCGACGAGGTTTCGTCCGCGGCCACCAGTGAATCAGCAAGTACGATCGCCAACGCCCAAGATGTTTTGACAGGGGACACCGGTCAGTGTTAAAATATTCATAACAAAATTGATAGATCATGAGATATTTTTCCCGTACGCGCTAACCTTTTAATTGTTCCATATACCACAAATTGGCAGAGTTCAATTTTATATGCAGTCGAATAGTCGAGACTAAAGTCTCTATGTTTTCTTTTATATTCAAAACTAATACTCAACTGTATTTTGCCACATTTTCGCCTACAAACGACCCGACGGTCATTCCGATATATCTTTACAAACTCCCACAAACTGGTACTCAACTTTAAAACATTCATCTCTTCATCAAAATCTGGTAATCTACTTTTTACTGACTAAATCTCATCTTCTTCATTAAGTCGCAGCTATGAGACTTTCAATTTTTAATTTTCTCCTGAATCGATGAGCGAACAATTTACTACTGCGTCTGCTACTTACCGTCAATCTGAAACAAAATACCTTCTGCGAATGCTCTAAATTCAACTTTGTCACGCCACACACTGACTGTTCAAACATTCTTTATACTGCATGACTATTGTCTCATGAAAAAAATATTACAATTGTGCAATTTTGAAAATCATATTATCAAAATTGGTGTATATTACAATATATATACATATAGTAATAAACGACTTGATGACATTAATTAATAGGAATTAAATAAAAAAATTAATTAATATTTAAAAATTTTATTCTTCAAAGTACACATTATAAGCCATGCTTTGCACGCCGAATTCCATCAATTTAACAAACAAGTATTTCAATTTTATTTTATTAATTTGTGGCGTTCTATGAAAATACAGCTTTACATTTTTACACTCAACAACGTCGAATTTCTCTTTATCTCAGGGTCATCACTGGGTTTGATAGTAAGAACAAATACAATCTAATGAACTAAAACATTAACAATCCAAACTCATTGAAGTTAACGGAATACAGTATTAAATACAAGAAATAAAAGAAAACGAATGAAAAGAAAATGCGAACGAAATCTGACCATACCCTTTAATTATCGTTTACAGTTATTAATAATTTTTTTGTACTCACGACAATGCTACTGGTAGCAGTTCGGACTCTTGTAGCTTGAAGTCAACACCCACTTAACAGGCCATTATACACTGGTTCTACACTTTAGATTTTGGGCACATGCGGTCGTTACTCTCGATCTCAGCTATCCTGGAACCTGGATTAACCGCCCCTCATCACCCCCGGACATGGGTTCCCTTGAAGTCTCTCTATGCGAAAATTAGTTCAGTTTGTGCAGCAAAACTTCTTCTTCTAAATTGCGATTTTATGAGTCTCTCCGTCAAAACTGTTAACTTGCGTTTTATGTAAACATCTCGCCGTTGGACTTCCTGGATAACCCTATTCATGCTTTTAGATTAGCAAACTTTACTGTGTTGCATATCTCGCAGACTATTTTATGTATCATTTCTCGACCCAGGCTCGACGTAGACTCGACGCAGACTGAGTACACTAAACGCGCGGTCTCCAGTCTCCATTGTTAACAAAGAAAGACCCGCTGCGATAGTCGTCTTAAAGCACCTGTACCGCCAACAATTAAATTATATTAAAAACAATTAATAGCCTGTTTAATTGGTATTACAATATATATATATATATATATATATATATATATATATATATAGAGAGAGAGAGAGAGAGATCAAAGCTGTATGTATATTTATATATATATATATATATATATATGCAGGACAATGATGGCTGTATTTTTCATATTGGTTTTCTGTTATTGCATGTGCCAGTACATTTATAAGGTCTCTTAATACCTGAAGAGAATATAATGTAAGAATGGAACGTTGTGTTTGTCTATGAAGATTTTGTGATTTCCTTATATCTATTCCGACTCATTTGACACTTAATATTTGTATGCTACTTTAAAAAATGTAGATAATTATCAATTTCGTCATTTTATTAATATTATTTCTGGATAATATACATTAAAAGGGTGGCTTTGAACTTACAAATTTATTGTTACGTTCAGTGAGAAACATCATGCCATAATCACAATGTCATTACATTTTTTGTACCTTGGAAAAGTCACCCCAAGTGCCAGAATTGGAATCCACGACCTCCAGTTTTGAACGTCTGCTAGTTCTAAGTGTCACATAAATTCTATCCCGTATATATCCAGCTTAAACATATTGCTCGTGCGTCTTGAGCACATTTGGACTGACCTTAACCTTAAACACGCCGGAATTTAGGTTAGTGTCATCAAGGTTCTCAGCGAGGGGACCGGAATTATTCCTGGTGGAGAGGGCAAACTGTGTTTATTATTGCGCTGCGGCTGGCCTAGACATTTTTGCAGCTTGATTAGTGACTGGTTAAGATATTCGCTTTGAAAATTGGCTCATCGAGGCTATAACAGTTGAAAGGGTCATTTATAAAGGAAGACTTTGTGGGTGGGGAAATCTACAGTAAGGTCGTCAAAATATTCCGTTAGCACCACGTTCAATGTGATCTGTGAACCTCTCATTATTCGAGAAATTTTTGGCACGCACATGTTATCTACGAGTATACACATGTAAACACTTTTCCGACGACAAGTAGGTCACATACAGCTGCAAACAATATTGTTGCAAAAACAAGTATTTTTTTCCTTTTAACTACAATCGTTGGAGAATATTTATGTAATAAACGTTAGAGATACGCAACCCGCCTTTTCGAAAATATGTTTTTGTTTCTATTTTACCTTTAACACTTAATTTTTAATACACTTCTTGGATGCAGTCTCCGAAATCCACATTATTACTTATTAAAACAATTCAATTCCTAATTTGTTTTCTTTCGACATATAATCATCAAACTTCATATCCAGAATGTAAATTAAATGATCAGCACAGTAGTCAATCTTTCCTCAAGTTCCTTCACAAGTGTCCGAATGACGAAAGATGCGTTCGCATCGCTTTTTTTAAACGTACCAATTACTATAGCCCTTTGCACACCACCGAAACGGGATTTTTACTACAATTATAACAATATTATACTCCTAATATATTACAAACTATTTTTTTCACGAATCTTGTCTCTAAATTTGTAGAGTAATACAATATTTTTACGGAACATATATCAAGTAAGATATCAATAAATAAAAGAAATAATTTAATATTTCACAAAGAAATTAATAGTTCACAAAGAAATTACATCATAACTTACAAAATCATACGACGTTTCGTTCCTGTTTTGGAACTTCGTCAGGTGTTCAAGTATAATATATCAAATTTGGTTTTTATGAATTTAAATAATATTTAAAATTTTAAAGAAAACAAATTTTATATAAACGTGATATCAAAATTTATACTCCAAATATCTCAGTATAAGTTATATAAATAGAAAATATCCAAATCACAACAGGTGAAATTTCATATTAAAAATAAACATTTATTCCTGTCAATAGGTATAAAAAAAGTCATGACATTGAAAGGAATAAAGGTTTATTTTTTATATTAATAAAAATACAATTTATTTCCTGTAATAACAACTACTAAAATTTAGAGTGAATTTCCTCTTCATATGTGCTGAAAAGTTACAAGGACACTCCAAACTTTGATTTACATAGGCCTTATAATTAATTAATAGTAATGTAACAGACGTTATGAATATTAAAGAAATTATTCTGTAAAATCACAGAATATCAACAATTAAAAGAATAAACACTTTTTATTGGACTTAATTTTCTGATGTAATTTCTGTATATGTTAAACGTGGACTGAAACAGTGAAGTAATGGGGTGATCTAGATATTTATAAGTCTCTATAAGACTTCAGATACAATTTGTAGTGAACAAATTTAAGGTAAACAAATGTTAGGAGCTGTAATTTTTATATTAGTTCTCCAAATTTACTGGGAAAATCAAGCCATATTGAGAGAAAATAACAATGGTTTTGTCGTGAAAAGAATTTCGTCGCAAAACTTCATCTGTGATTCATTTTTCTCGGCAACTGTTGGCAATAGCAAGAAAGAGATTGTTGGCGTAGGAGATTGAGGGATGAGTGGGAGCATAGTTATGTTGTAGGTGTGAAGGTGGTCAGGGAGAGAAGATGTGACAGAATTGTTCTTAAATCGGGATCCACTCGTTTGCCCGACACACACTTGCCCGAAGCACATTTTCCCAATAACAATATACCGATTGACGTTTTCCTGACAATTCATTTTCTCGAAAGGTACATTTGTAGGAAATAAAGTATAAAATTAATATTGTAAAACACTTAATATGTGACTTATCATATGATACATTTTATTATCGTAAAACAAGTTACTCATAAATGTGAAGTACAGTTCAACCAAACTTGGTACACGTATGACTTAAGATCCAGGAACAAATCCCGTGTGTATAAGATAACTCTAGAACACCTATTGAGAAGGGTGTGAGGAATGGGGTGTAATTATCAAAAATATGTGATATCGACTTATATTGCCGACGAATGGGCCGTTCAGATTCATAATAACATTATTGATGTTTTCAGTGAAAAATTTCATCCCCTTACGGCATAAGGACAACTCTAGGGGTCGGGTGAAATGAGGAAATAAAATATCTCGATAACGACCAAGATTGGTGTGGTACCTGGTGTTATGGTAATCGCTGGGTTTATTTATGATATTTCAGCAGGTTTAAGTTTAAGTTTAGCCCCTTTGGATTTTTTTAACGTCGGATGACTGTGAAAATCATAATGACACCCAGAAGGATCCGCACTTCTGCGTAGTGTGATACTTTCACCGCACTAAATCCAGTATCGCGTTTGCATTTCTTCAGGGTAGTGTCGCTCAAATAAGTCCTGGGGACTCCATCTTCATTTTCAGTTCTATCGCACATCGATTCTTAGTCTCTTCGCGTGATTTAATTTCGTCTTTCTTTTGCCGGAGGACGGTATCAACCAAAGTTCCCATCCCAAAAGGTCCCATCTGTTATTAATCATGTTTGGGATAGAGTTTTCTGCTGTAATTTTTCCTATCTCGGAGATTATATTCAGTCTCGGTACTGCCCATCGCTCACACACTAACAACCTCTGACATACTGTTGCACTATATGCATTTAGTGCTGCCTGCTTTTCCCATTTTGTGGAGATAGCTCCTGAAATATCTACGTTCTTTCAGAAATTAGCCCCTCGAGTTAGGAATGGTAGGGGTGATAATAATAATTTGATATAGCAAAAGATCCTGTCGAATACCATAACACCGGATTCGACACTAATCGCGGGCGATATCAGATAATTATTATGACCCCCTTTCAACCCCCCCCCCCCAATCACTGTATCGAGGGGTGGCTAAGTTAGTATAGAAATGAGATATGGTAGATAGAAGTAGAGAGAGAGTTGCAAAAGTATGAATAGTTATAATGAATTTTGAAGGACATTTATGGATTGCAGGGAGAAAATAGAAATTAAAAAGTTAATTCTCCGTGTTGCATCAAGAGGCATACTTGTACTTGCGTAGAGGAAGTGCTCGTATTGATACACAATTCCAGGATAATAAATCTAGAAAATTCTGTTTCGTCGCGGTATCGTGAAGTTAAATGAAAAATTGCCTTAATTAATTGTCACAAGTAGTTCAGACTAGAATTTCCCTTATATAAGCAGTTAATAATTCAAATATTAACGCTGAACTACTTAAACCACTGAATAAATTGTGAATGTTACTTTTTAATTAATTTCACAATTATATTTCATGAAGTAATAGAAACAATTTTTTTAAAACGAATAGAATCCCATTCAGTTCAAAGTTATTTATTTCAAAGATACAATTTTAATCACATCGGATTAACGAATCGGATCTGTTTTCGACATTGAGTGACGTCTTTTGAAACAAGAACTTGGGGCATTAGTAAGTATAGAAATATTCTTGGCTTTAATCTAAAAGCTTCTATATTTATTCAGAACCTGACAGTTATTTTCGTTTCCCTGCCGTTTGTATGAGTAGATTGCTCTTGAACAAGAGCAAAGATCTTCAAGTCCATTGCCGGAGTCGCAAAATTGTGATCTTTATTTGCCTTTGTTTTGACATCCAAGCGCCTAGGTCTTTGGCAAGTTCAAACCTCCCTACACCTGTTAGCGTTTATTAAAGACGCACTCGCATTAGCTTATAAAAGAGCACTTCAAGTAGTCCCAGAGACTCGTGCGGCATAAATAAATGTGATACAACGTGTTCCGGGTTATAATTATTATCTGTACCACAGAGTTTTATATTAAATGACCTCCTTAACTGCCTTAAAGGTCATTTAACGAATTTTATTAGCTTTACATATTTGTAACTAGGACATTCTCTAGACTTCTCTAGACATTGACATATTCGGTTCAGTTAAATATTGGAAGTACAACTGTAGTAATTCATTTAATAATTTATCATAAAAGATTATATTTTTTTCTAAAAATTAAAATGTCATTTATTATGCAATTAATAGGAAATTATTAGTTACAATTTTTTTAACATAAATAATTTCAGAACTCCATAGTTTTATCTCATACTAGTCGAATAACCTGGCTTTCCGACCATATGTCACGAGGAAAATAAGATTAAAATTATAAAATGTAAAACGTCTGTGTTAGGTAAATAAATAGCCAAAAGCAAACAAAAATAAGTACTAAATTAAATACCACACAACGATTCTGCAATCCTTGTTGAATTACCTTACGAAAGTAGTAAAGATTGTAGAAATGTTGTGAGGTGTTTAATTTATCACTTTGTTGTCTGTTAATTGGCTATTTCGTTATCTAATTAGAAAATTGTAATATTACTACGGTTGAGTAATGCAGGAGATAAAGTAAATTACTTTTCACCCATTATTCTGATTGTCAGATTGTCGGTACACAAAATTATTTACTATCGACTAGTATATTTTGATTTTAATTTGAACCCTTTCAGATACATGGAAAAGATCATTTAAATTAATTAAACAATAATATCTAACGTATAATAAAAGTCGAAGCATCAAGGCCTGTTTTGAGAGGTGCCTGTTCTGGGGTCGCAGAGCTTGGGCATACGGTAAGAACTTTTTTTTGTTTCGATTGGAACAGTCGGCCAGCTGCCTCCTAAACTAGTCGAGGTATGGAGAAGTTAATGCTGCGTCCGCACAGAAAACCACAATCCCGCCATCTGAAGAGCGTGGGACAAGTACCAAGTGCTTGACCTACCTGATGCAGGTTTTCTACGGTTTTACCTGCATCACCTTTAGGTGAATTCCTGGTAGGATTTTAAAACTACAGCTCGGGGGCCCTAGTTGGCCCTTGGCAACCTTCCGCATCCCCCCTTTTTAATCCATTCCTAAGCTATTAAAGGAGAGTCGGGACTACGTTGATTACCATCATGTAGCCTGTCACTCTAAAAAAACTTATTGATGGTCATTTAACTCAGAAAATAAATTTAATAAAAACGAGCTAATACTTTCCGACATTAATGAGTGAAATGCTACACAACAGATCTAATAATGAGGCAATTAATTTACATAATGATACTGAAGATCTAAACACTATTATTGATTCCAATTGAATTATTTCTTTACTTTTGTCAGATAGTTAGCTCTTTTTTAAAATTCAATTAAACGACATAAATGTTTTTAAATTGACGTTATTATTTCCATCATTTCTGCAGAGTTCTTGTCCTCTTATATTCCAAGAAAGTGCACTTCAAATTTAATTTTTTTTTATATTTATGAATATGAGAGCAGTATTTTAATTAAATATAACTAATATTGTATGTAAGACACGTACTTGGAATGTTCATATAATGAAATTGACATTTTGTTGGTTTTAATAACCTAATCTTCATAAATTTTATATTTAACCGGATGTTCTACATCATGATATAAGAATTTAGTTTTTCCTGATTATTCGTTGTGAATACCTGAGGGTTTCTAATTATAAAACGAAAGTCTATTATTTCATTAATTTTTGAGTGTAGACTGACTTTGATGGCATTTTATGTTTTAAGATTGTCAGTTAATTTACAATACTTTACAACCAAATACATCGCAAAATTAGATTGCGGATATTAGTATCTAACAGAAAGTTTGCGATTCGCCTTAGGCACTCTAAACATGCATTTTAAAAGCACTTTTAGTCTGATATAACCGTGAAGAATTCTTACATTTAATTTCATAAACGACAGTTCTTGTTTTCCACGTGTACTGTTGCATGCTAGGCTTTTCGGTATCTGAAAAGATACTCCGCACCGTTTAGAAAGTTAAAGTGTGATAATAATTTATTGGAAACGGTTTAGGGTCAGAAAATGGTTTTTGGTTCCACAATGAAGTTTTTCGTCTCTTTTTCAGCACACCATGACGCTTAAAACGAAACATTCTTCGCCTTTTTTGATGAAATGTCCATTGATCCCTACATCTCTTCAGGGATTGAATTTGTAAAATACTTTCTGAGTATTAGAGTACGGCGGTTTTCCCGGTGAATCTGTTGCAGATACAACCCGGGCCCATGGTTTGTTCAACAACAACGTTTCCACGGCGAGCTCCGCACTGTGTTGGTCAGCCTGATTACGAGGCCTAAATTTCCGTCGAAACGTTGAAAACAGACCCGAGAATTGTATCTGCTACTTTATGAATGTTTACATACATCGTAAAAATGTAACCTCCAAATTCCACGTTTCTAACTTCAGTAGTTTTAGTTACTCGTTTCTACATCAGCCAGTCAATTTATAATTTTATATGTTTACGCATAAAAAATAATCGTCCACTTAAGGACTATTATAAAGATATAACTTTGAAATTATTTTCACTCTTTGCATTCATTATTTTAAAATTCCTAAACACGACGAACTAGTCTTACCGACATCAGTTCTAGTTAATTTATCCATCAAGGTACAACAGGAGACATCAGCAAGAGCATAGGGCATAGAGGTCGTACAGATCCATACGCTTGTGTAGAATATTCAAAGAAATGTCTAAAAACAGATCAAAGTCCTTAAACAAAGCTTGGCAAAGGAAGGCCCGAGTTATCGAGGCGTGATCTTGGCCGGGCAGCGGCGCTGCTAATTGACTGCTGCCCCCTGACAAATGGAGCCACCACCTGCGCGTCCGGCTCAAGCTATTCACCAAATTACGCTCATAATTATCATAAGTGATAAGTCGGAGCTCTCTCCTTCCCAAGGACAGATTTTCCGCGTGCGTAATTCTTCGGACGACCGTTCAGTTCAAGGCAGTGCGTCACGCGAAGTCCTCGCTGTTTCATGATTCAGACCCAAAGCCATTAATAAAATTCACGATTGCAGTCCGATTCATCATCTGCACCTGATAATTATGACTCCGTCCTGAGACAGAAGACTACATGTGTCCTGAGACAGAGACTACATGTGCAAATCTGCATTGTAAATCGGGGAAAAGTATTCGATCATTGGATTTTCACCGCAAGGTTCCCAAGTCTGATCTTCATCCGGAGTGTTTGAATTTATGGAAATCGGCAAACTCCGGTATTGCGAATTGAAACTTCAGTTTAAAATAATTTTGAGTACATCATTTGTTGTGAATTTTGAGTATATTTTCCTATATTCCATTGTAGTTACATTTCTTGGAGTAGGAAATCGTCAGGGTACAAGGTTCTGGATGAATGAATTGATAGCTGGAAAAACCAGTAAATAATAGTTCACTTGTATAAATAAAACTTTATTTTTAAATTTACTCTCAAATGAGCTCAATAAAATTATTTTAAGGAGAAATTACATGATAATTAAGTATCAGAAACGTCACATTCATTCCAAGAAAAAATTCCCACAAGCTAATTTTTGAGACGAATACAGATGCTCTCGACAGATGCTGTATCAAGACCCTTAAGCTTCAGTGAGTCGTTATATAATTTTATATTGACGTTAGGGATAAACTCTTAAGCAATTTCAACCAAATAATGGTACTTAAAATATAGGACAGAAAATTGTGGGAGTGTCACCCATAACAGTGGTGGGAGAAAGGGGTAACATTGAAAAATTATGCGAAATCTACATGTATTTTTGTCAAATCAAAATCTTTTGGCATTGCTACGAGTAATATTGACCCTTCGCAGTTTAAGTCTAACCTGAATCCTTACCGACATGAAAGGGGTGAGACAGGATTAATACAAAATATCTGGCAAACCTCCTGTATGTAGGGGTCAGCGTGACTGCCTCGCATCACAGACGTCCCGGGTTCGAATCCCGGCGAGAACATGAATGTTTGTGTGCGTGTGAGAGAAACTTTGTCCCCGACAAAGAAAAATGAGTTCCTTAATTAGTCGCTAATAATAAACGTGATTCACAATTAGTCGCTAATAACCTTAGATGTTGATGCGACTGCAAATAAATCAACAACAAACATCCAATGTTAATATCATTGAACTTCAGCCATTGTCGAATTGAGAAGGTTGGGGATGAGAAGGTGTGTATAATAAACTGTTCAAACATACCGTGGTATGTTATCGGGGTCGCTGAGACGTCGGTTAAAAGCCAAGTTCAGCCCGGGCAGAATAGGTTAATTATTAAATGTCCAATATGATTGAGATTTATATTGATTCCGTTTTGGAGGACCTCTGTGCTGAATGGTAACAGTAAGGACAGTATTGGTTGGGGGAACTGTAAAACAGTATGTCTCAATTGGCCGAAATTGGTGAAGTATTCAAAGCTACCCTTGCTTAGTTGAATAGTGTCATTCACAATGACGCCGTGACGATTAATGGCAGTCCCGATATTGTTCATCCCTCGTCGGTATATAGAGTTAAAATGGGTTTATTTTAAAATATTCAAAACGGCGTAGATATTAGAGAATTAATTATTAATTACATATTGGAGAAATATTACTTTCGCCTGTTATAATACCTATTCAAATACATAAATTTAATGTACAATAAAAACAAAAGAAATAATAACAAAAATATCCCGTTCGAAGGACAAACTTGACTATTGACATCTCTCAGGTTTTTGAACAAACGTGCCGAGGCACCTTGGCCTGTTTTGAGAGGTGTATGTTCCGGGGTCACAGACTTTGGTAAGAATTGTTCGCTATTCATATTGGAATAGTCGGCCAACTGCCTCCTAAACTGGTCAAGGCACGGCGAGAGGAAAGCTGTGACCCCACAGCTAACTCCTCTCCCGCCTTCAGAAGGGCGTGGGACAAGTACCAAATGCTCGACCTACCTGATGCAGCTTTTTCTAGTGTTTTCTTTGCATTAATTTTAGGCGAATTGCTGGGTAGGATCCTTAAAAAAATAGTCGAGGGGCCCTAGTTAGCCCTTAGCTACCTTGCTATACCTTTTCGTATCTCCCCTTTCACTCCCTTTCCTATGCTATAAGAGGGGAGTTGCCACTATGTGGATTACCATATACACAGCCTGTCTACACCGTCTTCTTCTTCTTAACCAAACAAAAATTCATTTAAATCAAACAAAATACGAGTAATCTTACCCCTGAATACGAAAAGTGATTAAATGGAATACAGTCATTATCTACTCTCGCAGCCGTAGCCCAGTCTTATCTCACCAATAAAAAAAGCAGCCTCCTTGCCAAGGGGCAACAATGTGTAGCCATGGCTTAATTAATTGTTAAAAATAAATAAGCCTAAATAAACCTCTCACCAGAAATTAACATGTAATAATGTGCATATTTAAAAATGCAGTAATTTAAATTTATTGACAAATTATTCAGTCGTAAAATTAAAAAAAAATACTAATTACAGCGGTATAGAATGTCCACACGCGGCCCGCGATTTGAGTACAAGGACGTATTTGTTTACCGCACGTAAAAAATAACCACCATAAAAAATTATTAAATCACACGAATCAAACTAAATTTGGAAAACGGTGAATGGCGTATAATAACATGTCACAATGTGTAATAAAACTGACATATAAATACGTGGGCACACCGTGAAATTAACTACTTATTTATGCTTAACAACATTCGCATTAAATATTACATAATAACAAAAAGGGAAAACAATTTATGAAGTATAGTAACCGCAATTCACATATTTTAGAAGGTCTGGCGCGAGCAGAGTGCGCTTCCCGGCTGATCTGAAGTGCAAGGTTCTGCCAGATGTAACAGAACGTGCTCCTGTTTGTTTTTCCTTACCTGCAAACCTTCGCAGTGGCCACCAGTCCAGCTAAAGATAGCCTTCAAGTAATGGCAAGTTGAGGCACAAACTGACCGTTACTAATTGAGTTTCACCATGAACTTGCTGGTATTATGAAATGTGCTGGTAATGTGCTGAGTTCAGACGACCTGATCTGTTGTCGTCCCAAAAGTTGTTTTTAGCGTACGATATCTCTTTTCAAATAATCATGATAGTCATTTTCACTCTTGGTAATAGTGTAGATACGGCTCCAGTTGAATAATTCAATATATTAATGTAACGGATTAATATAAATGTAAAACTCGTTGACCTAACCGCGTTACTCTGGTTCGTCAATTTATTTGAGTATTATTCTATACATCCACATCTCTAAGCTGAATATTCGAATTTTCAAAAATGGCACCGAAGGAAGTTCCAAAATTGTGTGAAGTTTACAATTACCGAGTAAGCTTTTAGAAGGACGACGGCAAAATACGCGACTCAGAGATAATTTCGTGTCACATAAATCATTACTCCTCATGTATTATACTGCATATCAAACGTAAATAACCGAAAGTTCATTTGTAAGACTCCAATAGGGACTCATTCTTGGTATGTTTCTATCCATAAGAATCATAAATTGGCGTTTCTTTCCTGGTTCCTTTGGTGGATCTTCACTGAGATTCATTTCGTTAGCGTTAAGGTCCAGTAGGTTCTGACAGCTTGTGCTCTACAATAGGTTGTTACAGCTCATTCTGAATGTATGAAAGTTGATCCTGTTATGGATAATTTCATCTGAAATTCCATTACCAATCTACATATGAATTACTACTTAATCAATCGTCAGGTTTTCCTCTCAATCCAGCGGTGAATATGGATGGACGTCCAGGTTTTTTTCTCGCCCTTCATGCTTATTTTGAACTTTGCAACCCACGGCAAAACATTTAAACAATTTTTTTGCTGAAAGGTTTGTATAGATTTCAACTCCCGATACATCTCCTGACAAAATAAAATGGATAACGGCACGCTGTTTTCTGTAGTGCAAACTGACAGTGGCGTGGGTATGTTTACAATGCAACAGATCAGAGTGTGAAGTGATAACGCTGTAACCTGCCACAAGCGAAGAGAATATGAATAGTGAGCGTTGAAATTTATACGGCAAACCTACAGGTTATTAGACCACAACTACTTTTACTTGTTTGACTTATCCTCGCATATAATTGATGTATTTGTGTATGTTCCACAATTGCTCCGGAATGTGTGGACAAATTTTAACCGAACTTGGTCCACATGAGAATTAAAATCCGAAGAAAAAATTAATTAAGAAAAATTCAGAAACCCTAACAATGTGGAGGGGGAGGGGGGGGGACAAAAATAATGTGAAGACAACGAACCCACATTTTTAGGGCTGACTGAAACCAATAGTGACACGATGCTGTCTAAGTTCTACACAATGGCATATAGAGTGAGAAAATGTGAAGAATAATATGTAAAAAAAAGTCACTGAGAATCCATAGTTTTCATATTCGATAAACTACCTTGTAGTGGTTAAATGATGAAGTAAAGGGGTTATTTTACAAAATTTAATAATCATTTAACTGTACATGAGAAAAATAAAATAAATACAAATTATGTGTGTTCAGCTAGCCGGGCAAAACAATCGGATCCCATAAATCCCTAGTTAACGGTAATCCCTGGTTAACGGTAATTCCCCCAGGCGCGTCAAGGATTGAGAAACTTAGCAGTTACCTCGCATTTATCTCTGGCCGTGATCATGTGGCACTCTCGATCTCTCAGAGTCCTCTGGAAAACTCCAATTTTGGGGCTGTACGTCCGTCCCTGTCGACGGTTCGTCGATGAGTCCTTCTACACTTTCTTCACAGCCCATTTGCATGATGTGAAATATCGATGTTCTCGACTAATTTTCGATCGATCTTTCCTGAAGCAAGAAATGTGATTGGTTCAGGCAATCACGTGTTAATTCAATTTAAGGGATTTTTGGAGAGACGTTTCCCACGGTATCTTCCGAGGGTCAACAATATACGTGCTTAAGTCCTGACCGAAGGGATTATCTATCCGTCACGGCGGCGTCTGGTCAAATTCCAACTTGCCAAGCTCTCAACCCTTGCTAATATCTAATTATATTAAAATGAATATATATCAATAATAAAACTATCGCGCTACAATCTCCATGGAATTTAAACACTTTATATTGTGAATAAATATAACTCAGTACAATATTTTGAAAGTTACTGAATACTGAACTAACTTGGTAATTTGTAGAAATGAAAAGAACTGAGTAGAAAATTCTAGAACTTAATGGAAAATGATAGATTGAGGCGGAAATTTTTAACAGGCAACGATTTTTAGAAATTAATATACCCAGGTCTTGGACTCGTGATTCCAATGGGGAGCTTAATCTTAGATGATCGTATTTAAGGGAAGTTAACTCGGAAAGCAACGCAGTTTATCTTTCAGTGAATGTGACTCATTTCGGTGTATTTGTTGATTGCATAAGATAAGTGAAATGTAAGTAAAGCGACTATCTTCACAGGAGAGAGAAAGAGAGACGATGCAAAATTTTTATACTCCGAATACAACTCATTCCTTATATCCCTTTAAAGTTTAAGAGGTTTTAATTCCAGTGAGACGACCGTTATCGATCACAATGAACGAGTTGCAGGGTTCATGTATTTAGCACTGCGGATTGAAATGACCATGTTTCCCCCTCAAAAAATTGTTCGCTCAAGTGTTTAAGGGTACACACAAAAATTTCTATTCTTGTTCCTGGATGTTAAACTAAATATTTGTTTATATAGGCCTATTAAGTTTTAACGAAATTACTTTTTAGTGAATTTGTTGTGAAGGATTTTACTTTATATCAGTATACTGCACTTATAACATGGAAATTCTGAAAATGACTTCGTTTGTTTGTTATACAATCATTTAATTCATGTCTAATAGCTGTCTTTGGAGAAATACTCGAGAAATGCCGGATAATAAGCATAAAAATAGTACAGATTTTCTGTTAATTGATTTAATTTTGGTTTCTTGATGGACTATTTAAATTTACGTTAGTGCTTTGAGCCTGAGACGACCATTAATAGGCGGGCAGCTTTCATGTTTCCTAAATGCTGTCATCCTGTTTCTATATGGGTAGACCTTCCGCTACACCTGCCGTAGTGCGTAAAGCACGAGATAAGTTGGCAGTACTCATTAAAAAGGTTTTTATTTGAATAGGGCATTTAGGAGTGATGTAGTACTAAAATACTAATCTCGGAACATCAGTTGTTCCTAGCCATTTTCTACGAGTCGGTGGTTCATTTGCAACCAATACTATTTTATGTTTAGTTATTTGTCTGAACTTATTTTCCTTTGTTGTAACCTCAACCTTTTAAAGTTTTGTACTGTATGTTATTTTCGATGCTGATCTGAAGTTGCACGGTTTTCTGGAGAAAGAAAAGAGAGAAATTGCATGGGGAATGAAGGTGCCTACGAAGGGCTACGAATGGATCATTCTCCAAAATATTCTTAAATTAACGAGGAAAAACATTGCGAAAATGGTATCCGTTACGCTGAGTGCAGATCACATATTTTTATAAGACGATTTTTACTTTCCCGACCACAGATCTTTTGTTGGAACAATGTTTACAACAATAACATAAGATAAAATGATTCATTTTGTTTTAAATTACGCAAACCAACAACAAAATAAACTCAATAATATAATTATAATTTCACTGCACAAATCACATAAATGCCGAGTGTACTTAATGATAAGTATCAGTAAAACGTTTACTGTAATTGTAACAATAACAAATAATTTTTCTAGAGTAATAGGCTACATGGCGACAACTCTCCTTTAAAATAATAGGAAGGAATTTGAAAGGGGGGATGCGGAACGGTAGACGAAGGTAGCAAAGGGTTAACTAGGACCTCCGGGCTGTAGTTTAAGAATCCTGCCCGGCATTCACCTAAAAGTGATGCAGGACAAACCCTATAAAACCTGCATCAGGTGGGTCGGGCATTGGGTACTTGTCCCACGCACTTCCGATGGCGGGAGAGGGGTTTTCTGTGGGGACGCAGCATTCACTTATCCGTGACTATTCCAATGATAATAGCTGACAACTCAAGGTCAGCGACCCCGGAGGTTCCTCGGATTGTGGAAACCTTACTTCAAAAACGGAGAGAGGAAATGGCATCCCCAAAGGAAGCCCTCTCCGTCTCTCGTAAAAGGTTCTGCCTACGAGAGAATAGCCCTCTTTTTGCAAGGAATGACTTTGGAAAGAATAATAGACCGTACAATACCTCTAGTTGCTCTATTAATGATACTAATAACAATAACTTACAATGACTATCACTGTAATGATAACCAAAACCACCACAGAATCAGAATAAATAATAACGTCATCAGC
The DNA here is from genome assembly GCA_037074705.1 of Zhengitettix transpicula. Classification (NCBI taxonomy): domain Eukaryota; kingdom Metazoa; phylum Arthropoda; class Insecta; order Orthoptera; family Tetrigidae; genus Zhengitettix; species Zhengitettix transpicula. Next base: position 204,701,121 of record CM073591.1, read on the forward strand.
ACTAACTATACTATAGTTAATAGTGAACACAGTTAGTAAACACTGTATCTATTGGCGTTTCTCTGGTTTCATGTATTCAATCTTCTGTCTGAGCACCATATAAATAAATGGTCACATGTATTCAAGAATCTTCTTTGATACGCATTTTTTCGACAGAATCAACTGGTGTTTGCGAATAATGCCTTCAAGTTTTTCTCTGTGTCGTGTAATCTGATCGCAATCAAAGAATGTGTGGTTGCCTTTGCGAATTCTTCGCCGTAAATGGAGGTGCGCTTGGAAGTGTCTGTCACCAGCGAGAAACTATTTTATTCAGGATGAAATAAGATTTTCACCCCATTTCCTTCGTGTGTCCTCCATCAAACGCTGTTCCGATCAGTCAAGGCATCTGGCTTGAGCATTGAGACTAGCTTGGTGATGATCGAGGAGATCACGATTGCACCAAATATCCAACGTTGAATGGCGAAGAGTACAATAGTATTAAGTACTGCTTCCACTAGCACCACTGGATCAAAGATTGTTTTGTGGGCACAAACTGCTGTTCTCTAGACAGCAGCAATCCGTTTCTGTTACTTCTGGATGCAGACAGTGTCAGATAAGATTCATACTAGCATAAAACAATATGGAGAGGATAATCGATATCAATAGGAGGCTCTTATTGGGCAGAGAGCTTTTAACATTTTCCACGATCCTGCACAGTGATCTTGTAACTTTTCTCGCCTTGTCGTTCACTCATTGTATGTGGGGACAGTATGTGATCTTCGTATCCACAGTTACGCAGAGGTATTTGCGGTTCGGCAACGATTAAATAGAAGATTATCCAACCTTAAGATGTACAACGTTGTTCATACGCTTTTTAGAGAGGACATACTCTTTTGATGACTCGGTTGTCTCTCAGTTGAGCTAAGTCGGGCTTTCTCCGCTATGACGAACGGTATGTCGTGGACACACCCGTCTATTGTTGTCCCCTACGGCATCTTCATTCTCTAGCGGCTGTCATAGTTCAACAAGTTAATTCCAAGAACGAATACTTGTGCTTCTCTTGCTGTCAGTCCATTCTTATTTTTCTTTGGAGTGGTTCTGTTGTGTCCTGTCTAGTAAGTAGTATTCTGTAAGTAGTACAAAATGGTATCCCGGCATCCTGAAGGTCTCTCGATGGCCGGAAAGGGCACATCACCGGCTAATAGAGTTTAAGGCATTGTTGACATCTAGTGTGATTAAAAGGAAGTGATGATTTCTCATTTGACCAGTATGAGCCACTTCCACGACTACGCACAATTCGTCAGCGGTGGAGAGTTGGTTCTCCGGCATCACGAAAAAAAGGGGATTTTCGATAGGACTTACTCGAAAACCTTCCCCGCTATCTATAGCAAACGCAAGAGGTCCTTTAGGATGAAGCCAGGCTTCCACCAGCTTTCCCTCTTGCTGATAAGTACTAACTATTGTAATATTACCAAGCACTCAATTCAATAATAATTATAAAATGATTAATTAAACAGATTATCTATAAAAAACTGTACTGTTTTTAATAAATAAGCAAATATGTTTACCAACAGGTCATAATCCTCCTCAAGGAAGTTATAATCACACCACAAAGCGGTAACACGAGCTAAAATTACGTTCATCATTCTCAAAATGACGTAAAATAACAGTTGTAAATGCACGAAAGAAACTTGGAGGAAACAAAAAATAAATAAGTAAAACCGAAAAGTAGACAGTGGAGTCTTTCCCAGGAATATTATTAAAGAGGTGGAGAAGTATCAACAAATTAGTGTATTGTGCTGTGTACTCAATTTATTTGAATTTTTCCACTTTTAACAAAAGTATTACAGCCGTCACAGTGTTGAATGCATGTACAGCAATATGACAACAGGTATATTTTTTACATCAATCACTTTATGCAGCTAGTCGTCGTAATAAATTTGAAGCCAGGTTTTAAGTGGGTACCATGTTTCCGCATCCTCCGCATGAATCTGGCAGTTGCCACCTCTTGTTCACCAGACATTGATAAAATGAATTACATGGCTTTCGTTTTTTAGACTCACAAAGACTAATCTCACGACTGAGTTTTGGCTGACTTCAGGCTAGAGTACACAATTAACATCACTAAATCTCGAGCACTGTTTGTTTATTATTACGTTCTCTTAACCCTATGATATTTTTGAGTACACCTACACACACACACACACAGACACACACACACACACACACACACACACACACACACACATATATATATATATATTATTGAATAAGAAAGTTAGCCAATTCAGACAAAAAAGTTATAATATAAATACCACACATCGTTTCTGGGATCCTCGTTACTTTCGTCAGGTGCGAAAAAGAGTCAAGAGCTTCAAAAGCTTTTGAGTTTTGTCAACTGACAAGTGCAGTTGTGTCGCTCTCGGCTGCTCTTCGCACCTGCCGCCGAAAGGGACAATCATCCCAGAAACGATGTGTTGTATTTATATTATCACTTTTTGTCTGAATTGGCTAACTTTCTTATTCATTATTTTCAGTCAGACGTAAATTTTTTCAATTTAATATATTATTATTAATAAATAAAAACAGGTTAACCCTAGTTCTGTTAATACTAGTAGTATAATACACTAGACGATACTAAAATTTACTTATTAATTGATTGGTGGTTATAAGCTACCTCCAGTTGATGCAATTTTTATTGTCAGTTGAATAGTAACTTTTCAATATTTGTTATTTATACGGAAATTAATCAAATAAAACAAACTAGACGACTTAGGATTGGAATTTGAACTGAGTTTTATTTCGCAACTATAAATGGGGTAACTTGAAATTAGAAATATTCAAAACACACAATATAATTCTACACTTATTTATTCCTACTCACAATCAATAACTTCTGTGTATAATTAAATATAACAATAATTTGCACAATCTCTGAATGCCACCTGACCCAAAACTAACACGAACTTAAAAACAATTGAAATTAAGTTAAATATAATTAATTCAACACCAGTACAGGTATAAGAATATTTTTTTCTGTCTAACAATAAAGTAAAAACCCCAAACAATAAAAAATGGCTCCACGCCCGACCAGTCAAAGAGTATAGAAATCTAAGTCATACCAAAATTAGTCCACATAATTATAGAACCACCAATAAATAAAGTTTTTAAATAACACTCTTATTTAATTCCTTTATCTACTGCACTTTATACATACGCGCTTCAAACATACTGAAGTGAACACAGAAGAACCAGCGTAAAACGAAAAGGCAGATTTGACCACCAACTTTTGGATCAAGCCTAGAGAAAGGGTAAATGGAAACATGTATTTTAATACTTCCCATTGTTTGCAACTAAAAGTGATAATATTAAAAGATATCACAACTGGAAGATTCGCGGAAAAGTACTCACTCCAGTTTCCTCCTCGTAAACTGTTCTCGCAACAGCTTTGGTGAATGATTTCCATACCTGTTCATGTTCTGAACTTAAACCCCACCTTCCTTGAAAACCAACAATGAATTTTTGGCATATAATCTTCCATCTCTCAACCCTGTATTCATCTTTAATTTAATTGCGTAAAACTTGGTAACCTGCAATTGATTCAATATGACGTGAAGCATCATCAGCGGGTCATTTACAAAAACCACGTAGTTCAATATATTGAAAAGTACCAATGATTTTTGCAGGAGGTAACTTTAAACTATACTTATATGTATTTAACATCAGTTCAATTTGCTTAAAAATAGGTGTAGAGATTAAAGAATCTTTGTAAGGTCGTCACAATGCTGTGCTATTTTCTTTATCACAGCGTAAATTTCCTTTCGGACTGCCTTTAAATGTATCCGAAGTATCATTTTTATTATTCTAATTTGCGTATATGTGTATTTATAAGTATACTGTATTCTGTATATGTATAAATGCATAGTAATTTCGTAGCTGTGAGTCAGCCGCAGAAAGTCGTGACGGCCGAATCCATGAGCTAAGCTGAACCGAGTTTTTTTTCAGTAAGGGTTGCGGACTACTATTCCTATACTCTAAATTTATGTTCCTTATTCCCTCAAGACGATAAGTGTTGTTTACTTTTCCTAACGTTAGTCTACATTCCCTTCCGCATCACTTTGTGAAACTGCCATTCTCCGTCTATTATTATTTCCTCCCTTCCTACATCTCTCGTCTCCACAATTTTCGTTTGTTCCACATCAAACAGTAAAACACCGGAACACATTGATGTTTGACCTAACCATCTAACTTTTCCTTCAACTTTTTATGCGAAGTGAAAGAGAATGACATGGGTTTCGAAAAAAAAAGTTATTTGTTTTTAGTTTAATACATAGCGCTCTTATCCGTAATGTTATAGCTTTCAGTTATTTGTTAAAAACACAATACTTTTTTTCATTAATATATAATATGATTTAGACACGCATATATATATATATATATATATATTTATATATATATATATATGCAAACTTTTCTTGTGTGCGCTCTGCTGTAACAGCCACGCTCATAATCGAGAAATGCATGATTAAACTACGGGTTGACAGACAGTTATCTGTATTTGAAATTTCTTGACAATGGTGAGGTAACATTATAATTTAGATTATTCGGGTATTCCATTGTCTTGGAGTGAGAAAGAAAAGTCGAAAAGGAAAAGATATGTAAACAAAAACGAAAGCAAAGTAACAAGAAAATCAGAAAGAGAGAGGCAGAGGGCAAGAAACAAGTTAGGTTAAAAAACTCCAGTGTTTCGAACAGTACAGAAAAAAACTCTGTTCGTCATCAGGGAGAGAACAACACTCAGAGACGCGCAACGTGAGAGTCCGAACGCTCATTGGGAGGGGGGGGGGGCAGACCTACTAAATTCAGCCTGGTCCTAGAGTGACAGGTGTCCCAGTCCGAATTCGGACTCTATATACCGCGACAGCTGTCACTCTAGGACAGCCTCTTTCTTTATGTTTTTCTTGTTTCTTTGCTTTCCTTTTTTTACATTTCTTTGCATTTTTGACTTTTTTTCTTATTTATCTACTACAACACAATGGAATACCCGAATAATCTAAATAATAATGACAGTTTGTACCTTGTGTCTACACGAAATATCCGTGACTTCAGAACATGACACCAACCAATCCCATTTTACCACGCGATAATTATATATTTAGATTTATTTATTGGTTCCTTTAATAAGAAAATAGAATAAGTCAAATAAATTTACATATTCACAACAATAAAGTACACAACTTGAAAATACATAAATGTAACAATAAACAAAGACATCACACTCATAAGTAAAAAAAATACACATCAAAGTAAATACAAAATAAATAAAATATTACAAAATTATATATATATATATATATATATATATATATATATATATATTGTAGTACCCCACTTTTGGATATTTATGTTTATAGGAAATTATATTAAACACGTTATTAAATTTTATCAACAAAACAATCTAGAATACATTTTAATAAATCAGACTCTGTACCCAGGGTCTTTACAATTAAACAAATGCCGTTAAAATAAATGAAAAACGAAATGAAACGAAATCTGACTCTTTACCCTTATTTAACAGTTTACATAATGACTACAGAAAAAAATAAACTTACAATCTCTCTGGTCCATGCCATTTGGATCTCTCGCATACCAGCACACACTCACTTCATAGAGGCTTAAAGAGCACTAGGTTGTGCTCACACTTTGCTTTCACAGCCACTTCTTCTTGATGACGTTACCCTCACGACGAATTCCTCCAAACAACAAACTCTGCTGGCAGACAGATTTCCACGGCGAAACTCCTACCGAATGCTGCTGACTGCTGACTTTTGTTTCCTCTCGGGCACTTAAATTGGCCTCCACCAACGCTCTCACCTGAATGCAAACTCACTGACTTATAACATTGTTTCGGCCCCCTTAACTTGGCCCTGCGGAGCTCCACCAACGCTCTCTCCCAACTGTCTGACGTTTCCTGTCCAACTGTTGTCTTGAGGTCTCCTGTCCAACTGCTTTTATCTGCTTTCCCCCTCTCCAGAATATTTCCTTGTTTTCACAGTTTTTTTTAGTTTCCACGTTCACCAAACAACACCAGCTGTTGCCTTTCTCACGCTCCGAGAGCCACTCAATACAATTAAAATAACTATTTCCTTTTAATATAATTGTATGTTCATATAACTTCTGTCATCATGCATTTAGGGTTCCGTCGTCCAGATGTCTGTCACAACCATTAGCTCTAAGAGCCGCTAAACGTCCAATTATAGTCCTCCTCTTCTCTAAGAGCTACTTATCCATCATTTTATTATTATCTTCTTTTTACAAACCACTCAAGAATCCCCAGTCTAAGTTGGTAAACAAATCGGATGAAATAAGAACAAAATTCATGTCGTTCTTAACTGGTTATTACAATATATTGTAATGAAGTGATTTAGATTTGATTTTGTGTGTTTCTGGTATTGTTGGATTCTGCGTTTTAATTATCGTAATGGGAAGCGCGAGTTAAGAATGTGAAGCGACAATCGGGAGATTGGGAGCGAAGATTCTGATTGTCGAGTACGAGTAGAGCCAGAGACACACGTTATCCCGGCAGGGTTCCAGATGAGCTGCGTAGATCTCGGAGAGTTCCTGATGAAGTGTGGAGATCCTGTCTAATTCCTACACGCGGCTACGATTATTTCGGTATCCCGAGAGAAGTCCAGAACAGATATGGAGATCTAACCTGCTTGTCGTACGTGTTTTAAGAACAGTAAAAGTAAGAGTGCCAATTTATTTATATGGAGTGTGAGGAAAAATCACGAGGCTTTTATTGCGGTAGAGTTCAGCCTGCAATTTCTTAACATATTTACAGCACCCTCACTTAACTCCCTTATGAAAAAGTGTTTTCATGTCTACCAACTGACCTAGAACCTTGTTTGTAATTAACATCTCAATTTAGAACAATTATAATATTTGTATTTTTAAATATTGTGGTAATAATTGTGTTGTTTCGAATATATAATTTTAAATAATCAATGACGAAAAAATTTCATCATAGTACCAAATTTTATATAGACATTTTTTAAAGAAACAAAGGAAGGAAGTTGAAATTAAACCAAAATATTTAAAAGATAACAAACATTATTTATTTGACAAATCTGACTTCCGTTGAATTTACATTTTGTATTTTTAAGTAAATGCCTCAGCTTTTATGAGAATTTACATTTCAGGACCTCTTATAGGACCTGTAATAGAGACAGTGATTTACAATTTTTACCAAGTTACAAAAGCAAAAAAATATTAATTTAAATTTACAATAACAAAATCTTATACCAACAACAAAAACTATATAAATCTTAAAAGTTATATAAATCTGATATATTCTGCTTATACTTAGCTAAATTCTACCACCACAGACTCCCGCTATGACTACCATATGGTTCAGGCCCTCCAAAACACACACTGCTCTTTGACTGTACTGTACTATTTCAAAATGTTTTGTTACAACACACCCCTCTCCGTCCCAAACACACACTCTGCTCTCTGACTGAGTTTTCTGACTACTTTTTGCTCTGCCTCCCAAACACACTGACTGAAAGTTCTGAGCGTCTCATATACGCTTTCTCGTCAACAATTCGTAGCACCCATTACAGTGTCAGCATTCTCGCGCCAAACAATGCTGTTATTTACAATGATCTGGCCTCAAAGTTACGCCGCCAATAATGAAAGAAACAGTTTATATAAAAAATTTAATTACACATTTGTAATCTCTACAATATATAACAGTAACCAGACATTGTTTTTCCTAGAAACTGCTCAACAAAAAAAAGCAGAGAGAGCATTCAAATGATACTATTTTCTTATCGCGAACGCCAAATAATTATTTTTAATATTTAATAAATAAATATTAATTTCTTGGTGTCGTTTTCATTGCTTCTTTTTTTGGAATTCATGACACTTGCTGTTATACATATTGTTTTTAGCAGCCTGTCACTTCTCCTTTGATTCAGTCCAAATCTTTCAATCCTGTATCAATTATCTTCCATTACTCTGCAGCTTTCTTTATCTTCAGATCCTTCTCACAGACAATGGAACAGCCGGTATGTCCTTCTAAGAAACGGGCGCCTTGTATAAAAGCTGATGGCACAGACTACGAATATCCTTCACTGATGAAATGTTTCAGTTCGCGCGACAAAGTGGAGGTCTGTTTGACTACTCATGGACAAATATTAATTAGTAGCAACCCGTGGCTAGGCGCCTTGAGGGGAGGAGCAGGTGTCCGATGCGGTTGGCAGCATTGGCCGGAGCATGTGGGGGCGTCTGCTGGAAGAGGGGGGCTGGCTGCTGCGGCTGTACCAGTGTTGTGAGAAGTGTTGCAGCCGCACCAGCCATGGGGATGGAGTTCTTCCAGGAATGGACGCGCAAAGTAGAGGTGCTCTGCACTGGCATGCTATAACACCTCACTTCCCCTAACAAAGTTGTATTTAATTTAACACCAAAATGACGGCAATACATGCTACTGAGACTTTAAACTCTAATATAACACTGACATGTGGAGATAAGTAATGTGCATACTCTTTAACTCTAAGGAACATCACAATTATCCACACAATTTCACGTCACAATTGGTTTCGTAGTACCAACGAAATAAGTAAACTTATTACAAATATTTATCTTTGTAATGGTTGCACCAACTTAATAATTCAGACGTCACAAAAAAAATATTAATAAACGTTTGACTCGTACTAAAACAAGTATATCCTTTTTTATTGAAATATGCTTTCAATTACATCAGTGTTATGCGATGTGACAGAAATTGTTACATTATTACCCCGTATGAAGTCAATATATTGCGTCGACATTGCAATTTACTATTTAACGCTAGTTTCAACACTGCTGAATGTGAATAAGGACTGACGTCACATATATAATTTATTTGGATTTGGAGAAACAACGAAATAAGTACAACAAAAACCATCAGCTACGTGACTTTACTAAATCTTAACTATATACTAATACTCCTTCCGAAAATAGAATTTACATTTAGTATATTATTTTATTATAATCTGATGTAAAATTCAGAGTTTGGAGTATTCCGGAAAATGCACACGAATAAGTTTTTGTATGCCACCTATATAACATAATTTTTTATAAACCAAAAAGAACGTCTGAAAGTTAAGTCCGCGGTAAAGTTAACATAAAGGCGTATACTTAAGAAAACAACAAATATTTGTAATTTTTCATTTATATATCAGCTAAAATTAAAAAGGAAGAAATAATTCATACCTGCAGTAATCATTTTGTATATATTATTATTAATAACTCAACTACAGATTTTCTCAAGTATGTATAATTTAGGAAGGAGAAAAAAAGTTGTTTCTAAAATTGATTGGGTTGTATGTTGTATATACGACAAAGTTATAGTCCTCAGAGCTGTTAAATCACAATTAATATGCAAAAGCGCGGAAGTAAATAAAGATTACAATTTATATGAAGATGTTAACAATTACTTTGAGCAATACTAATGTCAAAAGACTTGATTTCGGATAAATAATAAATTGATGAGCGGACATATAATATTTTAATAACTATAAATTTTAATTTAAAAAATTATCAAGTATGTCTTGTTGTTATTAAAATTTCAATTTTGTGTAATATATTCAAGTTTTAATGTATAGATATTAATTAAATTTAATTGTCACTTAAACTCCAGATTTAATTACGTAAAAGTGCACTAGGTTTTTATTAATAAGTAATGGATTTATTATAAGTGGTGATTAGACTATATATTATCAATTAAATTGCCACATATTAAATATGTACCACACTGTTGAAGTGTTTCTCTAGTAAGGGTTTGAAAATGAGACAGTGTGTCGAAAGCTGTCTGCAGTTTAATGTAACGAATACCAAACTGCGTTACCATTGTTTATGACAATTTAATAGACAAGTAACGTATTTGATTTAATTATTATTTTATGGAATATAGAGGTGACCAAATATCGCAGTAAAAATCTGTAAAGCCGGCGATTGTTTATGAAGTTGTGAAACTGAAATAGTATTTTAACAGATTTAATAATTTTTAATTGATTTATTTGCCAAGGAAAACAGTTATATTAATTATCGAAAATCTTGTATGCATGTCAAGTCTCTTTTTTCTGTTATAACGATTTTTCAAGATTTATTTGGAAAAATTTTCAATGCTCATATAATTAAATATTTACAGTTTCTATATTTTAATGCTTGTTTGGAAGTGAGGTAAATAGAATTGATTAATTAAGACTCTTATAAAGTGCCACGTATAAAGTATAATTTCATTTATTCTTGGGATAGTTCTTCTTGTTTCCCCATGATTCTGGTTTTTGTAAAATTTATTGTGTATTGGTTTTCAAAGTCCATTTTACTGGATTGAATGGTAATACCTCATTAAGAAACATCACGATATTCATTCAGAATTGGACATTATGCCGCGTACGGTTCCATTAGTCGCTGAAGCCACACTCTAGGTCATTCCTTACAAAAAATTGGCTGAAAATATATCCTGAATCCTGATCTCTGACACCCTTGGAACAAACAGCGTAAAAACAAGTATCTTGGGAGTTTGCCGAAGTAAACATTATAAATAAGTTTTAGTAAATTTCTGACCTTCGATATCACAAGCTCCTTGTAAATACGGTGTATAGTGAGACTGCATAAAGTGTACATTATATCGCGGATCGGCACCTGGTTTTTTCGAACTATAAATTTGCGTTGTTTTGCATAAGAAGCCATTAATGCGACGTTATTTCGCGACGCGATGGATGGGACGGGCTAGCGGCGCCGTTGTTTGGGATTGTTGAGTTATGATGACAGGTCTCCTCGCAGCTGCCTCTATTTCTGTGGCTTTGAAGATCAGCTCCACCCTTCCAGAGAGAGAGAAAGAGAGAGAAAGTTTCTCTCTCTTTCAGTCTGTGTCTCTCCTCGGAGTACGCTGTGAACTCTCCGCCACTGAGTCACGACGTGAAGCTGCGTCTATTTGCGTCTCGATCTGTAACGCGTCTGTATCGATAGGATTTTTTTAATCACTCGATTCCAAAGCTTCAAGGTTTCTTAACTTCCGTCTTCAATTATAAAAACGAAACCAATTTTTCAGGTGTGATAATTTAGTTCCGTAACTTACACTGACCACGGGCATCACCAAATCTAGATGTCATGAACGTCAGTAGTTTAGTAGGAGTCTCCGTAGCTAATAGTCCATATATAAGTAAACTTTCACGGCTAAAAAATCTAGAAAACCTGTCTGAGCAGACCGGAGAGTTACAAGTTCGGATCCGTTTCATTCTTGTATCAAGAAACCTCACATTCAGACTGAAGGTTTCAATACCATGTCTGCTAAGAGCGAACAAAGGTTTACGCAAGTCTGCAAACTTTTGGCTGACGTTTCCGGGGCCCCGTAATTGTTACTTAAACTACGTTACTAATTATGGTATCTGACTCCGTTAACTTAACAGAATGTCTTTTGGAAGCTGTGTTTACACAGATAAATTAATAAACACGCTTGCTAGAAGTTGTATCAGAACAATCCTAGTATTACATTTTCGCATATGTCCTAAAATATGTTGGTTTCATACTTTTATAATTAGAGAGTAAAAATATGTGAGAAGGGAAAATGTGTCAAGCCACTTGTTTATTATACTCACATAAACCATTAGAGTTCTGTTAATTGACACCATGTAAGAGTAATGAGTTTCGTAAAATTTAACAGTAGTTCTGGAATTTTCTGACGCTCGATAAAAAATTCATTTTCAGTAACCCTAATTTCTCTAACAGAATATCTTAAATAAAAGATACATTTAATAAAGCTAATTAAAATTAAAGCCAGCCTTTATTGGAAATTTTAGGGCAAAACTGCTTAAGTGTAATGGAGATATCTCTTATCAAGTGATGTTATCTACAGGAAAAAAGATGGCGCGAGTAGCGAATAAATAGTACTATTAACTGATTGGAGTTAAGGATATTCCGGAATATAACTTCGTTTCAGCTTTATCTTTATTAAACTTTTTTTTTAATAAATATTATTATTATTATTAGAGTCGACGTTCAATGCAAATGTTAAAAGTATGAAATCATGTATATTATGTTCGCATCTGCACATCTTCTATTCAGAAACATAAACTATTATTATCGTTGAAATCATTGATTCTCAGTTAGATTTTATGCATCACGCATTATCGATGTAATTCACGTTTTTAACTGAGTTCAGCAAAGACGTTAAAATATGTTATGTCTCATTTCTGTTTGACAGACAGAATAATTCAGACGTATGGCGTTTATTAAAAGAAAATCGATATGTAGACATTTATGTTGATAAAATCATAGTTACTTCTAAATTAATAGCTGCTGAACAGGTCCTCTGGCCCTATATAGCAAAGAACTCAGGTTCTCGTATAAAAGTGACATCATCTTCTCAATAAATATATTATATAAATTCCTAAACCATCTCCCATATTACGAGAAGAAACATTTACTTATGTTGAATTAATTTCTTAATATAATATTTATAACATTTTGCGTGAATAATACTTCAATATCACAAGACTTTAAGAATATAGCTGTTTACTCTTTAACTATTGACGTTTTGGGTTAAATTTTATTTATTTATATTTCATGATTTGAAATTGAAAAATAATAACTATCGAAGTCCGGTATCAATTACAATGCAAATGTATGGCGATAAACTTTATTTTAATGTGTCTGTTTCAGTCTCCTTATTTTTATTGAAAATTTTCAATTAATTGAAAACAATTGTACTGGAATTCTATTAAGACAAATTATAAAAGTTTTTATTTCGAACTTCTTCTGATGCAATACGTTCAATATAATAAATTTCAATAATTTCGAGTTCTCTCAACATTCCAAATTATAAAAATTCAAGAAAATTCTGTAATAAAATTTAATGTAATAATATAAGTTTTTTAATAATCATAGAGACATTATTTAAGCATACGTTATAAATTAAATAAATTAACATACATTTGTAATGACTATTAGTGAACATTTTGTCAAATATCTACGATTTAAATTGGATATGCTGTATCATTTTTTCCAATTCTAGTTAAACCGCACTCTTGAAATTCAAAGTTAATACAGTTTGGTGTAACCAAACCAAATATATTACGTTTCAGCTTCTTTTGCGTTTATAAGTAGGAAAAAAGTATTGTTATATTTGTAGCGAACTTATGAATATAGGCTTAATGCCTGCCCAAAAAATAGATGATGAAGGTAGTAGCCAATGGAAATTCAAATTTATGTGATGAAATAAATACTACACAACGTTTCCGAAAGCCTTGCTACTTTCATCAGGTGTTGGTAGAAAGTAAAAGCTTTTAGAACTATACAGGGAACAGGCCAGGAGACATACACAAAATTAAAGGTTAAAATTAAATAATACATCATATATATTTGTTATATATCACCCTATTTAACACTGATACGATTTTCTAGGAATAGGTAATTACTTAATTTTACGCTCATTAATGACGAATGGTCTAAACATTTAAATTTGTTCATAGAAGAAATTTATGTGATATAAGGAATTGATATTATTTAATAATGATTTTTTCTGTTGTTACTATAAAAATATTATTAATTTATTATAAATATATTTTTTAAGTTTATCTGACTATCATCAGTTAGTGGCTCTCAACATCAGCCGTTACTCAACTGTACTTTACGAGATAATATTTTTTTGCTCCTTCTTATTTAAAAAACTGGGTCTGAGTTAAATCATATAATAACAGCACTGTGGAGGACACAGGGTGGAAGTACTTATTTCTGTTGGCGCTGCCGCGTCTTCCGCGTTTTATTGGCTCCAGAATCCAGGCCAGGGCGACAAAGGCGCGAGTGAGTGACCGAGCGCGGAAACGGACGCTTATGACCACAAACAAACATACACTCTGCAAATAAACGTACTCTAACGGAAGGTACACAATCCACTGCCTCTAAAATTCTACGGGATTTTGTTTCCGTCATAATTCAACAGAAATAAATTCGGGATTTGTATCGCGGGCTAGTATGGTACTTCAACATTATTTATGTGATGTTCTAAGGATACACGATCGACGTAAAACTTAACTTATTTTATCTTAGTGACACAGGGAACGTGCAATTGGGTTGTACTGCTGAACTATTGATTTTCGGTTGGGCCAGTGACTTATGGGATCATACTTGTTAACCATAAACCTTCAGGACCTTCGAATACAACCCTATGTGTGTTTTTGTGTGTGCTTTCAAGCTATATTTCATTATATAGTCTTCCATAAGAACAGTTTCACACATATTTTAGAAGCTGTTCTGTCATTTCTTTATAAACTTCCGATTAATCATTGTCGTATTATCAATAGTCCTGTTTAATTTATCACATTTAACTTGGTAACCTCATACATTGAACTTATTCTATAGGTATTTGAAGTATCGAGTTACCACATACGAAGGTAATATTTGAAAATAAAGATATGTAAAATTCCTGAAGAGTGTAAAATTATTTGATTGCATCTTTTCACTGAATTTCTTTTATATCCGATCTACTACGCAGGTAAGAGTGGATAAACTACTCGTAAAACATTGTACTCACATCCAACAGTGATTGGTAGAGGTAAAATAAATATTGTATACATATTTAATTATCCAAGTAACTACTTTCAGAAACTGAGTCCACGGTTCAGTTACAGTTGGCGGTAATAATTTCTGATAACGAAAATTTATTTAGAAATTTTTAAAGAAGTGAGGAGCAGGAAGTGGGAAGATATACTTTGCGTAAAGAGTAAATGTTGTAATAATGTGCCAATACACTTAAAAAATCACTGTGGGTCTAAGTCGCTAAAACATTATTATGTACCCTACGCTATGAAAGGTACATCCCTCTCTCCCAATGACCACAAACAGGGAAGTTATCAGAATTACATAGAAACAGCAGGCAGCCAGAAAACGCGAGGAAGCAATTAATTATTAAATAATATTTTATCAATTCAGGCATATAGAGAAACTTTCACAAGCATCAGACCGTAAAGGCCATGTAAGTTAAATAAAGTATGAGGTTGAAAAAATGTGGACCGGACCATAAACCGAACGCTTGACCACCCGCTTACCGAATTGATGATCTACCACTCCAGATCCAGGGTGAAACGCCCCGGTTTTGATTCCTGGTCCGGTCGACATTTTTCCATACTCATACAATAATAATATTTTATTTTACGACAGCTTTTAATAATGAGATATATTTAACGACCATTAATTTTTTACAGTTCAGATTTTATTAGTAATATTTAATTAACAACACAACACAAATTCTTCACGTCTTGGTATTGTTCCATGTTTTAGTTATCTGATTTAATAAGCAAAATAAAATCGTATTGTGTATATAATCAATGAAAGCACAAATCATTAAATTTGTTGTTCCGTTACTATAGAAACCTTGTTAGGCTGAGAAAACGTTTACATCATCAAAACAAACCTTTATTTCGGTCAGAGAGTCAGAAGAAGGTGCAAATATTTAAGGAAACCTTGTGTTGTTAATTAAAGATTTTATCATTAATAAAATATTTTGAATTATAAAAAAATTTAATGGTCTGGGAGTGGTCGTTAAACGTATCTCATTCTTATATAATGCTATAGGAATCTAAATAAGTATAAAATACAAAATTATCTACGGCGTTCGTGCACACTATCTGTGATTGGACAAGTTACAATAACAAAACAGAAAATAAAATGTTTATTATGTCGAAAGAATAGCGAATAGGGGAAAAGTGACAAACTTGAACGAATACAGAGAACTAAGCTTATACATTTGACCCGGAGTGGGAGCGATGTCTTATATTGCAAAAAAATGTTAATTCATACGCAGTCAAAGATAATAAAAACTGAAAGAAATTGTTTAAGAATCATTTGTAAAATTGTTTGAAATAATACTCAGTGGGAAATATTGTACTAGGCTAAAGGATTTACTGAAATTCTTACGTAATATTTTCATGGGTTATTAATACCGAAAACTATAATAAAGTACATTATAAATGTATATGACAAATTGCAGAGCAAGACACCTGCATAACTGAAGTTTAAGTGTTGATGATATTTCTTTCTAGCTGCCTAGCGTTGCTACTCAAACAAGATAACACTTTCACAGTTTTAAATTCGTAACTTTCCGTAATTATTTTTACTAAATGATTTCATCTGTAAAGCTGCACAGACAAAATACCAAATTGTAGGTTAAATAGTGCAAATACATAAATTGCTTTCATAGAGTTTGAAAACGCAGTATTTAAAGTTATATTTGAGCAGTTATAGACACATTCTGATAATAACTTCTTTATTGTCTTAAGTATTATATCGTAACTGCAGTACAAAATGTGCTAAGAGACTCAATTAAGACGCAAGTACTGATCAGCGTCACAGTGTATCATTTTAACACTGAAGGATATGAGCAATTATTCCATGGAATAAGAATGGTTTCATCAATGACGAATTTCAGATAAAATCGTCCGGTTCCCAGCAAACAGCAAGGCATTAGAAAAAAATATTTATAGTATTGAACATTATGTAAATAATCAGACAGGTTATAAACAAACCATATATAGAGAGAACGTAAAATGTTACTCATCATAACTTAGATCAATAATGTGGCGCTTTATTGTACAGGTCAGTAAAAGAATCAAACCCACTTGGTATGAAAAATGAATGTTCCTTATTAAATCAATACTGACTAGCGGATTAAAAATGTGCACAATAAGAAACGTGTGAATAAAATAAATTCAATTTACACAAAGTATATAGGTGAGAGTTCTTTTAAGTACCACTTCAAAAAATTCACGAGATATGTACGAGGAAACAGGTGATTTTTTTCAGAACATTTAAAAAATAACCAAATGTGTTCGATTCGAAAATATCATCTTCAATGAAATTAATAAAACAAAAAGAAATATAACGATTCGTCCAGCCTTTGGGACGTTGTCAGGTAATACACTGATGAGAAAGGAGACCTCAGTGACAGCTGATAATTATTCATATTGCTGTTGAAGGTAACTATGAACAGCATATTTAAATTAATTAAAATTATAAATTGATAGTATTCTCAATAACAAAAAATTTGTTACTATAATTTCCATTTATTTTTGTATTTTTAATACGTAATTCTGAAATTGAACAGTATATTAAATATCTCATTTCTCTGATTATATTGACTAAAAGGCTTAAAACATTTAAGTTACCAGAAATATTGAATTAGAATATTGAATTAGAAATCACATGAATAAGCATTTATGTTTATCTAGAAAATAATTTTGTATCATTTTTACACGTTATTTATTAACTATGTGCTTACGTTTACGTTTCGGAAATCGTCCAGGTGACACTTTACTTGAGACGATTAAGGAAATAAGCCTGTTTTAATGTATTATTTCAATATTAGAGTGATTCTAATTTATTTAATATTTAATCAATATAATATTTAATCAACATCAGTAGGAAAACTGAACATACAAATGAGAAATTTCTCGCTACTCAAGAATCCATCTGAAAGTCTATTTTAGAGTTCTGGTTACCTTTGAAGTCAACTAGTATTGAAAAAAATTGCAGATAGTAACTGCCACTTTGGTTTCCGAACGTCAGGCTTCTCAAAATAGCGTGACAGTTGCCCTTGGAAAATTATTGATTTCTAATCAAAAGGTTGAAAGTGGCAGTTCAAAAATTGAAGAAGAATAGAGAACCCAATGACTGGATTATTACTGAGCGTTTTTCATTTATGATTACATGAAAATTTCACATTGAAAACGAATATTATTCTTCCGTAAATATTTTTCTGCAATAGGCTTACATACCTTCTAGCAGTCTTTGTGAAAAGCTCTCTTTAGAGATATGCCTTTTTTTTGCTCCATAAAACACAATGTCAAGTCAAAATTTAGTCGTACACATGTGTAGGATGATAATTATGGATAATATCTTGTGCATACGCATTATAATAGTGAGGTTTCATTGTTTGAATGGTTGTGGCTGCGTTGTCGGTGTCGCACATTCCTTTGGCAGATGGATTGGAAGAAGTTTGCAAGAGATTCCCGTGCGAACGTTTTGCCAGCCCAAAATAAGTTCTCTCACGTCAACCTTCTCTGCTCCTTTCAGCTGTTTTCGCAAATTGTTTATTTTCCTCGCGAAGTAGCTATAATCTATTTGTGTCCAACTAACACCGTAATAGCATCGTCCAAATTAAAATGAAAATATTAGACTGAAAAAAACTCCATTACTTCGACGCAGATTTTGTTGGTGGAAAAGAATGTGAACACCAAATCAGATATCCTTATTTGTTGGTCCTGGGAGCAGAGTGAATTTATTCCATACTGTATAGCAATGATTCTCGACAAATATTTTCAATTTCCCAACCAGAATTTTGTACATAATAAAAAGAGACAGGTAGACTAATTAAATTACTGAACTGACAAATAATTTAGTTATTTCTGTGAGTAATCGTCACAGACATAAATCCTTCGATTGAATTTTTGGGGGTTCTACTTTTTTATTAGAGTAAATACTACGAGATAGAAACCGGAGGTGACGACTCAACGTTAATGGCGGAGCACTAACCTCAACGTAGCTAATTAAATATACAATACTAATTGAACTCTTTCATAATTGATTTATCACAGACCGATTAGTTCGCCAATCATTAATTGCTGCATACTTTAATATATAGACCAAACAAATAAATATCCTCATATCTCCACTACTTCTATAGTTAATCATTATACAGTATTGGATAAATTTACCTGTTTTCATTTCCTTTTGAGCGTTATTTTCGGAAAATTTTTCTCGTTACCTACGATCATTGAACCAATAGCGATCTCCTCTAAATATTAAAATCACAATAATTTACAGAAAAGAATAACTATGGAACTGTCAACTTTAATCTTCGAAGAGCCCGTAATGGAATCCTGATCAATATATACTTATTTTAGTATTTATAATATTTTATAACCGTTTTCAATTTAATTTCTATTTTTCCGACAATTTTGGCAATTTATTTACTTTCACGAATGCAAGACAATAAATTTCTCAAAAAATATTTTTAATACGTAAAATATGATAGCCTAAATATTATTTCATTTTTATTCTTTACTTACTAAAATATTGTTTAATAAACTGCTAGCCATACTTTTTACAATTATTTTAATAAAATCAGTGAAAATTCACAAAACTGACCAACATTTTTCAATATTTTTTCCGTATATGTATACGAGTTATTGATTTTATGAATGCTTGTATTCCTTCGCTGTATCCTATAATTGTTATAATTAGCTAATTAATAATAATTCTTTGAGCCGGAAAACTAGTCTCAAAAAGTTGATTTAATCTAATCACAGACATTTTTTTTATAGTTTTTCCTCATTTATAAATTTCGAGACAGAAAGAAGGGAAAAAAATTATGTTATGGGAAAATTTAATAATAAATATTTTATGAGTATACCGCAGACATTTCACGTCAGAAAATGATTTTGATAGAATTTATACAACGTCTTCGCTATTTGCGACATCTTCATGTATAGAATTTTAAAAATATTTTGATAGTCAGCTACGTACTGCGTTGATTTCATTTCGACTACAGCAGTCAGCGAAGCACGTCCCTGACTATCAAATATTTTTTAAAGCTTTTATACCAGAAGAGGTCCCAAATAGCGACAAAGCGTTGGATAATTTCAATTAAAAGTCATTTTCTAACGTTAAAAGGTTATGGTTTAATTATTATTTAATCTTAATAGTCGGAATATATCATGAATAAATATTTTAACAGTGTAATTAAAGAAAAATAACATTTTTCAATCGCATAAATAGATTTCATGTTTATGCTTTGACAAGTAAGTAAAAGGAAACTTGACATGTTTGAACAAAGTTGTGTTATTACTTAACTCTGTTCTTTGTGAGGATGTTGGCAGCACATCTGCTTTGCGTGTACGATGTACAGTCTACTTTACAGGAGCACATCTGTTAACTACATTTATTTCGTTTTAATCAGATAAAGTTAGTTACACGAATGCAAATTAATATAAGCAGAAAAATGACGTTCATATAATTCTTTTAAAATTATATAAATTTCTGAGTATGAATGTCTACATCTTTGCGAAACCTATGACTTCAATATTCATGGGTTCGTTACTCATTTACAATCAGAGTTTTACAATGAATTAATCTTTACTTTTTATAAGACACGCTGTATTTATTGATGTAAATTATTATATTTTTATATGAGTTTGTACTTTAAATTTGAAATCAACTAGACTTCGTATATAATGGAGATCCAATTGTAATGTACAGGATTTCTGTAATCCATAACCTAAATAAATGTTCCATCTTATCGTGTGAAATCAAGTAATAGTTTCTGATTACTTATAACAGAACACAGTGAACGAATGGATCTCAGCATAATCACAATAATTTACAGTAGAAATTAACTATTGTAAATATTTAGTGATAACTGCATACTTTAATCTGACAAGATCATGTACTTTATCAATATTGTACTTTAGCATCTCTAATATTTTAAACGCAAGTTTTTAGTTTTCTTACTGAAACTTTGGAAAATTTATTTACTTTCACAATTGGGAGACCATATTTTTTTCAAATAAGTACTTTTTGGATTTATATAAATATTTTAAAAAACATTAGAAATATAATGCGCAGGTCTTTTATTTTGTATTTGTTGAAAAGCCTATAACGAGTCATTACTTGACCAGAAGTTCATAATAATTTCCTGTAATTATTATTGACAATATACTATATTTTTTTTTTTAGGGCAATAGGCTACATGAGGGTAATCCACTTAGGGCAACTCCCCTTTAATAGCATAGGAAGGGATTTGAAAGGGGGGATGCGGAAGGGTAGAGGAAGGTAGCCAAGGGTTAACTAGGGCCCCCGGGCTATATTTTAAGGATCCTACCCGGCATTCGCCTAAAGGAATGCAGGGAAAACCTTAGAAAAACCTGCATCGGGTAGGTCGGGCATTGAGTACTTGTCCCACGCCCTTCCGATAGCGGGAGAGGAGTTTGCTGTGGGGACGCAGCTTACCCCTCGTCATGCCTTGGCCTGTTTAGGAGGCAGCTGGCCGACTATTCCAATAGGAATAGCGGACAACTCTTGCCGTATGCCCAAGGTCTGCGACCCCGGAACATACACCTCTCAAAACAGACCGAGGTGCCTCGGCATGTGGGAACCTTAGTTCAAAAAAACCAGAGAGATGTGAGAGCATCCCCAAAGGTAGCCCCCGCCAGAGCTCTCTGGGAAGGTTCACCTGCGAGAAATCCTCTCGCAGGCTTCCTTAGCAACACAATATACTATTTTTTTTTTTTTTTAAGGCAACAGGCTACATGAGGGTGATCCACATTGGGCAACTCCCCTTTAATAGCATAGGAAGGGATTAGAAAGAGGGGATGCGGAAGGGTAGAGGAAGGTAGCCAAGGGTTAACTAGGGCCCCCGGGCTATGGTTTAAGGATCCTACCCGGCATTCGCCTAAAGAAATGCAGGGAAAACCCTAGAAAAACCTGCATCGGGTAGGTCGGGCATTGGGTACTTGTCCCACGCCCTTCCGATAGCGGGAGAGGAGTTTGCTGTGGGGACGCAGCTTACCCCTCGCCATGCCTTGGCCTGTTTAGGAGGCAGCTGGCCGACTATTCCAATAGGAATAGCGGACAACTCTTGCCGTATGCCCAAGGTCTGCGACCCCGGAACATACACCTCTCAAAACAGACCGAGGTGCCTCGGCATGTGGGAACCTTAGTTCAAAAAAACCAGAGAGATGTGAGAGCATCCCCAAAGGTAGCCCTCGCCAGAGCTCTCTGGGAAGTTTCACCTGCGAGAAATCCTCTCGCAGGCTTCCTTCCTCCTAATACAATATACTATTTTTTTTTTTAGGGCAATAGGCTACATGAGGGTAATCCACTTAGGGCAACTCCCCTTTAATAGCATAGGAAGGGATTTGAAAGGGAGGATGCGGAAGGGTAGAGGATAAATTAAACAACAATTTTAACGTGTGCCATAATATAATTGACTGAGGGTTTATTTAGAAAAAGTAGTATATCAATTCATTAATCGAATTTACTTAATTTTTGAGATTGGTTTTATTATATTGCAGTTTCATGTTACCTGGAATTTTAATAAATATAGTATAATCATTATAATTGGCTCCTTTGTCTGTAGTTAACATTGTTTTGCCTTATATTCCTATGTTGTTTTTGTTTTAAAATTTTGTACTTCTGAATTGTTTGTTCATAGATGACTTAATAATCACAAACATAATTATGTATAGACATGTAAGAGTTCAAATGCGTCCTGAATTATTTTCTGGATAGACTTTGCTCACAAATCTAACAACCTTTTATTAAAAATTAATGTTTCTCTTACCCTCAATAATTATCTCAGAATATAATACAATATCTAAATAAAAAATTGTTAAAGTGTGTAAAATAAACTATATTTTTATAATGTATCGAGGTCTGGACTTTGACATTGTTATATTAACATAGGTAACGGAGAATAATTTGTTTGTATCTGTATTAATTCATATTTTCCAGCTGAAATAAGAATCCACATATAATTCTAAAAAAATTAACCTTCATCGTACCTAATTTTTGGAATTTCTGTCTCTAATACAACGAAATTTGGTGTCACATTTTAGTTTTGCAATTATATATAATGTGTTTTATCACAATTAATTCATAAGCAAATATCTGAGATCAATATAATGTTTCGTTAAATGCAGAGCTGGTAACTTCTTATAAACCCTTGTCTTTATTCTATAGTAACTGGTTGCCGGCGTTGCTCAGGTTGTTATATGTCCATAACCCCCGATTAGACTCAAATATAGGTTGCTTTTGCATTATTTTTATATAACGTACCCCATTCACTATGCTTAAATGTACTCACCTCCCACGCCGAAAGGGTTCGAACTGATTGTCCCCGAAAAAGTTTCTTTCGACAAATATATCAGGCCTTTTAATATGTTCGAAAAATTTCCACCTCCTCTACAATGGGTTAAACAAATAGTTGTATTTCATAATTAAACTCAGAGACATCCATAACAACGGATTTGACTCTAAACTCGGTTGAATTCGCGTTATTTTCTATAGCGCCCATCCACCCTTTGCCGTATTCTGTACGAGGTTGAAATTATACACGGATCACATTGTTAGAATAACTATCAATCTCTTTCACTCCTAAAACTATTTATCCGACTTAAATATCAGCCGTTTTAACGTGTTTGAATATTTTCATCCCCCGTCCTCTCCCACTCGTGGGGATAGTATACGTCTCACCTCAACAGTGTTTGTTTCCTGGTCGCAAAGAACTCGTGTACGAAATTTGGCGAAATTTGATCCACGGGTGTAGATTTGTATAAGGAACATACATACATTCGTACATACACACAAATAAACATACAAACAAACACACTGATTTATTTATTGGAAGAAGAATAAGATTAAAATGTTAGTCTCGTATTCAAACAATTTACCTTGTATGTATAACAATGTTCTCGGATTAGGTTCTTTTGGAGATCTCATATCTAATGGACGCCTATTAGAATTTACCAACATACGAATCGTATGTGTTTCTCTTTGTCTCACGTCTCTTAAGTAGGAGGACAAACTGGTAGTCTAATTTCCAGTAACTGAGTAATGCTTTATGTTTTTCAATAGAATACAATAATCAACGTAATCAATTACTTTTGAAATATCACAGAAAATTCCTAATTAATGCGATTTTAGGTTTAATGATTATATTATCAATATAATTTTAAAAGACTTTTCCTTCCTGAAACTAAATTAAGAATTATCAAACTGTGATCGTTGAATTGTTAGATAAACTTTTTATAAACACTTTTTCCACAGATTTTTCTGAAGTGAAACATTTTTTTTCAATATAGGTCTCACTGTTGAAATGTTTTAAACTGATGGGGAACATTATACTTAGAAGTAATTTATTAAACAGATAGTTTAATTTTTTGAATAACTGGCTACACGAGGGGTTTCCACGTGGTGATCTCTACCCTTCAATACATTGGGAATGGAGAGAAAGACACGGGCCTTGGTTTAAGAATTCTACTCGGCATTCACTTATATCTGACTCAGGGAAAACAATAGAGAAATAAGCCAGAAGCAGGTCTGGCATATAATATTTGTTCTACGTCCTTCCGATGACTGAAATTTGAGGTATCCTTCATGCCTAGACCTGGTTTGGCCTGACCTTGTCACGGCCTATGGAAAAATTGTTTTAAAATCGCTCATCGAAACTCAAAGTAAGAATTTCCTTCTTCTTCTTCCCATCGTATTCTACTTTCTTCTTAACAGGATTGATTATATCTTAATTATATATCCGTTGAATTACTCTAAGATTTAATCTATTAAAATATATATTGTGCGTGTTCCATATCAACAATATAAAACTATAGTACAGGATAAATTGTAGGAGTTGTTATAAAGATACAAATATAATATTTAGCATTTACATTTGATAATGTTGTGAAAAATATGAAGGCGTCGTTCATATGGTATATAGCTTATTACGATTGAATTATTTGAATGTGTTATCAAGTACATGACTGCAGACATTACTGCAGTTAGTGCGTCGCTAGACAGGCGCCGTCCGGTCTCGTTGCGTATTGATCACTTTCACTCTTCTATACTCGTACGTTGGGTGCTGCTAGACGCAGAACTGTACAAGAAAATAGTTATGCTCATTTAATTTTTCTTAATTTAATTTTATAACCTTATACCATGTAGTTTGTTAACGTCTTGTGTTGACATAAACGGAAAATTTTTCAATTTTAATGTGATTATTAGTAAGAAAACCTGTCATCCATTATTCAATTTAATATTGAAATCGAAATATTTCAATACCTCTCTCGGGATTATTAAATCTCGGCGGTGGTTTGCATACCAGTGTAAAAAAATTTCTTTTAATTTACTCAAATTTAAAATATATAAAAATTTTTTCAATTTCCATCTCTCAACATTATATTACATTACATAAAAAAACATTTTGAGTTGCTTAGTCTTGCCTTATGGTTTTATTCCCAAATCATGACTCGGTATGAAGCTTCATGGTTACAGTGCATGAGAGTAACATTATTTTAAAACATGTGAAATAAATTGTATATATGTAAATTTGAAGGGAATAATGGGCTGAATTTTATATTTATTGAAAGAATTTACTTATTATTACTATGAATCGCGTTGGTTGACGTGTACAAATATTCTATTTCCTTCCTGTATCCATCATGCTGCTTAGGACTGTACGACATAAAGATGGCCACTTGAACTGAAGAAGTTCCTAGGCGAAATGTTACTCGCTTTAAATACCCTGAATGACTAGTAAAAGTTTACTCTTAAGAATTGCAGCTGCAGACACCATAAAACTATTTATAAAACGAGAGTTTTATTTCAGTGTCGTTTGTATGGAGACAAGTGGGCGGCTGACTAATTCACGTAATACGTTTTATTGTACGTTAATTTTAGATGAATAACTTTCTTCTTTGTCTAAGTGTGTTTTAAATTGTTGTAGATTGATCGTATCAAATTAGAGTTAAATCAGAGTTGTCTGAAAATACTTAAAGATACATAACACACTTGTAGGTTTCATTTTCGTGATCACGAATTCTTCTTTTTTCAGAAAATTCTGGTTGGAAAAAATCCATTAATCTACACATAAACGATGAAATACAACTTGAAATAAAATTAAAAATAAAATTTATGTTAAGATTCTTGTTGTATGTAAATTAATTGGAAAGGAAACGAATTTTTCAAATATTTGTCTCATAGTTATTAAAACAGACATGACGGAAATTTCAGCTATTCTTTCGCATCGTTGAAAGACATTTACAAATTCCAGTTATATGTTCCCTTAATATATTAATTAAATAGTTGAAGATTATCAAGTTCTTATTAATATTATAATAGAAGTATGGCCAAAAAAACAGACAGGTAAAAACAACCTCACAACATTTCCTCCACCAATCGATGGGCTGTATCAAGTGAACAGAAATGTAGGTGGATAAGGTTAACACGAACCCGCGTTTTTGTAGACCCAAAGGCATAGAAAGAGAGAACTAACTGATTGTGTAAAAGATCATACGTTTTGCTTAACGAGTCATTAAGGATATTAACGTGGTTTATTCTCATATTAATAATTTCAGAAATAAGTCTAGAATTATATAAATAATAACAACTTTAAATGGACCAATGTCCATTGATGTGGGAACAAAATTATTATTCTACTCATTTAAGATGAAAGCTCATTCATAAGTATACTTATTTACTTCAACAATAATTGTTGTCAACTAGATAAAGTGAATAGTCAAATAAATAACAAAAATAAGTGCTTAATTAAATACCACACAACGTGTCTGCAATGCTGGTTGCATTCGTCAGGTAATTCATTAAACGAAAGAGCCAAAGAAATGAAGTGTCGAACTCAAAATCAGAGCTATTTTTTCTCTATTATTTCAATAATTTTCATTTAATCTCTGCTTTATCTAAGGCTTTTTTTCTCTTTTCCGTATTTTACAAAAAATTGTTGCGAGAGACAGGAAATTGTTGCCTTGAGAAACCATTCAGGACCATTGCATTTCCCAGACATATTGACTGTATCGTTAGTATATTAAAAATATTTTTAATATATAAAAAAGTTCCATTTATCTTAATCTAGTGATAAAATTTTCCGGTCGAATAATAACAAATGGGAGTATGAATTATTTATAATTTCTGCTTCCACAGTCTTCATATCGTAGTCGAGGTTTTTCTTGTTGTTTTCATGTATTAGATCAACGCTCCGAACGAGTCATAGGTTCTTCCGAATTAGGAATTCTCAAATTTGTATTGAAAATATGGCTGAACGTAGTCACGTATAAATATTTCCATCAAATTAAACCTTATGACTGGATTCCCCAAAAAGTAATCAACTTCAGCTGCACATATTTTTATGAGTGTTTTTATAATTTGAGCTTGGCAGCTGAGTATTTTCGAAGGAATTGGGACGAAAGGGGATGGATTCACAGACCAAAATCTTTCGGAGGGAGAAATGACGCTATAATTATTGACTTTTCTAAAGCCTTCGACGTGGTGTCGCATGATCTATTATTAAGTAAGTTAAAATATTCAGGAATAGATATTCGGGTACTGAATTTCTATACGTATTCTAAGAATTCCCGTAAATAACAAATTGACTGACTCTGTTAAAATTACGTCAGATGTCCCGCGGGGAAGTGTGATTTGTCCACTCATGTTCCTTGCGTACATAAATGATCTAACCGTGGGTATAAATTCACATATTAAACTGTTTGCCGACGATTTCATAGTTTACAAGGAAATAGTAATGCGCTGAAGGTGCTCGGACTCCAGCCTGACCTGGACAAAATTTACGAATGGTCAATTATAAATAAAATGCAAGTAAATACAACGAAGAATAAGGCAATTGTTTTTACCAAAAAAGGAAATGTTCCTCCAGTTAGGTATAAAATGGGTTTTGGAGTTTTAACAGAATCCAACAGTTGTAAATATCTTGGTATCACGATCTAAATTGGGAAAATCAAGTCAGCGAAGGCTCAGGTAAAGGGTGGACGGCGCTACACTCAGTAAATAGAATTTTAAGGAAAAGTACGAGGAAAACTAAGATATCTGCTTACAGATTACTGGTCAGACCCATTTTGGAATATGTGACAACTTGTTGGGATCCATATAGAAAGAAACACACATTAGCGTTGGACAAGATTCAAGAACGAACTGAAAAGTTGTTTGGGGGTCGATTCGCGAACAATCCTCGTGAGCATTTAGAATCATTAAGCAGTAGCAGGAAGCACGCGAGGCTTTCCGCAATATGCAAAGCTTATACAGGTTAACCGGCTTGGAAAAAAATTAAAAATCATCTCTTGGCGCCAACTTATATTTCTAAATATGATCAGCCATTCAAAATTAAAGAAAAAGGGTAACGCACAGACGTTGGCAAATATTCATTAGTTAATAGATCAATTCGCCACTGGAATTCATTAACTGCAGAATTACTGACGACTTTTCCGAATAGAACTGATCAGTCTAGACGTAGTCTAAGAAACCTACAATAATCATGGGGTATTATATATATTTCTTATTACACTTATTTAATCTCGATCTGGTCAGCGAGGTAAACAGTGAAGTGAAGTGATTTATGCCAGAATAAATAACAAATAAAAAAGTGAAGTGCAGTGAAAAGAAAAAAGGGGTTTTCTTTTTTTTTCAGGTAGAGAATAATAAACTTTACATATGTTACCCATATAAGTTTATATATGTTATATTTGTATATATGTAACTTTGTATTGTTATTGTTGTAGATATAGCTACCACCAGGCGAATAATAATATAACTGAAAAAGCAATCATAGTATGACGTAAGTAGGGTATCAACACTCATAAGGTCAGATGACTAATATCTCTTACCAATTCCGATGCAACAATTCCTTAGCGTTAGATGGTTTTCAGCTACCGTTTCCTACTTTGAGACAATTTTCAATCATAATTCTTTGCTTATTATTTGCCAGTCTTCTAGAAAATGACCGTGATAACAAAATGTGACAAACGACAGAAACAATATTAATATTCCAGTTCAATATATTGTTCTCGGAGTTCAACCGGGTTTTGCATAATTATATTAGAACGCAACGTTTCGACGACTAAAATCTCTGTCGTCATCTTCTAGGCGATGATGACGACAGAGCTTTTAGTCGCGAAACGTTGCGTTCTAATATAATTATGCAAAACCCGGTTGAACTCCGAGAACAATTTATTGAACAACTACACCGGGAAAGGCTTCAATCTTTGAATATTCCAGTTGTCAGACTGATTGCTGTTCGACGGTGTGTAGCAAATTAAACTTCTCTATAATGTGGAATTCGTGTAAATGTATGTAGTGAAAGAAAATAATGTCGCGTATGAAGTGAGGTATAGCGGGTGTTTAGTGTAATTCAAGTACAAGAGATTTTATCCTCTTCGACAATGTGGCATTCTAAGGATCGTTTATGAGTGAGAAAGTGTGGGAACACTTCTTATTAATTGTCATGAACTGCGGTACGTGGTCAGTGCATTAAAAACGGCTGTTCAAAGTGGCTGTCCAATAAATGATCAACGACGCCTTAGTCCTAAATGCCACGACCAAATGTGCTGAGTTGTTCAGGAAGACGTTCAGCCCTAATATTTTTAGACATCCACAAATTCACGGCCATCTTCGAGACACATTCTAAAAGTCATTGACAAGCGATGGAATTGGTCATTGCTGTCCAAGAAATTACGATCGTTGTTGTGATGAATATTGAAACGGTAGTGATCTAAAAAAAACGAAATTGCAAACAACAAAGAAGAAGAAAGTATCCTGAGAATTCGTATACCTGAGAAGCTTACAATGGCATATTTATCTACTTACGAATGACGCTTATTATACGTTATTCGGAACGTGACGTAAAACTTTCGTCGTATCATAATCCCAACAGAGGTGTTGTATGAATACATGTATTATATCAAAAGTCTATATATATATAATTTTGTTCGTAATATTTTTCAAAAGATAATCTCCCTTACAGTTACCGTGTCTGAAAGAGGTTATTGGTCTATTCATAATTGGCAGTTTAGCCAAGGTCACTGCCCGCACAGAGTTTCGATCCCAGGATAATATGAACATATTTACTGAACATTTTAAGGAAGAACTGAATTCAGTTTAAATCCTTTTGTTTTCAATACAATCTTACAACAGATATTTATTTTTAATGAATTTATTTAATGCTAGTAAGTTTACATTTGGTGGCAGTTGAAATTAAAGTAGTAAATTTAAATGAAAATATATAAAAGAAGAATATTCTCCAAATGACATCACCTTATTCTATTGTCACATTTAATTTGAAAACAACATATTTTATACAATACGTTAATCTGAGATTATATCCGATACATTTCTGTAATTGTTTTTATTTAATCAGCAATCATATTACATTTTATTCTATAAGCCAATGCAAATCTTAAACATTTTATTTATATATTTTAAATGATGATATCCTCTTCTGCGAAGACAACTCCTACATCATGTTTACAAATGTGCTGGCCATTTTGTTTTCAGTCTTCATAATACATCATTTTTAAAAGTGGTTGTAATAACGGATTTGAATGCGATTTGAGCTTTTTGTGATGACTTTTGATGGACAGTGGGGACTTTACAGTTATTTGTGTTGTAACAGGGTGGCATTAACGATAGCTCTTAATACTTCACACTAGCATCTTAGCCAAATTTTCTTCAACTTAACAAAAATTCTATATTAACAATAATACTATGTTTATTCTACCTTTTTAACCTAATATCTTTCAGAGTTTTGCTAAAGTCGTCAGTACTTTTATAGCAAATCGTTCCAAAAATATACTTGCATGCTTTTGGTCTACTTTCTCATGATAGAACATTCTTTTAAGGTGGTTCATCCAAAGTCTGATGAAGTATCAGTGATTTGAAAATAATCCGCGCTCTCACTTACACTTTTACCACACTTTTTATGTACTACCTACACCGTTTTTCACATTCTTCCCTTCATCCAGTTCCCGTCTCTTTACTTGTGCGACCTATCAAATGAACTTTGTCATAACTGCTTACTGTCATGTACTTCAGAGTCGCATTTAGACCCTCTTTTCCCCAATTTGACCAGTTCATTTCCGCTTCAATGGAAGAGTAATAAACGAATTATAAATAATCAGAAATTTAACTTCACTTTACTCTGCCTAAACATTTATTCAATAAACAAAAATATAGTAATAACTGACCTCCTCTATCTTAACATTACATTTTAAATAAAGTTAGGAAAGTAAAGACCCAATATTTTTCACACTTGCTACAGGTAACTTTTTCAAATCGCTTATCGATCAGCTTAAAAACGAGTCACGTTTTCTGCCCTATAAGCAATGTTGAGTTTATTAAGTCCATTCCATTTATAAAATTGCTTTTCTAACTCATAAAAATACGACTTTTGACGTTTCGTTGCCTTGTAATGTTGAAATATGTTCCATTGTGCCAACAACATACTTTCTCCTTCTCACAAAGGCATTCCTCATGAGATTTCTTTTACCTCCCCCGATGTGGTTCGTTTTTCTATGAGTTAATTGAGTTTCACGCACAAACGTAATATATCAGGATATATATCGAATCATTATGCAATAATAAGATTATAATGTCTTGAATTATAATTAATTTCTACTAAATAGCTCTATCGTAGATCGATTCTTCTATTAATATGGTATTAACAATTACATTACAGATGTACACCTAATAAAGTCCTAGATTGAGGACGAAACGTTGTTTGTTTTTATGTTTTTAAAAAAACAATTTATTTCTGACTAATTTGGCTGTGATATTACATTAATAGTTATATTGAAGACAGATAAATATAACTAACAATTACATTATAGAACTTTAAGACGTATATGGTACACACGTTAATCGAAGTTTTTTCACGTTTTTTCTTATTTATGATATATAATTTCGTATTAATTTACCCAATTCGTTGGATCATTTCGATCTTAGCTGATATACGTTAATCTTCAATTCTCTACCTCATAATATTATTTCTCCTATTTTACTCTCTGTAGTGTACAAAAGCGAGATTAATTAATCATGGTTACTTTATTTTATTCTTTGTGTATTATTTTACGTAAGAAAATATTTTGAAGTTAATATTTCGCCTTGGGTCTGGGAAGGATCAATGCTCCCATTCCAGCTCAGAGAAAACGGAAACAAATCGGCGCGGCAATCCTTTGTAGAGATTGTTATACTGAGCGTGTCTGACTAGGCTAATCTGTGGTCTCAAGATTTTAGCACGCTCACACAAGATGCTGGACCACACCGTTGATATGTAAGAAATCAAGATTTGTTGGGCCACACATCTCATTTCTATTGGGTAAATACTGTAGAACTCAAGACCTTGTGGGGAAAAATTACAAAAATCCGAGCTGTAAAGGGAGCTGGGAGAGGAAGTGAGAGTTACATTTTAGGTTTGAGAAGTTACGTTTAAGTTTTGGTTAGACTTTAGATTTCAAGCAGTGAGATTTAAGTATTCAGAAGTGATATTTAAGTTTTGAGAAGTGAGATTTTAGTTTGGCGAAGCTGGTTTTTAGTTTATGTGAAGGTGACTCTTCCATACCGTTTAAGTGGACGAAAGGAATTAATAATACATTACGTACTTTAGAATATTGTAGATTCCATAGTCTTTCAGAGCGCTAATCCCTTTGGTCACAGTCCCCAAGGTACATAACCCCAATATAATGAACTCGAACTCTAGAACCTTCACATAGGCGTCTAGTTTATCCATTTTCTGTGAATGCTACAGTTTCTTGACTATATTAGCTGATGGTATATTATGATGGACAATTTAAGAGAAAACGGAGAGGGTGAAATAGTTTTTTATCCCTCGATACCACACATTCTAATGGATCTAATCTTTAATTTTAAGGTAATGCTGTTTCTTTCTGTCTATGGGTCACGATTAACAAGTCCCAAATACTGCGGAATGTATTTAGAATTAACATGTTTCTGTTATAGACAAATTTAAGTATCTCTAATTTTTTTTATTTTAGACTGAACATTGATTTTTGGGTGTAAACAGGCTATGTATAGGGTAATCCACATAGTAGCAACTCCCGTTTTATAGCATAGGAAAGGGATTTGGAAGGGGGGATGCGGAAGTTTGGAGGAGGTAGCCAAGGATTAACTAGGGCCCCCGGGCAATATTTTAAGGATTCTACCTGGCATTCGCCTAAAGAAATGCAGGACAAACCCTAGAAAAACATGCATCAGGTAGGTTGGGCATTGGGTACTTGTCCCACGCCCTTCCGATAGCGGGAGAGGAGTTTGCTGTGGGGACGCAGCATTCCCTTCTCCGTGCCTCGACCAGTTTAGAAGGCAGCTGGCCGACTATTCCAATGGGAATAGCAGACAACTCTTACCGTATGCCCAAGGTCTGTGACCCCGGAACATACACCTCTCAAAACAGGCCGAGGTGCCTCGGCTTGTGGGAACCTTAGTTCAAAAATGGAGAGGAAAAGGCATCCCCAAAGGTAGCCCCTTCGTATCTCTCCTAAAAGGTTCGACCTGCGAGAGAATACCCCTCCCATGTTACCTGCGAGAGAATTCTCCCGCAGGTCTGTGATCGTCAGAACGATTTTTTATTTTCCTGTCTAATATAAAATATAGCCCCAGGGATTTCTTCCTCAGGGATTTCTTCCTAGAGAGCTCTGGCGGGGGCTACCTTTGGGGATGCTCTCACATCTCTCTGTTTTTTTTGTTTTTTTTTTTAACTAAGGTTCCCACATGCCGAGGCACCTCGGTCTGTTTTGAGAGGTGTATGTTCCGGGGTCGCAGACCTTGGGCATACGGCAAGAGTTGTCCGCTATTCCTATTGGAATAGTCGGCCAGCTGCCTCCTAAACAGGCCAAGGCATGGCGAGGGGTAAGCTGCGTCCCCACAGCAAACTCCTCTCCCGCTATCGGAAGGGCGTGGGACAAGTACCCAATGCCCGACCTACCCGATGCAGGTTTTTCTAGGGTTTTCCCTGCATTTCTCTAGGCGAATGCCAGGTAGGATCCTTAAACCACAGCCCGGGGGCCCTAGTTAACCCTTGGCTACCTTCCTCTACCCTTCCGCATCCCCCCTTTCTAATCCCTTCCTATGCTATTAAAGGGGAGTTGCCCAATGTGGATCACCCTCATGTAGCCTGTTACCCTAAAAAAAAAAATATAGCCCGGGGGCCCTTGTTAACCCTTGGCTAGCTTCCTCTACCCTTCCACATCCCCCCTTTCAAATCCCTTCCTATGCTATTAAAGGGGAGTTGCCCAAAGTTGATTACCCTCATGCCCTAAAAAAATTGGATAAATAAATACCTGCAGGACGGTGGGCAAATGACTAGTTTTCAATAAAAAAAATTAAACGAGACATCTAGCCTAAAAAATTTAATTAACCAAATCCTAAATCTTCTTGATTCTAACAAATTGTTTCAATACTTTATCGATCTGTTTTTAAAAATGAATACGTTTTTGTTCTCTATACTTCATTATTACTTTCTGATGGTTATTTCATTTATAATTTTCCAACGGTTTGTTTGTTACTGAGCACCTTAAATTAACTACTTTGTCTTGTCTGCAAATGGGCTTCCGTATTGTAAATATTTAACTCCTTTTATTTTCAGAGTTTGATAATAATGAATACTAAAATTTCCTTTAATAAATGTCGGTTTTGTGGCCGTAACTTTGTTAATTCTCCTAAACAGGTTTATATATAGTAAGACGCTACATTCTAATTCGTATTTCCTCAAGACGTTTTTAGAGTTGAGTGAAAGTGATGTATAGGGCAGACAGAAGAGTCTGTTAGCAATGTCAGCTTCGTCGTCCAGTAGAGGGGGCGAGTTATTTTAGAGGCAGTTTATTGTGAATGAGCTCTTGTCAGTCACTTGCAGGTATTTACGACATTCGACTTTTGTGAGCCCGGTAGCATAATATAAAGAATGTGCTTAAAGAAAGTTTGCTACATACGTAGTGATGTGAAGATGTGGCAACTACCAGACGAGTACGGAAGAGAGAGAATTCTCAATATCTGCTTTCATCATTCTGAATTTCGGACTCTGCTAGGACACAAACTCGTAAAATGGTGACTGTTTTCTTATTAGTGGAAAATCGAACACCACATTGGGCTGCTTTAAGAAGATTAAATCCAACTTGGGGTTATTGTCGTATCACATTTTTTTAGGGTAACAGGCTACATGATGGTAATCCACATGGTGGCAACTCCCATTTAATAGCATAGGAAGGGATTTGAAGGGGGTATGCGGAAGGGTAGAGGAAGGTAGCCAAGGATTAACTAGGGCCCCCGGGCTATAGTCACACCTGTGGCGATCATTTTCGCAATCCAAATTGGAAAACTGCATACGGGCGAAATTTCCTGTTCGTGGCGGCAGGACGATTCTTCGAGCGTCTGCTACAATATGTCAGTATTTGTTAGTAGCGGTGTCGCTGTACCACATATTAGTACTGAGAACATGCATTTAATATCGGGTTTATTTATACATAGTAGGCCCATTTTCCTTCTGTTCCACTGAATGAATCTGAGATGGAGACGAATTGATGTAGACCTGCTTCAGTGCTTGGAGATATATTTGTTGCATTAGCGACCTCGACAAACTGAGTTTCCCGGGAAGAGGAGCAGACGACATGAAACAGTTTGAGTTGGAACAGAAGGGGCCTGGCAAGGGTCTTGGGGGAGTGCAAGGAACCCCGCTTCCCGACTGCACGGGGCTTCCGCGACAGGTGGTTGCCGCGGTTGCGCGCGCCCTCCATCTTGGCGGCGCCAGCGACTAATAATAGCAGATCGCTGATGTCCAAGTATAGCTCGTTGGCCGCAGTCCTGCCAGAGGCGCTATTCTCGTACGCATGCGCACTCTCCCTGTCCGTCCATCACCCTTGACCTCTGGCTGCCTTACTAAATCATAAACCCGCCGCGACATTAGAGGTGCTTTACTAACTGTCACCCATTCCGTTTCGTCTCATACCTGTCCGCGGGCAAATTTGTCTTGAGAATATCGTGTTCCTTGAACCCGGGAGAGCTCATGGAACAGTTTTCAAAAATCAGTTCTTTATGTACTAAAAAATAACTATCGCATCCATATCTAGGCTTTTGTAAGGTTTTATATTTGGTTTAATTGATTTAAGGATACCACCAGTTTACGTTATAATACCTTTGAAAAATGATATTCTCATCATTGATAAAATTCTGCTTGTTATGGACAAAATTACCATTAATCATTCCTTGATTCAAGAAGAAAGTTGAACACAACACTTACATACTGTGGACGAAAACCTGCAATTGCCAGAATACAAGCTAAAAGTAAAACTCTAGAAAAGAGTTGTTTACAGTTTTAAACGTCGGAACTTCAAACTTATGTCTCTTTGCCACATCACATGGTCAAAATTCTCAATCTGTTATGATTACCTAACCTCCACTTCATCACGTAATATAAATTCCGTCTCTGCCACTTTTAGTACTCGTAATTATTATCCAAACGAGACCGTGAAACCATCCAAACGATATTTTTTCTTATTTAAAGCTCTACATTTAAACATTACTAAGAGGGCGGTAATTAAACTACATTAAAATAATGAGATAATTAAAACAAAAATATTAAAAAAAGAAGCCGAATAACAGTCTCATATTTATTCTTAAACACTGAACTTTCGGCACAATTGACTCATATACATTTGTAATGATAAATTATATTCGGATGCTAATGGTGAAAAGTTATGAAAGCTCAATTTTCAAGAATAAATATGAGTCTATTTTTTGTTTCAACATCTTTATCTTCTTCAAAAATTTTGACTTTAAATTTTTTTTCTGAATCTTAAAATCATTGACTGCATAATTACTTAGTTTCCTTAAGCACCGTTTGATGATACTGTACTGTATTACTTTTTGTGTTTTCCTTGACAGAGAATGTATACCTCATAATCAGACTGCCGTGATCCAAGGATAAAAAATGATTATGTACATGTTTCAAAGTCAATCGCAGAAGCGAAATATTTAATATGATGCAGCACTAATGTGGATGTTGAATGAAGAACATCTAGATTACATTCGTTGACGCTAGAATTGGACTTGAGACCTAAAACTTAGTGGCCAGTAATAGATATATTATACAAGTAATATATATATATATATCCTTAATTCATAATTATAAGTAGTTTATCCATATTTTAAGACCGATGAGAACTTATTCACTTAATATCCGTCATAATATCCACTTGCATTTTCTAAATAATTCGTAAATACATTTGTCTTTTATTTTGGACTCTACCAGCTACTTTCTATATATATATATATATATATATATATATATATATATATAATTTTTCATCTGCTCGATACAGAAATGTATGGATTCGACACGAAACCCCATCTACATACATCATGACGAAGGGCCAACTTAATCGGCATGGTGAAATTCAGTAATTAACTCCGCGACACCCAAAATCCATTGATTAGACAGACAATAATATCGGCGGTTTTCCTTTTTCTTTAATTGAGTCTATTTGCACTCTGTTTTTCCGAGATTGTGATTTATTTAAAAATTTGGATTTAAATTGCTTCATGCATTCGTCAAGAGCAACATTGTAATAACTATAAATAAAAACAGATTGTAAGTATGGTAGTAGTATTTTTTAAAATTTATTATATTAATTATCATATTACAATACAATACTACAGTTCTGCTTTGACGTGAGGTCTTCTCCAGTGACTACTCCTCCTTAGATTTTCCTTATATCACTTGGTCATCTTCGTTTAAGCCTTCTTGAATTTTGTATTTCCTGAAGGGGGTTCAGGAGTGTGCTGGTTCGCTTACCTAGTTTGATGTGGTTTTCAGTTATGACATATTTGTCGTATGGCACTTTCAAGTCTTTATGAAGTGCGTCGTTAGAGTTTTCCATGATAAATTACACATCATACGTAATATATTTGATTGGTAAATGAAAATATTCACCATACTCGCAACATCTTCGTATGTCGTGTGTTATAATAGAGACATTGTTTTACCGTGACGAAACGTTTTCTAGTGGATTGCATAGTCCAGAAGCATTATTGCTAACGTACTTACGAATTCTTGAACGTACAGTTGTATCTCAATTTAGTTGTAATTAACAATCGGTATTTTCCTGATATTCCAGGATTTTCCCATAAAACTGTTTTTTTCTTCGATCTGCAATTAGAAGATACATTATTGCATTTAAATCGATAGTGAGTTATAAATGTGACAGACGAATATAGAAGGGTAAGCCAAAATAAATGTCGTTTTGTAGAAATCTTTTTAGGTTTGATGTACGAATTTCTGTTGTATATGTGAAACTATTGTGATAAGGTTGATTAATGAAACTCTAAATTTTTATAGAATTAACTGAATTTATTATTCTTATTTTAGTTTGGAATTACTTGAATTTAGTAGCACAAAATGTATTTGATTTACAAATTAATGTTGCCAAAATATTGAAGAATTCATAAATATATTAAAAGTGCGCACTGTAAATAAAAATATATTTTAGGGTTCAATACGAAACAAATTAGAATGAAAATGACAAACGAATTTTTTTAGGAATGTAATAAAGAGACAACCGCTTACGTAAACTTCAGTAAATGGCGTCCATTCTTCTCTCGTCTTCTAGAGCACTTACATTATCTCCATTGTTTGTCATACTCGATCTCTTCCCCAATCGTCCAACCAGTTATAGACAAACAGTTTCCTCTGGCGTCTCTTGCAAACTGCCCATCTAAAGCTCTGCAATTCTCAAAAATTATCATTTGTTTGGCCATAACAGCATATTTTGACTGCATCATATCTTGAAGGCTCCATGACAATATGTGACAGATGCGCCTTGGGAAACTCAATATCCTCTGTCCCTTCAGTTTTCGTAAACAGCTTCCTCTGCCGTCTCCTTGAAAATTTCCACATCTGCACTGAACCTTTTCAACTCCTGTGACCACCCCCTGCGTGGTTGATCCAAAAAAAAGAGTCACTCTCAAAAATCCGTTACCCGGCGTGGAGCTTTGTTTACGAAAAAATTCTTGTTCCATCGGAGGACACTTTGTATTTGATGTTAAGGCCAATATGAAAAGTATGTCGACCAAAAATTGTGAGGTTCACGAGCACATCACAGAATTGATTTCAATTGTGTCGTTTTATAGCGCTTCTGTCCGTGTGAACCACAGAAGGACAGCGTTCCGTAATCCTTTTTTGCTCTGAAGGTGTAACAGGAGCTAAAATCCAGGCAAAACTTTCAGGACAATACTGTGGCATTGTTTAACCGTGACGGAACGTTTACTAGTGGATTGCAAAGTTCAAAAGCTGTCAAACAAGCGTGAAGGGCGAGGGAAAAACGGCATTGCCAGTCACATTAACCACGGACGACTAGATTGAGTGGTAGTCAACGTTGTGAATTTCAAAATCTGACGAGTTTGTTGAAGTGTTAACCCGTGTGCAGATTAGTCATGGGTTTGCGTATGTAATTATCCGTAATAGGACCAACTTTCATTAAAAGATTATTCCCAAAATGAGCGCAATTGGGTGACTGTCTGCACCTACTGGACCGTCATTTAATGGAGATGAATCAATACGAACCAGAGAGGAAACATCAGAGCATTAAATGGAAATACCCCGAATCTTATATTTAGCCCTCCATCAGGAAAGTGATGCTTGTAGTTTTGTGGGACTAACAAGTGTCAATTGTGGATTATTACCTGTAAAATATAATAATTAGTCAACTTCAAGATGCTTTAAAAGGCCACTGATGAACAAGTATAGGAAGTGGTGAATACGTGGATTGCTTCTCAACCGGAAACCTTTATTTCTCATGCAATCCGAAAACTTGCGGAACGATGAACAAAAGCAAGGTGACAAGGGGTCGTGAAATTAAATCCATATTTTTTTTGGAAAAATTAAATAAATAATTGTATGTATTTTCTGACTCACTACCGAATTATTTTACCATGAAGCCATAGTAAATATTGTTTTTAATTTTAATGTTAGTTTTATAATTAAATAAATGAAGCTATTAAAGTATTTTCCTATAGTCTACTCCTTTACATTTTCAAGTTTCATAAGTGTAAAACGTCCTGAATTTGGAAAAATAAAAATTTATTTCACAAATATCAAATGATTGACGTTCTGTATAATAAGAATATCAAGACATACTCTCGGTACTGTTTAGTACATGTCTAAGAAATTAATTCATCCTCTCATAAGTTTGATAAAATCATTTGTTGTAAGTAAGAAGAAATATTATCAATGTTATTGATTAACACAGAAATAAATTATAAAACACTT
Organism: Zhengitettix transpicula; assembly: GCA_037074705.1. Classification (NCBI taxonomy): domain Eukaryota; kingdom Metazoa; phylum Arthropoda; class Insecta; order Orthoptera; family Tetrigidae; genus Zhengitettix; species Zhengitettix transpicula. Next base: position 204,740,986 of record CM073591.1, read on the forward strand.
ACCCGTATGATTATATCATTAGTGATCTAGACATGTGACAGAGATAAACGTTCATTTGTGATGTAAGAGCAAGCGGAATGAATTCTATCTAAAATTTTCAGGGAATAGAGAGTGAAGCAGCTTGAAAATGAATATTCTACCACGATAACATGTAATTGCTTAAGATTTATAATCTTATTAGCATTTTTTCACTTTTCTAACTGATATAGATCGAAGCTGTTATTGATCTCTAACGTATTCTCAACATAGATACAAATAAAAAAATCAGGATTTTATTTTTTAAAGTTAAATGCATGTTAAATATTTAATATGGGGAAATATAGCTTCATAAGGAATGCAAGAATTTTATCGCTTCTTAGCTTATATATTATCGTCATTATTAATTTATAGAAACTACATTTTATGTGGTTCAAGAGTACGACGTGTAAATAATTCAGAAACTAAAAGCCCAAAGTAGCGTACGCAATCTGTACCGTATTACAATCATAATAATTAAATAATTCCTTTTATTTCATAAAAATTAATTGAAAACAGGGTATTGTTTGCTCTAAAATATAATGTCTTTGTTTGCTCCACAGATATAAAATGGGAATTCTATGAAATCCTTTGCCTTCCAGCAACTGATAGACTATAATCACTAATTATATGAATACGCTCATATGTATTAATATCTTAAACAATCCAAGTTGTGAGCAAACAATCCGAATACATTTACTTGCATATATTCGTCAAGGTCTTCCACAAGAACATATTAACATTTTATTTCAATTTTCAGAGATAAATAACTTTTATCACACAGTTTGTACGTATTGTGTGATGAATGAAGAAAATTAAAACGTAAATGAAATTATAAAAAATAAGATTTTACACGTCCACCATAATCTTTCATTAACAAAACAAAATACACCATTCAAGTAATATAATAATATTCGAATCAATGTTACGTATTTTACTCTTTGCTAAATAAATTGAAGTTTCCAAATCAAACGTGTGTAATTTTTTCTAAAAAAAAACGTTCTTTCGACTATAACTCTCACAATTTCTGTAGATGATGCTAGTTCAGGCTGTGCCTTTCAAATCAAGTAAGTACAAACAAAACAAACGGTTCTGCGGAATTATTGTTTAATAGTTTCGTCAATTTCGTGTATTTAAAACGCCTTTAAATTTTGCATATGACGTAAACCCCGCGGCATTCCTTTTTAAACAAAGAAATGATATTCAAGTATTTTACATAGTAGATTGGCTAAGTACTGTTAATGAACAATATATATATATATCACATAATAGAACCGTTGGCTCGATAGTTTATACGGAGTAATCAAATATATTTATATTTTGTAACTGTTTAAAATCTAAGTGAAGATACCTCCCAAATTTCATTAGGTGAACTGTGTGTAAACGAGAAATTCATATTCAAAAATTAAATGTTACATACGCAAAAATAACGTCAATTATTAAGCACGTGGCTTTTGTTATGTCTGCCAAACAAAATGCATTTTAAATTCTAGGATTAGAGAACATAAATCTAGTTTCAAACTGTCATCTTGTACATATAATCCTATCACCAAACATTGTTTGTAATTTAATCACGGTTTCAATTTTGACAACACCTCCATTTTATACAGTGAACCACATTATTAGAAAATATTAAATTCTGAAATGCTGTATATTAAAAATTATACAAATACTGATAATATTAAGCTTGACACAGAGAGGCGCTACAAGTTATATCATGTTTTTTTTTGTTTTAAGTTCTTTGCCTCTTATTTTTTTTTAGCTCTTTGTTCAATTTCCAGTCTCTAATTATTCGTCGTTAGAAAAAGACGCTAATTCGTGTCGAAACGTCAGGAATTTTTAAGTACAAATTTACTCAGTTTAAGATTTTCGTTTTTAATTTTATCTGTAAAAAGGTCGTTTTTAGCATTCTAATTAAGCGGAAAAATAATATATCTTTTGATAAAATAAGACATAAAATAAGGTATAATATACAATAACGAACAATTATAAATATATTTAATTTTTTAATTTTAAATTTTACTGCATGTGGCACAATCTCAACAAAATGTAGAAAATTAAATCATAGTTTTACGGCGTACTAAGAAATTATTTTTAATAATTAAGGAGGTCCTTATCTCTGGTCGAAACATCGTAATTTGTACCTTACGAATTTGTAAGATGTAATTAGAATAATCAATATTGTTTATTATAGATTTATTTTCTGAGCTATATGACCAATAGTAATTATCATATGTTGTTAATTAAGGAAAAAAATTAGAGCCCTAATGATTAAAGTGTTGGAAGGTTTATTTAGTAAAACAAAATGCAGAAAATATAAGAAGAAACGCCTGTACAAACTGAGTTTCCATACTTGACAATTGTTTATAGAGAAATCAAAGAACTATTAGTAAATAGCGTAGTCCGAAATCTAGTCTCCGTGATGCTTTATATGTCAGTCTTGGCTTATTGCACCATTAATAACGTCTAACATTCATTCGCGGCTTGGTTTATATGGGTATTAAATCTGAATGAAGTTGTTAAAGGGAAACAAAATATAAATAGGCACTCATAGCTTTATTTGTGTGTTTCATGTGGACGACCACATACAAACAACGAACTTTTTCGGAAACTAAAATAGACATATACGCAATAATAATTTAGTATATAAATAAATAAATACCTAAAAAAATTCAAGTTCGCAGTTATTTTCATCTACATGGGTCTATTTAGAAATTAAATTAAAAACACAGATTTTTAATTTATTAGTTGATGATAAAAAGTATGCACTCACACACGACATTGGATTAACGTGATTCTTTTAGTCAGTGGCATGAGAGGTATATTTTTTTTTTTGTAAATGCGTTTATGAGCAGTTTGAGTCGCCGTCTCCCTTGCTTTCCCTGCAACAATGGACCACTCTGGTGCGGGACCCGCAGGCCGTGTGATTTGCGGGCCCAGGATCGCTCGGGCGTGCTGACACCCTATAAATATTCCCGGCTTTAAGAATTCCCTGGCAACACGGAGCAAGTAACAGTATCTGCATGTCCACAGAATCCTGCTTACTCGCGCGGAAAACTCTCCGTGCAGGAACTGAGCGATTATTCTCATGTGAAAGTTTCATGACAATGGCGTGGAAATATTTGACAGATAATTGCCTCGGTTCTTCCATTGTTTAGACTGTAGACATTTCTATCAAGTTCAGTATTCTCGAAACCACCTGTGTCTGAAATTTAAACTCATATTTTTAGATGAAAGAATGCTGCCGTTAATATAAGTGAAATCCAGTAAACATAGCTTGAAATTTCATTCTCTCTTACTATTAAAGGATTTTATTAATATTATTAAATGAAATCTCTCGTTTTGTTGTCAGTTTTTTAGAGTAACAGGCTACGTGAGAGTAATCCACGCGGTTACAATTCCCCTTTAATAGCATAGGAAGGGATTTAAAAGTGGGGTTGCGGAAGGGTGAAGAAAAGTAGTTAACAAGGGACCAGGACTCAACCCGGAATTCACGTAAAAGTGATGCAAGGACGAATCCTAGAAAACCTGCATCAGGTAGGTCGGGGTCTTGGTACTTGTCCCACGCAATTCCAATGGCGGGAAAGGGGTTCTGATGGGGGGTCGCAGCATTCCCTTCCCCATGCCTCGACGAGTTTAGGAGGCAGCTGGCCGACTGTTCTAATAGTTACAGCGAACAACTCTTTCCGTATATCCATGATCTGCAACCCCGGATCATACACCCTCGGCTTGTGGGAACCTTAGTTCAAAAGCAGAGAGAGAGAGAAGAAGTCATCCCCAAAGGTAGCCCTCTCCGTCTCTCCAGAAAAGTTCCGCCTGCGAGGGTTAAGCCGTAAGCTATTTAAATTTTTTTAATATTTTTATTGTTCAGAATTGTTCATTATAGACTCTATTTTGTTTCAATGGTTTTCTTAGGATCAGTGTAGCATATCGAAAAAGTTAATAACAAATTAGGGTTCATATGAAATATATAACGTAACGTTCTATAAGGCTCCATAGATTAACTCATCTTTAATGAATCTTTATATTTTTTTAAGGACAATTCTATTATAAAATTAGTATTATATGAATTGAAAAATATAATTCAAATACTCCTTTCTATTATTTAATTTTTTATATTCGCATCAACTTCTGGTTCATTGGCGACTTGTACAAATGTACTATTTAAATTTAGTTGTAGAAATTAGATTTTTAAAATCTATTTTTCATAAAATTATTTTTATGACGTTTTATTGAGCTTTGATGGATTGCGTACTCTTATTGTTATGTTCGTCCAATGTCTGTTATGGTTCTTGGTCAAATTTTATGACGTTCTATCATGTTCGGGTTATTATACTTGTCGGAGTTTTTTTTCTTATGATATAGAGATGTGATGTTTGTTCATTTGTGCGTTCTATTAGCTTTGGGTTTAAGCTTTATTGCATCAAAGTTGTTAGTTTCATTATGGGTCTTGTTTATATATATATATATAGTTAACTATATATATATAGGATTCCATAGTTATTCGAGTTTTGCGTGGTCGTGTGTCCATTGGTGTTTGATGATATTAGCTGTCTTTTGTGGATGGTTTCTGAGGCTGAGTGCAGCAGATTTAGCCATTTGTTCCGCGACTGCATGGTCGTGGATGTTCTAATGACCTGGAATCTAATCCACAACCACATTTTCTTTATGGTGCGATTCTTTGGTATTTTTTGTTATTTCTGATTGTAATTCTTCTTTTTTTTGCAGGACCGTAATAGCGGCGAGTGCGTCAGAATAGATTATGCGCTTTGGTTTTGTTGAGTACTCTATACGGTTCGTTTACATAAGTATGGCAAACATTTCAGCCTATTGGATTGGGGTGAAGTGGTTTAAAGTTGAATCGGTTGAATAGTTGGAGAAATAGAAGGTGGAATTATACCGCGGTCACTTTTTGATCCATCGATATATAAATGGGATTGTAGCCCCAACCTTTGCTTGAATTTTCCTTTTCATTCTCTTCGTCAGAATGCGTTTTTTATAATTTGGTGAGGGAGATGTCTATTTCAATCTCTGGGATTTTTCATGGAGGGTCTGCGTAATTTTGTTGTGGTCATCGAGTGCTATTTGATAATATATGTTGCTGGAATGAGTTTGGGTGAGCTCTTTGAGTGGGCTGGAAATTGGAGGTATATATATTCTATAATGATAGGATTTGGGTAAGTTAATGCTTTTAACGCATAGTTGACACAGGGCATCTCTTCTGTGGTCAAGTGCGGGTTTCTGAGCTTCCATGAGAATAATTCTTATTGGGCTCGTGTGGGAGCCGCCGTGTTGCTATTCGTAGTGCTGTATTATGGATGGTGTCCAGCTTTGCTTAGAAGTGTTTTGTTGGCTGCTGTGTAAATTATACATGCATAGTCGGGTTTTAATCTAATTAGAGTTCTTTGTGTGACTAGTAAGATAAATCTATCTGCTCCCAAATTTTTCCCAGCTAGTGCTTTTAGTATATTCAAACGTTTTTTTTTTACTTTTTAAGGTGATATGATTACCGTATGTCAGTTTGGGGTTAAACGAGGTTCCCAGTACTTTTATATTCTAGACAGTCTAGTTTCCGAGTTTTAGTTCGATGTTGTCTGGGTTAATTTTCTTTCAAAACAGTATTGAGTTTGACTTTTGTTTCGAGAAAATTGAATCACGTTTTCTACAACCAGTAGAGGTTGAGTGCGTTTCGGAGATCGGTTTTGGTATCATTCGAGTTATTTCCTCTGCATAAAATTGTGAAATCGTCAGCGTATATGCGTACGATCACTGAAGGAATGATGTTTGCCTCGTTCATAGCCAGTAGAAGTACGGAGACACTGGAACCCAGTTTTCTAATTTTGTGGCACACAGTAGGTGACCGTTGCCCATTATGTTTTTGAACCGATTATTGGTTAGATTTATTATAAATTATTTATTATAGTATATTGCCTCGGAATCCTAGGAGATGAAGTTTGTGGAGCCATAGCCTGTCGTAGCATTTTTCAATATCAATTATTAAACACATTATTAGTAAACACATAAACAGCATGTTGAACAGAATCCAATATTCTACTGTCAATCGTCCCCAACACCTGAAGCCAAATTTTTTCTCGTACTCCCTTACAAAATTAATACATCACAAATTTATCCAACAATTCAAAGAATATCACATATCTATCATATACAGATACACTAATATCCTTTCCTACTTGATTAAGAACCACAAGGACCCTCTTGACACCTACAGCAACTATTGTGTTGCTTATAATATCTCTTGCTCTAATTGTAATTCCTGTTACATAGGGCAAACAAAACGTTCCCTTAATACACGTATCAAGGATCATATATCTAATATCAAACGTCCCATTGATAAACCATCTGTAGAATCCAAACATATATCAATTCTAAATACACATTTGATTGGCATAATGCTAAGATTTTAGACATTGACACCAGGTACATTTCCAGACTCATTTCAGAGATGCTTCACATTAATTCAAACATCACAGCTATTAATGTACAAACAGACACAATTAAACTTACTAATTGCTATGATCCCTTATTATTACGCTAAACCTTCTGTTTTCCCATGGTCGTTGCTTCCTTATTGTTACGCTAACCCTTTTGCTCTCCCATTATCGTTACGTTTTCGTCGCTTTTGAGTTTTGTCAACTGACAAGTGCAGTTGTGTCGCTCTCGGCTCTTCTTCGCACCTGACGAAAGGAACAAGGATCACAGAAACGTTGTGTGGTATTTACATTTTCACTTTTTTGTCTGAATTGGCTATCTTTCTTATTCATCAATGGAAACTGCTATGACGTTATTTAAGGCCTACCGGATGTAATTGTCCACACTTATTAGGTATGCGGTGATGGAGTGGCCTTTGGTTGTTTTCCAGGAACCATTAAAATCTTTCGGCGATAATTTTTACTAAAGGTTTGAGCATATAGCATGATTCCGCTCATTTTCCATGTGGTAAGAGAAATTGATGCCGGCCTGCTGTAGAGTAGCGGTCAGCGTCATTGCCTCGCATTACAGAGGTCCTTGGTCTAATCCAGGCATGGGCATGGATGTTTGTGCTCGTCCTGGCCATCTGAGGTTTATACTTAAGGAGAATCGACACACTGACTACGTATCCCTCATGAATCCAAAATGTGTCATATAAGATGACAGTCTTGCAGTCGTCCTGGTAGGCCAAGAACCTCAATTGTCTGTCGAGCCATCCAATAATTTTAATAATAATAATGGAATTATAAAATTAAACCCAAATTCACTCAAAAAAGTTACACAAATAATTCAAACATCTGGCAAACCGAAAAAATCCCGGATGACTGGAAGGTTTCTCTAATTCATCCACCACATAAAAAAGGCAACAAATCACACGTAAACATCTATAGAGAGATCTGAGTCACCTACAAAATTCTATCAGTTTGAATAGAACACAACAGTAATTAGAAACCAAAATAGCACAATAACAAGCAGAATTCAGACTGAACAGGTAATGCCCAGAACAAATTTTCAACTTTAAGACCATACTGAGAATGCGAGCTCTCAGACAAAAACCTAAAATATGATTGTAGATTTCAAAAAGGCATACGACTCAATAGACACTCTCACTATTCCAAATTTTAGAAGAGAGGGGATTATATCCAAAAACACGATAAACCATAAAACAAACACTACCTTACGTTGTCGTGATATAGAAATTCTACATTTCAAATATTGACCCGTAGTTTCAGTTGTTAATATTTAACGTTAATGTGGGTACAAAATAGGAATTTAAAAGTGCCTGACGTTTCTAGCGGATTGTCGTCTTTTTCTGACGACGCGACTCTAAAGGTCCGGCACTTATAAATTTGATCTTATTAGTTTTTTGTTTCTCTACTTTAAGTTTGTCAGTAAGAACGCCAATTTTATTATAATTATTATTATTAAAAGACATTATTCACTATATTAAAAAGAGGAATTTAATTAATTTTTATTTAAATTATTATTATATCTTAATTTTAGTATGATGCTTTTGACCGGGCAACAATAAAAAACAACCGTCATGTCACACAAAAGCGTAACGGTCTCGACGTGTCTCTTTGGACGAGTACCTTTATTTGTACATTGAAATTTCCGTACGCTTTCACAAATCTTGCATGGGTGGAGACTTGAGATAAGCCTACAAGGATGAAAATATATTCTAAATTTGAATTCAATGAAAATTTCTGATTTTACCTTGAATTTCAGTAGCATAAATAATATCGCTGGAAAGAACAATTATTAATAACACAGACAAAGCGTTCACCGTTGAGTACGGCTTCATTGGAAGTGACAAGTTGAGTTAGAGAAATGCGTTTAATGTATATGATAGGGTTTCCTAAGACGACGACTTCGTTTTAAAGATTACACGTTTACACGGCCTTCAATGTACTACGAAAAATTTCCCTCAATATAATTAAAATTCAAGAGTATTGTGATTCTAGACAATAAACTGAAATTATGTGCGAAATTAACTTCTAAATGCTTTAAATGTGGTTAGAATGTTTGCATCACTGTTAGATTCAAGTTTGTATATTATTTAATTGTATTAATAATTACATAATAAATATAAATTATAATTAATGAGATACATTTAACGACCAATAACAGATAATTTTTATAATTCAATTTTTTTTGTTTATCATAACGTTATAACCTTTTAGACTGACACAGTCTGAAAAGGGTACAAACTGTGGTGTTTAAATTAATTTTTTTGGTTAATAAAAACGTTTACGAATTATAAAAAACTCTCTTAATGGACGATAATTATACCTTATTATTTATAAACAGACGTAAAATTAAAATAATTAATAAATTATTAATCATGAATAAATGTTCACTTTGGAACCAAGTAATATAAATATATCAACTAAAATCGTGTCTGTAAAAGCACAGGTTGTATCTCGAAATTGCGTCGTAAGCTGTTTACAGCGAACGCCTTTTAATGATGGGAAAGTTTGGGTCGGAATTTTGGAAGAACTCTTTTTCCTGAAAGCGTCTGGAAACTTTTAAGTTAACGAGGCAATCTGCGCCCGGAACACTGGCCAGAAACAAGCTGGTATTTCATTTCATGATACAACTGTGTTTCAGAAACAGCAAACGTTCTCTTAATAGTCTTTTAAGTGCGGCTTTAGACAAAACGTACAAAGATCAAAGGCGCTAATCTCTTACAAACATTTTTAGTGACTAAAATTTCCGCCTTATATTCGACGCATATACATTCAACTCGAATTACTTCTAAATTATATTCACTGTTATTAATAACCGCACGTAGTTGTGTATTTTTCATATTTATATTCGATGTTGTATCAATACTATAAATTTAATTAAATTGTCTTTAAAGAATATACTTGATTATGAAAGCGTTATTATTTTTCTGGCTATTTAAATATGATTTATTTTCCCTTGATGTCTTAAATAAGATATATAAAATCTACTCTACTCCCGGAAGAATAACTTTCAGCTTGAAATTTTCTTCTTTTCGGCTTTAAGCCAGAGATTTTAAAATAAAGGTTATATAACTGGTGTCACATAGTCTGGATTTGAATAGTATATATATCGGTTCATATAGGCATACGGGAAGTGTTGTTCGTTGTTATTCTTGGACCAGTCGACCAGCTGCCCCCAAAATCGTGTCGAAGCATGGAGCCCGTGAATGCTACTCCCCCAACTGCAAAACCAACTTCCGTTATTGGAAAGGCGTGGGATAAGTACCAAATTCTCGGCCTCCGTCATGTATGTTTCTCTGGGGATTTCCCTTCACTTTTGATGCCCGGTAGGATCCTTAAAATACGGACTGAGGGCCTCTACTTTCCGCAAGGCTCCCTTTTTATTCCTAACCTTTGTTATACCGGGGGAAAGCCATCAAACGGATAAACCTAATGTTATCGCTCAAAAAGTAAATAAGTTTATTGTGGCCATACACAATGGTTATTTAGAATGATTGTAAATCTTGCTCAAAACATGCGATATTTCTTGTTAAAGCTAAAAATATATTCTATGAGCCAATGTGCACAGATAAACCTAGGGTTAACTTTAACCGTAATTAAATGCTTTTTTGTAAGTTTCGAAAAAATATATGAATTTAAATAAAGCAAAATTTCTCTGTGTTTTGACAAGTGCGAGGAACGGATAACATTACGTCAAAGAAGTTAATTTCTTTGCATATATTATTAAGTAGATGGTTATTTTTTTATGACAGATTTGATCGAATTTCCTGTTTTTATCCGTGCTAGAAGCTTTGTCGATGCTGAGAATGACAAGGCCTGTCGCTCCGAACGTATTCTTGCTCCGTTGGCTGTGAATGCTTCAATGGAGTGAGAAATCAACGTATACGGCCTTAACCTTTGCAATCTTAAGAAGTGTCGTAATGGAAGCACGTTTCTCAGCGCACGTGACACAACATTCTTCATTTCAACAATTGACCAGCTGACCTCCGTTATTTACTCTGCATATACTGATCCTCTTATACCAGTTCTTCACCGCATTAAACCGAAATTAGTATTTAGAAGTTATATATATATATATGTATATATTTATATATATTGTAAAATACATAAAATTATATTTAAAGCTATTTAAAAGAATAAATACAGCATTCAAATAATAATAAAGTATTTTACGAACTGCAGTATTAACCTTCAAAATTCATTATAAATAATATTTTTAGAACAGAAGAAGTTCTCGAACTGTAAGGTCTATGAAACTGAATTAAGGAATTGGGTTAGAAAAATCTCGAATGTTATGAGTTTAATTGTCAGGAAGAAGAATAAATAAATTCCATATACATACTACGTAAATTTGTCCGTGGGAAAAACATGGTGGCCTGAAATCAACTCCCCAATTTTCTAATAAATAAAATTGACTGTTTGTTTGGATGTATGTACGATTGTTTGTTTGTATGTGTCGCATTAAAATCTACACATGTGTAGAAAATTTGACCAAATTTCGTACACGTGTTCGAACCGGAAACAAACACACGGGGGGGGGGGGGCTTCAGACATATCTACCACCTCCATGGGTGAGGTGGTCGGGGGTGGAAATTTTCAAACATGCTCAAACGGCCATTATTTACGCAGCATAAATATTTTTCGGGGTCAAAACGGTTTATGGCGTTTTTCGCGATGATTTTTGTGTTTTTCAACCTCTTCCGGCATGGAAGGGGATTTTTAGGTATCGGGGTGGAGGGCATTACTTAGAAATAACGCAAAACAACCGAGATTGGAGTCGAATCCGGGGTTATGGGTGTCGCTGAGTTTAATTAAGGCAACCAGGGCAACGCAGGGCACCCAGCAAGATCGATAATCCAAGTCTCACTGTAAAGTGCAACCACTAAAAGTTAAAATGGAGATATATCAAAATGAGATAAAAACTGTTCTTTCGGGTCACATTGGCCTGTGTTTACACAAATCCTTCGAGAAGGTTCGACAGAGTTCTATTTAAATAAACGTGTTCTTAAAAGTCATGAGAACTGGCAGCAATCAGAAAATATGTATTTGAAATTAATATTGTCATTTTGGACAGTTTATTATCCCTTCTTCCCTTTCTTGTCGAAATTTGAAAAAACCTATTCATACGAATGGTGGAGTGAGGCTAATGTGAATCTTCGAGGAATATTTACAGGCGAATGGTTTAGTGTTTCCGGATATATTGTGCGCATTCAGTGGTACTTTGCTCAACTGTTTCCAAGGTATAGAGGTCATACAATGGCGCCCGTCCCAATTTTGTCTGATTGTTGGGTTCCGCGTTGTACACGCAGATGAAAGTACGGCGATTTTGGGACTTCTTTATTCTAGACAGCAAACAGTTTGCAATTGAATATACCTGGATAAATAACAATGGATTGCTTAGAACCAGCGTTATGAGGCTTAAAATGCAGACTACAAGCTCAAAATCTATTATGTAAACGTAATAAAAATTTACTATTCTAAACCTTGAGCCTGTTTCGATTTCACGACTGTAAAGCAGTGTTGTTGATAAAGCAATTGAAACGCTCGCAAGCTTATTGTGCGGAGTCATCAGAGCAGGAAGACTTTATCTGCTTTATGGGCCAGACTCTGATGCTGTGTCATGATTGTGTTATCAATGAACACAGATACGTTTTTCCACCTCTGCAAGTCTTTATCTCTTACTACGCAATAGTCCGTACTGGACGTAGAGCCTTGTAGTATTTATGTGTGGCGAAACTTGCTGATATCAGAGAAAGTGTTGTTTATCAACGCTTCTGAGATAAAGATTATAAGAACCTTGCTCGTTAACGGTTCCATGGCCCAGTTGTCCCATATCCAACCCACTCGTCAAATAATAGTAATTAAATTTCCAGTCTTGCTACTTATCATGTTGTGTGTCCATGGGTTTCAGTTTTTCAACCTCACACAAATGCAAGTATTCTAAGTCATAACACGGAAGTGATCTTCTATATTAACGTAAGGCAAAGTAAGTTGTTAAGAAAAATAATTTAATACATTTTAATGTTGAAGTGCATTCATTAACAACACGTTTCCATAGTAACGATTTGCAAGAGGGCTTTGGCGGAGGCTATCTTTGGGGATGCCTTCACATCTCTCTGGTTTTTTGAACTATGGTTCCCACATGCCGAGGCACCTTGGCCTGTTTTGAGAGGTGTATGTTTCGGGGTCGCAGACCTCGGGCATACGATAAGAGTTGTCCGCTATTCCTATTGGAATAGTCGGCCAGCTGCCTCCTAAACCGGCTGCGACCCCACTGCTAACCCCTCTCCCGCCATCGGAAGGGCGTGGGACAAGTACCCAATGCCCGACCTACATGATGCAGGTTTTTCTAGGGATTTCCCTTCATTACTTTTAGGCGAATGCTGGATAGGATCCTTAAACTATAGCCCGGGGGTCTTAGTTAACCCTTGGCTACCTTCCTGTACCCTTCCGCATCCCCCTTTCAGATCCCTTCCTATGCTATTAAAGGTGAGTTGCCACTATGTGGATTACCATAAAAAAGTAACAATTTGCAAGAAATGATTACATTCTTCTGTAACAATTCTCCAGAACCTCAATGACCCCAGGATCACGATAGTAATTCCATATTATAATGGTATACATAATGAAATAACAAAATTGTTTCGCCAATATAATATTGGCATTATTTACAAAATTTCCAACTCTTTCGCATGTTATGAATGGTAAGGTGATTCCTGTGGATACTCATTTTGTTGTTTTCAGAATTGAATGCAAGGATTGCAATGTTGTGTATATTGGTCAAAGTAAAATGGCTTTAAAGACGAGAATAAAGGAACACAAAGTGAATTATAAATTACCCACCTTTAAGCAAGCGGTTATTTCAAAAAATATTTATTTAAATAATCATAACTTCGACTAGACGGATGTCAGGATCCTTGATGTTGAAACTAACTATTTTTCAAGTCTGATATATGAAATGATTAATATTAGAATTAATAAGAACAACTATTAATGTCCAGAGTGATACTGAAGTTCTTAGTAATGTGTATGATCTTTTGCTAACTTACTGATGTCTTTTGTTTGTTGGAATACGTGGGACATTAGTTTAACATTAATCAGTATCTTTATATTGTTGCAATTGACCAATGGGTGGAGGAAACGTTGTGTTTTGAGCTTTTTAATTTTCAGAGTCTGTTAAATTGTTATATTCCATTCTATTTCGTTCTTAAGACAATTTTTTGGAAATATAATTAATACATTTTACTGTACTAACATCATATTTCCATAGTAAAGATTTTCAGAATTCCGATTTGCATTTATATATTAGTTATCATCGAATATACGTATTATGTAAAATAAAATGTCTTTATCTCAAATAACAGTTTATTAAAGAACTAAAATAAAATGTCTGTTATTTGTCTTAAACAATTTTTTACATAATTAAATAATTTCATTTTCTGCTAACTTTTGTCATTACCATGGAAAAAATTAGTTACCCAACTGTAGTTTCAGCGCATGTAAAACAGTACATTTCAGGTTTAAATAAATAATACGGATAAAATCTTAAATCCATTTTTTTAAACTCTTTTGAAATATGGTTGTGTTATTCTTATTGATCTTTGTCACAGATTATTCCCATGCTATGAAACAACGTAACGAAACTCAGATGTTTGTAATAACTACCTGCAAGAAAATTCGGTTGGCTATAAACCAAAGGTTGCTGTGATTTCAATAATGATATATATGCTTTATTCGTGTCACGTGCAGCCTTGACTAAAGCATCATGACTCACTGGTTCGTCGAGAATGCTTGTTTTTTCTGATATTATGGCGAAAAAAAGGTGGCGTAGAGAAAGGTACTCGCAACAAATGACCTTGTAAGAAAACAGAGAGCCAAGATGTGTTTATTATTGTATATTTAGAGGAGGAATAAAACACGTGGGTGATTTTTGTGTGTAGAAAATGGGATTCCAAGCAGGGCCTGACGCTGCAGCGATCACCTGACTCATATCACTACAGGTTTTAATTACGCCATGGAATATCATTTACGTTTTCATAACTTGAAACATTCATGTACGTTGACCTTTATCTTAGAAGTCCGATATTCTTAATTTGCTGACATATCCTTTATTAGGACGAATCTTAAATATTTTTTTGTCCAAAATTCAGACCAAAGAATCTAATGTTGCTTTGATTTCCAATTCAGAGTTTCAGTTTCTACATAACGCGCAAAGATTGACTTCGTCTTACTCACTTTCAATTTCGATAATACTTCGAATTACCAGTTTAGTCAAAGCTCTAGGAGCGCCACTTTAGATACTATCTTTCACGTTTACGTAATAGAATAAGCGGTTATTTCGCATCCTGATAAACTAGTCCTGTAACGAGAAAGGAATATTGAAAGTGTCTTCATCATCATGTTTCTTTTATAAATGGCTAATCAGTGGATTTCTAATTATTTTTTTATATTGATTTATTTACAGCTCTGGTTATTAAAGATTAATTTTGGAGGCCTGATTTGACGAGAGTTTCTCTCACTCACACTAACTAAAGATTAACATGAACACTATGGTTAATGTTGACTTTCGTTAGAATAGTTTGTAACTGGCTCACAGTTTTCTGATCACGCTCACTTCAGGTCTATACTGTTTTTAACAATTAACAAGAAAGTGCTATTATATTCTTATAAATGCATGTTGTTCTTCTTTCTGGTCGGCTCTAAAGTCCTTGAACAATCCTGTTCTCCTTCATCACCTACCTCCATACATCTCTGTCCATAGGATTCTTCCTCCAATTCCTTATTTGTTTTTAGGTCTTCCTCCATATCGTCAAGCCATCTTTTCTTCGTCTTCCTCTTCACCTTCTCCCATCAGGCTTTCCTAAATAAACTTTCTTACCACTTCGAGTTTCTGGCATTCTCTTTACATGATCGGCCCATGTTATCCTACCCTGTTTGCTCTCAACTACAATATCAAGCTTAACGAAAAGTGTAGTTCTGCATTTGTCCTTACTCTCGAGCCTCCTTCCTGTCTCACAGATCCAAAAGTCTTTCTCAATACCTTTCTTTCCCATGTCAATAGTCAACCGTCTTTCTTTGCATTTATCATCTATCCGTCCGATCCATACCTACGGTCTTAGTATAGTCATATATAGTTTGATTTTTTTATTCCTACTAAAATTTCTGGACTCAAACATATTCTGCAAGGCATAATAGCATCGGTTACCACTTTCAATTTTTTATTATATTTCTACTGCTATACTATTAATCTTCTTTTATTACCGAACCTATTTGATATTCTTTCTCAATCGTTATTATTTATGCCTCTTGTCTGTCTTAATATATACTTTTTTATTAGTCCTTATTAATAGTCGCATGACTTATTTATAGATTATGAGCAATTTCTTCTCCATTTATAGCATAATTATTAATTACAATCTTCTCATTGATCATGGTAGAGTTATTCTTAATTATATTAATTACAGTTTATTATATAAACTAGTTATTTGAGTGAACTCCATATGGCGTACTCAGATGAGTAGAAATCAGCGATGGAGTAACATGCCACTGTTACCTTCTTGAAATTAGGACAATCTAAGGTGATGTGGGGAATCGTTAGGATGACATTACATAGGGGACAGACTTGGAGAACAGACAAGAATGCGTCAGATTAGTGTGCATTGATATAATCCTTGATAATACCACCTGATGACGTCTTGAAAATTCCTTGGGATGAAGGATGTCATTGCATTTTTTCTTTTCCTTCAGAAATATGCCGAGTTTCTCCTGTTTTATTGATCTAGCCCATCAACCTCCACTTCATTTCGTATTCCCGCTTTGAAGTCCTGCCAGTCAGTAGATGGGAGGTTGTATACTCTTGTTTGTTGCCAAGTTTCCCTTTTTCTTCAAGGTCTACCCGGTCATGTCCCGCTATACATTTATGTTCTGGGATCCAAGCAATGGATATTTGTTTACTGTTGATTATGATTTCCTTTATCTTTTCTCTACTTTATTTAACTGTGCCTTTTTTAATTTTCGAGTTCACTACTGTCTTAATCCCTTCCGATGCATCCGATGCATAGATGAACTTTGTTGATGTTGAGTCCAAGCAGCATTCTATTACAACATTAATTGCCTTTAATTCCGCCGATATCACTTTTACATTTTTGTCTGCGAGGGCTATTCTCTCGCAGGCAGAACCTTTTATGAGAGACGGAGGGGGCTACCTTTGGGGATGCCTTTTCCTCTCTCCGTTTTTGAACTAAGGTTCCCATAGACCTAGGCACCTCGGCCTGTTTTGAGAGGTGTATGTTCCGGGGTCGTGGACCTTGGGCATACGGTAAGTTGTTCGCTGTTACCATTGGAACAGTCGGCCAACTGCCTCCTACACTGGTCGAGGTTTGGAGAAGTGAATGCCACAGCAAACCTCTTTCCCGCCATCGGAATGGCGTGGGACAAGTACCCAATGCCCGACCAACCTGATACAGGTTTTCTAGGATTTGTCCTTCATCACTTTTAGCTGAATGCCGAGTAGGATCCTTAATATACAGCCCAGGGGCCCTAGTTAATCCTTGGCTACCTTCCTTTACCCACCTGAATGCCCCCTTTCAAATCCCTTCCTATGCTATTAAAGGGAAGTTTGCACCATGTGATTTACCCTCAAATAGCCTGTTACTCTAAAAAAAAGTCTTCCTTTCAGTTTATATGTTTCAAGCTTCTACATTCAAGAAGTGATAGGTCCACTAGGATGTGGTTTACCATCCATGGCGGTATCCAGCTTATAGTGATGTGGTCAAGTTACGGCAGAGATATGATTTCCCTTTTAAGCACCCTTTTAATATTTAAATATATACTTTGTTTTGTCTAAATTTACTACCAGTCTTAACTTTCTCGTCGCTCCTTCGAATGTATAATGCATATAATTGCAAGATAAATGAAATAAATACATGATAGTATACGATTAATTTATTAATCTTATGAAAGCCTCAAAACAATGTAAATTAATACTATAATTATTGAAAATCAATTTTTTAAATTAGCGTCTATATATATTTATGCGTTTTATAAAGGCAAGTACGAGGGTGAGTCAATAAGCAATCCCTTTATTTTTTTTCTCTTTTATATGTCAAGACAATTAAATGCAATTTACGAAGCATAAGTCCACAACATTAATAAATTTTCAAATTTCAATATAGTCTCGGATCTTTTCTACAGTTTTTTTCCACCTTTTAACAAGGGCATATATTCCACTCCTGTAAAAAGCGTGGTCTTGTTTCCTGAGCCATCGACGCATCGATTTTTTTTCACGGTGTTTGCCCTTCAGCTTCGTTACAGCTACCAATACATCGCCGAACATTGCTGACATCCACTGTTGCATCACCAGTGTACGTTAGCAGCTTTCGGTTAATTTAACCATATTCATCTGTAAAATTGTGAAAGACGCATTAGATTATATAATGTAGTATACCTGGAAATTAAGTTAGCCTAAGTAATTGTTTTAATTAAATTATCAGATACGCAAAATATGACATGGTGTATTAACACAGGTGTACTCACATTTCAATCCAATGTTGAACTCAATTTTCAGATGAATTTGGTTAAATTGTACGAAAGCTAATGATGTAAAAATTTTAAATGTAAATAACATTAAAATAAATTTTATATTGTGCCTGTTAAAGAAGGGTTTTATAAGTCCTAATATTAATAGTGAAATACAACAGTCTTTTATCAGTTTATTAAACAAATTTATTTTGCATTATTTACAATTAAAATTAGCAATTTGATTATCTGAACAGATATTTCAGCTTTGAGTTCCAGTTTTGAACCTCTCGCATAATTATCGTTGATGAACTTTTGTACAGTAATAAAAGCGGAAATTAGAGTCAGAAGCTGGTATGTATGTGAAGGAGATATTATGCACCAATACGTCAACAGTCAGGAATTGGTTAGAAAGGAACCGGTCGAGTCGGGTAATCATACTCGCAGAACACAAAGGGCGATCTTGTCACGTTCGTGACCTGTATAACACAGCAACGTAACGGGTGGCGAAAGTTAGGCTGTGAACGAAAAACTTTCGCCCAAACAGCATAATACGAGTGTTACACAGGTAGAGTATTAGCAGTACTGCTGACCCGAGTGCTCGATGTTGGTCCCGTTACAGACGTCGGCGATGCTCTTTTGTGCGCTCACACTCGGTTGCTTCACATGCCCATTGTTCATTGTCTTTGTGATTGCTCACCCTTCCTTTCCCTATCCTTTCGATTCAAAATAAAATGTCTGTTATTCACGACCGGGTCGCTGAACTCGACACACTGTTGCCAAATAAATGGTCCATTTAGAGATCACTCTCAGTCTTCAACCCTAGATGTAGTTCTTTACATCGGAATAATTGAGTGGTTTCTTTACATTTTATTAAAATAAAATCATGATAATATTTTTCTTTATTTTAATTTACACATGTTAGATTTTTTTTAAAAACTGGCTGGAAGAATCTTACTATCATTCTCTGTTGGAAAAAAAAATTATAAACAGGATTACGTTGTCCAAATTGGAATTTAAGGGCTCCACTTCATTCCGATACTATCGATTTATTCTGGCGAAATATTGGCAAATGGAAGTGAGGTCGAACCGATGTTATTATACTATTTCTACCAGGGAATATTTCTTACAAGTTGCGGTTTCAATAATGTAGAATTATTCATAAATCGTACATAAACTATAAAAATTCATTTTCATTATTACCATATATGTGCCATAAATTAAATAATTTTTTCCCTGCGTCTATAATATATATATATATATATATATATATATATATATTAGGGCAACAGGCTACATGAGGGTAATCCACATTGGGCAACTCCCCTTTAATAGCATAGGAAGGGATTTGAAAGGGGGGATGCGGAAGGGTAGAGGAAGGTAGCCAAGAGTTACTAGGGCCCCCGGGCTATGGTTTAAGGATCCTACCCGGCATTCGCCTAAAGAAATGCAGGGAAAACCCTAGAAAAACCTGCATCGGGTAGGTCGGGCATTGGGTACTTGTCCCACGCCCTTCCGATAGCGGGAGAGGAGTTTGCTGTGGGGACGCAGCATTCCCTTCTCCGTGCCTCGACCAGTTTAGGAGGCAGCTGGCCGACTATTCCAATGGGAATAGTGACCCCGGAACATACACATTTACTTTTTTTATTTTTTTTTTATTTTTTAGGGCAACAGGCTACATGAGGGTAATCCACTATGGGCAACTCCCCTTTAATAGCATAGGAAGGGATTTGAAAGGGGGGATGCGGAAGAGTAGAGGAAGGTAGCCAAGGGTTAACTAGGGCCCCCGGGCTATGGTTTAAGGATCCTCCCCGGCATTCGCCTAAAGAAATGCAGGGAAAACCCTAGAAAAACCTGCATCGGGTAGGTCGGGCATTATTATTTTAATATAAATATGTCATTTCATTAATAGAGTAGGAGTGGATATGCAAAAAAAATTGTTTATTTATTTTCTAATATTGGTTTTATTAAACTGTTAAATTTGTTTGAAACAACTTTAAACTGTTGGGTCAACCTTTATGTCTTCAAAACTGGAAGTTTGACTTATACTGTGCACTTAGTATATGTGAAAAATTATTTTATGTCTCAGTTTTCACCTAGGTCATTGTCTAACGCTCTAATTCCGATCGATCGCACTAACAAAATCGTTAATTCTCATTACGATTGGCAACTACAATCTCTTACTAATATAATATTCGTATCGCTAATACCTACAGAGAGTTTTCATGTTACCTTTCCCAAATATTTGATTTCCTTGTTCACAATAAAATATTCTAGAGGACCTCTAATTTTTTAACTCCTTCTGCTTAAAATATCACGAGACGAAGGGTTTAACATAAATTCAAATTCTGGTAAAACGTTTCATTATTATCAAACATTCACCTGTAGAAAGCTGAGATACCTGTGTCTCTAGGCCTGGACTGAACCAAGCAGGTCCAAGAGACGCAAGGCCTCTCATGCCTCTGCAGTGAAATCTACCCTGAAGAAGAACAAAGTTTCATTACTTTTAGAAACGTTGCTTTTCTTGATTCTCATTACTATATATTTTATAATGAGGGAGAATCGACACTCTGACCACGTGTCACTCCTATATCCAGAATGTGTCATGTAAGATGACAGTCTGATAGCCGTCTCGGTAGGCCAATAAGTTGTCGAGGCATAAAATAATATTTTTATCAAAATATTTCTCTTGTTTCGTAATTCTTCTTGCTTTGACCCGCCACATCCATCTCATCTGTTCCTCTAATGTCACCTTCCACTTCTGAAAAACCGATCTAGGCAACGGAAAACCCAACAACAACTACTAACGATTCATTATGATTGGGGATAAATAAATATGGTGGTTCAGAAGGTTGAATTCTGGCTGCACAGATTTTTTTGGTATATTTAAATGATTTACCATAAATGATTTTTTTATTTCCTGGTGTCATACCGTTTGCAGATGACAGCATCATTTTTTGACGCTTAAAATAAGTATCCAATTTAATCAGTTGGTGCATTGGTTTTTCAACTAATCACACACATAATATGCAAATTCAAACCAAAATCGAAATTAAGTTCATTAGTATCAAAAATTTATAAAATTAAAATTTTTTAAGATTATCAGTACATAATAAATTGAGCTGTAAATGAACATTACTACATTTTCAGACAAATTAACCACAGCTTTCTTATGAACCAAAGGATTAGACTTGTGTGTCAAGTTTATCAAGGGATTTTCAAGATATTTGGGTATTCTAGGTCTTACCTGTGCGATAATCTGATACAACAGAATATCCTTTTATTCAAATTTGACTTGTGAATTGACAAACAGGAAAATGCGTCATGGAAAGTATCTCGCGAGAGCAATGCGCAAATTACTTTGCTGTTTAAGAGCGTTTAGCGGGCGTAGAGTAATTGTTGAAGATAATGGCGAGGCACGAAGTTTGTCGGCACAGGACTAATAACACTAACATTTTAACTCATTTGAACTGTAATTTTTTAAACTTCTAATCTAGGATTGTTTAAAATTATAAGGGATGAGAAAAATTCTTAATTCTTAACGTTAAAAGATCGTGACGTCACAGAAAATTCGGACCGCAATCATTTGATTATTGCGAAGGCAATTTATACAACCTCACAAAGGCTTTTTTAACTCACTATTTGGATACACGCACGGAATTGAAAGCATTGTGCACTTTTCATAGCGTTGGATTTCGCTTCTAATACAAAAACATTTGCCTACGATGTAAAAATATCGATAGCATAAAACCTGGGTCTATTGTTCCAATATCAGGTTAATTTTCATTAAATACTTTTTGTTATTTCTTCTAGTCTCCGTCTATACATTTAACTCCTCGCGTGTCCTTAACTCTTACATAATACGAAGTAAGAAGAAAAGTAAATTAGGCAGACTGAAGTTTAAGTTTTAACTTTTTTAAATAAAATAGCAATAAACTTATTTCCCACTTCATAAAAAAAACATACAGCAGTTTTTCTGTATAATGAACAAAATCTCTAATAAGTTATTAAAATCAGGTTTCATAACGTCATGAGATTGCGGATGTTAATTTTAAATTTCTAAAATGGTTCTTACAGCTCTGTATACAAATAAAATGAAGCTCCTTTAAAGTCGTTTCAGCAGTTCTCGTGAGAAAAGCGTCCAAAGAGTGACATACTGGATTTTACATTAGATAAATTTCGCATCCGTAACCGCATGAAACGTAAATTTTAACGAAACTGGAAGCTTTGTGTAACAAAAAACTATTTATATCTGTAGATATCAGTGTACCATGACCCCATTTTTCATCTGCCTGCAGAAAACTTTTTTTTCTCTGTATATTCAGCGCATGTTTCCTCTTCTAAAGGAAGCAACGGTTCACTGATTACTAACTGTAAAGGAAATTTGACTCGCAAAAAAGGTGTGCGTGCTGAACCATTTTCCACTGAAATTTTAAACGTAAAAGTATATCCTATACGCCAAACTGAAATAGGAATTGATAAAGTAGCAATCCTTGGCCTTCTTCCGAAAAAAAAAACTACCTGGTTGCTTTAACTGTGCATATATATATCAACCTTCGTGTTCTGTATTTAAAACCCAATATTAAATCAGTCACAAATTAATGCCTTATATTTTCTTCAAGCGGTTAATTAATTTGTCCTTCGAAAGTGCTTACGACTTTCTATTTTCCAAAAAATTATAGATTTAAACATAACATTTGAATGTTACAATATATATAGTTACTACCTTCAATCTAAAATAGAGCTATAAATTGTACTTAATTCATTATCAATATTACATTACACGGTGTATAAGTTTAAATCCGCCGCTTTTTAGTCATAAAAACACGTTTCTTCCATAGCAAACAAAAATAAAAATTATTCAAAGTACCGGACCTCGCTAGCTACACATTTGTGGATACCATGTCCAAAAAATTCCTTTTATTTCGAGGCAAACTAATCATCAAGCCATTTTCGGACGTCTTAGTAGGAAAATACGTGCTGCTCTGCGAGCGCGTGGGTCATCGACGAAAACAGGTGGTAGTCGGAAGGCGTCAGGTCTGGTGAATAAGCGCTTCCCAATTAGATTGTTTCCAAGTAGTTTCGGACCATTGTTGACGTGTGTGATGGTACATTGTTGAGAAGGAAAATCAGATTGTCATGTCTTTCTTGATAACCCGGCATTTTTTTCTGCAGATCAGATGTTGGTGGAAGCAGTGGACATTGACAGTATTTAAAATATTAATCAAAATTCATAATTGGAAAACCAAGCTAATATGCATAATCAAATGCATATTCCTGAGTAACGAAGCCCTGATCAATCAGTTAAACCTGACAGATGGTGCAACGGAATTCAAGTATGAGTTTTTAACTGTGAAAAACTATACTGGTGTCTCGTATTGAGTCATGTCCGAATTAAATTAATAAATAATGTCTGCTCACCATTCGTTCGTTTTCATGTCCGAAATAATTTTTATTACTGCGTCGTAATTACCTTATATCGATACATTTTAATTATACTTGTACGTTGGTTGTTTTAAAACTACATCGACTCCAAATCGAAGTTGGGAGTCACGTTTCGGAAAATATTATAATTCATAAGAAAATTAACTGACAATTATTATTTCAAGTTACCTGTTAAAAGTTGTAAAATTTTGGCATATGTTGAGCCATTTCCGCGCTTTCTTTTCATGAATCATCTCTTTATCTCTATTTTTGTAGATTATTATGGCCTATAAATGAAATTTTTTTCTTATGTTTAATTTGTGACTGTTTCATACCTGTCAGTCCTAATTGAAATTAAAATTTTAAATATTTAAAGACAATTTATTGTAGTGTCTTAATATTCATTACCTAGTAATATTAATAGATGTACTGGTGTTTACTCTAATAAGGGATATGCGATTCTCAGTACGACCATACAATGTAAAGTACTGGTTAATAGACGAAGTTACAGAAGATCAGAATATATTTGTAAATCCATAAAAATATTCGATACTGTAATGAAAGGAAAACTAATTTAACATTTTTATATGGTCACGTACTCAAAATATTTGAAATTTTTTCTGGTTTCTAGTATTTAATATTACATTCAATTAATTATCAAGAAAATAAAACATTTTACACCAAAAATATCTGTTATAATATGATAACATTAAATGTATTAATATATTCATCAGTATTAGATATGAACAGCAATATTAAATGGTCTGCTATTATTTAATTAATAAAACAAAATAATTATTCTACACTTCCAGAAGACTAAAAGGAACCCTAGGCCATATAAACGAGCAACTCGAACTTATTATTTATATTTTCTTAGCTGTTTGCAGGATTTGTGAAGCGAGCCACAAATAAAGATTTAATTTGGTCGCGATTCAAAACATGAGCGAATTGAACCTTGAGCCCAGCTGTTCCGATTTTATTCCTGTCTAATTCAGCGTGAGTGCATCAACTTTATACAGGAGATTAATGTTTCCGTTGATGTATGTGACACAAGTTAGTGTTGACCATTTAACTATTACCATCCCAAGGAAGTAATTAATTTGCTCCAAAATTATCCCCGAGCAGGAGCGAGAAAAAATTGGAGAAATGATTTGATTTCAATTTACAGCTGAAACCCATGACAAACGGATGTGAGAAATTTTGACAGGATGTTATTTCCCGCGAAATTTACCTATCTTTCTTGTTCAAACTATCATAACAAAAACCGCGATGGTTGACTTAAGATTTCATCGGTTTCAGCCCGGAAAACGTAGAATAAATTTAACACGAAATATTGTTTTTGGCTATATTGCACACATTTTAGAATTTTTTGCAGTTCTGGAGTTTCTTTAATTAATAAGTTATCAATTATTACTTACTCTGCATAATCCGGTTACATTTTTTATGATCAGGTACATCTACTGGATTAGTATAATAATGACCAATTTAATATTTTGTATATATATATATATATATGTATGTATATATATATATATATATATATATATATAGAGAGAGAGAGAGAGAGAGAGAGAGAGAGAGAGAGAGAGAGAGGGAGAGAGGTGGGAGAGGGGGGTACGTGAATAATGCGAAAATAACAAAAAAAAATAACGAAATATTTTACACATTCAACTAGTACAATGTAAATAGTTAGTTTTATTGACAATTTATGAGGCAAGGAGAGAATGAGAATAACGGAATGATGGGAAAATTCTGCATTCATATGAAATTATGCCTAAGGTTAATTTAATATATATAAAAGACCAATCATAAAATGAAAAAAGTGATAAAAACAGTTGGGTTTTACAATAAAGTGTGAGACAATAAACTGTAGGCGTTTTATAAAAAGTCTTTTTTTTTAAGCCAGGTTTACATTTTTAATTACATTGGTAAAATAGTTACAAAGGTTTTCCCATTCGAATTATTATAAATTCTTTTAACTTAGTTTCCTAACGGCTCAGGTACTTAATTGGAAAATTCGGATATATAAATAAACTGATTTGAACAGAACTATGCACATCAAATGCTATATAAATAAATTAATATTGTATACGCTGATAAATTTACAACCGTCCAGCTCAGATATACAATTGTAAAATTTCATATAGTAATGAATAAAGAATACAGCGTCAACTACATATGTATTGCGATTAAAATAAGACGGCACTTTCGATGGTGGGAGGCGCTGATGCGTAGACACAATTAGACTTTGTATACAGCTCACTGAAAACGATGGACCACGCTGCGATTGTTCGGCAACGTTGCTGACTAGCCTTTCATTTTAAGCGCTGTGATTGGCGGAATCAAGGTTACACCCCTCGCGGGAAATAACAGCAAAGTGCCATCTAATTTTAATCGGACAATAGATGCATACGTTAGTACTATGTCTACTCTATGGGTTGGTTGGTGGTTCACTGTAATTCGTTTGCTCTCTCAGAGTTGTTTGATGAGCGGACTTATAATTAATTTCTGTCTCTCTAATTTCCTCTCTCCGTTTTTGAACTAAGGTTCCCACAATACGAGGCACCTCGGCCTGTTTTGAGAGGTGTATGTTTCGCGGTCGCAGACCTTGGCCATACGGTAAGAGTTGTCCGCTATTCCTATTGGAATAGTCGGCCAGCTGCCTCCTAAAGCGGTCAAGGCACGGCGAGGGAAAAGCTGCGACCCCTCTCCCGCCATCGGAAGGGCGTGGGACAAGTATCAAATGTCCGACCTACCTGATGCAGGTTTTTCTACGGTTTTCCCTGCATCACTTTTAGGCGAATTTCCGGGTAGGATCCTTAAACAATAGCCCGGGGGCCTTCCTCTACCTTTCCGCATCCCCCCTTTCAAATCCCTTCCTATGCTATTAAAGGGGAGTTGCCACCATTTGGATTACCCTCATGTAAGATGCCCTTAAAAAATATATATCTTCGTGATAATTGTTTGCCTGACCATTTTCTCTATACATTAAAGAAAAGAAAAAACCAAGTGATCTATTGGATAATTCAAAGAGTGCTTATCCTAAAAAACTAAAGATCGGGGCTGCTCTAAAGACTCCGTCGCTCAAGGATTGAATGAGTAAAAACCTGGTCATCGTTTTACTGCAAAATCATTAAGGGAAGTTTCCGAAGATTATGCTAGAGCAAATGAAATACCAGATCGGTGGGTTTCTAACGCGGTAATAAGAGATGCTGAAGAGTATTTCGTACCTCAAAAAGGTCAAGGTAATAAACGATAATGGATGTAATAAGCAAGACAGGACTAAGCCTTTTTTTAATACTTAAATGATATTAAGAATATGGCTACAGAAACTAATTCTTTATCTATATGGGGAAGTCTAGATATTAAAGGAAGAATGATATGTGGAAAGTATAAAGTGAAAATTGAAGTAATAGCCCTAGAAGAAGAAACTATAGAGGATAGATATATTATTACAGGCGAATGGTGAAGGCGATAATGTTGTTCCTATATTTTGGGACTCGTATATCGTGAACCTGTTGATCAAATCAGTCAGTTCAATGGCTACTTCCTATAAATCCAGACTTGTGCTTCAACCTCCCCTCGATGTACCTAACAATTTGTTTCTATCCGAGTATTTCCCCTCATCTAAACTGCTCCTAGCTAAATACCGGCATATGGAGTGCTTTCTTTTGTCGTATTATAAGATAATTACTATCTTGGATGATGGAACTGACACTTATGCATCCCCTGTAATCGTAATTTGTGAAATCATACATTACAAATATTTTTTATTGCTGAAATAAGATCTGTCAATGGAGTAATAATATAAAATTATTAATGGATACAGAAATATAGTATTTTGCCCTTGCATTAATTAAAATTGATTGATTTTAGTTTACCTTTACGTTTCGTGTATTACGGAATTTACTGTGTTTCTGTAACGTTTAATTTGTCTGCAGACCAAATGGACATATGCTGTTATTGGGAAGCTTCTTAGCGATATGAAACTGCCACCCACGATATAGAGACAAAATGGCGGTCGTTCCAAATTATTGAACTCGTTTGCTTTTCACAAGGAAACTGATTTCAATGTAACTTTTTTATTGTTATGTATAACAGTAAGTGCGTTCTTAACGATATCAAATAACTATTCAGTAAGTAAGTTTTTAACGATATCAAATAAGTATTCATCATGTCGAGACTAAAAGGTGGAATACTAAATCACGATATTAATCAATAAATAGTTCTCGGTATTTACACGGGCTTTGCATATTTATATTTAAACGCAACGTTTCGACGACTAAACCGGTTGAGCGTATATATAACATGAAATGGAATGGTTTCGGCACTTCGCCTAGATGACGACAAAGCTTTTAGTCGTCGAAACGTTGCGTTTAATATAAATATGCAAAACCCGTGTGAATACCGAGAACTATTTATTGAACAACTACACCGGAAAGACTTCAATCTACGATATTATTGCATGGAGAGGGAATTCCATCTTTTACATACAAACTGGTGAAGGAATACTCTATCAAAATGGTAAACAAGTTTATAGCTGCCTGAAATTGTCATCCAAAATTTGAGAAAGTCAAAACTCAAAATTCAATCAGCTCAGTAAACTTTTATTTTTGAGTTTCATCTTTTGGTATGCAAACAAAAACATTTGTTGTATAAAACACTAATCCTAGCTATTTGTAAATAGTAGTGTGCAAAAAAAGTGATTCGAATACCCAATATGTCATAAAAATATATTAATTAATTAAAACAAAAAAAATCATTTCAATTCTTTCACAATTTTTGGACGTTATCAGGTAATATACAGTTTGATTTCAGTTACAACTGTCACAGGACGCAGTCCATGATTCAAAATTAATATTTGTTCTTCTAATTTAGCATATATATAAATATATATAGCATATATATTCAAAGCTGTGTATTACCTGAAGACTTCCCAAATTTGTGGGCGATACGTTTTATTGAGATGACTTGTTTTGTGTTTTAAATAATTAATATATTTTTCGTACTTATTGTCTATTTGTTGTTTATTGATTTATTCAATGATAATTCTCATACAAATATCTAATATTAAATAGAAAAAAATTATTTTACCGTATTCTTGTGAAGTGTATCTATATTGTTGCTATAGTAACCACTTCACCTTGTCATATATTCGTTAGAATTACTCTTAAACGCGTTATTCTTTGATGTTCTCAGCACAAGTTATCGCCAACATTATATAAGAGAAGCTAACTTATAAGCCAAGATAAAAGAACACTTGTTGGCTTGTATTTTATGACTCATCATATTCTCTCATTTGGACGAATAAATCACGTTTTATAGTATCACGCGGTTAGTAAAAAAAAGTGATACGTGGTATAAACTTTTATATAGAATTAAACGTGAGGCCGTCTCCAATATATAAAATACAAATAAAAATTATCCTCGTAAATTAAAAACAGTTTTTACCATTATGCGAATTAACAAGAGAATGACGACGTTCGAGGATTGTGTCCTCGTTCTATTATTCTGTTTATCAATTTTCTTCCTTTCTCAAAATGTTTGAAGAAAGATTGTTCGCGTTTAATTCTTTCCTTCGTTAAGATACTTTATAATATGCGTTAAGCAACATGTGATGACAGTTAATTATTATTATGTCACATCAAACCTCTTTGAGTCTCAACTTGTATACATCGCTTTTCTTCACATTACAAATATTTCTGTGTGCTGTGAATAAATTAAATACAAAGCGTAAAGTAATATTAAGTTTTTTTCTAGGTCAAATTTTATATAAATTAAAGTTGTTAACAAACGAAATAATCTCTGTTATACTAAATCTTAAAACATTCTGTCATCAAGTCAAAATATTTCATTTTATAAACATGATAATCTACTTGAATTGCCTGATATCGACTACTTTACAAAATATTTTCGTAGAAAATTACTATTATTTTTTTTAGGCAAAACGTTAAATTGATGCCCATAAAATACGTTTTACTTTCATTATTTTAGAAAGCTGCGACCCCACAGCTAACCCCTCTCCCGCCATCGGAAGGGCGTGGGACAAGTACCAACTGCCCGCCCTATCTGATGCAGGTTTTTCTAGGGTTTTCCCTGCATCACTTTTAGGCGAATTGCCGGGTAGGATCCTTAAACCACAGCCCGGAGGCCCTAGTTAATCCTTGTCTACCTTCCTCTACCCTTCCGCAACCCGCCTTTCAAATCCCTTCCTATGCTATTAAAGGGAAGTTGCCACCATGTTGCCTGTTACCCTAAAAAAAAACTCTCCCGCCATCGGAAGGGCGTGGGACAAGTACCCAATGCATGGCCTACCTTATTCAGGTTTTCTAAGGTTTCCGTGCATCACTTTGAGGCGAATTGCCGGCTAGGATCTTTAAACCTTAGCCCGGGGGCCTAGTTAACCCTTGTCTGCCTTCCTCTACCTTTCCTCATTACTCCCTTTCCTATGCTATAAGAGGAGAGTTGCCACTCTGTGGATTACCCTCATGTAGCCTGTCTACACCTCAAAATTTCATACTCTAAGCTCACGGAATAGTCGACAATAGGGTTGTTTCCAACCGACAACAATTTAATTGCTACTAGAAATGAATTAAGAATAATTTTACCACGTGAAGGCGTGAAACTTAAGTCCGTCTAATTTTCTCTCATAGATTTCCGAAGCCCGTCGACAGAACGACATTTTCTTTTTAAACTGTTAGTGAAGTTTATGTCCTTGTTATACATTTAAAACATTCCAGGCTGTCTTCCGCCACAATTGGCCAAAAAGGATAAGGAAACCGTCACGTATCCCACCAAATCCGGAATTCTTAGACAGTCTTTCTGTTGTCTCTCTCACGGTTAGTTCACTATGAACTTCATTGGAAAAGTTATAAAAAAACAACAGCCAATTCAAAGTCAGAAAAAATAAATTTATTTATGGAAAATTAAACTACGTTTCACCGCTAACTTTGCGACCTCTTCAGAATGAAGTTTAACACTACAAAACAAACAAAAAACAATGACAATGACTAAAAATTTTAAGAAAAAATTGGCAGAAAACAAACAATATAAATTTAGGTGGACTTACAAGTTCTGATAGTCAGGTAATATGCCATAGGCCGTTCTCGTATTAAATTCTGTATTTCGGCCACGGCAGTATTACAGTACTTTTAAGCATTTGACTGGTCTCCTTATCAGATCGTTATTTTATAAACTTCATCCGTTGTACTGATTCAATGTTTGAAACATGGTTATTATTTACTTTAAGAATGGGTTCCTGGCTGCGCCCTTCCTCGTCAGTCTCGCCGTCTTTCACTTCTTTCACCGTGCCGAAACGAGTTTTAACATGGACCATGTCGGCACTTTCATTCGTACATTGTGATTCAGTTTCTGTGAGACATGCCTTGTGCGTGCTACCAGACGCCTTTTACGTTCAAGTCCGCAGTTTCGACCTCGCAGGATGGCAGCGTTAGCCTCGATGAAACAAAGTAGGCCATCCGCAAAATAACATTACAGAAAAGTTTTATTACTTTGTCGACATTACTAAACGACTATAACAGGATAACTCCCAGTATTACTCGGACCAACTTAGTTACCCTTCCCCACTGCTTGCGTATGCACCACGAGTAAAGACGGTGACATTGCAGTTGTTCTATCCGTTTCACTTAAGTGATTTGTGAAAGAATGTAGCGGTTTACGAATATGAACATATATTCTGCTCCCAGTTTTCTAATATATTATAGTATTAACAACTAAGGAGTGTGGCTGTGCGATCCTAGACATTGATAGCTATAGCCAGTTTTAAACTAAAAGTCTGTTGGCGTGTCCACACGACTTATACAGCTCGCTGAAGACAATAGAATAACACTGCTATTATTCGACAACGCTGTCTTATTTCAAGCGTCGTGAATGGTTGTACCAAGGTCACACCCCTCGCGGTACATACCCCCATCGGCCTTCTAATTTATAACACCCTATAGTGTCCGTTTTACAAATTAACACCCAGAGGACTTCTGTCCATCAAAATTACTCATTTCCTTTTAAAGTATTTAATAAATATTAATTCTAAGCATCATTAATTAGTTAATTAAATTTATATTATTGTCATGGAATTTATATTATTGTCATGGAAAAATTAACTGATTATGTTGAAAGCATTTAACGTACATTCTTTACGTATTTTTTCATAAGAAGCTGGCTATCATATTCAAGTATTTTGCTTTCTAAAATATATAAAAATAGTATAATAGGATATGTATTACAGTGGTTAAACAGAAACGTTAATTCTAATTCGATTTAGGTGGAACACGGTTTACCACAAACGAGTAATTCTATATATTAATGAGTTAGAATTTTTTTGAAAATAATGAAAAAGCAATATGTAGACTTTCCTTATGCGTTTGTTGTATTAACTATTGGCTATTTGTATTACATAAATAAATCTAAATCTGGAACAAGTATAGTTCTCTCTGCGATCATATATCTGTTTCATTATTCATTGATTTGAAGTGAAAATGAACGACCATAAATATGAATAATATTAAATGAGTTTTAACGTCATTAACAAATTGATGCTTATCTGTATTTGTTACGGGCTTTAAGTTTTGATGATTACAGTAGTTGAATCGAGTCAAGGTTACAGCCCTAAAAGGCGATACTAGAGAAATAATCTATGCAAAACTATACATAAGGGATCGTTATCATATGTCAAGTACAAACTTTCACAATTTAATAGGTTTATTATCAGCAAAAGATTAGCAGTTGATGACAAAAATAAACACTTCGTGGAATATAGATTAGTGTTATTCACTAATTAATCACATGCCTGCAACACGCAAACGTGCAAATACACACACTCATATTTCTCTTATTTATTCCTATCTTTCCTCACTATCCAAGTTCGAATGTGGCTTCGTCACAAAATTAGTTCCTATTCCTTGATGGATATTCCCAATACTTCATTCCCTCTACTCTATCCATTCCTCTTCTAAAAATAACTATTTATCCATAATAAGACTGTCTATATTTGCCTGGTCAAGTCCTGCCTGGGACAAATATTTTCAGTCTGCCCTTCTTTTTCCTTCCTTCTCCCTGCTTAGAACATATGCTTTTCTATGTGTGTGATTCTACGCCTGAGCATATGAATTCACATAAAGCGTAAACCTCCGATTACTCCTATTTATTTCTATCCTTTCCCACTATTCATGTTCGAATGTGACTTCGTCACCAAATTAGTTCCTATTCCTTAACGGATACTCCTAATATTATATATATATATATATATATATATATATGTGTGTAGTTCTATCGAAAAATAAGGTTTTTATAAGTGCTGATCATGTTGCACCCAACGTACCTGAATGAAGACATACACTCACGACTTCTAGCCGTGATATTAGTGATTGAAAGGTAAATTATGATAAAAGCAGGTTTTTGTCCAAATAATTGATCCGCCTCTTAAATAACAAATTGAAAGCAGCCTTTGTGGGTAAATGTCTTCATTTGATATGAAATGCAGTTATGAAAAGAAAGACGAAATCACGTCAGCTTAACGTGTTGGCAGAAAATATCACCTGGTACGTTCGAACTTTATTCCAAGAAAACGTGCTTTGTCTGTGAGGTGATTACTAATCTTTCAAAAGAAAAACCGCTACTGAAATGATGATCCTATAGTAGGACGCACACAATATCCAAAGCTAGTAAGAAAAAAAAGTTCCGGTTCCGGGCAGAGGCTGTCTGGACGAGCAGCCGCGCGTGAACCACTTTTGTTTTGTGGTCAATGGGGCGTGAAAGTGTGCCACGGAGTTCTCTCCAGCCTGGACCACGCAGAACAGTTACCTCCCTGCCACCTCAGAATCGTGCGTTCCGTTCTTATGACTCTTGGTTTTCGTTATGAAATATAGCCAGTTTGCCCCAACTTATATGTAATTAAACATATTACTATGTTTTCAAATAAAATAAGAATATGGTTGATTCAAAAACTATCTTCGATTTTACATACAAGAAATTTCAAAATTTATCTGTGTTTGACCTGTTTTCAAAACAGTTATAATTTTAACATAATCACCTTTAATATTAATACATTTCATCCACATGTCTTCCCGTCTTTAGTTACCTGCCGGAAGGCCTGCAAAGTTCCCGCCTAAAGTCGCAGTAATTTCTTAATGGAAAAAAAAACGTTGACCGATGAGGAAAATATTGGGATTTGTGTGCAGATGGAAGGCCAATGGATTAAAATCTGGGGGAACAGGGTGGATGTTCTTACACTTAATATTGTAAATCCATCGCCAAGACAATTTTCCGTGCAGGTGAATTACCCTGATGGAAAATGAATTTTCTGCAATCCGGGGCTGTTTTTACGAATTTTTCCGTTGCGTTACGTTAGAAGGTTATAACAGTATTCCCCAGTTATTGTTTTACCTTTTTCAAGATATTCGATCAACAGAAATTCTTTCCCTCCTGTGGTTTAGGGTTCAGCGTGACTGCCTCGCATCACACATGTCCCGGGTTCAAATATATATATATATATTGTAATAATTAAAGGGCAATTAATATTAATAATTATAAACTGTTGAACTGGAATTGTTATCGGCAAAGAGACACAAGAATGGACTAAAATGAAACAGGTATTGTTAGACATGACGCGCGGAGACGAAGGTAGAAGTCGGGAGTTGGGAAATTTTAGAGTCGGCAATCAGGAGCGACAGCAAGTGGTCGTGTTAGAAATAGTCGAGACGATTTAAAATATTAAAAAGTAAAGTTAAGTAGAAGGAGCCAGCAATAAGAAACGACAGCAGTTGGTCGTAACCTAAATAAACGAGACATTTTCGAAAAGTAAAGTTAGACGGCATTCACGCCGATGGAGACTCAGAAAGATTTCTGAGTGTTACAGGTTACGGCAAACAATCCTAAAGGTCTACGAGGAGGAATTTCTGTATCACAGCGAAATTGGAGTAACTGGTGGTATAGTTCATCTACGAGGTGCCGCCAATATTGTAAATCCAAAGTGAAGTTTAAATTCAGTGTAAAAATGGCCTGTTTTATTTTTTTAAAAAATTGAGAGTGTGTGTCGATGTAAGGATTCAATTGCCCAGGTACCAAGGAAAACTGCGAGTTATAAATCATTTAAATTATTTGGTACACGTTAGATTAAAGATAAAATCGTCAGATTTCGAGTTTTTGTAAAATTTGTAAATATTAAGTTGTAATTTGATTGTTTGAAAAGGGAGTTAAATATTCTTTATTTAAAGGTTCAGAAAACGACCCTGAGATCAAGAGTAAAATTTGTTTGTTTGTATGAAAAAAAATATGTAAAAGGTCGGTTAGTAATTATTTTGTAATTTTAATTATTTTAATATAATAAATTAATGAGTTTGTGTAATTGAATAAAATTTTATTACTATCCTTTCATGTAAAATTGAAGTAAAGCAATCAACGCGGAATAACTTGAATATAATTTCATTTTAATTGTTTAACATCGGTATACTACATATTCAGCTTCACCAACGTGTGGCTAATCATTTAATTAATCACATCAACGTGTTGCCATTTTAATTTTGTTTAATTAATAGTTTATCACCTGATTATTACATTTTGGCGACCTCAACGTGAGGCACTGTTTATTAATTGACGTTATAAGTTAAGTATTACAATATATTGTAATAATAAATAAGGCGTTAATTAATTTAACTAATAATCTAAATTAACAAACATAATATTTATTTATTTTGTGGCAATAAAAATAATTACAACAAAATTTGAGATCTTTCTCTCTCTCTCTCTCTCTCGCTCGCTCTCGGCCTCTACTGTGTTTGATAATGGACACAACAAATTGATTTAAAAATCTCATTAACAAACAGTTTACAATTAACCTAAACAATATGTCGCTAGAATGAAAGAAATTTGAAAGTAAAGAAATTAACTCTGATTGACAATTTAAAAGAGAATGAAATCTGACCATATCCTCTAATTAGCGTTTACAATTAATCATTAGTTTTGGTTTTGTTACTTACATCTGTCCAGCTGGTTTTGGTTTCGGAAGTACACTATGGCAAACTTTTACACTGATTCTAAAATGTCGACTCACAGATTTTACACTATTAAAGCCAAAATTGTTAGGCTCACAGGAACTCGGATGATCCTCGCGAATGTCAGCTATCTGATGTCTGCTCGCCTTACCGGAACCCTATGATTCGTAGATTTATTAGTCTTTTACTGAATTGGACGTAGACTGCAACGTATTTCCTTGACGATTTATTTTAACTGTTTATTCTTTCGGAGCGAACTAACTTTTCTTTAGCTCCTGGCTGTAGACTTAAACTGCTCTTACTTTTCAATTATTTACGCTGCAATACTTGCGGCGTGAATGTTTTCTTCGTATTAATTTACAACTTTAAATAGTTATACATTGACAATGTCTAGTCTCTCCTCAAATTATATTTCTTGTTCTGCTCTTCATAATGTCTTTCCGCCATCAGCTCCTAACAATCTTTCTCCACTAACTAACAGTTACATTACTTGTTCTGCTCCTCACGATGTTTTTCCACAAACGGACTCCTGGTTCTTCCGAGTTATAGCGCGCATACGCCATTTTTGACTTTTCGACAAAGAAAAGTGAGCTCGCTTCTCTCATTGTTGCTTTGTTCGATCAGACCGCTATAATGGATTTCTCAAACAATTAAAAGTTTATGTCCAAACAATTAAGGGCCTAATTAATTGGCATTACAATATATATATATATATATATATATATATATATATATATATAATTTGTTTCGCATATCAAAAAATCGACTCCACGACGTTTCCAACGATGGCGGAACCTTTTCCTTAATAGGAGATAAAGAACCACCTTATATCAGCAACATGGTCTGTTATTCGATTCTATTTGTTTAATTGTAAATCTATGTCTTATTTCGTCCCCTTGTTTTTAGCAAATCGCGTAAGAAAAGTGTCGTACGAATGTTTTTTTGATCTGCAATGAGCTTGCGTAGCACACATCCTGAAAAAAAACCTGTTTTCATGTGCAATTACTCTGGTCAAATGTAATCGGCGTGTTTTTAATATCACTGCATTAATAGCGATTTCGCGCACCTTCGTACACCGACCTTCCAAAATCATATCATTTTCGATTATTTCAGGCGTAATTGCTCTTTCCGGACGACCTTCATGTGGATTATCTTCATGGCCACATTCAAACTCGAAGTCCCATTTTAAATTGTGGATATTACAGAAGAAGAATAACAATAACCATTTACGATCCGGGAATGAATTTCCGTCACCTTATTATACGAAGAATTTTATCACTGCACAATAATCCATTATTTATTAATTTGTAACAGCACACGTGTACAGATAACTGCTGGAAGAAATTGCTAGAAATTTTATGTGGCATCTACAGAAAATTGTACAAAACCGAGACAGGACATAGCAAACCGAGAATTTTTCAGTGATCTTGGTGGACTGTGCAGGCATGTGGTTAGGATTTATTAATAATTGGGAGACATTTAGATTCGGTAATTAGTAAGGGTTTTGAACGAGTGACAGCGTTCTGACCAAGCGTAACATGTTCGGGCCATGAATCCGAAACAAAATTCGGCATATGTGAAATAGAAAAAGGAGACGGTTTTTGACATACACGCTCGGTATTTTGTAAATTTAATAAAAACTCATGCGTATTTCGAAACAAAAGCACACACAAATATTTTTAAAATAAAATGATGGGAGCCTACAGCTGACGTAACTAGCTGGTTACATTTTAACGGGAATGGAAACATTCTACGTTGTACTTAACGTCTTGAAACAAGATTTATCTCCGGTGTGTACTTTTGATAGAATATTGCTTGGTCTATTGTTTTCTTTAACGCATTACTTATGACTAATTGTTGTAAAGGGTGTTTTTTTTAGAGGTATAGAACTTTAAGTTGGCATTACTGTTCAAGATGGCGACCGATTTAACAGCTGACAAGTGATTTATTCTCAGTTTGGTTTGGCAATTCATCATGAATAGACTCACGCCTGAACAACGCTTGCAAATAGTGCAATTTTATTTCGAAAATAATGGTTCTGTGCGGAATACGTATCGCGGACTGCGTCCATTTTATCGTCGACAAAATCGTCCATCAGAGCAGTTAATTCGATTAACCATGGAACGTTTTCGCACCACGTTTACTCTTATTGATAACTCGCATCCCCAGAGACGCCGTACGGTACGTACAGAAGAAGCTATTGCTACTGTAGAGCGTAGCATTGAGGAAGACCCGAATGAGTCCATCCGCCATCGAGCACAGGAATTGGATCTGTGTCCATCCACTTTATGGAAGATTTTGCGGAAGGATCTTTGTTTGCGTGCTTACAAAATTCAACTCGTGCAAGAATTGAAGCCAAACGATCATCAAGCAAGGCGTAGATTCGTCGAATGGGCCCAAAACGAGATTGCCGTTGTTCCCGATTTTCATAAGCGAATTTTGTTTAGCGATGAAGCTCACTTCTGGTTGAATGGCTACGTCAACAAACAAAACTGCCGCATTTGGAGTGAAGATAATCCTCAAGTGTATGTCAAAACACCGTTACATCCAGAAAAACTTACTGTTTGGTGCGCTTTATGGGCTGGTGGAATCATTGGTCCGTACTTCTTCTAAAACGATGATGGCCAGAACGTTACAGTCAATGGAGATCGGTATAGAGCCATGATTACTAACTTTTTCATTCCTGAATTGAACAACCATGATGTCCAGGAGCTGTGGTTTCAACAAGACGGTGCAACATGTCACACAGCTCGTGCCACAATCCATTTATTGAAAGACACGTTTGGTGACCGCCTAATTTCACGTTTTGGACCTGTGAATTGGCCTCCAAGATCTTGCGATTTAACACCGCTAGACTACTTTCTGTGGGGCTATGTAAAGTCATTGGTCTATGCGGATAAGCCACAAACGCTTGACCATTTGGAAGACAACATTCGCCGTGTTATTGCCGATATACGGCCACAAATGTTGGAAAAAGTCATCGAAAATTGGACGTCCAGATTGGACTACATCCGAGCCAGCCGTGGCGGTCATATGCCAGAAATCATATTTAAAATGTAATGCCACAAGATTATCTTTCGAATAAAAAAAAATTCATGTCAATCGAATAATCCATCGTTGTTTTATTGAAATTTAAAGTTCTATACCTCTAAAAAAACACCCTTTATATCAAGTTAATTTTTATTTAATGCTATCTGCAATTTGTTTTGTACAGCTATCAACTCGCCTACTCTTGACAATGACTTTATTATCTTCTAATATCGAGTCCTTAAAAAATAAAAATCAATTTGCAATCTGAATTTTAAATTTTTTAAATGGCTGATGACAATTTAAGATATACTCAAAATTATTTACCGTTTCAAGGAAATCCCATTCCACCCTTTTTCCTGAGGAATAAAATGAAAATTCCCATCCGAGAAATGAAAATAATGCTTTGGAACATTTAGCTAGTCTCTAGCTGTCGGAGGACAGTTTGATAACACCATGTACCTTGTCTGTAAGACAACGAAAATCCGTTTAATGGAAATCGGTCCGAGCGATTTATTGAGAACAGCTAACAAATTAGTGTGACAGTCGAACAGGAATTTATATTTCATATATTTCGGTTCCTCTTATACATGAAACGTAAAGATAAAAAGAACCACTCGATGTAAAGAAATTAACTAATATTTAATAAATATAAATTTTAAAATGATTTTAAGTGAATATTTACCTTATTGGTAAACACGAATCCAGGTTTATTAATTATCGTTTTTTACAGAATATTTTTTTCACTTTCATTTTATCACTGTTTTTATTTACATTAACGTTATTGATTTGGTTGTTGACGTAAATTAGTTGTTTTCGTACAGAGGAAATAGGACTAATTTTTCAATCATTTAAGTGAGTTTAAATTTAATAATTGTAAACTGTATGCAGTAACACATTGCAATTATTAGAAAGTAGATTTTCAGCTATCGTTATGTTCCGTGCAAGTTTTGGAAGTTATAAGCTTTACACGTCAGATTCTATCCCGAAAGACAAAAAGATAAATATAACTTGACACGTACAAGACTGAACAAACGGCCGAACGTGTTAAAGAACTCATAACAGTGCTATGACTATCGGAGATCGCCGTATAATTACAGACAGGCCGCCATACATCTTGTTGATCTCGCTAACTCGTTGCCTGTGGTTTGAATCTCTACAGCTGTATATCCAAGTTTTCATGGTCTGTTATGGAAAACAAGTTTTCCATAATTGGTTCGCTTCGGGACGTTTCCAATTTTTTGACAATTCTAGTTACTTAGTTTAAATTTTTGGTTGTTGGGTGACAAAGTATTATCTCAGAACTCATATCAATAAACCGACGCGTAAATTTCATTCGGTGTTATCGGAAAAAGGTGAGCTGCAGCCCTTCTTCTCTCGTCTCCTAGATCAAGTCCTCATTACAACATATTTGATCTGAAGCTCTTCCCAAACTCGATCTCCTCTTCTCCAACCATCCAGTCAGTTTTAGACAAATAGCTTCCTCTGCCGTCTACTTGAAAACTAGCCACATTCAGGGTTTATCTGAAGCTCCGAAATCATCTGGATGAGCATTACGACATATTTTGTTTGCATTACATCTTGAGGGTTCCGTCACAACACTAGCCAAACCCAATATCCTCTCTCCAATTCTTCAGTCAGTTTTCGACGAACAGCTTCCACTGCCGTCTCCACGCAAGTGCAATATCTGCACTGATCTTTTTCAATTCCTCTAACCACACCCTGCGTGGTTGAGACAAAAAAAAAATCCTCCCAAGAATCCGTTTCCCGGCGTCGTGCTTATTTTACGAAACCAAATTCTTGGCGGACACTATTTGTTTGATTTTAAGGCCAATAAGCAAATATATCGTTCAAAAATTACAAATGAGGTACGCGATCACACCACAAGCTCCTTCACGAAAACTTAGGCAAAGTAGGGCAATTTGGTTTGAAAAAAGCCTTCGACACCGTAAACCATAAAATATTAATTGAAAATTAAATACTTCTGCCTCATTAACCTTATCAGAATATATGAATGAATAGCTAGCCAAATTGGTAAGAAATACATTTTAATAAAAAAGAACATATTAATAAAATAAAAATTGGCACATTGATTAGAAAATTTATCTGTTGAAATATAAATACATAATTAAAATTTTGCGGAGTATGTTTCTAAACGTGTACGGTTTACTCTAAATTTTTAAATATTCAGGCTTTGAAATTTTTTATATCTACACCTGAAGAGGTTCCAAAAATGAACGATATGTCGTGTCAAGTTTTATTTTATTAATATGTTCTATTTTTTATTTATGAAAATATATTTGTGACACATTTAAAATTTAATGAATTCAGGTAATTATAACTCGTATTTATATCAATACTTCTTTTTGTCTGTCATTTGGCTATTTTATATAATTATTATATTTTACAAACCTTCGTATTATATTTTAATTTCATATGCATCTACAAGACACACAACAGTACATATTTTTCAATGGTTTTCTCTCCGAAATTTTATTTTTACTCGTACAGGTGTCCCATAAGGATAGAGTCTTGGACCATTGCTATTCATTTTGTCAATAACCAAATTAACAAGCACGTAATTACAAATCTTCTTCTCTATGCGTCTGATATTAAGCAGACTTTGCAGCTCTTCAAGACGATCTTTACAATATTGTTGCATGGTCAGAAACCATGAAACTTTTCTTTTAAAGAAAAAAGCGCATCATTTACTCGTAAATAAATTATTTCAAGTACGAATTCTCAATGGCAACGGAACTGTAAACTAGGATTAAAATCCCGGCATTTTATTCGACAAAAGACTTACTTCAGAGAACAAATATACTAATACACCCAAAAAATCGTTTAGAAATACTGCCACCCGATGTAATATATTGTAATAATTAAAGGGGAATTAAGAGTTAATAATTATAAACTGTTGAACTGGAATAGTTACCGGCAAACACACACACAAAGATACAATAATGGACGAGAATATGAACAGGCAAGGTATTGTTGAGACATGGCGCGCGTGAGTTGGTGGAGTGAGCAGTCTGCGACGAGACATTGCCGGGTACGGAATAATTAAAATTTAACAGTCTGCAATCAGAGGTGAGAGAAATTAGTCGTATTGGGAATAGTCGAGAGGATTTAAAATATTAATAAGTAAAGTAGAAGCAGGCAGCAGTAAAAACGACAGAAAGTGTTTGTAAGCTAAATCAACGTGACATATTATTGAAAAGAAAAGTTGGACGGAATTAATGCAGATAGTAATTCAGATGAATTTCTGAGTTTTACGTCAAATTATTTTGAAAATCGACGAGGAGGAATTCCACGACGTGCCGCCAATAGTGAAAAGTCCAACAGTTAAAAAGTGTAAATTCAGTGTAAAAATGACCTGTTCGTAATTAAAGTGAGAGTGTGTTGCTGAAAGCTCCAATTGCCCTGGTACCAGTACAAAACAGTGATTTAAAAACCATTTAAATTGAAATTGTAAACGTTATATTAAAGGTAGAATTTCGTCAGATTTCGATTTTTTTTTATTAAAATATTTGTCAATAGTAAGTTGTGAATTGCTTGTTTAAAAGGGGAATAAATATTCTTTATTTAAAAGGCCCAGTAAAGACCCTGAGATAATGAGAAAATTTCATTTATTTATAATAAAAATTGTTGTAAAGATCGGCGAGTAATTCTTTTGTTATGTAAAGTATTTTTTTATAATAAATTAATTTTTGGGTCAGTTTCAATAAATGTTTTATTCATGCTCCATCATTAGATAATTTTTCATTATATTAATTTCCTTTTAATTAATTGTTCATAATTGATCATTACATTTTGGCGTGCCAACGTGTGGCAAAATTTTAATAGTTGTTCCATTTAATTTGGTATTTTTAATGATTATTACTATATATATTTATGTTACTAAGACCATAATGGAGTACGCTTGCATAAATTTATTAAATAGAGAACAATCAGAAAAAATCTAAGAATTCGTTCCAAATTAAGCATACTATACGACATGATCGAGCATCAATCCTTTTCTCTACAATCTCTGTAAGTGAAAAATTATTGACAATGCGTTGTTATCCCACGTCAATTTTCGTGTAGTGATACCAGCCCTATTGCATAGCGAAACTGTATTGGTCTTGGTTGTCTAACGTGCCTGAGTGAAAGATAAAGGCTGATTGAAGTCTAAATGCCATACAAAGTTCCTAGAAATGTGTCAGGACGTAGTCTCGTAGTTCGTTGCCCTTGTTTTCACTCCCAACTTCGATCCACTTGAGGCACGGTCGCGCTTTCTTTGTTTTGACGCAGCTGCTAACGAATTTTCTTCTGCATATAATGAATACCAGTACGTTGTCTTATAAGCGAAATCTCGCTTGTGAGAAACATTCTCATACTTTCTTCGTCTCGACTTTCTCTATTCTTCCATTACATTGTTACTTTTACATATTCTCTATCCATTTGATTCAAGATCTTTCTTCTTGAAGCTCTGACATCAGCTTGACGATAAACGTTACAACTAAAAAAATGTTGCGTTGTCCAAGCTCAATATTTTCGTCAATGTTACCAATGTGACGAAATTTTCTAGGTGTCTCTTAAATGTTCACGTTTCCTTCGAAAGTATTGATCTGCTATCTGTTATTCGTTATAATGCTCTAAACTCTCCAAGAGATAATAAATTGATGAGTATAGACATTTGTATAAAGTCTTGTACTTATTTGTAATCGACACATGAGTCACGTAAGATTTCTGTAATCGCTGTTACTTTATCCCAAAAACCAAATGAACTAGTATTGTGACAACGTTTCTCATAACACACACAATATTTTGACGCGCAATATAGCACTTGGTACAGCAGAATACTACATTAATTTTATGAGAAAATACTTTTAATGTTTTGAAATTTACGTTTCACCACAATGCAACTAGCCAGGATAATTCTGCAGCATGTGTTTCATGAATATATAAAATGCAGTTTTACAAAAAAAGAATTCAATTTTTTTTATTCGTATCCCATCAATCTATTCATATTTTAATATCCAATTCGTTTCGCAATCTTATACGATAACGAACATTATGTTATTGTATCCTGGAAAGTTCAATGATATATTCCAATAGTGCTGTTATTAAAACAAATGTTTCGTTTAAAATGAAAAAAACTAGCATACATTGTGTCTTCTCTGCTGTTCTCAGTCTCCACTATAGAGTCTATAGTAGCATTTATTACACATTTGTATCTTAACCGATTAACATATTTTATTTTCAGGATATTCAAAATACTAATAATTTTCGTCTAGGATTACTTACATATTCTCATTTTTTACCTGTATATTCAATCTCTTTTCATATTCTTCTATAAATCACACCACAAAAATTATCAATGGTCCAGGATTACACTCGCAAGTAACACATTCTTCTCTTTTTCCATCCTAATTTCGATGTGCTATTGTTGGCTCATCGTTAACAATCTTGATCTCTATGTAATAAATCTTTCTGTTCTCCTCCTCAACAAAACGAATTCCAACATCTGGGAATCGATTGTTTTGCCGATACGTTATCTTATTTATTTACGAAAGAGCCTAATGTATATGTTACGAATTTAATTAAATAACGTGAATTTTAAATTAATGTTTTTGATTTTATGTCCAATAAGAGTTTATTCATAAAATTCATTTTAAAACTACGTTTCGGTACATATTTGAACCTTCTTCAGTCTGTGACTTGACTGAAAAGTTATGTAGAAAACTTAGTGAAACTTGAAATAATAAACGGACGCTAGCTAACTTTGAATAGTTTCACTGATTTCTCTGCACAACTTTTCAATCAAGTCACAACCCCAAGGAGGTACACATACGTTCAGAAATATTGTTATTTTGAACTGAATTTTTTTGAATAACCTAACTGATATTGGCCATGAAGTACATTTTATTCTATATAACGTGAACTTATTTAACGAAAACATCCTTTAAACATTCATTTGACGTCACACGTTAACTCTTCACAGTACAGATTTAATGAAAATGACTGTAAAGTTTTACTATTCGTTGGCAATGAACCGTCGCGTAATGGGTGTGAAGCGAAGGTTTTACTACCAAGTATGATGAAATCATACCGAATTTGGCGCGTCTCCCCTCCACGCTACAAGCGTCGTGTCCTTCCTCCTGTCAGTGTTTTCCAGGAGTTTGTTCCACTTGTTAATAGAGGCCGTACGGGAGAGTACGTCTTCAGTGGCTGTGCAAGTGGGCGTTTACACGTTTTGTGCACGTGAATTGTTTTCAGTTTTCAGGTAGAAATTTTGATGTAAACATCATCATATTTATTAGTACAAATATGCGAAAACTGTAGTC
This sequence comes from Zhengitettix transpicula, assembly GCA_037074705.1. NCBI lineage: Eukaryota > Metazoa > Arthropoda > Insecta > Orthoptera > Tetrigidae > Zhengitettix > Zhengitettix transpicula. The sequence continues at coordinate 204,785,764 of CM073591.1, forward strand.
TGTTTGTGTTAAATAATATTCTTAATGTTTGACTAGTGAACCTTTGGAGTTTGTCATAAGGGTGTTGGCCTCATTTTTATTTCTCCGGTTTTATACTCTTTATAAAGCTATAATTTAACCTAACTTTGTCCTAAAAAATAAACATTCATTTTCTATTAATTACAGACTTCTTCGTCTACTACGACGACTACGATGACTACTCACCCTAAACTATACGGGAGAGAATTGAGTGAATATGAGAATTTGGACGTGGATCAACTTCTATCTCAACTGACACCCGAAGAAATTGATATTCTCGCTAAAGAAGTTGACCCGGATGTAAGTGTGTTACATTTAATTGACACATAGGTTTCATTAAATCATTATAAGGCAACATTTTTTTAATGATCTTGTATTACTTTATTAACAAAACCAGTAGATTAGTAAAACATTTCTTCATTTTTAACCGAAGTAATTGTTGTGAATGTAAACAAAATTCACATAAAAATTAAGAATGCTATTCAGCTTTAGCTATATTTATGTAGCTGGAAGTATATGAATATTTAATTTACATTACCAATTATATGTTGATATAATAATTTCCTATTATATTCAACAGACTAGTTTATTTTTTACCCATAATAGTAAAGTTTTACAGACTCATAGTTCCATTACAAGCCATCTAACTCGAATTTTATACTTCTCAGTTGTACATGATAATATTCAGTTGTAATTGATATAATTACGTAATTTTTTTGCACATTGTAGACTACAACATGTTCCAATCATACCAATGACACTAGCATGTAAGAAAATTGTGTGATTCCCTTACTGATTATATGAAAGCTTTATCCTGCCTTAACATATAATTTAGATTTTGGGTTTGTAAATTATGTTCATAGAAGTTGTATGTTTAGCAAGGAAAAAACTGACTTTGAATCATTTAGAATCAATATTAAAACATTGTCAAGTAATTTTGTAATGTTAATTTTTGGAATATTTCAAACTTTTTCAATGGCAAAAAGGTTTAATTTTGTGACCTTTCATGAACATAAATTTACGTGTATTTTTAATATCTGTATTTAATTAATTATAACTTTTGAATGAGATATTTTAGACTTTTTACTTTTTAGAGTAGGGTATTAAAATTGTTATGTCCCTAATTTGATATTTTTATGTTTTAATATAATTCTTCATAAATTTTTGTGAGAGCAATTAATACACACTGAGATGTGGTTTGAAATCAAGCTTATAGTACTTGCCAAATTAAGATTTTTAATGTAAAAAATATGTTTTATTGCATTGTTTCAGGACCAGTTCCTCCCACCATCACAACGTTGCAGCTATGCATGTGACAAGGATCCAACAGGCCCTCTCAACAGGAAGAAACTTATAGATCACATAAATAAGCAAGCTTTAGAAACCCCTGATAAACCAGAATTGAAACCATATGTACCAGGGACTGTTCGTGGAAAGAAAGTAAGTAAATGACAATATTCACTAATACAAACAACTTATTTTGTCAGTAGGTTCATTAAGAATATGAGGGCTTCATTTTCTTGCATACTACAAGCATATTATTTACCTCAAGTATGTGATGCACAAAATTGATGGGTATAGTAAATTTGCTAATATGAATGTTATATTATTTATATATTACTGCAGATTATTGTTGTTTTCATATATGGATTACATCTCACAAACTTGCAGAGTTTTGAATTGATATTCCACGTGGTCATAATTCTCTACATTCTATAACTAAGGCTGTCTGCTTGTGTGAAAAATATATTTTATTAATAGGAAATTGTTGTTTTAAGTATTTTTCAGGTATTCCGCTGTGAATAAAAAATGATGACGAGTGTTCAGACTCTCGTACTATGGCCCTGATCGTTATTTTTTTTCTGATAATATTTTCTTTTTTTTATTTGTAGAATTTAGCTTCAAGCCAATTACATATATTACAATACAACTATATATAATCTATTACCCATCACTATGTTTTTATTACTGAAAATAAATTATTTTATTCGTAACCACTTTTGGATGATTAATTACTTTGTCACTACCACCGTCGCTCATTAACCTAAACTATCTGGTTTATCTGTCTTGTGTCTTGCCTTTTAGCTTCTTTATTTTCTTGATCTCCTTCATATTGTGTACCTATTCTGTGACCTTCATTTTTCACCTGTCTGCTTGGTTTTGGTTTCTTCTTAATTTTTTTTACTCGGACAGTGAAATACACAAAAAGTACTTATAGCAATATTTCATCACAAATATTGTAAAGAAAGATTGAAAAAGGTAATTTTACATTCAGTTAATGTGACCGTTATGATGATGTCAGTTGTCCTGTGTACTGAGTATAAATCATACACAATATAATCTATGTAACTGTAACCAATATTTCTATTAGTGTGTGCTTCAAAATATTTTTCATTATTAATTCACTATTTGGGTTCATTTCTTGGAACTGTTGCAAACTATGAAACTTGCAGTTTCAAGATATTTCCACTAATGTTTTAAGTTTTTGTTTTTGATTTTCAGCTAGAAATTCATTTAGGTTTTCTTATAGAGCAGTCCTGCTATCTTGGATTTAGGTTAAAACTTCCATTAAATGTACAATATCAAAATAGTTTGAAACCTTTATTATCAAGGGTTACCATTATGTTCAGTTTAAGTAGATTTAAAAAAAATGTATATATTGTTTCAGTGGATACCACCTCCAGCATCAATAAAGGAACGCGAAGCAGAAGAACAAATTGCTATCGATATGGGAGATGAATATGAATCGGCATTGAGTGAGGCAACCCAGGAGGAAATAATTGATTTGGCAGGTAAACTATTATTATAAGCAATTGTACACCTAACATTATTTTATTTGTAATTTATTATGGAACTCACATACCATAATTGTATGAAAATGAAAAAAATTATGTCTGATTGAAAATAATGAATAAGAAAGAAAGCCAATACAGACAAAAAAGGATAATATAAATACCACACAAAATTTCTGGGATCCTTTTCCCTTTCGTCTGGTGTCAAGAAGACCCTTCAAGAAGCACAACTGCATTGGTCAATTGACAACACTCAAAAGTGACAAAAACATATAGACAATGGGAAAGCCAAGGGGTTAGCATAACAATAAGGGAGCAATGACAATGGGAAAACAGAAGGTTTAGCGTTATAATCAGGAGATCATAGAAATTATTGAGTTTAATAATTAATAGCTCTGATGTCAGATTTAATGTGAAGCATCTCTGAAATTTGTCTGGAATTGTACCTGGCGTCAATGTGTAAAATCTTAGCATTTTGCCAATTAAATGTATGTTTAGAACGGTTTATGTTAGGATACTACAGATTGTTTATCAATGGGAAGTTTGATATTAGATATATGTTCTTTGATACATGTATTAAAGGAACGTTTTGTTTGCCCTATGTTGCAGAAATTACAATTAGAGCAAGTGATTTTGTAAACTACACAATATTGCTGTAGATGTCAAGTGGGTCCTTGTGGTTATTAATCAAGTATAAAAGGGTATTAGTGGATCTGTAAATGATGGATATGTGAGATTCTTTGAATATTGGGACAAATTTGTAATGTAGAAATTTTTAATAAGGGAGTACGAGAAAAAATTTGTCTTGAGGTGTTTGGGGACAATTGACAGTAGGATGTTGGATTTTGTTCAGTCTGCTGTTTATGTGTTTAATAATAAAATTTAAAGGGTACTCATTGGAGATTAAAATGTTTCGGACAATATTTAAGTTGTGTTGATGGAACTTGGAGTTAGAAAGTAATATAGCTCTGCCTACAAGATTGTATACCATAGCTCTCTTTTGGTTTGGAGGATGGTCAGAATGATAATTGAGGACACGTCCAGAGTATGTTGGTTTTCTGAACCAATTGGTGAGAATGGAAGTAATGTGAATGGATACGGTGACATCAGCAAATTAAGAGAATGGTTAGATTCAAGTTCATGGGTGAATTGTGGGTTGGGATGATAATTATTGAAAGTATTGACTATTAGGTTGATTTGAGAGGTATTAACAATATAAAAAATGCCATTTACATATCTTATGTAACGAAGAGGTTGGACAGAAAGTAGAGATAGACAAGAATTTCCTAAGTCTCTCATGACTATTTCAGCAAGGAAAGGACTCCATGGAAGAACCTTTGATCTGATGATAGTGAACCTGATTAAACTTGTTGAGGATTCGATTTATAATGCATAAAATTTCATGAAGTGGAATTTAGTATATTGACTGAAAATGAGCCATCTGTTTTTGAAACTGTTAATGACTAAATCATTGGGAATAGAGTTGAATAAGGAAATGACATTAAGAGCAATTAAAGAGTGGTCATGAGGGACGGTAAGGTGCTTGATTTGATCAATAAATTGGTAAGAATTTTTAACAGAATGATGATTTTCTTAATTGATTTTGTTCATTTTCTTTTTGAGTGTTGTCAACTGACCAGTGCAGTTGTGTTTCTTGAGGCTCTCCTTAGCACCTACTGAAACGGACAAGGATCACAGAAACGTTGCATGGTATTTATATTACCCCTTTTTTTGTCTGTATTGGTCATCTTTCTTATTCATAATTGTATGAGTCGCAGACCTAAGTTTCAATTTTTCTTTCCTTATATTAGTAAAAGAATGGATTGTACAAAAGGATTTAATTCAAGCTAACATAACATGTGTGAAATGCTATAAGGAATTGTTCATTTTGTTGTAAAAGATCTAATCACAGGTAATTCAAGAAGTGTCTTCTAATACTTCATAATGAAGATTTATTTGACTAATTTTATTATTTTTTGCAGAACTTTATACAGTTTAATTATAAGGCAATCTTAATAATTCGGAAAAGTTAAAACATTTTTGTGAGTCTTGAAAATTATTAATTTTTATTACATTTTCAGAATGTCGGTGTAATATTAATTTAGTTTTATATCGGTGGTCATATTGTGAGGATGAACCAAAATTATCTTTTGGATTTGCAATGAATTAAAACGAAATTGCCATACCAAATCCTACGAGAAGCTTTTTGCAAGAATTTTTTTTATACATTTTGTTGTTGATTTAATTGTTGAGTCATCTTAGAAAACTATATACAATAAAAATAAATTGAAACAGAATCATTCTATTATTGATAAATTATGTTCAAAATCATAGCATAAACTAATGAATGTGAAATGGAAGAAATAATTTCTAATATTGGAAAGCTGTAGTTAAAAGACCAAGAGGTAATTAGTTGGATTATCTAAAACAATTATATATTATTGAAAATTTATTTATTTATTGTTCTAGCTATACTTGGTTTTCATTCGATGATGAACCAAGATCAGTACCATGCATCTCTTCTTAACAAGGGCCAACCAATTGGTTTGGGTTGGGATGGTATCACTAAAGCATCAAAACCCAAAGTGTATCCAGCTGAACCCCCTAACTTAACTGATCCTGATACAACCATTAAACAAGTTAGAGAAGATGATCACACCTTAACTGACCTTAATTGGAACAACATTAAGGTAAGAATATGAATTTTCTCCTTAGAATATGTACTTATATATATATCACATTTGGATAGGAAAGAGAGACAGTGATATCAACTTCCCTGAAATCAGTAGTTGGTCCAGTCTAGCATAGTACTGTTTTTAAGTAAGTCGGCATCCTGTCTCCCTTTCCTAGCCAAATGTGTTATTTAATTTTACCTTGTAATATTTTCCTCAAATATATATGTTGGAAAGAGAGCTCTCACAGATGGAGTTCTGCCTCTGATGAATCGGGGGGGGGGGGGGGGGCAGAGCTTTAAGGATGGTAAGTGTGAAGCATTGGTCAAAATTGTTTATATTGTGGCTTTGGGTGTGAGCAGCTGGGAATTGAATTTTGGAAAGTGCTACAGTGGTTGGTTATTCATTCAAGGAGGGGTATTTTGGTTTGGCCTATATAGAATGCAGGGCAGAGTCTACAGTTAATTTGGTAGATGGTGTGGGAGGAGAGGCAGGTGATGTTTTCTTTGATTTTGTATGTTTTTGTGTGGTTCAGAAAGGTTGTGGTGGGCTGTAAGACAGGGCAGACATGGCATCTGTTCCTACCACAAGGTTTGCAACACAGCATAGGTAGGTGGGAGGGTGTGTGGGTTTTGCATGGGTGGACAAGTAAATTGTGGAGGTTGGGTGTGCATCTGAAGGCAACCCCTGGGCATGTAGAGAGTATAGTGGGGTGGATGGTTTTTAGTTCAGGGTTGGATTGCAGTCCAGTGTATGCTAGGCGGAGAATTGAATTAATTTTTTGTAGTCCAGGGAAGTAGGTGGTTGTAAGGGGTGGACTACTTTTTTGTTTTGGTCCAGAGTGGGTGTGTTTGGAGATTTTATAGGGAATGGGTTATCTGTTTTTGGAGGAGGTTGCTGGGATAGTTTCTATTGATGAAGGTGTTGAGAATCTGGTGGGTGTAAGAGGCCAGACTATTCCAGGTGGAGCAAATATGTGCTCCCCTGAGAGCTAAACTGTATGGAAGGGAGCATTTTGTGTAGTGTGGGTGGCAACTTGTGAAGTGGAGATATTGGAGTGTGTTTGTGGGTTTTATATGGACAGATGTGTTGATCGTGCCAGAACTCAGGTTTATGTCTACTTCTAGGAAAGTGACTTTGATTGGAGAGTGGTTCCAAGTGAACTTTACAGGGTGTTTGGAGTTCAGGGTGTGGAGAAATTTGGATAGGGAGTCTGGTCTGTGGGTCCATAGCATGAAAATGCCATCTATGAACCTGAACCAGGCCAGGAGTTTTAATGGGTCCCATGAACAGGTTGGCGTAGGAGGGGGCCATCCAGTTGCCCATAGCTGGGCCACTTGTTTGATGGCAGATGTTGTCTTGGAAGGAAAATTAACTTCTGGTGAGGACCAACTGTGTGAGGGAAACCAGAAAATTGGTGGTGGGGAAAGAATTTTGTGGCCTGCGGGACAAGAAGTATTCAAGTGCCGCTAGTCCATTGGCTTGGGGAATATTGGTGTAGAGTCAGACAATATCTATAGTAACGAAAAGGGTATCAGATGGAAGAGGTTTAGGGAGTTCACGGAGACAGCGGAGGAAGTGGTTGGTGTCTTGGATAAATGAGAATAGTTTTTCTGCTATTGGTTGGAGGGACTCATCCACCAAAGAAATCCTCTCAGTAGGGGAGATGTAGCCTGCAACTATTGGTCGGCCCGGTATACCAGGTTTGTGGTTTTTGGGCAGCAGGTAGAAGGTGGATGTTCTGTGTTGAGGAGTTCAATGGAGGCTGTTAACAATTTTTGGAGTTTTCCATGTGAACGGACAAATTTGTCTATTTCTGAAGTGATGGCGGGATTGGGGTTGTTGGGTACAGGCTTGTATGTTCTGTCATCTCCCAGCTGGCGAAGTGCTTCAGCTGTGTACTTCTCTAAGTCCATGACGACAACAGTGGAGCCCTTGTCAGCCAGGAGAGTGACAATTTCCTTATCATTTTTTAGGTTTTGGAGGGCTAGGTGCTGGCTACGGGTCAGGTTGGGTTGACTGGGGAGTGAGTTAAGGAAGTGTGGTGAGGTAATGTGGAAGAATAGGGTGCGGGCGAAGGTTTCAAGTGGGTGGTTTGGTGAGAGTTTCGGAGGTGGCAGTTTGGATGCTTCTTTCAATTTGGATAGGCAGGGAGCTGTTGAGTTATGAGGATCTATGCTGATAGGGTGTTTCTTTGTGAAATGTAGTTTCCACTGGACTTTTTGGTATAGGTGGAAGTTCAAATTTTAGAGGACATGAGACCCTTTGTAAGAACTGCATGCCAGTCAGGCATGAATCGAATAATTCAAATTAAAGTGCACCAACCATTAGACAGCAACAATTGACAACCAACAAAGTCACTGTCTCTCTCTCTCTCTCTCAAGGAAAGGTCGCAACAATAAAAAAGGAAATAACGGGGGGAAAACCAGAAAAATATATACATGCATACATACATTCCCACATTACAAACAAACACATTGAATTAAAGGAAAGAAATTAAAAAGTAAAAGAATGATAATAGGGAAAGGATAGACCAGAACGAGTAATAGTAATCATTATAACAATTATCATAATATTATGCTGAAACAAGATTTCAACAGAACCACTGCCATAATGACCACTATAATAAAATTAAAGGAGAAAATCTTGCAGGCACATTAAACTACTTGCACCCATACTGCAACAATGTTACCATCATATTTCTTTGCAAATCACCCTATACTTATTATGAGAAACATTGGATGCCAAATTATGTAATATTAAAAAAAATATTAATAACAAATAAGCCTTACGTTGTGGCGCCAAAATATGTAGTATTCAAATTTTAAAAGTAAAGATAATTAACAGGATTTTTATGCTTGAATTATTACAACTCTTTACAGGAAAATATTTATTACAAATTTTGATTCTATTTAATTTTTTTTTATAAAAATAACAGCTTTTAATGAGGCTCAAAACTTCAGGGCTGATCCTCTAACAATTATGATTTGCAATTAGCACCAAAAGAGTAAAAAAATACTAAATAAATCTACAATTAGAAATTATATAAAAATTAGAAATTATATAAAAAAAAATCTAGAGAGATCTGATGGTAATTTATATAAAAGTTTACAATATAAGGTATTTACATACCAATTTATTTAGAGCTGCTCTGGTACCATGTTAACTTTCAACTTCACATTATTTTTTCTTTTAAAGAAAAATTTAATCAACAGACCATAACACTGTTCACTACATTGTTTCACTTTGCTAAATTTCAGCCCACTGGACACCTTGTCAACAACTGTACACGAACTTTACTTCATCCTGCTTATTATCTCTCAGCTTGACTTTAAAAGTACTATAATACCAAATGCTGAATATGATATTTTCACTCTTTAATCAGCATAGACTTTGTTGAATTCCACTACTTATTTAGTCACGAGAACACCCTTAGGTGTGGTTATCCTCGGCTGGCCTCCAAAACTAGACTCACTCTTAAAGTCCAAAGACAGAATTCACTACGAACATTATCGTATGAGCTCCCAAACCAGACTGAATATCAACTTTATTGTTCAAGCTCCTAGACCACACTTGCCATGACCACAGCGTTCTGGCTCCAAACATAAGCGTATTACACATGCTTTGCCAACAATAATAAACCTTTCCAGACTTTGCATTCTTGCACTACACTGACTGTTATTTATTTTATTCGTTTTGGTGTGGAAAGCCTTTCTTCAATTTTTGTGGTAAATATTTTCTTTGGTCATATGTTCATCGCAGTTTGTAATCAATTTCTTTAAGCTCAATAAATTTAGGTTGATGCTCATATTATCAATAGTAACATTATTTATGAGTATTCTAAAAGTTCTTTGTTTTCTTGCAGAATATATCTGAAGAGAAATTTGAGCACCTTTTTGAAGCTTTGGTGGAAAATACTCATTTAGAAACACTTAGTTTAAGCAATGTCGGAATGACTGATACTACTGCCTTGAAGCTTGCTGATGCATTGGAGCGCAATACAACACTACGAGTAGTCAAGTATGTAACATGTTTCTATTAAAAAATTTTCAGTGCACAATTTATATTTTTATATATATATATATATATATATATATTGTAATGAATACAATAGAGGCTTAAGTAACAAACAAAATTTATTTACTTAATGATACAATTATTTTGCACTATGTTTGTTGGCATGCCAAAATTTAATAATCAAATCAAATTAACAAACAAATTTTATTTATAATTAGTTGGACCTTCGAAGTAAAAAATACATTTTATATTTATAGAATTTACGTTGCACATACATAGAATTTATAAATTAAGAAATTAACAATAAAAACCAAAACGAGAATAACAAAATCTGACGAATACCTTTAACTATCATTTACAAACTTAATTAACTTCGTTTCTACTTACAAAATGTTCAGCTGGTACCAGACTTAGATTCCTGGACTCGGCTCACAATTTATGCAAATAGGCCATAAAACACTGACTCTACACTTGATGGTCGTAGTTATTGAATTTTCCTCTGGAAACTGGATCTGCTGCACCTCCGGATCATTAGTCAGACATATTGTTACACATTGTCTTTATGTGAAAAATTATTATGATCTCCGTACACATAGGAATCTTAATGTGGGCCTAAATATTTGATTACTCTTTGCAGTTTTTTACAAAGTATCTCGTTGTCCAAACTTTATACTTGGATTCTAAAAAACTTGTAACTTTCTCGGTTGAATTTCTCGCTGTTTGTTCTCCGCTCCCAGATTCTGATTTCCTCACGTGACCACAACAACCAACCAACTGCTTTCAGACAGTGCTAGCGGCTCAGAACAAAGCTGTCCTACCCATTGTCGTCTTTGAAGAATTGGTACCGCAAACAATCCAATTATTAAAATCATTACTGGCCTCTAATTAAATATATACATATATAATTTTATATATACATATACACACAATTTTCACATTTTCAAATGTGATGAGGTCAAATTATATAAAATGTTTAGATAAAACAAAGGGACAGCAACGTCGTCAACTTCCCTAAAAGTCTGTCCAGTTTGGCTGCATGAGAGAAAATATTGCAACTTTCAAGGGCCTGAGGCCCCGTCATCAGGAAAAACATACACATTAGAGTGGCGAAAGAAAAGGAAAGGAACTTAAAAAGTAAATGGGTGAGAATGGGGAAAGGATTAAACAGATCAGTATAATAATTATTCTAATATTATATTGATACAAGATTTTAACATAATATTTTAACTACTGTAACTATTGTAATATTATTAGAGGATTTGAAGTCTGAACTTTTCTTTGACTGTAAGATGTGCTGGGATGAGAGTTCCCAAAGATGCAGTTCAGCATCCGATGAATTGGGGGGGGGGGGTGTAATACTCTAAGGGTCAGTGTGAAGCATTGATTGAAATTTTTGGAGTTGTTGCTTTTGACATGAGCAGCTATTGGAAAATAGGGTTTTGGATAGTTTGACAGTGCTGTAGCGGTTGGTATTGCATTCAGGGAGGTTTTGTTTGGTTTGGCTGATTCAGAAAGCAGGACAGAGTTTGCAATTAATTTGGTAAATCATGTGGGAGGAGAGGCAGGTAAGGCTCTATTTGATTTTGTAGGTGGCTATTGTGGAATATTTTGGTGCAGTGTAGTGGGCTGGAGTATGGCACCTGTTCCTACCACTAGGTTGGAAACCCAGCATAAGTAGGTTATGGTAAGTAGGAGGGTGTCTGATGACAACAATTGGACAGGAGTATTGTGGGAAAGACGTTTTTAAGATCTGTGTTGGATTGCAGTTCAGTGTAGGCCAGGTGGAGAATGGAGTTGAGGTTTTGTAGTCCAGTAAAGTTGTGGTTAGGGGTTGGCTACATTTCTTGTGTTGATCAAGGGTGGGTTTGGTTAGTTGGACAGTGGTTAGTGCACAGGATATTTGTTTCTGGAGTAGGTTGCTAAGGTATTTCTGTTTATGAAAGCATTGAGGGTTCAGTTTGTATAGGCGGCAAGACTGATCCAAGTAGAGCAAATTCAAGCTTCCCTTATGGCTAGACTATATTGGAGGGAGCATTTGATATGTTCAGGGTGACAACTGTTGAAGTAAAGATATCATCTGTAAACTGAAACCAGGTTAAGGGTTCAGTGAAGAGGAATTTAGGTTCCAGTTGTCATATGAAAGATTGTCATTGGAGGGGGCCACCCAGGTGCCCATATCAGTGCCACTTATTTGGTGATAGGTTGAGTTTTTGAGAAGTAAGTAAATATTGGTGAGGACAAACTGGGTGTGGGGAAATCACAAAGTTAGTTGTGTGAAAAGAATTTGGTGGCCTGAAAGACAAGAAATATTCAAATGCCAAAGGCCACCAGCACGGGGGATATTGGTGTAAAGGGAGACCAGACCAGGAGAGAATCAGGTGGGAGTAGTTTTGTGAATTCATGGAGTCAATGAAGAAAATGACTGGTGTCTTTAATGAAAGAAGGCAGTTTTTCCTCTATAGGTTGTGAGAATTGATCCACCAAAACAGAAATTTGGCAGCTTGGGATGCCAGGTTTGTGGATTTTTGGGAGCAGGTAGAAGGTTGGTGTTCTTGGATTACTTGGAGTGAGGAGCTTGATAGAATAGTGATAAATTTTGAATAGGGCTGTGTGTTTGAACAAACTTGTCTATAACAGAAGTTATATAAGAATTGGGGGCTGTAGGGATAGGTTTATAAGTATTGTCATTGCCCAGCTGGTGAGATGCCTCAGCTGTTTAACTCTCCACATCCATTATGACGGTGGTGGCCTGCAGAACAGCCCTTGTCAGCCAGGAGAATGACAATATCAGCATAATATTGCAAGTTGTGAATGCCTTGGCATTGGCTGTATGTTAGGTTCGGTTGTTTGGCAAGAGAATTGAGAAAGAATGGTGAAGTAATGTGGAAGACAAGAATGTTGGTGAATATTTAAAGTGGGTGGTTAGGTGGGAGTTTTGTAGATGATAGTTTAGAAGGTTCTTTAAATTAAGGAAGACATGGAACAATGGTGTGTCACAGATCTGGGTTAATTTTGGGGTTCTTAGTTAAATGTAACTTCCACTAAACTGTTTTCCAGAATTTCAGAGTGCCATTGGTGAGTCTAAAGTCTAGTCCACACTGGGACTCAATGTTTGCATGTATTTGTTGTGGGAATGAACTGGCAATGCTGTAATTCAGATGCACAAGTCCCCGTGTCCCTGGCGTATATTACGGTTCTAACGTGATACAAGATTTTGAGTCCCATTGAAATGGGATTCTCTGAAAAAGCAACTTCGAAGGTCTGGTCATATCCGGGGGGAATTTTGCTTAGTCTAGTGTCTGACATAGTTTACGTTTTATTTATACTTTGAGTATGAGGACAACTGAAGTTACTTTAAACTAATAGAAGACTACAAATTAACAGCTGCTTGTGGGATGCCTCAAATATCCACTGCAGAAACCACGCTAAATAAGGACCGACATTAAAAAAAATCATAAGAAATATGAGAAATTTTCTACATACCTTGATATATGTCTTCAAAACTCTGATGATGGCTTCACAGACTTCTGGGATGAATGAAAATATACTTTGTTTAGAAATCTTGAATGTATACTTGAAACTTGTAAAGGAACCTCCACTAGCAAGGTATGGAGGGTGGTTGTAAGACTCATGACAGTTGAAATTGAAATCCTTAAATTCGTGTTTTGTTTATTGATCTTGCATCCAGCCAATTGTAGAAGGTTTTCAAAATCACTGGGCATCATCCTTAAAAATTTAACAAATCCAACACTATCTTCCAGTTTTAATGTATCAAGGAGATGATTGCATGGTTCATTAGTAGTGCTGAATAGCTTCCATATCCACTTTATTTTCCATTTATGTTTATTTTGATTTTTAACTAGAAGGCTGTGAAGGCTAACTTCCAAGACATTTAGTGTATAACTGTTCCATGCAGTGAGGGCGAGACTCTTTGTTGTGGGGCTGTCACTCAACAGACATGAGACATTTAATTGGGTCAGATGTGCAACAGAATCCTGCAACAATGTTGCACTGTGGACTGGGCATGAAAGGGTCCAGTGTGGGAGTGGGGGCGAAAGAGAGACCCTTATCCAGAACAGAGATTTCATTATTGGCTAGGGTTTTGGAAGAGAGGTTAACAATACTATTGACAAAATGTTTGGAATATTTTACTGGATATGGTTAGGTGGGAGTGTAGTGTCGGCCAGTGTGGTGGGTTTTGAGATGTTCAAGATATCAGCCAGGCAAGGTTTGGACAAGATGAGAGGAGTTGGGAGTGTTTGAGGAAATCAGATTTGGTAGTATTTTGCTCACCAGCCCTCACAGTTTTTCAAATTAGGATCTTGAATAGTGAGGATGGAAATAAATAAATAGGAGAAAGGTGGGATTATGCTTTATGTGAATGCATATGCTTGGGTGTAGAATCACACACAAAGAAAACCATATGTGCAATGTGTGGAGAAGAAAGAAGAAGGAAAGACTGAAAATATTTGACCTGGACAGGACTTGAACCTGCGTAATCTGCTCAGTATACAGACGCCTTAACCATCTCGACCACCAAGTTAAGTTCTTGACCAGGTGAATATAGACACTTATTATATGCATTTAATAAGTATATTTGATATATTGGTATGGAAAGGACAGAGAGATAGGTTGTGGCTTACCTGAAAGTAAAGTGCGGTGTTGCCATGAGGAACAGAAGGTTTTTCTTCATAGCGACACCGAACTTCACTTTCAGGTAAGCCACAACCTATCTCTCTGTCCTTTCCATACCAATATTGCAATTATTTTTGACAATGTCACATCCTTACTATTACAATATATATATATATATATATATATATATATATATATATATATATATATATATATATATTTGGATAGGAAAGAGACACAGCAATGCCGACGCCTGAAATCAGTAGTTGGCATAGGTTGAAGTGCAATAGACGATTTATGTATTTCATTGCTCTTAGGTATCACATATTATCAAGTTTCAATCGTATGACAAAATATTTGGTTTGAAAAAAAAACTAAAGGGAAGTAGAAGGTCAGTTGTTCTTCAAAAACCACTATTAGTCTCATCATAAAGCAAAATATTTTAGAAACTGGGGTAACATATATTTGTTGTAATCTTTTCTAAAGATGAGTATGTGCATATAGAATTGAATTTGGTAGCTACAGTATCAGAATAACCAATACATCATACACTTCGTTTTAATTCCAAGTTTGTGTGTTTATTTGTTGGCATAAACCAATTTAAATTCATGATCTGTAAGTAATGTTAGCATTCAAGAAGTAAAATAATTTTTTAGTATACAAAATTATCTATTTGTATTTATTTTCTAGCGTTGAGACAAATTTCATCAGCCCTCCAGTTATTGTGAAGTTGATAAAGTCATTACTTGCCACAAAAACCATTGAAGAATTTAGGGCATCAAACCAGGTATGGAATAATTATATCCAATAATATATTGGACGCACTGTAATTTATATTCTTATATATAAACATATCATCACATGATTTTGTCTGTTTGGCTATTTCATCTAATTACATTCATTTATGGTTTATATGGCCTTATTCTTTATTTTGTTGAGCATATTCAAATAATTATCTTAATTTGCAGCGCTCACAAGTTCTTGGAAACAAAATTGAAATGGATATTACTGCCCTTGTTGAACAAAACCCAACACTTCTGCGACTTGGCTTGCACCTTGAATACAATGATGCTCGACATAGGGTGGCCATGCACCTACAACGTAATATTGACAGGAGTGAGTATTATCTCTTAAAGGAAGGTTTTATTTTTCAATTAAAAGAATTACTTAACTGTTACAGATGTGAAGTTACAGCAGTTATATAATTATTATAAATTTTTTAAATATGTTTCTCTTGCTTTCTTAATATTAAGACATAGAAAGATGAAGTAAAACTGACGAATGCAGGTGGAGGATTTTATGTATCTTTTAATGTTTTTTCCTTATTTATATCCATGCATATTTTATTAATTTGAGGTCTAAACGTTCCTTTTATATAGCCTTACAGCAAATCATAAACATCGTTGTTTCATATGCCTAATGTTTTCTATTTTAATTAATATGCTTTTTTCTCTTTATTTTGTAAGATATATATTTTTGACAGTTTGTGCAGAAAGTATTGAGGTGTGGATGGCCATAATTAATCATGTTGATTATAATTAATGTTTGTTTAATGAACTAATGTGTATTTAATATAAGGAGTATATATATATTATATATAGTAACAGTAATTTATGTGAACAATCTTTATAGAAATTTTCAAGTGTTGGGAAAGAAAGTACATAATTGGAACTTTTTTCAGGTTTATCTTCATGTTTTTAATGTTTGTCATTTACGCATACCACATAGCCCTTATGTAAAATTGTATATAAGAAGTTAATACTGATAATTAATTCAGTACCATTATTGTATGAGTATAATTACAATGAAAAATCTATTTAACAGTTTGTTTCATTTTAATAAACTAATATGTGATTCTCTTGGAGAATAGACTTAATTTTGTGTAAATGGCCAAATAAAATAAAATACCTTTATTTATCGGTAATAGTCATGATTCTAAGACCAATTCAGAAAGACTTACGCACAGATCTCTCTTAATTTTGGAGATATATGCAAACCCTTACAATTCCTATGAGACCAAATAAACTGTAGCCTTAAAAAAGTAAGGATGTTTCCTTCACGTAACTCTTAAAAACCTTGAAAAGTTATCTTGCATAAAATATTCTTGCAGTTGAGATGTGGATTCAAATGTTGAATGATAGAAACAACCTTTGGAATAGTGTGTGTTCTCTGTATCAATATGATGTTATCGTGTCCTACTTCACAATCCATTTACTCAAACTTAAGCCCAACCGAAGACTAATGAAAGTATTTTGTCATAATTTATTTCTTGCAGAAAAGAAACATTCCTATATTTGAACATTGTGGACTTTTAAAATATATTCTTCTAATATGTTAAATTTGTGCTAAATATGCATATCATCATTAAAGAAGCTAATTGCGATGAGTGACCAACCTTCTTTGATTGTAACTTTAATATTTAGTTACAGGATATATTTTAGATAAATGGATGTTCAAATGCTTATTTTAAGCTTAATAATGTTGTCCATTTCTGTTTCATCACACAGGAATGCATGGTCAGGAATTTTAGTCTGCTGTTAATGGTGATGGAACTGTTCTAGTAGGATTAGAGTATTGGAGAGGTAACTTACCATGCATCAACGATGTACACATTCACACCTATTGTCTAGAGATAACAGTAGTTATCAGTGTCTGTAATTAATTTATGGATGTAATGAGCTAGCTACTTCAGTAATTCTTGTGTACAATGTGCAAAAAAAATATTCACTGTTACTTAAAAGAATTCATGTATAGCAATAGCAAATGTTTTAGGAATTTGTGATTTGTGTATTTCAATCTTATTTACTCTTAATTCTTTTGCCAAGCTGGTTATGATAACTCTTAAATTATAAAAGTTGTATGTAAAGTCATTAAACATTTCTTCCTTGCTAAGACAAAGGAAGAAAACTAAGACCTTCATCCTATAAATAATTGAAAATAGTAATCTCAATTTATCTTTACTTGTAATATGGGGAAAATTGTGAATTTGTTACATTACTGTATTTTACTTGTAATCACCTTGTCAAGCAATTAGTTAAAACACTTTAAGAGCAAATAATTTTTCTGCCCTTCTTCAAATGTAATATTTATGAGAGCCCCATCAGTCTTCAACTAAATACTAGACCTTATCTTATAAAGTAGAGTTGGAAATTAATATTCTGAAAGAATGTTAATTTATTTAATGTTAAAAGGCTTCTGACAAATTCTAACACTTTCATACAATGGAAAGACCCATCTTAGAATTTTATACTATTTGCTAATAGAAATAATAGTATTTATAAAGAATTCTGAATCATTAAATTTTATTTTTTTCTGCAGAATTTAATATTCAATAATGCAGTGATTAAATCCATAAGCTCTCTTTATGATTGGTCATATTTCTCTGCAAGGTAGATTTTGAAATTTAATATTGTCTTGTGCAAGAATAACATTTTGTTAACTGATGTTATTTCTGTATTCTCAAGATAATATGAAATATCTTATACATTCATCATTATCAGCTTTAATAAAAATACCGGTTGTAGCATCCCTATGTACACTCCTACCATAACAAATGGAAGCACAGTTTCGGATTATATAAGTAGAATGGGTTGAGTGTATAATTATATGTACTCCAGGAAAATAATGTTTCCAAATGATTCCTATATTTGGAATATTTATCAATATTGAGTTAGGAAGGATTCAACAGAATTGGACAACATTTATAGCTTTTAGTACTTAAGCTTAACAGTTATTTAATTTTTCAGATAGTAAACATGTGTTTTGTCTTGTAATTTTATTTGTATTATCCGTCTTATAGGCACAATTCATTCTTTGCAATCAAACTTCCTCTTTCCAAATATTTCCTTATGTACCTTCTCATATTTATGTGAATGCATGTGTTATGACGTATCAAAAAGTCTAGTCATGCATGATGATTACCCACTTCACCATAACACAAAAATAAATAATAGAATAAAATATGTTTATTTATAAACAATATTTTTTAGCATATTGCATTGGTTTTAGTTACTATCATTAACTAAAGATTATAAGAATTATAATGCCTTAGTTTCCTAATTCATTTTAAGCTATGCTCAATTTCTTACAAGTATTTGTAACTTTAACATCACAGCAGCATTATAGTATAGCTAGTCAAGCAGTTTCGATATGTATACATTATCTTAATCTATGTGACCTTAAAAAAAATTCAATTATCTAGATTATGAAGCACTTGTATCTTTCAATTTGCTAAAATTAATCTCTCATTATAAGCAAAAAACAATATATATATTTTTCTCTATTCTTTTATTTTAATTTCAATAAACATTTTTGGTATCTGTAATCTCTTCAAAATATGATTATCTGATTCACTAAACTTTCTCTTATTGCATTATGTATTTAAACTTTTCTCAAAAACATTTCTACATGTTTTTATTATTATTATCAATCATTCCTACAATTATTTTGAGTTTTTCATTTGATATATTTGCTGTATAACAAGTGCACAGTTTATAAACTGGGCACTTGTTTATTAAACCATAGCGTTTCAGCAAAATTCATCTGTCATCGTCATGTGACTGGTGTGCCAAGACAATTTTGATCAATTTATACCATAAACTTCTGCCAGTACCATCCATTCAGAGAGCGAAAGTGAAGCTAGTTGTGACCTTTTTCTATTGTAATTGGTCAAGATGTTTTTTGACCAATCATAACATAAAAAGTCTCGAATAAGCTTCTTTTCAGCTCCCAGAATGGCCAATCTGGACAGTATAAATTGATCGAATATATCTCAGCACATCAGTCACCTGATGACAGCTAAGATCAATTTCACTGAAACATAGTATAATAAACAATTGGTCCAGTTGATAAACTGAGAATCTTTTATTCAATCATTTCACTGGGAAAGTCTACATTATTTGATAACATTACTGTAAAATGTTTATTGAGTTTAACAACTATGAAATAAAAATTTGTTTTGTTGTTAACTTATTTACTATATTATATAATATTTGTATAAATAATTCTACGTTTAGTATGTTTTATTTCTTCCTTATATTTTTGAAACTTTTTTAAAGGAGTTCATACTACATGAAAATAGAAATTTATTCCTTCACAAAAATTGGTTGAAGCTATTATTCTTTAAGGAAACTGCAAATTTTTAAAAAACAAAAATAGTATTGTTGAGGAAGACTTAGTTTTTCGGAAACCATTAACAAAAATAATACATTATTTAGTAAATTATAGTTTTGAATTTTGGTCCTAAATGTATATTACTAAATTTTTATTTCATACTATTTTTATGTTACAATAAATTCTCCCAGTTATCTATTGTTTTTTTCCATGTGCTATTGTTATATATTGACATATTCCACTGTTATCTGAGAAACAGTTGTGTTTAATACATTGGGGGAGGAGGGAATTTGCATACAAAATGTGAACTGTTTCCCAGATATTTTAATTTTGAGTGATCAGTATATATTTTGTGGCTTAAAGCTTATTGTGCTACTTAATTATTATTTTGTTCCATTTCTTTTTAATTTTTTGCTAATGCTATGCAATGTGCTGTGTTCTTTTAATTTTATTCTGTTTTATTCCCGTCATCCATATCCCATACCTGCAAATGCCTTTTAGATTGTCGCTTAAGTGCTAAGGCTAAGTTCAACATAGCTCTGGGTACAGGAAAGAGCCCATTTCAGATTGTGTCCAGAAAGTGACGAGGCAAAGCTTAGCCCTACTCCCTGTGAGAGTGAGTAGGAATATTGATTGATTTTGGAATGGTGATGTTCACATTTAATTATTATTGTCATTATTTTTGTATGTTATACATGACTAGCATCTTGATTTGGTTCACAACTTGAGAACCAATGGAATGTGTTTTTGATCCTGTTATGTGTATATGATGGCAGTTAAAATTTGTACTACAGTTATATTTACCATATGAAAAAATCTTTATTTAAAGTTTTCGGTAATTATTAAATGAAGCAAACTTAAACTTTGTAATGAATAAAGATATTATCATGTGCTAGTTTTGGAAACTAGTATAAAAACGACTTTTTTTATTTGGCACTTTTCTTTTAATTAGTAAAACTTTCTGAGGTGTTATTTTAATTGCCATCACTTAATGTTTTATCACTTTTAGGTGATTACCTTTCCCACAGTCCTTGTGTATTCTGCAAGGAAGTGTGTAGTATGTCTCAAAAGAATGAGTTTCATGTATTATGTATAATGTTTTATTTGTGTTCAATTTTTGTCATCAAAATATGTTATTGTTTACCTACAGTACGGAAAGACTTAACCCTACGTCTCCAATTCCGATTCTTTAACAACATGAGAAGGAAAAGTCTGATCAAGTAAAAATATGGAAAAGGTATCTTACAGAAAAATAGCATAGTGCCAGTTCTTTTTATCAGAAGTTTTTCCTTAATTCTAATTGCCACACCTGGTTATTCTAACGTAATGCATAGCTCGTTTCTGTTTCTCAATTGTGGCAGTCATAGGCATGAGTCACTGGCAAATAATTTTGGAAGGCAATGTACAGAAAGGCTTATTGTTAACAAAACATTTTGCTTAAGTAACAATATATTAACTGTATAGATACCCTTTAAGAGTTCTCTTATAATTAACACATTTTAAGTTCAACAATTTTGTTTTCTTAAGTTTTTTTGTATACCAAATTTGTCTTCAGACTTACCCAAATTTTACTGAATTAACATTATGATTTTGATGTATTACTAATTAAATTTTTGATACTGTCTGTCAGTCACTGTTTGCAGATGAAATGTCAACAATCTAATATATATATAATAATTTATTGCATTTGTGTGTTCCTTTGAAACATTTTCCTATTAACAAGTTTACTTTGTGAATAATGCACATTACTTGTATTGTGTGTGAATTTCTATAACATAAATATTGTTTGGTTTAAGGTAAGAAATATGTATTGCTTTTCAGAAAAGATAGGTATGAGTTGTACCCGTGTTCCTGGTTGTGCTACTGAACTTTTTGTATAGTTTGTGTTTTTACTAACATTTTACGCATGATGAGAAAAATTCGCAATGAGAGTATTTTGCAAAATCCAGCACTCTTCAAACTCACTATTTGTACAAAACTAATTATTCATTTCATTTTAAATTAATGAGTTTACAATATAATTGCTGCTCACACATTTACCCACAGCTATATGGGAAAGTGAAATATTATTTTTTGATACATGATTTTCAGCAGTCTGTTATATATATCAAAACATTTCTGGCTATATTTAATTACAAATCCACATGTTACATGAAATAAAAATTGATTATTGAGTTTGTAAGCAATTATTACAAATGAATTTGTAAACAGTTATCACTAATGATGCTGTTCAACAGTATCATTTAAAAGTCTAGTATGGGTGTTATTGATTAACAATTTAATACATTCATTTATTTTATAAAATTGTGTATCTAATTATAAGGAAGTAATTAATTGGAATATCAAAATGTGGTTTGATTACGTACATGGCCTTTTGAAAATCACATTCATTATTTTCAGTTTCATAGAATCATAAACTCAATATTTTGAGGAGTACAACAGTTGCTAACAACAAAAGTAGTTTAAATGAAATTAATTGTTTATATGAAAGTAATTCTGATATTGTAGATTTCATATCTGCTTTGTAATTTGATTACCAAAATCGATATGGGATAAATAGCATATTTTAAATATGTATATAATCAAGAAATAATATGATGTATGATAACAATTTGAAACTCTAGGTACTTGTAATAAGGATATTTATTTACATATTATGAAATTTGTTCAGAAATTGTTTTGTTGGGTATGAGTTGAGTGTGATAGGGTCCAAATGTGATTCATTTACATAATTTTTATGTGGGTATCCTTGTGTTCTGTTGGGATTGTGTTACTTTCCATATTATGAAGGCTTAAATGAATTATTTTTGCATACAGCTTTGTTTATTTTAGGTACAAATGCTTTATATTTAATCTGTGTGTGAATGTATTTTCAAATTATTTAAGATGGAGTGTGTGTATAACCATAAATGAGATTTGCTGGTATTGTTTGTACTAAGTTGTCATAGGTTCAAACACACAATTGCTAATATACATTTATAAGAAAATGTGATTAAAGATTATTATTTCACTAAAGTTGACTTACAACACATAGGGGCCACATTCACAATTGTTTTTTTATTGTGCATCCACAGTATCATTAAGTAGGTTGATTCTTAAAACATTTTATAATAATCTTTGTTCTTGAAGAAAATGGTTTTACTATTCATAAAACATTTTTTACATTAAAGTGCTGGGTTTGTGCAAATTTTAGCTCTTATATTTATGTTACTAACTCCTAAGCATGGTGTAGACAGGCATTGTCTATTGGTGTTACCAACAACAGCTTTTCCTAATGTTTTG
The DNA here is from genome assembly GCA_037074705.1 of Zhengitettix transpicula. Lineage (NCBI taxonomy): Eukaryota > Metazoa > Arthropoda > Insecta > Orthoptera > Tetrigidae > Zhengitettix > Zhengitettix transpicula. The sequence continues at coordinate 204,808,292 of CM073591.1, forward strand.
TTAATTTTTTTATTAATTTTTTTTATCAATTTTTTTTAATAATTTGAATTGTTGATTTCAAAATTGTCTGGATAACTTCTTTTGTCCAAGTATAATTATTTGACATTATATTGTAATTACCTTTTCATCAGTTATTGATAACACCAATGGTGTTTGGTTTTGAATTTTGACAAAGTTATGTATTTAATTTTATCCCCATTTTTTATTTTTGGGGTGCCTATCTGAAAGTGTGTTCCTTTGTTTTGCAGTACGCCTGTCTCGAGTTGGAGCAACAAACTCATAGTGTGCGATGATGTCTCTCTAGGTAGTAACATTTTTTATGTACAAACACAAAAGCTTTTCTCTCATAATGCAACTCAATGATATTTGCATAAATAAATTTGGGAGAATAATAGTATAATTTCTTTTGTCTTTTTTTTATAAAATATATTTGATCATTTATGAACTAAATATTTTTTTTATTTTTTCCTGTAAATAGATGCTTTGATAATTTTTGACAGTTAAAGATTGTTGCTGCAGTCATAAAATTTATAAGTCAAAATACTGCATGGAATACTTAGTAATGTTGCTCTGAGAAAGAAGCTAATTCAAAATATACTGTAAATCATTCAGATGAAGCTTCCACTACTGTTCATTGTATTTTAGTTTTGTAACTAAAACATACTTTGAACACCAGAAAATAAATATAAGCCCAATGTGTTGCATGATTGTCAGTTTCTAACCATAGCTAACAGAAATTGTCAACTTAGTTGGACCCCATTGTAGGAAGTTGGTAAATATTTGCATAGGAAATCATTCATTTAAATATTATTTCAAAATTTTGTTAAGAAGCATTTAGTGCTGACAATTTTCTTTTGTATGTGTTGAAATTACTTCTTGGATTTATTGTGTACACAAGAGAAATAGAGGTAAGTACTTTAAAACATTTTATAAATTTCTATTATTCCTTAATATTTAAAACTTAAATAGTAAGCGTCATTGTAAATAATTCAATATGAAACTTTAGTCTATTAACAAAAAAGCCTCAATGTATATTGCCAAGCATTATTTCATGAATTAGGTAAATGAGTAAGATTTACATTGCATTCATCCCTATCAAATCATTACCCCACTCTATTATTTTAATGTTATTGATTGTCTTGTCTTATAGTTTTGTTTTTTGTGCTTGTTATGAATGTCAAAATATTTCCATTAACATATTCCTTTATATGTAAATTGAGTAATAAACACACTTTAAATTATATTTTTGGTTCTCCAATTTTCTTACTAAACAGTTAAAGATACAAAATTGGTGTGTTATAGATGTGTAATTTCAACAAACTTATAAATGATATTTGTGTGTGTTTTTAAATAATTAAAATGTTCAAAGTTAATGTTTAAATTATTAATTTGTGGTTTTGTGTCTGTAATAGAGATTTTTCAATTCTAGATTATTGGAAGGTATCCGGTTCCAGATCAGACATAATAATAAGAATGCTTGTTCAAAATTAAATCCTAACCTTATCTTTATCAACTCCTCAAAAGATATTAGAAACTTGTACAGCATTATATTCAAATTTAAAAAGGAATAATTAACATCTGTTTTGAAAATTAATAATAAGAAAAATAGCCAAATACAGACAAAATAAGTTTATATCATATATTATATCACCACTTCTTTTGTCTGTATTTGGCTATTTTTCTTATTATATTCAAATGTTGTACACAAAATTTCGATAGTGTTGTAATTGATTATTTTAATGTCATTTCACATAATTTTGACTTAATAAAAATGGAACTAAAAACTTACATATTTAAAAATATGATATAATCAATAAGGTATTTTAAAACTTACATGTTTCCTAAAACTTTAATATAAAATTGATTAACTTACAAATGATTAAATAGAAATAAAAATATAGATATGACCGTAATATACCTGAAAGTATACAGCACTTGTAAATAAGATGTCATTTTGCACTTGCCTTTTATATAATTAGTCTTCTGCATGTTGCACTTTGAATATTGAAGCATCTTTACTTTAATTAATTTTTATGATAATTTTTATTGTTATTTACTATTATAAGCAATAGTAGCTGTACATTTACCACTTTTGCTTTTGATTTGCTTTATATTTAGATCATATTTTGTGCATGTAACTCTGATGATATCTTTTCAGTAGGTGAACATGTTTTCATATATACAAAGCCACACAGTAGAGGTTATTTTGGGATGTAAAATAATGTGCTTACAAATATAATTTTCAGTAATGTGATTATTTAAGTATTAAACACACACAGTACTAATATTTTATTGGAAGACCAGGGTAACAACATGTAACATTCTTGTGCAATAGAATTGTTTAATTTTATGAAAAGGTCTTGCAGGAAAATATATTGTAGCTGAGATCATCAATTTGTGTTCACTGAGTCCTCCTGACAATGTTACAACAGTAAAATCTGTTGTGAAGACAAGGCTGTGTGTTAATAACATGTGAACAGGGCTGGCCTCAATTTGGAATTGGAGCTGAAATATGCTCACAGATAATTGAAAGAGATTCACCCATTATATGTATAACAGGAGTAGATACACATATGACATACTATATAACATTAGAACACTATCTAACATGAGTTCCAGATATTGTAGGTGCAGAAAAAAGTTTTGGGAGTGAAATAATTGTTGCAATATTTGCGGAGTGATAATGTAGGCATGTTTTCTTGGAACCATATTTTGAACAATTTTGTGTAGTTGTAACATATGGTTGTGCAAAAATTTACTAATTATAATTTTTTGTTCATAAAATATTAATACCAATTTCATTTAAAGTGAAATTTGTGTATGTAGTAATGCAACTGACATTCTAATTTTTAATTTCATTGACAATATTATGGAGTCAATTGGTACAGGGTTCAATGAGCTCTCCAGTATCTTCAAAAGAATTAAAAATATCAGAAATGCAACATAAGACAACAGTGCAATTGGTAAAAACAAAACTGTTTCATTTCAGAGAAAAATAATTCAATCAAAATCAGTCTGTGTAAAGCACTTGTATCATACTTTGTCTTAAAAAGCATGAGAGTTCCGCAAAAGTTATAGTGTGGTTTGTGATGGAAGTTGGCGATTGTTGGTGTTTGAAAGTAAATTTGGGGGTTAAAGATTACCAATATTTTATGTTAGGATAGGGAGGAAAATAACTGGTGGTTCATATAGATTACACAAGGCAGAGCATTTTGAAATGTGATTTCTTTCTAATTCATAGGATTAGTCCTATCACGTGTTGACTTGACAATGTAGATTTAAAGTTTGGCAAAACCAAATTTCAGCACAGCTGCTAATCTCTTCCAATGGGAGTTACAGTAGGAGTAATGATGGAAAAAGGAGAAAGACAGAAAATTACAATGAGAAGATAATAGAAAACAAGAGAAATAAATAAAACATAAGTGCTGGGATAGGCCTTCAAACATTGATCTCTGTACCTCATGTAATCCAGGTTTAACTCCCACACTCACACCATGATCTTTTACTCTTACCTAATTTAACCTTCACTGACTTATATTACCATACATAACAAAAACAGGAACAACACTATCAATCTCATTGACCCCAAAAATTTTGTTTTGATGCAAATATAGGCCGTTTTAGCATGTTTGTAAATTTCCATCCCCGCCCCTAGGGATGGTAGTTGTCTTACCCTGACAGTGTTTGTTTCTTGTTCAAAAGAAATGTGTACAAAATTTGGTCAAATTTGCTTCATGTAGGTAGATTTGTATGTGGAAAATACACCCAAAAGCACAGTCAATTTTATTAATTGGATATATGATGATGATATTAATTCTGTTATATCTGACTTTTGGTGATTGTATAGGTTACTTTTCTCCATGTTGTCTTCTTTTATACTGCATCCATCAACTGCCTTAAGCTTAGCTCCATATTAGTTTTGATTGTATCAAGACATTATGGTCTTGTCATCCAGTAGAATGTCTACAGTTTTGTGATCAGGCACTTCACTGTTGGTCATGTCCATGGAATACATAGCAGCCTTCGTCAACACTACAGATCAAAATAGTAGAGTTTCTTCTTGTTTGCTTTTCTTGGGGTACAACTTTTTCACAACAATACTATGGCTATGGGGAAGATGGTGGCACAAACCAATATGCAATTGGTTGTCACACATTTTCCTATGTATATATACAGGTGGCATAATCAACTGGGACTATTAAATATAAAAAAATAAAAGATTTTTCTGAAAATATCTTGCCCTGAAAACAAAACAATAGATATAATATTAAAATAAAATTTTTGACATGATTTTCCTCAGAAGTAATATATGTGAAAATAGTTTTATAACATTAATATTCTCTATCTGTAGTCCAAAATTTCTGCTGCACTGCATTACCACTGAAATCACTTATTAATTCAACAAATATTGTTGTTCAAGTATTGAAAAAGCAGGAATGCCTTGATTTTCTAGAAATTCAAATATTTACTTTTATTTTCTGTAATATTTTATTTTTTCCTTTAATCATAAAATAATTAAAAGTTTTAATATGTGTTAATGGAAAAGTATAGAAAAAATAAATTGGATTGATATCAACAAATTAAGAGGTATTAGATGAAAAGAGATTAAGTTTGTGACAGTACTTAGGAAGAGATCAGACTCGATAAGAAAGTGTTGAAGATAGAATTAAATGGAGAGCCATAAATGGCTCTGTAATAAGATACTTAATAATAATTACAATAATTCTGTTTTGTCAAGATTATTAAAAAGATGTCTCTAGCATTGGAATTCTCCAAATCATGTGATCTTACTTCTGCTTTCCTCATTAATTTATATTTTGGCCCATTGTAACTTAATGTCTTGTGCAATAGTGAATCTAAGTATACTTCATAGTACAGAAAACTTTTATTTGATCAAGAGCTTCTGTTAGGTTCCTGTCACAGTTAACGCTGTATAAATTGGTTCATAGTATTGCTAGTTGCTTATACATAAACACACACATACATACACTCAAACATATATATATATATATATACACACATACATACACACATACACATACATACATACATATGCATGCATACACTATGTAAAATGTGACAAGGTCAAATTAAATAATACATTTGGATAGGAAAGAGAGACCGAACAGTTGGTCCAGTTGGACAGAATAGACACAAAATAATATTTCAAATTTTTGAGGACCTGAGCCTCCTTCATCAGGAAGAAGGTCTGACCTGCATGCCAACAATGAATTTGTGCCCAGCTGGCAGACAGTTCAGACCTTTTCTGACAAAGGTCCTTGAAAATTTGAAATATTATTGTCTGTTCAGTCCAACTATGCTGACACTCTTTCCTATTCAAATGTGATATATATTTATATATAATCATTGTCAACAATATATTTATTTAATTTAATTTAAATAGCATAAATAAATTAGATCATTCTTGTTTCCTAATAACAGATCGCCTTCGCCGAATGGGGAGAGCATCTCGCAACTATACAATTGGATTTGCCATGCACAGGAAGTCTATTCATCAGTGATGGGCAGAAAGCTATGTGCATCGTGTGTAGTGCTGTGAACAAACCATCTGTGCTTTTTATATGTGCAAGGCTTCTTACTCATTGGCAAAGAGTATTTGTGAAACTAATGTTTATTTCGAAGACTTTTTGCTATAGAAAATGCAAATATTGCTATGGAACACCTCTTTGCCAATTTTTCGGCACTTAATGTAATTGTTGATATAGAGATCTCTCCTATTATTAATGTAGACTCTGCAGATGAAGCAAGACTTCGTATTCTATGCATTGTTTGCAATTTAACTTTTGTAAGTAGAAGAGCTTATGATGAATTTTTTGCACTTCAAATTTGTAAATTTAAGAAAATTAGTGAGCTTAAAAAAACTATAGATAACGAAGTTTTTCGTCTACTCTTGAATATCACTTCTTGTAAATAGTTATAAAACTGCTCCTTTGACATCTACTCTTTTAGTTAGTAAAATGCTCAAAAGTCTATGCTCAAACATATTGAGAAATCTTTTAATATTTCACTATAACATCAAACATTTGGAATTGAGTATTATTTCTATTATGAAATGGTCTGATTGGTTTGCATTGAAATGAATTTTTTCCACACTTTTTTTTAAACCGTTTTGACTTTTAAATGCAAATCATATGAATTACATGAAGTGTCTTGGAATTAAATAAGATGTTCATTAATTTTATTACATCCTACTTAAATATACTTCAGGTTGAGTATAAGCTGTATGTAATTATGATGCAGTAGTAAATAAATCTACTTTAACTTTGAATTGGTTATTTCTGAAAACATTTCAGAAATTTTTTAAAATTATCACTGTATTTGTAAATGTTCAAAAATTTATGTTATGATTAAATATTTGAAGTATATAGTTGTTTGATTTACTTGCTCTGTAAAATGAGAGAACCGAGACAATTTATAACAATTTTTTTTAAAAAAAATCCTATGTTATTGTTTACCACACCTGGTATTCATTTAGTTTCAAGCACTAGTTATTACATTTTGGAATTGGCATGTGTGAACAATATTCAGACTTATCTGTGAAATTAAATTATTGAAGTTTACAAAAAATAGTTTCCAAACATTTATACTACCTTTACTCAAAATTCATAAAATGAAGTATGAAAATACAGTAGATAGAATTTTGTATCTGCTTACACCAAGTGTATACAGTACTGCGAGATTATGCCATTTTAAATAACTCGAGATGACCTTTATAATTTTTTTAATAATATTAAAAAATTTAAAGATTGCATTCATGAATAACATAACGAGTGTTTAAATTTTTCTTAAGAAATTACAAATATACTGTCCCAGCTCCTTAATGTATACAGCAATTATTATTGCAACATTTCACTCGGAGTTTGAGAAAGTGTGTCCAATAATTCCAGTATTCATTCACTTTTGACCCAAACAAATTATATAAAAACAACAGTTTGCTAGACTGTGATTCAAGTATACTTCATTTTACATTTACTTCTTCTTAAAAAAATTGTTTCATTTATGAAAGGGTAAATATTTTTTGGCATATTGTGTATCGTCTTAAAACATATTTCAGATATATTCCATCTGTATTAAGTATATTTTTAATAAAACAATACTTCAAGGAATCATATGTTATAATTTAAAACATGCAACAGTGACACCCATATTCAAGAAATGTAATTATGGTGATTTAGGAAACTTTTGTTGATGTCATTATTCGCTGCAATTGTAGAAAATGGTTTAGAACAGGATTCTTAAAGACAATTTCTAATTCACACAGTTTTTCTATTACTCATTTTATATTAGAATCACAAGACGAAAACAATATCCATTAGTGATTTTTTCTGTGCCTTTACTATTTGATTGTGTGGATCCATACATTCTGCTACAAACATCCTTTCAGTTCTTGTTTCCCATACTGAAGTAACAGTAAAAATAAATAACTTATTATCCACAAAATTATAATTATGAATTGGGACAAGAAAGATATATGTATGAATTTTACATATAGAGAGAGAATCTTACTTCCTTTAAATTGATAGTTTGTGTTGCCAGGCTAGGATGTATTGAACGTATCAAATTTTCAAGTGCCTAGGTCCCCTTGTTCAGGAAAGAATACAACTGCACAGCATCTTGGTCAGTTACAGTGTGTCAAATGCAAACCCTGGCAGTCCAGCCATTTGACAGCAACAATGGAGACCCAGAAACTCACTCACTCACGGATAGATAACAACAATAGAAAAATTATGAGAAATAATGTAGTAGGTACACATGAGGCCAAAGAGAGATGCAATCTGTTTTTTTATATATATTTTATAATGAGCCACACAAATTCAATTTTATATATAAATACCACACCATTTCTGGGATCCTTGTTCTGTTGTTCAGTGGAGAAAAAACAAGCCTAGAGCAACACAACTGCATAAGTCAGTTGACAAAACTCAAAAGTGAAGAAAATGCAATGACAATTGGAAAGCAGAAGGTTTAGCATAACAATAAGGGATCATAACAATTATTGAGTTTCATAGTATCTGTTTGTACATTAATTGATGTGATGCATCTCAAATATAATTCTGGAATTGTACCTGGTGTCAACATCTAAAATAAAACAAACAAATAAATGTTTCAAATTTATGATATGTTTTGAGACTACAGATTGTTTATTGTGGGAAGTATGATATTAGACATATGTTCCTTTATATATATATATATAATTTTCAAGGATCTGAACCTTTTTCAGAAAAGAAGGTCTGAGCTGTGTGCCAGCTGGGCACAAATTCATTGTTGACATGCAGGTCAGACCTCCCTGACGAAGGAGGCTCAGGTCCTCAAAAATTTAAAATATTATATATATATACAATCATTTAATTATATAAAATTAAGCTCCTAAAATTGTTATTAAACACAAACTTGTGCAATTAGAGGGGGAATGTATAAAGTAAATTGAATGTGTGATTTGGGAAAGGCAGTTGTTGGAGGCTGGGTGAGTCCAGGTCTAAATTGTTGCTGCTGCAGCTTTTGAGATTATTTTTTTTGACAGTGCTGCTTTGGTTGTTTTGTTTCTCAAATGTAGAAAGCAGGTCAGAGTCTGCAATTAATATGGTATGTAAAACATGTGGGAGGAGAGGCAGGCAATGTTGTAGTTGATTTTGTAGGTTTCTAATACATTTAACGACCTATTCCCACCACAAGGGTGGTAATCCAGCTTAGGTTGGGGAGTGTGGGCATGGGGTGGGTTCCACAAAGGTAGATGAGTATTATTCTGCCACCTTACATATGGAATTTACACCCAAATCTTCCAAACCTATTTTGAACTGCTTGAACAATAGTTTTTCTCTGAAGTGGTAAATAAATTTAAAGCAGTCAGTAAAATGTCATTCACAACTTGAAAAGGTAGACCGACAGTTCTGCAACCTGCGAACCCCACGGGCTGACTCCGGGAAGCCACGTCTGACTCAAATTTCTCTCTCAGTGAAGCTGAACTCCCGCCTCATTGTAATTAATTAGGTACATGACGGGCATACTATTATCTATACTTACATTCTTATTTAAAAAGAGACATAATTGTATTTAAAGATATTACAGTACATTACATATATAGTTCAAATTTTATATGCCCAGTAGTACTCAAAGCATCTTAGAAAATTACAGAAAAAGAACCATATTTCTGGAGATAAAATATTTAATTTATGGTTCATGTGTAATTGACAATACTGGTTAAAATGTACACAAATGAAGATTATTTGTTCAGAAACGAATTTAAATATATCAATTTAATTTAACTTAACATAAATATTACAATACAGCAACCTATTTTGGAATATATCTTGACAGAAAACTGGACATGAATAATCATATTGTAAAAAGAAATCAGAAACCAACAGATCTAAAATATAAAGAGCTACATTGACCACTAAACAAAAAAACTAATTTAGCACTTAAGAAAAAAATATCCAGTAATATAACAACAATTATATCATTTGGAGTTATTATACAGAGCTATGATGTGCCAAAATACCCAGTAGCAACATAATCCAGCGTCCACAATCAAAGATCATTAGAACGATGTATACTGAGAGCATTCACTATTGATGTCTGTCAAACTCTAAACACGTTGCGTCCTTACAAAGAAAACATTAAAAGTTCGGTAAAAAATATCTTTTATTTCTCAACGAAGTCTCCTTTTAGCTGTATATTTTTTCCCCATCGATGTTCAATAGTTTCCATAGACTGTTTAAAGTGAGAACGATCGAGAACGCTAACATAGTCATCAACCACAGACTCCACTTCTTCATTGTTGTCAAATCATTTGGCATCGAACCAATTCTACAAGTTTTTAAAGAGAAAATAATCCGAGGGAGCTAAATCTGGCGAATAAGGTGCTCGAGGAAGCAATTCCAACTTTAACTAGTTGATTTTGGACATCGCGATAATGGACGTGTGAACTAGTACATTGTCGTGATGAAACAACACTTTCTTTTTCACCACATGCGGCTGAAAAACCTGACGCAATGTTCTTGCCAGCACATGGATTAGATCTGTCTTCGCCGTCTTCGGAGCCGATTGTCCCCTTTCAGTCCTTCGTCTCAGGTGTGAAGTATGGTTATGAATCGAAGCAGAAACTCTGCTTATTGCTGTGAACTATCGCCAAACGCTCGACTGATATACATCTTCATGAAGCTGTTAGTGATCCATTGTAAGTAAACGCAGCATCCATATTGCAAACAGCTTTCTCGTGTCTAAATTTTCGGTTAGTATGCGATGCCCACCACTTTTTGAATTTTCTGCCCTGCCTGGAAGCTCTCGCACTTTCAGTCGACAATCATACAATACCATTTTGCTGATTTACATCACCATTTCTGGCGTGGTCAGGTCATTTGGTCGACAACTGCGATTTTTGTCTTGGCAGCTCGAACGGAGTCGTTTGAACTCTTGTAAACTTGACTTTTGATATTGGTTGGACTGAGACCTTACAAATGTAAGTATAGCATCAACCTTATAAATTTAAAGTTTGAAGACGCTTAATTTTTTTTTAGTGTCTGTTTAACAGCCACCAATAGTGAACGCTCTCAGTGAATTTATAAACATGAAAAAAAAATTACGGAGAGCGTTCTCTATTGGTGGTTGTCAAACAACACTAAACAATGTAGCATCTTCAAACTTTAGATTTATAAGGTAATACTATAGATCAGTTTTGTTTTGCAAACAACCCACCATCTATACTTCGGGTCGAGTGCTTTTGGGTCTACCGTCGTATAACCGTCAATGAGACACAATTCGTATATTTTCCACTATTTTCTTAAAAAATATTTTTGTAATTAAACTGTGCGCTTTTATTAATAACGAATAGAAAATCAGTTAACTTATAATCATTGATCAGGTTTTAATGACGTTCCAGTTATAATAAATTTCCCGCAAAATGCGGTTCAAAAAAGTTCCAGCAAAGTAGAAACATTGATGACTTAATTTCTGTTTATAAAATAATATACCGATTAAATAAATAAATTGTCAAATTATAAAAAAAAAAAGTGATAAATTATTACTACACACTGCTTCTGCAATGTGTCTTTTTTACGGCTTTTGCATTTCTTGAATCACCTAACGAAGCAACAAGGATTGCAGAAACATTGTGTGATAATTTAACATAGCAATTTTTTGGTTGTTATTTATCGAATTAATTTTTGTTTCTTTGTTCATTTACAAAGATTGTTTACAGTTTAATTGGAATATTTTTGTAAAACACGGAAGTAGTTTTCTCAACAGTCTCAAAATATATTTAGCAATGTTTCACTAATTAATTGTTAGTACCGCGGTCCTTGATTCACTAAAAATAGAATGATAAATAACTATAACCTCATATAGCGTCTGAAAAGTAATATTTATTTTAAAACTGTTAGAAATAAAACTTTATCTTTAGTTGGTTTATTGCATATAAATTGACAGCTCTGAATTTTGTTTTATTTCGCATTAATGCTTTTGTATTAAAGTCCTATTTTATACAGAAGTGTGTGTTTTTAATTGATCATTGTATTCACCAAAAGGATCTTCGCCTCAACATAGTAGCAGAGCGCGGTTCCTTTTTCTCTTGAGTTGAAAGCGTAATAAAGACTGTGTATACAAGTCATAACCTACTTGTGTTAGTTGTAATGCGACGTCTTGTTTTGACCGGTCAAAAGAAACTCGTGGTTGATTTCTGGTACTGCAATTTTGTGTATTGGAGAGTTGGAACGTTTCCGTTGTGCGAGGTATTTTGAAATAGACAGTAGTTAGGAAGAGTGAGGCAATCGTTACGTGAACGCGTTGCAACAAGACTTCGAAGGTATTTAGAATCTGCGTGGAGCTGATATTTGGACGTTGTGGACGTCAGGAATATGTCGCGTAGAACAGATGGTGTGAATTAAAGAAACCGTCTGCACTCGGGGAAGCAACAAGCTGATTACAATGCGTAACTGAAATCGTGGAGTTAGGATAAAGCTGATCGAGCTGCCAGTCAAATCTTCGTTCGGATGACTGAATCGACCATTAAGACTCTGCTAGTCGCTTGTGAATCTGCGACGGATATATCGATTAAGCTGCTTACTACTTTCGAATTCGAAACCTTTTAGAAGAGATACGAAGGGGCTACCTTAGGGTATACCTTTTCCTCTCCGTTTTTGAACTAAGGTTCTCACAAGCCGAGGCACCTCGGCCTGTTTTGAGAGGTGTATGTTCCGGGGTCGCAGACCTTTGGCAAGAGTTGTTGGCTATTCCCATTGGAATAGTCGGCCAGCTGCCTCCTAAACTGGTCGAGGCACGGAGAAGGGAATGCTGCGTCCCCACAGCAAACTCCTGTCCTGCTATCGGAAGGGCGTGGGACAAGTACCCAATGCCCGACCTATCTAATGCAGGTTTTTCTAGGGTTTTCCCTGCATTTCTTTAGGCGAATGCCAGGTAGGATCCTTAAAATATAGCCCGGGGGCCCCAGTTAACCCATGGCTACCTTCCTCTTCCCCCCTTTCAAATCCCTTCCTATGCTATTAAAGGGGAGTTGCCCGATGTGAATCACCCTCATGTAGCCTGTTGCCCTAAAAAAAACCACTATTTTCGAAACCCATAAGGAAGCCTGCGAGAGAATTCTCTCACAGGTGAACCTTTCCAGAGAGCTCTGGCGGAACCTACCTTTGGGGATGCCTTCACATACCTCTGGTTTTTTGAACTAAGATTCCCACATGCCGAGGCTCCTTGGCCTGTTTTGAGAGGTGTATGTTCCAGGGTCGCAGACCTTGGGCATACGGTAAGAGTTGTCCGCTAATCCTATTGGAATAGTCGGCCAGCTGCATCCTAAACTGGTCAAGGCACGGAGAGGGGAAAGCTCCGACCCCACAGCTAACCCCTCTCCCGCCATTGGAAGGGCGTGGGACAAGTACCAAATGCCCGACCTACCTAATGCAGATCCCTTCCTATGCTATTAAAGGGGAGTTGCCACCATGTGGATTACCCTCATGTAGCCTGTTACCCTAAAAAAAAGCTATTTTCGAACGATAATCGAAGCAAGAATCTCATGCTGTACAAACGGAGATTTTTGATTTGGCGGCAATATGGTGACTCACATCGCAAGAGTTGAAGATCTCGTAGTTCGAATTCAGAACTTGAACGTGTAGCCGGATGATTCTTCGCTGATGGTGAAGTTGTTGGACACACTTCCTGATATCTATGAAAGCCTGCAGCATGCGTGGTGGGCCAGGTCAGAGGGTCAACAAACCGTCTCGAATTTCATAGGAATATTGACATCTAATGAAGATGTAGACTTAACTGGCTATTAATAAGGAAGAAACGGAGGCTCTGGTGGCGATGAAATCAAGTTCTAAATCAGCAGGTTCAAGGTTGGGATATTCAGGTACAAGGAAAGACTTAAATAAAAAGAAATCAACAGGAAAAATCTTAACAAGTATAAATCAGAAAGATCACACAAGACGTTTGTGTCCATTGTCTAAAAATAATAGTGGGACAAATAATTAAAAGGAAACAACTGCTTTTACTGCCGAGTTTTTAAATGCAGAATATGATGATGATTTTTTGGTTTTGGATTCTAGTTCCATGGATCCATGGATCATATGACTTCCCACCGAGAATGGTTTGCCGGTTTGAATCTATTTGCAAGCCCAATTCCAATTCTAACTGGCAAAGAATCTACGATGAATGGAGTTGGAGTAGTACAATCCAGTTTGACGCCACAGTCATTAGGTTTTGGACTCAGTGTGTGATGGAAGATGTTTTGTATGTCTCTGATGTTGGAAGAAATCTTTTGTCAGTTGTAACGATTCATGATAAGAATTACGATCTTAAAAGTTAAAGCACTATGGCGTGAAATATCGAGATGTTATGGTGTGCGATATTCGGTGCGGCAAATTGTTCAAGATTATGTTTCGAGTTTAAGTACCCATGACAACAAATATCAGACCAACCTGGCTGTAAAGCAGAGTTTTCAGTTCTGGCATGTGAAGCTCGAACACCAAATCAAGAGACATGAACAGCAATTTCTTGAGAATAAATGGATCAATGCGACGGTTATTGTGAAACTTGTTTCAAGGGAAAGCAACACAGGAATAGTTTTAACTCTATGAGTCAACGGAGTACTGAACCATTGATACATACTGACTTGTGTGGGCCGATGGAAAACTCTTCGTTGTGTTTAAAACTATGACTATTCTAGGTATAGGATTTTTAACAGCTTATAAAGTTTCTAAAGTATTAAACTCCTAAAAAAAATCTTTACGGATTGACGATTATAATTCTTTAATCGTTTGGAATTCAATAACGATATAAAAGATTTATTGAAGTCAAACGACTAAAGTTTGTGATAATAAATCCGTAATTTACGCAGCAGAATGGTTGTGCTGAGCGCACAAATGGAAAATTCTGCACCTTATTAGCACGAAATTACTATCGGAGATTTTCCAAAATCAGTTTGGGCAGAAGCGGTTAATACTACTGTTTTCTTAATCTATGGGACTGGACCAAGCGAGAAAATTTCCATAAGTCCGTATGAACTTGTTGCAAGGAAGAAAAGGAGGTTAGACAATTTACATATTTTCGGAACAGAATGCTTTATCCATGCTCCAGATGTAAAAAGAAATAAATGGGATGCTAAGGGACAACCTGGTGTCTTCGCTGGATATTTGGAATATGTCGATGGCTTTTGTGTCTGGATGAGACTAGGAAAGTGTGCTCCAAAAAAAGGTCGATGAGAATACAGAGAAGACGGAAGAAGAATGCGAAAATCTATCAACAATGAAGGTAGCACATATGAGTCTTTTGATGATAATTTTGATGTTCCGAAGGATGATGTTGAAGAGAGCACAAGTCCTGAAAGAAAAGAAGAAACTAAACGAAGATCATTCACAGATCGAACAAAGTTAATTCGACCCAAACGTTACGAAGCAATGTCGGCTGAGTTTCATGGAACCAAGAAGCTACAAGGAAACACTCGAGTCTCATCATCAGCAGTGGAAAGCAGTGATGGAGGAGAAATAAACTCCACGAAGACAAAGACAACTAGTAGTTTGAGTATGTTACCACAAGGTCGTAAATCAATC
The DNA here is from genome assembly GCA_037074705.1 of Zhengitettix transpicula. Lineage (NCBI taxonomy): Eukaryota > Metazoa > Arthropoda > Insecta > Orthoptera > Tetrigidae > Zhengitettix > Zhengitettix transpicula. Next base: position 204,823,369 of record CM073591.1, read on the forward strand.
TCTAATCGTTAGATCTATCGCGCTAAATTCAATGCTACGATAATTCTTCAATGTTTCGGAATGGACAGTTGAAATCCTGTCTACACGTCAGTGGAAGGTTATGTGAAATCAGAAGAGACAGGCAGCTCTCAACTGTCAAATTTCCCTTATTGTGAGGCTTTTAGGTGCCTCATGTATTTGGCAGTTGTTTCATGACCCGACTTGTAATTTAAATATCTTCAAGGTAGGTTATACAAATCTTTGTTCAACTCAAGTGAGTTTACAGCGACGCAAATTTTTAAGGGGAACCATCTTCAAGGATATCAGTTAGCAGAATGGTATCCGTGTATAGTGATGAAGCTATTAATTGGATGAGCAAGAGACAGCAGTGCGTCCCACTGTCAACTGATGAGGCTGTACACATCGCTGCAAGCCAGGTTTCGAAAGAATGTATCTGGCTAGATGGGTTACTGCGAAGCGTTTTACGTTTGAAAACTGTTCCAACAGCAACATCAAATTAAAATTCACATATACTAGCTGTAAGCGGAAATTGTGGGAGAAAATGAAGAACGACGATAAACAGAGATAGGACCTAGTCGATAGTCTCTTCGATAGTGAAGGCTGGTTCTGTCTGTCGAGATTTTGGCGCTCGTCGCTAATAATCATTATGCTGTACATGTGTTGCGAAAGCAAAAGTTATACTAAAATATTATCCACTTTATTAACTTGAGAGAACTATAGAAAACTTTCGACAAACTTGAGTTAATCTGAACAAAAATTAAGAACTTAATACTAGTTGACACTTATTGGCACGGGCATATACAAATACACAGGATCGACAAGCGCTACAGGGCGCGTTTATTCAGTCTAGGTAGAGCAGGAGAGAGAATGATCAGCGCACTCCGGAAGCTGGAAGAATAGTGACTACTGTCGGCATTAAGCAGGGCTGTTAAGGGAGTAATTTCCTTTGTCTCCCTGGCTGACGGTGTTTCATTGTTCCGTTAGGCCAGGTGTATCGTTGTGTGGCTGTGGGTAGTCGCCAAAGGAGTCCCCCGTAAAAACACGGAGTGGCCACTCGTCCCGAGGGAAAGGAATATTTATATACATAAATAAATGCAAGGAAATAAATACATTGAAAAGAAATGTTTCCATATGTGAAGTGTGGCGAAAGTAAACACGCCGATATACATGTATATTTAATGAATATCATTGCACAAATAACGAATTAAGGTATAACCGTATACCGGTCAGTAAACCGCACTGTACGGCCATATTTTTTCGTAGTTGCAGGTCGCTGTCGTAGTGGCGGCATGCGGCGGGCTTTTCTATCGTCGTCGGCACGGTTACGGCTGGTGGCGCTGTGTGAGCTGCCCGGGCTGGAGGACGGCTGCGGTTAGTTTGATGCGCCCTGCCAATCGCTAAGGCGAAGGGGTGGGGGCGATGGCTGCAGTGAGGGCTGGTCGGATCCTGGTGGTGTGGGCTGGGGATGCGCGGCGGTGCTCGTCCCTTTGTTGCGCCGATGGTGCGGAGGAGTCGGTTGTGAGTGGGTGGCGATGAGTAGTCGGCCAAGAGAAATGTTGTTTATACACGGTCTCTGGAAACTCGTATTTCTCCGCTTTACATGCGGATAGTGACAGATTTTTTTGTCCCTGGCTACAATCTCGTGCGGCCCCACGTAAGGTGCTTGGAGGGCCCCGCACATCGTATTGACTCGCAGAAAAACGTGCACTTGTGTGGGTAAAAACGCAGGGGCTGCCGTGGCGGCTCGCCGGTGTCGGGCGCAGCTAGCTGGCCACTCGGCGGAGCTAGTCTACGAACGATCCATCGTTCGAATACGAATTGAAAGCCGCTGCCGGCACGAGAAATTCCCCGGGAGACGTAAGGTTTCGTCTTACACTAGTTCCGCTGCTGATGCCTGTAGATCGTCCTTGTGGATGCTGCGAATTACTAGCATCACCAAGGGAAGGGCGTCGTACCAATTGGCGTCTGGATGGCGCATGAGGGCTGCCTTGAGTTGACGAAGAAACCTTTCCACCATTCCATTGCTCTGTGGGTGGAAGGCAGTGGTACGATTTCGCGTCGACCCCGTGTAGATGCCTGGGGGTCCGGAAAAGATGAGACTCAAACTGTCTTCCTTGGTCTGTGAGGATGATTTCGAAGCAGCCGAATCGCGCGGTCCATCCGCGAAAGAAAGCGTTGGCTACAGCTTCGGCGCTGAAGGAATCTAGCGGATATGCTTCGGGCCACCTAGTGAAACGGTCGATGGCTGTTAAGCAGTAATGGTAGATCCCCGCTGGAGGTAGTGAACCTAAAATTTCTAGATCGACGTGTTGGAAACGTCCCGAGGGGTGCACGAAATCAGCGAGGGGAATGGCTGCGTGGCGTCCCACTTTCACTCGTTGACCCAAGTTCGCGCCCATAGTCGACAATCGCGCTAAGCTCCTTGCCACAAGTAACATTCTGTTACTAACTTCGACGTTGATCTAGTACCCTGATGACTGAGGTTTTGGAGGGTCTCGGATACTTTTCGCCAAAGAGTCCGCGGGACGAACGGGTGTTTGGGGTTGTTAGTCACATCGCATTATACTGCGAGGTTGGAGCCGTAGATGGGGACCCGCTGCAGGTTGAGCGAGGATTCACCGTGCAGTAGGTCTTGTGGATCGTGGTCGGTATTCTGTGCCTGCACGATTTCGCCCGTAGAACGGTGGTCGCGGAAAAAGCATCGACTCTCGACAGCGCTAATGTGTTTCATGTCGGTGGTGTACTGTATTAAGACACAACTAATAATCCAGCGGACTGAGATTGACGGTGATGGAAGTTTTAAAACATGCGTCGAATAAATATTTTTTGGCCCAATGAGATTTATAGTGTTTTTCCGATGTTGTTTGTGAAAATTTTCAACCTATTTTGGAATGGAAGAGGTCCATCCTTAGGAGTGGGGGTGGAAGGGCATACCATAAATATAGAGGGGCCCAAAAAAATGTATCCACTGGTTAACAGTCCATAACTTGCAAACTTACTGACGAAGTTGTCTCATTTTTGGTAGTGTAATAGTTTGTAGTTCCGCCAATCGCCACACAAACGTTGCACTGCGTTTTTTTGTCAGAGTACAGTCGCCAGGTAGTTAGTGTTTTATTGTTAGTTGTACCTGTTACTCGAGTAAACATGGCTGGCGTAAGGCTTACATTTGATGAAAGGAAGTCTGTTTTAAAGTGGTATTTTAAGTACGAAAACATTAATGAGGTTCAATGGCAATGGCGAAATGTGTATCAAACAGAGCCACCGACACGTTTAACGATTCGTCGCATTCGAGACAAATTTGAAGCCGAATGCTGTGTTAAAGATGGACACAAACAACGATCTGGACGACATGTAACAGTAACAAGTCCCATCTTGTGTTACAATTCACCCGCTCACCACAGAAGTCTGTGTGTCCGTGAAACTGGAGTAAGTCGCTCAAGTGTTCAGCAAAGTGGAAGTGCTACATCCCAAGATTGGTACACGCAATGAACGAGGACGATTCAGATGGAGTACAGCGAGTGGTTTAATAACATGGTGCGCAACGATGAAGAGCTTGCGGAGATGATAGTGTGGTCTGATGAGGCACAGTTCAAACTCAATGGTACAGTAAATCGCCACAATTGCATCCAAACGTCCATGTAGACAAAGTCCAGGAGTAAATGTGTGGTGTGGGTTGTCTTACCGGAGCCATTCTTCTTTGACGGTACAGTTACCGGTGAGTTGTACCTTCAGAAGCTTCAAACATCTCTTTTACCTGCCATCCAAGACTTGTATGGAGACGAAAGATTTTACTTTCAACTAAGATGGTGCCCCAGCCCACTACCACAATCGTGTTAGGGCTTATCTCGACGAAAATCTACCAGGAAGATGGATAGGCCGTAGAGGTGCTGTAGGGTATCCACCACGTTCCCTCTGGACTTTTACCTGTGGGGAACACTAAAGGACGTCGTTTATCGACAAAAGCCACAGAATCCATCGTACTTTAATGTGCAAATATCCAACTGAACACGTTGCAGTCAGTAGTTCGTGCTCTAGTTCGGCGACATCGTTTGTGTGTGGATGTTAATGGTGACCATTTCGAACACCTACAGTGATATCTTTAAGTTGGACTTGAAGAGCTACACTTTCACCAAAAATGAGACAACTCCGTCAATTAGTTTGCAAGTTATGGACGGTTAACCAGTGGATACATTTTTTTGGGCCCCTCTGTATAACACTAAAACAACCAATATTGGTGTTGAATTCGGGGTTATTGAAGTTGCTGAGTTTAAATAGGACATCAACATGCCGGATATGTTCCTCGTACAATCCTAAAAGACCTCCAGCGAATTTTCTACCAATTTTTGTACAGATGTTCCATACGATACAAAATCAAATCTGTATCGAAAAAACCCGTATCTATTATAGAGGTAAGGGTAGAAGGAATGGCATTTTAAGACGTTCAAAATTACAGGGAGTATTTTTGACCATTAAATTACCGGGGTATTTTTTACTCTCTTAATACCAGGAGTATTTTAGCCTTAGGGTACGAGGAATATTTTTTTACGGTACTTTTGACACTTCAAGGTAACAGAAGTAGTTTTGTCCTTCTTGGATTTTCTGATTCTCTGTATGTGTATCTAAGAAAAATATTTTTTATAAAACGTTCGTGCATCTTGAGGTAGCGGGGTTATGTTTCTCTACCTTAAGGTTTTGGAAGTATTTCTTACTCCCTAAAGTATTTTGACTCTTTTGGGGTACGGAGACTTATTTTGACTCTTATAACGTAATGGAAGTATTTTTGTTTTTTTTTAAGGTAGCATAAGTATTTGATTCTATTAACCTTCTGGAAGTGTTTTTAACTCTGTTAAGGAACCTAAAGTTGTTTTCACCTTCTTATGTTATCGGTATTATGAATATTTTTGACTCTCTTAAGGTATGATTCTTTTAACGTCCGGGGAGTATTTTTTACTCTCAATAATACCTAGAGACTCAAAGTACATGATAAACCTTGACTCGCTTAAGGCCATGGGCATATAATTTACTCTTTTAATGAGGCAAGGGGAGAAGATCCGTGTAGCCACAGCGGAGGATACCCTCACTTTCTTTGGTGTGAGATACTCCCTATGGAATGGTATGGATGTAAAAAGGATAAGGGAAGGATTAACGGCGGTCTTTCACAGGATCGAGCACCTCGTCCTTAAGCCATTCCAAAATCTGGAACTACTGAAATCCTATATAGTCCCCGGCTACCTTCATGAGTTGGTAATTGCCTCACCAGCCATATCTGTTCTTAAACAAATAAATCAGGAGTGAAAGGTAGCAATCAAGAGGTTTATGCACCTCCCGCAATCAATATGTAATGGGGTCATATACTGCGGGACTAGACTTGAAAATTTAGTGCCTAGAGTGGCGTTAACGCTGGGTCTAAGGTTCTTAAACTCAATAGACCCAGCATTTATATCTCTGCAAAACTGTGAGGGGGCTACTGCACGTCTCCGTAGTCTTGCTCACAGTGTAAGGGTACCCTTCACAAAAATAGTTGTGCAAGGTCAGAGCTGAAAGTGTGGGAAAGTTTAGTAGCTCAGGGGAAGGCTGTCTCGACCTTCACGGGTGACAAGGGGGGGAACTGTTTTCTTCAGGATCCCACCTTGTTAAAGCCTTCGAGATGTACAACAGCCCTGCAGCTCCGTGCCAATACGGCAGAGAACAGAACCACTCTGAAAATAGCATTCCCACAGACGGATATGCGATGCCGGGGGTGTGGCTTCGGGCTGGAGACCCTGGACCACATCTTAGGGAATTGCATTTTCACCAAATCTAAGCGTATCCGTCGCCACGATGAAATCGTTGATTAACCTCAAACCCGACCTGGTCATCAAAAACCAGGTCGGGGTTTCGTGGTCGATGTCACAGTCCGCCACGAAGATGGGGGAAACCTTCTCCTGGCTAGAGAGGATAAGATCGCTAAATACAGCGGTCTACTGCCTCAACTGCAAGAGAAATTTTGCAGCGTGAGTGGGGAGGTTCTATTCATTGTGGTTGGGACGAGAGGGGCAATACCCTCCACCCTCAAGGCACTGGAGCGGCTCGTGATGGAGGCAGGTGACATGGAGAATATAACTCTAATGGCACAAAGATCTTCGATAGATGTATACCACGGGTTCCTTGATTATACCTAAAGCCGTAGAACCCGTCCCCGATCACCCTTACAAACCAGCAGTGCGTTCCTACCTACTTTATTTAAGTACCGCAAAATTTATTATTGACTGGAGTTATATAAATTTGGGGGGTATTTATTGGGGGGAATGACGAGCTCTGAATAGAGAGGAGTGTTTTAAAAACGAGTAAATCTGTATACTCTAAGGCTGATCCAAGCCATCACTTGCGAGTCAGAGGAGACCCTCTACACCTCCTCTGGCGCGGGTAGTCTTCCTAGCGGAAGACTGGTGGGTACCTCTGCGAGAATGTTTTCCCTAGGTACCTTCGGGTAGCCGAATCTCACTCCCTAACAGGTAGCTGATTGGGGGCCGTTACCTAATTTTTCCAAGCAAGAAGCATAAATTTCCGCAGTGGAGCTGGCCGCCTGATTGTGGGTAGTGGCAGATGATAGCCGTCACTATGCAGATGACGAAAGGGAAGCGGACGAAATGGTGGCAGCCCGATTCCCTGAATGTACCACCAAGGTGACGCCCACCTAAGGCCGGAAAACCGGGGAAACGGTGGATAGGAATAGTGCGTGTATTTTTGACTGTATGAGGTACCAGAATATTTTAAGGGTATCAATAAAATTTGTGACCCTCTCAACACAACATTAATTTTTTTGACGTTCTTAAAACTATCAATAAACCTACTTTTTTTATTCAAAAGTAAATAAAATGAGCCTTAGCCCTTAAAAACATTAAATAGTTAAGAGAAACAGGTAAAAAAAACCTCCAAACTAAACTCATAAGCCATAGAGGATTTTTGATAATTTTAGGTACCGGTCTCTAAGGGCATTGGGGGAGTATATTTGAATCTCATGGATTTGACTGTATTTTTGACTATCTTAACGTACCGGAAGTATTATTGCGTCTATTTGGGTATCAGGAGTATTTACAACAGTTTTAAAATATCCGATTTATTGTTTACTCGTTTCAAGATTCCTATAGAATTTTATTCTCTTTTACTGGACTATATTTTATTCTCTTAAGGTATTGGGAGTATTTTTGGTTTCCTAAGATACTGAGAGATTTTCTGACATTAGGAGAAGAGGACTGTTTTTTACTCTTAAATAACTGGGAGTATTTATGTCTTTCTAAGTTACCGGATATGTTTGATTCTCTTAACACACCGGTAGTATTTTTTACTTTTTTAAAGTTTCGGAAGAAATTTTGATTTTATTGGGGTGCCGGATAATCTATACTCTCTTTAGATACGATGAATATTTTTGACTCTACTAGGAAACCGGGAAATTCTTGAATTTCTTAGGCTTCCGAGAGTATTTTTTACTCAAGGGGCCCGTAGTATTTCTTTCTCTATTGGGTTACTGGGAGGAATTTGACTCCCAAAGTATCTACAGTAGGGTGCCTTAAGTAGTTTTTACCTTTTTAACGTAGGGATTATTTTTTAATTTTTTAAAGGGGTTGAAATTTTACACACATTACATCGATGGAAATACTATCAACGTCATTCTCCCCGACAATTATTTATACCACGCAAATATCGACCATTGTTTGAAAATTTTCATCCCGTCCACCCCCGCTTTTGGGGGTTAAATGCCCAATTGTATATCATAATTGAACTGGGTGACATCTAGAACCCTGGATTTGACTCCAATCTTGGTTGTATTCTCGTTATTTTCTTGTAACGCCAGTCCACCACCACACCTAACGGTGCTCCTTTCCCATGCCGTAAGGGGTTGAAATTATACTCAGATAACACCGGTAAAAACAATATAAATCTCTCTGACCCATAAAAATATTTATCCGACTCAAATATCGGATGTTTTAGCATGTTTGATTTTTTTCATCCCCGTATACCCCCGCTTCTGGGGATAGTAGACGTGTTTCACCCTAACTGTTTGTTTCCAGGTCGCAAAGAACATGTGTACGAAATTTGGTGAAATTGCTCCACCAGTGTAGAACATACAAACACTGCTTTATTTATTATAAGAAGATATTGTCAAAAAAAGTGTTAATTATTAAACTAAATCACTGTAAAAATTCATGAAATTGAGTTGAATTATTGAATAATACTTTTGTTCCTAATGATTATTAATATATTTTTAAGATATTTAATTCGTTACCCAATGACCTAATTATTATCAGTTTTAGCAGTAGATGGGATAACTATTTTTCAAAATCAACCTTTGGCAGAAATACTTAATTTAATCGAAGCTGAATTCAACATATTTGTCTTTTAATAGTTAATTTTACCGTAAATTGAGTAGTTCCACTATCTCCTGTTTTAGCTGAAAGGTTTACGTATTAGATTTCAACCATTATGTTACTATTGGTTTGTGTATGACATCCTTTCCATTATCACAAAAACCAAGTTAAGTAATTAAGTCAACAATTTAACAATTATTATCCAAACATAAAATTCACTTTTGAAATTGAACAGGACCACTCAATACATTTTCTAGGTATTTAAGTTATTGTTTAGAAGAATAGTATAATTACCAATTGATACCAAAAAACTTCTTAATCAAGAAGGGCCTTAATAAAAATCATATTTCCCACAAAAAATAAATTATTTACAATCTTGTAGACAATGCCATCATTATTATCTCATCCTAAGTATTATAAAGATAATTTTGGTAAAGTTGTCAAAATTACATTAAGTAATTCTTATCCCACATACTTTATTTATAAATACATCAGGATCAGATTGAATAGTTTTAACAACATATTTAATAATGTTTTTTTACTAATAAAAACAATATTTTCAAAACTACAAATTTTTTTCTACTAATTAACATTAATTGATAAATATATTCGATAATTATGACGTTGGTATCATATTTAAGTAATTTAAAAACCTAAACTTACTTAATATTAAAGACAAAATTAATTGCACTAATTGTAACGCCACTTACATAGGTCCAAAAAGATATCGCTAGGAACCCGCATTATAATTTTAAATTAATAGCCAAAATTGCTCAGTCTTGTCCAAACATATGCATCTCAATAATCTCTTTTTTGACTGGGATACAGTCATAATTGTAGATGAAGAATTAAGATATTTTCCTAGATTGCTGAGTGAGTTGTTCCACTCCAACAGCTTTAAATGTAAAATCTGATACCAATTATTATTTAAACAAAACTTATGATACTTTCTTAATTTGATATTTTAGACATTGTATTGAAATTTAAAATTTTTTAGCATATTAACATATACAGGCAACAATACATTGCTTTCCGCCATACTTGATTGTCACCCGTAAGTTTCATTTCGGTTGCAACAGGCAACCCAACAAAACCTTGCCTCTATATTCTTTTCCATGATTTATATACAAAATGGTGAGTAAAATTAATATAATTAAAATATTTTTTAATTGTTATTGTAAAACTTTATAATTGTCTTATTCATTTCTAAATCGTAGATTAAACCTGAATAGGTCCTAAAAACACGAAACATTATATAAATAATAAAATGTAAATAAACATAATTTTATGACATAAGGTCGTATATTATTGTTAATGTCAAATGTCATATTTTTTCATCATTATTATGAAAATGGATATATTTCTTATCAATTTTAGGCAGTGCGTAGGCTCGAGTACAATTAGCAGAGACTCTTCTCTTTTTACCTTTTGAGTAGGACTTTGAAGTTGTAGGTGTTTCTGATGAGACATTTTGAAGAACAAGCAGAATAATTGGGGAGGGGAGGGCTGTCATACAGTAATTGAAAGGTAAAAATTACGGGAAATTCGAACTGTAACTTCTCCTTAAACAATAGTAGTAAATAAAATAAAGTGAATAATATTGTAGGTTAAAATACCTCTAATTCTCATTCTATGCTGGTGTCTTTATAAACACAATCTTCCCCTTCATCAAATTCTGAAATTGCGCGTAATCTCAATGAAACTGATTCTTCCACATTATATTAGTATACATCAAACAATATACAAAACAATGCAGAAAAGTCTATATTTCATACTATTACAGGTCGTTTTAGCACATTTTTTTGTCACAACCTTCCACCACATACTATAGAATTCTTTTATATTGTGTAACACGTTCGGTTTTAATTGCTACATGCGATTAAGTACACGCACATTTATATAGGGTATATTCCAAATAATGAACATATGCATAAATGATATCAAATTGTATCCTCAATATAAATAATTAAAGACGAAAAAAACTGAGAAATAAAAAAGAGGTTCTATTAATTCTTATTTATTAAAATTATGACGTCTCTGACAGTGATCTTTGACATTTTATTATCTTGAATTTGAATGCGACAAATAAATTTATGTATTTGATTATTGTACACATTTACTTTCCGGAAAAATATTTTATATTCACATCATAGTCATGTGTAATGCAGCTCATATTCCATACCATAAATATACGAATGGCTTTTTCTGTAAATATTATCTGTGAGGCAGCAGCAGTCGTCTGCTCGTGACGTGCTGCTGGAAACCGTGGAGACGAGCTTCGTATTGTTTCAGTGGGTATAAAGGGGCCCGCTCCAGAGCTCGGTGCCATTCCATCGGACGAGATGAGGCCGAGGACTTGGGCGAAGGTCCCCTGGGGACGGTAATCCAACCTTGGCCTTGCTCTTCCTATGGAATGGAATCCCGTGTGCGGAACGGGAGCAAGACGTCGGGGCTAGCCCGGCGGTCTGTGCCGACGAGAGCAGAGGCGGCGGTAGATCTGGTTGGCCGTCATGCAGGGACCAGCGGGCGCGGGGCTGGTCCCCACTTTTTAAATAAACCAAAATATTACAGACGCGTCATTTTGAACCAGCGTCAACTAGAGGGTGACTTGAGATATGATATTTATATTTTCTGATCAAATATTTCATCCTCCTCGACAGCACAAATATTAGAGCTATGCATACCCTGCATCTCCATGACAAATGCAGACGATGATCCTCACAGATAATATCCCAACATGGCGATCATGTTGATTTTGGCAGGAAATATTCTTTCGTAAACCATATACATAATTTACATCAGTGTACGAGTGTAAAATGTATTCATTAAATTCACATGTGCCATATAAATAGTAAATATTTGAGCAATACCAACCAAATAACCCCTAACCAAAACGTCATACTCTTAGTACACCATGAAATAATTACCGACCAAAAATACTATGTAACAAATAGTAACCAACAATCCAGTACAATTTAAATGTTTAATGTATAAATCTTATCTTCTGATAAATAATATTGGATGTTTGTGTTTATGTTCCCCAAACAAATTTAAACGCGTGGAGAAATATCGATCAAATTTTGTAAAGATGTTCCTTTTATACATCACTAGCTGGGTGACCGGCGTTGCCCGGGATGTCATACATCCATAACTCACAATCTCGGTTGCTTTTGCGTTATTTTTATGTAATGCACCTTGAACCCTATCTCTAAATGTGCTCACCTCATTGACCCCGAAAAAGTTTAATTCAACGAATATATCACGTTTTAATATGTTCGAAAATTTCCACCTCCCGTACCTATGGGTTAATGAAATATTTATTCCACTCAACAATCGGCCGGTTACATAGTTAGAAATTTTCTACCCCGGTCCGTCAACTACCCAACCCCTCCCCCCACCCAAGTTGTCAAATTAAACTCAGCGACATCCATAATCCTTTAATTGACTCAAATATCGGTTGTTTTTGCGTTATTTTTATGTGATGTCCCTCCACACGACCCCTAAGCTTGCTCCCCTCTCATGCGTGAAAGGGGTTGAAATTAAACACAAACAGGCAGAATACTATCAAAGTTATTGACCCCGGCAAATAATTATTCCACTCAAATATCGACCGTTTAACATATTTGAAAATTTCTAACCTCGCCAAGATCCTATCACCCCGCACGTTGCACATCTTGACATAAATAATCCGAGCGACATCGAATTCCTTTTTTTGCGTTAATTTTATGAAACGCCCCTCAACCCCCACCCCTAAGCGTTCTCCTCGTCCCATGCTGAACGGCATTGAATTTATATACAGCTAATATCAGTAGAAACACTATCAATCTCTTTGACTCCGAAAAATATTTTTCTTACTCAAATATCAGCCGTTTTAGCATGTTTGAAAATGTCCACCCTCCGCTTCTGGTGGTGGTAGACGTGTCTCATCCAGACAGTGTTTGTTTCCCGGTCGCAAAGAACACGTGTACGAAATTTGGTGAAATTTTCTCCACGGATGTTCGCGAAGCATACAGTATTCCATTGCGACGCATGTGACAAATTAACGTTCTATCTCGAGGAGAAAATCAGTCCAGAAAACCTGGGGAAACTCCTTCTAAAATCAGAGGACTGCTGGAAACGTATAGAAAATTACGCAAAAGAAGTAATGGAAGCCAAGGCAGAACTTAATGGCTTAATATTATATTAAAAATCTGAGAAGATAGTGCAAAAGAAACCACCCCGAACTAATACGCAAGTAGTTCTAGGGTGGATAAATGTCAGGAGGAAAGGGCTTGTGGTTTTAGCCGGTAAAAATCCGGCAACGTTGAGGAGTGCACACCTTCCCCCTCGTCTTTCGAAGATTTCCACAGAATTCCTCGCAAACCACACACACACACTCACACGCATACATACACACGTGCACTCTATTTTATTTAATAGCTAGATTAAAGAACTTCGCCGTACATTTGATCATTTTTAAGGACCTGCTTCCAATTCTTTGATAGACAGTTTCCAAGTTTCTACAATAAATTAAAATAATTAAAGATCTTAATAAAATTTTAAGAGAAAATTAACACACAAATTAATAAAGAACTTCTTGTTAATAATTAAATTTTATCAAGCTATCATGGACTTACTTCATCAATAAATTATTACAATGTAAAAAAGCATAAAATATGGGCTTTACATTCTGAACGAAATTCGAAATATGACGATAATACCTTTACTTATGAGTTTACAAATAGTGATTCTATGAAATTTCAACTTACTGTCTCTGGTACTCAAGGAAATTTGGATCGTTGTTACACACACACGTATCGCACTTTATAGACAGGCCATTTTAACACTGATTCTAATAAACACTTTTAGTTTCCAAGATAGTTCACTGTTCGTTTAAGAAATACGCTCGTTCCGAAGTTTATTAACTGCTGGATGCAGTTTTCTGAGCTCCCAAAATCGAAGACAATGGTCTAGATCGAGAATATAACAATTTAGACTCTGTGCTGTAAATATTTAGCGTTTAGTATTACGCGGTTATTTCACAGACTGTAACTTGGAAAATGTTCTAACTATTTTCGCTGTTGTTACATGTATCCAGACACTTTCTGGATATTATACCTTTCGTCTGACCACTGTTAAATTTCCAAGACGACTTTCCTGGAGCTCGCCTCCCCACAGACTCTGCTATGCTCGATTCTTGCCTCATTCTTGTGTACAACCTGTGTTTTATGCGAGTCCAAATTTCTGCTTATTAATTAATTATTTCCTTTTAATTACCACAATATAGATAGTTAATTTCTCAGTGAAATTATTACATGGGTTTTACATTCTCAAATGGGCGATATTTTGGGCTAGTATAAGCAGAGACAACTATTGAAATACAATAACGATTACGCATTTCTTTCTTATTTATTTTCTTGTCTGGGCTGTGCGAAAAATGTACGGAAGACTATGCGGGGGTGTTCGCTTATTCGAGGTGGGGGTAATTAATGGTGCTGAGGTGTCGGCTACTACTGGTGGACCTCCAGACCAGGACCTTTCGGATTCCCATCAATTACTACGAACTCCGATAGAGAATTTTATGTTCGATCTCCCATCCACTACTGACCTTGATCTCGATCCTCGCGGTCTCACCTATCTTACATACGTGGGACCACGTGCTAAATTTATTCCTACATTATTTGACGAAATTTTGTCGGAACGATCGCCAACTTCTCTAAAGGGCGGTTCGAAAGAGCAGCTTCTTAGAAATTTTCTTGATATATATGCATACATATTTACGGTTTCCCACCGTCCGTTCTGACGTCTCAAAGTCTGCATTCTGGTGGATAATCCACGCCTCGATTCTAATGTTCTTATCCTATTTGTTCGTCGTCGCACCTTTACGGCGCCGTTGTAGATTGGGGAAATTGTGCCTGTCTCACAAGATATGCAAATATGAATTATGAACTAATTTAAATTATATACCGCTGAAATACGCTTTAGAATTTATATTGTAATGATCAAAACTGGGCTTTAATTATTTTTTAATTTAATTTTGATTTAATGAATTTACCTCACGTGAAGCGCCATTTAGGTAATAATTAAATGGAAGGCGTTAATTAAAAGAAATAATAATCAAAATTAACAAACATAATATTTATTTATTTTGTGGCAACAAAAGATGATTACAAACACAAAATTTAAGATCTCATTCTCTCAGGGCCTTGCCTGGGTTTGATAATAGACACAACAAATTGATTTAAAAAATCTTATTAACCAACAGTTCACATTTACCTAAACAATATGTCGATAGAAAGAAATTAACAAGAAAAGAAATTAACTCTGATTAACAATTAAATTAAACGAAATCTGACTCTATCCTTTAATTACGTTTACAATTAATCATTAGTTTTAGTTTTGTTACTTACATCTGTCCAGCTGGTACCAGCATTCCTTTGGTTTCCGAAGTACACTATTGCAAAATTATACACTGATTCTAAAGGTCAACTCACATATTTTACACTATTGAAGTCAAAATTGATAGGCTCACAGGAACTCGGATGATCCTCCTGAATGTCAGCTATCTGATGTCTGCTTGCCTTCCTAGGCTGGATATAGACGTAAACGCTCTTAGACTTTCCTGTCTGGCTGTAAACGTAAAAACTGCTTGCGTCCTTCCCTGGCTTGCTATAGACGTAAAAACTGCTTTTTACTTAGCGATTTTTACAATGTAATACATCCGTGAATGTTTTTACTTTGTCTTAAAGTCACAACTTTGTTTAATAATACATTAACGTCTGCTAGTCTCTGATCTAGTATTATTTGTTCCGTCCTCTGAAATGTCCCGCCACCAACTAACAGTTATATTACTTGTTCTGCTCCTCACGATGTTTTTCCGCGAACTGACTCCTAGTTCTCTCGAGTTTTAGCGCCCATACGCCATTTTTTACTTTTCGACAAAGCAAGGTAAGCTCGCTTCTCTCATTGTTGTTTTGTTCCATCAGACCGCTATAATGGATTTCTCAAACAATTCAAATTTTATGTCCAAACAATTAATGGCCTAATTAATTGGCATTACAATATATATATACATATATATATATATATATATATATATATATATATATATGGGTAAGATGTTTATGAAGCTGGTCGTTATAATCTATTGAAATGTATCTACACAAGATAAAAATGAAATAATGAATGTCAAGGCGATCATTTTGAACTTACTTGAAAGATGACAAGACACAACAGAGACCACTTACTGAGGGGTGAAACGTGAGTTAAAATTTAACGAGGAAAGTAATAATAATGAGAACAATGCTCCTAAAGTTGTATTATTGTATGGAGGTGTTCTCTATAGAGAACCGCATCAAACTAGTCGTATGACTAAGGATTAAAAATTAATTTATTAGTTCAATTTTAGTGTAAATGCATAATGTTTGTAAGACGAATGGAAGAGTTGAATAGCACCGAGTGTAATGTGCAGACAGCATTGTTCGGTTGTCACGGCCAGCCGTCGGAGGACCTGGGGGCCGTACAAGGATTATTCTTAGCCGTTCCGAAGTGGGACGCAGCGCAGTATTCGCTTCTTCTAGTGTTACACCTTAGCGCGTCCGCTAGGCCTTTCACAGTACAACGACCGGGCCACGCCGACGACGTCTGCTCTCTTCACATTCCCTCAATCACGAGCAGTACAGAAAAATTATAAAAATCAAAATGCAATTATAATGTCGTCATGAGATCATAAAATTTTTTGTGTTAGATTTATTATTCATTCCATTAGTCCTCGGATGTCAAAATTTAAGATTACAAGAAAATATTACAATTACAGAGTTTAAAAAGCAAACATTATACTTGATAAAAAAATAAATATTTTAAAGCAACGTCAAAGAGACCAATATAACAGTAATTAAAAGAAATGATAACTATGTTAATCTTCAACTTTCACTCGCCGTAGTTTCCAACAGCAAAAAATTACTTCGAATCCCGTCGAACATGCTAAAGAAAATAATTCGGCAGTTAAATTCTACGAAATTATAATCGTAATAAAATAGCCTAACTTGACAGGATACCAGCAAAATATTTTAATATTAAAGGATCTAATCTGTCCTTCCTCATCTAGGAACTGTTTCAGCGAGTAATATGCTCCATTAATTAACAAATATTTACAACTCTTTATAAGTAAATTTTGCATAGTTAAAGTTTTTATTTCGTCCGGAAGACTATTGTATAGACTTATCCCGGAATAACGAATGTTTGATTCAAAAAATGCTTAGGCGATGTTTTTCAGTGGAGTTGAGAGTGATTTCCAGTGTTTATAAATGATTTGCCCCGTTTAGTGCATGATGTTTATCCTGACAAACTTTAAAATTTCTAGAATATACGTACAAGGGAAAGTTAAAATCCCAAGTTTACGAAACAAAAGCTTGCAACTGGAATTCCAACCCGCACCAGTTATGATTCGTGCGGCCCGCTTTTGCAGTTTAAATATTTTAAACGCGTGATGTGAACGACCCCAGTTTGTTATGACAATGAAAATTTATGGTTTCAGATGTAAATAAGTCGCTTTCCCGAGCTATCACTCGTAATGTGAATTTTATATTATACTATATATATCTTGTGGAGCACATTTTCTTTCACCTCCTTTACATTTATTGGATATTCATTATGTCTCTCGGTCTCTTTCTTTTTAATCGGCGATGTTGGATGGGAGGTGGAGGAGAGGCAGCTGTATCGGATATTAACGGGTTGGAGTCAATTATGTCTTTTTTATATTGAAGAAGTATGTATTTGGTTATTGTTTGGAATATTGAGGTCTTTATGGATGCGGGAATTATACCAGGGGCAGTTTGTCATATAACAAAGGATTTTATTTTGGGATGTTTGGGTCTTGTTGTTGTGTGTTTTGGCTGCGGAACCCCAAATGTTACAGCCGTTCTTCCATAATGTAGAAATAGGGATATTTTTATTGAAAGTGATAAAGGAGAATTAGGAAAGGTATTAGTATTTTAAAGCGGTGATTGACAATTTTTTTAATGTGACTGGTGCGTTGGGATCATGATAGTTTTGAATCGAGTATTAG
The DNA here is from genome assembly GCA_037074705.1 of Zhengitettix transpicula. Taxonomy (NCBI): domain Eukaryota; kingdom Metazoa; phylum Arthropoda; class Insecta; order Orthoptera; family Tetrigidae; genus Zhengitettix; species Zhengitettix transpicula. The sequence goes on from CM073591.1 coordinate 204,840,763, forward strand.
TCCATGGTATTTATGGTTTTGTTTTTTTGGAATGGGTGTGTTGTTAATATAGATAAAAAAGAACTGTGTGGATTTGTTTGGGTTTGTGGTTATTCTACAATTATTTGCCCAAATGGCTACATGGTTAATGGCAGTTTGCAGTTGTATTGCAGTCGATTCGTAATCATGGCAATTTGAAGTTGTTTGTGGGATATCATGGGTATAGATGGAATATAGGAGTGGACCAAGGACATTGCCTTGAGGGACCCCTAAATCAATAAACCCACCGTATATTGGGAGAAATGGTTTTTGATATTTGACTAGGCAAGAGCGGGTTATAATAAAGTTGGATAGGTGGTTAAAGTAGGGGGTGGATAGGTGAAGTTTCAATTTGAAGAGGAGTGAGGGATGGTGAACCTTGTCGAACGCTTTTCCAGAATCTAAGAATGTGGCTAGTCATATATTTTTGTTTTCAAAGGATGTGTTAATGTATTCTGTTATTATGTTAAGAAGTTGATGACAGGAGTGGTTGTTTCGGAATCCAAATTGTTGGTTAGGGATTAAGTGTGAGATTTGTGTTTTTAGTTGTGGTAAATGTAGTTTTTCAAATACTTTTGCAAAAATTGGTAGGTGACTGATAGGGTTGTATTTTTGTTTATTTGGTTTGTTAATTAGTATTACCGTTGCAATTTTTAGTGTTGCGTTATAAGTTTGTGTTAGTAGGACTAGGTTTCTTTTTCGGTAGAGCTTTTAAGTGATTGGTGTTTATTTGATCAATGTCTGGAGATGTTTTATTTTTTAATTTGTATATGGTTGTTGCAATGTTTTTGTAGGTGAAGAAAGTTTCTGATTTAGTATTGTTGTTCTTTGGGGAAAGATCTAATTGAATGTGAGAGTGGAAAACAGGGTTGGTGGGTGATTAGAGTGTAAATTGGTTTGGAGAGAACTTTGACGAAAAGATCTACTTTTTCTTGTGGCGATGAGTGCCATTCTGAGTTATGCAAAAGTGGAGGAATATTTGTTTTTTCTTTAAGTAAAGATTCTACAGATTGAATTATCACTGGTGTTGAGGAGTGTGAGGTTTTGGTGGTAGACCTGGTTGCTGATTTCCCTAATTTTGAGATGTATTTTTTTTAGAGATTTTATTGAATTCAGTTTTTAAGTTTTTGCACTTTGTTTGTATCCATTTCCATAGTTGTTTTTTTATTTAAGTAGATTATAATTTCTTTCTGCATGCTGCGATGGTTTCGATGTAAAATGATGGTTGCTTCTTGTATTGCTGTTCTGATTATAGAAGTTGTTTCTATGTTGAAACACTTGGTTTTGTCTATTGGCTTAGCCATAGTTGAAACGGTTGACGTATGAATAAAGTATTGAAGTGGAAGAGGTCCAGCTCCTTGAACTTATATATATATTGTAATAAACATAAAGGCGTCAAAATAAAAAAAATTAGATTTATATTTTAACAAACAAATTTTATTAAAAATTATCAAAATTTACAGCAGAATTTAATATTTAATATTATAAAAAGCATCTCTTTCTCTCATGGGTCTTTACTGGGTTTGATAACGGACAGAACACTTAAATAATCAAAGAACCCAACATTTATTTTTTAATTAAACAGAAGTATTTAATCGTCTAGACATCGACGAACTTATTAACGAAATTAGAATTACCAGATTGATTCTAAATTTAAAAGAGTTTATTTTATTAACAAAAGAAGAGAACGATATCTGACTGTATCTTTTAATTCAGTTTACACATATTAATACCATAAATTTCAACTCACGATTACTCAGGAACATTTGGCTCGTTCATTACACACACACTTTATAGACTGGACGTTTACACACTGACTCTAACACATATTATTGGTTCGACGATAGCTGATTCTCCATACTCGGTGAAGGACATCCCAGTTGCTCGTGGGGAAAACTACTCGACGCTGGATGCTGTGTCCTGGTCTCCTACCATCGAAGACAGTGGTCAAATTTTGATATTACTACAGTTTGAACTTCTGCATATAAAAATGTTTATAGTTGAATAATTTTGCTATTTCTCTCGCAGGCTGCAAATTTTCTCCGTACTCCGTGTTCACAGCTCTCCCTCCGCTCTGACCCTCAACTCCAACTAGCTCCAGCCCTTGACTCACTCCATTTATATATAACCGCCCCTTCTTTCTTCTGCTCTGTTCCAAGACCACGTCGCAATTGCATTGACAGTTTCTCCATTACTCCGAGATTTACACTCTGCAGTGGCTATTCCCCCATCTGGTAAAATATCTAGCCGTTCCGTCTTGTCACATCGAGACAGGCCCCGTAATTACTTTGCACTTGCATTCTTACCCCCACATGTGCGGTGTTCCAAGATCCTTCAGACCGCTTTGCTCCCAAGTAAACAAGTTAATGGTCAAGCCCATTAACCCGACACAATGCCTTTAGTAAAAAACCGATACATCTTGCGACCGGACATCCACGCGTGTTCCTTGATCTGCTTTACAAATCCTAAGTACACATTGTCACTTCCTGTGCCGGCCAAGACCATTAATCCGAAACAAATATCTTGCCGCTCTGTCTTGTCACATCGAGACAGGACCCGTAATTACTTTGCACTTGCATCCTCACCCCCACATGTGCGCTTGTTCAGAAAATTCTTCAGCCGCTCTTCTCCCAAGTCAACAAGTTAATGGTCAAGCCCATTAACCAGACACAGTGCCTTTCCTAAACCTATACATCTTCCGACCGGCCACTCGCGCGTGTCCCGAAACAACGCATTCCCTCAATGCATTACAATATATTGTAATAAACAAACGTGGGACGACAATAAAAAAAATAATATTTATATTTTAACAAACAAATTTTATTAAAAATTATCAGAATTTACAACAGAATTTAATATTTAATATTATAAAAAGATCTCTTTATCTCATGGGTCTTTACTGGGTTTGATAACGGACAGAACACTTAAATAATCAAAGAACCCAACATTTATCTTTAAATTACACAGAAGTATTTAATCGTCTAGACATCGACGAAACTTATGAACGAACTTATTCTACAGATTGCTTCTAAATTCAAAAGAGTTTATTTTATTATCAAAAGAAGAGAACGATATCTGACTGTATCCTTTAATTACGTTTACACATGTTAATACCATAAATTTCAACTCACGATTTCTCAGGAACATTTGACTCGTTCATTACACACACACTTTATAGACTGGACGTTTACACACACTGACTCTAACACATATTATTGGTTCGACGATAGCTGGTTCTCTATACTCGGCGAAGGACATCCCAGTTGCTCGTGGTGATACTACTCGACGCTGGATGCTGTGTCCTGGTCTCCTACCATCGAAGACTGGTCAAATTTTGATACTAATACAGATTGAACTTCTGCATATGTAAATGTTTATAGTTGAATAATTTTCTATTTCTCTCACAGGCCGCATTCCCTCCGCTCTGACACTCACTCTAACTAACTTCCAAGTTCGATGCCCACAGCATCCCCCCTCCACGCTGACTAACGCTGACTTTCGCTGACTGACTCTGACTGACTCACAATAGCTTATCTCTCGCTTATATACTACTATTCTTGTTGTTTTTCTTTTGTTCCAAGACCACGTCGCATCTTCGCGGTGACAGAATCTCCATTACTGAGATTTACATTTTGCAGATGGAGTTCCTTAGCAATTAGCTAGCCCCTCCGTCATGTCACATCGAGACAGGACCCGCAATTACTTTGCACCCTCAATTACTCTGGACTTGTCGTCCTCACAAGACTTGCGTTGACCCCTCCTTACAAATCCTAAGTAAATACGCCACTTGTCAGGCCATTAATCAGAGACAATAGCCTGCCTTAAACCGATACCTCTTGCGACCAGCCACCTGCGTGTCCTTTTTTTGCTTTAAGTACACATCGCAACTTCCTGTGCCGGCCAAGACCATTCATCCGAAACAAATGTCTTGCCGCTCTGTCTTGTCACATCAAGACAGGACCCGTAATTACTTTGCACTTGCATCCTCCTTACAACATGTGCGGTGTTCCGAAACAATGCATTCCCTCAATGCATTACAATATATATATACTGTAATACTCATTAGAGGCCAGTAATGATTTTAATAATTGGATTGTTAGCGGTACCAATTCTTCAAAGACAACAATGTGTCGGCGGGCTTTGTTCGCAAACGAAGGTTTTTTCTGGATGCAGTCTGTCTGATATTGTGGTCGGGAGAGGGAGGGAGTCCGTTTGATATTGTAGTAGGGAGCGGAAGGCAAAATTAGAGAGAACTAACAGCGTGGCCTAAGTACAAAATTCAACTGAGAAACTTACAAGTTTTAAATCCAAGTATAAAGTTTGGACAGCGATATACTTTGTAAAAACTGCAAAGAATAATCAAATATTTTTCGCCACATTAATATTCCTACGCGTACTGAGATCAACATTTTCCACAGAAAGACAATGTGTAACAATATGTCTGGCTGATGATCCGGAGGAGCAGCAGATCCAGTTCCCGGAGTAAAATTCAATAACTACGACCAAGTGTTTCACAATCAAGTGTAGAGTCAGTGATTCATGGCCTTTTTACTGTAAATAGTGTGCCCGAGCCGAGGAACCTAAGTCTGGTACCAGCCGAACATTTGGTAAGTAGAAACCAAGTTAATTAAGTTTGTAAACGATAGTTAAAGGTATTCGTTCGTATCATTTTGGTTTTGATCGTTAATGTCTTAATTTATTAGTCCTTTGATTGTTTACTATAAATATAAATGTATTTTTTAATTCGAAGGCCCAATTAAATTCTAAATAAAATATTTGTTTGTAACATTTTGTAATTATTAAATTTCGGCGTGCCAACGTAGGGCAAATTAATTGTAACATTAATTAAATAATCATCAGTTAAATAACTTAGTTAATTAGATCGCCATTATTCATTACAATATATATGATGATTTCAAGAAATTAAACGTTGGTTTAATGCTGCCTGGTCCGCTTGTTGCACGAAGGCTGCTTCCATTTCAATTTATTGTCAATCAGCAACAATGTATGCTCCGAAATGTTTACCGAATTAGGAGTTAAAGTGTTTGTGTTTGAAGTGAAGTTCTCTCTAGATTAAGAGAAAATTTGTTAGGATAATTATTAAACAATAGCTGCCCGAAAGTGGAAAATCAACTTCAATCTTTACGTAGGGAATTTTTTTATGTAGCACTCTATTCGTACAAGTGTTGATGGAGACACGTTGAAGGCAAATGTTTTGCAATTAGCTCACTTCACTACTAAAAATTTCAGTTGTCAGTGCTCAAATATCTCGTGTCTCCGCTTACCTCATACACCACAGTCTCCAGTTTTTTGTTTCCTTCCCTCCTGTGGCAAATTTCTCTCAATTACGTTTTCGGCAAGTCGAAAATTTAGAACTGCGGTTTCAAACCTTGGTCACTAAAATTAGATAGCCGTTTGTCCAATATTCTATGAATTGTATAATATTTAAGTTGTAAAGTTATTTTTCCCTCATAGTTGGCAAATGCTTTGCCATTGTCGAGGATACCCGGTCTCTTATAACACTTACCTAAAAATACATAAAGAAAAACTCAACTTTATTTCAAGACTTTTATACAATCATACTCTACGGCGGTTGGAAACGTTAAAGTTTTTATAAGGTGATTTGTTACGGATTTAATGTGGGAATGTTATCACACTTTATCCGATTTCCACCACGAATGAATCTATGAATTTAATGAAAACTTCTTGGCCTCGTTGCCCAATCACTTCACATTAAAATTATTCATGACGATAAATTGACATACTGGCTGAATTTACGATGAAAGTTATCAAATCTTACCATTTCATCTCAAATTGTTTACTTTGGATTAATAATCTAAATATTGGCTTTTTGTTGCGTGCTCTTAATGATTTCAGTTCTTTTGTTTCCTAATAATTTCTACTAATCCTCAACAACTAGTAAAGAAATTACAGTCACCTATATACCTGCGTATCAAGGCATACCAGGAAACGGAATAGCCAACCAGAAAGCTAACTTGGCTGTCCAAATCCCCAAAATCCACTAAGAAAACAATCTCCTCGAAAAGCTTTAAGCTAGCCCAAAGTACATTATCTCTATAATGGAATCGGTATTGGACCCAACCCAAAGCAAGCAGAATCCACAAGTCAGTCAACAACTTCAGTGCCATCTACTTCAACCCTAAAACAACAAGAGACCAGGTTGTCATCAGAATCATTACCGAATTCTCAAAACTAATCAATGTGCGCTTGCTTAATCACTGTGATCGAATACAGAAACGACAGAGAACAAATTCGATTACGCAGTTCACATCATATCAAGAAATAATCGTCGAGTACATGCAAGAAATAAACTACTAGACCGAACAAATGTAACCTTTACTTGCACTTAACTATTGTACTTATATTATGTTAGTGAATCCTCTGTAACTGTCGCTATTGGCATAGCCGTTAATGAACCACAAAACAAAATGAATTTAAAAAAATAATATAGAAAAATTATTTTATTAGGAATTAAAAACTATACGTAACTGAAAATATCCAGTTGATAAATTTATCAACAAATGAGCAACAGGTCAGTTGTAAGAAATCGGACTTATACGGGGTGTTTCAAAATTCCTATTACAGATTTATAGGGGTTGTTGAGGGGACTTAATAGGTGAAATTTTGATAAGAACTCTAGGTCCGAAAATCAAGCTCGGTCAAGTCTGTAACCAAGCAATTTGAATGTGTCGTGCAAGGACTTATTTTTATAACCCCGAACCTTTTGTAAGTGAACCAAAAGCTTTGAACAAGTTAAACGATATTCCAGTATAGGTTATTCCGTATGTTCACTGAACATTTAAGGATTATGTTGCCATTTTGAAATGAGAATCAATGCATGCAAAGACCAATTTAATCTAGCAACTGAAGAATATTAGTCACAATTTTCGGTATAGAAATTACAAACGACGCGTTTCACTTACTGGCAAGATTGTTTTCATGAACTATTTACCTATCTTCGGATAACTAATGTAGGACAGCAGGGTAAAGAACTCAACCAAGGCAATAATAGATCATATTGCGACTTCTGAAACCGTGCTTTTTGAAACTCGTGACTAGTCAGTAATATACTTTATCAAATATTTATATAAAGTGAATTAATTAAAACGGCCTAGTACAGCCAATAACTTCTTATTTTTGTAAACCGACGTTTCGGTAACTATTTGTACCCTTATCAAGGTTAAAAATTCTGTGAAGTGACTACATAAATTGACAACAGACGACAGAGATACATTTTTGAAAACATAATAACAAACAAGCAAGTCACTCACCCATTCTCTAATAAAACAAAGCGAATTAATTAACAATTCAAAAAACTCAAACATAAACCTGAAGTTTGTCAAATGTCGTTTTCATTAATTCACTTAATATATAAAACAAACGTTAAACATCTATTTATACAGTGACAAGGAAAAGACAAAGCGGTATATAAACATCACAGAGAGACTACGTCAGCGATACAGCGCTCTGGGTGGCAGCAACAAACAACACTAACCGCCATTTTTTAGACGGTCCACTTCACCAAAAACCCGATTTGTGTTATGCTACTGATGATGAAAATTTGGAATATATATGGTAAAATATATTTTTTAACCAAATATCAAATGATAATTGAAACACTTGATGGCATGTTGGATGTGAGGACAATGATGACAGTCAGGTAACAAGAGAGACATTATGGTAGCTGCTCTTAACACGAGTCGGAAATTTCCTTTTGTATATTATTTACTGAATGGCTTATAGGAAAATGCTAAGCTTAATATACTACAACAGTAAACTGGAGGAGACGGGAATATGAATAGTTATTGCAGTGTGCTGCAGCTAACAGGCCAGTAGTGGATAAATTGGGTGTAATAAATTCACAATGTTGGTTCCCTATCCGTCAAATAATGAAAAAATAGTTTTTCATTTATTTCTAGCTGCTCATATTATGAATACATTGTTTTTTCATAAATTGTATTATATCAATTAAAATGATTTAAACATGCCAAACGTTGAAGCAACATTTTGTAGTATTTAAAGATACATGATAAGCAAATTAAAATTAAATGATAGAATGTTTTAATTAAAAGATCAGAATTAAAAGTATACAAATAAGTTAATTTATTAAATCAAATTATTAAAATTTTTTCATGTTAAAACTTGACAATGTACCACGGCTAGATCTCAGGGCCGACAGTCGGGCTTCAATAAAGATTATTTACGTCAAACAATTAAATTTTCCAAAGTGATTAAAACCTTAATTTAAACAATCAGAAAAATATGAAATCTGAACTCCGAAATCTGTCGATAAAATACCAATTACTGTTGGGTTTACAGATAATAAGTTGTTCAGTTTACCTTATAGTTTTGTATTGCAAAGAAATGGGCTCGTACACACACACACGATTATTGTTAACACTTTATATTCAGGCCATGATTCACAGAATTTATTATGCAACACTTACTGCTTGCTGAGTTTAATTGCACTAATTGTTTCACTGTTCTCTCGATCAATTACTTATTAACGTCATCAAAGTTTGGTTATTCACTGGATACAATAACCTGGCTCCCCATAATTGAAGACGTGTATGACTCGTAAACGTATGCTGGTCTCCGAAATTGTTCTACATTAGGGAAATAACAGTCGGAATAGTATCGTCGCAGTTGTTTGCTCAAAAACTGGAAACTGTAGACTACTACTACATTCCAGGACTGTCAAATTACATATTCTCCTATGCCTCCCAACCACACACTTTCTGAATTTCTGTCCGAACTGTACTCCGCTGCCTCCCGACCACACACTGAAGCTCTGCGCGCCCAGCAATGTTTTTCGACAATACCCCAGCAGGCATTATAGCCCCATATTCTTGTACACAACTTATATGTTTACGCCGCCAACAATGCAAGTCCAAAAATATTGTTCATTAATTAATTATATTTCCTTTTATTTACCCAATATTATCACATAAAAATATTGAAACATAAATATATATATATATATATATATATATTGTAATGCCAATTAATTAGGACATTAATTGTTTGAACATAAAAATCTAAATTGTTTGAGAAATCCTTTGTAGCGGCGGTCCAGAACATAGCGACAATGGAGCCCAGCTCTGTTCCTTTATCGGAAGGTCCGAAAAACGGTGTATTGCGCGCTAAAATGCGAGACGAGAGTTCAGTTCGCAGGAAGATCTTGTGAGATAGAGTTCGTAGGAAATTAGTGTGAGAAGCAGTTCGCGGAAATACATCGTCAAGGTGTAACTGTTAGTTGGAGGAGAATTCAACAGAGTCGGCAATTAGGATTTAACAGAGTTATTTGGTGCCTGGACATTTCTGTGGACAAAGTAAAACATTCATGAGAGCATAACGTCGAAACTTGCTAAGTAAAAGCAGTTTTTGTGTCCATAGCCGGCCATAAATAGTAAAAATTTCAGTTTGAGCCCAATGCAGTAAAGACTGGCAAATCTACAGACCAAGGAATTCGCCTAAGGCAAGCAGACTTCACCTAAGGCAAGCAGTCAACAAATAGCTGACAAGAAAAAGGGAGGATCATCCGAGTTCCTGACATCATATAAAATTTTGGCTTAGAATCAGTGTAAAATCTGTGAGTTTAGAATCAGTGTAAAATCCCGCAATAGTGTGTTTCGAAAATGAAAGGTATGCTGGAATGCTGGACAATTGTGAGTAACAAAATACTAAATGATTAATTATGTAAACGTAATTGAAAGATAGACGTCAGATTTCGTTCTCCGTTTAAATTGTTAATTCGTTCTAATCTATTTACTTCTTAATTTCGTTCTCATTTTAAATTTCGTTCTAGTTTAATGGTCAAGAAAATTTATTTTCTTTTAATCGTGATTTGTTTGTTAATAAGATTTTTAAACATAATTGATGTATCCATTATCAAAAATCGTGCCATCACGCTGCTGCGCCAAAATGTAATAATTAAATAAGAAAGCCTTTAATTTTCCCCACGTTGTGGTAGCCATTTTGTAATAATCAAATTTAGGTCGTTAATTTAATAAAATTTGATTCTCGTGAAACTATTTATGTAATATTCAAATGGAACGCGTTATTTAAATAAAATAATTTATAAAATTTAAAATATTAAACTTCTCAGGGTCTTCACTTGGTTTGATAATGGACACTTCAATTATGTTTAAAAATTTGCCCCACGTTGTGGAAGTGATTTATGTAATAATCAAATGGATGGCGTTAATTAATTTAACGGAAATGATTAAATATGATGGGTTAATATAAATGAAAAACTTATTAACAATTAACAAACAAAAATATTTATTTCGTTTTATGGCAATAAAAGATAATTACAAAAAATATTTGAGATCTGTCCTCTCAGGGCCTGTACTGGGTTTAATAATGGAAACAAAAAAATGTTTTAAAATCTTATTAACAAAACAGTTCACATTTTACCTAAACAATATGTCGATAGAATGAAAGAACTAAAAAAGTAAAGAAATCTGACTTTATCCTTTAATTTGCGTTTACAATATTATTCAAAATTATGTTACTTACGGACCGTCGGTCTGGTACGAGAACAATCAATTTTACCTCGTTCGGACACTTTTACACTCTTTAATTATTTAATATCAGGCCTTGGTTTTCACTGATTCTACACTTCACTTTAAAATTTGGCAAGATTGGCTGTATTCCGTTGATTGCTCCGCTCCACAATAATTTACCAATGTTATTCCGCAACAATTCCTCCACGAAGATTGTACAAAGTTCTATTTTGACAAAACTGGTATTATTTTACAATATTCACGTTGCAATATCTCGGTGAATGTTTAACTCTGCTCAATTTTATAAAGACCGTTCTCTGCAACGTTTTCACCGTCGGCCGCTTCTATTCTCCAATGATTCACCAACTTTATTAAACTATGCTTGACGATGTCTGACCTCTGTACAATCCAGACAACAACGACCAACTAACTGGCCATGCCGTGCTCTCAATATTAGGAACAGAGCTCACCACTCATTGTCGTTCGGATCGCTCTCGATATAATACAAACTTTTCGCAAATCAATTCAAATTTATTTCAAAACAATAAATTTATTAATTAATTGGCATTACAATATATATATATATATATATATATATATATATATATATATATATATATATATATATTGTAATACTAATTAGAGGCCAGTAATGATTCTAATAATTGGATTGTTAGCGGCACCAATTCTTCAAAAGCCGACAATTTGTAGGCTAGCTTTGTTGTGAGACGCGGGACTGTCTGGAGCAGTTGGTCTGTGTTGTGGTCGCGTGAGGGAATCAAAAGTTGGGAGCGGAGAGTATAAATCCAATCAAAAGAGTTACAAGTTTTTTTAGAATTCAAGTATAAAGTTTGGACAGATTCCTAAACGTACTGAGACCACCATCAGTTTCCACATAAAGACAATATGTAACAATATTCTAGTTCCCGGATGAAAATGCGATAAATACGACCGTGTTTTGGACAATCAACTGTTGAGTCAGTGATCTTATGGCCTATTAGCGTAAATTGTGAACCCGAGCCCAGGAATCGAAGTCTGGTATCAGCCGAACATTTTTGTAAGTAGAAACCAATTTGATGAAGTTTGTTTTTGTAAACGATAGTTAAAGGTATTCGTAAAATTTCGTTCTTCTCGTATTGGTTCTGATTGTTAATTTCGTAATTTATAAATTCTATGATTGTGTAACGTAAATACAAAGGTTTACTTATCAAGCCCATGTAAACGACCCTGGCAGATGAGTTATCAAATCTCTAAACATTGAAAACTTTAAATATATTGTAATCATCAATAAAATGTGCTTTTTAATTTGCCCCACGTTAGGCGCCAAAATGTAATAATCATTTTTATAAGATTGCCTCACGTTGTGGTAGCCAAAATGTAATAATTAAATATGATGAGCTTTTAAATGAACAATTATAAACTTTAAAACAAACAAAATTTTATTAAGCAAAACATTAACAATTTATACAATTTAATAAAACATATCTCAATCTCTCAAAGGTCTTAACTGGGTTTGATAACTTCATAAAATTTAAACATAATCAAAGAACACAAAATTTAGATTTAATTTAAAAAGAAATATTTATTCGTCTACACATAGACGAAATTAATTATCGACGAACTTCTACTACAAGATGGATTTTAAATTTAGACAGTTTATTTTATCAACACTAAAGAACGATATCTGACATCTTTTAAGTCGGTTTACAAAAATCATTTTACTTTTCTCTTGCTACTTACGGCTGCCCAGGATACTTTCACCTTCCGAACACAGTGGTGGGGTTTTCACATTTTCTATTAAATTCACAGATTCTACTAAATACTGTTGTTTTGAAAAAGAAAGTTTGTGGTATTTCGACGACTTTACTCTGCTCTGCTTCGACGACGACTGGTTTACTGTAAATTTAACAAGTCCTCTATCCTATGCTTTGGCTGCGACTTTAAACTGCAATCTTTCGACGACGACTCTTCTTAAACAATGTCTCTCTTACTCACATCCTCCAGCTTCGGTGAGCGCTGAACAACTACTCCGCTTAAACAATGTCTCTCTTAATCACATCCTCCAGCATCGGTGAGCGCTGAACAACTACTCCGCTTAAACAATGTCTCTCTTACTCACATCCTCCAGCCTTGGTGATCGCAGAACAACTACTGCCTTAAACTATGTCTCTCTTAACAACATCCTCCAGCCTCGGTGATCGCAGCACAACTCACTCCTCAAAAGCTTATCTCCTCCCTTATATACTCCCTGTCTCTTACTTTTTCCATTGTTAGAAAACTTCGTCGCAAATGCCAGTTGACAGATTCTTCCATTATCACACGATTTATATCATGCAGCTGCAGTTCCGTAGTCAACAAATGGCTAACTACTCCGTCATGTCAAGCCGACAATCGAGACAGGACCCGCAATTACTTGTCTTCTCCACCCCCACACGCTCGTGCACGGTTTCTCAAGACCACACACACAGCAGTTCCAAGAACGAACAAAAACTTAAACCTAAATAAACACGTTACAAAATGCCCCTCCAACAGTCCAGACTATCAATCACAAACAATGCCCACTTAACAGGCATTACATTATGCCCCAAATTTAGTTTGAGAAAGGCCACACGCACGTGCACGGTTTCGAATTCACAAGCCCACACAAACTGCACCCCCAAGATGAAGAAAAACTTAGACCTAAATAAACATGTTCCATAATGCCCCTCCAACAGTTCAGACTATCAATCAAAAACAATGCCTCACTTAACAGGCATTACAATATTTAACCTCATAGAAAATGTTATAAATTTCAATTGAATAAAATAATGATATTGTTAAGTTTTAAGTAGTAATTATTTCTCAATCCTTCATTGTTTTAAAATTAATTCAATTGTTTCAACTGTCAATTAAAAAAACATAAAACGCAAGTAAACAGTTTTGACGGAGAGACTTATAAAATCGCAGTTTGGAAGCAGAAGTTTTGCTTCACAAGCTGAACTAATTTTCACATAGAGACACATTGAGGAGACCTACGTCCGGCAACTGGCTGAGGGTGAGAGGATCCAGGTTCCAGGATAGCAGAGATCCAGAGCAACTACCGTGGGTTCAAAATCTAATGAGTGGAATCAGTGTATAATGGCCTGTTTAGTGTGTGTTGACTTCAAGATACAAGAGTCCGAACTGGTACCAGTAGCACTGTCGTGAGTACAAAACAATTATTAATGACTGTAAACAATAATTAAAGGGTTTAGTCAGATTTCGTTCGCGTTTATCTTTTCATTCCTTTTCTTTTACTTTTTGTATTTAATATTGTATTCCGTTAACTTCAATGAATTTGGATTGTTAATATTTTAGTTCATTGTATTTGTTCTTTATATCAAACCCAGTGGTGACCCTGAGATAATGAGAAATTCAACGTAATTGATTGTAAAATTATAAAGCTGTATTTTCATAGAACGCCACGAATTAATAAAATAAAAATTGAAAAAATTTTGTTTGTTAAATTGACGGAATTCGGCGTGCAAAGCAGGGCTTATAATGTGTAGTTATCAACAATTAATTTTAAATACTTAATAATTTTGTTAATTATTCCTATTAATTAAGACCATAAATGTTTATTTAATATCAACGTGTGGCTAACTATCATTAAAATTTAAATTAACTTTTTTGTTTAATGATTTCTTTTAATTAAATATTTTTTTAATCATTACATATTTGGCTTCATCAACGTGGGGCAATTTAATTTAATCAATCTTTTAATCATTACATATTTGGCGTCTTCAACGTGTGGTTAACTATCATTCAAATTTTAATTAATTCTTTTTTGTTTAATAATTTCTTTCAATTAAAGAATTGTTTGTTCATTATAATATATATATATATATATATATATATATCATGTTATACGTACTTTGAAAATTTAGGTACATTAACCCATAAATATATTAGTAATGGTTTTAACGTAAAATATTCGAAATTTTGTAAGTTATTGGATTCAAATTTTCATTTTTTTTACACAAAATTTCTTCATAGATGTTTTCTTCAAAATCCATTGCAGCGAAATGTGGTGCATTAGAGTACAGTCTCAATAATGAAAAGTAGCCTTTTGAACTTTGCGATTCAATGCTGCTGGAGTCATATCAAATAATATGAACCGTAAACAATATTGGATAACGTAAATATTCTTATTTGAATTCTCAGATAAAAAAATAACATAATTGAACGTACTTTAATTTATTAAACTGGCACATAAAAGCACATTGTTTGTAACCTAACAAAGACATTTATGCAACTTATTAGTACCTTTTGTCTGAAGTTGACTTACGTAATATCAACAATTTCATCAAATACTATTTTTATAAACAATGTAAATATGTCCATTACACAGAAAGAACAGCTTGTAATTGATTAATAATTTAGGTTTAATTATCTTCAAAACAACTAAAAAAAGTTAAACAATAAGTAATAACAATATTGAGTTAAAAATGGAACAAACTCATTTTCATTGTATATTACTTATTAAAATTCCTATATTTACCTGTTTATATTAAATTATTATTAGATATAGTTCCTCATATTAGGCATTTAACCTATTCAGCGAATCAATGTAACGGTAACCAAATAATTATTATTTATTAATATAGTTAGAACTTTATTTTAAAATCCATTCTAATCTTCCAAATATTACATTTATACTTTTGATAAATTTATAAAGTAAACCAATAAACTTCAAATACTAATTAATATTTTCAAAGTATTGAATTGCAAAGATTTGAAAGTTTAACACTGAAGTTCATTGTGAAAGTAGCCGACAAACGCAAAACGAATTATTGAAGTAATTCACAAAGAATCGAAAGGAGAGCGTTCACATCTAATAACTCCGCCAAGAAATGATCCTTTAAGAATTGAATTTTACTTTAAATATTCTCTTCGGTATTTTGTGAGGTCTTGAAATATTCAGGTAATAAGAAATGTCTTATAAAATGTTTCATTAATATTGATTCCTACAATAATCATCGCTTGTAGGAATTGAAATTCAAATAAAGTAGGATTTATGGTGACCTTTAGTAATTAGAATTACAAATAAACAGAGGTGGAAAAAATTGCAAACGTTGAGCCAGCCAAGAATCACGCTGTATATTACAAGAAAATAGTATCATATTCTCAAATTAAAAAGTAATGTGGTTTCTTACTTAATTCCGCAACTATTATTCTGCATTTAAGTACAGCAACTGATTATTATCATTATAAACATTCAGGACTGACTTGTGCTTTCCGGACTATCCTGAACTCATATGAGTCGCATATATAGATTCTTTGCCTGGAAAGTAACAATTAATCGAATTCGGACTTTCCCGCAGGGGCGCACCACATTTGGTTTAAAAATTTTAAGAAGGAAAGTTTGCTAATACTTAACACAGTTTTTTTAGGATAACAGGCTACATGAGGGTAATCCACATGGTGGCAACTCCACTTTAATAGCATAGGAAGAGATTTGAAAGGCGGAAAGCGGAAGGGTGGAGGAAGGTAGCCAAGGGTTAACTAGGGCCCCCGGGCTATGGTTTAAAGATCTTACCCGTCAATTCACCTAAAAGTAATGCAGGGAAAACCCTAGAAAAACCTGCATCAGGTAGGTCGGGCATTAGGTACTTGTCCCACGCCCTTCGGATGGCGAGAGAGCGGTTTCTGTGCGCACGCAGAATTTCCTTCTCCGTTCCTCGACCAGTTTAGGAGGCAGCTGGCCGACTGTTCCAATGGGAACAGAGGACAACTCTTACCCTATGCCCAAGGTCTACGACCCCGGAACATACACCTCTCAAACAGGCCGAGGTGCCTCGGTTTGTGGGAACCTTAATTCATAAGCAGAGAGAGAAGAAGGCATTTCCAAATTCATCCCCTAAAACACATAACAGCTCCTACACCACCAATTTAACATAGTTTCTTATTTTTCCTCTTCTTATTCGCTTGTGTTTAAAATTCTAATGCTAGAGATTTCATAATAACAAGGATGAACAAACACTCATGTATGTATATCATTTTCCGTGAATGGGATAGATCTCGGAGGCAGTTTGAGACACGAATGCATAAATAATCGTGAAACGGATAAATAATACAGTTCAGAAATACAAATAAGGCTCATATATCCTATAAAGAATCCTGAAATTTGTCGCCATTTCACTAAAAAAAAATTATAATAATTATTTAACGTTTCTTCATAAATCTATTTGGAGTATTTGTAAACCTTCTAGTTGCTGGAACATTCTCCACTAACAGAGCTATTGTTCCAACCGTTTATGTATTTTTAACAATGAAAAATTTTTCACGTATAGTTAGCGGTCTCGTTAAAATTAGATTTGTGATACCCTTTTTCAAGCTTATCCCGTACGTCTTTCAACGCTTTGTTTCCCGGTTACAATTTAAATTGAGCGCAAAGCCTATCTTTCTTCCTTGTAGTTGCCAAGGATCCCCACCATTTGCCTCTGCCTTATCTCGCCCGTGACCAGGTCCCATTATTACAATTTTTGATGCTTCTCAGGTTTTTTAGGCCCTCTATGAGGTATTTTCTCTAAGTAAAACAACAACCTGCACCATACTCGAGTATGGGACCAACCAGAGATTTATAAGCCTGTTCTTTATATTTAACGATGCTCTTCTTAAAGATTCTCGTTTCGAAATCGGAGTATTTCCACGCTTATCGTGACGCTGAATTGACTTGTTCTTCCCACCAAAAATTTGAACTCAAACGGATCAGCTAAGTATTTACAGGTGTTTATCGCAATTTTTGTTTCTTTCTTCGTATATCTGCGTTATTGATTACCTTTTTTACTTTTAATCTTAATTTCATAACAATATGTTATATTCCGTATATCCATATATAAGCCAAGATTCATGGATATGGGATGTGTTGGGGTATATATTTTTGTTTATTTTAGTTTAATATGTAAATCATTACATGAAAGTGCTATAATGTACATAAAAAATCGTTATTAATTGTGCATACACGCTATTTGCAATAATTTGATTTTGAACTAATAATTTCCTATAACATAAACTTAGACATCTCTTTCTTACTTTCAGTCATATAATAGTAATTCCTTGTGCAACAACAGATGACGATGATTATGTTTAAAATTTCCTACGGACAATTTACATTTCCGTATTTCAGATCCAGAATTCAGATTTTTCTCTTTAATCTTTTACTGAATGTAATGAGTGGTTAAAGAGAAATGAAGTTAGCTTAGTTTTAAATTGACTTTGGTTATTAGATAACTTTTTAATTTTTTGTGGCTGTTTGTTAAAGTTAAAAGTGCCCGAATAATGGCACCGATCTGAATAATTGGAATGATTTAAAAATTTTGTATAGATTTATTGTTTTTTTTAGTTGAAGTTACGAATATGAGTATTTTTGATAAATATGGGCCTCTTTATTATCTCAAATAAAACGTTAATGAAGTAATTTGTTGGTACGACAAATTGAATATACCGCATTTATAAGATACATTTTCGAGGTTCGTGAGGTGTCTTGACAAACTGTTTCTGTTTGACTGTTTAATTGCTCCAGAATAGAATTTCACATGACAAAAAGAATAAAAATATGCAAAGTAAACAAATTTACTTGTTTTAAATTAATTTAATCTGTTCAAAATTCTTAACGAGTTTCTTTAGTAATTCATTAATCAAATTTAAATTTTTATTCAGTAGAAGACCTATGAATTGAAGGTTCATATACATTATTTGTCATCGTATCTTACAGAGATGATGTAAAGCTGTTCTGTGTGTGAAAGGTAAGTTTTGTCGCCGTTAATTAAACTAGATTGTGTAAATTATAGTTACTTGCCTCTTCTAATGTTTTTTTACTAATATACTAGTGTCGTTTGCAAAATCATAGCTTTGGAAGATTATTCTGAAGTTTTTGGAACATCATTTATATATGTAAGCAATAGTAGAGGTCTTAATACTGAGCTCTGTCGGACTCCGTTCTTAATAATTCCCCAAGCTGATTTATAAAATTTTTTTATAAGAAATCCTTTAATATCACAAGGTGCATTTTATTTTGCACAAGGAAAGTAAGTTAAGTTTCAGTAATTCCGTAATATTTTCGCCAGTTCATAAATTTCTTGACACACAGCAAACAGCAAACCCCGCATGTCAATGTCGGAATTAAATCTAAATCGGTCAGTAAACGCTATCTGAAAACGAACCAATATATATAATGTTTGATAAAGTTTGATAAAATGTAACAAAATGAATTTTGTTTTTAGAAAACTTGCTTTATTTCTCAACATAGTCTCCTTCCTTGGATATATATACTTGGCCCCCCCCCAGTGAGTTTCCAAACTTTTCAACCCGTCACAAACATAGGTCTTGCCAAACTCTGCAAGTTACTGCGTCACGGCCTCGATCACTTCCTCACTTGATGAAAATTTATTCCCATCAAGCCAAATTTTCAAGTTCAGGAATAAGAATCAGACACTTGGTTCTAGGTCTGGTGAATAGGGTTGATGAGAAACCAATTCTAATCCCATCTCGTACACTTTCGCCATTGAGACTGCTGCTGTGTGCGCTGGTGCATTGTCCTGGTGAAATATCACTTTATAGTACGCCAATATTGGTCGTTTCTCAATCATCACCTGTTTCAAACGATCCAACAGAGCAGCATAATAGAGCCCAGTTATGGTTGTGCCAAGAAGTCTATGAATATATTACCCCGAGAATCCCAAAAGACAGTGGCCATCACTTTTCCAGCTGTCAAAACAGTCTTCGCCTTTTTCGGTGCACTTTCAACAGCTTTTGTCCATTGTTTAGATTGTTTTTTGGTCTCTGGAGTGTAGTGGGTCCAAGTTTCATCGACGGTTACGAATCTGCGCAAAGAGTCTTATGGGTTACGCCTAAACATTGCTAGATTCAGCGTTGAAATGTTTTTCCGAATCCGTTTTTGGTCCAATGTCAAAAGTCACGGCACCCATCGCACTCAAAGCTTTTTCATGGTCAATTATTTATGGGGGATGAAATGAATTAGTCCAGTTGAGAAGCCTACGGCATCAGATAACTCAGAAGCTTTTAGTCTGCGATCTTCCATTACGATATTGTGAACTTTTCCGATGTTTTCCTGAGTTGTTACCTCAATTGGGCGGCCGGAGCGATTTTAATATTTTGTGCTTCTGCGTTTTAACTCATTAATCCAGTAGTAAGTGGTCTTAAATGCATGAACTTAATCCGATTCGGTTTAGATTGTGCAGCTGTCCAACCGTTCAAATGACAGCGTGAAATTCCGGTTTTCCATTATTTCCGCCTGACTACACGTCTAACACTACAAAAGACTGCTAACAATAAACTACGACTGGCATATGTTTAATACTTTTTAGGAATGACTTTGAAAGGATAACGATTATCAACAATGCCGCGAAAGTGAAAAATTTACTGCTCTTTCATAAAAATTTACCAGACATATCAAACAACCCTCGTATAAAAATGTTGCTGCTTACGTACAATTTGGATTCGTGTGTAATAAACTAAGGAACATTTATTGTATTTACTTTACGTGTACGTAACCTATTTTACACAGCTAAGGTAACCATTTTGGATGTATAGGTCTACAGAATGATCTTATAGTTACGCTGTTTTCAACCTAAAAATAATAACCCTATAGTAGCTCATAAGGAAACAAAAAACTTCTCTGATAATAACACTCAAAATAACTCAACTTAAATAATGCTATCGTCATTATTACTTTCATGAAAGACCTTACGCCTACAATTTTTAAAACCTTTTATAAATTTGATATCGTTGAGATTATTATTAAAAAATTTAAAAGATAAAATCAATTTGCAGGGCAACTATAACTTAGTATATAAATTTGATCGTGACTATTGAGATAAATATTATATTGGTTACAGCACAACTGGCCTAAAGACTTTGTTACCTCACCATAAATTAAGTTTAAAACCTAATTCTAAATGTAATAAAGCACTTTCATCTATTTTAAATCACGAAAAATATTTTTAAATTTGATGCAACAACAATCCTGCATAAAAATCACTAAGACCAAAACTTACGTTCACTTTCTATTAATTTACATGGAATTGGATAATAAATTATAAAACCGAAGGTACAGAAATAGAAGCTCATCACGCGGCTGTAATATAATAAATTGTCTATATTTTATTCTAAATCATCAACATTGAATAAAGTCTAGTCTAGCAACTGTCTATTGATTCATTGCCTTTGCTTATTCTGTTTTATTTCGACTTGTTGAATTTGTTTCTCCAAGCAAACACAGTTAACTGCTAGTTAGACGAAAGTACTTGAACAAGTTGGATTAACAAATACTTGTATCGGCACTACTATATTATAAAATTATTACCTCTTGTTCTTTTGATAAATATTTGAAATGTTGGATGAAGTTCTCTGAAGAAGATGGCGGTGCAAGCCATCGAAACGTTGTGTTTACAAAACTACGCTAACCGGTTGGAATCCCGAGAGAATTTCATCCAGCAACTACACCGGGAAAACCTACGTTCCTTATTTGAAGTGTTTCTTATAATTGAAGATTGTTAAATCTTATTTTAAAACAACTGCGTTTTAAAGGTATGCACTAATTGTAGCAATTATCTCATGTACCGTTTTTTTAGTAACAGGCTACAGATGGTAATCCACGTGGTAGAAACTTCCCTGTAATAGCATAGGAAGGAATTTAGAATTTTTTTTTAGGGCAACAGGCTACATGAGGGTGATCCACATTGGGCAACTCCCCTTTAATAGCATAGGAAGGGATTAGAAAGGGGGGATGCGGAAGGGTAGAGGAAGGTAGCCAAGGGTTACTAGGGCCCCCGGGCTATGGTTTAAGGATCCTACCCGGCATTCGCCTAAAGAAATGCAGGGAAAACCCTAGAAAAACCTGCATCGGGTAGGTCGGGCATTTGGTACTTGTCCCACGCCCTTCCGATGACGGGAGAGGAGTTTGCTGTGGGTACGCAGCTTACCCCTCGCCTTGCCTTGGCCTTGGAGGCAGCTGGCCGACTATTCCAATAGGAATAGCGGACAACTCTTGCCGTATGCCCAAGATCTGCGACCCCGGAACATACACCTCTCAAAACAGGCCGAGGTGCCTCGGCATGTGGGAACCTTAGTTCAAAAAAACCAGAGAGATGTGTGAGCATCCCCAAAGGTAGCCCCCGCCAGAGCTCTCTGGGAAGGTTCACCTGCGAGAAATCCTCTCGCAGGCTTACTTGATTGCTGCTGGAATTTAGAATTTTTTTTTTTTTTTTTAGGGCAACAGGCTACATGAGGGTGATCCACATTGGGCAACTCCCCTTTAATAGCATAGGAAGGGATTAGAAAGGGGGGATGCGGTGATTTTTGTCCTCATATGTATTTCAATACAAGAAATGACTATGACATAAGTCGAAAGCTCTTTATCTGTAGTAAATTGGAGACTGTATAAAAAGATTTTTTTTTAATATTAGTAAACTTGCAATTTTGTATTTATAATTCTCCAATTATAATTATAAAATAAAAATAAAATAGTATTAATATGTATAAGGAACAGTAGAGACCCTAATACTGAACCTTTTGGGACTTCTGTCTTAATAATTCTCCATCCTGATTCACATATTTTACCTGAAAAAGAATCCATTGCAGACTATTTTGTACATATAATTTAAACCAAAGAAAGGAAGTTGGGTTGTAGCAATTCCTTAATATTTTATCATTTCTAACATTTATTTAGTGCAAGTAAATCGTTTTGCAGTTCCTATTCACCAAATTCCCTTTTAATAATTCAATAGGCGATACATTCATCAGGAAAAGTTTAATAATTTTAATTTGTTGATCATTAATACAGGAACTGTAAAAGCGTAGCTGTTGTTACTTTTTGTTCTACCGATTGTTGTCTCCCAATCTTAACCCTGTGAACTACCTCATTCATAAATTCCCAAAATATAACTGTGGTGCTGTTTACGTCAAATTTGGATTTGTGTCTGTAATAAACTAAGGGACAGTTATTGTATTTACATTCAATAACAGATAGTTTTCGTCTAGCTAACAATTTTTACACAGTTAAGGTCACCTATTTGGATGTTTAGCGAATAAACTTAGATTTTGGAATTTAGAATTCTCCAATTATATTTATCAAATAAACAATATATACATCCTACCATTTCAGTTACTTACTCCATTGAGTGTGTATGGCTTTAAATGTACAGGAATAAATAATTAGTTCAAAGCAGGACCGGAATTCCGCCCATGTTAGATTCACATAGGCTTAAACACAGTAATATATATTTATTATTTAGTGTAGACAAACATGTAACTTGGAATCAATAAAATTTAAACTTGTAGTAGTCTGAGATGATCCATTGATTTAGAATTCAGCATTAACGTACTTAATAATTAAATGAACAAGGAACTGGTGCTGTAAGCATTGAAACTTTTCTAAATTTATTTCAAAGAGACCGTAAACTAATATGTGAAATTTCAGAAAATTATTAGGAGAAATAAAGACAACATATATCTCTTATTCTATTTCCATTTTGAAATAACTAACTATTCGCTGCTCAACCATACTATAGAATATTAAATTTTTCTCTGCAGTCTAGTATAGTTTTCACTTCAACTTTGAATGAAGGCCCTAAATCATAATAACGATTGTTACAAGGCTGTTATTTTTTGGTGGTGTTAAAGTAAATATTTTATATACGTTTCATTGTATTGTTATCATCTTGTGATTGGCCGCTGACAGCATCTAATAATATGTTTCTCTGTCTGTAAAATTTATCTGGCGTCGCAGTCCTTGGCACGGATACTGTCCGAAACAATTGGGTTGTCGCAAATATAGACGCGTCGATTAGTTTCATTAAACTTGCCTCGAGATGTAAGGCAATACTGAAAATCTTTTCAGTTGCTAGAAAGCTTGTCTTAACATGAACTATATAAAGACGAGGTTTGCGTAAAGCATCTCCAGTCAGCCGATATTATGTAAGAAGTCAAAAATACTTATTTTCTAACGTGGCTCTTCCTGAATGAACGAACGTACGTCCTCACAGATAATTGCCTCTACTGTTGCATCATTTACAATTACCTTCCTTATAACACTGGGTCTAGGAATAAATTAAAGTCTAGTCCCGCATTAAGTTAATTAACGGATGCTTGTCACAATTTCATCTTAGAATAGGTGTTGCGTAAAATACGGAACATTATTGAATGAATTGCAAATATTTGGGACTGTGTAAAACCACATACAATTTTATTAATTCACTCGGAAGCTTTCGACATACATCAAATTCATCCTGTGGAAAACAATTGCATAAATTGGTGCAACGTGAACTTTTATGATCTAAAATATATCATATAAAAATATTACCATTTGCATTAATATTATTAACTGTCATACAATTAACTAAATGCATGTTATTTTCGTTTTATTATTTATTTTTGTATATACTTGTGAATTCATAGACGTCTTATAGATGTGAAAACGGTTTTAAATATTAATCATCATGCATACAGTTTTTAGTTATTTAATTGGTTTTAATGTACGAAAACACACAGAAGGAATATAAAAAATTAAAGTACTTTATTGTGGTTTTATTTAATCCCAAATTTTCTAATTCTAAAACAGTCTAATTAAATCAAATTGCAACACTTTTAATTCGTAAAGATTTTGGGCAATATTTTTACTTCAGTATCATTCGCAAAATTAATAAAATAATCTAATACTGCCGAAATTATTTTTGAAACTGAAAAGGCTTACTAAACCTAGGTGTCGTTTAAAATTACAAGATATCCAATAAATTATACTGTTCTAATTTTGTAGTTAATATTCTTTAAAGTTTCAATATCACTTTCTCTACGATTATATTTAATCGGCTATTCGTCCGTCGCCATTGCATTCTACCAAACGGTTGGAGTCTGCTGTAATATATATTACTTTGCGGTGAAGATCATGTTCATAAGCTAGTATTTTTCGTAATATATTTTCTCTTTGTCAGCAAATGAAAGCTGGAAACAATTTTTTTTACTGTGATAGGCTACATGTTCTTTAATAGCAAAGGAAGGGATATGAAAGACTTGATGCGGAAGGGTAGAGTAAGGTAGATATGGTTTAAGGATTCTTCCCAGAATTCGCCTAAAAGTGATGCATGGCAAACCTTTGAAACCCTGCAGCAGGTAGATCGGGTACTTGGTACTTGTCCCACGCTCTTCCGATGGCGGGAGAGGGATTTTCTGTGGGGACGAAACATTCCCTTCTTCATGCCTCGAACAGTTTATGAAGCAGCTGGCCGACTGTACTAATAGGAATAACAGACAACTCTGACCATATACCCAAGGTCTGCGGACTTCGGAACATACACTATTCAAAACTGGACCTAGGTGCCTCGGCTTGTGTGAAGAATTTTTAGCAGTTCAGGTGTAAACGGGTCTAATTTTCTTCTGGAGAAATACGTATGTATCGTACAGACGTGCAAAAAAACAGATTTCATGAGTCCAGTAGACGTCTAGTTTTCGAAAAACACGGAACAATGTAATCATGTTATTTACAGGATCACGTCGATACGAATCCTATTAATTCGTAAAAGATAACTTACTGTGTCGATTGAAATTAATTTCAATTTATTTGGCTCCATTATTGCGTCAGTGGAATCCGTGAATATTCAAACATTTTTATTTTCGCCTCTTGCAACGATAATTGTGTTTTTAAGGCACGTTTTTCACATCGGACTAGAGAAAATGTCACAAATATTAGATATATGGTGGAGGAGAAAATCATTTAACATTGTTTATTTCGAGATATTCAAGAACAGTATTCGCGGTCTTGCATTAGCATGCTGCACAATCCAGTCCATTACTTTTAAATATGGCCTTTTGCGATTATAATTGTGTTTGTAAAAACGACATGTTGGCACACTAGTAACTGAATAGTAAACATAATATAACCATAGCATTCGCAGCAAAAGCATTGATTATTTGTTGTTTTGGTGATTCCGGAGACCTTTACAATGAGTTTATGGCTAATATATATTTTTTTCTGATTAAAATTAATAATACCTTGAAACGTGTAGTATTTATATTATCACTTATTTTGTCTGTATTGAGCCACCTTTCTTATTATTGATTTTTATGGTTGTTTGCCCTCAGAATCGGTTTGGGTAATAGCAATTTCAGCAGCAGTTGCATTTTTGAAAGAAATTCGTAATTTCCATTGCGGTAGGCCTTTACAAACATCCCTGATCCGTATGAGAAGTCATTACAATTAATTCTCGTGTTAAATAATTTAGACAGTGAAGTTAGTTTACTGATGAGTGAGTGAGATGACCCGAAGCTACTCCTCCATACGACCATGTTAGGCGGGTGGCCTTTATCTGATTCACGTCTAAATCCGTACCAAGACGCCCGTTCAACAATACTGAGTAAGACGGCCTTGCAACGCCGCCGCTTTCTAAATTTGCCGCGGTATAAATGAAAATTTTAGTCTGTCTTCAAACCTGCATTTTGAAACAGGAAATATTTCACTGTAAATATAGTATTTCAGCGTAATTTATTGAACGGGTAAGTTGTAGTACATAAATCAGAATTTCACTCCCTAAATAGATTATCCAAGAAAGGGAGAGCAAGTATTCTGTTTTGCGGATTCCTCGCATTCGTCGTACATTCGCAAGATCCAGTCTGTATCTGGCAGTGTGGTAGTCGTACCAGTTAGCAGCTGTATCTCGTAAAGATGTAAATATGTCGATAAAGAAATTATCAATGGAAGTAAAAAGCATGTTAGCGACCCACATTTAATGCTCTAATACGAAAAGTCTTGTGGCAGGTCGAACCGGAAATAAACCAAGATTTTTCTCCAATTACTACTGAGAGTTTAAGCACGTTTTTCCAGAGTTTCTTTGGCATGTTTCTCGTGATTTCTATCTTGAAATGTTCAATATGTCCCACATTTGCAGGGAGGTGTAGGTGACCGTGTTTTGTTTTAGACCTGGTATGCAGGGTTGCCAAAATTCCCCGCAGGATTCATGCCCTGGGGCTTAAATCGAGAACCCGGGCTCCACCGTTATATGAGCTTTTGAGGGGAAAGAGAGAGGGGAGTGATCGAGGCGCCATCTGCAAGAAAGATAAAAACTAAAGGGCGTGATCCTCGGTGGCTCCACTTCTAGTCCAGACTTCCTACAGGCTTCAGCTGCCTGCTACTCTCGTTCGTGTTTCGTCCGCAGAAGAACACACGCATTAAACAATGGTGAGTAACCCTACTTGACGCAGGTGGTTCGGCGATCAAGGATACGGTCAAGACAGTTGTGTTTCTTTATGCAATCACATAAAAACACGCGTGTGAACATGTGCTTCGTTTGTTTCCGCCAATTTGAAACTCTATCTCAATTGATATGCTTGCCAAAACATCACACCAACGATTAACATTGCTCAACACGAGATAATGTGCAGTTTGGTACAGCTGGAAAAACAGATTTGAAATTATAATGATCATCCAATATAATAAAATACAGAGGTGACACGTTATGAACAAATCACATCAGATTTAGTAGATTAAAAATTAAACTTGAGCGAGTTGTCAAGGTTCCAATCAGATGCAACACAAATTTAAATTCGTTTCATTTAATTTTATAAAACATTTAACGAAACAATCATTAAGTTTTAAAATTTCGAGACAATTCATATTAACTCACTGCTCTTTTTTTCCAGACGGACCTTAGCGCCAGGGACATTGAACGTAAGTAACTCTCTAATTCAGTATAATCTTATGTATTACGAACGTATTACAATGACTTATGAATGCGGCATACGTGGTTCTTAGGAGAAAGTGTTTGTCCTGTGATTAAGTGTTTTCCACAACATTAGCAGTAGTCGATACCGTGATAGAATTTCTTGAGATGGATTCTCAAGGAATGTAACTGTCCTTGTTCGCTTTGGGTGAGCCTGGACGTCTATTTAAGGATCTTCTGCTCCTGGCAAGTGCTCCAACATGTCTCACCTTGTCGGGTATGAGGAGTGTCAGGGAGATTGATTTGTGCAAGCTTGACCTGTGCTAACGCTGTCATCTCCGTCGAATGTCCAGTGAAATTCAATTGGATCATATGCTAACATACAATCAGCACAGCTTTCACGAGTATTAATCATTGGCTTACAATTTCAAATGGAGTGGAGCTGACATCGAGTGCCTACATCACAATTGAAGCGTCTTGATTATCTGATACTTTCGGGACAAGTCTTCTCGTCTTTCAGTTGACCGGACAGTCTTCACACAAGACAGGTCAGGAGCACTTAAAATCAACACTTCGTCGCTATAAGGAGCGACACAACTTATAGACTATATATATAGCTAACAAGGTTGAATCCTCGTGCTCCAGTTTTACTGAACGTAATTGATACTTGCTTATGTGATAATATGGATATGGAAAGGAAAACAAGTTAAATAAAACATGCATTAATGATTCTTACCCGTAAATGTTGAGAAACAGCCTTCATTCATCTCGACAGAGAAATTTTTAATAATACCAAAGTATTCAGAAATATAAATTACTACAGTGTGAACAACTGATAAACTACAGTTTCTTTAACTTTTCTTCCACTCTCATAATATCCTCTATTATATGCACTGGAGTAACCAATCACATATTTAACAAATGCATTTTCAACAACAATGCCTCGAAATGAGAAAATATTTATAAATGAATAATTTTACGATACATAGTGAAACAAATATTTATTGAATTGATATTTTCCCTGTGACTTATTATATTTGTATCAAAGGAAAATACAAATTATTTTTGTTTTAAATGAAACAAAATAGAACACTCAATATAATATAAAACAAAAAGTAGTTAATTAAAGGTACAATATTTACAATAATATGCATTAATAATAAAAGTAAATATGAACTAAAATACGGCTAGTTAAACCAAAAGGTTTCTAACAATCTTATCAAAACAGTATAGAAAACGTGTGCGGTATAGAAGCTCTATAATACTGTGGCCTAAGAACATGATAAAATATTCGTAATTAGCTAACATATTTTCTCATCCTTAAACTGACCCTGGGGCTGATATTGTTTAAACATTACATGATTCAAGTAATAATGGTACACCGTACTTCAATTATTTAAATTTTAAAAATTTACATAATTTAAAATTTATTGTCCCGACAACAAAAATGGATTGAAAAATTATAAGTTTCTATAGTCTGCAACAGATAAAAAATTATGGGACCATTAAATTAATAATAAGATAAAAATATGCCTTAATAAATTGACAGTCCGTTTTCGAAATTAGATTTTCAAAATTTCAAACTTTATTACAATTCCAAGAACCACCTCATCTGCAATAAAGCGTAAAATTGAATTACAAATATTACCGACATGACTTCGTACCTAAACAATTCTTTACATAAAATAAAATAAATTAACGATCATTATAAGAGACGTATTAAAACAATATTTTTTTAACAACGCATTTTTATTTTAAAATGTATTTTATAATGATCGTTAATTTAATCAATTGATCTTTTTAATAAAAACAGAGATAAAGTAAAATATTATTAATACTTCCTAATATTATCGATTATCATGCGTAATATATGAAAATGAAATTAATTGTATAAAATCGCAAATACATTAAAATATATTCAAATTCTTTTTAAAATTTTCTTACGTTCAATAAAGTGAAAGTCACATGACAAAGGTATTAAGCTTAATAAATATTTACTTCCTCGATGTAACTACATATGCATATTATTGGTAATCAAATGATTAAATGCTTACACATTACGACTATCCTTGCTTAAAAATAAATAATAATACATTACGTATAAATCTTTTTTTTTCTATTAACGAATTACTGAGGTCATATAAAATAGTCCAATTATAAATACATTCTAAAATGTTCCCTCCGCCACGTGAATCACTCCAATTCTTCAGACTCCTCAAAAATACAGTTTACCGTTTCAACACAGTCAGTTGTTTACAAGAAGCTTTGATAGAAAATGTTAATTCATACAATACCAAAAACAAAGAAATTAATAGTCTTCATTCTCAGTCACTTATACTGACTGTTCTGTGCATTCATTTTATTTTTAATTAATTAGTTTATTGTTATTCACAATTTAAACTATTATATAAATATATATATATATATATATATATATATATATATATATATTGGTTTTGTTGCGTACCTTCAATTTGTTACGTTCAGTGTCAAACTTTTCATTTCAAGTATGTATAACATAACACCTGTCAGTACTTGATTTATATGAAGGGGTTGCTTTCAATTTTACCCACTGTGGTACTTCAGAGTGTGTATTTAACGTATGTATTTTTATCGCCTCTTTGAAGAATGTTCGACTTACTTCGTCTAGATTTTTCCGTGGATTATTCATTTTTTTACTTGTAATTGTAATATTCAACTTCTTCTGCACCATAATTTAAAAGCTTCAAATCTTATATTTTTTAGATTTCCAGCTGCCCAGGTTTCACCTAAACAATCATGTAGTCCTTCCGTCCATAATTAAATGTTGGAAAATAAGTTTCTGTACGTGTTATAATGTATTCGTAGCCTGTACTATCCTACTTCAGTTTTTTCACTGAAATGAATTTTAACAATTAATACGTCAGTACTTCGAGTTTATTGTTAATCTTAATTTTAATATTTGCTTAGACATATTTATAAAAAATGACTTATTAAGGTGTGCGCACCATCGAAGATATTGATTTAACATAAAATTGCGAGTTACCACATGTAGTAATGTTTATATATAAATTTAATAAATAGAAATTCGTAAAGGAAAATATAGCTTATAAATTTTATTATATTGCATGTTCTGTGTAAAGGAAACTATTTCAATATATATATATATATATATATATATATATATATATATATATACATATATATATATATATATGTGTGTGTGTGTGTGTCTGAAAAATATTTTCCATGCACGTCAGATAGAAATACTCGTATAACTGCGGTCTGTCTTGTTTGATTACATAATTAGGTCAGGAGAGCAACTCTAAAAAAATACCACCATAAAGTTATGCACTCTTCTAAATTAAGCCTGCATTCTCTCTACCACGTGCATTTCTGTAACCGTTCAGTATCCATATATTTATTAAAGTCTTCAGCTAACCGTATGTTCCTAGTTCCTTCGTAAAAGGCTTCGAGCAGAGGTCAAACAGAGAGTGAAATACTAATTTACTAGAAATAGGTCTTCCAATTGATAGGTCATCAACGTAGTAATTCACTAGTTTTGTGGTGTAGCTTTCTCCAGACCCTTGTGACGTCAGACCAAGAATAACCGTCGGCATATATGGCGAGGCGGGAGGTTTTGTGAACGCGCCTGCGTCTAAAGTTAGTGCGGCCGTGTGTATTCTTGGCCCCTAGCCTGGGAACGCGCTGCGGTCGCTGCGAAAACCAACAA
Source organism: Zhengitettix transpicula (assembly GCA_037074705.1). NCBI lineage: Eukaryota > Metazoa > Arthropoda > Insecta > Orthoptera > Tetrigidae > Zhengitettix > Zhengitettix transpicula. The sequence continues at coordinate 204,871,713 of CM073591.1, forward strand.
CTCGAAAACCTCACTTAATCTCCTCTTGTTACCGAATTCCAATAAGAGTTGCGTACAGAATTTCTGAAATACTCGCAAAGTTAAGTTAATATATCAACGAGAGATGTAAAATGTGCAACAATATTACAATTCACCTTCAAAACTACTTTTGCATATAAAATATGTTTGATTTGTTTAAGGACATTTGAAACACAGAAATTTAATTAGTTGGAGTAAAAGGTATATAATATATTTATTTACGTCGGAGATCAATCTTGAGATGTTTCATACATTTGGTAAAATGATTAATAAAATGGTTTTCTCCTCTTCATCCACGAATAGAAGTTGATAGCTTTGAATGAAAGTATTCTTACGCAGCAATCTACATTCCTTTGCTTGTAAGACACATTTTTCTATGTTTAGTTATACTGCAAAAAAGTTGACATTAAAAATTTCATAGAAAATGTTCTTCGTGTTCAGTGTTAAGGAGTTGCATTCTTGTTTTTGGAAAACCATTAGTTCTTTCTTTTATGAATTTGCCATGCTTTCTAAATTTTACAAAACATGATTTGTGAAACTTTGATAAATATGCAGGCTAAGCACAAGAGTTCTGAGTGTATTTGTAATTTCTAACCATTTAGTAAACTTACTATTGCATCTCAAAGCCCAATTAGTATTATCTCTACACATTCAGAGCCTTGGCAACATAGTGTAACACATGCCATTACTAATTTCTATTTTTGTCTGCTATTTTGCTATTTATTTATCTAATTAGTATATTTTCAACACAGTCATTTTATATTATATAATTTCACTCTTTTCATCCATGGTAAGCTGTTCATTAATATCCCATTATCTCTTTTTTTATTTTCTTGACATATTATGCTTGATTTACTTCTCCTACAATGATATCATAATTTTAATTTATTTAATGAGTTTTTGACCATTTCAGAGATAATTTACCATTTGGTTTTAGTGCTTACATATTTCTTCTTAATTCAATTGATCTGCATGTTTGTTTTTCCAGGAGATTACTCTTATATTTTTTTTCTTTAATTGATACATGTGTGTATTTTATCTTGTCCTTCTTTCCAAACTTCTGTTAATACTATCAAAAATCATATGTCGTAAACTGTTAATTGCTAACTATATTTCAAAATTATGCAATGAATAACTTCATTACAATAATTCAAACAATTATTTATATATTATTTTATTTTTCATTTAAAAGCTTAAGAACATTTATTTGTTGAAAATACTGAGAATGGGATCAAAACTGGCTATTGTAAAGATTAAATTTTCAAGTGTATGCAGTAGTATGATTTTTCATTACAATATTTTTATAGATTTATTTGTAAAAAGGTGTATTTCTGTTTACTTAAAGTATTATAAAAGTTATTTGTTGCTTAACTAGAAAAATCCAGTTATTAACATTATCCTCTATTTTATTAAAAATATCATACAACATTTAAATCATATTATTCATTTAATACTAAAAATGATGTTGATGAGAATTGATTAATTATAAAAGTAATTTATATTTATTAATTGTGTTAATTTAGTAATTAGTAAAGTTTATTTGCTTACAACAGATTTCTGTCTACTAAAAGAAAAACACATGCAACACACAGTGATAGATTTTGAATCTTTTTTATTTTATTTTATTGTGTAAAACAGTTGAGAACTGTATTGGGTAAAGAACCAAAATTATCTATTAGGACCATAAAAATTACATTAAAAATGAAAGGGTTCAAGACAAAATTAACAACAAACAAAACCTTAAGTTAAGTTTCCAATCCTTCTGAAAAGTATTTAACTTAAATATAGTTACTGGCTAGGTCCACCCATTTATTTAGGCATTAAAAAGGTAATTGATTGGAACGTGAAATGTGTCTCATCTACCTGTTATTGTCATCATGTATGAATTTTGTTATAAAATCTTCCTTCAATTTAAACTTTATGTAATTACATTTAAGTTATCCTGAAATTAAATATTAACCTCATACAAAAGGCACAGAGAAGATTTGTATTGTGCATTGCTAATCATGATAGCTTAGATGGTTAGTACAGCTGTATCTCTAACAGTTTCAAAATCTGTACAATAACATTTATCAGTGGTCCCAGGTTTTATTTCTTGTTCTGTTGAGATTTTATCCATCTTACTTCATAACTTTAATTTCGCTAAGCTTTCAACCTTTGCTTAATATTAAGCATTCTTGTTAATATAATAATCAGCATTAGTCCTATGATGATTCTTCATGTGTCCGCAGTTAGGCCATGAAAGTTTTTTAATAGTAAATTTCAGGTTAGCCTGAGATACAGGCTGGTTAGAACAGCTTCAAATCTAGCAATGGTCAAGTGTTTGATTCCTGGTTCTGTCTATTTTAATTGCCTTACTTCATTAATTTAATAAATAATTGAATTAAAAAGTATCATTTAAATTATTATTTAAATATGTTTTACAGTAGGGAATAAGTGGTGGGTATGAATACTAATGATAGAAAAGTTTGAAAATTTGTAATACTTTGATTCTAATTTTGATTTTTTTTAATGAATAGGAGCAAACTTTGCCTTCTCCATCTATGACTTTGATGGAAATGGCACAGTTGATGCCATCTACCTGGGAGATGTTCTGAGAGCACTCAATCTTAATCCAACTTTGGCCATCATTGAGAAAATGGGTGGCACCAAGAAGAAGAGTAAGTTGAATTTGTAATTAGTAATATCTAATTTGTCCCCTCAGTCATAAGTTAAGGAAATATTTACAGATATCATAAACAAATTGATTTTCACTTCCTACTGTTACATTAACTCATATTTTTGATGTCATGTCATATTAAAATAAATTCAGTTTGTTTATAATTCATTTCTGTAAGTTGACTTCCATTTAAATATAATACTTAATTTATTTATATTTCCTATGAACTTCATTTTTCATTTATAACCATACAAGAAGGAGACTTTTTGAATATTTGTTTGCAATATCTACTATTATTTGTTTGAAAAGATTTTTAAAGGATACAGTATTCAAAGAACTCACAGAACGCTTATTTAAGCATCATATCCATATTCATTAATTAAGGATACACTATTCTGAAATCATTAAGGTAATATGAACAAATAATTAAGAACTTTTCTGCCTCTTTAGTTTTTGAGAATAGATTATCTCATGGAACCTATTCATTTTTAACAAGATTTTTAAGATTTTCTGGAATAAAGAAATTCCAATGAATAAAATTTAAGGACTAACTACATAAACATTTTTTATTTCCATTATTTGTTTATAATTTAATTTAATTATATTTCTCAAATCAATACAATGTATTGATTAGTTAAAAACCTTTATTTAACCTGTCATTTTATACAATTATTCACAATTTTTATTCCAAAATTGTATGTTTAATTCTATTAAAAGGAGTTTTTATCATTTTGGACATAATCACCTCAACTTTTGGAAATGAGTCGATATGATAATGTATTAAATAGACTAATGCTCCTTTTAATAGTAATAAATGAATAATTTTGGAATAAAAATGGTGAATAATTGTATAGAATAAAGGTTTATAGTAATCCTATGTAGAATAAAGGTTTATAGTAACCTTATTACCTTATTATTATTAGAATAAAGGTTTATAGAAATTTCCCACATTTGAAAAGAAATATTTACATGTTGTGAACATTATAGCAATCTTGTGCAATGTGTTATGTAATTTACAACAGTTTTCTTATTTTATTGATAAATTTTAAACAAAATCTAAAATCTCTTTGAAAATGTGTTATTCTGTTCTATGATATGTGACATAGGGGTGACAAGATAAATGGTGTATATAGTAAAACTTTGACACTGAATGATCCCAGATCAACACAAAATGAAAGTTTTGAAACAATATGTAAAATAATATTTATGGGCTACCTTTAAATAAAGATTTTGTATATCTGAAAAATTATATACATTATATGCATTAATACTTTTTATAAGGTTTTATCTTATTTCATCAAATTAGTTGTATTTACTAACTTTTAATAAAAAATAATAAATTTCTTCAGATGAGAAGAGGCTGAAAGTAGAAGAGTTCCTCCCCATTTTTGCCCAGGTTAAGAAAGAGAAGGAAGTTGGTTGCTATGAGGACTTCTTGGAGTGCCTGAAGCTGTATGACAAGGCTGAGGATGGAAAAATGTTGGCTGCTGAGCTGTCACACACACTTCTTTCCTTGGGTAAGCATTGTATTGAACCTAATAATTATGTTATTTAAATCAACAGAAACTCTTTCCATTAAAAGAATCATAATTTTTCATACACATAAATGCAATTAAAATATTTGAACTTAACTTTTTATTTGAAGAGTTTTACATTGTTTAAAAACCCATCCTGATCTGTTTACTTCTCTTGAGGATGTTTTTGAATCAAGCAAAAGAAAGGAACAAACATGATTCAAGTAAGGTTAAAGAACTCTAAATAATATTAATTTCATTAATGGGTTTTAGAAATCATTCAACAGTATTTACACATCAGCAACAGTTTACTCTTATTCTTCTAATCTTATGCCATCAAGTGTTGGGGTATCCCTGTTTTGTCTATTTCTGCCATTCCAACCTGTTAACAGTTTACACAATCAAAAAATAAAGCGTTTGACAGTTATCATACTAAAAGATTCTAAGGAACAGTTGCGGTAAAATTGTACCACAATACTGCTGTTGCAGTCAAACCTAAGTGACTCAATACTACACATTGTTCACAGGAACACTTCCCAAATTTTTTGAAACTAGTAAGGGAAGAATAAAAATATATAATGAAATTAAATTCTGAAAATTAATACCATAAATAAATTGGCAGAGCTAAAAATAACATAGATAAGTAAGGTTATGGATAGAAATATATAATCATTTACGTCTGTTTCAAAATATAATAATTAGATAAAATAACCAAATAACACAAAATAAAGTGATGATATAAATACCACAGAACTTTTCTGACAACGTTGTACCTTTCAGGTGATTAAAAACACAAGAGCTGTAAGTGACACAACAACACAATCCAGTGTAGATGAAATTAGTTGATGGCTTAACACTTGATTAAATAATATATTTAATGCAATCTTTAGTACCAAATAGGAATAAAAAGATTGAATTCATGTTAAGGATTTTGGGCAAATATTTACTAGTATTCAAATTAAATATACCATTACAAGGGTATATGATTGGCATTGAAACTCTCAATGTCATTTTGTTTTAGGTGAACGTCTTACTGATGCTGAAACTGATGAAATTCTGAAGGACTGCTTAGAACCTGAAGATGAGGATGGTTTTGTGCCTTATGCTCGTAAGTAAAATATTATGAAGATTAACTTATTAAGACAATTTGAATCACTAAATAACCAAAACAAATTATCTTAGGGTAGTTTTTTGCAATGACTACTTTTTAGACTATTGTATTTAGATTATTATGCCCTAATTTATATTGCAAAAAGCTGTAATTTTACTTGTATTTCTTGATTCCTTTAATTATTAAATTGCTATGTTTCTCCTATGCACTTCAAAGAATGAATACTTTTTGCATTCCTTTTGAAAATGATGTGAATGTTAAGAATGCTTCTAGACTGGAAATCTAAGACATCAAAAATAAATTCTATTGATGCAGAACTGATATTATATGACACATTCATAATTTATATTTATTTTAAACTAAAAAATTATTATGCCTGCATGTATCTATATATTTTATACATTAAAATAAGTTTTTTATGTTGATAAGATCTCTATGTTGCATTATGTAGACAAAGTGTCCTGTTACTGCAGTTTTCTTGCAGGGCTAGTTACATTCTCTTAAATCATAACATGAATATGTAAGTTAATGATCAAATTAAATAGTAATATGATAGCCAAAAAGTTGCTATAATTTTTTATAGTATTTTGTCTGTTTTATTTTAAAGCTTAAAAGATTAAAAGCAAATGTTTTTCAAATGATTGATTTAAAGTACTTAGCTACATGTTTCAGCCATGAGTGGACCCTCATTAGGTGTAGATGTTAATATTAACATCAGATTGTCTGAAATATGTAGTGAAATTTAATTTAACGAATCATTTAAAAATATTTTTAAAATCATCAGTTGATAGGCTTTTAATCTTTCAGTGAATAATTTTATTTAAAGTTAATCATTCCTAAAATTCCAAACTGCTGTGGTGTAATGGTTAGCATAACTGCCTCACATTACAGAGGTTCTGTGGTTAAATCCCAACTTGGGCATGTTTGTGTTCATCATGGTCATGAAAACTGGGGTTATTGCTGCAGGAGAATCGCTATGCTAACCACATGCCACTCCTAATTCAAGATTTTGTCATGGAAGATTGTAACTGGCAGTTACCCTAGTAGACCAAGGCCCTCAATAGACTGTAGAGCTAATGAAAAGGGGAAAAAAATCCTTAAATAATTCAAAGTATCTTTTAATTATAACACATTTTTGCCTAATTTGGCATATATTATAATGACAGGTGAATTTCAAGATTAAGTATATTCAGTCAGAAGCATGTCAGTAAGATTGTAGACTAACGTGCCCTCAGAACTAATCAGTTGCAACAAAAGTATTATATTCACTTAGGTGTCATTGAATTTGTTAAGTAGATTAGTTTGCATAAACAGTATGAAATTATATTAGTAGATATATTATTTGATATTTGGTAATAAGGTGTGTTTTCATTATAAAAATATTCATTGAATTATTTACATTCAAAATTTCTCTTTATAATGATCATATTGTTATAAAAAATATTTACTGAATTCACACACTTTATTATCAATTTCAGTACAAAATTTAAGTATTTAGATTGTAATTAGTGCTTTTCCGACCCCTGAAACCTTGCATGTCTGCATTTCTTGCTAGACAATCCTATTCCTTACCCCTCAAAAGTCAGATGATTCTGATGTCACTTCTCATGTCACATTTAACTTATTTGCACGTGTGGTTATCCCTAATTTACAGCATTCATCAAAGGACTGATGTCATAGAAGTGATCATAGATGACCAAAAATATCTTTAAGTATATCTAAGTAAAACTGGATCGTAAGTACAATGCGAGGTCATACAATATTTGCTCTTGTGTTGAAATATGTGTTCTGCTACTATTACATGTGCTGTCTAAAACATTAGGAGAAAGCTATTCTCCTAAAAACAATCAGCTTGTTACACAATTTAACATAACTATCATTTAAACCATTTGAGAGAAAAGGGAAATAAATAATGGATATAATTTTATGGATTATTATTCTTTCAATGTAAATGGATGAAAATAAATAAAACAAAATATAAATGTTATCATATAATGAATTAAATAATAAAAGGAAAAAAAACTGACATAAATATAACTGATTTGCTTTAAATGCTTTTACATACAGAGACAGTTACTAATTAATGTAATATCTACACAATTGGCTAGCATGCATTAATAATGTGAATTACATGCAAAACTAATTTATACTACATTAAATTTAAAGTTTGTATATTACATTGCTTCTTGCTACTTAGCAATCACACAATCGTGCAATAAAAGCATTTGCTTCATGTCTCAAATTCTCTTTACCACACATAACATTGTCAATGTTATATAAATTGAATAGTAGTATTTAACACATTTGATCTCGAAATTTTTCTTTGTACAGAAAATAATAATATTTAATTTCTGTTCACAACACATACATTATTTACAAGATTATTTTAAATGAGACATAGGCCATTTCAAATTTTAACAAATTGTAAAAATTTCTTTACAAGTTAAAGCTCTTGTAAATTTAATGAAATGTAATGATTATGTATCTATCAATACATATTTATGTATATTTAAATATACTTAAATTAAAAGTAAATGTTTATGTACTGTGATTCTATTATTTTCACATATACAAACTTTTATTTTAACATATACTTTACTGTACAATGCTATATATATGCTTATATACAATATATTGATGTTGCTTTTGTAATAAAAATAGCATGATATGAATAAGTATCAAAAACATCATAAGATTTAATGTTATGTTCGACACAATGTAATTGTTCTAGCTTGGTGCCTCTGAGTTATTTAAGTGAAAATACGAACATATAATTAAACATTGTAATGTGTTAACAATCTTAGCATGCAAAAATATAAATATAGTTAATATTATTCCAGATTAAATCTTACGGAAACAATCTCCTTCAGATCATTCAATTATGTGAATTATTTCCATATTGGTATTTGACCAACTGAAAGAAATTTCTTAAATCATTTTTGGAAATTTGTATGTGTACCACAACATTTCTATTTTATTTTCATGTTTGTTCATTGATTGCTTATCCAAATATTAAGTTATCATACAGGAATAAAATTTCATTTATATTGCTTTCATGATATCAAAAACTATATATAAATCCTTTAAGTAACACATATTTACACAGCAATACATAAATCACTGTAACAATTGTTTTTATAGTATGCATCAGACTTGATTGTTTATTTCATCTTCTTGACAATTCATGCTCATATTAAAAATCTCTTCATATCATTCTTCTAAATAAATAAACTTGTTTACAGAGAAAATTCAATAGCTTTCCAACAGCAGAAGTTAAACTCTTAACATATTATATAGTTAAACCATATTTATATATAACCAACTTTTATTATAATATGCTGACAAGTAATAATAAATTTAATTAATATTTCAGCTTTCCTCAAAAAAATGATCGCTGGTCCACCAGAGACTGCTCCTGAAGCAGCACAGTAAAAGTATAAAAATAACATCATTAATTTCATCATCACACTGTCAACTGTATGGAAGTCTGTGTGAAGTGCAGAAAAATGTTGGTTAGCCCAAAGAACATGGCTATAATTGAAGGATAATAATTGATTTATACCATAAATTATAAATATTAATTTGAGTGAAAGGATCCATACAATGTGAAATTAAAATTTTCAAGAGAACAATAACTCTGAATAATTAACTCCATTTTCCTTTAGTGGTTCTTAAATTTTCAAGTGGCTTGTGGCAGTTGATATCTGTAGGCGTGGAAAGCAACAACTCAGTCTGAAGTGTGGACCAGAAGTCAACTGGTGTATGGAGATGGTGAGCCAATTTGAATGAAACAGGTCAGCTGTTCTTAGTACAACACAGAATTATAAAAATCAATGCTGATCTTGTTTGGAATAACAACATGTAAATTACTGCTAGATTTTCTTCTGGAAAAACTGCAATAAAGGATATATTTAATGTAAAATCAACTATGAACAATTTTTTTTTAATATTATGTGTTTTATTTACCAAAATCTGTTGAATATAAAAGGTAAAAGTTACAAACCACTTTCATTTATTTTTAACTATAGGTTTGTCCAATTAATACAGTTAGGTTACTAGTAATTTGACACAGATTAATTTAAAAAAAATTAGAACTACTCTTTAATAAACTGAAATAAATTAATAGCTGAAACAAAGATATTTTTAGTGTAATTGATGCATAAAACAGTATTGGCTAATCAACAGAATGCAAGTGTCTTTGTTAAATGACATTTCATTAATTTACTCATTGTCATTAGGTGGTTGTTTCCCAAAAATGATAATAGATCTACCTATTCAAATAGAGATAATTATGAAGCTATCACAGAATTTGATTTATCGTTAAGTATATTATCATATACAGTGCATTTTGCCTTTTAATCTATGCATTAGAGAATTAGCAGTTTGAAATTGCCGTAGTTTATATTGATCATTTTGAAATGAAATACCATGCTGTACATACTTTAAATATCCCACAATATTTTATAAGTGATAATTTGATTTTATAGAAGCACAAAACTAGTAGGCACCACCATGATTTATGTTGTTAACATTAATTTATCAGCTCAACCTTGTACACTGAATTTTACTCTTAATATGTTTAACATGGCCCACAAATGTTTAATATTATGCATCACTAGATGTCTGTTGTAGGACACAATTAAAGCATAAAATTGAATAACAAGGAAATGTTTCCAATTATCAAGGGATAAAAATTATTATTAGTATATACAAAGCATTGAAGAAGCCCAGCAGTTTATATTAATCTATTTATTTCACATTGGATTACTGTTCTTTAATAAACTGTGAAGTAAATAAAATAAAATTTAAAAATCTGCTAATAACAGATAAGTGAATACTAGACTATTACTTATATATATATATATTACTTAAGAAAAATATGACCAGGTGAAATTAAATAACACATTTGGATAGGAAATAGTGACTGCGAAGTCGAAGTCGACTTACCCGAAATCAACAGTTGGTCCAGTCGAGCTGAGGAGTGAAAATATTACAAATTTTCACGGTCCTGTGCTGCCTTCATCAGGAGAGAATGTCTTATTGCATGCTGGCCTGGCACAAATTGACAAATTCAAACTAAGGTGCACCAACCAGTAGACAGCAACAATCGGCACCTAACAAAGCCACCAACTCTGTCTCTCTCTCACACAGAAAGGTCACAACAATGGAAAGATAATGGAAAAATACATACACACATAACCAAACACATTAAAGTGGAAGGGAAAAGGAAAGGAAGTTAAATGGTAAATGAATGAGAATGGGGAATGGATTAAGCAGACCTTTTTAATAATTATTATTATAATATTATGTTGATACAAGATTTCAACATAATATTATAACTACCGCTACAATGACTATTATAATAATATTAGATGATGTTGAATCGAGGACTATGCCTTGAACGTAAGATGTGCTGGAACAGCATTCCAGCTGTGAAATGGCACACAGAGGTGACTGTAGCAGGCAGCTTAAGCAATAAAATCTTAATCAATTTTACTGAACCATTCAGTAATTAAAAATCTTATTCTAAAGTAGTTTATATTATAAAAACAAAATAATAATTATATGTTTTGGGTAGTATTATAAAAAGCTATTTTAAAGAAAAGGTATTTAAGGGCCATTTCTTAGTGTGATAATCTACCACAAGATCCTGCTTACAATGTTTCCATCATTCATGGCTAATTCCAAAAATTAGTTTTATTTGAAATATATATAAAAAATACTTTCATGTTATAAATGTGGGTCAATTTGCTGCCAATTTATTATGCTTTTAAATATTAGACTCTATTGGAAACTATGTAGAGAGACTTAGAAATGTAGTATATTATATGTCGGGTCAGAGTATTGGTATCACTATCACTGTTGTAGATCTAATATTTTACATAGTCATCCTCATTAAAAATCGTTGCTTGTGGTGATGTAGCACATAATTTCAAAAACTCAGGACCCACCACTGACAATAACTATGCCTTTATATTACTTTCATTATTGAAAATTTTTCGGCACATGATGTACTCAAAACTTTCTTTATGGTGAAATAGTGTTGTAGATAAGTCCAATAATTTAAGTTACTGGTATAAATATTTAAATTATCTGTAGTTGGTTGTGTCATAAATATAAATAAAGTCCTTTTCATCAACCTGTATTATTAAATAGGTACTGTACAATTAATCTTTAACTTTATTTTTCAATAGAAAAATATTACCAACATGGTTTTACTGGTGATAGAATATACAAACAAAACTTTATTTGTTGAATTTTAGAAAAAAAAATTATGATGTTGAAATTATGGAAAGTAATTTTTTAAGATGTTCTGCAAACTTCATCAATTAATGTATATTTTAATTATTCTTACTAACAAAGTATTAAAAACATTAATGCTAAAGGTTGATAAACAATATTGAAGTGAAATATTAGAATATGTAGTTTTAGGACCATTTAATGCAATACAAGTTCCTTGATGATAAGCTGAATTATTAATAGAAACTCCGAATATTAAAAATTGAAATATATTGCTTTTTACTCTAAAATTTGCAGGTAATACAATGATCAAAATACATGGCCTGAAAAAGAGTATTTGTGTTATTCAAAGATAAGTCAGAAAGTCTCACAACTGGGACCATCACTAATTTCAACAAATTTAACAAGATTTATTGTCTATAAAGCTCATAAGAATGACAACAAGAACCATATTGCCTACTCATAAACTCCACTCCTTTCTTACACTGATAGAATCAAGGGCAAGTGAAGGGGTTCCAATTTTCTAACAATTGAAAACTATAATACATAAACTGTAATAGTTGGGTTCTTGATCTGCAGAACTGGATTTATTTTAAAGCTATTCTCCAATCATTATGCAAGGGTACAATAAGCAGGTAGAAAATTCTGTACTATGTCAACTCCAATTGAGAATTTTTATATTTTAAATCACTCAAGATTGTGTTACAAAGGTGAGAAAAATATTTGTGTCCCTTTTATGTGGGATAGCCTGAAATTTTTCTAATTAATTTTTTTAAAAGTAGTCATTTGTATTCTGTGTAGAGTTGTACAATCTTGTTGATCTTGTATAGGTGACTATGTGTATATGAGCCATAAGTGGCTGCATATATACTACAAGTAAACGGAATTACAATTTAATATTCAAATAATAATATTTTTCCTTACTTATACTTCACAATTCAAATATTAGGAAATGAGTAATATTATTATTATAAGAACAAGGGAAAGAGTAAGTTATTAAATTTAAGCTGTCAATGTTTTATTTTATAAATATACATTTAAAGACATTATAAGACATAAAAATTACACTAAATTCTAACAATCCTAATTTCTTATATTAACTGTTTAGTTCTCACAATCATTTACATTTATTTATTTTACAAAGTGTAAGGTGGTAAGATGTTTTAAGAAATGTTTTACTGAATTACTCATGTTATAACTACAAAATTGTATTGGGTAGTTTCAGATTAAATATTATACCCTGAATTAGTTGAAACTTGATTTTTGAATGTATAGAGTGCTAATAAATATAAATCTCAGTTGGAAATTGAAACATATATCAATCTTTATACATCATTTCTCTTCCTTTAAGTGTAAAATTTCTTTACTTGAATTGTTGAGTGAAATGTAACTTTGATATTGCTAACAAATGGAATGGAACAGAGGTTTGCAACATACGATGTGTGTACTACATGAGTGGTATGTATAAAATAGAATAGACATTGAGTTTCATTTTACAAACAACAAATATTTGATAATTGTACTGAAAATATTTAATATAACTAAGCAAAGTAAAGAGAATTTACATAGACAACAAAAATATTCTGAGAGAAGGAAAAAATAATATCTATTATGATAAATCAAATATTCTGCGCTTTGATTACGGCGCTTTAAAAGGTTGCGATTTTTTTTATTAAGATCAGCACAGCATTGTTGCGTTTTTTCGATGTGTTCAAGAAGTTCCGGAACACGCCGCCTGTAGCGTGCGTGTTGAGCAGGTCGGAAACGAGCCCTGTTTGTTCCCCCCCTTCGTAGCCTCCCTGAGCCGAGCCCATCATTTTGCGCGCGGCCCGAATCGTCGCAAGTGCTAGTGATACACCGTTCACGACCGCGAATACCCACCTTCACCAAAAAGAAAGTCGACTTAAGAGCCACAGGCTCCGAGTGTTAGTGACAAGAAAGTATAGTGCCCCGAGACCAGCAGTTCAGGTGCGCGTGTGTGATTTGACCGCGCCGTTCGTTAGTGCCGCGCGAAGTTCTCAATTTTGGTGGTTATTATGACTGAAGTGCAAGCGCAAATTCCCCAGAACACTTCGGAGCTTGTAGTGGACATGCCACAGGATATCGTGACTGAAAAACAGTCCATTGCCGCCGCAGATATCAAGCAACCGGAAACTTCTTCCGCAAACACAGGTACGCATGGTCTCGGAAAAAGAAAAACTCCGGACCGCGCAAGCCCTTGATTTGAGTTTCAAAACAATTGAGTATATATTCTAGCTAATACAAATTTTAGAAAAACTCTTAAATTATTATTATTGATATATGGTCATGAATGTATTATTAAGTAATACGTCTCAGTTGTTTAACATCAATGCATCAAGGCAAAAAAAAATCATTTTTGGTGTTAACGGTAATATGCATTATTAGCTAGCTCATAAGTAAGATAGATTTAATAAATGATCATGTTAATCGCCAGTTATATATTTGAAATTAATAGTTACCTCTTAGTTTAAGACTTCCTTTCCCTGAGGTAATTTGCATCCACATGATTGGTAATCTTTTTCCACACAGAACTCCATAATACATGTAACAAGACTAAAATCTTTAGTTTGGTGGTTCATTTTACTAAGAATTCCTCCAATATTACGTTGAAAATCTTAAGAGAAAATATATTTCGTAATTATTTAAGGACGTGTGTTCGTATGCTCCTGTTTATGATCACTTAAAGGGACCAGTAAGGACCCAATGAAAAAGTTACAGGTAAAAAATGTAATTAAGGAAAAGTAATGGTAATAAAGCTAGAGAATACGCAAGACGGGAAACCTCGTATTCTAAACGGAGACACTTTGAAAAAATGCAAGTGTCCATAAATGTAACAGGGTCAAGATTATAGATTCTCACAGGTGACAGTCCACTTGATGAATGCGATGCAACATCCCGTGACAAAGTGGGAATTCATACTATCGAGAATCTTTCAGTACTTGAATTCATCAGAAGAATAAATAGAAGGATGCAGATAAAATCAAAATTTACCTACTTGTAACATGCTTCCTACGTGGCTAAGGATCAACTCAAACAAAAGTCTTGGGTAATGAACTAGTAGACAGCGAGATGTAGCATTTGATAAAAGAACATTAAAGCAGGTGGATCGGTATGACTGAATCAGCCTTTCGGGAATTCAGAAGATCAAGAAATTTCTATAATCGGACATTCCGGAATTTAGTAGACCGAGGTATATTTTCGACATATTTTGGTAATATTCAATATGACATTTGAGCTAATGAAAAAAAAAGTTTGATGAACGTGACCTCGATTATAGCTTAACGTTCGTAGTCTTTGTGAGTAAATCTGGCGATAATGCTAGAAGTGAGCCATATCCGATATGAAAACTTAGTAAGTACGTCCAAGGAGGCTTCTTTCTGCGTCTGAGTGATTAGTTACATCCTCGGCCTGTAGTGTGAAGATGAGAGTGATTTGTACGGTTCGAAATGTTTGTCTTTCTTCTCCCAGAAAAAAAACATCATAAACCAAAATTGATTGTTTTTTTATTACAACATAAATTAATTGAGGGATTCATGAATACATCGCTTTGAAAGACCTTCGTTATAGCGCGTAGTTTCGAAACGGAAAATCCGCGAACTTCAAGGATGCTCGTAAAGCAGGTAGCGCTGTCGGTTATCTGTAATAAAGTCTGTAGGTGCGAGAATGCCGCCAATGGCAGCAAACATGCACTTCAATAAACGATATTCTACTTGCATTCATCAAACTTTTCATTTGAATGACGTAATCCCACAGTGTACCTTTCCGTGCAGTGATTTTTCTTATAATTATATACTTTCTTTTTTTAGAGTAACAGGCTACATGAGGGTAATCCACATGGTCACAACTCCCCTTTAATAGCATAGGAAGGGATATTAAAGGGGGGATGCGGAAGGGTAGAGGAAGGTAGCCAAGTGTTAACTAGGGCCCCCGGGTTATAGTTTAAGGATCGTAACCGGCAATTCGCCTTAAAGTGATGCAGGGAAAACCCTAAAATCCTGCATCAGGTAGGTCGGGCATTGGGTACTTGTCCCACGCCCTTCCGATGGCGGGGTTATCTTTGGGGTCGCAGCTTTCCCCTCTCCGTGCCTTGACCGGTTTAGAAGGCAGCTGGCCGACTATTCCAATAGGAATAGCGGACAAGTCTTACTGTATGCCTGCCCAAGGTCTGCGACATCGGAACATACACCTCTCAAAACAGGCCGAGGTGCCTCGGCATGTGGGAACCTTAGTTCAAAAAACCAGAGAGATGTGAAGGCACCCCCAAAGGTAGCCTCCACCAGAGCTCTCTGGGAAGGTTCACCTGCGAGAGAATTCTCTCGCAGGCTTCCTTCATAAGTATGTACTGTAATAATACTTATTATTAAGGGCGTGGGACAAGTAACAAATGTCCGACCTACCTGATGCAGGTTTTTCTAGGGTTTTCCCTGCATCACTTTAAGGCGAATGGCTGAGTAGGATCGTTAAACCATAGCCCGGGGGGCCCTAGTTAACCCTTGGCTACCTTCCTCTACCCTTCCGCATCCCCACTTTCTATGCTATTAAAGGGGAATTGCCACCATGTGGATTACCCTCATGTAGCCTGTTATCCTAAAAAATTAAAATAATAAAATAAATATATAAGTTATTTATACTTCGAGATATTTTGAATATAATAATAATAGAAATTTATCTGATTATTGGGTGATATGATATAATTATTATATATAAATAAGTCAGAATAAAATATTTAATAAAGAAACTAAAATTAACACTGATATGTATCTGACTTATTTAAATAAATGTCCATTAAGTTAGAATTTTATTATGAATACAAATTTAAAACATTGTAACCGAAAAAAATTTAAAGATTTCGTTTGTGTAAATCACACTTACACATTTAACGTAATTAATTTTTAGGAATTAGATATTATACAATGTGATTAAATTTTACAGCAGCTGAAGAGGTCCGGAAATATGAGGGTTGAAACTTTGTGGCTGTTTTAATGTTTTTCTATTATAATATTTGAAATCACAATTTCTCAATAGACAAACACTACGTTTCGTCCTTAATTTAGGACATCTCCAGCTATTAAGAAACCGTTAAATTTTGCACAATTATTGCTTAGACATTAACGAATAAATAAACAATTCAAATTAATTTTTTTTTTGAATAACGGAACTGGCGTCAGACGGTAATGGCACAGCTCTCAAATTTGTTACTTACAGATCTCTCTCGTTATCACAAAGGAATTATTTCTTTTTGAGCAACGTGAGTAATGATTAATTACTTTATACTTATTAGATGAAATAGCCAAATACAGACAAAAATAAGTGATGATATAAATACCACACGATGTTTCTGGAAGCCTTCTTCATTTCTTCAGGTGTATAAATAACGCACTTACCAGTTGACGAACTCAAAAGCCCAACTGTAAAGTGCGGTTGTGTCGCTACAGGCTCTTGTGTTTTTTCCAATCACCTGACTAAAGGAACAAGGCTTCCAGAAACGTTGTGTGGTATTTATTTTATCACTTAATTTGTTTGTATTTGCCTGTTTCATCTAATTTTTTTTATACAGACGTATTATATTACTTACTGAATTATAGGAGCGAAGGATAACTTTTTTGATAGAATTTATCACTTTATATCCTCATATATTAACTGCTTCCATATTTTGAAAAGAAGTGTAATAAGATTATCGAATAAATCGTGATATACTATTTAAAAAATTATTTCTGTGTAATAAGATGTGTTGATGAATACCACAAATTTTCGTCTTCCGGCTCATAAAAGTAATTATTTGTCAACAACTAGATGAAGTTTAAGTTATGTTGCGCTTAATTTATAGGTACATAATAATTTTTATTGTGATCTATTATTCTGGCGATTAACCATTGAGGTTTCATATGAGCAGATTAGTTATAAAATTATAATGTGATCGGCTGAATATTTGTGAGATTGCTGAGATACTATAAATTTCAAGTGAGCCGCATGATAAATTCATGTTAAACGTGAGCGCGCGACGGGTGCCGCGTGTTGACTGCAGAACAATGTGCTTGCTGACACGCCATCCGTTGCGATGGCAAAGACGAACGAATGACTTAAGATACAGATCCACACACATCTCGTTTCACAGATCTCACCCCAGGGGACTTTTTTCTCTGTTTCAAAATCTAATATCATGGTTTGGGGGCAAGAAATGTTTTTGATATAAACGAGTATTATTTGTTGCCTTAAACAATATTTTTGAGATAAGGATAGATTATATTGATCGATTTCCGAGGATCCTTAAGAAAAGAAAGTCTTGAACGGCGCAAAAAAGTAAAATGATTTAGGGTTCTGAACTTTGTAGTCAGAAATTGAATGAGCGATTCATTTTAATCTACAGGGAAATAATAGTTCATGATGACCATTTTCTTTATCTATCTAATAAATAAAGCAGAGTGTTTGGTTGTATGTTAGTTTTTATATATATATTTGTATGTTCCTTATACAAATCTACACCGATGGAGCAAATTTCACGAAATTTCGTACACGTGTTCTTTGTGACCAGGAAACAATGTCGGGGTGAGACTTTTGGGGGCCAAAGATATTGATAGTGTTTCTACCGATGTTATCTTAATATAATTTTCATCCCCTACACCCTGGGAAAGGGGCACCCTTAGGGTTTGGGAAATAACGCGAATACAACCGAGGTTGGAGTCAAATCAAAGGTTATGGATGTGATTGAGTTTAGTTATGACATTCAATTTGGCATTCCCCCTAAGATGCAGGGGTAACGGGGTGTACATTTTGGAACATGCAAACACGGCAGATATTTGCGTAGAATAAATATTTTTCACGGTTAATTATATTTATTGTATTTCTACTGATGTTGTATGTGTATAATTTCAACCCCTTTCGGGCTTTGGAGGGGTGCACCCTTAAGGGTGGGCGTGTAGTGGCATTATATTAAAAGAAAGCAGAAACTATCGAGATTGGAGTCGAATCCGGGGTTATAGTTGTCACTGAGTTTAATTACGACATTCGACTTACCGTTTAAGTCGCCGAAGTGGGAGTGGTCGGGGGTGGAAATTTTCAAACATCTTAAACGGTCGATATTTGCGATAATTATTTCGTGGTGTTAATTACTTTGATAGTATTTATACCAATTCTGTTTGTGGATAATTTCTACCCCTGTGAGGGGAGCAAGCGTAGGGGTGGGGTGGAGGTACGTTAAATAAAAATAACGCAAAAACAACCGAGATTCGAATCAATTCAGAGACTATGATTGTCGCTGAGTCTAATTGTGACAACCTGGGTAACGCGACGGGTTTGGGAGGTTGTGGCTGGGGTAGAAATTTTCAGACAATGTAATCGGCCGATTTTTACGTGGAATAAATACTTTTTGATTATCGCACATTTGTGGGGGTGGTCATCTTCTAACATGTAAAAACGGCCGATATATTTGGTCAATGACTTCATCCCCCTTCGGCATGGAGGTGAGCACATTTAGGTTCGAGGAGCGTTACATAAAAATAGCGCAAAAGCAAACGAAATCGGGGGTTATAGATAAATGATATCTCGGGCAACGCCGGATACCCAGCTAGTTCTTAATATAATATTATAGTTGACATAGATAAAAGTTAATGCTAAAATAGTATTAAAATAACAATTTTAATTATCATGGTACAGAGAAGGAGAGGCTGGTCAGAATTTTTTCAAAACTATATTTGAACTTAACTTAAGCATTTAATAATATTGACTACAAGTTTTCTGAATTTATTTCCTCCTGACCACTCCACAACGTTTTGTGCAATTGATAAAGAAATTAAATTAAAATAAATATTATGGACCATAAGTCAGAACAAATTGTAATATCAAATATTCACTTCAATGGCCACATTGGAATTGAAGTCAATACAGTAAGGCAAAAACACTACGTTTCGTTTCTAAATAAGGAATTCACTAGGTGAATATAATAATGGACGATAGAAAATGATTAATTTTTTGATACAAATGACTTTCATTTTCATGAATTAATTATTTTCTAAAATATTAAATACTTTTGGAATCTGGTAATTAAATACCTATACATTATATACAATCAAATTAATGGAAAAAATTATCGTCATGAAAGAAATTTTATAAAAAATGGAATTATTATAGTCTCATTTTTTGTCAACTATTATTATGTTCACCTGACGATGTCCCAAATTTGGGACGAAACGAGGTGTTACTTTTGTTTCTATTGATTTTAATCCCGATGTAGACTTGAAGTAGATATTTTATATTAAACTTGGCTTATTTGGCATTATATTTATTTATTTTGTTATTTCACGTCAGTTAAATACATCTATTTGAGACATGACATTTGTATATGAATTTCTTTAGTTTCTTGATTGTAATTAATGTATGTCAGAGTTAGTTCTACATTTAATGTTTTTAACGAACGACCTCAACGAATATATAAATTGTCACAAGAGTTTTATTATACCTAATTTTTTAATAGTCCTGTACATAATACCATATCTATTATTCTGATAAAACACTTTTGCCGGAAAAAGGCCTTTTTTCTCCAAAACTAATGGCATACGGATAAAAATATACCTACGAACTAGTGTTGCTGATTTTAAATTAGAATAATTTATTATGATTATAACTGCATTGACATATCGTGCTAAGTTTATTTATTAGATTATTTGTACGATTTTTACATTTAAAATTATTCCCTAACAAAACCAAAGATGTTTTGTCCTTTTTTACTTTTTTTAAATAAAAAAAATATTTATCAGAAAATATGAAACACAACCTTTGGGTGCTATTCTTAGCTCTCGCAGATAGGATAGAACCTTTCGTGAGAGACGGAAGGGGCTACGTTTGAACGTCTCTCCTTTCAAATACCTTCCTATGGTATTAAAGGGGAGTTGCCTTAACGTTGATTTCCCTCATGTAGCTGTTACTCTAAAAAAATGTATATAAAAGCGTATATAGGCGAAAATGAACAAACATGCAAAGAAGTATCCAATAAAGAGACAAAATTAAGTGATAAAATAATTACCACACACAGTTTCTGCAAACATTGTTCCTGTTGTCATCGTAAGAGTTTTTAAGAGCGACACGCAGCACAAACCAGCTGACGTCCACAAAAGCAAATATATTAATTAATTTCTATAATTACTAAAGCAACGATATCGTTATAGATATTAATTAATATCTTTGCTTTTGTGATTGTTGTTTATTTTGTGCTGCGTGTCGATTGTTCAACACGTGACGAAAGTAACAAGGTTTCCAGGGACTGATTTCGTGCATCAAAGACATCTATTTCAGCTTTTCCTTCTTCTACTAAAATTTTGACAACATTTCCATTGTGTGGTATTATTCCATCTCTCAATTTTGTCTGCTTCATTATTAATTGTTAAAATATTTATCTGTAGCTACAGGCTGAAAAGTGTGTGACTTTGTCACTATTTAATGTTAATGATAATATTATAGAAATTTGAAACTCGCCTGAACGAACGTATACAGATTACGTTGATAAATAGATTTTTGTTTGCAATAAAGTTATTAACTGTCTTTTCACAAAAATTATGAAACCACCCTTGCATAAGCGTTGTTTGAGCGACACTGGAGTCTAATGATGGTTAATATTTTTTTTATGGAAAAAGGGACGTCGACCGCAGAGGATGAGGAAAACGGAGTTGAGCAGAGACTTGTAATAAAAGAGGGACAGCAGAAGCTCGCCCTGAATAGGCGCAGAAACTCTTACCTTTGCTGCTAGTCTGAACGATTGTGCTTCCGTGGGCGGTTTATTAGCCATTCAGAACATCTCCGGAGTAGGGGGTTATAGGAACAACTGCCAAAGATTTGTAGAGGGTACCGTGATGTTTGGTCATACGTCATTAGGTGTTATTTCTTTAACATTATCTCAGTTTTATTGGAGAATACTGACTTAAGACTTCCAAACATTCCGCACATTGACAATGTATACTGAGGTAAGTAAAACATAGGCCTACATGTTCATATTTAATAGTGCGAAAATTTATATAATGAATTAAATACCATAAATGATGAACTATAAAAACGCTAGTCGTTTATCCTGTGTTCATTATGAAAAGTAATAAACAAATTACCAATGACTCAAACCATAAACTATCAAAACGTAAACAATAATATTGTTGTGTTTTTACTTGTCATGAAACTGGCCCAAAATATTCTAATAAATAAAACAGAGCGTTTGTTTCTATGTGTGAATGTGTGTTTATATGTATGTTTGTGTATATGTGTGTATGTTCCGCATACAAATCTACACCTCTGTAGAAAATTTCACCCAATTTCGTACACATGAACAGGAAACAAACACTGTAGGGGTGAGATACGTCTACAACCCCCAGGAGCGGGGGTGGAAATATTCAAACCGTCGGATAAATATTTTTAGAGATAAATGAGATTGATGGTGTTTCTACCGATGTTATCTGTATATAATTTCAACCCCTTACAGATTGGGAAAGGAGAATCTTTAGTGGTGCGGGTGTAGGGCTATTACAAGAAAATGACGCTAATACAACCGAAATTGGAGTCAAATCCAGGGTTATAGATGTCGCTGAGTTTAATTATGACATTAAACTTTCCATTTAACCCCCAGGGACGGGGGTGGAGATTTTGAAACATGCAAACAGGGCCGATATTAGCGTTCAATAAATATTTTTCAGTGTTAATTTGATTGATAGTATTTCTACCGATGTTGTTTGTGTATAATTTCAACACCTTACAGCATGGGAAAGGAGAACCCTTAGGGGTGGGGTATAGGGGGACGTTACAAGAAAATAACGCGGAAAATACCGATATTGGAGTCAAATCAGGGTTATGGATGTCGCTGAGTTTATGATAATCTTGGCAGCGTGCGGGGGTGGCTGAATTGGGACGAGCTGGGCGGGGATAGAAACTTTCAAACATTTTAGCCGGCCGATTTTTGCGTCGAATAAATATATTTGAGATCAATGAGATTCATAAAATTTCTCTAAATATTTTCCGCGTTTAATTTCAACCCCTTTCAGGACTGGGACGGGATCACCATTAAGGGTGGGAGTGGAGTGGTATTTCATAAAATTATTACATAAAATAACGCAAAAACATCGATATAGGGGTTGAATCCGGGGTTATGGATGTCGCTGAATTTAATTATGATATTCAACTTTTTCGGGGTCAATGTGTTTAACCCCTTTCAGCATGTGAGATGACTCACATTTACGGAAAGCGGTCGAGGTGCGTTACATAAAAATAATCGAGATTTGAGTCTAATCGGGGGTTATGGATATATAACAACTAGGGCAATGCCGTAGACAATCAGAAAATTTTATGAGCTTTAAAATGAAACATGAACGACATTTCTGGTATGAACAGTCTCGATTTTGCAATTACTCTAAATTTCTTGTTATTACCAAATTATTGAAGAGTAGCGCGCTGTTTGAAAGAAAAGCACAACCTAATTTGATATAATCTGTCATCGCGCTTATGAAAATAAAAGTGATAATTAAAATTTTTCTAAATATTCCGGACCTCAAATTTTTTAAATAAAATTAATTGATTACAAATGGGTGTGAATTGAGTTTAGAATATTATGTAAACCAGATTTGAACGCAATGGAAACATTCAAAGGCAAGTAGCTCTAGTGGTTTTCAAAATGTATGGAAAAAGTTTAGACTTAACCAATTTTTATTAACATAAATTAAAGTAATGTAACCCGTAATTATTTAAGATTAGTGAACGAGTCTGGAGACATCTGTAAATTAACTAGACGGTAAATTTATATTAGTAACGTATTCCAAATAATAGCTTTAATTAAATGTTTTTAACCTAAAAAGCTACTACTTGGATTCCTGTTGGTTCGATCTACGTTCAAGCCCATCCAATCAGCGATTTTTTAAATATTCATATTCAAATTTCATATGCAAGTTCTCCCTGGCATTCAATACGTCACTGATAATTAATTACATTTAATTAGTAAATAAATAGTTTTCGGAACTGATATTCCCTATAAAATTTATTTAAAATAGCATTAAACACCGCCCTCTACCCGCACAAACACAAAAAGTGTATAAAGGGAGAAAGTGATATAATATAATGAGAAACCGCTTTTTTTTAGGGAAACAGGCTACATGAGGGTGATCCACATTGGGCAACTCCCCTTTAATAGCATAGGAAGGGATTTGAAAAAGGGGGATGCGGAAGGGTAAAGGAAGGTAGCCAAGGGTTGCTAGGGCCCCCGGGCTATATTTTAAGGATCCTACCTGGCATTCGGCTAAAGAAATGCAGGGAAAACCTGCACCAGTTAGGTCGGGCATTGGGTACTTGTCCCACGCCCTTCCGATAGCGGGAGAGGAGTTTGCTGTGGGGACGCAGCATTCCCTCTCCGTGCCTCGACCAGTTTAGGAGGCAGCTGGCCGACTATTCCAATGGGAATAGCGAACAACTCTTACCGTATGCCCAAGATCTGTGACCCCGGAACATACACCTCTCAGAACAGACCGAGGTGAGGGAACCTTAGTTCAAAAACGGAGAGGAAAAGGCATACCCAAAGGTAGCTCCTTCGTATCTCTCCTAAAAGGTTCTGCCTGCGAGAGAAAATCCCTCGCAGGTTACCTGCGAGAGAATCCTCTCGCAGGCTTTCGGGCATCTCATCCGTACGGTTTAAATAATATCAAACACTAATAAAATGCGAGAGGACATAATATTCATCAGTATATTAGAATTTAAGTGATGAAATGTTAATTAAATCATAATTTAAGAGAAATAATAATTATAGATTGAGTTTGAATTGTTAAAATATAAGAGACTGTGTCCCCTCAATTTACAATTATTTAATCTTCTAATAAATAATAAGAAGAAAGATAGTCAAATACTGACAAAATAAGCGATAATATAAATACCATACAAGGTTTCTGGAAGCCTTGTTCCTTTATTCATATGAAGAAAAAACCCAAGAGCCTATTTTGGTCAACCAACTTGTGCAGTTGTGTCTCTCTAAGCTCTTACGTTATTTCTGCACCTCAAGATAGAAACAGAAACGTTGTGGTAATTTTTAATCAGCCGTAAATTTTTCATTATAATAAATAAAATCGACTATTTGTTTGTGTGTGCTTGAGTGTATGCTCCGCATACAAATCTACACAAGATTTGACCAAATTTTGTACACGTGTTCCTTCCGAACCGGAAACAAACACCGTGGGGGGGGGGGGGGATGGTGGACAAGGGTGGAAATTTTCAAACATGCTAAAACGGCTGATATTGGCGTCAAATAATTTTCGGGGTCAATGAGATTTATAGTGTTTCTCCCGATATTGTGAGTGTATAATTTCAACCCCTTTCGGCATAGGAGTGGAGCGTCGTTAGGGATTGGGGTAGAGGGACGTTACATAATAAATAACGCAAAAAAAGTGATTGGAGTCAAATCCGGGGTTATGCATGTCACTGAGTTAAATTATGCCAAACCGGAAAACGTCAGGCACCCACTTAATATTAACGAAACCATAAAAGGAGAGATGCGTCAGGAGTTACAGTATATGAAATAATTTTCCTACTTCAAAGATTTTTTATTTCCATTTTTTGGCTGGATTATGTATTGTACGTAAGATTGCCCAAAATAAAAAATTCACGCACAAAATTATTTTCGTATAATCGGAAGTTTTGTGGTGTCTGAAAGCCTGGTTCCGCCGGTAAATGCTGTTGTTTCAGATGAAAGGAGTCTTTTAACCGATCAGCTAGAAAGGATTTCTTCAGCCGATGTCGATTTAGGATTCAATGAAATTTTAACTGCGCCCGTAAAAGATTTTTATTTGTGATAATACTGTAAATAATTGTACATAAAATGTGTGCATACCACTATGAACAAATGTTTTCCGTAAAATATTTACTTTTCTTTCAAATAATTCGCTTTGGCAGATAAGCAAAAAATTCTACATCTGTTTCTCATTACTTTACTAGATTATCAGAACGCATCTACGTCTTCAAAATTTGAAAGGCCAAATTGCAGAAATATTTAGATTTTGTAAATATTATTCTTACCCTTTAGTTTCTACTAAGTCAAGAAATTAAGCTCATTGCGATATGCAACAGAAATAATAACACAATATGTAGAATTAAAATCAGCGATAGATAAAGGCCTTGAACTTTGTGAATGAGCAATTTACGGCAGAAAAAATTGGCCTTCTATAATATTGCATTAACTGTAATATATTTACACTTTATTTTGTTTCTCAAATTGATTTAATAGCGTTTATTAAACTCGGGCAGCCTACACGACACATTCATACGGTTAGTTACTAATCATTCCGTGGTCGAAACCACTTACATCAATTCAATTTTCAGTTCCATCCGGAACACGTACCGATCCCAAAAAGCGGATAATCAAGGATTGTGTCACCTGCTGTCAGGTTTCCGCTAATTTTGTCTTTATTATCATTTTCTATTTACACACATGTAAATATCTAGCTTTTGGTCATTTAATAAATACATTTGCTTAATGATTAAGAACCTCAAGACTCATCAATATTTACCTTGTTGTTCTCGACGTCTATTTATAATAATGACATCAAGATATTCCGTTGGACTTGAAAGCTTCGGCAGCATTTAAACATGTACAATGTGTCACACAAGAGTTAATCGATGACTAGATGAACTCGGTAAAATTTTTCAAGCTGTTGTTACAATAAGAAAAGTTTCACTAAAAAGGAGCCGTATCGAAAGATTGCTACTGTGTTAAACATTATTAGATATACTTATATTAACAGTAAATCAGCCATCGGGACTCGATGGCTCGGGTGACACAGGTCGTTAGTGAAGACACTTAGATATCTGATGGCACGAAACATTATAAACGCCATAGCAACGACTAAAAACATTCAGGGAGAAAACCACACACAGTATAGTGTTCAAAAATTTTTTATAGCCGGTAGATTTCGACCTATTTGGTCATTTTCAATCTGTTCAAGCAGAAAAACATTATGGAAAACGTCTCTGTTTTTCTGTTTGAACTAGTTGAAAATGACTAAATAGAAAAAACCTTCCGCTTATTAACACTATACGAGACTGTATGTGGTTTTTATCCTTCAATATTAATCTGTGAACACGTTTACGAAAAGTCACTCGCTCTAGAGTTATAAATTAATATATAATGAACAAATAATGTTATTTTATACCTTAATTTATCATAATTATATCAGACGGGCATCTGATTGTAGTAAATCCGAAAACATGGTGGTCATTTTTTCTCACGAAAGTGATAATTGCAACATGATGGCCAAGTTCTGTTTCAAGAACTTTAATAGACGAACAGGAATTTTAAAGGTCATTTCGTAAATGTTAAATTTATTATAAAAACGTTACGTACCACATAAATATAGGTTTTAAAATAAGTCGAACTTAAAGCGTGTCACGGTTACGAAACGCTTTATATATATATACTAACCGTGTTGGCGGCGTTGCACGGTGTTTCATAATTAAACTCAGCGTCATCCATAACCCCGGATGCGTCTGCAATATCGGTTGTTTTCGCGTTATTTTGATGTAACGCCACTCTTAACCATCACTAAATGTGCTCCCCTTCGATACGTAAGGTAGTTGAAATTATACATAAAATACATCCGGAGAAACACTATCAATCTCATTGACCCCGTAAAATATTTATTGGACGCATATATTGGCCGTTTTATCATGTTATTAAATTTCCATCCCCAACGTGTCTTACCCCTACAGTGTTTGTTCCTGTTTTTAAAGCAACACGTGTACAATATTTGGTCAAATTTGCTCCACTGGTATAGATTTTTATGCGGAACATACACACACACAAACAGTCAATTTTATTTATTATAAGAATATATAATTATATATATATATACATATATATATATATATATATATAAATGCAATTTATAGTAAGTCAATACGTCAATATATATTACAATTTTCAAACTGGAAAACAAATCACATCGTTTTATCCCTTATTTCAGTACTTATTCAGGTGATAAAGAGTAAAAATACAAAAATATCTTGAATTGTTAATTTTAAGAACAAAAAATCAAAGTTTCTATGGAGTGTTTAAATTAAAACATTTATTTTTCTTAGTCATCGACAAAAGTCCTAACTATGAATCAATTTCATTACCTATTTTTTGGTACGATGGATAGTTTTCGAGATATTTGAATGTATTCATATAAATTCACAGTTTTTGGAATATCACTAGTCTTACTAGACAGAGAATATTGTATAGTGACAATCACATCATATCAACAATCTTGCTTCATAATACGTTCAGCAGAGTAGTCAACGGGAGGCATCGGGAAATCACCGTCTTAATAATTTCCCAAAGAAAGGAAAGTTTCTCCAAATATTCCAAAATGTGACAGAGAAACTAGTACGACTATAGTCCGTTTTAAATAAGAAGTATCGCGGCGTGTCCGCGTGGTAGAAAGCACTAATGTTACATATGACACATGACTCATACAGCTCACTAAAAACAGTCGGGGTCATATAGTCATCTAGGTTTTAACTACAACTACTGATCAATCACTGAATGACAACTGACGTGAACGCCGAAACAGCAGAACTGATTGTAAACACAAGACACACGGTATCAGCAGTCGCCTTTAGCCCATTTTGTTTGCGTACCGAGAAGCGGGAGATTTCAAATATAATCTATTTTTAAACTTATTTTGCGACGAAATGGTTTCAGGACTTGGGTTCTTTAATAACACTTTATTAACAACCCCTAGAAGTCAGTAATAGGAATTCTGAAACACCCTGAATATTTTTTTCCATCAAACGAGAGGAATATATCTAAATCCTGACATGATGATACAACATTAATGAACAAAATTTTTGTTTAATTTTTTTACAGTTGTAGCTAAGTTAGGAATTTCATACAATTTTTTAAATCAAGTTTCTGAGACTTTAATATATTA
The DNA here is from genome assembly GCA_037074705.1 of Zhengitettix transpicula. Lineage (NCBI taxonomy): Eukaryota > Metazoa > Arthropoda > Insecta > Orthoptera > Tetrigidae > Zhengitettix > Zhengitettix transpicula. The sequence continues at coordinate 204,900,192 of CM073591.1, forward strand.
TTGAAATGAAGAAGTAAGGAAAAGTCACAATTTTTGGAAGACAAATCTCTGTATGCCAAATAGTTAAAAAGGAATATATATTTCAGGGGTCAAAAGGCAAAGATGCATTAATTTAGATTATTAAGTATTGACATGCATTTAATTCAGTTTTCTGTCTCAAAAGATGAATCATAAAATGCGTTCATTTTTAACAAAAGTGACTACAAAATTTTACATTATTCATTAGGTGCGTTATAACGTATGTGATTTCATTTTTTTTACTGTGACGATATATATAGAGAGACATTTAATCTAAACTATAAAGTGTTGATATTAGTTTTCTAATTGAAATATTTAACAAAGCATTAACTGATCGAATTGTGAATTTCACGGACGAAAGATTACATATTTAAAGCACTTTAATATGGTACGTAAACGATAACGTAGCTCTACCAGTTGAGAAGTTATGAAAAAAAAAGAGCAGACGTGTGCAAACAAATTCGCACGGTTGTTAATGTATTGCCAACCGAATTCAAGAGTGTGCAAATATTCAGCTTAATTGAAATCAGGGAAGTGGCTGAGAATTGATTACGAGACCCCGATCTGGTCACAGACAGAAAGTTAAATAAAAGATTGTAAACAACATTCAAGTAATTGGACCATATATGCCACTCGATATTGATTTTCTATATACGTTCGGCTTCCTATATAATCATGCAACAATATGTTGTTCTGTCATTACTGATCTGATACAGACTTGAGCACGAAATCTCTAAATTCCTAAGCTCGGGTAGGTCTATTGAAAGTTACCGGTTTAATTTATTGCCGAACATTCGACATTGACCTCTAAGTTAGTTTCTAGATCCTTCAAATAAGGATGTAGACAGCCTGCCGCCGTCCTCAGCAAGGTACAAGCTACTTTCTATATTAATGAGTTACCATCGTCAGAAAATTAACAAAAGCCGGGCCTTCGGAACGAAGACCTCAAAATTATTCTCCAATAATGCTTATCAAATTAAAATATAGCAATTACACACACAATCATAATTGTTTATGATTGGTATCAACATATTAACAACTGCTCAACAATTTATTTGATTTTTAAGTTATAATTCATTTTTGGAAAGTATATAACTCACAGAACAGTCAACAATTAGTTACGAAGGATTGCAGCAGAAATTTTTGAAATTCGCCATCAAAGAGGAAACTTATTATTTGGACAGTAACATATCTTTCTAAAACCTAAACAGATTTTAAAGGCATTGAAGAGGTGTTAAACATTCTTTCAGCATGCGATTATTACGCGTAAATTAATGAAAATATGAACGCGCAGATTTTTATTTCATATCAGAGGAAGTGCGTAAACACTGGTTTACGAAAATACGAAAAACTAGACGAGATTCCTCGTGACGTATGGTAGATAACTATGAACTAGTTGAATGCAGTCTCTTTAGGTATGCAACGGAATGGAATCGTCAAATCGCCATTGTGTTGAACATAATAGATATAATAAAGTAAACTGTTATATATATATATATATATATATATATATATATATATGTTTGTGAAAAGTGGTAGCGTAGGTTCGATGCGTCGCTAGACTTCCAGGACCCTGTCACTGTGGGAATGGGGACTGCACTGGTTGCCACTAGAGATGAGGAAAATTTCGTAATATACCACTATGATCAAAAAGTAAGGTGAAATTGTCATTTAAAACTCCCGGGTATTAGGAAGGCAGGTAATTTTTTTTTCTAGGTTGGTAGGACTGTCTACCAAGCGTCTGTTTGTTAAAAGGTTTAATTATCTCCGAGTTACACGTGTTTTTGTAAACAACCAAAAGTGAATTTTTCGATTCTTGCAATGCGTGCTTCTGTTGAGCAAAGAACTATCATCAAATTTTGTTTGCGGAACGAATATTCTTGTGCGGACACGTTAGAAATGTTGCGGAAGGCCTTTGGTGATCAAACTACGGCACAAAAAAACGTTTATAAGTCGTACGACTTCAAAGAGGGACGAGAACGCGTTGAAGACGAATCGCGCTCTGGACGACCATCAACGTCTACCGACGAGGGCCATGTCCCAACAAGAAAAGATTTGGTGCTTGAAAATCGTCGATGGACAATTAGAGATCTCGCTGATAGTGTTGGAATATCATTTGGCTCAGCCCAAACCATTTTGAAGAATGTTTTGTGTCTCAAACGCGTCAAGTCTCGATTGGTGCCAAAATCACTCAATTTTTTGGAAAAAAAAGCGTCGGGGTTGTGTGTGAGAAACTTTGATGTCTGACTATCAGGACCACTTGAATTTTGTTTGCGCATACGACCCTGAAACCACCGACCAATCCAGCGAATATCGTGCAAAAGGTGAAGCAAGACCGAAAAGACCACGGCAAAGTCGATCGCAAATCAATGTCATGTTGACAGTTTTCTTTGATTATCGTGGTGTGGTGCACTATGTATTCCTTCCGCCGGGCCAAACTGTCAACAAAGAATATTATTTGAGTGTTATGCGTCGTTTGCGTGAAGCTATTCGTCTGAAACGGCCGGAATTATGGGCGAACAACTCTTGGTTCCTTCATCACGATAATGCACCATGTCATACTGCATTGGTTCTTCGCGACTTTTTTGCTAAAAACTCGACTCATATCGTTCCGCAACCACCGTATTCGCCTGATTTGGCTCCGTGCGACTTCTGGCTGTTCAGCAAACTCAAAAGGCCAATGCGGGGACGCCGTTTTGACACGATTGAGGAGATAAAAACCGAATCGAAGAAGGTCTTGAAGGCTATACCGGAAAAAGACTATTCCGACTGTTTCGAGGACTGGAAAAAGCATTGGAAAATGTGCGTTTTATCGGACGGGGATTACTTTGAAGGGGATGAAATTGATTTGGAAGAATAAATAAAGAATTTATATTTTATAAATAAATTCACCTTGCTTTTTGTTCACAGTGGTATATTTTAATGATCAACAAGTTAGGGTTAATTAAAAGAAATGATTAATAAAATTATTAATATTGAACAATACACATTTTTCTATTTATTATTATTAGGTAAATAATTAAATAAATGACTATAGGGACTTTATGTTTACATTTAAGTGATATGGAATATGACCTATTGAATTTGGGGTACCATTAAAAAGAAATAAAAAATTTATGCATATTTGCATAACTATCTTAAATTTTTTAAATAATTTTAAAAATGCAAATATTATATATAAGCAATATTCATGTATACACACATATTGTAATTGCTGTGCCACTGAATAAAATTATTTTGCTGATGAAGGGAAAAAGTACTTTTCTACTTAGAAAGTTAGGCGGCAAACTGAAATTGGATTTAAAAACTCTCATTATGTTCTTTCAATTGTAGTTTTAACATTGCTTTATCGAAAAAGTTTCTTAGACGGTACCATGTAACTTAATATAGGAACAAGTTCTGGAAAGAATTTTCATCTTATCTAAATGTAATATTTCAACGTCATGGAGAACCTCATCACCCATACAACTTCGCAAATTAATAATTTCAACTGGTCTCGCTGAATTTTTATTTGCTCTCAATATCTGTTTCATGCGTCCTTTGCCTGCATTAATAATATGATGAATTTTAATAATTAAGGACGTGATCCGAATGATCAGAAAGTGAAGTGAATTCTTAAAGTTAATATTTTTTTTTTTGGTAACAGGCTACATGAGGGTAATCCACATGGTGGCAACTCCCCTTTAATAGCATAGGAAGGGATTTTAAAGGGGGGATACGGGTGGCTAGAATTAAGTAGCCAAGGGTCAACTAGGGCCCCCGAACTATAGTTTAAGGATCCTACCCGGCATTCGCCTAAAAGTAATGCAGGACAAACCCTAGAATAACCTGCATCAGGTTAGGGCATTGGGTACTCGTCCCACGCCCTTCGGATAGCGGAAGAGGAGTTTGCTTTGGGGACGCAGCATTCCCTTCTCCGTGCCTTGACCGGTTTAGGAGTCAGCTGGCCGACTATTCCAATAGTCTTACCGTATGCCCAAGGGCTGCGACCCCGGAACAAACAGCTCTCAAAACAGACCGAAGTGCCTCGGCATGTGGGAACCTTAGTTCAAAAAACCAGAGATATGTGAAGCCATCCGCAAAGGTAGCAACCGTCACAGCTCTCTGTATATTATTAAAGTTAATATATTTTTAATCCGTAACAGGCTACATGAGGGTAATCCACATTGTAGCAATTACCCTTTAATAGAATAAGAAGAGTATGTTTTTTTTATGAAGAAAAGTAAAGTGACCTTGAGAGGATAATGTGAAAAGTATAGGAAAACTTTTAGCCAGAAGACACGGATAGCGTTTACGAGCAACATTAGGATTACGGAAGGATTTCTGCGACAATCAGTTAAGACAAAATTATATTAACTTTCTATTACTAGATTTGTTCATATGTCACTAAATTTTATTTTGCCAAAATAAAAACTTCACGATAATGTCCTAATAAAGAAAGGATCAATGTTTTTTCAATTGTTTAAGGTCAAAATTGGCATTATTTGTATTAACTAGTTTAAATCATTTGTAATCAAATATTTAATATATTTATCCGACTCTCACGCTCTTTAACTGAGTGATTCAGTTGGCATCAGAAGAGCTCTGCCGAGTCAGAGTTCGCTCGCTAGTTCTTTGAATCAGTTCTCGGTCAGATCGCCCATTTCTAGTTACCACGAGCTATGTGAATTTGTCAAATTAAACACAAACTCGAAGCGGTATGTCATTGGGTGAACAATGGTCGGCTGATAAGCAGTATTATTCTCGGTACCAAAATCACCGAGTGTAAGGACAGATTAGTTTTTAACGTTACTTGAGTAGCAATGTACGAATGCAAAGTCTCCGTAGGTTGTTGCAGGGTTGTCAAGTGTTTTGTCGATTTGTTGATGTTTACATAAGGTGTGAGTCGAAACTAATTCATTTCATTGCATTGCATTATGATGCACTGGACTGACATTTGTTGTTCTTCAAATAGAGTTTATCGGTCAGGGTCAACTATTACGTGGTGTTTATTCACTAAGAGCGGCCGTGACGTCGAAAGAAAACGACTGAGAACGACGCTCCACTCAAACAAGTGTGTGACATATGTCCAAATAAAGACGAATATTTCTCACTGCAGTAGTTTCTTGTAGTTTTAAAGAAGTTGACGCGTTTGTAGCCTGGGACAAGCGCAAGGACACTATAGTAGTAAAGACAATTCAGCCGATAGGTATTTCATTTGGAGTTTGTCTTTTTCAGCAGCTTTCTCAGCCCCCTTTTTTTTAGAGACATTGGATTGGAGTTTTAAAATGCGAAGAAAACCTTATGTTTCTACCATAGCCCGTCCATCAGCTACTAATAAAGGAAGCATGACGATGAGTGCAACTTGGAGGTGGTTAGAATCGGAAGGTACGGAGCGTCCGGCACTCCTCACGATCACAAACACTCTACTATAACTTTATTTCTAACATTTTCGTTTCTTTTTTCCTCGATATTTTACCAAACTAGTTCTATAACATTTGCATTTCGTTTTTCGGCAAACCATTACAGTCACGTCAAATATGCACCGTCGTAAATAATATTAAGAAAACGGGATCAATAAGAATAAAATACATATTCACCATTTTATGGCTTCAAGTAATTAGAATAAATCGAAGTATGAGTATATATATGAGATTGCATAACAAAAAGAAACGAAATTCCAAACGGACGAGTTATAACAGAATCTGTCTTTGCCCGGCCAATTACTTTTTCTCTATAAAAATAATTTTCGTATAAAAATTAATATACATACATTTAATTATTTAGAAACAATTCATTATAATTTATATAAGTAAATTTTAGAACATCAATAATTTATTGCGGTTTTAAAATATCAGAACTGTTGCATAACAATTTAATTGACCACCCCGTTTTCTGCTAGATCAATTCTAATGCTCAAGTAATCGAGGGTGAACTTTTGAAAGTAGTGGATCTATAATGAGAGATGAAGCATTCGAGGTTTTAAATTATCACACCTTATCCCTTTTGGTGATCCCGCTTTCTATGCGTGTTCCTTCCGTCATGTGCTCCTAGCTTCTGCTATGGTTAGTCTAATTGCTGAAATATTAATTACACACTATCGTTGCTCTTATTTTTCTTACCTGGGATTTATATGAAAGATTTATATAAAAAGAATACCCTAAATTTAACTGCCTAAAGCAACAGTAAAATACTTTGTGTGTTATTGCATATGCTGAAAAAAATTAATTTAATAATTAGCTAAAATAGCCAAATGGCAGACAAAATGAAGTGTTGATATAAATACCATACAACGTTTCTGAAATTTTGTTAATTACTCCAGACATAACATGGTTCAAAAATCTCAGTCAACACTTTATTTTGTGCGGTTGTATCACTCTTGAGTCTTGTGTTTTTCTGGCAGCTGAAGAACGAGGTTTCCGGAAACGTTGATTTCATCTTATTATTACATTTCAAAATAGACTAATTATATTTTCAATTAAAATTTTTTATTTATTTAATGGGTATTAAGCAATAAATAATATGACAAAGCTGATTAATAAACCAACAATGTTGTAGAATGGTCTAAACGTGGCGAAAACTGTGAGATCAATTCGGGAAGCAGTGAAAGCCCGTTTGTGGGCAATGCGTGGAGCAAAAATGTGCGAAAAATTAAGAAGTGTGTAAAAAGGAGTGTCCTAATTGCCACGGTCTTAGCTCAAAGCAATAAGGCTATGCGATCTCCGATCATATTTTTATTAGTGTCATAATAGCACGTCTACGTCGTAACTTTCCGTCTCGTAATTCAACCAAAAAAAAGCTGCAAAGTATATTTGAAGGTAATTAAAGAACCGTAGATGTTAAAAATAGCCTTTAATTTAACTTTAAAATGTTTTTGTGCTATCATTCAAGACCTACCATGATCAGAAGAACTGTAAAAGTAGGGCTTGATATTCCTCTAAACAATGCAACCTACGGATAATAATCTTTGGACGTGTTATTTCAGTGTTACGCATACTAAGCTGAGACAATTTGAATCGAATATGATTTATGGAAACACTTAATAGATGAGGAAAAGACCGAAAGACACCTTGGGAACAGTTGTTGGGTATGTGACGTTAAACTCATTGTTTAAAATTACTGTAACTAGGAGTTCTCAAAATATTCCAGTTCATACCCAAATGTTACAGAAAAACTTGAAAAAAGATTATATCACACCTTCTTCTTATTCAACACCATCAGCACCCAAACAGTCTCCCTTCAATTATATACACCGCTCTCAACTGTTTCCATGACCAGAAAGCCTTGAATTTCGTGAGAATGTTTGGAAACACCACAGATTCAACTTGCATGTCGTCAATGTGTCGAATATTTAATTTTTAAGTTAATTTTTAGGTAGAAGAATAGGAGAAAGCCGAATGGCACGAGACCAGGATATATGGAATATGGAGGATTAACTGCTATTTTATTTTCCATCAGATAGTCCTGGATGATGAACTTTGCAGGAACTCGTTTCATGTTCAGTTCGTCGGTGAAAATCCTCTCGAGCGTCTGAAACGATTGCTAGACAAAATTGTAGATTAGCGGTCGATTCAGAATCGCATTCTCAGTAGCATTTTCAGACTTCTCATGAACTGGAATCATCATAGACCGACCTTCTGACAATTTTATTAACGCTGAAACCAATCGCAAGCCTGAAGAATCGTCAACAAAGCTTTCTTTAGCATTTGACGTGTCTCAGCGCCATTTTAACCTCGTTTGAAACCAAACTTCATGTACACACGTAGTTTTATGAAACTTGCCGCCCTAAATTTCGAAAGTCACGCGAGACACAACAGCTGAGAAAATGTTCATAAAAACTGAACTTCACCACATATTGCAAATTGACACACTGGTTCAAAAGGATTGTGTTTAGTCAGCCTTCACGGAGTCCACAAAAATTCATGGAACTTTTGGGTATCTGCTCGTAGAAGCCATACTGTAAATAGGCCAACCCACAAATATGATTGACTTAAGTCTCTGATAAAGAAGTTTATGTATCTTGTTGATGAAATGTTCACTGGTGAACGCTCTTCCGTCTTCTTCGTGTTATATTTCCAAGCAGCTGATGCAATCAGGTTCTCATTTGTCCTGAGGGCGTGTCACAGAAATGCTCAGTAATTGATGTATTTATATGGCTCCATGCAGCCACGCATCGCCGAATCGCAGTGTCTCAGAGGAAGGGAGTGCGTTTCCTGCTGGGAGTAGCCACGGAACAGGGCGAGGTGGACCAATAATTACTTGTGTCTCTTCGTCGATTGGAAGCTTCTTATCTAAATCTCAGCTGCTGTTCCGCCAACCTCTTACGACTCTGCTTATGATCAAATACAGTCAACAATCCAGTTTAAAGCCACAAGACGATCCTCCATATTACAGCAGATGCATTCCATTTTTCCTTGAACGGAAAAGACCCTACGTGAAGCCAAGCTGGTTTTCATTTATTTGGAGTAACACGTTTCTATTTTAAAGCCAAAAGAACAAGTAACAGAAATCCACATATCAATTCAATTGTTTCCACGATTCCGGTATTTTATCACATTAACACTACTAAAATGTTTGCCAAAATATGTAAAATGCTTAACTTATATAATAGCTTTGGTCCTAGACCTTTTAAACGAAGGATAGAGTATTAAATATACTGTGAATGAAATAATGAATTTCTAAGTGAAATTTTCTACAGCATTCCACTTGATTGGAAGATAATTCTAGGAAAATCCGAAATAGTTTACCCGAAGAAAGGGTTCAGAAATATATTTTGGGTATATTAATATCTGAATATCACGAATTAATTAATTTCGTTAGCCATAAGACTCTTTACTAGTCGATGTTTCCAGTAGAATCTCAGAATCTTAGCGACGGTATCGTTCGATTAGATATAAGGCAATCCTTCTTGTTATTCTGATTGCTTCATCTTCATATTGTGATGATTCGAGCGTAGAGAAAAAAAAATTGATTTCTGTTTCTGTAGGGAAGCGAAGCGCGTAATTGCTTTCTTAATGTTCTTGAAATTACCATTTATATGGAAGGAGGTTGTTTACAACGTAGATTTCACTTAATAACCAAAGGTGTGGTTTACTTTTTACATTACCATTTAAAGTTTTGATTGACGTAAATAAAAAATTTTTTTTTATTATATTAGCACATAACTTGTTATTAAAATTTCTACATAAGCACCTTTCATTTTTCTGACACGTTTTAACTTGTTTCATTTAATTTTTTACTGAATATCAGTTTTGTAAAAGTAATTTTTTATGTTAAAATCCTTTTCTTAATTATGGAAACCAAATTTTATAGCTATTGAAGACTCTAGTTCAAAAGCATGTGTTTCTTGTGTGAACGTTGGATGATAAATTCACAATTAGACTTTTTTCTATGTCCGAGTTCTTTTTTTCTAAGATCTTTCTTCAATCCAAGCTGCTTAAATGGTTTCTCTGATCTCTCTAGTGTCATGCATTATTTTAAACATGCGTTTGAAAATAAAGTTGAATTTGAATTCCATTTGTTTATTAACTCTCCAGATTCAGATTCCATAATGCCCTTCTAAGAGGCTATTTTCAGATTAAATTTCTATATATTTAGTTTTCAACTTCTTGCCTGAACTACCTAATTGTAATCATTACTTTTACGTATATAGAGATCATTTAAAAGTTGTATTATTCTTTAATTTTGGAGGATATTTTCTTTTTCAAATTAATTATTATACACTTCCAGATTTAACTACTAAGGAAAATAAAAACTGAATATATTTCCTTGCACCTGTAAGATGCGAAGTGTTTTATAAAGAACAAAATTAATTAATAATTTGAAAATAGGCATATTAGATATTGAATTTTTAAAAAAAAGCGGCTACAAAATATTTTCATGCACTTCAGGTCGTTTCCATTAAACATATTTCGTTTTATGTTATAGCATAATATATTCCTTTCTTATATTACCATAAAAATAACAAGTACACTTTAATGTTATTTTCTGAGGACCATTACGACAATAGTCAATACTGCAAACACACACTTACTGCATTTACTATTACCGTATGCGATTTCCCACTACTTTCATGTGGAGAAGTATTATAAAAAAAGAGTTTCTGTCCTTTAATTACTGGAGATTTTGAAAGTCCCAAAATGTTTCCAACCACGGAGACATCTACATAAAATAATAACAGTTGTTATTATTATTTTAGAAATCGCAAGCTTATGGTTCAAATTCCTTTTCGTTGTAAATTCGATTAAACTTTCATTAAGTCGCTAATTAAAGTAGACAAGTGCATTCTAATAAAATAAAATTTACACATTAGAATTTTTTTTTATAATCATCAAATATTGGGTTCTGAAGCATAATACTTTAATAATAGTTATTATAAAATGCGACATTCATGAAGGTCGTAAAAAGCCATGAACCACACAGCTTTCTAAACGAAAGTTCGTACGCACAAAATACTTCCTAATTCAAGTGATTCAATGACGCGCCGTCTGTTACGAAATAGTACCTTGTCGAGTAATATATTTTGTACGAAGGAGCAACATTTTATTGAATTATCATAGTAAAACTACTTATACATTAAAAAATCACATTGTTCGTAATATTTATTTTGAAAACTATTTCATTTAATTCTTGTGTCGAATCTACGTGATGATAGCGTTACAATTATTCCTAACAATAATCGTTACTTACATAAATAACAATGAACACATGGTAATTAATTGTTTAATATTTTTACTAACGTTACTTGTCAGTTGTGAGACGGAAACACGGAATTTATTTGCTTGTTGAAAACCTGCTGTGATAATTAAAGTAAATCCACGTCTCTAAGGAGTTTTATTAAGTGGTTCGATGTCAAATAAAGATGCACATAAAGCTTTTGTGACATAGACACACACGTGTGTGGTCTGTAAAAGTAACTCGAACTGCCGGATGCTTCCATTAGAACGACTCATTAAGTCGAACTATAAAGTGGATCATAAAATTCCGAATTATAACTGTAATAGGATCCACATTTATTTCCACGTGTTGCAGCAATGGTGCCGGTCAAAATTTTAGAGGTTACCATATAATTTAATGATGTCTATTACACTCTTGAGTTAAACTGTATTGCCATTCATCATTATTTCTGTTACCAAACGTGAAAATGAGACACACAAGATTCACCAATGTTTTTAAGGTGTATTTCTACCGAAGTAAAATATTATAAGCATACGAGTATGCGGACACTGCAGCTTTCTTGCTCAGGTTGGGAGATTGTGAAATACTGCAATTTACGTTAGGCGTAGAACGCAAGAGCCTTTCACTTTCTCGTAATTCTCATCGTTCCAAGAAGTTCGTGTGGAATTACTCCGTCTTCAAAACATCGTTTTCATTTATTTGATGTAATTTGTTCTATTTAATTGCAAGGGCAAAATCCCGATTTGTAGCGGCTATGGAGTTCAGATACAACGCGACATGATTATTATTTCTTTGGACTATCAGTACAATTTTTTTAAGGTAACAGACGGCGCTGATAAGGTTACTAAAGAAATGCCTGATAATGCGGGGTAATCTTGAATTTTGTTCTCGATGGTACATTTATATTTCATTAATTTTATGGCAAAAATTACACAAATTATAAGGCTGAAGAAATTAATTTTATGATGATAGTTGTTGGACAAAAATATTTTCAGTGAATTATGCGTAAACACTTCCGTCTAGTTGTTATAAATAAACAACATCCATTTGAAGTCAAAAAACCTTTTTCTATTGAAAATTACATTACATTTAGTCGCTAATTTTAGACCTCTTCACGTATGACGTTTTACAAAATTTTGATAGTCAAGATCGTTCTTTCGGCCACAGCACTCCGCGGAGAACGACCCTGACGATCAAAATTTTGTAAAACGTCATACGTGAAGAGGTCACATATTAGCGACGAAACGTTGTGTAATTTTCAATAAATATATTTTTTTGACTTCTAATGGCTGTTGTTTATTTATAATTGGTCTTAAATAGTCAGAATATATATATATATATATATATATATATATATACGTGAAGAGGTCACATATTAGCGACGAAACGTTGTGTAATTTTCAATAAATATATTTTTATGACTTCTAATGGCTGTTGTTTATTTATAATTGGTCTTAAATAGTCAGAATATATATATAATGCAGTAAGTAACGTACATGAAATCAGTTAACAGTTCAACGTAGTTCTATTACACACAGGAGTGATAAAGCAGTATATTCTGTTTAAGTATGTCAGGCCTCAATTAATTACTGTCAACATCAAACTTTTGGTTTTTTGTTATTCATAAAGGCACATTGAGAAATTTTATTTAGTGCGAGACCATAACAACTATACTATACTACTATACAATACTATACTATACTAATCAGTTTTGTGTATAATTTACAATCAATAATTTATTCCACTAATTATTAGTGTTCTCAATTGCCTTACAAATGTAAAAAATACGCAAAATTTTTTCGTAAAATTTATTGAAAAGAAATAACTTTAAAAATTAATGGAAAAAGACTTTTGTATTGAAAATATCTTTAAGTTTATAAATGCGGACGTATAAATTGGTTAATATAAATTTTCACTACAAATTAAATGTTTATAGGTTTCTCAAATAAATAAAAATATACGAGTTAATGTTGTTATGATAGGTTGTATGAAAATATTTGTCGTCTGAAGAACCTCTTTTTAAGAAAATATGAGCATTACCGTTTTACGGATCGAGTATTACAAAGGAAAAACGAAAAGCATCCTAAAATTTCTTATCAGAGAATATTTTGCAATGTATCATTTTCAGGGATAACAATTTTAGTTTAATATTTGTAGCTATTGAGGGTTAAATCCTGATACACTTACAGCTTATAACATTTTTCAAGTTATAAAATTTTAATATATTCATTAAACTGCGAACTTTAAAGTTTTTGTTAAATGAAATCAGCCACTTTCGTTCTATATCAATTATTGAAGTACAGATTAAATAAATTCACGATGAATATTTATTTAAATCTTTTAATTTTCATTATACTGTGACTTTACTTTTTATAATTTTCGTCAATATATGGTATGTTATATTAAAAATACTACACTATTAGGTTTAAAAATATGTAAGTACAAATACAAGTAATGTATACAGCACTCTATAAAAATGTCCATGGTTAGGTAATTTCGTTATGGTTAATTTTAATTATTTTAACCAAGGAATGAGGTAGTAAGATTAGCAATCATATCTAAATGATTCCTATCAAACGGAACAAGTTCAATTAAACCGACTACCCCCCCCCCCCCCGGATCAACGTATTTCACCATTTATTATGTACGTGAAAGGTGTTATTAATAAAATATAACATTAAAATATTAAGACTGCAGGAATTGCTTGTACTATCTTTACACGATTAAATTTGTGTCGCAATTTAAATATTTTATGTTGCTTCATTTCATTGTTTGTTTAAATTTTTTTAGATCCGATTAATAACTATCTTAAATCATCTACTGTTATTTATTATATGCATTTTTACATAAATAAGTCAGGGAATTTATAGATTCATCCTGGACGAATTAAAAAAACTAGAAGAGCACCAATAATAAATTTTGCTATAGATATTGTGTAAGACGTTATTGCAATATCGGTCTGGTTGAATAAATAGAACATATAGATTTTTCTATAATGAAATAAGCCGCTGTATCGAACGATTGTTCTTTGCTGAGGTCACATTGCACCTGTTTGCCTCCTGTTATATTTAGCCATGATGTCTCTAGGCAGTCCTTGGCATTGCGCTGCTTTTTGTGGAAGCACGTGAGCAGCTCTCGTCACTTCTTATCGTTGACCTGCGACCCGTCGGGGAGTGAAAGTAGGAATACAGCCTACCACAGGTGGCCGAAAATACGCATTTATCGTTGCTCAGTAAAACATTAATTTTTCCTCAACAATTATTACTTATTTGTTTACTGGTATTTAAACATTAACGTAAATCAGGAAGAACTGCGGACAACCAACGACTCTATTTACGACTAGTAATAGTGGCCTGTTGTAAACCCCTGAAGCCAATTAGCCGTTAATATAGGACAATCAATACTTTACTTCACAATCAACAGTGTACATGAGCACTGCTAATAGAGTGAAGAGACTTCACCACATTGTGATATTGCGCCCAGCAAATTTTTAATTAAATCCAGTAATCTTAGAAAAGATGATTGATCTTTATTAACCTACTGGCTATTTTTATATATTTGTATATAATATACTAACAACATTTACAGTTTATTTATCACCTAACAATATGCACTACTTGAATATAATTTTACACTATATTTAAACCATACATTTTATTTTACAGATAACATATTTGTCAATTTTTTTTAAGTCTTGTTACAGTTTTATACACTGGTAGTGTTCGTCAGTATATATTGTTTTACATAAATATTTCGACACTGCTTTATATTTAAGGTAAATTATTGTACATTTTGACTCCTTCATAACATATCATTTTTTTAATCAAATAATCTCGGGCTTACACCCGGAAAGGTTGCATTATTTTAATACCATTTTTTTTGCGTTACTTGCGTCTTGTGATTGTCTATAACTACCTTCTATATATTGCACGAGTTGGGACAATCTGGGAGGTAACATCTCATGTATTATTTTCTATATAAATAAACAGGCCAGTACAATATTAATTATTTCTTTACCTTTTCAAAATTAAACTTTTAATTAATATTATTCTATATACATGTATTTATAGTTCTATTAATGTTCCTAAACCTAGCTTATATTTTAAAATAATTGTAACAATTTATTATAATATCTTTAATAGTAACTTTTTATTTAATTGTAATTAAATTGTAATTTCATGCCACCGGGCAATCTGCGAATTTGTAGAATAATTTCATAATACATACATTATTGTACACTATGTGTCTGTTAGACATGAACTTCAGTACATTGTTTCTATATTTGCATTGTAGAGATTACAAATGTGTGATGAAATGTTTTATATATTTTGTTTCTTTAATTATTGGCGGCGTAACTTTGAGGTCAGAGCATTGTAAAGAACAGCATTGTTTGGCTCGAGAATGCAGTGGTTGCTACGGTGTATTGTCGAAAAGGTATATAAGACGCTCAGAACTTTAGCGGAGAACTTAGATATTCAGAGAGCAGTATGTGTGTTTGGAGGCCTTGACGAAACAAAGTACAGTCAGAGAGGAGTGTGTGTTGTAACAGTCGGTCAAAGCAGGTGGAATTCAGCAAAGTGTTGACTTCATATCATCACCTTTTATATTAAAGGGATTCTCCACGGCAAACTTAGCGGGACAATAATAGACGATAATAAAATCAGTGCTATGGTCTGCCACTGAAATTAGTGTTCTATAAAAACTAAATAATCACGTGTGCAAATACCAGAGCAGCTCTAAAATAATGGTATGTAAAAAACAAACCTTCTTCTGTAAACCTTTACGTAAATATCGTTTACCGCCCGATTTCTATAACTTTTCCAGATTTATATAACCTTTCAGATTTCTATAGTTTTTGTTGTTGATAATAAATTTTGTTATTGTCGATTTATATTCTTTTTTTTTTTTGCTTTTGTAACTTGGTGAAATTTTCAAATCACATTATTAGAGGCCCTATAAGCGGCCCTGAAATTTAGATTCTCATAAAAGCTTAAGCATTTACTTAAAAATATAAAATGTAAATCAACGAAAATTAAATTTGTCAAATAAATAATCTTTGTTATCTTTAAAAAAAAATTGGTTTAATTTCAAGTTCCTTCCTTCTTTATTTAATTAAAAGTGTTTACCACAGTATATTTATCGCATTTTAGTAGCACTCGCATTGGAAGATGTTGTGCTATCTGTAACGTATTTATGTGTGTCAAAAGCGTCGCACAATATTTAAAATGTGGTGTTATTATTGATTTGTAAACAGTACATCTTGACAGTTAAGCTCCTATTGGCCTACTCGAAAAACGAATTGTTCCCCCAATTATTTTAGCATGTAATAAGAATGTTCTTGAAATTGTGATATAATTATTCATAAAGATTTGAATTTTCCTTACCTGTTCTAATTTAGTTCCATTCAATCGCTTAATCTTTATATTTCCTTCCTCCTTTGATTACAATATATTTTGTTTTTCAGGCATTCATTTTTAATTTGTTTGCACACATCCAATTTTCAACTTTTGCTATGGCCTTGTTCAATTTATCTTCGACTTCCACACTTCCTCCACTCTTATATTATTGTGTCATCCGCAAACATTTTTGTCGCACAATCCTTTTGCCGTATTTGTAACTATCGTTTATAAAATAAAAAAATTACGTCTTATTGAAAATAATAATTAATAAGAAAGATAGCCAATTAAGACAAAAAAGTGATAATATAAATTCCACACAATGTTTCTGGGATCCTTGTACCTTTCCTCAGGTGCGAAGAAGAGCCTAGAGCGACACAACTGTACGCGTCAGTTGACAAAACTCAAAAGTACAGTTGTGTCGCTCTAGGCTCTTCTTCGCACCTGAGGAAAGGAACAAGGATACCCAGGACTGTGTGGTATTTATAATATCAGTTTTTGGTCTAAATTGGCTATCTTTCTTATTAATTAATACCGTTCTTATATATATGTATATATTCCAAACAATAAAGATCCCAGTACTGAGCCTATATGGTCATAATAGTCTCTGATAATTTATTGTTAAATCTATTACACAGATAAGATTTAAAGACTGTCCCCCCTCAAATCATATTGACTTAACTTCTCAATCAGTCTTCTTTTTTCTACAATTAATGTAGTAGAAACTACAAAATTCCCCGTTCTTTCACTAGATAGTTAACGTAATTGGGCAGAACGCGTGTTGTTATTGTATTAATTAAAAAACTTGGAATTTTATTACTATGTTGTAAATAGTTAGAATGAAATAATAGCAGTCTTTAATTATTCATAATATTCTGTTGAGAAATTATAATAGTTGTATTGAATTTTTACACTAGAACTTTAATTTTAATCATTTGATACACATAAAGTACTTATTATCATATCTGATTATAAATTATTCTTATTTAAAATAAGCTATAAATTATAGCCCAAAAAAAGTATTTTTCTATATGCTTGAAGCTTTGCTTGTCATACGAATCTATGAAAAACGAGTCTATTCGTTCGCACCCTGCATAAGTCTCGACTTCTTCATAACATTGACTCCTTTAACAGAACTTTATTATATCAATTTTCTTACGATAAATTACTGAAAGATATATTGTATGTATAGAAGGAACCGCAGCCTTTATCTTCAAATAAGTAATTTACTAAATGTCCATATAAACGAATTTTCGTTGACTTAGCAAATGCTGGCTTATCCGAAATTTGATACGACTCAAAAGAACGACAATACAGTCCCAAAAGTAGCTAAGTTAATGCTTGGGTAATAGTTCTACATTACTTTTACAGATCCAGTATGTGATTGATATTTTACCACGTGGTTTAAAACACTGTATCAATTATCTTGTCTCACAGACCTGCTTTCGAGTACAAATTACAACTTTTATTATGACATCCATGCTTTATAGAATAGACCCAAGCGCACATATTCACATCAACCACGTAATATGTTTTAGATAAATTAATACTATTAAAATAATACCAACACAGAAAATTTCAACAAAACCGCCACTATGTGAAGTATGTAGAAGGTAGTTAGAGAGAATCACAAGACATTAAAATAACGTTGGGGAAAACAAGTAACGCAAAAAAGGTATTAAAAGAATGCAGCCTTTCCGGGTGTAAGGCCGAGAATATTTGATTTAAAAAATTATATGTTATGAAGGACTGAAAATGTACAATAATTTACCTAACATATAAAGCAGTGTCGAACTATTTATGTATTTAAACGGGAATTAAAACAATTTTTTTTTAGGGCAATAGGCTACATGAGGGTAATCCACTTAGGGCAACTCCCCTTTAATAGCATAGGAAGGGATTTGAAAGGGGGGATGCGGAAGGGTAGAGGAAGGTAGCCAAGGGTTAACTAGGGCCCCCGGGCTATATTTTAAGGATCCTACCCGGCATTCGCCTAAAGGAATGCAGGGAAAACCTTAGAAAAACCTGCATCGGGTAGGTCGGGCATTGGGTACTTGTCCCACGCCCTTCCGATAGCGGGAGAGGAGTTTGCTGTGGGGACGCAGCTTACCCCTCGCCATGCCTTGGCCTGTTTAGGAGGCAGCTGGCCGACTATTCCAATGGGAATAGCGGACAACTCTTGCCGTATGCCCAAGGTCTGCGACCCCGGAACATACACCTCTCAAAACAGACCGAGGTGCCTCGGCATGTGGGAACCTTAGTTCAAAAATGCCAGAGAGATGTGAGAGCATCCCCAAAGGTAGCCCCCGCCAGAGCTCTCTGGGAAGGTTCACCTGCGAGAAATCCTCTCGCAGGCTTCCTTCTTAAAAACAATATATTTTTTTTTTTAGGGCAACAGGCTACATGAGGGTGATCCACATTGGGCAACTCCCCTTTAATAGCATAGGAAGGGATTTGAAAGGGGGGATGCGGAAGGGTAGAGGAAGGTAGCCAAGGGTTAACTATGGCCCCCGGGCTATATTTTAAGGATCCTACCCGGCATTCACCTAAAGAAATGCAGGGAAAACCTTAGAAAAACCTGCATCGGGTAGGTCGGGCATTTGGTACTTATATTATGACGAACATTACCAAGGTATAAAACTGGATAATGCCTGCGAGAGGATTTCTCGCAGGTGAACCTTCCCAGAGAGCTCTGGCGGGGGCTACCTTTGGGGATGCTCTCACATCTCTCTGGTTTTTTTGAACTAAGGTTCCCACATGCCGAGGCACCTCGGTCTGTTTTGAGAGGTGTATGTTCCGGGGTCGCAGACCTTGGGCATACGGCAAGAGTTGTCCGCTATTCCTATTGGAATAGTCGGCCAGCTGCCTCCTAAACAGGCCAAGGCATGGCGAGGGGTACGCTGCGTCCCCACAGCAAACTCCTCTCCCGCTATCGGAAGGGCGTGGGACAAGTACCCAATGCCCGACCTACCCGATGCAGGTTTTTCTAAGGTTTTCCCTGCATTCCTTTAGGCGAATGCCGGGTAGGATCCTTAAAATATAGCCCGGGGGCCCTAGTTAACCCTTGGCTACCTTCCTCTACCCTTCCGCATCCCCCCTTTCAAATCCCTTCCTATGCTATTAAAGGGGAGTTGCCCTAAGTGGATTACCCTCATGTAGCCTATTGCCCTAAAAAAAAAAAGGTATAAAACTGTGAGAGGACTGTGAGAGAAAAATTTGACAATTTTGATATGAATATTGTTTTCTGTAAAATAAAATGTATGCTTTAAATATAGTGTAAAATTATATTCATGTAGTGCATATTATTAAGTTAGAAATAAACGGTAAATGTTGTAAATTTATTATACACAAATATGTAAAAATAGCTAGTAGCAGCGCTCATGTACACTGTTAGGCTATAAATTTATTTGTGGTCGGAGATGTATTTAATCAGGAGAGTCGTAATAACACGTATATGCCATATTTCAAATCAAACTTTAAGAATGCTTTCCTGTTTGTCTAGAATATCTCAGGAAACACATTGTTTTGAAGAAGATAACTTTTTATAGACATAAATAAACTGTGGTGCGGGTTCTGGCAATGAATAAATAAGATGGGTTATAAATCACTCCATTTTAAATAAGTTTATACACATGCTGAATATATATTTTTGATCGATAATTGTGAAGAGCTGAACTAACATTCGTATGGGTGACCACATCGTCACATAAATTTTGTTGTATAGAACATAATAATGGACGCGGCCCAAAGGACGTAATGATTCTTTAACATGGTGTGAAAATATACTGAAATACTACCATTAATCTTTATTGTGCACGTACTTTGATTGACAAGCTTTGTGGCGATATTCTTCACGTTTTACGGTTTTTCTTCTGTGGAGTCGTTTTGCTGTATGCTCGGCAGCTGATCATAATCCTCTGGTTGATAGGTAACATTAAATCATAATCCTATCGCAGCTCTCTGCAGCCATTTTATTACATTCATTAGGGCATAGAATTATAATTCTAATATAATATTTATGTATTTATTGACGTTTCCTCTTTCCTTTTTCGACAACTAATACAAAAAACAAATAAATTTATTTTCTGAATAAGAAATATAGACAATTCAGACAGAAAAGTGATAATATAAATACCATACAACGTTTCTGGGATTCTTGTCCCTCTCGTCACGTGCGAAGAAGAGCCCCTCAAATGTTTTTGAGTTTTGTCAACTGACAAGTGTAATTGTGTCGCTCTAGGCTGTTCTTCGCACTTGACGAAAGGGACAAGGATCCCAGAAACGTTGTGTGGTATTTATATTATCACTTTTTTGTCAGAATTGGCTCTCTTTCTTATTCATTATTTTCAATCATACCTAATTATTTTCATTTTAAAATTTATTTTCTGCATCAGTACATTTCCCAAAACATTGCAAAATTCCACGCGATTCTTTATTTCTGTCCAAATATATCCTTATCTGTTTTCTCTGAAAATTGAAATCATTGTGTCAGTCCGACCCTTTTCTTTTTCTAATCCGCAGCGGCCGAATCTAGCAATCCCATTGGTCCATAAAAGTAACATCTACATTCCACTTGAACGTGAACCATCACCTTGTCTGACAATCCTGACATGGTTGTCAATAAGTAATTTATGTCAGAAAGTATCACATAAATTTAAATTAAACACAAATATGAAACAGTTATAAATAACATTATATCATTTTAGACGCTGGTCACTCATGTTTGTCCGGAAAACTTATAACATCACGATACGATCATGAGAATTGAACTCATTTAACGTTATTATAACTTTAATATAAATAAATGATTGGCGTTTCAGATCAATGCATACGCAATGTGAGCTGTTGTGTGTATGAATCTCATTCCTAATAACCCCGCACTACCTGCTTTCTGCTGGAAGGTGTTGACGAAAAAGTTGTCGACCGACCATTTTCCATATATGTTCTATAGCTGAAACGTCTTGTGAACGAATCTGAGAAACAGCGAGAACCCTCTGGAATGAAAACAGATGGAAGAGACAGCGCCACACCTGTAACGGTGCTCCACCCTTTCTTCAAACACTTGTGTGATGAGGTTGAACGATTCGTCACTGCCAGTGTAACAGTTCGGGGTCCACTGATTTTCGGTGTGACAGATCATTGTTGGTTCACAGAACAAAGTCTCTCCATCCCACCGACAATACAGAAGCCTATCAAAGCACTGACATCACAAGAAATCAGGAAAGAAATTAAAGTTCTAAAAGGTCCCAAAAAATTCACGTGGAATTGATCTTGTCACCGAAAGCATGATAAAGGAACTACCGAAAAAAAGTAATAGTAATGCTAACCTTCATTTATAATGCAATTACACGACTTGGATCCTGGCCCAAATGTCTAAAAAAGGCTCAAATTATAATGGTCGGTAAACCAAGGAAAACCCCACCAGAAGTCGCTTCCTACAGACCTCTCAGTCTACTGTCAATCATCTCAAAGATACTGGAAAGACTGGTGCTCTCCAGATTAATCGGAGACCTGGATACCATCAGTTCGGCTTCCGTAAAAAACACTCAACAGTACAACAAGTTCATAGAATTTCCCAAACCATAAATCAAACATTTGAAAATAAACAATACTGTAGTGGAACATTCCCTGACATTAGTCATCTTTTGATAAAGTCTGTAATCCAGGATTAATTTACAAAATCATGCGTACTTTTCCACCTGCATACTTCAACCTCCTCAAACCACATTTGAACGAAATAAAATTCCAAACTAAAGTAAATAAAGAAAAATCCGACTTCTTTCCGATAAAATCTGGAGTGCCCCAAGGTAGTGTCCTTGTCCCTCTGCTGTATGTCTTGTACTCGTCAGACCACTGCCGCATAATATAACAATAGGGACATTCGCCGAGGATACAGCTATTCTCTCCTGCCACTAGGAGCCCCTAGTAGCCTCAAATATTACACAAAGGTACGTAAACAGCCTACAAGAATGGTTAAAAAAATGGAAAGTAAAAGTGAACGAGAAGAAATCTGCGCGCATTACCTTCACTCGCCGCAAAGATACCTGCCTCACACTCTCAATAAACAATGTGCAGATTCCGCAATCAAACAGTAAAACAAATGACTTGGAAATATCATTTCAGAAAAAAGAAAAACAAGTTGAGATCAAGACAAAAGAAATACAGTGGCTGATAGGAAGAAAATCAAGGCTATCAATAGAAAATAAAATCCTATTATATAAAGCAGTCATCAAACCAATACGGGCCTACTGACTTCAATTATGGGGATGTGCATCCAAATAAAACATTACAATCATCCAAAGGTGCCAATCCAAAATATGCCGTCAAATTATTAATGCTCCATGGTATGTAACCAACCTCACGCTGCATAGAGATCTTCAAGTTCCTACGGTGCAGGAAGACATCCGAAAGAAAGCCATCAAGCACCACGCAGTACTAGACAATCATCCTATCCCGCTACTGGACCAACTCATGGAACCAGTGACGAACAAAAGACTGAAAAAGATGTGTCCAAGAGAATTAATTTAAGTAATACTTACTTGTTATTTTATTTTCTATCATGTTTTAAATTGTATAGGCGATATCATTTGGATATCTTGCTGATAATTTTATTGCTAACAGTACATCTGGCAGCAGCCAGAAATTTATCTCATAGAATTATAAATGATTTTGATTATTAAATAAATATTTTTTTAAAAAAATAGCTTGCACATAAAGATTACTTTTGTACCGTGATATACATTCGAGCAATAATAATATGGCTTCAAACTACCACTTTCACGAAGAAAAATCATTCTTCGCCGACCGAAAACTGTATTTTGCTTATTCCACAGCCTCTTTCACGACGTGACTTATGGGTTGATTCTAATTCTCGCTGTACACACTCGACGAAGCGGGACGAGGTAAGGCGAGTACAAGCGTGTACATAATTTCCTCGGTCTAGGTCGCCCTACATCCTAGGCCTCGACAGGATTGTGTGACGTCACAGGAGGAAGACTTTGCATTACTACCTCAGACGTGGTATGTTACCTTAATTCAAACTAATTACAGGTCGCGGTTACTTATGTCGCCGCGCCTCATCTCGCCTACACTCAGGTCGGAGGTGGTTTTTTGGGGACGACTCAAAGGGACACGAGGCAATAAACGAGACCCATCGTAAACAATGGGCCTTTTTCGGTTGGTTTATGTGTAAATTTGTATATGAACGTAATTATTTTTCTCAAATTAAGTGTGTGGTTGAATTAAATTTTTATAATGGACTAGCTGGGTGCCCGGCGTTGCCCGAGATGTCATTTATCTATAACCCCCGATATAACTCCAATTTCGGCTGCTTTTGCGCAACTTTTATGTAACGCTAATCGAACCCTAATCATTATAATTAACTCTGAAAAATATTTCTTCAACGCAAATATCTGCCGTGTTTGCATGTTCCAAAATTTGCACCCCGCTACCCCTGCATCTGAGGGGTAAATGCCAATTTGAATGCCGTAACTAAACACAGTGACTTCCATAACCTTTGATTTGACTCCAATCTCGGTTGTATTCGCGTTATTTTACTGTAAAGCATCTCCACCCCAAACCCGAAGGGTGACCTTTTCACAGGGCGTAGGGGATGAAAATTGTATTCAGATAACATTGGTAGAAACACTATCAATATCCTTGACCCCTGAAAATATTTATACGACTCAAATATCGGCTGTTTTAGTATGTTTAAATATTTCCACCCCCGCTTTTGGGGATGGAAGACGCGTCTCACCCCGACAGTGTTTGTTTCCTGGTCGCAAAAAACACGTGTACGAAATTTGGTGAAAATTGCTCGACTGGTGTAGATTTGTATTTTATTTAGAAAACGTTTGTATGGGAAATAGAAAAGGGCTGTTTTTAGGGTTTTCCCGGAAATTATTCGATTTTTTCTCGCCTTTTAAACCTTCCCTACACCTCCACGAACATTTCAAGACTAAGATAAGATAAATCCGTTCAGCCCTTCTCGAGTTTTAGTGAGACTAACGAACAGCAATTCATTTTTATATATATAGATTGGGAATTTTTGAAAGCATACCGAAATAAATGCAATCTACTAAAATGACGCATTCGGAGGAACTGAAATTTAAGAATGTGTAAATAAATAAATGTATGGCGTTGAGTCAGTTAAGTATTTTTATTAACAAAAAATTAAATATACGATGACGTTTCTTCCTCTTTTTAGGGCTCTTCAGGTTTCATAATTTTGTATATAAACCACGCAAAAAATTTAGAGACCTACCTATATTTTTTTTTGCGTGATTTACATACAGTATTATTATATACACCTACTGTGGTGTAGTGGTCAGCGCAACTGTCTCGCAACATATAGGTCTCGGGTTCGAAGGGAAGTTGTAGGTGTCTGTTTCCATTCCAATAAACTCTCACAAAATTAGTGACTCGACAGTGAAAAGCAATGAGTGCAAACAAGTCGCTAATTACCTACCCATGATGAGACTATATGTTTAATTTAATAAATATATTAAACCTGAAGAGGTCTTAAAAATAGGAAGAATTCGTATGTATATTTAATGTTTTGTTAATAAACATAATTTTCTAGCTTTTGGCCGCATGTTTACTTAATAAAATCATTATAAAAGCCAGAAAGTTTTTCATAATTAATACAAATTAACTGATGTCATCCACTATCTCGTAGGCGTCCAAGGCTTCCTAATCTTTTTGATCGCAAATGTACACATATTTATAAATCGCATATGCACAAAAGGTCCATATAGACGTAGCATTCTTTTCATCCATTCTTTTCAATGGAAGTACTCTTTGTACGAGACTTGATGAACATGTACAAGCCCATCTTTATTTTGAGCTTTGGAGAAAGTCTCGTCGTGCGTTTCGGTGAAATGTGTACAGTAGGGCATAATAGTATTCTTTCTAGACTTCTCAAAACCCTCTATTTATTGTGTCGATAAACCAGGAGACACAACTTCAATTAGGAGTGCAAAATTATTTCTTAAAACACGTTCATTTGTATTTACAGTAAGGTTCACATTCCAACCACCCCTCATTAAATTGAAATTTTTACAAACATGAGTGTAATTTTTTATTTTTATGCAATTAAGAATTTGACTACTACACTGAATAAACGCTAACTTTATTATTCACTTTTAAAATACGAAGCAGTAAATCTTTTTTCAGTTCAT
Source organism: Zhengitettix transpicula (assembly GCA_037074705.1). NCBI lineage: Eukaryota > Metazoa > Arthropoda > Insecta > Orthoptera > Tetrigidae > Zhengitettix > Zhengitettix transpicula. Next base: position 204,925,441 of record CM073591.1, read on the forward strand.
AATTTATGTCTACAAGAAGAGGATTCTTATTTATACATAAAACGTGATGCGTATATCACGACACTCTTTATAGTGTATACTCTATTCATGAGCCCCTGGTGATTTAAATTTTCTCATGCTAAAGATTCGTGAAATGGAACGACGTCTGCCATAAAACTTCTCAAACTGACACGGATCTTTCAAATTTCATGCGGTTATAAAATATTCGCGACGCGAGGGAATGAAAATGTATCGCCCCTGCGGAGTTCTCGGCAAGGGGAGATGCGTGACTCGAATAAAACCTCAGCAGAGGGCTTTCCGAAAGATGTGTAGACTTGTATTCACACGCTTTCGTTTGATATGTAGCGCGCAACCAAAGGTAAATTTATAAACACTACACATCTCTATAACAATCTAATGTGTAGATTATATAAATTTTAAATGTTTATAATTAAACAATCAGGACGGAAATATCTCAACCGGACCGGGAATCGAACCAAGGTCTCCCGATTGGTACACAGACTCTTTTATCCATCCGAGTTCGATTCCCGGTAAGGTAGAGATTTTTACATTGTGAATCTTTAATTTTTAAAAAGGTTCATGGCAGAGCTTGGAATATTGTTTATGATTTAAATATTTATTTATATTATAACAAACGTAAAAATTAATCCTTCAAACTATTTAATTAAAAATTATTGCTATATATATATATATCATGTCGTTACATTAATTTCATCAAATATACCAAACACATTAACAATAAATTTTCCTAGAATATGTTTTGCTGATATTGATTTGTTTAAAGAAATTTAAATAGCTCAGTATTTCCTCAAGAAAATAAGAGCGTTGAGTTTAATAAAATAGAACCGATAATGAGGAGAATATATTTTTAAACATTTAGAAAATGAGACAGGTAAATAGTATTCATATTATGTATTTATAAATATCTGAAGTTATGAATTACTAAAGATCCTTTTAATTGAAGCAAAACGATACATTCAAGAATATATGTTTAATTATTTGTGAACTGGATTCTTGAACTATAATGGATATTTTTCAGACAAAAATGGTTCCACGTAATGGTTGATAAAAATAATTTCATCTTAATACAAAACATTCGAGCCTAAAATCCCAAACTCGAGAAATTTTTTAATGCTTTAGTTCCCGCTTCTTTGAAAGTAAAATATTGAAATACATTAATATTGTTATCATAATTAAAATCGTATGAAGAAATATTTATTTATTAATGGAAGATTCCTAATTAAAAACTAATAAATTCTGATTTCCACAGTTTTCATAATGAAGCAGGAATAATATGACAATTTTTAATTACATAATTAATTTTTAATTTAGAGTAACGAGACAATATAAATATGACATATTTTACTACTATTTATATACTGCTTAAACAGATTTATGGAGCACGTTGTACCTCTTGCAGTGTGTTAGCAGCCATTTTGATTCAGTTGGCTTACAATACAATTTCCTGAGTCTATTTTAGTATTCATGCATTGCAGCTGCGGTTTTAGTGTCCATTCAAACATCAATGTTTAATACAATGTAATAGTGATCTATTTCAATCCCAGAACAACTTTTCATATAAATTAGTGGTAATAAAATTGTGATGAAATTTTGTTTAACTTCCATGTTACAAAGTCAAACCATTACTTATCTGTTTATGTTACGGTTACTTGGATTTTTTTCTTTCTATGATTCTACATAAATCTATTTTATCCGACAAAGTCATCACGATACACATAGATTTATAGTCCACTTCGCAAACATAGTGAAACTATTAAAAGTATATTTACGGTACTGTATTCAGTTAACCTTAATTTTATAAAAATCCTTAACATTTTTAATTTACCCCAATGTTTTTAACCAGTCAGCGGTTTAAATAAAAAAAACTAATTTTTCATTTTCAAATTTTGAATTTTGCTGGAGGTTTCGACAGTTTGCCATTTTCAGCTGCACAACAAATCTTTTTTCAGAAATAGTTTCGTTTTAACAAGTATCCAACATATTAGGACATGTTTACGGTTTGTGCACTGCTGATTTTGGTCTTATTGAAAATTTAACATAAATAAATATTAAAATTATATTTTATGTAGTTTACAAAATTTATAAAAAATTGTTTTATATGTGGGATTCTTATTAAAATGTAAATGGTTTTGAATTTTTTTTATTTGTTGAGATTAATAGAGAAAACTGCCGAAACCTCCTGCAAGAATATAAATTAACGATTTTTGAAATGAAGATTTAATTTTTCATTTAAATTGCTGTCTGATTAGAAACTTTGGGGTATTTTATACAAATTAAATTATCAATTAACAGTCTTTTAATATAAATGTTATATTATGTTCTTGAAGAACAATTATAAAAATCTTTTAAATCCCACTATTTATTTTGGAACCTAATCGAACGAGCCACAACTAATATCAATCCACATTTACATATTATATATACATATTTAAAAGGAATATCTCGAAATATTTTGCGTCCTTATAAAAGTTCTGACACAAATTACTACAAATGATGAAATACCCGGAAATACTATAATAAAACGCAGAATTGTTTCTTTGCCTATTTGAACTTAACGGTAGTGGAGGGGCTTTACATAAAAAATATGGGGATGCACGAAACCTACTAGTAAAAAAAATTATTTAAAGAATGCAATATAAAATACTACGCTCCATCACTAACGCACTATGGTTTGTGTCGAACCCTGCACAATTAACTCAAAATGCATTCATTGCCGAGGAAATGAAGAGACTCAGAACTCTGCTTCTAACGTAACCAAGGACACGTTAATGAACAAGTAACAGAAATAATCAATCCTATAGAGGTACAGAAAAGACCCAGAAGAAAATGTCAAACGGACCTGATGCACAACAGGAAATAAATAAACTAAACAATAACAATGGTATACTAGGGAATGGGTCAGTGGACCCAACTCATGCTAAGAGCTATTACAATAAAACTTGTAGTTTATAAATTAGCAGACAAATAAACAATAGAAATTGACCGAGATTCCAAATTAACGTTTTGTGTCTTATGCTATATTAAGAATTTCCGGATGCCACAGTTTTAAATGAACCTTTAACCACTTATTAGACGATAATAATTGAGAATGAAGGACTGACAATAATAATTCTTTAATTTTACATCATCTACATTATTATTCAAATGATTTCTGTTCAGTATTTGATTAATACAATACGAAACTAACTGAAAGACTTCAGAAGTGGTTCTATATGGTACCTCATCGACACACAACGTGTTCCACTTCTACGTTATTTGAATTTTGAAAGAATTACAAAGACCTTTTGGTGCTCCAATACATAAATAATGTAAAACCTGGGTTGAATATTCTGCGAATACGCAGGAACTCTCAGTAACGAAAGTCAAACTAAATTTAAATATATATGGTAACGTTTTAAAAAAGGACACTAATACCAAAACTGTAACGGGTTCTAGAAAGAAAATAATAATTTTATGTTTACAAAAATCATCACTCGGAAAATATAAACTTGGACGCTTAGTCTCAATGAACAACTAAATTCTAGTATCAGTCATTCGACAAGCGCATGAAGTTAATTTTATTTCAAATTTTGAAACAAAGATGGAACTGTTGATTCATTGTAGTGGTCACATAAAACATGGAACTTTTCCAGTATACAAACTTCTATTTCTTAACTGTGATGGATCAAGTGCGTGGTTAATACTTTTCTTTATAATGCTTTCGGAAGGAAGTCAGAGTACAAAATTCGAACTAAATCGGTTAGTTAAAAAGCAATCACAAGATTTTAAGCAGACAAAGAATTGCAATTAATATAAGCGTGTTAAAATAGCCACATATATTGCTGTCACAATGTATTTGTTGAACACATTTATTTCAATCCCAGTATTTCAAACAGAGTCTGAAAAAGATATCTGTTAAAATATTTGGTTGTATTTTAGAACAGAAGCTCTTCGCTTGTTTCCAGGTTGGAATCCAATGGCTAGAAATCAGTGTTGGCAGTTTTGTGCCAAAACTTTATTCGAGTTTAATAGTCATATTTATCTGACATCAACTGAAACAAAAATAAATAAACCGGTAAAACACGGTAGAAACAATTTAATAAATTAAAAACAAAAACAACACTACGTTTCGTTCCTTTTTCGGGAACCACCTCAGGTGCACAAGTATAAAAAACAGTATACATTATATATGAATTGTACAATTATGAATATAATTAATTTCCTCTAACTTCAATAAATAAAAGCTAGTTCTTTTCACGCACAATACAGCCGAAAATGTACTGTACTAGGGTTTCTCTTTCCTCTCATATTTAACTTAATTTAATTTGGATCTAATATTTCAGCGCTCTCACTTCGTTAGCCTCAATTCTGTACAGCTGTTCAATTTCTCCCAATTTCTAATGGATTTCTTTTAATCTTCTTATTTAAAGCTAGGTACCGTTTGCCGGAGTTTTCTTAAGTCATTCTGTAGTGCAGTCTTCGCGCGAGAACCAAAAACATTACATCTCGTAAAACAGATTTAACCCTTGTAGCTATTTCCCCCCCAAAAAAAGCCTTCCTCGAGAAAATGTTCGAGTATTTTATTTTATATATTATATATATATATAATAATAATAAAAATACAAAATCGTAAATGACTAAAGGACGAGTCAGGAACGAAGGCAGTTGGCGCAGTTTGAGCTCTGCGCGCTTACTGAAAATTATTGGCTGCGCATAATAAGTGGATTGGTACCTGCGAAGAAAGACTAAATTCGGCCGTCAACTTAGATGCCACTAACTATAGCAGCCTTTCCCGGCAACTAACAAAAGTAAGTGAGAAACCAAGTTTTCCAATTCTAAAGGCCTCGGGAAAATTTTCTGTGGCCTAAAAGCCACGAAATTTTGCACCTCATTTCAGTTTTTCGCTGATAGCAAAAGCCTGAAGGATTCTATGTAAATTAATGTTCCATAATAAATTTTAGAGTATCAAATTCTGCATCGAATGGTGTAGCTGATTACGAAATTCGGTCGAAGGAATAGGTAGAAAACGTCCGTCAAATTCGAAAATCATGTGGTTTGGGATGTTTCTGGTGCTGATATCTCCAAAATGGTCGGCAGTAAACTAATTTGGCATAGAATAAATGTTTTAGAGAATCTAATACTCTTTCCAATGCTTGATCTGGTTTTAACAATTCATAGAGAATGGCAGAAAATTCTGCCATTTTGCTGGCTGTGTGCCGCTGGACCGGTTGCGCTAATATTATGACAGTGAGAATAGTACTGACGATTTCCTACGTCAGGGTGAAACTTTCCTTTTGCAGAGCTTATTAAAATATTTAAGAGTATTTTTTTCTAAGAGGAAGAAAGAGTCCAGTGTTTCAAAGAGAATCTATACTTTTTTGCAAGGAACAAAGAATAGCAATCAGAACTGGGTACTTGATGCTGTGATAATTATATTTTACGGATTCCTTTACAGGTAAACGTGTTTTAGTGAGATTGAGTTATTATTCTCAGTATGATGTCTTATGACATTGAAACCGTCATAGTCTAGTTTACATTGAACTGCGGAACATGCCTTAATGTGCTAAATAGTAATGTTTGCCGCCTGTAGGCTTGTTGAATGGTTGATTGACACAGCTCCGCGGCCGCTGATTGGCTCATTGCAGGGCTTGGTACGGCCGTCACGTGGTATCGATCCTGATACCGTGGTTGTGCTTCTCTTTGTACTTCCGCCCTGTAGACTGGAATGTGGCCAGCAGGGGGCTGTCAAGCGCCCTCAACACTCCGACGCGGCTACCGCCTCAAGAAAGATAACATTTTATACGCAGCTGACGTTCCATTCGGCAACCTTGGGCTCTTTACGAGCATTCCGCTTTATTTTCAGCAATCCAATTAGTCGATAAAAATACATTTATTCGAACAAGATTATTTCCTTCTTAGTTGTGCACACAATTCTACCACCGTAGAAAGCGCTTCGGGAACACGTATTTGGTTGTTCAGTCCTACCATCGCATACTTATTAACGTCTCGCCTTTATTAAAACAAATTTGTCATTCAGTAACGTATTCAATTCAGACATTTTGAGTCTAGGTTTTGTCAAAAAAAAGTCATATACGAATCCATCCTTTTTCTACATAAATAAAGAATTATTGTGTTAAACTTTGAACGGAATCATCACAACAACAAGAAAACTGAACACATTCCCACGAATTTTCAACTTTCACAGGGCACAACGTAGACTATATAATATGCCAGATTTCAAGTCGAGGTGTTAAGGGAAAGTCAAACTACAAAATCGTAAATGACTAAATCACGAGTCAGGAACGAAGGCAGTTGGCGCAGTTGGAGCTCTGCGCGCTTACTGAAACTTATTGGCTGCGCATAGTAAGTGGATTGGTACCTGCGAAGAAAGACACTAAATTCGGCCGTCAACCTACATACCGCTAACTATAGCAGCCTTTCCCGGAAAGTAACAAAAGTAACACTTGTCGATCAAGCACCAATTAAAAAACGTGAAAGTCACAGTTAACGGTATTAAATAGCACTAAGGCAGTACACAAAAAAATAGCTAAAAAAGTTTGCAAGGAATAGAGTGTATATCTTCTTCATATATTTACTTATAAATATGATAACTACATTGTCTTTTTAATAATAACATTTGAATATAGATATTATGCATGTAACACGTTAGAATATCTAGTGAAGAATGTGGGTGTTAATAAAACAGTACTAACTGCAGTTAGAATAGTATAAATTAAAAAATGGCTGTACAGGATTTTAATTTTCATAATTTTGTACATTCACAACGTACATTGCATAAATTAAAAGTTAACGCATCTGTCTGTCGGTCCGTTTTAACGAGAATATCTCATGAAAGGCTCAGCAGACTTCATTGAAGTTTTAACATAGTAAAATCTGAACACCTGGCGTTGTCCAGGTATTTATTTCAATTAGCACTAAGAAGGAATTGATTCGAAACTAAAAACTCGGTAAAGATATCATTTCCCATAAACAATACCTCACTGTTCGGAACATTTACCCTTTTACGTTCTCCTTCCCGACCTTAGCGCTCGGCAGTTAATTACTAATAAACCAAGATGGTGACAAACGGTACTTTAACAACTCACGAATTCTCGTATTACATAAAATAAGAGAACCAAAATCATGGCGAAGAAACGGACTGGGAAATGCTCCCAGTATATTATGGGAGTAAAGAGTACCTTAAGAAATTCAAGAATACTACTGTTAACTTTTTGTTACCCACGGCCCACCCCACGTCGAGGACCAAAAACTTTCCTTAACCGTAATGTTAATGCGAGAATTAAACTCGGGGACTTTTACAACCCCATAATGGACACCAATCTCTGTCTTTCTCTTGCATTATTTCCACCACCACCCGCGTGCTTGTGCTTCCCTTCCTTGCCCTTTCGAGCTTAAATTAGACACTTTAAACTTCTAGATTGACGCCATGAAATTCAGGGACTCCGAAAACGCTTAATAAAAGTTGGGAGAAATTGCTCCATGTGTTTAATATTGTACGCGGAAATTTGTTTTCCCTTCCAACTCCATTCCTAGAAACTGAACTACGTTTCAACAAGTACGGTAAATGTCAATTAAACTCAATGACTTTCGTAAAAGTGATATTCATTGACTTCTATTACCCTGGATTTGACACCAATCTCGGTTGTTTCCCGTTATTTTACGTAACACACCTTCACCTTTACCTATTCTGTAAGGTGTTGAAATTATACACTTAAACATCTTAGAAGAAACTATCAATCTCCTCGACCACGATCAAGTAATTATTCGGCGCTAATATTGACCGTTTTAGCATGTATTAAAATTTCAACTTGGGAGTTGCCCAACGCTTCGAAAGGCCGACAGAAACTTTCGCGGACGTGAGCACACCTCATCAAGTTTCATCGCAATCGGCTACATGGTTTAAGAACGCATAGGGGACACTCAGACACACATTCATTTTTAGATATACTGATTTATATGATCCCACAGTACAACATTGACTATACAGTTTGTGAATATAAAGTAAAGAGTGGTGATTGATAGGAAATTTAAAACCCATTTCAAGTACTATCCAAGGATAACTTGCCTTTGGTTGAATAACACCTTTTCTAGGAGTATAATTCGTACTTGATAACAGTATTGTGTTTGGATTAATTACATTTTAATAAAGATATTATTCGTGTAAGAATTTCCAGTGAAGAATGGGGGTGGCAATAAAACAGTATTAACTGCAGTCAAATCTTAAGATATACTTTGATAAGCGTGTTTTACTTTTTCACTTCACCCCCTAGGCAGTCTGTGATATCAATTCTCTCGCAGGTGAACCTCCTCAGAGAACTCTGGAGGGGGCTACCTTTGGGCATGGCTTTTCCTCTCTCTGGTTTTTTGAATTAACGTTCTTACAAGCCGAGGCCCGTTGGCCTATTTTGAGAGGTGTATGTTCCCGTGTCGCAGACCTTGGGTATACGGTCAGAGTTGTTGATTTCTATTGGAATAGTCGACCAGCTGCCTCCTAAACTGGTCAGGACAGAGAGAAGGAAATTCTGCGTCCCCACAGCAAACCCCTCTCCCGTCATCGAAAGAGTGTGGGACTAGAACCCAATGCCCGAATTACATAACGATTATAACTCGGTTGATTCTACTTAATATATTGTGGTATACAAAATAATTTAAATGAAAAAAGGAACGAAATCGAAACTAAACTAAATATTTTTTAAAGAGATAACAAAAACTATTTATTTTACAAATTTTGTCTTCGTTGATTTTACATTTTTAGTTAATGCCCCAGCTTTTATGAGATTATTAATTTCAGGGCCGCTTATCAGGCCTCTAATGAAGACAGTAAAAATGATTTTAAACTTATAATAAAAAACTATTACAAATCTGGAGTTATATAATTCTAGCAAAGTTATTTAAATCTGGCGGTAAACGATATTTACGTAAAGGTTTACAGAAGAAAGTTTTTTTTAAAATACCATTTAGTTTGAGCTGCTCTGGTGTGTGCACACGTGATTTATTTTAGTTTTCAGTAACAGGCCATAGCACTGATTTTATTCTTTTCTCCCTTTCCAACACTTTGCAACATTTTCGGCGCCTTTCTGATTCGCTGAATTCGCATTGTCACGCTCTATTTTTACTGTGGAGAATAAATAATAGGAAAGGTGATGAAGTTTAACCTATACTTTGCTGAATATGAACATCACATACACGACATCGGACCTCCATGATCAGGTCCTCCCAAACACACTCTCTGCTCTCTCTCTCTCTTTTTTTTCTCTCTCTCTTCTCTCTCTCTTCTCTCTCTCTCTTCTCTCTCTCTATTCTCTCTCTCTCTTCTCTCTCTTCTCTCTCTCTCTCTATTCTCTCTCTATTCTCTCTCTCTCTCTATTCTCTCTCTCTATTCTCTCTCTCTTCTCTCTCTCTATTCTCTCTCTCTTCTCTCTCTCTCTATTCTCTCTCTCTTCTCTCTCTCTCTATTCTCTCTCTCTCTATTCTCTCTCTATTCTCTCTCTCTTCTCTCTCTCTCTCTTCTCTCTCTCTCTCTCTCTCTCTCTCTCTCTTCTCTCTCTCTCTCTCTCTCTCTCTTCTCTTCTCTCTCTTCTCTCTCTCTTCTCTTCTCTCTCTTCTCTTCTCTCTTCTCTCTCTCTCTTCTCTCTCTCTCTTCTCTCTCTCTCTTCTCTCTCTCTCTCTCTCTCTCTCTCTCTCTCTCTCTAAGTAACTGTATATCTTCGTGACTGCTTTCAGACTTTACATTTTAATGTTTTCTGACTATCTCGTCAAACACACACAAACACTCTGAGTAACTGGTGAACGCTTTTACTTTTTTTTGTAGGTGTAGACAGGCTATGTATAGGGTAATCCACATAGTGACAACTTCCCTCTTATAGCATAGGAAATGGAGTGAAATGGGGGGATGCGGAAAGGTAGAGCTATGTAGCCTAGGGTTAACTAGGGCCCACGGGCTATGGTTTAAGAATCCTACCCGGCAATTCACCTCAAAGTGATGCAGGGAAAACCCTACCTGCATCAGGTAGGTCGGGCATTTGGTACTTGTCCCACGCCTTTCCGACGGCGGGAAAGGGGTTTGCTGTGGGGTCGCTGCTTTCCCCTCTCCGTGCCTTGACCAATTTAGGAGGCAGTTAATATTCCAATAGGAATACCGGACAACTCTTACCGTATGCCCAAGGTCTGCGACCCTGGAACATACACCTCTCAAAACAGGCCTAGGTTCCTCGGAATGTGGGAACCTTACTTCAAAAACCAGAGAGTTGTGAAGGCATCCCCAAAGGTAGCCTCCTCCAGAGCTTTCTGACTGGTGACCGCTAAAGTTCGGAGCGTCTTATATGCCTTTTCGACAATACACCGTAGCAACCATTATACTCTCTGCATTATCGCCAAACAATACTGTTATTTACAATGCTCTGGCCTCAAAGTTACGCCGCCAATAATTAAAGAAACATGACATATTTGTAATCTTTACAAGGCAGGTACAATCATGGTAGCACACTTTGTACCATGACTGTACCTGCCTTGTTTGTTATGCAGTGCTCACTATATATTAAGGAGAATCAAGCGAGTTATAATCGCTTAGGTGAATCTCATGTAAATTTCACTACAAACAGAGATAAAGAAGGTCTACGTACATGAAGAAAAATTTTTATTTTATGTCAATTAAATTATTTAATTCCCTACCTCAGGACATACTACTTGTTTAAGACTAAAGTTCTCACTAACAACTGTATATATTCTATTGCTGACTGCTTCGATATCTGCAATTTGGATTAGTCTAATTCTTTTACTTTTACGTTTTGTATGTGTGCAACATTTTTTTGTGATTACTTTAAACTTTAGTTTATACTGACGCTTGCAATGTATCTCATGTCGCGTCCAGTACTTCTGCAATAAACATTATTATTACCTGATGCATTTTTTCGTAGGGTTTCCCCTGCATTACTTTTAGGTGAATTTCCGGGTAGAAACCTTAAAACTACAGCCCGGGGCGCTAGTTAACCCTTGGCCCTCTTGCCCTACCTTTCAGCATCCCCTCGTTCAGTCCCTTTCCTACGTTATAAGAGGAGAGTAGCTACTACGTGGATTTTCTAGATGTTCTCCACCTCCTTTAATCAACCGTAGTAATTAAATTTTCATTTAACACAACCAAATGCATTGGAAAGGCCACAAAGTACCTAATGAATGCGGTTTAATGATTCTCATATCATAGGCGTTAAGGAAAAAATTATTTTATATTGAATATTAACATGTATTTATATAGAATATTTAACGTCAACGGATTTGTTGATTTTAATAAGCCTGTGTTTAAGGAAACTAATAGTCTCGTAGTGTCTGGTGACGTTTGTGACCCGGCGTGTCAGGACGTTAATGAATGAAACATGTGTGTCGTTTGAAGTCACGCCTACTAGTGCGTGCGTGTGTCCTATTTATATAGATACGCTCGTCATCACTGTAGTCCTTTCAAAGCTACATTACCTGGTGATGATCCATAAACCGCTCACTTCGTCTTTCCTTTTATACACAAAAGTAATGTTTTGATAGTCTGCTGTGGCTATCTGTTTCAGTTTCCTGGATTCTAGGTCGACCAAAAGTTCTATAATAGGAGAGTTTCTGAAAAGAAAAGTAACTATAGCTTTTTTAAAAAACAGGTACAAGGTATATGGAGACAACAAACAACGATGACTCATGCCCGTATGACATAACGTGTTAAATTAGCTACATTTAATTCATGAGAGTGTGTTTACCAGAGACTTTAGAAGTTAGTTGTATTATTGTATAGTATTTATATTTAATCAGGCGATATCAGCGTTAGTGACGTCTAGTATTTCTCTAATTTTAACGATATATTTCTTACAGGAATAAAGAATTTAAGTGCTTTAATTAAGCATTATATGCTATATAAATCTAATAAGAATGCCTATAGATAGATAGATTTATTCACCATTAGCCCTCTAATGAGGAAATAGGATTCGTCACTAATGTACAGTAGATAAATTACATATAAACAGAATTAATATTAATAGGTTACACACACACACATAAAAAAAATTCATATCTTTTCACATTTGTCTAGTCACCACAATCATACACACTATCTTTAAGAAACACGCACACAACACTAATCACTTCCTGATATTCATCTCCTGTCGCTAGGAACGGAGGGATGTCGTCATGGATATTTACTAAAACGTACGGAGTAATAAGTTCCATTAGAAGAATAGTTTTACACTCCTTGACGAATGATTTGTAGTTGTTGATGGTCTTTACATGTTCAGGAAGGCTGTTAAATAGTGCGATACCAGAATAATGAACGCTAGACTCGAAGAGACTGAGGCTGTGCTTGTCAGACCAGAGAACTGAACTGTCTCTCCATGATAGTCCCCGTTACTTGCAAAACGGTTCATGTTGCGCTTAACAAATTTTAGTATTTCTAATATGTAGGCGCTAGATAGATTCAGAATATGAAGTATTTTGAACAGCGGCCTGCAGCTTTCTCTAGCATCTGAACCTGATATAATTCTAATGGCTCGTTTTAGCAGTTTGAAAACATCCACACTACGAGAACAATTGCCCCAGTTGGCAATACCGTAACACATATGTGAATGAAAGTAGGCAAAATAGACTAGTGAAGCAGTTTTGGTATCAACTTGTTCCATCAATAGTCTCAATGAGTAACAAACAGAACTAAGTTTGCGCATGAGGCGATCAAATTGCAAGTTCCATTTTAATTTACTGTCGACCTGCAAACCGAGGAAAGTCGCATGATCTGAGAAAGTATCCGTTACGATGTTGTTGGTTTCTGTTGTAAAACGAACTAACTTAGTTTTCTGTACACTGAGTGTTAATTTATTGGCGGCGAACCAAGTATTTAGGTTTCTGCATGCAATCTCAATCTTCGCATTGAGATTATTTAAATCAATGTCCGTAATTTGTGTCATTTGCGTATAAGACAGATTTTATAGGTTCCATATATTCTGGAAGATCATTAATGTACAAAAGAAAAAGCAGTGGACCTAATATTGAGCCTTGAGACACGCCACAAGAAATGTCTGACAAGTGCACCTCACCAGCTATATGAATGTAATAACATATTACTACATTATCGTCGTCTAATGTACTTAATTATTACATTCAAGGAAATAAAAGATGGAACAGTTACTAAAGTACCGTGATATTTTAATAATTTCACAATAATTGTATATGTATACTACGTTATTTCTAGAAATAAATTTTCAATTTTCAACATGACAGTAAATTCTGTCGATTAAGGTAGATTTGGAACTTTTTAGCCCTCAGTTGTCTGTTGAGGATCTTCTGCCCTTTTGAAACGCAGTTCAGAAATGTCCTGAAAAGGAAGAAGAAATCAATGCTGCCGTTTTTATGATATAAAGTTTCAAAGATATAGATGAAGGAAGCTTGTTTATATTTATTTAATTAAGGAATCTTAATTACTGATAAAGTTTAGAAACGGCTGAACGTGTTTCAATTCATTATTTTATTTGTATTTCTGCGTTTTCAAGGTTCATCAATGGATATGTGATTTTCAGATTCTCAAATCCAGAGTTGCAAAATCGTAAAATCGTTGCAGGCTTTTCGTGTAATAAACAAAAGACAGCTTCCACGTCAGTGTCGAGACAAGCACTAATCAAAAACCCCCACGGCAACTGCTAATTCATTGCCATAATAAGTAAGAATTAATAGAACGAAGGCTTTCTTTACCTGAAGATGATGGCAGTGACCGCCGTTGAAACGTCGTGCAACGATAAAATTTCACCCGGTTGGAATCCCGAGAACTTCTGGTTGACAATTAATAGTATAGGCAGAACACTAAACATTCACCAGACCTAACTAGGAATATAGTTATTTTTTACATGTTATCACTAAATATATATTCTGTAAAAATAAAAGCCAACGCTGTCGGCCCGTTCCAATATTATAAACGGTTGCAAAAAATTTCGATGAAGTTTCATATTTGTGTTTTACGAAAGGTTTACAGTTTATTGAGTTTCAAGTCAGGGATGTGCGTTTAAATGAAAGTCAAAACACATTTTCATGTCAATAAAACTGCAGTGAATTTCATAAGATATATTCATGGAAGAGTACCTTCTTTACTCAACCGTAGTAAGTAATATTATGCTACATTTATTTTATGAAACAATGTTGCGAAACATGGGTATTACGGAAACGGAATAGTGAGTATTCAAGATAACTTAAAAGTTTTAAACGATCCATTTTTATAAATATTATTACAGATAATTTATGGATTACTTAGACTTTTAACATAAGTTTTCTTTTACATATAACTCCATTGAAAAGTAAATTCAATGCCCAGTGCCGATTTATTTTATTGCAGTGACCTAAAGGAAAACATTTAAGATAGCACAAGTAACTTATTATTGAGAATAGCGATGAACAAATAGTGCGAGTTAAAATAAATTATGTGTCACCTAATCCTAAATATTGAATTTACGTTCTCCTTTCTGTGATTAGAAGAATAAATTTTAGTCTTCTTTTACTTCGAACCTGTTATCGAACTTTAGACTGCAGAACCGCAGAAAGTTTGAAGGCACGCGAATGGTTGTAATAAATTGCTTAGCAAACTTTGAAATAACTGAAGTTGTTCTTAAATCTATAATACCTTTATAAGCCATTTTACATGATACTTCCTTTGATAATCTAAGTCATTCCATATTTTCCATACAAAAAGATGCAAAATTTGGTGTTGTATTTTAATATGTTCTATTGAGATTTATTTGATAAGAAGTGCTTATTTTATTTTCAGGTACTTCCCCTAGAACTGAAGAAACCTGATCTTGTAACTGGAGACTTTATTAGTTGCTGTTCTGTGAGTTAACCGGTATTAGTATGAGCAATTTTTCTAGATTTATCAAAATATTTTGATATATTGGATCATAAGATTCTCCTAGAGAAACTAGAATGAAATGGAAGCAGAGGGGTTGTGAACTATTGGCTTCAATAAGATATATAAAATCGCAGACAAAGAGTAGCTCTTAGGTGTGAATGACAAAACTAGGTACACAAAATTAGTTTCTGATAATATTAATGCTAAACATTGCGTACCACAGGGATCAATTCTGGGTCCAATCCTCTTCGTTTTATATAGATGGCATGATGCATAATATAAATTATGGCTCCTGGGTATTATTTGTTGATAACAGTTATCTTTATTCGAAGCTAAATCCCGTGGGACTACGGAACAGTATAGAAAACTCATGTTCAGAAATCACAAATTGGTTTGGTGAAAAAAAAAACATTATTATTAACACTGATAAAACATTGTATGAATTTCAAACGTTCACATAATAGCTCAAATGAAATAGAAATTGAACTTGACAACAAAAAAATAAACCAGGCTGAATACAAAGGTTGAGTGGGTCTCAATCTTCAATGTAATCTAAATTTGGTCTTTCACATTATATTTGTATGCAGCAAACTATCCTCAGTGGGCTTCCTATTAAACAATCTTCAAATTAAAAGTAGTAAACAAACAACAGTGACAGCATATTATGACTATTTTCACTCTGTGTTTATGTGTGGCATAATATTTTGGGAAAATTCACCACATAGTTTATAAATACTACGTTTCAAAAGAGAGCCATTAGATTAATGAAGACCACAAGCTAATAATCAGTGATTAACCTACAAATTATTTGATAGTAAAATGCTTTACTGTAACAATCAACGCCACGGTGCCGTCTTATTTTATAAAAGTATTCATTCGAATCTATCCTTGCCAAGGACTGTCGTCTTTCTCGTGTCTCCGTGATAAATATAACCACAGGTCAGTGAACAAAACTACAGACTGATGGCACCGAAAGCGCAGAGGAGACGGGTTTAGATTAAAACAAATAATGTTAAAGTATGGCGGGAGATTTAATTATATGAATAATTTTGATTGCATTTATTAATACTGGTGAAAAAAATACTGATTTTAATTGTGACGTTTGTATTTTGAACTCGTTATTATAATTGTATATCTATTAATATAATTTTTTAACGGAATAGATTCACATAAACTAGTGCTACACATTATTACACATTCATCTATGCATTCATTCACAATTATTAAAAATTCAGCACTCCAAATGTGCTCTGGCCCATAATATGAAATATTCTGTTGGCCATGACGAGCGATTCCTTAGCTTACTGATCAAGTTCTCGTAGTTCATCGTCCATCTTTCTTTTTCTCCTTGAGCCCTGTCACTCCTACGTTCGACTGCGTCCGTAACCATTTTTCTACTCTCCATAGCGCCCTTGATCCTACTTTTTCAACAAATTTCTCGTTCCTAACTGTTTTCGACAATTTTAATTATCATAAGTCTATAAAATATTTTTTTTTTCAGTACTAACAAAATATTCAATTTGCACACCGTAATATTTCCATAAAGCGCGCTATAGGTTCTTGATTCTTCTATTGACCTCTATTATAAAAATTACATTTACGTACAGGGCGTAACAAAACTAGACGACAAAATTTCAAGATTGATTCCTTATATTGATAGAAGAAAAATATTGTATCGCAAGATGGGTCCGGAATCGCTTATTTACAGATTTATCCGAACTTCCGTATCTGATCAACATGTATGAAGAACAACTGACTAATTGGAGCGTTCGCAACTCAGTGCGAAGAAGTATTCAGTCAAAAGGAGGTCGCTTTAAAATTTTCATTTTCTGTTGAACTTCATACGAACCGATCAGTAGTTCGGATATTCTGCAACGATATGTTTCCATGTTCTAATACATTTTATTTCTTCTCTCAAAATATTAGGAATACATCTTACAATTATGTCGTCGAGTTTTGTTACACTCTGTATGTAATTTTTAAATATACCCAAGGTTATATGTCCTTGGGTAACGGTAAGAGTTGTCCGCTATTCCGACTGGAATAGTCGGCCAGCTGCCTCCTACACTGGTCAAGTCACAGAGAGGGAAATGCTGTGACCCCTCAGCAAAGCCCTCTCCCGCAATCGGAAGGGCGTGGGACAAGTACCCAATGATCTGATGCAGGTTTTCTAGAATTTTCCCTGCATCACATATAGGTGAATTGCCGGGTAGGATCCTTAAACAACAGCCCGGGGACCGTACTTAACCTTTGGCTACCTTCCTGCAGATTTCCGCATCACACCTTTCTGTCCATTTATTATGCTATAAGAGGGGAGTTGCCACCATGTGGATTACCCTATTCATAGCCTGTCTACACCGTAATTTTCTTCTTCCCTCTGGATGCATTTGCTTCTCTCTGGTTTGTTTTGAACTAAGATTCCCACAAGCAGAGGCACCTCGGCCTATTTTGAGAGGTGTTTGTTCCCGTGTTGCTGACGTTGGGCATACGGTAAGAGTTGTTCGCTATTTCTATTGGAATAGTCGGCCAATTGCCTAAACTGGTCAAGGCACGGAGAGGGAAATGCTGCGTTCCCACAGCACTCCCGCCATCGGAAGGGCGTGGGACAAGTACCCAATGCCCGTCCTAAGTGATGCAGGTTTTCTAGGGTTTGTCCTGCATCACTTTTAGGCGAATGCCAGATAGGATCCATGAACCATATCCAGAGGGTCCTATTTGGCAACTTTTCTCTACTCTTACTCATCCTCCCTCTCAAATCCCTTCCTATGCTATTAATGGGGAGTGGCCACCATGTAGCCTGTTACTCTTTCAATGGTGTTACCACAGTTGTGAATAAACAACTTTTAATTCTGTCACGGACATCAGCTGCGATTGCATCAGCGTTGGCATTTCAACTCGAATCTAGGATACGTGAGAACTATACGCTTAAAACTCTTTGAAAAGATTCAAATTTGAGCATTAGTAAGGAATTTTAATTTTCAACAAATCAGAATTATGATTATAAAAATACCGAGTAAATTGATAAATCCGTTAAAACCATAGTTAAAACGATTTTGGAAAAGAAAATATTTGTTTACCAATATTATCTCCGGTGTAATGAAGCGAGATTACAATTTTTTAATTTCCTTATAAATAAATTGAACTGTGCCTAATACTGGTCTAGGGCCCTGATAACCTGTTTGCTAAACGAAAATTTTTTCTCCCCGAGCCCGTTAATACCGAGAGCAAAAAGAACATTACGCCAAATATGGAGAATACTATTCCTGAGAACTATGCCCAAGTGCATCGTAACGGCCGATGAAAATTTGTTTAGGCGTCAATCTTGTAGTGCCTGCTTTACACAAACGTTGGAATACAAACTCTATTAAGATTTTCTCAAATGATGATACCCCGCGACCACCGTAAACTATTGTCATCAGGTTTATTGCCAGCAAATCGGTTTTTGTAGATTCATCAGTCCCACTGTTTGATAGTCGTTTACTCTACGGATTGTTATGGTGTAACCACTCTTCGCAGACAGTCACACCAGTACTCCAGCAACCCTGCGGGACGCTACGTCTCTTTTTTTGAAACGTACTCGCATGAGCATTTGCGGTCCGAGTCAACTCGTGACACCATCGCGAAATCAGTTTTTTATATGATGAACTTCATGTTGGATCTCAATAACTGGTTAATAGAGATTACTACTTTTTTAGAAATCTCAGGAGCCCAAATTCAGCGTTCTTTTATCACGTTACCACGAATGGTATTGACAAATTCTTCAGAAGCAAACAAATTTGGGTGCATGAAAGTGCAGCATTTGGAACATCGCTCGTATGGTAACTTTTTAATTAACGTATCCAGAAATGTGTTCTTCAATGACTGTGAAAACTCCCATGAAAGTCCTTGAGCTTAGTTATTATATGGCCCGATGTTTTTTTTTTCAAAAAATAAAATTGTTCACCACTGGATATATGAGGTTGTGAAACGTTGGTTGTTGGAAAGTCTAAAATAGGTAGTCTGGCAGTTTTTAAATTAGTGAGCTAAAGAATATTTTGAAGCCAAAATGCACCCAGGAAGTAGCCTTCAAAAAAATTCAGATATTATCAGCCTGCGAAAAAACTTTGGAGCAGTCTAATAAGAAGATGCGCCGAATTGATGAGATACATTGAGACACCCAGATAAGGTATCGTTGTAATGGAAGGTATAGTGAATGGCCAAGACATAGACTACAATTTTTCGATGTGACGGGCCGATGAAAACGTGTTGAAACCAATGATTAGACAAATGATCCAGAAAAATCCCCGGACAATAATCATCTTTATTCATTTCAATTAAATGTGTAACAGATCAATTTAGCAGCCAGGAAAGAACTGTCTACAATTTTTAACGAATTATTCTGTTCAGCAATTGTCACTAAGAAAAAAAATTTCGCCTTCCATAGGAATTTACCAGATTTAAGTGTCCAACGTTCAGATATTTCAGGGATTTAATTACACATATGATATAATCATTGAGTTAACTGTCACAATATACATACACAAATCAA
This sequence comes from Zhengitettix transpicula, assembly GCA_037074705.1. Taxonomy (NCBI): domain Eukaryota; kingdom Metazoa; phylum Arthropoda; class Insecta; order Orthoptera; family Tetrigidae; genus Zhengitettix; species Zhengitettix transpicula. The sequence goes on from CM073591.1 coordinate 204,944,844, forward strand.
TACGAGGGCTGTACAAAACTTTCTTTCGTCTGTATTTAGCGTAGTACCGCGCCCGGCCCCTGATCGACGCGACGCCAATGTTGGCAATATTGAGTTTCATTGTGGCTTTCCGCCAGTCGATGCTCGCCAAGTCGTCCAATAAGCCGACATTTTTCGAATTTGTTAAGATGGTGTAAACAACAACGGTCAATGTTTCAATGATGAATCAGTACTGTGGAACCTCCGTGGAAAGTATATACCGACAGTCGTTTAGGCTGTTACTTCCTTCTGGAACGTGCAGAAAAGTAATTTTATTTTATACAAACTCATTCGGAAAATATTGGAATAATTGCTTTTACTGCTGATGAAATGAACCTCTTCCTCCAAGACCTCACATTCCGGATATTTCGTTGAGACACGCGGCCACTGCGTCGATTCTCCTTCAGACGATATCGGTTTTCCTCGGCCATGACAAAACACAAACTTCTGCGCCCGTGTCAAAACATCTGTGACGCGAGGTAATGACGATGACCACTACACTACGCCAGTTTACTTATTACATTTTCATGACCGTCCATTTCATGATCTAAAGAAACGCCGTCACGAGGACCAAGTTTCCTTGAAAACCATGAATGTGTTTTACTCTCTAAATTATTTGTTCACTTCTTCTTCTTTTATTGGCACTATAACCCAATGTGAGTTTTGGCCTTATTAACAATTTTCAGTTAAGCCATCCTCTTACTTTCATGGTTTGTATATACTTCTCGATGTCATCTACCCATCTTGTCCCTTTTCCTCCTCCCAACTGGCTTCCAGTCCATAATCCGTCTAGGTGTTCTGCATCCATCCATCCTAAGTACGTGTCCCATCCAGGCCAACCTTCTGCTCTTGATAAACCTAATGTCCTCGTTATTCATGAGCTGCTCTAGTTCTTTGTTTGTTTTAATTCTCCATTCTCCATTCATACATACAGGTCCGTATATCCTTCTCAGTATCTTGCGTACAAATATTCTGAGTAAGTGCTTATCATTATTATTAAGGGTCCACGTTTCACAACCGTATATCACTACAGGTCTTATAAGTGTTCAATTCCCTATTTAACATCTTGGATTTCATTAATTTCCCATACATGTAGTAAGTTCTGTTACCATTGATGATACGTTGTTTTATTTCACTTCCCACATTATTTTCACTGTTAAGTTTTGAGCCTAAATATGTGAAATCCTGTACTCGTTCAAAGGTATGATCATTTAATTTAATATTATTTGTACTAGATTCTTTCTTTGTAACCATCATATATTTAGTTTTCTTTTCATTAATTAAATTATTTGTTCACATTCCAATGAAAGTATGGTCATAAAAACAGACATGACAATTTAACCAACTCACAACGTTTCCTCAACCAGTCGGTGAACCTCATCAAGTTAACATTAACTCGATAAGATTAACCCAAAGCCCGCGTTTTTTGTAAACCAAAGATATAAAAAGAAAGAACTTACTAAGTGAAAGATCATTAGTTTTGCTGTCACACTGGATATTAATGGTGTTGCAATGATTTATTCTGATATTAATCATTTCACAAACGAGTCTAAAAAATAATTAGGATTTTGACATTAGTCCATTTAAAGCTGTGATTGTTCCAGGACATGTGTTTAGTCATGACCGAATGCTTGTCCGCGGGTAATTTAACATTCGTCCTATGTTCCTTGATCCTGAGTTTCAATGCCCTTTTCGTTTGACCTATGTAAACCGCATTACAATAATTGAAAACAATTTTGTAAATCATACAAAGTGAGTATATTCAGAGCTCAATGTGTCTTTACCGTCCTTGACATAACATGAAAGAGAATTGGTAGATTTTTAAATGATGCCCATATTATATTGGCGGAGTAAATTGATTATGCCAATATGTAACCCATTGTAAATGGGTAATAGTATCTTGATGTTGGGGCTATTGTGGTTTTCACAACTATTAGAAGAAGAATTTAATAATTTCGTCTATGTCGATATTTGCTATGAATGAACGTAGGAGGATACAGATTAGCAAGTTGCATATTAGTGATTTATTTTTCTAAACTCATTTGTGAAATGATAATATGAGAATAAACCATTGCAACACCATTAATTGTCCAGTGTGATAGCGACTCTTTAATCAAAACTTATTATCTTTTACTTATCTTACAAAAATGTGGGCTTTGCAGTTACAGTTAATGTTCACTTGATAAGGTCTGTCGATTGGTGAAGGAAGCGTTCTGAGAATTTTATATTTATCGCTAAAAGCCAATATACTGTTTCATTTTGCCATTGTGTAATATAGAGAGCAAGAACGAAAGGTAATTTGAAGACAGCAATCTTAAATTTGGATTGAGGATATTAACACTTATACTCTAATAATTACACGAGTTTTAATATTTCCGGCTGTTAAGGTATAACCTTCTCTATAAATAGAGGAAAAGAAGTAATTTAGGCCTGACTTCTGAGAAAGTTTGACGCTGACATATGAAAGAACATGTGCTTCGTCACGCAGATTTTCCCCCGTGGCTACAGATAATTGACTAGGGGCCGTGATAGGGCAGAAAATTGCAGAGCTTAACAAAAACTTCGTGGATATCTGATCCTTTCGCACGTTATTGATGAAAATTGTAAAACCAGAAAATATTGCCAGTTGTTGAACCAACAATGTCGTATAAATATTATTTCCCTTAGGACGAAACGAGGTAAGCACCTAGCAGAAAGAACCCCCATACATTTCGCATCTACGGATACATAATTTTCAGTGTTATTATTATTTTTCTGTATGCTTTCCCCTTGGGTTAACAGTAAGAAGTTATCAGATATCTTCGGCGATCACGATGTGAGGGTTTTCGATATATTGGTTACATATAATAAGGGCATTAGAATTAACGAGGTGCTTATGTTACCAACACACAGAGACATTCGTTACATCCAGCAGGTCATTACCGTGACTGCAAATATGCAACCTTGATCTCTTATGGAATAAAATGGCCAATAACAAACAGTTTAAAATAACAACGTTTCGGTACCAATTTTCATCTTTCTCAGGTTGTGACATGACTCAAAAGTTGTGTACTAATATTAGTGTTATATGGAATTATAAAAGTTCACTCAGTAAGTGTATGAAGCATACTTGCAAAACTGAGTGAACGTTTATTATTTCAAGGTTCACTAATAAATATATAACTTTACAGTCAAGGGATAACATTAAAAAAGGTACAAATAGGCTCCGAAACGTTTTTATTTTAAACTGAATGAACTAGTCATAAACATTTTATTCTATACCAGCGGAATACGGCGTTGCCCGGGCATTTCTTTAAAATAGACCGGAGAAGGACTTGATGCGACCCTAACCACTTGGAAAACATTTCATTTAACCAGCATTAATAGGGTCACTTACTCATTTACGTTCCCCTCCCTGTTCTAACCCCTCGTCACCTACCTTCAAGTAAGCCAGGATATGACTAACAGTACTTTTAGTAGAACTATTCTACTATTCTACTAAATAAATAACGGTGTCAAAGATTCACTGAAAATTAAAAGAGTTCGAAAATACAATCCGTATCCTAAAGGGGAAAGGAAATACAACCTTTAACCAAAAATACAGCTGCTACCCTAAGAAAATCTAAAATTCATTATTTAATTAATTAATCGATTCAGAAAAACGTTTCATTCGACGCTAGTAATGGCCGTTTACGAGTACTTTTAAATGCCACCCCGTCCACTTCCACCCGTAGAGTTGCTAGGTGTGTCTCAACCATACAGTGTTTGTTCTTGGATCGTAAGTAACATGTGTATAAAGTTTCGTGGAAATTGCTTTACGCTTTTAAATTTGTACGCGGAAATTTACTTCACCCCTTCCACCCCCCCTCCTATTGGATGAACTACATCTTAAACAGAATGTCAGAATTAAAGTCAGTGATTTCCATAACCTTGAATTTGTCACCAAAAGGGTTCTTTCGCGTTATTTTTATGTAACGCCCCTCCACCCCTTCCCTTATTGGTGCTGACTTCCCATGTTGTAAGGAGTTCAAATTATTCACTACATCTTAGACCCCGAAAACGTATTCGACGCTAAAAACGTCCGCTTAGCATGTTTTTAAGTTTCACCCCCGTTCACGTGGTTGGTTGTTTCCTAACGCTTCCAAAGGCTAACGGAAACCATTGCGGGTGTACACACAACAACTTACGAAAGTTTCATCGTAATCGAATACTATGGGAACGCATAAGGACAGACATTCATTTATATATAGATAGATAATTCGAAACAGACATAAAATCAAAAATATTAATTCTGTCTCATATGTTGTTCCTTCCGTCCCCAATTTTATGAACTCTCACCACGGTCAAAGGTAACCGAAAAAAAGTATGTATAAGTCCGTTCTAACCATATATATATATAGACTTCACAGCACAGAAGGAAGGAAATGTACGTAAAACGTGAACAGAGTAAGTTTGCAGAAGCTAAAAAATTTATTTAGAATTTAAAAAAATAAGCAATTAGGTGTGAAATTACTATTCTGGCTGTTGAATAAAATATAATCTGTTATTATTAATAATACACGTCAGCGCGAGTCGGCGATCCTTGAATATCCGTGAAGATTTGATCGAAACTAATCAGTACCAGTAGCAACAACAGGAACACTACGCAACTTCCCTGTGAGTAATTCATTCTCAGTTAAATAAAGTTGTGGAAATTTAACGTCAATCTACAGAAAAGTGGCATAATTTATTAAGGCATTTCCTTCTTAACGCGTTGCAGTGAAATATATTCAATGACGTACAGAAGAACTTTTTCGGCGCTACACATTTTTTTCGTATTTTATCATATATGTGTATATAATAGTGCTGTATATCTCGAGGTTATTGAGATGTCGGTACTTTTAGCAGAGTGTAAACGTAACTCCGTGACTTTAGGGTTGTAAGAAACACCGTAAACTGCATAAAGTATGATTGTATTTCGAAGACATGGGAGAAAATGACGTTTATAAGCATTTTTATTTAATAATGCATCATGTCAGAACACTTAATAATAATAAATCCTTATTCCTTTCTGCTCGCTTCATATACTTTGCTTGGCGTCGTCTCGAGCCTGAAACGTCACCTGGTGGAATTCAATCTCGCGGATCATGATGTTTTGACTCATCAGTGACTATCGTGTTTCGGTCTGTACGACGTACGTAGAATGTGTTCGGATGCACTCAATGTCATACATTTTGTTGATTTATGCAGTTACCAAATAATAAATAATCCCAAAATTTCTTGACAGGCAACGTCAGAAGTGGGTATCAGGTATATAAGCTTAAATCCGGCCCTCGCTAACTGCACATTTTTTCCATATCTCGGGGAACTTATGGATACGACGCAAAATAAATCCTTCTCTATCGAGGAGAACAACTTATCAAGCCATTTTCGAACGTCTTCGTAAGAATCTAAGTGCTGTTGAGCTAGAGCGTGAACCATCTACGAAAACAGGTGGTAGTCGGAAGGGGTTAGATCTGGTGATTAAGCGGTATGGAGTAGCACGTCCAAATTGAGTGCCTCCAAGGAGTTTCGGACCAATGTTGACTTGTGCGATGGTGCGTTTTAGTGAAGGAAAATCAACTTGTCATTTTTGGATGATAATCCGGTTTTTTTCACGCAGAGTGCGATGTAATTTGATTATTTGTTTCTTGGTGATAGCGTTGGAATTGGCAGTTTCAACTGGTTTCAACAGTTTATAGTAGACGATACCCTGCTGATACCACCAAACGTGCAGCATCGTCTTCAGTCCGAAGCGGTTTGGTCTTGCGGACGATGTTAATGCTTGGCCGGGATCAACCCACGAGTTCTTGCGTTTAGGATTCTCGAAATATATCCACTTTACTTTTCATCGCCAGTCACAGTCCGATGCAGGAACGACTTTCGTTTTTGAATGTCGAGCAAGATTTCGTATGTGTTTCGGCGTCACTCCACCTGCTTATCGTTCAATTCATGCACCCATTTTTCGATCCTTTGAACCTTTTTAATGGCACTATGCGCGTGAAAATTTCTGATTGAGTAACACCCAATTTCTCGGTAAGCATTTCTTGCGATTGGGTATCGTCCTCGTCAAAAAGTGCCTGAAAATGATGGTCCTCAACCTTCCCGGGTCTAATTTCACGTTTCCTGTGTCAGGGCAAAGTTCCGACATGGAACTGTCGAAAAAAAAACCAATCGCTGCACGTTGTTTCTGTTAAAGCACTGTCGCGTAGGCCTCCACAAACATGCGATTCGGTAACCGATTTCTTCAAATTGAAGCAGAAAAGCTGAGCTTCCCGCATATGCTCTTTTTTTTTGCAAAAAAATAGACATCATTACCGAATGAAAATGTTATGTTTTGTAAAATTGCTGATGATGTGCGCTAACTAATGTTGACAGATGACAAACTAAAAAAAAATAATTGTGTGTCCATAGTAGCTTAATATGATCACTAATGCCACTTACGGCCAATCAGCGGATTTTTGTTTATTCTCCTGGTATTTTGTCCTCAATAACGCGTGTACTTTAGTTGGTCGACGTTTACGGATGGTTGCCGTAGTTTTGTTCCTCAGTATGATAATTACTTACAGTAAATTGAAGTTTATTATTTCTAGAGGAGAGTGAAGAGAAAAATAATAACCGAGGAAGCATCACTGAAAAGTTATCTGCTTATGGAAACCTCATTTAAGTGAGATTTATACAAATTTCCCTTCCAAAAAAATCATTTTCATGTTATTATACTCCACCAGGTCACTTATAATGGAATACTGCTATAGAAAATTAATTTAATAAATATTATTACTACATCAATCATATTGTGAACCTTACTGCGTATTTGTCTGAGAGAATAGAACAAGGACGACTTTAACCCTTTTCACTGGAGGGCTCCGGAAAGTAGCCATTTAAAATTGTATTCAAGCTCGAGGGCTCCGCTACAGAGCCCTCGAGTGTAAAGGGTTAATAATTTTTAGATTTCTTAAAAAAGAAGAATTCTGAGGAATTAGGCATACAAATTTGTATATATTTATGAATCAATTTTTAGTAATACTGTTATTAGTGACTCAAATATTCACCATGAAAAATAGTGTTATACTAGAAATCTGCACATGCCACTCAAAGATTTTTATCCTAAAAACTCCATGAAAGGATCAACGCTATATTTTGAATCGGTTATGAATGTGTAACGCATTAATAGGAGGATCAATTAAATGTATTCATTAGCTATTCTAATTAGAGGTTGCCAGGTCTGCAAATTATTCGGTGTTCTGAAACAGATTCAACGACCCATATAGAAGGAGCATCATTTCCCATTCAAGACTAGAGTGAATAAGAAGTCACTTCTATGTTTGAAGTCCGCTTCAAACGGTTGCGTAATCGCTTATATTTCGCTTAGGTAATTGCGCAGCATTGGCAAGTCCAGCGCAGACTAAACGAATCGCGTCCCAATTTTGATCTGAAGGGAGTGTTCTCACACACCCAGTCACGATCCGAACGCCACGCCGCCGCCAGAAATAAAAGCAGGAAAGAGTTGGCCCTAGATGGAAAGTGAAATACGGAGAGAGCTGCTCGCTCTGCGTTAGACTTCTGGGGCATCTTCCGCGGTTTCCAACCGTAAAGAGACGAGCTTCTATGGTAATTACAGGAATGCGTGGCATCCTCTGAGAACGGGGCCGAGGGCAATCTACATACAACCGGAAGCGTCACTCTGGCCAATTAATACATGGAAGATTCCCAACAAAGCTTAGAAAGAGGATCGAGAACTCTTGACTAAGTATATTTTCAAAGACTTATGGATATAATATAAAAAAATAATATAAATTTTGTTTTAATATTTAGATGACAGACAAACTGTAGTGATGATAAAAATACCACACAACGTTTCTGCAATCTCCGTACTCACGGCGATTGTATTTTTAATCACCTGATGAAACAAATAAGTATTCCAGAAATGTTATGTGGTATTTATATTTTGTGTGGAATTTACCAATTTATCTAATTATTATATTTTTATCATAGACGTATTATATTTTCATTTCAACTTTTGTTTTAAATCAAAAAATCGAATTCAAATCGTAACCAAATTTCTATCTTTAATTGCGTGTGACCAGAAGAAGGTGTATACAAGGCTAAATATAGAGCCACTGACCTCTTATAGCATACGAAAGGGACTGAAAATGGGATGCGAAAAGATACAACAAGGTTAACTAGGGTTAACTAGAGTCCCCGGGCTGTATATTTAAGGATCCTACCCGGCCAACTCGCCTAAAAGTGATGCAGGGAAAAACCCTAGAAAAACCTGCATCAGATACCTCATTTTGTTTTTTAGAATGCCGCATGGCGGCAATTAACTTTTAACAGCATAGGAAGGGATTTGAAAGGGGGGATGCGGAAGGGTAGACGAAGGTAGCCAAGGCTTAACTAAGGACCTCGGGATTTAGTTTAAGGATCCTACCCGGCATTCGGCTAAAAGTGATGCGGGACAAACCCCTTTAAACCTGCATCAGGTAGGTCGGGCATTGGGTACTTGTCCCACGCCCTTCCAATGGCGGGAGAGGGGTTAGCTGCGGGGACGCAGCATTCCCTTCTCCGTTTCTAGACCAGTTTACGAGGCAGCTGGCCGACTATTCCAATTGGAATAATAATCCGTTATTTTATGGAATGAAATTAGCAGATATATGCGACAGAAAACATTATTAAAACGCGTTTGGAAAAAAACAGTTTCCATGTCTATGTATAAAGATATTTACGATAAGTTTTATTCTTCAGAATAAATAGATAATAATTCATAAACTATTGTGTACAATTTAAGAATAAATAAAAACAGTTAAACGGAAATAACCTTACGTCACGATATCAGAACATGCATATAAATTTATACACATTTACACTTATTCAATTATGAGTAAAATTAATTTCATATAATTATATATTTGTCACACAAATATATATTATAACACAAATATATATTATACAACACAAGAGGGTTTTAAATTCTTCATCGTAGTTTCCAACTACGTTTCGAAAAATAAATTTCACGATATTGCTTGTGATTGACTATATGTAGCAGATTTAAAAGGCTTTTTCCCATGAACCCCGTTTAATCCGAAGTTATCAAAATAATAGTTTTCTGTATTTAATCACTTTCGGATTTTTTGCTTGGATTTCGTCTGATTAGTTCGCTTCTCCAATTTATTTTAATGTCCTTTTGTATTCTGAATGCAGAAATCCTTGGGCTTTCTATTATTCACTGTAGCCTTTATCTGTCATTCCTTTGTTCTTTGTTCTTATGTCGGTCTCGTGTGAATATTCAGAGTTAGTATTTGCGTTTCTCTTAGTAAAGTAATTCTATTTAATTTTCTTTGTCCTTACAGAACGTCGATCAAATGAAGGCAGGCGTTTATCCACAGGTAATTTCATGTGTTCCTGAGTATTGTGTAGGTTATGACTTTATTCATTATTATTCAATATTAATATACTAAATTGTGAAAACCGAAGGGCTGATTTTGCATTGCAACTCAAAAGCCTGTTAAGTAACATTAAATCAAACAAGAAAATTATTACGTCTGAAAGAGCGTTCGGAACTTATCGGAAAATAAACAGAAATTTTAAATGAATGTCTGATTCTGCATTCAAGCCCATAAGAGAACGTTATGTAACGGTTTAATTGTAAATGAAAATAATTTATAATGGCTAAAGATAATTACTGTTCGATACGATCCTTTGCACTTTAATGTTTTTCCTCTCATACTTATTTATATACGCTTCTGTAAACCCCCAAAAAAACTCTTAAACTTGATCTGACATAATTTATGGCAAAAATTTTTAAAAAAGTAGAGTTTTGAAGGAATGCACGTTACAATAAAATTATAGAAAATAATCATTTGAATAGCTAAATGTGCCATAAATTTCAATAAGAATAATTCTGAATATCCTTAACAGTTTTCAGGTTTTTTTAATGCAGTTCAGCTGAAGTTAAGTAATTTGTAGATTAATTTACTTCATTATGTGTATATTAATAATTAAAACATCAAATTATTCGATGAATTAGAGTTCAAGTAGTTTGTTGCAGCGTATAAAGTATCGTATAGAGATTTCTAACGTAAGAGTTCGCAGGTTCAATAAAGCAAAAGTGAAAAATTAAGCGAATAATTTCAATATAAATCAAACGTAAAATTTATAATACATGGTGGTTCGATAACTAATGCCGCATTTTTTCTCCATAAATAAGATATTTATGTGAAAATTTCGAAATTGCCCGATTCCTCAAACATTCTTCTCCAATCCACTACAGCACTGAACCGTCTTGCAAAATTTTTGACGTTGACGTACGTATTAGACAGCGTTCTGTGATTGACATAAAAATTCGCATTCATGCAAGGTTGAAAAATGTGTATGGTGATGTAACGGTGGGTGTTAACACTGTTCGGCGATGGATTTGTCGTTGTAACAAACATGTAGGGCAAACAGCGTTGGCTGGTGATACGTCGATGGATTAGAAAGCAGTTAAAATGTGGACAAAAACTGTGGAAAAGGACGGAGACTATATTGAAAAGTGAAAATATAATCACTTATGTTGTGGATTTATGCTGTGTAAATTCCATTTAAATGTCTTGATAAATAAAAGAAAAAAATATGAGGCACTCTCGAATTAATTTATAAGCACGTTTTATTAATAATAACTCACTATAAATATAGGAATTGATTCAAGTAGAATTTATGACACATTTATTAATTAAATTTTGTATAATTACAACAACAACAAATTTTTACGGAAAATTGAAAGTTCACATCCAACTCTTAGTTTTTAATGTAATTAAATAGATATAGCTGTCCGGCTAAATTATTATAATCACGAGCAAGAAACTGAAACTAAATCTGTTGCAATTCAATAGGTATACATTGATTCATATTACTACGACCAAATTGTACAAAATCTAAATCTTCAACACTAAACAATTTGATTTTTATTTTCACTTTATGGGCATTGATTTCGTAAGCCAGATTCTTATATATAAGCCTGCATAGACATATTTCAAATACATTCTCTGATTAAATAACTTTATTCTGAAAAATGATTGTAATCAAACATATATTGATTTTCATACATTGCTGTAAGATTGTAATAAGAACATCCATTTCCGTGAATTTCAACGTACACCCCATTGTTAAATTGGACAAATTTAGTCATTAATTCTAGTTTTACTGTTGCCACCCTTTTCTTCTGTAACACCACACACAGAATCTTTTATTACTGCTCTTCGGTGTTTAAAATATAATTAATTGATGTGGAATATGGAGCGGAATAATATCTGAAGAAATAATAAAATCATAAATTGATGAAAATTTTGTAACTTAGACGCCCTGAACAGTTCTAATGCTGTTTTTTAGGCCTGAGCTCTTTACACTGTCTGTCATGCAAGTAAAGTCTTTTATGAAGAATATTTACCTCTGCTGTCTGCGGTATCCTTAGTTCACGTGATGCACGACGAGTTGATTTTGTAGGACTCAGTTGATATGAACAATGAACGAGTTCTACATTTGTTTCACTCACAATAGGCCAGCCACTTCTTGGAAGGTCACCAACGCTGTCAGTTTCTTTGAAGTTTTCATACCAGTGCTTAATTGTATTTACGTCTGGCGCTCATAACTGCGTTTAAACCCACTTTCAACAGAAATGAGCTATTACGTTTCAGGAAACCAAAGTACGTAATGTTCCTTTTCCTTCATCGACGCCATTTCGTAAATAATGGACTACTATTTCATTATTTGTGAAGTACTTGCGTCACCTATTCGATGGAAAAAGCTCTAAAAGTAAAAGTATTCAGGGATACAAATTTTACTAAACTATAGTCAACAGTTTTTTTAAATGCTTTTTTGTAATAAAAGAGATTTTGAGTTCATACTCTATATGATCAGGCACAATGCTATTTCTACTGATTTATTACCAATATTTTTAAAATTATTTCTTAATATAGTTCAATATTCAAAATGATTATTAAATTATTTACTTTATTACACAACTTTAGAGCTTTTGTTTACTTTAAATTACTTTGAAGAGCATGTATTAACAAACTTTGAAATTTATTTAATGAAATATTTATTTTTAAAAATTAAATTAAATTACTAAAAGTTTGAAGTAATTAAAATTTGATACTAATTTTTAACTTTTAGTGAAAGGTTTTAAATTCTAAAACTAAAATTTGTTTAACGTAATATTTGAAGAATTTATTGACACATAAATATTAATTTACATATCAAAAAACACAATAATTAGCTCTTATTTTTATCCCAGGGCGTTTTTATATAGATTTCAAAACTAATGTATAATTTACAGAAATAATTGTTCTGTTAATGTTTTAGAAATATTGCTCCTAAATACAAAAATATAATGAAATGAAATTTTACTGCTCAACAATTATGCAGTATTCATCAGATATTTTACCAAATTTAAAATCATACTTAACATATAAATTTTGATCGATCTTCAATTTCACTTCCACTTAAAGCATTTACTACAAATTTTTTTAAGAGATGAAAAATTTGAATTTAGAAAATTGGTCAAATTATTGCAAAGACACACACAATTGAATCCTTTTAGGGCTCGTCTTCCCAAATCAGTTCGCAATTATATTCGCCGAGATAATTTTTCCGGGGAAATCGGTCACTTATATAGTGATCAAAATAATGCAATGATCCCAAGATATTTCGTCACTTGTCACCAGTCAATTGAAATTTACCAAATATTTTAAAAAAATTCATAATCCTGGTCCGCCTCCGAACGACCTCGCTCGATGGCCACTTACTTCGACGACGATAGACAGTCTGATAATTTTTAGTACTTTACTTTTTCAACAACTTCAGTACTACTGGGATACCTTTCGTCCACCTCGCCTAATGGCGACCTCTCTCCTCGACGAACACAACACATCGTTAATTAAACTTCTACACTGAAGGGTCTATTTAGTCCTACGTCGCACAACGACCTCTGTCCTTCACGAACACTCCAAGTAGACTGAGTCGCCCAATGTCGACCTTCTCTCCCGACCTCCACGCACAAATTGTTAATTTTTACTAACTAAATACACCCCTTCTACAAAGTTGCCTCTCAGCGATGACAAACGAACCATTTGACTTACTCGCCGCCGCTAAGACAATACACAACACCCAAAAAACCTCTAGGAACACTCTGGATTCAATTTTCTCACGCTGCCCAGTGACTGTCTATACACTCTTTCGATTACATGGCCATTATCTTACGCAACCATACTTTGTATTTAAACAATTTAGAAACTATATCAATAACAACATTGGTATATATTACAATATATTTTAATTTCCTATATCGCTTACAGCTGTGCATTCACCATATCTCTGTTTACAGTACCACAGTAGTATATATGTAAAAGTTAAAAATAGATTAATAACTGCAGAAATTGTAGTACGAAACTATACAAAAAGTGTAATCACAGATTGAAAAAACGTATAACATTCTTATAAGCTGAGAGAAGATCAATGGCTTATGGAGAAACTTTTCTTTACGTGTGCGTTTATTATTTCTAAGATAGCAACGATTAAAAAGAAAAAAAATCCGAAACTATTTTTAGCAAAATAGGGTGTGTTCTATGCAAAATAAGTAGGAAGCGGCAGGTGGATGACCCATGAAATGGGGCCAAAGCGCATATCGTGGTTTATGTAAAGCCGTGTTTAGGAGTCACGCTAGTCTGCGTCCTATTCCCCGCGATCTCTTCTGCTATTCATTGCCCTCGCTTATCGCCTATAGCACGATCCATTTCCTCGAAAAGTCTCTCTGAAATCGTTTGCCAAATGAAGCCCACATCATCTTTACTCGATCCTTGCGAAACCTTCTGTTCTCATTGCTCAGTTGCGTGTAGCACCATGGATTCGTGTTTCAGTGTCTAATAAGAATGCAATGGTACTTAAGCACCATTCCATTTTCATGAACCTAATACCAAGTTCTTTAAAAATATCATTATCCCATCCATAATTAGATATCACGATGGTTCATTACCATTATACAAATGTTTGTTCAAGCATCCGATTTCGTGCTTAACATTTTTGAAAAATCATCTTCACTACAGATTTTTAACGGGGCACCTTTACATTTGTAAGTTTATGTGATTTCGTTTCCGTTTCGGTATGTAAGTATTCAATCCAGAAATCCGGCTGCTGTTCAGTAAAGAATTGATTATAATTTCTAACACAATTATCTGAGGTTCAAAACTTCGATGGTCTTCAAAATAGAATCTCAAATATACTTATTCCAATGACTTTTTCCTCTTCAAGCTATCAAAGCCATGTTCAAATGAATTTCTTATAGAATTTTCTAAATCATCTCCTTAACTTCCTCATGATTTTTGTGTGATATTCAACAGCAAAATTTGCGATATGTGTCCTTGAATTATCATGGTGCAGCATCCAGCTGCATATATATTTACGAACTTAATATGTAAGTGTGGTACTGTAAACAGTGATATTCTGTATGCACAACCGTCAGCGATGTATTAATATAATATATATTAAATAATAATATGCGTTGAAACTGATAGGGTCTAGAATAATTATCACTTTATATCCGAAGTGCAAGGGTGGTCTGAAAAGTTTCCGACCTGAACGGGAAGATGGCAGCACTAGTAAATAAAAGCTAGTGACTTTCGTTGTTCATCTGTTGACAGTTACTCACCAAATTTTCAGCCATTTTGGACGCGCAGTCGTTATGTAACAGTCGTTGAGTGAGCTGATGTGAGTCTTTTGTGAAAATGGAGAAAATTGAGTATCGAGCTGTTATTAAATATTTGTTTTTGAAAGGCAATACGCCTACACAAATCGAAGATGAGTTGGATTCTGTATATGGGGACACTGCACCATCATTTACCACAGTGAAATTTTGGGCAGCTGAATTTAAACGTGGCCGTAAGAGCTTGGGAGACATGAACGTTGGGGAAGTCCAAAAACTGCAACTACCGACGAAAACATCGCCAAAATTCACCAAATGGTGCTACACGACCGCCGAATTAAAGTGAGAGAGGTAGCAGAGGTCATGAACAAGTCAAAAGAACGTGTTTGTCACATATTAAATTCACATTTAGGCATGAGAAAGATGTCCGCGCGTTGGGTGCCGCTTTTGCTCACGTTACACCGAAAACGTGTTCGAATGAACATTTCCAACGCTTTGTTGGCGATAAATCCGAGTTTTGGCGCCGATTAATTACTGTAGATGAAACGTGGATACATCATTATGCGCCCGAAAAAAAATACAGTCCAAACAGTGGACTGCAAAGGAGGAACCGGCTCCAAAAATAAGCAAAAAACTGTTTTTTCGGCTGGGAAAGTGATGGCGACTGTTTTTGGGATAGTCATGGAGTTATTTTAATCATTACTTGACAAGCTGAAGGCAGAACTCGCGGAAAAAAGGCCACATTTGCAGAAAAAGGAAATCCTGTTTCACCAAGACAACGCACCGTCTCACACCTCAGCGGTTGCCATGGCGAAAATCCACGAATTACGGTTTGAACTGCTTGACCATCCAGATCTAGCCCCAAGCGACTTCTTCTTGTTCCCTCATCTAAAAGTCGCGCTAGGAGGACAGAGATTTTCGTCAAATGAAGAGGCAATCACCTTCGGGAACACTTATTTTGCAGAGAAAAACGTCGAGTACTTTTTGGACGGGTTACAGAGATGAGAGCATCGCTGTGAGAAGTGTGTAGAGTTACAAGGCATTGAAAAATAAAAATTTCAAAAAAATTATCTTCTACCATTGTTGGGTTGCAAACTTTTCAGGCCACCCTCGTATGTCCCATGCTGACTATAACTTTCCCAACAGATCCCACCACTTTTAGGTTTTTAATATTTTGAAGCCGGCGAAGTCTGCTCATTCTTGTGCTCTCAGGATAAAAATAATGCGAACAAGTGATAGTTTTAAAAACAAACACACAATCAATTTTCAGTGCACAAAACTAAATATATTTCAAATTCCACTGTTGCCACTGGCGCAATACTGGAGTCAATTAAGTAATTCGTGTTCCATGTATGTTATATATTTAGTGGAAGAAAATATAAAATTAATTTTTATGGCAAATTATAAATAAATATTAAGCTACCTTTTTATTGAATAGCCAATGTTTACATAGTGGAACGTGTGTGCTCAAATAGTAAAATTCTGATTTGAACTTAACCATAAAGAATTTTGACAATAGTCCGTAAGTTGATAATCGTGCAGAAGCGTAGAAATGTCTAGTTTAGTGTTTACGCGAAAAGATTGTAAAACCATTGCGTAGATAAGAAATAGAGCAAATGTCACAGATGTATCGGAACGTTTGTCGTTGGAACTGCAGTGTCCAGTTCACACGTATACTGGAATGGTAAATGTGCCAAAATAAGATTTTCCTCGAAAATACTGTGTATGCGAACAGCCAGTTGCTTGCTGGGATACACAATTGATTTAAATTTATGCATATTCCCAAGGAATAAAGGGAAAGTAAAGTGAATTCTTCAGTCGCATAATTTCGTGTGTAAGAATTTGACGGTACCCTTGAAAAATATGAACCCGATACACGAGAGACTATATTGAAGTTTACAATTTATAATTTTGTTTAGATGGCAAAATCTCATACGGTGCCTTTAGAGTGTCTCAGTGATGAGGTAAGGTAAGGAAAGGCGTTCTATGGAGATGAGTATCAATTGATTCTTAACATTGAATACAATTCGTTCTACTACTAGAACACTTATGAAGGAACTCTATGAAATTTGAATCTTGTACTAGAATAATTTTTTTACTTGAGTGAATATTTTTCAAAATACATCTTTCCATGATTTTAATTACACTTTACGAAATCATATCAATCCTCGAAATTTGTTTTATAGTTCGTTATTATTTGGTATAAAATAAAACAATTTAGTTAAAGTTATTAATTTGGTTATAAAATATTAATAATTTTATGTTGTTAAGATAAAATATATATTCAGAGTATGTTGAAAAGAAATTGGCAGACGAAATAGGATTATTTTGTAGTTTAAGAACTATTTTGTCCCTTAAAGCTAAGAAAAAAGTATTCATTTACATTATTGTAATTAATTGTTGTTTGGTATAAGTTTAGTTATTATTAACAAATTAGAAGTGATATGGAATAGCGGATTCAGAGCTATCTTGAATGATAATAAGTATTGTTAGATTGAGGATACTTTAAATAAATTAGAATTGTTAAATATTTGGGACCAAATTTTTTAATATGTGATAGTTTTTAATTATGAGATAGAATAAGGGACAATTATCCAAGTATTTAAATATTTTTATAAAAAGAAACTTAGATGTCCATAGTCATAATTCCAGGGGTAGCGAATTCTTTTTATTGAACATTTGAATCTAAGAGGTACTAAAAACTCGATGTTTGATAGATGGTTAATAATATATAATGAGTTATCAGTAGTAGTTGAGAAAACGAATAGTTTAAATACATTTTTTAAATTGTTGTTAGTGAAAATAATAGTGATAAGTAAATATAGTGCAGTGTAGCATATGCAATTATCTTTAAGTTAAATTGTCTAAATAAATAAATATTATTGTTGCGATTCGTTTACAGCAGACTGAACCAATAAATACTTTTTGGGCTCCTTTCAACAAATTATTTATTTGCACATAACTTGTAAAGAATTATTTTTTGTGGGCTAGGTTTTTACGTCAAATCAAAAAATATTGACCATTAAAGAAATTTTATATAAGTTTATTACAGTTAAGCATGAAAAACTCTTATCTCAGGCACCTGAGGTTTTTACGTAGAAGAGATCTGCTGCCCGTACCAAATACGTACTGCTATTCTGTGATGTGTTGCTCTCGTACCGACGTCTCCGTATCTCACAGCTGGTAGAACGGGTTAAGTGCAGTGATGACTTTAGTCAGGACCATTGCAAGGTGTCGACTCAGGGGTTGACCACTGGCTAAGGCGACGGCCTCCGGGATTGTTTGCTGGCAAGCCGTCGTTCTAAATTGTGTGGGTTCGATGAACTCTTCACTAACAAATTGCGGCCCCTTTCTCACGACGATTCTCCCTCGGACTATGTCAGAGACAATAACTTGGAAAAGTTTACAGCAGTACTCATGAGATTAGTAGATCGATGAGACTTAAAACGTATACACGTAACGCAATACGGAGCCCCTCATAATCACATCAATCAGAGCAGAACAACTGTCCAGTTTCAAAAGCTTATCTCCGTTCCCTCCATTATAGCCTCCCATTCTTTTACTTTTTTCATTATTAGAAAACTTCGTCGAAATGTCAGTTTCACTGATTCTTCCATTGTTACAAGGCTTATAGCACGCAGCTGCAGTTCCGTAGTCAACAATGGCCAACTATTCTGTCATGTTGAGGCCAACAATCGAGACAGGGCACGAAAATTACTTGAATGGAAATATTTATCTCCTCCACCCCCACGCACGTGCACGATTTAGAATTCTCCAAACCACAGCAAACAACACTTTCGTGACAAAGCAAAACTAAACCAAAATACAGGCGTTACAAACTGTTACTCTTATTAACTCTTGTGGTTGGTTTTATACAAACAAAAGAAAGGGAACACTGAGTGCACAATATATTTTACTAGTGTTATAAAAGTGTACATTGGCGAACGTTTTTAAAATGTTATAGTGAAATAGAAATGGTTAAGAAGAATTTTATAGATGAGTACGATCAACAAGATCGTAAGCTCAAGATTAAATTAAAGTAAATAAATATATTGAGACTGAAAATGTTTTTTTTTCTTTTGAAAAATATATTAAACAGTTATTAATCAGTCTAAACAATTCCAAGCAAGAAAAATTTCACTTGTTTCAGACTACGTAAGGTATTTCGTCTAAATATTGTTATTTTATTAACGTGTGTATGGAAATTATTTTGTCTGTGTTTATGCTTCAAAGGCATCAGAGGACTCGGGACTGTACTACAAACATAGACTATTGTAGCCATATGAAATATTTTTCGTGTATCCCAGAGTTGTAGCGTTATAGCTGTAATTGGATATCATTAAAACCTGAAATTCGAGAGACAGTATTTAAACCTATGAATACTGACAGTTGGATACGATTTTTAAATTGATTAATATCGGTCTGGTTTCGTTCCTATTCTTCGTTGGTTTCATATTTCACACCTCACTTGCTTTTGATTTGTTATAATTGGCAGAGAATGATGATGCCTTTTTACCCAGGGTTTGGAAATGGCCAAAAAATCCATTAAGTGAAAATCCTAGGTGCTAATTAGCGCGGTGACTCAGTGAAATCGTATGGTATCAAGAATGCGTTATTCATTTATAAAAATGTTGAAACGGCTTTAATTATACAGCAATAACAGATTTAAATTCTCTCAAATCAAAAAAAATGGTAAAAGTTAAAATTACATAAAGCACGTAAAATACCGCGTTCATTTTAAACATACAAATTAATTATTTAGAAAACACAATGTATATCTAAATAAGTTAATCTTATAACGGAATATCTATGTAAATAATCTAATATTAAAGCTACTTGTGTTAAGATAATATTTGAGATAATGATTAAAGTTATTTTTGTATTCAAGTGTAGCGAGTGAGTAATATGATGTTTTTAATATTTTGTAGAAAAGATCCTCGCGTTTTCTATCTGAAAGAAATTCTTGAACTTAATTTAAAAAATGATATTTAATACATCTGACAATTATAATTTAATCAATAAATAATCAATACGATTGTAACAGTCATAGGTCGCAGTGCATATATGTAAAAATAAGTATAAATAAAATAACTAAATATCATGAACCTAAACTGGTCGAGGCACGGGGAAGGGAATGCTGCGTCCCCACAGCAAACTCCTCTCCCGCTATCGGAAGGGCGTGGGACAAATACCGACCTACCCGATGCAGGTTTTCCTAGGGTTTTCCCTGCATTTCTTTAGGCGAATGCCGGGTAGGATCCTTAAACTATAGCCCTGGGGCCCTAGTAACCCTTGGCTACCTTCCTCCACCCTTCCGCATCCCCCCTTTCAAATCCCTTCCTATGCTATTAAAGGGGAGTTGCCCAAAGTGGATCACCCTCATGTAGCCTGTTGCCCTAAAAAAAAATCATGAACCTCTGTCTGTTGACAAGTAGAAATGCTCTGTAGTGAAGTTCTTTACAAATAATACTATATTACTTCTCACAAAAAGCATAATAAAAATTAGGCAGCGTGTTATTTTTCTTGTACGTCTTATGTTCTAAACAATCACGCTAAAGATATTTTAAAACAATAATAATTTATATGAAAACGTTTTATTGGACGGTGAATTTATGCGTTACGATACTACATTTACATAAATATCTCACGAAATGTGTATAAAACATATTTTCAACGATAACGCCAGACATGTAAATATACTGAAGAAATTGCGATACGCCAACTTATTATATTCCGTATGTTGTTGGTGTCTTGGTCTTGTCTCGCACATTCACAGTAAAAACAGGAAAATTTTTCTTTATATTCTACACTCAATCCCTTCGTATGCTAGTAAAGGGGAATTGCCACCATGTGTATTATCCTCATGTAACCTGTTACTCTAAAAAAAACCCTGTTCTTTCCTTCAAAACTAACACAGAAATGATGTGGAAATAAAATTTCGAGAGTGTTTCTTCATTCTTTACAACTATCATTAAGCGTTTTACCTTAATGTTTCAAATATGCAGAACATCGACAGTAAAATTCGTAGTTTGAACGACGATATTCAGTCACATCATAAATCTGAAGAACGCGTAAGAAGCGATTAACTCTCTGACATTAGGGAGTTCGTAGCCTTTAAAGGTTCCGCGCCCAGGGAACGCAGTTTATTTCGAGCCCT
This sequence comes from Zhengitettix transpicula, assembly GCA_037074705.1. Classification (NCBI taxonomy): domain Eukaryota; kingdom Metazoa; phylum Arthropoda; class Insecta; order Orthoptera; family Tetrigidae; genus Zhengitettix; species Zhengitettix transpicula. The sequence goes on from CM073591.1 coordinate 204,965,690, forward strand.
TGTAAAGCACCGAGTTTTTCACAGGATCTAATCAGCACAGAAGTTAATTAAAGCTTCTCCACCGCAATGCAGACAGTTACTTAGTCAACCGTATAAAGGGAAGGGTCATTTGATATGTCCAATAATCCCATCCCCAGAGGAATGCATATTGTTCTACAACAAGAAGCTCTTAGAGCTTTCGAATCTAAATAGGTATTTATAATTTTTGTACGTCATTTGTACAAGATCAACAGAGATTTTTATTTCAATTATGTAGTAATTTTATTTCAAATTAAAAAAGTTAACATTCGTCGAACATACTATAATTTTTTTAATAATATACAAGAACTATTGAATTATATGAATAAATTTATTAAGAGCTTCTATACGGCTTGTAGGATTACAACCATCATGCTCTACAAACTGAAAACTAGCGATCGTCATGTTACTGAGAATGAATTGTTGTTTTAAGAAAAATTCACTTGAAATTATTATCGTGGTAAATTCCTTCCTTAATAATATTCCACCAAAATTCTCCACGTTGTATCGTGAAACAAATTATGTAATAAATGAAACAAATTTTCCTTTCCGTAAAAGATATTTAGCTATATAAAACTGCCATCCGACATCTCAAGACTAAATAGCGATTGCTTTCAAAACCTCAGAAGCTCTAGGCTCTTCTTCGCATCTGAGGACATGAATCCCAGAAACGTTGTTGGTATTTATATTATCTCTTTTTTGTCTGAATTGACTATCTTTCTTATGTTTTAAATTATGTAATATTACACTTTCCCAGTTCTTTATTTACAACAGACGTACAAATTATACTTATACTTTTTAAATGGATACGAATTTATAGTAGTCTCAAAGTTATATACCGCTTCTGAGGTTTTAAAAGCAATCGTTATTTATTCTTAAGATGACGGATGGCAGTTTTATATAGCTAAATATCTTTTACGGCAAGAAAAATTTGTTTCGTCGAAATCAGTCGGACCGTTTTCTGGTAAAAATTGAGCAAATCCAGCGTGTTAAACAAGTATAAATTCAATCGACATTGGTTCCAGGTCGCCCAGAGCATTAAACATAAAGGTAAATTAAAACTTCGCGATTCTGAGCTGCGTACAGACAAACCTATTATTTTATTTATGGGCATCAATTTATTATAAATAGTTTTGTGGAACTAAGTGGCGCAGCTAAAAGTCAAGGGTCTCGTAATGGGGAGACCTGGGGTCTGAATTTTGTTCCGGTTGTCATGATTTGAATTTCGCTGTATTCACCAACATTTACGGGAAAATTGGAAAATTCTAAGATGGTCTCCTAATTTCTCCAAACCAATGTTTCAAGAGAACCGAACATAAAACCCAGTAGGATGTGAACTTGATAGTCTGACAATCGTCGTGGTACCGAAGAGTCCCAATGATTAAAATACTGAAATAAAATATATATTCATGTTTGAAGATTTTTTTATACAAATTATGGTCCTTTCTCTCTGTGTATCTGTCTGTGCGTGTGCTTGTCGGTCAACCTTAAAGAGGTATCGGGTTTGAATCTCGGCACGTATCTGGGTCAGCGTCGAGTCTACAGCCTGAAAACAGGTATATACTGTTTGTTCGTAAAACACTTACTAAATTACTATATAACTTTACACATGCTTTCGGGACTGGTACATTTTTATTTCGCTATTAATTTATAACTTTATGTAGTACAGGAAACACCGGAAATAGTATTTGGTTTACGTAACAGTAATTTTAGTTCTAAGACTTGTCTTATTTTAACACGCATATCTATTCTTCTTATACTTGTCTATGTTTCCGTACGTGTATTTGCGTCCACCTATAGCCAAAACGTGCGTAAGCGTCTCGCGAACGTTTAGTTTCGGTCATAACATCGGATCCTGAAGCTGTAGCGACCTTGAGCTACACCATCTTCGCCGTGATACTTATAAAAATGTCAGGCGGAGCACAGTGGAGCGTAGGTCAGTTCCGAAAATAGACACCTAATAACTACCTTGGAATGCTGTATTATGAATGTAAGACGACCATGTTAGAAGATTTTGCGGGTAACCAAAACTCTCAACTGTTCGCTGTATATCAATCTAAGCTCATAGTGAGAATTTTTCTACGTATATTTATCATCACCTAGTGTATAGCGCAAATGTCGTGGGTTCGATCCACCCACGGGTCAGTTGTTTTTATTTTGTACACAAGGTTTGTTGTACGCTAGGTTTTAATACATTGTAATAATTACAAATTATTACAAATAATAATGGATGGGCGCTTTTACAAATGAAAGAACTATTGAGATTAAATAACAGACAAAATTTATTGTGCCAAATTTAATAACAATTATTAAATACACAAAATATTTGGGATCTCAGGGTCTTAAACTGGGTTTGATAAATGGCTGAATTTATACAATCAAAATTACATTTACCTTTTATGGAAGTTAATGCGTCTGAAACATAGACGAAATTTGTTTTAGAAGAAATAATACTACAGATTGAATTTAAACAGTTTTAAATTTATCAAGAATTAACGATCTCATTTTATCGATATTTAAATAATTAAAGAACGATCTGACTTTTATCTTTTAAAAGTGGTTTACAAATGATTTCTCTACTTACGGCCGCCCAGGTCTCATTTTAGGTTTTTCGTGCACAAAATTTGGGGATATCACTGATTCTAGTACTCACAGACTCTAAATGTCAACAAATTCTAATTGGCATAGTTTGTTAGTTGGTCTAACACAAATTGGTAGGTTCTCGATGCTTTACTCCAACCTGGATTTGCAGATCTCGTAACTTTAGTTGAAAAGGTCCTTCATTGGTTTGTCTATGGCCAGCATGATGAATTTTCGCTCGACCACCGAATACAACATTAGTTGCACTAATAATGAGTCCTCTACAATCCAACTTTCCAATTAGAACAATGTCTTAATTACCAATTACTACAACATATACCTGGGAAAATGTTCACAATCGTTGTTCCCGAATATTGCCACCGAGAGTTGGCATAAATGAAAACTCTCTTAAGAGACGCTTTAATAATTTTTAATAATTTATTGTGTAGATGTCTGTGTAGATGTACATGTAAGTAAATGATAATCAAGACGTAGGCACCCTTCAAATTGACCGAGATAAACTAATTACATGGTCCAATCTAAATAAAATGAAAATTAACAATGGCAGAAGTAAGGCGATCAGTTTTACTCAAATGCGCCTCGGAATAAAAAATAGATGGGGAAATTACAAACTGTAAATATCTAGTAATTTATTTTAACAGTAATTCGGGGTGGGAGGTGCAGATAAATTATGCTACAAGGAAGGCATGGAATGATGAGAACTCTTAAAAAGCGAAATGGAAAATCCAAGATAATTGCATATTTATTACTACTAATGAGATATGGTGCAGCATGCTGGGATCCGTATAGGAAAAATCAGATAGAATCATAAGAAAGGATACAGAAAAGAGCCGCAATATTTGTACAGACTTGGGCATTAACAACTTTAATCTTAATTTTGAATGGACTGAGGTAAAAATACTAGATTTTGAACCAAATTTTCAAACTAGCACATTACGCAGAATCTATGAGGCCCGCCATTCTCGTAGTTGAAGTCTTTGGCTGCCTTATTTATATATTCGTCCCCCTCGTCAAATATGTGTTTTGTGTATATAATTGAAGTATTGCCATTGCGTCCAAGGATTTCCTTCAAATAATTTTATTTATTTACTATAATTTCATGTATCTGCCACCGGGTAAACTGCCAATTTGTAGATTAATAAATAGGCCTACATATTACAGGTTTGAAAGAGGATTATATGTAAAAATCTTTCTTAGTTTTAAAACCTCTACAGGTTCTTGGAATTGAACTACAATAACTTTCATAATTAGTTTTTTTCAGTTTAAATTTTGTTTAAATTTTGAGACTCTAAATTTGGATTTTCAGGACCATTTTTTGAAATTTTTCATATTTTATTTTTTAATTTAATAATTTAATAAATACGGCACCATTTCAAACTTCATTAAATTCCTTTCTTCTGAATAGCGCGGTACCTATCGAAGAATTTTCTGTAAACAAGAATCATATAATACCGTCTGTCCATCGTAGAAACCACGTTTACACCTCAATTTAAAGAGCCAAATATTATGATATACGTGTTGGTTGTATTTTCTTGAAACAGCACATATATCTAGAGGATTATTCGTTGGCGACATTTGCAAGTAGAAAGTCAAAGCTCTCGCCTCCTACCATATTACCGGTTAAATCTGCCTTCGTATCAAATAGCTTCTGTAAAATGCCGTTTACAAAGTAATCACTCTAATTATACATATTGTTTTACTATTATTCATGTTCCTGAAAACAACTTTTAGCAAACATAACACTTAAAATCGCTTGCTGGAAGATCATTCGCTAAACAATATATTTCGTACTAGTGCTTACTAGATACTAAGGCTATATCATCCAGATCTCGTGACAAGTACTTTTAAAAATTGTAATAATTAAAATATTACTTTACTAAATTATATTTTGCCTTCGTTGTCATCTTTTAAATTGTATTTTACCTTTTATTTTCATTTATAAAATATATTAATAACTGAATAAATTATAATTACGTGTAATATTCAGAATATAAATGGTGTCCGATAGAACGTATAGTCATCATTTCGCAACCTTGAATATTTTTAATACTTATTTCAAGTGATTAAATACTGAAGAAAGTTTATTTAAAATCTTATCTACGGTTCAATCTGCCTTCGTATGAAGTAGGTTCTTTAAAATGCCGTTTACAAAGTAATTACTCTAATTATCCATACTATTTTTACTACAATTCATCATGTTCATTAAAACAATTTTAGCTAACATCACACATAAAATTTTGTTACACTTTTATTTCATTTATCGTCTAATTGGAATTTTTACTACTTTATATGTATATGTAACTTATTTTTTCTATTGATTACAGAAATATTATGCACGTCCGAAGTAATCGGATTGTTGATACGTACTAACCATTTGAGTGTGCTTTCTAAACAAATTAATATTGTTCCTTACCCTTCATAATCGTTTATTCATTATAATGACATGAATGTAATACAAAATTATTGACCTGCCAAATTCAGATGGTTTACTAAAATAAATGAACAAATGTATATTTTTCAAACAGGTTCATACTACTTCAAATTTGCACTTTTATACAGAATATTTTCCCACGATATTTTGGTTTTCGTAAGCCAAGCCAAATTTGCATCTCCAATTCTGTGAAGCGCAATCACTAAAATGGAGGTTACTGCAAACCGGTTCAATTACGATGATGATAGATCTTCTAACGCCTGCGGACCAGATTTTCACTGGTTCAAGGTCTCCATTCAAATGCTGACAAGACAGAGCAAAAACTTTCTGTTTTGCTGAACGAAGGCTTTTTAAAATAGTTGTTTCACCAGCCTTACCTACAATCATCAAATTTGTTTATCTAGTATGTCAACATAGAGTAGTGTTGAGTGCTTAATCAATATGATATTTACAAACCGTCCATCAGTGTTGGTCAACTCAAGAAAATTGTTGCAGTTCTCTGCAAACATTTATTGTAAATAAATCTGTTTTATTTATTTTTCATGAACCCAAACTTTATAAATACATTCAACAGTACTCTATCACCAATTATTTGTTTTTATTATACGTATTACAAATAATTTAGGATATTAAATGCTTCTGGGAATTTGAAGCTATTGAAATAACAGAAAAAAACTTCCTTACAATTTGAATCTAAAATTAAATTTATATACGGGTGATCCAAGAAACGTTTTACTGCGAAAAAAAATTTTGGTGGCAAGAAAGTACAAATATTTTAACGAACTTGTTCAATGTTTCTGATAGTTGCAGTGCTGAATTTTCTGGAGACAACTATAAGTGACCGTCGTCAAACATTTTTTCAAAATAAAAAATAAAAAAATTATTTTAATACAAGTTAACTCCATCCAGTTAAAAACTGTACTCAATTAAGTTTGTGCAACTTCTGACAACCACGCAATCTCACATAGTTGACATTCTGCATGTAAGATACATAATATAATGTATGAAACTGAACGTTTCATACACGATAGTTGCTATTTATTTTTTTTACTCTAGACTAATGAGCCTTCTCACAAGTCGTATGTATGTATGTATATTAATAGCTGCGATTTGGATAATTCCCGTTGGCACTTTAAAACAAATGTTTAACATATAAATAAATAAAACAATTTTGAAAGAAAAATAAAATAATAAAATAAGTCTTAGAAATTTGTCCTGAATATTTGTCCACACGTCACTAAAGAAAAATATAGACATAAAGTTTTAGTGAAAATAATAATAAAAACGCACTTCACTAATTTATTTATATTATACTCAAACTGTCTTATTGGAAGATTCTCCTGCTGCAGGCAAATTGTTCCAATCGCCTATCGATATGTTCAAGAATTATAATTTCTCTACGTCTGTTTTTTGCAGTCTCGTTTTTATTTTAAATTTGTGATCACCTCTGCCAGTGTGCTTTCTGGTTTATTGATCTTATCCCGCATGTCTTTCCGCGTTTTGTTACCCGTATATGACTTTAATAGAGGGCGAAGTCTATATTTCTTCCACTTGGTTGTCAAAGATTCTAACCCTAATTCCTCTACTTTTTCTCGCTCGCGACCAGGTTCCCGTATTACACATGTTGCTGTCATCCTCTGACGTTTTTCTATGCCTTCTATGAGGTGATTTCTATAAGGATCCCACCAACTTACTCGCTAGTATGGGACGAAATAGAGATTTATTCGCAAGTTCTTTTTATTTGACACACCTCTTTTACAATATTCTCATTAAAACATTTAAGGATTTCCAGGCATTTCGAGGCGTATAATTTAGTTGTTCTTCCTACCCTAGATTTCAGTTCAAAATTATCCCATAATATGTAGCTTCTTACTTGAGGTATTTTCTCCCCATTTATAATATAACCCAATTTGCACTATATTTATTGAATGTCATTAATTTGATTTTATACTAATGATGTTCATTTTATTTGCTTAAGCCCAACTATTTAGTGCAACTAAATTGTTTAGTAAATCCCATTCATTCAAAGCTTTATTGATGTTTCTATAGAGGGCACAATCATCAGCAAAAAGTCTGATTTTAAATGGTGCATCATTAATATATATCACGAACAATAAAGGCCCGATTACTGATCCTTGAGGAACCCATGAAGTTACATTTTGTTCTATTTACAGATGTCGACCAATCTTTACCCTTTGAGTACGCCCGTTGGAAAATTCCTTGACCCAAAGAACAACTCGCCTATCGATAGCTGTCTGGTGTAGTTTCTCTATCAAAATGTCATCTGGAACGACGTCAAATGCTTTAGAGCAATTTCTGACGATAACTTCTATTCTCCCACCTTTGCCTATTCCGTAGGATAGTTCTTGGGATCACTTGACTTTCACGCGATTGTTGTGATGTCAAAAATGCACAAGCTTATTTTATTTAAAAAGTACTATCCACACTTCGATTCATCGTTGTACACCAATAAAAATGTTCAGTTCAATGGATTATAATTAGGGAAACAAATATTTTTTTATAGAAAGAAAGTCTGTTTAGAATGTTTTTACCAGACCAAGTCTAACCTAAATTCTGAGCGTTAATAGTGTTTATTGGCAAGATCCTAAAAAAAATTATGTATGACAATATTGTAATTCCTTCACTCTCAATAAAATTAAGGATATAATAGATACTATAATTCTTATAGCTAAATAGATATGTACATCTACATTTTTTGTCATTATTTACAGTCATAAGATCTTGTAAGCTGCAGGAGACTACTTACATGTACTAGATATATACTGTCTACCCTTAAACGGGTAATTTAGCGCAATTGTTCGGATTGTGCGCTTATTGGTATGAGAGCCGTGCTCAGCAGTATTTTGTAAATTATCATGCAGATAAACAGTAATCAACACTGACCGAAAATTATAAAAAAAGTACTATCATAATTCCTGTTAGCGGACATTTTTTTCTTGTGATCACCACTTGCAAACTTGTTATTTTTTGTTGTAACGGTGCCAAAAGTCACTCAGCGCGCGAAAGTAATGCATTGTTGCAGGGAAAATTTCCTGTACGGTTTTTTCATCGGAATATTGAATTGAGAACTGCTCACCAATTCCATCCGATCTCAGCCACTGTGACATATATCTGCGAGAATATATGAGCCTCAAACGATCCGTAACCTTCAATGTAATTTCATGCGCTCGATTGTTAACTAACAGTCAATGTTTGTGTAAGAGTGACTGTATAATTACTCTCAAGAATCCTATCAACAACAAAACACAAGAGATGTATTATTTTATTTTATTTATTTATTCTATTAGTTTTCGTATGAGGAAATAAGATGCGTCATTGCATAAAATTACAATAAAATTATTGGATTCTTCAATTATTAATAATTAGAAGTTAACATAAACATTACTAATAATCGGAAAACAAATTTCCCTGTCTAAAAGTACTGTATCGTAATAATAATAAAAATAAAAATTATTTAACGTTATTGAAGGTATAATATACATTTTAATGTTGTTATTTTCTAAACGCTAATGTCAAAGATTGATTTTTAATAAGGAATGAAGATATTCATTGAGCCGAGTTATAAAATTATGAATCAGTTGCCAGTAGAATTAAAACTCTTGCACAAATCTCCTGAGCTTATATTTTAACTGTTTCTAGTTATCGTAATGTACGGAAAAGAATTATCAGTAGGTGGATGCTTCCGCGTGAAACGTGACGCCATAACATTGCATTAGCGTAGATTTTTACTACAACTAACAGTTATTTTTAACAGTCAACAGTACTTACAACTATTTAACAGCACAAAATTACAAATATGCATTGTTGGTTAAATTAAGGGGCCAAGGGAAAAGGGCTGTATATATCTGAGTAAAAAAGAGTTTTATCATATCCATCAGGTATTATTATATTATATAGAAAAAAATTAAATTCAAATAAAACGAATATATAGGAATGTAGAAACAGAAATAATTAATATGGAATGAATCTGATATAGATTTTACAATTATAAAATAAATGATAAATTAAAATGATACATTTTCATACCATTTATAAATTAATTGATTTCTGGCCATTTAAGTCATAAAAAATATTAAATGTTTATTTATAAAAATTACATTTGATAATCAATTTAAAAAAGTTAAGTAAAGATAAACCACACAACGTTTTCATCCCAGCACTTCCGGTCTCTTCAGGTGTTACAATATTAGGCCTAAGCAAAATGTAGCATTACCAAGTTGAAAAATGTTAAAATGATACACACTCAAAACTCCTCCAAACCTTTATAATTAAGTACAGAATAAATATAAATATAATGATCAAAATTTAGTCGATAGATATAAAATATGTTCATTATACTGAAATTCATTATTCTGTTAAATAATGAAATTTTGGAGGAGTTTTTAACAGGTCCCATTTTAATATATATGGAAGGTACAACAATTTTACATCATAGTTAGTTTTCCATTTTCCGTATGAATAATGCTGTAACACCTGACGAGATCCAAATGTCGAGAAGAAATGTGTGGTTTATTTTTACTTAAATTTTGTATTGCTAATTAAATTTATTAACTGCATTCTGAATTTTTATTAAACAACTTATTTAATACTTCTTATAACCTATTTGGCCATAACGCATTATACAAATGGTAAATGATGTCATTAATTCATTCATTTGCGTTTACGAATAAATATCAAAACAATAAATTAGAATTAAGATTCATTTTCCCTCTATTAAATAACCAAAAAAGTGTTAACCTTGGTCTTGAATCGGGATAGTACATGAAACATTCATAATTAATGTTATGATAAAGTTTGCTTTAAAACTACGAAAATAGTCCGTGAATGGAAAGAAAACAATTAAAAATCCTAACGAATTAAGTATTTAATTATTGAGCTGATTCAAAATGAAAAATAATTTATTGTTCTTAATGAAATTTAAAAAATAACTACAGAAAAATGCCTGCATAGTGTTTCGGGTGAGAACATTAAATAATAAATATAATGCAGCCACAGTATTATTAATCGACGTAAATTTAAGTGTTTATTTTAGTTATATAATATTTACATGTGATGAAAGTATTGTTGATATTTAGGATTTTATTTAGTTATTTATTGTGAGTTAAGTGTAGCGAAGTCGAAGCCCAAGTGCGGCCCACATTCCCGCGGCAGTAAAGAGGAAGCGTGACGTCACTGCGAGGGCAAGGGCGCGCTTACGTTAATTTGCATGGGCGGATGCCTAATTAATTCGCACCTCACGCAAAGGGCACAGACATTTCGAGTATACATCTATACAAGTTCGCAAAATAGACATTAGGGATTATAGTACGTCAAAATTAAGCTTTGCTCAGTCACTGGGCTATTCAGTTTGAATGAACGGATTTAATTGAGCTTAGGCATTAACCCTTTCTATAAAAGTGGAATATAAACGCCGCTTATAAATGGCTAAATGTAAGAATTTTACGTGTGCTACGGACACAAACCTCGTTGTTATAAGTAAAATAATGACGAGGTAATAATTTATTAACAACAGAACATAAAAACACAACGTTTAGTCCTCAATCGAGGACTTAATCAGTTGTAGAACGGAGTAATTAATTTCCATATATTGCCAATTTCTTTTATAAAACTTAGGGAAATATTGATGTTATTATAAATCAATTTTGCGTAGAATTATTTCTGACAAATTTAGCTGTGATCACACATTTAAAATTATATTAAAGTATTATTTGACTGGATTCATAAATGTATAATTATCTTGAAGTCATATAAATATGAAAATTAATTATCTGATTGCTATAATTCTTTTATGCATTTTCTGAACGAATATAATTTAGCAAGTTTCCAATTACTCGTTGTCAAATATCAGTATTTACACTCTCTTCTAACAGTTGGAACTGCCAGCTGCCTCCTAAACTGGCCAAGGCATGGCAAGGGGTAAGCTGCGACCCCACAGCAAACCCCTCTCCCGCCATCGGAAGGGCGTGGGACAAGTACCAAATGCCCGACCTACCTGCTGCAGGTTTTTATAGGGTTTGTCCTGCATTACTTTTAGGCGAATACATGGTAGGATCCTTAAACTATAGCCCGGGGGCCCTAGTTAACCCTTGGCTACCTTCCTCTACCCTTCCGCATCCCCCCTTTCAAATCCCTTCCCTATGATATAAGAGGGAAGTTGCCACTATGTGGCTTACCCTATACATAGCCTGTCTACACCCCAATATATATATATATATATATATATATATATATATATATATACCTAATAAATCGATTATTTCAGATTTGTTCACAGTGAACTTTTTCTATTTTTCTGGGCTCCTGACTTTATAAGTAGTTCCCATGCAAGTCTTTAGTCCACCAACTTCCTTTTGAAACTAATCCATTCTCATTTACACTTTTGAAAATTAACAACCATATTTATTTTATCAAAATATTATCATTTTTTGACGAAACTGAATGAAAGAAAGAAGAAAAAATTTGTTATTAAAAATTCTAAACATAATCTTGACGGTTGACAGATTTTAAAATTGGATGACCCCTGTTAACAAAATTAGGATTTGTCTGGTTTTTCTGGTTCCTAGATTGTGACATAGCCACAGCTGCACGCCTCAAATATAACAGCTGGCCCGAATTAGCTTATTAAGTCTATGGCTGACAGGGCCATAGAGTGAAGATGGCATATTTGTGTCAGGTTGTTGCTATTTACTGCGATAATAATATATAGAGAAGAGAACATTTCTGCAAAATGCAAGAATTCAACTTTAACTTAATACTTTCCCAAAATTATATATATATATATATATATATATATATATATATATATATTATATATAGTGGAATTCTGTAGAAATGATTAAATGTTTAACAATCACCATATTTGTAAAAAAAAACCTGATACGTTAAATATTGGCAACATATTTTTCTCCATTCATCCATGATTGAGCTTATTATATTCAGCTAGTACCTTCTTACTGTCCTTGACCCATGGAACAAATGACCGCCCTGTTGCTTGCGTAAATTCTCGTGTGTTCTAGCTCACCATGTCTTTAACCATACTCAAGGACATTTTACAGTTTTTATTCGTCTGACCGCGTTTGTGATTCTCGCCAGAGATTACTTCTGTATTTCCCAACATGTCTATTTCCGTACCTCTCATAGCTACTTTGCATTTTAATTTCAATACGCGTTTATTTACTTCTAGTGGCATATTAGCTTCGACTGTGGCACTGAAATTAATAGTCATTCTCGATGTAGTTTCAGTCTACTTTCGACCCAAAGTGGGCTGTCTGAATTGGTGACAAAAAAACAATTGTGAAAACGATCAAGATTTGCGTCGAATCAACTGTTATCGCGTCGCTGATTTTAAAACTGACATTCACCCGGCCTCTTAAGTTCAAACTTGGCAGTTAGGGCAATGTGGTACGAAGTTGGTGTGGAAGAGGGGTCCGTTGGGAAAATATTGTCTGAAATGGCTGATGTTATGGAGTCGGTGTCGATAAAATGAACAATGAAACTTCCAGACTTCCAAAGATACATCTTACACTTACAATTGATATGAGCTTCTTAGGAAATAGAACGTAACTGGACGATATGTAGAACTATTTACGCAGTGTGATTGAGAAATCAACTTACGAATATTTATTGAATTTTTTTTTTCTTTCAAAAATCAATGTGAGGTGTTTCTTTTATTGACCAGTAAACTGAATGTTATTAATCCAATAAAAATGACATCGTTTTTATATGCCGTAGTATTCTGATCTCATTTCGCTGGAGGATGTGCGAGGTCAGTTGGCGTTTTAAAAACAGCTTACCGGATGGTTTACTATTTAGAGGAAGAGATAACGCGGTTTACATTTCATGTTTGCGTTGCGACATCAGCTGAGCTTTGCGTGGGCGGGATCGTTTCGTTCTCACTGCACCGCCAAGTGGTCGTGTTAATCGCGTTACGTCAGCGCCCATGAGACAACACCGGCAGATACAGGAGAAAAAAAAAACAGAGAGAAAGAAAAACTCTACGAACACGAAATGCGCAATATCCTCTTTATCAAGTTATTAGTTAAAGAGACCGACACAGAAACATGGCTGTTGCAATTATCATTTTTTTAAAAAAAAAAATTGTTTATCATGTGGTAACATCTCGTCCTGATTTCTTTTACTCTCTTATATTGATCAGACGAAAAATAATTACATCCTCCCTGAATTCCTGCGATTATACATTTACAATTGTAAATTATTTGTTTTGATTGCTTCTTGGATGTAGTGCGGGGAAAATTCATAAAATTCCCAAAAATAATTATCTTGAAACTCTATGCCTCATTTAATTATAAAACTCTGTACCGAGGTAAGGTTTTTATTGAAATATGAAGTTAAAGCAAAAAATTTAAGAATAATTATTGAGAATTACTGATTTGAATTACGAAATATATTTACATCGATTACGAGTAAATTATTCATCTATTCGTCATCAAAATATTTCATTATATTGAATTTGCAAACTTCAGCATTAACGAAATAGAATAATGAATATTTTCCGTAAACTCCGGAACTAACTGTTCCATCGTAGCGTGAGAATTTGTAAACGTGTAGAAATGCCAATTTATTGAATTGTAGCGAGGTAGATGACTAATTATTTAATATATTTTATTCTATTTAACTTTATTAGTGATAAGTACTGAGAACTTGGAGAAGTTATAACTACCTCGTCAACGACGGGGAGATAAACCACGGAGTCTTAGTATAAGCACGAAGCAGACAGGTACCTGGTTTTACAAGAGGTGGGGATCCGTACCTGCGAAGTGTGGACTAGATGACTCCAGAAATATAAAATATTGTACGAAACGTGATTTCCTGTATAAATAATATTTCGTTGTACAGTCTTACAGAACCGCTTTGGACGCCCTATCGTGAATCTGTATTTAAATTCCGATGCATGTTAGACGGGGTCGCAATTAAAATGACTGCACCAGACAGCAAAGACAGTGTCAAGAACTTCCTAGAACGACATTTTTTCGATTCCAATTGTGGACAAACATCAACAAGTGACGCTTAAAAGGAAACTTCCACCGTCTTTGATGAGAAATTCATGTACACGTGAATTTTGTAGTAAAAGTTCCATAAAGTAAGAGATGTGAGAATACATGGACAGCCTGGTCTGATGACCAGAGGGAGGGGTTATGTTATGTTATGAGTAACCGTTAGTGGATATGAAAATCCGAATGAATTTCAGTCGTCACGAATTGAGGCAGATGGAGAATAGCCAGGGAGATGGCGAGTGAGTTCCAGATGCCAAAACTGACATAATTTGCAGCTTATTATTGTATTCTAATATCTGTAATTAATCATTTTATAAATTAATGTTTTAACTGTTCATTATCCCACAATTGTTTTGAATTTATTATAGGTATTGACTATGTTGATGATGAACGTAATGATACGTCGTGAAATGTTGCGTTACATTCTTGATTAGGAAGGCTAATAACTGGAATAGCTTTTCCTAAAGTTTGTGAAGAGTCTTATCACAAAAATAATGTTAAGTCGAAGGTAAGCATAACAATGACGTGAAATGATAGGAAGAACAAGTGAATAGCATAGGCTGTCATAATAAATCCAGCCTATACAGTTGTGAAACTGATAAAGAAAACCACCTTCACGTTTCAGCAAGTCATAAACAAATATCTCAACAGTAAAACACATATGCATTACTACGTAGAAAATTTATACAAATAATCTAATTTTATAGTAAAATGATGTTCACTATATTTATAAATAAACATCAGCCAATTTGAAGTCAGAAAAAATATATTTATTTATGGAAAATTAAACTACATTTCGTCGCTTACTTTGCGACCTCTTCATTCTGAAGTGTAACAAAATTTTGATAGTCAGGTCATAAAATCCATAAATTAACTTTTTTTTCTGACTTCAAATTGGCTGTTGTTTATTAATATATTGTTTCAATATAAATAAATATATATATATATATATATATATATATATATATGTTTCACTATATTTAATTATTATTTACACTTTTCCATAAGCCTTAATTAAATTCCAGATATCGTATTGATAAGTCTAAATATTTCTACGCATAAAAAAAACATGTTTTAGGAACAATAGTAATTTTATATGAACAAGTCGAAGAATGTACGGAATTATGACGAATACAGCAGCAATTAAGAAGGAATTTTGGCACCTAAATGGTTTGTGCTACGATTCCAGTTTATTTAACTTCCAAAAATAGTTACATATAATTTTTGAAGTTTTATTTTAAAAAATCTCGTATTTATCATGCAAAAATTAAACTAATTATTTTCGTCATATATAAAAAATTGATTTCGTATGATAAAACTTCACAATTCCTTTGATCGTGGCACAACTTAGTTCTAATTATAAGTATAAATCAGTCTTTTCCGAATGACTTTTTAAATGAAAAACTGTTATTGACGCTGAATTTTTCGTTTATTGGGGTTACACAATTTTATTTTATCGTTCAATGAACTTAGGTAAGATATAATCTCCAAGACAAATAGTTCATTAGGCAGATTTTTTTTTGTGTGTGAGGAGTAGACAGGCTATGTATAGGGTAATCCACATAGTGGCAACTCCCCTCTTATAGCATAGGAAAAGGAGTGAAAGGGGGGATACGGAAGGGTAGAGGAAGGTAGCCAAGGGTTAACTAGGGCCCCAGGGCTACGGTATAAGTATCCTCCCCGGCAGTTCACCTAACAGTGATGCAGGGAAAAAACTGCATCACGTAGGTCGGGCATTTGGTACTTGTCGCACGCCCTTCCGATGGCGGGAGAGGGGTTTGCTGTGGGGTCGCAGCTTTCCCCTCGCCGTGCCTTATTTTTTAAATTTGAAGTATCACCTAATGAGCCCATAAGTAAAAAGGAAATAACGATTTTCTTACGAAATTATCAAGAAAATAAAATCTCTTAATGATTTATATACTCTTGATGTGAATGTTACTCTCCGTTCTTGTACAACATGAATAATTTCATTGAGCAAATTGTGATAACTCACGCAATTATGGTGGACATTAATATTGTTTTAGAAAGAAGAGTTTCATGTAATGCATCCCGAAAAACCAGTTAGAAACTGTGGGACCGTGTGAAAGAGACGCTGCTTTCTCATGAAGGAGCACGTGTAATTTTTTAGATTTGTGTTAAGATATGGAATAATAATATGTAGGATTTCCTGCTATTCGTCAGAATGATATTCGAATTTTAACTGAATCAACATGCAGTAGAATTACTCTAATTTACAAATATTTTAAACACGCATAGGCCTAATCCTTTTCCATATTGGGAAATATGAACATAATTTTAAAAATTCAATCCATAAATTGATACTGCAGCTACTAGAATATTATTTACTTCAATCCGTTTAAATACATTTATGACATAATTTTGAAAAACTGAATAATTTCTTAGCCAAAAATACATGTTAAATTACGTTAATAATTTACAGACTAATGTGAGTTACGATTAAATGACTTTCATCAGTATATATTAATGATAAGAATTTGTTCGTCAATCACATTAATGTGCAATCCCCTTCATTTCACGTATACAAATTATTAGGCTTCTTCTGATCTTACGCAAACTATTGTTCATCACACATCACACACAGAAAGCCTGCGAGGGCTATTCTCTCACAGGCAATACCTGCGAGGGATATTCTCTCGCAGGTAGAACCTTGTAGGAGAGACACGAAGGGGCTACCTTTGGGGATGCCTTTTTCCGCTCCATTTTTGAACTAAGGTTTCCACAAGCCGAAGCACCTCGGCCTGTTTTGAGAGGTCACAGACCTTGGGCATACGGTAAGAGTTGTCCGCTATTCCCATTGGAATAGTCGGCCAGCTGCCTCCTAAACTGGTCGAGGTACGGAGAAGGGAATGCTGCGTCCCCACAGCAAACTTCTCTCCCTCTATCGGAAGGGCGTGGGACAAGTACGGAGAGAGGAAAGGGCCTCGACAGCCCATTAAGGGCCTTGGCTTACCGAAACGACTGACATACTGTCAGCTTACATGACACATTCTGGATTTAGGAGTGGCTATTCTCCCTTTAACCCCAGTTTTCGTGACGAGGACATACGTGGTCACGCCGGGATTCGAAGCAATGACGCTGGCCAATACCCCACAGCAGGCCGGATATTTACTGAACTAGTAGCATTATAATTTTAATATAAATTGTAAAATTATATTTGTAATTCAAGCCGTCATCGAAACGTCGCGGATTACAATTCTGCACTACATTAATTAATTATCCAATCAACTGAATAGATCAATTATTAAACCTAATTACAATTAAAGCAAAACTTTTATAATATAAATTAAATGCTCCTCTTGTTATTATAGCTCATTTATCCGAATGCCTTCTATGTTTTTGTTACTATGATCCTCACTACAATTTTATAATTTATCGTCAAAAGCCATGCTTCGTAAATTAGTAATGAAATCATACATCATTACTGTTTTCAGTTTGAGTCCGTCGTTATCCGATTATTTTCGTTATATTGAAGCACGTTATAGTGGACTTTTATCTGTCGATGAAATTTTAAACTTGTGCACTAATGACATGGTGAAATATTGACTTAATAATTGAGCGCGCACAATAAAATTATCCATAATATGATTGCAGAGTTTTCCGTTCTGGTGCTAACTCCCCTTTCAAGTTAGTTGAGTATTCTGTCTGCCTGCTTAAGTTGCAGAATTGTGAGAGGAGACATCGGTTGCAGCACCTCGCATTGCGTGCTTCGAATGCCTATGGCGTTGGTGATGTCATCAGTTCTTTTCTGATGCCAGACAAACAACTAAGAGAATTGGCCCTGGAAGGCCGCTCCCTTCTGACACAAGGAACGCCCTCTTAAAACGTAACAAAACTTCAAAATTTGATTAGTAAAGGCTGTAACATTCTTTTTTTTGTGGACGTGATTTCATTTGATGAAGTCTGCAAGACATTCTTATCTATTTCATCCACATATAAAAATCCATTTACGTTGTAACAGCCCAAGAAAAATCAAAGATACATACTTCACAATTCAATTGCATGTTTCTCCCTTTTCCTGACCCTACAATATTGATGCTTTCTGGATGCATGCTTGCGCTGAACATCTTCGCAGTCATCCGTCATAAATATTCTACTTTTTTGTTGCCAATTTTGTTTTTATCGAAATTTAACGTCTTTTACGGGTTTTTCCCTTATAGTTGCATTTACATCTTTTTGTTTCTTTCATAATTTCCAAATTCACTACATTTTGGAATGTACTGTTAATCATTTTTACCTCAAGTTAGAATCGTATATTAAATGTGAACATTATTTTAATTGAATTCATGCAAGTATCCTAAGTAGTTTTGCCTCTCATATAAATATGACTAATCTAGCAGATAGAATTTCGTATTGTTAGTTTATGCCTCTCCCTTCTTCAAAACATTATATTACTACCATTTTCTTCTTACACATACTGAAAGCTGTGTTTTAATATTCATCCCACTTCCATTTAAGCAGCGGTGTCTGTCTAAGTTTATTTCTTGGAATTCTTTATTCTAATTTCATTCTTTCTCTGCAGTTTCTTCATTAATATATTTATTAATAAATATTTTCATCTCATTGTCAACCGTTATCAGATGCTATTGAAACGTTACGAGTTTTCAACGATCTGATCCGGCTGGACTCCTGAGAGAATTTCATCCACTATTTTCAGCTCCTTGACATTCTTTAGTTGCTAGCCCACAATACATAGTAAATAGTACAATTATAGACATGATAACTTAATTTTTTTTCTATCATTAACTGAAACATTGTTAAGAAATTCATAGTTAACATATCACAGAAAAGTACAATCATTTAAAAAAAAATTGACGCATATTCTGTGAAGATATTCAGTTCTAAAACTTGTTGACACGTGACTGAATACTATGGAAAGTTATATATGTAATATAAATTAGGGAAATATAATCAGAAGAAGGGATTAGTTTATGAGGCATGTATTAATACACCCTGAATTCGATAATGACAGATAAACGAGTAAGGATAGGAAATATTGTATCAAGTTAATATTCTTGAAGTTGGCTAATTTTTGGTAGTTAAATATGTTGATACTAAGTATAAATGATAAAGTTTCTCACAGCGCTACACCAAGTATATACATATATATATATATATATATATATATATATATATATATATTGTAATGCATTGAGGGAATACATTGTTTCGGAACAGCGCACACGTGGGGAGGAGGTTGCAAGTGCAAAGTAATTACGGGTCCTGTATCGATGTGACAAGACAGAGCGGCAAGACATTTGTTTCGGGTGAATGGTCTTGGCCGGCACAGGAAGTTGCAATGTGTACTTAGGATTTGTAAATCAAAAAAAGGACACGCGGGTGGCCGGTCGCAAGAGGTATCGGTTTAAGGCAGGCTATTGTCTCTGATTAATGGCCTGACAAGTGGCGTATTTCCTTAGGATTTGTAAGGATGGGTCAGCGCAAGTCTTGTGAGGATGAGACGACAAGTCCAGAGTAATTGAGGGTGCAAAGTAATTACGGGTCCTGCCTCGATGTGACATGACGGAGGGGCTAGCTATTTGCTAAGGAACTGCAGCTGCAGAATGTAAATCTCAGTAATGGAGATTCTGTCACCGCGCCGTTGCGACGTAGTCTTGAAACGAAGGGAAAAACAAAGAGGCTAGTAGTATATAAGCGAGAGATAAGCTATTGTGAGTTAGTCAGCGTGGGAGAGGGGTGCTGTATGCATCGAGGAGTCAGAGCCAGTCAGCGTTAGTCAACGACAGTCAGCGAGAGTCAGAGTTAGTCAGCGTGAGTCAGCGTCAGTCAGCGTGGGAGAGGGATGCTGTGAGCATCATGAGTTGAGTTTTGGAGATAGAGTGGAGGAGGGATGCTGTGGACATCGAACTTGGAAGTTAGTTGGAGTTGAGTGTCAGAGCGGAGGGTATGGAGAAAGAAAGCAGCCTGCGAGAGAAATAGAAAATTATTCAACTATAAACATTTTCATATGCAGAAGTTCAATCTGTATTAGTATCAAAATTTGACCATTGTCTTCGATGGTAGGAGACCAGGACACAGCATCCAGCGCCGAGTAGTTTCACCACGAGCAACTGGGATGTCCTTCACCGAGTATGGAGAACCAGCTATCGTCGAACCAATAATATGTGTTAGAGTCAGTGTGTGTAAACGTCCAGTCTATAAAGTGTGTGTTTAATGAACGAACCAAATGTTCCTGAGAAATCGTGAGTTGAAATTTATGGTATTAACATGTGTAAACGGAATTAAAAGATACAGTCAGATATCGTTCTCTTCTTGTGTTAATAAAATAAACTCTTGTAAATTTAGAAGCAATCTGTAGAATAAGTTCGTTCATAAGTTTCGTCAATGCCTAGACGAATAAATATTTCTGTTTAATTTAAAGATAAATGTTGGGTTCTTTGATTATTTAAGTTATGTCCGTTATCAAATCCAGTAAAGACCCATGAGAGAAAGAGATCTTTTTGTAATATTAAATATTAAATTCTGTTGTAATTTCTGATGTTTAATAAAATTTGTTTGTTAAAATTATAAAATCTTAATTTTTTATTTCGACTCACGTTTGGTTATTACAATATATAAAGTTATTTTAACTGAAAAAATAAGAGTAATTAAAAAAGTTGTATTTGCCTGAATTGAAATAAATTTATAATATCCTCGCAAGATCTACTGAATATCCTTAATTATTAAAGGCAGAGAATATTTCACTGCATTCCAAAAACCATTAAGTTTCTTAGAAATTTCAGCTAGTCAATTGAAATAGCGGGTTTATATTTTTTTTTAAAAAAAAAAAAAGATGTAGAGTCAAAGTGTCAGGATGGAAAAATTGAACCCGGGTCTCGCACTTGTACGCGGGTTCTTTACCATCCTCCAAGCAACGAAGTAGTAATTTATTCCCATGAAGGTTTTTGGGGTGTTTAAATTAGCCACACTTTACAAATTAATATATATATATATATATATATATGATTATATTATATATGATTTGTAGGTAGGCGTAAACACTAACAGCAATGCAGAAAATGCAACCAAACTGAGTATAGACAAGATGAGTGAAGAGAATGGTACATGCTTTGGGGGATGATATTTTTGGTTCATTCCATGTCCATTCACCAGCACTCACATGCCAATACTGCATAACCAAAGCAAAACCGAACATTGCTTAATGTTATTTACATTAAAATTTAAGTTAAAGTATTTCATTCAGAGCCCCGGAAATTACTTCTACTTATGTTTTACCGACGTATCTACAGAATAAATCCGGGTTGTTTTCGTCATTCTTTTGTAATCAAGAATATCATTCAACGTATAATTTTAAGATAAAAAAATACCTGATATTTTTCATAGTAAGATATATATAGCTACTGGGTTAATATGTTCATATGCATATTTTGTTCAGAATCACCATAACTATCACCCCTAAAAATTACCTTTACTACTGACAAACCCTCTCCATTGCTTACAAACATGGAAAAACACTATAAGATATAGAGATGGTAACAGGTAAAAATACGTGTAAAAATAAGCCCAAATGAGTGATATTACTGTCAATATTTTTATGTAACGCTTAAAATAATAGTAGTAAGTCCAATTATTGGCAGAGAAGAGGTTATCATAATAAAATATCAAAAAATGGGACACCAGCTTATGGGAGTTGTTCTCAGCTCTCGGAGACGGAACATTTATGGACAGACGGATAAGGCTACCTTCGGGGCTGTCGTCTTCGCTCTATGCATTTAAACTAAGGTTCCCACAAGCCGAGACACCTTACCTAATGCAGGTTTTTCTAGGAGTTTCCCTGAATCACATATAGGCGAATTACCAGGTAGGATCCTTAAACTACAGATCGGGTGCCATAGTTAACTCTTGACTACCTCCCCTTACGTTCCGCGTCCCCTCTTTCCGTTACTTTCCTATGTTGTAAGAGGGGAGTTGGCACTATGTGGATTACCCTATACATAGCCTGTCTACACCTTCTTATACGTCTACTTCTTCGATTCTTTCTCCTCTCTATGCATTTAAACTAAGTTTCTCACAAGCCGTGACACCTCTATGTATGATTTATGGCTTTTCGGGGTATTTCAATTAATGCCAAATGCTTTATCGATGTCTAAGAAAGATTTTTTGTTGATGCATTAAATGTCGTTGCCATAAACTCTCTTGATTTCAATTAATTTCGATTTTTCTATCTATAACTTTCTGTCCGGTACATTTTTTCTATAACTTTCTGTTAGTAGAACTTCCTGGCACTTTTTGTCTTTATAACCTTTCAAACCGTAACACCTCTGTGCTGTAAAACTTTTCTCTGTCGTATACCTTTTACTGCCTCTTCATAGCTCCAGAATCCCTTTTTAAAGCCACCGTAGCACGGAAGCTTCTCCTAAAATTACCCGCTCTCTGGATTTAGTACGCTCAAAGTTAAAAATTCAACCTTCAAAATCCAAATTTCTTCTCCGTAAGGGTTCCCACAGCAACTTTCCCCGGAACATACAATTGCATACATTGATAATTCATGTTATAATTTCCTTATTCTTACCGATATAAACAGATCAGGCCAGGAAAATATTTAGAACCGAAACAAATACTCATAAACCTTTTAGCATCCGCTATGAATAAAATTAAAATGTTTTGATTACTTATTCTATGGTTTTTGCAGGTAGAATGTCTTCTCTTAAAAGATTCTATCGTGATTTAAAGATTAAGATATCGACTTACAAATTCTGAATCAACTTGCGGTTGGTGCAATAATTGTTAATAAACATGTAGCAAATGTACATTATTTCTCTCTCACTGCTTTGGAATTAAGGTTCCCACACGCCGAGGCACCTCTTACTGTTTTTTTTCTGAGGTGTATGTTCCGAGGTCGCAGACCTTGGGCATACGGTAGGTGTTTCCGCTATTCTTATTGGAACAGTCGGCCAACTGCCTCCTTAACTAAACAAGGAATGGAGAAGGGAATGCTGCGTCACCACAGAAAACCTCTCTCGCGTCACCGGAAGTGCGTGGGACAAGTACCATACGCCCGACCTACCTGATACAGGTTTTCTGGCGTTTGTCCTGCATCACTTTTATGGGAATACCTGGTAAAATCCTTAAACCGTAGCCCAGGGTCCTAGTTAACCCTTGTCTACATTGCTCATCCTTCTGCATACCCCTTTTTCAAATCCCCTCCTATACTATTATAGTGGGACTTGCCACGACGTGGATTATCCTCTTACTCTGACTGACATTGGTGTGAGATTCATATTATTTTGAGTCGCTTCGCTGACGCACGAACACTGACACTAACCATGGAAGTTAATTCTAAATTCAGACCCAACGGAGATAATAATGGGCAAACAATTAAATGGCCAGAAATAATAAGGATTTTGGTTTAGCCGTAGTTTTATTGGTCGATGATATCAGTGACTATCAATGCCGTATGAGGCCAGACACAGTCACTTCAACGTGATGTAAAAATTATAAAATGCTCTTTTTTAACGTCAGTTTACTACTTTAGTATATACTTATACTTAAGTATAATTTAAATATAATTGTAAAATATTTTGTAAGGTTGTGTGTAAATAAGATAGAGAGAAATGTAATTTAAAATTTTATGTCAAACCCTCCTTTACCACGCATTCCAACGATTTTCATTTTTACTTGCATTATCAATCCTAATCAATCAAAAAGTCACAAGAATATTGTTATTAGTCTTGAAGGTTAAAGTAAAAATATTCTTTAAAATTTAGTTTTGAGGGATTTTATTCTTTTAATATAAATTCTTCGTTTTCCTATAAAATAAAATATTTGATTAATAAATACTCAGGCATCAATGAGTCAAAATTTTTTTTAGAATAAACGTACTCGCCGAATCAGCATACCTGGCACGAAAATTTGAATTTGAATTTCTCACATTGGAATTTCATGGCCACAATCTTGATAATTATAGTCACTGTAAGTTCTTTAACCAATTCTAGACTTCAAAAAAAATTTACGTGTCGATGTTCAAAAGTTTTACACTGAAGTTATAGAGAAGCTGAAGAAGAGATGAGTTAAGCGTCTTTATTTAATAGTAGGCTACGTTAAAAAATAAATTTCTAAGAAGCCCGACCTTTTTCCGAAGCACTCCGTTATCTATTGATTTTTTTAATATGTGGGATATTTTATGCGTGTTATTGAAAAGCTAAAGGAAAGCCACGGGAGTTGCAGATGTAGGCGGATATTAATTTAAACGTACAACATTATCTGAATAATCTGTAATACATCACTAATCCTTCAACACGCGTGTTGAATTGTGCGCAAGGCAATAAATTAATTGCAACATCCAGTAACAAGTATAGAATACTTATAATTCGGAGAATCTCTCTACTTCCGGACAGTTTCCTTTCGCGCCCATCCATTATCTTAATCACGCTTCTGTAGATCGAAGTAGCTGTCATTCCAGTACGTGGTGCGTGAGAAGGACTGCAGAGATCAATAGTGCGTGCGGCTGCGTAGCGCTGTACGCACTGCCCCTGACAGCATCCACCCGCCCCACGCAGCTGTACCACGGGCTGCACAGCTTCAAGGCGATAGATTCTTACCCTTGACAACAGGCTTCCAAATGGAAGTAAAGATTACCCTAACAGCTTACTGGATTTCAGTAAATCTTTGAAATAATATGCACGAAATAATATGAATAATTTTAAATTGCTGTGCAAGTTTGCCTAATAACTGCACTCGTATATAAATTGTTGTAATTGACTGTACTGCCTCACGATATTAATGATACTTTCTCTCTACCTGAAACTCAGTTTCTCCATACGAGCCCAAAATACAGATATTTGCAAAGATGGTGCGTGAAGTTTTAACTGATGCGATCACTTAAAAATTATGGTCATATAATACAATAGTGCAAATTAATTTTATAAGTAAATTTATCGATTTTCTAGCTTTAATTTTATTACCTCGCTTTCCAGACTATATGCCTAAGTTCTAGAATCATTTCTCGTATATTGAGTTATATCCGAATATTAAATTTGCTTAAATTTTAAATTATTTTCTGCATATAGAAATGTGAGATATTAACGCTCTGCCAAACTCACGTAGGACCTACTCACGTGAGTTTAGGCAGTACGAGTAAGTGATGAGAACAACTGCTCTGCTTAGCTAGTATCAGGGATCTGACCTAAATAATTAAGGGTCTTCTGCTTAGTTAAAAAACACGAATAATATCTAGAGCGTGACGCTCAGACAAAGCGGAAGTCTTTTGTTTCCGGGTAATATTGAGTCTGCGCAGAACAGACCATTTGTCCGCAGGGATATTTCTTCGCGCCCGCAGGGAGATGTCCCTTTGAAGGGAAAGGTAATAGTGTAATCAAAACAATATAACCATGTAATGCAATTATTACTTACTTCAATCTTCTCCACTTTGTAAGAATAGCGAAGTTTACTTCGCCAATTTTGACTTTAAAAGCGAAAATCAAAAATTTTAAATCTGCTTTCACAAGTATTATTCAAGATGTTCCCGTCTTTACTCCATTCATTTAACGTAGACAGAATATTTCTGGAAAAAGAAAATATTGTGAAATTCTTTTAACAACTTCCAATCCAATTTTTATGGGTTTCCGGAAATATTAATTTTTATTGAATTACGGATAGAAGGTATCTAATAATACGAAATAAGTTAAAGACCATTTATCGAATTCGAAAAATAGCAAGAAACCGTGAAATGATTGAGTTAAAAACTGGGTCTATTTTAAAATTAAGTAAAATAGAATTATAATATAATTAATAGTATAGTGTCTGGAAAAAACAAAGATGAAAGAATAAAAAGTATAATTATTAATCTCAAATTCATATATTAAATTGATTTTTTTACGAAACAGAATATTTGACTGTATTGCATACCTGTTTCTTAAAGTATCTCGTTTCATTCTGATTGCCATAACTGAAAGAATGAATTTATTACATTAATTACATTTTAAGTCAAAACTTGGAGATAACTACATTATAGAAATAATAAGGTAAATAAAAAAATTGTAATTAAATATAAGTATAAAGACTCAGATAACAATCCATACAAATTTATATAATTAGTAATTATCTAATTAACTAAAAATATTTATTGAAATATTCTTAATGTTATCCATAATTTAGATAATACATATAAAAAAATTTCAGCTTAGTAATTCGTACTAGACGTGCTTTTTTAAATTTGTTCAGTTCTTGTTTTGAATTACGGGATACTGTTGCCATAATTGTAAATTTGCAAATACAAAATTGTAATAAGTTGTTTTAATATTCAATTACGTGCATTGTGGTTGGAATCAATCCTGTAATTGATATCATATTACAAACTATTCGATGATAAATGTATCATATTTTCAGGTAATAATGGCGGAATGTTCCGAAATATCAAGATATCATCATGAATAGATGTTTCAGACTGATTCAGATTTTATTTTTTGATGATAAATAAAAAATTAAATTATTGTATATATTTCTCATAATAATTTTAAATAATTTTTATTGTTCTTCATTATAGTTGGCCGTAAAATCTACCACACAATTAAAGAACATATTAATATAATTTAATCGGTTTAATTTTCTTACTACCTATCAAAGATCGAAGATTTTCGCGGGATATATTCTGTACAAACAGATCTTGGGTTTCCACGCGGGTTAAAGTAAGCTTAAGTCACGACGTGTAGATTGCTAAACTGTTTATCCATCACTTACGTATTCGATTATTTTTTATGAAATTATTGTGTAGGAATCTCCTTCTAAATCCTTATCCGCATTTCTAAAAATATATGAGCTCATATTTGTGGGTTACTCTCTCTAATTTGAAAAATTTGACATCTTTATTATGACTATGAGCTTTCTTAATACTATTCAGATCTGTTGATTTGTGTAAACTGTATATAAAGCGTAAACGCTGCTGCCTTTATTTTCGAGTGTTCCAAAGTTGCACAACATAATATATATGATCTTCGCTGCTCCCTATTACAATTACAGTTAAATATTCTATTTATTAATCCGATAAAAAATTCAAGGGCAACCCAATTTATTAAATATAAATATTTTAAAATTTGCATATCTTAACAACTGTGCATTATTGAAGTTACTATTGGATCAGATAACATTTTGATTGATATGTAGTTACCTCAGAACATCGAGTTTCGTTTCCCTCAAAGTCTGAATTTTAAATTGCTTGTCGTGTTAGACAATGGCAGGAGGGAGAACGAGTCATCGAGAATGCATTTATTGACTAAAGAGTCTGTCGACCTTGGCTATATTCAAAAGCTTCCATTGTATCATTCGAACCCCGTTGTGGGCGTAGCTGTTGTTTGTACAATGGCTTCCTATTGTGACTTCACCCGAGGAGTTCATCGGAACGAAAACTTATTCGACATAAAGACAAATGTTTCCTCGATCTCAAGACGTGAAACACTTTCACAAAATACATTTTTGAACTTCAGTAAGACGATCTTGCAATTTATCGTCTCCTGAAAGCGAATCGTCCATTCTAACAGTTTCGGGAATTACTAATAACGCCTTCATAATAACATTAACTGTAAATACCTACACACATTATTTAGTTAGAATATTATTATAGTCCTTCCTTACTCAAACAAATATTACGATAGAGAATTTTTTGTGCCGTTTTAGTAGAATTATCGTTCTTGAACCCAACGAAGTATATAATTTAAAACGACTTGACAATACTCATAGTAATATGTTGATCAGCAATTGTTTTCAATCTTTCCCAATAATAAACATGTTACATAATTTTGTTTCGAAATAATTTTATTAATTTTCATTATCGACTTATAAAATTAATTATTGATAACAAATTTATAATCCGTATTTCCTTTACGGAATTCAAACAATTGTTTATCCAAACATTATAAAAGTCCTGGTGAAAACACTAGTTTTAAAATCAAATTTTAAGTGATGCAAATTATCCTTTCAGAAATTATGATTTCTTATAGATATTTTATGATTTTTGCATATTGTTAATTAATACCAGAACCTTGCCTTCATGAATACGATATATTGAATTTTAGTGCCGATAATTTTACTGTCTATTTATCTTATTTACCGATCAGATAAATTATGACGTGGTAATCAAATAAATTTGAAGATTAAGAACATTTGGTTAAGATAATTTGACAACGATTGTTGTTTTAAAATTTGAACATAACTGGAGTCCTGTAAAATAAATACACATTATAAATAAATGAATAATGGAAAAAAAATTAAAATAAATATAACAATTATATTAACCTGACTTCTGTTTAAATAAATGATAAAAAAACAATATCCTATTCGCCAGAAAAAAATTATAATAAAACTTACAAAATTATATTTAACAAACTCAACGTTTCACCCTAATTGGGACTCTTCAGGTGTAAAATTTCTATTACATTCACTTATCAAAAAAAATAAGGAAATGTCTACATGTTAATTGAACAATGACCAAAATTAAATCTTTCATAATCTTTACTATTTTTAAATTACACGTTAAAAACAGCATCCTGAGATTTTGAAGAAGCTATTATCATATTTTAAAGATAAAATTTACATGTTTCATCGCAGATATGGACTTCTTCTGTTTACAATTACAATTAATTCAGTTATTTAAAAAATTTAAGATACGAAAAATTAATTATGCTTTTAATACATATATATATATATATAAAATGAATTTAATTAAAATTGTACTCCAGAAGATGCCCCAATTAGGAATGAAACGTCGTGTTCGTTGAATAAAATAAATTATAGCAACATAGAAATATTTGAATGAATTTAATAAGTTAGGTTGGTCATTATACACATATATTTGATAAAATATGAAAATTAGTTACAAAAATGTTTATTTAATTATATATTTAAATTTATTATGCTTATATTTTTATGTAAAATACTATGGAAATTGCTGCTAGCTTTCAGTAAAAATAAGAAAAATGTAAAAATCTATATGCAATTTTTATTTTTATAACTGAGACTGATTAAAAACCACTCGAATTGAAAATAATAATACATGTAATAAAATAACAGACAAAATATAATGCAATTCATGACCAATTTCAAACAGTTTATTTAATTAATTGAAAAACAACGTTTCGGTATGTATTTGTACCTTTATCTGAGGAGAAATTATAATATACAATTTTACAGTAGATAGAACTACATTACTGTAAAATAATGTATTTTGTGATAATAACAATTTTATTATTATAATTTCTCCGCAGAAAACGCCTGAAAAAGGTACAAATACGTACCGAAACTTTGTTTTTGTATTCATTAAAAACAGTATCTGATACTGGCCATTAACTAAATAATATTTTTCATATAAAACACAAGTAAAGATAAAACCTATAAACTATCAAAATAAATTAAATATATGAAAGATACGCATTTTAATTTATTCTGTATATATTAGTCTTTTTACTGATCAATTCATACTCTAAATGTACACTTCAAGACTATTCGTCCTTCAATTCGGTTGCAATAATACAATATAATACTACCTCCTATGATGTAGGAGTTAGCGTGATTGCCTCGCATCACAGAGGTTCCAGGTTCGAATCCCCACACATGTTTGTGTGCATGAGAGAAAACTCTCGTCAAATCAGTCCCTTGACAAGGAAAATTGACTTCCCATAATGAGTCGCGAGTAACCTGAGCTGTTGAAGCGACTGTAAATAAAATAATATATATATATATATATATATATATCACATTTATTTATTTTATTATTATTTGTTATTTTTTTAATACAGTGCTTATACTTGGGCATAGCAAAAATAAAATCAAGTGTATAGATTTAGAAAGTTCTAAACTAATTCTGGCTATCTTAGGAATATTCGAATTTTAACATTGTTAACCTTTCCGCTGTTAGACGAGAATATCAAGATTTTTTTTAACAATTATGATTCAAAATAATAGACCTTCAGCAACGTGTACAATTAGCAATCATTGAAAATAAAGCGGAATTCTTATATCGGGATTTTATTAAGCCATTTTGTCTGAGGTCGCATCAAAGATAATCATTAAAATCTTGTCAGACTATTATAACTTCTGTCCCGTTGTTGTTAATTAGATCCTGACGTGGACGGTCTGGCTTGTATTCTTACTCTCCATGAGAGCCTTTCGTCTCGTTCGTAATGACGAGTCTGCGCTCCAGAGGGAAGCTTGGATCTGTCGTTCTATTAGACTCCCGCTGACTCGTTCGCCGTTTCATTGTGAGATGTTGTGTAGTGGAATGCATCCCTGGGAAACAGAATACAAGTTTTAAAAGAAAATAAGGAACTTTTAATATGACAGAACGAAAACTGAAACTAAAAGTCAGCAATAACAATGAAATTCATTTCTACTATAGAAACAAACAATGATCAGGTGAAAACCGAGCTAAGGATACGATATTTTGAGAACAGGGTATGGAATTAGGAACGAAATAAACTCAGCTGCTGTGGAAGGAACAGCAATTTCGTGAAAGCAAATGAATTAAATGTTAATGAACTACGTTAAAAATGTAATTTATATTAAATATTGCCAGGAGCGTTCATCAGTTGACAGTTTCAGTTCATATTTACAATTTTTCTAAATTACACGTGTCTTTAAGACAAATTTATGTAACAATTACTGTCAGTACCAATAAATAATGCATCAGTCGATATTTTAATTATTCTCCATAAAGCGTTGTTCTTGAAAGTCTTTTTATTATTGTAAGTAGACATTTAATTTATTCATACTCACAAATCTCATTTTCCTTCTTACATTGGTCTGCTTTCTTAAAGACCCTCGATATTTTAGACTATTCTGACTGTACAATCTTGTTAACGTAATAGTCCTAGTTTGTTGTGCAGTGAAACTGTTGACGAAGTGCAAAATGATAACTGTACGAACCACTTTTATTTTACTTGTTCTATCTATAAGGTACGTAATTTATGCATAGAAAATTCCTTTAACGGTAATATTTTGACTATTAATATCATCCTTCTGAGGGTTGTATAATATTTTGGAATGAATATGTCGAAAGCTTCCCACTAAAACAAATATATTAATTCATCTTGATCCTTAATAAATATTTTTGACTCGTGTATCAATCCTGGAAATAGTTTATTTTTTATTTTTTTTACTATGAAGACAATAAAAGCTTCTGGTATTTCCAACAGGTTAATTTTATTAGGTAGCAACGTGTCGAGCTAATTATATTATCCTGCTAGAAACTATAGAATTTTTACTTAATTCTTTCTTGCTTATGATGTATACAGTTTATTTGAGACTGTGGGTTTTGGTTTCCTCAACTAATCTATCACCATCTTCATCATTTATTAATTTCGTAATATTCTCTGCTCACTATCATTTCAGATTTCTTATATATTAAAAAAAATCTGTATTTTACATTGCATCAATTTCATTTAGTCCCTTGTAGAATATTTTGCACATTGTTTTACTCAATTTGCATTTCAGGCACCATTGAATAGTTCGAATAATTTTTCCGGATAACATGCGTTTAATTGCCATAATAAAAATCCCATATTAACGCTTCTAATTCCGCTGACAGTAATAGAATTATATTTGTTGTCTTCTTTTCGCATACACATTAATGTTGAACTACTGATTGGTGCATTGTTTACTATCCATATTCGATCACTTATCTTATAATAAATAAAATGTATGTATATGTGTATATTCCGCATTTCAAATCTATACCTGTGTGGCAAATTAGCCCAAACTTTATACAGGTTTTCTTTTAGTACCGAAAAAAACACTTTGGGTGTAAGACCCGACTATTACCTCCAGGAGCAGGGATGGATTGAAATAGAAATTTTGAAACATCATCAAACAGCCGATATTTTACTTTTCTGGGTCAATGAGATTTATAGCGTTTCTCCCGATGTTGTTTGTGTTTTAATTTCAACCCCTTTTGGTATGGGAGGAATCGCCATTATGGTTGGGTGGTTGGGGCTGGAGTGGCGTAACGTAAAATCACGCGAAAACAACCGAGATTGAGGATGAATCCGGGGTTATGGAAGTCACTGAGTTTAATTATGACATTCAACTTTCTGGTAAAATTTTACTTCAACCCATAGGTGATGCAGTGGAAAGGGAATACTATGTTATACATTCCATCTTAAACACGCACAAAGCTATCAAATTTTGTACAGATGCTACTTACGGTACGAAACAAACACGGGATCGGTAAAACACTCTTTAACCAAAAGAAGTGAGGGTGGCATTTTAAAGACATTATAAATTACAGTGATAATTTTTGACTCTTTAAGTAATGGGATTTTTGAACCTATTAAGGTACCAGAAGTAGTTTAGACTATTTTAGGGTGCCTCGAATATTTATAACGTTCTTATGGTACCGAGAGAATATTTTCGACTTGCATAAGATACCAGATGTATTTTGTCCGACTAAAGGCACCGGGAGTATTTTTTACTCTTTTAGATAACAGGAACTCTTTTTGACTTTCTTTACGAAATGAAGTATTTTCGACCTTCTTAAACTACGTAGAGTATTTTGGATTCTGTTAACCTACCGGGTGGGTTTTCAACTTTCTTAAGCAACTGAAAGTAATTATCATTTTCTTAGGCTACCTGTATCGTGAATATTTTTTACTATGTCAAGGTATGGAAAATAATTTTGATTCTTCTAAGGTACCGGGAGTATTTTTACTGTCAGTGATGCTGGGAGTAGTTTTTTACACTCTCAGCGAACATAAAGGAACTTTGGCTCGCTTCCCTTAAGGTGTGGGAATGATTTTTATTGTCTAAAGGCACCCGGAGTATTTTTTACTCTTAAGTACTAATAGGAATTAAAAAAAAAAAAATTTAATCAAACTTTCCTTACAGAATAAATACAAATTGCGACAACAGACTCCATACGTTCGCCCTCGATGAGAATATCCGTCGTGATACTGACTGATCTAAATTCTCCAGGAATACAAAATAGAAATGAAAACTTAACTTTTAATTTAATGTCGAATCACTGTTGTTTGTTCGCGTAGAAATCGTACTGTAAACTAAATTTAATTCTCTAAGGTCGTAACATATTGATTTCTCTTTTGTTAACTGGAACCATATTCTTTACAGTTTTAAATTAAACACAACAGTAAGAGATAAGAAACTTATGACACTAAAAATACATCATACAATTCAACTGTCTTAAAATCTGCAAGTAATATTTGAGCCCATTGCATACGTATTGCTTTTAGATTGTCTCCGTTAATATAAATAAATAGAGAGGTTTCTCTCCCAATATTCGATCAATTATCAGGAATTTTGTCCACATGGAAGTACATTTGGGATGATGGTAGTGTTAGAAGACGAGGTTAACGGCTGATGACTTTGTGTCTGGAATGGCGTTCCCGGGCGAGGCCCTGTTCTTGCGCAACATTTAATTGGATGACTCTTTATGAGATCCTGTCACTTCTGATTCTGGCGCCTCCGAATCTTTAACCTATAAAAGTCAATTCTGCGCTACTTCTCCCTATACGGAAACCAAGCCAATTGAAACTTACTGACATTAGAATTTCTTTTCTTCCAGTCCCCGATTGAAATTTGTTGGACAATTAAAGTAATTTACGTTTAATTGTACCTTCTACTAGCTTTAATCTTTGTTTCTGTATCTGTTACATTAAGATTAACTACGTTAAGAAACTATTAACGTTTCCCTGTAACAAATTAACTGACTCAAAGAAACAACGATAAAGGTTGCGGTAATTTTACAGACAGATAAGATATATTGCACTCAGAAATTTTTAATACTTCTAGAAAACTCATTGCTTTTATGATAAGACGGAAATTTAGAAATTATTTTTGGGATAAAGTTATTTTTAACTTTTTATCTCAAAAAGAATATAAATTGAATATTGTTACAAATCTAAAACGATATTGTGTAATGACAGTTATGTAATTTCACGTGTGTTCTCTTCTATTCTAATTTTTCTACTAACGATCTGTAATAATAAAATTTTAAAATTAAACTCATACATGTTACTCTATATTTTGCGTTTGAATTATTTTTGACATCAACTCGATTTATATTTTACGAAATAGCTGGTTACCTTTCCTGCGTACATTGATGAAAACATTGTGCCTGATTCCTCGAATTAGAGTAGATTGACAAAAATATTTGATCTCGGTGTCTATTTTGGATAGCACAATGTACCATTCTCAAGATTTTTTATTTATAATGTTTGTTAATTCTTTACTCTGTTTATAAGAGAGCAAACCGTCCACTGTGAATAATATATTATTGATTTAACTGGGCATAATGGGCGGCATGTAGCTGCACACTGCGGCAGAGATAGAAATTAACGGGGTGGATGAAAGTCTGTGAAGTTAAGAGTTGTGTTCGTTATTTGTTACTGACTAAGCCAGGAGTAACTTTAACAACAGCAGAATTGAGAGGATTTGATGCAAATGTAAGCTATTTAAAGCCTGGTGAGTGTAAATCTATTTCAAGTCAGTTCGTCCAAAAAACGTTTGCTCTGCTTTCATTTCATTAATTTTTTCCTAAGTCCTTCAGAAATAAGAAATCTGATATTTTTAGATTCCATTTCTATATTTAAATTTTAACTTTTTCATATGCTGTATTACAATTCAAGATATCCTCAAAGTTTTTTACCACTACAAATAAGGCCCGTTAAGTGCTTTTCCAGTGAAGGGAAAAACATTCCGGCCCATTCAATTAAAATATTTCGATTATTAATATCGTTGTCTGAAGATGGCAGATGATAAATCAAATTGATATTTATACAAACCTTCATCAAAATTATTTAATCGAAATTGGTCGAACTTGTGAAAAGCGAAAAACATTTACCATGTAAGCGAGAAAAACAGTTGGATAGAAATTGAGATGTAATCGGTTTCCCCTACCGCATGAAACATAAATATAAAATCATATCAATAAGAAAGATAGCCAATTTAGACAAAAAGGGTAATACGTTGTGTGGTATTTATATTACCCTTTATGTCTGAATTGGCTATCTTTCTTATTCATTAAAATCATATCAGTCCATTCTAATACATATAAATAAATATTTTATTAATAATATATTATGAATATTTAAGATTAAATCATAAATAAACCAGAGTACTTTTAATACATCCTGTTTTATATATAAAATAGCGAGGAAACGTTGTATAATTTCTATTATTTTCTGACACTAAAGCGCTATTTACAAAAAAAAAATATTTCATTTATAGGCCTACATATAAAATTAAACGATTTTACATATTTTTTTAATTAAACGATCGGCTTGAGCTGATGCAATTTTATTTATTTGACTCTATATGTGTAATATTGTCAGAGAACTGGAAGCTAAAATTGAAGGAGAATCGACACACTGACCACGTGCCACTCCTAAATCAAAAAATGTGTCATGTAAGATGACAACGTGGAAGACCAAGGACCTCATAGGCTGTAGCGCCAAGGATAATGAATATATGTATAAAAAATTAATAAATAATTATTAATGTTTTTAAAGTCATTGCATAATATAATGTATATGTATCTACAATTGAGTCGGACAGTGTATATTAGAATGATTTTAATACATTTAGTAACCGCGAAAGCAACAAATCTTAGCTTATTATAATTTTAAATATTTTTCTTAACAAGGGGAAATGTTCTAATTCATTTCGAGGCCTTACAAAGTACTTTACGTATTTCATTAGAGTTCTGAAAGCGATGCAACACTCACCTCTGAGCATGAGTTGCTGGCGATCAGTCCTCCCCTCCTAAGACTGGAGCCTCGGCACTTCTAATCGGTAAAAATCGCATAATGATTTGTGAGTGTATGATGCAAGGGTGATCGAGTGGGAGAGCCAAAGGCGCGGTCCTTAACAGGCTGACTTCATCCAGACGCTTAGACGTTTACGAGAGACGTTCAGACGCTTGCAGATCCGCGCGCCGTCGCCATGAGGAGACGCCGAGGTACATTATCTTTTTACGTATCATACATAATGGCTTATGCATGGAACGACAAAAGGACTTCATTCTGTACAATCTTATTGTTTCCATCTCCTTCATTCTCCTATTCAAACCTCCTCTGCTTCCTTCGTTTGTATTCATCTGTTGCATGAATAAGGCAACTCCATATTAGGATGTATCAAACCCTATTATTCTTCCCAACGAAGAACTACTTGTATGCTAATATTACAGTTTCCTCTTGTGTGAACAACTTTGTTAGATTTAATGCTCGATCTATAAATGTTTCGCATCAAGCACATTTATTCTTATTCTTCATGGAGTGGCTTTCTTCCTTCACAAATCCTTTATACACAGCTTATTACATTAGATTACGCAATATTTATTTCTTATTGTTCAATAATGAAGAAACAAGTTTCGTCAGATATACATGAAAACGCATATAAAAAGTAATTTTATAAATATACCAAAAATGCTGTATTATTTTTTTAAATCTATAAAATAATTTAAAAAATAATTATGTAAACAGAAGAAAATGTGCTTTTCTGCATTTGAAATATAACCGTCACATTGGTATTGTCACATAACGTATACGAAACTTAATTAATGCTTTTCGCGCAATTTACACATACAATTTCTTCTACTTATTACAGCATTTCCTCATCATTTATTTACAATCCAGGACAAAATAAACAGTATACAGAGAGGAACGAAGCAGAAATCACTATAATCCCATTTTAAAACTGGGGAAAGATTTTTAGAAACACACTTTAACACGTTCTAGAATTATGGACAATTGAAGTATTACGTTTTTAGTCATTTCGGTTTCTAGAACCTAAATGAAGTTAAACGAAATACTGTGCAACATCCGCCTTTCCTTTCCCGGTTCACTTTTTTTAGACGTCGTTATTTCCGTCATACCCTTTCCTTTTACGTTATCCATCTTGTAAAAAATATTTTTTTTACTCCAGTGGAATCTCTTCAACATTGCCGTTCTACCTATCTCTACAATCACTAAACTCTTAATATTTTCCATAAAATTAAGTCAGTCTCTTATTTTTTCATTAATCTTTCGGTCATTAGCGACTTAATATGTTTTTACATTTACGTTACATCTAAATTACATTATTTATTTATTTGATTCAAAATAACGGATTAAAATTGATATTTGTCTAATATATAATAACACATAAATATAACGGACAAACAATCAAAATATTTAGTAAAGCATTCTCAGTGTAGAGAATAAATAAAGTCTTCTCGGACTTCTAACCGAGTAAACAATTGTTCCTCGACGGTTCTAAGACGTTCCCTGCCATCGTCTTCTATCAATCTTGCGAATATAATTGTTTATATATATATAGCTGTTTAAACCGAGAAGACTTTATTCAAATTTTTTAGTAATTTAGAATGTCATTAATACAATTAGAACAATATGAATAAATCTTTATCATAAGGTCTATTCTTTTTTAACTAGTGTTCGCCTAATTAAATTAGGGATGAAACGAAGTATTATTATACCGTTCCAATTGAATTATTTGCATATGATTTATTGAACATTTTCTGACTGTTTGGTCAGCATATTCATTTATGAAAAATAATCATTGCATGCTATTAGAAAAAATTCCTTAGAATTCCTCAAAAATTTATTACATTATAGCTACTTGTGTAGAATTATTCAAAATTTTTGTTCCTCTATCACAGTTATACATAATGTATTTGAAAAAAATATAAATACCACAAGTTTTCTTTACCTATTCTAAAAATCCGCCAGTGCCGTTATAAAACTAAGGATAAATCATAAATAAGTACCTCTAACAAAGACTAGTGTCTATTTATAAAACTAAAATAATATTGTACATAACGTGTTACAGGGTGATTTTCGTAATTCTTACGTCCCTTTCATTAAGGGATGGGTAACTGATGACATTTAAATTCCAGTCTGTATCTGAAAACGTTTGAATGTATCTTGATTATTATTAAGCTTTACAGAACCGTAAAAAGTTTCTTAGTAATATGAAAGTGACATCCGCCACATTAAGAAATACCATTCTGTTTACTTAATCCAAAATCTGGTGAATGGTTTCTCCCTGAAACGTTAAATAAAATGAGGCTAATTTGAATTATCATCCTTCATTTCAAAAAGTTATATATCATGTACTTCTCTTTTACGGACCTCGGTATTGTATGGTAAACAAAATATTTTCTGTCAAAAGTAAGCCAAGAAGAATAAAAAAAGCGTTTAAATCAACTTATTACGAGATGTTTTAATAACATGTTACGAAAGAAAATAGCTCAAAGCCCAATCCTAGCAACTGCGTAGACGAAGGAATAATCGGTATTGAAAAATCGAACAAGGATTTCCTCCGTGTATTTCGGTTAGTCATCCAGGTAGTCTGGCATATATTTAAATACCACCATAATATCATTCTTTACACTTTGATGATCCATCTGATGTTCTGGATCTCGTAAGAATACTACATATGATAACTAATCTCTTATCACTTTCTACGCAACCAATGTTTTTATTGTTGATATTCCCAGGCACTGTCATTCTGCTTAGATCTGATTCAAGAAAATAATTTCTACACGACTGCATAATGACAAGATCTACGTTCTTCTCATAATTAATAATTTTCAATTGTTATAAAGTTTTTTGAATCAGTTACTTATACAACATTTTCCTTCGGAATCGATATATTGGCCTACGCTCACCTTGACCTCAATGTCAAACTAATAACTCCAGCATTGTTACCAAATTTATAGACAAACTAAAACTTGCCTTTGTGATCCATGAAGGTAGACATTTCATGTTACAATTGTGCTGGTAGATTTTGTTCAAAATAATAGTAAATTTTGACTAGAGGGTGCTTTCTTAAATTTTCTAAATACTTGCTGAATTTGCCAGTCACGCCATTTTCTTAATCGAATTAAAATGTGACGCGTAAGATATAATTACCTTTATTGCAGTGTCGTCGCTACAGATACCTTCCTACATATAATTATTACAATATGACTCAACCCTAATTAGTATTATAATTAAAACCTTTATTAAAAGTCTCTATCAATTAGTAGTATAATTACATGTCTGATTAAAACAGAAGCTTACAACCTAATAAACGGCCATATTTATCTGTGTAGTTCACATCATTAAGATCACGTGTGAACCAGAGGGAATGTACAATACATGTGTTAGTTACAATTACAATTTAACATAAATTTAAATAGTGCATCAATGTAAAGGATATTTCTAATTTAAATTACGAATGGTCATCAGTGAAAGTTGTGTAAAACATTGTGTCAAATCATTTATAATTGCTCGACCGTTATCATTTGTCTGATTCACTCTTGATGTTTATGATGTGAGCTTTACAGATGTGTACGGGCGTGCATTTGGTCGAAAGCTCCTGTTTTTAATCGGAAAAGTAATTATACTAATAATTGCTAGAGACTCGGAATAAAAGCTTTAATTTTAATAATAAACTACTTACTTTCTCCTACGCTTAGAAACTGTTATGCTAACATCTCGAATTTGTATGAAGAGCCTTCGAAATACTGTGTCACATGCCTAATTTATAATTCATTTTCTTTTTGAACCCGATGAAAATTCGTTTCTAAACCTTCCTGCGGTGTCACTTAAATGATTTATTTGATTATATCTCATCGTTAAGCGGGCTTCACTACTTGAATTTCTTTGGCTTCGTTATTGTTAACAGCATCTATTCAGATTTTCATTAGAACTAATTATTTCCAAAGAATAAAAGTAACAGCGATAATTTTGCATATTTCGAAGCTAGATTGCAAACATGCGTCATCCAAATAATATTGTTTACAGGAGAAGTCACTGAAATATTTATTCTTCTAGCCATTGTATAACGTGAGCATTTTGAATCACTACATGACTAGGTAATCAGCTCATCACAGTTCTGACATAAATTAAATCAGAATTCCTTCCTTCTCTCGTCCGTTGGTTACAGTCGTATTAAGTCAATACAATAACTGTTATCGATCGTTGATTCTATTCCAATATTTTCTGTTAACATTGCAATTTTGCATTATCATTAAGTTCATAATAAATATTATTTAATACGTATATTTTCTTCATAGATTGTATTACTCGTCAAGCGTTCTTAGATTTTCTAGACACATGAAACTCAACCCACTTACATGAACTTATGGAAATAACCCCCCTTCGCTACCGCAAAGACGTGAGGGTTTAACAGGTTGGTAGGCATTCTTTCAAGTACAGAGATGAGCAGTTGCGCACAATTTCTCCTGACCTATCATCTGCCGATCTCTACAAATCATGGTTCCTAAGCAATGTTCATTACTGAAAACGAATCAATCCCATTTGAAACTCCAATGAAGCAGCACTTCGTCTCACGACCTATACCTGAGCGCTCTCCCGAAGGCGGTCTTCCGCTGGCATTTCGCTGAATGGCAGAGATAAGGAACCATAAATGGCGACGTTGAACACTCACACGCCACACGCATTTGTATTAGAAAACGAAGTTAGGTTCGTACAGCAACTGAGAGTAAATAGGTCAGGACAAATAAAAATATTTTACTTTAAACCCATCAGAATACGTCTTTACGTAGGTTGTGGCTACATTGGAGGTCGAGGTCCCGCGCTATTTTTCGTCTGAAGATTCTTTCTAATAAAATATTATATCACATCTTAATCTTAAGCTTATAAAAAAAACTTCCGTGGTTTAAATTCATGTAAGAATTTTTCACCCACAAAATTGAACCAAAACATCGTAAAAATTTAACAAAAAATGTAACAAATTTTCTCCAGACTATTTTCAACACAAATTACTCTATTAGCACGGACAAAGAATCGATGTAACGTTACTTGTTTCCTGAGTCCGACTATAATAAATTTCTTGACGTAAGTGCACCCATTCATAGTTGTGGATGGCAACAGTAACTCCGTGATTTATAAATAAATTTTGTTAAAAAAATTATGTATTTAAACCTTTCAAGAATTTGTATACATATTCATGTAAAATCTGTATTCACGTGACACTTAAAATTAAAATGTGTGGAAATAAAATTCCGATAATACTCGTAGATACTTTTTGTTTATATGGTATTTCATACGAAATTTTCTATATAGTTCTTTATAGATAAATTAAAAAAATTATTTAGCATCGTAGAATGGGTCGGCATGTGAATTATTTTGAAGATTATTCTAAGGATCATGTAAGTGTTCTTAATTTTTTTTTCTTTAGTGTTATGAAACAGAGCACTGTTTCTTAGAACTTCCGTATAAATATTGCAGTAAACAATAGTTTTTAGAAAGAAAATTCAAAATCGAACTATTCCAATGGCAGTCATCACGTTTCTCAGCGGGACTGGC
The DNA here is from genome assembly GCA_037074705.1 of Zhengitettix transpicula. Lineage (NCBI taxonomy): Eukaryota > Metazoa > Arthropoda > Insecta > Orthoptera > Tetrigidae > Zhengitettix > Zhengitettix transpicula. The sequence goes on from CM073591.1 coordinate 205,007,068, forward strand.
TCATTTCATATCTAAAAATGTTCGTGTCTAATCAAAAGTGCAGTTAAATAGATATAAGATAACAACTATAAATGGTAACAGCAAAGTTCTCTTTTTCGCCCCTCTCCAATATTGCCTCAAATTTACTTGAACAGTTGTCGGATAACTTTGCAACTTGAATTTCCGCCCGAAACACGCAACGATTCCATTACCTTGGGTTACTATTAGATGTTAAGATACACTGAGTTTAGATTTTTTAAATGGGTATTTTCTCCCTATGAATAAAAACAAGATTTAAAATTAAGTGATATATTCTGTTACATTGCGTAGGAATAAACATATTTATAAAAATAATTGCATAAACAAACTGAATGAATCTTTTTTTTCTTTTTGGGGTAACAGGCTGCATGAGGGTAATCCGCATGGTGGCAACTCCCCTTTAATAGCATAGGAAGGGATTTGAAAATGGGGGATGCGGAAGGGTAGAGGAAGATAACCAATGGTTAATTAGGGCCCCCGGGCTATAGTTTAAGGATACTACCCGGCATTCGCCTAAAAGTAATGCAGGGAAAACCCTAGAAAAAACTGCATCAGGTTTTGGTTTCTGAATTTCATTTTCTAAATGGGACATGACCGAGAGAGAGAGAGAGAAACGCTGAAATTAATCGTTTTTAATGTCAGAAAAATATGTTCCTGATTGAGGATTGAGGGAGAAGTTAGAGTTACATGATTATCTTAACACACCTACAGGAATAGATAAACCTGCTTCATAGTCGACCACGTGTCTGAACATGGTATCATATACCTACTGTCTCCGTACAGTACAGTACAGTACAAAAATAAATGTGCAACCGTTGATTTCAAAAAATTTAATCGTTTGTCTCTAGATTTCGGAGCTGATTATGTCCATGGTCCACAGATAGAACACATACACAACATAATTCATCCAGAGTATTTACTTTCAGCTATTTATATCCGGCTGCCCGCCCGCTTCTTTAGTTTTGGCTTCAGTTCGGAGAACTGAGTCACTTCAGGTGAATGTAGTGTGACCCACAAATAGAACCGTATTTTAAAGTCTCTCATTGAGGAAGGTCAGAATGACAAATTACGAAAAATCCATTTTTTCCTCAATTATGTATGACAAAATTGCGGGTGTAGTTTACAAGATACAGACGGAGCAGCATAACTTCGAATTACCGTCAATTTTTGAATGGGCTGCAGTGATTCGACTCAAATCAGGATGAATCTTGGTAAGTACTCTGAGAGTAAATGGGTTTGACATGGTATCCCTGGGGATCAGCAACAACATCGTCTGCTTGTGCGCAGTCCAGCTCGAGTTTGGCGGTCGATTCGAGTCTGCGCGTGTTGTTGCAGACTGCGCGTGCGTGGGGAGAACACTAAGGGGCAGTCTGGCGCCAGGTTTCAAGTAGTTCAAGTAACAGCCAACAGATGTCCTGGTCGTAGTCGGGATGTGGGGGACATGATTTCAGTATATTAAATATGTATCGATGTACACCCACATAAAATGCTGAAGTCTAATACGAATACGAATTAATTCCAACTTTTATAAAATTTAACGTTTATTCAATAAATAATAAATCGCGGCGATAATATATATATATAAAATATAGTCGTGGCTGAACCGTGCCGTCTCAGATCAAACTTCTCTCACTCGGCTTGTTGTTAGCAACCAGCGATATTAATTAAAAATATCACTGATTGCCGATCGGGCCACAAATCATCCGTGGAACGCGGAATTTCGAGTGTGCACTAAACGATCGTTAAGTCTCGATAGATACAAGAAGATTCAAGACTCCAATAAATAAGAACAGATTTATTCTGCGCCAATATATAATTACATATATGATCACGAAAATTGAAAAACTATAGGTTTTTTTTTAAAACGATTCTCGGAAACGTTCGTATCTTGTCCGCCTCCACAGTTTCCCACTGTTAGTATTCAAAACGCGTGTGAGAATGTTTCAATTTTCCTGCCTCTGTTCTCGAGAACCACGAAAGTAGTCTGCTTATGAATCGAGGAATACGTCACTGTGATAATATCAGTAAATACTCTACTTTCTTTAACTGGTTGTGTAGAGTTTTAGTTTCGATACGGGAATGGTATTTCCTCCATTTTAAATTTTAACTAGGTCTCGGATGCTTGAGCAAATAAAATGCTGCAAGCTCACGAGCAGTCAAGCGTTATAACTTTAGCATTGTTAAATTTCTATTTATCACGATGTTTAATTCCAATTTATCTTTTATTCTCTTCACTGAGTCAGCTCGTAATGAAATAACATGTATCTCTATTATTGCATTTAGTAGTAGCGTTTCTTGAGGACTAAGGGGAAGAATAAAAGAAATCTCTTCTATTATTTAGCCCTTTTTCTATATTTATTTAAATTCCTTCTAGCACGCTTCTGTATTAATATTTTTTATTATTATTTTGATTTCTATGCATTCATACTTTCGAATTACGAATTGTAAATCCACATATTTTTTTCTTACGCCCTTTTTTATTTTACATCTTATTTTATATATGTAATCTATGTATATTTTTAGTTTCATATAAATTTAGTATATAGAATACAAAAATTACCCACTTTGCTTTTACGTATGCCTAATCTAATTTTATTAAAGACTAAATTTTAATTTGGTCATATACAGGCAGAATAATATTTTAAAAAATACAGAACGTTTTCTCTGAGATTGCAGAACTTGTCAGGTGTACTAAAAACGTGTGAACTAACACAAATCAAACAAATTGGAATAGTTTAAATAATCGTTTGAAGAATGCAAGAGCTTAAAAATTATTTTAAAAATGTTTAAACATTTTCAATTCTATTTTTTTTGTGTTGGTTCGTAAGTTTTAACGAGGTGTGATATGTCAGAGGATACGCGTTTTTAATTATTTTTACCTTTTTCTGTCTGTATATGACCAAATTTCAATTTTACTTCTCAATTAAACAGATATAATTAAATTTAATTAATTAATTAATTTTTCGTCTCAGAATTACACTGAGGCAAAGTCACGATTAAATTTGAGAGTAAATCTCTCTAATAACAAATCATAAACGAGATTTGGCCCTATTTCTCTTTGTTTCAATTTATAGGAGTGGCCAGATTTATAAATATAATTTTAAGTTCTTGCAAAGATCTTGATACAAATGTTTCGTTATAATAGTTATTTAAAGAGAAAAGCGAAATATTTGCCACTATTTTGTGAGAAAAAGAAAAGTATTCTTACTCGGGATATGGAAACTTTTAGGGTGAAAGCTAAAGTTTTAGTTTTAGTATTCGCCATGATTAACAAGTCATGATATAATTGTTCTTTATTATTCTTCATTTACCGCTCAATTTTTCATACATTCATTGCCAGTATAATGCAAATATATAATTATATAAGTTGAAATACTTCGATAAATAAAGAAAAACTTAATGGTATCGCTATTTAAAAGCCTTTAAAAAGATTTTCTATCAAAAATTTAATGAAATTGTATGTAAAGGAAGATGGTGTTTTTTTTATATCTATCCGGTTTTTTTTACTGAGACATTGTATTGTCTGAAGTCTGTAGCTGCATAAATCAATTTGACATTTTCGTTCGACCGTACTATACGCACATTGAGGAGTCTTTGTTCTCCCTTTCACTGGTGCTAGGAACAAAGCGGGACTGAGAGGGTGGAAAACACTCCTGATTGTATCTAAATAGAGCCTCTTACTAGTTTGAAAGATACGTCTGGTGGCGAAGAATACAGGAGTTCAATGAAACTTACTTTCTGTACAAGATATTTTTGTTCTTACGACGGTCAGTAATTTACGATATTTCTGCTACGAAACAATAACTTAACAACTAAAGAACAGATTGTATCATTAATAACTAATATTATTTCCAAATATATTAACCGTCTGCAACTAAACCTACGGGTAAAAAAATTCATCTCATCATACAATTTTGTTTCGCATATCTTTATATATTTTATTTCTTCTACCAACCAAGCTGCCACTACTATTTGAATTACAAACCGACCTACTAATATATGTGTACATCCACAACATATTTTATGAAAAAGGGAACTGCGAGGGCTATTCTCTCGCAGGCAGAACCTTTTAGGAGAGATACGAAGGGGCTACCTTTGTGTATGCCTTTTCCTCTCCGTTTTTGAACTAAGGTTCCCACAAGCCGAGGCACCTCGACCTGTTTTGAGAGGTGTATGTTCCGGGGTCCCAGACCTAGGGCATACGGTAAGAGTTGTTCGCTATTCCCATTGGAATAGTCGGCCAGCTGCCTCCTAAACTGGTCGAGGCACGGAGAAGGGAATGCTGCGTCCCCACGTCAAACTCCTCTCCCGCTATCGGAAGGGCGTGGGACAAGTACCCAATGCCCGACCTACCCGATGCAGGTTTTTCTAAGGTTTTCCCTGCTTTTCTTTAGGCGAATGCCGGGTAGGATCCTTAAAACATAGCCCGGGGGCCCTAGTTAACCCTTGGCTACCTTCCTCTATCCTTCCGCATCCCCCCTTTCAAATCCCTTCCTATGCTATTAAAGGGGAGTTGCCCAATGTGGATCACCCTCATGTAGCCTTTTGCCCTAAAAAAAAACATATTTCATGTCCCTCCATGCTTCAGTGTAAAGCTATCCAATGTATCCCAACAATAATACTGCACCATTAAACATATGATAAGTGAATGCCTTCAACACGAACAAGAAACAAAACAAATATTCGACAGTAACAACCTCAAAGAGATTTTACACTCAATGATTTATCAAAGAATAGTAATTGAATTTCTGAAGATAACTTAGCTGTTACGATGTAATGGGTAACAGAATAACTAATGACCTTGCAGTGCATGCGATTCAAAATAAATTAATTTAAAACAACACCGCTGTAACATGATTCGCATTTCAGTGGATTTGGTAAGTTAAAAAATTTCCCTTTTCAATCCAAATATTTAATTATTTTTATTTCGTACCAGTCCCGATGCCGCTTCCATCAATGGTAGCACAACTTTATTCATATTTAATCCGTCAACACTCGTTTGCGACCTTGTTTAAAATCATTTAAACGGTTTTAAACTCCGGAATGTAAATGTCGTGAACTTCTTCCGACTCTCCTTTCATTTCTTGAAGCTCTTTTGACTTTCAAATGGAAGTGTTACATGCATGAAACTCGTTTTTCCCATTGCCTGAAATCAACGTAAACTATTTGCATAGGCAGATAGTGACAAAGGAAACTACGCAATGGACATGGCTGAAATTTTGCCAGCAAATTATTGTTTAGGATGTAGCTTCACCCAAACACTTGTTTTGATACGACTCTTAAATTTCTTAAGTTCTGTACTTATTAACCTACCCTCATTTTCGATGTTTTTATAAATAAATATAATGAATTCCAGGCTTTTCGTCTGTTTTACCAACCCGTGGTTGCTGTTTCCATACATTTCCAAGTATTTTTTAAAAAAATCTCGAGCAACTAACGAACGCATTTAGAGTTACGTCGACTTTTGCTTCTCTTTAATAAATTTTAATTGACTTATCTGTTACGTCACTGTGAGCCCATAACCGCAATTAACTCTGAATTTTATTTTCTGTATTTTATCCAGTCATCTGACAATAAGTTCCTGGTAAAATTTATAATAAATAATTTAGGCAGAAACGGTAAATAATTTGAACTTATACTAAACATAGCAGCATGTTAATTAGTCGTTTCCAATTAGTAAATATCTATGACGACATCCCTACGTGCCTAGCGACAGGAGATGAATACCAGGAAGTGATAAGTGTTGTGTGCGTGTTTCTTAAAGTAAGTGTGTATGACTGTGGTGACTGGACAAATGTGAACTGTGCCTTATTGATATGAAATTTTTTGTGTAACTTATTAATTAATATTATTAATATTATACGTAATTTATCTATTTTACATTTGTGACGAATACTATTTCCTCATTAGAGGGCCAATGAAGAATAAATCTATCTCTATCTCTATCCTAGCGACATATGTACAGGGTGTATCAGGCCTATTTTCTAAAAATTAAGAGCTGGTTGTGCGAAAAAAAACTATAAAAAAACTATGAAAATAACAGATCATTGGATATTACATTTAAAAAGAAACAACGTACTGAAAAATCTTATTTCCTATTTGTTACTGTTACAGCAACAAAATGGAAAATGTTATGTACTATATAAAAGCATTCCTTATTCACTGAGGACATCTGGCGGTCAGCGGCAGAACTAAGTGCAGTCAGCGCGCGCGGTTGTCTTCAAGTGGAAAACTTTGGACTGATAAAACAAAAACAATGAACATTTTACTTTCAGCTGCAGTAGAATAAACAGTTTTATCACTGAAATTTCTATAAATTCAAGCTTACATTTCACTGTCTGGACTAGGATTTGAAGCTCATTCGTCATTGAAATAAGAGCAATAAACATTCTTTTATTACGCTTGCTTCCTATAGAAAATCCACAAATCGTATTTTGAAAGAAACCTGAAATTAATTTTTGATGCTCAGTTTCATAAGCGACCGACATTCATTTCCCGCTTTATTACTAAATGTCATGCTATTTTGTGAAGAATCCTATCATAATCATAGAGAACATTAGCAAAACTAAACTAAACTGCTCAGTTGACAACACTCAAAAGCTTTTTGAGTATTATCAACTGACCAGTGCAGTTGTGTTTCTCTAGACTCTTCTTAGCACCTGACGAAAGGAACAAGGATCACAGAAACGTTTTGTGGTATTTATATTACCTTTTTGTCTGTATTGGCTATCTTTCTTATTATTAATTTTCAATCAGACGTAATTTTTTTCATTTTAATATTGGAAGAGTAACTTAAAATTATTTAAATATTAAATGTGCGTGTTGTAGAGGTCTAAAGACTCGTTTGCTGTTCTAATTTCCATTTAACATCTACTTAGATAAACACATCCTTAAATATTTTATTACAAAGAACTGATATTAAAATTACAGATTCTAGACATGCAATATCTCATAATTGTAAATAACGTAAACATAAAATTGTCCGATAGTTGAAAATATATTATAAAAATGTTCATAGCCAAATAAGTGAAAAGAAAAGGTTTTATAAAGAAATGGCAAATTCTTTGAACAAATTTCTTAGAAGAAGTTTCGTCCATACGTCATCAGGTATTAATTAATTAGGAGACCTTAAACACATAAAGCTTACATTAAATCATTCATGAATTTTGAAACAGTAATTTCACGATAATTTAATGTAACTTTTATATTTTAAATGCCTCCCAATTAATTAATATGTGACAATCTACTAAAATAAGGACAAAACGTCACATAAAAAATTATTACATAGAATTAGTATTTTATTTATTAAAGTTTTTATTCTGACTTATTTGGCAATTGACATTTATATAATTAATAACGTTTTTGCACTAAACCACTCATTGTAAAGAATGGTAATACAGTAATCTTGTGGATAATCCCTAAATTCTATAATCCTTTCAATTAGAAATAGGTTAAGACAATGCTCCAATACAAATTCAATTACTGAAACGTTTCGTACATTTTGTAAACATTTTTTCCTGTCTTTGATGAAGTGTGAAAATCTGTAAGATAAATATAGTCATAGATTTCCTCCAATGACCAATTAACATTGGGGAAGCAAGCAGTGGGCGTGACAGACGAGCCACAAAATTGCCTAACAAAAGGATTGAGCCAATAACTTTTAAGAGAGCAGCCTAATGAGATTAGCAAACGACGATTCAGCGATTCGCCTTTTACACACCATTTAAGCTCAGCAGAACATAGCTTCCCGATCCCCCGTTGCTTCGTGAAAGGCTTCCACTAATTCTACGCTAAGTCGACTGCGGCTTCAGTCTGTGCAATTGTTGCAAATTCGACTAGACAAATAGCAATTGACATGCAAACATTTTATGTGTAAAATTGTGGGTTAAATTTTCAAATAAATCACAGACGAATCATATATATAAAAATTAAAAAATACTGGTGAAATAACACGTCTATCGGAAATAACATGTCTATCGGAAGGACGCGGGACAAGTACCCAATGCCCGACCTACCTGATTCAGGGTTTTCTAGAGTTTGTCCTGCATCACTTTTAGGTGAATGCCGTGTAGGATCCTTAAACCATAGCCCGGGGACCTAGTTAACCCTTGGTTACTATACACATCCCCCTTTCAAATCCCTTCCTAAGCTATTAAAGGGGAGTTGCCACTATGTGGATTATCCTCACGAAGCCTGTTACACTAAAAAGATAAGAAATAAAAAATAAACAAGTAACTGAAAAAAGATCACTTTGTATAAATACAATACTATATTCCATTCTTTATATTAAACTAGCTGGGTTCCCGGCGTTGCCCGAGATGTCATTTATCTATAACCATAGATAAGACTCCAATTTTGGTTACTTTTGAGCTATTTTTATGTAAAGCTCCTCGAACCCTATCCCTAAATGTGCTCACCTCCCATGCCGAAGTGGGATGAAGTCATTGACTAAATATATCGACCGTTTTTACATGTTAGAAGATGACCACCCCCACAAATATGCGATAATGAAAAAGAATGTATTCCACGCAAAAATCGGCCGATTACATTGTCTGAAAATTTATTCCCCCGCCCAACACCTCCCAAACCCGTCGCGTTACCCAGGTTGTCACAATTAGATTCAGCGACATTCATAGTCTCGGAATTGAATCGAATCTCGGTTGTTTTTGCGGGATTTAATTTAACGTACCTCCACCCCACCCTTAAGCTTGCTCCCCTCACAGGGGTTAAAATATACACAAACAACATCGGTATAAATACTATTAAAGTAATTAACCCCAGGAAATAATTATCGCAAATATCGACCGTTTAACATGTTTGAAATTTTTCACCCCCGACCACTCCCGCTTCGGGGACTTAAACGGTCAAGTTTAATGTCATAATTAAACTCAGTGACAATCCTGATAGTTTCTGGTTTATTTTTATCTAATGCTACTTCCACGCCAACCCTTAAGGGTGCACCCTTCCGAGTCCCAAAGGGGTTGAAATTATACACAGAGAACATGTAGGGAAATTTTATTAATCTAATTCATCCCGAAATATATTTAATTGACGCAAAAAACAGCCGGTCAACTCATCACAACCCAGCCGATACCCGCGCGTTGTCCAGATTGTCATAAATAAATTCAGCGACATCCATTACCTTCGATTTGACTCGAATCTCGGATTTTTTTCCCGTTATTTTCAAGGAAATCCCCTCCAGCCCCACCCCTATCATGCCTACAAAAACATCGGTAGAAATACTATCAACGTCAATGGTCCCGGAATTTATTTATTCCACGCTAATATCGATGATTTAACATGTTAGAAAATTTCCATCCTATCCACTCCCGCCCCTTGGGGCTAAATGGCCAATTTGATGCTATAATTGAACTGGATTTGACTCCAATCTCGGTTGTATTCGCGTTATTTTATTGCAGCGTTCCTCCACCCAACACCTAAAAGTGCTCTACTGATAATCCCGACCCGCTTCTGGGGGTGGTAGACGCGTCTCACCCCAACAGTCGGTAGAAACACTATCAATATCTGTGACCCCTAAAAATATTTATCCGACTGAAATATCGACTGTTTAGCATGTTTAAATATTTCAACCCCCGCTTCTCGGGGTGGTAGACGCGTCTCACCCCGACAGTGTTTGTTTCCTGATCGCAAAGAACACGTGTACGAAATTTGGTGAAATTTTCTCCAGCGGTGTAGATTTTTATAACGAACATACAAATATACAAACATACAAATATACATACACTCATTTTTATTTATAAGATAAAATAAAAACTTTTTAAAAGAGTATAAAAAGCAATGGTTCTGAAACACTTTTATTTTTGACTAAACGTCGTTATTTATGGAAACAACATCGGTTAAAATAGTATGAACAACACCACCCCTAAATCTGCTACTTTCCCATGGTGGAAAGGGTTGAATTTTTACTCATATCACATCGGTAGAAACACTATCAATCTAGTTTTCCCATAAACACATAACATTTTGGCAGTTTTAGAGTAATAGACAATTCTCACCCCCAGCCCTAAGCAAGCTCACCACTAATGTCTAAAGGGATTTATATTTTCAACAACATCCGTTGAAATAGTATTCACGTAATTCTCCTCCAAGAACGCGCAAGAACTGACTATTTATCTTCCCTTCCAACCCCCACCCTTTCGGGTTAAATGGGCAATTAAAAAAATTTATCCGAAGTTAACTCACTGACATCCATAACCTTCGATTTGACTCCAAACTCGGTTGTATTCGCGTTATTTTTCTGTAAAGCAACTCCACCCCAAACCCTAAGGGTGCACTTTTCCCAGGGCGTAGGAGATGAATATTATATTCAGATAACATCGGTAGAAACACAATCAATATCTTTGACCCCGAAAATATTTATCCAAATCTAATACCTGCTGTTTTAGCATGTTTAAGTATTTCAACCCCCGTCCACCCCCGCTTCTGGGGTTGGTAGACGCGTCTCACCCCGACAATGTTGTTTTCCTGGTCGCAAAGAACCCGTGTGCGAAATTTGGTGAAATTTGCTCCAGCGGTGTGAAATATCGACTTTTTTAGCATGTTCAAATATTTCCACCCCCGTCCACCCCCGCTTCTGGGGGTGGTAGGCGCGTCTCACCCCAACAGTGTTGTTTTCCTGGTCGCAAAGAACACGTGTACGAAATTTGGTGAAATTTGATCCACCGGTATAGATTTGTATTCTCCACCCCAAACCCTAAGGGTGCCCTTTTCCCAGGGTGTGGGGGATGAAAATTATATTCAGAAAACATCGGTAGAAACACCATCAATATCTTGGACCCCTAAACCTTTTTATGATTAATTTTATATATTTCAACTGTATCACGCTTAAAAAAAATTCCGTGCATAATTCTGGACTAACCCCAATATCCAGTTTCAGCACATGTATTCATTTAATAATCACAGTAGTGAATAATAATGATAGCCAATTCAGACAAAAAAGTGATACTATAAATACCGCACAACGTTTCTGGGATCCTTGTGCCTCTCGTCAGGTGCGAAGAGGAGCCTAGAGCGACACAACTGCACTTGTCAGTTGACAAAACTCCCAGAAACGCTGTGTGGTATTTAAATTATCACTTTTTGTTCTTTCTTATTCATTATTTTCAATCAGACGTAAATTTTTCATATTAATATTCACAGTATTTCTCACTAAGTTTAACATTCCTAGCTCTCGAGATCGTAAACATCTAAACAATGTACGTTAATTATCCAACAAATATAAGCATTTTATAAAACATTCAGATTTTTGTCAAAGTATTAATGGTTAATCTTCCAAATTATCGTCACACTTATTTACAATAAAATAACAATTAAGTAACAAAATAAAGTACCACGAAACGTTTCGGAAAAACTTGTTCCTTTCGTCACGTTTAATAAAAGTATGATATCCATAAATATTGGGGTTAAAATGCCACTCAACCAACATTAAATTTTCGATACAAATGATTTAAATGAAAGATAATTTGAAACGTAAAATAAATTTTCATACATGTCTTTGTGCCATATTTCGGAGTTGTAAAGATATTTGCTATAACTACGTCAATTAACCCATATCTCCGAACCATAATCTTTTGCGCCTTTCCTAGTTTTTAATTGGTTGATGCAGGATTTATCCTCGATAACAAATAACTAAGAAAAATTAGAACTCGATTAAATATTACACATCGCGGCGGTTTACGATTATTATTAAATAATTTTACATGAAATATAAAAAATTGTGATATAAAAGTCAATCACAACCGTCACTTTAAATTAAAAAAAAAACTTTATAAATTCATGTCAGTAAAATTTAAAAATTGTTTAATAAAATATATATTTCTATTCGTTATGTCAGTTGTCCTTAAACTGGAGCTTGATACACGGCTTTAATTTTGCATTATAATTAACATAGTTATGGGGGTCTTTTCAAGAAAAGTGTTGTCATTGGAACCCAAATAGAAAGAAAAGGTTGGTAGTCCCTGATCTTTATTTTTGTATAACAACGATCGTTTCCGATAAAACCATTATATGTGTTTTTAATAGTCAGTGACGTCAATTTGAAGATATGTCATTGAAGATTTAACCTATCAAAAGGTGACTGTTTGTCCGATAAAAAAGTTCCAGTAACTAAGGTAGCCACCGATAATGCATACATACATTTGGTTCTTTGTCGAAACAGTCTCCATATCAGTTTAGGAACTTGTTTCGTTGGGCGAGTTTCAATATTCCCTCCTGGTAAAAATCCTGCTCAGCCACATTGTTGTGAAGTGTTTCACCTCATAGTCTGAAATTTCGACTTCCTAGGTGCTCCTTCATATGAGTAAAAACAGGCGAAAGTATCTTGGAGCGAGGTCCGGGCTGTAGGGAGGGTGGTCGATGATGTCCCTGCGAAATTGCTTCAACAACGCGGTGATCTGCTGGGCTGTATGAGCGTTGTCGTGAAGGAAGATAACGACCGCGGAGAGACTTTCGCCTTTTTTTCCTCAGTTGAAAGAGCACCGAGGAGACCGACAATTCGCTTCAGAGACGGAGGTAAAAAAAATTTCGTGACAACGTGGCTGAGCAGGATTTTTACCATGAGGTAATATTCAAACTCATCGCACAAAACGACAAGTGCCTAAACCGTAATGGAGATTACGTCGAAATATAACCTATTGTTAGTACTATCCGGTGGCTGTATTACGTTTCACTGCAGGCTTTGTAACCTTAGTTTCTGGTTACACCTTGTATATTATGACCCGGAGAGGAGTTAAAAGCTTCTACGACTATTACGAATCTTAATTGAACACAATATGTGCTGTGAGCGGCTATTAGTTTTTTATACTTTAACTATATATGCATATATTCAGCCAGTCTTTTTTTGTTTTAAATAAAGTGTTAATTGTCACATTAGCGTACTGTGTCATGAGCGACCACGTCCGTGGATTTCGCAGGCAAAAAAAAAGTCTGCATTAAGTTACATAGGTTAGCTTCTTTGCAGCACATTGAAGATATTCGGGGCAGAAGTCACTAGGTCACTTATTACCCAAGATGGAAGCTCTGATTTACGGAGGAGGAATTACAGCTCTGAATAATATGCGCGACAAGTCTTATTCTGACTGTAATTTGTGGACTGTTCAGACTTTCATTAAATTTGAAAAACATGTTAGTTTAAAAATTACGTAAAAAATCTTTGTAAATGAACTAAGATCAATCAAAGTTAAACCTATTTAAGCTTAAAACATTTTTGGCATTTTAAAATCTTTAGACACCTCTTGCGGGTAAAGTATTACCCGCTGGAAAAATCATGATATTCATTTTTCAATAGGGAAGATTTCCACGTTTTAGTAAAATGTCTGAATATGTCATTAAATAAATAAACCGGCGAACATGTCACAAACAATTTATTAAAATAAATTCTAATCACTCAACTTTCCTGTTCCTTTTCTTGGAACTTCCTCAGATGCACAAGCATAAAATATAATTGATATAGATGAAAGTCTACATGTTTAAATATCTAAAAATAAAATAAACAAAATTATATCAAAAAGATTATATTACAATTATATGAAAATAATACAAAAAATACAATTAATTACCTGTAATTTCAATTAGCAATATATATTTTAAGAAATTTCTAAAATCTTTTCTGAAATATTGGCGGCGCCAGGGTTCGATTTGATCACCGGCAAAATCTAACAATAATTCTCATAAAAAGGTTTCAAAGCGATATAACAAATATTGCTGTTCTCAGAATTTCCCTAGTCAATGGAAAGTAGCCCAAATAATTATTATGATACTAAAACCCTGAAGAAATCCTAATGAAACATCATCCTATCGACCAATAAGCCTATTCTCTCAAAAGTCTTTCTGAAACGCCTACAACTATGGGGATCGGCAAGTAATTCAAACCTGGAAATCTTACAACGTTTTGTGGTAACACTCTCCTTAATTTCACTTTCTCCTTCTGATTATAACGATATTCATATTTAAAATAAGGTTAACCGCATAAAGGGGATGGGATCTTTTAAATAAAAAATGAAAACTTGAAATCTTTAATGATATATATAAAAAATATAATATAATATAAAAAAATATATTTACATCATGATCTATGTTGCTCCGGCCAGTGGGCATGGACCGATCTCAGGTTAAACGTGGTGGATGGAAAATTACACCATAATTAAGAAAATAATAAAAATGTCGTGCCGTTTAAAATTTAATCCCATGAAAAAGACTCTTAATGGTCAAATTTAATCCTCGAAAATTTTTAGAATAGAATCAAAACACCGATTATCGTACTACGTGGGAACAATTGGTTGGTTCTGGTCTTACTGTGCTGTGCTGCCTCGGTGCCTCTGAATATCTGGAAGCAGGGACGCTCGTGGTGATGTCTGGTTGGAGTCGCGCCTTCCAAAATTGCTGTGTCTGGCTGCAGCCAAACTTCTCGCTGCTTCAGGTCTCCGGACATATATCTGTTAATCCTCGCTTATTCGCAACACCAGAGCTCGCCGACCGTTAACTTTGTTCAGAGAGATATTTTACTCTCTCTTGCTGTGAGAGATGTTTATGCCGTAGCGTCTCTCTCTGTACTCCCAAGCTTTGTCCACGTGGCGGGATGATTTTATTTACCTCCGCACGCACAGCCAGGTAAAAGAAACATTCCGTCCGTCATTGTTCTTGGAAATTTGCAACTATCCTCACACAGACAAATCCGTCAATACCCTTAGCGGAACTTCAAAATAAATACTTAAAAGGGATGCCACAGCAGACCTGCCGCTTCCGTACTACTATCATTTCCTTAACAATATGAATAAAACTTATAACTAGACACATTAAAAAAAACTTTTTTTTTTAGAGAACAGGATACATGAGGACAACTCCCCTTATAGCATAGGAAGTGATTTGAAAGGGGGGATGCGGAGGGGTAGATGAAGGTAGCCAAGGGTTACTAGGGCCCCCGGGCTATAGATTAAGGATCCTACCCGGCATTCGCCTAAAAGAAATGCAGGACAAACCCTATAAAAACCTGCATCAGGTAGGTCGGGCATTGGGTACTTGTCCCACGCCCTTCCGATAGCGGGAGAGAAGTTTGCTGTGTGGACGCAGCATTCCCTTCTCCGTGCATCGACTAGTTTAGGAGGCAGCTGGCCGACTATTCCAATGGGAATAGCGGACAACTCTTAATACATTATATATGTAGTTTTTACAGTTTCCAAATTAAAGTGATAAGGCAAATAGTAAATGCTCCATGTTATGCCACTAACATCCAAATAGCTAAATACCTGCAAGTTCCATCGATTAAAGATGAAATTAAGATATTTAATGTACGCTGTTATGCTAGAATTCAAGTTTACCGTAACGCACTTGCCAAAGCTTTGTTTGAACAAACATATGAACTGCCTAGATTAAAAAGATTCAAGCCAGATACCCTAATGGACAGAATTCATTAGGATTAACTTATTTGAAACTGTATTATTATCAAACTTACGTATAAGATATTTTCTAAATGTAGGCTCACTGAAAGTATAAACATTACCTTCAACAACTCAACGCAGCTGACAAATCACTATGGCAAAAAACTAAATATCTGACCAAAAAGAAAACTGACATGCCCCCACTTAAAAAAGACAACCAATGGAACACCACCCCCTCACAAAAAGCGAACATAATTACCCAAATATTGACTAACCAATTTTCCCCAAACTCCTCCTTTTACACCAATCACAGTCACACCATAGCAACAAAACTCCACCAGCCCCTACAACTACCCTCCCTCCCTAAACTTTTCACCCCTTCCTAAATAAAAACCGCAATAAAAAAACTAAAAAACAAAGCCTCCCCAGGACATGACCACATCACCAACCGCCATCTAAAACATCTCCCAAAAAAACAATAATCCTAATCACCTATATCTTCAACGCCATCCTCAGAACCACCTACTACCCAACCAAATGGAAACATGCTACCATAATCATGTTACCGAAACCCAACTAACTAAAATCCCACCCTGAAAATTACCGACCAATAAGTCTCCTTCCTACAATCTCCAAACTATTTGAAAAATTACTCCTCCCTCATTTAATCAACGAACTCTCCTTCCTAGTTCCTGACACACGATACGATTTTCGCCCAAAACATTCCTGCTGCCATCTATTATACTCCCTCTCCAACCTCATAAACAACTCCTTCGAACAACGCAAATACTGTATCACTACTTTTATTGACGTAGAAAAAGCCTTCGACAAAATTCATCACCTTTCCCTTCTCTCAAAAATCAAAGATTACTTAAATGACACCCATTATAGAATACTCCTCAACTACGTCTCCAACAGAAACTTCTCCATCAAAATAAATAACCACATCTCCCAACCCCACCCCATCACTGCAGGTGTCCCCCAAGGAAGCGTTGTTGTCCCCTTCCTATACAACATCTTCTCCCACGATATTCCACAACATCCAGCCACAAGCACAATCTTTTTCGCAGACGACATTGCCATCTCCTACCAAACCTCCTCTCTCTCACCTCCAATATCCAACCTCTACAGTCAGCGCTCAGCCACCTAGAACACTGGCGAATCAGCATAAATCCCACCAAATCAGTAGCCGTCCCATTCACACTATCCAAAAATCCTCCTCATCACATCCCCCTCAATCTAAACAGCGCCGAAAGACCCACAAAAACAGAAACCACCTACCTAGGACTCCTCTTCGATTCAAAACTCTCTTGGAAACCCCACATTAAACACCTCCACTCTAAAATTAACCTCAAATTCAGAACTTTATATCCTCTCCTAAACAGAAAATCCCCACTCACTCTCAGCACAAAACGCCTAGTATATCTCTCCATAATTCAACCCACCTGGTACTACGCCTCATCCATATGGGGAGCAACAGCCAAAACCCATTCAGCCAAAATCCAAATCAAACAAAACATAATCCTTCGCACCATCATTAACTCTCCCTGGTACCTCAGAAATTCCATCATCCACCACAACATTAAACTTCCCCAAGTCAACTCAATAATCACCAAATCAGTAACCTCGTTAATCAAAAGCACCTTCAACCATCCTAACACCACGATCCAGCAATTCCATAGCAACCCTCCCCCACCGCCACACGCACGTCCCCTCAAGATAAAACGTCCTATCGACGTCATCCTTTCCCCCAGAACACTCTGGCACCTCCTAATCCACCCCATCCTCATACCCGCAGACGCACCCATTACATCCATTCCATCAAATACAACATCACCAGGGATCCCTCATAACCCAACAATGTATGCCCCTCAGACACACAAATTAAAATACAAGAAAAAATCTGCAAAATTACGTTAATTGCTGGATTAACATAAATGCCAAGTTCCCAGGTTAATTATGTACAGAAATTTTAATTATTTATGCTGTAAACTTTATGTAACAACAAATAATCTTAAGATAAAGTTTTGTCTAATAAAAAAAATGGGAAGTATCCTACAAGTTATTTTCTGTTTATTTTTGTTATGTAACTGAACAAAACACGTACTGTTCTATTTGTACAGATTGTAAGAAAAGCAGGGTTAATAAAAAAAATTGGCCAGTTTATTTATTTCTGATTCAATTGGTGTGAGGTAAATGTAACTATTATATATGGTAAATCGCGCGGCCCACTCACAGTCTTTGCCCGCCTGTCTGGTTACGTCACACGCCGGGCCAATCCCCTTCTACCGGAAAATTCCAGGCCTGTGGCATTCCTGGACTCGCTGGCTGCCACATTGCCAGTCTTGCTCGCGCGTTACAGGCAGCCTCATTCTCTTTATGGTTAGAAATGGATTTACGTTTTATAGATAAAGAGTTTTTCGCACAGTTCATAGCAATTTACGAATCGTATCCATGCTTATGGAAAGTCAAATGTAAAGATTATAAAAACAAAAAAATAAAAACGGCGGCTTATCATAAGCTGGTGACATTTTGTAAAACAAAATATCCGGAAGCTGACGTCAAGTTTGTTAAAGTGAAAATCCAAAGTATAAGAAATTGTTTCCGAAAAGAGCTACGCAAAGTTCGAAGAAGCATAAGGAGCGGAGATGGAGAAGACGCCGTTTACGAGCCCACTTTGTGGTATTACAAATTATTAATGTTCACAATGGATCAAGAAGTTACAGAAGAAATCTTGGAAAATGTGGAACAAGGTAAGAAATATTCCTTTTCATGAATTATGTTCAAATATTTTTCAGTTTTAAATTTTTTTAAAGTTTCAATCATGTATACAATAAAATTAATTATATGTTTAAGGCGAAGATTGTTCAAAAGATTTTCAAGCAGAAGACTCTTCGGTTGCTTCTACTTCTTATGAGAAAGTAAAAACAGTGACTGTGAGTATATTTCAATAATTATGCTGGAACCCTCTGTTTTTATTATTATTATTATTTACGGTATTGGAGGTCGCTTCAACTATATTACCATGTTATTAGAGACCACGAAAGTATCTAGAATAGGTTTTATATTTTGTTTAATACATTGATTTTGGTTAAATAATTTAGGTTTTTAAGTATGGGTTCCATCTTTCTTCTCTGATGGTGGTAGTTTCATGTGGCTTTGATCTCTTGTTTGTTGTAAACCAGTGTACACAAATACGATGTGTTGTAGTTATGGCAAGCAGGCGGAGGAATCCTGCAAAACAGGAAGCTATTGGTTAAATAGTTGTTAGAGATTCTGATGCGGGTTAACACCACCTGTTGTTGAGGCTTTAGGGCGTGGTTTCCGTTACGATTGTTGTTTTTTTCCTCTTTGTATTCAGCTTTTCCTCCATTTTGTTTCGGACTATTTTTCATATACCCTTACTGGTGCAGATTTTATTTATTAACGTTGATGTAGAGGAGCGAGCATGTTTCGCGAGATTGTCAACTTCCTCAGTACCTTTGATATTCTTGTGTGTCGGAATCTATTGCAGTAATCTTTATAAATTTCACATAATTCCTTTAGTTCCTCTGCAATGTCAAACATAAATTGTATCTTCAACTACTTCCTTTGATCCTTTCCTGACACCCTTCCTATTTTACAGTTTCCTTCCACACAGACCCTTCATCTTCTTCTTTGTACTTCTATATCCTTTTCAGCCCCATCCTCTTCTGCAGATTCATCTTTAATAATTTATTCAGTCAAATCAACTTCTGTCCTATGTTCTACAAAAATATCCATCAGGGATTCACGCATTGCTGTGAAGTCTGCTGACATTTTTGCAGTAATGTTTTCAGTAATTTATGCTGACATTTCAGCTATGTTTTGAGCAAATCCTGCAGACACTTTTTTCATATTTTTATTATTGTTTTCAGTTGACATTTTTGAAGTAATATTTTCCGTAATTTCTGATGAAAACATTGCTATAGTTTGACTATTTTCTGCTGACATATTTTACATAGTTTGAGTACATTCTGCTAACATTTTTGCTAATAATATTTCTATTTTACTGGTCACTGTTTCAACAGTTTCTATATCTTCATTACAAGTCTCTTTTTGTTCCTTAATTTTAATTATTGTTAGTATAAATAAATAATAATTAACATATTCAGCTAACCAATATTAAATCTCTCACATTTTAAAAGGTCTTTTAGTTCGGGCACCGTAAATTTAAGTAAACTTCACTCGCACAAGGATAATTAATGATAACTTTAAAGCCCTTAATTACTTTTTCTTATTTTTAATCACACACAATTATCAAACTTTAAAACATTTAATCCCTTTCCTCAAAGAGTGTGCTGCAATTGTCAGAGACTCTTTGTAATCAGCGCTTTTGGATTGTTGGTGAGGAGAGTCTTTGGGGGGATATATCTCCGAGAATGGTGTCGAGATCAAATACATATATAAACAACATAGACTGGACAAGTCGCCGCCATGTTTGAAGCAAATTGAAAATTCAGCCGCCAGGCTGGTGGGCGTTCCCCTATCGTCTGCTAGCCTTTACTATGCCTCATAAATGACCTAAAACTAAATCTCTACAAACAACATATTTTTTAAGGTTTAAGTAAATATAACACATTTAGGGCATTGAAAATTTTAATGACCTTTAAATAATATCAGTTTAGTATAAAATTGCCTCATATTGCGTCCTCTTTCGTCCATTGCTTTTTCTTTACACATATGACGAATTCTCCAATGAAAGTAATGTTTTAATAAAACCTTTATCAAAAATTCGGCCGAATCTATTAAATGGTCGAATTCACAACATAAAATTTGTTTATGTCCCAACATCCGGAATACCTCCACACACTCTTTTAATCGCAAATTTCTTTCCTATCTGCGTTTCATTATTCCTCAATACTTTTTCAGCAAGTGTAAATAATTTCACAACGTCTTTAGACGGGTTGACTAATTTGTCTTTAAAGTCTTTTATTTTATCAATCCCGTTTCTCTTTGAGAGCTAGGAGCAAGGAGAACCTCTAAACAACCTAAACACACATGTATCTGTCTTGAGAATGAGAAGAGCATATACAACTAGAAGCACTCATCCCATCTTATAATTATTACCCTTCGTTTTGTTAGCTCCTTGTTTTTCAAAGGAAATCTATATAAAAAAAAGGACTAGATTACTTGCGGTACAGAGAAATACTTTAAAAAAATAAATCTGACTCTCATTATAGATGATCATGAAGAACACATAAATTTGATAAATACGACCTAAGAATAAGTTAAGTTAGAAATGAAAAATGCTGATACGTCGGGAAAATAATAAGGAAGGTAGTCAAATACAGACGAAATAGTCTAAAGCGACACAACAGCACCTCCAAAGCTTTTGTTTTTGGTCAAATGACGAGTGCAGTTGTGTTGCTCTAGGCTCTACTTAGCACCTGAAGAAATGAACAAGGATCCCAGAAACGTTGCATGGTATTTATATTATCACTTATTTTGTCTGCATTTGGCTATCTTTCTTATTATTAATATGCTGAGACCTAAAATACGATACTTCAACTACGATTATTACAATTGTAGGCTGAACACACGCTTGGCATGATTAATAATAACAAAACAATATATTTTAACACAAAAACTTTTACCAACAACAGCGTAAACACAACTAAGAATTTCGGTGAAGTAGACCTACTAAAAAATGGCGGTCAGTGTTGTTTGTTGCTGCCACACAGAGCGCTGTAACGCTGATTTAGCCACTCTATTATGTTAATATATCTCTTTGGTCGAGATGCTAGTAATATACGTATATTTAATACATTACAGTATATGAACACAAATTGTTATAAAAATACGTGGCCAGAGTACTGCAATTGTGATGGACTCTTTGAGGAAGGGGCTGAAATGTTTTAAAGTTTTATTATTGTGTTTGTGATTAAAAATAATACACTAGTTACGACACTACAATTAACTTTAATTATCTCTGTGAGAGTTGAGTTTACTACACTATAGGCTAATTGTTCAGTTGCCTCTGTTTCGTTTCTATTTGGTTGTCGTGCCCACAAATTCAGTTACCCTTGAGAAATGTATCTGTCCAGGTACGTCAAAATATTCAGAATATTCTTCGTTCGTGTTCTTGAAATTACTTTGTTCTACAAGGGATAGAATTAAATTCTGAATTTTCTATGTAAAACACAGTTATTTATTGTTGTTAAAAAAATTCTAAATTTTCTTGATACGATGTCAAATGAGCCTTCAAGCAAAGTTTTTGCTCGTGCCAGTCGATGGTTGAAATTCTTGGTAGGTGGTTTCAGTCTATTGTTGTACCGTTTCCAAGTATGTTTATGAAGTGAAAATCCAATGACAAAATTGAGACCTCCTTCGTTTTCATGTTTCTGAGGTACATCTAAATTTGACTGGTAGGAAATTCGAGTTCATTCCACAACTCTATCATCCTCCTTCATCGACGTATGTGAATTCATAACTCGAATCAACGAGTGTCATCAATATTATGCTGTATTTGTAGTCATAGAACTTTGCTCCAGAATTTGGAGGTTTTGGAAGGTTGTTAAATTGAAAATGTTGTTTACAGTCATCAACATAGTTGTTACAATCCACTTTTTTTTTTTTTTTTGGGGGGGGGGGGGCTGTAAGAGCAACCCGTTTTGTAAATACATTATCGGGTTTTCCATTGTCCATTACAAGAAATTATAGCTCGACACACGAATTCAAACACTTTTTTTTTTAAAAACGTAAAAGTATCAACTTCAATTTGGGCCTTTTGCGACTGCCTGGGACTAGCCTCTAAATTTATAGTTTGGGAGTAACTGACAAGCTTTTTTGGTTCCGTTGTGGGTACATTTTAGCTGCAGAGAATAGCCGAACGGACTTTTCTGACGGGCCGAAGTCGCGGATGTCCGCCGCGGACGTCGCTGTGTGCCGGAAGCCTTTTTGTCGCTCACTCACTAACAGGCTGCGCCCGTCAACTTTTTTGTACGTGCTGCGTCAGAGGTCGAAAACAACCGATTTTTTGTTATATAACCGCAGGCCTGGACTTTCCTGCACGCTAGAAAGGTCACGGATACGGGCCACGGTTCTCAGTGATGTCTTCTCGTATAAATAGAGATCTTCTCTTACGCTGCTCAAATCAAGTTTAATATTATTTCATAAATTTTATTTACTTATATTATATTATAAAAATAAGAAATTGAAGTATTATAACGTGACTTAACAAGGGTTAATGAAATAAAAATACTCAACGCTCCGGCTATTAAAATACTCTTTTTCGTCAGGTCCAAATGGTCTGATGACTGAAACAATTGACAGATTACATACTGACCCGCTTTATTTGAGTTGAAGATGAAGGCTCTCCGGCGATACTCAGATGTAAGTTCAGCCCTTGATGCAATTCTGGCCGACCTCCTTCACTAGGCAGTACAACCCGCCCAGCTCGATTCTTTCTCCAGGGGTAATACTGTTCCGCCATGGATAGCTTCTTTTTAATAAATTCAGATACGTTCTTTTGAAATATTTATTATTTCACCAGGAAACACGTAACATAAAACGATAAAATGAAAAATTTACGTCTGATTGAAAATCAAAAAAATTGTTTACATTGTTGTTGCTCCCTTATTGTTATGCTAACCCTTTGGCTCTCCCATTGTCGTTTCGTTTTCGTCGCTTCAGAGTTTGTCAACCGACGAGTGCAGTTGTGTCGCTCTAGACTCTTTCTTCATCGCACCTGACGAAAGGCACAAGGATCCCAGAAACGTTGTGTGGTATTTATATTATCACTTTTTTGTCTGAATTGGCTATCTTTCTTATTCATAAAACGATAAAATTCACTCATTCATCAACCAACTGCTTTGTGTTTCTAGGCAACCAGCAATGGAATTCTCTCGTAAAAATAAAATAATTTCTTTTCCACATAATAATTGTCAGAGATATTTTACGTATCGGCGGATATTACCCAAACGCAAAACAACACATTTATAAATTAAAATTGGCTCAATCACAGTATCTGTAAAACGTGATATTATAATAACCAAAGAGAAATATAAACATAATAGAGTGGCTATATCAGCGTTACAGCGCTCTGTGTGGCAGCAACAAACAACACTGACCGCCATTTTTTAGTAGGTCTACTTCACCGAAATTCTTAGTTGTGTTTACGCTGTTGTTGGTGAAAGTTTTTGTGTTAAAATATATTGTTTTGTTAATATTAATCATGCCAAGCGTGTGTTCAGCCTACAATTGTAATAATCGTAGTTGAAGTATCGTATTTTAGGTATCAGCATAATAATAATAAGAAAGATAGCCAAATGCAGACAAAATAAATTATAATATAAATACCACGCAACGTTTCTGGGATCCTTGTCCTTTCTTCAGGTGCTAAGCAGAGCCTAGAGCAACACAACTGCACTCGTCATTTGACCAAAAAAAACAAAAGCTTTGGAGGTGCTGTTGTGTCGCTCTAGACTATTTCGTCTGTATTTGACTGCCTTCCTTATTATTTTCCCGACGTATCAGCATTTTTCATTTCTAACTTAACTTATTCCTAGGTTGTATTTATCAAATTTATGTATTCTTCATGATCATCTATAATGAGAGTCAGATTTATTTTTTTAAAGCATTTCTCTGTACCGCAAGTAATCTAGTCCCCTTTTTTATATAGATTTCCTTTGAAAAACAAGGAGCTAAAAAAACGAAGGGTATTAAATATGAGGCGGGATAAGTGCTTCTAGTTGTATATGCTCTTCTCATTCTCAAGACAGATACATGTGTGTTGAGTTTCTTTAGAGGTTCTCCTTGCTCCTCGCTCTCAAAGAAAAACGGGATTGATTGAAATAAAAGACTTTAAAGACAAGTTAATCAACCCGTCTAAAGACGTTGTAAAATTATTTACACTTGCTGAAAAAGAATTGAGGAATAATGAAACACATACGAAAGAAGAATTTGCTATTAAACTTGTGTGTGGAAGTATTTCGCATGTTGGGATATAAACAAATTTTATTTTGTGAATTGGACCATTTAATAGATTCGGCCGAATTTTTAATAAAGGTTTTATTAAAACATTACTTTCATTGCAGAATTCGTCATATGTGTAAAGAAAAAGCAATGCACGAAAGAGGACGCAATATTAGGCAATTTTATACTAAACTGATATTATTTAAAGGTCATTAAAATTTTCAATGCCCTAAATGTGTTATATTTACTTAAACCTTAAAAAATATGTTCTGGCGTAGAGTTGTCATCTGTTCTGGTGATATGCTAATCAAACAAAGATTTGATTGTAAAATCTTAGCCCACAGGAAAGACACCACGCTCCTCCAACCATGAAACGAACCGTTAGAACATCCTATGTTTCCCAAATTTTCTCAGAGTAGATAATTACTAAGAAATAGAATATAAAAATTGTTTCCACAGTAAATAATAAAATTAGATGCAAAATTTCCATTAGCACATCTCCAATTACTATTTCAATTCCCATTAAAGTGATTAATTACTGTTCGAAAATTTTACAGGAAAATCAAAAATCAAAATACGCTCTCATTATTGAGACTGTAAACTGATTTTTTCTGTATAATTATAACCACTTATTAAATTGGAAGAAATTATTTTTCATGTAGCATCTGAGGAGTTCCTTGGTGTTTATAGTGTGTCGAAATTGAAATTGTACGTCTATGTTAAATGTGTACTAATTAGTTAAATAAATAGCCAAATAATAGACAAAATGAAGTGATAAATAGCACACAACGTATCTGAAATTCTTCAATAGCTTCTGAGTTATTAACATGATTTGTGAGTTTGTCTCGTTCTCACAGTTCTTCCGTTTTTAATCACCTGAGGAAAGCAACAAGAATTTCAGAAACCTCGTGTGGTCATCATTTCAGTTTGCCTGTTATTAGGATATTTATTTTTGTAATTTATGGAGCATCGTGAATCTGTGTCTACTGCGCGAGTTATTAGCAGTCTATATACTGCCTTTAATTTTCTAGTATTATGTAATTGGAGTCCGTTACAACAATGTCGTTCCAGGTAGTGGAGTCATTTCTCGGCGATTTGAGATCATTAATCTATTTTCTGTCCATATAAATTATTTGATTATTTCCTTTATGTGATACGTTGGACAGTACAATATGATGTTTAAATTTTTTAGGGTAGTTTATAAAAATACTAAATAAAATGACAGCCAATTAAGGGAGATAAAGTAGAATGGTCTACAGGTTCATTTTATTTTATGTATGTCAGAATAAAAAACCTGTGTTACAGTAATATGTTTACATTAATTAAATAAAAGTAATTGAAATTTCAGATAATGAAGTAACCAAGAAAATTTGGTAAAATTTATTTTACTTAATTTTATATTTGTTAATTTTCATCCAAAACAGACGTTTCAAACTTCCAAATTTAGGTTCTTTGTAACACTGGTACTAATTCTATTTGAGCCAAAAATTTATATAAATGATATCCAAGATTTACATTTGTTTCCATTTTTCAGGTAACGCAGCCATCAAATGAAAGGAAGCGAAGAAACCAGAATACGGAAGGAGATGTTTATGAAACATACTCAACACCATTAAATGCAGACAAAATGGATGACGAGTATGATTTGGTGGGCAAAAACGTTGCCGTCAAGTTAAGAAAAATGGATTTTCACCAAAGAGTTTTGGCTGAATTATTAATACAACAAGTCCTCACAAAAGGTTTATTTAATGAATTAATGAGAGGCACAGTTTTAACTGATCACGAACCCCACACTGCAAGATCGCATTCTCCAAGTCTAATTCCCAACGCCGATATCAAATACTCAGATTAGGATGACTATGCTGCCGACGTTATTTACAATAGTATTATAAAGTCTTTGAAGACAGAAATGAAAGAAGTATTACTTTCACGTTTCAATTATTAAACTGTATGTATTTTTCAGAATTATTGAAGAAATTTAACCGTTTTCGTTTGTAAATAATTATTCTTACTTGAGTACTTCAATAGTATTTGTGGCCCAATGATTGAGGTGAAAAAGCAGCCGAAAACTTGAGACATTTCTAATGTATAAAATATCTCGGTCGCAACAAGTCGCTCTTAAGGTGGGACGCATTCCCCCATCTGTGAATTATTTTATTTGATATTGTGTGTTTCACCAGATAGTTTCGTTTTTGATAACGTATATCGTTTATACGGATGTAGTTTTTAAAAATCGTTCCGCTCGCAACACTTTCAAAACAGGAAATCAATATTTTTCAGACTGAACGACCTGTATGATTTTGTTTCCTTTTATTAAAATAAAAGTGTCAAACTCGTAATAAGATTCGTTTTGGAGTTGATAGTAGAAACTAGCTGCAAAGATGGTTATGGCGAAAGTACAACGGGACAGGGATCCCGACAATGCTCAAATACGAAGGGATTTGCACGTGAGGTGCAAAGACAGTTCGTTAAATGATGTCTTAATGAGTTAACTCTTCGTGTTATGTATTTATTAATGAAGACGCAGAAATAAAATCTGGACATGTATTTGTCGATGGTAATTTACATTACAGGCTTAAATGTACTCTCATCTAGATATTGATTTTTTTCCGTCAGTTCTTTTTTGTCCTTCCATATACCGTACTGGCTTTGCAAGGATTATATATATTTAGTTATTTATGTTATATATGTCGTTCTGGTTTTTCCTTGCAGAATTTTAGTTTAACGCTCCGGCCAGGCAGGATAAAAAACCTTTTGGGCTAATATAGCGATCACTCTTCTTTTTACTACCCTCCTCGGCTTAAGTACCCTAGAGCAGAACTCCGGGGCCTTTGGGATTTTCACATCAATTAAAACCTGCATGAGACATTCAGCCTCCTTCCTCTAAAATCTCTATCACATATGTGTGTAGCTCTTCTTCTTTCCTTAGCTCTTCCTATCTTTAGCCTCTGTGTCTAGTACCCTTTAGCCTATGTGTCTAGTATCCGGAATTTCTCCAGATCTTCAAGATACATCACAATGTCCCTGTTTTTTATTTAGATCTTCAAACGCTTGGTGACAGCTGAAGACATGCTTAGACGTTTCAATTTCGTTGCTCTTTTAATAAATAATAATATAAATAATGGTTGAAAGGACCATGTCTCAGTAGCAATATACTTACTTCTTTCCCTGGAACCCCTTTCCATCTTTCCCTCTCTTCCACAGTAGGTGTTTTTTATTGCAAGACAAATTCCCTTTCCACACCACACTCTGACCACCTTAAGCATTTTGTTGCTGCTTTTCTTCTAATGGTAAGATCAATTCGGGAATAGAAACGATTATCTGCAGTAGTTCTGTATGATTTCATTATTCTCCTTACTACCCTTCCTTGATATTTATTGCATGTTCTTCGGAAAGTCACTTTTCCAAATCTTTCACCATATGAGCCATATGAAACCATAGGAGTAAATATTGAGGTGTAGTAAGTATATCTATTTATTTAGAGTAATTTCATGTTTGTTTGCTAGTGTTAGGACCATTTGGATAGATAAATCCCCATTTGCGAGCTTGTGGCAGAAAGCTTATCTTTCAATTCATCAATTAATACTCCTAGATAATCCGCTTCCTTCACCGCTGGTATGATTTTTCCATTCCTCCTGATAACTGGTAGTCGGTGCAGTTTTCCCCCCAAAATAACCATTCAACTTTTTCTTGTATAAATATGAAGTTCTGCTTTTTGTACCCAGTTATCCATGTTCTTCGTAACACCATTTCAGTTTTGTTCTAGTACTGCACGGCTCATTTCATTTATTAATTGCCATCTGCATATGCAACACAGTCTTCCAACACATTAATTTTCTCTATGATATCGTCCTTATAAATATTTCATAACAAATGTCCTAAGATGGATGTAGAAAAATATAAGAAAATAATTCGAATCTTATACCACCCAATAAATATTGCAAAACGTATGAATTTTTCATCTCCCACTCATTTTTGATATTTTTTTAAACATCCTGAGTATTATATATTTCATCATTTGAGGATCTTGCTAAAATCTTGAAATTAAAATATAAAACGTTTATGTTGAAATTATAATAATTAGGTTAATATGTGCTAAATAAATACCACATCGTACAATCCTTGAAGAAAGCAGCGATATTTGTGTGGTATTTATTTAGAGCATTATTTTTTTCTGTTATATGGTTATTTATTTATATAATGATCTTTAAAAAATTGATAAAAATTATGTCTAATATTAAGTATATATATATTTAAATTTTTTTCTTCGTCCACAATCTATGCAGTTCAGTCTGTAATGTTAATTACACATGACACATGATTTTCAAATCTCCGCGATGGAGGTTTCTATGTAAAATGGAAACACATTTTGAATTATATTTATACGTATTGTAAGCAAACACTGTAAATATTCAACTACACTCTTATTAATGATAAGTCAATTTTTCATTGTTGTTAGTTATTCAATGGAATTTTTTAATACCAAAAATTAATTGTAAATATTATCATTTTTTATTGTACAGTGACATTTTTGTGATCTTGTTTCTAGTAACTATTTGTAATTTCATGTTATTTCCTCATCCGAGGACTAATGTAATTTAATAAAAATCTAAAGTAAACAAGTTTACAGCAATGTTTATTTAAAATACTAGGCGGACAAAACACTAAATAGATAGATAAATTATAATTTATATATATATATATATATATATATATTGTAATAATCACCTTTAACTAGGATTATAATAAATTAATTTGCCCCACGTTGTGGAAGCCAATTTGTAATAATCAAATAGAAATGAAAATTTAAATAAATTAATTTGCAAATTTTGTCGCACTAAATATAAATAAACAAAAAATGATATAATTGCTTCCAGTTGTTGCCAAATGTTCTTAACAACTAGAAAACTAAAATATTTGTAAAATATAATTAATTGGATAGGAGTTTTAAATTAAACAAATTATTATAATTCAACAAAACAGATTTATTTACTTAACAATATAAATTTCAATCTCAATTTTATTTCTTTACATTACATTTAAATAAAATTTTACAATGAAATGAAACTAAAAATATCTCAGGGTCTCTACTGGACTTGATTGAAAGAAACGAATATTCAATTTACAATGTGAAGAATTTAAAGAATATAAAAAATACAATTTAAATTAAGTTACTAAAACAACAACGAAATCTGACACCTCACCTTTAATTTACAGTTTACAATAATTATTTATTTTTAAAATCTACTTACAAGTTGCATTTTGGGTTCAGGAACATGATTTACTTTTAAAATAAATTGCCAATTCTGTGCATAGAACTTTACAACAGATGTTTCACTGACACTTTTCACAACACTGCACTTTATCCTTTTTGTATCCGTATTCCAGACTGTAGATTTCCAAAGCCTCGTACAGATGTTACGCGTGCGGCCACCTGTCAGTTTTGCCGGTATGATTTCCAACTCCAAACGTTCAATTTATTGAGAATGTTCCGGATCTTTAAACATGCATTCCAACAGATTTCAATAATTGCATTGAAAGAATACTCTTTTCAACATAGTATCAACTGCCTCCATTAAGTTCCAACTTTCAACATCAAGATATCCACCTTCGAACACAGACCTTCAGATTCTCCAGATACCACATCCACCCCTATCGCTCTCCGCTTTTCGACTCTAAAACATTCACCTCCCTCAGGCTTCGTCTTTTAACTAACTAAATTCTATATATCCTCTCTGTCACTACATCCATCCTATATGCTCTCCGGCTTCCAATTGAACTTCACCTTCGAGCACCGACCTCAGGCTGCTCTTAGACACCATAACCACCACGTCCGCTCTCTGGCTTACGACTGACTATGTTATCCAATCCCCTCTCCAGACTATTCTCATTTCTCACGATTTGACCTTCCCACACTCAAGATCACATCCGGCTTTCCCACGCTAAGATTTACTCAAAATATTGTTAGATAAACAATTCCTGGTCCTGTAATTGAATGTCAACAAAACCGCTGTCCGTCGTTCCTTTGGAGTCGTGTCCCGACGTCAGTCAGACATTATATCTAAAAGCCGCCAAAGATCTCAAATTATTTTTCTCCCTTTTATGAGCATTTATCCGCCGTCAAACATAATTTTTTATAAGAGCCGCCCCAAAATTTCCAGTCTGAGCCTAGTAAACAGATTTTAATAATAGCCGGCATCCACCTCTAGTCTGTGCAGTGAAACAAATAATATAAAATTTAAACAAAATAATGGCCTTCTTAATTGGTATTACAATATACATACATGTATATATATATATATATATATATATATATATATATATATATACATTACATGAATAATAGCTGAAGGTAAAGGATCCTTGCAGGCGATTCAAGGTCCTCAAATATTTAGTGTTGCAACTCAACTCAAACTATGTTTTGATGACAGCGGACTATCGGCCGCCTGCCTTAATACCATTTTAGTTTAGGAATCCCCGACACAGACGTAAAAGGAGAGAGGGTCGACTTCAACGTTGTCTTAAACTTGGAACTAAAGCACCCTTCTCTCTTTGCTACAGTTTACACTGAATGGCCCAGTGCCACACTGGGTGGCAGAGCTATCTTTGGATAGATGTTTTTTTTTCTCAGGTTACAGCACCCTGGAAAACTTATAACAGTCTTTGGCATGGAAACCAAAAAATAAGTTGAATTAGTTGTTCGATGATCACAATAACGAAAATTCAGATGGTACTTGAAAATCAGAAAAGGAAGCTTAATTAAAGACACCAGACGATTAACTGTACATGATAATGGTTAGACTACACTATTCAAATTATCTCGAAAACACTCGGCTGTCCGCTCTACGTAATGATGTTGATTCAACGAGGCGTTACAAAAAACTGAACTGAATCGGGCTATACAACTGCGTTCCGTCCCAAAATAGCGTCTGACGCCATCTTGCGGGAAACGGAACTAACACGATTAGCGTGAAAATTTATCAAGTCGTTTATTGGCCATATTTCCGTTCATTTTTATATCGAGTAAGAATTTTTGTGAATTGAAGTAAACGTAATAATAAATAGCTCCCCTTGAGGAACGAACTGGCCAGTTTTCTACTTCGAAATTTTCATTAATAACAGTAATTTACATTGTAATATCCAAAGGTTTGAGAAGTGGTGTTGAGCCAGTCAGTGTCGTTCAACTGAGTTAACGTCATAACTATCAATAATTAGCTGTTTGAAATGCGGCGCTTTGCTGGAACTCGTGCATGTGACACGTCGCGTGAAAGCTGCGTCCTGTGCAATCAGTTCCACCAGCGCTTTTTAATTATAACTTAATCCCCTATCGACGTGTCGCAGGTGAAAGCACTCAATATGTGTCTTCCGTCCGATGTTATCGACCGGAACACCGACCTTCTATTTGTTTCTGTCCCGTTTACTACCACCAAGTTTCAGAAACATCTTCCTTAAAAACAAATTCTATGTGACGATTTGAGATTCGAAACAGAAAACTCACATTCAGATTGCAGTTATTATTTTTCTCTTACATAATGTTGGGTAATTATGCTACGCTAACAATGTTACGCCTGCACAACATTCTAAAATAAAAAATTGTGTCTGCGAAAGCGTTAAATTTATAATTTCGGCGCAATATAAAGTGCACCGGGTTTCCAATATATGTTCACGGTTCCTTACAAAAGATGTATCAGAAACACAAGAACATCAGTCTAAATTAACTATTTTGCGGATAAAAAATGTAGTCAGACAGACTTTTAAGAAAACATAAATTGCATAAATATATTGTAATGCCAATTAATTAGGCCATGAATTGTTTGGACATAAAATTTGAATTGTTTGATAAATTCATTATAGCGGTCTGATCGAACAAAGCAAATGGAGAAGCGAGCTCGGCTTTATCGAAAAGTCAAAATGGCGTTTGCGCGCACGAAAGTCTGGGTCAGTTTTACGTCTACAGCCAGCTAGGATAGAGTTGGTGCCGAGAGATTGCTGTGGACGGATGAAGTATTTAGAAAGAGTCCAGATACCGGTAGTATACAGTGAGACCAGTTAGAACAATTTTGTTATAAGTTGCAGTCTGTGAAATAAACATCCAAATATTCATCGATAAACATTTTGAGTGCAGAAGTCTAATTTCTATTCTCAAATTAGACCATTGTTTCAATTTTAGAAGACAAAGTAATTGCATCCAGCGTCTAATTATCGTCGGAACTAGTGAATAACATATTCTTAACGAACAGAGAACAAACATTTGGCAAACTAAAAAGTATGAATTAGAGTCAGTAAAAACCAAGGCCTGATGAGTAAAAATTAAAAGTGTAAAAGTGTCCGAACGAGGTAAAAATTGATTGTTCCGGTACCAGACCGACAGTCCGTAAGTAACATAATTTTGAATAATATTGTAAACGCTAATTAAAGGATATAGTCAGATTTCGTTCGTTCGCTTTCTTCTAGTTTTCTTTTCATTGATTGAATTATTGTTCTATTTTAGGTCAATTATATTTTGAATAGTTAATTAGTCAAATTTTACATTTATCGTGTCCTAATCAACAAACCCAGTAAAGGTCCTGAGATATAAAAATTTTGATTGTAATTGTTTTTGAGTTTGAAGCCACAATTTGATAAGAAATTTTATTTTATGTTTTAAATTTTGATTATCTTTTCAAATTAATTTAACCCTACCTGTTTATTATTACAATATGTTTGGTGAAAGATTTATTTTGTAACACAAGTTTGGATTTTAAATTAAATGACAACTGTGAATTGAATTCATAGATAATATTTTTCGACTGTTAAATTGTCCAAATTGTAAAATAATAATAGTGGTGTGAAGTTGTTAGGTAATTCTAAGAGAGAAGGGGATGTTGCGGCATCTCAAACTGGAAATAAATCTGTTCGTCTCTATGTAGTAAGCAACATTTGTAATAATAAAATATGATTATGATAAAATAAATAAATAAATAGTCTCGAGTCAGCAAAGTTGCAGCAGACAAATCTAAATTTCACTCATGCAATATATACAAAATTATTAAATATTGTCATACCTGATATATTCTAGAAGAGGACGATAAGTCATTCTGAATTTAATGTTTTTTTGCAGTGAAAGTTTATGAGTCAAGACCAATTTATTTATTTATAATAAAGTCAGATACATTTCATCATTAATATAATTAAATAAGTTTTTCTTTTGAACTAGTTTACTATTTTATTTAAAGTGATAAATATTTACAGAAATTTACACAATTTTATTGATTCAAAATATTAATCAAATGAACAAAATTTCTCCCGTGGTTGTAGTGGGATACTGGATCAGAATAATATGATTAACAAATAAACAGATTAGAAACAAACCGATGTACGGTAAAATAGTTTAACTCTGTTATGCGATCAAATATAACTCACGAAAACTTTCAAATGTGGTCAAATAATCCTGCAGCGTCAACTCCAACTGTAGATGCGTTCCCAAAATATAATCGGCTTCATCCAGACGTTCGATGTTAATCTCCGTCTGACTATTTATTTCCTGACTGACAATTTTCTCGATCTATACGCTCTCTCTCTGTGATCTCTAACACTCCTCTGATACTACGTCCAAAATATCTGTTGAATACTGTCTAAACGAACTTTTAATCTCCCCTCCGTTTCATAATATATAATTATTTCTCGTCTTCTCATTAGGTTTGGTATTGCATCACCGTGGTCGTACAATCATATCAATTCCTTGTTTCCCCCAAGTACTACATATATTTACTGTGCCGAAAATCTGAGTCCTAAGGTCAAACCACTATGGACGTTTCCAACTATTATTTCGTTTTGGAATTTCTTGATTGTTGACAAATAAATTTTGTATTTTGTGGATTATCCAGGAGTTAAACACCTTGGTTCGGAGACTAAGTGGTACAGATAATCCTCATTGGGATTTTCCGCTTTGCCCTATTCATTTTTCGGCCTGGACATTCCGTTTCCTTTAACTGCCATCAGCTAGCCCCAAATTTTCTCTAATGTCCATGTTTTTAACACCAATCGTATCGTAGAGTCCAGGGGTAAATTTTATTGAATAGAGATTTTTAAATTAATTAAATATTAAAATAATTCTTATTATCCTGACGTGTGGACGCATTTTGGCGGACTCTTATTTTATTACGGGCACACGTAAAATCTCATTCGCAGATGACAATATTAGAAAAGCGGCTGTATTGGCATGAATGAAACGAAGACAAATCACACAATAGTAATAATTTCTAAATCACTTCGCAGTTTTATGAGAAGAAAAGTTGGCTTGCATCTCGAGTATATTCCAACAGCAATTATGGAATTTGATAGAAGAATCTAAACATGATGATTCTTCATTCTTATATGTTCCTAATGTGATAAAAACATTTCGATTGTTTAAATTTGCTGTTTCCGCCAAAACTACAGTTTTTATTCTCATTTTATACATTAAAAACTGCTTATATGCGAGTTTTAATTATTCTCATTGAGAAAATTAAGATATGGGCCGAACAGAATATAGATTTAGCTTTTCAGGAACAGATCCTAGGTAAAATAAAAGCATTTTACTTAGTAACTTACCACTATTTATTTGTTGACCATTTTAGTTTTATTTCATATCATTTCGTGTTAATTCTATATATATATATATATATATATATATATATATATATATATATTGTAATACTAATTAGAGGCCAGTAATGATTTTAATTAATGGATTGTTAGTGGTACCAATTTCAAAGACAACAATGTGTCGGCGGGCTTTGTCGTGGGCTACGAGCGCTTTCTGGAACGGCAGTGTATCTGATATCGTAGGCGGAATAGGAAGTAAAATTTGGAGAGTAACGAACAGCGTGGCCCCGAGTATAAATCCAACCGAGAAAGTTACAAGTTTTAAAGATAAGTATAAAGTTTGGACCGCGAGATACTTTGTAAAAAACTGCAAATAGTAATAAAATATTTAGCGCCACATTAAGATTCCTACGCGTACTGAGATCAACATTTTCCACATAAAGAAAATGTGTAACAATATGACTGGCTGATGATCTGGAGGTGCAGAAGATTTAGTTCCCGGAAGCAAATTCAATAACTACGACCGTGTGTTTGAAAATCAAGTGTAGAGTTAGTGATTCATGGCCTTTTTAGTGTAAATTGTGTGCCCGAGCCCAGAAAACTAAGTCTGGTACCAGCCGAACATTTTGTAAGTAGAAACCAAGTTAATTAAGTTTGTAAACGATAGTTAAATGTATTCGTCAGATTTCGTTCGTCTCGGTTTGGTTTTTATTGTTAGTTTCTTAACTTATAAATTCTATGATTGTAACGTAAATTCTATGATTGTTCTGTACTTATCAAGGCCAGGTAAACGACCCTGAGAGAAGAGTTATCAAATTTCTAAACGTTGAAACTTTAAATGTATTTAACCTCAGAGAAAATGTTATAAATTTCTATTATATAAAATAAATGGTATCATAAAGTGTAAAGTAGTAATTATTTCTCGATCCTTTCTGTTAAAATAAAATAAATTCTTTCATAAGAAATTATACATTTAATAAAAACTGCAAATAAATTGTTTGAATAATTCAATAAAAATTTGTTAATTAATCACTTAATTAATTGCTTAATCATTACAAATTGGTTCCACGTCGTGGGGCAATTCATTTAATTAACCTTTCTATTTATTACAATATATATCAATTAGATTATAATTCGGCGACTCCACAGCAAACCCCCTCTCTTCGAAAGGGCGTGGGAAAAGTACCAAATGCCGGACCTACCTGATGCAGGTTTTTCTAGGGTTTTCCCTGTATCACATGTAGGCAAATTTCCGGGGAGTATCCTTGAATTATAGCCCGGGGACCCTAGTTAACCCTTGGCAACCTTTCTCTACCTTTCCTATGCTATTAGAGGGGATTGGTCACTGTGTGGATTACCCTATATGTAGCCTGTCTACACCTTCTTTTCTATGTTATTTTCGTTCCCGAATAGTCAGAGTAATATACTGTAACGTGTATTGTTGGGAAAATTAAATTTCTACTTTTAATTGTTAATTACACTAAATAATCTAACTAAAATTTCTTTTATTAATCACAATAAAAAAAATACATAACATAACAACTGTACAGATTCAAATTTCCACAACCATTGCATGAGACAGGAGCGAATATAAATCACTCAAATCAGGGCGCTTACTATTATTCAGAGATTACTCTTGATTAAGAACTACATACATGCAACTTCCTTGCTTCACGGCTGTATCCGGGTCCTCGCAATAAGACGGTCGTAGGCCTGGACTCCCCTTCTTGTCACTCCAGCTTGGCGTGCCAAACCCTCTCGAGCAATAATTTCCGTATATTCACTCTCGCACTGTCCGACTTTATAAGATGCTAAAAAATACTGTAATGCATATTAAAAATTCTCCTAGCTTACTCAAAAAACACCAGCAAAGACTACAAAAAACAACAGAAGAAGATCTTCAGCAAGACGCCATAGACATTACACCTCGATTCGCAGATATATCATCAACGTTCGTCGTTTAACTGTTGTGTTAACGAAATTAAAATATTTCTTTGAATTTACTGTGTTAAAAGACTAGGTAAACACCGCGTCACAATACATGTTCAATTAGTAGAAATAATTGTAATTAAAATACGACATTTTTGATGTTACGACCTTGGCAGTCGTTGGATATATGCAAAACGCAATATTATTAAATCCTTCATTCTCTATTAATATATTAATGATGACTATAGTGTTATTTGTCTTCCTTTATTATAGAGTAAAAATGTAGCAAGTTGCCCAATTAAAATGGCAATTTAATTAACAGTAATTAATTTTAAAATAAAAATTTTGGAATCTTATACGTTTTCTACAAACAGTTACCAGTCATCCTTCGGTCATCATGATAGAAATTCAGCCATTTCTGTAACGGGAAAATATTAATGACTTAATTTATGTTTTATTAGTTAAAATAGACATTTTGAGGCAGGGTTAGCACGCATTAGAAAACGATATGACTGTTTAAAAACAATTACAGTTCGTAACTAGTCTTTAACAGTGTCTAAAAATTATATAATTAATATAGACTTTACACTTACAGGATGTTTGAATATAAAATGCAAATAAATTCAAACTGTTTTTTTACCACCAATCCTGATTATTTGTAGTTTCGAGAATAACAGCACTGTAATCAGTTGCATTTCTGTTTTTCCTTCTGGCATAAAATTATATTCTACAATAGGTTATTTTGCCTGTGAAATACATGCATAATCTTAGAAATATACTGTTATAAAGCTATTAAAACGATTCTTAGAGAGCTTATTTGGAATTACATAATACAACTAGGTGAAAATAACGGCATTTGTGTAATATTAATATGGAAATTAAAATTTATGTAACTAACCAAAAACTCCAACTGTTTCATCGTAATAAATTTATTCTATTTTATTGAATAAATAATATCATACTTATAACTGTGGAATCATACAAGATATTAGCTTCTTAAAATTCGTTGTTAAATTGTGTCTTCGAGTTGTCTCTTGGCCTCATCAAAACATTAATTACTCTGCAAAGTGATTTTCATAGCGAAGCGTACGGAGGCAAAGCGGTTTAATATCGGCCCAGCTTCGTTAAGGTGTAATGTTATTTCGCAGAATTTCGGAGGCTTTAGCAATGAAGTCAGCAGTCTGGGGCTGCACTAAGAATGCAGCTATTTGTCGTTTACGATATATTAAATTAAACGTTGAATTATCCTCGATATTGTTGGTTCGAGCTGGTCGATGTACATGTGCATGTGGACGCAGCCCATTAATAAGACACTAAAACAAGCTATCGTAGTTTGTAGTGTACACATCATAAACTTTAAACTTAGTGCGACAAAACAATTACAGATAATTATTTAATTACAATAATTGTTAACATTCCATTCGTCGACTCTAGTTTATCAACAAGAAACGATCTTCATGAACTAAAGAAATAACACTAAGGATACGGCATATTAATTTATGTATTTTATATTGTAATTCGTTGTCAATATCTGGGTCTTAGACCATACTAAGAGTTTTATTTTCTCAAGTTAAGAAAATTACAAATTACTTAATTACAAAGAGAAAGAATATATATATATATTGTAATAACCAACTAGAAATGGCTTTAAAAGTAAGAAATAAGCCCCAAGTTGTGAAAGCCAATTTGTAACAACCAAAAACTATGAATTCAAATAAAATAAAATATGCAAATGTTTCCAAAAATTTAATAAAGTAAATTTAAAGACTTTGTCGAACCAAAATAAATAACGATAAATACTATGATAAAATTGCTTCAAGTTGTTGCCAAATGTTTCTAACAACTAGAAGGCTAATTAATTTGCTCACACTGGAGCACAAAATACAATTAATTTGATAGGAATTTTAAATTAAACAAATTATTAAAATTCAACAAAACAAGACAAATTTATTTACTCAACAATACAAATTTCAATCTCAATTTTATTTCTTTATATTACATTTAAATCAAATTTTACAATGAAATGAAACTCAAAATATTTCCGGGTCTCTATTGGGCTTGTTGAAAGAAACGAATATTCAATTACAATGTGAAGAATTTAAAGAATGTAGAAAATACAATTTAAATAAAGTTACTAAAAACAACGAAATCTGACACCTCACCTTTTATTTACAATAATTCTTTATTTTTAATATCTACTTACAAGTTGCATTTTGGGTTCAGGAACATGATTCACTTTTAAAATAAAATGGCCAAATTCTGTGTATACAACTTACACGGATGTTTCACTGACACTTTTCACAGCACAGTACTTTATCCCTTTTGTATCCTTATTCCTAACGCCTCGTACAGATGTTACGCTTGCGGCCATCTGTCAGTTTGGCGGTATGATTGCCAACTCCAAACATTCAATTTATTTAGAATGTTCCGTATCTTTCAACATGCACCTCAACAGAGTTCAATTCTTGCATTTAAATAATACTCATTTCAACATAGTATCAACTAAACCATCAGCTTTCCTCAAGCTCCAACTTCCAACATCAAAAATCAACCTTCGAGCACAGAGCTTCAGTTGCTCCAGATACCACAACCACCACGTCCGCTCTTCGCTTTTCGACTGACTATTTTATTAAAATCCCCTCACCAGAATATTCTTGCTTTCCTACACTCAAATCACATCCGGCTTTCTCACGCTAAGAAAGTTACTCAAAATATTGTTAAATAAATAATCCATGGTCCTGTAATTGAATGTCAATGACGCTGTCAGTCGTTCCTTTGGAGACTTGTCCAGACGTCAGTCACATATAATATCAAAAAGCCGCCAAAGATCTCCAATTATTTTATACGAGCCGCCCCAAAATCTCCAGTCTGAGTCAGTAAACAGATTTTAATAATAGCCGGCATCCACCTCTAGTCTGTGCAGTGAAACAAATATACCGGGAAAGGCTTCAATCTTTGAAAATAATGGCCTTCTTAATTTGCCTTCTTAATTGGTATTACAATATATATATATATATATATATATATATCATATCCAAATAAAACGGGTATTTTAATAATTACAATATCTATGGGCGCATAATTATGTGAATGCTCATAAAAGATTAATTAAACGACATAATTTTAGATTTTGTCCTACATTTTTGGAATATTTAATGGCGATGAAGGTGTGTCTGTTCGCAAACTTTAATATTGTTTTTGTGGAACCGTACTTACAAACCTATAGATCCGTAAATCGGTTGACTAAGGTGGAATCTCTGTATGGGTGATTAATTTGGATATATCAGTAAACGCAATGTGATAGCAAATCGTAAGCCACGCGTTTATTTACCCCTCAATTGATAATTAATATGTTCCTCGCGTTTTGGGAGAAACGTTATCAGGTTCACTTACATAAATCATATTCAGAAACATCTACTTTTTAGGCAGGCGAGTGGCACAAAGTTGAATATATTGTGGTATACCTTTTAACCTAGAAATAATTTTCTGAATTTACTTTTGAATTTATCAATTTTTAAAAGAAATCTTAACCAAGCCACAAGTTTTATATAAAATTGTACCTAGATCACTGGATAGTTCATCTCTAACCACAAGATCGTTATATAGTTCAAAATATTTTATGAAATTTTGTGACTCGTAGGACTCTGGACAACTTTGCCCTACAGATCCTAAACGGTGACGACTAGCAGACCATTACTCTCGTAATAACTTAAATACCACTTAAGTTTCAACAATCGAATAATACTGTCCGACTCCGCATAACATTGTCCTGCAACAAATTCTACTCTCCGATCTCCACCGACGAACGAACACGGTGAGCTGATACATTTTTACTTTTCGAAACTCATCCCTTCTCCGATCACACTAGCAGTATCGTCTGATGAAATTAATTTAGTTCACAGACACTGACAACGACACGAGGGTCTATTTCAGCCGGTTACCATTGTTGCCAACACGTACAAAAAAGCGTCTCTAATTTCCGTGTTCCAACGCCACCCCAACTGTTCCAAACACTCCTTCAAATTATCTCACAACGATGTCCACACAATCTTACGCAACAAATTCGATAAAGAACAATAATTAAATTTATATTATTTTATACATTGGTGTATACCACAATATATAAAAGCAGCATTTTTGTGAAAGCTTTGGTGCCGTTTTGGAATTTAATTTGATGGCCAAGAAAAATTTAAGTGGGTCATTCATATAAAATAATAAGATATACCTGTATATATATATAAACGAATTTTTTAAATGATTAATCAAGTAAATGAGTGTTCGCGGACTGTACTCAAACGACGTCAATACAATATCTTCAGTTCCCAGATTAGCATAAACGAACCTTTTTCGGTTTAAGTTATGCCAATGTATTGACAGATGAGATACGCTGTAACTTTTTAAAAATAAATAAGTGTTGATAAGTTCCCAATCCGTCAAAATGTGATGAAAAAGTATCCAGTGATTATGGATAGTAATCAACTCTTATGAAAGTAAATCAATTATTTTTACTAGATAGTTTTCCAGATAACGTATTAGTTAAATTTTGTAAAACTTCTTTTAGAAAAAAGTTTTTTAAGAGTTGTTCGCTATACCCATTGGAATAGTCGGCCAGCTGCCTCCTAAACTGGTCGAGGCACGGAGAAGGGAATGCTGCGTCCCCACAGCAAACTCCTCTCCCGCTATCGGAAGGGCATGGGACAAGTACCCAATGCCCGACCTACCCGATGCAGGTTTTTCTAAGGTTTTCCCTGCATTCCTTTAGGCGAATGCCGGGCAGGATCCTTAAAATATAGCCCGAGGGCCCTAGTTAACCCTTGGCTACCTTCCTCTACCCTTCCGCATCCCCCTTTCAAATCCCTTCCTATGCTATTAAAGGGAAGTTGCCCTAAGTGGATTACGCTCATGTAGCCTGTTGCCCTAAATATATATATATATATATATAATTTAATTTTTATATTTATTATTTTAAATTGGTGTTTTGACTAGTCGTATTTCGTCACTAGAGGGCCAATGTATAAAATAAAATAAAATGTTTTCTCCGCTTATTTTAACTTTCAATCCGAAGTCCTAATTAAATCTCATCATACTTTAAAATATTAGAAATGTCTAATGTTATATATAAATTGAATGAAGTGTCTGCGAGGGATATTTTCTCGCAGGCAATACCTGCGATGGATGTTCTCTCGCAGGCAGAACCTTTGAGGAGAGATACGAAGGGGCTACCTTTGGGTATGCCTTTTCCTCTCCGTTTTTGAACTAAGGTTCCCACAAGCCGAGGCACCTCGGCCTGTTTTGAAAGGCGTATGTTCTGGGGTCACAGACTTTGGGCATACGGTAAGAGTTGTCCGCTATTCCCATTCGAATAGTCGGCCAGCTGCCTCCTAAACTGGTCGAGGCACGGAGAAGGGAATGCTGCGACCCCACAGCAAACTCTTCTCCCGCTATCGGCAGGACGTGGGACAAGTACCCAATGCCCGACCTACCCGATGCAGGTTTTTCTCGGGTTTTCCCTGCATTACTTTTAGGCGAATGCCGGGTAGGATCCTTAAAATATATCCCAGGGGCCCTAGTAACCCTTGGCTACCTTCCTCTACCCTTCCGCATCCCCTCTTTCAAATCCGTTCCTATGCTATTAAAGGGGAGTTGCCCAAAGTCGATTACCCTCATGTAGCCTTTTGCCCTAATATATATATATATATATATATATATATATATATATTGTAATGATTAAAAAGTTTATTAATTGTTAGGAACAATTAACAATATTATTATGTATTAAAAATTTATTGTTGATAATTACACATTATAAGCCCTGCTTTGCACGCCGAATTCCATCAATTTAACAAACAAATATTTCAATTTTATGTTATTAATTCGTGGCGTTCTATGAAAATACAGCTTTATATTTTTGCAATCAACTACGTCGAATTTCTCTTTATTTCAGGGTCATCACTGGGTTTGATAGGAAGAACAAATACAATAAACTAAAATATTAGCAATCCAAACTCATTGAAGTTAACGGAATACAATATTAAATACAAAAGTAAAAGAAAACGAATGAAAAGAAAAACGCGAACGAAATCTGACTCTACCCTTTAATTATCAATTACAGTCATTAATAATTGTTTTGTACTCACGACAGTTCTTCTGGTACCAGGTAGGACTCTTGTAGCTT
Source organism: Zhengitettix transpicula (assembly GCA_037074705.1). NCBI lineage: Eukaryota > Metazoa > Arthropoda > Insecta > Orthoptera > Tetrigidae > Zhengitettix > Zhengitettix transpicula. The sequence goes on from CM073591.1 coordinate 205,050,085, forward strand.
GAAGTCAACACCCACTAAACTGGCCATTATACACTGATTCTACTCTTTAGATTTTGAACACACGGTAGTTGCTCTTGGATCTCTGCTATTCTGGAACCTGGATCTTCTCACCCTCAGCCAGTTGCCGGACGTAGATCTCCTCAAAGTCTCTCTATGCGAAAATTAGTTCAGTTTGTGAAGCAAAACTTCTGTTTCCAAATTGCGATTTTATGAGTCTCTCCGTCAAAACTGTTTACTTGCGTTTTATGTAAACTATTACATCTCTCTGTTGGACTTCCTAGATAGCCCTATTCATACTTCTAGATTAGCAAACTTGACTGTGTTATAACTCTCGTAGACTCCTTTTTATGTACCATTTCTTCACTTCACGCAGACTGAGTTCTCTAAGCGCGCGGTCTCCGTTCTCTCTCTCTCTCTCTCTCTCTCTCTCTCTCTCTCTCTCTATATATATATATATATATATATATATATATAAATCAGAAATTGTATAGTATTTACTTGTAACAAAATGAAATTAAAAGTTGAAGTAGAATAAAAAAGTTTGTGAAATAAACTAAACTTCACAAACAACACTACACTTTTATGTTGAAAGCCAGTGGAAGAAAACGATCCATTGGCACTCATCGTCAGTGCAATGGAAGACGACCAAACTTTTCTCTTTATATTACCCTCAAGTGGTTGATACAAACCCAAAAGAGCTAAAAAAATATTTTTATAAGAGCGATTATCGACATTAATAATTTTATAAAACGTGTGATGGTCGGATCGGTTGAAAGTGGCAAACTAAAAAAAAAACTGATCAGATGTCAATGAACTTTCATATTTATGTTTGTACTTTCTCCGAGTACAATTCAAGAGCGTTAGTTTTAGCCGAAATCAAGGCAATTTAAATATTTGCTTTCGATACCTTCAGTGTCCCTGGATTAATAACACTATCTTTGGAAATATTACTGGCACTTCGACTTGTATTTTCACGTATTTAATGATCCGTCAACGCGTACACCCAATTCATAATCTATAAATTAACCAAACATTTGCCTGGAAGCGACCTTCCTTAATCAATATCGGCGACCTTACCAACGATTGATTGAACCAAAAAATACTATTTTGGCTCGATGATAACCCACAACTCGCCAAACGTTCCTCTTAATTCCTTGCATTGTAGAAGAACGTTCACTTTATTTTTCTGGAATATAACCGCAGTCCTCCATTATGAATCAACAACCGCGAGGAACTTTCATCGTTTCTTTTAATGCTATGAACTCGGTAACTTAGTTATATACTTAGCAAAATAAGAAATCGCGACCAACGCGAAAAAAAACCTCCACCCCTCAGTTCCCTGGCATTCTGTGAAATAATATTATATCTTTCACTAAAGATGGCTTTAAACTTTCGTTCTTCAAAATTTTAATAACAAATAGCTTGCCTTTTGGGAAGAGGCTCTCAACTTTGGTCATTAAGAATTATCGTTTCACAATATTATAATGGTAATGGAGTAAATGAAAACTGTAAAATTATAATTAATAATAATTTTTATTTCAGGAGACAATTTTATAGTAATTATAGTAAAGTTACAAAGTTACAAAAGTTGACTAGTGAAGTTCTAGTTGACAGTCTTTAAAAAATATGGATATACCTAACTCACGTCTGTTAGTGTTTTTCTCCATATTTATTCTTGTAGGTAATCGAGTGACAATGAAATTTCAAAAAAGGTAATTTATTTATATGATTTCCTCGTATACGTTTTACAACCATTAAATGCCCAAATTTAGTAATATAATTAAAAATTAATTTTAAATGAAACTATTGTCACTTAAAAATAAGTAAGTTACATTAGGAGCCCTATTCAATATTAAAGTGTATCAAAAAATGGTTTCTTTAATGGTTTGTAATTTTTGTGTGAAGGTTTATAATTTCTTTAATTTTATTTGGGATATTCAACATATCTTGTGGTAAGTGGTAAGAATTTTGAAAAATAATGAATATCCTATGATTTGTTTATAATATTCATTCGTAATATTGTAAGAATTATAAAACAGGTGGACGTGTTCTGGCCTCTTAAAAATTACTTATTATTTATATTATCCAAACAAATACGATATTACTTCATTATTATCAATTGTTTTATACAAAGTCGAATGTATTCAAAAATAAATTCATTGTTTTTAAATGCTTCGCATAATAAAGGTAAAATATAATTTTCTTATATATATACATATTGGATAATTTGACATATGTCCACTATATTGATTTGAAGCAAAGGAAAAATAGTTTGTGCAATCACCGTTCATTTCTACGCCTTAAAGTTGAAAAACATTCCAAAATTTACGAGCAACATGTGTTGACTAGTGCTGCTGCCCGTGGCGAAAGCAGAAAGTGAAACTGGTGGTTATTGATCAGGCGACCAACAGCTGACTAGAATAGCTCATAGGTCCTACCAACTCTACGCACCGCAGGTGCGTTCTCACCATTTTCCCACACACATTACTAACAAATTCAAAAACGGTATCGCCCTCTAATCGTTCTTTCGCTTCATAAAACGCTCACACGTTTTTTTTTGCAATTACTCAGGCTCGTTGAAATACAAATATATTAGGAAAATAAGCAATAATATATAAATAGATTCGTAAATTACAGTTTTAATTAGTACTCAACTACTTCATTTAGACATATTTTTCTCTTGATTTCTAATTAAGAATTATTCGTCACAAAAAGAAACACATATAAATTAACAAAACCAGCAAAAAAAGCATTATCGTCAGAGGTCGGTAATGAACGGCTTTATGTAACGAGAATAACAACTGTGATTTACAAAAAATCATATTAAAAACTTACAAAGACTTATTTTAAACAGATATTTCGTGACAATTTGAAATCTCAGATCTATTTTATTAACGGCAAGAAGCATTCGTAAGCCGACAAGGAGATCCGGAACGGCCATGTTTATAAGAGCCAGACCGAAAAGATTGCGAGAGAAAATCCATAATATACGGGAAATTCAACTTGGGAAGCATCTCGAACTAAGAAGGCATCCTTATTTTCATTACAGCTTTTGAAGTAAGGACACTTCAATGGAAATAAAAAACTTTAAAAATGCCTGTATTGATTAGTTAGCGCCATTTATGGGTTAACGCACTCTGCAGTTTAAACAATGAGTTCTCGTAGTAGATTAATATATACAGGGGGGAAAGTTTTTGATTGGATAAGAAGTTTGTAAACATAGTTTAGTTATGTTTCGAACCCTTTCAGATCATATAGCAACCATTTTAATCAATTATCGTTGATGTCAGCCACGTATACAGAGACTTTTAACTTAATGAATCGTAATTGAAACAGTTACTCCCTGCCGACGCCTACCACTGAAAAGGTCGTTCTCCTGACTGGTTATGATTTCTTTCTGCTCCGTTATTTCATCGACCATTTTACTATTCTTCAAATATGTCACTTCAGATTTTTTTTATTTTTAAATTTTCGTTCTCTTTCTCATTATTAATTCTATTTCTTAAAAAATATATCACGTTTCTTAGTTGTAGTATTGTCATAAAAATTCTGTTAAAGTTCTCAGTCCACGTTTCAGGTGTTAACATCGTGACCAAGCATTGCTCAAATATTTCCAAGAGATCTCAATACATTTTGAATACTAAATACGATTTCAAATCAATTATTTATTCTATCTCTCGGAGCTTGACACATAGTAACGTTCCTGCTAAACCCATAACCTCTCTAATGTACCATGTTGTCCTGAACATTGCAATATTATGGTATTGTCGTACACATTCATTTCATATTTACTTCTGTCTATTGATTCTTTAATCATTTCCAACGTGCTAGGTTTTAAATTTATGTATCAACTTCTCTTATTCCGTAGCACTTATACATAATAGGTCAAAGTAATGTAAAATCGCAGATAATATCCACAATTCTGTGGTTCATACTGATGCCTCTTCGTCCACTGATGTGGCAAATTTTTAGACAGCAACTCAGAACCTGTGACTTCTTGACGAAGCACATCTCCAGTTTCTCTATGAGAATATTCAATAAATACATTGTGTGTATATTTTTGTTATGTTTCATGGGCTTATTTCTTGTAGTCTTACTATGTCTGCTGTTATAAAATCAGTGATTGCTAAAAGTTTAATGCCTTCGAATTTAGACACAAAGTCAATGGACGTGTTAATTTTTGAATCCTGGTAAGATATTTTTATTGTATACAATAATACACTTCTGAATGCTTTACATACTTGAGGCTAACTGACCTGTAATTTTAAAATCCTCATCAGTCCGTGTGATGCATATTGCAGGACTGTTTCCTTCAATGCACGTTTTCTTTAAATTTCCATTTTAATCTCCAGCTTTACAATAAACCTACCATTATTAATATATTTTTATTTTGAAAATTATAAATATAACAATCCCTTCTAACACTGCTACGTTATATATTTAATTATTATTACTTGATGGTTCGACCGCCCATTGAGGGCCTTGGCCTACCGGGACGACTGCCATCTTACATGACACATTGTGGATTGATGAGTGAGACGTGGTCAGTGTGTCGATTTTCAGAAAGTCTTAACCCCAGTTTTCGTGACCAGGACGAGCACAAATAAACAAGACCTCGCCGGGATTCGAACCCGGGATCTCTGTGATGCGAGACAATGACACTACACCACAGCAGACCGGCATTTATTTAATTAGCAATCAGAAAAATATAATTTATATATATATGTTTAATTTTGTTATTGAAAGTGATTATTGAATATTATTAAATAATTGAAAGATGTAAGTAAAACGAAACTTAATAATTTATTATCGGTGGTATATGTGTATTTTGCCACACAATACTAAAGGCTTTCAAAATTATATTCACAAATAAAATTACAAAAATAATTTTTGTCAAAGTATTGTAAAATACTAATGGCGCGTCACATTTAAAATTATTTTATGGAAACTTGAGAAAAACTTTAAAAATAACAAGTATTATTTTGGACGACTTGCGTTCATTTTTTCGTATATGAATTATTTATAATAACGTGAACGTCTAAATTAATAAAGGAATATTCTAGAAAATATTCAAAGAGTTCCAATTGAAGTAAACGATCCAGTTTCTTCGCATTTAATTGTGATCGCATCTGATGGAGAAATAATCGCATAAACGAAGATCTTCCGTTCAGTTTAAATTTCGTGACTGTAACTAAAGACGTATCATCGCCGGCAACTTGAAACTTGTGTAATAAATCTCCATTCACACAACTTCTGAAGGGAAAAAAAGTTTCCTCAAACTTCACAGTAACGTGGAGTAGGATAGAACATGCGCGGCAGACGAATGCAGATAAGATTTTGTGTTATAAGTACAGGATGTTACACAAAGTATTGCATACACACTATTCTCATTTGATAAAAATGAAAAATACGATATATGAGCCAGATCGGTTAACGGTGAACTCCTACTGCAACCCAGACAAGTATGAATTAAATGTTCACATCATTAAGCAGATATTATATGTAAATACCGTAAAAACTGGACCCTACAAATTTATGTTTACTTCAGCAAAATATACAGTACTTGTCCATCTTTATAATTAAATATAATTCTAACGTTTTTGTAGCTAATTCATTAAATAAAACCTGTTCTTTGCTATGGAAAGACACGCATTTTTACCAGATTGAATCTGGATCCTCTGATGAAATATGATTAGTCTAATACATATTTATTTAGTTTCACTCACACCAAATTAAAACGCTCGTATACCTTATTTAAGCTAAACATTTCACTTGACATCTTTACGTGAGAAAAACAGTTTTACTTAAACCCGTTCTCTTTTGTTTTCAGCAAGATCTTTCAGGCTCTTTGTGATCAATCAACGTTACATTTTTAGATTGGCGCTTTAATGTAGGCTATAAGAATAACCACTCCTTAGCTCCTAAATGTTACGACTATTCCAGAACTATCCGTACTTTTAACACTTTCTCAGTAAGAAATTCAGGACTTTTTAAATAATTTTTTAAAACCCGCCCTATCAAGAATTTAAAAATATAATTGTGTGTACAAAATTTCAGTACAACATGCGTAATCGACGTTTGTACTGCAGATTGTCAACAACTAATTTGTATTCAAATCTAGCAGTTTGTTAACAGTGGTGTAAAAATTGAGTGCAGAAGCAAAAGTAGATTTATCAGACTCGTGTGTTGCATTTTTTTCAGTTAAATGCCACCCATTTTACAAATTACAACAGAAAACACAAAGAAATCTCTAGAAAGATTATGTACCGGCGCACTTCTTTAAGATCAATGCTATATAATGAGAATTTATTCTCTCGTACATTCCCATTTTCTCTTATCTTACAGTGTCTGTGTCATTACAGTTGACGAAATTCATTGTAAATGGTCGCATTCTAGATCTTATGAACGAATGAGATATCAATAATAAGGTGAATACTATTAAGGAAGGTTGAAGAAGTGCTGGATGAGGATTGATTTGGATGTACGACACACACCGCTAGCCATTTAGAACATGCTACTCAGAAAATATTTTTAATGAAATCAAACATTTTTAGATCCTAGAAATGAATTTGGATTGTGCGATCGGGGGGGGGGGGTGAGTTCCTATATTTTAAAATTAGAACATTAATATATATAATGAGGCACACGGGAATAATAAACACTGGAATATTTTACACTGGAATTTAAAATTAGCAGAACAAGGAAGAAATAGGTTCGATACTTTCGTACATACAAGATGAGTGGAAAATAAATAATCTAAATTTTTTATGCCTTACAAATACTTAATTATTAATGTAGTAGAATTAATTATTCATAAGACTTATCTTGCTGAATTTTTTTTATCTTGGCACTGAATTTGCACTGTCATATTCTTTTTCAGTACAAGAGGATTTCTTCCTTATGCGTTTCATCGAAGCTTTATTCATCAAATAAGCTCCACAGTATTGATCTGAAAAGTCCTAGTTGAATGAATTAATTCAATTTCAACATCGCTAAATCATTGACTGATCTTTCGATTTAATCCTCGTATCCATTTAACGATACATATTTTTTTTTAGGTAACAGGCTACATGAGGGCAATCCCCTTTAATAGCATAGGAAGGGATTTGAAAGGGGGGATGTGGAAGGGTAGAGGAAGGTAGCCAAGGGTTAACTAGGGCCACCGGGCTATATTTTAAGGATCTTACCCGGCAATCGCCTAAAAGAAATGCAGTACAAACCCTAGAAAAACCTTCATCACGTAGGCCGCGCTTGGGTACTTGTCCCACGCCCGTCCGATAGCGGGAGAGGAGTTTGCTGTGGGGACGCAGCATTCCCTTCTCTGTGCCTCGACCAGCTTAGGAGGCAGCTGGCCGACTATTCCAATGGGAATAGCGAACAACTCTTACCGTATGCCCAAGGTCTGTGACCCCGGAACATACACCTCTCAGAACAGGTCGAGGTGCATCGGCTTGTGGAAACCTTAGTTCAAAAACGGAGAGGAAAAGGCATCCCCAAAGGTAGCCCCTTCGTATCTCTTCTACAAGGTTCTGCCTGCGAGAGAGCATCCCTCGCATATTACCTGTTTGTTTTTCGTCTAGTTAATGAAATATGTACCGGTGACCATTTTTACTGCGTGAGTGAGGTTAGAAATTTTAGTCTCACAAAAGTGAACACATTGAGATGCTTTGTTACACATCATTAGCGTTATATAATTAATTAAATTGATGTGTATTGGGCTTCGTACATTAAATGTTTCACAAAAAATTATTGAAACATAATTCATATTTAAATTGTTATATTGCTGGAGCAATACTTTTTTATTTATTAAATACTAACAAGTGGTATAAAAATTCTTTTTCTTTATTAAATCATAGTCGTATAAGAATTTAAATTTTTGTATTAGAGATTAAAATTCCGTATGCGGAAAATATTTGCTAGATCATAAAATGCAAATATAACGATTATGCGATTGCGTTGTTGAAGATGATTTGTGATGTGAGAGGGAAGCATAGTGACCCTGAGCCATGCCCTACCACCAGGCTGCCGGGTCCCGACCGCAGTCTCCTTGCAGCTGGAGCCGGTTACCATGGAGACGCGCCAGATGAGCGGTCGATACCGCATCAGGCCCCAGCTTCGACACCGGAAAGTCGTGTTACTCCAATCCATGAATTCTGTCTTTAACCTAGCGTAAGATTTTCAAAGGTCGCTAATTATCAGCGAATGTCGTATTATCGTGATAACATCTCCATTTAGCATCAGATCAAATTCGTTGGCAATTGTCAAGATTTAATAAGGGGTGATAAAGTGAACAAAGAACTGTGGGTATTATTTAAATAAACACAGTAGGATACAACATTTAAAATTATCGATAGTGTGAATTTTAATTTTCAATATGAAACATTAAAATGTAACACTAAAGCCTAATTTTCAAAGAATCTCTGTGTACTTGCATTTTTTAGGATAAAATTTCTAACTTTTCTCACGCAGAAAACATGATCACCGGTACATATTTCATGAAATAGGCGAATAACAAATACAGACAAGGAAGCCTGCGAGAGGATTCTCTCTCAGGTAAACCTTCCCAGAGAGCTCTGGCGGGGGCTACCATTGGGGATGCCCTCACAACTCTCTGGTTTTTTTGAACTAAGGTTCCCACATGCCGAGGAACCTCGGTCTGTTTTGAGAGGTGTATGTTCCTGGGTCACATACCTCGGGCATACGGTAAGAGTTGACTGGTGAAGGCACGGCGATGGGAAAGCTGTGACCCCACATCAAACCCCTCTCCCATCACCGGAAGGGCGTGGGCCAAGTACCAAATGCCCGAGCTACCTGATGCAGGTTTTTCTATGGTTTTCCCTGCATCACTTTTAGACGAATTTCCGAGTAGGATCCTTAAACCATAGCCCGGGGGCCCTAGTTAACCCATGGCTACCTTGCTCTACCTTTCAGCAGGCCCCTTTCAGTCTCTTTCCTATGCTATAAGAGGGGAGTTGCCACCATGTGGATTACCCTATGCATAGCCTGTGTACACCTCCTTCTTCCTCAAACAAATATATCGTTAAATGGATACAAGGTTTAAACCGATAAATCAGTCAATGATTTAGCGATGTTGAAATTGAATTAATTCATTCACCTAAGACTGTTGAGATCGATTCTGTGGAGCTTATTTGAAGAATAAAGCTTTGATGTACCGTATAAGGAAGAAATCCTCATTTACTGAAAAAGAATATTACAGTGCAAGATAAGAGTCAATGCTAACACACACAAAACATTCAGAAAATTGTGGGACCAGAGTTGCCGACAAAGACTGTTATGAATAATTCTACAACATTAATACATACAGACAAGGGGATCATATTAAATGTTCTCAGCTCACAATTGCATTGCTAACAGGAATTTTAAGGTGACTTCATGAACGTAACCATATATTTAGTATATGATATGTAGAAAAAATCTTTGAATAAGGCAGAAAATGGATGAGTGTGATCTGTGTCTCCAAACAGGTAGTAAGTGAAGTTGAATAAGGAAGTGAATGACTCATTCTTTAAAGTGTGGTATTTTATCCCTCTTTAAAACTAGAATAAGTGTGAACGGTGAGACGGGACATTTTTATAGGACGAAAGCAAAATATTAGTGACGGACAAAATTATTTGATTGTGAGTAATCTGTTGTTTTTTTTCACTTTTTATCAAAAATTGATATCATATTTCATGTCCAATCGACGTGGTTTTCAACAGCGCATCGTTATGATAAATCCACAGCAATTTCTCCAGTATTTCAGTCCCGCTGCATCAAGCATTCGTCGCCAAGTCGACTTCCCCGGCTACATCAATTTCTTTTCCAATCTTCTCAATTCTTCGTCGTACTGGGATGGAGTGAAAGCACAGCTCTTATATTTCCTTCCCCATCTAGCACTGGATTTGGAATTGGAAACGAAATCTCAATTCATGTATGTATTCTCCCATCTTGAATATATACATATGTCTGTGAGGGTTTTCATCAATTCTTTGCTCACTTAGTTCTACGAGTAATGCGGTAAAGCAGCGTGGGATGTTGATGTAACTATTATCGTATGTGAGCCGCCTCCTCTGTTTCCCGTGTCTGAGGACACATTGATCCAGCAGGACCACGAACTGCGCTGCGCATTTGGCCTTCCTCCAGACATTTCGACGGGCACTCTTTCTCCTTGAAACTAGGGTACAAATATCTACGGAAATGTTTTATGGACGAAAATAAACTGTTCTTTTAAAATTTATGCACACGTAAGTTGAAAGACTGTGTTTCGACACATACTATTCTGTCTGTCAACAAACCTTAAATGATTAATTATATTTATAATATATCAGCAAATAAGTTTTTATATCAGACAATAAGTGACACAATAAAATACAGTCAATTATTGATAAACCTAAGTCTTAACTGTAAGGAAAATAGTCTCGAATGAGGAGTGTACAATTCTCAAAGTGATACAGCTATTCCAAATTTAAAATATCTCTTTACAAATACAAAACTTTGGGATTTTCATGTGCCTAAGAAAGGTATTCAGTTTCAAATGGGTTAATCACAACAGCTTATCGAATATACCTGCAAATATTTTATCATCTAATAAATAAAATGGACTTTTGTGTGTGTGTGTGTGTGTGTGTGTATGTTCGGCAAACAAATCTACAACAAATTTGACAAAATTTTGGAAACGTGTATCTTTCTAATCAGAAACAAACACTGTGTGAGTACCACACAAATACCACCGCCAGGAGTGAGTGTGGACGGGAGTGAAAATTTTCAAACATGCTCAAACCAATATTTGCGTCGGATAAGTACTTTTAGGGGTAAATAACTTCGATAATTGTTCTCCTGAATTTTTTGTCTGTAATTTCTACTCCTTTCGGAATAGGAGGAGAGCACGATTTGGTGCCGGAGGTGTAGTGGCGTTAAATAAAAATAAAACAGAAACAACATAGATTGGAGTCAAATCCTGGGTTACGGATATCGCTGATTTAATAACATTGAACTTTCCGGTTAGATAGTTCTTCTACCACTATTATTTGGGGTGGAAGGGGAAAACAATATGTTTATGTCCGCCATACAAATCTACACCATTGGAGAAAAAAATAATTTTGTACACGTGTTCCTTCAAACCGGAAACAAACACGTTGGAGGAGGGGTAATACACAATTACCATTCACTGTGGCGGGGGTGGAAGGTGCGGAGTGTAAATTTTCAAACATGCTCACACGTCAGATAAATATTTTCCTTGCTCAATGAAATTGATAGTGTTTCTCCCGATGTTTTTTGTCTATGATTCAACCCCTTTCGGCATTTGAGGGAAGCACATTTTTGGTTGGAGGTGGAGGGGGTTACATAAAAATAAAGCAAAATCAACCAAAATTGGTGTCAAATCCGGGGTTATGGAAGCCGCTGAGTTTAATTTTGACAACACGGGAAACGCGTAATACTTTGTGTTTGCGCATTTGGATTTGTGCCGTATGTGAAAGAAACATTTAGAAATGTAAAATAATTGCTATGATGTGTTCATTAGAATCATTTCATCTCACAATTCTTTTTGGATGATTATTCTTTGATAAAGAAAAATCTTAATAAAAACATTGTAAACAGATTAGCTATGTACACACAGGTAATATAAACAGAGTGATTAAAAAATGCTTGTTTTACTTTAAACTTCCAATTTTCTTTTTATTCATCTTTCAGAGTCTCAAAAAAATAGAATAAGGAATCTGACTTTTAGTCGCAATGTTACTTTTATGATTTAACTTTTAAAAACTGTTGATGGCATACACAGAGTTAGGATCAGAGTTATTTACCAACTCAGCGAAAAATTGTTCATGTGTTCTTCTGTAAACGGAACAAAATCCCTTTTGAGATAAACTAAAATAACTCGGTTTTGAGGCATGTACAGTAAAAAGTATTGCTATATTTATATATATGTTCCAATGTCATGCTTCAAATATGGAAGCGTTTGATTACATCCATTTATATGTTTGTTATTAATCTATTTGTCATTTATCTAATATGAAATAGATTTTCACACACTTATCGTATTACTAACTCTTAAATAAATATATGTATTTCATTTTGTGGCGATAAACTTGTACTTGTGTTTTAGATTTCCCATTCCGTAGGCAAAAAAATTATTCCCGTTTAGGAGGAGTGTCTCAGTTACCACCAACGCTTATAAATAAATATAAAATTAATTAAGGCGGATGATAGTTCAAACCCCAATCTCAATTGTCCTGTTGTCTGGGAAACCCGACGTAGCAAAACATTCCAATAATAGGATTGGACGTTCTACTTCAATACGTGGAGGATCTTCGCTTCTTCAATAATGGGAGAATCCCAGTGGGGTGCTGGAAATTTGTACCTACCTGCTCCTCTTCACCTTTGTTCGCTGATCTTGAAAGGTTATGTCCACCATCCCGGAATTTTTTTACAGGCAAACTTATTATTCCCTTTGTGCAGCTATACTCGTGTTTCGCACTAAATAACTACGCCCCATATCAACGTGCTTACTAATAGATCTTACAAACAGTAATATGCCGAAAAATATTTCCACTTAGCAAAAATGTTCAAAACATTAACCATTGTGACAATACAAAATGGATTCGAATATGAGAATGATTAATGTTTCATTATTGCTAACTCTCAGTTCTTCTACAATTTTTCAGTTATATCGTAAAACATATTATCAAAATTTTTAAGTTATAAATATTTGTATTCAAACGGTAGTTTTGTGCAAAACATTCATTCATCCAAAATATTTTTCCTTTATCTAACATAAATATAAGATTTTCTCTAGGTATTTAGTTTCACTCTTTAATTATTTTACGTAATATTGCGTAGATATTAAATATATATATTCTGCATATTAACCAACGTTAAACAGCAGTACATAATAATTTACTATGTTTCTCAGTTTATGGATATAAAATTGTATCGATAAGGATAAGTGAACTTTCATCAAACTGTTTATCATTTGTACTACGAATAACAAACTAAATAATTTTGCTATTTTACAATATAAAAATCATTATGTGGGTGGCAGAATATTTCATATTAATAAATGTCAGTGTAGTTAAACTTTGTTACTTTTGCGTATTTTATGATATTGCTTTAATAAATATTTAATAGTAATACTTATTTTTGAATGAATTCTATTCTCGTCTTAAGTTTTCTAGAATATATATTGGCCTTTCTTTCGGTTTTTCGTTTTTTTTTATGAATTGACGCTAAAAGACCGCCAACAAATATCTTGTAATGTTTAATATGGATTAGGGGGTTTTTACTTAGTTATTTTTCAGATTTTTTATTTTTTTTAAATAGTCACTTAACCCTTAAAATATTTATATCATGTTGGACGGTGAAATTAATTGGAATAATTAATTATTTATATTTTATTAACACACAAAAAATACATTAACTTCCTGCTCTTATTAGCATCTTGAAATACCCACGGCTATTTTTCAAACATGAACAACAAATATTCTGGTCCAAAATACGATGATCATATGGCTTTAAAGAACCGACTTGTATGGGATTATTTTCTGGTCTTCTGTAGGTCTGTTAGGTTAGTAGACTTTGCAGGTGGCTCGGGCGGACTCTGCAATCGCTCGTATTTCCTGGAAATGGTCACCCAGTCGGCTCACAGGTTCTCGTCGGAAGGACAGTGTAAATGTCTTCCACTTCAAAACTCGCTCGCCGAAAACTAGAACTCCTCTACAAAACCAAACTTATTCATAACCTTCCCAAATTTCACTAACTTCTGCAACACAAATAACTCTTAACATCCCCGAACAGACTAACTTCCCTTCATACCTCGGTTTTCTTAAAATTTTCCCCGCAGGGTCTTGGATTCAGCTGTTTTTATCCAATAGGAATTAGATTTGTGCCCCCACAAATCTCAATATCTTAATTAGTCACACCCCGAACGGAGTGCAATTCGCCAAATTCAGTTCCGTGGGAAGACACGTCCGAGGTGGTGGAGCGTCTTGTTCGAACGTGCTAGAATCTTGATACCAAAGATTTAGCGTCGCCGGACACTCACAATATTTTAATCTGTACAAAGGGATGCCGCTGTGTGGTTGATTTCGTTTCTGTGAGTACCTGGGAAGCGAATAAAAATATAAATAATAAAATAACCCAAATTAATTTATCCATCTTTTGTATACTATAATATGTAGAAGACTTTCATTAAAGTACGATTAGTCATAAAAATTATAGTAATTTATAATCCCCCTCCAATTTTGTCCCATCCACCTTGTCTCGTCTGTTACACTTTTTTTTTATGATTACAGCAGTTTTTCTTTATACTCCATATCAATTACTAAAAGTAAATGTTTGAAGACGACACGATGTATTCATATTTCTTGGAATTATTTGAATGAAGAAGCTAGAATTAAATAAAAATCCACGGTTCCCACTAATTAATTCGTTTATCATTTGGAGCGACTGCGCGTCTGTCATGAAGTTTGCGTAATACTGAACTAAGTATTCTATTTATATTCGTAAATAAATTTAATAAACAGTATTTTTATGAACCATTTATAGTTTGTGCTGAGTTATTTTTTAAACAAAAAAAAAACAATTTTATGGACGTATATTCCAGCGTTATCGTATCACCCTTGAAGTAATCTCAAGGTATTGTTTTATAGTTGATGATTGTGAACCGTAGTTCAGGATAGTTCAGAAATTGATCATTTTGTAGGCATTCTTTAATCCATCCCTGCATCTATTATGCGTTTCATTCACTCAAAACTCGTATCAGTAAACTGAATTCCTGTGAAGACCGGCGACAAATGTCTCAACTACCAACAGAATTAAATTTCCAAAGAAGATAGTCTTGAATTTTTGACGTCAATTCTCATTGTCTCACATTCAGGTAATCAAATTAATACGATGCGATAACGATTTCAGACCTTTGTTTCATTGGTGGGAAAATTCTAAGTCAAATGTGGACTCAGGTGTCGTAAACTCAAGTCAGAGGACGCAAGTTACTTCTAAAACTTCATCTCCTCAGGCACGTACTTCTAATAGCGTGGCGTGCAACAGTTGGCAGAATTTGATCACGCAAACCACCTCGCAATTACTCATGCCCAACTATTACGGACAAAGACGTCAAGCTCAATCTCTAACCCTTATTGTTTCTTCTGTCAGAAAAATAATGCTTCAAGATAAAAAGGAAGACGATTTGTCTGCTGTGTCAGTTGCGAAATTCTCTGTACAAATCAATTGAGATTAATTGGTTGAATTTAACGGCTGCCAGTTTAATAAGACCCCACATTTGTCATAGAAAAAGTAGTAAGGAAATAAGAAACAATGATTTATTTAGTAAATAATTTAGGACATAAATAAACAAACGTTGTCTGTTATTTTCTACATTTTAAATATTTTAACGAAAAATTATTTTTATGGCTAGTCTTCATTCACAAATAGTCTAATACAAAAATATAATTTCTCTTCTGAAGTGTTTTTTAACTCGATAACTTTATTATTTTATTCAAAATATTAGTTAGTTTCACTATTATATAATTAAAAATGTAGAATAAAGGTTGAACCCAGAGATTGTTCCGTACTAGTAGTCTTAATGGTTCAGTATATAGCTGATATCTTGA
Source organism: Zhengitettix transpicula (assembly GCA_037074705.1). Classification (NCBI taxonomy): domain Eukaryota; kingdom Metazoa; phylum Arthropoda; class Insecta; order Orthoptera; family Tetrigidae; genus Zhengitettix; species Zhengitettix transpicula. The sequence goes on from CM073591.1 coordinate 205,065,693, forward strand.
TTATAGTTCGAGTTCATCCTGTGGACGTTTCATTTTCAGCCAACCTAGAGCTCGTGGATTCGAAGGGTTTTGTATCAATCAATAGGGTGCTTCATCATGATTGAAGTCTATTTTGATTGTTTCTTAAACTGTACTTCTTCACAGATCTGAGTGTGCCGCAGAGTTCATACTAGGGTGCATCTGTTGTACTCTGTTTTTATTGCCTTTGAACAGACGAGATGTGAGAGTTAGCAGCTGATCCCCAAACACCGCATGCGTACGGCCAAAGAAATATTCATTAGTGTATTTGATGGCTAACAAATACATTAAAAATATTAACTTAATAATTTCGTTACGATATATATTCATGTTTTTCATTGTGGATATTACGTAGACGTAGACTGTAGAAGTAGACAAAAAGGGGCAAATGAATTTTCAATTCAATAACTGGACGACGTAAGTTCCATAGTTCCATGACTGACAATTCTTGAGCGAGCTCTCCCTCTCGTCCATGCTCACAACTCCACATAATCAGAGGTTCATTTTCATTTTCGCATTCGTAGATAGCTGATCAATTGATATACCTATGCACCCACGACGTCTCTACAGTATATCTCAGGTCAAACGTAGATAAATTATCTGTATTTGTAAGTCGTGATGACTCGCCTTTAATAGCATAGGAAGGGATTTGAAAGGGTGATGCGTAAGGGTAGAGGAAGGTTAACTAGAGCGGAAAGGGGTGAAACGCCCATTCGCATTCATGAAATGCTGAAAGTATGTATAGTGATACAAAATTGAATGTCAGCACTCTTCGTCGATGGATTCGTCGGTGTAACGAAGCTGAAGGGCAAACACCGTTGAAATCAAAGCGGCAGGCCGGTTACTGCAGTGACTCCACGAGTCGATGAACTCATTAGAGAGGACCGCCGGGTAACAACTAATGAATTGTGTCTCACTCTGTCCATCAGCAAAGCCAACTGCTGGGATACTCAAAATTTTGTGCACGGTGGGTTCCAAGATTGTTAACCGAACAAAATAAAGAGACAATGAAAACAATAGCATCTGAACTCTTGCAGTGCTTCAATTTGGAGGGAGAGGTGTTTTGGGGAAAATTGTGACTGGAGATGAGACTTTGAACCTGAATCAAAGAGGCAGTCAATGGAATGGCATCGTCGATGAAGAAATAATTCGAAACTGGGCGATCGGTAGGGAAAGTTATGTAGACAATATTCTGGAATGCAGAAGTTGTGATTGTGGTTGAAGTTTTGGAGCAGGAATGCACAATAAATTCTGTCAAATGCGTCAGCATCAAAAATCTTCAAGCAAGTCTTCAGCGTGTTCGGCCAACAAAAGCAATGGCGGATGTTCTTCTTTTGCATGACAATGCTAGACCACACACATTTTGTCACACAACTTGGAAGATGAGGAGGCCGTGAAAATGTCTGTGCGTCGATGGCTTAGGAATTAAGACCACGTTTTTTACCGCAGTGTAATACATACCCTTGTTAAAAAAACTGTGGAAAAGAACGGAGTCTATATTTAAAAGTGAAAATTTAATCACTAATGTTGTGGATTTATGCTGTGCAAACTGCATTTGATTGTCTTGACAAGTAAAAGAGAAAACAATAGGAGGAATTACTTATTGGCTCACCCTCTAGTAGATAAAGCTTCTCTGCATTTGGATGAAAGAGATTACGAAAAGTATAGTGAATTATTATAGTTGTCAATATCACGTTTCCAATACCATATTACTAAGTTTTGATCAACTTTCTTAAAAAGTAAATTTCTTTTAAGGTAACGTTACACTAATCCCAGCATTGGTAATGAATATTTTTTTAAAATAGGAAGGTATTTGACGTCACCGTCGTTTCGTTGAGGCCTTTGTGACTGAGAAGAGTAGATGCGAGTAGAGCGATGAGGCATTGACTTTCTGTAAGACCCCAGTCTGTATTGAAGTGGGAAATTGTCGGAGATTAGAAAGTGTCTTTTCCATACAGTAAGAAAGGATGTCCTGGCTCTATATAAATGCCTAGGGATGGGCACGGATTAATACGAGCTCACTAAGGAGTATGTTACCACAGCTTCAGGCTCCTTTTAATAATTCAAGCTTAGATTCAAGCCACGAATAGGGGCTCTCAAAATCAGTTGCGTGACTACAGCAAGTCATTGGACGGCGAAAAAATCTTTAAGTATATGATAATCATTTTCATTTGGAGTTTACTAATACACAAATAATAGACAAAATAAGTTTCCTATTTATTTATATAATTAGTATACTTTTAACATTATAATTTAATTATGAATAAATAAATTTATTAAACTACAAATGGATCTAATACCGGTGATAGTATACAGTATAAACTTATAAATAACCTTTAAAACTATTATGTATATAAAAAATAAATATCTAACCGATTTGTGTCCATTATTATTAGATAGTCCTCGATTCACATCTTAAACAGTTTTACTGTCACTTCCCTTTTTATAGTGTGTTACAGCTTACTTAGACATCAGGTTAAAAATTGATTAACACGAATTATAAACCCCTGTCGTCCTAATATTTCACAACTTATGGAGCTATGAAGTTCAATATTTCACATGTTTCTATCAAAAATATGTAACCATTTTATTTGTTACAATTTCTATTAATGAACATTTACAAATCAAATTCTTTTTTCAACTAACTTGGTGTCCGTCTTTCATACGGAAATAATATAATTCTCTAATAAAAAAAATTGTTTACATTGTATTGATACGATACTTAAAACTTATTTTTCCAGTATCAATTTATGTTCACTTAAGAATTTTAATAGCTTTTTTACTCAAGTTTGTTATTGTACCACCTATCTTGAAGTCCAATTATTTCTTTGCCTGCCAAAAAATAGCCCCTTAAAAATGAAAATCTGAGTTTTAAATTTTTACGTTTTTAAAATGGTGAAGTTTTTGTATATACATTTACTTCAATTTTACATACCGTTTCACAGAAAACCCATTCAGGCATTTATCTGTAAAGGGAGGAAAGAAATCCCTGTCCGGGAAGTTTAAGTAAGATTTTGGAATGATCGCTATGTTTCCTAATGATGATGGATGGCAGTTTTATATAGCTAAAATCCTTCTTTAGATTCTATTCGAGTTTCATTGAAATAGTGTCAGATAGACAGGAATTCACGTGGCATTGATTTGGGAAAACGCAAGTATATGGTAAAATTATTCGATTCCAAACAAGATACAGTAAAAAAGGATTCATATATGTCTCGTCATTTTCTAACTACATTATCAAAGTCTCGCTTCACATATAATTTAAAAAATCGATTCTGTGTAAAAAGAAACCTTTGATCGCTTCGTGCCACGTCATATTATTAACTTCAATTTATATATTTACCGAAAACAACTTCATAACCTTGCTTCATATGGAATATTTAGCGATAGTAGTTTTACACGATGTCATCGCTAATCATGTTTCCAATATGTAATAGAATTTAAGTAATTTTATTTCCTGAAATTTAATATTACATTTATTGTATTATATGTTCCTATTTTCGTAAGATACATTTTTTTAGAGTGACTTGCTACAAGATGGGATATCTACGAGGTGTCAGCAGCACCACCACTTTAAAAGAGAAGAAAAGGAACTGAAAAGGGGGATGATGAATTCTCAATAATAAACAATTTTAGTATCAACTCCAGGGGCAAAAATAAATAAATTCTTGTGTGAATCCACCCGTGAGCAAGCAATGTGAAGTTGTCAATGAGAAAAAAATGAGAAACATCTTGATTTCAAATCCACTCCGCAGTGCTTAAAAAGTGGTTACTGTGACTTTTTTTTATCGCGATTTAACTGGATATTGCAACGTCTTAACGCCATTCCGCGGAAATATTGGAGTCCGAGGGATAAATACTGTTTCACCTTCTCCCTTTCCTATTAACATAATCAGATCTTCATTATAAACAGTCTTGTAGAATTTCAAACAGATTTATATATGATTAAAATTGTGCTTAAATGTCATCTGGAACTAATCAACCTTACGAACCCTAAAATATGGAATTTTATATCTATCTCAGTCATTCTTGTTATGTTATTGTTAACAGCCTCTATTTGTCTATCATAATTTCTCAGAAATATGGCAAGTGTAATGCAATTTGTTGAAGTTGGAGACATAAAATTTGATATCACTACAGATTTCTGGCTGTAATTCCGGCTGCATAGGACAAACAAAACGATGAGGCCGATCTCCTGTGGTATTGTGGTCAGCGTCACTGCCTTGAATCACGTAGGTCCCGAGATAGAATCCTGGCAAAGGGGAATTAGATCCCCGACCATGTGATGACCGTAGCCGACTTGAATTGGAAACCATTAGACGTTTTACCCTACACATCGGAGACTCGCGATCATTGCACGCAATTGAAGTTTTTTTAAGTAATCATACGAGCAAATAGTAAGAAAAATGGACCAAAGACAGGAGAACTATGCGTAATATAGCAGTTTTGCATGAAGATGTTTAGAAGAAAATGACTGAATTTGGTAAGACAATACTTCCGGGTTATATTGTGCGATATCGGCAGGTATGCCAACGAATACGGAAAAATATTGTACGGAAAGTACAATTACGTTCATAAAGCTAAATTTGATTATATATTATTAATATTCTATGTTTACAAAAAATATATCCACATACCACCAGTTAAGCGTTTTATTTATTTTTATTCTTGCTGGTCGTAAATTAACAACTCGTGTCTGCATGCATATTGACGCCAATTTCCAGAGAAATAAAAACAAATACTGCAAATATTTACAATGTACGCGTTCGAAATATTATATATACGAACTTTGTTATTTTTTTAAATAAAACATTTTAATTTCAAGTTTCATTAAATGCAATAGAAACATGATTATTTGTCGATCCGGCCAAAATATAAGCTCCGTATTTTTTGCATTGCGGTTTCATTATGCGAGTAACGTAACCACGAAGTTTCAAAATTTTGTGAAGCTGACTAAGGTGCACTTTTTGTGTTTCTCTGTTAAATGAATTGTTGAAGAACGCTTTAAATTAAAAATTTAACTGCGCGTTCCCGTGGTTTATTTCTCTCCTGAAATTGAATATTACAAATACCAATATAACAAATCAGGGTTTATTGAAGTTACTTTAATTAATTTATGTGAAACAGATAAAATAATATGGATATAATAGAATAGTCGAATAATTTTGAGGAATTTTTTAGAAAATAAAATTAAGTAATATACTTTTTGTTACAGGTACGACTTCCCGGAGTAAGTTTATCCCAGTTCGTGTCTGGTAATGTTGTCTTGATTATTCATTTATTAGTTACTTAAATATTACTTATATGGTTTGTTATTGAATATAACTGTAAAATATTAATATTAATCATTTTGAATAACTATAGCAAGGTGCATTACAGAATACCAAATCTCAGTGATAAATAAAATTTTAATTATATTATTTCCAATTGATCGTTGTATACTTGATTCCAACGGAATGTTTAAATACATGTTTTTCTTTGTGAATGTTTTTATTTTACATGAACTCTTCTGTAATTACAATAATGTTAAGAAATTTTATAAAAATGCATCTACTCTTCTGGTTTTTATAATTACGAAGAACAAAACCTTGCTTCTCAACTTAATATAATTTATTTAATAATTTGATACTTATTTTTCATTAAAGTCCGCATTATATTAGACACTTTAGCGTAAATTGTACCAAAAGATAGATAGATAAAATCTAAGTTAATCAAAAAGCAGAAAATTCACGCCATCAAACAAATACCGAAAAAAGTCCATGCAGTGTCCATGGAATTGACTTACGCAGATATTCACTTTATACATTTGCATTCTGTCATGTAAATGTGATAAATTAAGTTCTTAAATTCTAAAAATATATGTCTAACTATTGGCCCAAAATACTTGGCATAAAAAATATAAGAATATTTACAGAAGAGAATGTCAAAAAATACCTCGAAATGAATATAGGCTATACTGATTTTAATTCATGAATACGAATTTTTTAAAAATTTATGTACACATATTATAGCAGATATTACAAGAGTAAATGCAAACTTTGTAAACAACACCAAGTTGTGTGTACTCTTCATGCACACATTACCATTAAATATCTCGTAAAATGTTTCATTTGAACTATTAAACAGAAATGAGTATTTCTGTAGGTGAATGTATTTTGGTTTTAATGACATCTAGCAATGGCCAACTCTTGTAATCTCTTATAAAAGGAATGAAAGTTAATTTAATTAATATTTATTAACTGACATTGAGTTCCAATCTTAGAAGAAAATTGAATTGTTTTAATAACTTTTAATAATTGGCCTTAAAATATTTAATTTATTTTGTCATAAATATCTCTCGTGATTCAGTATTTGAATTGAATTACATAAGGACACATTAGCTTTAATTAATTGATTTTATTATAGACCCGGACTGTGCAAATTCGCCGGGTTTTGAACTAGAATCATAGCTTCTTATTCTTTATATTTTTCCAAACCTCCGCTTTGTAAATTTGAAGCTCTGTTTTCAGCTCTTCCCGATCTTCGATCTAATATATTCTGCAGAGGACCGAACGCAGTCAATCGTACAATGTAGCCAAAGTTTATCCGCAAGTTCTCATGTAGTATTCTTGTGATCAGAATGAATGATTTACGCTCTCTTCAAGCAGAATGTTTGTGATGCAAACAAAGTTTGAGTTACAAAATCACAGGTTCATCTTATTAATGCTTATTTCACCATCAACTTCACAGACTTCATTTTCCTATATATTTGCGAGGTTCATTCAATAATTAAATAGAAAATTGATGAAATAAATTAAACAGAGATAAATTTATTGCAGAAAAATTTCTAGTTAGAACTGTAAGTGTTCATAACAGTAACAGTGACACAAAATAAATGCGATGACTTCCAATTGATCGATATGAATGAGAAGATTAGTATTTTATTAAAAATATTTAAGCCTGTGCGAAATAAGGGTTCATCAAAAACGAAAAGGAGTGCAAGCATACCTCACCTCTTTCAAAAAATTTAAAAGCATGATAATCAGCAGTAAAAGTCATGTTGACAGTGTTTTGGGATACTCAAGGTGCAGTTTACTGTGAATAATTAGAAGAGGAAATACTATAAGCCGCCAATACTATTCAAATAAGGTTAAGCTAGTATTGGAGAGAATGACGTGGATCTCCACAACACCCCAGATTAGGTACCATCAGATTTTCACTTGATTGGTACATTCAAGAAGGTATATTATTTAGAGTACTAGCTTCATGAGGGTGGTAACTACCGTTTAAATAGCAAAGAAGGGATTTGAAAGGGGGTATGCGAAAGGGTATTATGTTTAGAGTAACAGGCTACATGAGGCTAATCCTCGTGGTGGCAACTCACCATTAATAGCATAGGAAGGGATTTACAATGAGGAATGCGGAAGGGTAGAGGACCTTATCACTGCCGGAGCTTAACAAGTCTAATCTCTCCGAAATTCAAACAGTTATGCCTCAAGGTCAACATTTTGTGACCTGATTACACCGACGGAGCTAAGAACAAAGATGGAGTCCGTCAATACATGTCGTTCGATGACCTTTTACAACTGTATCTGCTGAAACATATGCCTTCAAGATGGATATCGACCACTGAGCCTCATCTCCCCAGAACAACAACCTAATCCTCTCCGACTCCCTCTGCGCTTTAAAAAGAATTGACAACGAAGAAGAACCCCAAAGGATCATCATCGAGACTATCCACAAGTTTCATACGTCCGGGAAGTAGATAGAATTGGCATGGATCACGACGCACGGAGGAATTTAAGGGAACGTCTCCGCCGACCAGCTTGTAAAATCCGCCTCACTCTCCTTACCTTTCACCCTCATAATTGAACCAACACATTCCTAGACGTGTGAATATTGTCGCACCATCTAAAATGCAGCCCAACTAACAAATTAGTCAATAGCTACCATACCATCAACCTCCCTGCGAAGGAATTCAGAAGAGACCCAATGGTCCTTTTAAGAATCATATCCGGCAACTCCAGACTTACGCACTCCTATAAACAGTTTATAACAGCCCCCATCCAATCTGTGATTTGTGTAATAATGTCATCACCCTGCAGGACCTGCCGAAAATTCCACGAAGACGGTCGCCGTATCCTGGGAGACGACCACCAAATTTTGATCAACCCCTCATGTGAAAATAAAACAATAGTAATCAACTTCTTCATCGCAATTAACTGTTCAGAAGATATATACAGACCGACAGGCCGAGCAAACATAAAAAAAAAACAAATCATATCAACCCGGCTAAGGCTTGAAGATAGACACAGGTTACAAAAAAAGCGATGAAATAGAAAAAATATAAATAATCAACTATGTAATACCTCAATAATTCAACGATCTGGTCGCTATTGACCTAGTTGTTAATCCGACCTTAAATAAAGCTATTAGAAAACCGGACTAATACTTATTTCCAGAGAGTATAAAAACCTAGTTAACCATTGGGGAAAAAATGTATCAATCATGTCGGTGATTATGTCGAAATGTAGTTAAGATTTCATTTTTGTAAAATACACAGTTTGTTCCTAGAACAATTAACTTCCAAGATTAAGATATTTTCTCTAAAACACGTTAAATTTTTGTGAAAGCAATAGAAATACAATAAAGGACAAGCAATTTGAAGCACATTTTTTTCCAAAGTCAAGAAAACTGCAGCAGAAACCAATTTAATGATAAATGTATCTATTGGTGAATATCCGTTAAGGGGTTAGCGCTTTTCAAAAGTGGTCAGATCTGATCAACTGTGATTCTTTTTATTCTGTAATTTTAATTACATTGGAATGTGAAATGGACGTGAAATTACAAATTACTTTAACCCTAGATTTCAAGCTTTATTAACGGAAGTGGGAAAACTACTTTAAGTTTTAATTTTTAGAAGAAAATTCGTATACACACTTATTCAATATAATGTATTTCATTGGGAAATCTTCAAATTAACAATTTATTTCTTTTGATGAATTCCTCAGGAAGCGTGAGAAAAAAAATTCTAATTCGTATTAAGGAATTTTATTTTAATATTAACATACATAATTATGACGTCAAGTGATTTACGAGTACCCTTGACAACAATATCTTTAAATTATTTATTTAGAGTTAAGCAAACTTGAGATGAAGCAACAAAGGCCGTTTTGGTATTGGGGGGAGCTTAACCTCAAAGCGTCGCTCTGCGAGGCAGAGAATAATTTAGCGCACACGATGGTAGAGAGCGTTCAAAGTTTTACCGCGCTCGCGCTACCCGCCTCCAAAGGTCAATGACTGCGGTTCGCAAACTATACAGGGTCAACATTGTCATTAGCGTCCGATGATCAATGAAAATGAGACGAAAGGGTCCGTAGAACTTTCCTAGATATCTACACGTACAAAAGTAGCCAGGGCTTGTTAATTACAAAGTTTCCAGAACATTATAAAATCTCTGTATGTTCGTCAAGAATTAACGACATTTTTAAATTCCAATGGAATCAAGCCGGATTTACCGTAAAGGTTCATCCCTTCGTATAAACGTGGTAGCCAGTCATATTTGGATTTCAGTAACATGTTAAAGCTGCCGACCAGGGGGTCGGACTGAGGTGAGTGAGGTTTCCGACTCTCAGGCTTTAACTCTAATCTTGTGCAGTTCATTCCGTTGGGACGAAGAAGGGCTTTTCTCCGAAAAGTCTACTGTTTTCCCTTCTCACGTTTCTTCTATAACGTCCAAACAATCATACTTATGTCTCTTATCCATATCGATTCTCTACACGCTGCTCCTGTAACCAGCAATAAATTATAATTAATAACAATTTACTTTATAACTGAGTGTGAAGATAATCGAAATAAAATTTTCTGGCAGGCTCTTAATGAAACCGTTAAATATTAATCTGCGATCTTTTTAATAAACTTTTATCCCTAAATATGAATTGGGTAATTTTGTTGTTTAGATTTTTTGAATTTAAGATTTTCACTTGGCCTCATAAATCCTCCATAAGGAATAATTGATTAAAATTACCAAAAAATAAAAGTAATTTATCGACTTTCCATGAATTGGATAACTTTATTTGCCAAAATAAGTTAGGAACTACTCGGGTCGTCACATAGCGTTCACGTGATCCAACCAATGTGCTCTAGTAATAATTGCTGCTTAATCATACGTGTGTATTATTTTGGTCCAATTTAAAATTAATTTTCGTAATTTTTTAATAATTTTGAAAAGTTAATTACATACATCCAAAAAAAAGTGTGGCCGTAAATTAGAGTCCAGATCTTTCCTTAGTACATCAGCGAAGCGATGTCGGGGTTTCGTAATGAAGCCCTTATCTCAGCAAAGAGTCATTTTCCGACATTTCAACTCTTGTAAAGAAATCTGTGTTAACGTTTGGCAACCTTTCTGAGTTCAATCAGGAGAAAGTACGAGTACTGTCTACAGAATACATGCACCCTTTGTGGACTAAGAAATGGTTTTGTATTTCCTGTACTCAAATACAGGAAGCAAGATATTAACGTATTCTGGTTTTTCCCGGTAATTTTTTTCTTCTGTATTTTTGGATTCATCGGAGCATGATGATAGCATTTTTAAAAAAATTAATTGGTTTACTCAACAATATTTTCAGACTTAACTGTTACTTACAATGCAAGGGTTTGTTATGATGTTAATATATATTCGTTTGTTTCTCGAAATATCACATTAAAATGAACACGGTATATATATATATATATAAATATATATATATATATATATATATATATATATATATATAAATATATATATATACAAATATATATATATATATAATTGTAGTTAATATATTAAACAATTTTTTCAATTTAAACTCCTCCGACTTTGATAACAATAAAACGCGTGAAGAATTTTATTTAACTGAAACACTCAGCGATTTTTGAAATCATTTACAATCGCATGGCCGACGTTGATATTCATTGGTTTTACCGATTTTCCATTAAGTCCTCCTTACATTGTTTATTAGCGTTCCTTTAGGTGTCTTACCATACATAGTAAACAACATTTCAGTTATTACACTTATTGGAAAAAATATTATGGCGCTGTACTACTTGTAACACCTTTTATCACTTTATATCTATTTATACTTGTTCACTGAACTAAATATTGTGTAAGCAAACTCGGTTTGACTGACGAAAAAATTTCTGAAATAAATTTGGTGACCTTTTTGAACCTTGCTACATGGTCGACGGTTCGTTTACGTGTAAACAAGATTTTTTATATTATCTCGCATCCCGTGGAGTGAAATTCAACTGTCATTGAATGAGACTTCACTCGTCTAACTCCTCACTTACACTTCACTGTTTCTAAAACCGACGGGAGGCTTTGGTTTCTTGGACATCAGTTAATTAATTCTTTTTTCTTTCTCCTTGTTGTTATAACCCATGATGTGTCTTGAACTATCAGGACGACTGCCAGACTGTAATCTCGTGATACGTGGTCAGTGTGTCGATTCTCCCTTAGTCTTAACCCTATTTTTCTGACACGGGACCTCTGTGATACGAGGCGGTGTCGCTGATATAGACACATCACAGCACGTCCGCATCAATCAATTCGACAAATATAAATTATATGAGATGGTCTTGTAGGTTATCTTACTAACCTAGTTTGTATTGACATTTCAATTTTTTAATTCTGCGTTCTTTTAATGTATTTCATTAGAAAACTATTTTTATTGAATTTCAATTATCATCATAGTCGTAATTTATGGCTCCTGGCATGTTTGTAAGTCATGAATGACATTGATTTAAGACTATCCCCTTAACATCGATCAGCTCCTAAACATCCAATAAAAAAAGAAGCAACCTTCATTACATGCATGTAGTTAACGATGAAAGGTCGCTTCTCGGTGACGGCACGCCATTACAAATTGCTGACCACGCCTCACTCATAAAAGAGATTGCCTAGCTTTCTCACTGACTAGATGCGAGACCTACGTTGCAACTGCTTGCCTATTGGACTCATATTTATACTATCCTTACTACTAATGTAAATTATGAACGTGTTTCATTCTATAACATAGAATTATTCCGTGTGTGGATGCGATAAGAAGATCAAGTGCAGAAATTTCACTTGGATTAAAACTTTTAACAATCGCTATAATTATGTTAAAATTGTATATTTATAAATGAGTGCAACTAATGTATAAAATATTTTAAAAGTTGCGTTAAGTATTGGGAATTTATGGTGGGAATGTCAGCAAACAGTAAACGACGCGATTTGTTCTGGATTAGTCACTATTTTTTAAATTATATTCCTTCCGCACTCTGGCATGGCTCAGGAAATTTTCAGACTATCCAGACATTTTCCTTATTATTTCCCCAAGATCTTATGCTGGAAAATAATATTTAAACTCTCCAGGTGTTAACTGTCTCGTCAACAGATATTGGCGATATAGCTTTATTTGGTATTCCTTCCTCACAAGGTAAATTTGCTAAAGAGCAAAGAATCACTATTGTTATAAAATCAATTGCACAGCACATAACACAAGATACATATACCAAGTGAAAATTGGATTCAACTTTGACTTTATAATTAATTTAATTCAGTTTTTTCAGGAAATTGGCAAAAATACGAATAACTTCCACACTAAAGAGTACTATTAGGTAAACGTCTGAATTTCACAATTAAAAATATATGACACCAGCATGGAAACTACTGAATATCCTAACAATGCTATTTCTTAGTAGCATACGGAATCATTACTTGTATAATTTACTATAACCAAAATATTGATATTTATCGGACATATAATAATAAAATACATAAATATAAAAATTAACATGTGTTCCTGTCAGTAGGTATCAAAAAAATTCCTGTCATTCAGCCTCAAACATTTGAATATGTTGGAAAAATACTACGAAAGCTACTGCTAAAATTTATAACGAATGTATATATGTAACCACGAATTTTGTATATATGTTGACAGGAATAGGAATTAATTTTAATATAACTTTTTACCGGTTTATAATAGGATATAATATATATTGTAACATACAACAATAAGGCTTTAATTAATTTAATTAATTTGCCTCACGTTGAAGCGTCTTATGTAATAATCAAATAGTAGGTCGTTTATTAAATGATATAATAATCAAAAATTAACAAACAAAATATTTTTATTTTATTTTGTGGCAGTAGAAGATAATTACAACAAAATTTGAGATCTTTCTCTCAGGGCCTGTACTGGGTTTGATAATGAACACAACAAATTGATTTAAAATCTTATTAACAAAACAGTTTACAATTTACCTAAATAATATGTCGATAGAATGAAAGAAATTAAAAAGTAAAGAAATTAACTCTGATTGACAATTAAAAGAGAACGAAGTCTGACTTTATCCTTTAATTAGCGTTTAAAATTAATCATTAGTTTTGGTTTTGTTACTTACATACTGTCCAGCTGGTACCAGCATTCTTTTTGGTTTCGGAAGTACACTATTGCAGAAATTATACACTGATTCTAAATATCGACTCGCAGATTTTACACTATTGAAGTCAAAATTGATGGGCTTTCAGGAACTCGGATGATCCTCCTGAATGTCAGCTATCTGATGTCTGCTTGCCTTACGGGAATCCTATGATTCGTAGATTTATTAGTCTTTTACTGATTTGGACTTAAACTGCAACGTAGCTCCTTAAAGATTTATTTTAACTGTTTATTCTTTCGGAGCGAACTAACTTTTCTTTAGCTCCTTGCTGTAGACTTAAACTGTCAACTTTACTATTCCGCTCTTTGCTGCTCACCAGAAAAACTTCATCCATCCACCGCAATCTTTCATCACCAACTTTATCCTAGCTGGCTGTAGACGTAAAAAAAACTGACTTCCTTTCCTGGCTGGCTATAGACGTAAACTGCCCAGACTTTCATGCGCGCAAACGCCATTTTTGACTTTTCAACAAAAGCGGCTGAACTCGCTTTTCCATTGTTGCTTTGTTCGATCAGACCGCTATAATGGATTTATTAAACAATTCAAATTTTATGTCCAAACAATTCATGGCCTAATTAATTGGCATTACAATATATATATATATAGAAATCGACAATCCAATTATAACTATATACCACAACGTTTCGGCGAATTTGAGTATTTATTAGGTGATCAATAATTGAAAAAAAGAGAAGGAAAAAATATGAGACTTGCATGATCCAAAATAAAATTTTGTATACACTTGATCAGGTTCAAAAAATTAATTATTATAATACAAAATTATTTTGAATGAATTTTACAAGCATATTATGGCTTCCATGTCTATAGTAACCCAAATTTTAATCATAATTAAGGTCTTATTAAATTTTTTTCCCGTGTTTTCAACTATTTTTGTTGACCTTCCAAATTAGGGACGAAACGTAGTGATAAAGCTATAATTGTATGAATTGCATTGACAATTATTAAAGCAATTCTGAATGTTTGACCATTTTATTTAATTATTAAAGCCTTTAAAATATTATAAACTGGATGCAACAATTTTTAGTAAAAATATCAGACAAATCGTGTAGTAAACATAAAAATCAAATCTAATAACTCCGTAGATCAGAGACGTGTTCAAATCTAATATCTCACGAATTATTAAAAACATAGATTATAATTACGTGTATTGGTTAATCATTTGCGAAACCGAGCATTTTATATTTTGTTCGTTTCACGGAAATATTCCGTGCAGATATATGCATTCCCGTTTTGCTGTCTCTCTGAAACTTTATTGATTTAAAGAAACGCTGAATGGGTATCTTCCCAATTTTTACAGTATTAGCTCCTACGTTCCGGCAAGAGAAAAGAGAGGGTGAATACTCTAGGATATTGATATAAAGACTTGGACGGGATCTCTTGAGGGAGATGTGTCGGGCGAAAGGCGCTCTTTTGTGCAGAACTCTCTGGCAATTTGGGGCCTAAATTGCTCAGCGGCCAGAACAGTATATTAACTCTGGTTCAAGAAACTCTTCAAGATTGATGCTATGCGAAACTTGCACGGAATCCGAACTGCTATACCACGCCACTGGTGATTTTGTGCGAACAGTGCTAATAATTTTTATAAGAACACAATTTTATTAACTTGAAATCGTAGGGAAATTTTCAGATACTTCTCTCAAATAAAAGGCAAATACATTAAATGTCTTAAAAAAAAGGTTATACTAGCAATTTCACGAAAGTTTTAGTCGTCAGTGAACAATAATTCCAAAATAAAAATATTTTCTTATTAATGTAAAAATAATTTATTCGCCTTAATTTTAAATAATAATGTGAAACAGTTGCCATTGTTGGAAGTTATCATTTATAGCAATTTGATCAATTAATTCAATTACTCCGCTTCTACTAGGAAAATAGTAATTCGTATATATGTTTGGGTATATGAAACTTAAAAATCATAAACGGGACTATTATCGACAAAATCTGAGCAAATTATATTAACAAATAAAAAATATAATATTGAATTAAATTAGACAAAAAAATTAGTGAAAAGTTAACGATTTGAGTTAAAATACTATATATAAATCAGGACGAATTAAATGTATCTATTAAAGCATAAAATAAAAATTGGTACAAAAGATAATAATTATTGCATTAATTAGAAATATTTTTACTCAACTTTACTCGCAAAATTTTTACACAATATTTTATTATAAACTAGTCAAATAACGTTTCAGTATTGTCTAACAGTTGTAAGACAATCAAGAAGAGGTACACAAACTTATAAACAAGGAGCATTTTACTCTGCAATGATACTGCAATGATAAATAAAAAAACCAAAGAGAGAATATCGTATTATATATTAATTACTTATTACGGACATCAGAAACCATTTTTCTTAAGTATCCTATAATGCCTAGTGTATTTCGCAATGCAAAATTATAACTATCACCTCAAATATCAGTCCGAATGTGTTCGGAATAAAATATACTATTTTAATACTATTGTGTGTCGCTGTGACGTTACAAATTTGTTATAATGCAATTAGACACAACCGTATATCACTATTTTGCAACTTTTTCCTTATTTAATTATTTATGACTCCCTCAGGTACTTAACTTAAATTAACAAATTAGTTTACGAAAGTTTTATAAAAATTTGTTGATCAGTGTAATTTAGTTATCAATTATATTGACGACACAGTTTCAAAAAATATGTAAACGTGCCTTTACGTGTACATATAAATTTTTGGAACGCTAACTTTAAAAAATATATTAAATTTAAGTAAGGAAATTATTTAAATGTAGCTAAGTAACTATTGTGCTCACGATATAATGTTTTGATGAGAATAATCTTGATCCTTGTGGTTGTTAGTTAAGAGAATAAAATTGTAATGAAGCAACTTCGAGTACAATACGAAAAATTTTGATGAGACGAAAGTAAGAACACCTGCCCTATGAACTAAGGATCGCGTGCGGGAACACAACCGCGCCCCAATTTGCGGAGTATAGAGTAAATAACATAAACGTGGCATAACACATCTGTTATATTTCACTACGTACGTTTATCCTCTTTTAACGACTTTACTAGTACATCAATCCCTTAGTACAACGTATGTTAAAAGCAAGGAGAATATTGACTGCGTGCCATATACGGTTATTTGCTTGACGCTCCGCCAAATGAAGGTGGTCTTCGGAACATTAGAAAGTCTTTCACATAAAAAATTCACGCGCTGCCAATATGGCATCCAACTATTTTTAGTTACTTCAATATTTCATTTTATTCATTAGTAATATGCTCTCTCTCTCTCTCTCTCTCTCCCTCCCCATATATATATATATATATATATATATATATATATATATATATATATTTAGCCGGATAGGATCCTTAAACTATAGCCCAGGGGCTCTAGTTAACCCTTGGCTACCTTCCTCTACCCTTCTGCATCCCCCCTTTCAAATCCCTTCCTATGCTATTAAAGGGGAGTTGCCACCATGTGGATTACCCTCATGTAGCCTGTTACCCTAAAAAAATATACATATTCGTTTCATAATGAAGTTAAACTATCCGCCAACTGATGGAATTTACGTAACCTTTTTTGTCGTTATAAAAATATTTAAATGTGTCGAGAAAAATGTTATTTGAACACTGCAGGAAAGTCACTACCTAATTAAACAATTCTGGCACACATAAGTAGCAGTTGAGTGAATTTAATCCTGAAACTGAGAATGCAGAACCTTTTCCCGTTAGTTTATCAAAACTTACGGCAAGTTTTCTTATTCAAACTTTCTAAATGGTGTACGAACGCATAAAACAAACATACAAAATTAGGTTATAAAATAAATACCATACAATGTTTTTGCAAACTTTGTTGCTTTCATCAGGTGTTGAAAATAGTGGGAGTTTATGTACGACACGCTGTACAACTCATACACAAAAGCAAAGAGATCATGCCTGTTATTGATATTACAGCATTGGTTTGTACGATAATTGCACATATATATATGTCATTCAAAGGAACGTTTGAATTTCTTAATATATTTGGAAACAATGGATTGTTTGTAAATGCTGAGTATGGTATTGAACTATGTACTTTGATATTGGTTTTAATTATCTTTCAGTTCGCTCTATGCAGCAGGTATTACAAACAAAGCAAGAGGATCTGTAAACTATACTGTTTTTACTATAGGTGTAGAGTTATAATTTCTGATCAAGAAGCTATTACGTTTTCATTTTGTATATACTACCTGGTTTGCGTCGTGTGCCATCCCCAAAGCTCTTACTATTTTCAATACTTCATTAAAGCAACAAGGGCGAGCATAAACGTTGTATATATATATATATATATATATATATATATATTGTAATAATTTAAAAATAGACTAATAGCTGTGGCTGAATAAAAGTATTTATTTGAACAATTAAACAAAATTTATTAAAGTTTTAAATACAATATAAAAAATTACACAATAATATTTAGAATCTCAGGGTCTTTACTGGGTTTGATAAATGGGTGAATTGAATTTACGATAATTTAAAATTACATTTAGCCTTTATTGAATTTAATTCGTCTAAACCTCGACGAATTTTGTTGCGGATGACAATAAGATTACAGATTGAATTTAAATTAACTAACAAAACAATTAAAGAAATGAATAATTAAAGAAAAGAAATAATTGAAGAACGATCTGACGTATCTTAAAGAAATGGTTTACAAATAAATTTTAGAGTTTTTTTTTACTTACGGCCGACCAGGTCTCAATTTTGGGGTTTTCTGTGCACACGTTTTTGGGGATATCACTGAATTTAAATTGGTTACAAAACACTGTCGAAACTTTAGGTTCTCTCAGCTGGAAACGGCTACTCCTTCCGAATCAATGGTCAGTCAGATTATTACCGACTTTCTCTCGATGACATTGGTGACGGTCTCTTTACTTATTGAGTATTTACTGCGGCATGACTTATTAGGTTACTGCTTGTGGCTTTACTTATTGAGAAACTTTCCTGCGACCTTTACTTGATCGAATTATATGTCCAAACTTTACTCGATGAAATTCTGTGTGCCACACCACTCTTAATAAGGTATTGGCTGCCACTCTTTACTCGATGAACATCTGCCCGCGTCTGTCTTCCAACTACACTCGTCTCTCCTCGTTGACTCTACCGATTCGCTTCTCGCCGTTGACTGTCTCTGTTCGTCTCGTAGATTTTTGACTGCGTACGTCTCAACAATGGTTCTTTTGTCTCGCCGCCCTGTGTCGCGGTGCACGCTTTATATACTCTAATAATGAGTCCTTTACTTTGCAATTATAACAATGGATTAATTACTAATTACTACAATATATATATATATATATATATATATATATATATATATTATCGCTTAATGTTTTCAATTTATTGGCTATTTCATTATCTGTTACTTAATTTTTAAACTAATTCAGACGATTATGTGTTGTGAAAGAAAAAATGTAGAAATAATTTTGAAAGTCTTCTACGGAATAAAAGTATTTATTTTATTGTCCAGTGCGGAGTCTCACCGATATTAGTTATTTACTTATTAAATTAATTATATGTATAAGAACCTTGAATAGACTAAAATATATTGATAATATTTCTATATAAAAAACAGTGTTTGACAAAGACTTACAGAAAGTTTGAAACGTAACGCAACTTACACTAAAGTACCAAAAAATCTAATAAATAAAATAGACTGTTTGTGTGTATGTTCCGCATAAAAATCTGCACCCGTCGAACAAATTTCGAACAACGAAACCTTTTTAACAGGAATCAAACATTGTAGTGGTAAGTCATGACTACCACCCTCAGGAGCGGGGGTTGACGGGGTGGAAACATTCTAAAACGGCTGATATTTCTTCAAATATATATTTTTCGGGGCAATGAGATTGATGGTGTTTCACCTGTTGTTATTTGCGTACGCAAACCTTTTGGTATTGTAGAAATCATCCTTACAGGTGGGGTTGGAGGGGCGTTACATAAAAATAAAACAGGAACAACCTAGATTGCTGTCGAATCCGGGGATGTGGATGTCGCTGAGTTTAATTTGAATTATATACGTTTTCAGGCATATATAAATAAATATCCGAAAAAAATCAGTTAGCCAGCCAGTTCTTACAATTTAAAATCAGACGTTAAATATATAATAATATTAATGTATCTGTACAACGTACAGATATTTAAAAAATTAATGTATTAGCCTAATGTAAAATATTACATTAATTATCTTGCTCTCTCAACAATCCGCATGTAAATCTTCAACTAGTAATTTTGAAGCTTGGATATTTCAATAGTTCTACTTTATTTTACTAATAGACTCATTACGAATTAACAATTTTAGATCCACACTTCTGTCGATAGTCAATGAGTAAAGCATAAGAACCGGTCCTTCATGTGAGTATAAATATTTTGATGACACTGCTGTGATGGTGCTAATACTTAGTCACAGTGTAATTAAGAGAATGGTAATTACATAGTTTATTGAAGTGAATTATTGAATCGTTAGGACTCGTTACTTAATTTATGTAACGGGCAACGTCTCGGGTATTCATCTACGAATATAACTACGTTCGATTTAAAAGGAGACGACTATCTCGTGGAGTTAGAATTTATCGGAAATTGAAGAGCGTATGCGCGGAGGTAATAAGGCAGCCGGATATTGTCGCTGCTGTGTCACCACGCCCAAATGTCAACTGTCGGCGACCAACAGCTGAGCGTTCGGTGGGCGTTTGTCTGCGGCAAAAAACCACAAACAATGGCGGATGATTAAAGTGTGTCCGCGGACCATTGTTCATAAACTGTTAATGTGCACATTGTTTTCTATGAATGAGAGCCTGTTACTAACTTTAGTATGAGCGTAAAACACTGATAGGAATGTAATAAACAATTATTCTTATAAAAAAAATATTTTTCGACGATATTTCTATCGATAAATAAATTGGACCCTGTCGATTTACAAATTTAATTATTCCCTCAGAAAAAAAATTGTTGCTCAAAATTCTCGTTTACAGCAGGAGATAGTATCTTCATTTGACGAAAGTTTCTTAATCTTCTAAACAATTTGTGTGTTGTGGAAAAGGAAAAAAGCCACATTGAGCGAAACAATTCGCGGACGATGTATGAACGGGCGCGTCATCTTGGCGTAGGTCAAAAAACGTTGCTTTGTATGACTCGGAGAGTGTTTCCCAGTTGTTAAAAATGTTACTCGTGAAGACACACTGTGCATCAGAAAAATACAGTTGCCAACAATTTTCTCAAGACTGTTTGTTCATTGCCAGCCTTCTCTTTGACTTGATACCAGTAGCAGTTGAGCTAAAGCAATAAAATATACTCTTCATATTCATTAACATAAACACTATTCGGAATGTGTATACAAAATGATTGATAATGAATTAAATGTTTCAATTAAAAAATATTATTAATATATTATCAGAATGATAAATACAGGAATAACTTAAATCAATAATTATGTGATTTTATGAAACAGCTGGCTGGGCGCCCGGCGTTTCCCGAGTTGTCATAATAAAACTCCGCGATATTCATAACCCCGGATTTGAATCCAATCTTGGTTGTTTTCGCATTATTTTTTGTAACGCACCTACACCCCTACCCCCAAGGGTGCTCCCATACCATGCAAAAAGGGGTTGAAATTATATACAAGAAACATCAGGAGGAACATTATCAATTTCATTAACTACGATTTTTTTAAAAAAATTATACCACTAACCTACTTACAGGGGATGGTAGCCGTGTCTTATCCCCACAGTGTTTGTTTACCATTCGAAAGTAACACATGTACGAAATTTGGTCAAATTTTCTCCACGGTTGTTGGTTTGTATGCTGAACATACACACAGACACTCACAGTCGATTTTATTTTTTAGTAAAAGATTTTTCTTACCAACAATTAAATGAAAATGGATAACGGAGGGCTATAGTGGCAATATTTTTATGGCGACCTATTCTGAATCTTACGTTCTATGGAAGGTTGTTCTGAATTGTTAAGCGGCGTGGTTATAGATTGGTTGATCTTGACTAATATGAACTTATCACCGTTGTTCATATTTTAATCGTAATTATCCACAAAATGATAGAAGTAGAATTAAAATAATGCAGATCACATCTTTGGAAATTTTATATTAGAGCATACTTGTATATTATAGGCAATAGTGATTTATTTTCAATATATTTCTATTTAAAAAATATTTCCGTGGTATCTACATGTTGCGCTCTTCAGCCTGTCTCAACCCATTCAGCTATCGGAAAAAAAATTGGTTGGGAATAAAATTGTTTGCTAACAAATTATATTCGAATCGCTTCATTAATATTTAAACATTTCCATTAACGATTATAATAATACAGTTGTCTGATTTTACTTTTTACTCTGCCAGAGACCATGCGTCGAACTTTAATTTTGAATGTTTATTGCCATTAAACAAATTTATAAATATTTTTTTATAAATTATTATAAACTGAAGAGGTCCTCAATCCAGGAACAAAACGTTTCTAATAAATTAAATTTATTTAAAAATCAATGTATTCTTTTCAATTTTTATTATCATTCTTATTGTTTTTCTGACTGAATGGCCATAAATTTTTATTAGAATTTTTATTCAAGGTCGAATAATTGTTATAATTTAAAATTTAGAATACACTATTTCCTTTCCTCAATCGAAAATATTTTCCAAAGTTGCCAGTTCCCGGATATATTGCTTTCGTGTCGTCGTTTCATAAAAGCATAGTATTATTATAGATATCTGAAACTATATTTTATATTTTTAAAAAAGGTTTAAAACGCATTTATCTTCGAGATCCATATGAAATTTAATAAGGTTTATTTTAATGCAATTTCAGTTTGGATATTAATGGCTCTTAGCCGGACATTTTCTGGTTATTAAAATTAATTTTGATGAATTTAAACTATCAATCTTACATAAAACGACAAATTAAGCCAATTGTGGAGTTGAAACTCGATCACGTCTATTATATTATTAAATTAATCTTCATATTATACAGAAATGCATGGACAAAAAACAATAATTTAGTTAAAGAGAACAGTTATAGATTTTTAGACTTTTACAATTCAAGATCAAACTATATGTAAGAGTTATTTGTAAAGTAAATAGAACTTGAATGGAAAGTAAACTCGTATACGCGCTTAATCTTTTTTTAAGAGGATAGCTCTTGCGATTTCGAATCAAAATCAGTTTTCCAGTAGCAGTTGTGCCGCTAATTATTAGAGTTCCAGTGTCAGTTGAAAGCACCATTCCATATTGAACAGGCCAGCCATTTTGTGCAATTTCCGATACTAAACTGCACACAGCAAACGCTGCTGCTATGGAAAATTTTAAACCTACGCGACTTCCGCGTCTCTGTAGCGCACGATTATTTGCGAGGTCAAATCTTTTCATGCGCTACAACTCCATTAAGCTCTGTGCTAATGAGGCTTGCAACAACGTTGATGTAGTACGATTCTCTGACATGAGACTTAAATCATGGGAACGTACGAGTGTGCTTGTAATTTATTTCACCATTATGAGCAAGGGTATACACAAACTGGAAGAAGCCTAGCTACCCAGAATATGGAGTGCAAAATTCTAGACATAATCAATTACTGTTAGTGTTATAAACTGGAGTAAAATGACATTCTGCATACTTTTAATTCCTCACGTCAAGTGCAGTGCAATTACGGTGAAATATCAATAAATTGTTCACGGTTGAGGAACCGGGTTAAATTTTTTTTTAGAGTAACATGATCCTTGAGGGTGATCCTCATAATGGCAACTCCCCTTTAAAAGGATAGGAAGAGATATGAAAGGGGGGATGCGGAAGGGTAGAGGAAGGTAGCAAGGGTCATAGTTAAAGAATCCTATCCGGCATTTGTCTAAAAGATATGCACGACAAACCATAGAAAACCTGCATCAGTGGGTACTTGTCCCACGCCCTTAGGATGGCGGGAGAGGGGTTTGCTGTGGGGACGCAGCATTCCCTTCTCCGTGCCTCGATCAGTTTAGGAGGCAGCTGGCCGATTGTTCCAATGGAAACAGAGAACAAATCGTACCGTCTGCCAAAGGTGTGTGACCCCGGAACATACAACTCTCAAAACAGGCAGAAGTTCCTCGGCTTGTGGAAACCTCAAAAACGGAAAGGGGAAAAGGCATCCCCATCTCCATCTCTCCAGAAAGATTATACTTGCGAGCGAAAAGCTCTCGCAGGCTTATGATGTGTTGCCTCGGAGCTAAAATAAATACCCACACCGTTTCTGCAATCCTTCTTGGTTAATAGCAGTAAGTATAACACACACATGCACATATATATATATATATATTGTAATCATCAATTAGATTTAATTAAATTACAGGAATAATTAACATTTATTAAGATTTAAAAGAAATTTATTATTGTTGATAAATTTTGCAATGTACAAAAACCATTTTTCATGCCGAATTTCATCCATTTAAAGCAAATACTTTATTTTCATTTATTAATTCGTCGAATCTCTTATCTCAGGGCCATCAGTGGGTTTGATAATTAGAACAAAATCAATGTTTACACTGACAATTAACAATTCAAAATATAAAAATTAACCTAAAACAAAATGAAAATAAGTGGAAAGAAAGCTGAACGAAATGAAAACTGAACGAAATCTGACTCTACCCTTTTAATTATCGTTTACAAATTTATATCAAAGTTTTGGTTACTCACGGACCGTCTGTCTGGTACAGATCTCTCACTTGTATCTTGATAACTAACACACTAAAAAGCCAATTTTTTTACACTGACTCTACTTCATTGCAATTTTAATACACACGTTTGAATTCCTCGTCGTCAGCTATCTGGAACCTCGGATGAGCCTCCCCTTTCTGTTCAGCTAGCGGACACCGGATTCCTCAATGCGAAAATTGTTCCATCAGCGTGAAGCAATCTTTTGCTTCCCACGTTTGCAAATTGTTGAAAATCTCCCGTAAAACTATTTGCTGGCTTCAATACAGCAACTTGCGATTTGCAATTTATATTTTCAGACTTTACTGTTTGATACTGTATTATATCTCTCGTACTCAGATTTTAGCCTCCTTTTCATATCATTGCCGATTCCAGACTCATAACTTCTCGTATGCAGATTTTGACTTTTTGTTTATCCTTTCTCGACCCAGGCTCAGTGCAGCCTGCCGTTCCTTACGCGCGCGGTCTCCATTTCGGCTTTTCGACAAAGGAAAAGAACTCGCCGCCATTGTTGTCTTTGATAGCTCATACCGCTACAATTCAATTTATATCCGCTACAAAACAAATTAATGGCCTAATTAATTGGCATTACAATATATAAAAGATCATGATTTCCTTGCACACTTGATATACTGGTTATTTTGAAATGGAAATTTCATATATTCCGGTGCACGGAATGGTGTAACACTCCTTCCTGAAGAAGGAGGCTGAGAGCCTCCGAGAATTTGAAGAACAACCTTCAGTTCCTCATGGCGACACCGCACTTCACTTTCAGGTAGCCACAACCTATCTCTCTATCCTTTCCATACCAATATTTTTGACAATGTCACATTCATACTATTACAATATATATATATATATATATATATATATAGATATATGTATATCTATTGGATTTTCATGTTTCTGAGACACAATTTTGATATGAAATGCGGTACTTCATGAAACATGTACGATCAATGATTAATTTTTCGTACGCATGGAGCTGATTCGTGATTTCAAACCAGGCTCGATCGTCCACGAGTAAAGTCCAATGGTTGAATGGTTCTTCTATTTCATGATGGAGTTACAACTGTCAGAAAATTAAGTATTAATATGGCCAAATGAATCAATTCGCGGTTTATTAAATATAGTTCTTTTTGTTTTCTAGTGTTGTGATTCGTTTCCTCATAAGTAATAATAGTCCTTGTTACACAATTTCATTTCTCTGGCAAGCAAAAGGAATATTTTTTCAAAATTTTGTTGAAGCGCGGAGGCAAGTTGCATGAATATTCGAAGGTGGTCATTTAGTTAGCGCATTTGAATGGACAGTATTGCTTGGAACTTCCAGAGGTTGCTAAGGGAGGACAAAGGTCCTGGGAGGTCAGTCCGTTGATACTCTGACAGAACAAGTGCTTGGAGGAAGGGTGCTCTTGGCATTACATTACAAAATTTTCCCAAAAGCATTTTTAATTACAAAAGGAGTGCTAGGTCTAGTCTAGTCCAACTACAGAAAAAACTACAACCTAGACGATCATCCCTCAACGAGATAGATACGGAAAAGCTGACGGTACCAACTCAACCAGCATCGTTTCCGAACAAGTTCCGGAGGGACCCAAGACGAATTATCTCTGACAGGGACAAGGAAAACACAGTAATCAGCATCTTCCAAATTTTTATATAATTTAAAGTCATCCTCGTCTTACCTAGATATTTGCATTTTATTTTTTATTACTTTTAATTTTCCACCAAAATTCCTTGAACACAGCCATTAGAAGATTTATTCCTCTAGAGTTACGCTCAGTTAAATATGTCGTTGTATTTTTATATTAATTTAATTTGACTTATATTATAAATAAATTATTTAAAACTCAATTTTTTATTTAATCGTTCTAAATACACTTCAGAATAAAAAGTAGTCAGTAAGACACCACACTTGGCTTCCTGGCGTACGTCAGCTTAGATCCTCAATTTCACCAAACTAAATTGTTAGCCACCACATCCTTATTTATCTAATTAATTTACTATACTGTTACCGTACTGTTCTGTCTGTTTCAATATTTATTACTCCTACAATCTAATCTATTCTTCCTTTATGGATGTTTCTTAGTCTCTTTCCCTCACTGATATTTTTATAACATTCCCATTTTATACTTCGGTTCCTAATTTAATGTTCGACTATGACATCACATTTCAAACTTTCTATTAAGTGTATTTCCTACTTTAAATATTTCAATATCATATAATCTGTACTACATATACATTATTTCTGAAATCACTTCTGTGTTCTACATGATTTCCTTCTCTTCTGTGATCATCTTTCATAAATATCAATATTCATTCCTTCTTTAAACGTATTGTATTTAACTTTAATTTGCAGAATTCTGTTTTTCCTTTAACGTAAATTTATATTTGAAAATAACAACAAACCAATTTTAAAGCCGTTAAATGTCACTACTTAATTTAAAGCAGGAGCTTTCGGCTCTCGCCATATTCGACTGAAAACAGCAATTACAACCATCTCGTATTTAACAATACACATTAAAATAAACAGCCTTAGATTAGTTTACCTACTATATTATCTACATTTTAAAACAATAATTAATCCATTAATAATTTCGTCAACAAGAAACATTGATACCATAACCATGGTATACGTCTTATTGCATTCTGTTCCAAAAACACAGGTCACGTGACATACTACGTTGAACAGCTTAGCTCCTACTTACTACGTCAATTAATTCTGATTCACTGTGAACCAAAACATTTTGACTTATTCTCTGGCCCATTGGCATTCTTAGGACGTTAACCGTGAGGTCATTAAGCAGCTTTATGAGAACTATACTATTTTTTCTGTATCAATTTATTAAACATTTTTTTAATTCGTTGACGATTTGACATACAGTATTTGTATACTCTGTGTGTAGTTTGAGTTATTGTTGACTGCTGCAGCACAGCTGTCGTTTGAACATATTCCTTGGTTTGAAACCTGTTTCGGTGTGTTTACTGATTTCATTTGAATTTTGTAGCTGTGGTTGATTATATATCAGACGTTAATTACTTTGTGGTAAGGTTCGAAACCCTTACGGTTGGCAGGATGGATCCCCCCCTTTTTGTTCCTGTCCGCATTTCCCGCAGGCCAAAGTCCAATTGTTCACATCTCATACACTATACTATTATTACGTTCAATTTTGATATTTGAGTTTTGTAGATTTTCAATCTTTCACATCTCTTTGCTGACTACGAAGAAAATATTTCTGGGTTCATTCGCTGAAATGAAGTTTTTCACGTTGTGTTTTTTAATTGTTCTTAAGTTTCTTTCGTATCAAAATAGTGGTGCGTATATTTTATTACAACTCTGTATGCTCGTTAGTATATTAATTAATAAGTGTGGTGCACGATATTTATTCGTCTAAAGTAGTTGATTAATTTATTTCAATTTCGCAAGTTAATGTGAAGGTTTTGTTTGCAAGACTTACGTATTTGTTGTGTATTGTTCATTTTCTCCTTAGCAGTTGCTTGTATGATCCGTCACTATCCTGCAGTAGACTGCTACAGATGAATACCGAGACGCTTTTTGCTTTTTTTACTGTATAGTCAATTACTTTCGAGAATGAATTTTCATTTATTATCAGAGAACTGCAACTATTGTTTGTTGTTATGGAATTTGTTCCACTTTATAATTGATTTTGGCTACCTTCTTACGATTTTTGCCTTTAACTTGTTGCCATGGTATTTTAGTTAAATTTTCAACTCTATATTATTCGTAATGTCTAGTTTGGGACATTTTCATTATTTGCTGACTGTTCCCATCGAATAGTGCAACATATGGCGTGGATGCTTGTACACCAATGGTTATTTGTTGTGGTTGAATGTTGAGGGTAATTATAGCCTATTTGGAGTGGTATTGCGCCGTAATAATAAATTTTATTTTATTATGTTAATTGTTAGCTTTGCAGTACTGGGGTATAATTATTTTGATTCTCAATTGTAATATTAGGAGGAAATGGAAACTCATATATCAATTGAATTATCTTCACTTTACATTATCACGCGTCCACTCAGTCCAGAGCGACTCCATCACAGTGCATTTAAATGACTAATTTTGGGTAGCATGTATTTCATTAAGCACAATCTGATTTATCATATTGACTGAAGCAATCATTTCTGCCCCCTTGACATCTCTTTATTCAAGGCCCTGTCATCGTCAGAACAATTCCTTGGAGACATTCCCCCCTTGTGTCTTGTGCATGAAGGGTCTTAAATATGCACAGCACTGCGATGGTCCGAGGAATGGCGAATTGGCGTCTCTAAAAAAACACATAAAAGTTTAAGATGCAGACATGAGCAGACAAATATTGCTAATATACTTCACTCAATTTAATTTTAAGCTGTAAATAAAGAATTATCTGGTGTGCAGTTTTAATTTTTGTATTCTAAAGAAACGGCTCAATTAATCAGTAAGACCTACTTTATTTTGGTTTTCTGTGGTTTTTATTAATTGTAGTGAGTATCAAAGATTCCAACGTTAAATTCACAGTTTGTTTCAAAACTAGAAAAAAAACACATGTATGATATTACGCAGTTTTCTATTGACTAAAATATGAAACATATTCTGTAAAAACAGCTGATATAGTCTTTTGTTAAAACACATTCTCGAGAGCTCTCATTATATTCTATATTTAAATTGGTGAATTCATTATTTTTCTTTGTTATTTTTGCTTTATAATGCCATTCAAAAATGTTAATAAGAATAAAACTTTTTTAAAAAATGTTTAGATGGGTGCTAATTTCTGCTAGTATTAAATTCGTTAAGTCCGTTGATTCCCACTAATAAATTAGTTTCATTATGCTCGAACACTCACAACCGAACGTGGCTTAAAATACGTTTAGTAACAAAAAACTATGAAGTTGTAAATACGATAGTTCAAGCGAAGATACAACAATTTCTAAGATTGACTTATTTACAGTCGCATCAACTTCTCAGGTCATTAGAGACGCATTACGGGTACTCATTTTCGCATTTTCGGGGAAGTAATTGACGAGAGTTTCTCTGACGCACACGAACATCCATGCCCTCGCCGGGACCTATGTGATGTGAGGCAGTCACGCTGACCCCTACACCACAGGATGTCGGCTCTAGAAGTCTCTTACCTGTAATTATCAACATATACTTTTGCACTGAATGGAACACGTTCCACTGAATGAACTTAGCAACCATACGGCTGCTTCATCCGAACTTTACTTTGTAACGTCAGAACGATCTGTAACAGCATTTTATTTCAAAATTCCGAAGAACGCGCAACCTGTAACAAATTCTATAATAAATTCAACCTAAGAAATATTACAAAATATTAGTAATATTTTAAGTAAGCTCCAAGGTTTATTATCACAAGCTGAGTAGATATTTGATCTCAAGCCATTAATTATGCGGGAGTTAATACCCTCTTGAATGTTGTCCGCGGTAAAATAAATAAAGCTAAACTTTACAAAAATTTTCACAGAATAAGTGTAATTTCAGCGCACTTATTTCATTTTAAATATCTCAATAAAACTCATTATTAAGCAGTAATTCGTAATTTAAAATATATATCGCAAAGTAAAAACATGTTTCAGACATTAAGACGCTACGTAATGTTTCCGTGAATATTGTCTTACCAATGTTACACATAAGGCTGTACAATATCGGACAATAATAACACTAAAAACGACCTTCGTACAGGCAAACTTAAATTTAGGAAAACAAAACTAAGAAAATTTAAATTTAAAAGTGCCGAATGTTTCGTCACTGGTGGAGTTTTTTAATGGCGAGAAAAATCATCCAATATTAAATTTATGTCGATAATTCTATTTTTGGTTCATATATATATATATATATATATATATGAAAGCCATGGAGAGGAATTAGTGGCCGAGGTGATTGCCAGATCTCAGCCCACACGTATTTTTTTGTGTGCAAATCACACATACAATAAATACAGTCTCAGTTATTTAGTTAATATGCTCTCAGTTTATTCGATATTAGGGAATCCACGTGGTTGTATTTCACACTCTCCATCGTTTCATCCGCGGATTTTCTTGCCCATTGTCAGCTAAGTTCATTCCTAGTAGATTTTTTAATCCATAGTTATCTAAACTTGCCGATTTACTACTATTAACGGTAAGAGTTATGAAGCAGACAAAAATTCTTTGCTTTCTAAATACCCAATATGACTGCAATACAATTATAAATGTATTAACACAGCCAAATTGGTCATATATAATTTATTAACTAGAAAAATAAAAGTATTAATTGAAGAAAATTATGAATTAAAGAACATAAAAATAATCTGAAGTCCAATGTTAGTAATTATTCAGTTATGTCCAGACGCGTATATTTAAATAATCATAATTTAAAT
Organism: Zhengitettix transpicula; assembly: GCA_037074705.1. Taxonomy (NCBI): domain Eukaryota; kingdom Metazoa; phylum Arthropoda; class Insecta; order Orthoptera; family Tetrigidae; genus Zhengitettix; species Zhengitettix transpicula. The sequence goes on from CM073591.1 coordinate 205,096,252, forward strand.
TGGTAAAATACTAAAATTTTAGACGAAGAATGTTGATATTCTTCAAGATTGATGAGCGAAATATTAGAAATAAGATCCAATATTTAGGCTATAAATGTGAAAAGGATACTAATAATTTAAATAGAATGAATGACACTTTATTATTGTAAATTGTTTTATTTATTTATTAAATAAATTAATTTGTTATTGTTTATACTTTATAAACGTACAAAAATACTTTCTTCAAAAAGATTGTTATACCTAATTTTGTTATAATGGTCATTGCAAGCAGAGAAGGCTTTTAAAATTCCTCGAAAAATTTATATAACATCAGTGTCGGTTAATATTTATGTAACAATGTAGCAATTTATAATTATTCCAAGTTTAAACCATTTTTATTCTAAAAATGTTTGGTCAAAACTTGTTTAAAGTATAATTTTTATTTGAATTTTAGATTGAGGACAATTGGGGAACTTTAGATTGAGGACAAAACTCTGTGTATTGTATATTTCTTATTAAAAAATAGATTTAGCAAATTTTACTGTGTTCAAACATTAACATATTCTTAAATTCATTCACTAATCTACAACTAAATAACTGTTATAAATAAATTTTAGTACTATTTTTTTTAAAAAATATATTAAAGAGTAAAGAACATAAAAACATCCAGTAAGAAGTGTGTTATTATAAAACACAATAAAGCTACTCGGATTATATTTCTTTTTTCACCTCTGGCATTCCAGTGCAAAATGTCGACATAGCTGTTGTTCTCTCTAAGGTCAGGCCGAATTTAAGTAATCTAATACTACTTTAGTGTTCAGACTCTCGTCCTGAATGTTCTTCCTTCCTGAAGACGGCCAGTTTTCCTTGCGTTACAGCCATTTATACTTAACTTTATACTATCGTTTTTCTCTCGCCGTTGAGTATTTTTGCACTTAAATTCAAACCGATTTTAGTTTTCTGTGTTTGTTTTTCGGAAGATTCTCTCTGCTTTTCGTTGTGGACCTTTGACGAACTACCCCATTGTCAACAAATTTCGAACAATAGGAAGATCATCATTGTGTACTACTTCTCTCATACGTCTGACAGACAAGTCAATTCGCATATTTATCTGACAGATATGCTTTTGGATACAGCCCTAATATCTAGGTTTCGACTATTACCAAACCAGCGTTAACATAAAGATTACAAAAATTTGTTTATATTTGAACACCACTATTTAGTAAAACCTGTCTGCTAGTTACTATAAACCATGGAACTATATTAACAGTCGCTTTGTTGGAAGTTAAATTGTTAACAAATCCAAATTTGTCCAGTTACAGACTGCAATCGCTGGTTTGTTAGAAACTACATTAATTTCAAGATTTTATAAAATCAGGAGATATTTTCATGCATAAAAAATAATTATTTACACCAGACAGAACTAAAGGTGTATATATTTTTGCATGCAGGATGGGGCTATCAAATTTTCTGGAAATAATAAAGATTTTTAAACTGATAATCAAAATATAACAAAAGGAATATATTAGCCAATATTAAGGCAGAGCATGCAAATTTTTGTTTTATCTTATTTTGGTTTGAACTGGCACGTAAGTCACTCTGTGGGAGTTGATGTGTCATGTGGTTCAGTCGTGTAGGCACGGCCGATAGTTGTCAGAATACATGAGTTGAGTTAGTGTAATTATTATCAACTCATAATCAGAGTCGCATTCAGCCGCTGGTTCAGAAAAGCAATCTGCACGCGTCGCGGGTCAGCGAGAAACTGGCTCCAGGGGCAGTGAAAGGATTTGGTATGCACTGGACAAAGAAACGGTCTGATGTTATTCTAAATGTTCGGAAGGGTGTGGTAAAATACCATTTAATTAAATTTATGGGTTCTGACGTATTGGATAATACATAAATTTTTAGTTTTAGATACAACTTAAATCACTGTTTAATGTCTAAATTCTCCCACGGGTTTTTGTAATTCAGATCATATCGACTCTTGTTGCTTTACTTGTTCCCACATCATTCATTGGTTTTCAAAAGCCAGCGTGTAGTAATACGTCTCCTAATTCTACTTTTTCTATAAATTTTCAACTATTCATTTATTTGACAATGTTTCTCTTTCCTGGAGATTTTTAATATATTGTTTCCTAATAATTGTTCTTTCTTTTTCACCACGTCTTAGTACTATTTTTTACATACTTTTGATGTATTATCATGAAAATTCAGTCTAAAAATATTTTTTTTCCACTATCCTGAATTTAGCTTGTTTGAAATCTACATAAATAAAACAATACTTTTGTCTGTACATTGCTGTCAATCTAATTATTTTAGTCTGTCTTTACTTTTCTTACATTAGGGCAGGGATCGACAACAGTTATTGGACTCTGGTCCTCTTTCAAAAGAAATATCTTTAGGCGGGCCTCAAAGGCCGAAAAACGGCCGAAAGACGGGTAAATACACTGAAATTCGTAACAAAACCGGTTATATTTAAAACTACAAATTCTTAAAATTCACACTGTTTTTGAGTGAGGCACATATACGTCTAGCGGTTACCTGGTTGTATACTACTGAATTATGGGTTCGTTTTCATTCACGGCAGTCTGTGTCTGATTATGTTTTTTTCTTCACAATAAAGCGATAGATACCAATTTGAATTAAACTTTTATTACTTGTCATATAAAATAGTAGAAATGACCTCTGCCATCTGGAGACAAAGTGAGAGACGTTACAAAATTTTCTGACGGATTTCAAAGGAAAACGTCCGAACCAATTTCGATTAAACATAATTGGATTTGTTCTATAGACTCGTAAGAATGATTTTCTACAATAATAAACTGCCATCCGCCATATTGAGGCTTCTAAACTGGATTTTAACTGGTTGGACATAGAGTTTGTGATATTTGCAGAAAATTGACTGAACAGGTTTTCTATGAAACGGTAATATATTTGATCTATCTTGTAGCGGGCTGCATATAAAATTTATGAATAAATAGATAAATATTTATTTGACAATATCGTTGGTTGGGCGCCACATGTTTAGGATGTATGAACTGGAAGGAAAGATAGGTAGAATTAAATGTACAAGATATGTAATATAAAGTGAATATTTTTATTAGTGACCTATTTACAGCTTATATGCCCACATATTAACATTACATCCGCCAGATTTCTGAAGGGACATTCAAGCTCCCGTGGTGACTTATGGTTGTAACTCAAGGCGTCACTCGGAGACAGATTCTTGGCTTACCAGTATACAGCTATGAAGGCAGGAACACTTGACGTGACCTAGCAATTGCACGACGACCTACCTGCAACCGGAGATGGGAAACTGCGTCTCATCAGAGACGCATCAAGATCAAGGATCGGAATCAGAAACTGAAACAGATTGAATCCTCGACGTGAGCCACTCTAGGATCCCCATAAATAACTATACCATCATTGATCAACGAAGGCACGTAACCAACAATTTTCGGTCCTAGCATTGGACCATTGTCTGCCTGGCGTGTCCAACCTTTCATGACGTCGCCTGATCTTGCTTTCCTCGGTCTAAATTTTACGACCTTGTTTGCGGGCTCATGGATACTGTATACTGCCGCCTTGTCGGCGCCGCCAAGCCACGATTCGATGTCTCCGGTTAAATTTAAATTCAGTTAATAAAATATTCTCTTCATTTAAAAAAGTGCTAAAGATCACACAAAAATCTGAAATTGTCATAAAAAACGCTAAAACTTAAAATTACGCCCGTCCAATTATTTTTTTTAATTTAGAGCCACGTTAATTTGTAGGTAATTATAATCTTTTTTGCTAAGAATACGCAAGTAGTTAATATCATATTATATATATTCAAGAAGTAAGAAATTATTAAATCTATAAAACTTGATACTGGCGAATTGAGTTTAAATGAACACGTTAAAACAAATAAAAGACCCTAACCCTAACATCATGTAGACAACTCTTTTTGACACATGCTAAGTCTATCGTTAAAAAGTGTCTCCAATGTGATCATTCGCGGCTGAAGGACGGGAACCGAGCTAGTGTGTTATAAATATTATGTTTTTCAAATGCAGTCAGTAAATTATCGACATAACTAGCAGTTAAACAGAAAAATAAGAGTAGTAAGAAAATATTTTAATTGTTACATACATTTTATATGTACTTTGACATCAAATCCTGAACCATATATAACATTTCTCAACCTTGACCTGAACATTAAGTTAGGTCTTTTTGATACAATAGTATCTTGAGAGATACTTGAGAAATAAATTCATGGCCTTTCCATTAAATGGTATTTAATTTCCTTCGGACGATGGCAGTATATCTTTTATTTTACGTGTTTTTCAATACAGAAAACATTGAGAATGACCACTTCCATACGGATATTATATACAGCGTCAAATTTTAAACTCACATCATAATAAAATGTGTATAATTTTACCTTAAGTAAATCAAGTGCGGTGTTGTGTGTCACTGCCTAATATGCATTAAGAATGCGTCGGTGTAGCAATTCTATTAACGCTAAAAGCAGAAATACTGGGACTGAATCTCAAACGTATCAAAATTCACAACAAATCCGGTTCAGTGTCAGGATAAAATTAAAGGGACACGCAGAGCCGTGCGGCGAATTCAAAAGCCGCATTACACATCATACTCTCTACACAGAATTAGTAAATACGCTGTCTTTCACCTAGGCAATCTTTGCCGTACAACGCAATGTGACACTTCATTTCGACGACGATTCTCTTCTTCGCACAATCGCTTCACTTCAAATATATTATCAATACTACGTTCTTTAAATGCTATGGTAACGTTTGTTATGCGCTAGAAAGGCATCGAACACCTGAATCAACAGATATTATCATGAGTTTCAACTGCATTATACACATTTCCTGATATGACGTACCTTACATGTAATTCCACTTCCTTCATTACGAACGTCACATCAATATATACAACATCCCCTTCCCCGTCACCTCTTTCCCATCCCACGGCTCAATCCAGTTCCATGCTGTTCTTTAAATATAAATTTTCTCCATTATATATTACTTTATTCATCTATTCTGATCTCTATTATGTTAATCGATTAATTTAGTGAATTTCCAATTTTTTTCCTGTTTTTATATATTTTTCAGCATTTATTGTAACATCTGACAAGTAAATAATACATTGGTCCCATTTCGATTATAACCATGTCCAACATTATTTTAAGTACTTTTATCCTATTCATTCGTCTAAAATAGTTCCACTTCGTTGGATTAATTGTGTAATTAGTTGTAAATGTCATTCAATCCAACTTAACCCGTCTGTTGATTTCGAGTTAAATGGAGCAATTATTCATACATACTTAAAACATTAGTGTATCCTTCGTATAAAAATAATGTTTATATGGTTACATGGACGTTCAGTTTCTATCCCAGAATAAGTAGCTGCATTTAATTCCAAATTGAAATATTCCTTGATAGTTTGGGAAATATAAAGTCACCTGTAATCGAATATTTATTTCAGGTAATTTTTTTAATAATTTAATCATCTGCTCTTGTAATTGGTTCCGTATATTTAAAAGGTATTTTCGAATGAAAAAATGTACGTCTGATTGAAAATTAGTGATAATATAAATACCACACAACATTTCTGGGATCCTTGTCCCTTTCTTCATGTGCTCAGAAGATCCAAGAGCGACAGAACTGCACACGTCAGTTGACAAAACTTTTTTGAAGAAAGGGACAAAGATCTCAGAAACTTTGTGTTGTATTTAGGCTATATTATAATTTATTTTGTCTGTATTTGGCTTATCTTTCTTATTATTAAATCGTATTTTACTCTATTTGAAATTTATTTTAAATAACCTGTTAACAGTTAAATTTGAAAATTGAACTAAAAAATTGTACTATTTAAATGTCATTTTTTATGGAGCTTTCATCTAATCTCGCAAAATTATCTATTGATAAATTTGTGTGAACAAATATTTTTATGCCTGCTGCAATTAATCGTTATACAGAAAAAATAATAAATTATATATATGATGTTTAGAGAATAATATTTTCAATAATTAAACACTAGTAACGAAAAGCGTTCTAAATTATATTATTATATGCACATTCTGTTAGTGTAACCCAAAAACAAGGATTGGTAATCATGACATTTGTGGATTCACTACGTTGTCCAGTACTATTTAACCGGTTTATATTCGCTGCCCTTAATTGGACTTGTTTAGAATAACGAATATTTATATCCTATTAAAAGCTTAGCGTGATATCGCTATTATCACGTATTTAACTTCTTCATATCCAATACAAAACAGGTGAAAATTCATATTAAACAGAAACGTTTATTCTTGTCAATAGGTATGAAAAGTCATGGATACAATATATCCATTCGTTATTCATAATTTCAACAATAGCTTTTCTGTTATGTCGAACGGATATATTGTATCCATGACTTTTTATTCCTATTTATAAGTATAAAGGTATGTTTTTAATAAGTATTTAACTTCATACAAGAAGTGTATTTTTTATTTACACATTAACGCCAGTCATTTTCGATAATAATTATAGTTCCGATTATTTAAGAAACAATATTTTTAGGTAATTTATATACTAATTATGTATGAAAATAAAACATTGTGTGGTTTCCAACCGGGTTAAATACTTATTAATACACAACTTTTCCATTCACCTGTCGACGATGGCAGAGCACTTAATGGAAAAGTTGTGTAATAATAAGTATTTAATCTGGTTGGAAACCACACAATGTTTTATTCATAATTTACACCACAAAAGTCTTCGGTCTCTCTCTCTCTCTCTCTTTATTGTAAATTTTTGTTTTAGGAGTACATTACAATTATTTTTCTAAATGCAAGTTCTTTTCTACATGTTTTTAGAAGTATGACGTAAATAAAATCTTTCATAATATTTAATAACTATCGTATAGTCTATATAACATATTTTTGTTGTATGATAAGAATTTAACTCATAGGTTTCTCCTTCAATACTGCATTACTCTTATTTGTGTGTTTGTAAGTTATACAGTTTACAAAATATTTCTACTAATTTGGAAACATTTCGACATACCATTTTTGTTGTAGTCAATATTAATACTGGTTTCTGTAAATTGCTCTTCATTTGGTGACAGTGGTTTTAATACAAGTAAACTATTTATCTTCTCTTTCCTATAATTTGTATAAATTATTTACTTACCGAATCTTGGGTAAAAGTTTTTCGTGGGCATATGAAATTACATTTTTTTTGTAATGTAGTGATCAATTAACAAATGCTTTGCAGTGCGACGTTCCTTCCACGATTATGGATCTCATCATAATGCAGATAACATACAGAGACCGACATTAAGCCCTTCAAAATGTAAGTAAAACCGAAACAACTAGGTTAAGACTGGATGATTAAATGAAATTATACGTCTTATAAATAATATTTGTTGATGATGTACTGCCAAATTTGAAGACAAAACATAACAGTAATAATTCTTCAAGCACAACGTTTTTTACACTATTTTGCGTCCCATTAGTATACTATAGCCCACGTCCATAACGCAAATAAAATTGAAATTAAATATATTTAATAATTCTGTAACTTAATCTTTATTGACGATTATAAACTTACATACACGTTATTTGTAATTATCCTTGAAAACATGTCTTCCTTTTGTTGACTTAATTTAAAATATGATTCCTGAAATATTCACTAATAGTTATTTCCCTGCCCATAATATATATGACTGTAAAACAGTACGTTCTATTAAATATTGTTAAATGAAGTTTAAAATGCAAATAATATTGCAAAAATTAAAAACATCTTTAAAAGACATTCATAGTTTGAGTTGAAAGAGACGCAATTAACAGTTCTTGACTTCTTCTGCACTGAACGGAAACTAGAATGTTGTGGCTGTTATATTTATATGGTATCTGTTGTTTTCAATTATGTCTGGAAATTTATCAAACAATCAGTAACTTAAAATTCATGCTCTTTAAACATAAACCGTATTCCTGAAAAATTTACTAATTCGTTCTGTGATAACATGTTTCCCAGATGGGTAACGTTGTATAACAAATGCAACCACAGAATCGTGTCTTGTGCTGTTTGTAACGATATGATTTGATATTTATTCCGTGATAGTTTTAAAATGTCGTGATGGGCGTGTCGTGGAAGTGAGGAATTTGTCAAACAGATTGGAAAATAAATATATTAGGGAACACGAGCAGTGCTGTGGCGGCCATGCTAGTCTGCGCGGGGGTGATAGGAGGGGGGGCGGGGGAGGGGCGTCGTGATCGAGCGGCGCGGCGCCCGCGGACCGACGTCGACGTCGGCAGACGCCGTCTGGACGTCGAGTTGCCCATTCTTGCGCCACTCGCAGGTGAGTCGTAGTATGAGGCCTGCTCCAGCTCTATGCTTCAGCGGCGGCGTCGAAAAGGGACATCAAAATCAGTGATACGTTAACAAATAAAATTTATTAATGCCACGCCGTGCGTGAAATTTAAGTTCCCTTAGACTTTTGCATACTTCTAACTGTTTTTTTCATATTTATATATTTCTTGTTAAAATAATGTGTTTGAATATAATAATATGTATTTATAGCTTATACAAAATATCGTAGTTAACGTACATTAGTATAATTCACTTTTGTTGTTATGTAACTTGCATATTTCAGTATATACGTTCACCAATTTTTCGGATAAAGCTTTTACTAAAGTAAATCATGAGTTTCAAATAAAACATTAAAACTTGGTAGTCACTGTTGATCTTTCTTAAAAGTAGATATCTAAATTACAGCTGTCGTGTTTATTGCACCAGATTCGTTCTAAATTAAATTTTATTACATTGTTCTATGTAATGAATATAAAAATTGCACTCGTTTAAATCGTAATTAAGCAATTTCATTGTCCTCACTAGCACTTTGAAACTTCCCTAGAGTGAGCACGCAAAACACGTATTCTTGTCCTGTTATCGTTTCACCTTTGTCATCGTGTTGTGCTCCACTCAAAAGCAAGAAAATATTTCTAAGCACGTCGTCAACATTTGAAGCGAGGATTCCGGCACTTTATCGCGTTATAACTAGGAACTACACAGAAGAGGATAAATTGAAAGTAATTTGCTTCGGCGACTTTCGCGATGTACAAGAAAGTTTTAGTTGTTTGTAGACATGCAAACTGCTGGTAGCCAGCCGCGGGAAATTACAAGGGTCTCAAAGCACACCATCGCTTACGGTGCAATTAAACAGTACGCGAATTCTTTACATCACTAACCTGTTGAGTTCCTAAATTCTCCTTACAAAAATTTTCTCGCCCTTTCGTCAAATCGATTTCTAAATTAATTCGTTGAAGTATTTGGCTCAAAATAACTGTTTACTGCATATACTCGCGGAAGCTGCACATTCGTAAAGATTTTAATTGTATTTTAGAATTATTTCTTTTCTCTGGGACCCAAACGTTGATTCCACTGCAGTGCCTCATCCGCATTGCGCATGCTTTCCACATGCGCTGGTTTTACCAAATATCCTATAATATTGACAATAAATTTTATTCACTTTAGCGGAGCTATCTTTAGTGTATACAGAACAGTTTTCCATTTGTCCTAAAGCAACACAGAAATTTCTGGTTCGTTATCTTAAAACATCTTCATGTGCTTTTTTTTACCTATTACTTAAGATTGAGCCGTGACTAAATAGTAGAGAGTTGTAATGCGTCACCAATTTTCCCCTCTTTTATTTATAAAGGTCGCATCGACTACATGGTTATTAGCGACCACTGCGTTGTTGTGTTACATATAAGTACATATATTATATACATTATAACTTAGTTACAATAGATAACTAGTAACCGGTATGTGTACTTTAACTTAAAAAAACATAGGATAATTTGTATTTTTAATGGTTATCTTTAAGGTTAAGTATAGACACACAATACACTAAGTTCTGCCAAACACTTTCTTTACAATACTTAATTATGCCTGTTTCGTACTCGTCATAATCCAGGATGGAGTCGAAATGTTTCCCAAATAGACTTGAGACTGTATTGATGAAAGATGCGTCGTCTTTGTTATTCTAAAATTACAGCAATCTATATATATATATTCGAGATCAGAAAATAAACAAATTGTCGGCCGTATATATATATATACATATATGTACATATATATACATATATGTACGCCCTACTATTTATTTATTTATTTAATAATATTTATTTATTTAAAGTTAACGTTCCCTCACGTCTATATGCATATTTTTCAGAAGGAGCCATTATATATCTTATGATATCAGCTTATTAATGTTTGCAACATTCAACTGAGTTGTAATTAAATATTAATTTACATTTTAACCAATATTCAAGTGAGCAATGCCTTCCGCACTGTTAATTCTGAATAAAGAATTCTCTGGATTCCAACCAGGTTAAATCTTTATAAAAACACAACGTTTCGAGGGCGTGGTCTGCCATCGTCTTCAGGTGGACTCGGTTAATTGTGTTATAATTATTGCATTATTTACTTCTGAAAATTACGTATATAAGTAAAATATTTTAATTACAGAATTTAATTCTTTAACCTCAAATAAAATAACACAATTAATTACAATTCATCTGACGACGATGGCAGATCACGCCACCGGAACTTTGAGTATTAATAAATATTTAAACCGGTTACAGACCCAGAAAATCATTTATTCTTATTTTAAAGTGTCTCTCCAGAATCAAGAAATTATTTCAGTTATTAAGAATAGTCGGTTTTCTGTTTCCGGTCCATAATATCTCCGCTTTGACCATGTTATGTTTTTTCTTGCTGAATTCGCACGACCGCAAACATTTTCGCGGTAATTTGGGACGTGTACGTTATAAGGTCCGGCCATTTGATCCATGACCTAGCGTCTACAAATCTTGTTATGTGGCATCGATATCGATTTTGCGTTTTGCCGCTGGTAGAACCTTTCCGGGAAACAGCCCCGAGGGTGGAACAACGTTTCCGCATTATCTCATCGCACTTTGCGCCGGGGTCGACCACTTTGCACAACAACCAAACGGACTTCTTCTCTGTGCAAATAACATAAAAATGCACGCTATGTTAGCAGTATCTTATCGCATTCCGATAAGTACCTAAATCGGCTTATAATATAAAAAATATACATATTATGTTCACTTAATAAATATATTATAGATTAAATATTATTCATCTACTTACATTTTCTTTTCGACGATTGGAAATTTACACTGATTAAAAATATAAGTTTATATATACTATTTGGTTTCAATACCCTCCAATATAGAAAGTTTCGTCTTTAATTAATCTAATCTCTCTTGGTGTGTTTTTGTTTGACAAACAGTTTCCGGTATCCAATTAAGTAAGAAAAAAATGTCACATACTATCAAAAGGTCCTGTAATAATTGTCTTATTCTTTTTAAACTCTTAACACTGTTACTGCACATTCGTCTTTAGTTGTTTTATCTCATTGGTTTCGTTTAAACTAAAATATTGTGTAAATCGGGGCATCAGTAGTAAAATTATTATTTTTTACTTCAACATATTAACACCAATATTGGTTTAAAAGATCAAATTTCAAGTTTTACTACACTTAATTAAATGATAGAAGTTGAAAAATATAAACGCTTGCAAGTACGTCGCTATATGAATGGACAAAAAGTGGGTTTTCCATTCATAAATAGTAATGATTGTAGTATGAATGATCAGTGATAGACATGATTCACGCCACCCTTTTCAAATTTTGTGTATTTAATTAAATCCGGATTTTTTCATTGATTTCTTTGATTTTTTATTGAAATTAATTGATATTCAAACCCAAGGTTCTTCGAAATTACAAAATATATACATTTTATGTCATTTAGTTCCCAAATGGTTATTAATATGTCGAAGGTTTAGGCAATTTCCATAATCATTTATCCATGAAAAGCATAATATTAATTCATTTACAATTTATACAAATTTATAAACAAAATCTATATTTTGTCAGATCTGTAATTATCATGATAAATACCACACACTTAATTTTTTAAAAACTTTTTATTCTTTGATTTCCTGTCATTTTTTGTGTTCTATTGTTCTTTCCTGAATAATTATTTCACAGCCGGTTATATGTTATATACACATCATACGGTACTAATTGAAACAGTAATGATTAATTTAAAACCAGTAAGCATTGTCGAAAAATTACCCAAACTGATCTTTTTTTACATCAAGATTAATTATTTACATTAAGAATGATCTTATATCGATATTTAAAAAACAAGTAACGTGTATGTCGATTTATAAATTTATGGTCGCTAAACTTTAATATAGCTAATTTTAAGAAATTTTAAGTTGCCTTTTCAGAAACAGTGCGTTTTTATAATTCTTCCACAGTTTTTAGGTGGTTTTTAACAATTTCAGCACTTTGTAAAATATTTGTTTAATCAATTTGGTTATTTTAATTGCATTAATTCTAACTGTATTAACATTTAGTTTTTAATGTATAGATGATTAAGGAAATAGGATAAAGTTTGTTCAATCAAAATTAGTAGCAGTTTTGAAACTAAATGATATAAAATGTATATTTTTTTGAATGAGCCATTAAAAAACCCTTGGGTTAAAATATTTACAATAAAAGTTAATCTCTTTTTTGTTTCCATTTGGAAGAGAATAATTTTTTCTTCACATATCTGGAAGGCCAATATGTCAGTATCTCAATTTCTGCTATTCAATAAAACTAGAATAATCTCATCCGAATAACTCGACGGTACTTTTCGTTTAAATTTTACAATTAACCTTAGGCCTCCGCCAATTTGATTAAGAAACCTTTCTTCGGTTATTAAATGCAGGAATTGTTGTATTCACTGAGAAAATGTTAATATTATATCGTGAATGATTGCGTGAAATTATTTTTCAAATTAATCTTTCACAAGATACAAGAAAGCATAGATACGGCAGGAAAATGTTTTTGTTTAATTTGCGTCTCATCAATGACGTGCGCGTAAAGTCTGATCTATTTCCTACATAATCCCCCTTTTTTTTACTGGAACAAAGGTAGCGATTATATTAATCATGTTTCTATAAATTCCCTTATGTTAGTAACCTCTTTAGTGCTTTTCAATCATTTCCACGGGAATGAAAGTTTGTAAGTGATAATAATTTTTGTACCTTTTCTGTGATGAAAATTAAATTACGGATGGTTTACTGTAAATTCCTTCAAAATCAGCAGAGGTTGTCCCGTGCATCATAGTTATTTCCAAAGCGAAAGAATTCCCGACGTACACTCTTTCAAAAAACACTAGATTATTTATTATGCTCTATTGTTGCCGTCAGTAAACGTTCTTTGCACTTACGGAGGTTTATTTGTGTTAAAATTTGTGTTATCTAAAGAATAAACGTAGTCGGATTGTAGTCCTCAAACATATAATCATATGAGCTTTCGGACAAGGTCCATTATCAACTAACAATCTCTATACTTATAAGGACATAAGTCAGAGTTTTTTTTCAATTTTCAATGTAAATCACGATTACAATAACCTCGTCGAAAGCTTGTGTGATTAAATGTTTGAGGACTTCAATCAGGCTGTATGTATCCTTTAAGTAATTGTATCCAGCCTGTCCTTCAGAAGAGTTAAATATTTTACAATATCGTTTCCAGGTCCGCTTCATTCCTACGAGACTTTAAACAATTATATTATATTAATTACTATTAATTTTAATTATTTCAAAGATTCTCTGGCCTTAGAATTAAAACTGTTTGCTGATCTCTGAAATCCTTAGCAAAAATTGTATACTGAATGCCGTAAGATTATGGTATCATCTAGGAATTTTTAGTTACATGTTATAATAATGAAATCCAATGCGTCAATATTTTTAGCAAAGAAGGTGTAGAATATGAGGACAGTGTAAGGAGTATTATGCTGCGCTTCTTCTCGAGTGAGGTGTTTCAAGACATCCTTAAAACAGTTTTAATTGAGAGCGTAAGAGGCTCGTCTTAGTTTCTGTAATGAAGACACTCATCTTCTCTAAGCATCTCATTCAAGAACCATTTTTAAGGACAGCGAAAATATCAGATGGCCGTTTATCATCGTTAATATAATAAATGATTAATTACTAATTTCATAAAAGTTAATTCTTTATTTACGTGTTTCTATTTCATACCAAATCCTTCCACGACTATTCACTTAACGCGTTAATTTAATTAAAACAGATATTTCATTGAATTCAATTTTCTGTAGAAAAGCAACTTTTAACAAAGTGGCCTTAATGAAGACTTTAACATTACAGACAAATATGGCAACCAATTTACATTTCTTTGGGGTAAAACGTCTTTTAATATCTTTTGAGCGCAGAAACATTTTCAAAGACTAATTGACGCCAAACGTTCTCGTAAATCGGTTGCTGTTTGTGAAATGAAAACTATGACATTTAAAGCAGAAAAGATAAATACTTCTTGACGATAAATATCTTAAACGTGGACATTCTGAGAGTTACAGTTAATGACAAATGTTTTGGTTTTAACAATAAATACATTACAAATATTGGTAGAATTTAGTATCTTCAAGTAATGTAAAAGAGACGGTCACCGCGACAAATAGTTCGAAAACTTCTATAAAATTTTATACGAGGGTTAAAAAAATTTGCTTTTTTACCCCCATCACGTTAACAGATAATTTTATTTTAATTTTTTTGCTCTTTGGCATTTATAATTTGCTACGAATTTCAGTTCAATGACTAACTTTTTGAATCTACAATATTATACTGGTTTCCCAAAATAAATGACACTGTACTATATTAAAAATTTCTGTATTTAAAGTCATAAAATAGATTCTAAACCCTACGTTTCACTTCCCGTATTTACAAAAAAAACCAATTATGTTGCTTGAAATTACAATTCATATACAATCATTACGATGTTTGAAATGGAAGATACCTAAGGGATCCATAAATGTGTATATAATTTATTAAACAGAGGTACAATATTTACTGTATGTGGTGGAAGCGAAACTAGATTTACGGCCGCCCTCCTTGTGCATACGATTCATCTGCAATGCAAAGCAATAGATGCTAAAGAAACTGGGTTAGTGTGTCTCTAGTTTGACCCGCTGCACAATAACATTTTTTGTCCTGATCTTAGAGACTGCATACCAGTATAAAAATTTATCTTGTATTAAAAAATAATACTCTGAGACCTCGAATCTATTAAACATTATTTTTAATAAAAATACTACTAGTCCCATTAGTAAAATTTAGTAATAATGCAATATACTGTTACACTGTTATTGTACGTATTGTCATGATCAAATAACTCACTAATGATTAGGATAATTAACAGGTACATACTTGAGTCCGTGCTTATTTCGATACACCATACGAAACATTACCAATGTTTTTTTTATTTAATATATTTAATGTCGCTTCAACTATTTTAAAACGTTATTAACGATCAATAAATTATCATACATACAATACGTTTTATATTTTGTCGAATACATTAATTTGGGTTAAATGTTTTATGGTTTTAAGTATGCCTTCCTCCGATGAAATTAGTTGTTTGATGGTGGTAGTTTCTTCGAGGGTTTGATCTCATTGATTTTTGCAACCGGTACATTCTAATATGAAGTGAGTACCAATATTTTTGTAACATGATACAGTAGGATAGCAAAGAGTGAGAAAGAAAACGTAACTAATAAACAACTTCAGTAGATTGTACAATTATGTTATTAGGTTTACTATTGTTATTAGTTTAATGGAGAAGTGGAATTTATGCATCCGGAGCGCTGGTTGCCGCCTGAATTGCCAATTGAAATTAAATTGAAATAAGATTAAGTGAAAGTACCGTTTTCCACGGCTGTTCATTCAAGCTGCACTAATTTACATGAGAATACAAACCTACAGAAGTGATCACGTCTGAGACGTCGGTGAGGCCCAGCTTTAATTTGTATGTTAATTACGACCTGCCGCCATGGTTGACAACCGGATATTTCTCCACTTTACACATGTCTCAGAAACTTGATACGATCACAGGAAATTGAGAATATTCTTCGTTCATTGTTATCTCATTAATGAACCAAATTAATATAATAAATTACTAAATATTCTTGAAATTGCAAATTATTTGAATTACTGATAGCATTTATGCAGAATATTTAAATAAATCGGAGAATAAACTTTATTCAATTAGAATTACTTTTCTTAGGTTGGATAATATAAATTTTTGGGGATAATTAAGTATTGTATTAATTAACTTTAAACTGTAATTCTCAAATCAACAATACAATAGAAATAAATAACTATAAATGCTTTATCCATCATAGTAGAATATTATGGTTTACCTTATTGAATAGAAATATAATGACAATTATAATAATATGACTTATTTATTAAATTACACGGAAAAATTTTAATATTAACTTTATAACATTATATTTAAATAATACAACGTTTCGTCCCTAATTAGAACCTTTTCAGATTGTGCAATTGCAATTAAATTCATCTATCAAAATAAATTTAAGAAAACAAAACCTTACGGGAAGGATAATATTTAATACAATTTTGGAAGAGTTTGTTTTCTTAAAAAAAAATTGAGATAACTAATTTTAATTGAAATTGTGCACTTAAAAAGGTCTCAATTAAGGAAGAACCGTTGTGTTACTTAAATATAATGTTTTTAATAATGTATAATAATGTTTTTTTCTAATAGGTTGGTGTTTTTCACACAAACACACACACACACACACACACACACATATATATATATATATATATATATATATATATATATGTAGGTATGTATGTTTTGCGACCCTAAAGAAATTATAACCTCATTCTCTCATAATAGAAAACTTATTTGGTTTGTACAATAATATTCTTACATACCTGAGGAACATTCTTCACTTATAAAACTATAAAAACTCTATTTTTAGTTATCTTTGCCTTCTACACTCCTAATGAAGTCGCTGGATTTGTAACGCGTGTTGGTTTATGTGACAGGCACATTGAGAACAACGATGAAGTTACAGTAGCGTGAATGGACGAATATTAAAAAACTGCCCCTGTAAACTTGACACTGAACACATCGTCTGGTGCTTTATGATTAATGTACCACTCCTTAGATTAATTTCGTTCGCTCTGATAGATGGTCTCAATTACCAGAATGCACGTTAGTCTAAGGCGTAAACATATTACAATGTATGATAAAATGATATTTAATGTCTAAGTAACACATTTTACGGAATCTATAAATGTAAAACTAAGGAATCCTCCAGCGAGTGACTATTGCAGTGAGAGGATTCCTGATAATGAAAAAATAAGTAACTACGTATTTAACCGTGTATTTTAACATTATATTTTTTAAACTTTTGTCGTGTTTCTCAAAAAGTAGATTACACGACATAATTTCCACCTTTTTCTGTGTAAATTAGATGGAGAAAGTCCCAGTCCATTTCTTGCCGACTTACGGTTCCCATCCATATAATTCTAGTCACTATAAAAAGAAATGTGCTGTTAAATTGCTCATAATCTTCAATTATTTTCAGAGAACAAAATTAAGTTCCTCCTTCCTCCATTAAGCTCTAAAATTCATTCGGATCGATGCAGCTTGAAATCGGAGGAAATTGAGCTCTAAATAATTAATAATGCCTACGAATGCTTCACGAATTACTCCGGATGTCATAGGAGACAGCTCGTTAGTTGATTAATCGACTTCCGCATTCGAACTAAACAGATCTCTAAGTGTACGAAAATTATTCAAGATGTTAAATTTGAAATTTATTTTTAGGTTGTTAACTTAAAAAAAAACTTGATAAATTATAATTCATATGGTCGTATTGACTCGGAAACATTCAGTATAAATGACAGCCGTTTTCTTGATAATTCAAGGAGGCGTTGAAGAGGAATGTAAAATGCTATTACAAAGACAACTTTTTAACACGATAATTGGTTCTCCATTACAAATATAGAACATATCGCTTGCTGAACAATAAATTTATTTAATTGCCTGTTAAGAATATTCTGTATAAATAAAGTACTATGTCTGAAGAAGTGCCAATCTATTCGCATGGGAAAATAAATGGATGTCCCGCAAATTATCTATGAAAGACCTGAAATAAATATGCGTATTAGTTAATCGAATCATTAGTGAAAGTTTACTCGATATAACAATACGTACTCGTAATACTATTTCCTCTATTTTATATATTCCTCAATATTATTATCAATTAAGTGGCATACTCTTTTTTATTTAGATTGAGTATCCTAAGCAAAATCGAACAATTTTAATGTTGGAAGAAGAAAAAAATCCATTTATCATAGCAACAATTTGATCATATTTCTGTGACGCAGTTTGTCTGAAATAACTTTTAAATTATAAGAAAGTTTGTTACTGTAATTCATGTATTGACTCATCACTTCGGATTACACTGTTTTTAATCCAATAAATTATACGTTTTAAAATAATTATAAAATATTGTAACAATTAGTCTGTATTTTGTTGTTAAATCCTGAGTAGTCGTAGGTATCACTTTGTCTTTGCATCTTTCCTTCAGCAACTCCTATCCAGCAACTCCTATCCATTAAATTCCAATATATAGTTTTATAAATCACTCCTTACTTCTACGTATTACTTTTTATATTCATCATTTATCGTACATATTTGTTCTAGTAAGTAAATTTTTTTTCTAGTTTTCATTAATGATTGCAACGTTTTATCTGCACAATTATACTTGGAGGGTGAATCGTAACTTCATATCTATTATGATTTATGCTTTTTCGACTTATTAGTCTTTCCATGCATACACAAAGTGTGTGATCATAGAAAACTTACTATTATACATGCTTTATTTAATTCGTTTCTATATCATATCGAGTCGATAAAATTGTTTACTGGTTGTATTCTAAAAAACATCTTAAGTTACCTTCAATATTGATGCTTGCAACGTTTAGGTCTGAAATATGACCAAAGTGTTATTTCATCTTTTATAGACATGAAAATGAATAATTTCATCATTTAAAATACCTATCTGAAGATGGAAGTTATTTTTTAAATTCTAAAATAAAATAGTCAGATCGCGAAAGCAGAGCAAAAGCTTTAAGTCAGCATTTAGATAATTTTTCTCCTTCCTGCTTTTGAACCTTCAGATTCTGGATGTTTCCAAATAATAGTGATGAACCCACGATTTATCGCCGCATGATATTAAGCTCAGCCATCAGATCTGATGAGATCGAGTAAGTTGGCAGATGTTAACGCACTTGAGCTTGTGATCTACAGGAAGCTGTTTTGGTATTCATCGTGCACTGACTTCACCAAAGCCCAGCACTTCGCATGTGATTTGGTTGAAATAATACCTTGCCTCATCAACGATAACTCGTCTATCTGCCAGAGTTATCTCTGGAGCTTGCTGATCGTTTCGACCGTGGAGGATGTTGACGGGCGTTCAGCTCTTTCTCCATACGTCAGATTCATTCGGCAAATCTTAAACTTCTACATCCATTAAAAAACACTTTTACATTATAAACAACTGTCTCCGTCTTCTGATAAAAGACTGGAATGAATCTTAGCCCGTTTTACACTCTCCGACCAGAGAAATCATATGATGCTTGGAGGAAACTGCGAACGGATCGGACATGCTTACACCGTAATGGCCCGAAAGAAAATATCACACATATTATTCAGTTGTACCAAAATGAAGCACGCATACACAGAAGGCAGTATGACAACCATAAAAGAGCCAGCCATAAGCATTTCAAATACCCTGGCGTCCATATGTATTATTAACAGAAGAATATTGCGTTAAAATCTGATAACGTACAATAGATGACTCCTATATGTTACATAAACTCACTATCTCTACTAAACAGCTCACTTTTTCCATTTTTGTTAATTTTCTTAATTCTCTCTAGCGTCTTCCTCGTTCTTTTGATCTGCTGAAAACATCTGTCGTCAACAACTTGTAATGTGGTCCATCCACAACCAATTCAACAATTTAATATGTTCAACTGGGTCTTCCAAATTTATCGATATTCTTAACGACTGATTCCTTTGCTAATATATATACGTGCCATATCCAGTATCATCTACTCAAGGGTTACTTACGTAAGGAAATATTATGTCTAAGAAACTTTCTCCACCCTATCCGCGTTGAGCATTTGTTATATGAATGCATTTATTTTATGAAATTTATTACAGATCGGTGGTAATACTAAAAACATGCCACAATTAAATAATCGACTTAGTACGAATGGAAACAGAATTTAATGAACAATTATGCGATATATAAATGTCCCCGTAATTTTTGCATTAGATAAAGGCAACATGATACACAAGCATCTACGCTGATTTGCTTATTTATTATGATCTGGCGTGTTGTACACATTTACTTTCGCTTATGATAAAACCTTAGACCTGAATACAAATGTTGTACTTCAAACAAGACTCGAAAGATATTCCTAAGCTAGTTGTGATTCAGGGAATTTCAAGCACTGCTTTTATGTACCATTTAATTATAACTCTGATTTTTGTACTAATAACTTTATAACTCTGAAATAACTCGAGTAGAAACTTTTGTTTCACAAGCTCGAAATTTCATTAAATACTACGATTAATTAAATATATAAATATAATAAAAATGTCTGTCCGAATTTATTGGATTGAGAACTCCCATTTCATATATGTTGGAGGCTTTGTGAGTTTTTGGAACTAAGTAACAACACATCGTAAACGTGTTCCTTTTTGGCACTACAACTTTCAAAAGGTCCATGTATCGATTTAAATCGAGTTATGAGGGAAGTCAGAGTGTGTTACATTAATTTATATTCACCGAATCTTTTTCATATTATGCATTAAGGCCTTATTGTCGAATAAAGTATACCGAAAACATCTTTAAATTTTATTAGTGAAAATATTTCCTGTTTGTTACGACATCTCAACTCTCAATGGCGTATTTACGTTAATTTTCCCCTATTCTGAGAATTTTGATTAGAGCGTAGAATTTGTCTACGTAATCATACTTATTATGAAGGTGAGTGAAATTTATTACGTTGAAAGGATCGTTGCGAACTTTTCCAGTTAATGGCAACTGTAAACGCATGCGTCTCTGAGTAGTCTTCAGGAGTTATGCGTCGTTAAGGAGCTTTGGAGTCTCTTCGAGCCAATAGTCGTGGAACCGTGTGGGTGTGGGTGAGGGTGGGGGTTAGTTGCGGTCAATATGCAGGTTTCTCGGCGTCACTTCCGGTCCTTGCTCTGACCTGTTTTCACGCGGTCCACGTCTATTTATACAACGCTCAGTTTGTACGTACAATTAACATAAAATTCATTGCTTCAGGGAATAAGAATGGTGTTTAGTAACTAACGGGATATGAAAAATATGTTAATTTTAATTCCTAATATAGGTATAAATTCAATGTAGTCACAAGTAATAGAGAGTGTCTATAACAACACTGCTCAATTTAAATATAGTGCTTTTATTTTAGTTTCATAATTTCATAGCTCACAGTTAATATTTTAAACTGTTAGATGTCTTAATTTAACGGTTTTTTACATTCAATATTATTTTAATGTACTATATATAATTCAGTGAATAAGTAAAAATGTACGTAGTTCTTCGTTAAATATGTTTTAAGGTAATTTGGATCCGTAATTAACCGTTATAGAAGTATTTTCAACGAAATAAAATAAAACCTTGAAATTTCAATAAAATAGAGATAATTTAAATAAAGGAAACGATATTATCAAAGGCTGAGTTTCTCTAATAATTAAAATTGCTCTTTGTATGTATGTTCCGCATAAAAATCTACCAAATTTTAGGCGGGTGTTCCTTTCGAACCTCAAACAAACACTGTGAGGGTAAGACACGACTACAATCCCCAGGAGCGGGTGTGCTAAATTTCAAACATGCTCAAACGGCAGATATTTGCAAAGGATAAATATCCTTTGCGGATTGATAGTGTTTCTCCAAATGTTTTTTTGAGTATAATTTGTTCCTCTTTCGGTGTGGGAGGGAAGAAAGCTTTAGGAATGAGGGATGGAGGGACGTTACGTAAAAATAACGCAAAACAACGCGTTTGGAGTCAAATTCGGGGTTATGGATGTCGCTGAGTTTAATTATGGCAACCCGGTCCACGCCAGGTACCCAGCTAGTAATAATAACATGACTGCTTTATGAGTAACCGACTAGCATACGATCATTTTATAATATTTTATATGTGATAACATATTAAGTTACGATTGGTAAATAATTTTGGATTGTATCATAAATATACTGAAAGACTTAAAAATGAGGAGAAAACCTGCCGAGCATGAAACAAATGTTCTTATGCATAACAAGTCGTTATTTCCATTACATTCATTCAACTAAACATTATGTATTTTCGAATTCGTAAATAGTAGAACCTATTAATTTCTCATCCTTCAATTATTTAGTCCTATATCAACTTCGAAACATCGCAAATGGAACTCATGGATACAAACCGTAACAATACACTGCTTTTTCTTACGAGAGAGACAAAAAATAAAATTATTTTCAACTCATACGCATTCATTAAAAAATATGTACGGAGCCTGAAAACTCGTATATAAATTAAATTATTTCATTCCAATAAATGTATTTGGTAGTCCTACAACGCATTTGTTCCAAATGAATCGTTAACGAGTTTCTGTTGTCACTGTATAATTTGTTCAACCTCACTCCACGTTTAATTGGATCCAAACTGGATATCTGTTATTCAAATATAGAACAAGATTTCTCGCAAATTATCGAATGTTATTTCAAGCCTCGCACCGCCGCCAAGAACTTTGAATTTAGGTGAATCGTTCATTGAGGTATTTATGGGTTGTAGCTGAAAATTCAATTTCTCCGAGACAAACCAATGTATAATGATGAATTATTCTAACCTTTAACTCATAAATTTATCTTCTTGTATTAGTATCTTAATTTTCTGAGGTAGTCTACAACTTCCATAACATAATATATTGGTCTTAAGAGTTTCGTTACATTCTTAGAATTTCGGCTTGAGTTTGTTTTTAGACTGTCAATTCTTCGGGCAATGTGGACATATAATTCCGCTTTATTAAAATTTATAATAACAATACCACTGATTTTGACTTGTTTTAAGTCTAAATTATATTTGTAAGGTCAACCGTAGCTTACTTAGGTTTTCATGACATTTCTGAACAATTTCAAACTATTTTTCACACTATACAGTATCAAATAGATATTTCTTGTCATTTATAACATGAAAAATATGAGATGTGTTATTAGAAAGACAAATTATTATATTATTGTGCGATTCCTTGGGGATTTTTTGTGTAGAAATTTAAATTAATACCACTGTGGAATTTATTATTTTAAATCTCGAGGATTAATATCCTGGCGTCGTATTTAAGCAACATAAATATTTGTAGCACAGATAAATCATAACCTGAAATCTGTATTTTATTCATGGAAGTCAGAAATTTTGTCTTTTTAAATTCTTCAAATGCTATCAAGCCTCTTTGCAATAATGTGTCAAATGCAGACGAGCAAATATTATTCTCGCGAATATGAGTATATGTTTTGGTTTAACTACCGTTTTCCTTAAAAATTTTAATATTGTGGTACTAACAAAAAATATCATATCGTGACAGTTTTATTGTTTTCTACGTAATTTTTTTAAAATGTCGTACATATCTGTAATTATGTGGAAAAAATATAGCAATATTTTTAATATTAATTAAATTTACATTGGTTTCTATTCGTCTTGTTATATCATATTTATGCGTTATGTTGTTTAACGATTATTTCTAAATAACCGTGACGTATATAAGAAATGTTTGATTATCAATCTATTAATAATCCTTCTTCAAATCTTTTTAATAAAATAAAAATAATTTAGAATATCTTTATATAACACGTTTATAAAAGGAAATTATTAAACATTTACTATACTTTATCTCTTAACTCATGTTCAATATATATAAACGTATATTACAAAAAATATATCTTGAGATTATTAATATTCTGGTCCAATGTTACGTTTCTTAAAATAACGGCAAAACATCCCCATTGTTTTCATCAACGTCCTGCATTGAAATACGATCGTAGAATGAAATCCTGACCGCTGAAGACTGCTGATGAAGGCAAATAGGAATTCTCGTCAGGTTTGCGCTTTTCGTATTCACAAGCCACGGCCATTGTTCTCAATTACACAGATCGCTTTTGTTTCCTAGACAAGAACAAGAGCTATCTATGTGTGTGAGAGAGACCACACCCTTCCCTTCCTCGCTGGACTTTATAGATAGGGCTTTCATGGGCGTTACCTTGCTTCCAATGTGAAGGGGGAAAGCTACCTGGAACACTCTCATTATCATAAGTACTTCTTAATTACAAATTTCAGGAGTATATAACGTCTTCATTAGTTTGATACTCATTTAAGTTCAACTAATTCACTGTAATTAATCTTTTTGCACTTATTACTACGAATTTATTAAAAGAATTTATTAAAAGAAGGAAATTCCCAGTTCGAATATTACTCATGTCCAAATTTTAATATCAAAATTAGGGCACTACCAAAAAATATTTGTATATATAACCCAGTAAGTAATGCAAATGCACCTGAAATCAGTAACCTTTAAGAGCTTCAGCTTTTCAGAATAATTTCAATTCCACGTAAGAGACCTTGAATCCGAACTAAGTTTTACTCACGCTTCTAAAATTTTAGTCGAATAAATCATTAGCCGCTGTTTGAACCCTTCTAAACACCAAGCCACTTTTAAATACACTTTCAATTCCGATGACTCTGTTTCTTATATTCGTCAGTGTGCTTTATTTGGGTCAACACGCGTTTGTAATGTTTTTGTATCCATCTGATTGGTCTATTCTGATCAATGAATTGTGTTTCAGATTTATCTTCCTGCTATGTTCTGCCCAGTATTATTTCAAAATTTCTTGTTTAACTCACTAGGATTATAATTATTTTCATGATCTTATTCCTCATGCGAACTATTCAAACCTTCAATCTTGTGTCGCTCCATACTTCTCCCGTAAATCCCACATTTTCTGGAATCGGTTATGTTTGTTAGCCTTTGACAGTGCGCATTGGCATTGTCTCTATAGTTATTATTATAAATTCTATTTTTTACAATATACTTTCTTGCAATTGCATTCTACCCTAACGAGATCCAATTCTGATGTCAAAAAACTTGAAGATAAAAAGGACTTTACGTTTCATAAAATAGAAAAAATAATTATTTCATCAAAAAATTAAATAATTATATTTCATAAAATATTTACTAAAATATTATTCAAATTTAATATGGATGAGAGAATTTTCAACTCCGTACTGTATTGTTTCTAATTTTCAGAGAACCGTTTCCGAGTCATATATAAGTATAATTCTGACCAGAGTATCTTAAATAAATAGTCAATAAAGACGAGGGGAAATTTTTAAACTATTCTTTTCATTCCGATTATTAAAAGCTTTTGTAAGTTTTACATCTGTACGTACTATTTTGTTCGTCCGCTTTATATATATTATAAACCAAATCAATTAACGAAATTTTTCTTCTATGTTATAATATTAAAACACCATAATGTCATATAAAATTAATTGTAATCAACATAATTGTGGAAAATGTTACATAGACTCACTAAACTCATGAAACTAAAATAAAAACAATTACAAAAATTCAAATCATAATGTTGGTTCCTTATATAAATTAGAACAAAAGCATTAATTTGAGTGGGAATATGTGGAAAATATTTATTAATACGTCATGTATCAAAAATGCTGTATATTAAAATTTTTTAACACTCTAAAATCACATTAAGTCAGTTAATATGTACTTTTTTTAAAATAATTAATGTTAATGTTTCATTTTAATTGGAAAAATATTTTCGTTAATATTTCCTGTCTAATTGGTAACATTTATTATTAAATTTCAAGAACGTTGAAAATCTCATTTTTATTTAAATACAATAGAAGAATAACAATAAATATATACTGCAAATCTGAAATATCCTATGAAACCAATTTAATACCGTAGTAACAGAACTTTATTAAAACCTAATGTAACGTCGTTCAGGTGTTAAATAAATTATTTCAAAGGGTCGAAAATTTCTTTAACTATTTATACATATATATATATATTACTCAATTAATATGTTACGCAAATTATTTCAAGGTCAATGAGAAATTCAAATGAACAACTTTACCAACTATATCAACAAGAGAATTATAATGTGATTTTTTTTGTATTTCATCAAAACACGAAAATTTTTTGAATGACGGAAATAAGATCTGATTAATTCGTGTTAGAAGTTATTCCAGGAAACAATCCCCCAAACTGAAAACTCGTATCGTTAGCGCGGAAGAAATTTCAAGCAGGTGAGTTATTACGGACTTTCTCCTTTCTGGAAAGGGATTTTGGACGTGGGATATGCCGATACAGTAGCACTGCATGACAGCTGATAGACATTTGTGATTATGACTTGTCTTGAATGAGGTCACGTCAAGGCTGCTAGTTCTACCTTTCACCCGATAACAGATAATCTGAAAATTCCGAACTGAAGGTCTCCGTTTAGTGCGAACATTCTCAACAAACATTGTTTCCGAAACAAGCAGATCTTGATCTACTATCACTAAATCATGTCTTATTTTCGATTGGACAGTTATAAAATGTTCTCATATTAAATACTTTAATCAAAGCATAATATTTACGTATACAATTCTTGCAGACGAAATTTTGCTCTAGTTAATATTTGATTGCTTCAGAATATAAAATACACATTCTTACTTAAAACTCAAAATAAATTGATGGAATCATAAGAAAATAAGAACACAAAAACTTTAATTTCATTATAATATTTCGCTTCTTCTTGCCATTTGTATTTAATGGAGTTATGATTAAAATTTCTTATTTATGTTTATCTTCAGTTATCCCTAAAGTTTGATTCCAACGCTACAGTCGTGTCGTTTTGGTTGCCTACCATCCCTTGCGCTCAATTCAAAAGTCTTAAATATCTTCATTAGATTTAATTTTTTGGTTCCGTTGCGTCCATATTGACAACATCGGACACGTCATACACATAAGCTAAATTCGTCAAAAAATAATATACGTAAACCTGGAAAAATAATATAAAAAGAAAATCACAGTTATGGATTGGAAAATCGCAAAAATCAATATTCATATTAAATATAAAATAGAAATTAGAGAAAGAAACGAATATATTTGCAATATAATGTATATATAATATAATGTTAATGATTGTGAAAGTGAAAATTATTAAAGCAAATGAATTTCACACTTCATCATATTAGTTGACAGCATTAGTTAGCTGATCATGTTGAACTGCTTAGAATTTTCTGATCAAATTTTAGATTTAAAAAACCCAGATTTCTTGGTTTTCATTATACAGTTTGAGTTCGTAATGGTATCAACAATCCTTTGTTAGCATAATCCATTACGAAACTTTACGGAACAATTAATGTGAACCATCGATCTCGGCAGTTGTTTAGATATTTACGTATTGAAGTAAAAGGACCTCCATTACACGGCCAATATTACTGAAGTAATATAATTTAAGATTGTATATTATATCATCTCTCACAAGTGTCATTAATTTTGGTCAATATTACGTCAGTTAGCATATTGCTTTCTACGAGGACGGACGATTGATACAGTGATTTCTCAATGAGTGATTGTGAATTTAGTATTTTGATTGTTTCGGGTATGGAACTCAAGTACGAAAAAATAAGTTCTGGTTGTAAAATCGTTCCTGTCAAGTAAATGGGCAACTATTCCGAAATCTCTGATGATTACCGTCTTTTTTTTACGAATGAATGAACAACTATTTCATAATTTAGTTGCATTAGTTTCTACACTAATGATGATGGATACAGCGCCGTTACACAAAAAACAATATTGACGCCGCTTCAATAAAAATATTTTCCTTTTAATTTTTGTCAATATTTCTTGTGACAAAATTATTGTTACAATCAATATCTTACACAAGCGATTTTGACTCAATAATATATTGTCCTTGCAAGGGGACCTTAAATACAAGTCTACATAAAGGCTAAGAATCAAATTGCATACGATTTTGGTTTCATATTCATTAGATCAAATTTCTGAGGGACGTTAGTGATTTCATTCCTTCCCACTTTGCATAATTTCTGACTCATCAGATGATATAATAAGCGATACACATGTTTATATATTGTGTTATATTAAATCCACACTACTCAAAATAGCCTATATTATTGATTCATTAGTTCATATATAGAAAACGAATTTCTGAATATGAAGTGAAAAAAAACTGGAGTAAAATGACATTTCGTATACTTTTAATTCCTCACGTGAAGTACAGTCTAAATACTGTGAAACATTAATAAATTGTTCACGGATGACCAACCGGGATACTTGAGGGTGATCCTCATCGCGGCAGGGATTTGAAAGGGGGTTGCGGAAGGGTAGAGGAAGGTATCAAGGGTTATAGTTTAAGAATCCTATCCCGCATTCAACTGCATCATTTGGTTCTTGTCCCACGCCCTTTCGATGGCGAGAGAGGGGTTTTCTGTGGGGGTTCAGCATTCCCCTGCCCGTGCCTTGACTAGTTTATGAGGCAGCTGGCCGACTGATCCAATAGGAATAGCGGACAACTCTTACCGTATGCCCAAGGTCTGCGACCTCTCAAAAGAGGTAGAGGTGCCCTGGTTTGTGGGAACCTTAGTTCAGAGAACCAGAGAGAGGAGAAGGCATCCCCAAAGGTAGCCTTCTCCAGAGCTCCCTGGGAAGGTTCACCTGCGAGAGGGGTTTGATGAATTTTCTTTTTGGAGTAACAGGCTACATGAGGGTAATCCACATGGTGGCAACTCAACTTTAATAGCACAGGAAGGATTTTGAAATGGGAGATGCGGAAGGGTAGAGGAAGGTTAACTACGGATTGCTGTAATACCATCCAACAATGTTATTACAAATCTACCCGTGAGAATTTATTAATATTCTACACCGGGAAAGCTCTGTCACATGTTTGGCGAACAATTTTAGTCTTACAATACTATCAGATAAAGAGCAATGCGATAGTATCCCGTATAAATTGAATATTCTTCATTCTCATTGATTGTTGTGTTAAATAATAAAAAATGAACAAGTCATCTCGATAAAATTATAAGTTATCCTTCAAGCATTCAGAAGAACAGATCCATAAGTCTAGGGAATCAAGATTGGGTACACATATATAATCAAAAGATCATATTTAGTTCAAAGCTAAATCAATCTGAATTGGCTACTACACAGGTTGTTCCGTAAATTCCCTGATTACCAACTAAAGAAAAAGAAGCTCGCTTAACATATTTAGGTTCCAAGAAGTAAGTAGTTTAGGAGAATTAGAGCTCGAATTGGATTACGTAGAAACCACACCCCTTGGAAATCGATATGAGTGAGTCGCGTGGGCAGACAGACATATTCGGTTTGTTGTTTATTTTAGCTGACCGGAATGAGTGAGGCTTTTGACTCATCAAATGATAATAATAGTGTTCCGAAAATAAAATTAACACCTATCCTTTTTTTTATGCATAATATGTACATCAACATCATGGTCTGCACCTCTTGGAATAAATTTATTACAAACATCAGTATAAAATTATTTTAATTTTAAACTTTTTAAATTTTTTAAAATATTTTGTCGCGTTTTTGAGTGTAACAATACAATACAATTCTTATCATACGTTCGCTGATATCTGCTTATTTCCAGTTGTTATGTTTCTCCGGTAAAGATACGATTTCCAGTCTCTCTATGGCTTCCCTTTCGCCAGAAGCCTTTGGCGATTATCCACTTTTCTACTAGTGTGACACGTCTGACTATCATTTCTCTTCCTTATTTTCACACTGATTTGCGGCTATAGTTTTGGAAGTCAGTTCTAGACAACGGTAAATTAATCATCTCGCTACATTCATAGGAACTCAGTTAATTTATTATAATTTATTTTCAATCCGCACTTCTTGATTTGATTTTTAAAAGGAGTGTAAATTTTGTGAGGCAACATTTCATAAATAATTTAGTTGTTAAACGTCACTTAACGCACTAATTTTGCTTCTCACGTATTTTTTCTCTATGCTAATGGACTATTAAACAAATTAATGTTCCAATCACAGAAATGAAACACACATTCGTAGATAAATGAGGCACAGCTTTTCGCAACGCACTTCACGTATTCCGTAATCAATCAACTGCTTGCTTAACCGCAAAAACGAATTAAATATTTGAATAAATTAAATCACATCTCAATAATAAACAGATTGCACAGTAATTTGCGTCATCATCATCAAGATAATTTTGAATACATATTACTCATTTCTGCTTTCAGTTCATACTTATAATTTTAAGTGCAGGAGAACAGCTAGATTTGCATTTTATGTAACTCTACTCCCTCAGTGGAATGGCAGCGCAACAACAAACTATCCGAGTCAGTCATCCTGCTGCTGCTCCTCAAGCAACTGATTCCTCTATCGGAATGTCAAATATGACGACTGCCAACCAGGATGCGGTAAGACAGCCGCGAGGTTTTTTTTGCACCAATCTGCAGATCATAGCACTTTCTGTAAAACGTCAATACATACTTTTTCTAGTCAAACAACTATTGGCTTTTTACAAATTTCAAAAACTATGTAAGTATTAGGTAAAATATTTTCTTCAAGCCACGAGACACAATTAACACCTTAAAACGAATAATGAAAAGTCTCTCTAAGTGCCTGGAATTAAAAATTTCAATTCCGGTTTAATTTTAAACTATTCTAACGTTAACTATGATAAAATTTATATAAAAGATTACAGTCACAAATGTTTTACTCAAGCAATTAAAAAACACCGGCTCTTTCGATCATTGGTCAGATCACATTCATCGCATGCATATAAAACATACCAAATTACATTTCATAATATACTTTAATATTGTATTTCATGCAGCCCTTACATTTATATCTTTATAATTACTAGAAATTAAAATATATATTTGTATTCATAATGAGTAGCCGCCATACATCCGTATTATAAATCTTCTTTTATTCTCTAATAAATAAAATAGACTTTTGTGTATGTTTCGCATACCGTTCTACAACCATGGAGAAAATTTGACCAAATTTCGTACTCGTGTTCCTTTCGAACTGGAAACAAACACTGTGCGGCAAGGATTAGGGTGACGTGGGTGAATATTTCAAACATACTTAAACGGCCAATATTTTCTACAAAACAAAATTTTTTGGGATCAATGAGATAGATAGCGCTTCTCCAGATATTTTTTGTATAACTTTAACCCAATTCGGAATGGAAGGGGAGTACCTTTAGGGATGGTGGTGGCGGAGCGTTACATAAAAGTAACACAAAAGCAGCAGAGGTTTGGAGTTAAGTACGAGGTTATGGATGTCACTCAGTTTAATTATGACAACGCGGGAAACGTCGGGCACCAGTTAGTCGAAAAATAAAAATAATAAAATTGACAATACTGAAACTATATGTATATCATATTAAATCGAAACATAGATTCACAGCGAGAATTTTTATAAATATTAATAGGAAAATATTCAATCCAATATATTGTTTTCGGAGTTCAACCGGGTTTTGCTTAATTGTAGAACGCAACGTTTCGACGACTAAAAGCTCTGTCGTCATCTTCTAGGCGAAGTCAACTGCACCGGGAAAGGCTTCAATCTTTGATCAGGAAAAATATTGTGAGTAATATTAATGAATGGGGTGAGACGGAAACGTTCTACTTCGTTATGTATAAAACATTTTTCAAGATAATATTGTAATTATATTTAAGGAATGATCTATAAAAGGTAATTAAATTTTTAATTATAATAATTAGATATTTATACTTACGTTATCGATTCAAGAATCGAATACATAACGTAGGAAGCATTCTCTATAAGATCACCTAGATTTTTAAAATGAATATACTATGGAATAAGACAGTGTCATAATGATGTATGAGGGTTAATCAGTATTAGCACGAATTTATTTTAATTCTTGATCATTATATAATACATAAATGTAAGATCTATATCAATTATAATGTTCAAGTATATTTTTAATTCAAATGCAATTTCATATGTTTTATGAGCATCGTTTAATTACATCTGACCAAAAATGAAAAGTTCCGGAGTTTTGAATTGTATATTTGTCACCGAAAAAAGGTGTTGAATATTATACACATATTTACAGATATTTTATATACCAACTTCGGTAACTTTACAACAGAAACTGTACAGTGAAATAAAGTATACAAACCTCTACAGTCATCACTATCTAGACTTAGCCATTTTTCGCGAATTGCGTTTTTTAATTTTTAATGCCACACTGCGATTACTTATTACATAGAGTGATTACTATTGCGCTCTCTCTCTCTCTCTCTGGCTGTGTGTGTGTGTGTGTGTGTGTGTGTGCGCGCGCGCGCGTGTGTGTGTGTGCTTGTGTGTGTGTGTGCGTGAGAGAAGGTAGAGACACAGACACGCAAGCACACACATACACAGAATGACTTTATTTTTCCTATAGAAAACGTATTTTGTCTCAATTGAACATAAAGATGATAATATGATAAAATAAACAAAGGTGTCTATTGCGAATTGAAGAGCCGAATCCTGAATCATGTCTCTTTTATATGTTTCAATATTAATATAAAGTAACACGTAATTATTCTCTTACGTGAGATGATATAAATTAACAGTTTTTAGCCAAATAAGAAAAAATTTCAATTTTATTAGGATAATAAATGTGACCGTCTCCTCATAACGAATAAGAGATTTACGTGTTGATAACGCAGATCTGTCAAGGGCAAGTGAGTGAAACCGTGTCCCCTCTCTCGATCGACACGTCCATATATTTACGTATGAAGAAGAATTCGCGTGCTTAAGGCAGTACATGTGTCGCCATCAGATGTATAGCAGGCAATATAATAAATCATAGCCAAGAGCAAAAATCCATTTCCAATCTTTCTTATCTGAGCTTCAGCAAAAATAAAGCTGCACAAAATTCTATTTCTGCTTCACGGCTCAGTAAGCCGACGCTAATAAATCGCGATAAATTTGTATAAGCAAGTCTTGGTCTGTAAACTGTAGGGGAGACGTAATTTAAAACCATTATCAATTGTACGCCTGAGATTTTGTTCTAGATATCGTAAAGAATTTCAAAAATAACATTTATAAATCCTAAAGTACTTCAGCTTCGTTGGATATCTATATAAAAAAATTTCACTGAAATCTTTGGGATTTAAAGAATCAACATATTATAAGCCTGCTCTCTTCATCAAACTATTAATTAATGCACCAAGTTAGTTGGTAGTTTTGCAGACATTTCGGTCACTTTTGTTTCTCAAAGGACTTTTAAAATATTTAATTTTAAGCAAACATTTTAGAAGAAAGTAATGTTTCGTTACAATTTTTATCTGTCTTACAGTCTCTTGTCCCTTTGCTTATAGGTAATTCTGAAATCCATTCCATTGCACAAAGAAAATTTGATAATAATTCAGAGCCACTCTCTTAGTTTACATACGATAGGCTGTGTTAAATAAGAATTATTGTAGTGATCAGAGGTCCCGGATTTTGGGTGTTTTCAGACCGAGAAACTCCCACTAAGTAGTTACCCTGATAAGTGAATCCAACGGTGTACAAAAAGCCGCTAATTACCTTAGCCGTTGATGCGACTATAATTAAAACTACAAAAAATATCAGAAGGAATGTAAACTATCTCGTTGTAATTTTTAATAAACAATACTCCAGCTTTTAATGAACAACCATTACCACTCTCGTGGTATTCTTGTATAGTTCATAAGTTATAAAAATTAAAATTGAAAGAAATAATCATTTTTTCGAAACTGTAATTTTTTTTATTCGCATTTGCAGGAAAAAATTTAACATATCAACAGTGTTGGTTTCAGGTACCGTCAGGCCGGAGATTAAATGTCATTTGTTTCTTTCTAATGGTTTTACATTTTCAAAGTTCTTCGGAGAAAAAAGTGAGGTAGGAAGGCTCTGTAAGGAAGTTCGTGACTGTTTGTGAAAAATCAGATAATTTGAAGTGTCAAGACCAGTTATGCGGAAATGGCGTGATGGTGAATATTCCAGAAACGCAGAGATCAGAATAACACAGAACTGTTCTCGCATACACCTAAAACCTCATCAACATTATAACAAAAAATTGCCACTTACCTTCAAAATTAAGTAATATTTCGTATAAATTAAAATGTACGCAATATTAAGATGATTTCATAATTTATATATACATATGCATAGTATTTTTTTCATTTTTCGCAAGTTTGAAGTTCTTTCGGGATTATTACAAGAAATATTTTCATTCGAAAATTTGCGTAACAATTTCATCCTTGAATTTATATCCAGGAAATTCCTGAATTTTTAAAATATATTATTTTGTTAATGATCGAGTTAGATATTTAACGGACCTGGCAGAAATTCTAACAAATCTGTGTTGCTGTGGAAAGCATAGCAGCCTGAAATTCACTTGAATTGAAGGAGTTAAAACGAAAATGTGATATTAAAAATTAAACTTGTGTTTAAGACTTCATACTTTCCTAGACTTCCTAAGCTTTTAGTCGGAGTGCTCCGTTATTTGATTCAATGATTTTAACCATGCACCCATGAATAAAAAAATTAAGATAAGTAAATAAAATATTCTTTATCGATGTTGAATTTCACGAATAACAATATGGGAGGAACGTATATAAAATGTAAACAAGCCGACTTCGATGACCAGTAATGCGTCGCCGCTACGTTCTGCGTTTTGGACTCACTGCCGACGAAGATCGCGTGAGTCCCCCTCCCTTCTCTCAATCCCATGCCAGAATCTGGGTTAATGTGCTTACCTTGCCATAATTCTCCCATTTTGTCATGTTCCGGAAGGGGAAAAAAATCTTCTCTGCGTTTTTAATGATTTCTTGCGTTTTCTCCTTCGAGCTACAGAACGCACAAAAACGAAGTTAAATAATACTGCATTGAAAATCATAACTACAATCATCTAACCTAACACTGTGACTAACATTAGATTCAACTCCTTCTTCTTCCTGTAAAAGTATCAGACATGTATTACCATATATTATATATAATAATATATTACAACTAAATTATATCAACGGTATAATTGAGTTGCTTAAATTTTCCTTGTTATAGACTATACTGAGCCCTATATTATGAAATAAATAATTGTATATTAATTCAAATGAAACGAACACTAAGTCGCACCTCGTTTCTAGATCGTCGATCGTAATCATAAGAATCGGGACATAAATTTCGAGTAGTGTTACAGGCATTTCCTCGGAGTTCGATATATGCACCATTATAAACGAATTATCCTCAAATATAAATTCGCAAGTCAGCCTTTTCACATATATGTGCACTGTAATATATATCTATTTTTTAAATACCAATGGTAGGAAGGGTGCCGATTACTGATTTATTTTATTTTATTAAAATATCTGTTTTACAGATATTTATTTAAATAATTTTTAAATACTACAAATATAACCGAAGGTTAATTAAAATGCAATATTTGTTTAGTAAAAATTATACGGTAAAATAATTTTTCATTTTAAGAAAATAAATGCAGCTAGCTCAGGTTTTACATCACACAAGAAAATATTTCTGATGGCGGTATCGTGGACTTACAATTGCGAAACAGAGGATTCGGTGGACATGTATGTATATATAATATCGACTGTCTACCTCTCCTCTCGTGACTCCAACGTTCATCATAAATGGAATGTCCAGGTTATATTATCCTTGCTCCAATAAACGCCAAATTGTCGGTTGATCCCACTGCTTATTGTGATTCATAAATTTCGTCTTATGTCTCAATCGCAGTAATAATCTCCTTCAACATTATACACATTCTGTTCGTACTCCAATTAGCGATTATGTCAGAAACAACAATAATCAGCTCCGTCAGCTCATTCTGTTACGTACATTGACTTAAATATGTGTGTGTTTCTGTGTAGATACACTATAAGCAGGGTATTGTGATACATAAATAAATGGCCTTCAGTCAGAAAAACCATTATAAAGTTTATTGCAAACATATATATTAAGCACACAACGTTTCGTCCCCTTCTAAGGCCTCATCAAATATGATAATATTGTATACTAGCTGGGTGCCCGGCGTTGCCCGAGATGTCATTTATCTATAACCCCCGATATGACTCCAATAGAAATAGAAAAGGGCTGTTTTTAGGGGTTTCCCGGAAATTATTCGATTTTTTCTCGCCTTTTAAACCTTCCCTAGACCTCCACGAACATTTCAAGACTAAGATAAGATAAATCCGTTTAGCCGTTCTCGAGTTTTAGTGAGACTAACGAACAGCAATTCATTTTTATATATATAGATAATCCTAGAATAAGCTTTAGAAGAATGGTTTTTCTGCCTTGCCTATTGTAACAGAACCTGATGCGGTCGTAGAAGAGGACGAAACGTCGTATTTAATATATATGTTTGCAATAAACGTTATAATAACTTTACTGACTAAAGGCCATTTATATATTTATAATATTATGTATAGTGTATTTCGTGGACACTCCCCTCGTATATCAAAGAAAAGGAATTTGAAAAAGGAGATGTGGTAGTGTACAGCAAGGTAGTCAAGGGTTAACTAGGATTGAGGGTAACAGGCTACGTGAGGGTAATCCACGTGGTGGCAACTCCACAGTAATAGCACAGGAAGCGATTTGAAAGGGGGGATGCGAAAGGGTACAGGAAGGTGGCCAAGGGTTAACTAGGGCCCCCGGACTATAGTTTAAGGATCCTATCCGGCAATTCACCTAAAACTGATGCAGGGAAAACCCTATAAAACACTCCATCAGGTCGGGCTGTTGGTACTTGTCCCCCGCTCTTCCGATTTCGGGCGAGGGGTTTGCGATGGTGAAGCAGCATTCCTTTCTCCATACCTTGACCAGTATGGAGGCACCTGGCCCACTATTCTAATAGGAATACCAGCCTACTATAACCGTATACCAAAGGTCTGCGACCGCGGAACATATATCTCTCAAAATAGACCGACGTGCCTCAGCTTGTGCGAACTTTCGTTCAAAACTAGAGAGAAGAAGGCATCGATGACGGTAGCATCCTCTGTCTCTCCTGGACGGTTCCACCTGCGAAAGCTGAGACCATCTTCGGTGGCCACATTTTCTCTCTCACCACTGCGAGTTGTATGGTTCTCTGTCCTGAAAACGATTAAGATGTTTTTAATTCGATTATATGCACCATACTCCGTTCGTATATTTTCCATAATGTCATTCCTGACCACAACACCCAACTCAACTGAATAATTCCAACACATATTGTTAACTTTAGAAAAATACAATAATTGTTTCAAAAGTAAACGAATCGACTCCCTTCATATATATTAATTAATAGCATAAATCTATAGAAATTAAGAAACAGATAAATGAGCATAACTTTCAACATGACCTAGAAAAATGGAAATTAGGAACGCAAAGAAAAATGAGCAGCTTCACCGGAAAACGTCTAGAATACAAAATAATTGGAGAAACTGCGTCCGGGGGGGGGGGGGATTTATTTTTCAATCGATTAAATATCATTTTTTATTTTCGAAACCCCAGGATCATACCTTACATAATTTCTGTCCCCGAGTTATGGTTAAGAGCACAGAGAGCGTGGAAGTAATTTAATTACTGCTGAAAATATACAGTACACAACGAAACGTCAAGGCCCGATTTCTACGTATTCAATTCAGATCCGGCTTTTCTAAATAAATTATGATATTAATGATAAATGATGGAGGATAACGTGGCAGGCAGACAGGCAACAGTCAGGCGCTAGTGCGTAGTGGTTAGCCTGGATGAAGCAGTCGTGTACTGGCACGGGCTTCCCCGCTCCTGTCGCAATATCTCATACGTGGAGAGGCTCCGGACCACCACGCTGACCTCGCGATGCAAACTATAGTTCAGAGGCGTTCACAGACACGCGGGACAACAAACAAAAATCATCTAGTACATTCAATGTTCTCATGCTGAATCTGTCAAAATAATACAATTAACTGCTGCAAATTATACTTACAAAACGGAGTAATTTGAACTTAATTCAACTAAGGACAAAAACTGATGACGAAATTCAATTTATTTACAGAATTTTAGATATTCCAAAACTAACGCCGGAACTGAACCATTAATTGCCCTACTACAAACAAGAAAACTGGATTGGTGTTGACCGAGTGTTCGGCTGTCTCGTTTTAAGACAAAATAAAAAAATAAATGGGTAGGAAAAATATAGGGTGAAGGACGATATTGGTATGAAAGGGAGATGACTGAAATAAACCGTCGTTTGGAGCAACATGTAGCAACATTTCACAGCACGGGAGTCCGCAATCATCTAAAATTATTTTTTATTATATTCCCATGTGCATATATTTTTTACTTTCACCGAACAATGACGACAGTAAACTAAAGATAAATCGACCATTGTCCGTGAATTTTGATTCATGCAAACTACAAACCATATTCTCTTATGCTTAATAAATAATCATTCTTTGTCACTGCATATTTCCAGCTCGTGACCACCAAGTAGCTATATTATATTTACTACAATACTGTTTTCAAGTGGTAAGAAACATCGAAAACCACTCATGACCTGACTAAATTGCCAAAGTTCACTCTTGTGAAGAAGCTTCTTTGAAACTCGGGCATCTTGGGAAAGGGGTCTAGTACAAAATCTCGACACACACTGCAAGTTTTCCCGACAAAAATATCCCAATTGAAGTTTGCCCGACAGGTCATCACCCCGATTGACATTTTCCTGACAGGTCATTTTCCCGATGGTTGTGCTTTTACGAAATAGAACATATATTAATTAATACTGTAGAACACTTAATATGTTACTTATCATATTATACATGATTATTGATTAAGTTATTTAATAGTGCGTGGAGCTGAGTTTGAATGTTTTTAAACTGATACCCCTTTCATACCTATCCCTATTATTGCGTGGGATGTATTGTTTGTTTTGTTACAAAACTTTTATCTACGATTTTCTTTTGTATAAATATTATTTACAGTAGATACAATAAAATTATGTACATAATTGACATGCGAACTTGTTAATTATGTTCTTTCAGTAATTAACCTTTTTGTTGTTTCCTTAATTCGCTAGTCTAAGGGACGTACGTTGTGGGAGTATGAGAGTAAACTGTTGTTTTTTCAGTTTTATAGGTTTCATGAAATGCTGTTTATTTTGGATTATAAATAAAATGTGTACAAAATATGGTAGAATTTGCTCCTCGATGTTAGGATTGAACGCAGAGCTATGTTTTACACCCTTCCAGTCGATGGAGTTGACCTTCAACATAACCAGATTCGTCACCAAACTCGGGTGATATCAAACTATTATTATCATCTTTACCACCCCTACCCCTCGGAGTTAAAAGTTAACTTAACCCTGTTGCATTGCCTTAACTAAATTGAGCGACTACCATTAGACCGGATTCGACAACAATCTTGGTTGTTATCGCAATTTTTTATCACCCCTTTCACCCCACCCCTAGAACTGTCGTCGTGACGTTACGGGATGAAATTAGACACTAAAAACATTGAAAGTGACGTTATTAATCTCAGTTAACTATTTATTAGGCGCCAATGTAGGCCATTATCGCATATTTTGAAAATTCCACCCTTTCTAACCCCTCCCATAGGGGTTATCTTAACTCCTCACGGATTTTTCATGATTTTTAATTGCTATTTTGTATTAACTTTGGGTAAAAATTTATTTTACGAATGTTTTTGAATTAATAAATATAAAAATAAATTGTTTGCAAAAGGTCAATAATTGATTAATTTGGTTGAAATTGTTCCGTGGATTAATGAATAACGTTATTTACAATCAGAATCATGAATAATATTATAAGTAAAATATTAAGAGTTCTACAGAATTAAAATAACCTGTCGGGCAAACGTGAATCGCGATTATGTATTGTCGGGCAAAAGTGCATTGGGCAATAATGTGTCGGGCAAATGATCGGATCCCTTGAGAAAAGCTTCACCACTCACTGTAATTATATTTGTGGATAAATTTCTTCTAATTAACGTGTTGCAATTTTACAAGATCGATTTCACTTTCATGCCATATGGGAAAAATGATGACTCTGATCGAATTTCTCAATTGGATCCAAATCTTGAAAATGTTCTTTTAGCTTTCGCGGACAAAAATGAAAATTTTCCCCATGTTACACAGTTGAAACATGATACAATGGAGTTACATGCGACTCCCACAAAATACAAACGTTAAGTCTCACCTCTCCGTTAGAGATCGCGTCGACACACAGTGGAAGTACCATCTCACATGGACAGATGTCGCGTCGAGTCACTCTTTCGTGTGTCATTAGACTTATTTTTCGTTTTGACGCCAGCCCAAAAACATTTTCATGTTCCATTAGGGTGAAATTGGTTCAATATCTGTTAATCATGATTTATGTCTGGTTGACACTTTATTGAGATCGAATTATTTCTCTTTAAATATTGAAAACTAATATAAAACAATGGGGTTACGTTCTGGAAGGAAATATGGCTGGGAAAGGGCGTTCAAGTATTCATTGGATATCGTAAAGTTGTTTCAAACGCCTGAAAACGTTCAGAGCCCAGGAAATCATAACATACATAATAAAAATAGAATTTTATTATAGATTAATAAGAAATGTAATTTCTCAGTGGTGTGGTCATATTCGTGCAGACATTTTTTTTAATATTCCATTCTCTGTAATACTAAAGGGCGTAAGGGAGACGATAATAAGGAAGGAAATGACTTCTATGAAAAATAACGTGGAGGAAAGTGAGAGTCAGTTAGTACAAAATGAAGGAAAATCAAAAGTGTAATTGAACGTTTCGAACAGTAAGAAAAATGAGTTCGTCTTCAAATGAACGGTATATAGAGAAACATTACAAGGGAAACGAATTTAGTAAGTCCACATGCATTTGAGGGTTCAGACTCCCTGTGAATTTTCGATTCTCAGAAGACGAACAGCCTTCGTGCAGTTCGAAATTTTGAATTATACTCCTTCTTTCACCTTATACTATCTTTCCATCATTTCTTCCTCATCGTTGCACAAATCCTGTATTATTTTCCTCATTTATTTTACCCTTTCCCATTACAAGCCATATTCGAATTGTCAGTGGTAATACAATATAATAAAATTAATAGCTTCGAATGTCGGTAAATAAAATTGATTTTGCCAATCTTAAAGCCGTAAATGAGTTTTTTTCAAATATACGTACATCGATTTTCTTTATACTGATCAACAATTTTAAGGGTCTATATATATATATATATATATATATTTTTTTTTCATGTCTACAGAAGCTTTCGACCAAGTTGATCATAAACATTAGTAAAATTGTTCTTGGATATTTAATCTCACTATAACGATCTTCATTTTGATGAACGAAATGTTTTACATTAAAGGTGGAAAAAAGGTTTTAGGAAGCTCTATACATTAACAAAAATATAAACAGAATTGTCAATAGAAGAGTATAAGGAAGTGAAATAGTAATCCATTACGCAAACATTATTGACGAATTGAAAACAAAAAATAATTAACAACACTTAAAATATACTATAAAGAAAAGAAAATAATATTGCATGGTACAGTATCTTTGGGTAAAAAAATTATTTTATGTCAGCAAAAAGAAAAGTACAGTTCAATATATAATAATAATAATAAAAACGACAAACTTTAACAGACGAATGTTTCGACGCGGATTGGCGTCTTTTTCTAACGACGAAAAACTTAAGACTTAAATGTAAAATTTAAAGTTGTCTGTATGGAGGTCATATTTAATATTTTTACTTTTAATAATAAGAAATATAGCCAAATACAGACAAAAGAAGTGATAATATAAATTCCACACAACGTTCCTTTTTTAAGACTTTTGAGTTTGGTCAACTGACTTGTACAGTTGTCTCTCTCTAGACTCTTTTTACTGCACCTGAAGAAAGGAACAAGGCATCCAGAAACGTTGTGTAGTGTTTATATTACCACTCCTTGTGTCTGTATTTGGTCAACTGTCTTAGTATTAATTTTCAACCCGGCGAAATTTTTTTTAATGTAATTTTTAACATATATCTGCGTTATATAATATATTAGATTACTATGAGAAATGTGTACATTGGCGAACATTTTTAAAAATGAAAAATTATTTATATGCCTTTCGCTTATTCCCTTGCATAACATGACTGCTATCCTAATAGAGTTTTCCGATCAATACTCCTTAAAATTACTGAAACCTGAAAATATATTACTCCTACGGTTAAAACTACATAAGAACCCAAATTATTGCATTTTTATTGAAACGATTCATATACAGAAAATATTCAGCCGTTAGTCTCTTCAGTGTTGAAGAAAACCTTAACCATCGATCTTTCCTATTTGATAGACGTGTAAGCTTCATTTTATTAAACCTATGTATTTACAATTTTAACCGCATATTGTCACGATTTATTTTTTTATAACATCCAGCGTACTTTTGCAAATTGGAATGTAACTGTATCAATTACTGTTAAAATTTAAAAGTGAACACGTCGTCACGGGTTTAAGCCAACAGTTTCTTCCTCAGGTAGCAATGCCAAGGTCGTACAACAGCTTGTTTATCCCTTGAATTATTTACCTTCCCACCCTCCCACCGATAGGTACGGAAGATCATTAGCTAACCTCATTTATCGACGAATTTGTGTCTTCTTATATATAATTTTAGTCACATAAAACCGTTTTATCATTTAGGGGAAGTCTTTTTATGACCCGCCCTTTTTTGTAACATTCATCTTCTGATTAATATTTCTCGACTCCTCTTTTTTTTAAAAAAAATACCTGACTTTGTTTTTCAGAACATTTTAACTATTCAGTTATCAATTTCCGGAGCGTACTTGTAGTGTTTTTCAGTAGGTTAGTACAAGTAAAGCGAGGCGAGACACGCAGTTGTGTTCTGCAGTTGGCAGCGCCGCCAGTCTTTTGTTCTCGCAGCACCTGGTCACCCCAGTCTGAGGGGGGGAGCTATGCGGCCATTGTCACTCGCTAGCCTGAAAAATACCCTATCACAAACGCTTCCGAGCTTCGCAAAGTTCATTTCCAACTAATATATAACAAACACAAATTCAGGTGAAAATTAATAAATGGGTAATGAACTAAGTCTGCACACCTTGTTGCTTTCGTCAGGTGTAAAATATCCTAAGAGATTTAACCCTTTAGCATATATGCAACATAACTTTTATTACCATCCCAGACAGCTTTCTAAGACAGCTAATTTGTGACGCAGATATGAAACAGCATGTACTTAAGGAAATGTGTAAGTTTTGGCATTCGTGGACACGTTAAAACATGCCTATCCTAGCTTTCTATGAGTCACCCCATCAGTCCACATTTTCTGCTCGCCGCTCAACTTCAGAATATTTATTTTCTGTGGTTTTTTATGTTTTTTAAAGAAATAAAATTTAAGCGTCATTTTTAGGGCATTCTATTTGCATTCAAATAATAATTATACAATTAATGAGAATTATTGATAAATCAGACCTAATTTTATTTATGTTGAATATGAGCAATA
The DNA here is from genome assembly GCA_037074705.1 of Zhengitettix transpicula. Lineage (NCBI taxonomy): Eukaryota > Metazoa > Arthropoda > Insecta > Orthoptera > Tetrigidae > Zhengitettix > Zhengitettix transpicula. The sequence continues at coordinate 205,139,752 of CM073591.1, forward strand.
TTATGAGCCAAATTGACTTTCGTAACGTTTGATATGCTTTTGGTTATTTTTTCCGTAGTTTATTCATACAAAATACAGCTTAAAAATTTAGTTTCAAAATATACAAAAAAAAACATGCACTGAAGGGTTAAGAACGTACGCTTTCGAGTTCTTCACATAGATTGTGCTACGTTTCTGGAGATACATTCAGTGGTTTTCTTATCACTTAATTTTGTCTTTTCGTTGGCTGCTTCATTATATATTGCTTAACCAACACGTTTCAATTTTTATCAAAAATTATTTTAATATATAAAGACGTGAAAACTTTGTGATAAAAACCGTTTCAAAATATAGTATTTTCGCAATTAACTTCTTATACCGTGACATGAAATGAGATTTGAAATTCAGAAAGCACACTATCAGTAAATCAATAATTAATTTAGATCAAGCGCGAATAGAGGTGCAAACAAGGCAAATGAATATAATTAATTTTATAATGTCAACTGCATCCCCGGGGATCTTCGAAAATCGTTAGGAAATTACAAAAGATGTTTGGTTTATATTTTCGTGTTACGAAACGCTAAAGACACTTTAATTCCGTTATAATTGTTTGAATTCAAACATTGTCATTTTATTAGGGTTTGTTAACGTGCGTTTTCTCAGAAGATCTCAAATTAAATTAAAGAAGTCACGATTTTCTCTATTATTCAGTGCTCAGCGAAATTAATGGCACGTTTTTGAAGGGAAAGTTCTATCAGAAAACACTCAGCGAATGCAATTAATTCTTATTACCAATTCCATTTAAAATGTAAGTTCCTCTAACATTTTAAATGGAATTTCTGTTGGTTATTTCTGATTCCTAAGCTTCTTTTATGTCATATCGACGTGACGTAGTCATATTTAAATTTGTCACTCGTCTGTATGGTACAAGCTTATTACCGAAAAGACATTGCGTAATTCTGATTTTATTTATTCCTCAACCCCTGAAACCATTGCAAAAAAAGAAGAAGTAACTTTTTGAAAGGAGCCGTCATATCGTCTGCGTGCTTCAAATCCGTCCTGGTTCGTGAGTGTGACAAAACTACACACATTTCCTCCGTTTAGTTGAATTTATATTCGAATATAAAACAAATGGCTTTTGTAATTAAGGTTATTGGAAGATGGCTTTCAAGATTTTCTTCACATTACGCTGAGAATTGCAGCCATTCATATAGTCCGTTATCCTTATGAAATTTTTGGTGATTAACGGTATTCCGTCTCACAAACGAATATTCGGTCTTGTTGAGCGCAATCGATCGGCATATCCCCCATTACGTGAGCCCGCAGACTGGATGAGGAATGCGCACCATTTGTCACTTGGAGCCTTCGCTTAATGGGAAGTCCTTTAAGCAACCGCAGCCGCTCAACTTCATAAGACAAATCCGACCCCAGCCCCAGATTTATTATAAAAACCTTACACTTCATTAAAATCATATTCGTTTCAATCTGCATACTCTCCTTCGCTCAGCGTAATCGTACAATCACCTGGCAACTTATGAGGTGGTATCAGAAGTATGTTGTTGATCTGAAAATATACGACAAGTTGACGATTCTCTTCAAACTAAAGTCTCCATCTTTAAAGCATACGAAATAATTTCGTTTCTTCTTCCTAGACCAGTTTTTCACCTATTTAAGTTCCTTAATAGACATCTCATTCAGCAACTATTTTGTGGAAAATATTTCCGACTCATATAATCTTTGGTAAATAGCCCTAAGACGTTTTAATAAAATTAACACTAAACTACCCACTTCAGTTATTTTTCCAAAATGCAAATTGAGCATATTTCGGCATTTATTCTTCCTCCTTCTTTTCATTACATCATATATTGGCATTGAACCAATATTATTCTTGTTACTGCAATTTATAATTAATCGTTGTTCTCAAATATTTCAGTAATATATTTTTTGACAATTGAAAATAGACATTTATGTAGCAAAATATAATACGTCTGTTTTGAAATATTATGAAATGAATAAAACAGAATGTAGGTTGTTTGTGACTATGATCGTGGAGCCGTGGAGCAAATTTGACCAAATTTTGTGCACATGCTCCTTTAGAACCGGAAACAAACACTGTGGGGATAAGACACGACTACCACTCCACGGGGCAATTTTCAAAATGGTGAATATATGCGCCGAATAAATATTTTACAGGGTCAGTGAGATTGATAGTGTTTCTCTCGATGTTGTTTCTGTATAATTTCTGCCCATTTCTGTATTGGATGGGAGTACCCTTAAGGATGGAGGAGCGTTACACAAAAATAACGTAAAAACTGCCTCGTTTTGAGTCGAATCCGGGGTTTTTGATAATAATGACATTCAACTTGCCATTTAATCCCAAGGGGCGGGGGTGTAAATTTTCAAACATATTAAAACGATAGATATTTTCGTCGAAAGAAAATTTATCGGGGTTAATGAGATAGCGTTTCTTCATATATTTTTGTTGTATCACTTCAACAGCTATCGGCATGGGAGGGTAGCACCTTTAAGGATGGGGGTTCAGGGGTTTTACATAAAAGTACCGACAAAAAAACCAAAATTGGACTCAGATCCGGGCTTATGGATGTCGCTGAGTTTGATGATGACAACCCCGGTATGGCTCAGATAGTAATAAGATAAAATATCCAATTGGCAGACAAAATGAAGTGATGATATAAATACTACGCAACGTTTCTGGCAACATTGTTCCTTTCTTCAGGTGCGAAAAAAAAAGTGCCAAGAACGACGCAACCGCACAATACAGTTGACAAACTGCACACTCTTGTGTTTTATTTCATTTCATTTAGTCTGTCATTTGGATATAATTTTATTTATAAGAACAGTTCTAACTTCCAATTTAAGCGTTTTTTTATTCCGAGAACGTGAATAATGAATTCACTTCATTCAGCCACCAAAATAAATGGATTTTTCATGTCTATCTACATTGCAACACATAGAAGAAGACTGTAGTGAGTTTTATTTGAAGTTTCAGGCAACAACGAATCAAGTACGTGTTGTTCACCTGTCACCAATTCTGTCATAATATGGATGTCTAAGGAGATACCTCAAAAATATTTGTATGTGTTGGTTGATGAGTGACGTTGTGATTAATGACGTGCACGTTGTCCCACACAGTTAAGTATCTATTCCCGCGATTTATTACGGTTTAATTCACCGTGGAGGTGTAATTGAGCGAGCTGTACAGGTAAGAACCCCAACAAAACAACCCTTAGGTAATATCTGGCTCCGAGCCGAACCGTTGCCCCGCCTCCAGCCTTTGACTCGAAGCAAACAGTTGACGCTGAGCCAGGGGAAAGTGTTTCAATGTCTCTCCCCAAGACCGGTTAACCGGCTTTGCTAAATATGCATGTAACGTGTTTCAGCAGACGAACGAAATTTTAGCAGCACAAAAGGACCACCCCTTGGCAGTTTTACAAGTATATCAGTGCAGACGCCTAATATTCGGCGACGGAAAACCGAAACACTAATCGTAAATTATGTTTGTATCGTAACGGCAAGATTCCCTAACTCCTTCAGTTTGCTGCTATTTTACGAGAAGAACAGTTATCAGGACAATAGTCTATCAGTAAATAAGCAAATTAAAATATATTTAACAATAATCAATTGCGGTCGTCCTGACAGTTCGTCAAAAGAATAAAACCTTCCATGTTTGTACAAGGAAGATGTTGACTTAAAATTTAAGATTTCGATCACCTTTGTTTTTAAGATCTAACTAATCCTAAGCAAATAAAAAGTGTGTGCGTGGTCACCACGTACGTTAGAAGTGAAGCAAATATAGACGGATAAAGGGTTAGATAATTGAAATATTTGTAAAGGTTTCTTGAGTTGAAAATATGAATAATTGCGTTTGTTTATGCACAATTTATAAATACGTAGTTACATTTAAAGAACACTTTTTTAAAAAAAAAACGTGAGTGTAATCTACATTGTGGCTGACGTCAATTTACTTAATCTTGTATTTCCCAACACACTTACAATTATCCGACTGTGACGTGTCCATTTATTAATGGACTAGCGTTGCCCGCGTATTTACTTATAATAGGCCGGAAGAAGAATTTATTCGTGTGTAGTCTTTAATAATTTCTAATATTTTATTATTCAGCCCATCGTGTACCGACTGGGGCCGAACACGTGATGTATCTGGCATTGGAAGTGTCACTCTTCATCTCACTGACACCGAAAATTATGGATTAGACACTGGGCCTTTTCCTCTTCTCAATTCCTCTCTTCACCCATTTATGCTGATGGTGACTGACCTTCAACCTAACCGGCGCATTCAAACTCTGATTCATATCTAGGTGCCATTGCACATTTTATAATTAACTCTTTCCCACCGCCACCCCATGTTGAAAAGGCTGAAGCTGAAGTTTACTGGCATAGTGAATGTCAGTATTGAACTCAGCGACTACCATATCCGTGGTTTCAGCACAAACCTCGGTAGTTTTCGCATCATTCTTGTCACCTATTCCACCTCTAACCCTACGAGTCTTTCCTTCCATGCTGTTTGAGTTTGAAATTAAAAGCTGAATACATCGAGAGTGACACTTTTATTCTCAGAGATCCTGAATATAATTTATTTGATATTAATACCGGTCGTTTCTGGTTTTCTATGAAAAAAAAAGTGGCAGCACCTTCCACTCCTTCATTTAGACGTGCTATGTGTGTCTTACCCCCACAGTGTTTGTTCCCGGATCGTAAGTATCATGTGTACCGAGTTAAACATAAATGTTTAAGAGAGTATAAAAAACGCACAACACATACATTTTTAAATATTAAAAGATAAATTAATTAATGCGTGGGTGTACTAGCACTGTACTGCAAACGCGGTACGTTACGTTATCGCGTTATAAGTAGTTTCTCTTTTATAGCTGTACTTCAAATATGGCAATACTGAATCCATAAATGAGGATCACGTGAAACACGTTACGTGATTATAGTTTATTTGATTTTCAATTGTTCCTTTACATAAATTTTCGTCTCCATTTCTGAATTTTCCAAAATATTGAAAACAACAAACCGAATCGTTTGGGAGGGGGGGGGGGTAACCAGAAACACATAATTACGTTGGTACAGGCAGAGCTGCTTCACCTCTTATTCATTCCTGAAGTGTTTCTGTTGAGGTAACATAATTGGTTTTAGTACTGTGGCTTATTTGAGGTCCGGATGCATAAATCAGTTCCAGTAGGAACCAATTTCTGAAGTAGACGATTCTGTTCCCCTTCCGCAATGGCGATCAATGAATGTCAAGTCCATATGGAACGAGAAATCTGATCGGCAATTTACATTCCGGATCTCTAAATTGGCCCCTCTATTTTCGTGAGTGAAGGTCGCGGTTAGCGTGCCATCTGCACGTGGACTTGTGGCGTTCATTACGAACATGACAACACGAAGTCCAATGAGAGATTCATAAATCCACGACGTTCCAGCACTCCCTCGTGATCACAAACTGGCCCAGACAATATCATCTAGGGAGCAATTTCCGTACTAACTAAGGATTTTTGCATCTAATTCCCTTATACATAGCCCATTACGAATTTGCGTGTCTGTCTTACTAAACAGCCTCAATAATTTACTTGTTAAATCAGCCTTAATTTAAGGAAGTAAGATAGTTCAAATATTATATACAAAAATATATTAAAATAATATTTTCGATATTACGGCTGTTTCAAATTATCTCTTGGTAATGAAAACGTAATTAATGACTAATAACAAACTACTTTAAAAATTCAGTTTAACAAAACTTTTTGGTACGCATTCTTCAGGTTGTGACTTGACTGAAAAAAATATATAGCAAAATTAGTAAAACTTGTTCTTATTACAGGTTTACTTTATAGCCAGGCTTAGTAAACGGTATTATTTCAAGTTTTACTAATTTTACTTCCTAACTTTTTAATAAAGTTGACGAAGTTATATTGAGGTACCGAAATGTTGTTGTTCTATAATGAAATTTTGACTAAACTGTATGTTATTGGACATTTTAGTTTATATAACTATATTAATAGTTTTACCAAAAAATCGAGTCATGCGCAACAAATATCTATATAAAAATTTTAATCGCGGATAATAACACTTGACTGTAATTGAATTCAAGTAATACGCATAATTCCTTTTTATATAAAAAAGAAGAACTGATTTACTTTTGTCAATTTATATCAAATCATGTATATTTATTTAAATTTTAGCCTCATTTAGAGTTCCAAACTGTACGTGGCAGGAAAATAAATTCTTCGCAGTCGTCAAGGCCGTCGTTAAAAAAGTTCACATCCTCTCCAATAGATACATTTCATAGTCGTGTTTCATGGATAAACCTTAGACGTGGCAATACAGGATGACTTCATATACCTGCGTCGTATTTAACACAGAAATTCTTGCATCGATTCATTGAGTCGTATAAGAAAAGAAGGAAAGCGGCAGTATCGTTTATACAAATTAATTTGTAAAACAGGATTCAAGATTCGATACCTAAAGAGTTTTTACTACAGCCCTTTATTGAAACTTCGCTGAATCAAAGTCGTCATTGAGCAGTTTATTTTTAAAAAGCTTTACGAGCAGATTGTGTTCCTTTACTTGTATTCCACCACCCGTGTTACCGTTTTTCTTCGAAAATTACGAGGATTCGAAGAAAGAAAACGTAATAAATTTTGGGAAAATATTTTTGATTCTCAACCTAGTCTCCTTATGTGGATAAATTTTTCCCAGCGATGTTCCATAGCTTAGATACTCTGTATAAAGTGATACCAAAAGGTCTCCTCAAATTAGCCACAGCCACAGACTCCACTTCTTCATTGTTGATAAATCTTTTACCACCGAACCATTTTTTCAAGTTTGGAAAGAGAAAATAATCCGAGGGAGCTAAATCTGGCTATAGGGTGCGCGAAGAAACAATTCCAGCTTCAACTCGTTGGGTTTGGCCATCGCGATAATGGATGTGTGAACTGGTGCAATTTCGTAATGAAACAACAATTTCTTTTTCGTCAAATGCTGTCCAATTCACTCAAATGCTGCAATAAGTTCGCATAACACTCGCTGTAGATTTCCTATTTGAAGATAATCAATTAAAATTATTCCACGTGCATCCCAAAGACTGACGCCATGCCCGTAATCTTGCTAGCAGACGGAACTGGCTTCGCCTTCTTTGGATCCGATTCTCCCCTTTCATTCCATTGTTTTGACTGTGCCTTCGTCTCTGGTGTGAAGTAATGAGCCCGTGTTGCATCCATGGTTATGAATATACTTAAAAACTGAGCTTTATTGAAGTGAAACACCGCTAAACACTCGATTTAAAGAACCTCACGACGCCGATTTTGTTCCTTTTTTAAATGCCTACGTTATTTCCTAGGTCACGCACTTTCAGTCGACGATCATCCAATACCATTTTGTGAATTTTTCGTCTTCATTAATAGCGTGGTCACTTCATTAGGCCGACCACTGCAATGCTCGTACGGACTCGTTTAAACTCTGCCCACAAAGATTTTATTGTTGTAAACGAAGGAGGAGATTCCTCCAGAGTATTTTATTTTTTGTGTAGACAGGCTATGTATAGGGTAATCCACATAGTGGCAACTCCCCTCTTATAGCATAGAAAAGGGATTTGAAAGGGTGGATGCGGTAGGGTGGAGGAAGGTAGCCAAGGGTTAACTAGGCCCCTGGGCTATAGTTTAAGGATCCTACCCGGCATTCGCCTAAAAGTAATGCAGGACAAACCCTATAAAAACCTGCATCAGGTAGGTCGGGCATTTGGTACTTGTCCCACGATGGCGGATGAGGGGTTTGCTGTGGGGTCGCAGCTTACCCCTCGCCATGCCTTGGCCAGTTTAGGAGGCAGCTGGCCGACTATTCCAATAGGAATAGGGGGCAACTCTTACCGTATGCCCAATGTCTGCAACCCCGGAACATACACCTCTCAAAACAGACCGAGGTGCCTCGGCATGTGGGAACCTTAGTTCAAAAAACCAGAGAGATGTGAGGGCATCCCCAAAGGAGCTCTCTGCCCAGTGTAGAATATTTTCGACTTTGAGATTGGTTGGAGTGAGATCTTTCAAGTGAAAGTATAGAATCACATAACGACTTCCAATATTATCCATGTTAACAAATTCCATAAGAATGTTACTGGCTGACAAACAAACATTAAACAATGTTGCGTCTTCAAACATCAAACTTAAACATTATAAGGTTGCCACTTTAGTTCACTTTTGTTTTCCAATATATATACGTCAAGTTGACTACTTCTAGGGCTAACCTAATTGTTCGCCAGAAAATTTAAAAAAGCGATGTTTGTTTGCTTTCAGAAACAAATTGGTACAGCGAAGTTCATCAGCATTTATAATTTAAGAAATAAACTCTATCTTACTGTGACATCAATCTCGCAGCAGTTGGTGAAAATAAAAACGTTTCAAATATCAGTCGCCATTTCCGCAACACTCGAGTCAAATCAATTAACATTTTACCACATTCCATCACATTGTAACCAAAAAGAGATAATAAACATTTTATGTATGCATAATTAATTACGGAATTGAAAAGTATATATTTTATAAAGAAAATTCCACGCGGCATTGTCCCAGCCCCTAGAGTCAGTCAAACAAAAAAAATTAATAGGGTTCTGTTAATTAAAAATCATATATTAATTTAGACGCAAGATGAATAGATTGGGGGGAATTTCGAATACAGTACTTGAGTGAGAGCCTGAGATTTAAACGATGTGAAATGGGCGCTAGAGGACTGAGCGGTAGACCGACATTTCTGGAAATAAAAGCCTCCTGGGTGTGGGTGCACATGAGTTCATTACCATAATTAAATGAGTCTGCAACCTATGGGCCTACTAAGCTTAGTTTTGCCAGGCGGTTAACTCGATTTTATGCGCGTCAAAATAGTGACCTGGTAAAAAAGGCGTTGTATATGACCACGTGGAAGGAGGATGAGGTAGTCGGTAGCTTTTTCCGTCGAAATTCTAGATTGCTTTGCGAGACTGCGGAACAAAAAACATTAGAAGGCCTTAGAGTATGTAGAATTTTGCAAAACATCTGATATGTTATATCTTCGTTGTGATATAATATTATTAGAATTAATATAAAAAATCCAATTTCTTCTTGTGTTACTCGTATTAGTGTAATGGAAACATCCCCATACTAATATAAAATTTTATCGTTTTCTATATTACTTCCCAATTAATCTTTTTACCTCAACGTAATTTTTAATTAAACTCAAATTGAAAAACCAATTAAGCAACTCAGAATCAAAATTTTTATAGAATTTATAATTATATAACAGCGAAAAGTTCAAATGAGTCAGAAACTACTATTTAAGAATTCAAAAAGGGGCGTACTGAACATGAATGTAACTCATACTTACTGTTAATTTTTCCAAGTTTCCACTTGGAACGATCCATTTACAACGAAATCAACTGTAATATTTAAACTTACTGGATTTATTATTAGGTGGGGTTTTATAGAGAAAAATGATTTTATTAATTAAATTTAACAATTTAATGACAAAAAACCACATTAAAAATTGAATTAATGCAAAAACAATAAAATAATTAGAAAAAAAGACTCAGGGTTCTTATAAACAACATGTAGTGAACAGCAACATGGCAAATCGAATTTAATTTAATAAACTGCATAAACTGAGCAAACCGAGGACTCTGGCATTACGGTACTTCAAAATAAAACAAGATTCACGGCAACGTGCCGGAGGATTTCTAATGGTTGTGCCTGGTGATGGTGCTGCAACTTTAGTTCGGATATCATTGGTTGGCCTCAGCCATGATGGTAACCAATTAAATCTCTCGTATTTCCCTCTAAACGTAATTCTTCCAATTCACTGAAATTTTGGTGTCCCGACTGACAAACAGTTGTTTTCGGGTTTCAATTTGTTACGCCTAATAATTTCGGTCGAAGCTGTCACTCTCCCTTTTTAACGCCTTCTTGTTGTCCGTGGGCTCATTGTATCCATCTTTCTTTAGCAAAAAGGGACTCTGTTCACCTTTGAGACCAGCAGCTGACCAAACAACGGCTTTCACTTCCAAATACCTCGTGTTTACTGTATCGTTCATTATACAACTTTCCATTCGGAAACTTTTCTTTGCATTATTGAGCCATTTGCAGTTCTGTAGATAAATTATTCATGGAGCTGCTGATCAAAAATTACATTTAATTTCAGTTTTCCGTATAATTACGTACCTTAAAAACTGAAACAGAAAAATAAACCATTCCTAAATTCATATTCTAACCCAAGTTATATTATTTGAAAATACTTTTACCGGGGAATATATTCCATTCTTAGTCCTTACGGTGAGATTTTTTACAAATCCTCGCCTGGATTGCGAATAATGATAAATGTATTACATATGTGATAAACCTCATATTAATTCTAAAAATCATGTTAAAAAAAAGCGATTCATGACTATATAAACCACTTCTGATAGTCTATGAGTGTAATACATTGAAATAAATTTTAATTTTGTTTCTTCATAATTATTAATCATATCAAATGTGTCACAATTTCTAACGTGAAAATTTTATGACTTACTCAAGCAATCCAGCTTCCCATAATGTTACTTCGCTGATTGATTCAAAGTTCATATAGAGAAATGTTTGGAATTAACACATAGATTGTTTAAACATATCAGCAATATATTCTTAAACTCATTCTAAAGAAAGTTAGTATTATTGTACAGTATTATCTTTCGTCGTAACAGTGTAAAATAATAAAACACAATGAGAACGCTCGATAGGAATTATATGTCAATATCCAGATTATTCAAACAAGTTTCGCAAGAAAACATAATTGAATCGAACCGGAAAATATTATTGTAAAATAAAACAGTTTTTTTTTTCATTCAGAATTTGAAATTGTTTATGGGCAACTAACATGATTGTATTTTTCTGTAATAATAAATTAAAAATGTAGCAAGCGGCTCCATTAAGACTGAATTTAATCATAATTTCCATGCAGTTCCAACAAATTCTCGTTAAGTCAAGTATTTTTCACGTTAATTATAAACTTAAAAAATACTACCTACATCTTACATCATGGAATGCGTATAATTTTCTCTAAATAATCTTTATTACATAGCATATTTGCTAACCGTTCATCTTTCGTCGTACTAATTATCCATTACATTATACCTAATTCTCATTTTAATCAATTGTGAGATTTGAAAAATACTATTAGCTGATTCTTTTCTAGTTTCACTTTTAATTTATATATTTTTACTACCGTAAAATTTACACATTTATGCTGTTTTTCCTAGTACTATGATACCTGTGTTGATCCAGGTACGAATCGTCACGACTGTTGCCAGAGACCAGAACGCCCTTCCGTTGACAGGTGTCTCAGCTACCAACGGCGGTCAAGTAAACTACACAACCCAACAGCTACCACATCAACAAGTTCGGCGAGTAGTAATTACCGCGTCGAACGATAATCAGCAGCGGGTATACCAACAACAGCAACCACAGACCCATGGGCTGCCCGTGAGGTACTCAAATCCCGGGCAGCCTCAACAACAATATGTAGTTAGGTACTCCCAACCTCAACAACAACAGCAGCAACAACCAACCGTTCTTGTAACGCCAGGCAGTCAACAACAGCAGCAGCCAACTGTGGTAATTGGTGGTCCTCCGCCCCTGAGAAGAGTAGACAGTCGACCTCTTCTACTTCATCAACCATCTCAACAGCAGCTCCTTCGACCACCTCCAAATACATATTCTCAGCAACAACAACAACAGCAGCAGCAACTACAACAACAGCAAAGCAGGCCAGTTTTACTCGTGAATAATCAACAGCAGCAGCAGCAACAAGTACGTTACGGAGTAGCGCCAAATACCCAGCAACAACTTCAACAAAATCCACAACACAATTTGCGACCTGGTGTAACATTTGTACAACCGGCAAATCAGCTTCATCAGCCACAACAGAGACCATTGCAAACTATACTACAGCAACAACCTCTACAGCAACAACCTCTACAGCAACAACCTCTACAGCAGCAACCTCTACAGCAATACTCACAGGTAATATACCGCCAACAACAGCCGCAAGCAAATTACATCCAGACAAATCAGCAGATTCAACAGCCGGTGTATAAACAAGTGATACGACCCCAACAACTACAGCAACAAACTGTAGTGCAGAATCCTGGGGCGCAGTCATCTGAAGGTGGCCGCCAAAATGCCCCACCTTTGGTGAATGGTGTAATGGGCGGTGAGAACTCTAAACTTCAAGGAATTAAGTCCAGAAGTTACAGCGTTAATCTCAGTCATCCTTCGGGTGCCCCACTTACTGAAGAAGACCGCCGAAGATCATTGTCTTTACTAAGCCAATCTTCAATCGAAGAACATCAGAAAACATCAGTGGATCAGAACGAAGTCCTTAAAAGACAATCAAGTGGCGTTTTTAGTTTCATTAAACGTAAGGACCAACAACAAATACCACAAAGTCAGAATACAGCACGTATAATGGATCAACAACAGCCTCAACAACGAGCTGAGGCTGCAGGGGGATCTTCAGATTCACCTCAAAAACAGCAAGCTCCTACCGGTGTAAATGAAACGGTACCAACATCATCTGTGCCAGTTGAGTCCAAAGATAATACAAAGGAAGATACTAAACCAACTGCTCAAGAGTCAGAGTCAACCAAAAAATCACTTATGAATGGTAAAGCTACTGTGATTAAAGACGAGGTTCAACTGCCAGAACGGCCTATTTCAAGAACTTCTGGCGTAGAGGAAGTGAAGAAACAGGATGTAAAAGATGACAGCACCGGCTCGGTAGCACAGATATCCGCACAAGGTTTAATTCAAGCGTCAGGTCCAACGGCGTTGAATTTAAAACAGGACAAATCAGGTGCCCTAATAGATGCAAACAGTGCAGAGAGTAAAGTGAATGTAAACAAGGGAGACAGTACTAAGGATATTGCTTCCGAAGTGGTAGTGCCCCCAGGACAACCTCTGGCGCAAGGAAAATCGACGGTAGATCCTGTAGGGACGTCCATCAAACAGACAGTTCCCGTGACTGAAAAACAAATTATTGTGAATGGTGAAATACGTGACGATTCCTCTATCACGGTATTGGGTCAAGAGAAAAGTCCGTCTCCAATTCCTGAGCTAGAACAACAAATTAATGGTCATGTGGGAATGGAAGATGAAAGCGAACGAGCCGGAAAAACTCTTTTAACAGAAAAAGTTTCGCCAAAATCTCAAAGTCCCAGAACTGAATCACCCGTTCAATCTAGTGTTTCAGCGTCCGTTTCAAAGTCACCCGTACCTGCGGAAAAGGTGACTCCAATGTCTGTGAGTCCTAGAACAGAATCTCCTAAACCAGAAGGTACATTATCTCCTGCTCCGAAAAGTCCCATTCCACCAGAGAAACCGCTGTCCACATCAGGAAGTTCTAGAACTGAATCTCCTAATCCCGAATTAGTACAGTCCACTATTTCATTGTCTCCTGCATCTAAGTTGCCCGTACGCCCAGAAAAAGAATTGAATAGGTCAGTAAGTCCTCTGGCTGATTCTCCTGCAGCGGAACTGTCGAAATCAAGTACACCGTCCCCCGCGCCGAAGTCCCCAGTCCCATCGAAATCCCCTTCGCCATTGCCGGGAAAGGATGTGGAGTCCGTAAGGACAGAATCACCAAAGCTCAGTGAGATTAATGTGGAAAAATCTCCAAGTAAAGACTCGGCAAGTCCATCTCCAACTGTGAAAATGGGAGGAAATGCAACTGATATTCCACAGTCAACTACCGACAGCGTCCCTTCTCACGAGAACGACACTTCAAAAAATATGATAGGAACGAGTTCGGAGCCTCTTCCAGCAGAGACGAAAGTGAAGACACATTCTCCTTCCCCGGAAATTCCAGGCAGAGACACTCCTTCCACGGCAGACAAAGCCGCAATATCAACTTCTCCAGAGCCTGGAGTACGAGGTCCTTCTCCAATAGAACAGAAGAAACAGCCGAAGGAAACTGTAACTCAACCAGAAGCAGTAGAACCTGTGAAGGAAATTTCACCTTCACAAGTAGTTTCTCATTCGAAAACAATCTCGGAGATCAAGAACACAAACGAAGTTGCTTCTTCAAAAGAAGTAGCTCCTCGCGAAGAACTTCTTATCAAAGAAGGAGCAGCAGTGTCACAAGAACCAGTTACCAAAGAAACGGCTCCAATGATAAGTAGGAAAACCCCGTCCCCGGAACAACGTGAAATCGCGCGATCTCCAGTTGCAGTTAATGGCCACGAACGACCTAAAAGCAGCAAAGAAATAGAAAATGAAAGTAAATCTCCTGCACTGATAGATGAGGCTAAAGTAAATCATGGAGCTGATATTCAGCGTGTACCACCACAAACATCTATAGATGATTTGCCCGAACATGAAAAGTCTCTTCTAGAATCATTGGACACGGTATGCATTGAAGCGTCAAGTGATGGCAAAGCAACGCCCAAAAGTCCTTTGTTTATGAACGGCCACACGTTAAATCTAACGAAATCCCCTTCACCAGCATTTTCCAACAAATCGCAATCTCCCGTGACAAAGAAATCCCCTTCCCTTTCTAAAGCACCAAGTCCAGAGCAGAAACCTGTATCGCCAATATCACCCAAGTCATCCACGAAACCATCTCCCACAGAAGGCATGAAGTCAGTAGAAAGCAAGTCCCCTAAGGAGCGGGGAAGTCCGATTGTAGAACCTGTGATTAACAAAGAAAACGAAAGTTTGGAGAGTACAGTTCCTGAGAAGGACGAAAAACACGAAGTAGCTGAAAACGGAAAATTGTCTTCTCCAGAGGGTGATGCAAGCGATAAAGTGAAGTTGGAAAACGGTACAACTACGGTGAAGCAAAATAAAAACGAAACAACAACCGAATCCGAGGACGAAAAAGTTGTAGAAAAGCAGAAAATAATTTCTGACGATGATGCAAAACCAAAGAAGAAAGTTATTAAGAAGAGAACAAAAGAGTCTACAGACACAAGTATGAAAAATAAGTTTTAATTTATACTTTAAAAATAAACATTAGTTCTAGACAGTATATGTGGATTAAAACCCATAAGTTTAAGATATATTCGATTCGAAAAAGATTTGGTATAATAATGCAGCTTGCTAATAAATATATTTCAGAGAAAATAATATGTTGAAATTGTTTTTATGTTGTGCTTGAACTTTTATTTTGGTTTTCAGAAGGAGATCATGACAGTGGCGTTGACGAAACCACACAAGGAAATGTGAGTAATCCTTACCCTTAGACAGTCTCTTAATATTTATATGTATATAGAGTTCAGAGTATACTATATTTATTAAATTATTGTACGAGATCCCTATACAACGTAGAAAATTGTCGTTTGTGGTCTCGTACAGTAACAATTTTGAAAGTTAAATAGTAGTTGTGTTTCCATTTTCATAAATACCATATTCCAAACAGTTACCATTATAGAAAACAAGTAGGTATATAAGGTCATATTTATTTCATACTTATGTTTCAACTCTACTTCATATACATACGTGAATAATTAACTCACTTCTGCATTTCCTAGTGCGAAATGAATAATTTTCTCTGAATGTCAATGAATGCTAAATTAAATTTTATTAGTTAGTAGTTAATGGCCAAAATAAGGAACTTGATTGATCAATATTATTAGATAATAAAATGAGAAAGAAATGATGTTTTTAGACTTGAGAGGTTAACAGAAGCATCATTTTTGTGGAATCTAGTAAGTAACATTTCCTTTCTTCTATTTTCCGGACCAGTAGTATTATTTGAGACTAAGAATTGTCTATAAAGTTAATTAATATATAGCGTTAATAGATCTCATATTATTGCACTTTTTTACAAGAACTAGTATAATATCGAGGTTTTGTTAAAACTTTTTTCCAAATCAATACCTTATTTGTTTTTTAACACACTTATATTTTATTTTAAAAACTTCTGACGGTTCCTTTTCGCAATCTGTAAACTGCGCCCGCTTTTCATTAAATATTCCTATTCCATTAGGATTCCTAATGATTTTTTGAGTCTACAAATGTAGTACTAGTCACCAAACATTTCCAGCCTAAAACATGAGATTTTGGTTAGTCTGCCTTTTCTTAATGATTTTTTAATTACATAATTTCTTAATGATTGTCATTTGAGTGTGTGGATCTTGTAGGAATAAGACTAATACAAAGAAAAAATGGAACATATTGTAAAATTATGAAATAATTAGTGATAGTAATAAAATCAAAGAAAGGAATAAAAGATATAAATAGCACGATAGTTTAATAATTGGTTAATATACTTTTTATTTAATTATAGTAGATATTATCAAGGGTTGAGAACGTGGCTGGCGCCACCTTGTCGGGGAGATAATCCCTGGAGTCTGGGATGGAGCACAAACTGGGCAAACATCTGGACTTTTACCTGGGATGATGAAACCGTGGGAAAGCGACGTCTCCAGATTTATAAAATTTAGTAGACACGTTATTTCCTGGACCAATATTATTTCTTGGTCCAGGAAGATCAATCTAGAAATGCGTCGATAAGATCGAGGTTTTTTGCGGACTGCCAAGGTACTCTGCTGAGACATTCGTCTACGTGCCGTCAGAAAAGACGGACCATTTTCTTCTATGTGCCCGTCAGTAGAGATGGACTTTTTTTTAATATCCGTCGTCAGAGACGAACAAAATTCTGCGATGTGTCGTCGTCTGATGCAGACGTCTTCTTGAATAGACAAGAACCACGGAAACAGTAATGTGACAGTTTCACGAAAGGTAACTGCAAAGTATCTCAATCCTTGACGAACTTGGGGGTTATTTACGTCCATGGTAAATTCTGAGATTAAGAGATCCGATTGTTTCTCCGGTGAGCTGATCCCAAAATAATTTGAATATAAAGCCATGTAAACCTTTTCATTTTTCAAATTAATACTTAGCAATTAATATCCATAAACGTCCCATTGAGTTTTAACCATTCCCGTTACTTACCTTTTAATCAGTGTAAGAGAACTCTCGATATAAGCTAGGATCGTCCGCGTGTGACGCTATTTGGTCGATCCCTAGAGAAACAGGTAACCCAGTTTTTATCTATTGAATATTATGACAAGATATTTTTTCAGGAATTGTTTGGCTGCGGAATTTCCAGCCTATGAAACATAAATTTTTAAAATAGATGATGATGTGAATGGATCTCTATTTCCTATAACGAATGGAAATCTCATACCACATGTGTTATGTTCGAGTTGGAAGAAGTTTACATATATATATATATATATATATATATATATATATGTATATATATATAATGTATAAGTTGTCTATTAGGCTCATGCGATTCTATTAGGCGGAAGGTAATATTTTAGAATGAAAATCGGTGTCCATTTTCAGAAGAACGCGTAGAACGTTACTAATTTTAACGTTTATCTAATTTTGATTTAGTGATTAATCCCTGAGATATTTCTCCACCTTTCACTCAATATTACATAACCATGCTCATGGGAATATTATGATTTGATGACAGATCTATTGGATTTGAATAATGGGGTTTAAATTTGTGTATGTTCTATTGAAGAGTATTAGTATAATTATGTAATTGTCCGTTAATTTTTATCTTACTTAGACACGGTTATTGTATGGGCTGTGTAAATTCCAGCTCATGTTGATAGTTTCATCGTTAAAAATTACTCACGCCCAGAATTTCATAGCTATTTATTTTGAAGCGATTTTACTGAGATTAATTCGGAGGGTTTTGTGAGGTTTTAAGAAAAGATTTTATGGAATTACTGTGATATATTTGGCACATTTTAGAATGTGTGTTGAAACTCGCGACAAAAACAATATGGCCAGCTTTGAAAGAGTCACGATATAACCTCAAAGTTTTGCTGGAGGAGGTTTTGGTTTGAACGGACTTGTTGGTACACTAATGATGCATGATCAAAAGAAGAATCTAGAAATTTGTCATATTAGTGTTTCTATAGATTAAAAATTGAAGACTGTGAAACAAGATCGGAACAAATTTGTTCGAATATTTTTGTTTCTAGGGGAAACTTTACTTCAATGTAAAAAATGTAAAGGTTGTAGTAAGTCTGTTTTGTTAAATGGAGATGTGACGTAAATACAAGTTTAGTTGCAAATGATTCGAGTTTCCAGTTTATGCTCCGCTCTTATAACGAACATAAATTACCCTTAATTTTCACATAGATTCTTTTCTCCTCGATATACTTTATTCCAAAATTATAATTTTCGTCATTATTTTTCAACAATTTCATATTCAATTTCTACCTCCCAGAATAATAGAAATGAATAGAAATATTATTATTAAAACAAATATTTTACAATATAAGTACTCAGTAATATAACGCAGCTGCTTATTACACAAAACCCCTTAGAAAACAAATGCACTTACGATTTATCACAAACAATAATAAAACTATCATAATTCATAATATATTCAAGATCGTAAAAAATTCTGAAAACAATTAATTGAAGCTAATATTCTGTGATAACAGAAATAAACAAATTATTTTACAGTGTTGATAAAGAAATGGATGGTTACACAGACACATCTTTGATTCCGGCCAATGGCACCTGGAAAGGTCAACAGACTATTACGTCATCCTGAAGCCATGTAAATAAGGATTTTGTATGCGAATCGATTTAGGGATGACAAAAATGTTTTTTAAAAAATACTTTTCATCCAGTGACTTAATCCTTTTTCGAAAAAGGTTTCACTGATTTGGAATATTCTTTACATCTGAAGAAGCGTTATCATTACGGCAAACCGTTCTTTCGAGATTTATTTGTCAGATGACATCCTGTTCGTCGGTTTTAAACGAGCAATCTGCTTACGAGTTTTAAAAAAAATTGTACATAATATAGTTTTATGTATTTATTTATTTATCCTCAATTTGTACATTAACTTACCTAAGTGTAAAAATTTAAATAATGATATTACACATGCATGTCAAAATTAACGGTAAATGGGTAACCATTCTAACAAAATAGTATACAAGTAATCTTAATATATGAAAGTAAAATTAAAGTTGGAATATTTAAAATTAAATACTGTTTAATACTGTAGGCCAACTTCACTAGAACTTTGGATTTTTATACCATTTCTGAGGTATTGTTTTCATTTTTCGAGGCAAACTACATCACTTAACCTCCTAATTTTACTGAAATTTCAGGTAAATTTATTTGCTAGAAGAGAACATGCTCCAAACACTCCTATAGGTAAATTATTCCAGTAGGTTACTGCCCAATTAAAGGACTAAAATGAGGATGGCCAGAAGACGTCCGATAAAACTAAAAAGGAACTAATGGAAAAAGGGAGAAATATCAGTAGACGTTTCCCATAACACTTCAGTATTTCCATACAGCAGACCTGCTTAATACTCTGTTTAGAAATAGATCTCATTATCTTATACAGTATTTTTTTCTCCTCTCACCGAAATTTTTCCACTCCTTCGTCTCCAGTATCAAACGTTGCTCGTACAAATTTACCTACCCTTTTCTAATTTTTTTCCAACGGTTGAATCCGAGATCACCACGATCATCATCCAGACTATCCACAAGTCTCATACGTCAGAAAAGAAGATAGTATTGGCATGGATCCCGGCGTACCAGGAAATTCAAGGTAACATCTTCGCCGACCAGCTTGCAAAATGCGTCACACTTTCCTAATTGCGCCAACACATTCCTGGATGATTGGCACTATCCAAATTATCTCTTCTCTGTAATCAAAATTGTCATCGTCTAAAATCCAGTCCTACCCAGAAATCAGTCAATAACTTCCATGCTAATGCGAATGCATGCAAGTGGTGTTTTTAAGAACCAGATCCGGCCACTCCAGGCTAACGCACTCCCACATATTTTCGAACAGCCCCTTTCAATATGTGATCTCTGCACCCTGGAGCACCTGATAAAAACATGCCGAAAATTCCATCGAGACAGATCCGTATACAGCGAGACGAAACCCCAAACTTGATCAACCACTCATGTGAATGTGAAAAAGGAAAAATCGACTTCTCGACAACAATTAACTGTTCTGAAGATATATAATCAACTATATGTAATATCTAAATAATTCAATTGTTACATGTAATCCCTGTACGGTCAAGTAGCTAACGCGACCTTAAATAAGCTATTATTAAAAATAAGAACATGAAGAAATATTACTATGTGGAATGTTTATCTTTATAGGAACCGAGTGCCAACGGGGACGTAGGAGGATCACCAAAAAAGTCTCCGTCGAAGATCCCGGGGGCCGGCGGCCGTCGCGTTATGTCGCCGACGAAGACACCGAGGTCACCCGTCAAGGCAGAACCAGCGCCGGCGCCAGAAAAGAAAAGTCAGTGGAACATTGTTCACGATGTTTTAGATATAGTAGAGACTACCAATATTATTTGAGTAGCACACACTTTAGAATTAATGTTCTGGTTATATCGAAATTACGATTACTCATACTACATACTACAGTGATTAATTACAGAACTATAATTGAATAATACGGACAATTGTAGTAAGGGGATTCAATGGGAAACAAGCCCTCTATTCAACTAAGGGATGAGATTGAGGAAGTCAGTCCTATCCTCAAGCTCTGACTATAAATAAATATAAATATAATGTACTGAAAGGTGATTAAGCATTCACAGAACACTAATTTTAAGTGTTGGGTTAATTTATTTTTTCTAAAGTTAAATAGCTAGAGCTAAAGTGAGAAAATAGAATTTCTGTGAAAATTTAATAATATACGTAGTGGTAAGGGTGATAGAAATTTAATAAATATAACTACTTATTCGTATTGAATAATAATTGTTGTGATCAAGAGAAAAATATAATGAATAAGAATGATAGCCAATACAGACAAAAAAAGGGTAATATAAATACCACACAACTTTTCTGGAATCCTTGTGCTAAGAAGAGCCTAGAGAAACACAACTGCTCTGGTCAGTTGACAACACTCAAAAGCCTTTCAGTACCTGACGAAAGAAACAAGGATCCCAGAAGAGTTGTGCGGTATTTATATTACCCTTTTTTTGTCTGTATTGGCTATCTTTCTTTTTCATTATTTTCTATCAGACGTAAATTATTTTCATTTTAGAAATAAATTATGTTAAGAAAAAACATAATAATTATTATATAATATAAATAAATTACTACAGACGAGTCATTATCTTTTTTTAAAAAAAAATCGCGGCTTTAACTTAACGACAGTGCATACATATAAACAGCTTAATTTACCTCTCATCAACTAGATTTTGTTGCCGTATTGCGTATCATAACGGACTGGTCTCAAACTGAAGTAGTCGGGATATATCAGGCGGAAACGTAAGTTGACATGATGTAGTCGAGGTGAACCTAGGGATGCTTAATTTCACCCAGCAGTCCGTTCTCCTCCACAACACCCTGTCCACTATCTGCCTGACGCAATTCTTTACAACTCTGTGTCTTTATTTTCCTCCAACTCCTTTCAACCCTCCATCCGTCATCGGAGGTTTGTTTAAATAATAGTCATCTCTTGTAAATTTTCTCACGACGTAATAGTTGTCCATCTCACGTAATATAGGCTCGCAAAACCAGCATTTAGAGATGCAGACTACGCGTATTACGCACCTCATGACAAACAAACTAGCTGATATGTTCCCAAATACATTATCTTAATGATAATCACGCGTTACGTTTCAGTTAGAATTGTTGCCGCTGCTATACGCTAAGAAATAATAATTTTCATTTATGATCGTAAACAAGATATATGACGGGATTAGTTGACACGAAGAGGCATAATATCATGCCTGGGGGAAAACTGTGGAAACATTTAGAAAAAGCCAACTGTATAGCGCGTATGATTCATGACCTGAAAACTGAAGCTATAGCTCATAACAGACTTATGCAAGTATAAATTTAAAAAAAAATTTTTTTTAACTATTGACAATGTACATCTTCTATGGGATAAAGAATAATAATTAGGATAGGTATTATTCTTAGAAGAGAGACCTATTCATTCCGTGTGATACTAGATTTCACGGAACTTTACAGGCAGTGTAACGTTATTCCTTGTATGTTAAATATCGCGACTATTTGTTTTGGTGCTTTCGGAAAACTGACACCGCAATTTGTCAGAGTCTCGGCAAAAAACACGTGCATGCAAAACTGTTTGAAAAATAATATACAAATCTGATGAAGACATCTGCCCCTTGAAAATTAAAAAAAATTGTTGTTTGTGGGGAAGCAGATAGGAAAAAAACTGTATTGCGATGTCGGATGTAGCATACACTTCCTTTATTTAAACAAATATTGTTCATTATATATATATATATATTAATGTATATATGATTTACTACATTTAATTAGTTCTCTCGGTACAGAACATTTAAGGATATAGAGAAAATATTTTCAAATATCTGTGCAAAACAAATTTGCTATTTATTAAAATGTAGTTAGTTTCAATCAGAGGATATAGCGTCTCGTTTATGAAACATTTCTGTAAATACATCATTACATTTACTTGATAGGTTTTTGTACAACAGGCATCTAGTAACTATTTTTCAGTTTTTATATTTTTAGAGTAAGAGGCTACATGAGGGTAATCCACATGGCCGATACTCCCCTTTAATATTCATAGGAAGGGATTTGAAACGGAGGATGCAGAACAGTAGAGGAAGGTAGCCAAGGGTTAACTAGGGTCCCCGGGCTATAGTTTAAGGATCCTAGGATCCTACATGACATTCGCCAAACGGAATCCAGGACAAACCCTAGAAAACCTGCATCAGGTAGGTCGGTCACTGGGTACTGGTCCCACGCCCTTCCGATGGACGGAGAGGGGTTTGCTGTGGGAACGCAACATTCCATTTTCCATGCCTCGACCTGTTTAGGAGGCAGTTGGCCAACTGTTCCAATACGAATAACGAACAACTCTTACCATATGCCGAAAGTCTGCGCTTCCGGAACATACACCTCTTAAAACAGACCGAGATGCCTCGGTTTGTGAGAACCTAAGTTGAAAAAAACAGAGAGAAGAGAAGGCAGCCACCCGAGCTCTCTGGAAAGGTTTATTTGCGAGAGAACACCCCTCTCTAACTTCCTAGTTCTAAGAACAAAAAATAAAGGTGTAGACAGACTACGTATAGGGTAATCCACATAGTGGCAACTCCCCTCTTATAGCATATATAGGAAGGGATTTGAAAGGGGGGTTGCGGAAGGGTAGAGGAACGTAGACAATGGTTAACTAGGGCCCCGGGCTATGGTTTAACGATCCTACCCGGCAATTCGCCTAAAAGTGATGCAGGGAAAACCCTAGAAAAACCTGCATCACGTAGGTCGAGCATTTGGTACTTGTCCCACGCCCTTCCGATGGCGGGAGACGGGTTTATTTTCACTTTTGACTGAGTAAGTACATATCAAGTCCGTGAGAGAAATGCGATACTTTGTAGAGTGGGGCTGTTAACAGACGTGAGAGGCTTTTTAAAATCACTTACAGATCGCATAACGTGAAATGAGCTTATTTAAAAATAGGAGAAACTACATAACTGTTGCAAATTTTCTTCCTAAAATGTACTTACTGAAAGTAAAAATTTTGGAAACGATAACTTATCTTCAGTTTATATATTAAATATTATTTCCCTTGTTTAATTACATTGATTTTATTATTGTAACGTTTATGCGTGCTATTAAGTAGAGAATAATTATAGGTATTAAATGGTCATCTATAAAAATCTAAAATTATCTTAAAATCTCAACCGACTGGTATCTTTCCTGCGCCAATACTTTATATATGTGTTTGATTATCATTAATAAGGCCTCTTCGCATCTAGAGAATTGATGACGATATAATAAATAAATAGTTATTCATCAGTATTTCAATGCAATAGAACCAACAATACAAAAAAAAATAATATCAATAATACTATATTTTGAAAACTAGTGCAATTAATTGAAAAAGGGGGAATTGGGTGACTCAAAACTTGTTTACTGTGGCTAATATACGCCCATACAGGATGGAATGACTACTTTTGCACCACCGGTAGGTTGCGTAATACATGACGCATAAAGAAGTTGAGGTAAAGTATTGATTTAATCAAAGCTTCTACGTCTTAACAGCGTTCTTTGTTCTCTCTCATTCGTAATATTTAATTGTTTTATATATACGTTCTACATATTCCGCAAATCTCTTCCCATGGTATTAAAGGGGAGTTGCCATTATGTGGATTAACCCCATGTAGGCTGTTACCCCCCCCCCACCCCCCCCCCAAAAAGAATTATAAACTCCATTCTGTACGCCAGAATATGTGTTTATAAATATTTAATTATATGTAATATATTATATGATTACATATCAAATAGCACTTGACATTAAGGAATAAAGATTATCAGGTGTTACTTATCGTCACTTTTCGAGACCGATCAATATAACCGGAAATAGTTTTTTTCGTAAATAAATGTTTCAACAAATAGTGGGAAATATTAATTTGCTTTATGTTATTATGTTCATAATTCTGATAAACATAGAGTTACAAATCTGGCCATACATTCAACAAATTTACTAACAAAAAGTATATTTTTAAATTTTGTCGACTTTGACTTTCCGACCCTGATGTTTTTCTTAAACTAATCGACTTTTTTTCATGAAAGTAAATTACATCTACCACTCTTAAAAACTATTCTTAAATACAGAAGGAGTTTGGAGATTAAACAATTCGGAAAAATTAGTGCTCATTGACACCCAGTTTAAAACATTCAATGTACTGAAAAAATTTCTATTACATTGAATATAATATACTTAAGCACTTCTGGATGAATGTACATACGAGATAAAAAAAATCAAATAGAATAATTTGAGAATGTGATAAAATTACTTTTAAATTTCTACATATAAAGCTTGCACACGCTTAGTACTGTAATTTTGATCGGTTGTATTGTTCAAAACTATCGAGAAACTAAGACTGTTTATTCTATTCTTTGCTCATACAAAGAAAATATCGTGATACGAATTTGTATTTAAAGTAAAATATAGGATGTAAACGTCATATGTAGCACATAGAGTGACTAACTTGTAGTTCTTTCGTAAAGTCATAATTATGATAGCCGTTATTAGAAAATAAATTCGTGGTACGTATGTTTACAACTGTTGATAGGAAATTAATTAATAATATACCACCCAAAAATAATAATAATGGAGTGTTCATTTTCAGGAAAAAAATAATTTAATTTAATGTATTTTGGTAGCATCATTGATATTGTTTTACAGTTAGACTTAGTTCAAAAGTCTTCTTCTTCATTCTGACTACCACAGAGTGCAATTTGCAGTAATAAATTTTTTGTCGCATTAAATTACAAGAAAAAAAGGTGTTGAAGAAATAATATGTATATACCTTATATCTATAATATGTATATACCTTAAGAAAAAAACTTGAATGCCTGAAGGCATTTAAACTAACTGAGATACTGAATTGTTACATTAAATTAATACTACATTCATAAATTCAGGAATTATTTTCATAACCATAAGTATTTTAAATATACTTAATAATTACACACATTAACCGGATTATTATATATGATTATAAGTCAATATTTAATATAATCAGGTAATTATCATTTGATAAAGAAATAAACAATTCAGCCATTAAGTCAGCAAAATTAATCAATTAATTAAACCATAATATTCATACGAACTTTCGTCAACAATTTAGGGACTTCTTCAGGTAAACAGGTAATGTGTCTAAGTAGAAAATTTATGTGATAAATTAGAAGTATAAATTGACATAAAAATAGTTAAATAATACATATTTAGAGATTTGAAATAATTTCCGTTAAAATATAAATTAACTTCAACATTCTTCAGTGCTGAATGTATTCTTTCTGTTTAATTGTTTATTTATCAAGATTAACCAAGTTAACCCAACCAGATAGAATAAAGATTAGACCTAAATAGCGACTAAGCTTTGTTTTCCAGAATACTGTTTTTATTTGCAAAAGTGGGGCAATAATCCCATATAAATGTTTACCTGTCAGATATATTTAGCGACCTTTAACAGACCATTAACATTTCATAAATTCAAAAACAATGTTTTTTAAAAAGTTATTGTTTATAGTTGCGTCAACATAAAAGTTATTGGCGACTTACCATACTTATTACATGAAATTATTACTATTAGTTCATATTAACTATACATTTTATTCTTAGGCTTAGATTCATTGTCTATTTAGATTAGATCTTGAATGCCGGTTTCCTTGCTATACTTTAGTAGGTTATTTATTGCCGCTGCTGAGGAACATATCTCCCTTCTCGTGTATTTCTGAATTGTGGCTCTTCTAGTCCTGTCGTGCTTCGTGCAGTCGTAGAGGATATGCTGGATCGTCAGGGCAGCCATGCATACGTCACATGCAGGTTGCGGTGATCTAGAGAATAGATAAGAGTGCGTGAGGTTAGAATGGACAGTTCTTAACCTATCAACAACCACCTGTTATCTTCGTGACAGATTTCCAGCGTAGGACATTTCCTTAAAGTTGTCGACTTCATTGTGAAAATTCCTTTCATTCATGCCTCTTCTACACTTGTACCATTTTTTGTCTAGTATTCTGACATAGGCTTGTCCCTTATCACTTTTAGAGCGTATTAGACTGTTATATTTATTCTTTTGTTTGTATGGCTCCATCTTTGCACTTTTGTCCGCCCTTTCGTTTCCCTCTATTTCTGTGTGTGACGGTATCCATCCTATCACTACCTTATTATTGATATTTCGAATAGCCATAAGGTTTTAGTAATAATAAAGTCTTTAATTAACAATACAACGTTTGTGTATATATTTGTACCGACTGTTTGTGACTGAAAGGTTTGTCTTAATGTTATTAACGTTTCCTCAGCCTAGCTATGAATATTACTTGTTAGGTTATTGATACGATACGTTTTTATTTAGCTTCATAAATCACATAACTAAAAATTTAAAAATTGTATGTGGTTAAGGGAACAGTACCATATTTCAAGTGACTAAAATAAATAATAATGTTAAAAAAAATTTTAATGTTCGTTAAATATATCTGATTACTAAACAAGACGTAAAAATAAATTCTTATTCAATACATATATTTATCTTCAATTCTCCTGTGGACAATGTGTTTCATATTGTACCTATCTGAACTGTCCATCCACAAAACAATAATCTACCTACTAATTTACAGTAACCGAAAAAGAACTCAAGACAGATGTTTTTCCGTTTTTGGTACTCCATAATTACTTAGCTCCTTAGACAAGTGCCTCCAATTTTTAGACATTTACATTGACTGCAGAAGATTTAATTAAATTATAATATTGGTTCACCATGTTGATATTTATAAAAATTTATACTGAAGTAATTTTTCTTCTATTTTAGAGGTGCCGATGAACAAGATCCAGGTGGGTGCAGCGCCTTCGCCCAACCTGAAAACAGTTCGTTCCAAAATAGGATCTTTGGATAATGCAAGCTACCGTCCTGGAGGTGGTCACGTCAAGATAGAACACCGAAAGCTAGACTTCAGCAAAACGCAGCCCAAGATAGCAGCCAAGAACGATGCCTATATTCCTGGAGGAGGTGACAAAAAGGTACAACGTAACTAACGACTTATTCGAAAAAGACTCAATGAAAATCTTCAGTTTACTTAGTCCGCAACCATTATTGGTTACAAATAATGCAATTATTATGTCTGCCTTGTTTTACACCGCTTGTAAAACAACGTTTGGATAATTGCGAAGGGCAAATTAAATCACGGTTTAATTAACGAAAGATTTACACGACGCTATTGGTTCAACAAAGAACAAACACATTTGCATTCTCAGTTCTACACGCAAGCGGAATATCCCTCGACTGGTAAACATCGTCACAAATGCTTTCTCCCGCGATATCTGATAATTCACAACCGCTTTGTGTGCATAATTCCGCTTACGAATTCAAATGGATTAATAGGTAATAGATACGCAAACAAATTAAACATTCCCAATTTATGCCATCGCATTGAAAACTACTTCACCAATCATGCTTAATTCTATATAACTGTGTGTCTGTAATAGACAATACTAAATTAGTAATAAAATAAAGTTATCATAAATGTTACGAAAAATAAAAAAATAACAAATGTCACCTACTGTAGATTCCAATATTATTCATACAATGTATTCTCACACATGAAAATTAATTCACTAAATTATAACCAAGACGATATGCTGTTGTTAGCAATGTGGTTCATTATAGATTATTTATTTACTGGCAGTTTTCACAGAACTTCAAATCTACTAAATCAATATCCGTCATTATAATTTTATATATAAAATAATTTCTACAAAAAATCACTTGTATTCCATCCTTAATCTTCTAATAAACAAACACAGTGGGGGTAAAACTACTACCCCCAGGGGCGGGAGTGGTCCGGGTCGGAAATTGACAAACATACTAAAACGGCCGAAATTTCCAAAGGATAAATATTTTTCAGGGTCAATGAGAATGCTTGTTTCCGCCGATGTAGTTTTTAGTATAATTTCAACCCTTTTTGGCATAGGGGGGAAGCATCCTTGGGGTGGGGTGCGCGTAAAAACAACCGAAATTGGAATAGAATCCGGGGTTATGGATGTCGCTGATTTTAATTATAGCATTCAACTTGGCGTTTAAACCCCTGGGGTGGGATTGGAAGAGGCTGAAAATTTTCAAACACGGTAAAACGGCCGACATTTTCGTCGAACGAAAAATTTCGAGGTCAATGATATAGATAGCGTTTTTTCAGATATTTTTGTGTATAATTTCAACCCCTTTCCGCATGCGAGGTGAGCACATATAGGCATAGGATTTACTTAAAAATAGCACTGAAACAATAGAGATTAGAGTCGAATCCGGGTAATGGATGTCGCTGAATTATTACAACCCGGACAACGTCATGGACAAAGCTAGTTGAGTCATAAAGTTAAGACCGTGAAGATTGTGATAATATTAATTTTAGGCGAATCTGGATAATAATAATAGTGCCGAACCTGGAGTCGACTTGGATGGCTCAATGGTTTGAGCGTCGTGTATCAATCGGGAGACCCGGGTTCGATTCCTGATGGAGGTTTATCCATTCTGATCCGTTAATTAAAAATATTTCATGGCCTATATGTCTGAACTTCGAATATAAACCTTCTTCCCCGTCTATTGACATTATTTAATAATGATTTTTCCACATTAATGAGCAACTTCAGTGTTAATACGTATTTTATCCTTTAATGATGACCTCATTCTGTGGTTTATGGTAAACAGACTTTAATCAGAAAAAAATATTATCAAAAGCTATTGACCGTTTCAAAACATAACCACTTGTAACGCTCTTCTCCATCTCTTCATTCTTAACACGTTAATGAAAATGTAACCTTTTGTGACGTGCTACGTTCAAAACAAGTAACTTACATGAGTTAACTTCAAGAAATAATTTTTATAATTTCCCCGGGCTCTGCCACTATTAATAATATGTCGATTACAGTTCCCACTAAATTTATAAAAATACTGCATAAGTTAATCCGATTGAAACACAAATATCACTGTAATTTTAAGTGGGACTTAAACCATAAACAGTAGGAGAACACGTTTGCATTCAAACCAATTTCAGGAAAGAAGAAACCAAATGTAAAATTGAAATGAGATCGTTTGGATTTAACAGATTTACGCACATAAAATTACGTATCAAGATTTGCTGATCTTCAGCGGACGAGCAGTTCCTTATAGAATACGTTCAAAATATCAGAGAATGAAATTTTTATGAACATCGTCGGAGTGGAAAGTCTTAAGATATAGTTTGTTCTGGCTTGAAAATTTTGCTCCGTACTTTTTCATTACTACGGAGAAGTTATTGCATTTCATTTGTAGCAGAAAAAGTTTGAAATTATAGAATTATTAAAAATTAAAGTACATAATATCATTTGACATTAATGTTACTCTGGTTTATATAACCATTTATGCCGTCTTTAATCCACTTAATATGGCTTTCAACCGTTTAAGAGCTCCGTTTAAGCTTGGGCCATATTTTTTTTTTAAGAGGCAAGAACTATATTTCAATAGATTCGCAGAACGCAATATTCCAGCATTAATCCTTCCACAAAAGTTTAACTCCTGCTGCGTCCATTTAATCCAGGTTGGGTCTAACACAGATGGCAATCCTTTTAAGCGACTTTAATCCCGTTCTGACTGCTCGCGTGTGAGGAGAAAAGCGATATTACACCTGAATTCTCCATGATAAGCCGACAATGCGGAGTTCTAGCGTTCATGTCACAGCCGGCTTTAGATTTCTTTCCAGGCGAATTCAATTGCGTTTTCTGAAATTTTGCATTTAAAATCCCGCGACCCGGTGTATTTTACGGAATTCTTTTACGCGTGATAGGACTTCAGACACAAAAAATCCACATAATTATTTCTTCATTTTCACTAAAGTACGAATAATGGAAATTCTTCCATGGCGAATATTATCTATCCTATTTTCTGTAGGATGTTCGACGTCCAGATTTTTAATCTGAGAATTAGGAACTTCCGGCGAATAAAGTACACTGCAAGATCTTGTTTCGAAGGCAGGCTAGTAATAACAAGAATAGTCGATTTGTGGAAACTTTTCACAACTGTTTTCATCCCCTAACGGCACAAGGAAAGCTGTAGGGGTGAGGTGAAACTGGGTGATAATAATTTATATGGCCCGAGATTGGTGCTGAATTCGGTGTTATGGTATTCGACAGCAATCTCGGTCTATACCAAAGTATTAGTATCACCCCTGCCACCCCTATCTATAGGGGCTAAACATTAACTTAACCCTGCTGCAATGTCATAACTAAACTCATCGACGTAAACTATTTATTCGTCGCCAATATAGGCCGTTTTCGCATATTTTGAAAATGCCACCCCCTTTCAGCCCCAGCCATAGGGGTGCTAGAGTTATCATAAATCTATGGGGTTTGTTTCTGGATCTTAAGTGATACGGGTGAAATTGTTTCACACATTAATCAATAACTTAATTTACGATAATCATGTATATTTACGATAATCATGTATATTAAGATAAGTAACATTAAGTGTTTTACAATATTAATAGTATGCTTTATTACGTAAAAACACACCTTTCAGATAATGACACATCGTTGTCGGGAAAACGTGTTTTGTTTGTCGGGATTTTGTACTAGACCCGCTTGAAAGTGCTCACAATTGTGAGAAGATATTGGAGGATCTTTTGAAAACTTGATAGTTGAAATCCATACCTCGACATTGTTTGCACTATAATTTTAGGGAACCAATAATTTCAAGAATAAAAGGTGAACGTAGATATAAATTTTCTAACACTGTTGTATAGTGTTCCAATAATAGTAACATAAATATTATTGGAGTCTGGTACCAAAATGGTGAGTATTCCTCCACCAATTTAAAATAATAAACCATTCATCGTATTGCGATGAAACTTGGGAGATTTATTGTGCGCACCCCCGAATAAGGTTAATGTTGTTGGCTTGTCGAACTGTTAGGAAACTCCCCAGCGGTGGACGGGCTAGAAATTTAAAAATATGCAAAAACCGTCGTATTAGCGTTGATTAATTACTTCTCAGGGTCTATGTGGTTAGGTATTTTCCATCCAGATGCAATTAGTGTATAATTAAAGCACCAATACAGGTGGGGGTGAAGGGGAGTTACATAAGAATATCGCGAAACAACGGATATTGGTTTGTCAAATCCAGGGTTATAGATGTCAATAAGTTTAATTCTGACATTCACTATGTCAGTTAAGTTGTAGTTCAGTCCCTAGGTGTGGGGGTGGGGCGGATGTGGTTTGAAGGCCGTTACATAAGTAATGAGTAAACAACGGAGACTGGTGTTGAATCTGGGGTTATGGAAGTCAATGATTTTAATTCGGACATTTACCATACTGTTTAATCTTTAGTTCATCCGCTAGGAGTGGGGGTGGAATGGGGTGAAACAAATTTTTGTATTCAATCTTAAATACGTAGACCAATTTCTACCAAACTTTATAGACATGTTAGTTACGATACAGGAACAATCACCCGGGGATGAAGACACACCTACCAACTCTAGAGGTGGGGATTTAAAAGAATTACTAAACGGCCATTACTAGCGTCCAATAAAACGTTTTAGGGTCGCTTAATTTGATAGTGTAATTTTTATGTTATAGTAGAATTTTTTTGTTTCTAATTTCAACTCCAAAAGGCAAGGGAGTTAAGCACTAGTATGGTGTGGGTGGTGCTGGAAGAGGTTTACATAAAAAGTAATGCCAAAAAGATCGAGATTACTGAGTTTAATTCTCCCATTAAGTATGGAAGTAAATAAATACCGGGACAATTGGCACTCAGATAGTGTCAATCGCAAGTACCAGGAAAAATTTGTTTGATTTGTTTCGAGCGAACTGTAAACGCCTTTAAAAGTATTATTGGAGCGTCATTTAGGCCGATGCTTTTCCTAACAACCCTCTTATATGCTGGAATATAAATAAACTTTGTTTTAGACTAATGTAGTTATTTCTTTAATACAAAAAATAAAGTTCATTAACTTTTCTAATTTTAAGACCTTCGTTTTTTTTTGCAGATTCAGCAAGTGAAACTTGCGTGGAACGCCAAGCCGAAAGTGGGCTCGCTGGACAACGCAACCCATAAGCCTGGAGGAGGTGATAAGAAAATTGAGACTGTGAAACTGGACTTCAAAGACCGCGCCAAGGCCAAGATAGGATCTAAAGATAACGTTAAGCACGTGCCAGGAGGTGGTACAGTAAAGGTAAGCTGAGTCGTAGAGCGCTTCTCATTAACCATTACGCAGAACACTGGTGGGAAACCGTCGAGGTGGCGGGAACAGCTCTAGATGAAGGTAAAATTTATTAAGGAGCTATGCTGCAACTATTAACTACTAACAATACATGATGAAATATTTCAGTACCAAATAATCCGTTTAGTTGAGGGTATTTATTATTAGTGAGACACAAAAACACGCATCCTGTCACTCGAACGAACAGAACCACGAGTTCTTTGGTGAGTTGTAAAAATAGTAATGTAACTTCAATATAAAAAGAAAGAAAGGGCACGTCATACCATCAAAATGAGGTCTACACGATTTAATGACAAAGATTTAGGTACAACAAATTATCTCCCATGTTTGGGAGATTCTCACTTATTATCCATAAACAACAAATACATTAACAATTAATGAACGCAGAGGCCCGTGTGCAAGTTGAATTATTGCAATTGACTACATTCTGACGAATAGGAAAAATATCACTGAAACAATTGGAGGCAAGAATCGGTATTAGGTATATTTATGAAATAGACTAGAATCATTTAATTCAGAAAGTATTGATAAATTATACTCGTACGACAATATAAAGAAAAAAATTAATTCAAATCCCCAAAATCTTTTATGTCTAACAAAAAACAACATAAGAGGAAAAGTATGGAATATTTGAAAGACTGGAAGTACAGAAAATAAATTAGGAAACACGCAAAAGAGAAGAGGTTATTTAATTTAGCTGCTTATATCGGAGCTCATCAAAAACGAGACTGAAAAGTAAAATACAACCTATTCGAAAAAATAGCAAACTGTGAAAGGCTATAAACAAATTTAAGAGGACAATAAATCACAATTTGGAGATTCTAAAAAATAGGAGAAGTTGTAAGTTCTATAAATCTTGGATTATTACACGCAAAAAAAAATGTCGTTCAATCTACATATGCAAATAATCGTAATAAGATAAAACATGAAAAAAATTGTGTAAGACGAATCGACAAAGGGACCATGAATATGTACTACAATTACTGAGAGTGTCATACGAGATATTTTTAGTAACAGAATATTCTTTGTTTTTATAAGTGAAAATATGATCAAAATTAATAAACAAAGGAAAATATTTGTAATAGAATGGAAAGTATAATACTTCGTAAGAAACTGATATAAACATGGATTTAAAAATATAGAGGCTAATAAATATAAGTATAGGTTAGGAAAATTTCGCAAAATTAACAATTACCTGACAGTTTATTATTGTCTTCGAGAAGCTTAAGACGCCATTAACACATAATGTAGTGCTCAGTTTACTAGGCGTTTTTAATCCACACAAACACTCTGAAACTTATACTATTAAGTTAGTTTCGCAGATGGCATTACTTTATTCTCTAAGTGTAACAATAAATTAATACTGGTAATGAATACCGTTGGTAACATAAAGAAGACCGAATTAAAATGTGACTACGCTGACAAAAGTGTTATAGCATGAATTAAAAACTTTAGGTAATGAGAACATCAGGTTAGTTAATCAGATACGTCGAAAGAATAATCTGTTACACATGGATGGTCTTGAAAAGAAATACGAATCGAGTACGTCGTTCGTACTGAAGACAAGCATTTCATCAACACGTGTTGGTATTGGTACTAGAAACTTAAAAAATGAGGAACAAGTCGTGTTGAATAAAATTATGCTATAAAAGAAAAAAGGATGACAGGCGCAGGCAAGACTCATCGTAAGAAGGAAAGATAGCCCATAGGCAAAAGGGGAACTGTAACCTATGAAATCAAATACGGCAACCCGACCTACCCGATGCAGGTTTTTCTAAGGTTTTCCCTGCATTTCTTTAGGCGAATGCCGGGTAGGATCCTTAAAATATAATCCGGGGGCCCTAGTTAACCCTTGGCTACCTTCCTCCACCCTTCCGCATCCCCCCTTTCAAATCCCATCCTATGCTATTAAAGGGGAGTTGCCCAAAGTGGATTACCCTCATGTAGCCTGTTGCCCTAAAAAAAACCGGGGGCCCTAGTTAACCCTTGGCTACCTTCCTCCACCCTTGCGCATCCCCCCTTTCAAATCACTTTCCTATGCTACAAGAGGGGAGTTGCCACTATGTGGATTAGCCTATACATAGCCTGTCTACACCCAAAAAAAAAAGAGGAAGGACAATTGCTGGTAGAATAATTTCATTGAAAGGTGTCCGGGCAAGCTGGTTGATAACGTAAAGATGATTCGGGAAATATGTACACAAAAATTGAAAAATGTTATAAAGGAAAATTATAACGATTAAAGTGATTACAACGATAATTCTGGAGAATGTGGAGACAGATAATTTAGTAGCTAAAGCAAAGGCACAATTCGATAGCTAGTATACATTTAACGGTTTTCTTGTCAGAGACAATGTATGGATACAATTTAATACTTTCATAAAGCAAAAACATATTCATAAATAACATAAGAATCTTCAATCAAATCACAGCCATATAGGCCATGAAATTGTATTACTGTATCAATACAATATTTGAATTCCCACTACTCTCGTTTTAAACATTCAATTTCCAACAATTGTGTCGGATTTCTTTACTTCAGTTTCAAACCGTAGAATTATTCAAGTAATTGATTTGTAAGTTTAGTATCGGTGCCCGATTCTCTTAGAGAGGTATAACTAAATTGCTTCGTAATTCCTTAAAATGAAAATTAGTGTGATTGTGTAGTTGCTTTCTAGAATTTACTTTCTCAACATTTTGATAAATTAGTGTGTTATGAAATGTTTATTACATTACAGTGTTAATATTCATATCTATAGAGTAAATAATATTAGTAACATTTATTTTAATAGTAAATTAGTTTGCTAATACATACATTATTTATATTTGTTAAATATATATATATGAAATACTAAGTATTTCGATTACAACATAATAATTTAACATTTACAGTTGATTACAAGTAAATGAAATTGTGACTGTCTTGGGGTACTACGTGAATAAATTCAAACAACACGTATTTATTCTTGCTAGCGTCGTGACCCAGTTTATTCTATTGTGATTCTGTGTGTTAACTTCAATTATAATACATTATTCGTAATTTATATTAACATTATTTATATATAAAGAAACAGCCACTATGACCGAAGATTTTCCCTGAGATTTAAGAAAAACATGTCTGGTTTACAACACAGTATTTTAATTATGTATAAACATTTAGATTAATTGCTCTGACATCATCTTCTGGCGGACACAGGAAAACAACCCTTTTTTGATGCTGTCAATAGGTTTCTTCATAGAAGATTATGAGATAAATTAACCATGTTGGAAACCAGAGAAGATTTTCTTATTATTATGGTTTGAAACAGTTCATAATGTTGTAGAAGGTTAACCATTTAAATTAGCCAGAAACGTATAAAACAAGAATACCACTCGAATACCCGGTTTTATTATTACAAATTTGAAATAACATTTTCTTGAGAAAGTTGCTTCCTGTTTCGTATTGTAGTTATTCCAAATACAATATTATATGTAACTTACAGGAACCGTCCCGGTGAATTCAAGTTCTTGAAAATAAAATTTAAATTAGTAGAAAATGGCCAACTGTCAGAATATTTAGTTAGAAAGTGAAAAGCTACGTATAATACATCATTTAAAATTTAACGTAATGTTTCTACCTCTTCAAACGTTATCTAAAATTATTTCACAAATATAATTAAAAAAATTAATGGAATTAATCACAAACAAATAAATCAATTAGGTATTATATGGTTACTTACTTTATTTACGAAACAATATTTATATATTTTAAATATTTAAATTTTTATAGACAATTTAGGTGAAAAAATGTACGTTAGGTTAATTTTAAATTATGTATTAAATGTAACAATTATTAATACTTCTAAATAAATATTCTGACAATTGGCCATTTTCTAATAATTTACAAGATATTAAGGAAAACGTATTATAATGGTGAGCTACGTAAAGAGAATCAATATTAAACTATCTGACGTTGTCCGTTTTATTATTAAGTAGCTAAGGTCGACAATATCGACTCCTTAACTTGAAATTCCAGTCTTCGGCCGTAAAGTGATTGAAGTTCGGATACACAACACGTTTCTGAGTTTTAATTCCAAAGTTCATGTCGTTTTAATTCCAGTTAGTGATAGAACGTTTCTCAGAAAAAGATGTTTTATTTTGCTGTAACATTCGCCAATGACTTAAAATGTATTAAGGAAAAAAGAATAAACCGTAGTTAAAGGACACTGTTTTTTAATTTTTATTCAGATCCAGACTTTATTTGAATTTTGTCACATTTCTAACAAAATTCTATGCTCTACACTGACTGTATCCGAACTCTGTGAACGCTGTGACAAACACGAATTTTTCTTATTTGTTTTTAATGTCTTAATTCTCATCGGTTATCACTTTTAACATGTATCCACTGGTTAAAAGTCCATAACTTGCAAACTTATTGACGAAGTTGTCTCATTTTTGGTAGTGTAATAGTTTGTAGTTCCGCCAATCGCCACACAAGCGTTTCATTGCGTTGTTTGGTTTTGTCAGATGGCAGTCGCCAGTGTTTTATTGTTAGTTGTACCCTGTTACTCGAGTAAACATGGCTGGCGTAAGGCTTACATTTGATGACAGGAAGTCTGTAAGTACGAAAACATTAATGAGGTTCAACGGCAATGGCGAAATGTGTATCAAACAGAGTCACCGACACCTTTAACGATTCGTCGCATTCGAGACAAATTTGAAGCCGAAGGCTGTGTTAAAGATGTACACAAACAACGATCTGGACGACATGTAACAATAACAGCTCCCATCTTGTGTTACAACAATTCACCCGCTCACCAAATAAATCTGTGTGTCCGTGAAACTGGAGTGAGTCGCTCAAGTGTTCAGCAAAGTGGAATGCAATGAACGAGGACGATCCAGAGTCGTTTAATAACATGGTGCGCATCTTTGAAGAGTTTGCAGAGATGATTGTGTGGTCTGATGAGGCACAGTTCAAACTCAATGGTACAGTAAATCGCCACAATTGCATCCAAACGTCCATGTAGACAAAGTCCAGGAGTAAATGTGTGGTGTGGGTTGTCTTACCGGGGCCATTCTTCTTTGACGGTACAGTTACCGGTGAGTTGTACCTTCAGAAGCTTCAAACATGCCATCCAACCATCCTGCCATACAAGACTCGTATGGAGACGAAAGATTTTACTTTCAACAAGATGGTGCCCCAGCCCACTACCACAATCGTGTTAGGGCTTATCTCGACGAAAATCTTCCAGGAAGATGGATAGGGCCGTAGAGGTGCTGTAGGGTAGCCACCACGTTCCCCAGACTTAACTCCTCTGGACTTTTACCTGTGAGGGACACTGAACGACGTCGTTTATCGACAAAAGCCACGCACATTGGATGAACTTGGAGAATCCATCTTACATTCATGTGCAAATATCCAACTAAACACGTTGCAGTCAGTAGTTCGTGCTGCAGTTCGGCGACATCGTTTGTGTGTGGATGTTAATGGTGACCATTTCGAACACCTACAGTGATATCTTTAAGTTGGACTTTAAGAGCTACACCTTCACCAAAAGTGAGACAACTCCGTCAATTAGTTTGCAAGTTATGGACTGATAACCAGTGGATTCATTTTTTTGGGCCCCTTTGTATATATATAATATCATGGTTTTAAATTCCTTCCATAATAATATACGCGGGATTGTAATTTAAAAAATCAAAATATAATTGCTTTCCGGTTATCCTTAATGAGATTTCTTGAAGCTCCCTTAAGGAATTCGTGCAGATTATGGAATAAAAATCTTAACAATCCACGTCGTTCTTCAAAATAAGAAATTTCTCACATGGCAGACATGTTGCTAGTAGTTGGTCTTCCAAGGACAGTAACGAAGAATCTTTGACGAAAAAGTTGAGAAACTAAATATTATTAATTTATGATACTGACTGTGTCTTCCCTATCGTCAGTCATATGTCTTCATTACCTGCCACCAGGAGCGGGTAACGCTCCAATCCGTCCTCAACTGATAGTTTATTCCCTGCTCCTACCGTGATGGCCACAAGTAGCAAAATACTTGGAGTGATTTAAATAACGAATTATTTTTAGTAATACGTTACCGCGGTTGCAGTTACATTCTAGTGAGAGGTTACTTTTTTTTTTTAAAAAAAAAAGACTAAGATCAGTACTGACGAGAATGATTATGCAGACAACTTTACATCCATATTTCGCGATTTAATAAATAAATAAATTATTCATTGAAATGAAAATTAGATTTTACCAATAGCAATTTTAATACCGGATAATTATTTAGATATATATTATAAAAGTTGTAATGTATTCATTCATTATTCTTCTATTGCAAGTCTCTGGATTACAAAAAATATTCTTCCAACACATCACATCTAACAATATTAGACACCAAATTTGTAATTAAGTAATTATAATGGCATATGGATTTTGTATTGACCAAAGTAGAAACTTAAATGAAGTGTTGAATTTAGTG
The DNA here is from genome assembly GCA_037074705.1 of Zhengitettix transpicula. Classification (NCBI taxonomy): domain Eukaryota; kingdom Metazoa; phylum Arthropoda; class Insecta; order Orthoptera; family Tetrigidae; genus Zhengitettix; species Zhengitettix transpicula. The sequence goes on from CM073591.1 coordinate 205,178,992, forward strand.
AAAATGTTACTTAATGAATAGCATGATATTGCACATATTGCAGCACTTTAGTACATTAACTCACAGTAAATACAACAGCTGACTGTAGATTGATATGACCTAAATTCGATTTGCATGATGAGTGATGGATTCAGATATTCAGAGCCTGTTTCAGGTTCCGATATTTGCTTACCACGACGGGTATTGTGTGTTATTCACTTATATATTAAGTTTGGAATTAACTTTTGCAACAGCAGCATGCGTTTCTGAAACTGAAATTTGGCTTGTAATTTTACAAATTATTTATTTAGTCTAATTGTTTTATTTGGAAGCAGTTATAATGTTTATGGACAGTACGTGTTTTAACAGTTCACTAAAAAACATTTTTTTAAAAAAACCGTACACTTGTCTGCTTCTGAGATTAATAGCAATAATAGCTTTGTGCTGTTTTGTGTTATTCGTTGACGTCTGACATTAACCCTTTCTACTGTTTAGAATGCTCCAAGCTCTCTAGAAGGGAATTCCAGTGACGTAAGTATAACGTAGAATCCCACAAACTTGCTGATCAACTCTCAAGAGAAAATCACGGCAATTCCAAAATAAAATAAACAACGTCCTTCCTCCGATACATGCCGAAACTTTTAAAAGTCATATTTATAAGCGTATCTATGGATGACATGATAATATGTACTTGTACTCCATTCTTCCTTGCATAGTTAGCAACTCAATTTTGGAAAACAAATATCAAATTATATTTTATCGTTCTAAAATCATTGTATCAAATGTTTGTTTTAATAAATTGTTTAATCAGCATATATGAGTGTACTGAGCAGCTTAACTTATTTTTAATGTCATTCACAACTATGAGCTGTATGATGTATGCACAATCTAACACACATATAAATTATGGTATATATATTCACAAGTGTTTATAATGAGTTAGAGAAATCATTTCATCTGTAAAAATAATGTTCTGTTTTGTTTAATTGTTTTTTTTCGGTTAAAAAAATGTTCGTTTAAATTTGAAAATACTTCATCGCATAGTTTTACAATGTAGAAATAATATTTTATACTGGTAACTGATCCGTTACTTTTTTATAATCCATTCTATACTGCGGTAATAATAGAAATAAATCCAGATTGGTAATAAGTTTACCAATAATATTTCTTTTTTCTATATGAGTTCTTCCTTTAATTTCATCTTTAAAATAAGAAAAATGGGTGATACATATTGTCACAGAATATCCTTTCATATTGTTTCACATTAAACGTGTTAATGCCAATTATTCTGTTAATATCTGTTGCTATATATTTAATTTATATTTGTAAATTATTATGTTTACAATTATTTTTTAATTCTATTGGGATAATTAAGTTAACAATTTATTGTTACAAATTAAAATACGAACATTCGGGTAGTCAAGTTACTAAAACATAAACAATGTCTTTCATCTTTTGAAGAAGATATGAGTTGTATAATGCAATGGTAGAATTTGTGTACATCGGATACGTTGTGTGAATTCAATAGTTGTTGTTCAAAAAGATGTATAGAGCAATAACTTTAAAGCATCTATGTCGTCTTTGTAGTCACATGCTTTTTCGCAATGTTCGAGTAAAACCTTTCATTGTTAAATTTTCTCGTATTCTGGAAACCTGTCCGTTTTGGAAACACAAATGCATGTTACTGTGGAAACCAGTGTAATCGGAGCTGTTTACTTACCAATTGATGTTTTCCAGACGTATTCCTTCCACTTTCCAGACAGCGGTGTTTCCTGTAACCCCATATTTTGTAAGTAATACATCCATTCTCAACAGACGTCTCTCCTGTTTTGTGCTTCGTTTTAGAAAACTGCATGTAAGACTTTTCCAAAATTCGAATTTCCAGGCACATATGAAAGGCCTACATTTCTATACAACTTATCTTTAATCATTTTTTTGTGTGTTAATCTCGTTCATTTGTATTCTTCATATTAAGATCGTCCATTATTAAGTCGGTCACTGCAAAGAAGTTAGATTGTGTGCACTGTATGTAACGTGAAATCGTTTTACTTGAGCACACAACATACATCCTCGAACTACATAAAGAGGCTACCCCAAATATTTTGTAACCATACCCAAAGCTGCTACCGCAGTCAATGACTATTCCATTAATATAATTTAACTTTAAGCTTAAGTAGCATAGACTGCATATTTTCTTGCATTTCATGTAACATGAATGTTTAATATATTTATGGAAATGATAGTTAAATAAGTATGATCATATTATAACTAATTTAAATTAAGCGACTGACTTTTGTAATTGTGAGGTAAATTGCAACTGCTTTGTACTTTCGAATAATTTTGGGAAAGGGAGCACGAGTAGCCCACATAGTGTTAAGATACATTTAATTAATATTATAAAATTATTTTTGCTGTATATATATTATATGTAAACATAATTTATCTGTAACCAATAAATTTGGCCACGTTAGCAACCTGGTATTTGTATTTCTTAAACCGGCTGTTTTTGATTCGTAGAGAAAAATTTTGAGTAGACGCACCAGGAATATTAACCACTCCTTCGTGTCCTTTCCAACGAAGTTTTCCAACATTCACACACAGAAAATATAACCCAAAATTCTTACCACAGAAACCTAGAGTCAATTTGTATCACACCGCACTTATTATTTCCTTATCACGTATAGTAATTTGGAACATTTACAAGAAATGAACGTCCGGCTGTGTATCAAGCATGACGGTCTAAGAATATAATTGGAAACACTCTCAAAGAAGCCGAGAAGAAACGTTAATATCACGCCAAATTAACACAAACTTTTAATTTGAAACAGCCTTTCCCAGTTCCAGAAACCTATTCATTACATGTAGAACCTGCCCAAATACAGAAAAAGTGACGGCACTCCATATATAAAAATAATTTTCTTCCACACAGCAAGTCCTTTTGGCCGACAAATTAACTCCAACTTTTTATTATCTACGTACCTTAAGATTAGAAGGTAAGTAACGATAGTCAATTTGTGCATCACTGAGTTTTGTGTTTCTATTGAATGATGCATGTTTGTTTCTAATTGAGAAAATGCTCTTCCTGCTTGCACTTATTAGTCTTCGACGAGAATGTTTCTATTTATCTATTTATTTATATTTTCGAATGAAATATTTCAAATTTTTTACCTTGTATATTTCAATAGTATTTAATAATTTTCTACTATTTTCTATCGCCTTTTATTTATTTAATAAAATATTCCTCTCATTTTATTGTCTATATGGTTTAATAGTTGATATATTATATACTCTTACATTTATTTGTTTGAATTGTTGTTAACATGAAAACAAGTAACTTTTCTCTTAGCTTAGGGTAGCCATAAATGTTTATATTGTAACCGATACATAACCAGAGTAGGAAACGGAAGATAAAAAGTGGTCAATAAAATTACGCACATCATTTCAATACTGACTTAAATAATCTCAATAATAAAATACATGAAAACTAAATATAAATGTTTATATAGTAAACAAATATTTATTTATGATAGTGCTTCAAACAAATTTATCAAGTCAAATCTTTTGGGAATGATAAATTCTTATTTGTAACATATCCAAATAACTTACAACTTTTCTGAACCGTTAACTACCTTCACTGCCTTAAAATTCAGAACAAGACTCATCGAAGTGAAAACTATTATCATAAATATAATTCGAACTATTATTCCGTAGTGAATTTATGTTTTCTGTATTAAATGTATTTTATAAATGATACATCTAAGGGAGATAATTAAAAAACAGTAAAATCGTAAACTCAGTCAAAATGTATGTTCGTGGACGTATTGAGGCTACCCCAGTGTACGGAAAAGTTTTATCTATAACATTTCCTACAATACGTCTCATAGTTGTCTGTAACGTTGTAATTACTAAAGACTATGATTACGTGATTAATATCGTTTAAATGCTATCAGTCTGTAATGTACATACATCTTCAATTAATTGGAAATAAAAGAAATTATGGCATATATTGGGTCAACATAATTTTTTTATGATCTTTTTAGAAGCCTGATTTGAAATTATGGCTTACGATAAATATAATTATCAAATACATTATGCAGTATAATAATGCTGATGCCAGTGACTACAAGCACGACTAATCATTTAAATATTATGGATGAGAGATTGTTTCTAAATTCTTAAATATTAATAAATTTATATTGTATATATATATATATATATATTTACTGAAATCAATACTTTCTATTCATATACTTACTCTTAATGCATTTTATTAGCCAATAAATAATTAGTTACCTGTATATTCGTGAAACGTGACTCGTATGGGAGAAGTTTGGGATTTGAATTCCCTTTTGGTCAACCGGATGTTTGTTTATTTTGTTTTCTCCAAACAAATATACTGTGATTAAATATTAATGAAAGGTCAGGTCAGCCTGAGTAACTATTTTCTTTTATAAGAACAAAGGAAAACCGCCTGCAGCATTGAGCACAGAAACAATTAGCCACGTTTCTCCCAAATACAGTTCGTCTCTTGGACATACTGACAGCCGTCTCAGTATCTAATAATTGTATAAAACACAAACAATAACGATTAATATTTACAAAAACCTCATTTCCCCGAGGTAAAAACTGGAAATTAGTGGGCCGTGTACAATTGACATTACAGACGCAAATGTAGAACTGAGTTTAATGGAAGTAAAAAATAAAAATATTGAATATTAAAAAGTAATGTACGACTCATAAATACTGCATTTAGAACCATAGGACATTTATCAATTGGCCTTTTCAAAAGTCCTGAAATTTTTATATATTGTACATTTATTCTCACGCTCCACGCACTGAATGAGTTTATTACTGCAAATAATACTACTTGGAGAGTTATACGTATTTACAATATAGTACGCCATAAAACAAACTTTTATTATTTACAATACACAACTCAATTGAAAACAATCATTATAAGCACATATTGATATGAATATTACGAATTATACTGAAGCATAATTTCAAAAAGAGACATTCTAAATAATAGCTAAACAATTCTGCAGCTACATCTGCGTAGACGATAGAATTTGATGTTTTGGTCATGAACCATGGAACGTAGATTTCAGTCAAATTACAGAAATGGAACTTCAGAAAGTTTAATAGCTTCATATCCATCATATTCAGCGTAAAAAGTGTTTTCATAGTAGTTAGTCCATGTAGCCTATATTGTATGTAATATATTGTTTTCGTAGAAGTAACCAATTAATTTTGAAGTTTGGAGGATATTATTTGCAGTTTCTTGATATTATTCTGAAAATCGATATTTACATTATTTCTTTAATCTTTTTTTGAAATGACTGCATCATCATCTACGTGTTATAAAAATTTTCATATTTGTATAAAGCACTCAATGCATAACATTAGTAAAAATTAAATGTTTTTATGATTAAATAATATTGAAATATATGGTATATATAAATATAAATATGATTAAATTATATTTATTCAAAATATATATATCATTTTCAGAATCGTAAAAAAGTTATCTCATCAATATCAACTCTATATTAATAAATTTATATAAAACGTTCAGTGTTACGTTTAGAAAATTATAAGTAATAAATACATTCCGTTTGTGAAAAGTTATATCACTTCTTCATTCGCGAAGATGTATTTATTTTACACAAAGTCTGTGAAGTACTATAGTTGACGACAGTAAATGCATAAGACGCAAATGAGACTTTCCACCTCAGGTTCTTGCCCAGTGAGAAACCGCTAGTGAAGTGTATTGTAATCTCCAATATTTTGTGGCTGCGCACCTCAATGTATAATCACAGAACTAATCCGCAGCTAAGAATTTTTTTAATAGTTTCTCAAATATATATTTAATGAGAATCCCTCAAAATCGGATACAATCTGAATGACAGCTTGGTGTTCTTATTACTCTTATTAAAATTATATCTATTTCTTTCCAAATATAATTCACCGAAACATCAGTTCAAAGATCACTGGTCTAATCCATTCCGTACAAAAAATGTTTGGCTTTGTCACTCTTCTAGGATTTAAGTTGCAAATCCGCGATGTTGAATAATTCCCTCGAGTAATCTTTATTTCGTTTTCCATCTTTGAAAGACGAGTACATTTTTACACAAGCTCGGAGACTTTCCCCATAATACACACATTCTTTTAGTAGCAATGTTGTTATTGCGTGCGTGACAATAACATGTGACGTGGCATGTCGTTCAAAGATAAATTATTTTCCTGTGACATCTACAGCTCTTATTAAACAGATAGATGTCATTTTAAAAAATATCTCATGCTAGATAATAAATGAGGATAGTCCTGATATCTGTACACAGCTATTTGAGGGTACACCCCTTTAATAGGAAGAGATAGAAAAGATGACCAAGGTAGCCAAAGGTTAACTAGGTCCCCGGGGCTATAGCTTAATGATTCTACCCGGCAGTTCGTCTAAATATGACGCACGAAAATCTCTAGAGAAATCTGCTTCACGCAGTTCGGGCCCATATACTTGCCCCACGTCATTTCGACGACTGGAAGGGTTTTCTGTTGTGTCGCAGCATATCCGACTACAGGTCTCGACCCAGGTTTTGGATGCGTCTGGTCGACTAATCCAATCCGAGCAGAAGTGTCTCAGCTTATGGGGACCTTAATTCAGAACCAGAGAAAAAATAAAGAGAGGACACGCAGGAGCTTCCTCCTCGTCTCCGGTGAGACTCCTTTTGAATATATCCTCATACATCGTCATACAGTTTTTCTTCTGGCGATGACAGTATCATCCACGTAGGTGACTTCGTCTTACTTCCCCTGGTACCGCCAACTTCCGTCACACAAAATTTTGCGTATTTCGTAGTCACATAATCTTAAGTTAAAAAACAACGTGTACATATTATAATAACAGTACGATAAGAATGAATATACCGAACCAGAGAGCTCTGGCGGGGGCTACCTTTGGGGATGCTCTCACATCTCTCTGGTTTTTTGAACTAAGGTTCCCACATGCCGAGGCACCTCGGTCTGTTTTGAGAGGTGTATGTTCCGGGGTCGCAGACCTTGAGCATACGGCAAGAGTTGTCCGCTATTCCTATTGGAATAGTCGGCCAGCTGCCTCCTAAACAGGCCAAGGCATGGCGAGGGGTAAGCTGCGTCCCCACAGCAAACTCCTCTCCCGTCATCGGAAAGGCGTGGGACAAGTACCAAATGCCCGACCTACCCGATGCAGGTTTTCCTAGGGTTTTCCCTGCATTTCTTTAGGCGAATGCCGGGTAGGATCCTTAAACCATAGCCCGGGGGCCCTAGTAACCCTTGGCTACCTTCCTCTACCCTTCCGCATCCCCCCTTTCAAATCCCTTCCTATGCTATTAAAGGGGAGTTGCCCAATGTGGATCACCCTCATGTAGCCTGTTGCCCTAAAAAAAAAAAAAAAAAAGAATGAATATACCAGAAGTGATCGACAAAGGTCACTACATTAGCCACTACTCTATAAATAGCTCCTTGCTCGTTTGTGTGGACGGGTGGGTCCGCTTTACGACAAAGCTCTCCATGCTCTTCACACATTTTCAATTACCACCATTCAGTCAGTGCTTGCAGCTCCGGAGATTATCGACCAAAACGAGATCGTACGGGATTGCCACTGAGCGTAACTTACGAATTAAAATTTCTTGAACAACGACTGCAGATGATAGTCAACAGATAATTATGATGGTTGGAAAGTAGCGTGCATTTTAACCTGAATAATATACAAAACAGTATATTTCATTTTTATTTCTTTACATATATTCCAGTATCTTTTGTCGTTTAAGATAAATATCTTTTTTTATTCTTCAATTGCAATTGATTAGCCATTTGTCAAATATAATTTTAGAATAATCCATGTTAATTTCCACTTTCGTTTTATTTGAATAATTATTTTTAGTGCCAAAGTGCATCTGTTATGATTCAATTTAGGGCCTAATTATTACAAAGTAATGAATCCTACGTTCAACGAATACACCTATTATCAGAGATATTTTATAAAAGTAAGGTAAAAGTAAGAAAGACTTATCCTTCCGTCTGTTACCATTACTTATTACATCGTATTTTGAAAAAATATGAAAATTTCTATTTGCAAAGAAACGACAATAAGTATTAACAGGAAACCCCAAAATGTCACTTCATGAAACAAAGACGATTATTTTAAGACCTTGCTGAGCCTCATTGACATATATAATGAGCTGTAGTAACCACTCGTATTTAACCCACTTGTACCTTTTCTCTAACTCCAATCCCTCCCAATGTGAATGCGATGAAGTACAACTTTCCGTTGTGCATATACTAACCAAATGCAAGATATTTCACTCTCAACGGCTCTCCGTCCTCGAGAATACAAACACACAAGAATTAAACAACTCATGCGAAGAGAAAAAAAAACAAGTTCTACGTTATTTAAAGTCATTAATTTATTTGCTAAACTAAGAGCAGTTATTGTATATATCAACTTAAAGATGTACTAATCTATAAGTAAAAAAAAACATAGTATAACTAAGCTTCGTATAACCAGATAGTCCTAATTACCACTGTAACAATGAGACTTAAAATAAAGATAATATAAAAAAACATCAACTAGAGGAAAAGATGTAAACTTTGTTTTGGATAGGCTTATTTTAACCAAATTTGGAATGTCATAATAATTGGAATATTTACTGAGTTATAACATATTGTTTTTCTTTACGACTTTTTGTCCATAATGTTTCTATAAAGAAGAAGAAGAAGTAGACGGTGTAGACTGTCTATATGTAGGGTAATCCACATAGTGGCCACTCACCTCTTATAGCATAGGAAGGGATTTGAAAGCGGGGATGCGGATGAGTAGATGAAGGTAACCAATCGTTATGTAGGGTCCCTGGGATATAGTTGAAAGATCCTACCCGGAAAAGTCGGGCATTTGATTCTTGTCCCACGCCCTTCTAATGGCGGGAGAGGGGTTTTCTGTGGGGTCGCAGCATTCCCCTCTCCGTGCCTTGACCAGTAGGAGGCATTCCCAATAGGACTAGCGGTCAACTCTTATCGTATGCCCAAGGTCTGCGACCGTGGAACAAACACACATCTCAAAACGGACTGCGTTGTCCTTGTTATTTCACTTTACATTACAAAACGTTACGTAAATTGACTTATCGTAAGTTCACTTCACTTCCAGTTCTATCGCGCTATCTTTACTTCTCTAAATGTATATTTTCCTTCCTCCTCTACATATATTCGTAAGTTTCTCAGACGACAAACTTCTACATTTTACTCGCTATTATTCCTATTTCAGCATATCTCTTCAATTACCTTCCACTGCTACATGTCTGTTAATGGAAAACCCGTAACAAATAGCTGTAAGTACATAAATACATAATTTTCACCAAATATTGTTAATAAGTACATTGAAATAATAATAACACCTAATCAACGAAATACCCATGTCTTTATGTAAACTCTTTAAAAACCTTACCTTTTTATTTCGGCGGACACCGCGACATGTTTTTTAATTAAACGTGGAATTTTTGTTGCTTCTAGAGACTATAATAACTATCTTTATTTCCCCATTTCGTTGTTCTGTTCTTTCAATACTTAAGTAAACATTATACATATGTACATATATATATATATATATATATATAAATTAATGACATTTGTTCATTTATATATGAATTGTTAAGCAATATAGGTCGTTATACAAAATTTTTTTTTTTAATAACACATATGTACAAACTTAACGTTACGAAATTCACAATTACATTATAAACGCGGAAACGAAAATATTATTAGAACTATAATTTGCATTGTAGGAATTTCTATGGTATTTATGGATGAAATAGACAGCGAGGTTGTATATATATATCATACTATCACACATTTTTTAGCATATTTTGCACACCGCTCTATTCAGTACGATTTCCAATCGTTAAAATTGTTCCTGAAAAGTTATCTATCTGCAATAATTAAAATGTGTTCTGACATTTGTTTTATAAACTAATATCTTACTAAAATGGGACGATTATTTTCTTAACCTACCTGGAATACTTAACTTCTTGCTTCATTTCTAAAATTACCAATTAACTACTTCCTTAAGATTTTATTCTGGAATAAGAGTTTCTGCTCGAAAAAGAATTCTCAAGAAATTTTAATAAATTGCCCCTATTTCTGTATTCAAACAAATTTCCTAACAGTTCACTATGTATGGTTTCTGAAACCCATTTGAAAACTAGAAAAACCTCCTCTGTTTTTTTATTCCAAGCTGTTTTAATCTTTAACTTCTCTACCACAAACCGATTATGTTTACCGCTAACGTCTAAGTGATTATAGCTCAGAATTTTACTCCGATCCATTTGCTTAATAATTGAGCCATATTTCTGGATGATGCGATTAAATGTAAAAAATGTTCGTTGCAAGAAACATTCGTATTCATTAAAACATAAATAACCTGAAAATTTTACTCTTAAAATTTGTAAGTTGTTAACAAAAAACAATAATTGTTTGTTTTAAGATAGAAATATTTTATGCATTATATATATGTATATTGTAATTATTATAAAACAAAGGATGGCTTTAATTAAAAACTAATAATTAATTAGTAAAACAAATTTATTCTTTAACGGTACACTTCATCAGCCTTACTTTGGCACGCCAACGTGAATCAAATTTACAAACCTAATTTTATTTTATTATTTATTATTTTTTTTATAATTTGTGGCATTCTAGTAAAATACAAACTTTCCTATTTTATAAACAATTACATCTAATTCTTCTCAGGGTCTTTACTGGTCTTGATAGTAAGAACAATAAAATTTAATAAACTGATTAACAAATCAAAAATTTAAATGAAAGGAATATAAATTCTAAATACAATAAAGAAAAACGAAATATAAATACGATAACGAAATCTGACTATACCTTTAATTATCGTTCACAGACTTTAAATAGTTGTGTTTGTACTCAGGAATGTATTTCTGGTACCAGATCTGATTCTTGGAGCTTGAGGGCACAACTCACTAAAAAGGCCATTATTCACTGATTCTACACCTCATTATTAAAACACACGGTAGTTGTTCTCGTTTTATTCCACATGGAATTTGGGGTCAACCGCTCCCTCAGTCATCCGTCGGACGTGTGTCTCCTCGATGCCTTTATGCGAAATGTTATTTCGGTCTGTGTGTTGCAAACCTTTTTCTTCCACTTTGCGATATTTTATAAAATGAGTCTCTCCGTCAAGAATTATTTACTCGTGTTTTATAGAATCTATAGGTCTCGCAGTTGAACTACCTGGACTACGTTGTTCGTACTCTTAGATCAGCATCCTCATTCTCCCGTAATGTTCGTCGTACCACTCAATTAGCCTCCTCTCTCTCCTCAAAATGTTCGCCAGACTGCTCCCCGTATGAACGCGCGGTTTCCAACAAAGACTCCCGACAAAGCTTGCCGTGATTGTTGCTTTCAAGAAATTGTACCGCTAACAATCCAATTATTTTAAAACAATTAATGGCCTCCTTAATTAGTATTACAATATATACATATATATATATATAATATTAATGCAGAGCCCATGGGCACTTATCTGATCTTCATAGATAATAGCTAAATTTCAGCTTTAAAGTGAAACCACTCTTATAATAATTTTTTCATAAATTAATGACATTTGTTCATTTATATATGAATTGTTAAGCAATATAGATCGTTATACAAAATTTTGTTTTTTAATAACACATATGTACAAACTTAACGTTACGAAATTCACAATTACATTACAATATAAACGCGGAAACGACAATATTATAAGAGCCATAATTGGCATTGTAGGAATTTCTGTGGTACTTATGGACATCATAGACAGTGAGGTTGTAAACCTTGACTTCAAAACATGAATCTTATCTCTGTTCATTTGTCTTAATCTTGCATTACAGAAACAACTGAACATTTAACAACAATTTTATTATCATAAATTTTAAGAGAATGATGATTATAAAGAGAATATATTTTTCCATATAATGTGAACCCCTTTTATTAAAAACAATTAACTCCGCAATTTGAAACAATGTAATTTTTCTGTAATAAAACAACTATTTACTGAAAAATACAATATGCCAGACTGTTAAGAAATATTAATAATAAGAAAAATAACTAAATACAGAAAAAAGAAGTGGTGATATAAATACCACACAACATTTCTGGAAACATTTTTCCTTTATTAAGGTGCAAAGAAAAAGAAAAATACAAGAACGTAGAGCGACACAACCGCACAATACAGTTGAAAAACTCACAAATCTATTAACATTTTTCTTAGAATTATGCAATATATATATATATATATATATATATATATATATAAAAGAAAATTGTTTAAGGAAATTACATGTACTTTGGAAGTAATATTGAAATAATCATGGGATTATGTTATCAAATATTTTGAAACGTTTCTTAGAGAAAGAGAAAATCGAAAACTAAATAAAAAGTCACATGCATTATGCAGCATCTTTATTTTAAAACATTTGTCACAAGAATAATTTTTTTAATGTAAAAATCGTGTTTTCATTTCTCCTACGGTTATTAAAAACATAAAAGTGATCTCAAATTTCTGTTTATAAATTATGGCTATAAACTTTGTAAAAACATTTTCGCATATGTTCTGTAACGACACAACCTCCAAAACTAGTGGTTATTCCTACGCTAAAATATTATAAAGCAACTAACACAGATCAAACAATTTGTCAATAAGAAATTTTTAAAATGTCGGGCCAAGAAATTATTCACGGTAAACAACGCAACCCTAATATTTACTATACGTTCACTAACTAATGATGATAGGCAGTGCATTTCGTGAAAAATATTTTTAAAATATTTAAAACTAATATACTTTAACAAAATTTAAAAAAATATAGAACGCCTAGTAACCAATTAAAGGAGACGTATGTATCCTACAAGACAGAAATGAATTTTTTTTATATTAAATCAACAGAGTGTATCATGCAGTCTGGCCGTACTTGTAGTAAAGAACTCAGACTGATTTGCAGGGAATATGATTCTCCTCATCTTGAACGGATGAACTAATACAATTATTGTATTGCATCTCATTGTAAGAAAATTAATTAATTTTATTATTGAAAAGGTTGAGTATTCTAAACGCATATATATTTTGTCTGTGTGTGTACATCATCTCCATCCACTTGTCACGAAACTACGGCCACTATTCAAACTGTAATATCTAACTACACAATTCTGGAGAGCAATGTGAATACGTGAAGCCGTGGAAGTTATTTCATGAAATAAAAAAATGATTCAAACAAAAGTATGTCGCGTGAATAGAAAACAAGTTATTAATATTTATTACGGCTGAAAAAATATGTGTAGAAAATCAACAGTTGGAGAAATTTGGACCGGACTTGTCAGTCGCACAAACCGGAAGGATTTACATTGAAATATGTAATATATTTAGTACTATACTTGAAACTGTCAGAAGACTTTCTGTACTTTATCAGAAAATCACTTCCGCCTAAACCTTGAATAAAAATGTTATAAAAAACAAAAACTAAAAATATATGGTTATTTGACATAAACGGCAACGTATTCAGTTCATAAAATATTCTAAATAAACAGCACAAACATCAATAGTGTAACTATGTTTTTAATATGAAACTTGATAAATAAAAAATAAAAATTACGCCGGATTTATGCAGTCATTCAAGATAAATATTTTTATCATGTGGAAGAGTGTGTTTCGAGTATTCACCAACAAGTCTTATTAAACATATATTTTATTCAATAGTATTTCATAGATTTAGCAATGTGCTTATTACATTACCATTCGAGATAAAGATGTATTGACAATGATGCAGGATGCAACATTACAGTTCCAATCATAAAACTATTATCTTAATTATCAATTACTCAGTTTATAAATTATAGTATTAAGTAATTGATCAATGACTACTGATTGGTATTCCAATCGTAATCTGGGTGTCACTTCCTTTACAGAAAAATAATTGTATCTCCCATATAAAAAGTTTCAAAAATATAAGTAAAATTCATTTATGAGTAAATAACTGTTGAAAAATTATTTCAATTAATTTAATATTTGTTACATAACGTTATCGATGTGATTAAATTAAAATATACACAAGTTTGGCCGTTTTAGAAACACGTAACTAAAAATCAAATAGCCAATCCATGTATTTTGAGTACAAACGTTCAGGTTTAAATGAGAGAAGATACTACGAAAAATGTCACCAAATGCAACTCTATATCGGTATTCACATGATAGTTTGCATTTTAACGACTCCATACATAGTCAAATGAAAGATCGCGTTAACATTATTATGATCAAGGAACAGCTTGTTGAACATATACAGTACATGTAGAAAAATGGCAGATGAAGGAAGTATGCTGGACCGCAAGTAGCCACCCAACCCGGCAGGTTTTTCATTGAAATATATTATACACAAATGGAGTTATCTTGTTTACTTTGGTTAGTGAGCATTAATTATCAGGCTATTTTTTAGATTTGAAATGTAATAAAATGGAAATGCATAATGTATTCTCTTAGAAGAAAAATATTTTTATACATTTTTTTCTTCCGAAACTAATGGTGTACGATTAATGAAGTAAATAATTGAAAATTAATATTTAGAATCGATTTTGTAAATGTATAAATTCCGTGCAATAACCGAATAAACACGAAAATCGATCGAGGATCGAAAGCTTTACCTTGTCATTTAAGATGAAACGTCTAACCGCAAGATCACCTTGCTCGTACTTTTCAGTCTCAGTTACTGCAGACGGACGATTTGTAATTCCCAGCCGAGCTGCATAGTCGTTTATGAAAGTGAAACTCATGAACCTGTCTAATGATTTCTTATATAATCGTACATTTAACAAACTTGAGCTGGCTAAATAAATTACACAAAAAGGTGGTCATCTAAAAATATTAATTTTGAAATAATTTTTTATAATTAACTTTGGTTGAAATAGTTAGTAAAAATAGCAATAAAATTACCTATAATTGTTTATGACTTACATTTTCTGAGTAGAAACAATTATATTTTAGATATTTGAGAAACTGTAATTCATATAAAAAAAAGCTGAACTAGTAGCCTGCATATTTTGGGAATAGTGCAGAGAGAAAGGCGACAGGCGCGTCACTCGATCCCAAGAGTCGTCACCCGATATTCCAGCCCCCTTTGTGCGGTTGTGCTGATTCCTTGTGTTACGTCCGTCTACGCCGTCTCTTCTGCGGTAAAATTCGTCATGCCCCTAGCTTCGAGATACGAAACAACCTTACTGACTTAAAAAAGTTTATTTATTCATTTAACAGCAATTGACATTGAGAAAGGTAGCGGCAAACCTGTACCTGCGATGTAAAATATAATCAGAAATGTTAAAATTTACGTATGATTGAAAATAATTATTAAGAAAGATAGCCAATTCAGACAAAAAGTTGATAATATAAATACCACACAACGTTTCTGGGATCCTTGCCCCTTTCGTCAGGTGCGAAGAAGAGCCTTGTCAGTTGACAAAACTCAAAAGTGCAGTTGTGTCGCTGAGGAAAGGAACAAGGATCCCAGAAACGTTGTGTGGTATTTATATTATCAATTTTTTGTCTGAATTGGCTATATTTATTATTCATTAAAATCAGTAATTCTTGAAATACTGATTACTCGTTAGCAAAATTTATTGAATATAATTTTTAGTTACCACAACTAAAAAATTTATTTTAAAAGACGAGAAAATTAATTGAAAATACCTCACTACGATGAAATAGAACGCATTCTCGTGAAGTTTCTACAAATGATTTTGTTGCAATTGAATCCTAACAAAGCACCTCTACAGGCACTTTACACTTTACACCAGAGAGCCGTAAAAAAAATGTGATCATGTTTCTCTAATAACTGATGGCCTCCACCTTGGGCCAATTGTCCCTGCTAATAAAGTATGTCAGTCTGTCTACAGTCTACCTAATTTATAACTTCCTAATAAAATTATCAACTTCACTAAATTAATCTCCTTCGAGAATATTTGTAGATTCATGAACATTTGGTTGTACACTAAAACGTTTCAATAATCAATTAATTCACACTTCTATTACGAGCTGATATCTCTATCCGTACATTCCCATTACATTTACACAATTCGATGCACTGATAATTAATCCAGCTTATCCAATTTATATTCCAAATTCAAGAGTATGAACTATTTTACGAATTCGTTTACGAACTGAAAAAAGAGCATCTGTTTTAATTTTTGCTTACGTCTTTAAAAACGCACATTTTTATTACACACACACACACATAGTTGAAAACTAACATATCCAATCCCGCATATTATACGCAAAATACATCACAATAAACTCTTTTATTCAAAACGACATCATGCTTAACCAAAAAGACTATTAATAGTAATTAAACATAACTATAATTACTGAGATACAAAAAAGGAAACCAGAAACGTCTAAAAACATTTATTCGTTATATATTCTTGAGGTTTGGGCAGATAGTACCATCAACACCTGTAAAGGTTGTTTCTTTATCATTAAATGTATGTAAAAATCATTTGTACCTGTCGTACTACTTACAAGATTGATTCCAACCTCCATTAACCCTCGTTTAATATTCAAGCAAATAATAAAAATTTTGAATTTGCAAATTTACAATTACTTCAACAGCCACCCGAAATTCAAACAGGAATTCAAAAACTGAATAACTTGAATGGGTGAATTTTTAATCTGAAAAAAATTTATATGAAATAAAGTATCTGTAGACAACCATGATACTATATCAATAAATATATATGTTTTGGAATTTAGTGGATTACTAATTAATTAAATGTAGAAAAATTGGATAAATCTTACTTAAAATTCCTATTTTTTATATTCAATGACAATATATTTTTAAAATATACATAACCCACAAAATTATTCTTTTCAATTTCTGATTCATAATGTGTGAGACTGATTCTAGTTTATATTGATATAAAAATTATTACAAAATTTTGTTGTATTAATTTATAATAAGTTTAATTTTTATTTTAATTCCGTGTAACATCACTTTTGTTTTCTAACAAATGAATCATTTATGGAAGAAGAAGGTTTTCGCAAATGTACTAAGAGATCATGTCCTTTTTGGTTGAATAAAAATTCCATAAATTAAAGATTTATTTTTAATATTGAGGGTAATAAATAATGCAGTCGTTCTCGGTGTAAAGAATTAATTAAATCTTCTCGGATTACTAACTGAGTGAAAATTGTATTCTCGACATCTCGAAGAAGACAATGACAGTGAACGTCGTCGAAACATCGCATATACAATTTTCGCTCGGTGAGAAGCCGAAGAAGATTTTATTCAATATTGAAGTTATTTGAATTTGGAGTTTTCAAATATTCCCACCAAACCTTCGAAACTAAATTTAATCCTAATGCTCGTCAACGTACGATATAGTGGCACCGTTTTCTTGGAAGCTGACGTTACAGATCATGATCTAAATACTTATTCTAATTGATAGGAATTTTTCCTATGTGGCCAGACCAGCCGAAACATTCCATGCAACAACCCAGAGGCCCGCCACGACACAGAAGTCTCGGATTTCACTGGAAGGTGAACTGGTCTACAGGCTCAGGTATAGCAGGATGCTAGAATTTCCTGCACTTGCAGTTCCAGCAACTGGCTCCATTCTCTTTCTATAAATAGGAAACCTTCAGCATTTTTTTGCGACTTAAAATTTTTATGCATCAAATTGCTCAAATACGAAAATTAACCTTTGCTCACAATCTATTTCAGCAAGTTAACTTGAATCAAATATAATAATATGTCTTCGGAAAATTATCCAATTATAGATATAAATAAAAGTTTATTGTCAATATTAATATTTATGGACAACGATTTCATGTTAAAAAAAATTAAGATCGTGGCAATATTTTGCTAATATTCAATCCTGTAATATTATTACATGAAGAGCTGGTGACAATAAATAGTTCGTTCGTCGTATGGATGTGTGTACGGTTTTAATCTACAAATGGGCCGTTTTCTCGGTGGTAGATGCAATAAGTAAAGAATAAAAATGTGTGTTGAACGATAATGGAGCATATTAAATTCCAAACATTAGGCATAAATTTGAGTAAGTCCATCAAATTAGCAACCAAGCATTAAAAATTACAAACGTCATTACCGAGATACGTTTTTACACCTCCCTGTCCGTCTAAAGCTCGTTATTACTGAAAATCGTGCACACCTAAACATTTTATCTCCAAGTTTTTCTATATTCTCACTACACCGAAAGACAGGTTTAGATTAATTTCTCATTGAAATATATTTCTTTACGAATACGTTTTTCATAAATTAGAAGATTAAGAAACTAATCCCGAGTAAGTTATTTATAGTTTAAATTTACATGTATTTATTTCTTCCATTAATCGTGAACTCAGGAAAAGAACAAGTCAAAGAATTATTATATTCATAGATAACAAACAAAAAATTACACACATTACACAAAAAAGGGACAAACACATCACACAAACAGAAATGTAATAATAACACTTATAAACAAATAAAAAACTAAAATACTTAATAATGAGTACGCAATGGTATATACATAATATTCAATTTGAAAATGAGAAACAATATTAAAGTAGACAAATAATCTATGTACTGTGAAAAACTTTAAAATATTTTATAAGATTGAAAATTACCAAATAAAGTCTTTTGTTTGTTTAAATTGTTAATTGAGACGAACAACTAGTAAAGTAAAGTAATATTTAGCAGACTATTGTATGTTGAATTACTGTATTTTGGTGTTTTTGTGGGTAAAATTATGACTATACGTAGAAAACAGTTTAAAATGGCTCTTGAAAAAAGTTTAATATCTATTGATATGTTTTAGCAATAAACATTTTTAAACACACTGAGGACTTTGTATGGTAATAATCAAACCTATAGATTCGTATGAGAAAATTGATTTATACATAAACAAGAAGGAAAAAATCGTTACATAATTTTAGAAACTTTTAAAATATTAAAATCGAATTATAATTTAACAGATTACAATTTTTATTATTTACTTATTTACACAAGCACAACCACAGATGCAGTTTTCACTCATTCTTGCACTGACAGGAAACTTCGCAATCGTCATAGTGATGAGCTTACGTAAGTTGATGTATGAAACAAGAGTTTGCAAGAGAAATATGTATATAATATAAATATTTGTAATTATTACTATGCTGATAAGGCCAGTACTTCTGTGGCGAACGGTAGTCAAAAATCACCAATTTACAGACAGATTTACTAATTCATTAGCTGAATAGCACACAACAATGGTAGATTTTTATATCCATATACTGTTAAATAGTTTTATCCTGAATGCTGGATAAAGATTAAGTTGATGTTTGTCCGTTCCAAGACACAAGCGATTTCTGGTTTCATATTCGTGGCACTCTCCATTATTCAAAAACATATTTTCATTACGTTTTGCAAATTTTTAGATTTATACAATATATGCAATCGTTTAAGTTAAAGAGCGATTTACAAGTTTCTCGACAGCATTCTAATAGACCGTTTTCTACAAAGATAATTATTCCGTATTGCAATACAGTAACATCTGACGAACTGAAAATTGTTAACATCATGATTTTGTCTCATACAAAATTCAATTTAATACAGCTTTCTGGATGTAATGTGACTTACATATTTCAGTAATGATTACAAAATAAATCCAACAAGGTCTAAAATCAACAATAGAAATCCATCACGTGATTCAATATCAGCAAAATAATATCCCAAGGCAATTCATTGAAAGAAGTTTGACCGATTACTGGAGTCAAATTAGTGCATCTTGGGTCAGAAATACATTACATTTTCCGCTAATAAAATACTTCTAACAAATTATCGTAATTTAATCACTATAATTTTCTAGGCAAAATAATAATTCATGTTATATTAATATGTTGCTCCTTTTTGCCTCCAGTAATCATTCAAACTCGATGTAATTAAATAATATAGCAAATGTAAATTTTAAAAAATTACTAGCCATGTGATGAAAGACGAACATAATCCTCAACCTCCTAATGAACATTATAATTACTTCCCTAAGTTAACATTTTTAAAGAAAAATTTAGTACATACGACGAATCTGAAGATTGTATAATGCATACCAAAGGGCAAGAGATTTTAATTTTCTCAACGAGTCTTTTTACCACGCTTGATTATGCATTATTTCAATTATATTTCTGATATTAAAAGACACAGTCCGTGTCATTGCCTCGTATCACAGAGGTCCGGGCACGAATCCCGATGTTTGTGCTCGTCCTGGTCAGGAAAACTTTTCTTAAGACGGAGGGACATACGACAAACTGACTACGTGTCACTCCTAAATCCAGAACGTGTCATGTAAAATGTCAGTCTGGCAGTCGTCCTAGTAGGCCAAGGCCTCAATGCGCTGTCAAATAATAATATTAATTATGGAATAGGAAAAATAGTCAATGCAGACAAAAAAGTGATAATATTAATACCACACAACGTTTCTCAAAAGCTTTTGAGTTTTGTCAAATGGCAAGTGCAGTTGTGTCGCTCTAGGCTCTTCTTCGCACGTGAGGAAAGGGACAATGATCCCAGAAACGTTGTGTGGTATTTATATTACCATTTTTTTGTCTTAATTGGCTATCTTTCCTATTCATTATTTTCAATCAGACGTAATTTTTTCATTTTAATAATATTGATTAGTTGAAAGAAATATGTTTCTCTTTATCTTGTTTCCAAAAATATATCCTGATTTCTTGAACGATTAAATACTTAATTTTCTGAAGACATTTAATTTTCGGATTAATTCAAAGTTTATAGTTTAATATTTTTTGTTGCTTGATAACGTTTAATATTTTTTTCAGTTTTTCAATATTTCTTAACACAAAGTAATGTACTCTTATCTGCTTATAGCATTCTTTTCAATTTCCTAATTACAAGTCTGACGAAATTTATTTTTAAAAAAAATACGAAACTGATTTTAATTGATTTTGGATATTTCTTCTATCATTCGAAAGTTGTAAGTAATTGAAATGATTTTAAAACCAGAGGGTTCTTGGAACTATTTGAGATAGTTTTCGCAATTTATCAAATATCGTTCACAGAGCTTTCCTAATGAAAGTCCTGAAAATTAATTCAATAATAAAATACAAATGAATTACTGTCATTGAAATCTGTGCCAGAGGGCGAAGAAACCTAATAGCTTTAAATAGCCTTGTAGAATTCAAATTAGCTGTAGTCATTATTTTAAATTCTGTGACGAAGCGTCTTAGATTATGAAAGACGTCTTATAAGGCTATACGAGCCAGTTATAAATCTGTATACCCATGCGTAACTACGTAACGTTATATTTGGAATAATTCAAGACAGTGCAATTCCATACATAGGAAACAATTGGCCCCGAAACAGTAAATGTTTCTTTACATTTAGAAAGGTGGGAATCTGACTATGTTCACTGTTTAAAACTTTCAAGAATATCCATGTTGGAGAGACTTAAGGTTTTTCAAAGCTTCGTATAAAGTTAAACAGATTGATCGCAACTATTTTCCTCCGAATGTAATCATGACATAACATTTACAACTCTAATGAAAAGCCACATAATGTGTGTTAGATATAAACAAAATTAGTGAGTTACCTTGTTAATTATACTAACTGAGTGCCCGTGTTACCATAATTAAACTCAGCGACAACCATAATCCCGTATTTGACTCCAATATCGGTTGTTTACGCGTTATTTTTATGTATAGTCCGTCCACCCCCTTCCCTAAAGGTGTCCCCCTCCAATGCCGAAAGGGGTTGAAATTATATACAAAAAACATCGGCAAAAACACTATCAATCTCATTGAACTCGAAAAATATTTTTCCGACGCAAATATCGACCGTTTGAGAATATTTGAAAATCCACCCCCGCAGTGTTTGTTTACGATTCAAAAGGATCACGTGTACGAAATTTGGTCAAATATCCTGAACGGGTAGATTTGTAGGCGAAACATACATACAAACACACACACACGTACAGTCTATTTGTTTTATTCGATGTTATGTACAAGTTCGTATAGTAATGAACACCGGTGAAAAAATACTAATAAAACATACAATTAGTTTCCATTATAAATTAATTTTTCGGTGGAATCAGGTTAAATTTCTATATTGCATGTATTTATATCAAAAACTGAATTGAAATTGAATAATGTATTGTTAAGAATAATATATTATTTTAGTTACACCTGTGAGTTAAAAAATTGATTGAATGATCGAATAAATTCAATTAAAACCGTCTTATTCTGTTTACACAGATAGAAAACCAGAAACTTGAATTCAAGGGGCAAAGCAAAGTGGGATCATTGGCCAATGTGACACACAAGCCTGGTGGAGGAGACATTAAGATTTTCGATGACAAAGACTACCTCAGGCAAATGTCAGGAGGAAGCCTTGCCTCTTCGGAAGGTCACGCGTCTGGAGCTCAGGTGAGAAAACCCATATTAAAAGGCCACTATTATTATGATTGTAATGAAAATGTTTTCGTACTCCTGTAATATATATTTTACATAATTTTTCTTTCATTCCCTTTGGCATAATCCTTGAAATCCAACTTAAAGAATCAATAATATAGGTATAATTCCATAATTACAATAAAATATGAGTACTAAAATAATCAAATCTGTTATTTATGTTCTTCTCCAGATCTAACGAACTATTCTTCCCCTCTTCATAAATAAGATATTTTACAGTAAGATAGAACTGACCAATTTCAGCTAATCGTAACAAGGTGAAACATTCTGTAAAATATTTTTAATTTTATGGAATAAATAAAATAGAAAATGAGTTGTCTTCCCCAAAATTGTGACAATTTGGGGATAATAATACATTTTAAAAGAATCCCAAGTGACAAGAAAACACTACAAGTAATATTTATTAATACAATAAAGCTAAATTAATTTTCACAAGTGTCTTACATCAGATTTATCTTCGATGCAAATAAAAATTAGCAATGAATGTGAATATATCTGCTAAAAGGAAAACAATAATAATTGTAAACATTTATGAATGGCGTTTTCAAATACATTATAAGCCTTTACGTTTTTAAAACTTGATAGCCTAATAGGGGTTCGTCGGCCTGCTGTGGTGTAGTGACCAGCGTCATTGCCTCGCATCACAGACGTCCCAGGCTCGAATCCCGGCGAGGGCATGTATGTTTGTGTACCTGAGAGAAATTCTCGTCTAAATCAGGTCCGGGACAAAGCAAATTGAATTCCCTTAATTAGTCGCTAATCATCTGTGCTGTTGATGCGACTGTAAATAAATAAATAAATGGTTTTGGGCTCCATTAATTTCCGAGACCTACTTAATACGAACGTAATAAAAAGTATACTTTCGATCCTCTTTGTTAATATTCTGAAGAATATTCCACGATCACAACGAGTAGCCTCATTTCAAACCCACCAGTTCTTATGAAATAGTAACACCAAAAACTGGCAAAACTCTGTGATACCTTCCTTTAGACATTATTCTTATTAATTTTTTTGCTTCTGGCTACTCGATTTCCTTTTCCACCTCGCCCTGTCCTCAGCTTCATGAAACGTCACCCAATACCTTCCTCTGTCTCCCTTGAGTCGTCTAGCAGCTGCACTCTTCTCCTTCCAAGACATAGAACTCTATCCATGCGTCCTTCGTTGATATGATTCAGTCAATAATTTCTCCTTAGGATGTGTTCCTCCAGTTGGCTTTTTATCTTAAAAACTGTTTACTCTTCACAGAACCTCTTCATTTTTTACTATTTATGTCCACTTCAGTTTTAAATTCTCATTTCTAATGTTTCCTGGTATTTATTTCCCCGCTTTCTTAATGTAAATGTTTTGGGCCCAAACAAAGACTAATCTGGAACGTTTACTGGGTTCCTAGATTCAAGAGCATGTCACTAGGGATCTTTTCTTAGTGCCTCGACTGCCTTGGCAATTGTAGTGACCTTATGTCCTTCATTCTGTAGCAATCATACGTCAAATTGCACTGATTGACATTTTGTTATTATTTATTTCCCATAAAAATATGTAAGGGCTCTGGTTTCTTTGATATTTTCATCACTTCGAACAACTTAATCTGTACTTATTACCATTCCATACGTCCTCTCTAGCATGTCCAGCAGTATTTCTTCAAACTGTTGATGCCTTTTGCCCTTCCAATATCGTTTCAAATTTACCCGGTGGAGCCATTCAATAAAGCACAAATTCCCTTCACTCATTGCTAGAATTCCTTCTACAAATTCCTTAGCACCCCTTGTATATTACGTCAATATTTACACTTAAGTATTTAAAGTCTTTTCATCTGGTAATATAAGCAGTCAGCGGTCTCAAAAGTCGGCAGGCCCAGTCCTCGCATACCGGGTCAGAACATTTGGAACTGAAATTTTGTGGCGACGTTGTCAAGTCATTAGTAGAAAAGAAGAAGATGGAGTATATAATATATAGCATAGGAAAGGGACTTATATTGGGGATGCGGAAAGGTTTAACTAGGACTCGCCGGCTATAGTTTAGGGATCCTACCCAGCAATTCGCCTAAAAGTGATGCAGGCAAAACCCTAGATAAAAGCTGCAGCAGATATGTCGGGCATTTGGTACTGTCGGATGGCGGGAGAGGGGTTTTCTGTGGAGGTACCTTTACCATATTAGGAGACAGCTGGCCGACTATTCCAATAGGAATAGCGGCCAACTCTTACCGTATGCCCAAGGTCTGCGATCCCAGAACATACACCTCCCTAAACAAGCCGAGGTGCCTCGGCTTGTGGGAACCTTAGTTCAAAAAACCAGTGAAAAGAGAAAACATCCCCAGAAGTAGCCTCCTCCAGAGCTCTCTAGGAAGGTGCACCTGCGACAGAATTGTCTCGAAGGCTTCCCTATGAAGTCATTGGTACAGAAGGAGAAGGTGTATATAGGGTAATCCACATAGCGCCCACTCCCCTCTTATACCATAGGAAAGGGACTGAGAGGGGGGATGAGGAACGGTAGAGCAAGGTAGCCAAGGGTAGGGCCCCCGGGCTATAGTTTAAGGATCCTACCCGACATTTGCTTAAAAGTGATGCAGGGAAAACCATAGACAAATCTGCATTAGGAAGGTCGGGTATTTGGTGCTTGTCCCTCGTCCTTTCGATGTCGGGAGTAGGGGGTTTGCTGTAGAGACGCATCATTTCCTCTCCTTTACTTGACCAGTTTAGGAGAAGTCATTAGTAGATGTTGTCGGGTTTTCCATTGCCTAGTTGGTATTTTTGTAGAGAGAAAGCTGAGAAAAGAAGAACACATTAGAAGGATGTGGACAGGTCCAAGACGAAGAAATAGCAAGAAGAGTTGCGAAACGAGAGAAATATGAGGAACAGAATATGTGAAACATAGAAAGTATAGTAAAGAGAATGGAGACAGCCAACGTTTCGAACAGATGAAACTCTGTTCTTCGTCAGTGTAAAACGATATTCACTGCATATGCATGAGAGTCCGTACACTCTTGAGGATTTTGGACCTACTTAGTTTAATTATTAATTCTCTTTACTATACTTTCTTTGATTCACATTTTATATTCCTCCTTTTTACCTTCATTCTCTTCGTCTTTGACCTGTCCACATCCATCTCATCTGTTCCTCTTTTCTCGTGCTGTCTCTTCGCAAAAATACCATCAAGCCAATGGAAAACCCAATGAGGTCAGGTCACTTTCATTTGAATCTGAGCCTGGAAAGAAAACCTATCTGACCTTCAATCAGCTCCAGATCAACAACTTTGAAGTCTTAAGACCAACTCTGCGCAGACCAGATCTACAGAAACTTTACGCAATCATCATTCGCATATGAAACTTCAGCATACGTTCTCAGAATATTCTGTGAATTCTAGTCTTCAGTGAAAGTGTACCTTTTTTGCCTGATCAGTCACAAACCATACCTCTGTTAGTTTTCCTTGTCCCTTATTGCATCCTAGACTAATATCGTATTCGAACTTCTTCCGTCTTATTTGGTATCTACATATGATTCATCGATTTAAACAAAAACATACAATGTTATTCAAACAGAATGCATTCAACGATAATCTGAGCCAACATTATTAATGTACGGATCAAAGACGTACACAAAATTCAAAGTGTGACGCGATCCGAGTTCTAAAAAGAAAAAAAACTGTATTTTTGAGAAATTTAACGACAGATACATCAACAAAAACCAATTGAACTGTATATTAGATGTCATAAGATACATAGTGTTCTCACACCACAGCATCTTAAGCCTTGAAAGGTGAGGCAGGAACATTACATTTGCAATACGGACTATTGGTATGAAAACATAGATGGGCTTTCAGAAGAATGTTAAATTATATTACGAATAGCGGTTTAATTTTTTGAATTGTATATTAATAATATTTGATTGATAATTATACTTATAAATTAAATATAATAAATAAGCCGCCCTTAAATAGTTATATTTTTCTAATTTCCATAAAGTAACAATAATGTTTCTTGAACTTATGCAGGCCATATGATTAGCTCAAAATCACAAGTAATTAAAAGAAGCAAATTGGTAATCTAAAATATCATCAGTTTAATATTTTTTCAGTCAAAAGACAATTATAAGGTTTTCAATAAATTTTTTCTCAATGTCGGTCTGCATATGAATAATTTACAGAGAAAATTCATTAATGTTTTTTTCTCACACAAATATTAAACGTACTGGCATTTAATATGGTGTAGAAGAGGTACGTTTATGTTTTTAAGAAGGCCTTACTGACATGAGTGATTGCTGTTTTCCCCAGGTGAGATCTGTAAGTCTTCAGCACTTCTAGCGTAGTTGTCTAGGCAAAGAGGTACGTTGGTTCGTACGCTTGAAAATCACGCAAAAAGCAGTGTTTGGTTGAAATTCACTTGCAGCACCTATCTTTAGAGGCATGTTTGTGTAATTATTTTTTACATTTCATAAAATCAATTTATTAAAACAACACATTAAAATAAACTAAAATAAAATACTTAGTATAAGCTATTAAAAAATATATATTTAAATTTTAGTTTCTTAATTGTACAATATTATTAACAGAATGTGACGTGCTATCTTAAATTTAGTCTAATTACTTTTTTCTGAGGATCCAAGTTACTTGTTAATAAACTTGGAAATTGGGATATCGTATTTTTATACAAGGCAATTATTTCTTTAATAATGCTAAAAACGTCCTTCATACAGACAAACATAAAAAGAAACGTAAACCAAATAAATTTGAATTTAAAAATGCCGGACGTTTCGACGCGAAATGGCAAATAGCATAAGGCTGGAAACTGAACACGGAACTAAAATCAAAGATAACGAGCCAAAGATCTTAAAACAAAACTTGTTCCGACTTGCTGTGTCATGCTTAATTTTAACAGTTTTTCTTTTATTTTTAATATGCTGAATTTCAGAAATTAATCTTTTCCAATAATTTGGTTTATATTAAAAATCATACAAATGCTGTTAATATTAAGCATGACACAGAAAGTCTCAACAAGTACGATGATGCTATAAGTTCCTTGGCACTTAGTTTTTATCTTTTATTTTGGTTCTTTGTTCAATTTCCATTCTTAAGTAATTCGCCGTTATAAAAAGACGCTAATCTGTGACGAAACGTCCGTAACATTTAAAATCAAATTTACTTAGTTTAAGTTTTATTTAAGTTTGTCTGTAGAAAGGTCGTTTTTATCATTATTATTTTCAACAGCCGTTAATTTTTTGTTAATTATTTCTTTATCACGAATGTTTTCATGGGCTGCATTAGTTTTAATTTCTAGATGTTGGATGAGGGCGACGTAGAACGAAGATCGTTAAACGTTTCCATTCATTCAGTTGTATAGAATGTAAGTGCGGGGAAACTTTAATGAGAAGGAAACGACCGTGGCTGCGCAAAGAAAATTGATAATTATTTCTCGTTGGATAAACTGCCACCAATTGAACTCCAATCGTACGAATATTATGTCACTGTTGTTTTCGACATCACGATGGAATATTTATTTTAAGTAAAGAAACGATTAATACTATTGACTTATCCAATACCATTTGGGTTAATGTTAAAATCTGAAGAAATAATTGGTCTATCATCACATTACTATGTATTTAATTATCGGCATATTTAAATAGTTACTACGTCATACGCACTCCACTAAGAGGGCTGGCACATTTTGCAAATTATCACGAAACACTTACGCTTATTTTTCCGTTTACATAACACTTCCTAAGTATAATTTTGGACGCCAAGTTGATTTCTATTCGTTCCTCGGTTCATATAATTATTTTATTTGGCAGTGCTCATAAGCATAATAATTGCATTTCATCCTTTGACTAATTCTTAATTATTTTATTTTATTTAAGAGCGTATTATTATTAACTAAACTCTGTACTTTGTGATATTATAACTGACACTATTTTTTATTGCTGTTTCTTTTTTGAGAATGCGTTAAATAAGGGTGCTACAGAGCTGGATATGCAAATAAATTCTAATTAAGTTTTCAAATGAAAACTAAATTTATTTGACTAAGAATGGTGTACAACTTGATCTCGTGTTCTGGTATAAGGATAATTTAACATGTTTTTATTCCATGGCAGATGTAAGAGATTAGTGAAAAGAAAAAATCTAATAAATACGATGACAAAAAAATGCATATTCCCTGCATCACCCTTATTCATTGTGTGAAGGGACGACGAGACAAGCGCCGCATCATAATTTTGGTGTTCTCGTCGCCCCTTCATTAGCTAATTTTGGATCAAGTTGGGAGTTGTTGACCACATGTTTGTTGTCCACAGAGCCCGATTCCAGCTTCGCCCAGCCGAGCACTCTCCGAACACTCTCAGGGAGAGAGCTAATGCAATACTCCGACATACGAGTATATGTCAGCAGAACTGTGCAATTTGTTGGAATTACGAATAAACTGCGGGATAAAGTCATTATTATATTGCCCACCCCTTCCCCAAAAATTCTGCCTAGATGAGTATAAATTGCCGTTCGAATTACAAGATAAATACTAAAGTCTTTCGACAGCCTCCATATGGGTTTGTACTCGTAGTTGATACGTTGGCTGTAAATGAACGAATGCTGGTTGTGATTTTCAGGGTAAAATATGTCTAACAATAAGGAACGTACTAGACTGTGTCGTATGGTTAAATCCCTTTTAATAGTTTGATTTTCTCATAGACATGACATATATCTACGTCTAGCTTCTTAATCCCATAATCTCAAATGTAGTGCGAAACCGAGATGATTTTTTATAAACATAGGCAGAGGCAAAATATGTTGCTCAATTATTTTTGATAACGTGCATGGCTAGTCCTAACATTTTATTCTATTTCCAACAAATTGATGTTTGGCTCACTGTCGTTTGATTTCCCAAATTGATAGTGAGCAAACAATAGGGAAAAATAGTTTCAAAATTTTCTCTTAAATAAAACAAATACTTCAAATATCTTCACCAAATTTATTGCTACAGTTACAATATGATCATATCCTTTAGATGTAAACTTTAATCAAACTTCAAGTAAATTAATGGAGAATATGAATTGGTTTACCAAAGCCCAATTCAAACTCAAATGTAAGTTTTTCTTCATCTATTATAACGACCATTTTTAATTATTAGTAAAGATAATGCGTATAAGAATGGTTGGTAATCATTTCAGAGACTGGAACGGAATGTAAGTGAAGTCATACTTTTTAAATATCCGCATTTTAATGAGAACTGTAAACGTTTATGTAATATAAGTCAAATTATGTTTTTTATATGTTTATTCATATACGTTAGTGTCAACGAGTAGTTGACGTCCTAAATGTTGATAACTGACGACTGTGGAATGTAGGTAACAAGCATTATAATAAATTACCATCGTCATTGTGTAACAAATAGTGTTAACTGACTATTTCATTTGAATCCGTTTTACTTTTGAATAATTTTTTAACAACTAAATTTATGCTAAGTTTATTAAATGTATATATAATCTCAAATGTAATCCTAATCATATTAATTGTGAATTTCTTAAATAAAATGTAGTTAACAGCATCCTTTTAAGTGAAGTTTAAACGCAGGCATTGTATTTTTGTTTATTTAAATGGTGCTATTATTAATTCTCAATTTTACACACGAATATATTTTGTAACAAAAACTTTGCTTGGCATGATACATTTAATTTATTCTTAGAAATTTCTAATAGTTGTTAAAATGAAAACTATGTTACAATTGGCATAGTTTAAACATTTAACTTGCACTCACTTTACCGTCTATTGTTAGAGTTCCTAAAATGTACATCTTTCTTAATATGTAATAGTTTGTTTATTTTAATACTGTTTAGCATATTTAGCAAATCTGTTATTTACAAAATTGTTTCTTATTATTTTTGAAATAAAAAATTTGCCAGTATATATTTTTTATTTATATACCAAATTTTCTTCTTTGGTAATAATTCGTACACCACACCGAAATTGCTTTGCAAGTAATTCTAGTAAGAGGAATTTGTTTTCCGCTGTTTACATTGAGTATGTATTGTACTGTACATGTTTTGTAGGAAGTAGAAAACTTTGAAATAACTTCTTGCATTAACTGTCTGCACTTAACGCTCAGGTTCACTTTTACTGTATTTACATAATTACTTCATCCATTTCAGTACATTCACGTCAACCTCAATCGATAGAAAGTATAAAGGTAAGTCAAAATAAAGTATTTCCTTCATGCAATGACCACTGAATAGTTAGGATAGTTGACAATTTATTATCGCACTCGATAATTACGATGAATCTAATTTACGCGTTTGCCTATGCAAGCACGCATTTACCTAATGTTTTTTAGTAAGTAAGAAAATATTTAGTAAACTGTATTAGATTATAATTTTAATTTGATCATTTATATATTTATAACATAGTTTGAAATAATCTTTCAAACTTAAATGTCACCTATGTGTACTAATTTTTTCTGATTATTCAATCTTTCTTCACACACGAACACCAATTCTACTTACAAATTTATTGTACTTTAGTCAGGACTGTCTGAGTACCCGGCGTTGCCCGTGTATTTAAATAAATTAAACGGGAAAAGGATTTGATTCGACAATATCCGTTTGGTAAACATTTCATTTAACTAGAATAAATAGCGACTGTGTTTTGATCATTAAATATTTACGTTCCCCTCGACAGCTAACATCAAATAAACCATGATGATGACTAACGGTACTTTAACAACTCATGAAGTTTCCTACTGCATAAAATAATAGTTTGTGAAAATCATGTCGAATTTAAGGAATGAAAAATATTGGCTAAGGTAATGAATGCTAAAAATACTCTCGGTACTTTTAATAAGTAAAATAAAATACAATCTTTAAATAAATAGAGACTAAAAATATACCTTGTACCATTAAAAAATAAAAATACACCATGTTACTTAAAAGGGCATAAAATTCTTCCACATCCACGCCAAGGGACATAATTTTTCCTTAATCACCTTGGTTAATGGGAAAATTAAACTCAGGGACTCCTAAAACTCCGAAATCGAAACCAATCCTGGTCTTTTTGGCATTAATTATCTATAAACCTCTCAGACCACCTCCCATATGGCAAGGGTGCTTCCCTCCCTTGCCTTTTAAGGTTGAAATTAAACATTTAAAAATAAAAAACGTTTTACTAAAGACTAATAATCACTGTTTACGAATGTTTTTAAATTAAACCCCTACCCCTACTGGTAGTAGTTGTGTCTTAACCCCTCGGATCATGTGAACAAAGTTTGGTGAAAATTGTTCTACGTGTTTAAGATTTTACACGGAATATGTTTCACCTATTTCCACCCTCATTCCCTAGGGGTTGAACTACATCTTAACCAATACAATTAATGTCAATTAAACTCAGGGACTTCCATAATCC
Source organism: Zhengitettix transpicula (assembly GCA_037074705.1). Classification (NCBI taxonomy): domain Eukaryota; kingdom Metazoa; phylum Arthropoda; class Insecta; order Orthoptera; family Tetrigidae; genus Zhengitettix; species Zhengitettix transpicula. The sequence continues at coordinate 205,210,874 of CM073591.1, forward strand.
CATATTAAAAATCAGTCTTGTTATTTATTCAATACTATTATGTAGCGGCCTTTCACTCACTTGCTCCCCCAATCCCAACACCTAGAGGCTGAATTACAGATAACCTAACATAATGAATGTGATAATTAAGCTAATTTATTTCTATAACCCTGGGTTTGACACCAATTTAGGCTATTTCGCGTTATTTAAATGTAACCAGTGGTGCTGCATTCCCATTTCGTAAGGGGTTGAAATAATACACTGAAAACATTTGGAGAAAAATATAATCTCATCGACAATGAAAAATAATTATTCAACGCAAAAACCAGCCGTTTTTGTTTATTCTTAAATTTCACCTCCCTTCCCCCTAATGCTTCGAAAGGCCGACAGAAACCTACGTGGGCGTGCACACAACTCACCAAGGTTTCATCGAAATCGGAGGAATTGTTTCGGAACGCACAGGGGACACAGAGACACACTTTAATTTTTACATACAGTATATAGATAAAAAATAATTTTGATATGCACTATGTAAATAACGATTTTTCAAATCGGACTAAGCTACGTTTCCATTTAGGTCAACAAAATTCATAGACGCAACCCAATACGATATAAATTATCCTTAATACGTTGTGATTCAAGAAACTATATGAGGTGGGAAATTATGTACAATACGCCGTTTTACGTCTCATTAAGTTATAAATATACTAAATAATTATGTAACTGAAATACAAAAATATGTTTGTTATAAACGGTGACTCTTATGGGAAGTAGAGGCATTGTAATAATTAAATGTAAAAAAAATCATATTGCCAGACAATTTGGGACTCATGTAGTCTGAAAAACAAAACACAATAAATTACTGTTTAATAAGCAAAAAAAATTCTTAGACTTTCATAATATAAGCATACTTGTCACTTATTTCGAATATGATACTACAGATTAAATAAACAAACCTGGATTAAAGATTTTGACCACACATGGCATAATAATTTTTTAAAAAAATATAGCTCCTTTAAAACATAAATACACTTTCGCTGTCTATTGTAGAAAATGATTTTTTACATACAGTAGCATACTTATCATAATAGTAGTGTTAAAACTATGAATATTATGAGAATTTTACAATAAATTTTCCACTTACAAATTCTTAAATAATGGAGATTAACAAACAGATAACGAGAATGAAACATTATAAAATTTTAAGATTGGTAACTTCTCGCAATCAGATTATTTTTTTTTACAATAAGGCGTCTTTTATATATGGCACTTCAAACTCTATTTAGTTTCATGGTCTTATGGTTGGGAATTCATTTACAATTTTTTAACATTTTGTCAGGTAACTTTCAAAATTGTGAGTACGTTACGTTCTGTTAAACACTTGGTAAATAGAGAAGCTAACCACATACTAAGATAATGTGTATACTCCTTTCGAAATATTTAAAGCCCCTTTGTGAATGCAGCGAGCAATACACCAGTCATATGTACAGCATATTCTAACAATTTCTTGTTCTATATTTTAAAGATATGCACCATGGATACCCGAATTTAACTTCAGAAATAATGTAGTCTATAACAAAACTGTCCTTTGCGAGCAACTAGCTGGAAAATTGTTCAATTGCTGGCAATGTGATTCGACAGTTATTGCAAGGTTATTACATAGTATAAGTAAAGTACGAAGTGACCACATGTTTTCAGGTTCGATTATTACCGCAGAAGTAGTGTGAAATTGTTGTTTATTTATTTATATTAATTACATGGACGATAATTGTCCAATGTTGATATTGATACAAGTTTATTATCCCAGGGTCAATTTACATTCAAATAAAAATTCCCTCATACTCATAAATATTTGAATACACAAACTTATAATTGTTGTCTTCAAAAAGTGTGTTGGAACATTAATTGGAAATATTCATCTTTAGCTAAAACAGACAAGAGGTTTGAATAATATTCTATCTTTATGAAAATGAAAATATAAATTATTAGAATTATTAAGTTATTCATAATTTATACTAATATATCGAGATGTGAATTATTAACGATACGTAATAAATGAAATTGTTTGAAATAAATTTTAAATAACAGTGTTTCGGATGTAAGTGTTTGATTATAAAATACAAGAAAGCAACTCGTTCAATCTAACTGTTCCCAACCCTAGCCAGAACCTGTACTTGACTTTTTCTATTGGTTACTATTATTCCTGGCCTTAAGACAAATTCATTTATTCAGTATTTTAAAACGTATTTCTGTGGAGCAAAAATAAAAATATTAAACAAATACAGTACAAGTATTGGAACCGTCTATCGTAGAATTTTTCTCTCCTAAGACTCCATTTATTTCTGAGAAAACTTTAAAAATAACTTTTTTTTTCTATTTTTTTATTGAATTGAATAAAATTATTAAAAGTGTCTAGTAAAATGATACTATCATAATTATTATTATAATGAATATTCTGACAGTCCTATTAAAAACGATATTTTCAAAATTCATCCCAAAATACTAGTTATTTCAGACTGTTCAGAAGTTGAAATTCATGTTTAAATCAATGGCGAATTACTCTTTTTTTGTATCAATTATTTATTTTACTTTTAAGTCATTATTACAGTTATATGTCACAGTCAATAGCACTACTTAATGAACACTATTGTACAATAAATATAAAATATATGAAGTATAGACACTTCAATATTGTTGGGAATGAGTAAAGGAATAAAGCTGATATTAAGCGTTGTAAAACCAATGGCTTTCTGCTTATCAAACAGCAAAAAATACTATTATTATTTTCCAAATTTTATTTGAGAAACCGAAATAAAGGTCGGTTTCATTCCATAAGTTAACATTAAAATAAAACTGCACCGTGTTCGTAGAAAATACTATATTTAAATCATAGTTACTAATTCTATATCCTTATAGGATTTGGCATTACAATTGTAAATGATAATTTTTAACACGACATATTTATAGTAATATTACCAATTTTTTCTTCTCGTCGTAGTAAATTTCATGTAAATGTGCCACAATATACGAGCATTACAGTGCACTGTTTGGCGTTTGAGTTTTCTTGTATCTGGCAAGGTGTGTTTGATTATTTTTCGTGGCTGTACAAGTCAAGCACTGCTTGAATAGGGAACGTGCTAGAGAGCCCGACCTACGGCTTCGCAGCTCTTCTGCTGACATTTAGGCGCACGAATTCAATCAATAAGGTTTCTGCTGCCAGAAACGTCACGTGTTTTCTGACTTATTATTCTATCTCGCCAATAGACAGGCGAAGCAAACAGTGGTTTCAGGACGCGATTCGAAACCCACCTGTTATCAACAAAATTACGTATCACTTTAATCATATATATGCAAGAAGTGGCGTCTACAAATGTGGATTTAATTAATTTCAAACTCCACGGCCGCAGTAATTTATTTCCATCACTGAACTGGAAAACATGTTGTTGGTAATCCAGTATTTAAGGAACACATCATATTTTCTCCGGACCCCTCTTTTATCACAGATTTTTCGTCATATTTAATTTACTGTATACTTCAATCCTGAATGCTGCAAAAATACTTTCCTTTTCAGTTCGCTCATTTAAGAAATGTTCCATCCTCGAAATATTGATGCTCCTCCCGTTTTTCAACTATTAATTTTTTTATCCATAAACACGCTTTTTTTTCTTCAAATATATTGTTTTCACCTTGAAGAAAATGAAATGGTCATATAGTGTCAAATAATTCATTTCTTTAGTCCTACAGAGGAAGTCAAATCATCATTTCATATGCATACAGTAAAACACAACTATGAAAATACATCAATGGAAAAGAAACAGAACATACAAAATTAAGAACAATACGAAAAATAAATTGGAAGCAATGATACAATAATGAATATATAAAGAATAAAATATATAAAAATAGACACTTTGAAAAAGAGAAAAAAATTAAAATTTCAGAATTTCTTTCAAAATTTTGTAAGTGTAACAAAATTTATAATGCTTGTTATCTGACAAATGTTTCTTAAAAATGTTAATCATTGTAATTGTTTTTTCTTTTTGTAGTTTTAAACTTAAACCTGATAAGGTCACAAAATAAGGGATGAAACGTTGTTTAATTTTACATTAATAAATTCTTTTTTCTGACTTAAAATTGGCTGATGTTTATTTATTTGTTTTCTAAATAGTCAGAATATATATTAATATATAAAATAAAATTTAAAAATACACTGGAAAATTACCAATACTTAAGCGAAAAATAATTACATAAATACAAAAAACTTTTAATTTAATCACATAGATAAATGAGGAAAAGTTGTACAAAATGAGAAGTTTTAGTGTGTTTATTTAACTTATTATTCTCAGAATCACTTCAAGCTGGCACGTAAATGTACCAAATAGTAACCAACACACGATTTCTGATACACTAGTTCCACTCGTCTCAGCACTTTTACTAGAACGAATGTAAACAACGAACTTATTACAGCGATGAACTCTCGTCAGAGCATTACGGAGGAATATTAACAACCTTTGCGCTATTTATGAAACTAAAATATAAGCTTTTGCGATATTTATAGACTTTTTAGGGCATTACTATAGCATGCTTGTTTCAGTAGCGTGTTGTTGAAAAATGTGCTTAATTTTACCATCCAATAGCTGTATTTTTCATATTATGAGTGTATATACGTAAAATAAAGTAAATGAAGTTTAGATGATCAGGAATAATTACTGTATAAGAAAAATTTAGTCTAGGAATATGGCTAATTATCATGGATCAGAACTAGTCACACAAGTGCGATCATTCCATATGGAAATAAACATATTAATTCTGAGAGAATTCAGTTGATACCTTCGCATGTCTGAAGAATTTGGGCTTGCTCTATCGAGTAACAAAATCAGTTTTGTTCAAGTTTGCAGGTTGATTTTCCTTTTCTGTCGGGAATCTTGACTCGCACTGGGGATTCGTGAGACAAACCTGGAATTTATTCCATTTCTTCTGTGTGTGGATTCACTTACGTAGTTGAGTCATACAGAAAATTTTCTATCCACAACTATAAATCCAAAATTAGAAGAGAATAATTTTCTTTTGACAATATTTCTAAAGTTTTCACAGAGCAACTTCCTTAAATACTTAAGCTGAAGTAAAGATTACTCATCAAATATTTTGGCGTCTTTCCTCGACCGAGACTAACTATTCCAGAAATTTCAATTCAGTTATATTTATACATCCAAAAGGCAAGCACCTAATATTCTTCAGAAAGATACGAATGCTTCCATAGCTGTCTTTGGGGAATAGACGGAATTTAGCTAGTATATTTATTTAATGAGTTATCTGACTCGTGTGCGCTGATCTGATTTTTCCCCTGAAGACTAACTGAGATCTTTACTGTTCGCAACGTCGGACTCTTTGTTTTTATTTGCAGACGATGGAAAACTCAACGAAAAAAAACATAAATAATAACACGCCATTGACAAAAATTCTAATATAAGAAGAAAAATTATCAACTGCTAAAATAATTGAAAAGAAATGGTATTCAACGAGGAAGCTGATACTACTTTCAGACCAGTTTGATTTCTTGACAAAATCACGCTCAGAGGATAAAAATTAGCTTCTTTACATTACTACATGAAATAAGAATCAGGTGCATGTTCTCAGAAAATGTGAATAAACAGCTCGAATTGGATTAAATTGACATCGGGACTCGCCAAAACGGATGTGTCACGTTTCTTTTAGTCTCTTCAGTTCGTTTGTTAGGAGAAACTGTTCTAACACATAAAGTTCATCAGGGGACGTTAACCAAAGAGTCTGTGCCTTGTACAACTGCTCTCGATCGAAACCAATACCGGATTTGAATGTCAACATTGAAAGACAAAAACGAAATTAATTAATATTTTCAATTGCCTTACCCTGATATTATTTACCGTAGTCGTAGTATGCCATTTAACAATTTTAAAGGTATGAACGTTAATAATGTTTAGTTAAAACGTCGAAAACAATATTTCCCTAAACATATTATTGTAATGAATATATAAGAAAATATCGAAATTTTTGGACATAAAAGAGTGTAATGGACAAACAATAAGTGTACAGTAAGATTAAATGAGTTTTGAAGAGATAATAAGTTCTCTAATAAAGATAGTTTCACAATATCCGGAATTGTATAAATTCCAAACTAAGTCAAGACGTGTACGTGAAACAACGTAACTAGAATTACAATTCCTCGAATACTAACATTAATGATCAATCCAGTGATTAAAATTCATGATTACTTATAACACAGCCTTAATTACAGGGTTGTTGAAATTTCGTCTTCCACATCTGTACCCTACATTTAGATTTTCCTGTTTCTGAACATACACTTCATCCTTAAGGACACCCCAAAGAGAAAAATCCGCATGTTTTCAGGTCGCAGGAATTGGGGGGCCATTCTGTTCATTTCGGGGACAAGAAAACTCTCACTTTTTCGCCAAAATGAAGCGTTTCTCTATCTTGTTGATATGTGAGCTGGATTTATTCATAGATTTCATTTTTTCCCTACTGATAAAATATGACAAGTCAAAGAATATTTTATATATATATATATATATATAACACAGCAATGAGTTCTTAACATTAAATTACACCATGAGGAACAGGACACACACTCACTCCAATAAAAACAAATTATACAGGTCAAGGGACAAACTTTGAGAGTTGATTCATCTAACTTAATTTTTTTTCTATAGGAATGTATGCTCGGAAGTAACGAGAGGCACAAACACAAAAAGTGAGACACGAAAAGAAAAACATTTATAACATCAACGAAAATGGTTACATTCCAAAATTTTTTACAATAATTGCTCAAAATACCGACCGCCAACAGTAAAACATACTTGGAAGGAGTATTAGCGAACAGTTCCAAAGATGCCAGGCATTTCGCGCACGCTTGTCGCCGAAATAGATATTCGAGCAACTGGAGTCTCGTAAATGAATGCATTCAGATGTTCCCATAAGAAGCTATGTGTGCTTTCATCGGACTTTGCGATAATTATGTTAATAAACAATATTTTTCGTTTGCTGTTTCATTTTTTGTGTTCGTGCCTCAACGTGTCACTTCCGACCATACATTCCTATACCAAAAACGTACGTTTAGTAAGTTGTACCACCCCTCAAACTTCGCCCCATGACATGTACAAACACATAACAAGCACGTTTAAAATAAAATACAAAATAAGAACTTAAATATCAATAATATATATGATTAACAAATTGAATACACAAACTGAAAATAAGAAAACAAATTAAAATAGATAAATGCTTAAACAAAATGGATTCAAAAAAATCGTAACACTAATGTTAAAAAAAATTTAAATTATCAAGTCGATGAGTTTCAATTTAACATTGATGTTTTCACTCACTGTTACTCTGGGCGACTGTAAGTCTCGCTCCAGTCAGAGTAGTGATGATTTGACGTCAAATGATGTATGAAAATAACAGACAGAAATAAAAAATTCAGAAATTTTAAATATTTAGTATTAAAATACCAGGACTTTTGTGGTGAACTGTTTACAGACTGATTTTCAATGGAATATTTTTACACTAAACAAAAAAATAGTCTAAATTTGGTGTTTTATAGATCCGTCGGTAGACATAAATAACTTTATTCCAGATTAATGAAAGCAAATGTTTGTCAGTTCTAAGACACAAACGATTTATGGTTTTATATTCGTCACACTCTTCATTAGTCATAAACAGATTTCCTTTCTTGTAACTTTGTCTATTAAGTGCCACGAAGCTATGATCTTCATATACCACTGTGAACAAAAAGTAGGGTGAATTTATTTATAAAATATAAATTCTTTATTTATTCTTCCAAATCAATTTCATCCCCTTCAAAGTAATCCCCGTCCGATAAAACGAACTTTTTCCAACGCTTTTTCCAGTCCTCGAAACAGCCGGAATCGTCTTTTTCCGGTATAGCCTTCAAGACCTTCTTCGATTCGGTTTTTATCTCCTCAATCGTGTCAAAACGGCGTCCCCGCATTGGTCTTTTGAGTTTGCTGAATAGCCAGAAGTCGCACGGAGCCAAATCAGGCGAATACGGTGGTTGCGGAACGATATGAGTCGAGTTTTTGGCAAAAAAGTCGCGAAGAACCAATGCAGTATGACATGGTGCATTATCGTGATGAAGGAACCAAGAGTTGCTCGCCCATAATTCCGGCCGTTTCAGACGAATAGCTTCACGCAAACGACGCATAACGCTCAAATAATATTCTTTGTTGACAGTTTGGCCCGACGGAAGGAATTCATAGTGCACCACACCACGATAATCTAAGAAAACTGTCAACATGACCTTGATTTTCGATCGACTTTGCCGTTGTCTTTTCGATCTTGCTTCACCTTTTGCACGATATTCGCTGGATTGGTCGGTGGTTTCAGGATCGTATGCGTAAATCCAAGTCTCTTCTCCAGTAATGATGCATTTCAAGTGGTCCTGATAGTCAGACAGCAAAGTTTCACACACATCAACGCGACGCTTTTTTTTCCAAAAAATTGAGCGATTTTGGCACCAATCGAGACTTGACACAAAACATTCTTCAAAATGGTTTGGGCTGAGCCAAATGATATTCCAACACTATCAGCGAGATCTCTAATTGTCCATCGACGATTTTCGAGTAACAAATATTTCATTTTTTGGATGTGGCCCTCGTCGGTCGTCCAGAGCGCAGTTCGTCTTCAACGCGTTCTCGGCCCTCTTTGAACTCGTTGTACCACTTATAAACTTTTTTTGTGCAATAGTTTGATCACCAAGGCCTTCCGCAACATTTTCAACGTGTCCGCACAAGAATATTCGTTCCGCAAACAAAATTTGATGCAAGTTCTTTGCTCAACAATATCACCCATTGCAAAAATCGAAAAATTCACTTTTGGTTGTTTACAAAAACACGTATAACTCGGAGATAATTAAACCTTTTAACAAACAAACGATTGGCAAATATTATAGACAGTCCTACCAACTTGGAAAAAAAATTTACCTGCCTTCCTAATACCCGGGAGTTTTAAATGACAATTTCACCTTACTTTTTGATCAAGTTATTTCGCTTCCGAAAGAGCATTTTTGTTCACGCCTTCACACGGATTAAAATAATTTAGAAATTGTTGTGACGGGAATGATTCTTTAAGTTTATCCAAGTAAGTCTTTGCCTCGTGACCCTAATTTCTTTCGTTACACAAGTATTCCGCTTGACACCAGTTTGACGAATCGATATTAGTGGACCTACATTGGTAATTGTGGGAAGAAAATCATTCAGGAAATTTTCAAAAACGACATTATAATCGACTCTCATATTTACAATATTTGCCCATGGAACTGGTTTTAATTTTTCTGAAACCAGTTTGAGTTTGTCTAATATTTTATACCCTTATATTAGGTTTGCTTTCTTGGAACAAATCTTCAAATATGAGTATTAACTGACCTTTGTGATCGGAGATAGCAGTGTCGAGAACGTTTATTAAATAAATTTGTTGGTGATAACCAGTGCAATTGAAGGAAAGACAGATTACTCGAGTCTGGTATTTTGTTTGTAACAGTAATTCCGTTAGATGATAGTAATGACTCATTATTTCTCCATTTCCTGGTATTACTCAGAGAATCCAGGTTAAAGTCTTCTCCCAGGCTGACATTAGAGTTTTCCTTATTGAGTTTGTTAAGAACTCGTTCGAAATTCCAAGAAAATTATCTAAATCACTTTCCGTTTGTCAGAATTGAGACAAATTCTGAGTTTTTAGAGATTTTGATGGTTACAAGTACGGCGGCACTACATTCAAAAACAGTTTCATGTGTAAGTAATCTGATATCGGATCAATCTTTCCAAAATTCGACAAGTGTTGACGCTTCGTTTCCCATTACAATTCTACTACAATTTAATATTCTTCTGTTTCGCTCGATATGAAAACATTTTGTTTCATCTTCAGTTTGCCAATGTTCAGTGAATTAAATCCCCTCAGGTTTTACTCTGTTAAGAGAGAGAAAACTTTTCAGTTCTAGCTTTTTATGTCTAAGGCTCTGCATGATTTTTTATTAAGTATCGCTAGTTTAACTTATTTTGATTCATGACACTACTTTCTGAAAATATTTCATTCGCTGTTCCCCAAAGAGCTATTGATTATTAAAAGGCTAAATACTCGAAATCTGTTGAGAGTTATTAATGACAAATTGCTGTTTACCCTTAATATTAATATGAAGGCCATTTCTCCTGAAATAACAACGATTTAAATTTTTTAAATCATATACTTTACTTATTTATCGTTTCTTGCGAGGTCATCTGCATAAGTCCCTTAGTTATACAAAGAGTTTGTCAATCTGTCAATGATATTCACCTTCATTTTCGGTAATACGACGTGAAGGACTTTCTAATCAACATATTCTTGTTGCGAAATGTCATATTTGGCTCCTAATAATCATTACTGTGTCCACATGTTTTGTTACCACGGGATCATCTCTGATCACTTCTGTAATCGGGACTACCGAATTCACAAAACCACAAACTACAAAACAACTCGCAGATTATCTTTTAGAAGTTCTACCATAAAAATAAAGGATAAGTTTTCAAGAGTTGTTCGCTGTTCCCTTTGGAACAGTCGGCCAGCTGCCTCCTAAACTGGTCGAGGCACAGAGAAGGGAATGCTGCGTCCCCACAACAAACTCCTCTCCCGCTATCGGAACGGCGTGGGACAAGTACCCAATGCCCGACCTACCTGATGCAGGTTTTTCTAGGGTTTGTCCTGCATTACTTTTAAGCGAATGCCGGTTAGGTTCCTTAAAATATAGCCCGGAGCCCTAGTTAACCCTTGGCTACCTTCCTCTACCCTTCCGCATCCCCCCTTTCAAATCCCTTCCTATGCTATTAAAGAGGAGTTACCACCATGTGGATTACCCTCATGTAGCCTGTTACCTAAAAAAAAGCTCAGGAATAATCACAACTCGGAACAAGTGAAGACCTTCACCATAAAACCTCCACTCAAAATCACACCCCAACCAATAAAACCAGGATTGTTTAATTTTTTTTTCAATAATCTCATCTGAATAGTCAGGTAAACACCAATCGCACAATTGTATTTTCAGTTCAAGTGACCGTTAGCTTGAATATGGCTTTACCTGGCCTTAGAATTACTGTCCAAAAGTCAGGATCAAATTCGTAAACCTCTAAACGACATGTTTCATCTTCCTAAACTGGTACGATCAATCCTCTATTTCACACTCCTCGTGGACTTAGTTTGACTTATGACACAACTAGAAGAGCATTTTCTTCCGTTCTAGCTGTCCATAGTCGTCCATTGCTCTAATCGCTTGACGTGATGACGGTTGAACATCAGGCAATGTTCTCTCAGAATCAGCCATCACTAACGCTGTGTTCTTACCGTGCGTCCACCAGTGTTGAGCATACAAACATTTTATTCTGTGGTTAATTTGCAATTCATCGTTTGAAAACAATTGAGGCTGGAACGTGGTTGCCAACTCAGCGCTATCACTGAAGCCAACCAATTGATTGTTCATAAGATGAAAACGTTACGCGAATGAAGGAACGAATATTGAGAAAAGAGACTTATTGAGCAAACCATATACGACCAGCATACTCCAGGACCCACACTATCAATTATGGCCCTAGTCCAATCAGGAGGTCACCAACTCACTTGATCAGAGGAGAACAGCATATAAGTAACTACAGGAACCCGGCGCAGACACTTCATCTGAAGATGGTAACTTTGCCAGTCGAACAATCGTCATGACTAATTAAAGATACCACCCAGTTGATTCCCCTAAAAGATAACCTCCCATCATCAAATAATGATATTAGTTAGCGTTAGTATTAAACAACTGATGTACGACTTGTTTTCGAATGTTAAACAATAGCAACAAGCACAAAGACGCGTTAAAGAACGACTGTATATTCAAGTATTTACTGGGACAAATAATCGAGGATCCGTTTTAATCGTGTTTTCCATTATCTGGTTTGAAGGCGTAATTGCAAATAACGGGAGATGGGGGAAAGATTTAGAATTGATCAAATGGACGAAAATCATAAATTGGGAATAAAAAACGAACAAGATAAATTCTACGTTCCGAACAGCGAAGGACATACATAGTTGATGCACTCAAACACGACAACTCACGAATCATAATATTTCCTTGTCTGCCAGTTAGATTTACAATATTACTACTGTAGAATATCAATGTTTCGCATACATATATATAAATGAACTTATAGAATAATAATCACTGATCTAATATTATGATCATGCTAATAAATTTACAAACATAAGCAATTTTTTTTCCATAAATATGAATTTATTTTTCAACACTGTATAAATTTTTGTGTGTTCCATCATAGTTATGTAATTGTATTCTAATATTTTCACTATGTTGTTAATACTTTCAATCAATTGTAAATATTATACTGTATTCGTTGTTATATTTTACTACGAAAATTTTAAGTTCGAGGTGAACATAACATAAAAACTAATTTCATTTAATGACGAATCCTATTTGCTCAAACGAGAACTAATGGAATAAATAAAACTCAATCAATTAATTCATGTAATCGTGTTATGTCATGCTCTGAGACCACTCTATTTTCCTCACGGATAAACTAGATTTCAAGTTGGGTTTCATTAACCTCTGATAAATTATACTATTGGTTTATTATTATGCAAATATATAAGCAGTTCGTATGTAAAACGGCCAAGCAAAATGTCATAGTTAAACTTACATACTTAAGGAAATAATTTTAATTTTCGAAAGTTTTGAAAGTTGAAGGAGAGACACAAAAGTGAGCAAACTTTTTATGTGTAAATATAACAAATTTCTGTTAGAAGTAATAAATCGTAATCTAACTGCCCTCATAAATTATTCAATTAAGTTTATAATTTTGTTTGCACCCACTTAGGATATCGTTCGAATAAATGGTCTTAATATATAAATAATATATTGAGAAACAAATTCTAAAGTACCCGAATATTTGGCTGGTTCAGTGTATTAACAATTACAACTATATTACTTCATATTTAAATAATTAAAATAGCAGCCTTTTAGTCAGAAAAAATGTTTACTATTCTAATTTTAAACACGATGTTTCATCCCTGATTCTTAAGGTGCATGGAGTGAGAATTATAAACTTAAAAATAACTTAATTTTTTTTATAATTGTACACCCGTACGACTGAAGAGGTACAATCAGGAAAGAAACGTCTTGTTTAAATTTTAATATTAATTTTTTTTCCGACTTTTAGGCTCCTAATTTTATTATTTAAGTAGCTCAGTGCCCGGCGTTGCGCGGATTGTCATAATGATATCCATAACCCCGGATTCGACTTCAATCTCGGTTGTTTTGCGTTATTATTGTGTAATGTCCCTTCACCACCACCCCTAAGGGTGCTCTTCTCCAATACTGAAAGGGGTAGAAATTATGCACAAACAATATAGGGAGAAACACTATCAATCTCATTGACCCCGTAAAGCATTTATTCGAAGCAAATATCGGATGTTTTAGCATGTTTGAAAATTTCCAGCTCCCGTCCATCCCTTCCCGGTAAACTATCAGAATCTTAAGGCCTGTCTCTTACTGTAGTGGTTACCCTTGAACCTCCAGTAATAAGGGCGAAATCGTAAAAAAAATTGATCCTTATTGTTTTATGAATTAAATTTTTGTCTACACAAGGAATCGTGTGACCACATAGTCGACGCGACCAATATAAACCTTTAATAATGATGATAAATGAATGGAGATTGATACATCGTTGGGGATAAAGTTCATTCATCTGTGATATTTTTCTCTCCTGAGAATAAAGATATTCCTAACATCACGATAAACTGTACAAAAAAATTGTTTCATTTCTAAGGGCCAATAAATATGAAGAAACAGCAAGGTAAAAAGACATCATCTATCGCTTTCCGACACAAGCTGCAATTAAATATTTAGAGTGCCTAAATATTTGAAACATCGAACGTGGAAATCAGATTTATCACGTAGGTGTTTGAAAACTGCCGTTAACCTTTGCTGTCTGCCTAAATTGAAAAATAAAAGCAACATTCGAATTCGATTATTTCGACGATAAATAATAAGACCTTTAAATAATATATATCATTTGCATACATTTTCAATATATTTTTTAATCATGGCATCGGAAAATAGGCGTTTAGGTGCCGATTTAATATTTCATAATACCACATACGGAAGGTATTTCGTTTCATTCGACCCCTAAGGTTTATATCCTTAAGAAGCTTTCTTTTCACAATATATCACTGGACGATTTAGTAAACCTTAAAGAACCACTTGGGTGACAAGCAATTTTAAATTCAAATCTCTCCGAGAAACCATCAAACGTTTAGTATTTTACAACTGATCTCACGCGTTTCTTTGATATTTACGTAATATTAGACAATTTATACGTTGATATTGTAGAAATATTTTTTAGAAATTTATTAAGAGCATTGTTATTTTGAAAATACTATTATCAGTCACTGGCGAGTCGCGAGTGTTAAGAATTTGTTGACGTGCCGATTCTTTCTGATTGGCCCTGTATACCTTTTCCGGGATGTAACTAAGTATATAAACGCAAACAGGGGTACGTAACGAACTGGCGATCTAGCGTATTGTTGACTCAGCGGAATGACGTACACGCGACGACACGAAAGCCATAGTAGTGCGTGAGACCGAAGCGATCAATAAAAAACGCACACCGAGCAAACACGTAACATTGCCCCATGAGTCTCGTCTCGTGATCGCAACGGTGCCTGCCTGGTTGTCTCGCCAGTCTCATTTCTAACGTAACAACATCAAAAATACGGCTGGGCGACTTTAACAAAATAATCTCCTTAACAGTAATTTCCTGGAGAGGAGTTATTTTTCGTCTGGCGCTGCACGGACGATAATTGGAAGCTCTAGCCTGTATAATATAACATTTTACTCCTATATTATAAATATTATATGTTTTCACATTACCACTTCTTTTCTGTCAACAATCATGAAGAATAAATAAGTTAATTATATCACGTTTTATGACATTAACGATTTACGTAAAACCATTCAGTAGATATGGTGCGATGAAAATATGTGACGTTAGTTTACGGTATAATTGAAAGGTTTGTCTTGAATCTTAACCACCATCACTTTTCATTGATTAAATCGCATTTCCAATATTGCACCTCGATTTATATAAGAACACTTTATTTAAATTTTATATTAAAATATGTATACATCGTTATAGCTAGTTTTACATAAACGAAAAAGTTTGACTATTTATAAATTAATCTAACGATATATGGAAAATTAAGTCAAAAATTATTAATTGAGTTAATTTAATATTTAATTATGTGATAAACCACATCCCGACGTTTAGTAACTCTTCAGGTGTTAAAATATCCATCAATTCATTTTTAACCACCATATATGTCTAAAAATAAAGACATTTATATAATGTAATGAATACTCACAAAAAAAATCCAAATTTAAGTCAGATTTTTAAAGCCTGATATATTGGCCAGACATAAAGAGCACTTTATTCCTGAATAAAATAACATAGATTTCCATAATTTAAAACATCCAGTACAAAAACATTCTGATCTGACTAAATACGTTTACCTGAAAAACTATGATTGGATTAATGTGAAAATAAATTATGAGAGTAATTACTATCCAAGAATAAATTCATTCTCCGGACTAATTTAAATAAATACCTGGGCACGCCGGTCACTCAGCTGGTATTTTTGAACAACAGAAAGTTGAATTGTTAGCTCAGGATGGAATTTTTTACAATGAACCTTCGACGCCCAAATTCCACACTCACGTGGTCTTGAAGTCATTACACGAGCGAAATGCTTCATGTTATGTCAAATGCAAATGACTTTAATGTTAAAAATAAATATCTCTCAGAAAATAATACAACTGCACTTGTCAGTTGACAAGTGCAGTTGTGTTTCTCTAGGATCTTCTTAACACCTGACGAAAGGAACAAGAATCCCAAAAACATAGTGTGGTATTTATATTATTATAATTTTTTTGTCTGAATTGGCTATCTTTCTTATTCATTATTTTCAATCACACGTAATTTTTTTCATTTCTTTCATAAATATCTCTCATTATTCTTGTGCTTCTTTGAAATATTGTTCTACAAATACAATATATTTTAACTGTAAACATTGACATTGTTTGTTTATATTTCAGTCACAGACATTGTGTTACTAGGCCTGAATTATGTTCATTTTATTAAATTCATCATTTTGATGTTAATTATAAAATTTTGTTTCTTTTTCATGTATCATACTGATAGGTCTTACCGCACAAAAGATCGGGTATTTTATTTTTCTTCTCCTTGTATATGTTGTGGCCAGTAGTGAAAAATTGCTTTGAAAACTCTATCCTCTTGAGGGTTTATTTCCTTTTTGACATCCCATGTTTCATTGAGTAACTCTTGCCCAACACTTTTAATACAAAACACCATTTTTTCGTTGTCTGTTTCAGGAACTGTAATATCCTTCCTATATATTTTTTTCGACACGTGATTTCATGCTTCATTTATCACAACCACCTTGGTTAATTAATCTCATCAACCTCTCATATAAAATTGACACTGTTAAAAAATTCCTTCTAAATAATTATAAATTTTCTCCAACATTCGGTACCATATTTTCTCTCCACTTTCCGATTTTTAGTATAGCTGATGATACCAGGCTTCCACAGCAAGTAAGTGATTTCATTCCAGATTCAGTCCTGTATTTTCTTGGCTCACTCATTATCACGAATCTCAGCCGTTTTCATGACGGAGTCTCTAATTACTGTTTTCGTTGCTACTTTCAGAAAGAAGTTTCGTTTATCGGTTGGCAACCTTTGTTGTTTTGCCCTCTCCACACAAAACATGTTTCCTGAAATCGAAACGATCCGTTTGTCCTCTATTTGATGAAGATACACCAGTTGTGTATTATTGTGATGGTCTTCACAACGAACAGCTGCATCGATCATTTTCTCATTCATGTAAATTTTCTGACATGCTACTCGTATGCACAGTCACTTGTTCTACCCCATTCACATTCATTATTCGAATTCTTATGTTAAACACTATATTTTGTAGTCATTCAACCCCCATTTTTCGCACTGCTTCACTTGGGCTCAAATCACAAATAAATAATTACGCCATAATAAAAAAAACTACGGATCAAGAATAAATACTAAAAAATAATAATACTTAAATTTAAAAAAGCAAACTAATTGTGATAATTGAAAAGAAACACTACACTACTGGCTCATTGACATACTTGGCTGGTATAGATTGGACTGTGGGATTTGAATTTCGAGAATATTAAGAATATTGTTGTTTGGTTTTTTCATAGCCTAAGAAAAAGAAATAGTCGAACGCTTCGATGATTTGTGCACGACCGACCATTTTAAAGATATCGCCAAAAGAAACATGACTAACAAAAGCGGAAAAAATGCCCTATGTTTGACGAACGATTTCTATCACTTCATTTCATAATCGAGTAAGTATACAATGCTACGCAGAATTTTCTTATCAACAATTTATTTCTTGAAATCAATAGAATGCTTCATGCTTTTGTTAGCAGTTGTATAAGGTTAAATCGTCTGTTTTTGGTCAGAAAAACACATGTTTTATTCATAGACAGCAAAAATAAATATTCAAAGTAACGACCCTCGCTAGCTACACATTTTTCCAATTTGTGGATACAACGCCAAAAAAAATCCTTCTATAAGGAAAACCAATCATCAAGCCATTTTCTGACGTCTCCTTAAGAATCGAAGTATTGCTCAGCGAGCGCGTGGCCCATCGACGAAAACAGGTGGTAATCGGAATGGACCAGGTCTGGTGAAATAGTGGCATGGAGTAGCGCCTACCAGTTGAGTGACTCCAAGTGGTTTCGCACCATTGTTGACGTGTACGATGGTGCGTTGTCAGCTTGTAAGGTAAGCTGATAATCGGACCTTTTTTTCACCCAGAGCAAGGAGCAATTTTATCAGTTGTTGGTGGTAGCTGTGGGCATTAACAGTTTCACCTGGTTT
Organism: Zhengitettix transpicula; assembly: GCA_037074705.1. NCBI lineage: Eukaryota > Metazoa > Arthropoda > Insecta > Orthoptera > Tetrigidae > Zhengitettix > Zhengitettix transpicula. The sequence goes on from CM073591.1 coordinate 205,228,884, forward strand.
CAGCAGTTCCAACCACGCACAACATCGTCTTCTGTCCGAAGCGATTTGCCCTTGCAAACGATGTTGATGGTTGGCCAGGCTTTAGAAATCTCGAAATATATCCATCCATTTTTCACTACCCGTCACAATCCAATGCAGTAACATCTTTCTTTTTTGTCTGTCGAGCAAGATTTCGGCGTCGCTCCATCTGACTATCGTCCAAATCTTGCGGCACCCATTTTCCGAAACTCAATAGACAGTCCAAACAATACGACGATTGAGCGGTCTAGTAATGGTTCGGTTTATTTAGCTTAAACAGTTATTAAATAGGAGTGGATTTCTCAGAGTACAATAAACTATTCGAGGTGCGTTTTCTGAAATTAGAATTGCTCTAACGATTCCCAACCTTGTATGTTTAAGATATATTCCTACTTGCCGACGAGATTAGACAAAGACAATCGACAGATGGTGAACTAAAATTAATTTTATAGTGGTGAAATCTGACTAAAATCATCTCAATGTAGCCGGCACCTGAAAAAAAAAATATTCATACGTAAACTATATCATTCTAAGCTACGATTTTAGGTAATTGAATATGTGAATGAAAGTACTTTTACAAATAAAGGTCTGAACTAGAGGATAAGAAAAATAGAAATGGTACAAGCTGATATATTTCTTGGATTCGTTAGGGTCTGTTACCCAAGCATATGCAATGTTTGCCTTCCAAAAGCAAGTTTTAACTGCTGCAAAATTTCCCACGCTCCCAGCGGATCCCTACCCTGATTTACTGCCTCTGACTTCATTAATGATGTTATGCGTGGATCGATGTCACGAAATTCTGCACGTTAACTACAGAATCAAGGTTAATGGATTGAAAAGATCCTTGGCAGTTTCTTTTACTTTATCTGGTGCATCCAGAAGAAAATGGTCTAGTGCGTTGTATACTAACACATATAACAACAATGATCTTACATCATTATAAATATATTAAGATTATTTCACCTCTTTCAACATCACGTTATGTGGAATGAAGTAGAATATATTTGGAGATTAGTCCATTGCAACTGTAAACTTATGTAGAAATATACTAAAAATCAAAAACTTTATTTTCAATGTCTTCAGCATTTACAACAGAGTCAGACTAAATAACACCAATTAAAAGGGGCAAGGTTTTACATCTTGAAATATTTATACACTCATATTCGTGAAAAAGCTTGTGTGATCCGCCAAGAGATTTCTTGTGACTGACGGAAACATGCAGAAACACATAGATGATACTATAATTTGAATAAATAGGCAGCCAAAACGTAGAGAAATATTTAATTAAAAGTACATGTTTCGGTCGTGATGTCGACCCTCATCAGACATATTAGAATCTATATCACTATTCCACTCTATAAAACAATATAACCCTTTAAGACTTTTTTCTCAGATGATATAACATTAGCTAATAATTAAACCCCTTCTGTTTTCTATCCACCACTGCCCACAGTTCGTCAGTCCTGGCTGAAAAAAAAAACAGTCTTTTCCCAACATATTTGTAACAATTATTCAGCTGCATACATGGGCCAAACCAAAAGAGTCATTATAACTATAATTAAAGAACATAAATATAACATCAAACTTCCACAAAACAAGTTGTCAGTCATTTACGAACATATTTTCGTCGCCTATCACACTTTAATTTATAACATTTTCCATATTTAAAATATAGTGAGGAATTATACATCCAGATTATTTTATGAAATTTTAAGCGTAACGCACATCCACTTAATGTAAAAACCGACACAGATTCTGTCAGCATTATTTAAAATCGTATAATCCAGGATATATTAACTTCTTATTTTAAAAAAAATAAACTACAAGTATTTTTGTCATTTACTTAGTTTCAGTTTAAGTTACTACATTCTATTATAATGTTAATATCTTTACATTGTTATATCTATTAATTAACACATTTTAATTTATATGTCTGATGAGGATCCTCATCAGGCTCTAAACATGTATGTTTTAATTAAAGTTTCTCTAAATATTTTGCCGTTGTTTTGGCTGTCTATTTCTTCAATTTATACTATACAGACGTCAATGACAAAGTAGATCCTAAAATTTCTTGGTGTTTTAATACATAGAGTAAAAAATAATTATAAATAAATAAAGTTGTGAAAATAAAATTTCAATAACCATACTGTCAGGAAGTACACGAATAATGTAAAAGACCAGATTTTATTTTAATACTGAACATTATAACATAGAAATTAGAGTTCAATTAAATTCTTCACTTAAATAATTATGTATGTATATATTTATTTATTTATTTAATCTACAAATGGACAGTTTACCGGGTGGTAGATGCATGAAATTCCAATTTAATTACAAATTAAATAAAAGAAGTTACAATAAAAGAAATAAGAGTAAATTAATATAATTATTTGAAAATATAAGCTAGGTTTAGAGACATTATTTCAACTATAAATACTGTAAATAATTATTTTATGGGGCTGGCTTTTTTACGTTAAATCAAAAATATTATTGACCATTTAAGAAATTTTTATAAGTTTATTACAGTTAGGCATGAAAAACTCTTATCTCAGGCACCTGTGGATTACGTAGAAGAGATTAGCTGCCCGTTATCAAATACGTACTGCTATTTCTGTGTTCTGTTCGTCTGCTGTAGCTCTCGTAACCAACGTACTGAATACATTTCAACTCATTTAGTTTTCATATTTAAGCTCCCTCCATTATAGCCTCCCATTCTTTTTACTTTTTTCATTATTACAAAACTTGGTCGAAAATGTAATTGTTTCACTGATCCTTCCATCGTTACAAGAGTTATAACACGAAGCTGCAGTTCTGTAGTCAACAATGGCCAACAATTCAGTCATGTTGAGGCCAACAATCGAGACAGGACACGAAAATATTTATCTCCTTCACACCCACGCACACCTCGTCCAACATTTCACAGAAAACAACTTCTGGCATCCGTCCGTCAATGTACGATTTCGAATTCTCCAAACTACAGCAGACAACACTTCCGAAGACAAAGCAAATTAAAACCAAAATACACGCGTTACAATACATGTATATTGAATTAATTTAAATAAAAGTTGATTTTGAAAAAGTTAATGAATGAATTAATATTGTACTCGCCTAAAAGGAAGAACAGTGCAAATATATCTGAAAATAGAGATTAACTAACTAATTAACTATCTAAGGAGACAATAAATATTACCATTTTACTTAAGTTTATGGCGCAGCCCTATCACTTCACTTTCCTGCACTACACTACCCTATATTCACTTGAGTTCAGATTAAGTCTAAATTTTCTTTCCGTTAGAGGACTTTATCCGAAAACTATTGCAGGTATATTGGTTCTAGATATTTATTGTCCTTTTTAGAAATGAGTATTTTCCAACATCTGTTTTTTGCTGTCTGGCATTGAACTTGAATATGTGGTCAGTCCTCCCGTACCGAGTCGGTTATCTCAATCTATCTCGACTTCCCTGACCTGCAAAGGCTTCCAAATGGCACAGATCTGATTTTTTCTTAATTAAGCGAGAGTAGTAAAATTATTAAATTAATTTACTCTCTCAGACAATCCTGTGTTTCGAAAGTTATATAAATTTTCTAGAAACCTATAAATAAATACTAAATATCTATCAATGAATATAAGCTGTGATTAGAAAATTAATTTAATATTTCCAAAAAGTAATAGTATTATTCGCACATTTCATTTCTAAAAATAAACTTGATGTTTTTTATCTCGATGAATTAGTATGCGTTAAATTAATATGTTTAGAACATTGCTTAGGTCAGTCCACGCAACGAAGCATCATTCAGAATTTAATTTCTTGCATTATTTCATGTCAGTAATATTTTCCATTATTTCATACAGGCAAGCGTTTACGCCCAGGCAATGGCGAACCTCAGGAGATTGTACATTAGTCCTCAAAAGGCAGCGTCCCTTGACAGACTGAGCGTCAATGACAAGAGTCAGCCGTTCAGCCTCTTCAAACCTCTCAACAAGTCTTCACTGTCCTCGTCAGTACTCAATAGAATGCAGCGAGAACTGGCTTTCAGTCTGAGAAGTTCAGACACCTACAACACGGAGGTACCTTTCAGCTACGACAACAGTCCCAACGAGTTGCGGAAGTCTCTGAAGGCACCGTCCCATCTATCCATCAGTGACCCAAACGGCAATAGCCTGATTTCGCAGTTCGTGGATTCGGATGACTTGACCATCGAGATCAGCCTCGAGGACCTCGCTCTGAACCCGAAGGAAAATCCTGGGGAAAATAAACATCTGCCGATAATCGCTAAAGTAAATGGTACCAAGACCGACAGAACGTACTTGCAGCGGGAGAAAAGAGATTCTGTACATGAAATATATTCGACCAGAAGACAGCAGAAGGAATTCCCTGACATTGCTACGAAACCTCGATGGAGATGAAGACTGCAGCATCAGCTTTGAAAAAAAGCATAAATTTACACCTGCTGTGCCATTAAGTTTTGTGGCATCATCAAATAATGTGTAATCGTAAGAAATAATTTCTGGCTGAGCGTATTTAACCGTGACGCCTAACATTCTTTTCAAGGACTGTGAATTTGAAAAAGGCATTGTAATAAATATTTAAGAAACTTTTCAATAAACACTTTCCGTCAAAAAAATATAGTTATTTTACATTCCAGTTTATCATTCCTGAAACTTCACACCTTATTTGTAAATACTTTCATCGGCACAGTAACTCTGAAACGCATGGAAATTTTTAAGCCAAACTTGATACACATTTAACTTACAACTAGAACAAAAACTCTTAACTTCTAACAGGGTGAAGCTGATAATGCGAAAATGACCGTTATTAGTGTATAATCAGTAGTTATCTACATACCTGGTATTAATAAAGATACTCACTATGCAGTTGAAGTCGACGTACGGCCGCCATGTCCATGGAGGAATTTAAAAATATTAATAAACTGAAAATATTAAAAATTTTAATTAAAAATTCCTGAAATGAAAATATAATAATTCGGTTTTGAAATATAATAAATAGATAAAATAACCAAATGACATGAATTATAAGGTTAAATAAGAGGATTGTCTGAGGCGAAATAAGGGTAAACAAATAGGCAGTAACAAAAGTGGTCCATCATGAATTACGTATTTATGTCATCACTCCATTTTGTTCATCTTATTATTAAATAATTCCTCACTTAACAATTGAATATTGGCGTCTGTTCTTATTTGTATCATCCCATTATTTTCACTCGATGCTTTCTATTGAGAACAGATATGAAAAAATTCTGAAAATCTTTGCATCAAATTGTGCAATTACATTAAATTAAAATAATATGTCAAAACATTCTATGGTAATTTGTATATTGTGTCTGATGATCCGGATGACATCACTATTCGAAAGTTGGTTGCTTTAAGACATTCATTTATTTCAGTCTCTCGCAATAGAAAAATGTAGTATCTATAGGGTCTCAGATTTAATTAATATGATGACATCCAGATAATTGCACAAAAAAGGAAGATGGTTTAGAAAGTACGGCGGAAGTTAATGTTGAAGGAAGTAAATAAGAAGTCTGATCATATAAAAACGAAATAATAGAACGTAAGTTTCAGAGTTAGAGTTCAACATCTGAGAAGGATGAAAAAAAAGGTAAGGAAGTGTTTCAGATTAAGTCTTTGCAGGATAAGTGAGTGAGGTTTAGAAAGATAAATGAGATGGCAGAGAAATCTGAAGTAAATATTTCAGAAATAAGGGAGGATATTAGTAAAAAGTACGTAAAATATTTGAGGAAACATTAAGTTAGTTAACTTATAAGGATTAATGAGAGGATTGTCGTAAGGTTCCCAGAAGCCGAGGCCCTTCTGCCTGTTCTGGGGTCTCAGACCTTGTTCCTATTGGAACAGACAGCCTGCTGCCTCTTAAACTGGTCGAGACACGGAGAACGGAATGCTGCGTCGCCACAACAAACCTCTCTCCCGCCATCGGAAGGGCATAGGACAAGTACCAAGTGCCCTCCCTATCAGCCTGATGCAGGGTTACTATGGTTTGTCCTGCATTACTTTTAGGAGAATTACGGGTAGGAACGTTAAATCATAGCCGGAGGGCCCTAGTTAATCCTTGGCTACCCTGCTCTACCCTTCCGCATAGCAACTGTATTTTTAACAGAAAAGGAAGGTTAAGTGATAAAAAAAACAAGAGGAATTTCCCGACAGTCAAAATAAGTTTTGATACAAACATACACTATAATTCATAATTTAGATATTTCAAGCAAACCATTTCTGATAATACTTTTCAGTCGTGTAACAAAACAAAAATATTCAACAGAAAAAAGGCATTGTTTTATCATGGGGATATATATGCAAAGTGTGAGATTAGATTCCTGTAAAAACTTTATGAAGTTTCAAGGCAAGTCGGAATTTTACGAGCATATTACGAGTGAACTTGGGTCCCTGGAGAGAAATTTTAAGAATAGTTGGAAGAAATAACAATTTCAACCAAACTTGGTAGACATTGAGATGTTTGCCGTAGAAGACAGCCTATTAGAAGCTACGTCCAGAGATATAACATTTTTAACCGTGCGTCCATTTTAACGATAGACGGAAACATCTAAAAGCCGCCTGCGAAAATTTTTATCATGGCATGTAATTGCCTTCTTAAAATCTGTAAATAATATTACTTTTTTATTACACTATATATATATATTTGACTCCGTTTACTGTCTAATATAAGTAGCCATAATGAAAAACCAGTGTAACAACTGGTAATCAGCTAATTTCCTACTAAAATTTTTAAAATATTTGTTTATCTGCTAATGCAGTGGAAAACCAGTGATTATTCGTATTAATACAACAGGTAATTGACCTGAATCTCTTGAACTCTATTTCAAAATTATTACATGTCCTAAATACGGACATTTCTTAATCTTATGGATTTGAAAAAAAAATATTGAGGCATTAATCTTCGTCTTTACTACTATACCACGGGACTCCTCATTACATAAAATTTAATTTCGCTTTTGCAGCCTCTACTAAGCTTCCTATGCAAATTATATAACTCTTTCAACACCAACGTATTACATTAACATATTTAAACTCCATATAAATAATGGTTATATCTCATTGGTGTGTTAAGTTATTCTACTTACTCCTCATTCATGATTTTAGATCTAGCAACTAAAAGAAATAAAATATACACGTTTAATTCCCTGGAAACTGAAACAATAAACCAGATATTGTTTTATTTTGCACAATACAGAGATCATAAAGTTGGTCTGATTTGGGAAAGAAATTTGGCCTAAGTGATCTTAGAGTGGCAGAAAGAGAATTGATGATGTAGGCAGGATAGAAAATGGGTACGTTAATTTCATGTTATCTTCGACATTGCTGTCTCTGAAGTTGGCCAAATAATCCACGGACGTTATCACATGTAGATCGACGAGAATTGTGTTGCATGTAATGATAAAAGTTCTAGACTAGTTTTATGATTCTTTCTTGGAATATTGAGGCAGCGTGAATAATGTTCTCCCAGTATTTTTTCTCTGTATCTTTTATTATTGATGCATGATTCAGTGATGAGCGCTATGGTGTACATTCATGGTGTTACGCCGATGGGTTAGTTTGGAGTATTCGGTTCTGATTCTAGTCCTGACGACTTGGTCTCTTGTTGTTATCGGGTTGCAGTGGATGGCACAGAAATTGTTGATTGGCTTGTGGATTGTTTTAAGTTGGATCCAGTACCGGTACCATTGTAGGTATATTTTGCTTTGGCAGATTTAGGAGGGGTCGGGTCTATGGGGTTGAGCTTTCTGGTCTTGTAACTCCGACCCCAGCTCAATCTAACCCACATTACTCATTTCCAAAATCTTTTATTCAAGTAAGATTAATCATATTATATAACTGATAGGTTATGTGTTTTTTCGATTGGACCCGACCAAATGCTTGTGACTCCGGAAAGAATCTATTTTCTCCCGCATTTTGCCTCATATAGCCTCTTAAAAAAGATAATATATTCCTAATATACTGCAAAAACTTTTATTCTTGCTTTTGAAATTTGCACCACTTTGCTTTTCAATATTTGAATTTCATGTCAATGATCAAACATTTAAACACGACTCAGATTCATAACAGTGAAATAAAGACACCCCCCCCCCCCCCAGTTTGTGGGTTCTTTTATTGTAATATGCTTACCATCTAGAGCACCAAAGCAGTTTGTAAAGTTCAAAATTGTATAAATCTCAGGGGCAATAGATATCCAAATTTTAGAATCGTATCGTAAAATAGGACGTCATCAATTATTTTACAAACTGTTGAACGCTCTTTGGATATTATGGCTTTTCTCCTGTGAGTGTTTTTTGTTTTTAAAATTAGAATTTCTAGTTTAATATACAGAATATTTAAACAGTTTTCGGTCATTCGGAATCACCAATGAAATATATAAATAACGTGATAAACTCACCTGTTATTCTTTTTTGCCGTGCCTCGTGAACCCATTTTCTTTTCTTCTTTAGTTGGTGTTCGTCTTCTTCGTCAAAATTAATGCCATGACAGCCAATTCCTTCAAAAACATGGACATGGCGCTTGATAGAAAAAAATAACTTGTGGAGTCAAGAAAACCATGACGGATAGACTTGAGTACATCCATGATTTTGACTGACACTGGTCGGCGACGGTTGAGATTCGAACCGGTGACGTGACTGATATGTATGAACAGATTTAGTAGTGTCGGTCAGTTTCTCGTATATATATATTAAGGTTTAGTTAATATTTGAGATTTTACGTCTGTTTGTTAATATATAAAGTAAAATGATATTGACAAAACACAGATACCATTTTTTTTTAAATTGTTTAAAATAAAAAAGTTTCGGTACCTATTTCTGCCTTGTTCAGGTTGTGACTTGACTGGAAACTAATGTAGTAAAATTCGTGAAACTTGAATTATAAAAGTTCACAGAAAATTGAAGATAAAATGGGAGTTTCGTCGTAGCAGTTGACGAGTCGGAAGTCTTTCGGGTGGCTGGAGTAAATGGATATGATTTTTTAAAAATGTTTGTTGTGCTTCCTTTACTTGGGTTTTTAATTATACACAACGTAAATATAGTTGTGAACCGATAAACTGAAAATTATTGAATGTAAAATGAATGCGAAGAAAAATGCAAATAAAATTGCAATAAATATTGTTTCATTTAGCACATAAGCGATGTTGGGATAGTTGAGAAATATAAAAAAATATTGATAAAAATATCAAAAACAGAAAACTTAGCCCTCAAGTTGTAAATTCACCATTTTTCAATTAAGGGAAAAATTTAAAAACTTTTTCATTTGAGAGATTGGCAGTTGACCGTGGCAACATGAAAGAATTTAACTAATGTTTTTTACTTATCTCAACTTACAAATCTTTTTGTTGAATTAATTTTATTCATGCTATATTTTTTCCTATCTATCTTTTATCTCTTCTGCAATTTTCTTCCATATGTCATTTATAAAAAAAGAATTATTCATATACTTAATATTTGATACATCATAAAGTGCTGGCTACTTTTGAACGTTCAGTGTAGACAGATCCAGTAAAATTTCAAGAAAATATATATTTTTTGACTGCTGCATCTTGGAAGTGATTAGCGTGTGTGAATAGGCCCTAAATGGTAAACACATAATGCAGTTATTAAAAATTGATGTAAGATTGCCGATCTGTTGTGGTGTCTCGCATCACCATGAGTATGGATGTTTGTGCTCGCCATGTTCATGAAAACGAGGGTTAAGGCTGAAGGAGAATCGCTACCCTGACCACGCGACACTCCAAAAAATCCGGATTGTGACATTTAAGATGACAGTCTGGAAGCCGACCTGGTAGGCCAAGGAGAAAGAAAGAAAATTAAAGTGATTGAAGAGCATTTCCAATCGCAAACCTTAGTTATACTCTGACTTTCTTATTAATGCTTATTATTTTTTGGTATATATTTAATTCATTCTTTTTTTTACCGTAACAAGCTACATGTGGCAAATCCCCTTTAATAGAATAGGAAGATATTTGAAAGGGAGGATGCTGAGAGGTAGAAGAAGGTAGCCAAGAGTTAACTGTACTTTAAGGATCCTACCCGGCACTCACCTAAAAGTGATTTAGAACAAACCCTAGAAAATCTGCATCAGGTAGGTCGGGCTCTTGGTACTTTTCCCACGCTCTTCCGATGACGGAGATGAGTTTCCTGTGCGCACGCGTGCATCAATCAGTTTAGGAGGCAGCTGGCCGACTGTTCCAATAGAAATAGCGGAGAACTCTTACCGTATGTCCAAGGTCTTCGAACCCCGGAACATACACCACTCTAAACAAAAGCCGTTTAGACGCCTCGTCTTGTGGGAACCTTAGTGCATAAGCAGAGAGAGAAGAAGGCATCCTCTCAGTCTCTCCAGACTGGTTCTGCCTGCGAGAGCTAAGATCAGTTCCGATAGGTTATGTATTGACTTTAAGTTTTACTGTACATTTATGTTAAGTGTTCTTTTTGATGTTTCAACATTGACCAATGACGAAAATTAAACTAGATTTTTAAAAAAATTTACTAAGAAGATTACAACCAATCGTACAAGAAAATGAATTAATACCAGCACACCAATTTGGATTTAGAGAGAACCACGCTACTATCGAACAAGTTCACAGAGTAGTAAACATAATCAACCAGACTTTCGAAGAAAAGAAATACTGCTCCACGGCCTTTCTCGACGTAACTCAGTCTTTGATAAGGTCTGGCACACGGGCTTTCTGTTTAAGATCAAGAACCACACAATTACTATCATCATTTAAAATCCTATCTAAGCGACAGACACTTCCAGGTTAAGTTTCAAGATGAACTAACAAAATTATATCCTATTAACTCCGGCTTTGGCGCATAAAAGCAAATGTAGCCAAGTAACATTCACCCTCAGAAGAGAAACGTGTCCACCAGTATCATTCAACAATACACCACTTCTTCAAGCAAAAGACGTCCGATTATGCACATCGACTGTAGACTAACTTAGAAGAAGCAAGTAAGCATAAAGCTCTTCAAGTTAAATTGGCTACTAGGACTTTAAACAACAAAGTACTAGTTTACAAAAGCGTACTAAGGCCTGTTTGGACATATGGTTTACAATTGTGGGGAACTACAAGAAACTCCAACTTAGAAATTTTACAGAGATTCCAATCGAAAACTCAAAGGATAATAGCAGATGCTCCATGGTATGTGAGAAACGATCCATGTAAAAACGGTGAAGGAAGAAGTGAAGTGCATGAGTGTTAAATATATTAAAAGATTAGAAAATCATACAAACTATCTAGCTATGAACCTGCTTGACAACAGCAATTCCACCAACAGTCTAAAAAGACTCCGTCCGCTCGAACTGCTACATCGGTGATGCATATATATATATATATATAACATATTATCTATATAGTAATAAGTAATTTTGAGGGAACCTTCAATGGGATGGCATCTCACATGTACTTCTTTCTACATATAATTTACTTATGACTCAACAGATAATTGTAAATATAAATTAAAGATAAAAACAACTTGTTTTGTGGAACAACTCTCTAAACATTGTTTGACAATCCAAAGCATGACAGAATAAAGTTTTATTTTTTTCACCTTCTTTACTCAACCATAATAAGTAATATCTACTCGCTTGTTTTCACTTAGGAAACACTGAACTAATTAATAATGTAAAAGGATCCTTTTAGTATTTAAGTTCATACGAAGTAAATCAAACAAAAACATAAGAACTGTAATATTTCCCTTCCTCATACTTAACATCCAAAGACAATTAGGTTTTCCGATTATAAAAGTGTGAATATTTACTTCGAATAGAAGAAATCAGCTTATATCCACGTGGACGTAAACAAAATCGTTCAAGCCTTACTCTCCTAGAAGCGTCCACTTTGAAAGATTAAGTTTCTTTTAACAATAATTCTTGTATTACAGCAGTCTAAAGTTTAGGCGAGAAAGAGGTGGTAGAGACTGAAGTTGATCCTCCCTCGACGAGTTTTGTTACGCGCAGCGAACCTACAAAAAGGACGCTGCGTGCACGCTTCTCGTCACATGGCGACCATTGTTCTTCCCCGCAAAAGCGACGCTCCAGGCTCCTTCGGCTTCGTCCCATACTTGCCATTCTCACACAAAACACTGCTATCATCTCTATCTTTTATTATTACTTGAAAGGATGAACAATATTGAAGTATTACTTTCTGAAGTGATATTTTTTAACTAATTCTCTGCCAAAAGACATCTCACAATTTTTAGCTTAATGATCCTTGATGGTTATATCACACCATCACATAAAGTATTTTAAATCAAATTTAAATCGTGCGATATCAGCCTTTTCTTCGGCTGAGAGAGCAAAAAATGTCTCAAATATATAGAGCCCAAGTGTATTGTGTTGAAATTTCTATTTCCAAACACTAGAACACTTTGTAAACTAGAACGTTCCTCACGAACGTAGAGAACGGATGAGCTTCCTGGACACTTTCACTTCAATCCTATCATTGGTGAGAAGACCAAAATCTAAACTCTATTTCTGGCACACACTTGAATGAAGACGGCGGAAATTTTCGGAAGATATGGGAATAAATATTTCTGCAAATATTTCGACAAACGCCTTAGATTAGCACGTGAGTAAGAACAAGTCTAATACTTTTATTATTAGTATTTTATTTTTATAATAATGATTATGATTATTATTTTATTCTGAACAACTACTGTAATAGTCGTAACCACTGATAAGCCAATACTTTCTCGTTCAGAATTAAGAATCTTTAGTTGATCCAACAAGCATTCTGGATCAGTTTATTCACAATTAACCCGTTCTGTTTTTCTTGACGTTAACTCTGATTTTAACCTGTGCACTCAACTTGTAACCATGAACATCAATTAATTTCTTCTTCCGCATGCAGCAATAAATATTAATTCTTCTTCTGTCTTCTACATAAAACGTTCGTATATCGAAGAGTTACTCATAAGGTAAAGATTAACACTTCATTAAAAATCCTATTTTCTGACTAACATTTCCATTTTGAGACAATTTACTTTACCTCCATTATTATAAAGTTTTCTAACATTTACTCCACAGATGGTTATTTTCAAAAAATAATTTTATTATTTTAAATACCTAACGGTTTTAACTTTTTTTTTATTTTGAGACGCATCAACAACTCGGTCTTAAGCAACTATACACTAGCATTACATTGAATTATATATTAATATACGTTTACATGAGTATATTATTTGCATGTTTTATATTTACATTATTTAAAATATTTACATTTAACATTTAGGATAAATACATATTTTCTCATTTCTATTATTTATTCCTGGCGTTTTCATTGTAAATCTCCAGTGATTTCTCTCATAAATATTCTTCAGACACGCCTAATGCAATGCTATCCCATTTATTAAAATAAAACAACCTTAAATATGAACATAACTTCTTTACAACTTTCAACACTATTTAATTCGCGTACATAATAGTATTTTTTTAATTGGGCCGTGAAATATAGAGGACTCCAGAAAACTAACAGAATGTACCTTAACACAAAATGTCAGTCTCTGCCACTTCACTAACAACCCAAAAGAATTTTCAAGGAAACCATATTATTTCACTCGTTCATATTCATGGACATTAAATAATTCTATGTCCCTTCATTCCCAGAAAACTTGAAATGATATTTCGTGCTTTGTAGAGAAGTATATTTCTAGTTAAATAATTATAATTCGTTTTCAATCTATTTCCCCTTTCAGTAATAGGTTTTCTCTATTATATTTTTAAAAAATTGTTATCCGTTTAGGTTTTAATTATTATAATTATATTAATATGTAGAATTTGATATGTTTTCATTTATTGGTAACCCCAATTTTTTTAAATTTAAAACAGTCACATTAGTGAAATACTTTTTCTGTCTTCAAAATATTTATTTAAATTTATTATTTAAGTACCACGCGTCATGTGCCATAATCATCTTCAATAAGTCAGATTATAATCATTATAAGTAGAAACCGAAAAGTTAATTATATAATATATAGATTAATTATTCATTTTAAATTACACATTAAAATCATTCATTATTTAAAACCATAGTAACATGTCTAATTATCGATATATAAATACACATCTATATTTTTCAATGTTTTTGTTCCTCATAAAATTTAATCCGAAATTGACTAATACGTGGATGCACCGTTTCAGTCAAAATTATAAATTTTGAACGATGTTCCGAAATACTTCAGACTTGTTTTGTCAAACTGAATCCGAGTGAGTTTAGATTTCTATCAGGAAAACCGATAAACCAAATAAAATGACAAATGAAGGTGTGTATGTGTAGATAGTGACATGTTACAGTGTGTTTTAAACAATCGAATGAATAAGTTTAATGTTAGCCTTACATTTAAAATTGATCTATGTCGTGTACACTCACTTTTAAATTTCACTTAAATTTTTTCCTAACATGGCTAATGCATATAATTTCTGAAAGTTAAGTCATTCGAAAATGTTAATAAACATCTTGAACACAATAAATTTTTATATATTACTGATGTAAAACCTAGGATTACCAGTTCTAAAATAGAATGATTGTTTTACGTATACATAATACTTCTTTCAAATCAACATTTCGGACTTTAGTGATAAAAGAAAAGCCACGCAATTTCCTCTGCACGTCACTATTTTAAATTCGCAATTTCATTTATTCTGATTTCTGTCCATATCCTGAACGCGATTAACCATGTAAAGTTTGCGAATGTCTTACTGGCAGTTTCTTATTTCCCTGATTAGATAGTGTAAAATAAGGAGTTTGTTTACCTCCAAGATATATTCTTATATATGTATATATTTACCGTTGAATTTTCATATTTAGCTCGCTTAGTTATGATTGGCGTACCCCATATTTTAACGCTTAGCAAGCATTCTTGTCATAGATGTATTTACTTATATTGTATTCAGTGCTTACAACTAAGATCCTCTTAAAAGATATGAATATGAAAGTCAAAGCTGCCAACCTATTAAAATAATGCTTTCTTTCAAAAATTGCATCTAAAATTTACAGCTTTTAATAACACAACTGATAGTAATATGTATTGCATAACTTTAAGTTGTATAATATAATATGTAAATTTTCGTGCAATTTTAGCGGTGTCTAATGTATTAAATTGTTCCTTTGGAAATATAAAAGATAATCTTGCTTTGTTGTTTATACCTCAGATATAATATTCAAATATCCCGTATAGGATACGAATATTTATTTTGAATATAGTTTTACGTGATTCATTAAACAGTTTTATTATTGTTCAAGACTGTGTTATCAAATATATATATATATATATATATATATATATATATTTACATTTTTACAGTCGCAATAATTAATTTGTTTTATTAATCCTACGACATAATAATCCATGATCAACTGTAGGATAAAAATGACTAACAGAAATATAATTCGAATTATCAATTATTACAAAAAAATAGAAAAAATTAGTTTCACCTTTTACATACTTGTTATTAGTAATAAATCACAACAAGAAACTTTGAAACTAGCCACGGGACTAGAGCCCTATTTTTAAGGCAATCCACACGGTGGCAACTCCCTTTTAATAGCACAGGAAGGGAGTTGAAAGGGGGGATGTGGAAGGGTATAGGACAGTAGCTAAGGCTTTGATGGTAGCTTCTTATTATATGATTAATAAGTGTTCTGCCTAGTGGTATGTTCTTGGAGTTGGCCTGTTAATTTACTTCCGCCTTGCCCTGTGCTTATCTTCTTCCTCCATCACCATATATCTTCTTATTTCTGTCTACAAGTCCTCTAGCTGCTGCACTCTTCTTCCTCCACGTCCTGTAAATTCATCCTTGTGTCCTTCGACGTGCAGTATTTCTTCTCGCTCTTTCTTAATGTCCAAGACTCTGATCCAAACAAAATGCTGTTCCTGATGTAGGACTTCAACAGATGTAATTCTAGATTCAATTCGATTATCAGTAGGGCTGTTTACTTGGTGAATGTTGTGTGCCCCATAGCGGTATGTGACCCTCTGTCCTTCATCCGTCAAAAAAACTTCCAAGGTATTCGAACTGATCGACATTTTGTAATTGTTTGTTTCCAACAAATATAGGAAAAGACTTTTCTATCTTTTGACTTTTCTGTATTCATTTCCATTCCTTATTTCCTTCTTGTTACCACTAGCATGTCCAACATATTTTGCAGTATACCATTCTTCTTCGCCAACAATACTAGTTCATCTGAAAATTTTATTGTAGGGATAATATTCCTCATATTCCGAAATCTCCAACTCCTCTGTTAGCTGTCTTTATAATATTATGTAAGAAAGCCAATGTTAAACTTTATTGTGTTATAACTGTTTTTTATTACTTAACCTGGTTCTGATACTGTGTGTTAGCTTTTTAAAATTTTAATGGATTTGAAATATTTGCATGAAATTTTACTCAATATATACTTGAAATAAACTTTTTTAGTACCAGGAATAAGGAACATTTAGTAGCATCTAATTTTAATGTAACATTTACATGATACATATATATTTCAGAATGTATTCTCTAACTTTATTCAACCGCTTTTAATAGTTACCAAAGATACTATTGAGATAGGAAAGCATTGTTATATCGAGACAACTTTTATCTTATTTTATATTATTATATTTATTTTTATATTATTATAACAACACATTTATTTATAAAAGTTGTCTTTATATAACAATGTTTTTCTTTCTCAATAGTATGTTTGGTAACTATTACAAACTCTCTAATAAAGTTAGAGAATATATTATGTAATAATGAAAATAATCTTAACATTTTTTTCTTTAACTGAAGAATCCATGATTCAATGAGCTTCGTCTCAACAAAATTCACTGCTATACATAATTACAAAATAGTAGTGAAAGCACGTGTAATAACAAAAACACAGTTTAAATATATAGTTTTAAGAAGATCTTTATAGCTTTAAATGTGTGTAATGACAATAAAAATTTACATTCTCAGATTAACCTTGATTATTGTAAGTTTCTTCAGAGCATTTATTATATTAGGTCGGTAGTGTTGGTATCAAGGTGGCTGCGGTTAAAAAGCGCGCGAAGATACGTGACACTGCTGAGGTTATAGTGTGCTTCATTTCGAAGTACGTTTCTACGCTTGAACGTAAGCTGCTTGTAAATTCTTTGTAAGGAATTGTTAATGGATAAATTCGTGAAAATAGAGAAGATCGGCGAGGGCACGTATGGAGTTGTTTACAAAGCTAGAAATAAGGTTACTGGGAAATTAGTAGCCTTAAAGAAAATTCGCCTCGAGTCGTAAGTACATATACAAAACTTATTAATTTACTCGTTTTCTGTTCGCAATAGTGGTAAACAATTCTATCAGTTATTGTTAAGAAAACATCGCCTCTATTAAAATGTTTTGTTATTCATTTTTAATTTTTTGTAGTATTCAGACGTGTTTGCTTTGAATGACTAATTTTGCGTTTATTTCGTAGTTTTCACGTTTCGTTTACATGTATAAATTGTATAAATGTTTCTTTTTTGGAAAAGTCCTCACTGTAGCCATTTTTTTTAGGTTTTATGAACCAAGCTTTGTTAGTAGTTTGAGTTAAACATAGATTAAGAACAAACGGGGAAAAAAATATTTTTGTCTCATTTATGTATTCATCGCATGTTTGGTGTCTATTGGATTCTACCTTTTAAAAAGTTTATTCAGATTGATGTAGATAGTGGCGTGTAAGGTTAAGTTATGAGGTTGGTAGTCCTGCATTGTTTCGTTAGACAAAGCTGCGTATGTGCGTCTAGCGTTCATAATATGTTTATGTATTTCACTGTTGAGTATTCATTTTTATGCTCAAAAATGATTTGTAATGTAACTGAAAAGTCATCAAGTTGCTGTATCACAAAATTGTTTCGGGAGTTGCCTCTTATACGTGTATTAAATATTTACTGTCAAAACGGAGACAAGATGAACAGCATCATGGCTAAAAATTTACGACTCGATTCTAAGACATGAATAAGACGTTAAATTGCAAGTAAGTGGAAATATTTTCATTTTAGACCAATAAATTTTCTTTTCTATTATGTTTGATGCATTTTTGACCTTTCACAAGTAGTATTTGACTTAATAATTAGTAAATTTTATTTCCCTTATAATTTATTTTTGGAATTAATCGTTGCAAGCCCCTTACGTTCCACGAGTTCCTGGTACTGTAATATTAAAAAAGAAAAGAAAATTGTATTCAATTAATTATTGTTATAACAAAACGTAGGTGTTAACTCATTGATCCGGATAGTAATTAAGAAAAAAATTAAATATGGGGATATTGCGTGTGAAAAATGTAAATTAGTTGTGACTGGCGGTTTTTGCACCATTTAATATACATTCTTACGTATGTTGAAGGCCTGCAACCTCCTCACACATTTGTAAATTAAGTTTTACGATTTGGATCATTCATTCGAATTACCGCAAAGTAGATATCGGCCTTTCGTACTGTGATTTAATAATTTACTTTCTCTCGACTACAAATACTGTTTTACATTGATTGTATTTAATTTTTTGTCATTTATTGTCAAAAGTTTTGTTAGAGGAAGGTTGTAGATTACAGTGTTATTCACTAGACTATCTTAAATATGGGTTTTAAAGTTTGTACAATATTTATTATATACACTTTAGTGTTCTTATTTGATCATTTCAATTGTTTGTATTTTTACAAATATTTGTTGAAAACACATATAAGGTAGACTGTAACAAAAATATTGATTTTTAGCATGGAAGCCAAAAATATTGGATGGAGTCTCCTGAGCTTAAAATATCTTGTCTTATTTTTGTAATTTTTTAATATTTTCTTAGGTTGAATTTAATCTGTCCAAACAAAACCTTATTTAACTTTTTGCAATGTTAATTTCAAAGTAAAAACCATATGATTTTAAGTAGCTATTGGTTATTTATCTTGACATTTGTAGTTGATTGAATGGAAATTTGCATGCAAGATACAAAAACGTATAGTCATTTTTAAGGAATTCAATCGTCCTTTGTTATGTATTATAAAGAATTATTACTTTCAGTGTAACTTCACTCAAACTTCTGTTCCAGGGGATTGCAAGAAAATTCCTGTTGTAGTATTTCAAATAGGCATATTTATGGAAAATTGATCTGCCCTTTTGTGTTTAGACTAGCACAAATTTCTATGAATTTATAATATTCAATCAAAATACGTGGTGGGTATGGGTTCACAATTTATTGATCCATTTGTTACTCATCTTTTACACTTTTTAATTTTGAGATTCAGTCTTTAGTGTGACTTCATTTTTAACAGTGGCAGTTGCTAACATGTATGCTTATTAATTTTGATAATTTGTTTGAATGGAGGGGCTTAGAAATGTATTAAAAATGTAATAATTTGAAGTAATTGACTCGTCCGGGTTTTCCTTTCACCCAAAAGTTTTGTATGCTGTATTATGTATGTTTATTTATAGACATTTGTTATATCTAATTTAAGGTTTGAATTAAGTGAATTGTTAGGTAGACCATTACCCAGGCCTTCATTC
The DNA here is from genome assembly GCA_037074705.1 of Zhengitettix transpicula. NCBI lineage: Eukaryota > Metazoa > Arthropoda > Insecta > Orthoptera > Tetrigidae > Zhengitettix > Zhengitettix transpicula. The sequence goes on from CM073591.1 coordinate 205,248,426, forward strand.
CTTCAAAAGTAACAGTTTAGTGGATAGTCCTGTTTCTGTAAAAGTAGTACACACACAACTATAAATAGTAGACTCTAAATTTTCTGTGGTAATGATGGGGATAATTGACGCAGATAATCAAAATGGTGGATAAACTGAAGTATATATACAACTGCAATATCATTAATATTTTATGCCATAAAACCCTATGCTTACCGTTTGTGGTGCAGGACAATGCTCTTCATTATAAAACTTCTGAAATACGGTACACAGCCTACTGTAGTTGAAATGGTTTTATCATAGATTTACAGATGAAGTACACTATAATTTTAACCACACTAATATCCTAATGCCATACACTAAAATAATTAATTGTAACTCTGTTCACTAAAAGGAAGATAAATAAATGAACGTAAATTGGGAATGTTTAGGAAAAGTAGTCTGGTATTGACTTCTGTTTCAATCGTGTGGCATCTTTCTTCCTTATGGTTACTCTCAACAAGCAGAGAATCGCTTTGTTTTTCCAGAAGCTCTAGCATACCTTCAGTCCCTTGAAAAGCAGATGAATTGCTTATCGATATTTCAGGAATAAGTTCCACGTTTTTGTCCTCACATTCGAATCTGTTGTCTGTTCTTGTGCCCTTTAAATGATTTCACTCTGACATAATCTCACTCCCTAGATCGACACACTCAAATTCAAACCATTCTAAAATAATTCTGCGGTTGAGCCGCAAAGTGCTTAAATTACATGCAAACAATTGAGTCTACTGTGTATATATAACAAATTAAGGTTATTACAATATGAATTTTGGAATAGACGTTTGAAAGTAGTATTAAAAATAATGTGTAATTTATTCAATTTCTATTAATTGAAATCATACAATTTCAATTTAAAATTGCATTGTATAAAACTTCAATGTGTGTATTGCTTTATTAATTGTACTATAGCTACTGTATATTTTCTGTGATATTAAAATAACTCAATAATGAAACCTTTATTTTACTTTATTTATAATGAGTTACAAGTCAACAATATGTTTCATTGTAAAATAAATTACTGTGTGTAAAAAAACCTGATTAACTTAAAGTTGAGTGGAATTTGAATTTTTTAAGAAATTTTATTGTGATACCACTTTTCTATATTAACAGCTTTTAAATTATATTTACAAGATTCACATATTAGTTCTAATAGGAGCTACAGGATGATAACTGCATGTGGTGCTGCTACTAACAGACTGCAAGGCTTCTAGTACAGCTGAATTTTGTGGTGTCTGTGATACACAGTGGTCCATAGCACCACATGATTCAGCTTATCTCGGAGCTTTTCTCCTTCCCCAACTGCTGCTGGTAACTTACTACTATAATCAACAAGATTACTATTTCTTGGTTTCTGTAGTGTTACAATGGTGTACACCAGTTTGAACTTAACTATCACAATCTTAGAAAAGAATCCCATATTGTGTGTGTTCATAAGCCATAAATGTTATTATTTTCATGACTTACACTATTCATTCCTGTGATGTGATTATGATTGATTAATTTTTTCTTTGTAGAAAATATTAACGTTCTTAAAACTAACATATGTAAACTTCCATTGCTTGTGATTCTGAATTAATGCTTATTTTGATCACTTACTATATTACCCTTCTTATTAATAATTGTACATTTATTTGATTTGCTGTTCAGCTAAATGTTCTTGTTAATGTATATGTGTTTATTGTAAATTGTGATACTTGTTTCAAAATAAAAGTTTACAAAGCTGATTATTGCAGTTCTCTTTTCCTCTATTTTCATTTGGATTTGAAAAATATATTTTGACAATAAGTTATCGTTTAAGAAAATATGAGTCAATTTGATTAAATTAATTCACAGTTTCTCTAAATTACTATTTGAAACAGCTGTGTGTGAATGTTAATTAGTTTTTAAAATATTTATTTGTATGGACTTCAATAATATTCAATTGTTTAAATTCTTCTCCGGTAATTAAATAAATGTTCTTACGTTCTGCATAGAAAATAAATTGTATAATTTGAAAATAGTTTTTTTACCAGAGTTGATTTACAGAAGTAATTATCCAAAGATTATATAATTATCCATTTTGTAATGTGATTTCAATTTAATAATTTATTATATTAAAAACGAGATTTTTTCTTAAATTACAAACCTAAAATAAATGGAATAAATAAAGGGCAATAAATTGTCTTGAATCATTTTTATGATGTGACTGTCTCAACAGTTGAATAATTCATTGTTAAATTTATGTGATATGTTAGGTTATAAAATAAGCCTTGAATGTTTCTTTACCTATTTGGCAATATAATTTGAAGAGTTTGATGTGTTTCAAAACAGAGGAACAATTCAATGATAACTTGAGGAAAGGAGGATACCAATTTTTCAAATAATTCTAGAACTACTCGTCCTTATGTAATGTTGATTCACAGAAGTATCACTCTATAAAATATTTAAACTAGCCATTTATTTATTTTGAATATTGTTTTGCTAAGTCTTTTTTATTTATCTTTTTATCAGGGAGTCAGAAGGAGTGCCCTCAACTGCTTTGCGAGAAATTACTTTGCTAAAAGAATTGAATCATCCTAATGTTGTTTGTTTGCTAGATGTTGTCCATGCAGACTCAAAGTTGTATTTGGTTTTTGAATACTTAGTACAAGATCTCAAGAAATACCTTGATGGTGTTGGAAAGGATCTTTCTCAAGACCTTGTAAAGGTATTCATCGTATTCAATTTGAGGTTATTTATTTCTCAAGCCAGTTATTTGGCTTCTATTGAATGTTGTATATTTCACATTACATGTAGAGCATTGTTAAGCTTGGTATAACTAGTTAAATCTTTTCTGCTGCTTTCTTTATTATTCTCTCTATATTTTAGCTCATAGTTTAACATCATACTTATGTAATGCCCAAATAGTAAAAAAAAAAAGTATGAATAGATACTAATAGTTTCTGTACATGTAATCAAAACTATAAGTTATTACAATTGTTTCAGAGTTACACATACCAGTTATTGAATGGTCTGTCATTTTGTCACTCCAATTGCATTCTGCACAGGGATTTAAAGCCACAAAATCTTTTATTAGATGAACATGGATATATAAAATTAGCAGATTTTGGATTAGCGAGAGCATTTGGTATGCCTGTTCGTACATACACTCATGAAGTAGTAACATTGTGGTACCGAGCACCAGAAATCCTCTTGGGCAGTAAGATCTATACCATGGCAGTTGACATATGGAGTATTGGATGTATATTTGCAGAAATGGTAAATTTTAATGTTGTAATTTATTTGAAATTAAGTGCACTTGGTTAGGAACAAAACAATTAAGTGATTTCAATGAAATTTTTACACTTTTGTGGATTTTTTGTAAATTAGTAATATGATCCTGAGTGCTCCACGACATCTTTGGTCATTAGAAAAGTTTTAGAAAATAAAATTTCGACCGGGTAGTAAATAAGCCAATGTCCTCAAACTTGTTAATAACAATATTTCATTAGAAGTAAAAAACATGTGTATATATTAAATTGCTGAAAATGACCTTCATTTACCTCTACCCAAATTCACAAAGATGGATCATTGATTGGCTAACTCTGTCAAAGATTCCTGGAATTTTACGAATTGCTTGTTAGAAAATTAAACAAAAACCACAACCATTTTCAAATTAAACTGAAAATAAGTCTCACTGAGACATAACTGCATGTGCTGATTCCTTAATGGAAGGGGTTTAATTCAAACATATTACAGTTACCAATCGTACAACTTAATAAAATTATGGAAAATATTTCTTAATAATTATAAAATAAATACCACAATGTTTCTGGAATCCTTGTTGTCTTTGTCAGGTTATTCAAGAAACGCAAGAGCCATAAGAATGACACATTCAATCTCAAAAGCACAGTTCACCACCTGGATTGCATGATGTCAATGTCATTCTTATGGCTCTGTATTTCTTGAATCACCTAACAAAAGCAATGATTCCCGAAACTTTGTGTTGTATTTATTTAGCACTTATTTTTGTCTGTTGTATGGCTACTTATTTATCAAATTAAAATACTTCAAACAGTGACATTTTATATTTTAATTTCTTTGTTAATAATTTTATATATATATATATATATATATATATATATATATATATATATAAAATTACATGATGAATACAATCCAGTTACTATATATATATATTGTAATACTCATTTATTGTTAAACATTTTTAAAATGAAACTGCCTACATTGCTGGAGCCAAAAATGTGGTATATAAATGAAATTACAATTAAATAAAACTTAGCCCACATTGAATACATTAATTTAATTAAACAAACATTAATTTTATTATATGCAAATGAATTTAAGTTGCAACATTTATTACATACAATCCAAAATTATTTCTCTCAGGATCTTTATATGGGCCTTTAAATAAAGAACTGTATTACTCTGTTTAAACAATCAAATCACTGTAAAGTTATTCAATACCCAAATATTTACAATATTAAAAAAACGAAATCTGACTCTTATCTTTAATCAAATGTTTACAACAATAATTTAATTGAGGTATGACTTACAGTTTATAAAAACAGGCCATTATTTTCTCTGACTTTACACTTCACTGTTGGATTAGCAGGTGTTGGCTATATCTCGAAGACGACTTATTCTGCAATTATGCCAATTTGCGGTAATTCAAATAATTCCTCCATGTAGACTTTTCAAAATTATTTGGCATAAACTGGAACATTCCAAAATCTTTCCGCAGCAATATCCGGGTGAATGCTGTACTCTGCCTCAACTTAACAACTTTACTTTTCAATACTTTGAAAACATCTCATCTCTTTCTATTAAGACCATTTTCTGCCTTTCTTGATTGCCTATTAATGTATATGTTCTCTTAGCGCACCAAACAGTCCTGCAATGCTTTATACCTGTTATTATTGTCCATTCTTGTGTGTGATTTGTGTCTATGTTTGCTGATATTAATTCAAGTCCACAATGTTTTTAATTATTAATTGCCTTTTAATTACTACAATATATATATGTAGTAACTGGATTGTATTCATCATGTAATAATATACAGTATCCCACTAATTATAGGAAAGTTTTTTCTTAAGGCTTTAGTCTATTTACATATGTGCTGTTTTCAAGTTGCTGTGGTTAACTTTATTTCAGTTGGCAAGAAAGGCACTGTTTCCAGGAGATTCTGAAATTGATCAGCTTTTTCGTATATTTCGCACATTGGGAACTCCCACAGAACAATCATGGCCTGGTGTTTCCAAGCTACCAGACTACAAATCTAAATTCCCTCGTTGGGAGCAGCAAGATCTTATGGAAGTCATTCCACAGATGAACTATGAAGGACATGACCTTTTCTTGGTAATTAGTGTATTATATAAATATGTATCTCACGTAATAATAATTTTTTGAAAAATTGGTAAAATGGAAGAATGAGCATAAGTCATTAATTCTCTTTCCTATCTATATAATTTAGTTGCTTATATCTGCAGAGGTGATGGAAAAACGGAGTTATTTAGGCATTAAAGATGGTTTGCTAGTGGTAGAAAACTGGGAGGCAGAAGTATTATTCCTTAACTTTGTGGTTTGTAGGCCTATTCTTCTTGGCAGTACTAGGTGGGTGTGTGGAGCAGGAGGCGACAGTTGGCTTACACTATAGAGGTATACAAATGTCCAAACACTGGTTAAGAGGTAAAACTATAGAATTTTGGAATGCAAGTACAACACAAATATTTTAACAAATTCAGGAGTTCCTCAAGTTAAATAAAGCAACCATAAATTTACACTTCTGCTGCTTATTACACACAGTTTAATTGTACAGTCTGTACACACTTGTTGATTTGGTTCTGCCCAGTCCTACAGCGACGGTTATCTCTGCTTTCTGTGGGTGTTGTTTAAGCAAGATTTTATGCTCTCTGTTTTATATGGTAGGAGATAGCATGTGTGGGAGAGGGATTTCAGTTCCCAGAAGGACCTGGGGGAGAATAGATGAGGAAATTGTGTATCAGGACAATTGTTTGACTTTCCTGTATTACTGTAAAGAATTCCAAATCTCGGGAATATGAGCATTGGGTTGGGAGAAAGCTTTAGTTGCTTGGATGAATATGGCTTTTAGACTTTTTTGAAACACACCCTGGTCCACCCCAAACCACTACCTACTTTACTCAACTCCATTATCCATCTGGCATGCACTGAAATGCAATCCACCATAAAAAAAACATATTTCTAATTCAAGAGCTTCCAATTTTTACAATACCCTCATATCCTTGTAGGCTTCAGATTTCCTAACAGGTTGCCAGCAGTGAGGTATGAACAGTGCCATGTCTAGCCTTCAATCTAATACAATCCTACAAATTTCTTCACAAATAGCGAAATCAAGAAAATGTAACCTGCCTATATTCCCACATCAGTCACTATATTAATTGCAGCCTTTGTCCTCCTTTCTACATTGGCCAAATAAAATTACCTCATCCCAGATGTGTTGCTAACCACTGCCAAACTGTCTAAAGTAAAATTCCCAATTGCTGCTGATGCCCAAAGCCATGACACCAACAATTTCTACTAATTGACCATTAAAGCCTTACCCCAATATTTATTATCAGCTGTTGAAGTCCATCTTTTGAAATATTCTTTCCAACACATCCTCCAGTACAGGCAAAGCCTTGGGCTCAACATCCTCTACCAACTTTTTACTTTCCACTCATAATTACACAAGTTGATGGAGTATTTTATGTGTGTATGTATGTATACGTGTTTGTAAGTATGTATTCTTCCATTATTTCTCACAAGATTTTAAGTGTTCCAAGCTTTTGACCTTTCCTTGAGACAGTTGTTAGGTGTTGATTTTTCTGTATAACGGCTGGCTCACTAAATGTGTAGCTGACCAGCACAATGTTCAGTCCTATACTGTCCTCAGGAAGAGACCTTAGACCCTTATAAATTGACCTGTTTATTATTACCCATCCTGGTGACTCCAATTATCCATTTAGCAAGTCTCACTCTTTCCTGTCCATATTATAGTGGGTGTAACTTAAGGGAATCAATACAAACATTTTTCCCTCTTCTCATTTTAGTCAGACACACTTTGTTACTGTGCAATTTGAGAAAAGAAAACTGAAATGGAATTCAAAAAGTGTGCCACCTTCCGTTATCAGTCCAGTTGCACCATTACAACAATGTTGATCATTGATCTTTGATGAAGGAAACATTTCTTAAGGATGCAATTTTCTATGGAAGAGTATGCTGACATACTGTTTGTGTATGGGGAAGATATAGAAAATGGGCATGAATAAAGGAGAAGATATGCTTATTATCTAGAAAGGCAATTGCCCAGAATGTAAGAATGTTTGCTGCAGTGTTTCATCTGGTCGGAGAATCTGGCCAGATTGAGGCCATACAGAAGGAGAGGACATCATCTGCTCACATTGATTTGAAGACCATGTATTGGAGTGTGTGAATGCAAATCCTTCACTGAAGAAGTACCAGCTAGTCATAAGTCTGTTTATAGAATACTGCAGACAAATGGCTGACATCCATTTATGTTTCAGTGTGTGCAGTGCCTTGGTCCTGCTGATCATCATTGCCAGATACAATTCTGCCAATGGTGACTCCAGCAACAGCCAAACAACTCAGAATTCATAAGTTTGATTTTGTTTTCTGACAAGGCCAAATTTTCACACAAGGGTCTGAGTCTCAACCAGCACTTTTGGGTTGAGGCAAACAAATGCACAACTTCAAACAGACATTTTCTGTCAATGTATTGTCTGGAATTGTCAAAAATGTTTCAGTTGGACCATTCTTCTTATTGCCTTACCACTGTGACTCGTACCTGCAGATTTAGCAACAGACATTACCAATACTTCTTGAAGATCTTACCTTGGGATTTAGGGTGTGTGTATATGGTTTCAACATAATTGTTGTCCTGCTCATTACATGCACATCATGTGTAATTTTCTTAATAAACCATCCCGTGACATGTGTTTAGGATGGGCAAGACCAATTGAGTAGACATGGTGCTTACCAGATAAGACCTACGTCGATTTCTGGGACCATATGGTAACATTTATGCAAGGCCTGTAAACAATGATGCAGAGCTTATACAATGAATTGTGGCTGCAGTGCAAGCAATTTGTAGAATTCCAGGAATCTTTAACAGAGTTAGAAAATCAATGATCCGTCTTTGTGAATTAGGGTAGAGGTAAATGGAGGTCATTTTGAGCAATGTAGACTTCAGTCTTTTTTCCTATCTAAATGTGTGCATATATATAAAACTTAAGAAAAATGTGATGAGGTCAAATTAAATAACACATAGTGCCGACTGGGCACAAATTCACCAAACATCAAAATACCGAGATGAATTGCATTAATAACTGAATTTATCAATACTGTAACTGTGTGTTTTTATTTAATACTTTTGTCCTCATTTCCAGAAAAACATTATCAAGAAACATGTTTGTGCACCTCTCCATAAATTGAAACTTGTATATATATTTGCACTTCTTACATTAACTGTATTATTTGAATGTATTTTGCAGCAGCTGGTGACTTACAACCCAAGTGAGAGAATATCTGCCCGAACAGCCCTAAACCATCAATATTTTATGGATGTTCGTCTTGTTCCACCTACACAACTTCAGTCGTATTAAAATACAACAGTGTGAGATCTATATTTGGATTCATTGTATTATGTACATACTGCTTAATGCTATTAAGTAATAAATAGTCTTGTGTTTAGTTTAAATTCCATCTGAACTATTTTAAGTAAAATTGGTGGTGAAAATTTTCAGATAAGAGATTATGTATTTTTACATATTTGTACATAATGTATATATATTAAATTATATATAATAAATGTTATGCCTTAAAATTGCCTAGAAATTAAATTATACCTTGTTGCTATATGCTGTATTTACTTTTTTTACCCAAACTTAAAACAATTGGGTTTATATAATGCTCAAATTAAAGACTGGACAATGAAACCCATATTTCCTGTCTACATTTAGTATTTGAAAAGCCTTCTGCTGAGAATAGCTACAATGGCTTGTTTTTCCTGTCATTAGAGTGGATTTATTTCCTTTCTGAGATCATTGTGCCTGGGTTGTTCTTAGATTCATGTATCTTGTTTTTTTAGCCTCTGATACCAGTATTGTTACCATTGAATGTGAGCAAAGTTAAATCACGAAAGATGAGATCTATTACTGCAGGTGAAATATTCAATCTTATTTCAAAGCTATTGCAGACAGAAATTGTGCTGTAGGGAAGCAAAATATTTATGAATCTTGTATACAAGATTGAAAGAAAAAATAAAATTGTCTATGGAACCACAGCTTTTCAAAGTAGAACTGCAAAGAACTAGTACTGATTTATATTTTATGCACCAGACAATTTGGACATACTGTATCTTTGGGAGAGACAGAAGTTGGGAATTGACTAAAAAAATATATTTCAATGCTAGTAAGGATTGATATGATTTTATAATAGACTATCTTTGGTAATATTTTCAAATAGCTAGATACCTGTGATATGATGCAATTCTGGCATTGCATTATTGGACTATATGTAGATTCTATTTAATATAATCTTACAATTATCATTTTTCACAAGTAAAACAGCCGAAAAATATGTACTGATTAATTAAAACAAAATTCATTATAAGATGTTTCATCCTCAATTTTGGGACTTTCTCAGGTAATATACCTAAATAAGAAAAAAAATATTGATTTATTTATAGTCACATCAACAGCTCAGGTTATTTTTAAGTTGTAGGGAGACTTATTTGACGAGAGATTCTCACGCACACAAACATCCATGCCCTCGCCGGGATTCGAACAGGGGACCACTGTGATGCGAGGCAATCACGCTGACCGCCGCAGGAGGTCGGCTAAGCAAAATTTATATGACATAGTTAAATAAATAATACAAAATTACAGACTTGAAATAACTTCGTTGAAACAACTTTAGCGAAACTCTTTGTCATATATGACTGATTCCGATTTAATCGGCACACGGGTGCCAACAGCGATTAAAACGCGACGACTCAAAACTCTGACGTCATCTTCTTGGCGAAGTGCCGGGATCATATTTTATTTTATTTTCGAGTCACAGGCTACATGAGGGTTATCCGCTTTGATGGCTACTCCCCTTTAATAGCATAGGAAGGGATCGTAAGGAGAATGTGGAAGGTAATCAAAGGTTTACTAGGGTCCCCGGGCTATAATTTAAGGATCTTACCCGGTATTCGCCTAAAGATAATGCAGGGAACAACCTAGAGAAACCTGCATCAGGTAGGTCGGGCATTTGGTCCTTGTCCCAACGCCCTTCCGATAACAAGAATTTTAGTATGCTGTGGGGTCGCAGCACAAGAAATTCCATGCATCGTTTGAATTTGAAGGGCAGCTGATCGACTGGTCCAACAGGATCAGAGAACAACTCTTACCGTATGCCCGACGTCTGCGACCCCGGAACATACACCTCTCAAAACAGGCCGAGGTGCCTCGGTATGTGGGAACCTTAGAAGAAGAAGATGGTGTAGACAAGCTATGTATAGGGTAATCTAAATAGTGGCAACTCCCCTTTAATATCATAGGGAAGGGTAGAGGAAGGTAGCCAAGGGTTAACTAGGGCCCCCAGGCTATGGTTTAAGGATCCTACCCGGCAATTCGCCTTATAGTGATGCAGGGAAAACCCTAGAAAAACCTGCATCAGGTAGGTCGGGCATTTGGTACTTGTCACACGCCATTCCGATGGCGGGAGAGGGGTTTACTGTGGGGTCGCAGCTTTCCTCTCGCCGTGCCTTGACCTGTTTCGGAGGCAACTGGCCGACTATTCCAATGGGAATAGCGGACAACTCTTACCGTATGCCCAAGGTCTTCGACCCCGGAACATACACCTCTCAAAACAGGCCGAGGTGCCTCGGCATGTGGGAACCTTAGTTCAAAAACCAGAGAGATGTGAAGGCATCCCCAAAGATTGCCTCCTACAGAGCTCTCTGGGAAAGTTCACCTGCGGGAGAATCTCTTTCGCAGGCTTCCTTGAATGCTTAGTTCATTTTTTTAAGGGTAGCAGGCTACATGAGGGTAATCCACATGGTGGAAACTACCCTTTAATAGCCTAGGAAGGGATTTGAAAGGTGGGATGCGGAAGGGTAGAGGAAGGTAGCCAAGGGCTATAGTTTAAGGATCCTACCCGACATTCGCCTAAAAGTAATGCAGGACAAACCCTAGAAAACCTGGATCAGGCCTCAGCCATGTCAGCATCAGTTAAGAGACCGGCCAGTCGCCGAGGATCATTACCCCATCAGCCCCGCCCACAATAGAGCTCCGGACCCCTCGTCTTATCATGGTTATAGCTGGGTCCCAAGTCTTGCTCAATTGAAACCTGGAGTCGCGGTTGAGAAACCTGTATCCTAATAAGTATGCCTCTTTGATGATGCTGCTCCAGGAACCGTTGACACGGTCCAAGATTTTGGTTTCACTGAACATTATGTCAGGGCCGGTTTCTATGGCATATACTGCCACCGCTGGCTTATTTTGCTGCCTTTAGTGTTCTGTGCAAAAGAACTTGATTGTAGCAAATGGTTTTTTGCTATTTTGGTTTGAAAATTCACAAAATTTGACACATAAAATTTGAACCTCATATTAACTAACATATATATTGAGAACAAAGTGAGCTTGAAAGCTGATACTTTGGCAGCTTAAAATAAGTAATGGGTTTAGTTAGCTTACCAAAGCATAAGTTTGTAGAACGTCTTGTTTCAAAGTTATAAGCCCGAAAAATCTACCTCTAATTGACGTGACGGTTGTTTTGAGCAACTTTGTGAGATAACAGCAATAAAACTAAAACATTTTAAACCTTGGAAGTGCAACCTTCATGTAGAGCATGCATAGTTGTCTCTGGTTGCCATTTTTCAAGAAGCTAGCTACTACAGTTTCACAACAGTAGTACTTGAAAGTTGCCAGTTTGTTAGAACGTGCATCAGTGGCGCATGAGTGACTTTTATGCTGGTGACTCCAGGACCCCAGCTATACTACTTATGAAGGTGAAATTTTACACAGCATTGTCTGAGACACTTATCTGTCCCTACACAAAATTTCAGCAAGATTGGAATTAGTGACTAAAAATTTTATTTGTAAATTTGGTCACTTGGCATGGAATGACCCTTTGGGCAGTAGGCATCCTATTCGGTTGCTGATGTTGCCGGCAAAAGGAATGTCTGCATTTTTCTTTTCCTCTACTGTTTTCCCCCCTTCGGAGTGCAAGTGCCCTCTTTATTTGGCCGGGATTGTATCCGTTGTCGGAAAACGGGTTTAAGATGTTCTAATTCACCAGCTAGATTGTCTTTGATACCACCCTGGCCCTGTGGACCAAGGTTGAGAGAACTCCACTCCTCTGTGCCGGAAGATGACGACAGAGCTTTCAGTCGTCGAAACGTCGCGTTTTAATCGCTGTTAGCACCCGTGTGAAAACCGAGAAATTTTTATTCAACAATTACACCGGGAAAGTCTTCAATCTTTGTTTATTTCATATTTATTTTTGTTCACCTGCTCGTTAGCAGCATTTGATTTATAATATTCGTACATTTTTGGTAAAATCAAAAAATCAGAATCTAAGGTTATTTTAAAGAAAACAACATTTAAAAGGCACCATAGTTCGAAAATCTACTGCATACAATGCTCAATGGTTTGTTCCGAAAATTAACTTTATTTAAAATATTTACAGAGGAAAAATAGTTTCCGGATAAAAATGCTAAATTATTTCGCGTTTAAAAATGAGACATTATTGAAAATTATGTACACAGAATTATAAATGTAGCATATAACGTGCGGGGTCAGAGTATTGGTAACACTATCACTGTTGTTGTTTTATCATTTTACTCAGTTATTCTCGTAAAAATGGTTGCTTGGGGTGATGTAGCACATTACATTTTTGTAATTACTATCAATTTGATTTGACCTATTTCCTCAGCGGAGGAGTAATGAAACTAATAAATCTATTCCTCTCTAATCTATTACGTTATGAGGCACATGTTTTGTCTGAGATGATAGATTAAATTATTGTTTGATTAGCTTCTCGCCGGAGCAGCTTAGGGCAACTATAAACTAAATTTGTGCTTTTGATGAGAACGTCAAGAAACCTAATTTAATAGTATTTTTCGATTTCTACGGCGGATTTCCGGCAGTTAAAGTAATAAATTGTCGTATTTCGTCAGATCCTAATTATCACACGCCGAACTTTTCGTCAACTTAGCGTCTATAGAATTATTTAGGGGTGAATACAATGAAATATACCCGTAGCATTTATGGAAGCAAAAGTAAAACAAGAATTTCTTTAGTCTCTGTAAAAGTTTTAAACTCAATAATTGCTATGATCGCTTATTATTACGCTAAACCTTCTGGTTTCCCATTGTCGTTGCTCCCTTATTGTTACGCTAACCCTTCGGCTGTCCTATTGTCGTTGCGTTTTCGTCGCTTTTGAGTTTGGTTAACTGGTAAGTGCAGTTCTGTCGCTCTAGGCTCTTCTTCGCACCTGACGAAAGGAACAAGAATTCCAGAAACGTTGTGTGGAATTTATATTATCACTTTTTTGTCTGAATTGAATTAATTCATTAAAAGTATATTAATTAGATAAATAAATAGCCAAATAACAGAAAAATAAGTGCTAAATTAAATACACATTTCTGCAATCCTTGTTCCTTTCGTCCGGTGATTCAAAACACGCAAAAGCCGTAAGAACGAGACACGGCACAAACCACGAGACGAGCTCTAGAAACGTTATTTAATTTTGCACTTATTTTTGTCTAATATTTGGATATTTAACTAATTAATACACTTGGTATTTATTTATATGCTCATTAAACTTAATATATAATTCAATAATTAATTTTCTAAGGGGTTGAATAACTTTTTGAATCACTTTTTAACGCCATATTTACATTTACCTTAAAATGTCCCGACGATAGAAAATTTTTTAGACGTTTGTCTGGAATTGTTTCTGGTGGTGTGCAGTGCCTCTAGAGAGTTACAACAGCAGTACGGAGCAATCCAATCTATACCTCTTGATGCAACTCAATCAGTTCACTTTTACTGCTATCCACTAACAACAACTGTCCTTCCAACTTCATTTCTGCTCCTCCCAAATTTATAACTCACACTGCCTCTCAACTTCCACCATATATCACTTCTAACTTCATCGAATTACTGACATTTCTTCCATCGCCACAAACACCACTCTTTGCTGTCTTCATACCATGACAAAGACTAGCACCTTACTTTCCTATGTAAAATGTATTACTAAAATTATCTCCAAATGTCAGCATTATTTTTTTAAAAAAAAACAAATACAAAAGTGAATTTGCGGCCTCCACTCTTAGTGCTCCCAAATTGGTGACCCTGAAGCGATGGAGACCCAGCAGCAGCAGAACGCTATGGCGGGCGTCTGAATGATCGCGCCAAAGTTACCGGCATTCTGGTCAGGAAATATCGCCCAGGCAGAGAACCAATTCGCCGGCATTACGCAGGACGCCACGAAGTTCGCACATGTGGCGGCACACCTAGTCAGCCGATGGGCCATAGAAGTGCAAGATATTATCCTCAACCCATCGACGACAGACAAGTAAAGAGTGAGCTAATAGAACGCCTATCCCAGTCTCAGAACCGCCGCACTAGGCGACCGACACATCACCGTCGCAGCTTCTGAGGTGGTGGAGCAAAGTCAGTCGCACGTGTCTCTGGATGAGATCGCTAAAGTAACGGATTGGGCCACCGAGATAGCGTCACCCGACACGTCGCCGCCCGTGTTCTCTGCTAGCGACGAGCCCCACAACCGGGCCACGTCGGAAGCCAGCAACAACACCGGCGACCTCAAGTCTGGAGGCTCTCATCGCCACACAGCATTGCCCGTAAGGTCTACCGCAGAAGCGAAACCAGACGAACCACGCGCGGTTCTTCAGACTCCGGACGATGCAGGTACTTTCGCCGGTTTGTACTAAGAAACCGGAAAAAGGATGCCCTCAAGGAAGTATTCTCGGTCCCATTCTATGGCTCATATACTTTGATACGCCCCTCTGCGACTTGGAGACAAAACCGGTATGTTATAAAAACAACTTATGCAGGCGACTTAGTAATCCTGGTTAAAGACTATCCCAGAAAAGAACTGGAAGAAAAAGGAACACAATTAATGTCGCAATGAATGAATGGAGCAAGAAATACAAAATAACAATCTCAAAAGAAAATACAAAAATAATCATATCTGTAAAGGAACTAAAAGACCCCATGGATACGCTTCGAACAAAAAGCTATTAAAGTAGTAGAAGAATCTTAAATTTTAGGCGTCTTAATAGATAATAAATTAAATTTCACAAACAACTTTAAAGCTTGTAGTGAATAATTCAGTAAACGCGAGATATTTGGAAGCGGAAGCCGTTGTTTGGTCAGCTGCTGGACGCAAAGGTGGCCAGTGTCTATTTTGGGATAAAGTTAATGGATACAATGAACCTGCGGGCAACACGAAGGCGTTAAAAATTGTGACTGACAACTTTGAGTGACGACCGAAATTATTAGGCATAACAAATTGAAACCCGGGAACATCTGTTTAGCAGACAGGACACCAAAATTTCAGTCATCTGGGAGAATTCCATTTAGAGGGAAGTATGACAGATTTCATTGGTTAATATATTGGCTGAGGCCAACCAATGTTATCCAAACGAAGTTAGCAGCGATTGGTTAAATTGATAATTTCGAGATCTAGGATGTCGAAATCGGAAGATCGAAGATATAGTGAAGGATAGTCGGTAAACAGCCACGGTAGAGCGGTCGGTAACTAGTCACAGTAACGAACAGTAAATGATCCTGCGCAAAGTTGAGAGAGCGCATCTGTCCGACGGCAACCGATGATGCCCTCGGCAGATCCCGCAGAAATCACCGACGCCTCCACTGCAGCCTAAGTCCGCACCAGCACTAGCCACAACAAGTAGAAATCCGCCGGCACGGTATCGTGAATATTTGTTTATATTTTCAAGTATCGTAATACCAGAGTCCTCAGTGTATTCAATTCAATTAAATTCAATTGCCATCTTGAGGTTCACGAGAACCATGAGATAAAGAGTCATTTTTCTATTTATTTGATTGATCGTTTTATATTAACTCAATTTTTAGTCATTAATTTTTTATACTAAATTAATTTAATCCTTTTTATTTATGAAACCCCGCCTTATAATAGACCCAGCAAGTTTAAATATTACACTATAACATAAGAAGTTAACACAACAAATCATCGGAATGGCAAGAAATCATTGGAAGAGACCCTCTCAAAAAAGTTATTCCTATAACACAAAAACGTTTTTGAACCAAACTGCCTACATGTAATATGTTCACTATATCAAGGTCTGAAGAAAACTGCGTTTAAGTAAGCCTTACTAATCGCCTAAAGAAGAATACTCCTTCAAATTAATATATAATACGTCTGTTTTGAAAATTAATAATAAGACAAAATAGCCAAGTAGACAAAAATGTGATTATATAAATATCACACAACGTTTCTTGAAATTTATTCTTTCTTTCGCAAGTGCCAAGAAAACACAAGATCCAAGACCGGCACAACCGCTCAATACAGTTAACAAACACAAAAACATTCAGGAATGGAAGAATACTCCTTTCAGCACTAAGAGCCTACAACCCCCTCCGAAGGCCCTCCAAATCGTCAGCGATTCTCCTCCAATTAACCTTACTGCAAGTGGAAGGGCAGCACATTACTGGATAAAAAATGAAAATATTTAAAAAGCAACGATAATAACAGCTGCAGACAGCACTAAAAAATGGATTGAAGAATAGAACAATAGATAGAGGGAAATGTACAAGTCCGAAAAACTAAAATAAATCTTACGAACAGTGAGCAAAACACACACGCACACTACCCCAGGTTTATGAGCGCCACAAATTTTATTCCAAAGACGCTAGAGGGCAGCGCATAATGAAGAGCTACTGTAACCTCTCTGTGTAACCAGTAGCTAAAGTTTTTATTCACGGGCGTACAGCCTACTCATCTAGCATCAGAAATAATAAAATTTAATATGAAATTTCAAAATACTGGGAGCACGATAATGAAAAGCTTTGCATAATCAACTCCATGCGAAACCATAATTAGGTACAGCCAGGGGAACAAAAGGATATACATAGGGTAATATAAAATATACCAGGCAGGTACCCGGTGCGTCACTTGGAGGATGTTTCTGCAAGCTTCAATGGTGGACATCCCTAAAGCGGCTGTAACAGCGCCGTTCAGTTCCAGTTCCTGTACATGACGTTTGGGTTGCGGAACACCGAGAAAACCTCCCATCGCTTCATGGACGGGGTATTGTAGGAGTTGGATTGCTGCTGTTCAGATATATTAGTTTACATCTCGTCGCCAGCGTACTTCTAAGAACATGTGTTCCAGCGCCTGGCTCAGAACGGCATCGTGCTCAACATAGTAAAGTCCGACTTCGGTCAACCAACAATGACCTTCCTCAGGTACCACGTCACCGCGGAAGGCGTTCGAGACCTACGCCAGTTTGCGCGGGCGCCCTTCCTTAGCATGATAAACTTTTACCGTTGCTTCTACCCCATCCTGCGAAACACCAGACTGTGCTACAGATGGCCTACCCGATGCCCATTTTCTTGGTCCATCCCGATCCTACGACTCATCGCGGACTGTTCACAGACGCCTCGCAGGTGTCAGGGTCACCCTTCAGGTAGACGGAGCATGGCAGCCGCTAAAATTTTATTAAACGGCTGAAGTTTCAACAAAAACAGTGGCCGTCATACTAACAAGTTACCCGGCGGTTCGGAACATCCGCCACGAGATATATTGTAACACATAGTGATCTTCACGGACTATAAGCCGATTTGTACATGAGCAACAGACATCAGATACGACACATCTGCGGATCCGGGAACATCGTCGCGACCGCCTTGTCCCGTTTCGACGCATTAACAACTGCCTTGACCTCAATCAACCTGCAGCAGAAAGACGACGGGCTACGTGGACTCCTCTAAGATGACACGGCACTCCAGCTACGTCTCGTAACCAGTCCAGGACACGCCTCACAACTCTATTGCGACGTTCAAGTTTCTCTTTCTCTATTGCATATTTTTCGAACCCTCCGAAGAGGGAACTGGGATATCTAGATACCAAAATCCCTGCGGTCCTGGGTCCCTTCTCCCAGGGCAGGACTGAAGAGAAGTTTTGCCCGCGAAACCATTTCCCTCTCTAGTCTGACTCCAACGTGCTTCGAGCTGGGACGTAGACACGTTACAACTCACCTGGGCTTTAGGGACCCTGGAGGATAGGCCTAGTTTCTGTTCGGGGTAACACTACAGCTGACCGGGGAATTCTTCGTACCTAACCTGTTCCTCCTGGCACAGTCGACCCAACTTGGCTGGTCGACTGAGTCCTTCCAGACAACGCAATAAATCCTATCCCAGCACGTGACTCGAACTTCGCGCCCTGGCGGATTCGTGTTTAAGAAATTAGCGTCATGTACGCACGGATTCCTCCGCGACGGCCACCTCTTAGACCGCCGTACACCGGACCCAATATATCATCAGCAGAGTCGGCAAGACCTGCGGCCTGCAACTGCGAGGCAACGAGGTCCGGGTCTCGTTTGACCACGTGAATCTGGCTTTCACTTCGGACGGCAGGAGAACCAGAGCCATCCGCAAACGCGTAGTCGCCGGCCCGTATCACTCCACGGCACCGGGGTACGTGGCCATACTGGACCGTCAATTCAGCGCCGTCGACTCGGACCGGCCGACCCTCCAAAAAGACCCTGACAATTCGACGGGCCTCCGAACACGAGCGCCAATCCGGTACTCGTCCTCCCAGCAGAGCTGTAGCACCTACCGGCAACCAGCAATCATCCCGGGCCCCAGCTTGTTTCACACTTACCCGACAACAGTTTAATCTACATTTTAGCCAGCTAGCTCTCTTCACATATTGTCTTCAGTAATTCTACGAATATGGAGCGTGATAAGTTATTCCTTTGCATAGTCTTGTATAGACGTTTTAAAAAAACGAAAAATAAAAGATGCAATGGGTTTATCCAATGATTATGAAAAGAGACATGTTGGAGACATTCTATGTTCACTTTGAAGAGTTAGATAAATTTGAACATAAGTTTTTTTTAATTATTTTCGTACGAGTGTTCAAAATTTCGACGATCTTGCACGGATAGAAAAATCTATTCAAAGCCACAACACATCATTCAGGGAATGTATTTCACCTATACAAATGTTGCAAATGACAATCGCAGAAAAACGTAAGTGATATTTATTTATTATAATAAAATATATTAGCAAAACGTCAGACGTAAAAGAAAATATACAATAAAAATTCAAACACCACTATTCATTTAATCCCTACTTTAGGACTTTTTCAGGTGGATTCTAAAATTTTAAGAAAAATAAATATCAAGATCCGGCCGTTTAGTGGACACTCGATGTCAATTCCAAAAAAAGCTCAAGTTATCACGTCTCGAGAGCTCTAAAGTTTCTAGAATGTGTAATAAATGGAGGTATTTTTCACAGTACTATAAACTTACATTCTGAATTGATATTGTAATGGCTTGTACAGTTTTACATAATTTTGTTCTTGAAAGGGACAGCTACAAATTTTAGGATACTTTGTCTATCTCTGGGTTTACAACGAGAAGTGAATGACTACATGGAGGAATTTCATAAAATAACGTAAGAAAGGCGCTAAGTAAAATGACAGTTGTCTTACATTTAATATATAGGAAAACAAAACTGGCAAAATGTATGCTTATTTTTTGGAACTACCAGAATTTACAAGCTGTTAAAATTAGTTAAAACACAATCAATATAGGTATTGCATTGTACTCTCCATATTCCGTTTTTTCTTTATCATCCATATTTTCATATCCATTTCTTAATTCTCTGCGAACTTCTACTTTTGTCTTACAAAACAAGCTGATCCTGGATTAAATTTATAAGTAGTTGTACATCCTTCGTGATGATAATGGAAAAAATATATAAGTACAAAAATATTTTACTTAAAGAATGCATATGGTGAACTAGGAAAAATGTAAACTAGACAAATCAGGCCGGGTTGATGTGAAATGCCCCGTAACTTAATTACCCTCTAGGCTGACACACTTGGACAACAGCTGGAATTATACTGTAGGAGAACCTGGATCACTGCCGGCTGCAGGGTGAGCAACTACACCGGCCTAGTGTGAAACATCTCATAAGTTTTTAAACCTTTCTGTAGTGAATCTGATGTGTTTAGCCGATTGTCGGGTAAATGTGAAACGAGGATGCATGGAAACGACAGGAAAGATGAAATAATAGTGCACAATATAAATTGTTTTTTGTTGTACTTGTTGTTGTTTAATGTTATATTTTTTCTTCTTCTGTACTATTATATTGTATTCAATCCCCGATGAGGGTAGAGATGCTGCATAATTTCTGGCTTGATGTGGCAATCTTACCCACTACCAGGGCTGGATGCTGGAACAGCATCACCAGCATTCTGTTCCTGTCAACATTCTTATCTTTTCAATGTAATAAAGTTTTAGTTATCTGCCACATGTCCTCCTTAATAGCTTCTTCCAGCTTTGTGCTCCCAAACGGTTAAGGACTTGATGCTATCAGCTTTGTTTTTGTCCTCTCTTTATTACCTTATTGGTTTTTCTATTTTTTTTCCTTTGCAGAAAAATTTTCTCCCATCAAAAAACATTCTAATTAAAAGTAAACAAAAGGAGAGAGCAAGCCTCACTTATTGTTTCAAATCAGTGACAAGATTTGGGAAATATTTTTTAACCATGATACATATAAATATTGTACAGATTGATAAGAAAAATATTGCAAAATTCATATAAAATAAAAAAAAGAGTATTTATTTATTACTCTTCTTAGTACAGTGTTTGGTATATTTTATTGTTGTATACAAATATAATACTTTAAAGAACATTATTTACAAAGCTTGTCATGATTTCATGATCCAGTCTTAGAATTATTTGAGAATAGCTTCTTTAAAAAAAATGACTTCACCTGTTAGATTGTAATGGGCAAGTCCAATAATGCTGTTCCCTCAGGTACATCATTTAAATCATTGTCTAAGTTTACAAATGTATGAACTTCTTGTATTTCATTCCTTTGCACAGATTTTAAATGACGTAACCTTTAAAAAAAGTATTATGTAAATTCACAGCAAAAAATTATAGTAAATACTATATTACTGACAAGTCACAGTAGAATAGGCTTGTCACATAGTAGTGTGGGCAGCGAAAATAATTTATATGGTAGGAAAGAGAGAGGGAAGGAGGGAGGGAGGTATATATGGCTTGCATAAAAGTTATTAGTCCCCATGTTTGGCAACATACATAATTCATTTTTTTAAGAGACATTATCTCCTTCATCATGATACAAATTGTACATTTCTTGTGTTAGATGACTACAAAATCAAAATTACAGAGAGGTTTAATTATGCATATATATAACATGTGACAATGAGAAGGATACCATACATATGTAAACTCATGTCTTGAAGAATAAAGTTATCGGAGTTTTTTTAAAAGTTTTGATAGTTTCTTACAATAAAAAATTAACTGGCACCCTGTTATTGAGTAACTTTGAGAGAGTTGGACAAGTTGGCAAATTCAAAGCAGTATCGATACATATTATCACGCAAAATCATGAACAAAAAAGGGTTATCTGTTACAACATACACACACACACACACACACACACACACATATATATATATATACACACACACACACACACACACACATATATATATATATACACACACACACACACACACACACATATATATATATATATATATACACACACACACACACACACATATATATATATATATATATACACACACACACATGCACGCACACAATATAGTCAGTCTTATTATGTGTAGAGTAAATTGAGTAAATGGAGTGAATTCAAAATAATTAAGATAATTGACATGGAAAGTAAGAAAAGAAAAAAATTGAAACTTAACATTACTAGTCAGGACAGAAAGAGGTTACCCAATATTTTGGAGGGTCTCAGCTCTTTTCTTCAGGAAAAGATTTACATTCTACAGCTAACGACATATGGAATGTAAATCTCTTTCTTGAAAAAGGGGGCCCGAGAGGCTCCAAAAATTTGAAAAACCTCTTTCTGTCCTAAATGGTAATGCAGAGCTTTAATTTCAGGTATGCCACCAACTCTCTCTTTCCTTTCATATGAATTGGCTAACACAAGAAGGAATCAATTTATCCCTTGACAAAGCATGATGATGCCTCCAAAAGTTTCAATTACATATCATCTTTGAAACGGTCAATAATATTTACTTCCCACTCTTTATATAGGTAAGCAGAATCAGCACTCTTCACCATATTCACTGTACAGCAAATTTTTCTTGCAAGCATAATTGAATAAGTTTTTAAATAAATCATATTCTACACAAATAATTAAAGTGGGGGAATTTACAGAAATGTGGGCAGAGCACAACTGAAAACTAATTCTTACCTGTGACTTTTTAGAGAACTTGACTGACTGAATTCACGTCCACAATCAGTGCATTTATATGGTCGAATTCCAGAATGTATTCTCTCATGCCTTATGATATGTGATAGATGATAAAAACGTTTGCTGCATGTCCCACATATGTATGGTTTTTCTTTTGTGTGTGTCCTGAAAAGCAGATATTACAAACTTTAATAAACTTTCTCTCATATATTGGTAATTTCCAGTATAATGTAACTCAATCTTTGTTATACTACAGATAGGGAAAATTGATCTTTTCAGGGATTTGATCAGGACTTGAGCGCGCATCAAGCCAAATATTAGGGGGCCAGGGGAAATGAAGAGAAAATTACTAATGAGTGTTACCCACTCAAAGATGCTATATGCATCTCCTGTTTGTGCCGACGCTATGAAACGGAACAGATCTGGTAAATAAAAGCTCGAATCTGTCCAAAGAAAAGCTGCACTCAGAATAACATCAGCATATAAAACAATCTCAAAAAGTGCAGTTCTAGTCATAGCCAGCGTACCACCGATCGAGTTATTAGTTAGGGAACGGCAAGAAGTACACCGCAAAATAAAGGATACGAAAGCAGATTCCAAGACGGATCGGGAGAAAATAAAGGTCGAGGCCAGAGCGAAACTCATGGAGCGCTGGCAACGCTTGTGGGACTCGGAAGAGACAGACAGATGGACGCACACATTAATACCCAATGTCGCACCATGGGTCAATAGGAAACACAGGGAAGTATCATTCTTCCTCACCCAGGTGCTAACCGGACACGGCTGTTTCAAATCAAATTGAAATAGATTCAAAAGACCGAAGACGAAAAATGCAAGAATCGGAAGGACGGCGTGGAACATACAGTATTGCGCTGCGACGCATGGAGTATACGAGACAAATTAAATTCTTATCTCAAGGAAAAAATAAAACAGAAAACCTGGGTAAACTCCTTCTAAAATCGGAGGACTGTTGGAAACGTATAGAAAATTACGCAAAGGAAATAATGGACGCTAAGGCAAATCTTAGGAGAGATTAATATTACATAAAAAAATAATCGGAGAACATAGTGCAAAAGACACCGCCCTGAAGTAATACGCAAGTAGTTCCAGGTTGAATAAATGTCAGGGGCAAAGGGTTTGTGGTTTTAGCTGGTAAAAATCCGGCACTGTTGAGGAGTGCGCACCCTCCTCCTCGTCTTTCGAAGATTTCCACAGTATCCCTCGTAAAAAAAAAGTATACTATACACTTAATATATATAACACATTTAGATACAAAAGAGAGCCAGTGAATAGTTGATCCAGTCAGGCCGAGGAGAGAGGGTATTACAAATTATATAGGGCCTGAGCCCCCCGTCATCAGGAGAGAAGGTCTGAACACACAAATATACACATATTTAACATGCACAACACACAGACAATGCTATCCGCAACAAAAGAAGGAAATGTGGAAATAAGAAAAAATAAACTTTGGTTGCCGCAAATTTGCCGACTGTGCTTCAGGAGTTAACCGACACAATAGAGGGGCAAAACAAACAAGAACCAAGAGACAGACAAGGAATGGATGTTTGAGGTGAATAAGAAGCAACTCCAGCAGAAGGTTCAGCCATATGAAGTCACACTAAAACATACTCTGGGCACTTTATACATGGAAATTCTATGCTTGCTGAAGATCTCCATAGAACTGAAGAAAGTATCAACAAATGTGACCAATATAACGAGGAATGTGTCAGGAGACCTTGTATTAAAAATTAAGAAGACAGCTAGCATAAAGGCAAACAAGCTTTGTTCCTCCATCATGAGAAGTTGTGAAGATACAACATCAGGGACATTCAATCAACCTCTAGCTCAAGTACCTTGATGAAGCAACGTCAAAGGAGGACATCTCAAAAGCCCCAATAGGGTAATTGAATGCCATAGACCTAATACCTAGAGCAACAATTTCAATCTGCAAGGCATACAAAGGTACACAGATGTCTGTGGTCAGGTTCCCAGCCAACCTACCCAATAAAGCAATAAGCATTGCGTGCATCAGGATAGGCTTGGTTAACAACCAATTCCGGGAGTAAAGGACTGTCATCAGGCGCTTTAAATGCTGGGATTATGGCCACCTGCCATGAAACTGCATAGGTCTGGAAAGGCAAAGAAGATGTCTCCGCTGTGTATAGGAGGGTCACATGGCAAAGATTTGCAACAACACCCAAAGCTGTGTCCTTTGTCAGGGAAGTGATAACCACAAACAACCAGCAGGCAGCAACAAGTACCCAATGTTACAGGAAGTCCTAGAAGCAGCCACTCAACATGAAGCTACTACAATTCAATTGTAGAGCAGCACAAACAGTACACAATAAGAAAATCAGATATATATATATATATATATATATATATATATATATATATATATTGTAGTAATTGGTAATTAAGACATTGTTCTAATTGGAAAGTTGGATTGTAGAGGACTCATTATTAGTGGATATAGAGCGGACGCCGCAACAATCAGGCGAGGCAAAGAAAACATTGTTGATCAGTTGAGAGAAGGTTCTAGGCGCTCAAAATCTACGAGACAAAGAGTACAGTCGGGCCGTAGGCAGCGAGGAAAAAAGACTAAAATTCCAAGTCACGAAAATTTGAACAGTACAGTCGGTCAGCAGACAGCAAATAGAACGGACGAAAAGAACTCATTGAAAGTTTTACAGTCGGCAGTCAGAACAAAAGATTGTGGCCCAGTCACAAACATGCTTTCAGTTATTAAAAAGTAAAGCAATATTCAGACAAACCAATGAAGTCCATTGTCAACTAAAGCCACAAGATCTACAAATCCAGGTTGCAGTAAAGCATCGAGAACCAACCAATTTGTGGTAAACCAACTAACAAACAACGCCAATTAGAGTCTGTGAGAACTTAGAATCAGTGATGTCCCCAAAATTGTGCACGAAAAACTAAAAATGAGACCTGGGCGGCCGTAAGTAGAGAAAACTTTAAAATAATTTGTAAACTGTGTTTAAAAGATAAAAGTCAGATCGTTTTTTTTTTTAATTATTTAATTATCGATAAAATGAGATGGTTAACTCTTGATAAAATTGAAATTGTTAAATTCAATCTTTAGTATTATTTCTTCCGCAACAAATTTCTTCTATGTTCAGACGCTTTGATTCCTATATAATGTAAATATAAATTTGTGTTTTTTTTATTTGTTAAATTCATATATTATATTTAATTATTACAATATATATATATATATATATATATATATATATATATATATATATATAGAGAGAGAGAGAGAGAGAGAGAGAGAGAGAGAGAGAATGTTATAAAACTTTTAATTCCTGTATTTATTCATTTAGTTTCAAATTTTTTTATTTATTTAAGATAGTAAATGTTCATTTCCTTTATTAATTTTCAACACTTTCCATGAAAATATAGTAACTATAAACCACGCTGTTATTCCCCTCACCCCTGAAGAAGCAGAGTGACATTAAACTCATGAGGTAGGAGATTAGCAACTCTGAAAATTTAAACTATGTTTACTGTCCAACACTGGTTTTCAAATTCAAGTCATTAACACATTATTTTATATCAATATCATTTATTTTGAGCATGTCACATCATCTTTAATTTAGTTATATAAACCATAAAATTTCCACATACTACAAAAGAATATGATGAAACTAAATATTATCCTAAAAGCAGTACCTACCTTTCATGAATGTGCAGATCATATTTCTTATAAAATGTTTTGCTGCATGTTTTACATTCATGTGGCCGATGTTTGTAGTGATCCCTCTTTATGTGTTCCTAAAATTTACAGAGAAATAATTATATTGCAATTAGTAGTTGCCATCTCATGTATTACTATCATATAATTGTTCTTTATAACTTTCTGTCCAATGGAGTTCATACTCATACATATTAAAGTTTATTCATATTCATTTTAAAAATGTCAGAGTAGTGTTAGAATTAGAACAATTCATTTAATCTACAAAATTACATCAATGTTAATGGCTCATTGCATTGAGGTTCTTCAGAACCTTGGGTTAAAAGAACTTGATACTCCTTACAATTCTTCCTAACAGCATTTTCATTACTATGGGCAAATACAACACTGCATGGCATTAAATAGTATGGCATTTTTAATCACTGACTCAGTTGCAGAAGAATCATAAATGAAGTATATATGCCCAGCCAGCACGAAGTTCAGACCTTCCTTCCTTCCTAAAAAATTTGATATATTTTCCTCTCGGCCAACTATTGATTTAAGGTAAGTCAACTTCCTCTCTTTCCTATCTAAATGTTACCTCATCACATTTTCTATAAATGTTATATAATAATTGTGATGTTGGTATGGAAAGTAAAGAGAGATAGCTTGTGCCTTACCTGAAAGTGAACATGCACTTGTGCCAGTAAGGGTAGTGAGTAGGAAAGGCACTATGTAAAGTATGTTGAGACCAGGGCTTTGCCTGGACTGTAAGACATGTTGGAAAGAGAGTTCCCACAGGTTGATTTCAGCCTTTGATAAATCGAAGGGTAAGGATGGTAAGTGTAAAGCATTGGTCGAAATTGTTTGTGTTATGGCTTTGAGCATGAGCAGCTACTGGGAATTACATTTTGGAAAGTTTGACAGTGCTGCGGTGGTTGGCTAATTGTTGTATACTCCCCAGCCCAAGGGTTTCCTTCAGATCCATACCCAACCTCCACAATTTACTCATCCACCCCTTCAAATCTCACACCCTAACCAGCCCATTTATGCCAGGTTGCAAACTTTGCAGTAGGAACAGATGCCATATCTGCCCTATCCAACAGTCCACCACAATCTTTCAGAATCACACAAAGACATACAAAATCAAAGATAACATCAAAGATAACATCAGCTACCTCTCTTCCTAAATAATCTACCATATTAACTGTAGATTCTGCCCAACATTTTATATAGGCCAAACGAAAAGACCTCTCACTGAACAAATGAATAACCAACCACTGCAGCACTGTCAAACTTTCCAAAATGCAATTCCCAGTAGTTCCTCGTGCCTAAAGCCCAAGTTCTTCTACAAACAAGTAAAAACTCTACCTGTACTCCATACTTAACAAGTTGATGTGAACATTTTATCCTTTTAATAAAATCTGAATGTTAAAAGGTTCAAAATTAGCTAAGATAAAATTCAGAAAATAAATGTAGGGAAGAAATGTGTCAAATTTTAAAGGGCCTCAGCCCTTTTCTTCAGGACAAAAGGACTTAATATCATGCCAATCGGCCACATAGTGTTAATTGCAAACCCTGGCTATATCAACTGTCGACTTAAGATAAGTTAGCTGCTCTCTGTCTCTTTCCTATCCAAATGAGATAATTAATTTGAATATGTCACATTTCCTTACTTGAACATGAAAATGAGTGTGGCCAATTGTGAACACATATTATATTGTTGTGATTTGTTTAGCAGCATGAATCCAATAATGTGTAGAACACACATCTGGGTTTGTGGTCCATGCTTTGCTTCAGTTCGGAACATGTCTGGTACAGACATAAATTACTTGTGCTGAAAACCATGTGGCTCAGGAAAACCACATCCTGAGGAAATGTATTAATTATCTCATGGCTCAGCATTAAATTTATCAAACAGAAAAATAAGTTTGGTATTTTTACAAAAAATAGTTTGGTGCTCAATTATCAATGAATCTTAGGATTCATACAAGCATTGTAAAGACTGAGCTTAAACTGGCAAAATATAAGAAGTAAGGAAGGTTTTTTTACATTTTGTCACCAAACAGTGGGGCTAAATTTGAAATATGATGGCGCCAAATGCAGGGCTTCAACATTAAAATTGTCATGGTAGAAAGGAAATATCATCATAGCACATGGTCAGTATGAGAAGATCGACACTCCAAGGGCAAGTGGCTGCAGCAAGCACATGGTTTTGGAATGAGTATTTTGACAAGTCAGCTAGAAACAGCAGCATCGCCTAGACATATAGAGCCAAATCCTATGTGGAGACCTGGACAGGGTAAAGCAGCCAACAGTGATATGGCTCCAACACAAAGAGTCAAATGAATTCACTGGCAGAAAAGTGGTAGTTAGTGCAAGTGGAAAAATCATAGCAGAAGTAATAAAATAGATACAAGTTTTTTGAGAAAAGTGTCAGTGAGTGAAAAATTGACACCGAACAAGTTAGCGGACAAGAAGACATTGACAAAGGTCAGTAAAACAACTTTAAAATTATGTGTTATCATTTTAAGGTTTTATCTGATAAATTTTGTGCGTTAATAATCTTTATAAAAATCGTCTGAAAGTCAAAATATGGTGGATAAAGAATAAAACCTGATTTACATCTAGAAGGAAAGCTAGAGCAGATGTTATTAAAATGTTTAAATAAGCAAAGCAACAATTTGAATGAACCATTAGATAAGCAAAGTGAGGTATATGAGGGTCATTTTAAATGTAATGTTGTATAAGCAAACTGATGACTTTGATGATAAGATTAAAGAAATGAAATTGGAGTTGAAGTCTGATTTAGACAGTAAGTTTAATGATATACAAAATCAAGTAGAATTACAAAGTAGGAAATATGAAGAACTATATAAAATGTTAAATGGCAGATGCACTAAAAAACATGTTTAACAAGGGCTGATTCTAGATGCTAAAATTCAGCAAATTAGTGAACACCTCAAGGAAAGCATACAAGAAAACATTTAATAAAGTGAGTGATAATGTAGAGGGAAAAGTACAAGTTGTATTTATTAGAATAAGATGATGATAAGGTAGAATCATTGTATGAGAAAATGTGTAAAGTAGAGACATAAATCACCACAAATGCTGAAAAAGACAAAATTTGGTTTCAAGAAAAATCTTTAGAAAATGAGACAACAAATTCAGGGGTTAATATGAGTTTATCTCAAAATATGGGAATGCATATGAAAATGCCAAAATTTGAGAGGAAACTCAGAATCCCAAAAAATTCTTTCCAGATCTCAAGAGTATTTTGAAATTGCAAGAATTCCAGAATATGGCCAGCCTCGTGTTATGAAAAACTGTCTAGGAGAGAAAACACTGAGTAGGTTGGAAGTGGTTGAAAAAGATTCAGGGGGCAAGATAGACAAAGGTCTATTGAAAAAAATAGTAAACCAGATGATATGGGTTTGTTGTATGTTGATGTGGAATTGGAGAGAGTGGGGTTAAAAAGAGCAATCATTGATACTGGGTCTTTATTTTATTTAAAATTATTTATTAGATTAATGAAAATTTGTATTAGGAGCTAGAAAACAAAAACTCAAAGATGAAATTTTGCCTGTTATCAAGACAAAAGATTATGGTGCAATTAGGAACAAAAATGAGAGGATTACTAACCAAATTTTAATGAAAATGTGGACAAGAAATGTCAATAAGGTGTATAGTAGTTAAATCTTCATTTGTATTCATTGTTTTGGGATTAGATTGGGTTGAAAAACACAAATAAAGACTGGATTTTGGAATGGGATTATGTCATGTAGTGATAAAGGAGGACATCTTCCAAGAAATTAAGTTAGAATTGCCTTTAAATGCTATGTAACAACGAAAACAGGAGGGTATTCATCTGTTAAAAGAGGCGGTAATCTGAGTGGCATCCATTACCAAACAGGAAACCATTCCCATATCATGACCAAGTGCTAGAAAGAGTTGTTATTAATAAAAGTTGATAAAATTTGACGGCAATTCAGTCAGAAATAAAATTAATGAAATTATTATACAATTAATAAGACAAACGGCTGACAGACAACAGTATTTTAATCTATAATAGATATTTTTAAATAGTAATGAAGAAATTTGATTGTTTTAATAATGTTTTGGTTGATTAAATATGTTCTTGATAGGAATTTCCTATAAACTGAAGATTTCCTTCAGGACAAAACGTCTTTTAATAAATTAATTTTTTAAAAATTTAATGTTTTGCTTATTAATTGTCTAATAATTTTATTAATTTTATTTCTGATTGAATGGCCACAAATTTTATTATTGTTTGTATTAAAGGCCAAATAATTTTTGTAATTAATGACCACTTTCAGAAAAAATGTTAGACCAGTTCATATTTTAGGAAAAAGGTTAAGTGATAAAGTTGAAATGAACAAAATAAAAATACAAAGTGTAAACAAAAATGACTGTGTTAATTTGAGTGGTAATTCAATAGCTTTGTAAACAAAATTATCACTATAAGAATAGTGACTATGTAAAAAGGAATGTTATTGCTGTAAATTGTCAAAAGAATGTAAGGAAGGTTTAAGAATCATAAAAAAGGTAATGTACATTAAAAATATTTGTAAAATCTGTAACTAAAAATTTATTTCCTAAAAAGATTTTTGTACTATCAAAACCCAATGAACAGTAAAATAAGTTAAGTGTAAAAGGTAAAGCTTTTTGTATGTAGGGAAACCATAGTATATGCTACAAAAGTGGGTGCTAATGGCAGTCCACATGCTCTAAGATATGGTAAAGATAAACCCAATGTGTGTAATATTTTTGACAGTGTAAGACGAACAGACATTGATTTTTGTCAAACTAGTTATAGAAACCAAGATGTACATGGCACATACTGTTGAAATTATTTGGTTTTTAAAATACTAAAACTGAATGCTGATAAGTTAATTGAATGATTTAAGGGTCAACATATAGTGAAGCGTTGTCATGTAAATATTTCATGGAATCCAGGGTGAAGATTTTGTTAGTATTTGTGTATGACACATGGACATTTTATTGTAGAAAGAAGTTTTTTTGTTAGAGCATATAATTACAAGTTTAATTATTGTATGTATCCAAGCTTTAATTATGATAAGTCTGAGTTTGATTAGGGTAAATGTGTTAATGTTTGGATTAATGATGGTTCGTGTAACTTTTCTGTCAGGGAGTTTAATTAGAGAAGGACGGTTTTCCCGATGAATCTGTTCTAGATAAAATTCTCGGGTCTCAACCTGGGCCAATTGTTTGTTAAATAACAATGTTTAGACAGCAAGCTCCGCCATTGTCATCAGGTTGACTGTGATGCCGAGACCACAGTAACCATACTTATACTCAGTCCTGAGCCCCCCCCCCCCCCCCGGGAACTGTGCTGTGTTCTGATTGGTTCATTCCACAATTTCTTCCTCGGCTTCTTGGTGTTTTATGGCTGTGATGAGTGTATCCCAAGCTTTGCTTAGTAGGAACCCGCTATCACAGTTTAGTAAATTAATGGAGGTCCAAATTTCAATGGCTTCTTAGAAAGGCAAGTTACTGAGTGTATTGGCTTTTCTACTTCGAAGCTGAGACCAAGATGTAGTTCCAAAATTTGTGGAACTTAAGTACCCGATCAAGACATGGACAACACAGAGGATTTTACGCCGTACAAACATGGCAGTAATAAAGGAACATATTAGAAAAGTGCGTTACTTGCTGGGTAAAGTTAGTGGAAAACTGCATGGTGAACACTTAGTTTTATCTAACAGGTTATCTGCTACAATTTGGAAGATGATTAATAAAATTACTATGACCCAACAAAAATTTGAAAAACTGGCAGGAAATTCCAGAGTTTCATAGAGCCAAGGTGAGCTGAAATCAGTAGTTAATCTTTTCAAAAACAGCTTCAATGAAAGTATGCTGTCTGTTCTACACAAAGGGCTGAACTTTGTCCCCACACAAAGTACGTTCCCTGCCAAGAAAACTATAGCTGGTGTAGAAGAAATGGTACGCGGCCTCCAACCAGAGTTAGCCGAGGAAATTAGATTAGAAACCTGCTATGTCATTTCTAAAGCTATACCTCCCAAGGCAAATTTAAACCACGAGAAACTGCAAGCCTTGAAGAGCATGCGGAAACTGGAAGACATTGTTTTTCTACCTGCGGACAAAGAAAATACCACTGTCATTATGCCACAAGACATCTATTCAGAGAAAATGAGGAAATTACTCGAGGGCACGGCTTACAGGAAGTTGAACTGGGACCCAACGCAGGCTATTGTTTGCAAGACAAACACATTACTAAACACCTTGGGATTACAAAAAGTGACTATTTCCCGACTTCAACAACAAGCATCAGTGGCTGCAAGAATGTATGGTCTGCCTAAGATTCATAAGGCCGACACTCCATTCCAACCAATTGTGATTGCCATGACATCTGCTACTTGTAACCTGGCAAAGTTTCTCAAAAAGAAACTAAGTTCCTATGTGGAAAATCGTGTCCTTCATGTGAAGAATTCAACACAATTTGTCCACACGATGAAATGTCTAGATCGGGCACCACACAATGTCATGGTCAGCTTTGATATGGTTTCCCTGTTCACACAGGTACCAATTGGGGAAACTACGGAACTATTCAAGAATGTATTTCTACCCGAGATAATAGCAACAAGTTCTTACAAATACATATATTCAATTTTAAAGGGCATTTTTTTGAACATGGAGATGAAGTAGCCATGGGATCACCCTTTCAATAAACCAGAACATTAATTTCACTATGGAGGTGGAGAAAGATGGAACTCTACAATTCCTGGACTTAAACATATATAAGAAGCCAGATGGAAAACTAGGTCACTCAGTTTATAGAAAGCCGACTGACGCGGACTTTTATTTGAATGCAGTTAAATCCTGCCCAAAAACTTACAGTGCTAACCACACTGTTTCACAGAGCATGTGCAATCGCTGACCCGGAAAGCCTCCCTATGGAACTGGCCCACCTCAATGAAATGTTCTTGAAGAATGGCTACACAACACAGTAAACAAAGGGCAGCAGGAAATAAGGAGAAGACAAAGCTAACTTGTAATACCATGGATTTTTTAGCTTATGTGGGCCAGACGTCCCTTAAAATTGGCAGAATTTTAAGAAGACTAGAAGTAAAAGCAGTCTTCAGACCGCAAACAAAGCTGAATAATTTTCCCTATATGAAATTTTTATGCTGACATCTGTACCCGCAGTCCACCTTAGAGATCAAACCTTTGTATTGAATAAAATTGATTCTTTCCAAAATTTTGTTACAAAAGATTATTTTAGATACATAATTAGATTAATTTATTTACTAATAATTGTTTTAGATTTATCAATAATTTTTGTTTAATTTCATATTTTATCATAATTTTTTGTATTTGATTTCTAAGAGTAAATACAACATGTGGTTAAATGCCATGATAACAATAAAAAAATATAAATAATGGAAAGGAAGGAATAAGAGCAACAGATATAATCAGATTGGGAATGGGACAGTTTGGACTTATAAATTTTGGACTACATATCATAAGTTCAACATATGAGACATTCATTAAGACGTTGAGATTCCACTATAAAAATATTAAATTTTCCAATGAAAAACAATCTGAACCCACGATCCAACAATTCCATAGCAACCCTCCCCCGCCACCACACACACGTCGCCTCAAGAGAAAATGCCCTATCGACCTCATCCTTCCCCCAGAACACTCTGGCACCTCCTAACCCACCCCATCCTCATACCCCCAGTCCCCACCCACCCATTCCATCCATCCCATCAAATTCAACATCACCAGTTAACCCTCACAACCCAACAATGTTTGCCCCTCAGACACCTAAATTAAAATACAAGAAAAAATTTGCAAAATTACGTTAATTGCTGGATTAACATAAGTGCCAAGTTCCCGGGTTAATTATTACACAATTTTAATTGCATATACTGTAAACTTTATGTAACAACAAATAATCTTACGATAAAAGTTTTGTCTAATAAAAAAAAAACAATCTGAAGTCTCCAAGCATATCATCAATTCAAAACATTCATTTGATTGGAAAAATGCTAAGACTTTAGAAGTTGACAGCAGTACCATTCCAGAATTATATGAGAAATGCTTTATATAAAAGTCAACACCACAGCAACTAACATTCCAACTGATACTATGAAACTCGGCAATAGCTACAATCCCTTATTGTTACGCCAAGTCCTCTGCTTTTACATTGTCATTGAGTTTTAACTTTGCTTTTCAGTTCAACAACTGGATTGTGTGCTTATGTCACTCTCAGCTCTTGTGTTTTTGATCACTTGAAGAAAAGAACCTCATTTATAGAAGTGTTGTGTGGTATTTATATCATCACTTCATTTTATCTTTAAAATTTGAAGTTTGATGCAAAGTATATAGACGTATGAGAGGATGCCAAAGGACTGGAATGATTTATTTATCAAAAATAATTATTTAAGTATGTTTTCAAAATTAATATTAAGATAGATAGCCAAATACAGACAAAAGCTTTTGAGTTTTGTCAACTGACTTGTGCAGTTGGCTCTTGTGATTTTTAGTTTTCTTAGCACCTGAAGAATGAACAAGGCTTCCAGAAACATTGTGGTATTTATACCATCACTTCTTTTGTCTGTATTTGACTATCTTTCTTATTATTTATTGATTAATTTATCTGCCCGATTTTAAACATTCATATGATTCAATGGGCCAAGAGTTTTTGTATAAATCCCTAAAAGTATTTGGTATTCTGAAGAACTTCATAATGATAAATTAATAAACCTTTATTAGTCCTCAAATAATATAACACAGAAGCTTTCATCTTTATCATAAGCCATATTCATCGGTTGCTTCTATAAAAATTACATATCATGCCACAATCTCCTAATTGCATGGCATTCATCTCACGTATAATATGACAATCACTACACTAGTGTGTCAATAAATATTATTTGAGGACTAATAAAGGCCTTTTATCATTCATTTTATCAAAAAGTGTGTATTCTCCATTTCTTTGAAGTTAATAATTTTAATCATATTATCACAATACAACTCTAGAATTAAGGTAAAATCCAAGGCCAGATGTCTGACGCTTTTCTCGTTAAAATTATCAACTGACTTGATAAATTTCATATGGAAAACAACTAGAAAGGAACAATGTTTACTAGAACATGACCATTTAAAGCTTATGCAGTTGATGTCATACAAGAGGTTGCACACACAGAAAAGCTATTTGTAATTCAAGAGAAAACAAAATATATTAAAGTTGCAAGAAATGAAAGTGCAAGACAGGACTGGTGATAAATTATATGCACTTCCAACAAGTTAGAAGTCTTAAATATCTAGTGGCCCTGATAATGTTCAGAAATGAGAAAGAAGAAATTAAAGTTAAAGTTGCAACTGGTAATAGATGTTACTAAAGCCCTAAACAAATTTATAAATTTAGCTTATTCCCATTGGAATAGTCGGCCAGCTGCCTCCTAAACTGGTCAAGGTACGGAGAAGGGAATGCTGCGTCCCCACAGCAAACTCCTCTCCCGCTATCGGAAGGGCGTGGAACAAGTACCCAATGCCCGACCTACCCGATGCAGGTTTTTCTAAGGTTTTTAGCTTTGTATTGAATTGAATTGAATTGAATATTT
Source organism: Zhengitettix transpicula (assembly GCA_037074705.1). Taxonomy (NCBI): domain Eukaryota; kingdom Metazoa; phylum Arthropoda; class Insecta; order Orthoptera; family Tetrigidae; genus Zhengitettix; species Zhengitettix transpicula. The sequence continues at coordinate 205,284,278 of CM073591.1, forward strand.
AGAGTAATAGTGAAAATAAAGTCATATGAAACCAATAGTTATGTATGGGAGTGAACCTGGCCTTTGTCAAAGAAGAAGCATCTACAGACAAGTAAATGATAACGAATGTTGTTGGAGAAAAGAATGAGTAATGAACTGCAAGACTTGAGCAAAGGTTCAGATATTGTAAAAAATATAAAAGTGAGAAGTCTGCAATGATAATAGGTTAATAAATCAAGTTATGGTGATTAAACCAAGGGGAAGAAGACAAACTGGGAGACCAAAATTGAGGTAGTTGGAAAATGTGGAAAAGGACCTTAGTTTGTTGAAGGTGGAGAGAGAAAGCAGCACACAGAAGATGTGGGTTATTATTCATAAAGAAGCCAAGGCTTTCAGAGGACCATAGAGCCAAGAGGTAAGTACTTAACATTTATATCACCCAGAAATTTATTAATTTAAATCTTTACAAGAACTAAAGAAATGCTATTTGTCACACTCAATTCTAAAGCTATGAAAGTCTTGTTGAGATTTTTCTCCTAATCTGGTGTGAAGAGCTAAAATTTTGAAGTCTTAAATTTATTAAAAATCTAAATACTTAGCAAAACTGAATATTTTGCCATTTATTGCTATGACATTTAGACGGGATGAAAACAGCAGTACTGGGTCATCAGTCAGGGTTGACAGAATAATTTATTGAGGACTATTGTTGAGTGAGTGTGGAAATTTACAAATTTGGAGATGGCCACTTTGACACGTCTGTGAGACATATTCATAGACAATAGCTGCACAGTGTCTGTTGTTAGTGATTAAATGTATAGTTGTCTGCAGATGTCATTGAGAACAAATTGGGAGAGTTTTTAGCGGTTTCTGGTAAACATTCACCCTGAGAAGACAAATTACAATAATAAAATTGGATCAAAATTGGGTACTTCTGAAAAAAAAGTTGTAAATGGGATAGTACATGTTAATGAAGTGAAATAGAAGTCCAAATTAAAATAGGTAATATGGCACAAGGATAAAAGTAATAGTGTGATGAGACAAATAAAATAAGACAAAATATAAAGCAAATATAATAAAGCGATTTTGAAAAGCAGAATACAGTGAATCATTTTAAGAAAACAAAGTGCGTTGGAAAAGATATAGTTTGTGAGGAGGAGGGCAGAAAGGTTTCGAAGGTCACATTCGAGGCATTCAGACATATGAGCAAATTATATGAAGTTTCTTTTACAAGATTTTGTTCAAATGCAACAAAATTAAATTTTGCCGAAATAATTTGCTTTTAAATTGTATAATCAATATTATTTTGTGTTTCTTCATTTTTTTGATTTAAATTGAAATTAAACATATTTAATATAATTAACTAAGAACTCCCAAAGGGCTTGTTCTTTACACTGCATATTCTTTACTATTTGAATGCAAATAAACTCTCAATTCTCGCTTTTTTATTGGATCAGACTTAAAGAAGTAATGAATCAATATAAATGTATAATTTATAATGTTGCAACATACTTGAACTTGCACTTGAAATGAATATTCCCTGTCACAAAAATCACACTGATATTTTGGAACAGGTCCATCATTATGATGCTTCAGAATATGTTTGTTAAGTGTGGATTTCCAAGCAAATACTTGACCACATGTAGGGCAGGAATGCCTCATTAAATGAATATAATGTATACCTAAAATGTAAGACCATAAGTTAGAATATATTTAAAACAACATAAATTCATTACATAAATTTTGCTCAATATTAAGTATAGACTCTATTTCTTAACATAGTTTCCATTCACCTATTAATTACATATTAATAAATACATAAACATTATAATTTTAAAACCTATATAATTTCATTATCAGATGATTAAAATTAGAGGACAGTGAACATCAGATCAATCATGGTATCAACTGTACATATATATATATATATATTATTATTATTATTATTAAATTAGTAAGGATGCGACAATGTCAAAAATAATTGCAATATTGGTATGGATAGGACAGAGAGATAGGTTGTGGCTTACCTGAAAGTGAAGTGCGGTGTTGCCATAAGGAACTGAAGGTATTTCTTCAAATTTTTGGAGACTCTCAGCCTACTTCTTCAGGAAGGAGTGTTACACCATTCTGTGCACCAGTCGGCTGCGGAGTTTTAACCACCGCACGGCTGGTAGCTCATAAACAATTAACACCCCACCAGCCCACTAACTTTCTCTCTCAAGGCCCACCCAACTTCCGAAATTTACTTGTCCACCCATGCGAAACCCACACCCTCGCCCACCACTGCCGGGTTGCTAACCTTGTGGTAGGAGCAGATGCCATGTCTACCCTATCTTACAGCCCACCACAACCTTTCATAATCACACAAAAACATTCAAAATCAAACAAAATATCGCCTGCCTCTCCTACACACTATCTACCAAATTAACTGCAGACTCTGCCCTGCCTTCTATATGGCCAAACCAAAAGACCCATTTCTGAACGTAAAGCCAACCGCTGAAGCACTGTCAAACTATTTAAAATTCAATTCCCAGTAGCTGCTCACGCCCAAAACTACAACATAAACAGTTTCGACCAGTGTTTCACACCCACCATCCTTAAAGCTCTACCCCCCCATTCATCAGAGGCAGAATTCCATCTGTGGGAATTCTCTTTCCAACATGTCTTACAGTCCAGGCAAAGCCCTGGACTCAACATCCAGTAAATAGTGCCCTTCCTACGCGCCATCTCCACTTTCACGAGACCATTTCAGTATGTATGTTCATGTTCATTTTTGTAAGTGTATGCATACGTGTGTGTGTGTTTGAGTGTGTATGTGTGCCTGTGCATGTTTATGTGTATTTGTATGTTCAAGCATATATGTATACATAGGGTGCTTTGTATAAATGATCACTATCCGAACCTTTCCTATGCCACAACCTTCCCTTGAGAGAGAAAGTTAGTGGCCTGGTGGGGTGTTAATTGTTTATGGGCTACCAGCCAAACAGCGGTCAAAACTCCGCAGTCTGCAGCTGGCCGGTGCACGGAATGGTTTAACACTCCTTCCTGAAGAAGGAGGCAGAGAGCCTCCGAAAATTTGAAGAAATACCTTCAATTCCTTATGGCGACACCGCACTTCACTTTCAGGTAAGCAACAACCTATCTCTCTGTCCACTCCATACTAATATTGCAAATATATATATATATATATATATATATATATATATATATGTACACACACACACACACTCACAATATTATTAGGAGAATCCATTAAGGAATAGGAACTAATTTAGTGATGAAGTCACATACAAACTTAGATAGTGAGGAGGGATAGAAATAACTAGGAGAAATAGGAAGATTACGCTGTAAGTGAATTCATACTGCTATGGTGTAGAATCACGCACATAGAAAAGCATATGTTCAAAGCAGGGAGAAGGAAGGAAGAAGAAAAAAAGATGAAAATATTTGACCCAGCCATGACTTGAACCTGCATGATAGAAATAAATAGGAGAAATAGCATTACACATATTCAATTCAATTCAATTCAATTCAATTCAATACAAAGCTTTTATCTCTAAGGTAGACTGTGGGTACAGATGTCAACATAAAAATTTCATATAGGGAATATAGAGATACGGTAAAATTATGCTCTCAACCAATAAATTGAGTAATGTATAAATAAAATTTTTATATTGTAATAACATCAACATGGGACACTATAAACCCCCCTCGCCCCCCCACCCAATCACTCACTCACTCACTCACTCTCCCTATCTCTCCCCCCTCTCTCCCCCTATCTCTCTCTCTCCCCATATCTCTCTCTCCCCCTATCCCTCTCTCCCCCTCCCCCTCTGTCCCCCTCCCCCTCTGTCTCTCTCACTCACACTCACTCACTCACACTCACTCACACACTCTCACACACACTCACACACACACACACACACACTCACTCTCTCTCTCTCTCTCTCTCTCACACACACACACTCACACACACACTCTGTCACACACTCACACTCTGTCACACACACACACTCTGTCACACACACACACTCTGTCACACACACACACTCTGTCACACACACACACTCTGTCACACACACACACACACTGTCACACACACACACACTCTGTCACACACACACACACTCTGTCACACACACACACACTCTGTCACACACACACACTCTGTCACACACACACACACTCTGTCACACACACACACACACACACTCTGTCACACACACACACTCTGTCACACACACACTCTGTCACACACACACACACACACACACACACACACACACACACTCACTCACACACTCACTCACTCACTCACTCACTCACACTCTCTCCCTCTCTCACTCACTCCACTCACCCACTCCACTCACCCACTCACTCACACACACTCTCTCTCTCCCTCTCTCACTCACACACACTCTCTCACTCACTCCACTCCACTCACTCACTCACTCACTCTCACACACACACACTCACTCTCTCTCTCTCTCCTCTCTCTCTCTCACACACACACAGAGAGGGAGAGAGAGAGTGAGAGAGAGATAATTGTAATATTGGTATGGAAAGGAAAGAGGGATAGGTTGTGGCTTGCCTGAAAGTGAAGTGCGGTGTCACCATAAGGAACTGAAGGCTATTCTTCAAATTTTCAGAGGCTCTCGGCCTCCTTCTTCAGGAAGGAGTGTTACACCATTCCATGCACCGGCAAGCTGCGAACTGCCTCCGAAAATTTGGAGAACAACCTCAGTTCCTTATGGCGACACCGCACTTCACTTTCAGGTAAACCACAACCCATCTCTTTTTCCTTTCCATACCAATATTGCAATTATTTTTGACAATGTCATAACCTTACTAATATCAAATATATATATATATATATATATATATATATATATATATATATATATATATATATATCTTTCCTTTCCATACCAATGTCACAATTATTTTTGAAAATGTCATATTCTTACTAATATTATTAGTAAATATATATATAATATATATAATATATATATATATATATATATATATATAATGCAACAAAAGAAGAAGAATTATATCAACAAAATTTAGTGGTCACCTGTGCTATCATAACATAATCGAGTATCAGTGAGATTGGCAGTCTTTTTAGCACCTACAGAATATAAAAATTTTATTTAAATTAATTTTTGTCTTGAAATACAACACAATGTTTCTGGAAAATTTGTTCCTTTCCTTAGATGATTGAAAACATAAGAGCATAGAATGACATAATAGAACAATCCAATTGACAAGCTGAAAAGCAAAGGTAAAATGTAATGACAATGGGAAAGCGTAGGGATTAGCATAACAATACAGGAGCACAACTATAGTTGAATTTCATAGTATCATTTTGTATGTTAATTGCTGTGATATTGGATTTAAAATTAAGTATTTCTCATATAACTCTGGAATAGTAACTACTGTCAACATCTAAAATCATAGCATTTTGCCAATCAAATGAATGTTTTGAATTGATTATATGTTTGGAGACTACAGATTGTTTGTCATTAGGAAATTTGATATTAGGCATGAGTTCCTTCATATGAGTATTAAGTGAACATTTTGTTTGTCCTATGTAGCAGTAATTACAATTAGAGTAAGATATTTTGTAAACTACACTGCTATAGGTGTCAAGTGGTCCTTGTGGTTTTTATTCAAGAAGGAAAGAGTATTAGATCTGTAAATGATGGATATTTGATATGCTTTAAAAATTTGGACAAACTCAGGATGTAGATATTTGTAATAAGGATGTATGATAAAAGATTTGGTTGTAGGTGATTGAGGGCAAGTAGCAGTAGGATCTTGGATTTTGTTCAATCTTATATTTATGTGTGTATTAATAACATTTAAAGGGTACTACTCATCAGAAAGTAAAATGATTTATGTTGTGCTGATGGAACTTGGAGGTAGAAATAAAAATAGTTTTGTCTACAAGTTTGTATACATAGCGATCTTTTGGTTAGGAGGATGATAAGAAATAAAATTGAGAACATGTTCTGCGTATGTATGTTATTTGAACATCAGTGACATCAAGGAAATTAAGAGACAGGTTCAATTCAAGCTTGAGTGAATTGTAAATTGGGATAATTATTGAAAGTATTGACTAAAGGTTGATTTGATAGGACTTTACAATACAAGAAATATATATCTATATATCTGATGTAGCATAGAAGTTGGACATGAAGCAGAGAAAGGAAAGAATTCCCTACATCTCTCATGACAATCTTGGCAAAGAAAAGACTAAGGGGGCTTCCCTAAAGAGAAACTTTTATTTAATGATAGTGTACTTGATTAAATTTAAAACAAGCTTCTTAGGGATTTGGAGAGAGTTCAAAGAAAACATACTCAGATGCCTGTGTTAGTACAATCATGGCATGATTCCATGTGTTGGAAAGATTGTTGTGTGAGAATGTTGCTGATTATTTCCAAAATATATTTGGCAACTTACAGAGTACTTTGATGTGTGGAAGCTTTGACAGTTCCACTTCTCGCTGGCTAGTCTAGTTTCACAGATACTATTTCAGTGCTTTGTGGGATCTCAGATTGCAAAAGATTCATCCAGAATGTGGAGTGGAAGCAGTGTGTTTGCTAACAATATATTCAGACCTTGATTCTACTCAAAAAGGTTATCATTTATAGGGAAGAATGTGTACTTATTGTGTAGTACAGAGTTTGGCAGATGCTTTTGTACTGAATATGGTTGTCTTTGTGATGAAATCTATGGCTTGTTGAATTGTGGATGGGACAGTTGAACCACAAATATATGGTGAAATTGTCCTCTAAAGGTCTGTCAAACAGCACGTTAGCATGCATGACAGTGTTGTTGTGCAAGTGTGAAGTCCGTCTCTAACAAGATCAAGAACAGAGACAATCCTTACTTTGCTTTCTATGATCACTAGGGTATGCTTAGTTATAATAACCAATATGCTTGGTCTGCCACTGATTTTGGGAAAACAGTTGCAAAACATTAGTGGTGTCACTCACATAAATCCCTGTATGGATAATAGTGCTTATTACAAGAACTTCTCCCCATCAACACCTGCTCCCTTCTGCTTGTGTTAAGAGAAATTAGGCAGAAGCAACACAGGATGGATTAGTTAACATATATAATTAGTAATCATCAGCCAATCAGTGAGGTAATAGCAACAGTTTACTGATGTAGCAGAATTCCTGTATTTCAAATACATCTATGAAATACAGTAACTCTGCTGCATCATCCCAATGGAATTATAATTGCAAACAGCAAGATTTACCATCCACTTCCTGAAGAATAATTACTCTCCAAAAATTATGATAAAGTATTCTGTATGACTTTGGTAAAAAAATTTTCTCTCCATTTAGACATGTCCGTTTGCATACTTCTCCGCCATTATTTTCTATCATGGGCAATTCTGTTCCTGGTATTGCCTGAAAACTTCCTATTTTCTCTATCCAACCTATTTAATGAATACCCTTTCCATAATTTATCATCTCATGTGTACTATTGTATAACTTTGGTGCTCCATATACCATAATGCTTTCTTGTGATGTGTCCTTCCATTTAAATGGCTTCATTCATGTAACTACACCAATTTCACTTTCCTACTTATTATTCACATGATCTCTTTGTGTGATTCCTAACAATGATCATTCCATACTATTTTGTGTTATTAGCATCTTTTGGACTATCATTGAATTTAAAGTTCATATTTCTGTGCCACATGTCTATACAAATGTCACACATTATTCGAATATAATTTGTTTCAATTCCAGTGACAGGAAAACAATTATATTACAACTGAATGGATTCCCACTGAGCTTTATCTGTCTCACAGCCTACCTGAAATTGATGGCTAGTGTCACAATTTCAGTAGGGAATAAACATCTCCAATCCTTCTACCTGTCCAACATGACAACACTAACCCTCAATTTCAATTTCAAGTGTCCCATGGTTACTGTAAATTTGGGTGAATTAACAATAATTCAAGTAATCAAACTGCATTAACATATAATTAGAAAATATTATGACAGGACTACAGATTGTACTCGTTTGCCGCATTTCACAATGTCACATTATTTTAACTTGCTTCGGTATAAATTGTTATATACTTCATATTTTCTCATATAAGAAACAGTTTAAAATGAAAGCTTAATGTAGTTTTCTAATTATTGAAACATGTTTTAATTGTATTTGAACACTTTCATTTCATTTATATCTTGATAGTAGTAAACAAGAATGGTTTTATTTCTTCAGCCTAATCTGTTTCATCACAATAATAATAATACTCTCTTCTACTTATAAAATTCAGATAAAGGTGGTATTAATATTCTATGCTTTGCAAGTTTTTAATATGTTCTAATATTCATTCTTTTGAGGAGATTAAATGACACAGTTATAACACGTTATTTTGCTGCTATGTACAATTTGAAGAAGAAAAAACCTTAAACCCAATAATCTTGTATAATTAATACTTACCCAAATGTTGTTTAAAATTACTACATTTGTTAAATCTTTTTGGACATTCCGGGCACCTATATATGCGTTTTTTTTTCTTTACACCTAGTTCATCTTCATCATCAACAACAACTATCATTTCATTGATATCCAAATTTTCACTGTCTAATTCAGTGTTGTGACCTAAAGAGATGCATACTATCAATAGCAATCAGAAACAAAATTGAATATATACAATTAAATTATAAAACTGATCCTAAATTTTTTAAAAAGACCATTTGTTGGAACAAAATTAAATAAATTAGAAAATAATCAATTTTATAGATTGCATATTAACTGGAAGGATAACATGCAAAACATTATAAGCCAATTAAAATTAGATGGCACTCGGCCATTGTTTCACTGCAAAGGTGTGACCTTGAATCCACCAATCAGAAGGCTTAAAATGCAGGGTGGGACAAGAAGCGTTGCCGAACAATAGCAGTGTTTTTTACTATTTTCAGTGATCTGCACACACTATAAGCTCAGCTGCCTATTCTATTAGAATAATGTCAAATTGCAGATATCTGAACATTAGAATACAATTACTTTGCTCTTGGGAGTAATGCTTCCAAAAGATAATTTTAATCTTAAAAAGGCTTGTTACATTTGTGTGAATTTTCTCTGAAAACATACTGAAGGGAAGTTTTTAAAACACTGAGCTTTCATACTCTTACATGTCAGTACATAAATCATTAATGCTATTTGTGATACATAATATTCAGATGTGATTAATTTGAATACAAGATACAAAAACAACATACAAAAAAGGCAAAATGTTAATTATACACAAAGTAGTTTGTTGTAATATTATTATGTTTAATAAACTCTCAGACAATAACAATATAATCAAATTAAGAAGAACTAACCAAATGTTTATTTAGATTTCTCATAGCAAATATAGGAATAATAAATCAAAATCTGTTACTGTAAATAATTTACCATATGTAACCACAATCTACCTGACAATGTTATATCATGCCAAAGAAACATCAAGTACTAATAAATATTTAACCCAGTAGGAAATCTGAAAATGCTACATTCAGTATGATAGATTTCTAGATTTATTCACCATTAGCCCTCTAATGAGGAAATAGGATTCGTCACAAATGTACAGTAGATAAATGGCACGTGCAAAGTAATTTAAGTTATAGAATATAATAAATAATTAGGTATTATAATCATTTCAATACAAATCTTAACTCATTCCACACACCTAAAACTTAATTTATTGATAAAGTCTTTAGAATATGACCTAATACTGAGACAATAATATCTGGTTACATGTAGGCATTTACCATGTTAACATGAAACTTCTGCAAAACAATTCTCTAATTTAAGAATAAAATAAAATTTGTACTGAATTTCAAAACATACTACAATGAAAGAAAGAAAGAAATATAACAAAGAACCTTTTAAATAAATATATTTTAAACATTCATACTGAATAATTGATATAAAAATATATCAAGAATTCCAATTTTAAGTCAATAATTTACATGGTATTGCTCATGCTGTTTATTACAATAAAAAAATTCAGCTTACCTGTTCTGTATAATTTGGATCTAGTGGGTACATCATTCTTAAAAATACATTTCTTACTAGTGGTAGGGACTTCTTTCGTTGATAAAGCAGAATTTAATTTCTTTTTTTGTGGGACCTAACAAAAAAGTTTTGCTAAATTAATAAAGCCTTACCTATATCAAATATTGATTAATGAAATAGAACTAATACCTTACCTTTATCCCTCCCGTTTTCTGAATCTTTGAACTGTGACATGCAGTAGATTTTGAAGATGCATTTGCATCATCATCCGCAGTCAGAAGGCATGTAACTATCTGAGATGCTTCTATGGGATCATCTTCAAGATCTGAATTTTCAAATGGTTCATTTTTTACGGGATGCATTGAAACCGAATTAGATCTTGTTGACGGTCCACATTTATTTGATTTCAGTGTGACATCAAAATTGGCAACTGAATTTATAGAATCAGTCATCTTTCCACAAGACAATTTTTGTTCAGATTCAAGTTTCAGGTCTCCTACAATATCGATACTTGTAGATTCAGTGGTTTTGACGGGTTGAATATGAATCTGTAAGAAATTACATGTTACAAAAATATTTTTTCATTGTTTTGAAGACATTTTCAGAAAAAAGTTTAAAGTACAATTAAGTCATTCACAAACAAATTGAAGAAAAAGCTCTCGGGTTTCCCCCTGGGTAACACAAGAACTTTTTCTTCAACAAATACACCTTCGATCTTTGAAAATTAGTAGCTTAGTGTATAAAAAATAATCAGTCTTTTACAAACAAAATATTTTTTGTCAGCTGAATACCTTCTAACTCCTTAAGGAAGACAAACATACTCATGGTAACTTAAGGGTTTGAAGAATATTTCCATTACCTTAAATGAGTTAAAAACACTCCTGGAGTCAAGAATAGTCATAGAATCTTATTGTTATGTAACAGCCTTTCATCCCTTGCTCCCTTGAAATGAACTTAAATGGCATGGTGAATGTCAGAATTAAACTCAGCAAATTCCACAATCCCAGATTGGACACCAATCTTGGCTGTTTTCACAATATTTTTATGTAACAACTATCCTTTCTCCATCAGTTTCACACCTTGAGATTAAATTACAACTTACTCTAGCTAAACCACCATATTTCTCTCTTTCTGTTCTTTACAAATGATATATATTATAGTACTTACTTTTTTACTGGGTTTAAATAGTATTTTTAAATGAATTATAATCAATTAATTAATGGCCAATTATTAAAAAGAAAAAACACTTTTTCAATGCAATAAATCTCAGGGGTTTATAAATAAACGTATGATGGGTGATGATTAAATTATACTATTATTATTATCATCATTGAATGTGCAGCCTATTAATGGCTTTGGATTACCCGGACAGCTGCCAGACTGTCATCTTCCAGGATAGTCTGGGAACCCAGTATCATATCCAAGATGCTACACCACAGCAGTTCAGTATTTAACTTATACTGATTGCTAAATTAGGACAGTCATTGTGATACTGCGAGTGTTTTTGGACTCCTTTCGGATTGTGTTATGCTATTGATAGTATAGCCCCTAAAGCTACAGGGAAAATGACTGACTTCCTTAAGGTACCTGAAGGATTTTTACCACCAGTATTTTTGTAACCTGTAAAGGTACCATTCATATTAAGCTATCAGGAATGTTTTCCTACTATCTTAAAACATTTTTGAATTCCTTAAGGCACTGGGAGTTTGTTTTATTCCCTTAAGGTACCAGAAGTATTTTTTACTTCATAATGTCCCAGAAGTAATTTTGAAGTCTCTTTAATAAGATTATCCATACCCTAATAGAGTAAATAATTCTCCCAGTATATTAAAGTAATCAGAGATACTCTCAGTACTTTATAAGGGTGAAAATGTATATATACATTTGGAACCTATAAAAGTCCTTGTATTTTATACTCCTGTAAGGTATTGGGAATATATTTTCACACTTTTAAGTTACTGGGAGTATTTAAGGTACCAGAAAGGGCATGAAGGGGCACTTGGTCCAAAAAGGTAACAATTCCAATGCTGGTTAAATCAATGATATTAGTGTCAATGTTGGGCACTCAGCTAGTTTGTTAATAAAAATAATTGTACAATAAAGTTAGCTTGTATACCTGAGTTTGTTCAGCTTCTCCTTTTTGTGTTACATAAATAATAATATCTCCATTTTCCTGGATGACAGTATGGGCTTCTAACTCAGACTCCAAATCTGAGGTAAATGTGAGTGAATCTGGTTTTATGGCATAATCTGGATTCTGATGGGGAAGTATCACTTCATATCTTTCACATGAATGAGTCTTCAAATCTTCAGTATTAATATAGTTCTATAAAAAATAGAATATGAATAAGGCAATGAAAACTAATACTAATACACAAAAAAATAGATTCAACAAGTAAAATTAAAAGCATTCTATTTTTATTTAAAAAAAAACATACTGTACATCTGATTCATAACTGAAATAGCAATGAAGACAGCTCTGCAAGAATAACACATATATATTAAATTAATAAGGACAAGAAAGAGAGAGTTAAAATGGCTTACCTGAAACTGAGATCTGAGTCACCAAGTGGTACAGAAAAAAGTTCAAATTTTCAGAACTGTTAACCTACTTCCTCAGGAAGTCCACTGCACACCAGCTGCAGCCAACAAACACATACAATATGTATTTCTCCTAAGGAAGTAGGTCCATTACAGACCCTGAAAATTTCTTATTCTCCTTCCTGTCCAAATTCAATATAATTAAAGTCTGCAATTCTCTGTCTTTCTTTCCTATTTATATTAATTGTATATGAGCACATATTTTGAAATATAAAACAGTTAGTGGGAACTGAAACTTTGAAATTCCATATACAATATATACTTAATTATTGTTAAACAGTCACAAACAATCACAAAAATCGGCACCCTGTGTATTTCCCCGTTTGTCACAATGAAACTCAGCGACATACATAACCAAGAATTTACTTTATTTTTATGTAACACTCCACCAAAGATCAGTAGAAACACTATCAATCTCTTTAAACCCTATAAATATTTATCCAACAAAAATATTGGCTGTTTTAGCATGCTTGAATATTTCCACCCCTACTTCTAGGGGTGGTAGCAGTGTCTCACCCAGACAGTGTATGTTTCCTGGTCACAAAGAACATGTGTACAAAATTTGGTGAAATTTGCTCCATGGGTGTAGATTTGTATGCAGAACATACAAAAAAAACACTGCTTTATTTATTAGACTAGCTGGGTGCCCAGCATTGCCAGAATATTTATTTATATATGCCCTAAAATGTATTTAATTCCACATTCATCTATTTGTCAAGAAGTGAATTACCATACCTAAGCAGAGGGAATGCTAATTTCATCTGAAGCCATCTGTGCGTGTAGTTAAGCATAAATCCTCCCAATACTAAATAATATCAAAATTATTCTTCCAAAACATATTTTTGATGCCCTATAACAATCAAAAATCCATATCCCCAGAGCTCGAAGCGTGTTAAATTTTTTTCATGTAATGCAAGAATGTAAAAAAATACTGAGTAATATTCAGAGTTAAAAACACTCCTGGTACCTTAAAACAATGACAATTATTTTCCATACTTTAAGAGAGTCAAACAAAAGTGAGTCAAAATTACATTCAGTTCTTTAAGAGAGTTAAAAAAGAATGTAAAATACTCATTTAAGAAAGAGAAATATAGGTCCTTTACATAAAAAGAGTTAATAAGATTATCCATACCCTAATAGAGTAAATAATTCTCCCAGTATATTAAAGTAATCAGAGATACTCTCAGTACTTTATAAGGGTGAAAAATAGTCCTGATATCTTAAGAGTCACAAAAATACTCACGCTATGCTGAAAGAGTAAAACATACTCTCTGTAATACAGAATTAAATTAAAATTGCTGCTTCTCTAGCCCCACCTAAATAGGTGATAGGGGTCTTTTACCAATACAGTGTTTGTTTCGTAAGTATTACCCGTACAAAATATGGCAGCACGTTTTTAAGGTTGTAAATGGAAAATTGTTTTTCCATTCCATCCTAATTTCCTAGGGGTATACCTACAATTTAACCAGCATTTAGAATATCATAGTTAAACTCAGCAACATCAAAAACCCTCAGATTTGACTCCAATCTCAATTCATTTGGCATTATTTTTATGTAATGCTGATCCACACCCACCCGTAAGGTTACTCCCCTCCAAGCCCGAAAGCAATTGAAATTGTACACGGAGAACATGAAGAGAAATTTTAAGATTCTTATTGGTCTAGAAATGTATTTACTTGGTACAAAAATTAGACGGTTAACATGTTTGAAAATTTTCACAGCCATCCAGGGAGTTTAATGGCAAGTTGAATGTCATAATTAAACTCAGTGATATCCATAACTCTGGATTTCACTCCAATCTCAGTTTTATTTGTGTTATTTTCTTGACACCCCCACCCTTAATGGTGCTTCTTTCCCATGCCATAAGGAGTTGAAATTATGCACCCAAAACTTCGGTAGAAACACTATTAATTTCTTTGACCCCCAAAAATATTTATCTGACTCAAATATCGGCCTTTTAGCATGTTTGAAAATTTCCACCCCCTCTCCTGGGGCTGGTAGGTGTGTCCTACCCCTACAACCAGTTCATCCAGAAAAATTATGTTTAAGAAAAAATAATTACACACTAAGAAACAAAATAAAAGCATAAGGAAAAATAATTACACCACTTGATAAACTTGAAAAGTGGAAACACTCCATTTTCTTTTACTCAATTTAAAATAAATATTAATAAAAAAATCTCTCTTTCTAAAACTAACCTTTTTACAATATTTACAATAAAAGTTATTTTCCTTTTCGTGTATTTTTTCATGGTGCTTTAAGAGTGCTGAAAATTCAAAGCTTTCCCCACAAACTTTGCAGTAGAATCTACGGTTTTGAGCTCCCTCTTTCATTTTCAAAGCCTGAAAATGCACAAATAATACACGTAAATAAATGTGCTTCAACAAAGTCGTAATTAATAATGTTTACTAAATTACAACTTAATAGTTGTATTTTGATCAGTTACAACTGCAATAATAATAATAATAATAAAAATTAGAAGAAGAATGTTAAATTCATTCAATATCTGTTTCTGTATATACAATTTATCCACAAAATGACTACAAAATATAGTTTTAAAATTCCCAGAATTGAGAGTAAATAGTATAATTCTGAACTTTTTAATTTACATGTATTGATATATACAGAATAATAATAGAAGTAGACAAATGCACCCTTTACATAACATAAATTGCTTCCAAAATTCTATGTATCCATAAAATAATCTACAAAACCTACAGTTAATGTGGAATGGAGCATTAACTACCTGTGTGTGAATATAAAGTTTTATATAAAATGGATTTGTAGTTGAGTTAATTATTAACCCTCATTTACTTGGTAATATGATCTCTATCACATTCTCTTTTTTACCCAAATTGATTTTACTGCTCTGAAAGTATAAATATATAAGAACATTCATATTTCTTCTACCAATACAAGAGGGATCAAAGGAATGTAATAAATTTCATTTATTTCTAAATATGGATAAACAAGAAACAAACAGAATCAGAAATCAGAATAGCATTAAAATGCTTCAGAAATTGAAATATACCAAAAAGAATTAAAACAGAGTAAACTACTAAATTGACAACCACATTTCCTCATTATTAATAGGCTAAAATAGGAAGATTTAATGAGAGATTCAAATAAAAACTTCTGCTTAATGGGCATATGTAGCCTAAGACTGTTTCAGATCGTTAAATTTCTTTGGTAGAAACAGGATTTTTCTCATTGTCTCATAATATATTGCAATAAGAAACACTTCATCCTCAATTGACTTTTTGGAAGATGTGTATGACCTGTAATACAGCCTTCATGGTTCTTTATCATTAAAGGCTTTGGGAATTGCAAAATCTTCTTAATGAACAAAATAAAAAATATTACTGTGAAGATGTTTCATCTCAGTCTCCATTGCAATCACTGTATAGATTGATTTCTTCTATCATGAGGTAGAAATTTCAAAATTTGAGTAAACACACAAGAAAAATAAGATGAGAACCTTATTCTTGTGGTTCCTAAAAACAATTATTTGGAAGATTAATTGTTTGAACTACAAAACTTATGTTCATATTGTTTTTTAAAGCAACTGAAGTTTTCAGAAACAAGGTTAATACAGGAGGTGATGGTAATAAAAAAACATGTTACTGGCAATTTCTGAGAATATTGATAGTTGTTGTATTTAAAAGTTCAACCAATGTCAACAAGGTTACATAACAAACCAGACCTGTAAAAAATGGACATTGTCTGCTGTACCAAGATGCAGATATATTCTGGTTACTAATTTGGTAAATTTAACAGTATTCCTGAAAAACAACAAAACTAATATATTTGTACAGTTAATAGCATAAAAGTGAACGTACTGTGAAAGCTTCTTTACCCATGCTCATGAGCTTATCTCCATGCATATATCTCATATGCTTCCTCATAACACCAAATGATTTAAACATTTTTGGGCAAAATGTGCAAGCAATAGTTTTCATATCCATATGGGTATTTTTGTGTGTATGCATAGCATCTAACTGCGAAAATCTTCGACCACAAACGGAGCATGGGTAAGGTTTCACACCTGTAATTCAATACAATTTAGTTGGATCATTATTCAATAACATATTTTTAAATTTGCTTCAATAGTTACTCAACTAGAACAAGTGTATCATAAAATTATTTAATTGTGATCAATATAGCAGTAATATATCAAATAAAGAAACTATTGACAAAAACATTTATAAAATAAAGTATTATTAAATTTTGGTTGTGAAATGGCAAACTTTTGGATGTTTGGGTAGGAGGAGGATAATAGGAAAATCAAACAATTTGGATTTTAAATTTGATGACTATGGGTTTAAAATTTAATTAGAGGGTGTTCATAAAGAGAAAAAATAAATAAATAGGAAGACTTGGAATAATCTTAACATTATAAGATTACAGTTGAAATAACTAGTAGTTCATGCTAACTATATACAAAGATGTCCATAATTCTCTACAGAGTAGAAATGTCTAAATCAGAAATTTGTGAAGTTTACATTCGAATTTAACTAGGTTCTCTCTTAATTTCTTAATGTTTGTTAAAAGAAAATTACTCGTGAAAACTCCACTCCTTTTTGTGCAACTGATAAAGATTTAATAATTATAGGCAAATTTATTTAATTTAATGGATGTATACCAGAATTTATATTTAATGTATTTTAATACCTATATTTACCATGCATCCTAGAAATTTGGTACTTTATACTTCTTCAAAGTCATACTTTTGATACAGGGTGCAAATTAGCAATTTTTGTATGAAATGATATTCTCTATGGTTTGACACAATTCAATGTTAGTCCAATTACACAGACCCAATTTATAACACAATTGAGTATATTATTTGCAGTTTGTTCTACATTACATTTGGGCTTTTATGTAATTTGCTTTTATCACTGCAAAAATAACAGCTTTACAGATCAAATTCATTAACCTTCACAGATCATTTATATAAATTAGGAATAGCAGTGGATGCCAAACCTTACATTCCCAGTTTGAACTAAATGTTTGGACATTTTTATTTATTTGATCCCTGTCCAATAAGCAATATCTAAGCAATAAATTCATAATCCCACACAATTTCAGTTTTTCTAATAATATAGTGTGACCTACACAGTCAAATTCTTTCCAGAGATCCCGCCAAATCTTTACGGTAAGTTATTATCTTTTACATCAATATTAAGAATGAGTAATTAATTTGAAAATATAATTGTGATCATTGGTATGGAAAGGAAAGAGAGACAGTTTGTGGCTTACCTGAACTTGAAGCATCTTGTAGCCACATGGGACTGAAGGAAGTTCTTCACAATTTTATATATATATATATATATATATATATATATATATATATATATATATATATATATATATACAACACGTATGGAGAGGAAAGAGAGACAGCGATGCCAACTTACTGGAAATCAATAGTTGGTCCAGTTAGCAGCAGTAAGGGAAAACCACCAATTTACAAGGGCCTGAACCCCCTTCGTCAGGAGAGAAGGTCTGAACTGTGTGCCGGCTGGGCACAAATTATATAAATACATACATATGCATCTATATAATTGCAATATTGGTATGGATTGTGACTTACCTGAAAGTGAAGTGCGGTGTAGCCATAAGGAACTGAAGGTTGTTCTTAAAATTTTCAGAGGAAAAATATTAATAAATATGAGAAAGGTGGGAATACGCTTAAAGTAAAAGCATATGCTCGAGCATAGAATTGCACACAAAGAAAAGCATATGTTAAAAGCATGGAGAAGGAAGGAAGAAGAATGAAAGACTGAAAATATTCGGCCAGGGCGGGATTGTAACACATATTCTGCTTAACAATCTCAGCCACAATGCCAGTTCCAGACAAGGAGAATATAAATAGTCTTTTTAAGTGGAGGAAGGGATAGAGAAGAGGGATTGTAAGAATAGGAACATCCACTAAAGAATAATTACAATGCTAGGAACTTAAATTTGGTGATGAAGACCATAGGATCATGGATAGTGAGGAAAGATAGAAATAAATAGGAGAAAGGTGGGAATATGTTTTATGTACATACTGAGCATAATACATGGGTTAAGATCTGTCTTGGCTGAATATTTTCAGTCTTTCCTTCTGCATGGTTTGAATGTATACTTTTCTTTGTGCACAATTCTACACCTGAGCATATGCTTTCACATAAAGTGTATTCCAACCTTTCTCCTATTTATTTCTATCTTTCCTCACTATCCATTATCCTATTAGACTTCATCATCAAATTAAAGTTCTTAACATAGTATATATGCCAACACACAGTTCAGACCTTTTTCTGACAAAGGGCCATCAGAAATTTGTATTTTTCTGTCACCTCTGCCTGACTGGACCTACTATTGATTTCAGGTAAGTCAGCATCAGTATCTCTCTTTCCTAAATGTATTTATATATATATATATATATATATATATATATATATATATATATATATAACCAACTAAAGAAGGGGAGAGCAGGAGGGTGGGGTAGGGTTATTAAATTATTAATTATTTTTAAAGCAATTTAACACAAAACATACAATAACTGTATTAAAGTTAGGTTATTTAACTATCTAGAACAAAATAATAAAAATTAAAGTATAAATAAATTAAATGATTCTAACCTGTGTGAACTCTGGAGTGGCGAATCAAATTGGAAACGTGATTGAATTTCTTGCCACATGTTTCACATATAGATTTGTTAATGCCAAGATGTATATTAAGGTGAGTGCGCAGATCAGATCTCTTAAAAAATGATTTTTTACATATTTGACAGACATGAGGTCTTTCACCTGCATGTACCCGTCGTACATGATAGCTAAGCTGAGAAGGACGGTCAAATGTTGCAGGGCACAATGTGCAGCTGTAAGGACGAAGCACAATGTGTGTACGGCGTTCATGCTGCCGAAGTAATGCTTGGCTACCAAATTCTGGCTATTAAAAGAATGAACAATTAAAGTACCAAATATAATAAATGGATTTCATGCAATTTAAAGTTTATATATTAAACATTAAAAATAATTTAAAACTTACTGAGGTCATCATAAGTATAACAATAAAAATTCATTAAACAAGTAATTGTTTCATTATTGAAATAAAGAGTAGTTAAATAATTCCCATACGCTAATACAGGTTTTGATATGATAAAGCAATCATCTGAGCACAAATAATAATACATTAATCTTTGTGAATAGCTTCCAAAGTTATGACTCTCCTGTTACAATTTTCTTTATACAATAAACATTCAATTTTAATTAAAATTTCTAATACTTTAGCTTAAAATCCCACAGTTGCTCATTTGCTTATGATAATTCTTTAACCATCCTTCATTACATCACTAGGTTGCAACTTTTTGTCAAGTAATTTTTCCTCACATTCCTATATTTAACAGATATATTTAATTACCAACTCGTAGTTTGTATATTTCCCACTCTACTGAAATCACAACTGAAAATTGACCAGTTATTTATTATCGTTTATGCCCAACTTTATGATACATTCATCTATATTTCAATTGTTCTTCTCATAGTCTATACTATACACATCTAATTTACATCTGTTTCAGTCAATAAAATACTTACTTACTAGAAGTGAATGATACATTTTATTTAATTTTTCACCAATTACTCATAATCATCATTACACTTATCTAGGTTGAGTTTCAGTCATGATTGTCTTTGTCAGCTTATGAATCACAGCATTTCATATTTCTTAAACTACAGATTCATAAGTTATCCTGAATCCTAAAATCTCAACAGTTTCATATGTGCTTAGAAGATTTTTATGGAATTTCAATAATAATATGCATAACTGATTTTCCTAATAGTTCATTCTATCCCTACATAATAGTTCTCAGAATACTTTTTTTCTTTCTGAAATTTCCTCACATTATTTTTAGAACTTGGTTAAAAATCTTTAATTCATGAGTTATTTACTACCATTTTTTCTCAATTATTTAAGAAGTTAACCAATTATCTTACTGCATCAATAATCTTTACTTTAAATTGGATTTGTTTTCTACTATTTTCTAAAAGCTTTTCTCGAAGAGCAACGAATTGTGAGTGGCCAATCATATCCGTCAGGGTGCCCTAGGTCAAACAAAAGATCACCTGTCTTTTTGTCCACTTAATGTAGTTTGAATCAGATCAAAATTGCTATTCAAACATCCTAGAAGTTAGTTCTCAATGCAAATGATTCTCCTTCTCCAAAAGAAATACTGTTCCTTGTAAATAAAGACAACAGGGCCTAATCTCAACCACATCAATCTGTATCCATGAAAGCTGTTTTCAATACTGATTAAAACAGCCTAAATATACAAGAATAATTTCTAAAATACATTTCCTGCTATAAAATTTTGTAACTGGATAGAACACTATGTTAAATCTATTTTGAAAGTCACAATAGAAAATATTCTAACCTACCTCTCCAGGACATACAAAACACAGCCATTTACGTTCCCCAGAATGTTTGTGAAGGTGTCCAAAATACTGTGTATCACGAGAGAAACTAGCTCCACACATATCACACAAATATAAAATGTCCTTACTGTTTTCACTTCTACCTTCATCTTTATTATTCTGAACAATGCAATCAATTTGTTTAGCTTTTTTTCTTTTCTTTCTCACTTTTTCAGGTAAGGGAGGGAGCATTGCATCAAGAACCTCAAGTTTTTCTTCAATTCTTAAAGTATTGCCAATAACATTTTTAGTTAGTTTACGAGAGACAAATTTGTTTCGTTTTGATTTCTTGTTTACTGAATAATTTTCTTCTCTTACAGATTTATCACCTGAAACTAAAGGGTCTTCATTTTCTGTAACTGGCAAAATGCTTCTCATATTAAATGTAGAGCCTGTCAAGGCTTCAGTATTCACTGTGTTCGATTCTTCCCCAGCTTCATTAAAATTAAATAAACAATTATCAGTTTCTTCTCCAATCTGTAAAAATAAATGTGTTTGTGGTTCAGAGTCCACATTCTCTCCATCTGGCACAGCATAAGTTATACACAAAACTTGTCCATATTGTGATTGACATGACTCTGGTGTTTGATCCACTTGCAAAGGCAGAGAAGTAGACTGCAAAAGTTCCCCAGTAATCCAGTTCTGAGTTACATCAGGAATAATTTCTATGTGATTGACAACTGACACTTCCTGAGAGTCAACTTCAACAACAGGAATCACTTCACTCTGTAACAAGTACATTGAAAGTCAATAATATTTAAGTTCATTCAATATTACACAAGATTTCTTACTAATTTTTCCTTAAGAACATCATTAAATTTTCAGAGTTCAAATTCAATTTCAAAACTGAAAAAATTTCACAATTTTTAAAGCAGATTATGTATCATTGGCAACCAACTAAATAACAAATGTGACAGAAACCAAAAGGACAAAATGTTAGGTTACAGACACTACAAATCAGCCATACTTGAAGTGGCATTGGACGCCACCTGCTAATATAAGTGAACAGATGGAGATATATTGTCAGTCTAGGCTCTACCTTAAAAATTGAAGGTGTTTTATGAACAAAACATTGGCAAATGCACTAATACTAAATATAGCCCTAAAGCCCAAAAACTGATGATTATTCCATAATCTTCATAGGCAACTATTACTTATTACTTAAGGAATACTTTTGGGAAAGTGGCAGTGGCAACTCATTCATATGTACTTATGTGCACATAAATAAATTTAGAAAAACTTTTTTTTTTAATTTTAAGAACCTTGATAATTGATTTTAACAGTGTGAATTTCTGCTTCGATTCCAAAGAAACTGCCCATTTATCAACACACTCACTTCACTATCTACCACTATTTCACCCACCTGGGTATCTCTGTGCAGAGCACAGAAACTCTGTATGGAATGAGAACTGAACATGTGCAGGATTCTGTTTCACCCTCCTGAAATCCCTATAAAGCTTGACAAAATATTTCCTTTCTGTACTTACTGTGATACAGTACACATAAGTGGAGTGTTCCTAAAATTAACTTGTTTTAAAATGTGTATGAAGGAAATATACTTTCATGTTACAAATGAGCGTCACCTTGGTTTGAATTTTTTTGGCTTTTAAAGTATTAGACACTATTGCATTTTATGTAGACAGAATTATGAATGTAGCATATTATGGATTGGATCATTTGCCACTAAGTACTGGTAACACTAATTTACTTCTATTAATATTAGTGTTTTACACAGTTATTCTTATACAAATTCACTTGGGGTGTTGTAACAGTCATGCACCAATCATCAAGGATTGTGCAAGCTTACTAAGAAGTATAAAATTGTAATTAAACAATCCTCTTCAGATGCAGAGAGAATGATATCTTCTTTACATGCCCATATTTTGAGGAAAGTCAAACTGTTGGCTCCAATCTAAACAAAAGCCAAGATTTGACTCATAAAAACAGTGTCATGATACAGATGGAGACAAAAGAAACTGTGGTGATGGAAGCAAAAGATTAAAAGATAATGAAGGAAATTCTACTGGAAGGATCTCACAAAGAGTTACAGAAAGATCCAACACCAACATGCCAGGAAGAAAATACACATGATCAAAAAGGCCCAGCATCAACTAGAAACAGCAGTATTTAAATCAGAACCTTAACATGGTTTTTCAATCTATAGCCTGTCAAAACTATATACAGAAGTAGGTCACTAAGGTTATTAGTGAGCACCTCTTGTGTGAATAGAGGAGTTTCTCATCCTGTAGGAATTATACAAGGCCATCAGCATGATAATGTGATTGGTTCAGTAATGTTCCGGAAATATATAAATGACTTGATCATATGTATTAATTCTATTAAATTATTTATGAATGAGTGCATCATATATTCTAATAGATTAAAGTGACCATTTGTGTGTGTATACAAATCTAAACACGTTGAGCAATTTTGTTCACATTTATTTCCAATCGAAAACAAACACTGTGGGGGCTAAGACAACTATCAAGTAGGGTGGAAGGTGGAGAAAATTTTAAAACATGCATAATACATGTGATTCAATATATATTTTGGGGGTCAATGAGATTGACAGAATTCTCCCGATGTTGTTTATGTAAAATTTCAACCTTTTTTGACATGGGACCATGGTTAGGAGTGGGGGTGGAAGGGCATAACATAAAACAATGTGAAAAAGACCAATATTGGTGATGATTCTGGGGTTGCGGTTTTGCCGAGTTTAATTATGAAATTCAACTTGCCAGTTAAGTTTTTAGAGTAGCGAGAGTATTGTTGGGTCTCTTAAGGTACCAGAATTATTCTTCACTCTCTTAAGGTATTTCTGACTATCTTAAGGTACCAGAAGTATTTTTACTCTATTAGAGTACGGGGACGCTTTTTGACTATCTTAGTGTAATGAAAGTATTTTTGTGCTTATTAAAGTATTTCAACCTAAAAGGAATGTTTTACTCTCTTAAGGAACCGAAAGTAATTTTCATTCCCTGAGGCTACCAGTATTACAAGTATTTTTGAATCTCTGAATATGCGGCAAATAAGTAGTATTATGAATATTTTTTACTCTCAGTGATACTGGGAGAATTTTTTTTACATGTATTATGTCAATAAAATATTACAACTACTGCGATAATGATCATTAAAATAATATTAGAGGATGTTGAGTCCAGGACTTGGCCTAGATAGCCTCTGAAAATTTGAAGAACAACCTTCAGTTCCTCTTGGCGACACCACACTTCACTTTCAGGTAAGCCACAACCTATCTCTCTATCCTTTCCATACCAATATTGCAAATATTTTTGACAATGTCACATTCTTACTATATATATATATATATATATATATATATATATATATATATATATATATATATATATATATATTCATTTAAAGAAAGTAAAGGTATAAAGGTATTGTCAAATTAATTCATTTTGGTAGAAAAGAGGGATAAAGAGCCACTGACTTAGCTGAAAGTTGGCTTTGCCAAATTTCAAGGGACTTAGCCCCTGTCCCGAGGACAGTAGGACGGAACTTTGTAGCAACCTGCCGCACAATGCATGATGCATATACAGATTATGATATAAACACATTATATAACACTTAATAAAAGGATAAGTTTTTTTGGCTTTCAAGTTCATTGCCTGGTGTCATCCTTAAAGGCTCTTAAGAATTGCTTACACTTGATGAAAGCCACAAGGTTTGTAGAAGCATTGTGTGGTATTTATTTTATTACTTAATTTTGACAGTTTATTGGCTACTTCATTATTTATTAATTAATTTGTTGTAATTAATTGGTGTACTGCTATGATACAAAAATTACAAGAAGCAAAAGCAGAGGAAAAATACTTTTCAACCAGTTAGTTAAACTGATCAAATGCATAATACAAATCAATCATATAAATATATATACATAGTCTATGGATACCATCCTTCAAAAACTGCTATTGGCAATTTTCATATTTACTCTTTAAATATAATTGTTTACACCACTCTCTAGATATTTGTTAAAACCCAACAGCAGGTAATGTTTTTACTTAGTTCTAGTTATAATATAAACTTATATTCATGCAATTATATTTTTTTTTATAACTAACCTGCTGCAAAAGTCCTTGAATTATAGCTTCTGGATTTATTTGATTGTTACTCGTCATTAAAGGCATTGATAAATCACTGCCATCCTGTTGTAGGTAAATTACAATAGGTTGAGAATCTACACCTTCAGTTTCCATTGCAGACTGATTAAAACTGCTCTCCATGCTGAAAATATGTCATAATATAAACTATTTGAAGTATTGTGTTCATGATTTTATCATGTAATAAGTACAAATAATTTGGGTATCTAACCATTTGTTCAAATATTAAGTACTAACTAACCTCAATGAAGACCTTTTAAATACATCAAGTGATGTTATTTCTCCCATCACATATCTATTTTTTCAAGCCTTTACCTATTGCATTCTCACAATTCTTATTTTATTATGAATTCTATATATCATTAAGAAATTCTATTAGCAATAAAAAACACAAAATAGATCTCACTGACTGAGTTCAAAACTATTTTCAAGGAACAAATAATGAGAGCATTCATATTTTGTTAAACTATTTTCGTTATTACTTTGCACAAACTATCTGTTAACATATCTTATTAAAAATAATTTCGATGTTCAAAATTATTTTTGTAGTTATTAGATTTGCATTCTATTGTTGCTATAGGAAATATTGTTGCTTTCCAAAAGTAAGAGCACTGAATAAAAGAGATACTTTTTTAAGGAAGTTTGCCAAATTTGTATTCAATATTAAGAAATTAGGTGAATGAGGCTTTCTTACAGTAAACGTAATTGAATATCCGAGGGAAAAGGGAAATAATATTGGGTAAAACGTACTATGTTTTACCACAAATAAAATCCAAAGTATTGTTCAAAATTTCCTGCGGCTTATAACACTTATTATATTTAGTTCAAATTTCGAGCACAAGGAACAACCGAGAGAGAGTCTATGTCAAAATTAAGTGATCCAGTAACGAGCTCATAAGATTAGCAAAACGACTAATTACGGAACATATTATAGAATACATAGAGAATAAATATTTTGTAAGGTTTTTTTATTATTATTATTGTTATTGTTGTTGGATACGTGGCAACATCAAAATTTATCAACGCGTTTCCTCAAAAAATCTTGACAATTTAATCTCTGCTGTTGTACTATCTTTCTATTATCTACATTGGTGGCAAGGGAATGATGTAGAACTAGCAAACTGAGACGAATTAAAAAAATTGAAATTGTAATAACGTGATCGTATATAACTTTCAATTATTTAATTTAATTTTAGATACATACCATGTACTTGTTTTTTCCTATTTTTTTTTTCATTTCATTGTACTGTCAATAGCTTGATACTAAATATCACCTTAAATCTATTAACTATTCATGGTACAAATACTGATATAACTTTTTTAATTAATGAGACCGACAGATATATCTGTTTGTTCTATTTATTTCCGCATTTGTTTACTCCAAGTTAATCTTCAACAGCCATATTACATCAAGAATGTGGCAATGTCACATTCGAATAGT
This sequence comes from Zhengitettix transpicula, assembly GCA_037074705.1. Lineage (NCBI taxonomy): Eukaryota > Metazoa > Arthropoda > Insecta > Orthoptera > Tetrigidae > Zhengitettix > Zhengitettix transpicula. Next base: position 205,310,915 of record CM073591.1, read on the forward strand.
AGATTGTGTAAAGAATTATTAATTATAAGTTTAGACTGATCTTTCTCAGTTTCCTAAAAAATACTCATAGTATTTTAGGTGATATCAAGTCATACTTTTTGCATTTTTAACTATCTTGAGATCTTATAATATTAATAGTTATGTCTATAGGCGGATTAATACACATTACTTTTGCTGAACATCAAAAATAAATCACCCTCGTTTGCAAATTTTCATCAAAGCATAAAATAGATAATCCTAAAGTGTACAGGAATCATTCAAGAATACACGGGAACCAATTCGTATATTCATTTGAATATGTTAACTCTAAAATATAATGACGCCATGATATTTAGCGACTAGAGGTAATTTGTATACAAAGAGCGCACTTCAATAGAGTTTCAAGATATCCATTCTCAGAGTTTTTGTCTGAGATAGTGATGTATGCATTGGCGGCTCACGTATAGACAAGATTTTATCAAGTTTCTGAATAATTTTTCTTTTTATACATGTTTGTTTCCTTTTACACAATTTTAAAACAACGGTTAAAAATTTTCTGTAGTAGTACCCCCACTAATTATACGTGAATCTGCCACTGGATGTACGTTTGGTGTACTTCGCTTTGGATTGCACAACTACACATTTAAACCAGAATAGTCGGAGCTCATATCATATATCAGTACCAGCATCACTTCTTTACCAGTTTCTAGTCTTAAAAATTCTGCTCTATATTTTGTTGGATTCAAATCCCCAGTTAGAACGCGCAGCTTATTGCAGTTTGGGGGTCTCTCCAGCCATCCCAGGTAATGTCGGTGACTAGCTATTTGGTGATAGTGTTTATCGGTGCCAGGGGTCCGTTCACATCAGATCTCCCCGCTTAGAACTTTCCCCACCCTTAGTGTCTAGAAATAAGTTATTCTCTCAGTAAGAACGGGATACACATTTATTTGTTAAAATGAAAATAATTAAGTCTGATTGAAAATGATGAATAAGAAAGATAGCCAATTCAGACACAAAGTTAATACAAATACCACACAATGTTTCTGGGATCCTTGTCCATTTCGTCAGGTGCTAAGAAGAACCTAGAGAAACACAAATGCACTTGTCAGTTAACAACACTCACTTGAGTGTTGTCAACTGACAAGAAACGTTGTGTAGTAATTATATTAACTTTGTGTCTGTATTGGCTATCTTTCTTATTCACATTTATTTGTGTCTGTAGTTATTTTGTTGACAGATAATATCCACACCGACAGCGAACCGCAACGGAACCGTCGGAAAGGCAAGCGGAGGCGCGAGTAAGGCTGTCACCGTAAGGCGGAAGTCTCCGTCACCACCGGAGAAAACCCAGCTAACCCCACAGGTGAGGAGCCTGCAGACTCCGATCAGAATCCACCATCGCCAAGCCCCAAGCCAGCGACAGACACAAAAGCCGCAGCCATCAACGTCCCACCCACCACAGCCGCCCATGCCAGCCGAGGCCTCCCAGGAGGTCAAGAATGGAGTTAGTCTCCGAGAGAGAAGAAGTCGCCACCTAGATATAACTTCACGCTGCTGTAATTTGCCTCCTAGGACGCTGGATCTTCCATTCCGCCAACTGTAATTAAAATAAAAGTGCTCTTGCATTAACTTCACAAAGTAAATTGGCAAATTATGCAAAAACGTAATTGTTTTTAAGAGTTTTTCAGAAGGAGTCAGGATACGCCTAATGAAGTCGGAAAATTTCGTCACCATCTTTGATGAGCTAATGAGGCGTGAATATTGAGTGCTATACTCATTTCCGTCGGAAGCACATCAAGGCGATTGACAGTGACCTCCCGGTGGATACGCCTACCAAAGACATTGAAGAAAAGCTCCAGGAGAGGTCATATGTTGTGCAGTCGGTTCGCCTACTGTTTCATCCAAAGACCAATCCGCCGATGCCGCTATTCCTTGTGGTGGTGAAAAGCACAGCACAGAATGCAAGAATATACCATTTAGAATCTTAATTTAATATTATGATCACGTTGGAGAAGCCGAGAACCTCCGTAATGCATTAACTGCCAGTTGTTCAGGCATGTATCCAATCACTGCGATGCGCCGATGCGCGGGTAACCGAAGTCCGACGACATGTCAACTCTGAAGTGCGCGAACTGCAGCGAGACGGGTCACTCCGCCAACTACAGGAAATGCACAAAATATATGAGTTATATGAAAACACAAGAAGCCGATCAAGCACAGGAGAATCAGCCAGGATTCCATCTTCACAGACGTATTCAGCGGAAGAAACAAAAAAAAACACCGGTCCAGCGCCTGAAGAGGGCTATAAACAGCCTATCCCACGAAGACTATGTACGCGCAGGTAACCCAGGAACAATCGTTTATAGTCGCGGGGATCCAGCAGATGACGGCCGACTTCAGGAAGGAAATGAAGGCCATGATCATGAAAATGCCCTTTTCTTTCAATTAAATCAGATCTATCGTGGGGCTACCCACCACTAATGCCAACGTTAACCCTGAAGAATCAAGTTATGGGTTTAAGCGTACATAATTTGATTTTCTTCATGTGGAAAGCGAGTGGTATTCTGAGATAACTGTAGAATTTAGAGAATTCCTCATTAATGAAAATATTGACATTTGCTTTGTCATATAAATCCATCTGAAGTACGGAGTAGCATTTGGAGCCGCCAACTACAACTGCTACAGACTGGCCAACCACCGGAGGAATAACGGTAATCTACATGATTACATACCCTACCACATCACGCTACCGACAACGCTGACTATAGAAGTCACGGGTGAAGTTCTGCAAACACGAGATGGGGAAGTCCTCGTTGTCAGTGTCTATTCACCCTCAGCATCGTTTAGTGAGGATCGGCGTCGAGATGAACCTTAACCTGAGGAGAAACCTCGTTCTCGTGGACAACCGCAACGCCAAATACACACAGTGGAACTGTATAGTATGTAATCGTAGTGGTATCGCGTTACGGCAAGTTATCAGGCAGGGAGTGCAAGTCTGGGCTTCTGTGAACCGATCCACTTCCCGCCTGGTGGGCGAGACCAGACGTCCTTGACATAGCCGTAACTAAAATTATAATAGGTATATGGGAGTGATATACACTATGTCTTATTCTCAGAATACAATCCAGTAATCTTTAGGTAGACGTCGAGACAGGCCCGAGAAACTACAAGACCGTCAACTGGGAGAAGTCCAATAAAGGTCTCGTCGACTCCATTCCGGAAGTACCGAACACAGAAGGCATCATGAAGAGCACGAGATACCTGAAATTACTATGGAGGAGTTAGGAAGAGTTTTACGAAAGCTGCCGCCAAATAAAGCTCCAGGATTCAACACCCTGCCGAATATACTACTCAGCAACTTTCCACGAGAGGTAGTTTAAAACATCCAGAAAGTATTCAACGCTATTCTGAGGCAGCAGAAATTCCCGAAACAGTGGAGACACGCCATCATCGTCTGCATCCGGAAGCCAGGGAAAGACTGGAAATTTCTCAGAAATTATAGGCCTATCTCCTTGTTGCCGATGCTCTCGAAAATTTTCGACAGGCTACTGCTGGTAAGGTTACAGGGACATATAGAGGAAGTGAAATTTCAATTCGGTTTTAGGAAGAAGCTGTCTACAACCCAGCAGATAATGAGGGTAGTAGAGAGAGCCTTTATAGCCCTTAACAGGAAGGAGATATGCGGACTGGGGCTATTAGATGTAACAAAGGCCTCCGACTGGCAGTCAGGCCTAATGCTCAAAATGGCGATCCGCCCTGCCGTTTTGCTACGTTCATATCTTAGGACACTACCTGCAGGGTAGAACCTTTTCTGTGAGGGTTAAGTCTCTCGAGTACCCAAGAAGAATCATCCGTGCAGGGGTTCCACAGAGCAGCGTTCTCAGACCTGTACTATACACCATATTCATATCGGACATACCGAAACCAGAAAGAGGAACATACATCGTCCTATACGCGGACGATACAGCGCTGCTTGCTGCCTCAAGGGACCAGAACGTCGCGGGTGCTCGGCTGTCAACGGGACTGCAGACAATACTGCGCTAGGAAACCAACTGGTGAATCAAGATTAACGCCACGGAGAAACTATCAAGTGGACTAGCACGGCTATGTACCTAGGAGTCTAACTTGGAGAGACCACGTTAAAAAAACTCAAATGAGTGGGACTCTCCATCTACATCTCCCTCATTAGGCCAATTTTTGAATATGTGTGTCCTCTATTGGCGACCATTGCACGCTCGCATCTCAGTGAGCTACTGGTTATTGAGAGATGTCTGCGAAGACCACTACACCTACCACCAAGGAAACCAAATCTCGCAGTGAGAGAGATGTCGAGAGTTGAGCACTTGTGGGAGAGAATCCTAAGAATTTCCGAGAGGCTCTACCACAGAACAATCTCGTGATTAAGAAACTATGATCCTTCCAAACAAGTAAATAGAAACAGACCTTTAAAAATTTTGCTTTAAAGCGGGTATTATCTCCTATGTAAACACATTTGTTTAAGATACCAGAGATTTATTAACATCAGAGTTATTTACATATTCACTTAGACACATACTTATATATTTACATATTTATTATATACGAAGTTATTTATAATTTTATTTACAAATTAATTTATTTAATTATCTTTAACTAGCTGAGCGCCCGGCGTTGCAGGGTATTTATTTAAATTAACCCGAATAATGAATTGATTATACACTTACCTTTTGGTGAACATTTCATTTAACACATATCAATAGCGTCACTGTTTTGGAACATTTACCCATTTACGCTCCCCTCTCCTACCTAACCCCTCAGCAGCTAACTTCAAATAAATCAGGATGGTGACTGACGGTACTTTAACAACTCGGAAATTATCCTACTACCTAAAATAAGAGTGTCTAAAAATCATACCGAATTAAAAATTCAAAATACTTGCTAACTTAATAAAGTCTAAAAATATTCACGGTACCTAAAAGAAGTAAAAAAACCTTTAACTACACAGAGACCAAAAATATAACTGGTATCATAAGAAAATTAAAAATACAACCGATAACTTAAGACTAGGTTGTTAATGTTATTTTAATGTAACGCCCCTCCGCACCCTCCCTTAGAGGTGCTGTATTCTCATGCTGTAAGGGGTTTAAATTATACATTGAAAACATATGAAAAGAAGCTATTTACCTATCGACCCCGAAAACTAATTATTCGACGCAAAAAACGATCGTTTTATCATGTTTTTAAGTTTCATCCCTGTTTACCTCTTGGGAGTTTCCAACATCTGGCGTACGCACAACTCTCCAAAGATTTATCGCAATCGGATGAATGGTTTAAGTAAGGTAATTTTCACTCTTTTAAGCGAACGGTGTTATGGATTTTTTTGACTCACTTAAGGTATGGCAAATAATTTTGATTCATTTATGTACCGGGAGTATTTTTGACACACTGAAGGCACAGGAAGAAAATTTAACTCACTTAGACCGCCACTTAAGGTAGTACGTGTATTTTTAACTGTATAAGGGTACCGAGTACATTTTTAAGTGTCTTATGGTACCAAGTATATTTTTGACTCTAACAACACACCGGAAGTATTTTTAATGTTCTTAAGGTTCCAGGAGTATTTTTGATAATGTTCGGTAACTGAAGTATTTATTATTTTCTAAAGGCACTGGGGGTATTTTTGTCTCTTTTCTTGACTCTGTTAACTAACCGAGAGTATTTATGTCTTTCCTAAGATCCGGGAGTATTTTTGAGACATTAACGTACCGGGAGTAATTTTTACTCTTTTAAGATCCCGGAAGAAAATTTATTTCCACGTACATGGATTATTGTTTTTTTTAATGTACCGGGAGTATTTATGACTGGCTTATGGTATCGAAAGTATTGTATAACTCTATTGGGGAGTCTTTTTTTAAAGAATGAGGTACAATGTGTCAACATACCGGTTATAATTAAATTAACATTCCCTTTGCATAGGTAGGTTAAATCACTTCTTAGCTAACATATTAATGTATAATTAAATACTTTTCGAGCTTATATAATACATATAAAAAATACAAGTTCGTCACAAACTTTATATAAATGTTTTCATACAAATGAAATAATTTTGATAATATATTACACAGAAGTTAGGATAAGTGAAATAACCTACAACTTAAACGGTTTTAATTCCTTACACGGTGTAAGTAAATACTTAACATTTAATATTAACTTCAGCGCCAGAAATTTACATAACAGGATACCATCAAAACTGCTATAGACACATTTTTGGTCACATCACTATAAATATGCACAGCCAGAACACTAAATCATTTTATTTTATTCAGATCCTGTCGAAAGTCGAGGATTTTTGCTAAAAACAGAACCAAAGAACGAAATCTGAACACATTTTTTAAAGCCCATATTTTTAGGACATATTGAGGAAGTCTGCAGATTTGACAATTCAGCCGTTTAGAGACATGTAAGAATTTGGACACGGAATCATAAGTGCCGTTTACAAGTAAATATTAACATTTCTATACAAATTTGTAATAATTATTGATTTTTTTACATATTCAGGAAAGCTGCTAAATAATGCTATACCGGAATATTGCAGGTGGCGCCCAACAAATGTTATAATATTAAAAATTTACCCTTTAAACCTAAAATTTAGCGAAAAACCACCACAATCTTTTCCACCAACATTAGTGAACCAAATTCGTAGAGCAGCTTCAACCTCATGGTCTTTCCCAACACGATTTCTCTTCGACTGCAAGTTCTTGTTCTTCTCCGCCATCTGAAGAATAATGTCTCTATTCTTTAATAGCTTGCACAGGATTGGTTGAGAAATTAGGAAATTCACTGCTGCATTGCGATGATTCATTTTAGGCAAACTGTCATAACGTTCAATAATAGAAATCTTCTCGTTAATTGATAAGTTTTTACGTTTAGGTAAACTTTTTACTCTATCTAACAAAGCGACCAAACAACTGAAGCAGCTCTTACTGCAACACAAAAATAATAGAATACAGGAATATCTGGAAAATCTATCAGACACAGAATTTAACGACTTCTCATTGTGGAAAGCAGTTCGCTATATAAAGAAACCAACACAGCACATACCGCCAATCAAAAACGAAGATAGAACGGATAAAACTTGGTCTCGCAGTGACTCTGATAAAGCTATCACCTTTACGAGGTACCTAGCTGATGTCTTCAAACCCCGCGTCTCTCAATGTCCTGAAAAATAAAGAGAAATCCTGAACCTCCTCGAATCTCACTTTCAAATGCATATACCGATAAAGCCGTTTACAATCAATGAAGTACAGAAAAAATAGATAAAAAACAATCCAAAGAAAGCTCCAGGATATGATACAATAACTGGTGAATTAGTAAAACAACTGTCTAATAAGGCTATCCGCTGTCTTACACAAATCTATAACACCGTTCTAAGGATACACTCCGTTTAAGTTCTACATTCTCAATACAGACTCCTCAGCCTCCCAAATCACACTTCTTCCATCCTGCTCCCAGTAACTCTAACTCCGCCAAAGTCTAGTGACCAACTTAACTGCTACATTCAGCCTCCCAACACACTCCCATCAATTAGTGATGGGATCGAAATAACTTCACTGTTAAAAATAACGTGTTACTGGAAAGTAACTGCTACCGCGGTACTGAAGCAAATACGTGATTGAATCGCTCTTAATATTCTTCGACTTGCGGTCGTTGTGGAGGGGGTAGTGAAGGAAAAAAGCAGACTCGGAGGTTATGGAGCGCTGCCCGCCCCTGGCGGCCAGTGATGGAGTAAATCACGCTTTTAAACTGCTACTTCGGTAACGTTTTACTAAACGCGGTTGAATCACTCTTAACATTCCGCCCCCGGCGGCCATTGATGGGGTAAATCACGCTGCTACTCCGGTAACGTCGCTGAGAACGTGATTTGGCCGGTGATGAAGTGATTTTCTGATAGCGTTTAACCGGGTTCGGAATCCAGGGAAAAAGAGATGAGAATAAGAAGCACTTCTTAGACAGATAAATCTACTGAATTAAGTCTATTTCAGAAAGTCTGATATCGCGGCTCTTAGCAACTGACTGAGGAAATGTGAGATTTTCGCCAAATTTGCAAGCACGGGGTGAAAGTGACAGGTGTCTTATTTCATTCTGAAAGAGACCTTTTATCCTTTTCTGTATGGAATAAACTAGATACATTACACATATCCATTAAACATTATATTAAATATTTTTGTAAATACAGCAAGTACACCATAAAAACACTAGACATGGTGAGACAGCGGACCACTCATTTTGCCAAAAAACTACATCCAGTTTCCCGCTTTATTTCTTGTTTACGTTTCGAAATTAGAAAATGTCCGCAGACATGTAACAAAATACAAAAGTAAATTAATTTTCATCAGCCATAACGCACTTGACAGTAAAAGAATGGGCCCTGATAACGAATAAAACAATTGGAATGAAACTGGATTATTATTATTGTAGATTCAACTACTTGTAACACAACGAGCTTTATTTTGATTCATTTTTAACATATGGTACGTTTAGAAAAATCTATCAAAGGTATGTGAATGAATGATCGTACATTCAATTTATTTGAATTTCTCGATCATTGGATTTTGCTAATCACCAAGTTGTATCTAACTTTTCTCTTAATTTGCCTTAAAAAATCAGACAACGAAAATAAAGGAGAATTGATGGAAGGCACATTTTGAAAACTATGTGAAATACTAACTGCTCAAAATTTGCAATAACTATGTTAATATTGACGAATGTGGAGCCCCGTAGTAAAGTTGAAAAGGCAATTAGAGATTTAGCGACAAATAAAGCAGCAGGAGCCAGGAGCATAAATATCTATAAATAAATATAATGAAAAACACAAAGGTTGACTTCGAAATTAAAAAATATTAGTATAACGTGGTTACTTACAACATAATTAACCAAATATGAATTGAATTGATATAATCCATTAAACAGAAAAATTCTGACTTCTACCAACTTCCAGTGCGAAATGTGAGAAACCAATGGTAATAGTTTTTTACTTTAAAATTTCTAAAGCAATATAATTTTTCTTAATGGCAGTTTTTATTTAATGAATAAGAAAGATATCCAATACAGACAAAAAAGGGTAATATAAACATCTCATAACGTTTCTGGAATCCTTGTTCCTTTCGTCAGGTGCTAAGAAGAGCCTAGAGAAACACAACTGCACAAAAGTTTACAATTTTAATGGTTTATTGTAAATTGTATTAATAATTTTTTATCTAATAAATAAAGCTGAGTGTTTGTTTGTTTGTTTGTATGTTCCTTATACAAATCTACACCGTTTGAGCGAATTACACCAAATTTCGTACACGTGTTCTTTGCGACCAGGAAACAAACACTGTCGGGGTGAGACGCGTGTACCACCCCCAGAAGCGGGGGTGGACGGGGGTGGAAATATTTAAACATGCTAAAATAGCCGATATTTTAGTCGGATAAATATTTTTAGGGATCAAAGATATTGATAGTGTTTCTACCGATGTTATCTTCATATAATTTTCATCCCCTACACCCTGGGGAAAGAGCACCCCTAGCGTTTGGGGTGGAGAATACAAATCTATACCGGTGGATCAAATTTCACCAAATTTTGTACACGTGTTCTTTGCGACCAGGAAACCAACACTGTCGGGGTGAGACGCGTCTACCACCCCCAGAAGCGGGGGTGGACGGGGGTGGAAATATTTAAACATGCTAAAACAGTCGATATTTCAGTCGGATAAATATTTTTAGGGGTCAAAGATATTTATAGTGTTTCCACTGATGATATCTGAATATAATTTTCAACCTCTACACCCTGGGGTAAGAGCACCCCTAGCGTTTGGGGTGGATAATACAAATCTATTCCGGTGGATCAAATTCTTCATACATGGTAACACAGCCGATATTTGAGTCAGATAAATATTTTCCTGGTAAAAGTGATTAATAGTGTTTCTACCAATGTATGTGAGTAAAATTTCAATCATTTTACGGCATGGGAAAGGAGAACTCTAGGGGTGGGGGTTAAGGAATATTACAAAAAAATAACTCGAATACAAACGAGACTGGAGTCAAAAGCAAAGTTATGGATAACGCTGAGTTTAATTATGCTATAAACTAGCAATTAACCTCCCAGGGACGGGCGTGGTCGGGAGTGGAAATTGTCAAACATATTAATTAACTTTGCAACTGAATATTTTTCCGGATCAATGAGATTTCTCTACATTTACACAGATTATAACTTCAACCCCTTTCAAGCTTATCAGTAGAGCACTTTTAGGTGTTGGGTGGAGGAACGCTGCAATAAAATAACGCGAATACAACTGAGATTCGAGTCAAATCGAAGGTAATGGATGTCGCTGAATTTATTTATGACAATCTGGACAACGCGCGGGTATCGGCTGGGTTGGGATGAGTTGACCGGCTGTTTTTTGCGTCGATTAAATATATTTCGGGATGAATTAGATTAATAAAATTTCCCTACATGTTCTCTGTGTACAATTTCAACCCCTTTCGGACTCGGAAGGGTGCACCGTTAAGGGTGGGCGTGAAGTAGCATTACATAAAAAGAAACCAGAAACTATTGCGATTGTAACTGAGTTTAATTATGACATTAAACTTGACCGTTTAAGTCCCCGAAGCGGGAGTGGTCGGGGGTGAAAAATTTCAAACATGTTAAACGGTCGATATTTGCGATAATTATTTCCTGGGTTAATTACTTTGATAGTATTTAGACCGATGTTGTTTGTGTAAAGTTTAACCCCTGTGAGGGGAGCAAGCTTAGGGGTGAGGTGGAGGTACGTTAAATAAAAACCCGCAAAAACAATCGAGATTCGAATCAATTCAGAGACTATGAATGTCGCTGAATCTAACCTGTGACAACCTGGGTAACGCGACGGGTTTGGGAGGTGTTGGGCGGGGGAATAAATTTTCAGACAATGTAATCGGCACATTTTTGCGTGGAATACATTCTTTTTCATTATAGCATATTTGTGGGGGTGGTCATCTTCTAACATGTAAAAACGGCCGATATATTTAGTCAATGACTTCATCCCCCTTCGGCATGGGAGGTGAGCACATTTAGGGATAGGGTTCGAGGAGCTTTACATAAAAATCGCGCAAAAGTAACCAAAATTGGAGTCTTATCGATGGTTATAGATAAATGACATCCCGGGCAACGCCGGGCACCCATCTAGTTGGAAATATATTACAAAACGCCTAAGTTAAGACTATTCTAATTAGATAAATAACCAGTAAACAGACAAAAATAATTGCTAAGTAAATACCACACAACGTTGTGTTGTATTTATTTAACACTTATTTTTGTCTATTAACTAGCTAATTATTTACCTAATTAATTATTTTCATTCACATTACTTTCCTTTTCCTTACTTCTCCTTAAAATCGAAATATAATTTCATATTGTGATGATTAAACAAAGTTCAAACTATGTTCCTTGAAACAATAAAAAATTTAGAACAAGCGCGACTATAATAGAACAGTCGCAAATAAGAAGGTTACAATAGCAGTTAATGAAATCACCGGTTACTGGAACACGGTATTCCCGAATCACTGCTACCGAGTAACACGTTACCCGGAAATCACTGTTAAGCCCATCCCTACTCTCAATACACTCTGAATCACTAAAACTCCACACGTCTATATATGCCTTAACCGACAATGCCCTTGGTAATAAGCATTATCGGCTCCATATTCTCGTCGACAATACCATAATGCAATAGCCTCAGAGCAACGCCGCCCATAATGAATGATAAAATTTATTTATTAATTGCTTAATACGAAAGATAGTCAATTCCGACAAAAAGGTAATATAAATACCACACAACGTTTGTCAGTTAACAACACTCAAAAGCTCTTAGTGCAGTTGTGTTTCTCTAGGCTCTTCTTAGCACCTGACGAAAGGGACAAATATCTCAGAAACGTTGTGTGGTATTTAATTTACCTTTTTGTCTTAATTGGCTATCTTTCGTATTCATTAATTTCAATCAGACGTAAATTTTTTCATATTCATTAATTACATATTTGTAATATATATTGTAATACTAATTAAGGAGGCCATTAATTGTTTAAATAATTGGATTGTTTAGCGGTACAAATTCTTAAAGACGACAATGACAGCAGGCTCTTTGTCGGCGGTCTTTGTTACAAGCTGCTAGGACTGGCTGAATTCAGTCTGGCGGATATTGTGGTCGAGAGAGGGAGCAAAATTTAAGAGTACGAACAGCGTGACCCAAGCTTAAAAGTTCAACTGAGAGACTGATATGTTTTAAAAATCTAAGTAAAAAGGTCTGTACGGAGAGACACGTTATAAAAACCGCAAAGCTGAAACAAAAAGTTTAGCACCACGTTCAGATACATACGAGTACCGAAATAATATTTTTCCACATAAAGGCATTGAGAAATAATACGTCCGACTGTTGACCAGAGGTGCGGCTGATCGAGTTCCCGAAGGAATAATACAATAACTACAACCGTGTTTTTTGACCATGATGTGTAGAATCAGTGATTAATGGCCTTTTTAGTGAATTGTGTCCCCAAGCTCCGAAAACTAAGTCTGGTACCAGCAGGACATTTGTAAGTACAAACCAAACTAATTAAATTCTGTAAACGGTAATTAAGGGTATTCGTCAGATTTCGTTCGTTTCATTTTTGATAGATTTCGTATTCCGTTCGTTTCAAATTGGTTGAATTGTTAATTATTTAATTTATAATTTTTGATTGTTCTTACTTATCAAACCCAGTTAAAGACCCTGAGAAGAAGACTTATTAAATTTAATTTTTTGTGAAATATAAAATATTGTATTTTACTTTCAACGCCACCTATTATAAATAAAAAAATATTTGTTTGTTAATTTTAAAATTATTGAATTCGGCGTGCCAACCTAGGGCAAATCATTTGTAAAAACTAAGTGAGCACCTGTTAAATTAATCTTTGGCAAATTAAAAGATTTTTAATAATTAATCATTTTGTTAAGTAATTCCTTTAATTTAGCTTCCCTTTTAATCATTACAATATATATATATATATATATATATATATATATATTGTAATAAACACGTATATTTATTACAATTAATTAAAACTGGTTAAAATGGGCCACACGTTGATGACACCAATTTATATTAAACACCAATTATTTATCCTTTATTATTTAATGTTGGGCGCCAATTTGTAATAATTACAAATAATACTACCAGTTTAAACAAACAATTACTATTTATTGGGACACAATTTTACAAATACACAAATAATCAAATGAAAATTTACAACAGTTAATAATTTATGTTATACAATGAAATTTAATCTTTCTCAGGGCCGTTTACTGGGCCTTTAGTAAAACGAATACTTGTTAAACAACTTTTACAATGAAATAAAGAAAAAAACATACAATAACCACATTTAAATTCTGAAGTGTGAAATGATCGCCTCTTACGACGCCTTATATATCCTCCTTCTGCGCACTTTCCAACGAAGCCGCGTGCACTTCTCCCACACCCACGTCTTATTTTCCATCTGTCCCTCAATTATTATCCATTACCTCGTAGTTGTTTACCATTAGTATTCCATCTGCTCTGATAATTTTCGTCCAAATTACGCATCGGGCAGGTCTTTTCCCAGAGTTCGGTTGCACTCAAAAGATCGTCGTAAACACATTTAGCTGACCCTCCCTTAATTTACAATCTGTGGCTCAATTAAGCCATCATTATCTCCTTGTGTTTACCCTGCGTGCCTTCTGCTGTTTACCACGCGAGTCCAAATATTTGTTTATTATTAAATATTTCTTTTAATCATTAATATATATATATATATATATATATATATATATATATATATATATTGAAGCCTTGCCGTATGTGGGATCAGTTGAAAAGTTGAACGTTGTGTTAAATAATCAAGCCCAAAAGTTGGTAATACTTAATGTGGTGCAAATGTTGTAGATAGTAGGTCAGCGCTTGGCTGTTTGTCACTTTCTTTATGTAAACAGAATGCAATCCTATCACAATCCCCAGAATGCACGAAAATACTTAAACATAACTGACGATATGAACACAATTTTTTGTGATAAAAAAATATTATAGGAGATGTTTGAATTCACGACACAAGTTAGTAACTCTACAGCCAACCAAAACACATCGCAACCCCCTCAGAACTGCACCAATAAGGAACATAAAGACAGGAAAGTCATAGACCTTCCACCTGTTTCAAGTTTCTCATACTTTTTACTCACTTTAATCAACTCAAATGTAAAATCTACGGATTAAATTTTTAAGAATAAACAAATTAAAAAGACCACTCAAGTTAACAGTAATATTGTTATGTTTCAAAAGAAATTATTGTTTGAAGTTAAATTATTATGTAAACCAATGGGTTGTTTATCCTGTAAAATATATCTGGAAAAAACATCTAAGTCAGAAATGGAGAAGGTATAGCATATTTTTCCACTAGATAAGCATATACGCATTGACGTAATTTCATGCGTTTTCCAATTATATATTTTACTTATTTTTAGTTGTTAACAAAACAAATAAAGTATTTATACAAATTTTAAGCTCAACAAGAAGGAACTTCTGAAGCTCGTTGTCCCAGACAATAGCAACAGCGTTATCGACTGAAACATTATGTCACCAAAGATACTGTACCAAGCATACAGTAGGATTCGTTTATTCTTCTCTCCCACGTCATCTCAACAGATGTCGCTTATGAGAACGTAACGGTTTCGTGTGACTCGCTTACCTGGTTGACTCCAGACTAAAATTTTTTTGTTAATATGTTTTATTAATGTAATGAATTATAACTGTTGTCTAGATTTGGGGTCATTTGAGCATAGTTTGAATGATGATAAATCAAGATAGAAACATTAGAGCAACTGTTTAATCTATAAACAAAGTGACAGGTAGAGGATATCACTTCAGAGAGATCATAGATTACTAGGGTAAACCCACTAATAAAATGGCTCATTGTTATGGCGATATTTGGTGGTTAAAGTGTATTAAGTTATGAGATCATTCAATACAACAGGAAGATATTAACTGGATATCATAGATAGGTCAATCAATTAAGGATTGCATCATTGTAGCAGCAGAAGACATGTATCAAGAAAACCTCATATATTTAAAAACAACTGATTGTCAGCAGCTTCTGCTTAGCTAAAAAAAACAAGAACTGAAAAAGTAGAACAAATAATATAAATTCCAGTTCGAGAAAAGAGAGAAATCAAAGAAAAAATAATAGACATCTGGCAGCAAAGATGGACAGGATCCACAAATGGTGGAAGAACTTTCCAGTACTTACCAGATATAAAGGAAAGTCCATCAACAGGTCTAATCCACTTCTTATCAGGACATGTACCTTATCCAGAATTCCTAAATAAAATACAGAAAGCATACAGTAATAAATTTCAATGTGGAGAGGATGGAACCCCAGACCACTTGATATTATGGTGTCCCTAAATTGGGAAAAAGAATAACATAAACGAAATAAGGTCGAAAACAATCGGACAAATATTGTTAGATGTTAAAAAATTCAAATTACTCTGCTTAGTAACAGAAGCCTTTTCAAATAAAATGCCAAACACATATTTAAACTAAATTAGATAAAATGGAATCTATATAATAAAAAATTATGTATATTTGTATGTATGTATGTATTTACGTTGTTCTTTATACAAATTTTATCGCGTGGACAGAATGCAACAAAAATTGGTATACGTATTCTGCCGAAATCGAGAACCGGTACTGTGGGGGTGAAATATGGAAAGCTAAAATAGAAAAGGCCCGCCTCCTCGTGGCAGCGACGCAAACTCACTATTAAATATAGTGAGGCTAAGAGGCCTTTAAAATATAAAAGGAAACATGAAATTAGTAAAGTAATTGTAAACGGAGGGGGAAAAAATAAAATAATAATAATAAATATGTATATAAATAATAATAAACTTACAAACTGAAAATAATACAAATAAAAATAGGAATCAAATCGGGTCTGATATAAATATTTAAGGTATCAGACCTCATTAATCAAAATAAATGAAAAAAAAATCATCGTGACTGAGAGTGATATTGTGAACTCAATTGTCTGACAAAAATAGACACTTAAGAGTGTCTCTCTTTGGCTCTGGATGAGGTAACAGTTGTGTAAGATACTACTCAGATGTTACTTTTTATTAGAAAGTTAAATTTTTATAAAAGTTGGAATTAATTCGTATTCGTATTAGACTTCAGCATTTTATGTGAGTGTACATCGATACATATTTAATGTACAGAAAT
The DNA here is from genome assembly GCA_037074705.1 of Zhengitettix transpicula. NCBI lineage: Eukaryota > Metazoa > Arthropoda > Insecta > Orthoptera > Tetrigidae > Zhengitettix > Zhengitettix transpicula. The sequence goes on from CM073591.1 coordinate 205,327,169, forward strand.
CGTGTCCCCACAAATTCTACATCTCAGATTCTTCTTTAAATTATTTCATTGAATAAAATGAGTGGCAATGAAAACTTTACGTCTGATTGAAAATTAATAATAAGAAAGATAGCCAAATACAGACAAAATAAGTGATAATATTAACACCACACAACGTTTCTGGGATCCTTGTACCTTTCTTCAGGTGCTAAGAAGAGCCTAGGGCGACTCAACTGAACTGGTCAGTTGACAAAACTCAAAAGCTTCTGTATTTTGTCATCTTTCTTATTATTAGAATGAGCGGCTACGGAGAAATTTAGTTTGCTTAGCTTTAAATTGACTTTTGTTATTAGATAACTGTTTAATTATTTGTGGTATTTTGCTAAATATTAATCGTAAATTCTATTTTTCAACAACAGTCTTTGGGCGGAAAATACTTGGATATGTAAGAAGTTACAAATCCAGTCTGTAGCACGTTAGTAAGGATAGGTATATTTATTAATTTACACTGTTATTTAAGATTGGTTTTCAATCGCGTGAACAGCCATGAGCTACGAATATTTTCGCTGATATCTCCACCATCAGAGGAAAATACTGCTTTGATGCCAGTCTGACTGGGGTTTATAACAAAACCTCCATTGTTTCGAAAGCCGAGGGTTTTTCCGTGCTTCAGACAGCCATTACGACGTCAGATCGTCTCAGGTTTGTGATTTTTTCAAAAAATTTCAAAAACGCCAATAAGAAAGCAGTTGGACACCCAAGTCATTGGAGGTTGAAGCCGGAGGATTATTGATTCTTGAGATGTCGCTCTAGTTATTCGGACTTGACAGTCTAATTTATATTCGCCCATCACCGCAGAAAAACTCCACCTAAGACTCTGTAAAGGCGTCCATGATAAGCTGCCAGGGACGTTGTTGCGTGGCTGAGACCTCATGGACTCTCATGGTTGTGTAGGCATTACATTTTAAATCCGTTTTCCTGGACATAGTTTTTCGACGGTAATCCCTAAATTTTCATAACTGGCTAGTCGGGACATGTTGTATTAAATTTGTAATTATATTAATTTCTATTATGAATTAGTTTTTTTTTACCCGATGAAGGCGCCAAGATACTTCCTCCAATCACAGGTATTGATTTCTAGGAACCAAAACAACTGGAGACCTTATTATTTAGATTATTCGGGTATTGCATTCCTTGGAGTAGATAGGTGAACAAGAAAAGGTGAAAAAGACAAAGAAAAAAAGCAAGAAAAACATAAATAAAGAGGCAGGTTAAAGAGATGTCCCGAAAGATCGCCTAGTACATCAGACAAAAGATGTAGAGATTTACTCCCAGCGAAGAAAACAAAGAAAATAGAAAACAAGCAAACAACAGAAAGAAAGAGGCAATGTGAAAGCAACATGTTACGAACAACCCTCAGACGCGTTCTCTCCCTAATGACGAACAGACTTTTTTGCGTACTGTTCGAAACATTGGAGTTTCTACATCTTTTTCTGAACTTCTAGATGATCTTTCACGTCATCACTTTAACCTGCCTTTAACCTGTTTTTCTTGTTTTCTTTGCTTTATCATCTTCATTTTTTCTTCTCTTTGCCTTTTTCACTTTTTCTTGCTCACCTATCTACTTTAAGACAATGGAATACCCGAATAATCTAAATAATAATGTTACCTCACCAATGTCAACAAATTTAAAATCCAGACTAACTGGAGTCCTGCTCTGGCGCTCACAGTACGAGAAGCACGCCACACATAACTTCTCCTTTTTAGTGTCAGATCGTGTGTCGAATGCAACTAACGACACATCGTTCTGCCCCGAAAAATAAATGAATTCGCGTCGATTTTTATATTGTGCTTAGTCAAGTATCCGGAATTTACAAATCAAGTTTCGTATTCTATCGTAATGTCACTCATATATATATATATATATATATATATATATATATATATATATATATATTGTAATAACCAGCTCAGATGGACAGGAATTCTGTTCTTATTTTTGTCAGATTTGTTTACAAACTCAGACTGGGGATCCTTGAGTGATTTGTACATGTGAAAGATAATAATAAAATGATGTATAAGTGGCTTTTAGAGAAGGGAAGGACTAATAATTGGGGCGTTTTGCAGCTCTTAGGGCTAATTAGTTGTGAGCAACATCTGGACGACGGAATCTTAATGGCATAAATGACGGAAGGTTGTTGGACGATGTAATTATATTAAAAGGAAACGTTTAATTTAATTGATTGAGTGGCTCTCGGAGCGGGAGAACGGCAACAGATGGTGTTTGTTTGGCGAAAGTGGAAATGCAAAAAACTGTGAAAACAAGGGAAGATTCTGGAGCCGGGATATAAGAGGGCAGTTGGACGGTGCCTTTTATGCCTATATGAAGTGTGTGGACCAGAGACCTTGTAAGTCTATTTTTCTGAATTCATAATTGTAAATTGTTAAAAAAGGGTAAAAAGTCAGATTTCGTTTCATTCGTTTCAATAATTTCAAAGATTTAGTTTCAATCGTTTCTTTTCGTTTCAATCATTTTGTTTTTTATTTATTTTAACTGTTTTGTTTAATTGTAAAATTTGTGTTCCGTTCCTTATCAACCCAGTAAAGACCATGAGGCTACCGAGTCCGATTATTTAAAATGTATTCTAGGTAAATAAAATTGTTTTGATTTATAAAATTTCATCAGATTTGTGTAATTGAAAATTGTATTTTAATAAATGATAATTATTTGTTTAAATTGGTAGTTTTTATTTTATGTATTACAATATATAGTTGCACATGGCTTAAAGGGCTTTAACCTACTAAAAACAAATAAAGTTCCTGCAGTCCCGTAAAATTAATTATTTAAGGGCCTGCACCCAGATTGAAAACTATATTGTGTTCGTGTGGATGTGTTTATTACATCAGAGTATTAAGCTTTTGCGTTACACACTGTCAGTGACTGGTATCGGTATGTCCTCCGCACCGTGTTGACAACTTGGTGGGACTAGTACGACTGTCACGAAGCTACGATGTGTCATCCGAATCGGGTTGATATCTCGGTGAGCGTAGCAAGGCTGCTACATGGCTACGGTGTCACACACGTCGGGTTGACATCTCGGTGAGCGTGGCAAGACTGACAGTTGACTTTTATGTATCTCCCACATCGGGGTGACGTCTCGGTGGAAATGGCCTGGCTGCATTAGTTTGCAACATTCTGTAGCTTCCAGTGTATTCACGTTCAGCTAACTATGACAAGCAGACTACGAGTTCTTGTCATTTAAAACGTATGTATGCCATCCGCAATCATAGCAAAACTAATGGACCAGTAACCCCACTATGTCCCAGCCATGAACCTAGATCAATATTACCTGAATACTCGTTAATAATAAATAATATCAAAAATGAAAAAATTTAAAAATGAAAAAATGTACGTCTGATTGAAAATAATGAATAAGAAAGATAGCCAATTCAGACGAAACAATGGTAATATAAATACCACACAACGTTTCTGGGATCCTTGTTCCTTTCCTCAGTTGCGATACAACTGCACTTGTCAGTTGACAAAACTCAAAAGCGACGAAAACGGAACAAAAATGGGAGACCTGAAGGGTTAGCGTAACAATAAGGAAGCAACGACAATGGGAAAACAGATGGTATAGCGTAATAATAAGGGATCATAGCAATTATTGAGTTTCATAGTGTCTGTTTGTACATTAATAGCTGTGATGTTTGATTTAATGTGAAGCATCTCTGAAATGAGTCTGGAATTGTACCTGGTGTCAATGTCTAAAATCTTAGCATTTTACCAATCAAATGTATGTTTAGAATTTATTATATGTTTGGATACGACGGATTGTTTATCAATGGGAAGTTTGATATTAGATATATGTTCCTTGATATGGGTATTAACGGAACGTTTTGTTTTCCCTATGTAGAAGGAATTACAAATAGAGCAAGAGTTTTTGCAAACAACACAATGTTTGATATAGGTGTCAAGTGGAGGACCCATTTGGTTTTTAATCAATTAGGAAAGGGTATTAGTGGATCTGTAAATGATGAATATTTAATATTCTTTGAATATTTGGATAAATTTGTGATGTAGAAATTTGTAATAAGGCAGTACGAGAAAAAATTTGGATTGAGGTGTTTGGGGACAAATGACAGTAGTATATTGGATTTTGTTCAATCTGCTGTTTACGTGTTTAATAATAAAATTTAAAGGGTACTCATTGGAGATTATTCAATAAATGTGGGTTAATAAACAGATCTTAGTTGAAAATACAAAATTAAATTTTTTTTTTCGGGTGCATATAAAATAAGAACCGATCGTATTCACACTTCAAACTAACTATATATACATAACATTTACTCTATCAGTCCCAAACTATAAGATAATTACGTAATAGATTCGTTCACACACGAAACTGACTACACGTAACATTCATGCAAGCTGTCTCGTCTCAGCGTTGTGCAGAAATATGTGATTATCTGCAGAAATGGACAAAGACGTAAACAAGCACAGACTTATTCCAACAAACCTTCACTCAGACTTATCACATGGCTAAAATTTTACTATAAAATTCCAAAAACAACACAGCTCAATAATTAAATTGGGAACAATATTCGTTTTACACGAAGTCTGGGACTTGTAATATATCTGGTTCCTGGGCGATAAGGGAACTCATTCTTGACTAGGCCCCTTTCAATATTCTTCCTAAACATGTACATACAATATAAACTGTATTTCCACTCGACGACAACAAATTTATTTCTGTACACTTACGCATTTTCCTTGCTGACAAATATAAATGTAATTCTCCCCACTTAAAAATTTTTGTCGCTGATTCAACAAACATCTCATCCTCAATAACTATTTCACACCTTGAAGTCCTCAATTAATTCTGGTAACTCATTTTCCGTACCACTATACCAGCAATACTTCGACGAATAATCGGCCTCCCTATAGAGGTTCACTCTAACATACACAACTTTATATTCAAAGCTATAATTATATTATCTTATGACTTTTCAAAGTAATTGTTCTCTATATTCACCCGATTTAACCTTAATTTCTATAAAAGAAAAACATTCTTCCCTTTAAATATAAGCTGCAGTTAATTAACAGATAATTCAGACAACGAAACTAAACATATATTAGAATAATTCTACCTGCTTCCGATATTCAGATTCTAACAGTAGCGCGCAAACATCTACACACACACACATGAATTATTGGATATTCTCTCTGTCCGAATACTAATTGTTTTAAGGCCATCCACAACTAACACGCCATCTAAAAGGCTGACATATTTTAGACACACAATCAATGATTATTTTCAAGTTAATTAAATAAGACACTATGAAAACAATTATTTATGGACAAATACACTTATATTTGACCTACTCATGACCGTCTTTGAATCTGGCCCAGTACGGTATTCCTTATTCGAAACTTCGTGTTTCGTATTTTCCCAAATCCACCTGAATTTGCCATGTCGGATAAAATGACTTATTTTGATTTATGGCAAGAATAATATTTACTTCCATACTAAATTTTCTATTTTCCCGAAACTGATTCTCATAGAACAACCTCATAACCACCATTCGTCGGTTATCACATCAAATTTTGGCTAAAAGCCGGTTACGGCCTCAACTAAATTCGGAAGAATGCTTGTAATGTGACTTCTACGCATTGCGAAACACTGGCAAACTGTGGTACATTCTGATTATTTTCTAACTCCTCGAGTCTCTTTCCTTCACCGCGCGTATCTTGCCTACTCTCTGCTCTAATCGTGTTTCCACATTTTTGGTGACTGAAGAAAATTCCCTTTCTAATCTCACAGTTGTGCCGTCCACTTGCTTTCTCACAACACTCCTTTCATTCTCTAACAGCGAAACTTTTCTCGCCCAATACTCGGTGTTACTACACGTATCGTTCTGATTTTCCTTTAATGCCTCAATTTGTTCAACTGTATTGTCGTGGTAAATGTTTACCTTCAACCTCCCGCCTGTTCTGTGTCGCCCGAGATTCCTATTCTACCTGCACCATTTGTACTCTCTAATTTTAGTATGAAGTGTCAATTTTTATTTTTCACTATCTGGGTTCTCATATATATTAATAACCCACGATTAGAATCCTATTTCGGTTACTTTTGCGTTAAATGTATGTAACGAACTTTGCCCCCTATCCCTAAATGTGCTCAACTGAAATGCCGAAAGGGGTTGAAATCATTGACCCAGAAATAGTTTCTTTCGTAAAACATATCGTCCGTTTCAACATGTTAGAAAATATCCACACACGCCTCCCCCCCCCCCCCCTACAGTGGGTTAAACAAACTGCCGAATGTCATAATTAAACTAACTGACATCTAAAAACCTTGGATTCGACTCGATTCTTGATTTTAACTAATGCCATACCACCCCCACCCTTAAGGATACTCACCTCCCAAGCCCGAAAGAGTTGAAATTATGCACGGAGAATATTTAGAGAAATTTTATGATGCTCATTGATCCCGAAATATATTTATTCGCATAAATCAGCCGCATGACACATTTGAATATTTCTACCGCCACCTACCATCGCCCAGCCCCCTCCCACCACCGCCAACCCCCGCGTGTTCCTTAAGTTGTCATAAATATACTCAGCGACATTCATAACACCGATTTGAATCGAATCTAGGTTGTTTTGGGTTTATGTTTGTGTAACGCTCTTCCACCCCCACCCCTAAGCGTGCTCCCATCCAATGTCGAAAGGGGTTGAATTAATACACAAACAACATCGGTAGAAATATTATCAATGTCATCGACCCCGACAAATACTTATTGCACGCAAATATCAACTTTTAGACATGTTTAAAAATTCCACACCCCATCACCCCCGCTTTGGGGAGTTGAACAGGAAGTTGAATGTCATTATTAAACTTAGTAACAACCATAAGTCCAGATTCAGCTGCAATATCGATTGTTTTTACATTATGTAATGTCACTCCACCATCACCCTTAAGGGTGCTTCTCTCCCAAGGACGAAAGAGGGTTGAAATTATACACAGAGAACATACAGCAAAATTTGATTATTTCATTTATCCCAATAAATATTTATATGAAGCAAAAATCCGGCGGTCAACACGTTTGAAGATATCTAAACCCGCCAACAAGCCAAGCTGCTCCCAGTCACGTCCAACCCCGTGCGTTGCATAGGTTGTCATAAATAAACAGCTACATCCAAAGCTCCAGATTCGAATCCAATATCTGTTGCTTTTGCGTTATTTTTATGTAAAGTACCTCGAGCCCTAATCCTAGAAGTGCTCTCCTTCCATGCCGAAAGGGGTTGAACTTATAGAGCCCTAAAAATTTCTATCCACGAATATTTCGGCCGTCGACTCCCGCCTCAAATGGCAAGTTGAATGTCATAATTCAACTCAGCGACAACCATAAACTTTGATTTGACACCTATCTCGGTTGTATTCATGTTATTTTCTTGTAACACCCCTCCACTCCCCACCCCGAAGAAACCTCATCTCCCTTGCGGAAAGGGGTAGAAATAATACACAAAGAACATCGGTAGTAATACTATCAATATCATTGACAGCGTCAATTATTTATTCCACGCAAATATCAACCATTTGGCATGTTTGAAAATTTCAAACCCTTCCCACCCCCGGCCACCCCTTCGCGTTGCCCAGGTTGTCATAAATAAAGTCAATGACATCCATAATCCTGAATTTGACTCCAATCTACGATTTATTTGCGTTATTTTCTTATAACGTTCCTTCAGCCCCACTCCAAAGGGTACTCCTTCCCGTACCGTAAAGGGTTGAAATTATACACAGATAACATTGGAAAAAATACTGTAATGTCATTGATCGCGACAAATATTTTTTCCACGCAAATAGTGACCGTTTAACAGAATTTTCCACCCCGTCCACCCCCGCTCCTGGGGGTTGTAGACGTCTCTCACCCCGGCAGTGTTTGTTCCCTGGCCGTAAAGAACACGTGTACGTAATTTGGTGAAATTTGCTCCACAAGTGTATATTTGTATGCGGAACACACACACACACATACACACATACACTCATTTTTATTTAAAACTAGCTGGGTGCCCGGCGTTGCCCGAAATGTCATTTATGAATAACCCCCGATATGTCTCCAATTTCGGTTGCTTTTTCATTATTTTTATGTAACGCTCCTCGAACCGTATCCCTAAATGTGCTCACCTCACATGCCGATGGGGGTTGAAGTCATTGACCTAATAATTAGACTCAGTGAATTTAATAGCCTCTGAATTGATTCGTATAATTTTTTTATTTAACGTACGTCCACCCCTCCCCTAAGCTTGCTGCCCTCACAGGGGTTGAAATTATCCACAAACAGCATCAGTATAAATACTATCAAAGTAATTAACCCCAGGAAATAATTATCGCAAAGATCGACCGTTTAACACGTTTGAAAATTTCGACCCCCGACCACTCCCGTTTCGGAACTTAAACGGCAATTGACTGTCGTAATTAAACTCAGTGACAACTATAACCCCGGATTCGACTCCAACTTAATAGTTTCTGCTGCTTTCTATTTATGTAATGCCACTTCACGCACACCCTTAAGTGTGCACATCTCCAAAGCCCGAAAGGCGTTGAAATTATACACAGAGAACATGTATAGAGAAATTTTATGAATCTTATTGATGCCAAAATATATTTATTCGCTACAAAAATCGACTGTTTAACATGTTTAAAAATTTTACAACCCCGCCAACCTTTCCTTCGGGGAGTTAAACTATTAGTTGAATGTAATAATTTAACTCATTGACATCCATGGCCGTGGATTCGACTCCAATGTCGATTGTTTTTGCATCATTTTAATGTAATTCCACTCCACCCCCACCCTTACGGAGAGCTCCATTCCCAATCCCGAAAGGGGTTGAAATTATACGCGGAGAAAATGTAGAGAAATTTTATTAATCTAATTGATCCAGAAATATATTTAATCGACGCAAAAAACGGCCGGTCAACTTGTTTTTAAATTTCTATCCCCCGTACACCTCCGCCCAACTCATTCCAACCCAGCCGATACCAACGCGTTGCCCAGATTGTCATAAATAAATTCAGCGACATCCATTACCTTCGATTTGACTCGAATCTAGGTTGTATTCGGGTTATTTTCTTGTAAATCTCCTCCACCCCCAACCCTATCATGCCTACAAACAACATCGGTAGAAATACTATCAACGCCAATGGTCCTGAAATTTATTTATTCCACGCAAATATCAATGATTTAACATGTTTGAAAAATGCCACCCCGTCCATTCATGTGATTAAATAGGTAATTGAATATCACCTCAAATAACATCGGTTGAAACACTGTCTCTTCGACCTCTAATAATATTTATCTGCCTAAATATCGACTATTTTAGCATGTTTGATGTTTCTACCCCCTCCCCTAAGAGCTCTTTCCTCTCATGTCGAAAGGGGTTATATTTTACAAATAACATTGGTAGATATATAATCAATGTCATTGACCTCGACAATTAGTTATTTAACACAAATATTGATCGTTTAATATGTTAGAAAATTTCCACCCCTGTCCACCCCATCCACTCCCGCTCCTGGATGTTAAATGACCAATTGAATGCTATAATTGAACTCGGTGACATCCATAACATTGGATTTGACTCCAATTTTGGTTGTATTCGCGTTATTTTATTGTAGCCTTCCTCCACCCCACCCCTAAAAGTGCTCTACTGATAAGCCCGAAAGGGGTTGAAGTTATACTAAGACAACATGTACAGAAATTTTATGAATTTCAATTATCCCTAAAAATATTTAGTCGTTGCAAAAATCGGTAGATTAACATGTTTGACAATTTCCTCCCCCAACCGCCCTCGTCCCTTGGATGTTAATTGTTACCTGAATGTCATAATTAAACTCAGCGTTATCCATAACTTTGGTTTTGACTCCAGTCTTGGTTGTATTTGAGTTATTTACTTGTAACATACCTCCACCCCCACTCCTAGAGTTCTTCTTTCTCATGCCGTAAAATGTTGAAATTTTACTGGCATACATTGGTACAAACACTTTTAATTAATCACTTTTACCCGGAAAGTCTTTATCTGACTCCAATATCGGCCTTGTTAGCATGTTTGAAGGCTTACACCCCCTACTACCCCCGCTTGGGGGACTTAAACGGTAACTTGAATATCATACTTAAACTCACTGACAACCATAACCCTGGATTTGAGTTCAATCTCGATTGTTTTTGCGTTATTATTATATAAATACACTCCATCCCCACCATTAACAGTGCTCCACTCCAAATCCCGAAAGAGGTTACATTAAATATATGTAGAGAAATATAATAAATATCAGTGAACCAGAAAAATATTTATTCGGCGCAAATATCGACTGTTTAACATGATTGAAAATTTCAAACCCCGTCCATCCACGCTTGGGGAAGTTGAACTGTAAGTTATATGTCATAATTAAACACAGTGAAAAATATAACCCCGGATTAGTCTCGAAACTCGAATGTGTTTGCATAATTTAATGTAATGCCACCCCACCCTCAACCCTTAAGGGTGCACCACTCCCATGCCTAAAAGAAGTTGAATTTATACACAGATAACATGTAGTGAAATTTTATGAATGCCATTGATCCCGAATTATATTGATTGGACACAAAAATCGGCCGATTACCATGTTAGAGAATTTATTTCCCCTCCCACCCCCTCTCATCACCGCCAATTCCCACTCACACCTGTGAGTATCTCAGTTTGGAAAAAGTCTCAGCGACATGCAAAACCTCGATTTGACTCGAACTTCGATTAATTTGGATTAAATTATATGAAACGTCCCTCCACCCCACACATAAGGGTGCTCCCCTCGCATGCCAAAAGGGATTGATATTATACACAAAAAACATCAGTAGAATTACAATCAATATAATTAACCATGAAAAATATTGATTAAACGCTAATATCTGCCATGTTTGCATGTTCCAAAATTTCCACCCCACTACCACTGCATCTGAGGGATAAATGCCAAAATTAATATCATAACTAAACTCAGTGACATCCATACCCTTCGATTTGACTCCAATCTCTGTTGTATTCGCGTTATTTTCTTGTAAAGCATCTAAACCCCAAACCATAAGCGTGCCCTTTTGTCAGGGTGTAGGGGATGAAAATTATATTCAGATAACATCGATAGAAACACTATCAATAACTGTGACCACTGAAATATTTATCCAACTCTAATATCGGCTATTTTAACATGTTTAAGTATTTCCTTTACCGTCCACCCCCGCTTCTCGGGGTAGTAGACGGGTCTCACCCCGACAGTGTTTGTTTCCTGGTTGCAAAGAACACGTGAACGATTTGGTGAAATTTGCTCCACCGGTATAGATTTGTATTCTCTACCCCAAACGCTAAGGGTGCTTTTTCCCCACGGTATAGGGGATGAAAATTATAGTCAGAAAACATCAGTAGAAACACTATCAATATCTGTGACCCCTAAAAATATTTATCCGACACACGTGTACGAAATTTGGTGAAATTTGCTCCACCGGTATAGATTTGTATTCTCCACCCTAAACGCTAAAGGTGCTTTTTCCCCAGGGTGTAGAGGATGAAAATTATAGTCAGAAAACATCGGTAGAAACACTATCAATATCTGTGATTCCTTAAAATATTTATCTGACCGAAATATCGACTGTTTTAGCATGTTTAAATATTTCCACTCCGTCCGCCCCCCCTTATGTTCACTGGTTCACCCCAACAGTGTTTGTTTCCTGGTCGCAAAGAACACGTGTACAAAATTTGGTGAAATTTGATCCACCGGTGTAGATTTGTATAAGGAACAAACAAAGAAACAAACAAATATATATACAAACAAACGTTCTGCTTTATTTATTAGACTAGCTAGGTGCTCGGCGTTGCCCGAGATGTCATTTATCTATAACCATCGATAAGACTCCACTTTTGGTTACTTTTGAGCTATTTTTATGTAAAGCTCCTCGAACCCTATCCCTAAATGTGCTCACCTCCCATGCCGAAGGGGGATGAAATCATTGACTAAATATATCGGCCGTTTTTACATGTTAGAAGATGACCACCCCCACAAATATGCGATAATGAAAAAGAATGTATTCCACGCAAAAATCGGCCGATTACATTGTCTGAACATTTATTCCCCCGCCCAACACCTCCCAAACCCGTCGCTTAACCAAGGTTGTCACAATTAGATTCACCGACATTCATAGTCTCTGAATTGATTCGAATCTTGGTTGTTTTTGCGGGTTTTTATTTAACGTACCTCCACCCACCCCTAAGCTTGCTCCCCTCACAGGGGTTAAATTATACACAAACAACATCGGTATAAATACTATCAAAGAAATTAACCCCAGGAAATAATTATCGAAAATATCGACCGTTTAACATGTTTGAAAATTTTCACCCCCGACCACTCCCACTTCGGGGACTTCAACGGTCAAGTTTAATGTCATAATTAAACTCAGTGACAATCTCGATAGTTTCTTGTTTCTTTTTATGTAATGCTACTTCACGCCCACCCTTAAGGGTGCACCCTTTCGAGTCCGAAAGGGGTTGAAATTATACACAGAGAACATGTAGGGAAATTTTATTAATTTAATTCATCCCGAAATATATTTAATCGATGCAAAAACAGCCGGTCAACTCATCCCAACCCAGCCGATACCCGCGCGTTGTCCAGATTGTCATAAATAAATTCAGCGACTTCCATTACCTTCGATTTGACTCGAATCTCGGTTGTTTTCCCGTTATTTTCAAGGAAATCCCCTCCACCCCCACCCCTATCATGCCTACAAACAACATCGGTAGAAATACTATCAACGTGAATGGTCCCGGAATTTATTTATTCCACGATAATATCGATGATTTAACATGATAGAAAATTTCCATCCCATCCACTACCGCCCCTTGGGGCTAAATGGCCAATTTGATGCTATAATTGAACTGGGCGACATCCATAACCTTGGATTTGACTCCAATCTCGGTTGTATTCGCGTTATTTTATTGCAGGGTTCCTCCACCCAACACCTAAAAGTGCTCTACTGATAAGCCCGAAAGGGGTTGAAGTTATAATCTGTGTAAATGTAGAGAAATCTCATTGATCCGGAAAAATATTTAGTTGCAATGTTGATTAACATGTTTGACAATTTCCACTCCCGACCACGCCCGTCCCTGGGAGGTTAATTGCTAGTTTATAGCATAATTAAACTCAGCTTTATCCATAACTTTGCTTTTGACTCCAGTCTCGTTTGTATTCGAGTTATTTTTTTGTAATATTCCTCCACCCCCACCCCTACAATTCTACTTTCCCATGCCGTAAAATATTTGAAATTTTACTCACATACATTGATACAAACACTATTAATCACTTTTACCCGGAAAATATTTATCTGACTGTGTTAGCATGTATGAAGAATTTGATCCACCGGAATAGATTTGTATTCTCCACCCCAAACGCTAGGGGTGCTCTTACCCCATGGTGTAGAGGTTGAAAATTATATTCAGATATCATTAGTGGAAAGACTATAAATATATTTGACCCCTAAAAAAATTTATCCGACTGAAATATCGACTGTTTTAGCATGTTTAATCTTGGATCCCTAAAAATTATTATCCGACTAAAATATCGGCTGTTTTAGCATGTTTAAATATTTCAACCCCCGTGCATCCCCGCTTCTGAGGGTGGTAGACATGTCTCACCCCGACAGTGTTTGTTTCGTGGTCGTAAAGAACACGTGTACGAAATTTGGTGAAATTTGCTCTACCGGTGTATATTTGTATAACGAACATACAAACATACAAACATACATACACTCTTTTTTAATTATAAGATAAGATATATTAATATTAGAACCACTTCCCTGTTATTTTCAATAATATTATGGTATGTTTGATTCGCCTCCTGTCTCGAGTTAATCATTTTTTTCTAATATTTCATTTTTTCGGCCTCTCGTTCCCTTTTATCTGCCTTTTGCTACTTATTCAGTTGGTTAAAGAGCCACATTATTCCCGTCTGGCCTTCGAAATTTGAATTACCTTCCCCACAAGTTAGAGGCGCTGTCTGACCTGTCTAATTCTCCTCCCAGATCTAATTCTAATCTCTCCGTGTTATTATTTTCCACTTATGGACTAACTTCCCTCGTTTTAGCGATGAGCAGATCGATTCTTCTTGTTGAGTCGTTCAAAGTATATTCACTCATTGCTATGAGTCGATTTTTTTAAACGACTGTTTAAAAAAATTCTATTCTCAAGGATGAACATGAATAACTTTAGTATTTAAAGGGGGAGGGAGCGAAAACACACAAAAATTAAGAAAATATGGAATAATTATTAAGTAATTTATTGAAAAAAATATATAAGTATTTTTCTACAACTGTTTTACACAGTTAATATTGCTATTTGGATAAAGCATTTGGGACAGTTTTGGGAAGTGAGCCGACTCCTCGCTAAGTAAATTATCCAATTGTAGTTTCGGGAAAACCAGCAGTTCCTTCTAAATATATAATGGCGACCATACGGCTTCACAGTCCTTGAGACAAGGGTTAGGGCATTGACCTCGTCCTAGCCGACCTTCCGGGATTTATTGGAAACGGAACAATCAACGTAAGTAATGTGTGAAATAATTTGCAATGTTATCTATTCTGCAACCTGCAATCTGGAAAAAAATTATTCTGCATATTCATTGTACATAATCTTGTAAATTAAAGGTGATAATGTTTATATGTGAGTGGGTTAGTGATTTGAGAACATAAAAAATTATTCAAGTGGTTGAACAAAACTGTCATCATCGAAAGTACAATTAATATGTTAACTGTGGATGTAGAGAAGTCGTAAGAATAACAAATCAAAATTATTTTTCTGTCGTGATTATTTTAGAAATAATTGAGACTTTAACACACTGCTGATTAAAGGATGTAAGCCTATCACTTCAAAATTTATTACGAGTGGTATTGTTTATTAATTCTTAGAGAGTGCCGCTCACAACTTTTTTGATTCAGAACCAGAGTCGAATCTTTTTACAACTCAACGACTAAACTTGTAACTCACTCTCCAAGAGTTCTTCAACGACTCAACTCTAGAGACTCACTCACGAGCCGACTCAAGCAACTCGCTCACGACTCTACGACTTGAACTGTAAGCTATAACTCTATCTACTACTTCGTTTTAGATAACGATTCTGTAATTTTTATAAGAATCGACTCTTTGAATCGATCCTCGGTTCTTTTGCCCACCTATAGTTCGTTTCCAAGCCTTCATCAAGCACGTCCCAGGAATTCAAACGCACAAATACTTTAAACACATACAACAATAACAACTTATGTATATAGTACACAATAATACAAATACGAACATTAGTCGCACATACATTATATTAAGACATTCATTCCACCAAAATATTGTCTGAAATCTGAAAAAATATTATAAATATTTATAACGCTACTTCCTCCAAATCAACTGCTGAAAATTCCTCCTACCTAAACTAATTCATTTCTTCATATACATTTCCCCAAAATAGCTTTTGTAATGGTCCATTGATTAAAAATCATTCTCACATAGTTTATGTCACGCAGGCAATTTTCCATACTCGATCCGCCAAACGAACCCCTAATCTAATATTATTCGCTATTGGGCGACAATTATGTAGCACATTTCTTATGACTGTGGGTGCCAGAGCAGGTCTCCAGATGTTCAGGTTCCTAGAAATCCTTAGCTGTGGTAGAAGGAAGTACCTTAGGCGGCTTCACCGGGTAAAAAAACATCCCATTCATAAAGAGCGTAAGTTTTCCCGACGTATATTCTGTATAATCAGTTCACCTGACGAACATGGCGGTGTCAGCTATGGAAACGTTGTGCTCAAATCACGTTACCCGACCGGAAACCCGAGAACTCTTTATACATCCCATTCATAATAGAAATTAATTTAATCAAAACAAACAAAAACGATATTATTACAAATTTTATACATAATGCCACGACTAGCAAGTTATGAATATCTAGGGGTTACCGAGGCAAAACTATGCCCAGAAAAACGGATTTAAGAAATAAATACGGAACCATGAGGCATGCAGCGACTTGGTTTACCAGTCTATGGAGTCTCAACCACGCAGCGACGTCCCTCGCAGATCGCCATGGACGCCTTTTCAGTCTTGGGTAGAGTTTCTCTGCGATGATTGCCGAATATAAATAAATTCGACTGTAAAAATCCGAATCACTACTCAATACCGCATCTCAAGACTCAATGATCCTCCGGTTTCAACTTCTAGCGACTTACGTGTCCAACTGCTTTCTTATTGGTGTTTTTTGTAATTTGTTGGACAAACCACAAACATCAGACGATCTTACGTCGTAATTTTAATCTGTTATTCTGGTAATGTAGACAGCTGACTGTCTACTGGCACGGAAAAACCATCGGCTTCACAAACAATGGATGTTTAGTTATAACCCCTCAGTCAGACTGTCACCAAGCAGTATTTTCCGATGGTGGTGGATATGTCATGGAAGATATTCATGCCTGCTTACGCGATTGAACAACGATCTTAAATATGAGTGTAAATTAATTAATACGACTATCCTTACTAACGGGCTAAGGTCATGTCAGCTGTTAATTATATCAGATCACATAGGCTAAATCATCGTCAATTCCGTGAGTTTATTAAAGAAAAACACGTCTGTGGAGAACTTCCAACGCGATTCTTTTAGTTTCGTTCAGTAATCGAAATTCTTGAATAATAAGAATGAGTGGTTATGGAAGTTATTATTTCATACAGTTTTAAGTAAACGTATGAATGCTTATAATGTAAAACTACCAGCTTCATGCGTTCCGCCAAGATTATTTTCAGGGAGGTGCATCTGTACACTACACTTTTGACTAACACAAGATAATTTATAATAGTGCATCCTTATAATTATAGGCTGACATGAAAAATTAGGCATTTATGTTATGTCAATTAAGTTAATGTCAAATTAAAATCACGCGTATATTTGAATATATGTCGCATCATTACTGCGAGTCCCGCCTGCCACGCAATGGGAACAGTCGGGCCCTCTCGAAGGGTGGGCGCTTCTCACCAAACTTGAACCCGTGTGCAACCAATTACAAGAAGTAAATATGAATATAAAGACAATACATGATCACATAAATAAATTAACGGACTTATTTCAGTCTCGCAGCCATAATATCTCGATGGTGATAGCGGTAATTTTCCAGAATGCTGAAAAGAATTGCGAAGAAGAGGATGTTCAATTTAAGCGTCCTCGAGTTGTGTCAAGGCAGGTTACAGATCAAATCAACCATCTGAAAATGTAGAAGAATTTTTCAAAATATCTACACTATTTACAATCATTTCTTCTCTGAGAAATCAATTTTCTTCAACACACAAAAAAGCATTTTCGCTTATGCAGATCCACCCAGAAAATATGAGAAAATTAGACAAATCTTCAGTTTCAGCCATTCCAGAAAATATACAGAACCTTTACTGAGGATTTCTACTTAATTTTATTTCCGAGGTTACTAATTGGTACGAGATGTTGAAGACAGGTGCCTTAAATCCCTTGTTGGATACGAATATTTGTTTTCTCAAGCCACTCCGTTTTACCTTGCGGTATGCGAGGTAATCAAAATTGGTCTATTTTAGCGACAACATGTAGCATTGAACGTATATTTAGTACGTTACGGCGTGTCAAGACGTGGTTCATAGACAAGATGATGAACAAAATTGGACACCAAACTAGACGCCTTAAGTTTTTATTCAAACAGCGGTTTAATAAAAATATTATTTATTCATTTTTTCTATTTTGTTTCGTGGCACCCCACACCCTGCCGGCGCTTATGACCAGCTTCTACCAAATTTAAACACTTCCTTTGTCGTTTGGACAAAAACTGTTTTGTTTCAAACGCAATTGAAAAAAAAAGTTTCATGTATTTCATTTATACATATCAAAAAACGATCGGTCATTAGTCTCTTCCACTCACACAGTTCGATCAGTTACCTAAATTTACTCGTGTTTTTTTTTCTATTTCAGCACAACTTATCTGTGTAAAAACTATTATATTTCCTAAATAAAATAAAGACCTTCAAAAAATATTTTCAGTTTAAAATTAACTGATGAGTATTTGAATTCTTTGGTGATAATTTCGACTACTAATCTTTATCGGCATCTGCAGTCAGCAGTGCAAAATCATATCTACATAAATCTCATTAATCATTATCATAACGCTTAATTTCATTATGTGTAAGTTATTGTAAGTTTCTAGAATAAATTGCATGCTTAATTATGTTGAAGATAAAATGTTGAATTGTATTATGTATATCAGTTGATTAATTTTCCTTTATAGAAAAACATAATTATTATATTTTATGGTTTGCTTACATTGTGAATTTTAGAATGTAATCAAAATAAATTATGTCCGACCCGCTACCTCGGTTTTGGTTCGCGGAAAGTGGTTTGGAGACTCCTGCTCAATAATATCAACTGATTACTATATAATGGTCTAATACATACTATAGTAATAATACATACTATAGAAAGATTCCATAAACACGAAAACATAATTTTCGCATTTACTTCATTTATTGAGATAGGCCTATAGATAATTCGTCTAGTATCTAACTTTATAGGGAAAATCAATTTATTGGAGGCATAACTTTTTTTTGTAAATAAAGTCGAAACTAATTATTTTCAGAATTGTCTAAACTGGCAGCAATCTTGGAGATAAAACCAAAACGTAATTTTCTTGATTTTTTAAAAAAATTGTTACCTTTAACAAAAACTAGACACTCTCATGATTGCATACTATTTACTTGGTATATGAAAAATATAAATTGGCAAGTAGCCTATGAAGAACGTTCAGTAATATAGTTCACATAGCCAATGCAGATAGGTGAATTACAAAGAGTTGTAAACATATTTATCTTCGTTTTTTTATTGTGGTCTCATTCTGTTGTTTTGCAGTTCCGGTTAAAGCACCTAGATAGCACTATTTGTAGCAATGAAATTGTAGTTGTAAAGTTATAACACTTGCGATTAATATTATCAATACTTAATGTTTTCATTGTTAAATGCGTTAAAAACGTAAATTTTTGGGACTCTATTTGATGGCGTCAAACATTTGGATATCTGTTTAAATAGAACATTATTTTATTGCGGTTAACAAATCTGAGCGTAATATCTTTCGTCAAACATAGTAGTATTTTTAGTTCTCGGGAGTTACGGCGACATTTTCTATTTTTGCATCAGTGAATTGAATGAATCCGTTTATTTAGATTTTAAATAATGGTTTTAACGTTTTAATAGTTTGTTAATGACTTAGCAGAACTTTTACTATCTTGATTTTTAACGATGTTTGAGTGCTAAACTTGTGAATTATTGTTTCGTCAAAATATATAATCTGTGATAAAAACAGTTGTTCTTCATCGGAATCGAAGACCTACTTATTAATTTTTTTAAAATACAATGTCCACATCATCTGTTGTGAAGCCACATAAGAGAGATTCGAGTGCTGAAGGTAAGAAAAACAAATTAATTATCTTAACGTTGATTCTATTATCCTGTATGTCAGCTGTCAATTTTGTTTGTTTACAATGAGTATACTTTATTCCAATCATTTCTATTACATAAATTTTTAATGTTTCGAAGGAGAATGAAATACGATTGTCAGTTAATAAGTCATGAGTTTGTATTTCAATGAATTTTGGACCTAACTTTTATATTATTTATTGTATTTAATTTGGCTAGAAATTCTTTGTGTTATTTTTATACCAGATTTCATATCTAAACAGTAAGTAATACTTGTTGCTTAATTACTCTACTCATTTGATCATTATTGTTTTGTTTTAATTAATTATGGGGGTAAATGTACGTTTTACTTTTTATTCTCATATTCATATTACAACTATTTTCGACAATTACTTTTCATTTATTTCTTTTCATAATATTATTCCATTTATGTACAACCTTTTGTCCTCATACTGGTACACTATTTTTTTTTAAATAGAAGTCAAATTGTGCTTGATTATTCTTTCATTAGGTAATCAAATCATTAACATACATTTGTAAAATTGGAATCTAATCATTAATTTATATTATCTATCTCTCTCTCTCTCTTTCATCTGGAAATATATGGGTATACTTTTTTAGTCATCCAGCTAGATTGAAAAATATCAGTTATCCTTTATTCTTTCCTATTATTTGAAAAAAAAATATTACTGGTTTTTCCTGTTGTTAGAGGCTATGTTTTAACTAGGATCAGCTGTGAGTTTTCAAACCAGTATTGTCATTTGTAATTCTGTGAAATAATATAATAGGAATAGGGTTTTCCAAATTTAAATTAATTTTTTTTAGTTATTATCCTAAGCCAAATGGGGAGTTTACAGAAAAAACAATTGTGATTGTCTTTACTGCTTTAGAGGTGAAAATGTCACAGATTGTTGTCTTTTCAAATGATTGGAATTTGGAAAGGGAACACCTGTAATTTGAAATGTTTGTTAAACAAAGGAGAAATGTTACCACCTCAATAAAAGCACTAGAATGAAAGTTTGCAATCTTAATATCTGGAGTTACTTAGAGATATTGTGAAGGAAAAATTGTTGTGGTGTACATGTATAGAATATACTTGACTAACATAACCAGAAAAATTGTATTGAATGTTCGAGCGTAACAAATAAATGAAATTTTATGGTTATAAATTGTGATTTGGTTTGGACTGTAATTAAGGAACAGTGTTTGTTTACCTTAGCATGAAAAACTCAATCAATGTGGCACACGATTCAGAGAAATTTTGAGAGGTTTTATTTATCCCCCTTCTTCAGCAGATAGTTTTAACGTTCCACTCGGTTGGTGAGTTCAAATTCAAAATAGATTGTGTAGGAATGTGGTGCTATAGAAGACAGAAATTTTAGTGGAAAATTAGGATTATGAAACATGTAAGGGCTCATGTTGAGGTAGACTGGACTAATCAAGAGAAGGAGAATAGTGTGATGATAGTACATTATTTGTATAATTAAAGGTGCTGAATGTCAAATACTGATGTGTGCAGATGTTAACACATACAATAATATAATATCGAGAAGTACATAAATCCATAAATATGAGCAATAACTCAAAAATCAATTTGGTAGTGTTGTTACCAAATTTTAGGAGTTCCCAAAGATGGAATTAAGCATCCGAAGAGTTGGTAGTTAAGGACGGTCAGTGTGTAGCAATGGTCAAAATTGTTGGAGTTGTGACTTAAGGCATTGGCAGCTATAAGAAATTGAGTTTTGGATAGTTTGACAGTGCTGTGTTCATTCAGGGAGGGGTAATTTTGTTTGGCCGATCTTTTATTTAATTTGACCTTGTCACATTTTCCTTAAGTCTTATATATATATATATATTGTTTACATAACACACTTTGATAGGAAAGAGAGAGATCATAGTTGACTGACTGAAATCAACAGTTGGTCCAGTCAGGCGGAAAAGAAAAAATATTTAAAATTTTCGAGGTCCTGTGCCCCTTTTGTCAGGAAAGGAGGTCTGAACTGTATCATACTGACAAGAATTCACATATAACCCTTAAGGAAAATGTGATGAGGTAAATTATTCAACTTATTTGAATAGAAAAGAGAGAGAGCATGGCCAACCTACCTGAAATCAATATACTAGGTCTGAACTGTGTGCAGGCCGGATAGAGAGAGAATAACTAAGGATGATGTAAAATCATTATCATTAATAGGGGCGGGAAAGAGAAAAACATAGTGTCTAATTTCTGCTATTGAGATTTGGGCTTGTGAGGAGCATGTCAAGTTTTCAAGGGCCTTAGTTATTCAAAGCGGGACACTACAACCTCATGCAGACCAATTGTACAGTACTCCTTACTATCCAATGCATTAAAACAAACTCTTAATTTAAGGTAAGCTGCTCTCTATCTCTCTTACCTGCCTATATGAATTATGTATGCATGAAGGAAGTAAAGGTAATGTGACATGGTCAAAATAATTCTGTTGGATAGGAAAGTGGGACGGAGAGAGGCTGACTTACTTTAAATCTAAAGTTTGAGATGCTAGGAAGGTAACCAGTAACATGACAAATTTTCAAGGGTCTAGCGACTCCAACTTCAATTTTAGGTAAGTCAGCCTCTCTCTGTCCCTCTTTACTATCTGATGGAATTAGTGGGTGGCTTATATTAAAATGAAAGTTCTGCTTACTCAGGATAATTTCCTCCTGTCCTCAATAACTACGCCAATCTCCATTTTTAGGTTAGCTGCTCTCTTTCTTACCGTACCAATTAATTTAATTATATATATATATATATATATATATATATATATATATATATATATATATTCACAAATAACCCAACCAAGAACAAGTCCATGTTTTTTATTTCACAGTTCAGGAGCTTTCGACATTTCAGCCATAGATGTCAAACATTATGTGGGCTGTCCAACATTTACATTATGGGTATGGCAAAGGGCTCTGTTTTACTCTGGTGCCTGATGACATCGTCCAATCACACTGAATTTTATTATCTGCCCATTTAGTTACAACTTTGTATACATAACATCTTTTTATTACATAAAATTTACATGACATACTCATTATTATTTTTTATAATTATTTAATTAGCCTCAGTAATATCTATTGCCAACTGTAAAAAAATATTCACATAACTTTTTATTCCAATGCCTACAAACATATTATAACAGGTCATTTTACATCTATATTATATCAACTTTGTTACCTTTTGTCTATTACATAATATGTTAACATTCCATTAGCTAAAACAATTATTATCCCTTTATCTTTCACATAACAATAAGACCAATTGTATATCACATCCAATTACCTCATAGAAAACACACCAAACTATGTTTAACCACTCAATTATATTTAATTCTCACACATTATTTTATCTTGTTATATTTAACCTTTCTTCTCGTGTATAACAATTTATATATCTATACATCTCCATATAAAATTCACAATCGACAAACCATATAAAAATAAAAACAATATAATAATTAAAGTATTCACATATTATTCATAAAGGTTAATTAATTACCATCTAGTGGATGAAATTCTCTCAGTTGACAATAACTAACTAGTTTAATTTATTCAGTACATTGGCAAATATTTTACACACATTACCTATTTCATTCTTTTTGTTCATGGTCTTATCAATATTATTGTAAATATTTATGCCTTCCAAAATTTAACTTCTAAATTATACTTTTTCTTTATCCAAATCCCTTCATGCTTCTTCTACTAAATGACCAGATAGGACTGTAAACATTTTTGTGTGTTGTTTCTGTGTTGTTAAATTCTATTATATTACTCAATCTCATGCTAGTCATCCCTATGTATATCATATTATAGCCATTACAATTGATACTGCATATACAATCCTTCTCATTTAATACATCAATTCTATATTTTATATTATGTATATAAGACATAATTTAATTCACCAGTCTCATTACTATTTTAATTTAATTAAAACCATTCACTGCTTGGTCTTTGTTAGTTTATTTGTGATTATATAATCAATATATTAGAATGTTATATATATTCTTTCAATTATATCTAAATAAACTGCCATCTGTTGATGTAGTAAAACTTTGAATTAGTTGTAAATATTTGTGATCATGTAAAGAACTATTCCACAATTGTGGTAATCTATTTGTGAAATTTGATTTTGTATGATTTGTAACTTAAATCTGTTTTTTAACTTTTTAATGGGATACTTTTAATAATGCCTGACTCGAAATATTGATAATCGCTGTGAGTACTCTTAGATCAAATAAGTCACTATTTCTTTCTTTTAGCATATGGCTATGAAATTCTCTCAAGCTTTTTGTTATAATTCAAAAGTACATTGCTTACTGGTTTGTTTGTGTTGACTTTAATAAAATTTCCGCATAAGGGAAACAACTAGAGATATTTTAAATTAACTTTTTTCTCTGAAGTTGTCTGCGCTTGAATTTGTAGAGCTTTTTTTTAATGTGTGCAGAATTTTATTTTGCAATTCAGCCAATACCTGTTATTTTTTATTACATTTCTTGCAAATTAACTGTGATGAATCTCCAAACTTCGCAAAATTTGTCCGTATGAATCGTGTTGTATAGTAGCGCTCTCAAGTGGGTCGAATGGATCCCATCGTAATAAAAACAATTATGTAAAGCAATAATTATAAAATCCTATGAAAACCTTAGATTTCTTATTTTTTCTTCTGGATTTGTGTTTAATATTTCTAACAAAATACGATTGTATTTATAAAACTTATCGGGTGGTGATATCGTGTTTCTATAATTATCAAGTTGAAATGGATCACTTGATTAAAGTATTTATCATAGGTATTATATTTTGGATTTAAATAATCAATTATACCCAAGGTGAGATAATCTTCCTTTTAATTAAACAAAATTATTGATTGTCCACCTGTTCTAAGATAAGCACGCTCGGGGTATCCGCGTCCTGTAGTAACGCCAGTTTCTATTTCTGGAAACTGAAGGTGGTGTGTGCTAATACCAGGAGTTCGTGTATTCGATTCCCATCTGGTTTTCGAGCCATTCTTACGTGCTAGTGATATGATCATTTCTACTCCACGTTCTGTATGTTATGACTGGTTTTTCCCTCGTATCGTATTTGTCTTCAGCACAGCTTAGCCGGTAATCATTTTTGTGCTAAACGTTAAATTATTTGTCTTCCGGGGAATCGGATATATGAGATTCCAATCATTTATTTTTGGCGAAAAAGCATATTTTATGTATATGTAAAGGGGAAATTATCCTTAATTTATTATAATTCTTCGTTAAATACAGAATAGAAATAGTTAACTTTAAGATATTCAGCAATCCAGTTGGAATTTAAAAACGAATATATTTTCGAACGCACAATCAGTGAGTCGTCTTCGCTTGTTATTTGATAATTAAATTAGTCATAGAATGACAATTTAGTAGAACTGATCGTTCATTTGTTTCTCTAGTATTCACCTCTTTTTTTTTCATGGTAATCAGTATACTGACTAGTTTGATGTGGCTCTCCATCTTGCCTTGTGCTACACCAACCTCTACTCATCACAGATTTCCAACGCCTGACTTTCCTAATTATTTGCTCTATTTAGTGTGATCGAGGTCTTCCCCAAATATTGTTGCCCTACACTGTACCTTCTATCGCTGAGTTGACTAACTCTGGTTCTTCTTCTTGTTAGTGTACTCCAAACAATTGTTCCCCCGTCAATAACTTTCTCATTACTGATCTTATCAGCCGATTTATGATTTAACACATTTCTATAGCACCAAGTTTTACAAGCTTTCATACTTCCTGTTATCTTTGTTACATTTCCATGCAGTTTTGAAGATATATGTAGTTGATATACAATGAATGAAACTGTACGCGAACTTCTGTCGAATATCTTCGTCGCGTATCTAAACGCTTGCCAAAGCGCGCGCGCTGGGACGCCGGCGTTTTCTTTTGTTGGGGGGGGGGGGGCGAATTAACAGCGCTATAGAAGTACCCACTATATATTTATTTATTCTCCGTGACTCCTCTTATGAGGAAATAGGATACGTTACAGCCTTTTTATTTTATTTACGTAACAAATAACAATATAGAATTCATTATACTTAACAGTGAAATGAACTACAGCATAAATTATCCTAATTGATTACATTGTATAACTAAATATTTAATTATGTCTAATAACTACAGCTACAGAAGTTTAAAAAAAATGAACACATCACAAATTACACATTTTGTCTGTCACATCACTATATATATAGGCCTACGAACTGTCCCCACCTTACATCATTTCCTGAATACATCTATCGACAGCTACGAGGGGTTGTATTTATGTTTTTTGATTAAAATAGAGGCAGGAAAAGACTCCCACGGAGAGATAATGTACATACTATTTAAAACACCCTAACTTAAGTAGCATATATTCTGCAACTCTGTAGATACAGCTATTTAACCACACGGAGACCAATGGAAAAATTCTCATACGGTGTAATAAGTGAAGTTTAGCGCTTTACATTTTCATAAGGTCTGTTAAATAATACCAGATCGTAATAGTGTAAGCTCGACGTACAAGGCTGTGCTTGTGATCTGAGAACTGAACGGTTTCTCACGTCGTATCCATGATTGTTGCGGTATATTGCTCATTTTGCCAAATTTGCAAGCACAGGGTAGAGCCAAAGTATTAAGGTTTTTGAAGAGAGGCTTGCAGCTTTCTCTAGCATCCGTACGTGATATAACTCTAATGGATCGTTTTTGCAATTTGATGATTTCCAAACTACGAGAACAGTTGCCCTAATTCGCAATATCGTAGGACATAGTGAATGAAAATTAGAAAAGTAAACTATTTTAGCTGTTGGCATCAATTGATAGATATCGCGTCGAAAGCGGATTTAACCGATTGACTAAAAACAGATTCATATTGAAATTCTGTCATCGACAAACTTTATATGACCCCTTTGCTTTGTCCATCCTTAGTAATCCTACTCTTCTGCAAAATTCTTTCACATTCTACTACACCGGAACCTATTTATACGGGGTGTAACAGAAGTGCACAAACATTTTCCCCTCATGTCATTTATGTCAGACTTAGTGGTTTTTAGAATTCTATTTCTTAGTTTACTCAAATTGCGCAGTAACGAGGCGTATCAGACAAAAATGCCAAGAGGAAAAAATGTTTGTATTGACTCCCTTTATCCCAGCTTTAAGTTTGTGCACTTCTGTTGCATCCTGTATATTAAGTAGATCCTTTTTTTGTATGTTTACCGTTAATAAATTATTTAGTTTTCTCCCTTTTGGTTTTGAAACCAAATTTATTCTGGAGCTTTGCCATTTCTTTTAAATCCATGCTGACCCAATGTCTCGCTTTAAACTTCTAAATAGCACATGACGAAAAGATAAAGAATTACGGTAGTTGCTACTTTTTTAAAAGTCAAATTTTAATTGTAATGGCAAGTAACAATTTCAAATGTTGATAAAATAAATTTTCATTTTTATTTGATGTATTTAATTTCGAAAAATTATGTTTCGTCCAATATTTCCTTATCTGTTATGTAATTTGTATTGTAATCGGACATTCCCTTTGAATTTCATTTGAAAAATCAGCAAAATAAGTCAAACGGATTTATAAATATCTTGATTTCCGTAACGTGTTGTTCAAGATCTGAAAAAACCGTTTTGGCACTGGAAATTGATAGTACATTGTTAATGCAATTGTGTGCAGTGTGGCACTTGTGCAAAGTTCCAGTAACTAGATACACGAGAAGATTTTTAAAATAAATATGTAATTATGTTTGTTCGTCATTGTAGGATAGCCAAATGGCATAAAATAACTATTTTCTCACTGTAACTTTAAATCGAAATGTTAATACGGTTCATTGTAAAAACGTGACAAACGTTTCGAGAGACCTACATAAACCTGTTTCATCGCAATCGTATGAATGGTATAGGAAACAAACAAACAAAGATGCATTTATTAAAGGATCAGGATGGGAAAATCTCTACCGGGCCGGGAATCGAACCCGATTGATACACGGCCGCTCTAATTATTGAGCCATGGCCAGAGCATGGCTTCACCTAAAATGGAGTCGACTTCCAGAGAGCGCAGTCAATGATAATTCATATTGATGCGAAAACTCATTTTCTTAAAATGCGAGTACGTTGACGTTTGCGTTTGTTTGGAATATATGAAAATATATTGGAAGCAATGAACACATACGAAATAATTATCTGGCGAAAGGAACAAAGTTTCCATAAATGTTTCATTTTGTCTGCCATTTGGCTATTTTATCTAATTATTATATTTTAAAACATTTAAACCCCATTTGGACCCAAGTAGTTGGACACACACACACACACACACACACATATATATATATATATATATATATATATATATATATATATTAGGAATAATACCTTTTGTGTTTGAAAACGCTGATATTATGTATCTCTAAATAGAGTAAGGGCTTACTGCAATTATTTTTATTTGATTTGTGACCAAAAGTACATAACAGCTTTCTTTACTCAGTGAACCGTAAATTTGGAACTATTCAATTGGATAGAAATTCATGTATTTTCCAACCAGGGAGCGATTTTCTTAATTAATAAATTATATTCTGAAACTGTTTTGATACGCATATTTCTATTGCATTCTTCAATAAATTTTGTTTAATGGATTTTAGCGGTGTGCGGAATCACCCTCTAGTGGTTTCAGCGTAAAATTTTCCCGCATGCCCCCTGAAACTGACCTTAAAATCATGAGATGGCATTCCAATACAAATAAAATCCCCACCCTAGGAAAACAGAGCCAATAGTATAACACAGGTGGAGACGATGCTTTGGGCGCATTAAATTGGCGAGCGTGTTACTTGTCGATTTGTGTTGTGCGGGATAACTCGAGCGACGTGTTTTCGTGTTGTTCGGATTGTAATAGTTGATGTATTATTTGATCAATTTTTATAATTTTTTGAACGTAGGTAATTTGCAATCATTTTTTCGAATGATAGCACTGTTCTCTATTGAACTAGGTTCGAACTCTTCATAAGTTTGCACTGTTTTGTGAACTGATTTCGAACTCATTCTGCAAAGAGATTTTTGACTATTTTGTAATACATAACGCTCTAATATGCTTCACTTAAATTGAAACTTTTCTTACAATATATTTAAACTCGTCAAGGGTTAACAGTTTTACGTCGAATACTTTGCATTCGATAGGTTCAATAGGTACGCTAGTTTTTAATTTGAATAAATAGTAACCCTAACAAAGTATAATAAATCAGTGTACGGAAATTTACTTTCAGTTCACATTGTTAATTTCCCATCGATGATCCCAGAAATTATTAATTTCAAATAAAATGGAGCAAAAGCTCTGTTAAACTTGAATGACGCTAAACGTATTGTTTCATATTTGAAATTATTTTCTGAGGTTCGTAAATTTTTTAGAGTTGTTTAGGAATTAACATAGAAAGCCATTAGATAATAAGGACCATGGAAAACAGCAGGGTAGGGCCATTAAGGTACCGTCGAAGTCGAAGACGACTTCGAGGCCCAACTGGTATTCCTCAAGAGGACCTTAAGTTGCAAACGGAAAATACTCGAAGAATGTATCAACGTAATCTCGTCAGGAGAGTTACATTTAGTAAGTATATTTCTGGGAGTATTTTCTTGACAGCCATATTAGGAAATCAATGAATTCAGAGTTTATTTAAGGTTTCAAATTAATTATGACTTGCTATTTAATCATTTGTAGGGTAAAGGTACCCCCCAAAATTGTTTATCCCCTATATTTATTAATATTATTTATTGAAATCCATAGAAAACAGTTAATTTGTCGAAAAAGACTTAATCTCGAATAGTGGTTGGTGTCTCTGATCACACTTTTCTTATACAAGCCATTACAAATCGATTTTCTTTAGCTATGCTATCTGGCAATCTTCATTTAACAAAGTATTATATATATTTTTAACTTTTAGTCAAGTTGATAAAGAACGGGAAACAAAATTTTCCTGGCATCAAGACATTCAATATAGGTAGAAAAAAAATGTAAATTGAGGAAAATATTTACTATGCTCTTTATTGTGTAATGTAATAAAATCAATATACATAATACTCTAAATATTCTTAGTCATAGAAACAAATGAAAGTTTTACTCTTAAGCAGAACTTCACAATTAAAGCACGATATAATAACTAGAATTTACATATGTTCCTACAGCAATAGAAATTTAATGAAGTGTTAAAAAAGTCTCATAATACAATAATTTTCAGGTGAAGTCATCATGACTGTGTCTATGTCTGAGGGAGATAGTTCCATGGAGGTTGCATCAGAAAAGGGAATTCCTGCTTTGCCTCAGTTTCAGTATTCTCGGGTAAGTACAATTTCATGTTAGTCCAATGTGTCTGTTAACTTGCTAACTTTACACGTAATGTGGTTGTGAAGGGAACTTATTACTTTAATCATTATTCAAAACATTTCGAAGTCGGCGTACTCGTAAACCCACAAATTCTGTATTTTTCTTAGAGAAGAAAAACATGGACACGTCTTGTATACAATATTTATAATTGTCACATTTTTTTTACATCAAAATGATTTTCTAGTCCTGTAGAGTTCTATTTATCTCAGAATGGTCTTCTGGAAATTGTAATACATATTAAGGTGTTACTAGTATTGTCTAGATTTCTAAATCTTGTATTATGCTCTTAAGTTACAAAAAATGGGCTGTAAATGTGTTGTATCCGCTGAAAAATATATGAATAGAAAAAGAATTCAGTGCAGAAATTGTATGTGTATGTAATTCAGATTCACTAAGGTGACTTATTTCCTTTTACAATTGAAAATAACTCCAAACAAAGTGAATTATTTCCAAAAGTAGCAGTATTTCCCTTTTTTGCAACTTCCCCCCCCCCCCCCCACCCCAAAAAAGGTAGTTTACTTTCTATCAGTGATAACTTGGTAAAGCCTCCAATCCAACCTGAGGACATGACACTTACATCAATCACATTGCCATGAGGACATTAATTTCAACAGTGGTACTCGTGCTTAAAATATGTCCTGTTGGTACAGTTTGTCTGAAATACTGCTGCCTAATGAACATACACGACATGTTTGGTTAGCAACTTCTGTCAGCACCCTTCAACAAATGACAATAAACAGAGGATGTATTCAAGCAGCATAATAGGCCATTTACTTATTCAATACCATGACATACAGTAACTCTTAAACGTGTTGCACTAGATTTGTGTATGTTGTTGATCTCTACAATCGGTCTGCAAACTGACATTAACCCAACAGCTGAGGTGTGAGGCAATTAAATCTGACCAAATATAAAATGTCAGGTGAGGATCATATTAAACACTTGTTTACCATCTATTGCATGTTTTGTCCATATTTAAATTTCAGTGCAAGGTGTTAATAAGTGAATGTGATTAAGAGTTTCAGCTTAGCTGCAATTTATCAACATTTTTTCTAGACTGCTCAGGTAGTTGCATTACATTTTAGTTAAGGTTTAGAAAACAATAGTTACAGGAAATAAGCACCAGCTGTAGCCAAGCAAGATAATGGTTCAAGTATTTAAAGAATCTATGGAAGACCAACATTATAAAATATCATATTCCTAAAGAACTAGGGAAACTCACAAAAGTTCCTGAAGTTATCCTATAGTAGATTAAAATAAGACACTTGAGATTGCATAAAATTTAAAGGCAACGGATATTAACAACTCAGCTTTTTCAAATCAATTCTTGTGACTGTTGGGAAACTGTTTCTACACGCACACACAACTCTCTTCAATAATTCTAGATTCTGGTTTTTGTCATTTGCCAAGTTTGCTAAATAAGTTTATTTTCCTATACAGAAAATTTTCAATTTTTGTCCACCGGTTTTAAGAAAGTTAGTTTTTCCATAAGTTATACTTTCTTTATTTTTCGAGGGATACTGTGGAAATCTTCGAAAGACGAGGAGAATGGTGCGCACTCCTCAACGGTGCCGGATTTTTACCGGCTAAAACCACAAACCCTTTGCTCCTGACATTTATCCACCCTGGAACTACTTGCGAATCACTTCAGGGTGGTGTCTATTTTGCACTATGTTCTCCGATTATTATTATTTTTATATAATATTAGTCTCTCCTAAGTTTTGCCTTAACGTCCATTATTTCCTTTGCGTAATTTTCTATATATTTCCAACAGTCCTCCGATTTTAGGAGTTTACCCAGGTTTTCTGGTTTTATTTTTTCCTTGAGATAAGAATTTAATTTGTCTCGTTGTATACTCGATGCGTCGCAGTGGAATACTGTATGTTCCACGTCGTCTTTCGGATTCTCGCAGTAATTGCATTTTTCTTCTTCGGTCTTATTGAATCTATATAAATATGATTTGAAACAGCCGTGTCCGGTTAGCACCTGGGTGAGGAAGAATGATACTTCCCGGTGTTTCCTATTGGCCCATGGTGCGACATTGGGTATTAATCTGTGCGTCCATCTGCCTGTCTCTTCAGAGTCACACAAGCGTTGCCAGCGCTCCACGAGTTTCGCTCTGGCCTCGACCTTTATTTTCTCCCGAGCCGTCTTGGAATCTGCTTTCGTATCCTTTATTTCGCGGTGTAGTTCTTGCCGTTCCCTAACTACTAACTCGATCGGTGGTACTATGGCTATGACTAGAACTGCACTTTTTGAGATTGTTTTATATGCCGATGTTATTCTGAGTGCAGCTTTTTTTTGAACAGATTCGAGCTTTTGTTTACCAGATCTGTTCTTTTCATTGCGTCGGCCCAAACAGGAGATGCATATAGCATCTTTGAGTGGGTGTCTCGTTAATAATTTCCTCTTCATTTCACCTGACCCCTAATATTTGGCTTGATGCGCACTAGTGCTTCTACTGTTTTTTCTGTACTTTCGGCTGTTTGTGCCATGTGTGCCTTAAAGTTAAGATTTTTGTCTATTTGTACCCCGAGGTACCGGATGTTATTCCTGCAGGATATCTCTTCGTTTCCATATTTGAAGACTGGTTTCCTGTAGGACCTTTTCTCTGTTACTAGTAGAGCTTCTGTCTTGTTCGCCCCTTTTGCAGATAGCCAGGCAGAGCGTCGTTCACCCATATGTCTAAAATTTCACTCGATTCTGCTGAAGCCACTACAATTGCGTCGACCGCGAACCCTACCGTTGTAACTGATTCTGGGAGAAGTATATTTAACAGGCTGTTGTACATGACGTTCCACAGCATGGGCCCTATTCTGGATCCTTGTTGTGCTCCGCAGGTCATGTTGTACTCCAGTGTGTCACTTTCTGTTTTAAACCTGATTGTTCTAAAATTGAAGTAGTCAATGATTAATGTGATCAGGTCTTCTTACTGTGAATTAGCTTAAGTGCTTTAGCCTAAGGACATTCATCAGAAACATACAATTGACCTCAATTTACATTGTATTTAAAAAACCTAACAGGAACTGTCAACACAGTTGGTGTCAATTAAAACCTTCCTTTTTATATACTTCTTAAACACATTTTTTTATATAAAATGCATTTTTTAGCAAATCATAATTACACCATTTTTGAAAAGTTGCGTTTGGGAAGACGAGAACAAGTAACTCAATATATACGCGGTTTGGCACTTATGTAACTACTGTTCAAAGCTGTTAGAGAAGGTTGGTTGACCATGAAATATCCTGTAGAATGTTTATAGTTTGCATACAATTCTATCATGCATTCTTGCAATTCATTAATCCAAAGGTGCCAGTTAATCTTGCCTGTATTCAATAATGCTAAACAAAAAACAGTATCTTTTAAATTTAACTTATCTTGCTTTATGAAGTCTCCTAGTCCATTTAGCCTCACAGTGAAATGTTGATAAATATAAATCTCTTCCTTCTTAAGGTCGATCTTGTATTATATCTTTCAAACATGGTGTTGTAAAATGGTATTGTTTTTCAGATGTATCTCCTAAATTGCTCTTATAATTGTATTTTCTCATTGGTAGATGTACACCCTTTTACAATCTGTGCAATGTAATTTGTAAATAGTGTATTTTTTATATGTGTAAAACTTGTTTCATATTATCCTTGCATTCTTTACTCCTTTATTTAAACCACTTTTTAGATTTTGTAAATATTTATTACATGTGCTTTATTTTTCAAATATAGCTGCTAATTGGTGTTTCCTACTTTACATCAATGTTACTTAGAACTCATTTTTATTTTAGGAGCAGTTGATGATTTTTAATTCTAGTCCTTTGTCAAAAATGAAGCCAGAATGTTTGGATCCTGCATTTTACAAGTGAGTAAAGCTTTACGAAATTAATAAATCAGCTTCCTTCTAGTTCAAAAGTTATTTTTGCTAATTGATCTAAAAATGCTTATTTTCAGTCTTTTTTATTTATTTGGTTTGTAATGTTAATTTGAAACATTATAAATTAGAAGTGTTATGGTAAGGTTGTTTATTGAAATACTACATTTTAAAAAGCATTACTTAAATTTATTATTAATTTTGTTTGATATAACTTACTTGAATGTAATAACACATAATGTATTTGATTGACAAATTAATTATGCCAACATATTATACAATTCAACCAGACGTACAAAGTGGGAACTGTAAAAAAAAAATCTCTGGTTTAACTGCAAAACAAACTAGCATGAAAATGACAATTTAATTTTTTGGAAATGTAATTAGATGAAAGGATTTTCTTATGTAACTTTGACCGGTTTCATCGGAAAATAGTGAGCAGCATTTTTTCTTTGTCCTCATTCAGAACATTTTTGGTCTCAATCTCTTCCCAAATTGTCCAGCCAATTTCACCTACAATCTACTTGCCAAGCCATCCACTTTCAGAGCATATTTTATCTGTAGATCTAGCTGAACTCTATCTTCTTTCTTCAATCCTCAAGCCCATTTTCGACAAGCAATGTACTATATTGTCTTCATACAAACTGCCACATCTACGTAGACACTTTCAGTACCCTTTGACCACCTTATGTGTGGTTGAGACAAAAAACTGTCCCTGCCAAAAATCTACTTCCCGGTGCCATGCCTTGTTTACAAAAGTAAATTTTGTTCCCTTGGTACACACTTCGTATCTTGTGTTAGGCTAATATAAAAAATTTTATCCTCCAAAAATTAAAGATGAGGTACACAATATCACCACTGTATAGTTAATAATTTAATTTTTGTATAAAAAACATGCCACCAGGTTGAGCCAAATGCACCATTAATATTAATTTTGTTGGAACTCATTTAAAACCATCAATTTCTTCATTGTAACATGGACTGTTTTCTGAGCTTGACATCAACATATTTGATGTTATCAGTTAATTAGTGAAGCTCATTCATCTGTTGTTTTGATTTGTGGATAACTTTTATCTATTTGAACACTTCTGAGAAACACCAAATACAGTCACTTAAGACTGATACTCATTTTTTGCACAATCCTTCATACTAGGAAACCATATAATAAAGCAGGGTATAATTTAAATGTAGAACTAGTTCAGAAATAACTATAATTATGGAATGGTTTGTACAAATGTATAGTGTCTAATAAGTTTATAATGCCTGTGAACATTACCACAACTTTATTGAATACATGTTCTGTACATGGAATTTTTACTTTACTTCAGTGCCATATGACTAAAACTAAATTACTACCTGTATTGGTTTTGTTGTGGAGTGGTGTAAATGATATTATTTGGCAGTGTGTAATTAATTATGTTCCAGTTCCAGGGGTGTTTGGGATCCTGATTGTTGGCGTTTAGATAGGAAACGTTCTGAAACTCCTCCAGATGAAGACAGGGGTAGCCGAAATGAAAATACAGACTCTCATAAGGTAGTGCAGTTTCTAAATAATTTTATGTTCTTGTTTAATAAACAACTAATTCACCTTTTTCATTGCAGAGATCAGGGGATCCACGGGAGAGAATCCGTAAAGAACAAGATGGTATTGTATTAAGTCCACAACGAAGAAGCTTCAACTCTGGTTGTTTTGTTACACAGGCACAACCTATAAGCCGAAGACCGGAAAGTCCTATGAACAAAACAGATCGTGAGAGGTATTATAATTAATAACTATATCATACATTGACCTTTTATTTTTTATTGATATGGGCTGCTATTATATCTAAAAAATCATACCTTCAAATTCGAATGAAATGCATTATGCATAGACATTAAATTTCAATAAAACCATAATGTATTCGTACAATTATATGAAATATCATAATTTGAAACTGAGTCCCATTGCTATCTTGAGTCCTCATATTTATCTTTCCATGTAAGATACTTCATTTTAAAGATAAAGGTTAATTATTCTATGAAATTTACATACAATATTCTTTCATTTCTATGTGATCATAAAATGCTCCTTGGTTTTTAAGTTGCCTACAAGTTGATCTGAATTTTACTCCCAAATTAACTACCTTATATTTTGAATTAATGTTCATTGCTGTGGTGGCTAGTAATTTTCTTAAATTATGCTACATCACCCCAAATAACCATCTTTACTAGAATAAATATGTAAGGTATTATCAATGAACCTGTGATAGTGTTACTAGTATTCTGCCGTAAATGACCTGATTATTAATATGCTAAATTTCTAATTATGTCCACAGTTTCGAATAGTGTCGAATTTTCAAAAGCAGAATAATTCATCACAAAGTTGAAACACATTTCTAACATGAAACTATTTTTCCTTTATACGTGCTTTAAATAAAGTTAATTTTGTGAACAATCTACACATGATGGCTTTGTTATGTGTGCTCACTGCCTCATACCACTGAAAGGAGGCAGTTTGTTGAGCTGTATGGATACTGCAGAGAAGTGAAACAGAATAGTGGAAATGCACATTTCTCATTCCAGACGCATATGCTGAGCTGGGGGTAGCACAGAGATAGCCAACGATAGCATTAGCGGGAGCAAGTGTGCCACAAGGTGGAATTTTTTAAGTATTCAAAGTCAAAGCAGAAATTTACTCTGGTTAAATACAATTATTATAAAGGTTCATAAAATTACAAAATAATTTTTTCTAAATTTATTTTTATGTTGTAGCACATCATTTATGTACCAGCCACCACTGGTTCATTGCTAAAATGTGCAAAGATATAAAACAAGAATGCATGTCACTGCATAAAATGTTATAAAGTAATAGGTGTATTAGTAATTAGAAGTTATGCATTTTATCTGTGTAATTGTTTGGTCAATTCATGAAATTGTATCTTACACCTTATTTACTCATATTGCTCATACCTATTTTTCTTTAAAACTATCACAAAAATGTGGGACATGTAATACACGAATTATAGACTGAATACTGGGGGAAGGAAATTCTGAGATTCAGTCGAGCAAGACTGTTGAAAATGTGACATTTCAATGACAGTCAATGAAAATTCAGCATTTTTGATGAACTTCCCCAGATATAATCACAAGAATTCTACACCACAAAAACCTACAGCCTAAAATTGGAAAATCATGTTTCCCATATATATTTGAAAAGTGATTCTTCTGAGAATAGTCGCAGTACTAGTTTTGCTAGGGTGGATTTAAACCAGTTCAGAGGTCATTACTTCTCACGCATTATTAGAAATATATTATTATTAACCTTGGTCAATTAGTTGTAAAGTTAACATTTTCTGTAAGCAAAATGGGTGAATCAAAAATGATAATGCTGTTTTCATAATTAAAATTTATTCTCAATTAATATTTTTTCCCCGTAAAAAACATGGTGTGTATCTTACACCACTGTGTAATAAACTAAGTATTTCATCAAAAACTATTTCAATCTCCATATTTGCACAAATTTTCAGAACTTGTATGTATTAACTCCTTGGAACAATTATTTTCTTACATGTACATTTAATTTTGTTAAATTTCTAATTAGTTAAATAGTCTTGTGAGTTTGTCAGCTTGTTTGTGTGTTGTCATTCTTGCTGCTCATCACAATTTTTAATCGACAACAAAAAAGCAACACAGATTGTAAAAACATTTTTTGGCATTTATTATATCACATAAATCACTTTATATTTCTTATTCGGCTATTCAAATTTCTAATTAAAATCTAAAATGAAAATTTTAATCATCTGGTTAAATTAATTGTAAAATCAGCACACACTTGGAAACTTATCATATTTAATGTTGAGGCTCTGCTTTTTTTTTACCTAGAAAGTGTTCTAATTATTCACCCCTATTATGCTCTATATTATTGTGATGAATGAGGTTTTGAAAACATTAGCTTTATTTTGTTTTTTAACTACTGTGTATTTTTTGCTTCAGAGAGACAACTCATCGTGAAATGCCATCCAGGCGAATTGGCAGTGGTCGTATCTTGACAAGAGATGTGTGGGACTACAGAGAGAAAGAACAAGAGCAAGTAGATTTTAGTTTTCAAAGAAGTAATAGCAATAGTGGCAGTTCAAATAGAGATGACAGGTTAGTTGGAATTTTTACTTAGTTTTAATATGTGTGAACAAATTTACAGCTTATTAATTTGCAATAACATACTATATATATATAGGTTCGAACGCAGGTCGTTTGGCCGTGATTTTGAAAGAGAGAGAGACAAAGATAGACATCGGAGTGAGAGGTCCAGATACAGTGACAGGAGAAGAGCATTCAGCGACAGTCGTGAGGAAGAACCCGAGTGGTTTTCTGGTATGATTTTTAATTATTAGTAATTGGTTTTCTATTGAATAATTGAGATATATAGCAGTATTTTGATTCAGGTGGCCCAACTTCCCAAAATGATACGATTGAGTTACGTGGTTTTGAAGACATTCCTGAAGAAAATGTTCCTGGTCGTAATTCAAAGAGAGGATCACAAAATAAGTCTGGAAAAACAGGTGTGTCTTCTTTTAAATATCTTTAATTAAAACATATTTTTTACTTGAATTTTACATAATTTTATTAATTTAGGTTCTAGGTCTGGGAATAGGAAAATATCTGATCCAACACCACCTCATGGCAACACAATTGTTTCCAGGACCCCCACTCCAACAGGTGGTCAACAGAATATGCCAGTTCCTACACCCCATTCTCCAATTGCAGAAGAATCCTCATCTTCTGATTTAGTTTCAAAAACAATGCATGATGAACAGTGGCAAGATAAAGATGATAATGCAGATCCCAGTCTTGATTTTAACTTGGATGATTTCCTTAAAAGTGATGCTGTTCCAGATTTACTACCTGTAAATATTTTTTTTTATATTTAATGCTTTGTTGATTTTTTTTAAATACCTATAACAATTTTCTTCTTTATTCAGAATGGTCCAACAATAGAGGGTTCTGTAGGATCTAAATTTAGCAGATGGTTCCGACATGAGAGCCCTATTGCTCAACAGCCTGAAAGTCGCAGATCTTCGATTCAGGGTGACCTTATTAGCAATATAATAGGTGGTATGTTATTTGTCTTACACGTATTTCAGATATTTTAGTTAATAAATTTGTAGACGACTGTGCACTACCAATTTTTATCATTCATCATATTATGTAAAATATTTTACAGAAATTACTGAACCAAACATAGTGATTCCATCACTGAGTGACTCAAATGCATACTTCACACCAATTTCTCCTGCAGCTAATACTTCATCCAATATTAATAATGTTGGAAACAATGGCAGTTCTGCAAATGCTAAGCCCACACTTTTAGAAATGCTTCAAAGGGGTGGACAGGGGGATACTTCTCTGCCATCTGTAAAACCTCCAAGTATAAGAGATCTGGGTATGTTTACTTCATATTTTATTGTAGGAAAGCCAATAAATGCAGCAAATAACTTAATTTTTTTTACGTCTATGAAAAAATATTTTTATGCCACAGATATCCAATTATAAAATCAAAATATTCATTACCAAATTTCTTAGACTAGCACAATTTACAAGCAGGCAGAATTATACACTTCCAATTTAACATTTGTTTTATTCTGGATGAGTGTATTGTTAGTAGTAAAATCTATGAATAGTAAAATTTTTACCTTTAGTTTACCCTCTATTTAGAAATGATTATCATTTAGAACATTGAATTGTTACTGGGAGAAATTTTTGTGTGTCAGACAAATGTCAGTAAAGCTATAAATAATCAGCATTTAAAAAATTGTTTCTCCCCAAATATGTGAAGGTATAAGAATTCTTTAACATTCTTAATGGCCTCTATTAAATTTAAATTTCTTCAGTGATATCTCCTTTAGTTTCTCTCTTTCTCTGTAAAATCTTAATTTATGCAGCAATATTAATTGTTCCCTTCAAAGTTTTGTTTCTTAAAGTAGTTCTTAAGTGCTATATTCTGTATATTGATCTGGATTTGAACAGCCCTTAAAAGTCAATTCAATTTATTGAATCATCATGCCTGTTATGATTGTCAATGGACTTACCTGACTTGTTTGACATTAGAAATTATTATTGAAAAGAATTGTTAGTTTAGTGACTATGTATTAGTAGGTTTAGAATGTATCGGTTATCTCCCATACAAAAAAAATAACTTTATATTTGATATTCATGTCAACCATTGGCTTTTCTTTTGCAAACTAATTATGAACAGGACACCATAAGAAATTACTAAAGGTGAGATTTAGGAGTGTGTCCATACTGTCAGATATTACTCAAACATGTTAGTGTGTGCTGTTAAATTAATTTGCTTTTGTAATTGCTAATAATGTACATTTTATAACTGTACCTCATTTTATGATTCCTATTTTCAGTTTCTTTGTCTCATATTATGTTGAGAAAGGTATTAATGAAAATACATTTATAGTTACTTATGATAATTGATATTCGTATATGTACGATTTATTCCACACTCTTGAAGCCCTGCTTCTCAATAGGGTCCATGTAATATGACCTAATACTATAATATGGTAGTTGCTTACATTATATACATATACCAATCCCACTTTAGATGTTACGTATTTCTTACTTATTATTTATGTGTTTCTGTTTTAATTAATAGTAAAATGTATTTCAGAAGTTTCTGGAAAAGTACACAGTGTTGAAGAACTCGAGGCAAGGATGCGACAAGAATGTAGTGCTCAACAGAGTCAAAATGTTAACAAAAATATGAATAGCAAGAAGAATGATGACATGTCGGCATTCAATAAACTAGTATGTATAAATTTTAAGTACAGGATTAGTAGCTAAGCTACATTGATTTGGAAGAATGTGAACAGCTCTGTGCTCTTGCTGTAATAATCCATCTGTTACTTCAAATTTGTATTTTACTTCACCTATACAGTATGATAGTGATGCACATCCTTCTGTAAGTTTGAATTTTGTTTCTTTTTGCACAATTTAAGTTTGTTTTCAGCATGCATTATAGCAAATTTAATGTTGAACACTATTAAGTGATAACTGAAAAATGAATTCCTGATATAATTTGTCAAAAACTGAAGAAATTTGAGTTAAGATGCCAAAATGAGGATAAAACCCAATTAAATCTCGAAACATATAATTATTATAATAGGAAACTAATAGAAAATGTAATTGCCAGTGTAATAGATGGATTTCACAGGTTAAGAATTCAGAATTTATGGGAGAATCATCCCTATTCTTCAGCATGTAATAGTTCTGCTCTTTGGTATTGACTGGACAGAATTCCAGATCTAACATGTATTGTGTACATTCTAATCGTGCATTTTTTCTTAGGTTCCAACAAAAAAGTGTTGTTTGAATGTTACAATATGTCAGTAAAACATTCCATTTATAAGATTTTATTTTTTTGTACCCTTGGAATGAAAAAGTTCTTCAATATTAATTTCTGAAAAGTTTTTTGGGGGTACAAAAGCAAAAGGACCACTTTTTATTATAGTTTCCTTGTTTACCGAAGTTACCCTTCATACAGAGTCTGCTCTTGGTGTCTTTATTGAACTTGATATTTGTAATTAAATAGCAGGGGAAAAAAGAATTATTAAGACAGAATAAATGACAAAATATTTTATTATATCTAAAAGCTTTGAGAAAGAACACATATTTGGTCCAAGAAATTAGACTCTGGATGAGTTTCAGTGGTTTCGGCAACTTTGAGGCCACAATTGATGGCCAACTAACTGTTCGGTAGGTGTGAAAGAGTGTGAAGAAATATAGTCAGTTTATATGTATATATATATATATATGTGTGTGTGTGTGTGTATATATATATATATATATATATATATATATATATATATATATATATATATATATATACAAATATGTAAATATGAAATTCATGCCCAGCTGGCACACAAACCTACCTTCCTGACAAAGAGGGCTCAGACCATCGAAAATGTGAAATATTTTCACTCCCCATGCCCGACTGAATCAACTGTTGATTTCAGGGTTAGTAGACTTCAGGCTCTCCTTCCTTCCTAAATGTGTTATTTAATTTGACCTTGTCACATTTTCCTTTTGTGTTTTCTGCATATACACATACTCTTTGTGCATAATTCTACCCCCAAACATGTGCATTCACATTGAAGCATATTCCCACCTTTCTTCTATTTGTTTGCATCTTTCTTCACTATCCAAGATCCCATGTGACTGTCGCCAAAGTTCCTAATATTGTATGCATATATATGTATAAGGTAATGTGACATGGTCAAATTAAATAACACATTTAGATATGAAAGAGAGACAGCGATGCCAAATTACCTGAAATCGGTAGTTGGTCTAGACTGGCATAGGTGGAAGATCAAATTTTCAATGGCCTGAGCCGGAGCCTCTGCCTGAACTGCGTGCTGGGTGGGCACAAATATAAATATTTATATACATACACACAAATGTTATAAAAGTGGGAAAACATGTAAGTTCTAAGCATAGTTTTCAGAACCATGTCACATTGACAGCCATTTGACAATTCTGGGATGGTTGAAAATGCAATTAGGAAAATACCTTCTGGTTTAGCTGTTGTTGAGTTCTGGACTATTTGTATTTATTGGTTTATTGTATG
Organism: Zhengitettix transpicula; assembly: GCA_037074705.1. Taxonomy (NCBI): domain Eukaryota; kingdom Metazoa; phylum Arthropoda; class Insecta; order Orthoptera; family Tetrigidae; genus Zhengitettix; species Zhengitettix transpicula. Next base: position 205,369,553 of record CM073591.1, read on the forward strand.
GTACATACTGGACAATATAGCATCTATGCCTACCTCTAGGCAGAAAACAGTTTTTGGTGGGGGCAATGTAATGAATTCTATTTATGGAGGTGAATATTGTGTAGGTTAAGTGGATATCTTCAAGCTACCATCAGGCTAGTAAGGGTGAGAGAGTATATGGAATGAAATGTTTCATATTATAATTTAGTGAAATAGAGAACAGAACTTTTTGTAGGATGGAAAAGTAGGTGGTTTGGTGTGTAATTTATATTCTTGATTTGTAATGTATTGATTTGGGTTGTTGGTGGAGCAAATGAGTGCCACTCAGGACTCTGTTCTATATGAGGGAGTGTGTGATAAGTCAGCAGCTGATAAATTAAAGGCACTGTAAAAGGTCAGTTTGTTTTATGTAAAGCTAGGTTGCAAGTATCTGAATTCATTGTTATTCACTTCAAGGGAAATGTTTCTGCTACGGTAGTTTCAATGTCATGTTTAACTGGCACATATACAGATTAGCAATGGGAAAATTATCTGGATGTGCTTGGCCATATTTGTATCTGAAGGAAAGACAAATTGGTATAATCAGAAAGTGTAAGAAATTTGCTCTTAAATCTTTTGACTGAAAAACATTCTTAATGTGTGTGTGTATGTGTGTGTGCGCGCACACACACACACACACACACACTCTTGTGGCATTCAGATTTATCATGATCTCCATATATCTTCCTTTTCAAGCTTTTATATGGGACAGATTGTTGTCAGATCTGTAATGTTAGTGCTTTAGTTTTGAATTAGTGTAAATAGGGCATTGAATTAGTGTTACCAAGCATTGAACTAGAACTAGCTACTTCTTTCATTCTGCACCTTTTCCTGGCTTTTTAATTTTTATCATTAATAGGTTTATTATTCCATTGTAATAAACTGGCATTTTTATTTTCTATTCATATGTAGAAAATCAAAGTTTAGAGTTTAATTTTTAGCATGATCATATTTGCTGTATTCTATCGTATTTGCTTCATTAGAAGTATTACTTGCATTATGGTTTATTTTGCTTTGCAATATTTTTTTTGGGCATTGGTTTCAATTACAGCTTGCTCAAATTTCTGATGGGAAGGTGATTCCTGCAACTGCTCCAAATGGCCCTCTTCCTCAGAATGCTCAACAGATAAATTTTACTCAGGTAAAGTGTTGCAAGGTCATAGTTTAACAATTATAATGTACTTCATTGAGCATACTCATCCTTCTATCATCGTTTGAAAGTAATTTATATTATGCCCATTTTATTAATATAGTGTAGATGTAATTATTTTGATAAGATTGTTTTCTCTATTTAGTTGTCAACTAACCACTTTCCATCTTATATTAGAATAGAGTAAATTAATTTGGCTGTGTGCTTCAGATATTTCCTATTAATTTGAAAATATGCACAAAAAATTATCTTTGCCTTTCGTGAACAGTTGATCTTGGTAAATTTTCTTTTTTTGTTATTGATTCTATTGTGCAGATTCTGTGTTGCTTGACAATTTTGCCACATTAAATTTCTATCTTCATTCAGTGTTTGTGTGATAGATTATGTAGAGTATCTAGATCTGATATAAAAATGTGAATGTGTTTTATGAGAAGTACATTTGTCAATAGATAAAGTATCAGTTAACTTGAGCAACATAAACGAGATGCAAATATGGAATTAGTATGTTAATAACTAGGGATACATACATAAATATTTCCAGTAATTTGTTAATAATCCTTTGTTGGTTAATTTTCTCAAATTAATTATTTTCAAGCAATAAAAAGTATCAAATCACAATAAGTAATGCATATACCTTGAAAATAAATTAATAGAATTACTGTTACCAAATTTAAATTGCTGTGTGCTGGTGTTTGAAAGAATTGTCTTCTGGTCACAGGATTTTGTTTTATTGACTGTGCATTACTTCTTCATTTCTAAAGTTAAGACTATTATTCACCTACATGACTTGTATTTGTTATGATAGAGCATAATCTGTTTAAAAAATAATTCGAATTTAAAAATTAAGCATCTCAAGGAGAACAAATGTTCCAAATTTTCTTCCAATTATTCATGAATAGTAAGTAGGCTTCATTCTGTATTTCCTATTTAAGTGTGTCATTTACTTTGACCTAGTTACTTTTCCTTCAATGTTTATATATTGAGGTGTCTAACTGACCAGTTTCGATTCTAATGCATACTTAAAGTGAATAAAAAAAATTAAATAATTCATTTATAATTAACTCAAATTAAATTATTAAATTTAAATAAAGAAATATTTTTGGGCATAATTCTGGAGAACAAAATATTTTTTTATGTACCTTTTAATGTGTACTCAAGAAACAAGGGCAGACTCTAAGAAATCTATAATGCAAAATATCATGTTTAGATGAGTATGGCTTTAATTACTTGAACAGTTTCTTCCTAGTGCCTGCCAGAGATACTTCATCATGAGTCCCTTGCACAGAAATGATGCTGGTTGGGTTGGCATCGTCAGATTTTCCACATACCTGGTTGGTGGTCTGATCATCAAAGTTGTTATTCTGTAGTGGGATAGACTTGGCTTGACTCAGCCACTCCTTTTGTTATTCTGTAGTGGGATAGACTTGGCTTGACTCAGCCACTCCTTTTGTTATTCTGTAGTGGGATAGACTTGGCTTGACTCAGCCACTCCTTTTGTTATTCTGTAGTGGGATAGACTTGGCTTGACTCAGCCACTCCTTTTGTTATTCTGTAGTGGGATAGACTTGGCTTGACTCAGCCACTCCTTTTGTTATTCTGTAGTGGGATAGACTTGGCTTGACTCAGCCACTCCTTTTATTATTCTGTAGTGGGATAGACTTGGCTTGACTCAGCCACTCCTTTTGTTATTCTGTAGTGGGATAGACTTGACTCAGCCACTCCTTTTGTTATTCAAAATGGTTTTTAGTAAATTTTGTAATATAACAGATGGAGCCACCTACCGCCAAGCACTTGTACTGCCAGACATCTCAACTGCCTCACAGGTATTTTGTCTCTCCTTGTAACATCCGGGAAGTTCCAAGCAATGCTGTCCTTCAAATACAATGACAGGCCTGACTGTGACTAAATGACCACCCTCAAATGTCTTGCCTGTGCACTTTGACAAAATTTAGGAGGAAAATTGTTTCTGCTTGCTAGATAAATATCTGGATAGTAATTGATAAATTAGACTGTAAAGGAAGAAATATATATATATATATATATATATATATATATATATATATATATATATATATATATTACAATATATATTGTAATAATTTACCGGGCGTCAAAATAAAAAGTTATGTTTTAACAAACAAACAAATTTTATTTAACGATTCTTGAAACATTGTACAAGTTAATAAAAAAAAATTATCTCATTCTCACATGGGTCTTTACTGGGTTTGATAACGGACAGAACACTTAAATAATCAAAGACCCCAACATTTATCTTTAAATTAAACAGAAATATTTAATCGTCTAGACATCGACGAAACTTAATCTACCAGATTGATTCTAAATTTAAAAGAGTTTATTTTATTAACACAAAAGAAAAGAACGATATCTGACTGTATCTTTTAATTCCGTTTACACATATTAATACCATGAAATTTCAACTTACGATTACTCAGGAACATTTGGCTCGTTCATTACACACACACTTTATAGACTGGACGTTTAAACACTGACTCTAACACACCTTATTGGTTCGACGATAGCTGATTCTCCGTTCGTGAAGGACATCCCACTTGCTCGTGGTGAAACTACTCGACGCTGGATGCAGTGTCCTGGTCTCCTACCATCGAAGACAGTGGTCAAATTTTGATATTACAACAGATTGAAGTTCTGCATACAAAAATGTTTATCGTTGAATAATTTTGCTATTTCTCTCGCAGGCTGCAAAATTTCTCCATACTCGGTGCTCGCCGTACGCCTCCACAACTCTCACTCCCCTCTTGACTCCAAGACTCAACTAACTCCACCTCCTAGCTCCAAAACTCGACTAACTCCACCTCCTAGCTCCAAAACTCAACTAACTCCACCTCCTAGCTCCAAAACTCAACTAACTCCACCTCCTAGCTCCAAAACTCAACTAACTCCACCTCCTAGCTCCAAAACTCAACTAACTCCACCTCCTAGCTCCAAAACTCAACTAACTCCACCTCCTAGCTCCAAAACTCAACTAACTCCACCTCCTAGCTCCAAAACTCAACTAACTCCACCTCCTAGCTCCAAAACTCAACTAACTCCACCTCCTAGCTCCAAAACTCAACTAACTCCCAAAAATCTTATCTTCTCTTTATATATCTCCGTCCCTTCTCTTTTCCTTTGTTCCCAAAACTACGTCGCAACTGCCCATTGACAGTATCCTCCCGAGATTTATGTTATGCAGCTGCTGTTCCTTAGCAAATTGCTAGCTCCTCTATCATGTTACATCGAGACAGAACCCGTAATTACTTTGCACTTGTTTTCTCACCCCCGCACTCACATGTGTGCGTTTCTAAATTCTGCAGACCGCCCAAACTGCCCCTTGATCCTAAGTCAACAAGTGACCTGTCCAGGCCATTAATCAGAAACGATGCTTTTCCTTAACAGATTTATCTTGCGACAGGCCACCCTGCATGTGCCTTGCTTCCGACGGCCCAGCCCATCAATCGGCAACCATGCCTTTCCTTCCTTCAAGGCATTACAATATATATATATATATATATATATATATATATATATATATATATATATATATATATATTGTGTAATAGTAAGAATGTGACATTGTCAAAAATATTGGTATGGAAAGGATAGAGAGATAAGTTGTGGCTTACCTGAAAGTGAAGTGTGGTGTCGTCATAAGGAACTGAAGGTTGTTCTTCAAATTTTCTGTCAAATTTGAAGAACAACCTTCAGTTCCTTATGGTGACACCGCACTTCACTTTCAGGTAAGCCACAACCTATCTCTCTATCCTTTCCATACCAATATATATATATATATATATATACATATATATATATATATAAACACACACATACATACACACACACACACACACAATATTAGGAGAATCCATTAAAGAATTGGAACTAATTTGGTGACAGTCACATTCAAATTTGGATAGTGAGGAAGGATAGAAATAAATAGGAGAAATAGGAAATATTGTTGGCAGATGTTTTGTTTTTCTGAGGAGTTATTAATGTTTTCAGTTACCAAATAGATTAGCTGTGGGCAGGAGTGATTGTTTTTTAAATCAAATTTTTGGGGATTAGGTATTTTTAATCTTTGGTATTAGTGGTTTTTGAAATAATTTGGTCTATAACTTGCCAAGTTGGTTTTATGTTTGTTCGGTTTATGCATAATTATGATTGTAGAATGTTTCCATCTGTGGTTTTTATTATGTAATTTAATGTGTGTGATAAAAACAATTGCATGATACACAACTTATTTGCTATCATTTTTCAACAGTCACCATGGTTTTCAAAAAACAATTGGTCCATCCTTGCACAAGCTTTCTGATAACCTCTGAAATTATTTTTTTATGCAGCAAGCAATGTATGTACTGGTTCATTCACTTGAAGTTGTGAGAAGAATAGACAGCCTCTTAAAGCATCTTTAAGTGGACCAAACAGTCTGACAGGGCAATATCCAGACTGTGTGACACTCTAACATCTCAAAATGCTGTGTTTCAAGAGTTTGAGCAATTCGGCGGCTGTATGTATTGTCATGGAATGAAATAACGCCTTCCAACAAACAACCTGTGTTTATTGCTTCAACTTGAACAGCATATTACAGAAACATTCAATTTACTGTTGATTCCATTTCCAGTTAATGCTCCAGGATTGACCCATGTGAGTTCCACAAAACTGTGAGCATCTCTTTTCCTGCAGAAAGTTGACTTGAATTTCTGTGTCTTGACTGTACTTTTAGGGTGCTTCTATTCCATGCTCCAGCCGTTGCTCTCTGGTTCAAAGTGATGAATCCATGTTTCATCTCCAGTAATGATTTGTTTCACCTTCATTGGCATGACATTCCAGTGGGAGATGACATTCTCACACGGTTACACTTGTCCTCTTCAAAGAACTGTTTTGGAACCAATCTTGCACAGAAAGTTGAGACCTGTTATGCACAATTTCATATGCAGAACCAGGCCTAATCTGTATACAATGATAGAAAAATTATAATATGAATAAATAAATTGGCTTGAGTCAGAAAATTTCTCTTTTGGGACCTCTTCAGGTTCAATAATTTTGTATATAAATACTGCAAAACAATTTAGTCAGTTTTGCTGCCTTTCCTGTTGTAACCCGAAGTCATCCTAAGATGAAATGTTTTTGATTTCTCTATTAATAAACTTAATTTTCTGGCTCAAGGCTGTATATTTATTTATGATCTGCATATTGTTTGCCTCTTAATCAGCAGTCACTCATGTGTTACTCAGAATCAAAGCATGAACTTTTTCAATATCAGAATGAGTTGTGGCTGTAGCTGTTTGCCCTGTTCTTTCCTCATCCTTCATGTTAGTTCAACCACTTTTGAACTGTTTAGTACACTGGTAAATACTTCGCTGTGGCAAAACATTGTCCCCATTTGTGCTGAAAGTGTTCCCATGAATTACTGCTCCTGGTACACTTTCAGACCACAAAAACTGATTACAGAATACTGTTCTTCTTTGGTGTAAACTGAGACTGACGTGTCCATATTTACAACACGAGGTGGTCTGATGTGATAAGGCTGCATCCTACCTCAGGTGAATACTAAAGTGTCATCTAGTGGCTGGTGAGCACACAAAGTCACGCTAAAGACAATTAAAGAAAACTTGTAGATAATTATTGATTTACTCTGGTGTGTGTATATATACATTTGGAATGGACAGAGACAGCATAGCCTAGTTACTTTTCCTTAGGTGCTATACATATAAACAATTTGTTTGGAAAGTAAAGAGAGAAATTGAATCTCTGCATTGCCACTCGGAGGACAGGAGGATGTTCTTCTCCTTCAGGAAGAAGAAGCTACATCTCATGTGGCAGATGCATTGGATGTAACTTACGCTGCACACACTTTTTGTCTAAAATTCTAACAAAATAATGGAGTGTGAGTAATACATAAATTATGGAAAAACCTTGAAAACAGCTTTGTAGTTGTCATCCTCTTCATCTGGAAGGTGGATACAGAGCACTTAATCATCTGAACATAGTGTTAATAACAGTTTAACTCTGGTGGAAAGCAAAGAATTTTTGACAGCAATTACACCGGGAAATCCTTCAGTCGTTTTTCCTTGTTTGTTGTCACTATGGTGGATTTAAATCTAGCCTGTGCTCAATTTTAGATATTTTTGATTGATGTTTTGGTAGTGTTGAACAATTACAAGTATTGTTACCATTTTCCGTGTGCAAATTATATGAATCAGGAAAGGTAAACATTTTGTTAGGAGCAAAATTATATCAGAAAAATTACTTTAAGTAGAGAAAATAAGTGCCATACATCAGTAAACATGTATATGTAAATTTCTGTATAGAAGACAGGAATAAATTGCCATTGCTACAAGTTTTGTTGTAGGGGCATTATTGGAGGTGCTGATTGTGTAGACAAGATTGTTACAGTTGGGGAACCATCAGATGGAAAGTTTTAATAGAAGTATTTTTATTTGAGGTTTTACTGTATCTACTGTCTGCTAGCTGCAGAATATATTTAGTTGTCCTATAAATTATCTGGTTGTTAGTGTAGTGAGGGTAAAATTTATTTTCCAGAAATTTATTTATATTTAAAATTGAATGTTTTTGTAAAGTATTACTTGCACATTAAGTCAATCACTTGAACCTTGAGTGACTTGTAAAATCTCGTATTATTATTACAGGGGTATTTGCAGGTTGGTCAAATGATTGTTTTTATCAGTGAACAGGATTTGAATGGTTGCGACTAGGTTTTGTATTTCCTCTTGAGAAGGTGTGTAAAGTTTCACTGTGTGTTCATGTGTGGCAAAGTAGTAAAAGAATTTTGTTTGTATGATTTGTTCATTGCAGTTGTGTTGCGCAATTTATTAGAATAATTGTGAATGTAAGATTAGTTTATTGCATCCCTCAAAATAAACAAAGAATCAAGGGTAACTTAATTTAATCCAAAATATTCTTCTATTAAATAAACACTGTGGGGTTGAGACACCTCTACCACTCCCAGGAGCAGGGGTTGACGGTTACATGAAAATAACGAGAATACACCTGAGATTGGAGTCGAATCCAAGGTTATGGATGTGGCTGAGTTTATGTATGACGATCAAGGCCGCGTGGGGATAGAAATTTTCAAACAATTTAACAGTCAGATTTTTGGCTTAAATAAAAATATTTCAGTACCAATGAGATCCATAAAATTTCTCTACTTGTTCTGTGTATAATTTCAACATCTTTCAGGCTTGAGAGGGGAGCATCCTTAAGGTTGGGAGTGGAGTGGCATTACAAAAAAATAACACAAAAACAATCTAGATTGGAATTCGGGGTTATGGTTGTCACAGTTTAATTACGACATTCAACTTGTCCTTTAACTCCACCAAGCGGGGTGAAAATTTTCAAACATGGTAGATATTTTTGTGAAATAATTTGTCAAGTGTCCATGACATTGATTGATAGTATTTGTACCAATGTTGTTTGGCATGGAAGGGGAAAGGGTTGGGGTGAAGGGCCAAAACAAAAACAGAAAAGCAACAATTTGAGTCAAATCAAGGGTATGTATATATGTCTACCCTGACAACGCCAGTCACCCAGCTAGTTGTCAATAATTTACCGGATTAGAATTGTAAATATCAACCCTTTTTTTTATTTGTTCTTCATTTCAATATTTGTTTCAGTTGCTGAAAAACTCTCAAGAAATAAGACAAATCCCTAGAAATACTGGAATTTCTGAACAGTCAACCAATCAAGCTAGTGGCTATTGTAACACCCAGAATAAACCAACCTCAAATCATGCACTTCCTCAGCAACATCAACAAATGCAAATTCCTAAGGAACTTGTGATGAAATTGTTGCAGGTACAACAGGTAAAACTACTAAATTAAGTACATCATTCTGATTATATTTTTGTACTGTGGAAGCTGCTAGCTCTTGCAGGCAGAACCTTTTAGAAGAGATCGAAAGGGATGCCTTCTTCTATCTCTGCTTTTGAACTAAGGTTTCCACAAGCAGAGGCACCTCAACCTGTTTAGAGAGGTGTATGTTCTGGGGTCACAGGTGTTGGCAATTGCTATTCCCATTCCCATTCCCATTCCCATTGGAATAGCTGGCCAGCTGCGTCCCCACAGTCAACCCCTCTCTCACCATCGGAAGGGCATGGGACAAGCACCTACTGCCCAACCTACCTAATGCAGGTTTTATAGGGTTTGTTCTGCATCACTTTTGGGCAAATGCCAGGTAGGATCCTTTAACTACAGGCTAGGGGCCCTAGTTAACCCTTGTCTACCCTTCCACACACCCCCCCCCTTTCAAACACCTTCCTTATGTTGCATGTTACTCTAAAAAATAATTTTTGTAACATTAATTCAATTATGTTATATCTTTCTTCTTTAAATATCTTCCAATTATTTGCAATAGTGACTTTTTTCTGCTAAAATTCAGAACATCTTATCTACCTTTTTGACAATACACCTAGTAACCATTATCGTCTCTGCATTCTCGTGCCAAACAATGCTGTTCTTTACAATACTCTGGTCTCAAAGTTAAGCCGCCAATAATTAAAGAAACAATTCATTAACATTTCATTACACATTTCATTACACATTTGTAATCTCTACAAATATAATATATATATATATATATATATATATATATATATATATATATATATTAGTAAGAATGTGACATTGTCAAAAATAATTGCAATATTGGTAAGGAGAGGACAGAGAGAGAGGTTGTGGCTTACCTGAAAGTGAAGTGCGGTGTCGCCATGAGGAACTGAAGGTTGTTCTTCAAATTTTCGGATGCTCTCGGCCTCCTTCTCTTCTAACATGGCTTAACATTACATATTATATATTGAACTAGAAAAAGTTTATTCAACACATGTGATGTAAACACTTTCATAAAAAATACTTAACCATAATGGTGATAAGCGTGTAACACATCATGTGGTTTTAGAATTTGAACAAGCATTGATTAGTATGAGAAAATTTTGCATTTATCTTCTTCAAATTTTAGGTGTAGTTACATAATTTATGAGTAACAGACCATTTTAAAATAATTATATGGAACAATATGTGTTGAAATACATTGAATTTGCCCAATTATTGATTTTGAACATGAACACGAAAATTTGCATTAATTCACATTTGATTGTTCATTAAAATTTAATTGAATTATAAATTAATTAATATTAAAGCAGTTGCCATGATTTTGAAATATTTTACACCTTAATGTGTTCATGTAACTCCCATTATCGACTTAATGAACTCGAGGATAGTGTAGGTATGACACCTGTTCCTGCCGCAACTTCACCATTGTGGGCGAGTGTGTGAGTGGATCCTGCAAGAGAGAACAAGGTGTGAAAAGTTGGGAGGGAATCTAAAGGCAACTGTTGGGCAGGTTGGGAGTATTGTGTGAAATATATATTTTATAACTGGGTTGGATTGCAGTCTAGTGTGCACCAGGTGAAGACTAGTTGTTTTTTAGGCTAGGAATGCAGGATGTGATTAGGAGTGGACTACATTTTTATATTTGTCAAGAATAGATTTCAGTAAATGAACATTGCATACAGCATGGGAGTTTTGGAGGAAATATGTTTTTTCTATCTAGGAAAGCATTGAGAATCCAATTGGAGTAGGTGGCCAGACTGTTCAAAGTAGAGCAAATATTGTCAACATCAAGGTGGACAGTGAACTTATATGGAAGATGTGGGGAATTCAATGTTTAGATTTTGCAGAAAATCAAAACGGATATATGGTCAGTGGGTCCATAGTATGATGATATCAGAGTTTTCAACAGAGATACTTTAAATGTTGTTGTTCCAGTTGTCCCATGAACAGACTGGTATAGGAGAGAACCATTTGGGTGCTCTTAGCTATGCCACAAAATTAGTGACTGAACTCCATCTTGGGCACTCTTTCTCCAACACATTCTACAGTCTAAGCAAAGCCCTGGACTTGACATTCTCTAACAACTGCCTTTCACCAATCAGTCATTTAATTTACTTTTCACGTTCCTTCTGTAATTACAAAAGGTTATGAGTGCAATATACATGGTTGTTTGAATGTCTTTGTTTTTATTTTTCTATTGTTGTCACCTTCCCTTTAGAGTGAGTGTTGTTGGCTTTGTTGAGTGTCAATTGTTGCTGTGTAACAGCTTGTTTCCCTGGTTTGAATTAATTAATTAATTAATTCATGCATGCATTCATTCATTCATTCATTCCCGACCGGTACACAGTTCAGACCCTGATGAAGGAGGCCCAGTTCCTCAACTATTACCCTGATGAAGGAGGCTCAGTTCCTCAACTATTACCCTGATGAAGGAGGCTCAGTTCCTCAACTATTACCCTGATGAAGGAGGCTCAGTTCCTCAACTATTACCCTGATGAAGGAGGCTCAGTTCCTCAACTATTACCCTGATGAAGGAGGCTCAGTTCCTCAACTATTACCCTGATGAAGGAGGCTCAGTTCCTCAACTATTACCCTGATGAAGGAGGCTCAGTTCCTCAACTATTACCCTGATGCAGTATCTTTTGCAAACCAACAGTCATCTCTCGTGCAGAACTGAACATCTTGTCTGACATTCTCCAGAATGTTTTGATGAAGTGAGAAGTGTAGGCAAAGTTTACACACACACACACACTTTGATTCCGGAACAAAAATGATTCCCAATGCAGTAATCCTGTTCTGTAAAAAATCGTCTTGGATGACTAGACTTTGTGTTATGAATACAAACCTACCACAAAATGACAAAGTGTATAATGGGCCGCTGATGCTTCACAGAAACTGAAGAAAGTGCAAATGACAAAATAAAAAAATGAAGACAATGCTCATTGTGTTTTTGACACTTGTCATTATCCACAGGGAATTTTTTGTTAAAGTACTACTGTAAATTCCCATTATTATCTGGGTGCAGTGGAAGCTCGTGACTCTGTGAAGTTATGTGCTATAATCACCCCAAGCAACCATTTTTACGAGGATAACTACGTAAAATATTAATACGGCAACAGTCTAACCAACACTCAGACCGACCCTTAATATGCTATATTTCTAAATCTTCGATACATAATTTCCAACAGTTTCTAATATTTAAAAGCAGAATTATTTAGCACCAAATTGACACATTTCTAACACAAAAGTATTTTTCCTTTGTACATACCTCAGCTTGTGTGCAAACAGCGTCCGCACTCACTCGGCCTCTGTGCATAAAAACTTTATAGTCGTGAATCAACAATAGGCTGCCATAAAATCTCCACACTTAATGCATTGAGGTCGAGGAGAGCTTAACTTATGCAGGGAATTACATTTTTAAAAAAATTGTAATAATTTGTATGGAAAGAAGAGAGAGATGGTGGCTTACCTGAAATTGAAGCTCAGGGTTGCCACTCAGGACAGATGGAAGTTCATCAAATTTTGAGAGGCATTGGCCACCTTCTGCAGGAGGAAGAAGTTACATCCCATACACCCAGTATGTTAACACTTCTGAAAATTTTAAAACTTCCTTCTGTCCTGAGTGGCAAGACTGAGCTTCAATTTCATGCAAGTCCACCACGTTTCCTTCTTTCAATTATTATTAACTATGATTTCTATTTAATGTATATTTTTATAATCTAATGTATTCTTTCAGCAACAGCAGCAGCGTCAGCAACAACAACATGAAATGTTTACAAAACTGCTTTCTGCTGGTCAACAAGCACAACATTTAAACCAAGGAGGAAACCAATATTCTGTTCCTCCTCCACCACCATCTTTATCTCCACTTCCCCCAGAATTGCAGGTGTTGGTTAACAATGCTCAACCTAGCAGAGAACTACTGCAGAGACCAGAAGCAAAAGCTATTCTGCAAGGTAAAATGCATGAACATTGAATTTAATGTTTGCAATATTATGGTAAATTAAATTTCAAGGAAAGCTTTTCCCAAAACATTTTATTTTGTTTTCCATAATTTTTTCTTTGTCATTCTACTTAATGCCTCACTGAGTCCATTGAAAGTGAAAAGAACATAGTACTTCTAATTGTATTGTCAGATTTAAACATTGAAGTTGGTGACATGTGTAATGGTAGTACTCTATACTTCCTAGAGGATTCACCTCAGAAATAACTTTGAGATATTTGCTTGTTAAATATGAATTTTAATATGAAACTTTTCAATGTTTTAGTTTTAAAGTTTTATAATTGTGGTGTGGATTTGACTAGAATTTTTCTATTTCTATTTTTCATTGAAATGATTGTAAAGGATGTTCAGATCATGAATTAAAAATGGGGAAAGGTGGTAGCATTTAATTAAGGGTAATAGGAATAAATGTTAAAAATGCCATCCTATTAATCAAAAACAATTTATTACAAAATTTAAAAAATATTTTTGAGAAACATTACATTCATCCCTGATTGGGACCTCTTCAGGTCTAAAATAGTAATTTTATGAAAATTTAGATTAACAAATATCTAACATGTGGTTTGAGCACACTGTTTTTAACATTTGTTTAAAAATATGCCTGATTATTATAATTGTAATATGAATACATTTTTTGCATTTTACAAGTTACCAACTTTAATTAAATGGTACTAGTAATCAATTTGTTTATTATAATTATATTGATAAACAATTCATCCAATATGTAAGAAAAATTTATTAATTAACCCAAAATAAACCATTCATATGACTTTTTTTTATCATAATATAGGCACCTCTTCAGGTAAACAAGTAATATGCTAAATTATATTAAATGTGAATTTAGAGGCATGGACTGTATCCTAGTACTGTTGTAGCCAAAATATGTTTGAAAATTTGAGGAACATCCTTCTGTCCAGAGTGGCTACAACAAGCTTCAAAATGTATGTGTGTGTGTGTACTTATAACACATTTGGATAGGAAAGAGAGAGAGAGAGAGAGCGCGATGCCGATGGTCATGAGTAAGGATGACTTTGTCAAAATAATTTATCATTGGTATGGGAAAAAGTTTGTGGCTTACTTGAAATTGAAGCTCAATGTAGCCAATCGGGACAAAAGGGAGTTCTTCAAATTTTCCAAGGATATCAGACACCTTCCTGAAGGAGACTTTGTTGGCTGTTGATTGAAGGCCCTCTTCGATGACAAAGGGAGCTCAGGCCCTCAAAATTTTCTAATATTCTCTCACTTCTGCCAGACTGGACTAACTATTTATTTCAGGTAAATTGGCATCACTGTCCTGCGGTCTGTCTAAAATCTTGGCGTTTGGGAAATCAAATGAGTTTCAAATTGATGACATGTTTAGAGACTACAGATTGTAGTAATGATAACAATCATTTACAGATCTACTAACACTCTTTCCTTCTTGATTAAAAACCACAATGACCCACTTGACACCTACAGAAAACATAGTGTAGTTTAGGAAACAATGTTCCCTTAATACCTGTATCAAGGAACATATGTCTAATATCAAACTTCCCAACAATAAACAATCTGTAGCCTCCAAACACATTGGGTACAACTCCACAATTATATCAGAGATGCTTCACATTAAATCAAACATCACAGCAATTAATGTGCACACACACACACACTATGAAACTCAACAATTTCTATGATCCCTTATTGTTACACTAACCCTTCTGATTTCTCATTGTTATGTTTCATTCATTTTTTAGTTTTGTCAACTGACTCTTTCAGTTAAGGATTTTCTTCATCTGTAGAAAGGTACAATGCTTCCAGAAGTGTTGTGATATTTATATTATCACTTCTTTTACCTGAATTTGGTTCTTTCTTATTATAAATGTCCAATCAGATGTGTGAATTTTATTTTAAATAAACCTTGTTTCATTAAGAGTTGTAGTAAAAGAGAAATGGCATGAACTGTGTACCATCAGTTACTGTCTCTATGCAACTCAACATCATTTTACTGTAATACTTTTGAAATTACAACATATGAAATATCTAATACTACCAGATAACTACTGTCCCAAAAGGATGCACAAAAATTTAGCTACATACTAACCCAGTGGACTAACAATAAACATACAATTTGTTCAGCTATATATAGTTACCCTAATTCATAAAAGTAGCTCTAAAAAGAGGAATGTGATTTTAAAGACATATTTATCTGCAATAAATTTACTGTAATGAACAAATTCTACAGGTCTGGTATTGTATAACCAGATCATATCAATGTGAGCTAATGAGTGCAAAAAGATCAAATTTTAAGAATCATCAAAATTTAAAGTTGGGAGAATCTTCAATCTAAATATCAGAAAGATTTAAAATTAGTCAACTTATTTTCCCTTGCTACTTTTTAACTCTCCATAGAAATGCATATATAAAAACATTTTGTGCCATCTCCTAATCTACGCACATTGTTAGTGATTTCTAGACATTCGGGGAAGAATACTACAAATACAGCATATGAATGCAGTGAGGAACTTTAAACAGTTTTGCCACAAAATCACCTATAAATTGCCTAAGCCTTCTTCCAAAATTCAAACCTCCCATTTAAGTGTTTTTAAACTTTATCCAATTTGGTTACAAAATTATTTGAGTTACAAAAGTTTGTAGAGATGAATCAAGTATGCAACAGAAAACTCCTGAATGCACAGTTTTCAACTTGCCTTGCATATTTATGAGTCAAGTATTCATATGACAGTTTTAAAAAGACAAATAAAACCAAAATGCTGCTGTTCTGACAATTGATCCTTAATTGTTAATAAATTATTCAGTAAAAGAAGCTGACATTTAAGTGTCTTTAAACCTTCATGGAGATTTTTCAATATTGCTTTTATCAATTGAAAATTTTATTCATTTATGTTTTTAATAATGTAATCTTGCTTTCTTAGAGGCAGAAATCAAATTAAAAAAATCTTATTGCAGAAAATGACTAGGTATTTCTGTCGTGCTTTTAAGTTCATTTCTCATTGTTTACATCAGTTAACCCTTCAAAACAATATATAATGAATTTATTACATAGGAAAGGAGGACAGAGTGGATGACTTATTTATATTGGAGTATATTTCTGCCTGGCGACTCCAACTTTTTATTTAAGGTAAATCAGCTGCTCTGTCCATCTTTCCAATTTAATTATTTACAATGTCACATTACCTTTACTTGCTTTATGAGTTTATTACATACATATTTATAATGAAACTGTGCAATATTGACGATTTGATGTGTGAAAATTTATCTTTAAATAATTATACAGAATGTATAATTGTGAAAAATTGTTTTATATTCATTTCAGGTCTAAGGTATGGAGAAATAACATCTCAGCATTTAGTCCAACAACTTCAAAATCCAGCTATGCAACATCGACATAGAGAAGTTCTCATTAGTATACTAAAAATGCAAATGCAACAAGGTAAACCTTCATTTAATGTAATTAAAGCTTCAGTTAATGTAATTAAAGCTTCAGTTAATGTAATTAAAGCTTCAGTTAATGTAATTAAAGCTTCAGTTAATGTAATTAAAGCTTCAGTTAATGTAATTAAAGCTTCAGTTAATGTAATTAAAGCTTCAGTTAATGTAATTTACCTTAAGGGCATCAAAAATAATCCCAGTGTGTTGTGACAGTCCAAAATATTCTTGTTACCTTAAGAGACTTGTAAATATACTCGGTGCCCTTTGGTATACTTTGCTGCATGTGTTTAAGATTTCATGTAGAATTTGGTTTTCCCCTTCCACCCCCACTCATAGGGGTTGAAGTAAACCTAACCAGCAAGTTTAATGTCATAATTAAACTGTCATCCATAACCCCAGGATCGATTCCAATCTCAATTGTTTTAACATTATTTTTATATAACATCCCTCCACCCCAACCTCTAATGGAGCTTCCCTCCCACGCTGAAAGGAGTTGAATTTACACACAATCATCAGGAGAAACTATCAATCTCATTGACCTCAAAAATATTTATTTGCACAAATATATTTAGTTCTAGCATGTTTGAAAATTTCCACGCATGTCCCTAGGGAAAGTAGTCATGTCTTACCTCCACAGTGTTTGTTTCTGGTAGGAAAGGAACACTTGTGCAAAATTTAGTGAAATTTCCTCCATGGGTGGTAGATTTATATGCAGAACATACACACACGATCAATTTCGTATATTAGACTAGCTGGATGCCCAGCGTTGCCAGAGTATTTATTTATATTAGCCTGAAAAAGTATTTAATAACACATTATTAGTCAAGAATTGATTAAACCTACCTATGTATAGGGAATCTAATTTCATCAAAATTCATCAGTTAGAGATGCATAAATATTTTATATTGAGTTTTTAATTATTATAAATGTTTACTAAGTTCTGATTAATATAAGATATTTTAATTAAAATTGGTGCTATTATTTTACAAATTTATCTAAACTATTTCAAACATCTTCATCAACCTTTCTCTTCAGGGTTAGTTTTTGCATGGGGAGATAATGGCAAAATGTTGGTGGCAATATAACATTTTTTTATTAATTTAATTTAAATGTTTTCATAAACAAAATAGAAACACTTTACTCTGCTTTTGACATATTTATCGCAATGTATTTTCACTGTATTAACTTTACATTAATTCAGACTATTTTCTAATTCTATTTGTTCGTCATCAAGCTCTCCCAATAACTTTTTACATTTTATACTTTACTAATCACCCACTTTCCAGCACAGATGCATAGCAGCTACTGACTCACTCCTCTAGTCTGCCAAACAGATGTGCAAGTGACCGTTGTAAATTTTCTTAACAAAAGGCCGGCCACTGTCACTCTCACCCCAGCAACCCCCTGTGATCTCACCCTGTCCAAGATGCTCCAAATTATTAACAAATTATATTTAATTTTACAGAATATTTGGCGCACTTAAAAATCTGCCTCATTACAAAATAATATCAAAAATACTCTTGAAAAAATATACTCGGTACCCTAATACAGTCAAAAATAATTATACTTCTGGTGCCCTCAGTGAGTCAAATTTGCTTCTTTTAACTCAATAGTGTAAAATACACACATTATGCTAAGAGAATAAAAAATACTTTTTAAAGAAAGAAAAAAATAGTTCCTTTCTGTTGTGTCAAAGCCTCTCTAATAGAGTAAAAAATTCTCCCGGTACCTTAACACGCTGTTTCAAGTTTGAAAGGAACAAGAACAATATTTTGTTGAAATTGCTCCACACATTAAATTTGTATGCAGAACATACATTCAATTTTATTTGTAAGAAGATTTACAATTGCTGTTTACATGCAGATGTTATCAATTTCATTCTATGCAAAATTTGAATTTTGGTTTCTAGAAGAAATTTTAAATGGGAGTTCTCAACCTATCATTATTTAGTACATTTTCATTATGTGACAGTTTTAAAGAATGTGGTATTTCATTTGAAGTTTATTATATTCAGAGGGCTGTGATTGAATTTATATTTGAAAAATGCAGATCATTAAAATATTCAGATGCTGCAATAGCACAGTGGTACTCTGAAGTAAAGTCTCAATATTTCTTAAAAATGATTTGGTAGGCCATTTGACCAAAAAATACATACAGAACAGATTCTTACATTATTTACCCTTGGTCCAACAAATTTTGTGTTTATATCTCGAAAGAGAATAAAATGTATTCTGCATTATGAGAGTACACAAAAGTTTGTAATTCCACAGCCTGGTTCTTGCACGCAATTTGACTTATCCCTTTGTTATAAAATATACAATGTAGAGGAATTACAAATGAGACATGAACAAACACAAAAAATCATAAGTCTTGTGTAATAGTATTTTAAGGTCCTAAATTTTAACACTATGTGAAAAAATTGTCATTGTAACCAATGTATAAAAACTCGTTAAAAATATTGGTGATTTTTGTAGACTCAAGCTGCAAACAATAAAATAAGGTAATGTTTTGACTGAAGCAAACTGACTGTCTCCCGACACATTAATAATGTACTTTAGTGTTCAAAACTACGGATGAAATCGGCAGTTTGGTTATCATATACTTTCCATTAAAATGAGAGGTATTATGATAGACAATTTTAAATTCCTTAAAAAATTAGCCCCAATTTATAACCAACCTGAAACTTATTTAAAACTTTTTTGACTTCAACATTCGAAAAATCATCAAAGACCTGAAGTCATTTTACAATTGTTTTTCATCAGAAAAGAAACTTCTAATAAATATTTTAATTATTTTTGTAAACTAAAAAGTGTACTGATTTTAATTCTAGCAAAAATCTTTCCACTTTTAATCATTTAATCCACACCTATTCACTAATTGAGATAAGCAGTTTTTAAACTCTGGCAACGGGTACTGGAAATTTATAGAATATGTTGTGCTCAGAACTGTAATATATTGGCTATGTTAAGGGAAAGTTGTAAATATTGATTTTACACTAATCTGGTGATTAACATATCTAAGAATGATGCTCGTATTAAATGTGTGTTTTTTTAATAGAAAATTTCCAAAGAAAACAATTTTGACATGACTGAGTGTGAATAATTTGTAATGGTCTTTCTGAAGATGTAATAACTTGTAATTACCAGCATAATTGGTTCACCAGAACTATTCAGAAGTTAAAATATCTTTACTTTATGTAAACTATAGAAGTAGGCTCTCAAAGTTGTAGTTGTCTTTTAGGATATTTGGATTTTTAAAAAACAGAAAATGCATTTTAAATTGTAGTGGAAGTAGAGTACTCAATTTATATTTTGGGTAAATATTTCAGGTGTTTCTCCAAGAACATCATCTCCTCATCCTCATACCCAGCCACCAGATTTATTGCATCAAATGATGTTGCAACAGCAGCAGCAGCAACATCAACAGCAGCAGTTGAGAATTCCTTCACCTTTGAATAATGGTATTTATATTTGAAGTATAAATAAAATTCATTCTCTAATATCAAGTGATTGCTATATTTGGCTAGAAAATTATTTTGAAGGATGGCATACTGTATCAAAATAATTAATATTTCAGCATATTGCCAGGCTCCACCTGTTATATCACCAAACATAGCTGCAAATCCCAACACATTAGCTGTGCAGCATCCAGGTGAGGCAGCTGCATGCCTGTAACTGTAATAGCTACAGACAGTTGTTGCCTTTGCTTTTTTATGATCATAGACTTTTTTTTCAAAGATTCTTTACTTGGATTTTTTCTATATTGTATAAAACATTTATCTGAATTCCATTTTTACAACATCCTCATTAAATGTCTTCAAGGTACCTGAACTGTGCCCCTAAAATTGGAATACTCTTGAGCAATTGTTAGTTTATGTAATGCCTCTGAAATAAGTCCATGAAAAATTTATTGGATTATTAGTGTACTCTATTTATACTTCAGAACTTCTTTGTTAATGACCTTATAAATGAAAGGCATTTAGTGTTTATTTAGAGAGAGGACATACAAATATTTGTTTAGTATTTTAGCTGCAGATTATTTTCCCCCCTCAAGAAGCTATTCACACAATTACTTTTTTATCACTGGCTTTGCAAGCATTTCCAGTTTAAGTGCTATGGCTTTAATAGCATGTCCATGTTTGTGCTTGATTTATGCTATATTATTAAAGCAATCTTTAAAATATAATAATTGACTACATTTTTATTTTCGACACACCGTAAGCTATTCTGTATAATGAATTACCAGAATTGTTCCTAAAGAATTGTTGAATATGTATTGAAATGTTGTTGCTTTATAAATTAAATTAATAAAGTGTCTGTCATAAATTGTGTTGTTATATGTTGAAGCATTTGTTCCAAATGCAAGGAAATTAATGGAAGCCAATAAAGGCATGGCTTCAACATAAATTTTCAAACTTGTAAATTAAACCCAAAGTGTAACTTCACATTCAAGTGATTTGATGTGTAACTAAATGTTATCCAATTGGCTTTGTCAATTTTTTTTTGCTGTTGTATAAAGTATAATTTTGCTGTATAAATCATTGAACTTTCAGGATTCAATTTGGAACTCTTGCATTTTCACTATTTATTCTCCATAATGTGATAGTAGTGTGAATTATTAATATACACATTCCTTTCATAGCATGACAATCGCTTCTTAAATTAATGTTTTGTATAATTGTTTTGCCAGTGATGCTTTTTTCAGTTTAAGTGAAGCAGATTTCACTGAAATAACTTAAATTACTTCAAGATATTTCAGGGTTCCCAATTTTTGTATTAATAATCCTTTAACAGGCATTTATTTTCATACTTGGTTAGTATATTTGGTTTTATGTAAAAGAAATTAAATTGGACTAAATAATTGTTACTTACCTGTGGATATGTTTCAGAACATGTTTATAATTTGTTTGTGTATTATAGGTAGATCTCATCTTCACAATGAACATATTCCTTTTAGGTAACAATCCCAGTGTGTACTGGTTTTAAAAACTAACTGCTTGTACCATAATTAATAATTACATAGTTATAAATGAGTCATTTGAAACAAAAATTTATTCTACAGGACATAACATTTGTAATGCCTCTGAAATAAGGCATATGCCTTTCAAAAGTTTCTTTCACTATAACTTTTTTTTGTGTGTTTGAGAATAATTTATTAGTTTATTCTGAAATGCACATTTTGTAAACTCTGCAAATATCTTAAACACCTGAACATCTTGGCGCACACAATTCATTAATGAGCTGTAAAAAGTGTTCCCAAAAAATTAAGAAATTGTTGTAAGAAGTATCTTAAGCTCCTTATTTTTACATTGTCTTCAGAGACTTGTATTGATAATTTATACAATTCTGTAATTTTTGGAAATATTACCTGGTTGTGGTCTGGACCCACAGTGATTTCACTTGGTTTTTTCAGCTGAATCAAAACTACCCACTTTCAACTTATTTTAGGGATGGGCTAAAATTTCCAGAGGCACATTGAGTTTTAGAAATGTGATATATATTTATTTATTTCATGATTGAAGATATGTAGGAATATTGGGGTGCAACAGCTAATCTTTGTTCTTCCATATTAAATCTTGTCAGTCCATTCCCCTTTATGAAAATGGTCATCTGTGAAGATGACTTTTAATCTGTAGAAACATTCAGACCGACCATATTGTAAATGCTTAAATTGCTAAGTGTTACTTTTTTGGTTTAGTTTGTTCAATAAAAGTGTCCTTAATTTTTATGGTGGTTTCAGTTATCTTTTTTGAGGCAAACATTTAATGCAAATTCAATGCTTTTGAAATGAGCAATTAAAAAAATTTCCACAGCATTAAATGATTTCAAGGAAACATCTACATCAAAAAAGAAATTAATATGTTAATTAAGAATGCAGTCTTTCTTGGTGTAAAAAATGAAAAATCTCTCAGACTACTGACAGAGTGAAATGGTGTATGTGCAACATTTTGGTGGAATTCTCAGTCATAGTCTTCTAGCAAGACTTTTTATATTGATTGTTGAGACCCACACACAGCATCAAACTTTCAGCAATGTGTTAGGAAAGTTTAAATTCTTTGGAATATTTAGTAGAACCTTGTATATCTAGAAATTTACTACACCAATTATACTGTTATAGAACAATACAGTGTCAGTTCATTGAACCAAACTATTTATTTTGAAAGAATCTATCTTCAATTCAGGAGTAATCACACACAATATAGAGTCTGATGATTTCCTTTCTGTTAAAGCAGTTTTCACAGATATGTAGGTCTGCCAAAAACTAATTCCTCCTATTTTTTTATTTAAATAACTAAAAATAATTTATGTAGCATAATGCCTTGACTCACACTTTGCCACTTTTCAATATAATCTTTATTTTCCAAATTTTGCCCTCCTAGGGAGCAAGAGTAAGGTTGGTAAAAGTTGCTGTCAATCTTTCCCAGCCATTAGTTCATGGAATTTGTCCATATATCCACATTCTGAAAGTGAAATTCACAATTTGTTTCTTTAATTTGACAACCAAATTTCATATTCTTGCCAGTAGTATATTTCCTTGCTAACTATTAACAGGTGAACTTAGCTTTTTGAATATTCTCATGCATTGGGCCAAGTTTATTATTCATTCCTGCTCCCAAAAGTCACTATTTTCATGTCTTGTAAAGCTCTTAACTTTCTATGTTGGTAACTTTGTTAAGTGGCCTTTTTTTCTTCTTCAGTTTTTGGTATGTCATTCCAATGGCTATCTTGAATAGCCATAACATATATATAGTCTCCAGTCACAATTTTTGCCACTGAAGCAACTTGTTGCAGTCACTGCAATTGGCTGTTGCTCCTTTTTCCACCAGTCATCAGTGTTTTACCCTGTAGGAACAAAGAGAACGCACGTCGCAGATGAAAGTTCCATTACTATGGCAACAAAAATATAAATAAGACTTCGTCATGTTCTGTATGTGATTAGAAAACAAATAAAATTCTTCATCTTAGTAGCACTTCATTTAATATTAAAACTTACACTAAAACCCCTTCAGGTTTCATCCCCATACATTTTCTTCAATCTTGAATGAATGAATTTGAAAGTGTTTAATTTACATTTTTATGTCGACCTTTTTTTAATACTGTAGTACTGTTGCAATCTGATGTCTTTGGAAACAATATCATAGAGAACAGTAGAATATTTTAAAAAATTTTAATTTTTGAACTTGTCTGAGGAAAGAAATGACTTTCTGCCAACCTTTGGACATAGTTTTCTTATATAAGAGGAAAAAGCTAATGATTAAAGAAATACACTACCACCAATTTCCAGACTTTTGGTTCCAGTCAATTTTGCAATTTGGCTTTATTTTCCTCTGATCTTGTATACAAGATTCAGATCATCATAGTTGCTAACCAGAGCACAATTCCCTTTTAATAATAAGATATAGCCAAATGCAAACAAAAGAAGTGATATACCACACATTTCTACAAACATTGTTCCTTTCTTCAGGTGTTAGAAAACTAAAAACACAAGAGCCTAGAGCATAAAGAAAGGAACAAAGTTTTCAGAAATGTTGTGAGGTACTTATATAATCACTTCTTTTGTCTGTATTTGGCTATTTTTCTTAGTATTAATTTCAAATTAGATGTATATTTTTCATTTTAAAGATTCCCTTCTACTTCAGTTTCCTCAATAAATTGCAATTTTTTTCACCAGCAGTAAAATATCTTATCTTTCTCTAACTAGTGCTGTGAACAACATGTTCAACATTTTATAGTTTGTAATGTGTTTCACTTCTCTATATAAGCTCCAGAAAATATATTATTAGTAAATATGTCAAGATTTGAAATATTTTATTTCCTTCTACAAAAATTAAGTAGTCTGCCCATCAAATTCAAAATGATTAAAAGATTTTGATCCCATTTCTGCTCCTTACTTCATTTTGATATTCAAATGTGACAGAGTTCAGGTAAAACTATATATATCTTTATTGAAACAAAATTATTAATCTTTCAAGAGAAAACTCTTAAATTTAAGCAGTGAAAGGTACAAATTAATCTATGGTTGTTTTTCAGTGTTGCCGAGAGTCCCATCACCGAGGGAATTAATTGTCCATACTCAGAATATTATGCAATCAGCTTTGATTAAGAAAAAACTGGAAGAACAACGAGAGAATTATCGCAAAAGACAGGAATTGCAACAGTTAGTATAACTTTTTTACTGTAATTTAGAGTAAATTTAAATTTCTTAACATATATTTTTTATTTTTAGGTCTTTATCTCCCAACTTGGGTGGTACATCAAACAACGGAAATAATGGTACTGGGAAAATTGGAGATTCGCCATCACCAGCTAAACATCTTTCTTCTCCTACACCACTTGCTTTTACACCAACATCTGTGTTACGAAAAATGACTGCTGAAAAAGAAAGTGATAATTCTGTGGGCCCTATTCACAGGACTGACATGAAGATTACAGGTAATATTAATGTTATAAGAATAATTAATGTAAGTAAAAAAATTGAGTTAGAGTTAATGGTAGGTAGGAGGGGAAAACTATCTTGGCTGAGCTTCATATGAAAAACTGGCATATCATCAGCTAACCAGAGGAATAGACATTCAATATATTGACTTAATATACATCCTTTGAAATTCATGTCCAAATAATTGGTATGGACAATATGGCTTACCTAAAATTGGTGCCTATAGTTGCCATGCCAGATGGGTCAAATGTCTTAAATTTTTTATCATCAGGAGAGGTGTGTACTGTATAATGATAAACATTCCACAATCTACTAGCATGTCTATCTGTCTGAAAATTTTAGAACCATATTTCCTGTCTTGACATGGCAACACCAGCCCTAAATTACAAGTAACCTACAAATGCACAATTTCCTATTCGTATTAATTATTTGACTACATCACATCATGTGTATATACATATGAGTAAGGATGTGAAATTGTCAAAATAATTGACATCATTGGTATGGAAAGGAGACGGATGGTTGGTGGGCTGAAATTAAAGCTCCATGTAGCCTCTCTGCATAAAAGGATGTTCTTCAGATTTTCAGAGGCTCTCAGTACCTCTTTTTTAGGAAGGAGTGTTACATTCCGTGCACTGACCAGCTGCAGACTATGGAGTTTTGACCACTGTGTGGCTAGCTGTTGCCCAAAAAACAAGGCACCCCACCAGGCCACTAACTTTCCCTCTCAAGGGAAAGTCGTGGCATAGGAAAGGTTCTGATGGCAATCATTCATACATAACATTTTATACATGCACACATACATGTATGTATAACCATACACTTAAAAAAAATTTTACTACGTCAAAGTAAATACATTTATATACAAAAGAGACAGTGAAGTTGACTTACTTGGTGAGGTAGGGCTTTAAGAGTGGCAAGTGGAAAGCAGAAAGCATTGGTTGAAATTGTTTGTGTTACTGCTTTGGACATGACCAGCTAATGGAAATTGCATTTTGGTAAGTTTGGCAGTGCTGCGGTGGTTGGCTATTTATTCAGGGAGAGGTCTTTGTGTTTGGCCGATATAAAATGTAAGGCAGAGTCTGCAGCTAATTTGGTAGATCATGTGGTAAGAGAGACAGGTGATGTTTTCTTAGATTTTGTATGTCTTTAAGTGATTCTGGAGGATTGTGGTGGGCTGTAGGATAGGGCAGATATGGCATCTGTTCCTTCCAGAAGTTAGCAACCTGGCACAGGGGTGGGTGAGGGCTTTTCTGGGACAGAAGTAAATTGCATAGAATGCATGGGTGTCTGTAGGCAACCCTTAGGCAGGTAGGAAGTATTTTATGGATGATGATGTTTAGGTCAGTGTTGGATTGCAGTCTAGTTTAGGCCAGGTGGAGAATGGAATTGTTTTTTGTAGGGAAGTTGGTTGGACTACTTTTCTTATGCTCCAGAAAAGTTGTGGCTGTTTGGAAATTTAATAGGGCACAGGTGTTTATCTACTTTTGGAGGAGGTCTCCGAGGTAATTTCTATTGATAAGGGCATTCAAGATTTGGTTGGTGTAGGATGCCAGACTACTCTAGGTGGAGTACATGCTTGAGGGCTTGACTATGGGAGGGAGCATTTGGTGTGGTTTGGGTGGCAACTTGGTAAATGCAGGTATTGTAGCATATTCATGTATTTTATGTGAATAGATCATGGCAGAACTCAAGAGTACGTCAACATCCAGGAAAGTGATTTTGGTTTGAAAGTAGTTTCAAGGTAGCTTAATAGGATGTTTGGAGTTTAAGGTGTGGAGGAATTTGGATAGAGAAACTGGTCTGTGGGTCCATAACATGAAGAAGTTATCTGTGAACCAGAACCAGGGTAGGAGTTGTAATGGGGAGGAATTTAGGTGGACATATTCTAGGAGTCCCATGAACGGGAGGAGGCCATCTGGGTGCCCGTAGCTGTCCTCGCCTGCCCACCCACCCACCTTTGCCAGGTTGCAAGCCTTGCGTTAGGAACAAATTACACATCTGCTTTATCCTACAGCCCCCTACAATCCACAAGAATCACACAAAGACATACAAAATCAAAGAAACCATCACATGCCTCTCTTCCCACATAATCTACCAAATTAGCTGCAGACTGCCCTAAATGTGATATAGGTCTAATGAAAATACCTATTCCTGAACTAACAGACAACCACCACAGCACTGTTAAACTTTCCAAAATGCAATTCCCAGTAGCTGCTTACACACCCAAAGCCATAACACAATCCATTTCGACCAATATTTTACAATCATCATCCTTAAAGCCCTATCAGAGGCTGAACTCTTTGTGAACTCTCCTTACAGTCCAGGCAAAGTCCTGGACTCAATATTGTTTAAATACTGTATTTCCTACTTGAATGAGTGCATGTGAGTATGCTTATGTGTGTGTGTGTTTATGTATGTGCATGTTTTATGACTGATTTCCAACAGAATCTTAATGCTATTAAAATGAAAACTTCAAGTCTGTTTTGAAAATTTATAATGAGAAAAATAGCCAAATACAGACAAAAGAAGTGATGATATAAACTACCACACAATATTTCTAGAAACCTTATTTCTTTCTTCAGGTGCTGAGAAAACTAAAAAACTGAAGCCTAGAGCAACACAACTGCACTATTCAGTTGACAAAACTCAAAAGCGACTTGCCAAATTTTTCAATTGAATTGTGCAGTTATCATTCTAGTCTCTTGTACTTTTTTTAGTTTTCTCAACACCTGAAGAAAGAAAAAGGTTTCCAGAAACATTGTGTGGTATTTATACCATTTCTTTTGTCTGTATTTGGCTATATTTTTTATTATTAGCTTTCCTATACCAAGTCCTTCCCTTGAGAGGGAAAGTTAGTGGCCTGGAGGGGTGTCTATTGTTTATGGACAACAGTTAGCCATGCAGCAGTCAAAACTCCACAGCTGGCAGGTGCATGGAATGTAACACTCCTTCCTGAAGAAAAGGCCTGAGATCCTCAGAAAATTTGAAGAACATTGTTCTGTCCTGAGTGACAACACAGTGTTTCAGGTAAGCCACCAACTATCTCTAGCATTTCCATACCAATGATCTCAATCTTATAAATAAAAAAGAGTGTATGTATGTTTGTTTGTATGTATGTTTGTTTGTTTGTATGTTTGTTTGTATGTTTGTTTGTATGTTTGTTTGTATGTTTGTTTGTATGTTTGTTTGTTTGTATGTTTGTTTGTTTGTATGTTTGTTTGTTTGTATGTTTGTTTGTATGTTTGTTTGTATGTTTGTTTGTATGTTTGTTTGTATGTTTGTTTGTATGTTTGTTTGTATGTTTGTTTATTTGTATGTTCGTTATACAAATCTACACCTGTAGAGCAAATTTCACCAAATTTCGTACACGTGTTCTTTACGACCAGGAAACAAACACTGTCGGGGTGAGACGCACCTACCACCCCCAGAAGCTGGGGTGGAAATATTTGAACATGCTAAAACAGTCGATATTTCAGTCGGATAAATATTTTTAGGGGTCAAAGGTATTTATAGTCTTTCCACTGATGATATCTGAATATAATTTTCAACCTCTACACCCTGGGGAAAGAGCACCCCTAGCGTTTGGGGTGGAGAATACAAATCTACACCGCTGGAGCAAATTTCACCAAATTTCGAACACGTGTTCTTTGCGACCAGGAAACAAACACTGTTGGGGTGAGACACGTCTACCACCCCATAAGGGGGGGGGGGGGGCGGACGGAGTGGAAATATTTAAACATGCTAAAACAGTCGATATTTCAGTCGGATAAATTTTTTTAGGGGTCAAATATATTTATAGTCTTTCCACTAATGATATCTGAATATAATTTTCAACCTCTACACCCTGGGAAAAGAGCACCCCTAGCGTTTCGGGTGGAGAATACAAATCTATTCTGGTGGATCAAATTCTTCATACATGCTAACACAGTCAGATAAATATTTTCCGGGTAAAAGTGATTAATAGTGTTTGTATCAATGTATGTGAGTAAAATTTCAAACATTTTACGGCACGGGAAAGTAGAATTGTAGGGGTGGGGGTGGAGGAATATTACAAAAAAATAACTAATACAAACGAGACTGGAGTCAAAAGCAAAGTTATGGATAATGCTGAGTTTAATTATGCTATAAACTAGCGATTAACCTCCCAGGGACGGGCGTGGTCGGGAGTGGAAATTGTCAAACATGTTAATCAACATTGCAACTAAATATTTTTCCGGATCAATGAGATTTCTCTACATTTACACAGATTATAACTTCAACCCCTTTCGGGCTTATCAGTAGAGCACTTTTAGGTGTTGGGTGGAGGAACGCTGCAATAAAATAACGCGAATACAACCGAGATTGGAGTCAAATCCGAGGTTATGGATGTCGCCCAGTTCAATTATAGCATCAAATTGGCCATTTAGCCCCAAGGGGCGGTAGTGGATGGGATGGAAATTTTCTAACATGTTAAATCATCGATATTAGCGTGGAATAAATAAATGCCGGGACCATTCACGTTGATAGTATTTCTACCGATGTTGTTTGTAGGCATGATAGGGTTGGGGGTGGAGGGGCTTTCCTTGAAAATAACGGGAAAACAACCGAGATTCGAGTCAAATCAGAGACTATGAATGTCGCTGAATCTAATTGTGACAACCTTGGTTAAGCGACGGGTTTGGGAGGTGTTCGGCGGGGGAATAAATTT
Source organism: Zhengitettix transpicula (assembly GCA_037074705.1). Taxonomy (NCBI): domain Eukaryota; kingdom Metazoa; phylum Arthropoda; class Insecta; order Orthoptera; family Tetrigidae; genus Zhengitettix; species Zhengitettix transpicula. The sequence goes on from CM073591.1 coordinate 205,399,144, forward strand.
TCAGACAATGTAATCGGCCGATTTTTGCGTGGAATACATTCTTTTTCATTATCGCATATTTGTGGGGGTGGTCATCTTCTAACATGTAAAAACGGCCGATATATTTAGTCAATGACTTCATCCCCCTTCGGCATGGGAGGTGAGCACATTTAGGAATAGGGTTCGAGGAGCTTTACATAAAAATAGCTCAAAATTAACCAAAATTGGAGTCTTATCTATGGTTATAGATAAATGACATCTCGGGCAACGCCGGGCACCCAGCTAGTTATATATATATAACACAGTTAGACAGTATGGATAGACAGCTAAGTCAACTTACCTGAAATCAACAGTTTGTCCATTTGGCAATTATATTCCCCAGTGCTACAAAAAATAGGAACTGTTTATTCAGGTTCCACACGTCCAAGCATATATGTATAGAGCCACTAGCCTAAGTAACTAGAACAACATAGTTTGACTCTCCTTCACCTTTCTTTTGACTACATCCATCACAATTAACTTATTTAAATTTGTATTAATCAGATAAATATCCAAATAAGACAAAATGAAGTGCTGATATGAATATCACAAATGGTGTTGTATTTTTATCATTACTTCATTTTATCTGTTTTATCTAGTATGTATATTTTTATCACAGATGTGTTATACTTTTATTTAAATTTGTTGACCTCCTCCTGGTTAGCTAAGGGAATGAATTGTCTGTTTTCCTACAGTAAGTGTTGTTTGGTCTCTAAATGGTGCTGGAAGGTTTACTATACATACATACATATATATATATATATATATATATATATATATATATAAAATTAATTCCTTCACTGGGCTATTATAAGTACCTAGAAAATGCCGGGAATTTGGCTAGTTGTGTACATAAACAAAGGAAAAAATCACTGCAAGAGTATTAAACAATAATTTCAGAATTTGATAGTATATTCTCCTCATTAATGAGCAATTTGCTGAGATATAAATATAATTCATGTAGCAAACATTTTTATAATACAGAATTAATAAGTTGCTGTTGGGAACAGTCTTATTTCCACATTATTATTTTTAATTGCTTTACTAGACCTGCTAGTTATAATTTGTTGATTGTTACATGTATTAACATTAGTTTTCTGTTTTTGAAGAGTAACACAAATTTTCAATTCATCATTTACTATTCTGAAATCCACAGGTTCAGGCTCAGAGCAAATGAAAACTCAAACAAATGTTCCAACTCAGACTTTACAGCACAGGCAGCCTATTGTTTCTGCTCCACCAATAAGAGTTCCTCAAACAGCAAGTGTGCCATGGAACATTCCAAAGCAGCACCAAGGTTTGTGTTCAACAGTTGTGGCTTGAATTTGAAATTTAATGACAATGGCCCATTTAATACAGTGTGTTTCATTCCCTATTTAGGAGAAGTAGATAATTTTTTAGGTGGTGTGGTTGAAAATTTTTCTGAGCAATATATCTTGTTAAGAGAGGAAAGAATAAACTACTAAAAGTTAATTTTATTGCATGTTATGGTAGACACAAAAAAGTATTAATATATTGTCAAACTTGTAAAAAGAAAACTTAATCAGAGAATGATAAGTTATATTTATATGCATGAAAAGTGTGGTCTACTTGTTTGAGTCTGGCATGGTGATTAGGTTCTCTCTTTCTCCATGTACATGTGAAACTAACTAAACCTGGACAAATGGTAAGTAAAGTCATACAATTGGTTTTTTTTGCCCACCTTTCTAAGCTCCTTAAATCCCCCTACAGAGCCCTCACATATTATTCACGCTTGATGTAATAAATTATACAAATTTTTAATTAATTGTGACCAAGATGTATGCTACACCCTCTGTCCAAGATTTTTAAGAATTCTTATATCCAGACCATATTCAGCCATATTTTGTTAAGTTTTCTGTCAGCTGGTGATGTGGCACTAGGTCAAATGCCTTTGAATAGTAACTTATGATTACATTCATTCTGTATCACTCATCAAGAGAGTTTGAAACATTCTGGAGAAAAGAAACTGTTTGAGTCTTTAACCTCTTATAAAACAAAGTTGACCACTGAATAGCCATTTTGGTACAACTGATATTAGGCTAACTGGCCAGCAGTTGCCAATCTCAGGATTTTTTTCTCATTCATAAATTGGAACTACCATTACTTCTTTCCAATACTAAGGCAAGAATGAGTTATTCAAGGAGTTGTAACAGATGGGTAATTATGGCCTCCTCACCAAAAACTTTCAGAAAGTCCCCCAATATACCATCCAGTTCAATGGATTTATTGCATCCTATTTTAGAAATTATTCCATAACTCATTTGCACTAACATCTATCTATCTATCTATCTATATATATATATATATATATATATATATATATATATATATATATATATATATTCACCTTTAATGTTAAGATGATCATTAATTCTTTTATACCTAAGACTGACTCATAACTGTAAAATAAATAAACTTTCTTTATCCATAATAACGAGCATTCTTCTCACATCACTAATTGCTGGAATTTTTTCAAGTTTCCCTATTTCTGCTGACATACTTAAAAAGTTTTCTACTTTATACCTTCTACCTCTATATACACAAGGTTGTTACTACTGTCACTATGACCACCGATCTCTACATCCAAAGCCATTAAAGTAGCTCACATTGATCCACCTGGAATAATCTGGCCACCTATACAAACCAAATTCTTAATGCTTTTATAAATGCCCTATAGGCCTCTTCTGAAAACAGATATCCCATGTCAAACATACACTGTCCAAATGTCCACACCTATACCAAAAAAATGGTGTAGTCCACTCCTCACAGCAACCTACTTTCCTGGACTGCATAAAATCAACTCCATTTTCTGCCTAGTCTACTGTGTACTGCAATCCAATACAGATATAAAAAAATCCTATATATTATTTCCCACCTGTCCATGGGTTGTGTTTGGACACCATCTCAACCTCCACAACATTGTTGTCCTCATCTGTAAACCCCACACTCACATTTCCCAAACAAAGCTGGCTTGCAAGTCTTGTAGTAGAAACAGATGTCGAGTCTGCCCTATCCTTAAATCCTCTAGACTCCCTCAAAGAAAGTTAACTACAAAATCAGTGACACATTCCATGCCCCTCCTCTATATTCATTTAAAATTACAAACTCTGCCTCACGTTCAATGCCGACCAGCATCTTCCTGAACTCAGTCAATTAACACAGCACTGTCAAGTTTTAATAACAATTTTCTGGTCAAGGTGACAACTGGAGGAGTTACTGTGTGTGGCTGATAGGTTGAAACTTCATGAGGATTGGTATGGTAAATAGGTCATAATTAAGGTCCAGTTGAAGCTGGTAGTGTAGTTGCTTCTAAAGTTGACTGGATATTTATAGTTCAGTTTTTGGAGGAATTCAGATAGGGCCTTGCCCAATAGGTAAGGTGTTGTCTTTGAACCAGAAATGGGTTGAAAGTTTCAATGACGAGTAATTTAGATAATTATGTTTCAGTTGGCCCATAATAGGCTGTCATAGGACTGGGGCATCTGGTAGGTGTGCCACTTATCTGTTGGCAGATGTCTTTGAAAGAAAAGTAATTCCTTAGAAAGGAATGAAAACTGAAAAAATTCTGAAATTTGTCATGAAAAAGGAATTTGGTGGTCTGAAATACAAAAAGTTTTAGAATCCAACCAGAATTCGGGTGTTTGTCTATAAAGTAACTGCATTTTTTGTGACCAGATTTTATGTGAGGGGAAGGTATTTTTGAGGTTCTGGGATTGGCTGAAAGAAATGTTCTTTTTAGACTTTGTTTGGAGGTAGTTTTTCAGATAATTTTGAGATATCCATAAATGTGTAAAAGTAAACTCCTACTTGTACATTTTTCAATGTGGGGGAAGGGGGAAATTATAAGTAAGGCAACCAAATCGATTAATTTTCAAACACACAATCACACTACTTAAACTGCAATAACTGATTTGTTGAGTGTGCACTGCTAATTAACTTAATGTGCTGCATTTGGTTTAGAATATTGAAAGTAATTTTGTATTTAAACTGATTTGATTCTTCATACACTTCCTGCTTTACTAAAATATCCTCAACTTTTCAAGTTTTGTCTAAAATGACATTTTAGTTATTGCCAACATTTTGTGTGCAAGACAATTTTCACCCACTTTTCCGGTGTCGATAAAACTGATTCAGAAGGCCATGAGTATCCCAATTTCCAAGCTCAGCTTTTTGAAAGCAGTTGCCTCTAGTCAATTCTAGCCAAAAGCTGCATATATAAGGTTGTGTACTGCATATATCATCAAATAAAACTACTTTTTTTAATTGTGCTCCCATTTATATGTCTTGCACTTTCAACTAACATTCAAATACTTTTATATACTTTATATTGTTTGAGTTTCTTATGTTTTGAAACTGGTTTTTCTGTACCAATACTATCGTGCTTCATAAAACCATTACCTCATCCTTACATTTGACAATTGCAAACACAAAAATTAAGCGAATAAAGAAACCTCTTACTGAAAGGGAAACTGCAGGAAATGATTGCTAACCCTACTGAGGAAATAATTAGATAAAATAGCCAAATGCAGACTATATATAATAACCACACAACGTTCTGACGAAAGGGACAAGGATCCCAGAAACATTGTGTGGTATTTATATAATCACTTAATTTTGTCTAATTATTATATTTTATCCAGACGTATTATATTCTCATTTGAAATTTGGAAAAGTCCACCCAGAACTGAAGTTGCAGGAAATAACCGAATAAACCATCAGACATGTGGTTCAACCACCTTCTACTACCCTGTCTGAATGTGAGGTTTTTATATTTAACTGGAACACAAGGTTTTGTGTATTTTTTACCAGAGCATTATAGCCTCCAATAGTCCTTCACAAGGCTAAACTGAATTATGACTGAACAGTGAAGGAAGGGAGAAAGTGTAATACACCCTAAAGGTTCTTGTTGAAAAAAACTCACAATCGTTAGGTAGATTAAATAGTACTCACTACAAATTGTAATTCTCCTGAAATTCAGCAACAAACTGTCAACTTGTGGATAATGTTAGTTGTTGGAATGAGATGCCATCCACAGTAATCCTCATCTTTGGTACTGTTTCCAAAAAAGCTCCAAACAATTATTAAAAACTGTGAACAAGAGAGGCCAATGTGTAAAGATTTCAGCTTTTTTCAGTTCCACAAATTTTTCTTATTCGCAGTTTTTGCACAATGGAAAATTATTTTCCTTTGATGTGTGGGTTCTTGATAATGTACAATGACCTTGATGGGAAAGATTGGTGTTGCCTATAGGCCAGCCTTGCGTTATCATACACTTAGAAGTTAGAGTAGTTGAGGAATTATAACACCTCCAAAATTTTGAACTATGTATCCTGTCCAACATTGTAACCAATCTCCATTCTAAAATATTTCGTAATGTAACAGTTAATGTTTAAAGTGGAAGCGGACATGCAACAATTGATTGAATAGTAAAAAGGCCCAGGTCATGGTTTGTTATAGCATAAATATCTGTTTTCTTTATGAAAATTTTTGGCAATGGTATAAAATCAACTCAAGATTTGATATGGCATATTCAGTTGCATAAGAAAAATTCAGTCCAGATGGTAAGAAAATGTATACTCATATTCATAGAATAATGGTGGGACCAGAGCTCTGGTATGACTAAAAGTATATTGTGAACTTAGATAGTGCCAGAGAATAATGTAAACAAATTTCTGACTGTTCTAAATATTAAATCTTTCTTGCAATGAAATTCCCAATATCATCTCTACTGTGGTTTGTGAAATAGAATAAAATTTCAGCTTCCATTAGGCTCCATAAGTGAGTAAAACTGTGTTGGACTATTCCCTGCTCTTTGCTACATAGGTCTAAACTAAATAATTTACTATACATGGGAAATCAACTTAAAATCAAACTAAGAATAGCATTTTGTTAGACACAATAGTTAATTTCAACTATTGTTCATTTTTGATAAATTTTTGTGTGCAATAAGTTCATCTTCAGAAAAGTTAATAAAGGGCAAATTATAAGAATTTCTCTAATTACAGGTCGACCAATAGTAAAGGGAAATGGTAACTTTCAATATCCAATTGATTACCAGCAGCAGCAGCAACAACAACAACAACAGCAGCAGCAGCGTCATAATCCAATAATACAGGGTAATAATTATAACAATGTGGCTCGTTCTAAAATGACTATTGCTACACCCACTGCTAATATTGGAGGAATGTCACAGCAGCTAAATTCTTTGATGATGATGCACCGTCCTCGCATGCCTCAAACTCAGACAAGAGGTAAATGTGATATTTCCATTTTATCTTTCAAATTCAGTTCTATCTTAATAATATGTAGAAGACTAATTTAATTCATGACTTGATAGTTTCCTTAAATTGTGGACGTTTTAAATAATTCGAAAAGAAGTCTGTGAAACATTAACTAGTATGTGGATTGAAAACTAGAGAAATTTTTAGGTGTTTATGGTAGTTAACTTATATATGAGATAAAACACATTTTGTTACGTAGTTAGCAGTAGCCTGCAAATGTTTAATAAAGACCTGTATGTCAGATAATGAATATAGAAAAAATTTAACGTACGTTGTTTTTTTGGAAACTAAGACAAACTACAGTGCAGTTATTTACTATTCTAGCAAAGTAAATATATATATATATATATGTGTGTGTGTGTATATATATATATATATATATATTGTAGTGAATAACATCGGTAAGTGGCCGCCCTTTGCCCGCGGGCCTGAAAAGGAATCAATTAAACGTGCACATGTGCTCGAGAGGCCCCAAGAGGCCGAGGGTATGCGTCCCCCCCCCCCTTTTTTTGATCATTTGGGGGTGGAGTAAGAATATATACTCCGAACCCAGGAGAGAGACAGAGAAGTGGGAGCGGAGTGAGAGAGGCAAGTGGGTGGAAAATTTGGTGAGCTGGAAGGAACAAAAGTTTTGGACAGACGTCCATTGCAGGAGGCGGAAGTATGAGCTGCAAGACCAGTGATCTGTTGCAAGTCAGCTGACGCCACAAGTTAAAGTAAGGGTCACCATTAATGTAAAGTGCCTTCAGAAGTTAAAGATTTTTACACAGTACAGAACTGAGCTCTGTTTGTGAATAGAAACCCAGCCACCCACATTACCTTGTAGAGAAGGAGGATTTCATTAACAAAGCTGGAGCTAATTATTGTTAATTTTTTGCAGACTATATGTATATCTGCTGGCGCCCAATCAATTACTTTTTAATGTATTTTTTATGTAATAAAGTTTTTTTTATATATATGGTAAGAGTTCTAAATCATTACAATATATATAGTTCAATAATTGTTATAATAATTTGAATATATAAAAATATTCTGATCTTAAATTATCCTCATATTAACTAACCAAAAACTGTTTTAGCAGCACAGTTGTTGCAAGCACAGATTGCAATGCAACAGCAGCAGCAACAACAACAACAACAACAGCGTAACATAACACCTTCACTTCAACAAATGCTCATGAACCAAAATTACAATAATGGCCGTAGTATTGCAAAGACAGGTAATAACAGAAAATATATTGTTCATGTATGTGTGCATGCCATTTGCAAATACAATTTTTGAACATCTGATACCAATTTTGGATTATATTTGTGTTAGCCAGATTTATTATTATTATTGAACTTCAGACACCATTAAGAATTCTTTAAGATCTAATGGAGCTGTGTACGACAGAATGCTTTTTAAATAATCTAATCCTTCAGGTTGTGTACATGTTATAGGTCAGTCTTCTCAGTTCCTGAGCATTGAGAGGTTATCACATAATACCTTAAAAATGCAAGAACCATCTTGACAGAATTATAGTTATACATTTAAAATTCTCATATATGTGAAAATCGGCTATATTAAGTATTTCGTGCCGAATTAATTTACATTAAAACTATTCCGTAATTCTAAGTAGTTCTATATTTCAAATAATGAAAAGTGTTTGTTCTATGCTTCTGTTATTATTTCAAGCCTTCAATAGACTATGCATTATGTTTACTTTCATTTGCTCTGTGTGATCCCTTCACCGCCCGCCCTTTCTTTTTCGCTCCCTTCACCGCCCGCCCTTTCTTTTTCGCTCCCTTCACCGCCCGCCCTTTCTTTTTCGCTCCCTTCACCGCCCGCCCTTTCTTTTTCGCTCCCTTCACCGCCCGCCCTTTCTTTTTCGCTCCCTTCACCGCCCGCCCTTTCTTTTTCGCTCCCTTCACCGCCCGCCCTTTCTTTTTCGCTCCCTTCACCGCCCGCCCTTTCTTTTTCGCTCCCTTCACCGCCCGCCCTTTCTTTTTCGCTCCCTTCACCGCCCGCCCTTTCTTTTTCGCTCCCTTCACCGCCCACCCTTTCTTTTTCGCTCCCTTCACCGCCGCAATTAAAATTCCTGAGTATCAGAAATCAAAAATATATTTGTAATTCCAAAATTTTCATCCATACCAGTTTTTTATTTAACCTGTTCTTCTGGCCTTTTCACATGTGTTTTATGACATGAACTTGTATTTGCAGATTCTCGTTTGGGTGGGTCTTTGCGTCCCCAACAGTCTCAACCTATTGCAATACGCCAGGTACAGGGAATGGGTGTCGGGGGCAATGGTGATATGTCAACATCCCCTACCAGTAATCAACTTGCTCGGTGGTTCTCTCCTGAGCTACTAGCTCAAGCACGTGCTGGACAATTGCCCGACATGCCTCCTATTCCTTCTACTCAGAACATGCTGAGTCTTGAGGAATTAGAAAGACTGCAACAGTCTTCAGCAGCAGTACACAATTAGCTTCTGTTTTGTGGACAAAAACAATATTCATTGAAACTGAGTATTCAGTGTTGTTAAATGAAAGTAATGTGAAAGTGTCACTTTTAGGATAATGCCATGATAGGTAGTTGGAATGCAATTTGGGAATTCTGTATAAAGTGATCAGTATTGATCTTTTAATCTAATATTCAATTCACATTGTCTTCTGATAACATAATATAGCCTAATTCTTGAAGCAATGCTAAAATTGTTTGCAAAGCTACATTTTGGTATTGTGTATAATCTGAATGTTACAATTGCAAAATGAGAAGAAAAAAAGAAGTATAGAGACAAAGACTGAGTTAATTGTTTAGACATCTTATACTGAGTAGAATTTTATCATTTGAAGCTGATTTCATCTGAATTTTCATTTCTGCATAAGTTAAGAGTCAATTAAATATATTCCTTTTTTGACAATAATAGACTGCATATTCTTATAATGTCCTATTTGTTGATGATCAAAATTGCTGCAGAGCTGTCAAACTAAAACACATAATTTTTAAATAGATCGACCTTGTGTTCTGCAATACATTAAAATATCAACTTTCTTCTAAGTATATGTGAAATATCTTAAATATACACATTCTGATTATAAATAGAACTATTTTTAGTCATATTATAATTGTGTTAATGTAGTAGATAACAGTTCTGCCTTTCCTGCAAACATTTTCATCAATTTTCCTTTCTTTTTCAGCCAGTGTAACACTCTAGTTTTTAATGGAGTTGCAGATAATTCTTCATTTACTGGCTCCATGAACAGTGAAGTATCAAAGTAGCTAAATTGATTAATTCTGGATTCAATAATGTTTTAAGTTTTATATTACATTGAGTTATGGGAAATTTTATTATTACTGAAATTTATGTACCGTATAACATAATTTGTTCATGATTATATGCACTGGATAGACACAGGTTATGCTCTGTAGCAATTTTATAAATGATAGCTGGTGAAAAAATTTTGGTTCATATGTTCACTCCATGATTTCCCACTGCCAAAGTTCATTTCCATTTAATGAGACATTTACATCTGTTATGTTGAAGTGTAAAACAGACATTTAATTTGAACATTCCACAAAACTATTTCCTTTAAATAATGGTGAATTGTTCGTAAAAAGTATTTATTTATTTTTCCTTTTGTTTGTCTGATATGCATTGAAGATTAATGATCGTAATGTTAATTTTTAAGTTGCTCGGTATGTGTCCAGAGATTATGTAGGAATGTTATAGAATATTAGCCAAAGAAGTGAATGGCAGTATTTTATTTCTCGGTCTTTCTTTTCGGGCACATCAAAAGACTGTTTACACTTTTTGTGCAAGAGTCTGTTGCTATTAAAATCTTGGAACACACATTTAAAAGTGTGTGGATTGTTCACTCTTGTTAAGTTCTGTATGACAGTACAAATGGAGTAAAACACATTTTTGACATAAGTGGTTTCAGATGCTAAAAACTTAGTTTGATCGAATCAGAAGCATTTGCATATGATTGAAATTGCATTGCATTGTGGAATTAATAGATTGTCATCACTAGCAGAAAACTAATTTTAGGGAACATCTGAAAGTAAACTTCTTTGCTGAGTATCTTAAACTGTATTATAGTTATTGTAAAGTGATGTATATACTTATAAATATTTATAATGTAACTCATTCATAGCACAAAGAGAACCAGCAGCACATAATTCCTGCTTTCCTATGTATATTTCAAAATTGGAGAATATGGATGACCACTTCAGCTGTTACTGTGGCTCAGTGGACATTTTTTTGTGTGTGAATAACACTAGATGGAGAACAAAAGGAAAAGATCTTAAAGCTGGTATCTAGGTATCATTTCTCATATACACATGCATTGTAATAAATCAACAAGAAAGTGTTTGTCTTTGTTTCAGCTTGTATATTTTTCCCAGTTGTTACCTTGCTCTTGTTTTTGTGTTACATATTGTCATTGTAAAATATTGAAATGTACATAATTTTGTGGCAACAAGGAACACTGAACATGACTAAAAATTGTGTTGTTTTGATTTAATAGACCTTTCCTTCTTTGTACCTTTACTTAATAGTAAATTAATCTTCCCCAAGTGGTATGTAAATATTTTGGTTCAGCGTTTCCAGCAAGCCAAAATGATTTAGCATGCTGCAGAATTTAGTGAAAATTTCATTGCCAATTAAACCCTGGTATTTATAAACTCGTATTAAAAGAATATTTCTGCAATTCATAAATACTTGGAGACAAAGCAAAATTTTTGTGAATATAAGAATTCCATTTTTTAAATTATATATTTCAGACTTTTAAATCATCTCAAAATAAATGAACCAGAAGGGATCAAACATTCCATTTATGCCTTATCTGATTAATCACTTGTTAACATACAGTTGTCAAACACCTGTATTGAACACAGTTAAATTGAATTTTTTTCAGTCAAATTAAAAAAATATCATTTACTTTTGGAAAATTATGTAAAAGTTTCTTCCAGTCAATGGAAGTGTATGATATACTATGTGTGATTGTTAGATTTAGTGTTTTCCATGCATCAGTCCTTTGTAACTTGTTTTATAGACAATTTGATCAAAGGAATGTGCTACATTTGATGTACATGATAGCATTTTATAAAAATGTAAAATTATTGTGATATTTAGTATGGTGTAACTTTCACACTAAGTTGGCCATGTTCCAGGACCTGTAAATTAGTTTTATTGATCGAATAGCAACATTCAAATGAAATATTTACCAGTGTAGGTTTGAAAGCAGATCTTGGTTACATCACTTGGAATGTACTCGTGTAAAATAAATTTCAAGTATTTAATGTCGCTACAACTTTGCTTATGATTAGGTTAGATTTATTTCCTTTCACATGTCGGTTTTACTTACATGGGACTCAATGATCAGATCATAAACTAATCTTGAACTTAAGTGTACATTAATTTTAGAACTGCATTTCAATTTATTAACATATGCAAACTGAAAGGTGAATTGTAATTAGATCTGGTTAATAAATAATACCTTGCATACAATAGAACATTAACTATATCGTCGTAACAAAAGTTTCCTTTAATAAGTATTTTAATATCCTCCAAGATTGGCAGACTAGATAAACATTTTCTGGACAAGTAGTAATAATAAAACGAAAAGGTCCATATTGATAAAGAGCGTGTGAACTTGAAACCTGTATATGTACAGAAGAATATTGCTTCAAGTTTATGATTTGGTTGTGAGCAAGTGAAATATGTTGCACATATCGAAGTTGTAAGTTCGTAGAGACCTATGTCAGACTTAAAAAGATTTTTTCCTGAATATTGGACATCGTCAACAAAACATAAGTTCTTCTGTGCATACATAGATGGCAGCTGTTGACTTATTTCCATACACACTACAGAATTCTGATTCATAGTGTTTCATATTTGCGTTTCTTAGTGGAAGACTTGCCTGCGTTATAAATTATATTTTCCGTTGTTACGTTGCATTAGTGAAATATGATGAAAAATTAATTGCGAAAATCGTGTATCTCCATAGGCAGAAATGAGGGGCGTGTCCAATTTGTTGGTCGGCAGGTTAAATATTTTTTAAAAAAGTTCTTTTATTGCCATACTTCAAATATTTTTGTTTTGAAGTTTGTAAATATCATTTGTTATAAAGAGGTTTAGAAATTATACTAAAAGGAAGGCAACTTTAAACCAACGATACATACATACATACATACATATATATATATATATATATATATATATATATATATATATATATATATATATATATATATATATATATAATTCGGTTTGAAGCACAAGAGAACTCCGTCTGTATTTCTACGTATGTTTGGGGACAAAGAGAGAAGGGGAGTAAGGATGGGACAAAAAACGGACCGAAGAATATTCCTGCGGTGCGTGTCGTTCTTAAAGCTCTCCCGGGGTTGTTTTTTTACACCTGACGAAAGCAACAAGGTTCGAAAAAAGGTATAGGAATCAGTTTGACAATTTTGTCTGTTTATTGGCTATTTGATTATCTATTTGTTAATTTTCATGTATTCTTTAGTAAAGTTTCAAAGAAAGTTTTTAATTAAATAAGATGCACTATAAAATATTGCGCCAAGAAATTCTTTTATGCAGGGTGATCAGAGAGTTGTTCGGTTTTACCATTGTGCAAGAGTCCGACGTTTCGAACAGCTTTGCTCATCGTCAGGGGGAAATTTATAATCAGAATGAGCATACGCGTGCTAACAGTCCTTAAAGGAATAAACCTACTAAATTTAGTCTACCCCAAAGAAAGAGAGAGTTTTGCGGTCCTTCGCATCAGACTGAAGAATATTCGGGGCTTATATTAATTAAGTCGGAAGAGACAATTTCAGGAAGGTTCCCCTCGGTTTATTTTCAAGTTTCGGGTTATTGCCCATCACTTATCGCTAAGTTATTTTGATTTTCAAAATGGCTTGCTGAGGTTGTGAACAGAGTTTGTTAAATTTTTTTGGGTCTTGTTGACATTTTTATAATTAGATAACAGTTTCAGTTAATTATTTAATTTAATGCAAACTGTTTTAATTTAGAAATTTCGTTTTGGATTTTTCCAATGTTATTTATTTTTAAAAATTTCGACGTGGCACAGTCCTTGTCGAATTTTTAGGCTCTACGTAAAAGGTGCATGAGCCGGTTCGATTCTGAGCGGTCTTTGGACATAATTGAAATCAGTGTGTGTCAGGATATTGCAATAATTCTTAGAAATGTATTTCGAGAACATTTGTTTAAGTAGTGTTTTGCAGGCCACACTACATGCTACAGCTTTAACTTAGTCCGAAGACGAAATCAGTGGGAATAGTGCCTTCAGTGCACCGAAACATTTGTGGCGGACTGTCTCAGTATGAGAATTAAAGGGTAATTTCTGGTGTAGCGGGAGACCCATATATATTCTAATAACCAAAATGTAATTATTAAACAAATTTAATTTAAACGTTTAAAACACCTAATGTATTATGCAAAAAGAAAATATTTAATTATTTACTGTATTTAACTTTGAAAAACAATTTAATGCAAATATTGACTATTGAAATATTGAAGAAATTTAAATATATAGATTCCAATAAATTAAAATGTTTGTTAAATTTATAATATTACAATGAAAGTATGGCTAGAAAAACAGACAATAAAATATTAACCAACTCACAACGTTTACGTAGTCAATAATTTCTTTCTTCTTTTTATATCTTTGGTTTACAAGATTGCGGGCTTTGGGTTAACTTTATGCAGTTTACGGTCACTTGATAAGATCCACCGATTGGTGGAGGAAATTAATGAAATTTTCAATTTATCAAATTTTAATAGAAATTCTTAATACTTGGAGATAGGTTTGAAATGATGAAACTGAAATTTAATTAATATCAAATATAAAGAATTTATTAAAATTGAGAATTTATTTGACATAACTCTTACATAACGTTTTGTCACGGCTATTTGTTTAAAATGAGACTTATTTTTATCTCAGGGAGTTTTATCAGGCCTCTTGCAACGTATAAAATTCTAATAAAATATAAAATTTACAAGAAAAATTGTTCAGATAAAATTACAAAATACTATAATTCCAAATATTCCCCCAAATACTAACGAAATGAAATGAAATTTGACGGTACAACAATTACGCAATGTTTACAAGTAATTTACTAAATTTAAAATTAGCTCTTTTACATACCAGTTTTTATTCATCTTCAATTTCACTTTGACTGAATTTATGTAACCACAAATTTAAAACAATTGAAAAACTTTAATTTTGAAAATAGGCCATTATTATTGCAAATAACTTTCACAGCACACACAAATTAATTCCTTTAGAACGCCAAAATACAGAATTCTACTCATCACCTCAAGTCAATTCACCAACATTCTAGATATTATATCAGGCGAACCGGTCAGTAGTGATGAAACTACTGCATAGATCACCGTGTAGTTCGTATCTTGTCACCAGCTAATTGCAATGCTCCAAATATTTTAACAAACTTCAATACTCCTAGTAGGACTCCGCAGGACCTCGCCCAATATCGACATTCTTCTTCGACGAAGACTTTCTCTCCCGACCTCCACACACAGACCAATAATTAAACTTTAACACAGCTTGGCCAACTTAGAAGGCCTACGTCGATTGGCACACTGGGTACTATTCCAGACCAAGTACTCTCGCCCAATGGCGATCTTCTCCCTCGACCTCCACAGATGAACTAACTATTTTTACTGACCAAATTCACCCCTTTCCATTCGAATTTATGGTATCTAGTGGTGAGAAGTTGATATAGTTCGGCTTCCTACCGGTATCGGTCGAACACCATTAAACGTTTGTGCCGTTGCTAAACCAATTCATGAACAAAAAAGTCTGATAACTCTCTTAAATCTGCCTCATCATGGTTTACTGACTGTTCAACTTCTGTCAATATCATGGCCATTACGCAACATTACAATTGAAGTATTTTAAAATTATATTAATAAAAACTTTGGTTAATACCACTGTGAACAAAAAGTAAGGTGAATTTATTTATAAAATATAAATTCTTTATTTATTCTTCTAAATCAATTTCATCCCCTTCAAAGTGATCCCCGTCCGATAAAACGATTTTTTTCCAACGCTTTTTCCGGTCCTCGAAAAAGTCGGAATAGTCTTTTTCCGGTATAGCCTTCAAGACCTTCTTCGATTCGGTTTTTATCTCCTCAATCGTGTCAAAACGGCGTCCCCGCATTGGCCTTTTGAGTTTGCTGAATCGCCAGAAGTCGCACGGAGCCAAATCAGGCGCATACGGTGGTTGCGGAACGATATGAGTCGAGTTTTTGGCAAAAAAGTCGCGAAGAACCAATGCAGTATGACATGGTGCATTATCGTGATGAAGGAACCAAGAGTTGTTCGCCCATAATTCCGGCCGTTTCAGTCGAATAGCTACACGAAATCGACGCATAACGCTTAAATAATATTCTTTGTTGACAGTTTGGCCCAGCGGAAGGAATTCATAGTGCACCACACCACGATAATCGAAGAAAACTGTCAACGTGACCTTGATTTTCGATCGACTTTGCCGTTGTCTTTTCGGTCTTGCTTCACCTTTTGCACGATATTCGCTGGATTGGTCGGTGGTTTCAGGATCGTATGCGTAAATCCAAGTCTCGTCTCCAGTAATGATGCATTTCAAGTGGTCCTGATAGTCAGACAGCAAAGTTTCACACCCATCAACGCGACGCTTTTTTTCCAAAAATTTGAGCGATTTTGGCACCAATCGAGACTTGACGCGTTTGAGACACAAAACATTCTTCACAATGGTTTGGGCTGAGCCAAATGATATTCCAACACTATCAGCGAGATCTCTTATTGTCCATCGACGATTTTCAAGCACCAAATCTTTGATTTTTTGGGCGTGGTCCTCGTCGGTAGACGTTGATGGTCGTCCAGAGCGCGGTTCGTCTTCAACGCGTTCTCGGCCCTCTTTGAACTCGTTGTACATCTATAAACGTTTTTTTGTGCCATAGTTTCGCAACATTTTCAACGTGTCCGCATAAGAATATTCGTTCCGCAGACAAAATTTGATGGAAGTTCTTTGCTCAACAAAATCACCCATTGCAAAAATCGAAAAATTCACTTTTGGTTGTCTACAAAAACACGTGTAACTCGGAGATAATTAAACCTTTTAAAAAAACAGACGCTTGGCAAATATTATAGACAGTCCTTCCAACCTAGGGAACAAAAATTGCCTGCCTTCCTAATACCCGGAAATTTTAAATGACTATTTCACCTTACTTTTTGATCCAGTGGTATATCAGAATTGTTCGTCAATCGATATGTGGTTGTCACGGAAGAATTTATTGAGTCACAAGAGTACTTTCCACCTTTTCAACGGTTTTTGTAATGGCAGATACGAGTGATATAGGCCTGAAATTTTCTGGCTGTAGTGGGTCTTATCCCGGCTTCGGAGAAAGCCACTACTTAGTAGTTTAGACAGCCAGTAAACAAATCTATGTATGGGTTTATTTATTTAATCTACAAATGAGTAGTTTGCCAGGTGGTAAATACATGAAATTACTATAAATACGTATAGTAATTTTAAATAATACATAAGAATAATATTTTTTGCAGATCAATTTTGAAAAGGACAATATATTAATGTAAGAATAATATTGTTCTGATCTGTAAGTGCTTGAGAGAAAGTGAAATTTTCATTCCCCTGGGGCTTCTATTTACGAGTCTGATGCATTCCGCCACTTGAGCTACTGGTGCACAACTGTGCTTTTGTAATGGGGGAGCAATTATTCCACACGACGAACTACGTCGACATGGTAGAATGGTCAGAAGCTTCCTGGACCTAGAATTGCTTTTCCAATGCTTATGCCAAGGTAGAGGATTTTTCCGGTACTTTATAAAAATCCATCAGCTCCACGAGGAGGTTGGATGACACTCTGCCTTACGTAGCGATTTGACGTGAGTGATCCTGTTCTGGTCCGGCAGTCTATGCTTTCAGCGTAGCTTCTGTGGTCGGATAGTAATGACGGCCGTTCCGCTCGAGAACCGATTCAAAAAGCCTGTTCCCTCTACGCAGTGAGCGAGCTCTGACTTGGAAGAAAAGAGGGTTAGCTCTTCTCAATCCCTCCACTTCACTGATTCAAATTGAATGAGCTGAGCCAAGAGCGTGAGCGGCGAATAGAGCCGGAGATCGGTTCGCTCACTAGAGTATGACTCCCCACACTTATGAGAATCATCTCTCCTCGCTATGACTCTTCTCAAACCCACACTCCACTTATGCGAATTGATTCAGACGAGCCCAAAAGTCTTTATAATTAGCATATCAAATATTTAATTCTAAGCAAATATATAAGTGCAAAATATACCAACTTTTTTTAAAACAATTTAATGAACCCTTTCTTTCTGGGTAAATTATTGTGTGGAGATTATTTTGGCTAAATAAAATTAAGTGGCATATGAACAAAATCTTGCAACAGAAACTTAATACATTTAATTTATTGCCAGTAAAAGTTGTACAAAGTCATTATTATTTTCAATTCTTATATTTAGAATTTACAAAATAAGAGAGCTAAAATTAACTTACTAGATATACAGGAGTTCTAAGGCAATAGAATTTTCCACATAACATATAAATAATATACAAAATATTTCTATACCTTTAGAATAAGTTTTTTACAATACATTTTCTTAAAACAGATAGGTCTAAATACTAAGATTCGTCTAAAGAATACACACATTTATTTATTAGCAATACTTAAACAGCAATTTTAAAGCTTCTCCCATTTAAACTTTTAATAACATTTGGTAATTTGTTATACCAGCTTGCTCCACTTTTATTAGTGTAACTCATATAATTTTGTTTTATCTGATTGCCAGAGTATAGTCGTAGAAATCCCTTCTGTAATCATCCGAACACTATTGGTGCATGTAAACATTTATTCACGTCTTCTCGCTTAAAATTATCCTATACTTGCCACTTTAAACCTCTCAAGAATACACTTTCTGCATTAAAAAAATACCACTAAACTCTGCTTTTATTAATATTAACATTATAATTTTTTGTGAGTGTCATAAGAATTACAATATAAGTGCAAATAATCGGATAGCCATGCACTACGCACAATAACATTTTTCGTCTTTAAAAGAAAACTCGAATCAATTCGGGCCTACAGAAATCTATCAATTATAAAATTTAAGTCCGTATAATAATGTATTAATTTATTTATTAATAAATACAAAAATGTCTATAATTTTTCTTAAATATTATAAAATTAAATTTTCTGGACTATCAAGTGAAAATTTTTTTAACAAAGTACGATTCATTTCGGAGAATCGGGAGCGGTATTGAACTGATGGGCTTGTGGGTGGTATTCGCTACCCTCAAACCTTTTCCTTTGTCGAGCGAACGGAAGCTCCCTCAGGTCAACCCCGTCACAAGTCCATACCCGATCTGCGACGCGAGCGGAGATTTTTCCTTCCTGCCCAGCATTTGAAGCGACGATGTTATAATAAACATTCTAATTAACTCTGCTCATGTGTCCGAGAAACCTCCACTCCACACACATGACCTTTTTTTTTACAGTAACAGGCTACATGAGGGTAATTCACATGGTGGAAACTCCGCTTTAATAGCATAGGAAGGGATGCGGAAGGGTAGAGGAAGGTAGCCAAGGGTTAACTAGGGCCCCCGGGCTATAATTTAAGAATCCTACCCCGCATTCACCTGAAAGTGATGCAGGCCAAACCTGCATCAGGTAGGTCGGGCATTGGGAGGACGCCTCGACCAGTTTATGAGGCAGCTGGCCGACTGTTCCAGGTGCATTGTTGGAACCTTGGTTAAAAAAAAACAGATAATAGAAGGCATCCACCAAGGTCGCCTCCTCCAGAGCTCTCTGGGAAGGTTCACCTGCGACAGAATAGCCCTCTCAGGCTAATCTTGGCCTAACATCGCCATATATATTGTAAAAAACAATGATAGTCGTCAATTAAAATGGCCCCACGTTGATGTGCCATAAATGTAAGAAGCAATAATAATATAGTAATTGAAACGATTTTATTGTCCACACGTTAAGGCATTAAAATGTGGTTACTCAATAATGAAGATAATTAATTAAATTGAACAAATAATTGAAAATTATCTAAAGAAAGGAGCATGAAATAATAACATTTATTATTAATTTAATTAAACAATTAGTTTATTATACACTACTATTTTATCGTACAAAACAAATTACTTGCTGAGCCTTACAACAATTTTATACAAAAAATATCCTTTTCTCTTACCTCAGGGTTTTTATTGGGCCTTTTAAATAAAAAAAACAATTAATTTTACAATTTACTACTGACAAATATTTTTTATAAACTCTCAAAATGTAATCGAATAAAAACTAAATAAAACGAAATGAAATCGAAATCTGACGATATTTTACCTTTTATTAACGTTTACAATTTTAATTTTAAAGTTTCTTTTTTTTTCGCACTGTTTGTACCGGTACCAGGGCAATTATAAAGATTCTGCAATGCATCCCTTCCTATGGGCGAAAGTAAGCCTGCGAGAGGATTTCTCGCAGGTGAACCTTCCCAGAGAGCTCTGGCGGGGGCTACCTTTGGGGATGCTCTCACATCTCTCTGGTTTTTTTGAACTAAGGTTCCCACATGCCGAGGCACCTCGGTCTGTTTTGAGAGGTGTATGTTCCGGGGTCGCAGACCTTGGGCATACGGCAAGAGTTGTCCGCTATTCCTATTGGAATAGTCGGCCAGCTGCCTCCTAAACTGGTCGAGGCACGGAGAAGGGAATGCTGCGTCCCCACAGCAAACTCCTCTCCCGCTATCGGAAGGGCGTGGGAC
This sequence comes from Zhengitettix transpicula, assembly GCA_037074705.1. Taxonomy (NCBI): domain Eukaryota; kingdom Metazoa; phylum Arthropoda; class Insecta; order Orthoptera; family Tetrigidae; genus Zhengitettix; species Zhengitettix transpicula. The sequence continues at coordinate 205,419,264 of CM073591.1, forward strand.
AAGTACCCAATGCCCGACCTACCCGATGCAGGTTTTTCTAGGGTTTTCCCTGCATTTCTTTAGGCGAATGCCGGGTAGGATCCTTAAACCATAGCCCGGAGGCCCTAGTTAACTCTTGGCTACCTTCCTCTACCCTTCCGCATCCCCCTTTCTAATCCCTTCCTATGCTATTAAAGGGGAGTTGCCCAATGTGGATCACCCTCATGTAGCCTGTTGCCCTAAAAAAAATCCCTTCCTATGCTATTAAAGGGGAGTTGCCCAATGTGGAACACCCTCATGTAGCCTGTTGCCATAAAAAAAAATGCTGCGTCCCCATAGATGGGCTACCTTTGGGTATGCCTTTTCCTCTCAGTTTTTGAACTAAGGTTCGCACAAGCCGAGGCACCTCGGACTGTTTTGAGAGGTGAATGCTCCGGGGTCGCAGATCTTGGGCATACGGTAAGAGTTGTTCGCTATTCCCATTGGAATAGTCGGCCAGCTGCCTCCTAAACTGGTCGAGGCACGGAGAAGGGAATGCTGCGTCCCCACAGCAAACTCCTCTCCCGCTATCGGATGGGCGTGGGACAAGTACCCAATGCCCGACCTACCCGATGCAGGTTTTCCTAGGGTTTTCCCTGCATTTCTTTAGGCGAATGCCGGGTAGGATCCTTTAAATATAGCCCGGGGGCCCTAGTAACCCTTGGCTACCTTCCTCTACCCTTCCGCATCCCCTTTTCAGATCCCTTCCTATGCTATTTAAGGGGAGTTGCCCAACGTGGATTACCCTCATGTAGGCTGTTGCCCTAAAAAAATAAAATAAAAACATTTACCTCGAACACTTATGAACAGGCTATATATAAACTGAATTTACAGTATAACGGGCCGCAAACACCCAAAAACTGTTGATCTCTCTCTGATTCTGCACGTCCAATTGCCAGTCGATCACAAACCGCACGCCGACAAATCGCTGTCCACCGTTCAAGCTCCAAATATCTGCATTAATACTCCCTAGATTCTGTGTTCTCTGCCAATCATAGAGAACTCGCAACGGAAAACTGGAAACTTCTACCACAAAATCATCAGCCTATGATTTCCAACTCAATTAATTTTAGTTCCGTCCTTGACTGAAATCCTTCGCCAACTGCTTAATTCAATTATACTGTACTCCGCAATGTCTCGTAGCTGACTGACAAATTTTAATTCCTTCCGTATTCAGCAATGTCTCAAGGTAGACTGACTACTCCATCAACTTACGCGCGCTATTGTCTAACAATGTCTTGGCCTGTTCAATATTCTCGACCGTTATTGTATCTTTGTGTGTTCGCCGGCAACAATTCAGTTCAATAGTTTCTAATTATTAATTCTTTTAATTGCCCTTTTATCGTTACAATATATATATATATATATATATATATATATATATATATGTATATATATATATTGTAATAATTAAAAAGGTGGTCTTAATTAAAAGAATTAATTAGCAAAATTATTAAGATTTAAAAGTTTATTCTTTAAAAGTACAAATTGTAATCCCTACTTTATACGCCGAATTTCATCAAGATAATGACAAATATTTTATTTCAATTTTGCAATACGTGGCGTTCTAGGAAAAATACAACTTTATATTTTAAAATCAAATAAGTCGAAATTCTCTTTATCTCAGGGTCATTACTGGGTTTGTAGTCAGAACAATCCAATTTAATAAACTAACATTAATGATTCAAACCCATTGAAGATAACTTAATACAATATGAAAACAAACGAAATGAAAGAAACTAAATGAAAAGAAAAACGAACTAAATCTGACTTCTACCTTAAATCCTCGTTTACAGATTTTAAATAATTGTTTTGTACTCACGAATGTCTATCTGGTACCAGATCTGATTCTTGGAGCTTGAGGACAACACTCACTAAAAAGGCCATTATTTACTGATTCTACACATTAAAATTTTAATACACTCGGTCGATGTTCTCGTTCTCTGCCACCTGGAACTTAAGATCAGCCGCCCCTCAGTCAGCCCTCAGACATAGGTCTCCTTGATGCCTCTATGCGAAATGTAGTTCAGTCTGTGTGAAGCAAAACCTTTTGCTTCCAACTTTGCGATTATTATTTGAGTCTCTCCGTCAAAACTGTATACTCGCGTTTCATGTAACTAATAGATCTCCCAGTTGGCCTTCTTGGACCGCGCTATTCATACTTTTAAATCAGCATCCACATTTTCCGTTTTCAGTTCCCGACGCAGACTGATCTGTTTCGCCTCTCGCCGCAGACTGACTTCCTACGAGCGCGCGGTTTTTCAACTGTGAGCCGTGATTGTCCCTTTCAAAACTCGTGTCGCCAACAATCTAATTATATTAAAACGATTAATGGCCTCTTTAATTGGTATTACAATATATATATATATATATATATATATATATATATATATATTGTAGTTAATAACAACCTTAAGTGGCCGCCCTTGTGTCCGCGGGCCCGAGTAGGAATACATAAAACGCGCACGTGTTTCTGCCCGAGAAGGCCAAAAGAAAACGCGGGTACAGGTCCCTTTTTTTGCATCGAACCCGGGTGGCAGACGGACAGACGCAGGCAGACCGAGAGAGTCGAGAGGGTGGAAAATTAAGGCGAGCGAGAAGCAACAAAGGTTTTGGAGAGAGGGGAGGCTGAAGAAGAGGTGCTGCTTACGACGAGACGAGTGCCCCACTGCAAGTCGGCTGACGCCACAAGTAAAGTAAGCATCACAATTTTTGTAAAGTGCCTTCAAAAGTAGAAATTTTTTACACAGTGCGGAAATAGGCTCTGTTCTTGAATAGCTACCGAACCGCCCACATTACCCTGTTGAGAAGGAGGACTTTATAACCAAGCCGGAGCTAATGTTAATTCTTTGCAGACCAATGTATATCTGCTGGCGCCCAATAATATTTTTTTAATGTATTTTTGTATTTTTTGTATTTTCTTGTAATAAAGTTTATTTTTTAATATTAAGTAATAAAAGGCTAATCATTACAATATATATAACGTAGGAGCGGTGAGTCATGACTGAACGAGTAATTCCGATCCGATCACTAAAACGAATCGTTTTATCCATCATTGTATGTCGGTTATTAGAATTTGCTAAGGCTAGTGACACATCGCGGGTACGGGTACGGGTGACACATCAGACGAGTAGGCGATTTTCCGCTTATTTATAATTTTACCAAATAGAGAGATTTAACAAAGCGACTAATATTTATTGATATACATGAATTATACGCACTATTAGAATATAAACGATAACAAACAACATAATTTAATGAAACTGAGCCCAAGTTATCAGCAATGTTTGACAGTAAATTAGATTAAAAATAAGGAAACGGGATTCATATACATACAACAAGTAGTGTTATACAATTACACTACAAATACACACGCACGTTATCGGATCACTTCGTTAACAATTATCATTCCTGATTTAATTTTGTCGTCTGTTTCTTAAAAATAAACACCGACCATTAACAGACATTCTTTCTTAATTTTCTTTACATAAAACAATATACTGATTAGTATCTTCATCAGATCGTTATTGTCTGGAGAAATTATAAATTATTTATGAATAATATTTCTAAATTTTGAAATTGAACAAAAAAAAATTATAAAAAATTTTATATTATACAATTTTTAAATCAACAAGTTTAATTAAAAATGATCCTTGTTTATTGTACGATTATAGAAGAAATGAAGGTTCTCCTCCCCACCCCGCCGCTTACTCCCTAGTGGGCTGAGGATAAGCATGTGGGTCAAAAAACGATGTGTCACTGGCATCACGTATATCGTTTCGTAGGTCAGGGCGAAAAGCGCTATTGTACAAGCCTGTAAATAGTCATGGAAAATAGTTGACAACTCTTCAATTTCAGTCTTTATGACGTATATGTTTCGTTTAGACTGTTTTCCGTGCGTAATTCCACTCGTCGGCGAAACAATTTATTTATTTTCAATTATTTGGCTCAAACTAATAACATAATACAATAATAAATACATTAATAAAAATCTGAAACTTAGAAATTATTATTTCCTGCATGCACTCTAATTATTTTCTTAATGTGATTTATACTTGAGCATTTTTTATTATAGTTCCCCAAACCCTTATTAAATATTGAGTTAACAGTGCCAATATTATTTGTACATTGTAAATCATAATCTTCATTATTCCTAGTTTTCGAGCAGTGTACATCACTTCTCTTACTCACTAGATTGTTAAGGTAACATGGTAACTATAATTATCTAACTTAAATATAAACAACATGTCATAGCAAAATATTTGGTGTCTTATATTCAGGCAATTTAGTTCGTTTAACATATCTGTGACACTAGCATACTTATATACCACTGTGAACAAAAAGTAAGGTGAATTTATTTATAAAATATAAATTCTTTATTTATTCTTCTAAATCAATTTCATCCCCTTCAAAGTAATCCCCGTCCGATAAAACGATTTTTTTCCAACGCTTTTTCCGGTCCTCGAAACAGTCGGAATAGTCTTTTTCCAGTATAGCCTTCAAGACCTTCTTCGATTCGGTTTCTATCTCCTCAATCGTGTCAAAACGGCGTCCCCGCATTGGTCTTTTGAGTTTGCTGAATCGCCAGAAGTCGCACGGAGCCAAATCAGGTGAATGCAGTGGTTGTGGAACGATATGAGTCGAGTTTTTGGCAAAAAAAGTCGCGAAGAACCAATGCAGTATGACGTGGTGCATTATCGTGATGAAGGAACCAAGAATTGTTCGCCCATAATTCCGGTCGTTTCAGTCGAATAGCTACACGAAAACGACGCATAACGCTTAAATAATATTCTTTGTTGACAGTTTGGCCCGGCGGAAGGAATTCATAGTGCACCACACCACGATAATCAAAGAAAACTGTCAACATGACCTTGATTTTCGATCGACTTTGGCGTGGTCTTTTCGGTCTTGCTTCACCTTTTGCACGATATTCGCTGGATTGGTCGGTGGTTTCAGGGTCGTATGCGTAAATCCAAGTCTCGTCTCCAGTAATGATGCATTTCAAGTGGTCCTGATAGTCAGACAGCAAAGTTTCACAACCATCAACGCGACGCTTTTTTTCCAAAAATTTGAGCGATTTTGGCACCAATCGAGACTTGACGCGTTTGAGACACAAAACATTCTTCACAATGGTTTGGGCTGAGCCAAATGATATTCCAACACTATCAGCGAGATCTCTAATTGTCCATCGACGATTTTCAAGCACCAAATCTTTGATTTTTTGGGCGTGGTCCTCGTCTGTAGACGTTGATGGTCGTCCAGAGCGCGGTTCGTCTTCAACGCGTTCTCGGCCCTCTTTGAACTCGTTGTACATCTATAAACGTTTTTTTGTGCCATAGTTTCGCAACATTTTCAACGTGTCCGCATAAGAATATTCGTTCCGCAGACAAAATTTGATGGAAGTTCTTTGCTCAACAAAATCACCCCTTGCAAAAATCGAAAAATTCACTTTTGGTTGTCTACAAAAACACGTGTAACTCGGAGATAATTAAACCTTTTAAGAAACAGACGCTTGGCAAATATTATAGACAGTTCTACCAACCTAGGGGAAAAAAATTACCCGACTTTCTAATATCCGGGAGTTTTAAATGACAATTTCACCTTACTTTTTGATCACAGTGGTATCTCATTGCTCTATTACTAATTCTTTGTATACGATCTAGGTCGTTTCCTTCCATTATCAGGCAACTTGGTCACTTTTGAGAGGTGTATGTTCCGAGGTACCAGTCCTTGGGCATACGGTAAGAGTTGTCCGCTACTCTTATTGGAATAGTCGACCAGCTGCCTTCTAAAGTGGTCAAGGCACGGAGAAGGAAACGCTGCGTCCCCACAACAAACCCCTTCTCCCGCTATCGGAAGGGCGTGGGACAAGTACCTACCTACCCGATGCAGGTTTTTATAGGGTTTTCCCTGCATCACTTTTAGGCGAATTGTCGGATCCTTAAAAATACAGCCCAGAGGTCCTCGTTAATCCTTGGCTACCTTGCTGCATCTTTCCGCATGCCCCCTTTCAGTCCCTTTCATAAGCTATAAGATAGGAATGGCCACTACCTGGACTACCCTTTTCTTTTTTCCTCTTCGTCGTGCTGTACTGCAAGTCGACTCCTTTCCCAGTAACGTCAGGACTAAGCTCGCTTAATACTACAGGATATGTCAAGGAGGGAAAATTTGTTCAGTGTATGTCCACCTTATCGAGAAGTGACGACTTCAGCTTTTTGACCGGGACAAATTTGATCTTGAATAGGGCGTTTGTAAGACGGGCTTTATTGTGTGGAGTTGAAGTAGGTTTCTGAATGATTAAATAATATAACATTCCAAAGTTTCTAGGAGATGAAGGCTGGTTTGGGAAATGGCTCCAGAAGATTTTGTGTATTGTTTCTTTGAGTTTTCGTTATGAAAAGTGAGGTTCTCTGAAGGGTGACCCAAATCCCACGCATGCTCAGTTAATTTGGACAAGCCCTTTTTCCTAACTTAACGTGATTCTGGAGGTTTTTTTTAAGGGAATCCGGATTATTCTGCATGTATCACTCACGAAACACAGCCTACAATCATGGGAAAAGCGTTCAATAATAAAAATATGGTTTTTTTTATTTCCCTTAATTGTAATGCAATATTGGATATATATATATATATATAATTAGATATATTGAAATAAATTAAAATTTAATTATATACTTTCAGACACTCATTTACAGGTTAATAAAACTTAACAAACTACATTATTTAATTTGTCCAATGTAGTGCAGAAAAAGGTGATATAATTGAGACCAAAACATGAAACGAGCGAGAGAACGCTGTTGATGTATGGAAACGTATTGTTAATCGAACAATTGCACTAGACATATTAATGAATCCGCTATTGGAACGTTGACTGGGCTTGCCGACTCTCCCTTTCAGGAATGTGTAGGGGTGTCCAACGCGCAACCCGATGGTAATAGCACTGTACTGAGAAGAAAGAGTGCACAGTCCGCAGTCTCAATTGTACTACGAAATAAACTGCATTGTACCAAATAATTGATTCGCAGAGTTCCTAAGAGATTGGGAATCGAAAGATGGACGAGTTTTAAAATGTGGGAAACGAACGAAAGTGAAGTATAGAGGAATTGATATTAAACAGACTATAATAACACAAAGAAGGTAAGAGATGAGTGTCAGAGCGGAGGGTATGGAGAAAGAAAGCAGCCTGCGAGAGAAATAGAAAATTATTCAATTTGCTAAAATAAAAGCATGAATAGTGTTATACAGGAGATCCAACGGCGAGATATGATAATTTATATAAAACGCGAGTAAACAGTTTTGCGGAGAGACACATAAAATCGCAATTTGAAAGCAAAAGTTTTTGCTGCCCAAAAATTGAACTAATTTTGCATAGGGAGACTTTGAGGAGATACGTCCGGCAACTGACTGAGGGTGAGATAATCCAGATTCCAGTATAGCAGAGATCCAGAGCAACTATCGCGTGTTCAAAAATCTAATAAGTAGAATCAGTGTATAACGGCCTGTTTAGTGGGTGTTGACCTCAAGCAAGAAGAATCCAAACTGGTACCAGTAACCCTGTCGTGAGTACAAACAATAATTAATAACTGTAAACGATAATTAAAGGGTATAGTCAGATTTCGTTCGCGTTTTTCTTTTCATTCGTTTTCTTTTGTTTCTTTTGTTGTATTTTAATTTTGTACTCCTTTAACTTCAATGAATTGATTTGTTAATGTTTTAATTGGAGTGTTCTTTTTATCAAACCCAGTTATGACCCTGAGATATAGAAATTCGACGTATTTGATTGTAATGATATAAGAACTGTATTTTTATAAAATGGCACGAATTAATAAATGAAAAATGAAAGGATTTGTTTTTAACTGGATGAAATTCGGCGTGCAAAATAGATCTTATACAATGTAAATTTATCAGCAATAATAATTTTTTTAAATTTAAATCTTAAATTAATTTTGTTAATTATTTTAATGATTTAAGACCACCTTTTTAATCATTATATATTTGACGTCTTCAACGTGAGGCTAACTATCATTCAAATTTTAATTATTTTTTGTGTTAATTAATTTATTTAATTAAACTATCAAGGTATTTATTACCTTCCTAAACGTGGGGCTAATTTAATAAATATTTTTGTTTATTATAATATATATGTTGTAATAAACAATTAAATAGTAATTATTTTTCTGAATTGGCCCACGTTAAGGCGCCATAAATGTAATAGACAAAATTACTTTTATTACTTAAATTGGGTTAATCATTGAAATTATTGAATGAAAGGAGCATGAAAATAATTACATTGATGCAATTCACTTAAACAATTGGTTTATTATGCACAACTATTTATTTTATAAAACTTATTACTTGTTGAAACTATACATCAAATTTTTATACAAAATGTCATTTCCTCTTATATCAGGGTCTTTATTGGGCCTTTTTAAATAAAGAACAATTCACTAAAAACAATTAATTTTATAAACTCTCAAAATTTAATCAAAATAAAACTAAATAAACAAAATGAAATCGAAACTGCAATCTGACGATATATTTATTTAACGTTTACAAATATGAATTTTTAAATGTTTCTCTTTACTTACTGTTGTACCGGTACCAGGGCAATTGTAGGGATTTTATAACACAATTTTCACCGCGAAAACTTTAACAGCACATGTGTCACTTAATTTACTTTTTTCAGTTCTCCGGTATTGACCACGGGACACAATTGTTCCGAAACCGTCGTCTCACCAATGTCCGCCGACTTTACTTTGAGCTCCACGATTGTCTCCGGCCAAATGTGGATTGTCGCTCTCGTCTCTAATCACCGACCTTATCAAACTTTGTTCTCTCGTCTACTAATATGCTCCACCAACAGCCAGACTCAATTACTCTGTATTCCACAATTTCCTGTGGCTGACACAAATTACTACTCCTTCTGCATACATCAAGGTTTCGTGGCTGACTAACTGCTCCATAGCTTCCCGAGCGCTCCAACAACAATGTCCTGCCTGTTCAGTATTCTCAACCATTATTGTATTTGTGTGTTCGCCGATAACAATTTATTTCAAATCTCTAATTCTTATTCTTTTAATTCCCCTTGACATTTAGTAAATTTTGTGATACATTAAATAAATTTCTTGAAGTTGTACATTGACTACTTCATTAAGTGAAATAAAGTTTTAACTTATGTATAAATAACATAATATAGTACAAAATAATAATTATTTAGGTCTACGTGATAGGTCAGAAGGTTTCAACATTTTGAGTCGCCGCATGTTGTCATCCTCTTCGAACAAACACTTGGCAAGTTTGTTTGAACGTTCACTAATTCTGTGACGATATTGAACACTAAATTTATGTACCGTTTGACTAACAGTGTCTATTCCTATATCACTAATGATGACGTTGTTCCGGACGTACCATGGCGCGTTGATCAATGTTCTTAGCACTTTTGATTGAAATCTTTTCAGGATATTTATGCTGGAGTTGCAAGCTGTGCCCCATAATTGTACTCCATTAGTCCAACCTGGCTGGCTTGAGGATGGTTTTGTACAGGAGGATCTTGTTTTCTGTTGACAGTTGTGAACGCCTTCCTGGCAGCCAGTGCATGTTGCGAAATTGTAAATCAAGTTGTTTCCTCTTTTTCTTTATATGATTTTTTCATGTCAAATGGAGTCCGAGTTATTTTGCTATATCTGTTTGAGGAATTTGTTACCCATTTAGTTGGTTGGACTGGTGGGCAAGTCTCTCTCCTCAGTGTCAAGGTTACATGGACAGATTTGGCGCTATTTATTTTTACGCGCCATCGTTTGAGTCAAGTTTTGTAATTTATTTAGCTATTCTTGTAGGAGTTTCAAATGGGTTTTGATTCGATGCGATTACAGCTGTGTCGTCTGCGAATATTGCTAGAGTAATTTTGTTAGAGGTAAGTCCGACGTGTATATATTATACAGTATGGGACCTAAGACACTTCCTTGGGGAAGAATTTATTGGATAAAAGGGCATGTTGTATCACAATATTTTATCGTATGAAATGAGCAAAGTAAGAGGTAGATGTCGGGTGGCCGTTTGTTTTTTAGTTTATAAAGTAGCCCAACGTGCCAAACATAGTCAAAGGCTTGGGTCACATCTAGGAATGCTGCAGAGCAACATCTTTTTGTTCAAAATGTTTGTTAATTGTAACCGTAACACGGTGAATCTGCTCGATTGTGGCGTGATGTTCGCGAAAATCGAACTGGTGTTCTGGCATCAGGTTATTTTCTTGTATTAACGGTTCAAGTCGCTCCAGAAGCAGCTTTTCAAATATTTTTGATAATATTGGTAAAATACTTATTGGCCTGTAGGAGATAATTTGTTCTTTGGGCTTTCCTGGTTTTGGAATTAAGATAATTGTAGCTATTTTCCATTTATAGGGGAAAGTGTCCACAAAATATTTGCTGCCTTATATCCAGCCTATTTAGTTCGCATATCTGCGGCACTAGCACATCTATTTCAACCTAAAATATATCTCATTGCCCCTACTAATAATTTTTTTGATACGATCTAGGTCACTACCTACCGTTATGTATAATATAATGCTATATTACTGTAGATGCGGCATTCATAAAGCTTTATACACTAGTTCTTTGGCTTTTTTGGACAACACAAATCTTAATCTCCGTAGCAGACTTCCTTCTTGGCTAATTTATTAATAATTAATTTCGCATGCTCATTCCATTTTAACTTATTGTCTATCATAATCCCAAGATACTTAAAGCTATTTACACATTATATCAGACAGTCATCTGTATAAACATTGCCTTGTCCGACGTTAATGTCAATTCTATTACTAACTAACATACTTTTTGTCTTATTTACATTTAACAACAACGTATTAACCATACTAATTAATTGAAATTCAGTATTGAAACAATTTAACACACAATTTAAATCACATCCAGATAAGTATAATAAAGTTTCGTCATCAAAAATATGTATATTACAGTTTCTTATGTACGTAGGGAGATCATTTATATACAATATAATTAAAAGAGGATACTAACTTTCTCCCTTGGTCCATACAAACGTTATATCAGTCTCGCAACCATCTCGAATGCTATTTATAGATACAAAAACACTGCTACAGTTACATATTTCAGATTCAGTAGAATGTTTTTCTCTAAAACCTGACTGACAATTGCTTAAATTATTATTATCATCAACTATCTTCTTAATTTCAGTGAACAAAATTGACTCCACTTTTTCTGACAGGAGTAACACGCAGAACGTTTAACAAATCTGGCAGCTCAACGGGCTTATTTAACATATTGACCACTTCCTTCCCGATTATAGGCCACAATCTTTTTAACCACTGTGTTGACAGAAGTCCCTACCTCACATGCAGAATTTTTTAGACTTTGAACTATTTTTCCTACTCTGTCCACGTCTAAAACACCAATTTCACTTATGGCTGTTCCACTCTCTCTAATTTGGAAATCTGTTGTACAAGATGGGACCGATATCACTAACTCTTCCACACTTCTGATAATATGTGTTCAGCTTCTGTGCCATATCTGCAGGATCATTCACCACTTCATCCCCAAAGTGAAGCTTATTGAATTGTATCCTGTAGACTGAAATCAGGCTTTTTAATGCCCTCCAGATTTGGTTGGTGGCTACCTTCCTCTACCCTTCCGCATCCCCACATTCAAATCCCTTCCTATGCTATTAAAGGGGAGTTGCCACCATGTGGATTACCCTCATGTAGCCTGTTACTCTAAAAAAAACAAATAAAGACTGGTGACATTTATTTTTGTCATCCAATTATGTCTGTTGTTGGCGATATCATTATTTAACAAAAATATACTGATGTCTCCAATAATGACACAAAATTAAGTGGTAAAAGAAACTACCCCACCCCCGAAAAATGAAATTTATTACACTAATTAGGTTTTTTATTTACCCCATATTTTGGCTCGCCATGTAGCTTCTACTTCATTTTTAATTTATATTACATAAGGAAATAAAAACGCATTTAAAAATTAATTATTTATTAATTAGAACAAAAACAGTAAAGAATACGAAAAATATAGACGGGAATAAAAACAATTTTAAACATAAACTCGTATATTTTTCATTAGATTTGGCCTTCTAAATTACTATTTTTTTAAGCACATATTCATACATTTCGAAAAAGTTAAAATCTTGGTTTTCAATGCACAATAAATAAATTTCAACAACGTCTATAGAAAAACTACCTCTTTCAACTTTCCATTGAATCCCCATCACCGTGAATGTTATCTCAACGTTACGATTATGACCTGGTATGGAGAAAATATACTCGTAGATACAGTGGCGGCTGGTGTGTATGTGCTCATCTGCTACAGCACATAAATTAATTTAGAAAGAATTTTTTTTAATTTTAAGAAACTTCATATTAATTGTGTTTTAACAGTGAAGATTTCTGTCTCAAAATTGAATACTTTAAACTGCCGGTCTTGCTTCACACGCGCAGCCGCTAGGGCAGCCAGCTGGACAGCCAGTGTTATTTCAGCGGGATGACAAGACCTGGCGCTTCATTGACAACTGCGCATGCTCATTATACCTTTATACCTCCCTGTGCCAGCCGTAAAGCTCTACAAGCTAACTCATTTTCGTGCTAAAAATCTGAGAGCACTCCAGAGCCGTATCGTACAATGGCAGAGGCAGCCGCATAAGCAACGAATCTAAATAAATTTGAACTATTCACTATAAATCTTATTTTCTAATAGTTTATATTTTCAAAACTAAAATAATAATAGTTAATTTTTCGAAAAATCAAAATCTAAGGTTATTTTAAAGAAAACAACATTTAAGCCATTATCGTGTAAAGGAGTGTATAAGTACATGATATCTAAGCTATATAAAGGAAAGTCCACTAATCCCAGAAAGTGTAAAGAAGAGGAATACCTGAATATGACGTCCACACAGAATATGGAGGCTAGATTGTATTCGAAGGTGATGGCCACGGAGCATAAACCGGATAAAATGCATGCCATAATTCTGGACGCTGTTTCAAGTTTAAATTCAGAAGAGTACCTAATAGGTTTAGCTAATATTATGGATCAGAATTAAGTACATCTCTAAAATAGCCAATTCCAGAATATGCGCATTTCTAACATCTAAGGAGGATGTCGAAAACCTAATAAAAGTTCATAAATCAATAACAATAAAGGGTGAGATGGTAAATATAAGACCTTTTAATGCAAAAATACTGCCGTGTAATCTTGTCAAATGTATGCCCAGTTATCCCTAACGAGATTATTGTGCTAGAACTAGAAAAGCTAAATATAATTCCAGACTCTAAAATATCGGATATTAGAATAAGTACTGGTGACCGAAGATTTTCTCACATTAAAAGTTTCAGAAGACAATTATTCATTAACCCAGATAAGCTAAATTCCCTACCGGATACGATAATGGTGCAAAATGAAGACACTAGCTATAGTGTATATATGCAACGGAGAATGATAACTGCTATCATTGTAAAAGTCGCTATAAATTGTCCTAATAGAGATCCAATACTAAAGAATAATCTGACTGCAAATGAAAATTATGACCAAATTCAGTGTAAGAACCCGGCGCTCGCAGTTCAAATAATTAACCCTCAAAAAACGGACATGGATAATTCACAACTAACAAACAAAAGAAGAACTGCGTCTACGAGCTCGACGAGCCAAGCTGATAAAAAAGACGACAGTAATCCTGAACAGAAGACAAGCACTAATACACCCAAGAAAGCAAAACAAAACATTCAGGATCATAAATATAAGGCGCTTAGTCAATCATTAGGTCCACTAAAAATATTATATGAAGAAGAAACCAGTGCTCCACCTATCCCTTTGGAACAGTTAAAGACTCTTATACTAAATGCTGCGGACTCAAAGAACCCAAAAACCATTATTAGAGATTACCAAATACCCTCTACATCATTCATAAATGTATTGGACTCTTTTTATCCACACTTAAATGATAAAACGGCAAAAAGTAGAATAAAAAAGCTCATAAATTTAGTCAATAAACATGAGAGTGATACATATTCAGAAGCAGGCGCCTCTTCCTAATACAAACAAACTATAACTACAGTACAGTGGAATTTGCAACAGTCGCAGCTTCAAATAAGTTAATATAATTAATAATCCTATTATTATGATAAATAATTAACAAATCCGAATTGTAAAATGTAAATGTAAGAACCCACATTTGAAATGTATAATTAATTTTTCAAACTGTTCAATTGTATGTATAGTATTGGAATCAATGTGAATCGCAGCATACTTACGTAAACAAACACTATTTGTAATTTTTTTTATGGGCCGCCAATAACCAAGTTGTTAACGCGACCATTATAAACTTTTAATAATAAAAAAACATTTATGAGGCGAAAATTTACTGTCAGTGATTTGTTCCGAAAATTAACTTTATTTAAAGTATGTACCGCGGAAAAACACTTTCAGGTTAGAAATGCGTTTAAAAATTAGACAGCATTGGAAATTATGTGGACAGAATTAGAAACGTAGAAAATTATGTGTGGGATCAGAGTATCTTTTTACTTAGTTATCATCGTTGAAATGTTTGCTTGATCTGATGTAGCACTAACTTAAAAGAACTCATGAGTCGCCACTGCACACGTGTGTATTCCATTCTTATTTGCGCAAATTTTTCTAGAGCTATTTTTACATTCCAATTTGGATGTAGAATGGACGAAAAAGGTATTTGTAATAGAAAATTTGAAAAACTGCGACATTTTAAAGGCTTGTTCTGACTCGAAGCTAAAAACCTTTGGCAATCCAGATTAATCGGGACGCCTGGCAACTCTAGACCAATTCCAAAGCAAAGCTGTTAGTACAAAAATAAGGGTTCACAGTTATTGTTGAGTTTAATAGTATTGGTTTGTGCGTTATTTGCAGTGATGATAGATTTTATATAAAGCATTTCAGATATATAACAAGAAAATTAACGTTTGTTAAAAATAATAATACTATCATTTATTTATATCATTCCGGATATAGTTATGGAACAGTAAATAAATCTTAGCATTTTGCATGCTTGGATCTGATGTTTTCAGACTTCAGATGCTTTGTCAATGTGGAGTTTGATATTGGACATTCGTTCTTTGATTTTGGGGTTTTAAAGATATTTTATTTTGCCCTACGTAGCAGGAATTACAATTAGAGCAAGAGATTTTGTAAACTACACATATTTGCTGTAGGTGTCAAGTGGCTCCGTTTTATCACGAAGAAAAGCGTATTGGCAGATTTGTAAATGACGGAAATTGGATATTTGAAAAGATTTGGAGGACCTTGTTTTGTAAAAATTTGTAAAAAACGGAGAACGAGATACATTTTGGATTCAGGAGATTGGGTAACAGAAGGGTATTGGATTTTATTCAATATAATATTTATGTTTTTGTAAATAAAATTTGGAAATTAAAATGTTGTGGACAATATTTATGTTGTGTTGATGGAACTTTGAGTTAGAAAGCGCTGTCTATAAGATTCTATACCATACCCGTCTTTTAGTTGGGAGGCTGATGAGATAGAAAATTGAGTACACGTCCAGGGTATGTAGGTTTTCTAAATCAAATGGTTTCAATGGAAATAGGTCTACTGACATCAAGGAATTTAAGAGAACGGTTCAATTCGAGTTCCTGAGTAAAACTTTATTCAATTGTTAAAAATCATGTCTTCTAAGAAACAAAGAAATGAGCTACGGGGAGCGATAAATCGATTGAAAGCACAGCTCCATGCGACCTAATATCCTCATTTAATATAAGAGCGAAGCAATCTGCCTGGAGGAAGGAAGGTCGATGCAAGTCAGGACATTGATCTCTGTTGCGCATGCGCGTTCTCTGGACAATTACGCAGCGGTTGTGAGGTCACTATTCTTACTTACTGATTACACACCAACACCACAAACAAAACCCTGAAATATGTATTTAATTTCGTAATCTTATTGATTACTAAACAATCCACTCACAAGCAACGATATATTCTCTTTTCGTAGTCGTTGAAGGACAATTTGTTCAGTTTTTTGAGGCCGACATTAACAATAAAAATACCATTACGATCTAAATCAATTAAAATAAAAATGTAATTATGAAATAACTTCGATTTTTGTATTAAAACGATATCTGCTATATGTATATTATATCTTTGTATTTGTTTCTGACAAAATCAAAACTATAAGTTATGTAAGGGAAAGAATGGCGAAATGATATCATTATAAGACTGCATTTCATAATCAAAGCGATGGATTAGCCACGGAAATCCACCACTTCCCGTACACTGCCAGTTAGCATAAGTCACTTGAAGGTCAAGGCTATGGTGGCGACGGTACTAAAGCAGACAGTGTGCGTCTTTGAAAACTCGTTGCGCGTTCACATGGCAACAAGAAACTATCACCACTTAATAAAGCAGTTAAATGAAGCGCGTCCATACATCCTTATTAACTGGACAGAAAATATTTGGGAATTTCTTATCTTGGCATAAGGCAAGGAAGCTCGACTGAAAAATTGTAAGTCATAACAGAATCTTGACGCGTAAAGTGAGTCATTTATGGCTTTGTTCAGTAGAACAGGAAGTGTGCATATCAACATGGCATGAGATCAGAGCCAACCTCGAGAAAACAAAGGAATGATTCGACTAGAGTAGATCGGAAAGTTGCCAGTCTCAGAGATTATTGTTTCATACCAGTTATTTTTTATTTCTCACCGTACTCTCCTCCAAAATCATTCTACTAAGTCTATCGGTTTTTCATCTTCAGTATAAAACGATTTCTAAACAAAAATAGGAGTTTCTCTCAGCGTATCCTGTTTATTCATGAAGTACATGCTTGTTTTTTTGCAGATGATATAAAAGTTATCAGAAATACACATACAAGAGGATTTAATTAGATTGCAAGAATGATGAAATAAAAATTATATGCAATTAAACGTATCTATATGCTTTCATATTGGATTTACAAGGAAGAAAGAATTTGACTGTGATACTAGGTACAGCCTTTTTGCCCAGGCCGTAACTTCAGTTGATACTATCTCTGATTTAGGAGTAACTTTTAATAGTGACATCAATTTTGATACTCGCGTAAATAAAGTAGTAAAAACAGATAGTCAACTTCAAGGTTTTTGTTAATAGAAATAGCAAAGACTTTAGCGATGGAAATACGATCAAATCATTGTATTATCTTGTATTACAATATGCTAGTGTAGTTTGGAATCCATATATATATATATATATATATATATATATATATATATATATATATATATCTGTTGATATTATTGAAAAAATACAAAATAAGTTCCCTATGTTTGTAGAAAGTAAATTAGGAATTCCATGGAGAGTGTAGTTTTGTAAGACATTTGCTAATGTTCCTTGATTTGTATGAAAAACGAATGATGTGTTATTTTTGTGTTGTATTGTTAATTGTTTGTTAAATTCTAGTTAAGCTCAAAGATCCAACCCATCTTGTCATAGATTTGCCTACTTTTAATGTTAATTATCCTTGATTTAATATTGGATATAATATTGATATATTGAAAATAGGTTACAAGGAACAGAAATGAGACAAAATTTCCTCTTACTCACCAAGTGTTGAAGTTCACCGATCAACTCCGAGCTATTTAAAATATGGTGAACCTGGGACCCTTGCTATTTACATTATACATAAATGACCTTCCTCCTCGACTACGTAATGCACACACTGTCATGTTTGCCGATGATACTAACATACTAATGTATAGAAATTGTGAAATTCTCCATATCTGAATACTGATATACCAATGCAAAATTTAAATAGATGGCTCATAAAAAATAAATTAAATTGGAACACTAATAAGATTATTGGAATAAACTTTCATAATATTCAAACCAAGAAGCAACATAAGCCATCTATAAAAATTAATTTAAAATATATCTTCATCATTAAATAGTTGTAAATTTCTAGATAAACATTTTAATTGGAATATACAAATATACAAAATTAAGTAAATTATGTTATATTCTGTGGGTCCCTTCGAGTCAAATTAGGAAGAGCAGGCTACACATGATAAATTTTGCCTATTTCCACTCCCAAATAAAATACAGAATTATCTTTTGGGGAAACATTTCAGAGGCTATATGTATCTTAAGACTTCAAAAGAGAGCCATCACAACATTATGAACAGTGAGTTGTAGAACCCTATGTATGCCTGTGTTTAAAAGTGAAAAAAATTACCTCTTGTATGTACTTTGATTTATGAATTAGTCATATTTATGAAACTAAACCAAAAAACTTCTAGTGGTGACATTAAAGTGTTCTGAAGTACACTAACACGATGCAGGACAGATAGATTCATATTACATAGACTCTTTAAATACTATCAAAAATTGTTGTTTCTACTATGCAAAGTTGTTATATAATAAACATCAAAAATAAATTAAATCAATTAATCAGGAATTCTAATTCAAAAGGGTACTGAACACTGCTTTTATTTGATAAATTAAATGTAACTATATATACTGTATAATGAAATAATTATTATAATTAAATAAATTGTCACAATCTGATATTGTATTCTAGGGGTGTATGAGAGAGAGACTGTGATTTGGTACTGTGTGTATGAAAAAGTGAAATTATCCCTGGTTCTAAGTATTCTGACTTGTCCAAACATATTCTGTATATGCCCAACAGGACCAGGAAACTACTACTATTATTCTGTTTACTATACAGCTTCAATGAGTAAAGTTATGAGAGCTGCTAATTATATAACTGATATTTTAAATACTAGTTATAATTCTTTAAAAATATTCGCTAATAAACTGTACAATTAAACTGATATATCGTATATTGCTTATGATAATTTTTGTATTATTTTTAATCTTATGACGTACGCGGTGTATTGATTTAATAAAAGATTCTCCGTTCATCTACCGGGTCAATTGTTTATTAAAACATAACGTTTCTGCTGAATTCATCTTCGCCGTCGTCAGGTTTGACATCACTGACTGGTGTCCACAGTATAAATTGATCAAAATAGTTTCAGCAGACGACAGCGGAGATGAAATGCGCAGAAGTCGTCTTTTAATAAACAATATAAATTAACATGGATGATAAACCGAATCTATTATTAAATACTAGCCGGGTGTCCGGTGTTGCCCGAGTTGTCATAATTAAACTCAGCCACATCCATAATCCAGGATTTGACTCCAATATCGGTTGTTTTTGCGTTATTTTTATGTGACGTCCTCCACCCCCTTAGAGGTGCTCCCCTAGTCTATCAAAGTTCGGTTTATTTTAATATATTTAGTATATATCAATTCTAGCAGAATTACAAGAAAAATGATTCCAAATATTTACTGACCGAGGGTCTGAATTGATCAGTAGAACGACCCAGCATTGAGACAAAGTTCGTGTGATGCAGAGACAGACAAACCAATCCGACGAAGTTGTTATCTGTGAGGAATAAATGAAAATATCTGACCGGAGCTGTTTTGTTCGCGTTATTGAAATCGTGCCAGATGTAATATTAATTTTCGCTCGTACCTAGGGAAGACGTTAAGAAACAAAAATGTATTTTTGTGGACAGGTATTTTTAAAAGCTGCAACAAACAGTATACTATTCATGCGGATTTATGTAGCACAAAATGTGAAATCAACGCTGTAAGGATTGTGTTTGTCTTTCTTCTAGATAAGAAGACGGCAATTTAGGTTTGTTGAAGTACTACTACGCGAATGGAGTCCTGAGACTAACTCCACTATCTCTGCATTAAGTAAGACATTTCCTTTGCGTCGATGTTGTTACATTCCTCGCAAAGCGTTCGAAGAGAAGTTCATGACGACAGAATGACTTAATTGTATAAAGACATCGAAGAAGTTAGACTGAACGTCCGAATGTGTTTTGCACTGCCTTTCATAAAGTCTGAAGATGTAGAAGAAGGCAGGGTATACAAGCCCCAGAAGAAGAAGAAAAACTCTGGGAATTAATTATTTTATTACTTTGTAGAACTGGGGTTATACAATCTAGTAGTGTTACTGTAGACGCCACAGAACTAATAATTTCGTTTAAGGATGGAGCCATAAATTGAATAGCCACGTTGGAATATCAGAGCAGAGAATAGTCGAATTGAAGTGTGAAGCTGAGAAATGAAATCAAAAACTATTATGAATGAAACTAAATTTAGAAGGAGTGAGAAGAAAGGAGAAATATATTGAGTTGGTTAAGAGATACGAAATATGACAGTAGAAGTTTGGTAAAATATAGATTATTTGCATTTAAAATTTTTTACAAGTAATACATAAAAAATGTAATCTCTGCACATAACATAGTTGATAAGTTGCGCCCAAATTCAGTAAATGATAGAATATTTGGTTTCATCTTTCTTGTAATTCTGCGTAGAATTGATATATGCTAAATATTTTAAAATAAAATGTCAAAGAAAATAAATCGATGTTTGATAGGCAGAAGTCCACGATGACGGCCTCTGGTTCCTGGGAGACAATCTATCAGTGTTGACCGCTAGTGGCCGGACCGCATGTGGAACTGACCGCAAATGGCACGACACCAGCAGCTGTTATCTTGAGGAACGAAGCATTGAGTCGTTCGGCTCCGTGAATCCAGTCGGTAACCGGTTTTGCTACTTTGTTGCGGCATGGACGCTTCTGATGAATTGGCTTAGGCCGTATCATAACGGCCCTGTATGCAAGGGAGGGGTGTTAGTTGAGAGACAAGGATACGAAAGCTATGTAATATCATATCAACTGAAACCATCGCTGCTCGGGCCTTTCATAAATCCTGGAACCGTCATTCTACTTCCTTAGTGACTCTTTGGTGTTTTTCCACATATGTTTCTTACGTCTGTGCAAAAATTAAAAAAAACATGTTACAGACCTAGACTTGAACCAACAGTATAATAATGGCCCAGATATTACTTTGTAAGCCAGGATGATCACGTCAATGGCCTGTCTAGCATTTCTTGTCACAAGCGTAATTAATATTGAATATCCATTGATTCATGCATACATAAAAAAATAAATCTGCCCCAACAAACATCAACCTTTTCTTCTACCATCAATAATTTTCATACAAATCTTAATTTTACAATAGTCAAACCCCTCCAGATCAGTTTCCTTGATGTCCTTGTATGCAAAAATCAGTCACAAATTAAGCACTTATTTTCTTTTACAATTATTTAATTCATTTGTATAAAGATCTTTCGTCTGTACACCATAATCATCTTCTTTTGTACAAATATAAAATTTACAGTTGGAATCATACTAATTTTTCATGTTCCAGGGTAACATAGACCTGATATATCAGTTAATTCATCGGAATTTCTTATCGAAGATTCAAATAAACTATTAGGAGTTCAAGAATGAGAATTTAACGATTAAAAAAAGGCCTACGTCACCTTGCAACAGCGTCTTATGTTTTTTTTAAAAACTTAACGGAAACCCCATGTTTATTCCCTGTTGCTAGGAAAAACCCTGGACTGAGGGGCAGGTAGAAAAAGGACAGTAAGCTTTCAGCAATGTAGCAGTTGTGATATCTGCAGTGTGGTGGTGAAAAACATTCTGTTAAATAAATACGCACAATATATAAAACAAAACTAATTCTACAAAACATTTCTTTTCCCTGCCAATATTTCCGGCTGTTTCTAGTTAACAATTACGTTAACAGTCTTAATATTAATTTTTTATTGCCACGTGGTTAAGCAAGTCGTCTAGTTGTCCGTGAGGCTGTAACCATTTCTAGGATTAATTACAAATATCGATTTGGAGAAAGTTGGATCCTGTGATCCCTATATTATTCAATGACTGGATTCTAGCGTAATAGCTTATTTATAACACAAAGAAGTTGTTAAGCGCAATGAAACAGTTACTTTGAAATGATAAATATATATGTATAATATTAACAGATGTAGAAAACAGAGTAAATGGAATTAATAGCTCCCTATCTGCATGCGATGATAGTAGTCATCTCTGAGGATATGCGCTATTGTGTTTTCACAGAGGAAAAATAAAATTGTTGACCACCGTCTATAGCCCCCACCTCGAAAATTTATCATAGGGCACAAGTTCTATAGCTAGCTACATATGCAGATGATACTGTGATATTAGTCTCAGAGGATGATCCAGTCAGTGCATCCACGCAACTACAAAATAGCCTCAATAACATCCACGATTGGCTAAAAAGATAGCGCACAAAAATAAAGGAAACAAAATCGGTACACGTCACTTTTACCAAACGACGGGGAATATGCCCACCAATAATGCTCAATGGACAGCCGGTACCACAGTCTGACTCAGCAAAATACCTGGGTATGCATCTCGACAAGGGCCTCACATGGAGGACTCACATATGGAAGAAAAGACTACAATTAAACATAAAACTCAGCTAACATCTCTGGCTACTGGGTAGAATATCAAAACTTTCCCTCGATAACAAACTCCTAATATACAACACCATCTTCAAGCCCGTCTGGATGTATGGCATCCAGCTTTGGGGAGCGGCATCATCCACCAACATAGCAATAATCGAAAGATTTCAGTCGAAAAAGCTTCGAACAATCACCAACCCACCATATTACATAACGAATGCAGACAAACATAGTGACCTAAAAGTGAAATTGTAAAAAACAGTGAAAGATACATAAAAAAAACTTGAGTTACACCCAACCAACTTGCAAATAACCTACAAAACAGTAGTAAACACAACCGCAGGCTTGAAAGAAACTACACTCTGGACCTGCCCTGCCGCTTCTAGCTGAGAACAATAACTGGAAAACCTAAATAGTAACAACACCCAAACTGCAACAGAAGACGTATTAATGTATGCGTCTTCTATACAACCCACACTCATACACAATATTTACTTATTGTTTTTATTTTCAGCAGATCGTAAATAGTTATTAATAAGATTAAAAAAAACGACCTTTCTGCGCGTGAGAAACTGCTATTTCAAGGACACTTTTTTCAATCTTTATTTTTACAAATACATACCACTTAGTATTAAAAAGAAATCTTAATAAATAAAGAGCATAGTATGTTAATTATAACTGTCAGCTATGTTGCGTAAATAATCCAAAATGTCACGGTCACCAAAATTTCTCAGTATCGATAAAATTATTTCGTCTGTATCTTTATATTTGTTAACTATCTTAATGGTTTATGACCAGAAACAAGTTGAACATCATAAATGTTTCTCTCCTCCTACACTTTACGATCATTTATGAGCTTCCAAATCGTGGGTTGCTCCATGGCAAAAATCCAACCGAATTCTTCTATGGGCTGCTTCTGCGTGGTTGTTGGTGAGATTGTCTTCGTTAATCGTTCTGTCGTTAACGTTCCAATTGTGGAAAGATTGGTGGCCGCCGGCCATGTACTCTCTCATTAAACCTACCAACGAAAATATCTTCAAACTACTGCAGAAGTGTTTGAAGTAAGCCCCTAACGCGTTTATTGCATTCTCGAAGTTTTCGCATGCTAGAGAGGCCATTGACGTGATTATCCTGGCCATTATTATACTGTTGGTTGAAGTCCAGGTCTGTAACATTTTTAAAAAGATTTTCACAGATGGAAGAAGTATCTGTGGATCTGGACATATATAAAGTAATAATGCGGCCAAATCAGACAGTTAAAAAATTATTATAAGTTTAATTAATTCTACATGTTTAAGTCCTTTTGTGGACCTCAATCAGGGTCATATTAATTTAATATATTTATTGTAAATCTGATTGAGGGTCCACAAAAGAACTGAAACATGTTGTTGAATTAATTAAATTATAATTATTAATTTCTGTTTTGGCCTCATTAATAAGTTAACCACACAAGACGTTAGAAAATATCAACAATCACGGCCCTTTGTCGGCGATAGTTGTTGGAAACCGCGCGCTCGTACGGAAGGCAGTCCGGCGAACGTTTCGAGAGAGAGAGGAGGCTGACCTAAAAAAGTACGAAAAGGCATCGAGGAGACATACGTCCGAGGGCTGACCGAGGGAGCGGCTGATCCCAAAATTCCAGGTGGAATAACAACGAGAACTACGACCGTGTTTATTAAAAATGATGTGTAGAATCAGAGAATAACGGCCTTTTTAGTGAGTTGTGCCCTCAAGCTCCAAGAATCAGATCTGGTACCAGAAAGACATTCGTGAGTACAAAAACAATTATTTAAAGTCTGTAAACGAGGATTAAAGGTATGTCAGATTTCGTTATCTTGTTTAGTTTTCGTTTTCTTTAATGTGTTTAGAATTTATATTCCGTTCATTTCAATTTTGATTTGTTAATTAGTTTATTAAATTTGTTTGTTCTTACTATCAAGCCCAGTAAAGACCCTGAGAGAAAGAGTAATTTGATTAAATTGTTATAAAATTATAAAGTTGTATCTTCATAGAAAGCCACAAATAAAAAAATAATATAAAATTTGGTTTGTAAATTTGTGGAAATTAAATGTGCAAAGTGAGGCTGATAATTTGTATTTTTTACAAAACACTTTTTAATATTACAACATTGCAATTTATTTCAGTCACATGACTGTCACCATATTTACTTGCAATAATAATACTCATCCAGACAGTCGGCTATCGAGGCCTTCGCGTCTCACTGGAATAAGTTGTATCTAATGGGTTTATTTCGTTAAGAAGTGTTCGGGCTCTTTAGCATGGCTCTGATTCTTAACTCTTTTTCCTGAAGGCGTTTATACTGTTCAAAACGTAGGACATTCTTTCCTCCTACTTTCACCCCAACATAATTCTCTACTATATACAATGGAACATCCGACAATTTCTTCACTAAATACTTCAAAACCATTGTCCGACACCATTCAGTCAAATGAGAAGGCCTCGATAATTGTATCTCTGGAATAGAGTGAATTTAGTAGGTTCATTTTTTTAAAGCAGCACTTTTTGTCCAGTAGACGCACAGTCATTTTTTCTGTTTTGGACAAACCCCGCCATTCTAATACTGAATACCCAGCATGTAGGAGCTTGGCTCTTTTTGGGAATGTCTTCTCCTTTCACTGTTTTTGAACTAAGGTTTCCACATGCCGAGGCTCTCGGCCTGTTTTGAGAGGTGTATGTCGCAGCCCTTGGGCATTCGGTAAAAGTTGTCCGCTATTCCTATTGGAATAGTCTGCCAACTGCCTCCTAAATTGGTCAAGGCACGGGGAAGGGAATGCTGCGTCCCCACAGCAAACCCCTCTCCCGCCATCGGAAGAGCGTGGGACAAGTACCCAATGCCCGGCCTACCTGATAAATTTTTCTATAATCACTTTTAGGCGAATTGCCGGGTAGGATCCTTAAACTATAGTCCGGGGTCCCTAGTTAACCCTTGGCTACCTTATTCTACCCCTCCGCATCCTCTATTTCAAATTATTTCCTCTGCTATTCAAGGGGAGTTGCCACTACGTGGATTACCCTCATGTAGCCTGTAACCCCCAAACTCGAACTCTATTACTGAATGGTTACAAATTCATCAACTTCAAATGTGTATTTGATAGCTTATGTAGTGCTCCTCACTTTGATAGGTTTACTGTAGAGTAAAAAAATGAAAGGAAAAATAGTGATAATTTATACAGTTTGTATCTTCATTTGGTGTTCTAAATTTTAATTTCGAGTCTTGTTTATGGACAGGTTTGTTGTTAGTTAAAATGGTGCGCAGCTTGGGTATTGTTGGGGAGCGGATTACATTATTGTCTGTGTTTGCGGACGTAACAATTAGAAACGCCGATTCTGATTGTTAGAAGTACGCTTCTAAAGGTGCGTTTACACGTGAGAGCAACTCGCAGCCGGAACTCTCGAGAGTTACTCTCAGAGCCTTTTATACGGGAGAGTGAAATTCGGCAGAGTTCATTCTCCGAGAGCAACTCACAGTGTCAACTCTCGAGAGTCCGCTCAGACCGTTTACACGCACGCTCGCAGTCAGTTCTGCGAGTGATTTTACCCGGGGGCCCTTGGCTACATTCTTTCTCTACCTTTCCGCATCCCCCCCCCCTTTTCAAATCCCCTCCTATGCTATCAAAGGGAATTGCCACCATGTGGATTACACGAAAAAGAGAAGTAGCAGCAGCTTTTTTAGTATTTTTATATCTTCAGTTCCACTTCCGCACTTTTTATTTTTAATCTTTAAGCTCCGGAGAACCCTGTAATTAAAATGATAACAGGATTATTATAAAGGATTGATAATGCATGTAGGTATTGATTGAACCGAATTATAATTTATTGGTCATCAAAATCCAGTGTTTTTGTGAGCAGCGACTGCGAGGTACGATGACGTTGGACAGCAGGTACAATGTTATCTCTGAACGATATTTAATAAAGATTGTATTTTTACGTCTGTTTATATGAAATAAATAATGCAGGTTTTTTACCAATACCAGAAAATTTTATTTATTTATTTACGACAACGTTTCGGTACGTGTTTGTACCTTCAGCAGGTCTTCCTGCGGAAAAATTGTACAAAATAAATTTACAGCTATTAATGTACAGACAGACACTATTAAACTCAATCATTTCTTTGATCCTTTATTATTACGATAAACCTTCTGTTTTTCCATTGTCGTTGCGGACGTAACAATTAGAAACTTTGTCTCTCCCATTGTCGTTGGTTTTGAGTGTTGTCAACTGACCAGTGCAGTTGTGTTGCTCTAGGCTCTTCTTACCACAAGCATCCCAGAAACGTTGTGTGGTATTTATATTACCCTTTTTTGTCTGCATTGGCTATCTTTCTTAGTCATTATTTTCAGTCAGACGTAAATTTTTTCTGTTTTTCATTTTAAAATAAATTTGTATTATGAAGAAGCCAATGAATTTATAAAAGAGGTTGAACAAAAATTATTATACTACCAACAACAAACTAAGAAACTCACCTAAATATGCTAAATGTTAAATCTATTTTCACATCCTATTGAAAAAAACACAAACTTTACAAGTTTTTTCGAGGCACTTATTCACAGACTACACACAAGTGCGGTCGCAGCGGACTACAGTGTGCAGGTTGTGAATAAGTGCCTCGGAAAAACTGTTAACGATTATGTTTTTCAATAGGATGTGAAAATAGATTTAACATTTAGCATATTTAGGTGAGTGTTTCTTAGTTTGTTGTTAATAGTATAATAATTTTTGTTGAACCGCTTTTATAAATTCATACAAATTTATTTTGAACAATTTCTCCGCAGGAAGACCTGAGGAAGGTACAAACACGTACCGAAACATTGTCGTAAAAAATAAATAAAAACATTGTCTGGTATTGGTAAAAAAAACTGCATTAGATATTTAATCAAATTGTAAATTATGTTTTATGTGAAAATTATTTATTACCATTGTTCTGAGAAT
Source organism: Zhengitettix transpicula (assembly GCA_037074705.1). Lineage (NCBI taxonomy): Eukaryota > Metazoa > Arthropoda > Insecta > Orthoptera > Tetrigidae > Zhengitettix > Zhengitettix transpicula. Next base: position 205,446,596 of record CM073591.1, read on the forward strand.
ATTTTTGTTTTATCGTTCAAAGAAAATGTGTTTTGTAAAGAAGTTGTTTGAACTAACAGAATGCTGCATGTCTACACAAATTCTTATTCACCTTAATAATTACCCTCGCTCAAAGAGAGACATTATTTGAAATTGAATTATTTCATGATAATGTTGTAAATGTTTGTAAAAAAAATGTAAACTTGTGTGTTAATTAAAGCTTGCAAACATCCTCTCGTGGGGCCTTTTATATTGTTTTTGGTCATATTACTCTCAGTTAACTCTCAGATAATTCAAATTTTGTTGAATGCCTGACAGTACTCTCCGAGAGCGCTGAGAAAACGTTTACGCTGGCGAGAATGAAGCAACAATGCAGCTCTCGGAGAGAACTCTCAGAGGCCTTTACACTTGAAAGTTTTACTCTCGAGAGGATATCTGCCACTCTCGAGAGTAAAAAACTATCAAAAGGTTTGATTGGATACGAGAGCAGATGGTGGACGAGTCAATTTGGGAAGAGCATCTCGCAGAAAGACTTCTCCGGAAAGGGTCACAGTGAAAGGTTCAATTGCTCGTTAGTAATTTCTCGACTCCGCAAACCGAGGGTCCTGCCATCCAAACCCAGGAAGTCCACATTCGTCTCGAGAGTCCTGTGTTGGCCACCAGGACGTCCTAAGCGGCTGGCTTCCGGAGTCCGAGGGTCGTGTCTTGGTATCTCAGGGAGTACCTACATCGTCACGTCGCAGACATATCGGGGGAAAACTGTAAGCTATCCAAATACATGTGTGATGCACAGTTATTTCTTGCATCCAATTAGAAAATTTCCTGATCGACGATTGTTTGCCAAACGAACTAACCCACAATACCTTGTAGAAATTAAGAGAGTATAATTTTTGTTCTGAGGCAAAATTACTAATTCATGCTCAGGCAGTTATCCGTTGAAGTGTATTTTTAAATCAAATTTATATTGAGATTTAGTGAAAATAAAATTTTTACTTGTAATGTGTGTTTTTAAATTCGAATACCTTTACATTCAATTATCACCCAACGTGGAACTTTTGTTATTATATTAATTATTTATATTTATTACTATTACAATTTCTTAATTCAAACGAGACAAAATGCAAATCTAGTAAAATTATATCATCAAATAACTACACAATTTTTTTTTACGAGGGAGAAATAAGTGGGAATTAATGGACACCGGAGAGGGACCGCTTTCGAACCGGATGTGTGGGTGGGACTTGCGCCCACTAAACCCCTTTTCCGTGGCATTATTCCATCCCGGAACCGCGGTGCCATTACTTCAGGTTGGTGCTTCTTATTCGCCTGTTTTAGTCTATCTCTCAGTGTACATGTCCGCTTTCTTCTTAGTCAGAATTTGCTCTACGTATACAGACACTTTATCTCAGTTGGCTCGGCTTTCTAGCATCTGCGGAACGCTGTTATCGAGTTTACGTAAAATATTGCATTTTCGACAATTCATCCCAAACTGTACTTGTAGTCTAGCTTTAACTAATTTTGTTGATAAAATAACCATGATTTGAAAATTTAATTGTCTGAGCTCGTCTTCCAGCTTACGTTTGTCCAGAGCCCATATTACATAAATTCCATAGATCGCAGATAAAAAAAAAGTGTGATGGGCGTCGGCGTTTTCTTTGCAACAGATGGCAGGATGGGCTCTGCACATTTTGCATTTTGTTCAGGTATGCTTGGAAATATCCGTGCCCGGACAGGAGTTGTGTCATATAGCATGAGACTTCTCCATGTTGTCGTTGAACCCAGTTATCTATTTGGGGTATCAGCCTTTTAGTCCACAGTCCAGCTTTGGCCTCTGTCCGTCGATTTTGCCAGGCTTCCCTTCGTTGTTTGCGAGCCGCTTGTTTTGCTGTTTCCCTGCCCATTGCCTGAGCGGCTCGCCAGGCTTCTTGGCACTCAATGCAAGTGGGTCAATAGTAGTTCCAGCGATAACTAGCGCTGCCACTTCGGAAACTGTGCAGTAAGCCCACGCTCCCCTTCTCTGTAAATTCCCTAAACTATTCCGATAGAATTCCTTATGCAGTGCTTCTGCCCATATTTCTGCTACGTATAGCAGATAGATTGCTTCAATTTACTTAAGTTAAACCTTAAATCTCTTCGATCTGTGATTTCTAATATGTTAATTTCTTTTGTAAAAAGATTGGCAACCGCGCGGAAAACCCTTTCCGTAAAGATGGAAAAGTTATCAGAAACTTTCTCGCGATAGTCCATAAAGCAGACTAAGTAATAGGAATGTCTCTCTGTGATTGCAAAATCGCTGATATCGCTTTCTGAATTGTACCTTAAGTTCTTCGTTCATGCTTATTCCGATCAGTTCTTCTTGTACATATGACAACCGTTTCACCGTATGGATCTATAATCCACCGTGCAGTTCCTAGTCAAAATATCCTCAAACCTAATTTCGAAGTCTGAGTAAAGAAATATTTAAATGTTAAACGTAGGTTGAAACATCATCATCCTGGCTGTTTATCTGTGGCAATTGGGAATATGAAAAAAATCGCGCCATCCAATATTTCAAAATTGATTATTTTCTTCCGTCATCCCACTACAATTCCTCACGATATCACAATACTAGTATCAGATGATCAAATTTTTACAAGTCTTGCGAACACAAAACGAATAGCCTACTTGCTCAATTTTATGAAATACTAGCTGAGTGTTCGGCGTTGCCCGGGTATTTACTTACCACCGTGATTAATGCGAGAATTAAACTCAGCGACTCCTATAACTCTCAATCGACACTAATACCGGTCTTTTTTGCATTAATTTTTATGTAAACTCATTCTACCACCAATTATACAGTAAGGGTGCTTCCCTTCCTTGCCTTTTCGAGTTGAAATTACAAACTTAAAAATTCTAGTATGACGCTATCAATTTAATCGACCCCGAAAATCTTTTTATTTGACGCTAATAATGGAAGTTAGGAATGTTATTAAATTCCACTCCCACCCCTAGAGGCGGTAGGTGTGTCTTAATCCCACAGTGTTTGTTCCTGAATCGTAAGTAACACGTGTTAAAAGTTTGTTAGAAATTGGTTTACGCATTTAAGATTGGATACGGAAATTTGTATCACCTCTTTCCACCCCCACTCCTAGGGGCTGAGCTACATCTTAACCGCATGGTCAATGTCAGAATTAAAAACACAGTGACTTTCATAATCCCAGATTCAACACCAGTCTCAGTTGTTTACTCATAACTTTTATGTATTTCACCCTCATCCTCTCCCACCCCCACACCTAGGGGCTGAGCTACAACCTAACTGACATAGTGATGTCAGAATTAAACTCATTGACGTGTATAGCCATGAATTTGACACCAACCTCGGTTGTTTCGCGTTAGTTTTATTTAACTCCACCCCCACCCTTAGTGGAGCTGTCTTCCCGTACAGTCCACATCTGAAGAAGAAACTATTAATGTCATCGCTCCTGAAAACTAATTATACGACGCTAAAAACGGCCGCTAAAGCATGTTTTAAATTTCCTTCTTCACCCCCACGGCTAGGGGCTGAACTGGACTTGGCTGACTAAGTGAATGTCAGAATTAAACTAACTGATTTCTATAACCGTGGATCTGACACCAATCTTGGTGTTTCGTGTTATTTTTTTGTAACTTGCCTCTGCCCCTTCCTTATTGGTGCTTTAAGGGTTTGAATTTATACTCTAAAAACGTCTGGATAGAAACTATTAATCACATAGACAGCGAAACGTTATTAATCAACGCTAATATCGGCCGTTTTAGCATGTTTTTAAATTTCACCCCCGTTCACACCTTGAGAGCTGCCCAATGCTTCGAAAACCCGACAGAATCAGTCACGAGGATGCGCACAAATCACAAAGTTCCATCGCAATCGGATGAATGGTTTAAGAGCGTATAGGGGACACACAGACAGTAATTCATTTTTATATATAGAGATACTAATTGCTATATAATTGAGTGTAGTAAATGAAATAATTATTTATAAATATAATCGGAAAATTAATCTGACTTGTTTTAATAAATAAAATTAATATATTATGGTTAAAAGTCAGAATTTATTAATGTTAAAATTTAGAGTTTCTACAAAATGTGTTCAGGAATCTCTCCAGTTGTATCTCATTCTACTGACAAAAGTTCTTTTGAAATCAAAGAAATAGAAACGCAAGCTTCGAATCAGAATTAAAGAGCATTTAGTAAATTTAAAATAAATAAACAGTTTTAACTAAAACTTGTAAGCATGAATAATCACAGGATTGATTGGAATAATATAAAAAGGCAGTACATAGGCCCTGTCAGTGTTAAGTGAATTTATGGAAGCCAAAATTTAGGTCACGAGCTGCTTAGTTATCGTGGACCTCCCCCGTCCCCCCGTCCCCTATGGATCCATGCAGATCAGAGTCGTCCCCTTGAGGTCGATATATGAGCATTTTCGGAACCAGTGCTTTAAAGCCTCGTCCACACCCAGTGCGCAAAACATTCCCAAACATTCGTGAATGTGCACGTATTCGTTCGTGTTTGTTTGCCGCTGTTCCCACTAAAGTCGGTACTACGAAGAATATTCGTCGTTCGTGCGCGTTCTGTGTGCACGCTGTTGCAAGACTTCTCAGTTCATGCATGCAGTTAAGGCATGGCATGCACTCAGCAGGCCCGCCACTGGCCGCTGCAGACAATTCTCCGCCATAACTGATCCTTTATTTTTATGACTAGGCTTGTAGAACGGTATTTTAGTTTGGTTACGCATGGGAGTGAATAAAAAGAACCTACGACTTTTATAATCAAACAATTGATTGTCATTATTACGTTTATAACATATATGTTCAAAAATAAATTATTTAAAACTTTCTTACTAAAACTGAACTGGTACATCATAATTAATAATGTATACCTAAGGATAGTAATTCTACTTCTTACTATTTTGCTAAAAGCAAGAAAAGATATTGCTTGAAAAAAAAAGTGTTATTATTTGTCAAGTATGCATCTAATATCTAATACTTAAGATCCTATCCAAATAATGGATAAATTACTCAGTTTTTGTTTAAGCATAGTTGACCTTAAATAATACTTGATAATTTTTAACTTTCTTCAGATACCAATATTAGGCCGGGTTCACTTCAGAGACATAATATATTTATCGCAGTACCATTAGATACACACGATTTTTGTCGTAAGATAAGTGAGACTCAGCCTTCAGCGATAAGACACATCAATTTTGAGCATATTTTTCATTGCTTACAACTTTGCAACAAAACCTTACAGAAACTTATGCTTTGGTGAACTAACCAGACCCATTACTTCTTTTAAGCTGCCAAAGTATCAGCTATTAATCTCACTTAGTTGTCAAGATATACGCTATTAAATATGAGTTTCAAATTTTACGCGTCAAATTTTGTGCATTTTCACATACAAATAGCAATTTTTTTTTTTTGCTACAATCAAATTATTTTTGTTACCATTGGAAAGAGCAGACTTTTTTCTGTTAGTCATCTTATTTCACGTTTGAGACTTCATCACTTAAAGCCAGAAAAATTACTCATTTAAATAACATGATATACTGCTTGAAACTTGCCAAATTATTAGAACGTGCATTAGTGACGCATGAGTGACCTTTATGTTGGAGACCTTAAGTAATGAGTCTCTAAAATGAAATTAGATGACTCTAAAAGAAAAAAGTCTGCTCTTTCCAATGGTAACAAAAAGAACTTGATTGTAGCAAATAAATTTTTGCTATTTCGGTTTGAAAATTCACAAAATTTGAAACATAAAATTTGAACCTCATTTCTACAACATATATCTTGACAACAAAGTGAGCTTGAAAGCTGATACTTTGGCAGCTTAAAATCAGTAATGGGTTTAATTAGCTTACCGAAGCGTAAGTTTGTAGAACGCCTTGTTTCAAAGTTATAAGAACGAAAAATCTGCCTCAAATTGACGTGAAGGTTTATTTGAGCAACTTTGTGAGATAACAGCAATAAAACTAAAACTTTTTAAACCTTGGAACTGCAACCTTCATGTAGAGCATAAAAAGTTGTCTGTAGTTACCATTTTTGAGGAAGCTAGCTGCTACAGTTTCACAACAGTAGTACTTGAAAGTTGTCAATTTGTTAGAACGTGCATGAGTGACTTTTATGCTGGTGTCCCCAGGACCCCAGATATACTACTTATGAAGGTGAAATTTTATACAGCTTTGTCTCAGACACATATCTGTGCCTACACAAAATTTCAGCAAGATGGTGACTAAAAATTTTATTTGTATATTTGGTCACTTGGCGTAGAATGACCCTTATGTGAAACTCACTTCAGCAGTAGTTAGAATAGAGCTGTTGATTTCAATGAATAAATCCATAAGTACTGATGAGATTCTATTTGCGGGATAAAATAAATCACAAAGCCAATGTCCTCAATTTTTGAATTTTCCATCTTACCCTTCGCAATATCGTATGACACTGAAGGAAGTGTCTCATGATACACGTATTTTACGACACGTGTCGCAATCGTACAGGTGTATACTTATTTAGTCGTTCCTTCACATTTCTTATAGGCCTGAGCGTTGCGTATCTTAGAAGACAATTATTGTATATCTTTTACGATATAAAGATGTGTATCTCATCACTCTGGTGTGAGCCCGGCCTAATTAGTACTTAGTACTAATTAGTAATTCTTAAGGCTATTGATGTGTTAGGAAAAATCGTCATGAAATTATTTGCGATAATATATTGTAAAAGCGAATGTGGATCAGTAGAGCGATTTTCTAGAAAATGCAGCTTTAAAGCATTAATTTCATTGTACAAATCAATAGCGTCAATGTCAGCCTCATTCCTTAAATAGTTTTTTACTTTCACTTGTAAATATTTAAATATTATCAATTCTTCTTTTGGGTAACTAAACAGTGTACCACCGAAAAAGTCAAACATGAAAGTTTTCAACTCTTCAAATCCATTTTTTAATGAATCCATTGTCTGATCTAGGAACACATTTACATTGTAATTGATTTTAGGGTCTAATATAATTTCATCCCGTTGTTCATACTGAAACTGTGTCGGTGGATTCATTTTTAACGGAGATCAATAGATGGCATAATAAAAAAATTCTAGATGCAAATGATGGAAATGAGTCCGATGTACTGTTTGCCGTCACCCTGAAAGTGCCGTCTTGCACTTAATTTATATGAAACACAGTTCAGCAGTAGTTACAAGAGAGTTGAATAGAGAAAATGTTCGAATGGCGTCCATAAGTAAGTACAGGATAATTAAGTATTTAATTTATTACATTCAAATAAAAAATTACGTAAAATAATATATTCTAATATACACCAATGTACAATTATAAAATTTATAAGATAATGATAAATCAGTGACCTTTTACAGACACTTTATTTTGTATTTATAGCGTTACGACGTTTCGATTCAGAGTAACTTCTTCAGGTATTACCCAAATTCTTATAAAACTAGTACTACAAACAATTACAATGTTATTTGTTTTATTGATGTTTTTGGCGGCCAGTTGGAGACGTAACAGTCAAATTGAACACCTATTTTGGACTGTCAGAAACCGGACTATGCCTCGCGTTAATACGATTTATTAATTAATGAACGGATTAATTGTTGTGCAGTTAAAAATTTATTTAGTCAGCTTAGAGTTCGTCTGTGGTGTTCGTCGAGCCGTTGAGCCGAAAAGTATGCCCAAAGAGTTGAACAGTAGAGTTATAAAATATTTTAAAGAATTGATCGACACTATTAAACTTGCAAAAGAAAATATGGTTCAGCGGAGACTATTGTTTGGAGAATTCGGCGGCAGATAAAATTGAACTCCGCCATTTGTGTTGGTTGTTGTATCTGGAACATTTAATAGACTATGATCGATATATAATTGGGTTTATAGTAACACTGACCGGTTTCCAATCTCAAAATATCTTGGACATTGTTGAAAAATATTGGCTGATTGACTGTTGGTCACGGGCGAAACATGTTGGGTGTCTAGGTGGATTCTATTGGCTGGCGCTTCAGAAAGGACTATTCGAATGTGGCTGTTCAAGTGGGTTTAATTGCGTAAAAGTGGATGAGCATGAAGAATATGACCTATGTTCAAATGTTACATAAATAATTGGTAAAAGAGTGTTAGGCAAAAACTTTGAATGATCCAAAATGGTAAGTTGAGTATTATTTACAAATTTATTCAAATTGGAGACTTTGTATAATTGTTGTTCATTTTGTGTATTTGTATTTTGAGTGATATTTTTTAAGTAAATATTTTGGGAAATCAACTCAGAACGTTTTCCTTAATTTTATATTTCACTGAGTAAAGTGTTATCCATACTTGTGACGAGGATCAGTAAAGCGCCCTTGAAATAAGAGTCTCATTTAAATTAACATCGGGGTAAATTTTTGTAAAATTTGTATGTAAAATTCATAATATGGTCTTAAATAAATTCTTTAAATCTTGTATTATTTAATTTTATGTTTTATCATTACAAACCTGTCACTAAATGTTAAGAATTTGCATCAAAATTTTAACAACTTCAAAATTCCATTAATTGGATTTAAATTGTTAAATATTACATTAAATATTACATTAAATGATTATCAATTGTAAAGTAAAATATTATTTATATGGATAATAAAAAACATAGTCAAATTCAGACAAAATAAGTGATACTATAAATACCACAACGTTTCGGGAAGCAATGTTCCTTTCTTCAGAAAAACGTAATAGAAAAGAGAGACAACACTCAAATACCATTTATAGTACTCAAAAAGCTCTTGAGAGTTGCCAACTGATTCATGCAGTTGTCTCTCTCTAGCTCTTGCGTTTTTCTACACCTGAAGAAAGGTACAAGACTTCCAGAAACGTTGTGTGGTATTTATATTATCACTTATTTTGTCCGAAATTGGCTATCTTTCTTATTATTAATTTAATCAGACGTAGAAATGCTCACTTTATTACTTAAATTGGTTCCTTCTATTTTTTCCATTCTCCTTGGCTCGAGCGCTCATTAAAGACCCCATAAGACGACTGTTAGACTGTAATCTTACATGACACATTCTGGATTTAGGAGTGACACGTGGTCAGAGTGTAGATTCTCCCTCAGCCTTAACCCCACTTTTCATGACAAGGAAAATGGCTCCTTGATTAAATAAAATAATCTAACAGCTACAAATGGTATATTTCAATATATTAAACAATACAGATTCATTAATCAAAACAACTTTCAGCATTGAACAGGCTGTCTTCAAAAACTTTAGAATATATTTTATTGCAAAGGAGAAAATCGTTTCTCCACGTAAAAAAGGTTATTTTTTATTTCCCTGAAATTCTGGGATCTGGAAGTCGCACTGATGAATTTTTAGTACGATAATTATTTAATTGTTCACATTCAAATAAAAGAAATTATCTAATGTTATTTCTTTACGTCTATATAATTTAAATAGAATTAAATAGAATAAACCTGATCAGGACCGACTCATGTAAATTAATTAAATTAATTCGGCTATTTTATTTATTGGTTCTAATATTGGATAAGAGATTGTAACATTTTATTTCTGGGGGATTTAATTTAATTTATTTAAAATAAACTTAATTTAATTTATTTGGGCGGCAGTGAATAATATATTTTTCAGAAAAGAAAATATTTCACGTAGCAATATTTTGATTAGCATTATGTAAACCTTTTCGATGAAAAATGACAATATGATTTCATATTGATGAACGAAATGTTGCATTTTCTTTCCAATGATGCGGTCATTAACGTAAAAAAATATACTAATAATTTAAATAGAATGTATGATTCCCTATTGTTCTAATCCATTTATTGTATTTAGAATAATTTTATTTCCAATGTTTCTTTAAACTTAACAATGCTCTCAACAGCTGTAAACATTACAGAATTTTCACCTGCAGTGTGTGGGCAAATCGCATCTAAGAAATGTATGTCCACTACATTTCATGTAATTAATTGTAAGTAATATACAATCAATTTTTAATTAATTGTATTATAAATTATCATGTTTGTAAAATATTCCATTTTTGGAATTTTTAGAAACACTGATTTTGAAATTAGATCATTTAATTGACTTTACAACACATGAAGAGGTCCTAATAAAACTTTGAGAATATTTTTTCTATTATAATGTTTCTAAATTTAAAATAATTATTAATTTAACTAAACTGGTTGATGTATGTATTCATTTATTTAAGGACGTCAGATAAATATAACTGTTGAAAGATTTGTATCTTAATTGATCAATTTTGAATATTTATTAAACGAACCACTACGAATTGGAACAGTTTCCATGTTATACATAGAGATAGAAATTATAAATTCAAATAAGTTTCAGAAATGTTATACATTAAACTTGTATTACATTCACTTAATGTTTAAACCACGACTGATTTTTTACGGAATAAAGTTGCCCTTCCAGGACTGTATACCTGAACGATCAGCGGTCAGGATTGTGGAATGGCCCGGGGGGTGGGGAGGATATTGTCCGCTCGTGACACGTACGCTCAAAACACGACGCCAGCTAGAAAGGACGCAACTTCTGAGACATTCATTAACGCCAGATGGAGTGGAACTGCAACTGTACCATATTAATCCCTTGGAATAATAGGTTCCTCCGGTTTTTGGTGTCGTCCGCTTTAATCAGATTGTTCCGCTTCGTTGGGCAGCAGTTTCTACGGCCGGTAGAAAAATCCACCCCGAAACAAAGTACTTTCCAAATATAAGTAAAATATACCCGTTATTGCTAACAATTTTTAATAAAGTAAATACGCTTCACAAGATAAAATAATATTTATTAAACAAAACAATCTTCATTTAATTATGAACCACACAATAAAGAATACGCAAAGAGCTATTAACTATGATATTCGTATAGTTCTACGTCACATTTACTATTGCAGCGTTTTATATTTCCATTGCCCCGCCTTTTTTATCTCGACAATCACCAGTCCTTGACAATAATCGATATGAATTGTTTGTTCCCACGTGCCTTAATTTAAGGGACATTTTAATATTCAGTTGATAAGGCTAATGTCACACGATCGTGATTTCACGTACGTGGATGTGAACGGACGTGGGAATGCCTTTGTCCTGTCACATGAGCGCGTACGTGCGTATTGAACGGGGAAGTCTCCCGGACGTGACGAAAATCCGTCCGTGCTCCCCCCACAGCGGACGTGGTCCCGTCCGTGTTGACTGCCAGTTGCCACACCACGGTGGGTATGAACGAACGGGACTTCGATATTTTTGTGACACGTGTCTCTCTAAACAATGGAGTTCTCAGTCGAAGCAATGATTTTGTCAGTGGAAGGGCGTCCTGAATTATGGGACACAAGCAGTGAACTATATAAAGACAGATACAAGAAAAAAGAAGGATGGACCCAAGTTTGCTGTGAGGTGTTTGAAGGTTTCGAGGAGAAGGCTAAAGATAAACAACTCGTGATTGGTAAGTACAAAGTTTAATTAAATCGCGAAGTTTATTATTCTAAATCAACACTCATATTACTTGAACATTTTATGCTGTTTAATAGGTAACTATAGCTTTTAAAAACTTGATTTTATTTATTTTATTCCATTATTCCTCGTATGAGGAAATAGGATACGTCATAAAATTGCAATATAATAATTGGATGCTACAATTATAAATAAGTAGAATTTAACATAAAAATACTAAAATTCGGGAACACAAATTTCTCTGTTCAACATAAGTAAAATATATTAATAATAACAGCAAAAATAATTATTTAATTACACTAAGGGTATAATATAATATTTACATTTCTATTAAAAATATTCAATATGTACTAGTAAATAATTAATGATTCGAGAATTGACTATCATAAAATATAGAATTTACACATCACACAAATATAAACACAAAACTTGACACACGCACACTAGGAGGACACAAATGACGGACAAGTCACTTCACGAAACAAAGCGACGGGGAATCTGCAAACTCCAGGCTGTACATGAAACAAACAAACAAAAGAGCAGAAAAGACCAACAGATACTAAGCAAGTTATAAAATAAGTAGTTTTATTAGCAGCACATTGAAAATTTTGCAGTTTTTTTTAAAATTAATTTTTAGGGGGACGATCAAGAAACTCCTGTACTGAGTAAAATATCAGTAGAATATTTTTACATTGTAGTTCCACAGCACTTGTTGGAATGGAAATATGCGTAATATATAGTTTTTGTAGTTAAAGTATCTACTTGTTGCATTAATAATCGAAGAGAATAACAGACGAAACTGAGTTTTCTTGAGAGTGCCTTAATATGTTCATTCCATCGTAACTTTCCGTCAACTTGAACACCGAGAAATGTTGCATGATCAGTCGCTAATTCAGTGTTGTTTTAACCGGAAGAAAACTGAACAAGTTTAGTTTTCTGGAAGTTGAGAACCAATTTGTTTGCACTGAATCAGACATTTCATGACTTCTGGGCACTTTCGGCTTTTTCTTTCAAGTGTTTGTCGCTATCGGTTATTATTAAGTTCGTGTGATCGACATAAAGAACTGATTTTATAGGTTTGATGCAATCTGAAAGGTCATTTATGTACAAAAGAAAAATAAGAGGACCCCTGAGGACCCCCAAGTTATTTCTTTCCAATCAGAGACATAAATATTGCCGTAATTGTTGTCTATGGCGACTTTTTGCTTTCGATTAGTAACGTAGGATTTGAAAAGTAAGGAAGCATTTCCCCTAATTCCGTAAAACTCAAGTTTATCGAGTAAAATTTTGTGATCAACCATGTCGAAATGCTTTGGAGAGACCTGAAAATATCCCTGTTACTTTTAATTTGTCTTCCAGAGAATCCTGGATTGATTGTACGAAATCGTTCATAGCGCTGTTAGTGGATTTATTTTTGAGGCAGCCATGTTGTTCTGGTGAGATGATTATATGGTTTCTAAGAAAAATACAACTTACAAATGTATCACTTTTTATAGTATTTTATTTAAAATTGGAAGGAGGAAAATAGGTCGGTAATTCGAGATATCAGTACGCGTACTCTTTTTTAAAATAGTGGAATTACTTTAGCTACTTTTCAAGAATCATGAAATTTTCCTTTTAAGGACGAATTAATTAAGTATTGAATTGGTTCTGCTATGGATTCTGCGCATTCCTTAACGAGTTTGCTGTTAATACCGTATATATAGTTTGAATTAGAGCATTTTAAGCTTCTTATTAATAGTTATGTATATCTAGAAATACATTGTTCTACTTATGTATTTGTAAAATTTATTGCTTTTTTTTTCAGAAAAAGCAGTAATCACAAAGTGGCGCACAGTGCGAGATGGATATGTGAAAGGAAGGAAGAAAGAACAAGAGGCTTTCAAGAGAGGGAAAGCTGCTAAACGAACTCGCGCATATATATATGCTGAACAGTTACATTTCTTGGATAAAGTCATTCAGACGAGAGAAACTGAAGAAACTTTAGACAATTCGAAAAATGCGCACTGGGAAAGCACCGAAGTAGGCGATAGTAGCAGTGAAGTCGAGAGAGAGAAAAGCCCTAATAATCAACAAAGAGTGCCTCGTGAAAATCATGCACGCAAACATCAAGCTGATCAACGAAATAAATCCAACATTGACCCACCATTTGATCAATATTTAGCACCTGCATCGGCGCTTATGACACGACGTGATGCTTTAGACGATGATGACAACCTTTCATTCTTCAAATCATTGTTGCCGACAGTGAAAAAACTAAATGATTCACAACTACTCGAATTTCGAATCCAGACGATGCAAAATTTGCAGCGAATATTACGCAATCCCTCTCCAAGCGAATTACCAGGTAATGAATAAGATATACAAGAGGAGCAGTTATTAATTTTTTTTACATTAAATGATTATTCTGATTTTCTTCTCGACAGATCGCGAACAAATTTGCGGGCCAGATGTAAAACCGTTTCTCCAGACTTCCTGAGTGGACACAATAGACAGCTCAGCGGGGAGTCATTCAGAAGAGGAGCCAAGCGCTTGAAAAGGCGATGCTGATCAAGGAATAACGCAATTGTCTTCAGTGAGCGATGAAATGAGTTTGACAAACTAACGGCCAGGAGGAACGAGAGACGCATAAAAGAAACGCAGGTTTTTGTAACTGACGGAAGAGCTGGTTGTGGCGTAAAAATACCACTTCTCATAGCAACTACCCCACGGAAACCTCTAAGAAAAACAACTCATGTTTGTAGCATCTGTTTATGGATTTACCAAGTTGTATATCAAAATTAAAAATTAACTAAACTGTCAAAACTGTGTGGAATTTCAACCTTATTCCTCTGGCTATAAAAATCTCGCGTACTTATTATCTCACCCCCTCCCCTCCTCTCTTCTCACTCGTCTATAACACTCATTTTACAACGCATGAACAGCCAAGTTTGTTTTCATCGCAGAAGCATCGCCTATTCAAGCGCTTGTCTCCTCTTCTGATTCCCTTGTCTATCAACAGATAGTGATTCTGTGTCCGCCTACGCTCTCAGAGTCAATACACGAGTTACTCAATTTGTGACAAACAATATCATGAGTGAAACATTAGTGCACAGTGCATTAATTAATTTTTGTTCCAGTCCTTATTACAAGAATGTATTTGGAATTAATTGTTTTAAATATAACAATAATTTTTTTAATAATATTGCTTTTAATGTATCATGGAAAAAAGGTGTTTTCTTTAAACACTACATTTTCTGTAATTAGCTACATTATATACCAATGTCGATTAAAATAGTGGACCGATCAACATCATATTTTCAAGGTTGCGTATGCATGATTAATTTAAGACAAAAACAGTTTGAAATTGTCAACTACAACTACCCACCTGCCCGAACGTCATGGGAAACTGTGGGGAAAAAGGGAAGCGGTCGGGTCCATGCATATTAAATCAAAAGAAGAAAAAAATTACGTCTGATTGAAAATAATGAATAAGAGATATTAAATCAACCAATAGAAAATTAATTTTTTGCTGACATATTTTGTTTTATTTTTACACATGCATTTTCTGTTTATGTATCTATCTGGGAGTACAATACGATTTTTTTTACAATTTAAATATTACTACTTTGGATTTTAGCGGGCATATTGTTTATGAGGGTTGGCCGTTTTTGTCGTTTTCAGAGGTTATAAATAAGCTAAATAACTGTTTTGTTTATAAAGATATCAACTTAAAAATAAAAACCTTCTTATTCTCATTGACACAGTCTATAAAACATATTCGGACCAAAAATGTGTTTAGTTGTCATGAAATAACTTAAAACTTAATGTATTTCAATTAGAAAAAATATTAAGAAATTAGGATGCCCCCCGCAAGAGTAGATTTCAACACAACTTTAATGTGTCTTCCCCTTGAAAATATAATAGAGGACAAGATATAAAATATATTTGACACCTTTTAAATTCTTCTTTTAGGTGTTACAGTCCTTCAAATATCGGAATTTGTCCAAAATTGCTGAGTTACGTGCGGGTATATCTTGTGAAGGAATGAATCAAAAATTCTGAAATTTTCACAAAATACACTTCTAGTTCCTGGTAATAAACACACAAAATTTCATCATTGTGTTTTAATAAGAATAATTTTTTTAATTTACGAAAAAAGCAAAAATACACAGTACGACGTAGATTGACAGACACCCAGTTTCTTTCTGTGTTTTAATGTTCACTTCCGCATCCCTCCTTTCAAATCCCTTTTGCTATTAAAGGGGAGTTGGCACCATGAGGATTACTCTAAAAAAATCTCCATAAATGAAGGTTTTGACATTCTATAATAGTTGAAAAACTTCTCAGGGTACATCTGGAGCGTAGGATGTTTCACTTAAAAATGCCCCGTTAAAAACCGGTCATTTTTTGATGAATGTACCCTAACTTTTTTTTTTCGTGTTGACTGCATTTCCTCAAATAACCCTACCTCCTAATTGATATACTCTTAGCCATATGAGGTCTTATTATACCCTAGTCGTGAATTGTATATTAATTGCAGATCCAGCTAGATAAAGTTAAAAAATAAATAATAATACAATTATACAGTGACGATAACATCCGTTATTATAGGTAGGTACTACACCTCACTGGTGTTTAACTGAAAATGAGGTCTTGACTCTTTTGAAGACGAACAAAGTTTTTTACTGTTTGAAAGGTCAAGTTTTTTCTTCCTAATGGAAAATCAGAACAATACTTATAATATTTGGAGTATGGGCACGGACTGAGGCTCTCCTCTTCGATGACAATGTACAAGTCCCATTCAAATTTATTCTCTATATTATCTGCTTTTGGACAGAAGTGATAAGGTTACGTACTACCAGTAAAAACTTGGTCTACAATAATTTTCTGCGTACGTCCATATTACATGCCTGGCCTTGCTTAATGTGGTGCATATGTAAGAATAAATTAAAATTATTAATGAATGTATGATATTCAAAATCAAACAATCGTTGTTTTTGTGTAAACATAAAATTCACGTCTAATGTTGCTGATGGATAAGCAAGAACAACTGTATCCGTTAGTCCGCAGCAAAGTTGACATGCGCAGGATTCCAACTGACAAGTTATTGATTTATGTCCAAGAACATTATCATTTCAGGCGGCTGATTTTTGTGAGTAACCGCTTATTGGACAAAAAAGTGCTGTTAACTCGAATTAATTAAATTGTCAACTAACATCATTAATATATACCATCAAAACATTTGAAGCGGTCAATATAAGTATGATTTTTAGATATCCAGGTGGGGAACAAATGAGTAAATGTAACATGTTGTCGCCTTACCTTGCACTGATCGACATTAATCCAGTCGATTAATACTTATTAATACTTAAAAGCAACGTCAAAGTGTTTTCCTGTAAATGCCCGTAATAACGTAACGAATTAATAAGATAAATTTAAGGTAATAATAACTTTATTTCCATATAATTGTATGTATACAATATGGGAAAACGTCAAGTTTAATATTAAAATACAAAAGAAAAAAATTCAAATTATCAGTATAAAGTTTTTCAATTATAGTATTACAACTCGTGTAGCGAGCAGGTATAAAGTTTTCCGAAGAGCAATTTTATCAGTTAATAATTATTATAAATTATCATGCTTGTAAAATCTTGCTTTGTTAGAATTTTTAGGAACACAGATTTTGATATTATATCTTTTAATTGACTTTACAACTCCTGAAGAGGTGCTAATAAATTAGGGATTAAACTTTGAGAATTTTTTTTCTATTATAATATTTAAAAATTTAAATGAATAATAAATTGATAACTAAACAGGTTGATGTTTTCATTTATTTAAGGATGTCAGATAAATATAACTGTTAAAATATTTGTATTTTAATTGATAATTTCTAAGCATATTTATTAAACGAATCACTACCAATTGGAACAGTTTCCATATTATAGGTAGAAATTATAAATTCAGATAAGTTTCAGAAATGTTATACATTAAACATGAATTACATTCACTTAATGTTTAAACCAAGACTTATTTTATACCTGCTCGCACAGCGGTCAGGATTGAGGAAGGGACTGTTGTCCGCTCGGGGCACGGCCGCTCAAAATACGACACCCGTGTAGCACATGTATTACCTTATTACTAAATACTCTTTCAGAGTTCTTTAAAAGTGCTTGCCTTGCAATTCTTTTATGTACAGTGGAAATTTATTAAAAAAAATCATGCCTCTTAGAAATGGGTCATGCTCAGATTGTTTTTTGTATTAGTCCGTAGTCTATAATAGTCAGAAATTTCTCTAGTATTATAAGGGTAAGCTCAGTTTTGACCTGGGAGGTTTCTTAACAATCATAATGGTTTTAAAAATATATATAGAATAGACAGTATTTTATTTTTGTGAAATTTTGTTTTACATGAATTTTTTTTCATACCAAATATAAATCTAATAACTTTAGTTTGAGAGATTAAAAGTCTGTCCATATACTTAAAAGCAGCACATCCCAAAATTTATATTCCATAACTAAAATGGGAGTGTACATTGCAATAGAATATGTTCATTTAGTATTCTACTGGGATAATAGGTGACAGTCGTTTTACTGCATATGCATTTCTCTTTATTATATTGCATAGTTGATTACTGTGTTCTCTCCGTGTCACTTTCCAGTCCACATTAATACTTACAAACTTTAAGTACTTAAAAAAAATCTATTTTCCATCAAAAGTAATATTTTTTCCTTTCCTGCACTATGTTTTTTATTATTGAAGTATAAAATGTTTATCTGCATTGACTTGTAGGTGATTCAGTTTGAAATCTAATGATAAGAATACGAATAAAATATAAACAAAATTACTTGCACATTATCATATTAAGAAAAATTTCTAATACACCACGTTTCTACCACAAACAGTGAACGTCATCAGGTGTGCATTACAAAGAAACTGAAACAGAAATTATGACGACATAGAATAATGTAATTTTATACGTCTTTGTCATCTAATCCAAGTTTGTTCCATTGTCAAGTCAATAAAAAATTTCGTGGACGTAATGGTTTAAGGCATTCGAACGTATCATCAGGATCCTTGAAAAAAATTAATTCCAATATATTGCTTGTGGCTAAATTGACGTTGATGTCTTGATGTTATTTTGTGTTATGTAACAAAGTTATATAACATGTTACGAAATCTCTGACAATTAAGTTATATAACATGATGTTATATAACAAATTCCATATTATATTATAACGTGGTATCTTTCTCTCTCTGAGTCGGTAGAGATCAAAGGAAGTTGTATAACGTTGTTATAGAACAAGTTACTCGTGCGTCCACGTCATCACAGCCGGCAACTCAGTTCAGTTGTGGCTCAAGTTCAGCCAGTCAGCGGGTCTCGCCTGTACACTTGTGTTGCTATTAATTTTTCTTTAGTTTTTTCATTATAGCTAGAAAAGTGTCAAATGGAGTGGACCAATACTAATACGTCCAGACTTATTGAAAATTTTCGTGAGGCAGAAATATTGTGGGATACAAAACATAAAGATTTTAAAAATCGTAATAAAAAACGCGACGCTTGGGTAGATTTAGCAAAGGTTGTTGAAACGGACGTGGAAGAGGTGGAGAAGAAGATTAGGAAGTTAGTTGGACAATTCCAACGAGAATTGAAAAGGGGTAAAAGGGGAGATGGAGCACATCCCTACATGAGCAAGTGGAAGTATTTTAATGTACTATTGTTTCTGACAGACAGAAATATCCCAAGGCATCGGCAGGAAATGTGCTTATCAGAAACCCCAGGAAACTTACGTGATTCAGCGGACATGAATGAGAGACATGTAAGTTTTAAATATTCAATTTATTTTTGACGTCACATAACAGCAAAAGGTTTCATACTTTCAAGTAGAATTGTGGTGACGCGTTTCCTCTGGATCTTTTTAAGACAGCTTCCCTAGCAATGCTAATACTTCTGTTCTTTTTAAGCTGAAATACTCCTCCGTATCTCTTTCAGAATTGATTCACCCATTTCTTTTCTTCAAATTCAGGGGTTTTAATTTCGATGTTCTTCCAATTGCATTCTATTCGAGCATCTTTTGGGATTGCCGCCTCCACATCCGAAATTTTTTCCATGAACTTATTTTTTATCTCTTGTATTTACTTTTAGCTATTTCTCTTTTACCTATTAATTTCTCCCAAGATTTATCCACAGCCTCGTCTATTTTCCCCTGAACTTCCTAATCTATTACAATCTTATCCTCCATATCTCTCTTTACGACTCCCTCTAAATTATGAAAATTCGTCTCAATTTTAACAACAATTTCATCTTTGAATTGACTGAATTCAATTTCACTTTCCTCAATCCTTTTAGAAAATGCATCTAGTTTGGCTGCCAATTTTGAAGAATTCGCAGCACATGTATCTTGACATATATACCATCATTCTAGCCTCCATACTTGAAACATTTTCCTCGATTTTCTTATTATTTCCTCGTTTTTCTTTTCCATCTTTAACAATAATGACTAATCGCGACAACACATTATCCTGCCTATCTTCTATGTTCCTTGTTGTTTCGATTTCAATAATTTTCTCTATATTCAGATTCCATATCCCGACCAAACCTTAGTATCATAAATTTCAAAACAAAGTCAGGAAGACACGACAAGTAAAAATTAAATAAAATATCGGGATTATAATCACACACACCAAATTTTATATCACCGTTCACACTCGAGAGTATTTAAAATTGAAATATGTCACCATCCTTGTTCAAGAACCTAATTTAATTTGTTATTATTTATTCGGGCCAACACGTCGGACGCCATTTTATGTGGCGTCTTTCTCACCACTTTCGATTCTTAGAGGTAGATAAATGAAAAATATTATTTTGATTTTTTATAATTTATTTGGAATAAACTCAAAAAATGTCGTAAAAAACTAAATTTATTTAATAGGTTAACTCTGGATAGTAGTAACTCTTTGTAGCGTCTATGGAAACAGTCAGGAAAGGCCGCTTAGACGAGGATGGTTTTAATTACTTAAAGAGTTGGAAAATGTCATTACCGTTTGTCTTGCTGGCGTAGATAAGTTTGGTAGTGAGGTCGTCCGAAACTTTGAGGCCGGGTTCACTTCAGAGGGATAAGATATTTATCGCAGTACATCCATGATTTTCATCGTATTATTAGAGAGTGAGGTTCATACTGAAGCTATGCGTCAGCGATAAAATGTAGCAGAGGGAGTTTAGGCAGTAATTATGACTTCGTCGTCGAGTGAGGATGAATTTATTGCGAACTATTGGTATTTAAAAATAATTGGAAAGATGATTTCAATGAATAATTGCCTAAGCGCTGCCGTGATTCTACTTGCGTGATAAAGCCAATGTCTTTCAATTTGCCATCAATATCTTGCGACACTGAATGAAGTATCTCTTAAAACACGTATCTTACAAAAGATGTCACGGTTTTAAGGTTTCTACTAATTTTGTCGTTCCTTCACGTTTCTTATGGGCTTGAGCGGTGCGTATCTTACAATTATCGTATATCGCTTACGTCTTTAAGATATGTATCTTATCGTCAAGGTGTGAACCCGACGTTACGGAACTATTGTGGATTTAGCTGTCGTCAACTTGTACGGGCTGGAACTCGAAGTAAAACCGTGCGTCGTCTGCTGCTTGTACCAAAATTTCTTTTGTCGTGGGCTCGACTAGACCTATGTTTGGTATTCAAATAGTTGAAGAAACGATTTTCTTCTCAAAGAAATTTTGTTGCTAGTTGCACCTTCACCTTATTCCAAGCACCAGTTCTGCCTGACTGTTCTTAACCGGTAGCTTTGGTCGCAGATAAAGCACTAGTTGTTAGTGCATTTGTGATGTTTCAAGTAACTTTTTGAACGTTGTATTACCGAACAAGCCACCATTCGATATGCGTCCCTGGTATGAGACACTAACAAAAAAAGCAGTAGCTTGCGTCAGCTATTGCCAGTATGAGACTAAAACTTTAATTTATTATTTAAATAGTCACTGCTGCTATTCATTGGAGCTTGTAAAACAATGTTTTCCATCTGTTACCACAGCAATGCGGAAAAGTCCATTTATCGTTGAACTCATTCACTATCTAGAACCATTCTTTTTGCTGTTAGGTGTCTGTAAAGAGAAAAAATAAATAAAACTTTACATGTTTTGATAAATGTAACCATTATTATTATTTTTTTTAGGATATAATGAATCAATCGGCTGATAATGAGGATAACCGACAACCCGAACGTACACCACCTTTACCGAAAGGACCCAACAAGAGGCAAAGTGACAAAGACGATAGGGAAGACATGGAAGCGTACAGTGTAACGAATGCACTTCGCGCAGAAATGAAAGGAAGAGACGAGTTCGATGCATTTGGGGAATACGTAGCTCACTGTCTGAGGAAACTACAAAGCAAAGAATTGTTGGTTGACGCCAAATTTCAAATAAACAACATTTTGTATTATACAGAAAAACGTGACCAATGTGGGTCCTTGTCACGCTCGTCGACACCATCCCCCGCTCCAGTTGGTTCATCAGGTTTTGCATCTAATTCAAATTAATCAACAATTACATCTTTCGAAGAAGCGTTTACTTCAAGTACATTGTGAACAGTGATGAATAATTTGAAGGAAAAAATCGACAATTTGTTAATACCAAGGAATGATTTTTTTTGTTTCATTGTTATTAATTTATTATTCACAACAAATAAATTCTTTTCAATATCAAGTTTTTTTCATATTCATGTTGTAGGCAGCCAACAATTCAATAAGGGCATTACAAAATTTTGGTATAGTAGACGCAACTTCAGTCTGCACTGCGCAGTAACACGTGCGACGTCACTGCGCAGCCGAACTGTTGTACTAACAGCGTTGCTGAAAATATTCGCGTCGTTTTGCTTGTACTCATCAGTTTGCAGTTATACCCAAAATTTGCACATATTTATCTTTCTGCTTCTGAAGAAACGATTAATAATAGAAGCATTCTGGCTAAAAATACTATGTGAAAATGCGGTGTATTTGTGAAAGTAACGCCTGTAATATATTTATTAAATTTCAACAATTAAATAATATTTTAAGTTCTGTCAAAGAATAGGTAACGAAGTTTCTCGGAAGAACGGTTCATGTTGACGTTTGTTGCACTTCATAAAAATCAGTGCATACCTACATACTTTTGTTTTACGAAACAATAACTAAAGCTGCTTCAGGAATGTAAATGAAAATACATGATACTTATTAAGAAAAATGTAATAGTTTGTTGATTAACATGGATCAATGAACACGCTTCAATTGTGTAATACTTATGTACTTGAAATGAAAAATTTAACGTCTGATTGAAAATTAATAATAAGATAGTCAAATACAGGCAAAATAAGTGATAACATAAATGCCAAATGACGTTTCTGGGATCCTTGGCCTTCCTTCGGGTGCTAATAAGAGCCTAGAGCGACAACTGCACTCGTCAGTTGACAAAACTCAAAAAACTTTTGTCGCTCTAGGCTCTTCTAAGCACCTGAAGAAAGGAACGAGGATCCCAGAAACGTTGTGTAGTATTTATATTATCACTTATTTTGTCTGTATTTGGCTATTTTCTTATTATTAGTCACGTAATTGTTGTGTTGTAGTATTACTGAATACAAATCAGCGAGCACACGCGTAACGTTCACCAATCAAATTTTAAACAACAAGTAAATTTTCAAGAAAACGACCAGAGTTTAGAAACTTAATTTTTTAAAGACTAATAACTTCAGCAATTACTTTCAATTATTTGTACAATTTATTATTATTGATAGAATGGTAAACCCGAAGAATAGTACTGTATGTTTATCGATATGAATAGTTAAAGACTCATTAAAATCGCTTCACCAGATTTACTACTGGTTAAGGTAAAGGCTGTGGAAATTTTTTTTCAAATGTGGACAATGCATTTTCGGCGGGGCACAGCCGAAAACTTTGCGCATATCCGAAGTGCAGATTCTTCTCGCGCCTTCTATACAACGATAGAAATACTCTGCTTTGAAATCTTGAACAAATAACTCATACTTTGATAGGAATCACCACTCCGCGTTAATGCTTGTCCGCAAAGCAAGTCTCATTTCCAATTTTTGGCTCAATTCCAAGCAAAATTACATTAATGTCGGAGCTACTCATCTGGAGAACATTTTTAAAGCTTCCATCATCCCGAATTGCCCCACACAATACATCTTTGTCACCTTTTAACAGATAATTGCAGTGACGAGCGGAAGTACCTACGCTTCTTCTTTTTTCTGGGTTTTTGATCCTCAATCCCACAATCTGCAGCCACGAGCACTACTTCCTCAGAATCACCAATTTTTGTTACTCCATGTATTGAACAATCTGTCTGAAATCAGACAATAAATTCGCTTTATGTTGTTTTCATTGCCTTGCAGGGAACATTCCTGTAAATGTCCATCTATTATTCTTAACTTAGTATAATTATTACATTATATTACACACAATATTTGTATATACAAAACTTTGAATAAGAAAGAGAGCCAATTCAGACAAAAAGGGTAATATAAATACCACACAACGTTTCTGGGATCCTTGTACCTTTCGTCAGGTGCTAAGAAAAGCCTAGAGAAACACAACTGCACTGGTCAGTTGACAACACTCAAACGCAACGACAATGGGAGAGCCGAAGGGTTAGCGTAACAATAAGGGAGCAACGACATTGGGAAAACAGAAGGTTTAGCGTAATAATAAGGGATCATAGCAATTGTTGAGTTTAATAGTGTCTGTTTGTACATTAATAGCTGTGATGTTGGATTTAATATGAAGCATTTCTGAAATGAGTCTGGAATTATACCTGGTGGCAATGTCTAAAATCTTAGCATTTTGCCAATCAAATGTATGTTTAGAATTGATTATATGTTTGGAGACTACAGATTGTTTTTGACATTAGATATATGTACCTTGATACGTGTATTAAGGGAACGTTTTGTTTGCCCTATGTAGCAGGAATTACAATTAGAGCAAGAGATTTCTAAACAACACAATGTTTGCTGTATGTGTCAAGTGGGTCCTTGCGGGAAAGTGTATTAGTGGATCTGTAATGTGGCGCGATAGTTTTATAATTGGTATATATAAATTTTATTTTAATGTAATTAGATATTAGCAAGGGTTGAGAGCTTGGCAAGTTGGAATTTGACCAGGCGCCACCGTGGCGTATAGATAATCCGTTCGGTCTGGACGTAGGCACGTAGCTATTGATCCTCGGAGGTTACCTGGACTGTCACACCGTGGGAAACGTCTCTCCAAACAAAAAACAGAAATTAAATTAACACGTGACAGTCTCAACCAATCACATTTCTTGGTTCAGGAAAGATCGATACAAAATTGATCGAGACAATCGATATTTTACATGCAGCGAAGGGGCTGTGAAGAAAGTGTAGAGAAGACTCCTTGACGAACCGTTACCAGGAATGGACGTACAGCCCCAAACGTGCATCACCCAGAGAACTCGGAGAGAACACCTGGGGGAATTATCGTAAACCATGGTTTAATTTGAGATTAAGGGATCCGATTGTTTTACCCGCCCAGCTGAACACGCATAATTTGTATTTATTTTATTTTATTTTGTCCATGTTCAGTTAAATAATTAATAAATTCTGGAAACTATCCCTTTATTTTATCATTTACTAAACCTAACACTACAGTAAATGATGGACAAATTTGTGACGTAGAAATTTGGAATAAGGGAGTACGAGAAAAAATTTGCCTTGAGGTGTTTGGGGACGATTGACAGTAGGATGTTGGATTTTGTTCAGTCTGCTGTTTATGTGTTTAATAATAAAATTTAAAGGGTACTCATTGGTGATTAAAATGTTTCGGACAATATTTAAGTTGTGTTGATGTAACTTGGAGTTAGGAAGTAATACAAGATTGTATACCATAGCTCTCTTTTTGTTTGGAATAAGTTGAGGATTTCCAGTCGGTGAGTTTAAATCTTTGGTTTATTAAATTGTACACTAAGTTGTTTGGGTGTGCTTCTGCTCTGACATTGTATTTCAGACGTACCACGGTGCATTCGGTATTAATCGCAACACTTTGTTTTGAAACCTTTGTAAGTTTTCAATAACGCAGTCTCCAAAGCCGTAAGTCCATTTTTTCCCCTTAAAACTTATTTCACAGTTTGGTTCATAATTTCGCTACGACGACGTCAAGCTTCACGCCTTCGTCGTCGGCAGCCTCGGTTCCTGGGACCCAGCGAACGACGCGGTACTCCGGGACCTTGGGGTGTCCAGGCGGTACTCCAAGATAATGAAGAACCTTATCGTCTCCGAGACGCTGCTGTGGTCGAGGGATATATATGTGGAGCATATCACGGGCCGCCGGCAGTACGTCTGAAACAAGCAATTGAACCTGCCGTTAATCTGGAGAGCGGGCCCCTGTATCACCCACCCAGAGTTAACCCCCTCCATCTCTTGTTTTAATTACTGTCCTGTTGCCTCCAAAATCGATGGTCCTGAACTTCTACTTTTTGAATTTTCCTTCATTTTTCAGGACTACCTGGCAGTGGTGTTCCGGAACGTCTGACACATCTACATCCAGTGACACGACGCCGAGCATCGGTGGTTTCGGATCCTATCGTGCGAGGGCACTCCACGAGACTCAACAACCGCACGATTTCATCAGCCGTCGTGTTGCAGCGTCACCAATAAAGAGGATGGAGCACCGTTGGAGTTGGGGCGGCAGAGACGAATATTTCAAGAAATATTTAAAAACAATATTATCGTGTCAGTCCATTTAATGAACTAAAAATGTATCTTCTCATGTAAAGTTAAATGTATTTTGAGACCCATAGAGGGACTAAATCTATAATTATTTCATTTGTAAATATTGAGTCCAATCTATGGACTACAAATTATTATTATTAAAGTACTAATCTGTTTTTATGGTGTGGACGCTTCCAAAACAAACCAGTGATATAACACGTTTCTGTTACAAACATGGACGCAGCTTTACCAGTTTGCCGGTGTTGTCAACGTGAATCTCACAACATACCAAAACGTGTCAACAACGGGGAAATGTGTCGTGTGGAACCTAAGGATTTTGTTGTTCATTTCACGAGGAAAATATAGCTGTTTTGTCTCAAATACGATACGATATACGTCATACTTGGAGAGGTCGCAAATTAGCGACGAAACGTTAAATATAAATAAGCATCAGCCAATTTTAAGTGAGAAAAAAATAATTAATGTAAAATTAAACAACGTTTCGTCGTTCATCAGGTTCAAGTTTTAAACTACAAAAAGAACAAAACAATTACAATGATTAGAATAACATTTTAAAGAAACATTTGGCAGATAACAAACACACAATATAAATTTTGATAGACAGGCCAATCTCAGCTGACTGCCGTGGTCGAAATGTACAATTTAAAACGATAACGACCAGTAAAAATTTACAGTGTTGGATGCGGTTTACAATGCCTACAGTGGCAACAATTAAGAATTTGAAATTATAACAATTTATAAATTAAACATTACAAAAGAAAACTGTCATAAATTTTATTCAAATTGTTAGTATCATTTTTTTATATTAATAGCTGTTGTATAGGATCTAATATATAGAATTTCACTCATTAATCTCGAAAAGTATCTCTTTTTTACTCGTCCAAAATTCATACTTTATACCAATTTAATTTGTGATTATTTATATAAAAACGTTTAGACAAAACAGAATAATTTTGAATACTACTATTTATATTATTTTCATGTTCTTTTAACCTACTTTTTAATGAGTGCTTGGTTTGGCCTATATATGTGGCTTGAAAATCCAGACAATTAATTTTCTATATTACATTTTGCTTATGTACATTTTCAATTTTGTCATTAATAGTTTTTACTACGTTTAAATAGTTATGAGTCTTAAAAATAATTTTGACACCATAATTTTCTAACAGTACAATTAATTTGTTGTAAGCAAGCAATACAACTATTAAATTACATTTTTTGTTGTCAATTTTAATTTAATATAATACTGTTATATTTGATATTATTTAATTTGCCCCTAATGATAAATTTATTCTATTAAATATCGTTTTCTGACTTCAAAAGGCTTTTGTTTATTTATAATTTATAGAACACAATTAACGTGGGTAAGACAATAACTTAAGAAAGTAACGAACTGTATGACAGCGAATAACAAATTAATTATGAACAATATAATTTAAAAGAAACTAGACGTTTCTATCAACTGTTGTAATCTTTGTCAAAACTATTTGTCTGGCCTCACTATCAATAAATTTTGTGTGTGTTATTTATATCATAACTCATTTTAACTGTATTTGACTATTTTTCTTATTTTTAATTTTCAAACCAGACGTAAATTTTTACTTTTATATTATATAGTTCAAAATTTATTTCTGTTGTCTGTTATACGGTTCGTCAATTTCTTGAGTTATTTAGATTATGTTTTTAAGTTTTATTTTTCAATTGATAACATTCTAGGTTTATAAATGGAATACATTTAAATTCTATTAAGACTACAATAAAAGTTTAAATTAGAAACATTGGAGTAAATTTACAAACAGCGAGTGTTTCCTCTATTTCAATTCGCTAACTTCTCAAAAACAATTTGTTCTCCCCTGGTGTGTATAGTTATAAGATCACATAGGTCATTATGATAAAGAGAATTAATGTCGAATATTTCTATATGAGATTTTTGTAGATTGAAATTTGCTTAAAAAATTATATACTTTGTACAAATGATTATGGAAATATTGCGCAAAGCACCAAGAAAAATTTCAATTTTTTTCTCCTAAAATAGGGACGAAACATCTTGTATCAATCAATAAATAAAAAAGGATGTATATTTGTATGTATGTATGTATTTACGTTGTTCTTTATACAAATTTTATCGCGTGGACAGAATTCAACAAAAATTGGTATATATATTCTGCCAAAATCGAGAACCGGTACTGTGGGGTGTGAGAAACCCCTAGAATAAACGTGGAAATAATTATAATTGAAATAAGTTACGAATTAGTGTTAAATTACTGCGCGATACGATGACGTCATAAGTTTTCAAGACATTGACGCATCCTAAATATAGTTCTGTATTTCGTAATGAAATAAAGCAGAAATATTTTGATTGAATAAAAAGTAAATTTTTTTTCAGTAATACTCCATCAAATAGTAATAAAAAACAATACGAAATAGTTTACCATCATTGCGCTAAGTTAATTTGGAAATATTCTCCATCTTATTAACGCCAATATGGCGCCTTATAATACATTCAAATGTGGGTCGGTGGAGATTTATAAAATTTTAAATATAACGTATTATTGTATCCTGTATAATATATCAGAAGATAATAAGATTTGTCTAAGGTACGACTGCTGAATTATATGTTTGTAACTATAAAAGTATTCAAAATGACGTACGGAACTCCCAAAGTTTTTATGGTCGTTATTCAATTAATGCACTCTCAGTCAAAGGTATGTACAGAAATAGGAACATTTATATTGAATTAAAAGTACAATTAATTGTACTTTACGCAACGTATTTCTATAAATTTGTATAAATGTAAACAAATTATTGCCTGCAATTTGTGTCGTGAAACAAACATTTTAGGTTAGGATAGCAGTATTTGTTTTCCATTTTTGGCAACGACGTTATAGATGTTCAATTTCTGAGAAATGAAGCTGAGCAAAAATATTTTGATTGAATAATAAGTGTAATTAAATCTACCACTACCAGTGATAAATATAATTTATTATGAAAGGTTATACAATCCATTGCATTAATTTTCTTTTAAATAACTTGACTTTTGACATGGAATATTTCACGGGATCAGGGACCAATATGTTGCCAAATTATATCTTGCAATACGCACTGGAAGATACATAGAATTATGATAAAAACAATACATAAATGTTCAAAATTGATATTTTTCTATTGAAGACAGCGTATTTCGTAACGTTTTGTATTAATATTAACAATGCTACCAACTGCAGACAGCTAAAACCACCAAATAGTTTATTTTCATTATATCTTGCAATACGCACGGGAAGATGCATAGAATTATGATAAGAACAATACTTAAATGTTAAAAACTAATATTTTTCTATTAAAGAAAGCGTATTTCGTAATGTTTTGCACTAATTTTATACAATGCTGCCACCTGAAAATTGCTAAAACCACCAAATAGTTTATTTTCAGGTGGAAAAATTATATATCTACAAATTTAGTAATTGTTTTATTATATCTGGGATTATGAATAAATGACATCTCGGACAACGCCGGGCACCCAGCTAGTATCTAATAAATTTGTATATTGAACTATTCATTCTGACTTATTTCGACATTTAAATTTATGTTATAACTTTCAAGAATGTCAGGTAATTTTAAATATTGTGTATTATTATTTTATCAAGACTTGTGGTACAATATTTTTAAAGGTTAAAATAACCATTTTTTCACACCACGCAAACCAGGCACGCCGTCAGTCTTCATTCTGAGAACATGTCTCACTATTCTATCTCAAAAAAATTCGTGGTGAAGGCTCGACAGCGGTAATAATTGGCAAGGAAATGTGTGAGACCTTGGATTTTACTGACGGCATCAGGGCCGTGCCGTACTGCGCAGAGAGGCGGCCGCATCAGGGGGCACCTTAAGGGGCGGCAAAGTAGCGAAATTGTAATACGTTTTGAGCCATTAAAATAGTTTATATTTTCAAAACAAAAAATACATTTTGCGTAAAAATTGCAATCTTTTTATAGAAAAAATCTAATTAGGGAGGAGGGGGGGGGGGCATTTCGAATACTGAGAAAATATACATCATCTGATATATATTCTACGGAAGAAACATGAAGGCTACGTCTATAATATTGTTGATATTATAATAGTCCATGACCAAACGATTTGAAGAAAAAGACTATAAGAAGGTATTTGGGTTTATATATAGTGTTCAGCAGTGGTGGGTGGTGCACATGTGCTGCAACATATTTATGAATAATTATGTTTTCTTAGAACCTTTATAATAATTTGTTTTATCTGTATAAATTTCTGCGACGCACTGGCTCCCGTTAATGCAGCAAGCTAGCTATCTCTGGAATCGGTACCGAATGTGTCTGGAATGAGCAGTATTCCGTTTCAACCCCCCCCCCCCCTACCCTCCCCAACTGCACTGCCCGTAAAGCTCAACAAACTGCCTCCTTTCTGTGCTGAGGGCGAGTGAGCACATACAACAGTGCCACCATCCGTGGCTTGTTTCTTAAAATTAGTTTTACTTAGGATATGTACGACCGAAAACTACTTTCGTGTTAAAAATATGTGACAGCTCGGTTCTAAATTCTAAATTGGGAAATATAATATATTACGGGTCGGGTCAACACTCGCTGTTGTACTATTAATATTTGACATAGTTATCCTTGTAAAAGTCGCTGCTTGGGGTGATGTAAAACACGCCACTGGTGGTCAGAAACTAACATCTATGAAGGAAATTGAACTGCTGTTCAAATGCTAACTACCAAAGATATTGAAATTGAGAATAAAATAGATCGAGATATATAAGTAATTAGTGATGAAAAATTCAGTGAAGTTAAAGACATTCATAACTTACATGTTGTCATGAATACCTCAAGAACTAAATAATGTTAAGGAAATTAATTCTAATGTATTATATATATTCTTGTATCAATATACATTTTTTTATCTTACCAAAATTCTGTAACTTTGTAGAATATTTCAATAAATATTACACATTATCAATGGTTGAATTATCTAGAAGTATTAAAACTCGTCTTTTAGAACCAAATTTTCTCAGAGCTGCTCAGATTATGCTAGTATTACAGTTATAACGTACCGAAATCTTATTGTTACAGTTGGCTTAGTCGTAGATACAAAGGAAATTTATTAATCAAGGTGGAAGCACTAATTACAACATAAATTGTTTGTTAATTCAAATAATCCTTCCCTCTTTTTCCTAGAAACAATCATTACAGTTCGTATCTTTACTGCTTAGGTCGTAAACCCGACCATCTTTATCTTATCGATGAAAACTTCGAAATTAGACTCATAAAGCTGTGTTATCCGTCATAAAACATATTTTTATCATTTCTCTCTCGACTGCGTGCGTACAATTTCATTCCAGAAGCTGAAGGCTTTTGTGTTACACTGTGCGAATTTCATCTTGGTTCAGCGAAGTTTGTACTGCTCTTCGAGTGGCCGTCGTTATTCACGATGTCATTTTACACGGTTAATATAGTATCAATTATATTCTAAGCAGGCCATATCTTATCCTCGTCTACGTTCGAGATGAACCTCGTGAATACTCTATTCTAAAATTAGTGGTGTTAACAAGACTTGGCTTAATTTGCTGAAGGTCAAATGTTTAGGAGGCTGAAAAGAACTGCGATTTTCGACAGTCTGGAAGAATTAAGGTTGGTAGCGCAACACGGCCTCCCACTCGCATCGTGGAAACAGTCAACAGCAAGAGAACTCGGTTGCCAATAAACTTTTCACCGTGCGAGTAGTAAAATACGATAGTGAAAAATAAAAAGTGTAATCGTCAGCATTTCTGAACTGAAGAAATTTTAAGAATGAACATTACAAAAACAAGGATTTCAGAGAAGATTCAATTAAACGGATTCATGCATTATTAGATAAAGCAAAAGTGACCTAATTGGACAATAGCCAATTAAATCTGGTTTGAAGCTGTCAACAGTTTCGTGGGAATTTAATTATAAGTTTATAACGGTTTTCAGGGCGAGGAATCATATAAAGATATTAATCATAACGAAGTTCTTTATTCACCCCTTCATATTACACCCTTTTCTCCAAAACAAACACACTTTTTTTACAAAGATATTCCAAGCCTCTCCCTCTGCCTTAATTAAGAGGCCTCTTTATATTATATATATATATATATATATATATATATAACCCATTTCTGACGTTACTTCAAATCACTAATCTATCTACAATACTTATTCCTTCTTGTAATTTGTCCGGCGGTGTGTTGTCAACTTTTTCCTATTCTTTTATTTATTTTCAAGATAGTCGTCTGTCTTTAAAATTCACTAGTATGCAAGTCGACTCTCCTGCATGTTTTAGATTCAGACCGTTCGCATTGTGTAAAACCACATTAATGGCCATCTCTATCAAGAAAATGCCATATCTGCGGGGTAAATAGTTTGAAATAAAAAGAAATATACGTGCAATTACAAACTTTGGGGGCCGGGATCTTCACATACATATTAAGGAATGAAGAATACATAAACTTATATTTGACCGTCTTACGTTTTTAAGTTATTCACACATTTTCTTTCTTTAAACGTGTTTCAAATGTAATCGAGTCTGAAATTCGTAAATAAAATATTATAAATGACATCTGCCATTTTCTACACTCATGGTACAGTTTCGAATACTCTCACGCACGGTGTCTACGAATGTCAGGTCATAACTATGTTTAAATATTGTTAGAAATTTTTTTAAAAATTCGAAAAATAATTTAAATATATAGTTATGACTAACATGAGTTTAGGGAAATATACTAATTCAAATTATAATTCGTTGTGAGTGCCTTCATATATATATATATATATATATATATATATATATATATATATATATATATTAGAGTAACAGACTACATGAGGGTAATCCACATGGTGGAAACTTCCCTTTAATAGCATAGGAAGGGATTTGAAGGGGGGGATGCGGAAGGTATCCGAGGGTTAACTAGGGCCTCCGGGCTATTAGTATAAGGATCCTACCCGGCATTCGCCTAACAGTGACGCAAAACAAACCCTAGAAAACCTTTATCAGGTAGGTCGGGTATTAGGTACTTGTCCCACGCCCTTCGGGTGGCGGGAGAGGGGTTTGCTGGGGCGACGCAGCAATCACTTCTCTGTGCCTCGACCAGTTTAGGAAGCATCTGGGCGACTATTCCAATGGGAAAAGTAGACAGCACTTACCGTATGCCCTAGGTCTGTGACGCCAGAACATACACCTCTCAAAACAGGCCGAGGCGCCTCGGTTTGTGGGAATCTTAGTTCAAAAACGGAGAGAGGAAGAGACTCCGTCTCTCCAGAAAGGTTCTGCCATCATTTCTCACATTCTTTGTGTACACTTATGCAAGTGCAACAGCCTCAGTTTACTTGACATGGGACACAAATAGAATGTTTAATTAAAAATTTACGTCTGTCACGCCATTTACTACCAAAAATGAATACATTAGTATGTATTTTACATTGTGCAAGCCAAAATATCACTCCCTGAATGTATTATGAAGAAACTAAACACAGTTAAATTAAACAAGGCACATTTCCCAATTGTTGTTCATGTCCTGGGTTCCAGCACCTTCATTCTAATTAAAACATGAGTTAATTCTAAGTTTAGCTTGAGTTTTAATATTCGTTACCTTAATTTATCTGTCATATTTCCTTTTCGATTTTTGGATCAGTTTTTCTTTACTCTTTATTTCTCGTATCTGACTCACACGACATTTCTTTGAGAGTGAAATTAATGCCTTTACGGTACGTAATTGTCTTTCAATAAAGATAATCGTTACATTAAGTGACATTGTAGGAAATGAATCAATATGAGGTAGCAGTGATTCGAAAATTTGCGGAATCCAAAGATTAATCCAGAGATAATACGTGCTCTTAATAATATTAATTTCGGAGGTGGCAGTAAGAATAAAAAACATTTTTAACGTGAAATTGGTAAAAATAATATAAATTTAATTAATGAGAAATAGTGCGGTGAATTAAATGTAAAGGGATGATTGAACTAAAGTTAAATTTCTGCCAATAATTTCCTGTATCTAAAATTAAATGATTAGTTCAAAGATAATGAAGCATGAAAATAAGTTGTTAGAGAGACGGCGTGAAAAAAGACTGTCGTTTGAAGCATAGATATATTTTCATGTAAAGAAAAAGTATTTGTCCTACGAGTAAAATAATGTGAGAACGTCGTAGTTTGAATATACAATTTGGAAACAAAGTGGTGTACTTACCTAAGTACGTACTTAAATAAATCAATTTATATTAGTCATAATATTTAGGTTAAGGTGGGCAATGGGTAAATAAACTATCCTGAGGTTGAGAGCTGTTTCATTATGTGTCATAGCCTTATATTTGAAAACGTGTGGAAGAAATTTTAACGTTAAAATTTAGGTTAATGACTTTTTGAAGCCGAAATACATTCGTTATATTTTTAATAATAAAATATTATACATGAGCGTTCTTGTTTGTGAAATAATAAAAAAATTATTTATGTAGTTGATGAATGGACTAGCGACTATTTACCGGTCGTTAGATCGTGGCATGATGTGCAGAAGGCGTGTGAAGGACAATCTTGTTTTGTAACTCCCTGGTGGACAACAATCCAGTATAAATGGTTCCCATCTCCACACTTGTGACTAGTTGCACAACATTTTGTAGTGTGAACAGAAATTATTATAGTAAATAATTAACTTATACAGTACGGGTGAATTAAAGTTCATTATTCCGGAACCTTTTGACAATTCACAATAATAAATAGTAACTCACCCGGAGACTTTACGCTTATTGTTTTATATAATTATTTTTAAAAAGAAATATTTAACATCGCCAAAATTGTTAATTATTTTAAAAACGTGGTCGACTGGCTATAAAAAGAATTGACAAAAAAATTCATTAAAATTTTTTCCCCCGTTCTCTCTGACCATGACGAACATTTTTCAAATACCAATTCGATTGAGCAAGTCTACCATCATTATATAGATAGTTGCACGATAGTGGCGCTTACATCAAATTGTTTCGTATACAATGGAACGACATATCCTAGAGTACATGCAATAATTCTAAAAATAGGTTTAAAGATAAAATGCAATTAGTTGCATGTAACCATGTTTAGAGAAATAAAATAAAAGTTTTATTTTACTTTAATATTTCGAAATATTGGATCTGAATAAGTTTTATATTTATTAATGGAAAATGGGTATTTGAGAAACTCGTAATGAGGTTCGAATACTAGTCTATTAGGTCTAATTTAATTTGGTTTCGACAAATCATTCAGACTGAACTGCTGGGATGTCATAATACATACAGCAAATTTCAAAATATGTCACAGAAATTGTAAATTACAATACATAAAACTTTGATATATTGTGATTAGTTTTTTTTTGTGCAATAACGACATGGTTTTTCACATACACTTATATGTATATTAAAATACTATATTCACGTAATTCATTTAGAGGTGCGTTAAAGGGTCAAGATTAATATCGAGACAAAATAGTTATTCAATAATGATTTTTCTAGAGGATCTCTTGATCACGAATTAGTTCAGCATTGTTTTTCTGATGAAATTATTTCGATTGGAAGCTAAACGGTTTTGCATAGTTAGCTGTAACGTAAATTCAGTGAAAAACTCTACACTTCAGACCAAATTCGATCCTATTTTACCTGTTACACGCATGTATAAACTAAGAGCCAAAATAACTTGCATTAGTCTTGTCATTCCTATATAAAAACTACTGCCTACGTATTTTAATATTTAGCATCAAATGATTAAAAACTTTCAAATGCTCAGTTCAATGCACACATTAAAATGCTTAGGAGTCCAGTTTAGAATTTGCACATTAAATTAAATATAAGATTCATAACATTTATTTCTTCGTAAATATGATTACAATGGCTTCCAAACTTCAAAGGATTTTATAATTACGAAACGCCTCCAATTGTATTTCACAGAACGTAAAGCTTCGCATTACTGTTGTTCTAAAGCAATCAATAATCTTTCTTTTATTAGGGTTTAATTTACGTCATTTCAGATTATATATCTGAACATGAGTTAGCGACGTTGCCAATATATGAAGCTTATAGGGTCGCTTCACAGGAAGCCACTCACGTCAATGGCGTAGCTAGCGTCCTAGAGTGGCGCTGCCAAGTTTCGCTGGTCGTGCATGGTACTGGTCATCTATATATGGATGTGGAATGTGATATATGTTGGCACTATTACTTATTAAAAAATATTCTGGACACGTCCGTTGCTTAAAAAGCGATACCGAGGTTTGTTTTATACAACTTTGTTCGGATACTTGCAAGTTTTTTTTTGTAATTTTGCATCACAAAAACGTCTGACGAACTTCTTACTGGGGCTATTAGTGATATAAGGAAACAATATTTGAGGCGGGTTATACATCCAGATGAAAAACTAGCTTTGACTAAGCTAAATAAGGATTATTAATTTTGACTTTATTAGACTTATTCATACTGATCTTGTTATGGTACAAAATAAAAAATTACTGTTCTGAAAATCACTAATAACTGCATTATTGTGACATTTATTTGAAAAGTTAAATAATTTAATATGTTGATTTAATATAGCTATATTTAATTAATTAAATGCACATTTGCTTGGATGAAGATATACGATTCCAAGTAACTGAGATTTGAAGTGAAGCTTCAGTGATCATGTATTGAGCTAAGTCCTTACATAAAGACAGTAGAAATAACATCTTCAATATCAGATTTATGTAGTCCTTTCTCTTTCTGACAATACTTCTTGCAAATGTCTAACAATTCAACATCTGTGTGACGTTTTCATGTCTTTCCTGTTGGCTTTTTCCGTTTGCCTCAACAACTATTTCATAATCAGTCACATTTTCAACTGTTCATTCAGATCAATACTGTCATCTGTTGGCTTTGTGATGGAGTCCTACTTATTTTTTGTTGCCGACCCTGATTTCCTTTAATTTCTTTGCTTTGCTAATTCCTGTGTATATGAATCATGCAAACTT
Organism: Zhengitettix transpicula; assembly: GCA_037074705.1. Classification (NCBI taxonomy): domain Eukaryota; kingdom Metazoa; phylum Arthropoda; class Insecta; order Orthoptera; family Tetrigidae; genus Zhengitettix; species Zhengitettix transpicula. The sequence continues at coordinate 205,483,767 of CM073591.1, forward strand.
TTCCACTCTTGTTGATATGAGTAACCTACAACAAACAAAATAAATGAATAAAACAAAAAATAGGTTCCCTATTTCAAATAAAAAGTGGCTGTTAATAAAAAACAAAAGTGAGGGATTTGACAGATCAAAGCTTCCTGGACAATTTATTTAGCTACATTTGGCATTTTTGCACTACAGGTAAAATCATTTTAAATATGGTTTGTTTCAGTTAACTGGAATTTGGGCATACCATGAGCTCTCACATTGACTAGTGAATTGGATTAACAATAATTTCAAACATCATCCAAGGAGTTAGTACATTTGGACAAAATTTAAGAACTACTTTCCACTCCTCACCACTTATTAATGCTACAAAATAATATGATAAAAGAGCTCATTTGCCACAACACATTGGAGCTATGGATCAAAAGCACATACGAGTAATTAAACCTGATGGCAGTGCATGAAATGAACTTCATTTATAGAGAAATGTTTATTCTCCTATTGGTTGTATGTGATTCAAATTACAAGTTCTTGTATATAGATGTAGGGACACCAGGAAAATCAAGTGATTCTACCACATTAAGAATTCAAGACTGTACAAACTGTTGCACAGTAAAAAATCAAACCATCACCAACACTTCAGAAAGCAAGCCAGAAAATGTTCGCTATGGCCAGGTAGGATATGTAGGGTTTTGACATTGTCAGTTTCATGTGTGCTTAATGTGGAAGAAAGCTTATAATAAAAACATGTTGCTTCCTGCACAGCTTTGTAAGAGATATATACATTTTTAGGATACCATTTGTATACAAGGACTAGAAGATTACAAGTTAGTGGACAATTCCCAACCGGGAAAGTGTTTTTGCACTTGCGGCTTCCATTTAGTGAGGCAGTACATTAGAATGTTATTTATCTAAGATGAAGTAAATAAAAAAATATATTTATTTCAAAAGGAATAAATTACTTACCATTCACTTTTTTCAGCATGTCATTTCTCTGAAATCGGAAACGAATTTAATAATTATGGCCTCCCAGACATTCCTTTTTGAATCCTTATTCGTAAGTTGACATCTTGCGGAAAAATTTCAATTTCACTAATAAAATCAGAAGTATTAAATTATTCGATATTGTAATCACTGTAAAACACAATGCACTAACAATTAAAACACGCCAGGGATTTCAGTCTGAAATAGTGGCGCTACTGTGTGAAACATACACAATACTGAATATAGTGATGAGCGGCGCCACTTAATGGCCAACATCTACGACGCACGCAACCACAGATCATTGCTACTATACTGTGACTGGCTACGTATGAAACCTACTAAAGACCCCTAGCCTTCACAAATGGTTAAAAAGCCCTGTTAAATCACTTTGAAGCGGACCACATAATAATTGCCGTAACGAAGGGATATTCACAAAATAGAAATAGTTTGAACTAAATTGAAGCTAATTTACAAAAATATAAAGCTTCATCAAATTGTACTTTGATAATTATAATTAGGATAACATACGACCAATAAGAATTTCTACGTTTTCACAAATTACAGGAAATGCTACAAAACAATTAGTAATTTTTTTTTAAAAAAAACACTTTCCAATTTTACACTACTTGAACTTCATTGCGGGACTTATTTGAACGCTACTAACATTTGTACTCTTTCCCCCAATATTTTTATTAATTTCAGGGATTTGTAGAAGAATATGTTGCAGCAAAATCGGCTGAATAAATTCCTATGACTGACAACGGGCAAAATCATTACACTAGTATTGCAATCATATCAAGGTTTGGAGAATGACAGTGAGAAATTGCGATACTAACAACAGTGAACATTGTTTACATTAGTATGTAAGTTATAAATGAAATACTAAAAGGATTCGTCAACGGTTTGTGAGATTCAATGTTACCCCTACCTTAATTTCCTTTGCCAAGTGCAAAACAAACACTGGATTATACTTACCAAGGTTCAGTAAACTCTCCAATTCTATAATTTCAAATTAACCACTACCTATTTAGGTTGGAGGATAACATAAAACTAATTTCCATTGGATTTCTTTTATTGCAGCATAGAAAAACTAACCTGAACTTCTAATGATACACACACTTTCGAAAGATCAGAACAATTGACTATCATATTTTATACCTCACATACACCTAAAATGAGTAAACGCAAAATGAAGTGATAGCAACAGAAGTGTGAGAAAATATTTTGAAGAACACAAACACTAATATCCATTACAGTTTCATCCATCTTGCTGGAACTGCGACGAATGTCTGTTGAGCATTTCGCAGCGGATGGATACGCAACCCCACTGAGGATATAGTTCTTGCTTAGTTTTATAAATTCATCTAAATAATAAATCAATAAGTTTAGATAAAACTTAAATAATTGAAAAAATACTTTATAAATGGAAAGATGTCAATAATTTATAAAGCAACTTAAAAATAAATTTCTTTGTTAAATATTTTTCATGATTTAAAGAAATGTGTATTTAATTACTTTCAGTTTGTGACTGGCAATTTTCACAATATATTTCAATTGAATTTTTATATTTAACTTCAACGTCTGAATAAATAAGATTCATGACGTCTGCACGAAACCTATCGGTGAGATTTGGAACTAGAGATCCCTGAGTCTTATGTGATGATTGTGAACCCCGTGTCAGTTGTGTCTTCATACAAAGCATGCTTTTATACTTTAATAAAAGAGCAAATATGAAATGTGGAGAGTTTAATAGCTCACGTAACCCAATAAGCACTAATATTAAATATTTAAGGTAAGTCATCGTACAAGATAGGAAAGTGTTAAAGCATCGAAAAGACGCCTAACCGTCGTCTCATAGGACAATGAAACCGCCATTTCATATTGAGGTATGATTAACACGATGCGCAGTTAATGATTTGGAGAACTAGAAAGTGTACGAGGTGGAAGTACGTGGACTAAAGATTGATAAACGAAGAAAAATGATTGAGTTGTGAACTATTGGTTCCGTCATACGAGTGGCTTAAAACTATGAATCAGAAGACGATGTGATGCATAGAAAAATATAACATGCATATCAAGGAGACCAGTTGGATATGATTATCCAATGCTGATCATAACTGGGTGAGGGATAATTATTGTGTGCACAGAGAGGCAAATAGAACGTTGATAACTTTATACTCTAGTAATTGAAAGAGAAATGAGAACTTATGAGACCAGTGTTATATTCATTCTTGATTACGTCGATCTAAATATTTGAATGGAAATCAAATGTCTATTCCCAAATACTTGGAAGTGATATTTCCCGCGCTGTGAAGTTTAACTAGAAAATGGTCATGTGGATCTTTTTCGTAAATGTACACCAGGCATCGTAAAGATTACCCAATGTCTACATATATACTCCCTAACGTGCGTTTATAATTGTAATTCAGTTGCCAAGAATAGTATCTTTCATATATATTGTTTCCCTATATTGGCGACAATTTGTGTTATTTTGTTAATTAGAGTAGTTCATTCTTTTCCTGTGGTAGCTATTTTGGGAACTGTAATGAGCACAATATACCTAATTAATTGAAGAAATATTCTGTTTATATAAAAATCTATACTAGCATTGGAACAACAATATTTATTATCGGAAAACATTGCTTGGGAAACAATGTGGGTTGTGTGTAATCTAAACAAATTTAATATATTTTGACTCTATAATCTAAACAAATTCAATATATTTTGATACCACATTGAAGTTTATTTGATTAACACACATATTAATATCTTCAAGTAAATTGTGTTAATAAAATGCTTAGGTTCTTGACATATTATTGAAAATCACTTTAATAACAAGTGCAATTGTTTACAATTGAAATTACATTGCATATGTATTCAAAATTATAAATTTATCACAAGTTTTAATTCATTATTTGTATAAGATTAAGCAACACGTATGTTGGTTGTAATATATGCAACTGAAATCAGTATTTATTTTGCATTTAATTGATCTGGATGATATTGCTCACATTTTGATTATTGAAGTAGGCATGTTTGTATTATGAATTGATATTTCTTTTCCATTTTGATTGTCAATCTTGTTTGTTTACATGTTAATTTTTTTTTTCATAACAACATTGCCAACCATGCTTCAGTAGCAAATACTAAAGCATTGAAAATGCCAGGTAACAAATTTAAATTGATTACCATCAAATCACATTATGCCAAATTGAAACAATATTTGTAACAAATTTGTTTTGCATAAGTCTTCTTAGTGCCAAACAACATACATTAAATAAATCTTAAAGATATTTTATAATCTTCAATATTTTTATCATTTTATAGTGACAGTACCATCTACTGGACTTTTTTAAGTTGTCAGTAGCCACAAGGATATTTGTATACATATTTCAAACAAGCTTAAGAACTGAGTGATATCTATATACTTTGAAATAGTTTGAAAGCCACACAACCTTTCTGAAAGATCTTGTGTACATATAAATGTAAGATTAATCAAACACAAAGTTGGAAAAGTAGGGTAAAAACAAATCTTGCTAATTGTTTTGAAAGTTGATGATTTAATTCAATTTTGTTAACTGTAAATTGCAGTTTGTAAAAGTTCATAAATTTATATAAAAAAGGTGTGGTGCAGTAATTTGAATCAACTCAGGAAATGATTCTTTGACTTCTTATTATGCTCACTACACTACCAAAACCTTGTTGCACTTTATGAAAGGATACTAAAGAAAGGGAAGGTTGAGGGAATTTTAGCACTGGGAATTACCCCAAAAAGTAAAGTAGTTTTAAAAGTAAATTTCCATTTCCATAGATGTATGTAGAACTTGCAAGCCTGTGAAGTTTAGATTAAGGATGTGTAATACTTAATACATTTTGTGCTAATAAATGTGAAATTATAATTCTTTTGGAAGTTATAAAAATGCAACTAGGTTTTGTTGTCGAATGAGAATTGGATTTGCAGTAACGGTTCCGACAACTTCTATGGACTTAATTCATTAAAGCCCCTATAGCATGATTCCTTTTTATGATTAGCTATATCATAGCTTTCCCCCAAATTAATATTATATTATGCCTATTTATATTAAATGATATAAATATCATAAAGTAGGGTCCATAATTTGAGAAAAATTAGAAATTTCAAAGTGTTCTAACTTATCTTCTTCTTTTTCTGTTCTGGGGCACACTGCGGACTAGGCTGGACATATAAGTATAATTTTAACAATTTAACTTAATGACTATACATGACTTATTCAATTAGAGGTGTTTAATGGTTTAGCTTCACCATTTGTTAAAATTATGCCAAATTCTAGGGCTGTTACTAGATTGATTAAGTTGGAAAGAACATGTCAATACTGCAATAAATTAGCTTGGTAAGAATTTTATTAAATGACAATAATACAAAATACTACAAATGTACGTGTTCATATCTTTCTATATATAAGCTGCATTTTTATTAATTAATTTATGTAAGTAAATTACTGGGATGTAAATATTTGTTTTGGTATAATCTTAGTTTTGTATTTTAGTTATTGTTTTTTCTTGCAGGTATTAATCTGCCAAACAAAGTATAATAAACCATGGCCAACCAAGGACCCACTGCGGATTCTGGTTAGTAAATTAAATAATTCAACTATTGAAGCATTAATTATTAAAATTTATCTGGCTTGCCTTTTCTGTGCAGTTCATAATGTATTTTATTTGTTGTATAATGATAGATTATGAACTTACTGTTAGGGAACTGTAAATTTATCCATTAAGCTTTCAAAGATTTGGGATGGAACTTGTCATTGATGTTCATTACTGTTTCAACAAGTATAGGAAAGTTAAATACCTTATTAATAAGTCCAGCATTTATTCCTTAATAAAATTTGCAATTGTTGAGAGCTTTTGAGTTTACAGTCATTATCATTCTAAAAAACCACATCAATTATGTGCTATTTTACAATATTTTTATATATGTCATAAAATCAATCAGGAAGGTATCCAGTCAAATCCTCTGGAAACCTTGCAGTTGAAAGTCTCAGCTGTCTGTTCCTTAATTTGACAATGTCATCCTTACTTAATAAATATGTATATATATATGTATATCTGTGTGTATGTGTGTGCGTGAGAGTGAGTAAAGAATTGGTAAGGAAAGAAAACCAATATATATATAATATATATATATATAGTGAGTGTATAGGTTCGATTGTAGCTACAATTTTAAATTGGATGAAAGGGCACCATTGCAGTATGGTGTAAAGGAAAGTAAAAAAATCAGTAAATGTCTCATATAAATGTTGAGAAGAAGTCAATTTTTGCAAAATAATTAACTAATGTCAATAACTGTATTCTAAAAATAGAAAACCTACTCTTGCATGTGGTAATAAAAAAGTTCTTGATAATATATATATATATATATATATATATATATAGATATGGAAAGGAAAGAGAGATAAGTTGTGGCTTACCTTAAAGTGAAGTGCAGTGTCGCTAAAAGGAACTGAAGGTTGTTCTTCAAATTTTCGGAGGCTCTCAATCTCCTTCAGGAAGGAGTGTTACACCATCCCGTGCACCAGCTTGCTGCAGACTTTTGACCGCCGCATGACTAGTAGCCCATAAAAAATGAACACCCCACCAGGCCACTAACTTTCTCTCTCAAGAGGAGGTCATGGCACAGGAGAGGTTTCTGAAAGTGATCATTCATACAAAGTGCCCTATACATACTTATATGCTTAAACATACATATACATATAAACATGCACAGACGCATACTCACATGCACACATATATATGTATGCATACACATACACAAGCATGCTCATACATACTCACATGGACTCGTGAACGTGGGGGTGGCAGGTAGGAAGGGATTTATTTAAAGGACTGTAAGACATGTTGGAAGGAGAGTTCCCACAGATGGAGTTCTGCCTCTGATGAATTGGGGGGGGGGGGGGGGTAGACCTTTATGGATGGCAAGTGTGAAGAATTGGTTAAAATTGTTTGTATTGTGGCTTTGGGCATGAGCATCTACTGGGAACTGAATTCTGTAAAGTTTGACAGTGCTACATTCTTCTGCTAGGCGTTCTGGGAGGGGTAATTTTGTTTGGCCTATTTACAATGTAGGGCAGAGTCTACAGTTAATTTGGTGGATTGTGTGGGAGGAGAGGCAGGTGATGTTTTCTTTCATTTTGTATGTTTTTGTGTGGTTCTGAAAGGTTGTGGTGAGCTGTAAGATAGGGCAGACATGGCATCTGTTCCTACCACAAGGTTTGCAACCCAGCATGGGTGGGTGAGTGGGGGTATGGGTTTTGCTGGGGTAGACAAGTAAATTGTGGAGGTTGGGTGGGCATCTGAAGGCAACTCTTGGGCAGATGGGGAGTATAGTTGGGATGATGGTTTTTACGTCAGGGTTGGATTGCAGTCCAGTGTACACTAGGCAGAGAACGGAATTGATTTTTCGTAGTCCAGGGAAGTAGGTTGTTGTGAGGGGTAGACTACTTTTCTTGTTTTGGTCCAGAGTGGGTGTGGGTGTTTGAAGATTTGATAGGGCACAGCTTATCTGTTTTTGGAGGAGGTCACTGGGATAGTTTCTATTGATGAAGGCATTGAGGATCCAATTGGTGTAAGTGGCCAGACTATTCCAGATAGAGCAAATACTTGCTCTCCTGAGTGCTAGACTGTATGTATGAACGTGAACCAGGCCAGGGGTTTTAATGGGGAGGAATTTAGGTGGGCCTGTTCTAGGCGTCCCATGAACAGGTTGGCATAGGATAGGGTCATCTGGCTGCCTATAGCTGTGCCACAGGGTATCAGATGGAAGAGGTTTTGGGAGTTCATGAAGGAAGTGGTTGGTGTCTTGGAAATATATATATTTATATGGGGACACAACCTCAATGTGGGTAAGTCAATAATTATTATACATACCAGAAAAGTGAGTAAGAAGGTGACATTTTCAAAATATGGTATGGAAAGGAAAGGGAATGTGAGTGGCATATTTGATATTTAAGTTTGGTGTCACTGTGTAGGACAGGAGGAAGTTATTCCTATTTGGAGGCATTAGCCTCTTTCTTCAAGAGAGAGACGTTTTGTGAGATTTGTACAGGAACACAAACATTGATAAAATTCTCGGGTCTCTGGTCCGGGTTGAGACCAGAGAATTTTAATCTAGAACAGATTCACCGGGAAAGCCGCCACTCTCTAATACAAACATATTTTACCTTTTTATTGTATAATTTATTATTAATATCAGAATATTGTACTATAAAAGCATATATATCCTTCATAAAGGGTTCAACTTAGCTTTTAGGTCTTGAAATAATACTTGTTAATAAATCCAGCAATCTGAATATTTTAGACATAATGTTTTTTACAGTTCATTTATGATCTTCTTTCATTTGTTGATTAGATACTTGAAATTATATTTTTGAAATAATTTGTTTACAGGTGATACAGGAGATGATGCAGAGAGTAATGTATATATAAATAAATTTAAAGAAATGCAAAAATATATTCCATTTCTGGAAACCATGATAAGTAGACTGGAGAAAACAAATGATAAGTCACGTGAAGCCCAGTTGCTTAAAATGAAAAGCCTCTTGACAATATTGTCAAGTTCTAAGAAAAAGTATGTACTGTATATGGTTAATCATTGATGCTTTTTAAACTGTTTGACTGAAACATTAATTTCAAATTCATTAATTTATCTTATTTTTGAATCTCTTACTTTATTATTACCTATATCATATTGATTGAATTAAATTTATGTTTATTTATAATGCTTAATCTTTTATCATTATTTCTTTCCATTTTTATATTTATTATCAAATAGATTAAAGAAAATGTATGAGATTACCTTAGTGAGTCTTTTCATAAGGCAATCACATAGGGAGTGTTGTATAATGAAACACACAGAAATTTGATGATGTTAGAGTTTTATTTCATTTTACATTGACCTTCATTAAAGATGTTAGCAAGGGTTGAAACTATGGCATGTGTCTGATGGTGCTAGATTGTTCTATAAGTAAATCATTTAAATTGCATTTGGACATGAGAGCTGAACAAAATCATTAAATTCAGTCTATTACCTAGGTTTCCAGAGGGCGAATTTGTTGGTGAAAATTTGGGAGTGCTCCAAAATATAATAATTGTTGTCCACCATGTGAATTTTCGGAACCAATGGAATTACTTGATTAATATCAACCAAAGTACTCATCAAAATTATTGTTGTTTGCATAGCCATTTGTAAATGAAGTTATTCCAATTAGATAAATAAATAGCAAACTACAGACAAAATGATGGGCTAATATAAATACTACACAAAGTTTCTGCAATCCTTGTTGCTTTCATTGAAACATTAAAAATGCAAGAGCTGTGAGAACAACACAACTGCACAAAGCATGTGACAAACTCAACATATGTGCTAAATTTCAATTTCATAGTTATTCCAAGACGAATAGACACAGAGTAAGGGTGAAGTCCAATTTGGTGTATGCTATTATTGAAATGGTTAGGTGGGTGTCTGAAGCCATCTCTTTGGCAGTGGGATAGTATTTGTGAGAAGACTTTTTTTTTTCCATTTTATGTAAATTGAAAGTTAAGCAAAGATATGAGTTGAATTTTGTTTTTAGCCAGGTGTGTAAGTGGTGATTTGATAAGAATTGTGGGTTCTTTGGATGAGGAAAGTGCATTTCTTGTTAGTGTAACGGTTATATGGAGTAAATGAAAGCCACACATACTCAAATTATGGGTGTTGAGGGAAAAGAGTCCATGAAGTACTGATTAGTTGCCTTATGATCAGGTTGTCATGTGAGAGAACCATTTGGGTGTCTGGCTGTACCATTCATTTGGTTTAGGAAGGAGAATTAATATTTGATGAGGAAATTTTGAAATATAGTGAAGTGTGTTTCTGAAAAGAAATTTGAGCCTCCTCTTGAAGAGGGAAATGTTAACACATTTGGATAGGAAAGAGAGACAGCATAGTCAACTTATCTGAAATTAACAATTGGTCCAATTGGGATGAGCAGTTGTTTTTTTCAAATTTTCGAGGACCTGAGCCTCCTTTGTCAGGAGAGAGGATCTGAACTGCATGCCGGCTGACCATATAATATTCCTTCACTTCAGCCAGACTGGACTGACTATTGATTTCAGGTAATTCAACTTTGCTGTCTCTTTCCTATCTTAATTTGATATATATATATATGTATATATATATATATATATATGTATATATATATATATATATATATATATATATATATATATATATTGGTATGGAAAGGATAGAGAGATAGGTTGTGGCTTACCTGAAAGTGAAGTGCGGTGTCGCCATGAGGAACTGAAGGTTGTTCTTCAAATTTTCGGAGGCTCTCAGCCTCCTTCCTCATGGCGACACCGCACTTCACTTTCACTTTCAGGTAAGCCACAACACCTATCTCTCTATCCTTTCCATACCAATATATATATATATATATATATATATATATATATATATATATATATATATATATATATATGTGTGTGTGTGAAGCTCTTCAAATTTTTGGAGGTGTTAGCCTCCTCCTTCAGCCGAAAGAAGTCATGTACCATGTGCCAGAAGCTATATAAACGTGAATATGTTTCATCTTAAAACGTGTTGAATTTTAATATATATTCATTTTCAGGTTAAAGCTAGAAACACTAATGCGTTGTGAAACAGTGCTTCAGAAACTTATGGAAAAAGTTGAAAAGGTTTGTTTTGTATTATATTGGAAAATTATTTTGAGTTGTATTGATTGGATAGTAATTTCATATAAAAACTATTCTTTTTTACAGTCTACAATGAACCAAGCCAAGCAAATTGCAATTAAAGAAAATAAAGAAATGGATACTGAGACTGCACAAGATTCTTTCAGGTTGCCAGAAAAACGGTTAGTTTAAAATACTTTTAGGGGAACATCTGAAATTTGTCAGCTGAAATATTGTATGGATTTATCACACTCGTGTATTGACTTATAATCAGTGCATTTAATCTGTTTTTGCAAGCTAGTGTTGAACCTTGAGGTTCTTATTGAGAACTATTTTCAATCCAGTAGTTACATTTAACTGACTTCAATATATTTATAAATGCACAAATACAGCCAAATCATTCAAATTATATATTAATTAAAAATGTAAAGAAAAATTAAGACAATGTTTCATCTTCTATCTAGGACTTTGTTAGGTGTACATAGGAGTAAATATAAAAATCCATATAAAATTTTTATTGAAGCAAATTATGTCAAAAAATTCAATGTAAAAATTATTTGAAATTGTTTTAATTTACAATTTCCAAACATTGCCAATATTCTGACTAATTTGTTTGTATTCCTACATTTATAAATATATTCCAGTCACTTTATCTTTAATAACTTTTGAGGCTACTCTGAATTAAAATTGAATCCTGCAATTTTTTGTGAATTAATTATAGTCTGAACATTAACAACCATAACTTAATGATATTACAGACTACACTTACATTTGTCAGACCAATCAATCTAAATATACAGATATTTGTTAATGCTGCAGCAATTGTGTATAATAATTGTGACTATTTGTAAATTTTATATATTTGACGGGCATTCAAATGTTATAAAAATTATTTGCATATAAGCTACTTTTAAAAATGCTGTTATGAACTAAGTTTTACTTTGAGATAATATGCTCCCTTTTGCTGATAAGATTAAAAGTGTACAAGTTACTATAATCTATTTTCTTCAGGTTTATTTAGTACTACTACATATTTTATTTATTTCCTTCAGTAATAAAGTTCTTTTTATAAATTAAGTTCTATCTATAGCCTAATTTTTGTCATTTTCAGTAGTTCTTATTTTGTTTTAGGGATGATATTGTCAGCTCTACTACGCAAACAGCCGATCCTCCACAATCAGTTGCAGATATTGTAAAGTCTTTAAAATTAGCCGCTGCTCGATCAAAACAGAATTTGTCAGAAAACCAAAATATTGCTCTAAAAAATGATGATTGGGAGGAACCTGCATCTATAGTAACTAGCACAGATAATGAAAATTTTGTTACTTCATCAGAAAACAAAGTTAATGTCAATTTATTTCAACATAGCCGTGAAAAATTAAAAAATATAGTAGTTTCTAACCAGTTACCAGCTATTGATTCTTCAATTATTGATCAGAATAGGCAAAATATTGAAGTTGAAGGAAGGGCCACCTGGTCTGTTAAAGTGCAGGATGCTGAAAGTGAAACTAAGAGTAAGTGTAATAGCAAAAATGAGAGTGAACCATTATTTTGCTCTAAAACATTGTGCCGAACTAATGAAGAACGTATCTCAATCAAAGAATTATGGAATCCTGAAAATGCAGACAGAGGTGAAGATAAACTAAATTCCTCTACAGTCACTTCAGATTGTTCACCCCCATCCAATAGACAGCAGTGGTCCAGCCGGTTACCAGAAACATTGAAAATTTCTAAATCACCATTAAATACACATGTGAATAATACAAATTCTTTACAATTAGAGAAATCACCTTCTGACTCAGATAGAGACATTTTAGAAAAGTCTGAGGAACCATGTACTCCTAAAAGTTTACGTGCTAAACTTGAACAAGAAATTCATAAAGTTCATAGAGTTGGTGTTAGTACTGGAGGAGCTCTTAGATCTTTGGTAAATAAAGATGACAGAAAAACGTCTCCAATTAAAGCAAAGAATGACAACTCTATGAAAAATAATGACAAATCTCCACCATTAAAGAAAGATATTGATACATCAAGTTCTGGTCTGAAAAATATTACATGTGAGAAAGATTTGAATAAGGCACCACTTGCTTCAAAACTAGAAGATATTGAAAAGTGGAAGCGGCCTGTCGATCCTAGGAGGAGGCAAAGTCAAGAAATCACCCGTCCTCCATTGCAAAAACTGACTCATCCCACTGTGAAACCAAAAGATTCTATATCATCCAATATAGTTAAAAAGTTGGAGCACATAATTGGTGACAAACAAGATCCACGTTTTAAATACGGAACTGTAGAAACTGTATCATCAAACCAAGATGTAAATCAATCTCCAACAAACAGTGATAGCTCATCAATACTGGCGAATATGAGTACAGAGGACTTGCAACGATTAGTCAACAAAAATGTTAGAAATCTTCCTTCACCTCCTCCTATTACCAAAGAAATACTTGAGACTGTGAAAGGTTCAAGCCCCACCACAACACATTGGAAAAGTAATACATTTAATACAGAATTAAAACAGGGGACTGGTTCATATCACTCAACAGAAAATTTCCAACGTTACCCTATGACACATGGAACAAATTATCATAATCAAAACATTCCTTTTGATCAACAAAGGCACCCAGCATATGATAATTCAAATGACAGCAACTTTGTTGCTCCTCGTCCAAGTCTTCTTCCAACTCCTAACATACTGCCTGCAGAACATTTAAGAGCTCAATCATCCCATGTTGCTGCCCAAGACCCAAGACTGATTAATAGTAGAGCACGGAACATTGATGCTCTAAATATGAATAAGTTTCCTCACTCTTCTTCAATTTGTGATCCCAGAATTAATTCACAGCGGCCTGGCTCAGTTGACAATAGAATTGGAGTTGATCCCAGGTACAATAATTCTGAATATTCAAGAGCCCCTTCGAGGGAAAGGTGGCCCAATTATGTAGTACCGCCTGCAAACTCTTCTGATTATGTTCAAGAAACATTTCACCCTCAAAATAGGATGTTGGACCAGTCTCGTGAAAGGGAACAACAGAGATGCAGAATGCCAAATGAACAATTTTCACCTGTTGGACAACATTCACAGTGGCCAGTTCAACAACATCAATATAATATTCCCAGTGTTTCCAATTATATGCCTTGTATGAATGCACCAAATGTGGCAAATTCTCATTCTGATCCCAGACATAATACAAATCAACATTTCTATGGCAATAGACCTTCCAACCAACATATTGAATCATCATCTACAGGACAGAGGTTACCACAACCAGTAGCCGGTACTCATTTTGTTACTGCTGCAAAAAGACTACCAAGTTTGTCAGAAAGGGATCCTAGGCGACGTAGTATTGAAGAAATGGATTCTAACAAACGGTCTGCAATAAACTATAAAGATAGAAGATCAAGACCACTTGATCCTAGACAAGTGCCATTTCCTCAGAATAGAAGTAATGAAAAAAAGAAAGATGACAAGAATGTAGATTCATTATCTTCCCAGGAAAAACAACTGGATTCCAAACCAAGTAAAGAGAAAGACATTATTTCTCCATTAAACAGTCTGTATGAAAATACAAGTGTGGCTAAAACTGGAAAAGGGTATGGTTTTCAGAACTTTAGAATTCCGAAAATAAAGAGGGAAGCAACTTCTCTACTCAAATCCCTTCCTCCTCAACCTGTGACTAAAGAAATTGACGAAGAAAAAGTAGGTGACGCAGTATGCATTGATGATAAAATGAGTATAGACAAAAGTGATAATATAGATAAAGTTCAAGAACCAGACACTGAGAAAGCTGAAACTAATGACCATCTTGGAGCACTAAAAAAAGAGGATGTAACACAGGAGCTAATTGAAGCGCTGATAAGGAAATCATTTGAGTCAGGTGAAGGTAAAAAATTATTAGAACAAGCAATAATATTGGACAATTTAAATGATAAACTAAAATCAAAAAAACTGAGAAAAATACAACAAATTTTAGCATCTGATACAGAGGATAGTGATTATGACAATGAGAATGAAGGGAAAAAGGAAATTAGAGTAACTAATTCTTCAAACTCGGATGATCAATCTGAGATAGTGAAATTAAAAGTACAAAAGAGTAAAATAGCTATTGTTTCAGAGGATTCTGAAGATAACCAAGAAAGTAAACAAGAAAGTTCCACTGAAAATTTTGAAGTAGGTGAACAGCCTAAGAAACGTGGGGGTAGAAAGAGAAAGGTTGATGCTAGCATTAACATTGATGCAAATAAAAAAGAATTGGAATCAATGGGAAAAGATGAAGATATAAAACGTGGCAGGAAACGACGTTCACCATTGGAATTGTTGCAGGAAGACATTCGTGAAATGTTCATCAGTGAAGGTGTTGTTACAGCAACTGGATACCGTATGTGTAGATTACTGAAGGAAGCAAAGCCTGGTGTTTCAATTGAGGAAATTTCAAGATCTGAAGCTAAGCGAATGGTAGAAGAGGAAGCAGATGATGAATCTGAATGTAAAACTGAAACCAGGAAAAAGCGAAGAGGTAGACCTAAATGCAAAAAAGAAACATTTGAAGAGGAAACTGATGAAATACTTGACCAAAATGTAAAAAGAACTAGGAGAAGAACAAGGAAACATTCTGCAAGTGATGAATATACTGATGAAAAATCTTTACATAATTATGTCTGTGGAGACACTGTTGGTGAAAACAATTTTGATGAAGAGCTTGATGCACCTTTAGAATTCCGGAAATATAGAAGAGGTTCTAAAAAATTACTTCAGAAAAGTGAGGGCACTAAAGTGCGAGCTTTGCCTTGTGTTATTGTTGAGAAAACAGACATTACTAAGCTCTCAAAAAATATGAAACCTCATGTGGAAGACTTGTCAGAATGTGATTCAGAAGATAGTATTCGTATGAAAACCTCAAAGAAACTGGTTCAAAGGAATGTTTCAAGGAGGGGGAGGGGTAGAATAAATATTTCAAGATCTTTTAAGAAGGATGGGAATAATTTGGAAAGTGCTTTTTCAGATGAACTTTTGAAGTCTGATAAACTGTCCCGTATAGATAGATTTACTTCCCAAGAGTCATTTAGATTTAAAAGGTATAGAGAGAAAAGAGGACCTTACATTTTACAAAAGAAGATATCTGATGTTATTGCAAGACTTTCAGTTTCTAAAAGTTTTGAAACAAGTGAAAATATTGGCAGTAATAAATTGGAAAATCAAAAGGATATTAAATCATCTGTGGAACAAGTAATTTTAAAAAGTGGTGGTGATTTGGGAAACAATACCAAATGCAGCATTAAGAAACCACCTACTCCAAAGAAGCAAAAGAAGAAGAAACCAAGATGGCAGTTGGGAATTATAAGGAAGAAAGTTATTTATAAACCTAAGAGTGACTTGCATGTAGATAATGAAAATGTGGATGCTAATAAGCATGAAAATTTAAATGTTTTGGAATCTGATGATGCTAATAGTTCATCTAACATACATGGCGATGCTAACTCTTTACAGAATTCAGAAATTAGAATTAATGATAACAGTAATGAGGAAAATACAGTTAGTGTATTTAATCCAACTGCAAATGTAGAAAGTGTAATTGAAAAAGGAAATAGTTTGGGAATTGTTAAATACACTGGTAATTTGAATAAATATCAGTCAAAATTACTTTCTGATGAGAAAGAGAAAGGTTTGAATGAATTTGCCAGTAATGGTGATTCCCCATCCAATGAGAGCCTTGAATTGGAGATAGCTGCCAGTAGTGGGGTAGAAATTGAATATGAAGAATCTAATAATATTGATCAAATTTCTTCACAAGACATTCCTTCTCCGAATTTGTCTGAAACCGATTCTGACATAGAAAAACAGAATACAGAAAAGGAAAGAAATTATGAAGAAGAACCAAAACAAGTTGAAGTAGATGAATCAAATGTCCTGGATACATCATATGCATTTAATGGAAGTACAAGGTATAACTGCAAACTATGCTACTTTTTTGGAAAAGCCATAACTAGTCATTATAAACATCAACACCCTACTCATGAAGTGTACATTTCTAGACTTTCTATTGAAGAATCATCTCAAGCAATAAAAGAGTCATTTGAAAATCAATACGATTCCCTTCAATTTGATGAACATAAAAGTCGTGGAAGAAAGAAAATTGAAAGTATTGGAAAAGATAGTAAGAAAAAAGAAACATGTCAATATTTCTGTCGCATGTGTGATCTTAAGACTTCAAGTCTGTTTTACTTTCAAGAACATCAAACTACGCATACCGGGGAGTACAGATATCGGTGTGATATATGTTCAAATGTCTTTGTTTCAAAGTCCTCCTTCAAGGGACATTTCTACAACCATCACCAAGGGTTAAATCTAATTAAAGGAGAAAATTGGAGAATTCTTTTATCACTCTCAAGTTTTGATAATAAAGTGTTCGGGTATATTTGCTCATCTTGTAATTTTGTTCAAATGTCTAAAGAGAATGTTGAAAAGCATATTTCCAGTATGCATACTGACAGTGAGACGTATAAAACCAATGTGCCAAAAGTAATTTGTATTAACATGTCAAAATGTAATGTAATAGACACTGACAAAATTGAAGAACATTCTTTAAGAAGTCTAAATTTAACCAACATGGGTGAATTAACTTTTATGGAATGTGGAGAAAATGAATCAGATTCTGTGCCAGCTGAATGTACCTCAGACAACTCTCAGAAAACCATAGATAATCTTATGAGAGTGGAATATCCTGAAACTAGCAATGGAAGTGTTGAAAAGAAGAATTCAATTGATATCTATGAAAAAAAGTCCACTTGTCAAAATTCAGTGGAAGAACAAGAAATTGGTTTAGATGTACCAAATAACAAAGTTTGTGATAATACTGGTGAAACTGTATTATCTGTTGGTAAGGAAGCTATTAAGGCCCAAACATACAAAAAAGAAGTATGTAGCTATACTTCACCCACTGAAAAGTTGTCAAATTTGGATAAACCAGAATGTAAAAGTGACAGTAATGATAACTCATCATTTGTGGAAAATAATTTAATATATTTTGGAGGAAAATATATAGTAAAATGTCCAGAAAGAAAGGCTGGTAAGATATTTAAACATGCATTTATGGCAAGCAAATGCCAAGAAAAACAAGAGGAACAATTACATATTAAACGACTAAAGCAAATGGAAGAAGTTTCTGGAAATATAAAATTGAAGCCCACAGGTTCAACAAGTGTACTTCAACTATTTGACTTTATTAATCTTTTTCAAAGTACAGAGCATTCACCTAGCACTAAATGTGGAATAGAATCAAATGTGTCACCATTAAAGAAAAGTGAGAATGATATGAGTCTGGTTTCTAATGATAAAGAGGATGATTCAACGTTAATTGATGAGAGAAGAGCAATTGAAGCAGCACAAGCTGTGAAGCTTTTAGGGGAGGATTGTCACAAGACTAATGTAAATGAAGGCAATACAAACAAAGATCACACATTCTTTAATCTAGAAGGTGACTTGACTGATAATATGTTAGACAATAAATTGATTCCTTTTAATACATCATTTACGCAAGTTCTGTGGAGACCTGCTAAAAGAGTTTTTAAACCTTACAATCACCTTACAGATTTGAAAGATAATGAACCAGAAATTGATACTGAAGTTCTGAGAGAATTAATGGGAAGCTGTGCAACAGAAAACAAATTTTCAATTTATCCAAACCAAGTTCACAGATTATGTAATACTATCAGTGAAGAGACCAATGAAAAAGTTATTTCTGATGCTAAAACATTAGGTTCATGTAATCGAAACTCGGCAATTGGAGACAAAACAGTTGTTAATCGAACTAAAATATTTACAAAAGAACCTTGTAAGAAAAATGAATTTTCAGAAATAACTCCTCCGCCAGCTGTTGCTTTTGAATTAAATAATAGACAAAGCATGTCAGCTAATACCAGCAAAGCTATTGTAAGTGTTGAAGTTGGTTCATTTATAGCTGTTATGTATGAACAGAATAAAATAATATATACATGTAAGGTTCAAGGCTGCATTTTTGCAACAACTGAAATTGATCCATTTCTTGAGCATTTGCAACTTTGGCATAGAAACTTTCATTGGGATGGTATGTGCCAGACATGTTGTTGTATGGTTGAATTTGACACTTCAACTTTTGAGGATAAAAAAATACCTCTGTCAAGTGCTTTTGAGCACTTGTTAGATAAACATACCGTAATTGACAAGACTACAAATGCTTTTACTTTGATCACAAAAGTTAGTGATACATTTTTTCAGGCTGAAAATGATAGTAAAAGAATACTAAATAATAAGGAACTAATAAATTTTAAACACACAAACTTTTCTGAAGTTCAAAATAAATTAATGTTAAAAAATTCTAATTTATCTGAAAACAATGATACAAATTCAGATGAAGATTCTGTTAAAATTATAGATGATCCTATATCAACTTCTTATCCAGAAGACTGTCAAAATTTGATGTCCACAAAAGATTGTTCATCTGTAGAGTCTGTTTATGACATGCCCTCAAGCAGCTCAGAATTTCTTTTTCCAAACACTCACAATCACTTGGCAAATTTGGTGAAGCATTTACAAGACTCTGGGAACTATATGACAGACTCACAGGAACACACAACAGATAGTGGGACATCCTTGACTTCCTTTAACTCTAGTAAATTGTCACCAAAATTACTGGTATCCTCAATTTGCTCCAAAGTTTCATTAACCTCCAACATACCATCAGAAAAAACTGAGCTACCTTCAACTTGCTCTGAAATAGTAAATGTTGGAAGTACTGAAAATATATGTAAAGAGAAACCCAAGGCATATCTAAGAATGAGAAGGCTAAGTGGTGATATGTTATCTGTTCCTAAAATTTTGGATGATGATGAAATGCCAATGCATAATGAGGATACTCCTCTTCAGGAAAGTCAGATAGGTAAGGTTCTTAAAATGATTAAAATTTGTTTTTAGGCTTACTTCTGTACTTTTGTAAGTTATTTATAGTTTTAATTTTTTATTTTTAACTCATTGTTATTCATATTTACATCATTACCAATTAAATGAGATTATTTTCTACTTTTTTTACTTATTGATCTCAATTAAAATCACTACACATACTTAAGGTATACCAAGATGTTGATGTAAGTTGTGTAATGTATTGGGACAGATGTGGATTTGAGTAATTATTTTGAGGAAATATGGTGATAAAACCAGAAACTACTGCTGTCTGACTATCCTATGACATTCATCTCATATTAAACCTAGAATTTGGTTTGAATGGTTATTTTAAATATTTTGCTGATCAATAAAGCCTTGAAAAATAAATATGAATTGGATTCTATGTGAATTTATTTTCAAAACTTCATATGATAAGAAATATTTACTAGTATTTAAAAATGAATTTTTATTTTAATGATTTTATTGCATTATATGAAATGTGTGCTCTGTTATTTATCAAATTAAGTTCTAGCCATATACAAATACTTTCCTGTTTTACTTTGATACAAATATTTAAATTATGCAGCTATTTAAATCTATTATTTTAATAAGTTTATAAATAGTTATTTATTGTGAGAGCTGTCCTTACTTTCAGCTTACCAGTTTGTTTCATTTCTATTTATTTTTTAACTGCTTATATGATTTCAACTATTGAATTAGGAACAGAATGAGCTCATATTTTAACTTCCTTTTTGTAGTTATAGTTTTTATTGTATTGATAATTTTAAAGATATAAATGTACTATATTGTATATCTCCCATTTCAGATTTACAGGATCTTAATGATGAACAAACAGATGGAGAAAATGATAATGTACCATTCTTAAAAATTGCAAATGTTGTCAGCCTTAATCCATATGCTGTTAATTCAGTGAGTACAAATTCACAAACATTAATTCCCTGCATTTAATTAGTTTTTAAACTTCAATCCTGATTCTTGGGAATGATAGGTCCTCTTTTACTCCTATGCATTATTACGGTATAACAAATATTCATTTCATGATCAAAGTGAGTGGGATTAATACTTACAAGGTGATTGAATTAAGAGCTGTGTTTAACTTGATCAGGTTTTGAAGTTAAATAAAGGCAGGGGAACAGTATATACAAATTTCTTAATGTTGTTTTTTACTAGCAACATATGTATAGCTCCAAAGTGTTTGCTATTATTAAAGAACATTGTATTATTGTGCATGTATTGAATATGGTATTTATTTTGATAGTTTTTAAATGGTAAACATATTGTTGTGGTAATGATGTTTCAAAAAATAAATATTCAATGTACAGAGAACATATAAATAAGAAAAACTTATAAGAAACTTTTAAAAACATTAATTTATCAATCAGACAATGGATAAATGATATGTATGAACTTCAATGTTTTTGAAAAGTTTTTCACTTGGAAGTTATACTTTCAGGATATTTTTGAATTTTTTCTTCATGTAAAGAATTTATATATGAATTTACAAGTAACTTACGTTTTTGTCACAGTAGTATAATACTGTACAGGAAACATTAATGAAGTAAATTTTGACTTTTTTAAATTCATGAATATTGTCAGGAAGTTCATTTTACATTATTCTACATTATTTTTGGTTTTTAATAAATTCATTTAGTACAATTTTATATTTCAAAATTTCTGAATTTCATTATTGATTATGTTTATAGATAGATAGATTTATTCACCATTAGCCCTCTAATGAGGAAATAGGATTTGTCACAAATGTACAGTAGATAAATTACATATAAACAGAATTAATATTAATTGGTTACACACACACACACAAAATTCATATCTGTTAACATTTGTCTAGTCACCACAATCATACACACAATATTTAAGAAACACGCACACAACACTTATCACTTCATGGTAATCATCTCCTGTCGTTAGGAACAGAGGGATGTCGTCATGGATATTTACTAAAACAGAAAGCAGAGGCAGGAAAACAGAACCAAATTATTAATTCTAATTTCAATTAATCCATGTTCAAAGGGGTAGGGAACTGGAAAAGGTTAGGTGAATGAAGCAGATATTACTCCCATCTAAATCTAAAAATCCTTTCTCTGCCCATGAAAATAAAGTTGTTTTACTATTAATTATAAAAATAGACATTGATTTCAACCTTCCTAACTCTATTTTATATAATCAGTCTTTAGTTTAACTATGTAGAAAAATAAACTCTTTAAGAAATATCTGACAAACTTCCTCTGTTTGCATGCCTCTGTTCGCTTAAATCGTAATATATTCTTGTGTTGTTGGTGTTAGTAGAGTTTGTGGGTTGAAGATTTTAAATTCTGTTTAGTTAGCTAGTCCACTATAAATTCTGTTACCAGATACTGTATTGTCAACCTGCAAGTCTGGAATGCACATGACCATGAACTTTGAATTTGATTTAGAGCCATAGAGCATTATAATTAAAATTATTGTTCCAAAGGTGAAAAATTTGAAAACATTATATTTGGCTGTATTTCAGTAAATAATTAAGCTCTGGTTGTTTTGAAGGAATTAATATTATTATTTCTATTGCATACTTTAATATTTAGTTTGTAGAGTGAAAATTAAATATAAAATTTTAAGTCCAAATGTCAAAATTATTTGCAGTTATCAATATTTATTATGATTGCTTCAGGTTTGTTACAATTAAGTGAATGCAAGTTTAAACTATACATTACAGTGTTTGACCTATTAATCTCATTTAATAGTAAAATATTTGTGTAATTTTTCTACCAAATTGTTTAATGATGGTATCCTCAATATTGAAATATAATATAAAATCATATGAACATATTGTGCTGTATTTTATTGGTGGAAAGCTCAAATTTATGGTACCAAGTATTTTATTATTTGTACTGTATTTAAATATAAACTCTTAAAGTGAATGCTAATCAATCCCACGTATTACATTAATGAATATTTGGTTTCTTTATGAATATGAGTTTATAATCTGTCATAGCCATAAAATAAAATGTGAAAATTAAATAGTAGAATACAGTAAGAAATCCTATAAACCACATGAAACTTGCCGTCTTTGGGACTTGATTGAGTAACATTAGGTATTATAAAAAAGGAGCATACCTGGAATTAGGTAGTGAAACTTTACAGATAATGAGCAAAATGAAGGAAAGAGCCAAAGAATTGAAATTTAATGCAAACAATTCCAAAATAACTGACCAAAAAACCAAGAATTTTAACAACCTCTACATTAAAGGGTCCCTGAAATGAAGGAACAAACTGGATTCAACTACACTGCAGCTCAGACAACTATGAATAATGATATTTAATACTGTAATTGAAACAGACTTTGTGACAGATATAAGCTACAGGTTTTAAGTTCAAAAAGTTATATAAACTAAAAGTCTCATTGTTCATTCCAAAATATTTGGTTCAGTAACTTTCAGAACTTCTATCTCAATAATTATATTCCATCTATTGGACCTAGTGAATCTGAAAGAAGTAATAAGTTGTTTACTATTCAATAATAATTTTCACTATAGTAACATAATTACAGGGTGTCAGTTAAATATATAATGATATAAAATGTAATAACTTGATAAGTAATTGAGATATTGATTGGTGCTCCTACTAGTATGATAACTCAAAACATGTTTTTTTTACACACCTAATACATCTTGATATGTGCACCATTAGTGGTGCAACAGACATCTAACCAGTATTCCACTTCTCTCCAAGAGATCATGAACTGGTGTCTGGTACACTTGATTCATGATAAACCCCACAGAAAAAAATCAATGTCTGGGCTTTAGGGGGCCAAGCACCGATGGACTACCTCTCCCAATCCAGCAATTGCTTGGCTCCCTATAAGCCAATATTTATTTTGGTGGGGGTTTATCAAGAATCAAGTGTTTGTGATCTCCCAGATCAGCGCCTTCACATTCGTGCAGCTATTACAAAAGTTACGCCTGCAATGTGCAAAACACTTGGAGATATGGTGCGCATATAGAGGTGTATTAGATGTGTAGAAAAGCATTTTTTGAGTTACCATACTTATAGAAACAAACTGTTTCTCAATTACTTCTCAAGTTATTACATTTTATATTATTATATGTTTAACCCAGACACCCTGTATTATTTTTGTTGAAGTAGTAAATCATTTACTATTCAGTAGTCACTTTCGCAACAGTAAAAAAATTACTGCCTTTGTTCATCACTTCTGATTTACAGTTTATATGAATCATGTCTACAATAACTCATAG
The DNA here is from genome assembly GCA_037074705.1 of Zhengitettix transpicula. Lineage (NCBI taxonomy): Eukaryota > Metazoa > Arthropoda > Insecta > Orthoptera > Tetrigidae > Zhengitettix > Zhengitettix transpicula. Next base: position 205,507,626 of record CM073591.1, read on the forward strand.
AAATTAATTCGTTTCTGAATATGCATTAAGAATGGTTTCAAGAAATTTTATTATTTTACATTAAACCTGTCCTTATAATTCCTTGAAAGTAGTGTGTAGGAATTCTTTGTTAGACTAATTGTTCTTTCAAGTCTTTTAAATTGAAATATAATATTTTTTTCAATAACTTCCTGTTACACATTTAAGAAACATTTATAGTTTAAGGAATTTGAATTAATACATTAATGTATAGGCAAATATCATAGATTCAGGTAATATAAAGTTATTACTTATTCATAGGAAAGGAGCTGTTCATACATTCCTTATTTTGTTGAACCCAATTTTTGTTTTGTGAAGAATGTACTGTACAATTATGTTGATTAAACTGCAGTTTTTCCAAATAAGTGATGCTGAAAGAATGATTATAATTGTTTTTCTGTTATTTATCTGAATTAAAATGACTGTTCACAGATTGAAGGATTTGAAGGTTTAAACAGTTTCTTGGAAGAATCAAGTAAAGAGTCAGTTTCTTCTGTGGATGCACAAGAAGATTCAGTTGCTACTGAGAAATGTTCTGGCTCTGACGATCCAATAATAGTACCAAACAAATCACCTGTAATATTGAAGAAAGTTGGAAAACCAAATTTTGTAGTTTTGTCACCTCTGAAAAATTTTAACTCATCACCTGTGAAGTCAGCCGTTCATGTATTACCAAGTACGGCTTTTGCTAGTTCTGTTCAACCTCAACCAGGAATGAAAATAGCATTAACACCAGGTCCTTCAGCACCTACATCACTTGTCAATTTAGCACAGATGAAGCCAGGCCAAATTTATCAGAATCCCAGTGTTACAAAGTCAGTTCCAAAAGGTGGTAAAGTTTATAGGACAGTTTTGCCTAAGACTACATTGGTTACATTGAAAGTAACAAGAGTTCCAACGCAAGTGCCACCTGCATTGAATGCAGAACATTTACCTTCTTCATCAGAAATTCCTACTATACCTGAAAATCAACGAAATTTTCAACTTATTCAAGAAAGTTTATCAGTAAAAAACTCCCTGAGTCATAATTTCTCAGAAAGTGACAAATGTAAGACCTCTTTAAGTGATTCAAGATGTAGTTCTCAAATAATGACCAATATCAAGGAATGTGACTCTTTAAGCAAATCAGATTGGTCAAAAGTTGATCATTCAAAAGCAAAACGTTTCAATAGGTATTGCCAGGATTCAGAATATTGGGGAGCATCAAAATTGCCTAATGCATTTAAAAATATGAGGACTTATCAAAAGTTACGACATCTCTTTAAATGTATGGATAGGCGCTGTGTATTTTCAACAGATTCAGCAAGTAGTTTTATGAGTCATTGCACTCAAAGACATGCTCACGATGAAAAGTCAGATTGGCAACAATGTCCTTATTGTCAAGCAACTCCTTCAACTGCTTCAGATCTGAAAGATCATATAACTTTAGAACATGGTCACTGCTTATTTCAATGTGCTTACTGCTTCTTCAGAGGAATGGCTCAGTGCTACATAGTGCTACATCAGGTATGATATTGTGCCATGTAATATAGTTCCAAATTTAAAATATTTGCTATAAGTAACTTGAACTAAAAACCAATATTCTTAATACCGTTGTGATTGTTAATTATTGAAGGCTTTACTGGTGAAGAGAATTAATAATAAAAACCTCACATTTTCATATGGGAAATATTGACAAATAGTAAGCTTTTGAGGGTAATTACTGCCAGATGATTAAACCTGAATGCAATGGCAGTCATAGCCTTCAAAGCACAGCTGTTCATAATTTTACCATGTGAAACTATAACTATTATTTTGATATAAATTTAGATAAATTGATTATTGTGCTCAGACATGTAGAAAAACTTTCCTAGCGTGTGACAGTAAACCAAAAGTTCTTGCTTTATTATATCTAGAAAGTAAACAACTTTTTTCTGAATGTTTTTAAAACATTATAAGAAACCAAAAATTTGAAAATATGGGCCAAGATACAAGTTTTATATCATACATATTGCTAGGGTCTATTTGTTTGAGAGATATTTGATTAAAAATTCCTTACGTTTATTGATTTTTTGAGGTTATCTGATTCTCTCAAAAAAATTTGAATTGATACTGAAAATTTAATAGTCTACTCAAATTTGGGTATTCTTTTAAAAGATTAATGGTTCTTTACTCAGTCAAAAACACATTAAATGTTTCTGTGCATTCCATGAACTTAAGCAGCCTTTTTTTATGTATAAATAAGTGAGCTAGGCATTATTTTAAAATAATTTTAAAAATTGGTAAGGAAAGAAAAGATTTGATTTATTTGAAATGGAAGCTTGGCACACACAGCCCTTTGTAACCTCCAAAATAATAGTGAAATTGTCATTCTGTAGGCTGACAAGGTGTACATCATCACCATCACCAGCTGAGACACTTTGCCAGCCGGGGATGACAAAACTTATAACCTTGTTCCTACTGAACCCAATCTTTCTATTACATTGGAAATGGACAAGTTTTTCCAAACACTAATCAAACTTAAAATTACCACCCTCCTCTATTGAGTTCCTCACTCCAAAAAAACCTCGAACGCCCAGCTACCTCCTGTCAAAAGTCCGCAAAGCTTGTGTACAGGGTCACCCAATTGTTGCTGGCTGCAACTCCCTCACGGAAAGGATTTCTGCTTTAGTAGATGAATCTGTCCAACCAATAATGGAAAATACTACCCTCTTTCATCCAAGACACAAACCATTTCCTCTGGCTCCATGAGTTCCCAAAAACATTTCTACCAAATACATTACTGGTTACTGTAGATGTAGTACTTTATACTAATCTTATGCTAATGACATTTGGGTACTTAAATATTTAGTATTTCATAGGTCACAAAATTGCTTTCCTGTCACTAACTTTCTGATTTCTCTTGTTTACCCTTGTCTTGGTAAGAAAATAAATTATTGACAACATCTACTGTCAAATAATACACCCAGGTGGGACTATTTATGGGACTCCTGGAACAGGACGACCAAAATTACTCCCAATTGAATCTCTTAACCTGTTTCTGCTTTATAGATCTTCATACATCTTCATGCTATGGGCCATACTCCCTATCCAAATTCCTTTACACTATTAAGTTCACATGGAACCTCTACCCAACCTTTATGTTACATAAAACTCAGTTCTGGCATAATTAACACATCAGTCCACATCAAGCCCACTAACACTTTACAATACCTCCCCATCACCAGTTGTTACCCTGATCACACCAAATGCTCTTTCTCATACGACCTAGCCCACAGGGAGCTCTCATTTGCTGCCACCAACAAAATCCTCAACACATTCATCAATACAAATTATCCTACAGACTTCCTCCTAAATTAGACCGACAACTGATGTGAACGCCGACTCAGTAGAACTGATTGTAAACACAAGATAAAAATATCAGCAGTAACCCTCAGCCCATTTTGTTTGTGTACTGTGAAGTGGGAGATTTGAAATTGTTTTGATCTTCAAACTTATTTTGCATCCAAATGTTACATTTCAGGACATAAGTTCCTTATCAAAAGTTTTATCTATTAAGTCCCCTCTTCAACCCATAGAAGTCTGTAATAGGAATTCTGAAACACCCTATAGATACATATATACACTATAATTGTGTACCTAATTTTTAAGTGGTATTGTTACATTGCTAATTTATGACATATTATTTATTATAAAATCACACTTTTTTTAAAAAAATATTGTTTACCGATTGTATTTTTGCATAAGTTTTAAACCCAAGATGTTCAGTAGTTTGTGTCAATCTGTGTTTATAATTTATGTTAATGATTTGTAGATGGCATTGTATTCTGCTTTTTATTTAGATGCATATTTTCTCTTTATGTATTTTGAAGTAGTATAACGCTGCATGGATTTTACCTCAAGTCTGTGTGAATATCAAGATTGTTGCATATCCTATGCAACACAGTGCTTTAGTTACTTTGCATGTCATTTTCATTGACTATAATGGTAATGGTTTTTCCAATGTTTTTTTCCAGTATCTATTAATAGTGAAATTATCTAAAATGTTCATTTTCAAATCAATTGAACCATGTAATCCATAGTGCTAAGCTTTTTTGTGCCAAATCGTAAATAACTCTCAATGCTTCTGCAATCCTTATTGCTTTTGTCAGGTGATTTAAATAAACACAAGAGCCGTAAAACTGACACACTGCTCAAACCATATGATGAACTGGAAAGCTTTTGAAATTATTTTTGTCTGTCATTTGCTATTTATTTATGTAATTAGTATATGAAATCAAGTCTGGAGGCTTTGCAAGCTTCCACTTTCATTTAATTTCTTACACCACATATTGTAACTATATGTGTATACTGAACATTCTTGATCACATTAATGTTATATAAAATGTAAAAATAGCTTCCTGACAACAATGTGAAGTGATAGACAAATATTTCAAAATACCTTTTCAGTCTTTTAATGGTCTTTTTATTACCCCTAAAGAAAATATTTTCTGGTATGTTTTTTGCTGACTAGATTATTTGGATTGAAATTTACAGAGGTAAATACTCATGCTTATAAAAATTATATGCATTCAAAGTCCAAATTTTAGCAAATACTTCACTAACTACAAACTCTAATTAACTCATATATTTTACAAGTAACTGAACCTTAATATCTTTTCATTAGTTAAAGGAGGTTTGTTTGCTGTATGAAAGTGCTTATTATTTATATGCACATTAAGTATTGTATTAATGTTATAAAATAAGTTTTGATATAGGATTTATATAATAAATATTAATAATATGCTATTATTGAATGCTAATAAATTACTTGTAATGTGCTCAAGATGTCACACTTTTAAAATAGTAATGTATATGTAATATTTTACTTTACAGAACATGAAGCATATAAGTGGAATAGTTTCTGTTCTTTTATGTAACAAACCAGAAAGTGTTCCTAAAAAACAGGAGCAATTAGTTCCTTTGGAAACTGTGGTATTGCCTTATATCTGTAGTCAAGGTAGGTTTTAGAATTTACTGAATTTAAATTTCTTATCATAATCTGGAACTTTTTCCCGAGTAACAAAATTATTATTACTAATTTACTACAAAACATAAAATTAAAGATACAATTTTATGATTCACTAGCTCCAAGAAAGCATTTGGGTTTGATTTGATCATAGGCAAGGTGCTGCAAGAACTATCAAACAAGGGTTTTAAAACCATGTGGCTAATATTCAATGCAATGACTTGAATACTTCTCTAGTACTTGGAAAGTAGTCTAAATTATTATGCTGTTAAAACCTGGCAAGAATCCTCATGAAATTTCCTCTTACCATCCAATAAGTTTACTGCCTATACTTTCAAAGGTATTTGAGGAAATACTTCTAAACAGGCTACAAACAATGCTTGACACCATTAATTTATTTCCCATCATCAGTTTGGATTTAGATCCCAACACGGTACCATTAAACAGATATAACTAATATAATCATTGAGGCTTTTGAAAAAAGTATTGTTCATATGTTTATAGACATCAGCCAGAGCTTTGATAAGGTCTTCTATATAAACTAAAAAGAAATCTCCCACACCAATATGTTCCTGTCCTAATATCTTGCCTAACAAAAAGGCAGTTCCTCATTAAGTATCAGGATGAATCCACTGATCTACCAATAAAGTCCGGAGTCCCACAGTGCAGTGTTTTAGAACCCATTCTGTATCTCTACACAGTTTATCTTCCAGCAATTAACAATACAAATGATACTGCAGTTCTCACCGAACATCCCAAACCAACAGTTGCATCAGAATATCTCCAGGAACACCTAACCAAACTACAAACTTGGCAAACAATTGGAAAATCAAAGCCAATGAATACAAATCAATTCAGGAAACATTTACCTTAAAAGAGACACCTGCCGCCCAGTCATGCTACAGGATAAACAATTGCCCCATGCAGAAGATACAAAATATTTGGGTATGCATATTGACTGACATTTTACATGGCGAAAACACATTTTTACGAAGTGGTAACAACTGGGAATAAAGCTGCAACAAATGTACTGGATGATTCGAAGAAAATCTTGGGGTTAACAACTCAAAACAAGTTATTATTATACAAAGTAATATTGAAATTGATTTGGACATATGCAATACAGCTGTGGTTCACAGCAAGTAACTCAAATTTGGAAATACTCCAGCCTTTCCATAACAAAATACTATGGTCAATAGTCAACACCCCTTGGTATGTTCCAAATGATGTAATCATGAGAGATCTACATATGCTGTTGATCAAGAGTGAAATTCAACTGTGTAGTGTAAACTATAGTGCTAAAACTGAAGTGCATCTGAATGTTCTTATGAAAAAAAACGTTTGCTAATAATGTATAAATGAAGTGATTGAAATGATTCAAACCATTTGACATGCTGTACAGGTTCAACCAGCAGTAATTTATTGACATTATCTATGAGACTAAAGATAGGCACTAAAGGACTGGTCTTCACAGGAAGCACCTCCTACCAGTTATAGTAGTAAAGTGTTTATTCAATATGTCTACATATTACATATTGCCCGTCTAGGACAGATTGTAAGAAAATGAGTTGTTATTGATAATAATAATAAAAACTAATATACTGACAATATTAAGACTTTAACATATGTCCCTTTGTTAATATATATTATATTGATACAACCTGTTTTGTTTTATTTAGGAAATTGTATGGTGAAGTTGTATAATCCTAAAGACTTTTTGCACCACTTAGAATGGCAACACACCACATTAACATCATTTGTTTGTGATCTATGCCAAGCCCAATACCTCAAACCAGCACGTCTTGTTGCTGTAAGTACAATTTAATTCATAATATGAATTTATTCTATTAATGTAATTTTTATCTTATATAAAGAATAACCTATAACAGTTACAGTAGTCTTTATTATATTATTTAAGGATTATAATTTAGATATGACTATTATAGAATAGTATTTTTGTAATATAACCCCAACCAGATTTTTTAATCAGTCTCTGTAGTGATAGTCAAAACTCAAAAATGAAATTTTAAAATATTTTTTAAAGAGATTTAGGCCAATATAGCCATAATCATATACAAAACAAAAATTACATTATGAAATTATCACAATTTACAAAATCTATAATTATATTTTGTCAACATTAACATTTAATTATTATTGTAATAAATCTCTCTCTCTCTCTCTCTCTCTCTCTCTCTATCTATCTATCTATCTATCTATCTATATATATATATATATTTATACACACACACACACACGAACTTTGATAGTGAGGAAGGATAGAAATAAATAGGAGAAATAGGAGGATTACACTTTATGTTAATTCATATGCTCAGGCATAGAATCACGCACATAGAAAAGCATATGTTGAAAGCAGGGAGAAGGATGGAAGAAGAAGGGAAGACTGAAAATATTTAAACCAGGCAGGACTTGAACCTGCATGATCTGCTCAGTACACAGATGCCTTAACCATCTCAGCCATTGGGTAAAATTCCTGACCAGGCATACGTATACAGTCTTATTATGGATAAATAGTTATTTTTAGAAGAGTAATGGATAGAGTAGAGGGAATGAAGTATTAGGAGCATCCATTAAGGAATAAATACAATATTAGGAGAATTCATTAAGGATAGGAACTAATTTTGGTGATATGAATTTACATAAAGTGTAATCCTCCTATTTCTACTATTTCCAAGTTCTAATGTGACTTTGTCACCAAATTAGTTCCTATTCCTTAATGGATTATCCTAATATAGTCATTTTCATGATATATATATATATATACAATATTAGGAGAATCCATTAAGGAACTAATTCACATTCAAACTTGGATAGTGAGGAAGGATAGAAATAAATAGGAGAAATAGGAGGATTGTGCTTTATGTGAATTCATATGCTCGGGAGAAGAATTACGCACATAGAAAAGCATATGTTCAAAGCAGAGAGAAGGATGGAAGAAGAAGGAAAGACTGAAAATATTTGACCCAGGCGGGACTTGAACCCACGTATTCTGCTTAGTACACAGACGCCTTAACCATCTCGGCCACCGGGTCAAGTTCCTGACCAGGCAAATATAGACAGTCTTATTGTGGACAATTAATAGTTTTAGTGGAGGAATGGATAGAGTAGAGGGAATGAAGTATTAGGAGCTTCCATTGAGGAATAAATACAATATTAGGAGAATCCATTAAGGAACTAATTCACATTCAAACTTGGATAGTGAGGAAGGATAGAAATAAATAGGAGAAATAGGAGGATTGCGCTTTATGTGAATTCATATGCTCGGGCGAAGAATTACGCACATAGAAAAGCATATGTTCAAAGCAGAGAGAAGGATGGAAGAAGAAGGAAAGACTGAAAATATTTGACCCAGGCGGGACTTGAACCCACGTATTCTGCTTAGTACACAGACGCCGTAAACATCTCGGCCACCGGGTCAAGTTCCTGACCAGGCAAATATATGACATTGTCAAAAATAATTGCAGTGTTGGTATGGAAAGGATACAGAGATAGGTTGTGGCCTACCTGAAAGTAAAGCACGGTGTCGCCACAAAGAACCGAAGGTTGTTCTTCAAATTTTCGGAGGCTTTTAGCATCCTTCAGGAAGGAGTGTTACACCATTCCGTGCACCAGCCGACTGTGGACTGCAGTAATAAATATATCTATCTATATATATAATCACCACTTATCAAATTTGAGCAACCTTTGGTTCCTTGTGGCGACACCATGCTTCACTTTTAGGTAGGTCACAACCTCTCTCTTTCCTTTCCATACCAATATTGCAATTATATATATATATAACACATAAATGTATACATCAGTAGTATACCAATTAGGTGAAATTGGTTGTCTTTCAGGTATATTTGTATCAAACTTCTTTATTTTGTATAGCCTGCCTCATTCCACAACCTGGAAGCTAATATTCTCTACAGGATCTATGGAATTTGATATTATTATTATTGGCCATTGTTTCAGCATTATAAATTGCATTCCCTTGCAATGTACCAATGTAGACACTGCCTCCATGGCTCTGAAACAGAGGAAGAAATTCAACACCATCTTTGTAATCTTCACCACAATCGACCTGCACTTGCTATTTTACGAAACTTCAATCCAAATATAGTGAGTACAAATTATATCATGGTTTGATCAAATATGCACTGTTGTTTTAATCAACTAACTAATCACTTGCTTTTATAGTTTTGTAACTGTTACTCAATATTATTATGAAATACAGAATTTAGAAACAATAAACTAATGTTTTACTACCTTATGTGTGGCAATGCCTTAGGATTCCAACTAGATAATTTTAAGGATATGTCTATGGTGTCGCTGATATAATTAATTGCATACACATTCATTTGAGTGAGGTGCCAGTTTATTCTGTGATGGGTGTAACTTTTAAAATACTTGATCACTTAGATGGTAGTTATTGCAATTTCTCTGGTGCTGATAATGAAAGAAGTCTAGTGTGAAGAAGCACTGGTTTTGTTTATCTGGTGTTGTCGTTAGGGATTGACTTATGTTTTTTTATATTAGTCAAAGGTGGGTTTGGGTTGTTAGACTGAGAATAGGGCATGGGATGTTTATTTTTGGTCCCGGTGAAAGGTGGGGAAGTAGTTACAAGCATTGTTGGATAAGTCTGGTAAAAATATAACAAAAATAATTTTTTTTAGATAATTTCCTTTATTTCTCAACATAGTCTTTTTCCTCGGCTGTACACTTGTCCCAGCAAGTTTCCAATTTTTTCAACCCATCAAAAAAAAATGTTTTGTCAAACTCTGAAAAGTACTATGGCACAGTCTTGATCACATCTTCATTTGTAAATAATTTCTTCCCACTAAGCAAAATTTTCAAGTTCGAGACCAAGAAGAAGTCTCGATGCTAGGTCTGGTGAACAGGGTGGATGAGAAACCAATTTGAATCCCAACCTGTACAATTCATCCATCCTGTGTGTGCTGGCGCATTGTACGGGTAAAACTGCAAATATGGTATGAAAGTGAAAAATTTCCTGCTCTTTCATAAAAATATACCGGACTTGTCAAACAAATCTGGTACGTGTGAAGTTAACTGGTTATTGGAGGAATTCAAACGGGGAATCATCTCCATGAATCCATAGCATGGAGATTAACTGAAACCAGGTTAAAGGATTTACTGAAGATTTATTTAAGTAATCCTCCTGTAGTTGTCCTATAAACAGGTTGGCATAGGAAGGGCCACTCACTAAGGTGTGCCTCGTATTTGATGATGGATATTGTCAAAGAAAAGTTATTCCTTTGAGGACAAATTAAGTGAGGGCAATCAGAAAGTTTGTGATAGTCAAGAAATTTAGTAGTCATTCAGGCAAGAAATATTAAAAGTGCAGCCAGATCTTACAATAATTTTTCTCTGGTAACTAGCCGGGAGAGATTGTTTGTTGATTATAAAGTTTTTTTGATGAACTTATCAGCCGCCATCTTCTGGTGAAGTCAAATTCCAAAGTGAATCAGAAGTGGTGAATTCTCTTCCCTATTTATGTCATATAACCTCAGGCATAATACCAAATTCTACACATTATTTATAATTCATAGTTATTGTTGAATTTCATTGTATCAGTTTTTACATAACCATGCTATATTAATATACATTATAGATTTCATATAAAGCATTTTGGAAATAATTCTTGAATAGTAGTACCTGGAGATATGGCTTATTAGTAATACCAGTAAAGAGCTACGCTTCGAAGGCAGTGCTAGACTTTGCTATTTACTTATATTACCCAGGTGGAAACCTGAGAAGCTTTTCTTAAGTTATAGATATATTTTTATGTATTAAATAAAGTTTGTTTTTATTCAGTTTTAAATTTCTGGATGTTAACAAAATATTTTTATGCAAATTGATGTTTTAGCAATACAAAGTATATTGTTACTATTAATGCATCCAGTTTCATATATTTGTTATCTAAAATCACAGATTATTGTATGTTTCAAAATATGTTAATTACCAATAACTGTTTTTGTAAAAAGCATACCTAAAAGTTTTTTTTTCCAGATGCACAACAAGAAATTAAAGGAAGTAGAAAGAATGGTAGTTCTTGATCTTGAGAAAGGAATGTCTGACGATGTATTAATTAAGCCAACAACTGTTACTGAAGATTTAAGTGATGAAAGAAATATTTTGGATATTGATGATTTTCCGGAAGATTCACAAAATGAGAGACAAGATACAATATGTGAGAACAGAGAAAGCCAACCAGATCTTGACAATAATTTAAAAAGAAGTAACAGTATTAATATAGAAGAACATGACAGTGATATTGAGATAATAGAATCGGTTAATGAAGCAGAGAAAGGTGCACTTTTACAATCAATTTCTGAAGATGATGAAGTTTGTATAATAAGTGAGACAGAAAAAGGAGTTTGTAAAACAGAAAAAGGAGTTTGTAAAACAGAAAAAGGAGTTTGTAAAACAGAAAAAGGAGTTTGTAACTCAGAAAAAGGAAATGCTGATGGTTTGAAGAGTCAATCACTTGTAAAAGGAAATATTGATAGTTTAAGCAACCATGCAACAGAAAAATGTGTTCCTGATACTTTGAGCATTCAGGCAATTGAAAAAGGTAATCCTGATAGTTTGAGCAGTCAAGCAATGGAAAAGGGAAATACTGATAGTTTAAGCTGCCAAGCAAATAAAAAAATGGTTGAAGATGATGAGTTTTTAAATACTGAAAATAATGATTTGACCCTAAATAAGATTGTATCTGATAAGAAAATTGATGATGTCAATAAACCAAATTCAACTAATTCATCTATACTTGAACCTTCATCAGAATATGATAATACCCATTGTGTGCATACTCCAAATGCAGATGTTAATAGTGAATTAAATATTTCTTTAATTCCTGCAAGTATTAACAGAACACCAGAGAAAGGTAATTTTTCTGATACTCATGTGAAAGTTGAAAAATATAACTACAGGTCTCCAAGTAATTCACCTGTTTTTGGCCAAGTAGAAGAATCCAGTTCACCTACAAAACTGCAGAACTGTACTGAAGGACTTATAGGTGACGCTTTGTTTCGCTGTGGCAATATTGGTTGCTATTACTCGGCCAACTCTTCATCCCTTCTAAAAGAACACCTTCAACTATGTGACCATTCTCGTGATTCATCAGTCTTATCTTGTGTTCATTGCAACAGACAGGTCAAGTCTGTAAATTCGTTATTGGAACATCTAAGATTACATGGAATTAAACGTTACAGTTGTTCCCTATGCTCCTACCGCGCATCAAAACCACTACATGTTTCAAAACATTTGAAACAGCAACATCGTGCCATTGCAACAGAAATAATACCAGCTATACCACAACAGAGCAACACAGAATCTGATATGTTTATAGTTTGTCCAAAGGTAATTTTATTAGTTAATAATTCTCTTTTAAATTTTATTAGTTGAATAGCAAATTGTATTTATCTCATTCTAATGTTCCTTGTTTCGAGTGGCCAATTTTTAAGATTTAATTTTATAGTGTAGATTTTTAAGCCAGTTTCTATGAGTTTCTGTAGTTTATTATGCATACTAACAAAATTGCTTAATATGATTTTTTTCCCTTTTAATTTCCCACTTCAAGTGTTTTACATTTATTTGTATTAATTGTTTTAGGCTTGGATATGCAATATTGATAACCTTTCTGTGTTTCTTTAATGCCAGCTATATATATATATTACTATTTTTTATGCCACTGCTGTTCATGTAATATATTTTCTAAGTGTCACTTTTCATAAATTGATTATGAAATAAATTTGCATATAAACAATAGTATTGGTAATATAACTTATTCAAATAATACATATCAGAGTGTTATAGGTTGATTACACGAGGTTAGGAAATACAATTTTTTTAGTTTATACAGTTTCTTCATCATTTAGCAAGCAAGTTCCATTGAACTGCAAACTGTACATATATACAAGGTATAACAATTTCATCTTCAAAATACTGGAAATTATTATGTAATTGATAGTGAGACTTTTGCAAGTAAAGTAAGTGTTAAATGATGCAGAAGTTTTAGGCCAGCCATGAACACTTTAAAAATGACAATATATCTGGGTGCATAAATGCTGATAGGAATGTGGAAAAGTGAAGAAAATGATTATGGAAAATATCTGAATAACTTTTTGTGAAGATGCTGATGATATTAGTGTTGTATTGGCTCTTGTGAATAATTTATTTCAGATCTTTTAGATTTGAAACGTGTCGGCAAAATTTGTTCAGAAATTGTTGAAAAGTACATACAAGAGGACATTGTAAATGAGTAACTGAATGAAGTAGATGATGATCCAAAACTATTAAAAATAAGTTATAACTTTGGATGAAACAAGGCTATACAGTATGTTACTGGAACCTAGACGTAATTTTTCAAATATAAGCATCTTGCAGAGATAAGACAAATAATAAGCTCGTCAGGTTTCTGCTGTAATTTCTCTCCTATTTCTTATCCACTGGTTGTAAAGTCAATTTGATACAACTCGAAGTTGCTTGCATGAAAGAATCCAAAGAAGAAACTATGATTTGTGAAAAAAAAAACACTCGTGGCAATTGTATTCAGAAAGCTAGGTCTTGAAGTTATGTAGATCTCATCTTAAACAGAAAATTTGTTTATAAATTGTTTTTGAGAATTCAAAAAGATTAAATTTCAGATTAGGTCAAAAACAACTTTTAGGCTTGAGCTGGATTAAAAACATTTCTACTGTTCGTAGATTAATTTTTGTTATAAATAGCAGTTCTCCTGAGTCATGTCCTCTGTTTTACTATCATGTTGGTGAGGTATCATTATGTATCAAACAAAAAGAGTGTTATTGAACCTTTCATTAAAGTACAGATTGAAATATTTTAGATTACAGAGTATCCTAGATCCTTAAACCAAAATTATGAAAAGTTGTTTAGTAGTCGTAAAATAATTAATTCCACACTGATTTTGGGCCTTTCAGTAATTTGCAAATTCTGTATTTTATTCTTTGGTTTGACTTTTACTACTTTCATGTTGAAAAATATTACTGAAGGATATATTTATTAAAATTAATGGAGAAATACACTTTATTTTGTGCTTCTCATGTATCAATTGAGTATATTTTAGTTTGTCACTTTTATTTTAAATACTTATATTTAATTTATATACTAAATACTTATATTTTCTTGATATTGTAAACCTTTTGTTCCACTTTTAAAGTTAAATGTTTATATAATACTTTTTATTGTTAATAGGGAAAAGGCAAATCTCGAAGAGGATCCAACAGTCATCAGAGCAATTTTAGCAAGACTGTTTTTAAGCCTGATGAATCTCATCTTCTTCCATTTTCAGCTATTCTCAAAGATTTTGTACATTGCAGTGTTTGTTCATTCAAAACTAAAGTTCGAAGCAACATGAAAAGACATCTTGATCTTCATTTAGATCCTACAATTGATCCATCTGAAATACCAAAGAGTGAAGTTGTGAATCCTGTTCCATGTCTCAGTCGTAAAGAGATGATGTTTGATAAAATGACAAATTTGGCAGCAAGTTCAATAATGAGCTCTAAATCTTCTGCAGGAGGAAATACTAGTTTGTCTTCAACTGTAAATAATGTAAAAGTGGAAGAAGAGTTCGAAGCTCCTAAGTTTGTTCCTGAGAACCAACGTTATGTTTGTGGTGTAGTGAATTGTAATTATCTTACTTGCACTGAAACCATGCTGCGGTATCACATTCGAGCTCTTCATTTAGAAAATGTTGAATTTCGCTGTCCACACTGTTCATGGGAGACAGTTGTTTCTCATCCAGAAGTTTCAGTAGATCGTATTGCTTCTCATTTAAGAATTCATGACTCTAGATTGTATAAATGTGCACACTGCCCATATTGTCACTATCATCGACATGTTGTTGAAAGGCATTTAGCCGACAAACATCCAGAGAAACGCATGTTTGTGCATGTTATTCGGGAACCTGAAACTGATACCCGAAATGATAGTTCAGGACTTGAGTCAGCAGGTACTGTAGATTTAATTTTATTATTATGTAAAATATCAGATTCTAAGAAAAATAATGTATAATAAATAGAAAATAGTTACATTTTATTGAAATGCTTAATTTATTAAAGTTAGTTGATCACTCAGTGTTTGAATATCTTTCTACTCAGTTTTGGAAAATGTAAAGTGAGATTATTAATATTACTCAGATTTCTAAACTTAATGTTATTTTACGAGAATCTTGCGTTTGCCTTTGATTTAATTCATTTTCTTAATTGTTTTCTTAAATGAATGTATCTGTCAAATGCTTATTATTATACATTATGTTCACTAAATTGTAATATGAATCTCATGATTTCAACTGAACTCTCATTTATTTAGTACTAGCTGGGTGCCCGGCGTTGCCCGAGATGTCATTTATCTATAACCATCCATAAGACTCCAATTTTGGTTACTTTTGCGTTATTTTTATGTAAAGCTCCTCGAACCCTATCCCTAAATGTGCTCTCCTCCCATGCCGAAGGGGGATGAAGTCATTGACTAAATATATCGGCCGTTTTTACATGTTAGAAGATGATCACCCCCACAAATATGCGATAATGAAAAAGAATGTATTCTACGCAAAAATCGGCCGATTACATTGTCTGAAAATTTATTCCCCCGACCAACACCTCCCAAACCCGTCGCGTTACCCAGGTTGTCACAATTAGATTCAGCGACATTCATAGTCTCGGAATTGATTCAAATCTCGGTTGTTTTTGCGGGATTTTATTTAACGTACCTCCACGCCACCCCTAAGCTTGCTCCCCTCACAGGGGTTAAATTATACACAAACAACATAGGTATAAATACTTTCAAAGTAATTAACCCCAGGAAATAATTATCGCAAATATCGACCGTTTAACATGTTTGAAATTTTTCACCCCCGACCACTCCCGCTTCGGGGACTTAAACGGTCAAGTTTAATGTCATAATTAAACTCAGTGACAATCCTGATAGTTTCTGGTTTATTTTTATCTAATGCTACTTCCACGCCAACCCTTAAGGGTGCACCCTTCCGAGTCCGAAAGGGGTTGAAATTATACACAGAGAACATGTAGGGAAATTTTATTAATCTAATTCATCCCGAAATATATTTAATTGACGAAAAAACAGCCGGTCAACTCATCCCAACCCAGCCGATACCCGCGCGTTGTCCAGATTGTCATAAATAAATTCAGCAACATCCATTACCTTCGATTTGACTCGAATCTCGGTTGTTTCCCCGTTACTTTCAAGGAAATTAATTAAACTCAGTGACAATCCCGATAGTTTCTGGTTTCTTTTTATGTAATGCTACTTCACGCCCACCCTTAAGGGTGCACCCTTATGAGTCCGAAAGGGGTTGAAATTATACACAGAGAACATGTAGGGAAATTTTATTAATCTAATTCATCCCGAAATATATTTAATTGACGCAAAAAACAGCCGGTCAACTCATCCCAACCCAGCCGATACCCGCGCGTTGTCCAGATTGTCATAAATAAATTCAGTGACATCCATTACCTTCGATTTGACTCGAATCTCGGTTATTTTCCCGTTATTTTCAAGGAAATCCCTTCCACCCCCACCCCTATCATGCCTACAAACAACATCGGTAGAAATACTATCAACGTGAATGGTCCCTGCATTTATTTATTCCACGCTAATATCGATGATTTAACATGTTAGAAAATCTCCATCCCATCCACTACCGCCCCATGGGGCTAAATGGCCAATCTGATGCTATAATTGAACTGGGCGACATACATAACCTTGGATTTGACTCCAATCTCGGTTGTATTCGCGTTATTTTATTGCAGCGTTCCTCCACCCAACACCTAAAAGAGCTCTACTGATAAGCCCGAAAGGGGTTGAAGTTATAATCTCTGTAAATGTAGAGAAATCTCATTGATCCGGAAAAATATTTAGTTGCAAAGCTGATTAACATGTTTGACAATTTCCACTCCCGACCACGCCCGTCCCTGGGAGGTTAATTGCTAGTTTATAGCATAATTAAACTCAGCGTTATCCATAACTTTGCTTTTGACTCCAGTCTCGTTTTTAGTCGAGTTATTTTTTTGTAATATTCCTCCACCCCCACCCCTACAATTCAACTTTCCCATGCCGTAAAATGTTTGAAATTTTACTCACATACATTGGTACAAACACTATTAATCACTTTTACCCGGAAAATATTTATCTAATTGTGTTAGCATGTATGAAGAATTAGATCCACCGGAATAGATTTGTATTCTCCACCCCAAACGCTAGGGTTGCTCTTTCCCCAGGGTGTAGAGGTTGAAAATTATATTCAGACATCTTTAGTGGAAAGACTATAAATATATTTGACCCCTAAAAATATTTATCCGACTGAAATATCGACTGTTTTAGTATGTTTAAATATTTCCACCCCCGTCCACCCCCGCTTCTGGGGTCGGTAGACGCGGCTCACCCCGACAGTGTTGTTTTCCTGGTCGCAAAGAACCCGTGTACGAAATTTGGTGAAATTTGCTCCAGCGGTGTAGATTGGTATTCTCCACCCCAAACGCTAGGGGTGCTCTTTCCCCAGGGTGTAGAGGTTGAAAATTATATTCAGATATCATTAGTGGAAAGACTATAAATATCTTTGACCCCTAAAAATATTTATCCGACTGAAATATCGACTGTTTTAGCATGTTCAAATATTTCCACCCCCGTCCACCCCCGCTTCTGGGGGTGGTAGACGCGTCTCACTTCGACAGTGTTTGTTTCCAGGTCGCAAAGAACACGTGCACGTAATTTGGTGAAATTTTAACCACCGGTATAGATTTGAATTCTCCACCCCAAACGCTAGGGGTGCTCTTTCCCCAGGGTGTAGGGCATGAAAATTATATTCAGAAAACATCAGTAGAAACACCATCAATATCTTGGACCAATAAAAATTATTATCCGACTAAAATATCGGCTTTTTTAGCATATTTAAATATTTCAACCCCCGTGCACCCCCACTTCTGGGGTGGTAGACATGTCTTACCCCGACAGTGTTTGTTTCCTGGTCGTAAAGAACACGTGTACGAAATTTGGTGAAATTTGCTCCAGCGGTGTAGATTTGTACTCTCCACCCCAAACGCTAGGGGTGCTCTTTCCCCAGGGTGTAGAGGTTGAAAATTATATTCAGATATCATTAGTGGAAAGACTATAAATACCTTTGACCCCTAAAAATATTTATCCGACTGAAATATCGACTGTTTTAGCATGTTCAAATATTTCCACCCCCGTCCACCCCCGCTTCTGGGGTTGGTAGGCGCGTCTCACCCCGACAGTGTTGTTTTCCTGGTCGCAAAGAACACGTGTACGAAATTTGGTGAAATTTGATCCACCGGTATAGATTTGTATTCTCCACCCCAAACTCTAAGGGTGCCCTTTTCCCAGGGTGTAGGGGATGAAAATTATATTCATAAAACATCTGTAGAAACACCATCAATATCTTGGACCCCTAAAAATTATTATCCGACTAAAATATCGGGTGTTTTAGCATGTTTAAATATTTCAACCCCCGTGCACCCCCGCTTCTGGGGGTGGTAGACATGTCTCACCCCGACAGTGTTTGTTTCCTGGTCGTAAAGAACACGTGTACGAAATTTGGTGAAATTTGCTCTAACGGTGTAGATTTGTATAACGAACATACAAATATACAAATATACAAACATACAAACATACAAACATACAAACAAACATACAAACAAACATACATACACTCTTTTTTATTTATAAGACTAGCTGGGTGCCCAGCATTGACTGGGTTGTGATAATTAAATTCAGCAATGTCCATAATCCCAGATAGCACTCCAATTTCAGGTTTTTTTATTTTTTTATTTTTATGATAACACCTTCCACCCAATCCATAAAGTGCTCCCCTCCCATCTGGAAGGGATTGAAATTATACTCAAAAATATCTGGAGAAATCCTATGTATGACCCTGAAAAATGATCTTTTTTATAAATATTGGCCGTTTTAACATGTTTAAAAATTTTTACCCTAAGTCAAACAACAAGTTGAAGGGGGACATCCATAACTTTGGATTTGATTCCAATCTCAGTTGTATTTGCATTATTTTCTTGTAACACCCCTACCCATAAGGGTGCTCCCCTCTTATGCCGAATGGCATACAATACACACAAAGAACATTGGTAGAAATACTATAAATCTCTCTGAAAATTTTTTATCCGACATAAATATTGGCCTTTTGAGCATGTTTGAAAATTTCCACCACCACCCCTGGTGGTGGTAGACATGTCTTAACCCCCACCCCACCCCCAGTGTTGGTTTTCTGGTCACAAGGAAGACTTGTACGAAATTTGCTCCATGGGTGTCGATTTGTAGGCGGAACAGTATTTTATTTATTAGCATGGAAGAATAGATTAGATATACAATTTTAATCACATTATTTGGTAAGAAAACAAATTATTAATTAAATGTCTAGTCATATCTCAATGGTAATACACTTATATATACAAATACATATTGCAAGACATAGATGATATCCACTGGCTGTCTTTTAAATTAAAGTAAAAAACCATGTATGTCAGTAATGGACATTTGTTGTGAGTATTCCTGCCACACCAAACCTTTACCCCTTAAAAGAAGGCTTTAGAATGAGCCAGTTGTTCCACTGTTAACCAGGCAGGCCAGTCCCTTTTGTCTGTGGAGCTAACCTGTTGGGGTTTCTTGTCCAGTTTGTAGTTTTAGGAAGTCACAAGTACAAGGGGATATCTGTTGTAGCAGTTAGTTTTTACTATGAACTCTAAAAGGGAAGTTATTATGTGGTTGCCAACTTATATTTGATTAAAAATGGGACAAAATTATAAAGTTTGTTCAGATTGGTGCAAGAGATGAATCTGTCATTTCCCTGTTTTGAAACAGTTGCAGGAAAAGAAGCCAAATTATTAAAAAAATAATTACCTGTATATTGATGAAAAACTTTTTCAAAAATTTGTACACCTGGAGGACACACTTAAAAATGTTAATACTAAGATGAGAGAGTGCTATCCGATGTATGACTTGTTGCAACCCTTACGTCTATGGCCAACTAAGAATCTGACTTTTACAGTACAAAGGGATTGGATCTTAGTTACTTTTGTCAAACTGTTGAGACAATTGTAATAGACATCTCTGATTGGTTGCCATACCCCTTCCTTTGTCTCACAGTTAAGGTAGTCCTTGAAATGCAATGAAGCATGGAAGCATTAATTCCTTTAATCTAGGTGGAAAGCTCCAGAATCAATTCAGATTTAACAACTTCTGATAATATTTTAATCCAATTTTTCCCTGTACTTTTCCACGTCATATGACACCTCCACCCAATAAATTGTTGTACAGATGTTTATATTAGTAAAAGTATTTTAAAGTGTTTTTCTTTAATGAAGTCTCTGTTTGCATTTTACAATTTTAAAATTCATATGTAAATTGTCAGAAATTGTTAATATATTTCAATATAAGACACATTTTTATTACATTTTACTTGAAATGTTTTTGAATACTTTATAACTGAAATTTTTTTTCCAGCAATTTCTTCAGAAACTGCACTTGCGAACTTGAATTGGGTTTGTGGTTTTTGTGATTTTCGATGTGGAACTCGTGCAGATGTCCTTGATCATACCTCAAGTGTACATAATATTAAAAGCCAGTTCAAATGCAGCTTATGTCCATATCGTTCGTCGTCAAAGGCAAATTTTGAAACGCACTTCAATGCAAAACATCAGGGCCAATCACCTGAAGTTCTTGATGTATATCGCCGAATAGAATATTTAACAGATTCAGGGCCCACTTCAAATTTGGGAGAATCTTTTGACTTGTCAGTTGATACTACTCCTTTGTGGAGCAGAAGTAAAATAAGAGTTCGTCATATTAGAGGAATTCTTATAGAAGATTTAAATGAAGAACTGAAGCGTCTGCGGAGTACTTCTATAGAAACTAACAATTCTGGCACCCAAAAGAAATTGATTCAAGCTAAAAATGAATTATTGACAGAGATTTCAGATGTTCAAGAAGTTGCTGAAAAAACTGAAGTTGGTAAAGTAAAGGATGATGAAGAAGGAATGTTTGGTTCTTATGGTAAACCACATGGAAATCTTTATGTTTGTCCATTGTGCAGTAGATACAAGTCGAAAATAAAAGCAGATATGAGAGATCATATCTACAGAGAACTTAACTATGCAAAGTAAGTATTTTTGTGCATGAACAGCAAAACATTTTAAGCCATTATAAAAAAATTAATTTTTGAAAATTGTTTCCTAGGTGGGTTTGCACACACTGTCGTCTCATGTCTTGTAGTCGTAACAGCTTACAGAAACATTCGGCGAGAGTTCATGAAAAAGATAGGAAACCTGAAGCTATAGCTCCTTTGACTCCTGACAAAGATGTTGAAGAATATGTAAGATACTTGTTTTATTTAATGTCAAATGGATTTAAATTTTATACGAAATTTATACTGCTTTTGAGAAATAGAGCAGCTGTAGTAATTGTCAAATTTTAATTAATTTAAAATTATTTTGTGGTGTTCAGTTTATGTAGCCTATAAATTTTTGTGATCTTAGTCACTTTAAGTGCTAAGAGGAAGATGTGAATGTGACCATGACTTATTTAAAAATATAAATGTGGAAAGTTTTAAACTTTCACTTTCAGGATCTGATAGTGTTATAAGCTTTTTTCTTCTGTTGCTTGACATTGATAATTAACGATTATAATTGGATAGTTTCTATGTGAAAATAACTTTTTCAGTTACAATTATATATATGTATATATACAATATATAATTGCGATATTGGTATGGAAAGGAAAGAGAGACTTACCTGAAATTGAAGTACGGTGTAGCGACAGGGTACTGAAGGAAGTTGTTCAATTTTTTGGAGGCTCTCTGCCTCCTTCTTCATTTCGTGCACCCGCCGGCTGCAGTTCACAGAACTTCCTTTGCTTCTCTGTGGCTACAATGTATTTACCTGAAAGTGAAGTATGGTGTAGCCATAGGAAACTGAAGGTAGTTCTTCAAATTTTCGGAGGCTTGGCCTCTTTCAAAAAGGAGTGTTACATCATTTCGTGCATCGGCTGCAGTCCGCAGCCGGAAAATGTGTGAGGTCAAATTAAATATCACATTTAAAGAGGAAAGAGAGACAGCTGTGCCAACTTACCTGAAATTGGTAGTTGGTCCAGTCTGGCAAAGGTAGAAGTTCACATTTTTGAGGGCTTGAGCCCCCCTTCATCAGGAAGGAAGATCTGAACTGCGTGTTGGCTGGCCATGAATTGATGAATTCAAATTAAAGTGCACCAGCACCAATGAAGTATTAGAAGCATCCATTATGAAATAAATACAATATTAGGAGCAGCCATTAAAGAAAAGGAACTCATTTGGTGACGAAGTCACATTCAAAGTTGGATAGTGGGAAAGGATAGAAATAAATAGGAGAAATAGGAGGATTATGCTTTCTGTGAATTCATATGCTCAGGTATAGAATCACGCACATAGAAAAGCATATGCTCAAAGCAGGGAGAATGAAGGAAGAAGAAGGAAAGACTGAAAATATTTGAAATATATATTCAATTCTCCTGTATATTATATGTGTTAATATCTTTTATTCATGTGACGCCAGATGTATTTTTCAATAAAATAATTACTTTCTTTTTTATACCGATTGTGTGGCAGCCTTTTACCCATTATATACCCTTTCTGTGGTTAATATTCAAAGTAATATATTTATGTACTGAGTGGTTGAAAGTGACCAACATTTGATTATTAGTAATTCATTTACTCTTAACAACCCTTTTGAACCTTTGTTCAATACCTGTTCACCTGCTCCCTGAAATACGTTTTGTATTTGATATAGGATTTTTTTTTTTTGTAAAAATAAGGGTCAACTCAAGATTATGTACAGAGTAGTTAATAGACAATGTTGCTTTTGCTGATATTCCTTTTTTATTCATTAGTCCTGGTGATCAAATATTAGAACATTTTTCATGAGCCTATTGATAATTTTTATCTAGAAGTAGGTTATATTATTTTTTTTGTTGGTTTTTCCTTTTCTTCAGGCAGTTATCTCACTATACTCTGTTGAAACAGAGGGCTTCAAATATTTCTATTAGGTAATCTGAAGAGTCTTTATGACTGACTCCAGCCAAGTATTGGCGATGTGAATATAGTAATTTGTAAAAACAATATTCAAATTAGGTTTTCATTTTACAGTTGATGGTTTTAAACCAGTATTACTCTTTTTCAGTATACAATGGTACTAAGTGCTACTGTTTATTCTTTTTTCTACAGGTTGAGGCAGTTCTGACGCATCAAAATACTATAATGAAGTCTTCAGGTGATCTACAGTCCACATTAAAGAGAAGTTACTCTGATATTAAATTGAATGTTGACACAGAAGGACACAGTAAGGAACAACACGGATCTAAATCAAAACTGCATTGTGAAGAATCTGATGAGAGTTCAGTAGACGTGCCTTTAATGAAGAAAGCCTCACTAGCAAAAACTTCTGAAGTTTCAGAATTAAGTCCACCTTGCTCTGATGCTGATGTTGGTGATGAAGCTGATAATGTTTATGATGGTGGTGGTGTTGATGTTCCTAGTAAACCAAAACCTTCAAAGCTCAGAAGTAAGTTACCTAAATATTTAAGTTAAGAAAATAATAATTTTTCCCTATACTCTACTAGGTTTGACCAAAAAGTATCCAACATTGTAATATATCTTTATACCTACATCATTGTCAAAAAGGGTCATATTGCATGAAGGGGAGACATTTATGAGCAACCCCACCTAGCAGTGTGGTCTTGTAACTTCTATTTGTCACAGTTCACAGGTGAATGAATGTCCACATATTTGTTTGTGTCACATTTCAAAATGATTGAAATATATTGAGCAAAGATTCTGCATTAAATTCTTCATGGTTGATCAACGTGGTCTGACTTATACACACATCCAACTTTGCCGCCAACATTCTCTGCGGACATTAACACACAATCAAAGATTGAAGCCTTTCCTGGTGCAGCTGTTCAATATATTGTTCTTGGAGTTCAACCGGGTTTTGCATAATTATAGTAGAACGGAACGTTTTGACGACTAAAGCTCTGTCGTCATCTTCTAGACTTCGCCTAGAAGATGACGACAGAGCTTTTAGTCGTCGAAACGTTGCGTTCTACTATAATTATGCAAAACCCGGTTGAACTCCGTGAACAATATATTGATTAACACACAACCTTGATAATGACAGTAGTGACATGGAAATGTTGAATATGTTTACAAGTCTGACCCAGTTTTCAACTGTGAATGATTTTATAAACATTTTATACTGGGAAAGTCTACATTCATTAATCTACATTAAGTTTTATCAAAAATAAGCCTTTTGAAATAATTGTATGTTTTGTAAAGTTTATGGCGATTTTATATGATCAATACATAGTGGTTTTGAAGGGTCAAAGGTTGCCAAACATTAGTGGAGGTCTTTGTTTTGGAAGGCCTGCAATGATTGGAACTCTAACTGCATGAGAGTTAAAATAATTGTGAAAACTATTCTTTCTGATATTTTGCCTCAAGATTTGGTCACATGGTTGCTGAAGGAAGATGAAAAGGACTGTTAAGTGCAAGTTGCTACGGAAAAGTTATACTTCAATATAAACAGTCCAGGTATGTTAAAAAAGGCAACTACCCTGGGTAAAAGCACACTTGTTGTACTGGAAGACACCTGAAAAAAACAAGCTTAGAAAGTGGACCAGTTCCGAATCAACATTAAGGCAGTGCTTAATGTTTTATTTGACCAAGAAGGTATTGTTTGCTGTCAATATTCTCCAAGAGTCCAGATAGTGAATAAAGAAGACTACCTGCAAGTTTTGAAATGATTATGTGATGCAGTGAGAAGGAAATAATACTATTTGTGAAGAAGTGGGGATTGAATGCCCCATCACTACAGTGCACTTGCCCATTCATCATATATCTTCAACAGCTCTGTACTGTCTAAATTGAAATATCCGTGGAAAAAAAGAAGATTTGAGGATGTAAAAGAAACAAAATACTGTGTGATAGTGTCTTTTTGCTAATTTGAAAGCTGATTTTTAAAGGAGTTTTTTAAAAAGAGGCAACACTACTTAAAGGAAGACATTACTTTGAAAGGGAAATCATCATAATTTTCCAAGAACAATCCTATTTTCAGTTGTAGCATAATGTTGGATACTTTATGGACAGAGCTTGTACTATCTGACAGTCAAAATAATTAAAATGATTAGGAAAGATAGGGATATGCATGTCTTACCTGAATGTGGTGAACAGCCAACACTTGATAGAATACATAATTACCCCTGTGTATTTGGCTAACAACAGGAGTGTAGAAGTTGTCTTTTGAGAAAGGAGGGTGAAAGCTCTGAAAATCTGAATTACTCATTCTATTTGGCAGGGGCCTAGTTTTCCACTTTCAGGTAAACCATGTGTCTCCTGTCTCACACATATACAGGTATGTTCACACATGTACATGTATATAATTGAAATGGAACAAAATATGCCCCTTTTTAATTTTTGTTTTATTAAATTATTTCTGACATTCTGGCCATTTTATTTTTTTACCGATTAAAATGATGCCATATAAATATAAATTAATCATTTGATAAATTTTTTAAATTAAATTAATTTTTTTCTTCACAGAACAGGGAGAGTTAATATGCAAGCACTGTGAAGATACATTTACAAATGTTCAAGGTTTAAAACTTCATATAAGAATAAACCATTTAAACATGGGAAGGTTGGTAATTTTTGTTTGTAGATAATAATTTTGAATTAATAGTATGGAAAGTTTTATTATATATTTCAGTAATTTTCAGACTGAAGTTAGAAAAATGACATTGACAAAATCTAGAAATGAACTCTCCTGTAAAAATCAGTTTACAGGTTTTGTTATAGTTTTTATTTAGACATAATATGTGTACGTACTCATTCTATCCATAATAAAAACAAATGTGTGTGTAAGGTATTAAGTTTACAGCATTAGCTTAACTTCCAAATTGAAGAAGAACTTTGTCCTGTCTTGAATGGCGATACTGAACTTCGATTTCAGATAAGTACTAACCTTTCTCTCTTTCCTTTCCATACCAATTTGTCCTGAAGAATGGGGCTCAGCCCTACAAAATTAGATATGTTTGTTTCCTAGCCTGGCGATGCCAACTGTCAATTTAAGATGTCTCTGCCCTTCTTTACTATCCAAATGAGTGAATTAATTTGATCTCGTCACATTTTCTTTAAGTATAAATATAATTGTGATATTGGTATGGAAAGGAAAGAGAGATAGCATGTGGCTTACCTGAAAGTGAAGTACGGTGGGAACTGCCATAGAGAACTGAAGGTAGTTCTTCAAATTTTCAGAGGCTCTCAGCCTCCTTCTTCAGGATGATGTAACACTCCTTCCTGAAGAAGGAAGCTGAGAAGCTCTGAAAATTTGAAGAACTACCTTCAGTTCCCTATGGCTACACTGTACTTCTCTTTCAGGTAAGTCACAAGCTACTATCCATACCAATATTGCAATTATTTTTGATAATGTCATATCCTTACTAATATTATACATACATACATATATATTTATCGGGCATTGTTGTCAGCTTACTAGTAATTTTGTAAGAGATTTGGTCTTCCTTCCTGAAAAGGGGGCTCAGGCCCTTGAAAATTTGGAACCTACTCTCACCTAAGTCGACTGGATCAACTATTGATTTCAGGGCTGGACTAAATAGACCAATGTCTTTGACGGTTGTGAACTCTTGTGCATATGCTAATACTAACTAATACTCCCTGCTCCCAGAAGATGTTTACTGTTAGACATTTTTTATTCTCACTTCTTCCTCTTTGAATCATCTTTCATCCTACACAGACATATAATTTTCCTTTTATATTTTTTGCTTAAAATCAGATCATGTAAAACCTTATAAACATTAACAAATATTAAATACAGTAATTGATGTGAGATGGGTGATATATTCAAATCACTCTCGTATTTCATTCTTTTTTTACCATTTGAACGACACATAATTCAAATTAACAACTATATTGTGTAGTGGGCTGAAGAAATCAGCAATAGTATCCCTATGGAATGTCTAAAAGTTCAACATATTTAAAGTCAACTTTACATTGTATTCTTACAATTTCCAATGAAGAAAATGCTTGATTAATTTGATAACATAAAGTATTAAATGAATATTGAAAAATCTGGACCAGAACTATCAATGTTTAGAGATTCTGTTTCTAAGCATGCAATTAACTGTTGTTACAAGTTATATAAAGGATTGGAAATTTAATTAAAGTATGTTCACTTAAACAAATTATTCATTACATAATGTATTGTGAAATCCAAACATATTACTTCATTATCAAATCTTTGAAAATATTACGTTGTGAGTCAGTTAGTTGAATGAAGATTCATCAGTAAAATTAAAGACAGTTGCATTAATGAAAGTGAGGTGGAAACATAACAAGTAAATTATTACAATATCTGAATAAATCTATAGTACATGTTTTCTCAAATACAATTAATGCTTATTTGAATGCAAGAAAGTTGAATGGAATTAATAAAAGCAGAAAGCTTTTTGGAATACAAGTGTTTATTTAATAGTCTGAGGACAAAATTACAACATTTATAACCAAAAATGGCGAGATTTATTTGATTCTTCATTCAATCATTAAAATTATCTATGAATATAAGTACTGCTACATATACAGGAGATACATGAAGAATCCATGTCACAAAAAAATTATTAATTAAGTGCAACAAGAAAACAGGGCAAATTTCTTTATTCTGAATGGTAATCAGTAATTACTAAGACTTGAAACTTTTAGTTTATATTACATAATTGATTTTATAAAATATGTTCTCATATTATTTTACATTTCAGTTGGATCTGTGGTCATTGCAATTGTGGGAGTTCATCAGAAGTTACCCTCAAGCAACATTGCAAAACAAAACATCCGCACCTGCCAGAATCAGTAATAAATAATAAGAAGGCAGCTAAAGTTAAGTTAGATGATGAATTTTGGGAAAGAGAATATGGGATCCAAGCAAAGAAAAAGCTGCAATTACCTAATCCAGACTTACAGATGGAAGAGGACCAACAAGCTTCTCCACTTGAAGAAAGTATTCCTTCTATTGGACCATGGACTGAACAAGATGAACTAATGGGTCGCAAATGTAACCATTGTAATTACCGTTGCCGCAATGCTAGTGATCTTCGTAATCATGAAATGCGACATTGGGTACAAAAACCTTTTAAGTGCGGACATTGCAGTTTTGAAGCAATTAGAGAATATGAAGTAAAGAAACATTCAGCCAGAGCTCACCCACAAGTTCAAGTTAATGTGATTGAAAAGCCTGTCCCTATTCAACCAGATATTAAACCATTGAGGCTTAAGCGCCGTCATGAAGTTCCTCAAGAAAGTGGTACCTCGCCTGTCATATGTGAAAGGCTAGAAAAATTTTCAGAAAATGTGACTAATGATCAGGACGAAAATTCTGACACCAGTTCTATTTCAAAAACTGCCAAAATCTTCCGATGCTTTTATTGTCCTTTGCGAGCTGGTGCTCTTGCGACTGTTCATGAGCATTGGGTTAAAGTACATAAAACAGGTGTTATATGTGCAAATGGTGTTCATAAACAAGCATTACCATTTAGGTATAAAGAACTGGCACTGGTAGATATTTTGAAAGGTAAATCAAAATTAGGAATGAGGGCTTCATATGTATGTGAGTATTGTAAAATTAAAGGAACACTTAATTCTCTAAAACGACATCATGAAGAAAATCATACTGGATTGCCACTTTATCTAATACCTGGTAAAAATACTCAGTATGAGTGTGTCGAGTGTCACTTCTTGGCAGGTGTTGTTACTACTTTAAAAAAACATTTTGAAGTTGAGCATAAAGACAAACAGATTCGTTATGTAGTGAAAACTATACCGTCTCCAATGGTAGAAGGGATCTCGCCAGTGAAGACCCCTGATATGTGTTTAAAAGATTTAAGTGTTGGAAAATACATATGTCTTTGGTGTGAGGAATCCTGTGAAACAGAAAATACTTATGAGTCCCATCATGAACTGTATCATTCACATTTATCTTCTAAATGTATTTATGATTTGAATATTGACGCTGAGAAGAAGTATAGGTATCAGTGTCCAAAATGTATATTTCTCACTGATAGTTATCAAGTTATTTGTGAACATTTGAAACGTCATTTATCCTCATTAAAGTGTGTGCACTGCAATAAAACATTTACCTCAGTTGGAAAAGTTCGGAATCACACTCAAGTTTTTCATTCTGGAATTGAAGTTAAATTTTCAGTTCATGAAGTAGAGGACTTGGAGAACTTAAAAAAGTTAATTGGAAATTGTACTGAGGATGCTAATATTCCTTCTCAGGAAGTAGACGGTGCACCAAGTAAGGATCAAGTTGTATTACGCACAGTTCGAAGTGTAGCTCGAAAGTCTACATCACTTTCTTCATTTAAAAAACGTAGGAAATTGGAAGTAGCTCGTAAATCCACTAATCCTCTGCCAAATTATGGATCAAACCTTTTGGATGAAGAGGAATTTGAAGAACTATGCCAGGAAGAATTTTCTTTTTACGGAAGACCTCCATCTCCAGTGGACATGTTTCGTACCACTGCAGCAGTTAGCTGTGGGGGTGCAATATTAAATATGAATATAAAAACATTTTCTAAAATTTGTAATATATTCCCAGAGGTCAGGGTAAAGGATTTAAAAAAAGAGAAACTTTCACCTATTTGACAAGACCTTGATTGCAAAAATTTGTTTCTACCATTCCTAGATGTGTTGAGTTTTTCTGTTGATCATGACTATTGGTATTAATATTTGTTAAGTCTTGTGTGTATAATAGTACAAAGAAACACTGTTATTCAGTATTTCCTCTATATGACCAAAATATGTAAATATTGTAAAAAGTAATTTGTGTAGAAATGTGTAAATTATCAAACTTATTTTAACTGTGATTCATTTATACTCTGTCTTTTAAACAGTGTATAAGACTATTTAGATTTGTATGTGATAGTATTTTGTTTTCTGCAGTTTTCATTTAGTGTAATAAAATTACAAAATCAGCAATATCAGTATTGAAAAAATATTGACAGCAATGTTATAAATACAATTTCAAAATTGATTTTCTTTTGAAGAATCCACTTAAAAGATATTGTACATGTGGTCAGATAAAGAAATACATATTAGTATTTATGAAAGCTGGAGCAAATTTTTTGGAACTGTCCCAAACTCTTAAGAGTATATTTGTCAAAATGTGGTTTGTC
The DNA here is from genome assembly GCA_037074705.1 of Zhengitettix transpicula. NCBI lineage: Eukaryota > Metazoa > Arthropoda > Insecta > Orthoptera > Tetrigidae > Zhengitettix > Zhengitettix transpicula. The sequence goes on from CM073591.1 coordinate 205,537,936, forward strand.
AGTAAGAGGGCATTGATTTCTAACAAAGTATTTATCCTTATCAAATCTAGTGGTGAAGGAGTTAATGCAGATAAAAGTTTTGTGGCCTTTAAGAATGTCCACATTTTGATACTTCTTATGGATAGATTATTTTAAGTAATTGTCAAATGTGGCTATGAAGAAACTGATCTAATGTATGGTAACTATTTACATTGAAACATTATCATCTGTAAATTAAAATGTAGAACGGCCTTATAAAAGGCTGTACATGGGTTATTTTAGCTTAATTGAAATGTATTAAATTATGTCAATGACTATTTTCTTCATAAAAATATGAGAAGTTGTAGATAAACAGAAATTTACATACTAGAAAAGTGAAAACTTCTATAATACAGTATTATTGATCAGAGGAACTGGCATGAAACCTTGTGACGAGATTCTCATTGTAGCTTTTTGTATGTCGTTTACATCGGGTAAGAATAATTAGTTGCGAGGAAAGTAACCGTTTTTAAGAATTTGAGAGAAGAAGAGAGAGAAATTCAATTCCGATTACAAATCAAATTAATTCTAGTGACGTCTTTAGTCACAATACAGCCAACCTATTGTTTACTAGTGATCTCGTACTCAATATTTTGGATCGGATGTCACTACCATTGAAGGGTCTTGTTTAGAAAGTAGATATTCCTTTTTTATTTTTGGATTTTTGTTTCTGAGATTAGAACACTAATCTAAAACTACTAACAGGATTAAACAAAGTAATGACCGGAATTATTTCTGGTTTCGTGGAACTTGCCCGTCTGGAAGCCCGAGAGAATTTTATTGCCTATCTACACCGGGAGAACCTTTGATCTGCAATCCTTTCGTTGGAACGAAACTACAAGAATCTAGAAGGGCCGTTGATTGTCCAATGTTAGATGTCGTTTCTTCATTTTTTCAAGGGCTCACAGCAGTATTCGTAGTGTGAGCACCAGAAGCTATATCTCGATAAATGTCGGGGTGGTTTACAGTCAAATGCTTTAAATAGTAGCCTTGAAGGTAAAGTTATAAATTACCCACCATTCAGACTCATAGTAGCAAGTGGTGTTTCGCTTTCTGAACAAGACCTAGAAAACACCCAAAGTTCATTCCATAACCGCTAATTTTCGATTTAGCAGCACAGTCTTACAATGTTGGGAAATAAATCTAATACTAGGCTTAATTGGAATTTTGCTTTTTGTGTAATGGTGCAAGACTTTTCGGTGTGTTATGTAAATCCACAAAATCTCGAACATTACGTAAAATGTCACTTGTAACAGACGACATAAAAACAAGGTAGAGTACAAGTCGAACAATTAAAAAACTAAATGAGAATACTTACTCTAGGGAATAATATTTGGAACTCAAAACAGTATAGAAATAAGCGGAAGGCCAATATGACGAAGTATAACTTCGTTGAACGTATGAACATTTAAGAGGTGTTTGGATAATATGGAGAGTACGAATTATGCCCGGAAAACGCCCCAAAGCATAAGACTGTCCACACCAGCTCGAAGGGTTGTACTCGTGCATGAGGGTTCCGTGCTTTCTCATGTCATCTGCATGATACAATTGGAAACATTGGACCACACGATTTTTTGACAATGCTCAACTGTACAATCATTGTGTTGTGAGAATTGAAGACATTTTCTCTTAACTGCAGTTAGAAAAGATGTACGAAAAAGCCTTATGCTTCAATATTCCGTATGATGCAGTGTATGATAAATACCGGGTTCAAAGATCATCTAATAGGATCCCTGATTATAAGAAGTTATTTGATGCCCTTCTCTTTTCTTGTGCCACTCCGTTCTGCGAAAGCGTTGAATAGTCTGATGGCCACAAATCGCACGCTCAGATTAAGTTTTCCGCTTAACAGCCCACCCTTTAAACACTTTAACAACACTTGCTCTTGACCATTTAGCGAATGCAGATGTTTCTTATAGTCGCTCTACGGCTTAAAGCACCAGCAATCATATAAGACTCTTAAATCGCGTCGTTTTCCCATTATCTCTAGAAACAAATCATTTCTATTGTCGTAAACAACCTGCTTCCTTATATGTATATAGGAGTGACCTCAGCTATTTTGTTTAAAAAATGCCAGGTGTCATAATTTGGACAGTCAGTATATATATTTCCTGTAATAACAAGTTAAAATAGCCGAATGACTGACTTTGTATCTCTCTTCAGGTGCTAAAAAACACGAGCCAAGAACGACACAACAGCACAGTACAGTGATGCAACTGGAAACATCGGCCCATATGATTTGCATTTTTTAGCACCTGAAGAAAGGAACAAAGTTCCCAGAAACTTTGCATGGTATTTATATCATCATTTCATTTGGTTATTTTATCTTGTTATTAATTTTCAAAACAGACGTATTATATTTTCGTTTCTAAAGTTCCTGTAAATTAAATTGTTAAATTCTCAATATATTTCGAAACTTTGTAAAGTTTTTGGCTGTATTATGAGAAACTGATAATAAAATCTTTCTCAATCAATTTTTTCTTGGGTTTTGTAAGCTCTGTGCTGCTTTGTGATCACAGATCTATTTATTTAAGATTGTATGTGCTGTTAACGATAATATACGAAATATAAAACTTTCATCAGACGGGAAAATTCTAACATTAGGGCCTACTCACCGGGTCCCTCAATGAATTAATTTAGATTATCTCGGATTTCACAGGCAACTTAGTTTTGCTGTTCATCAATTGTATAGAAGCGTGAGTGGTACTTATTCTGCGTTGACACTAAAAGTATATATATTAGGATCGGAAACAAAGCAATCGAGTTTGCGTGTACGTTATGATGGAATTCACAATAGAGAGAATTCAGAGATATTTTTGGAGGTGACAATGTCGCTGACGCATACACTACAGCAGATTTATTACACAAACTTCCATAATCCCAGATTCGACACCAAACACGGTTGTTTTTCCTTCATTTTTATATAACGCGTCTTCACCCCATCCCTAAGGGTGGTCCCCTCCTGTACCGAATGGGCTTGAAATTATACACAAAAAAAATCGTGAGGAACACCATCGATCTGATTGACCCCGAAAAATATTTGTTAGAACACAAATATCGGCCGTTTTAGCACTTTTGAAAACTTCCACCTCCGGTAGTGTCTTACCCCCACGATGTTTATTTGCGGTTCGAAAGGAACACGTGTGCAAAATTTGATCAAATTTGCTCCAACGCCCCGTCTCCTACTTTTCCATTGTTCGAAAACTTCGTCGCAAATGTCAGTTGACAGATTCTTCCATTATCCCAAGATTTATATTATGCAGCTGCAGTTCCATAGTCAACAAATGGCTAACTACTCCGTCATGTTAAGCCGACAATCGAGACAGGACCCGCAATAACTTGTCTTCTTCCACCCCCACTCGCACGTGCACGGTTTCGAATTGTCAAGACCACCCAAACTGCACCCCCAAGACGAAGAAAGACTTAAACCTAAATAAACACGTTACAGAATGCCCCTCCAACAGTCCAGACTATCAATCAGAAACAATGCCTCACTTAACAGGCATTACAATATATATAAATTACATAAGATAAAAAATATAGGGTGCGTCATCAAAATCTGAACAAATTTAAATTTCCCACCACATTTCTTCCGCCAAGGGTCATGGTTGTCGCTCAGCATTGCTTATAACGTTTATAGTAAATCGTCACAATTTCAAAATGTCCACGTTGTTAAAACGAAGTGTGGAGTGTGACAGAAGAGTAGCGATTGTCGAAGGCCTTCACTCTGCAGCAGAGATAATTAATACCGTAATTCAGAAGAGTCAAACGAAGATTCCAGAGCACCGGCGAAGAAGCGTCATTCAAAAGGATCGCTTCGTGAGGACTCGGAGAAGTCGTTGTAAGACCTCGAGCCCTGATTTCGGAGAATCCAAAACAATCATTGCGATAATTGACTAAGACAATTTGTGTAAGCGAACCAACAATGCGTTTAAAGAATTTAAATATATACAGCTATTCTGTATATATGTGTATATATATATATATATATATATATATATATATTGTAATACCAACTAAACAGCTATTAATTGTTTTTAATATAATTTAATTGTTGGCGGTACGGGTGCTGAAAGACGCCAATCGCTGCGGGTCATTCTTTGTTAACAATGGGGACTGGAGACCGCGCGCTTAGAGAACTCAGTCTGCGGCAAGACGCGAAACGAAAAAGTCTGCGTCGAGAACTGGGTTCGGTCCACGTAGAGAAATAAAAACAGTAAAAGTCTGTGGATCTATAATTATGAATAGGGCTATCTAGGAAGTCTAACAGCGAGATATAATAGTTTACATAAAACGCAAGTAAACAGTTTTGACGGAGAGACTTATAAAATCGTAATTTAGAAGCAGAAGTGTTTTGCTTCATAAACTGAACTAATTTTCGCATACGGAGACTTTGAGGAGATCTACGTCCGGCAACTGGCTGAGAGTCGGCTAATCCAGGTTCCAGGATAGCAGAGATCCTTAGCAAATACCGTGTGTTCCAAATTTAATGAGTAGAATCAGTATATAATGGCCTGTTTAGTGTGTGCTGACTTCAAGCTGCAAGAGTCCGAACTGGTACGAGTAGCACTGTTCTGAGTACAAAACAATTATTAATAACTGTAAATAATTAAAGGGTATAGTCAGATTTCGTTCGCGTTTTTTTTCTTTTCATTCGTTTTCTTTTACTTCTTGTATTTAATATAGTATTCCGTTAACTTCAATGAGTTTGGATTGTTAATATTTTAGTTCATTGTATTTGTTCTTCCTATCAAACCCAGTGGTCACCCTGAGATAATGAGAAATTCAACGTAATTGATTGTAAAATTATAAAGCTGTACATTCATAGAACGGCACGAATTAATAAAATAAAAATTGAAATATTTGTTTGTTAAATTGGATGGAATTCGGCGTGCAAAGCAGGGCTTATAATGTGTAATTATCAACAATAAATTTTTAAATACATAATAATTTTGTTAATTATTCCTATTAATTAAGACCATCTTTTTAATCATTACAATATATTGTAACGTATTTATTTAGGTCTTGAGGGTGCAGTTGTGTGGTCTTGAGAAACCGTGCACGTGCGTGTGGGGGTGGAAAAAGACAAGTCCAAAGTAATTGAGGGTCCTGTCTCGTTTGTCGGCTTGACATGACAGAGTATTAATCATTTGCTGACTACGGAACTGCAGCTGCATAATATAAATCTCGGGATAATGGAAGAATCTGTCAACTGGCATTTGCGACGAAGTTTTCAAACAATGGACAAAGGAAAAGGCTGGGAGTATATAAGGGAGAGATAAGCTTTTGAGAGTGAGTCGTACTGCGATCACTGAGACTGGAGGATATGATAGTTAGTCGTACTGCGATCACCGAGACTGGAGGATGTGATAGGGAGTGGTGCTGTGATCACCGAGGCTGGAGGATGAGATTAAGAAAGACATCGTTTAAGGGAGGAGAATGTGTTATAAGTTGCAGTCTGCGAAAGAAATAGCCAAATATTCATCGTTAAACATTTTGTATGCTGAAGTATGCTATTCTATTCTCAAATTAGACCACTTTCTTCGATTGTAGGAGACCAGGACACTGCATCCAGCATCTAATAATCTTCAGAACGAGCAAATAATATTTCCTTAACGAACGGAGAACCAACTTTTGTCAAACCAACAGTGTTTATTAGAATCAGTGTTTAAAACGGCCAGTATATAAAGTGTGTGTGTACGAACGAGCCAAATTTTCTTGAGTAATCGTAAGTTAAAATTTCATGGTATTCATATATGTAAACCGAATTAAAAGATAAAGTCAGATATCGTTCTTTTCTTTTGTGTTGATAAAATAAACTTTTTAAACTTAAAATCAATCTAGTAGAATAAATTCGTAATTAATTAATGTCGTCTATGTCAAGACGAATAAATATTTCTTTTTAATTTAAAGCTAAATTTTGTGTTCTTTGATTATGTTTAAAAGTCCTGCTGTTATCAAACCCAGCTAAGACCTTTGAGAGATTGATATATGTTTTTAAAAATTGTATAATTGTTTCAAGTATTGATAAATAAAAATGTTTGTTTTAAAGTTTATAATTGTTCATTTAAAAGCCCATCATAGTTAATTATTACAATATGTATATATATTGTAGTAATTGGTAATTAAGACATTGTTCTAATTGGAAAGTTGGATTGCAGAGGACTCATTATTAGAGGATATAGAGCGGACGCAGCAAAAATTCGGCGAAGCAAAGAAAACATTGTTGAGGTTCTACGCGCTCAAAATCTACGAGACGAACGGACAACTCAGGCAATGAACGGCGAGGCATAAGGACCAGCAAAGTTTTTGTACAAAAAGTAATAGTCAGGAATGTGCAGTCGGGCATAGAACAGCGAGGTGTAAAGACCAAAACTTTTCATATTATAAAAAGTTTTGCAGTCGGGCAGCGGACCGCGAATAGAACAGTTTGATAGCAGTTACAAACATGCATTAAAATATTGAAAAGTAAAGCAATCTTCAGTCGGGAAGGAAAGAGTGAAACTAATGTTGTAATCGTTGGCCGAGCATAAATTCAACCTGCTGGCCATAGACAAACCAAGGAAGTACATTTCCAACTACACGAGATCTGCAAATCCAGGTTGCAGCAAAGCATCGAGAATCTACTAATTTGTGTTAGATCAAGTAACAAAACTACGCCAATTAGAATTTGTTGACATTTAGAATCTGTGAGTATTAGAATCAGTGATATCCCCAAAATTTTGTGCACGAAAAACCTAAAATGAGACCTGGGCGGCCGTAAGTAGAAAACTTTAAAATCATATTGTAAACCACTTTTAAAAGATAAAAGTCAGTTCGTTCTTTAATTTTAATTATTTAATTATTACATTTAAATTCAATCTGTAGTGTTATTTCTTCCACAACAAAGTTCGTCTATGTTTCAGACGCATTAACTTCCATAAAAGCTAAATGTAATTTGATTGTATAAATTCACCCAATTATCAAACCCAGTTTAAGACCCTGAGATCCCAAATATTATTGTGTATTTAAAATTGTTAATAAATTTGTTTAATTGTTTTCCCTTAATAATCTTTTTATTTAGACGCCTTTTTATTACAATATATATAATTCAAAAATTCTCTTGTAATTACGAATTTACAATATTACACATAAGAGGCGAAGCTTAACGTTCTACGATGTTTTAAATGGCCGTTAATCATTCACATCATATTTGTGTAATTCACGTAATAAAGTTCTTGTAATAAGGAATGACAAAGCGAACGTGAAGAAAGTAGAAACGTGACTTTAACACATACGTACTTATTCAATAAAGCGAAAGAAGAAAGTCGAGCAGATAATTTTAAGTGAAGTATCAATTTTTGTAATCTCGCGACAAAGTTAAAGGTTATTATATATATTGTAATAACCAGCTCAGAAGGACAGGAAGTCTGTCCTTAATGTTTGTCAGATTTGTTGACAAACTGAAACTAGGGACGTTTGAATGGTGTGTATATTAAAGATAATGATAAAATTATGGGTACGTGACCTGTTAGCGGATGGAAGGACAGATAATTAGTGCAATTTTGGCAACTTTTAGAAATAATTGTGTGACAGACGGAACCCTAAGAAAAACATCGTAACAGATGGACGACGCAATTAGATTAAAAGGAGACGTTTCATATAATTGGTTGAGGGGCTCGCACGGCGAATGGACGGTAACAGATGTAGTTGTTGTTGAAATTGTAATGCAAAAAAACTGTGAAAAACAAGGGAATATTCCGGGAGCCGCGATATATAAATAAGAGAGAGATAAAGGCGAAGTTAGTTAGAGTGTCATCAGTGTTGCAGTGTTGCTGGAGTTCGAGAGAGAGAGAGAGGATTTCGTCGTCGAGAGTGTTGGAGTGTTAATATTGGTCGAGTTACATTCAAGTTATAGAGGAAGTCAAGTCTGAGTCAGAGTCAGGAGCAGGAGACTGTCGAGAGAGAGAGATTTTAGCATTATCATTTTGTGCGGACTGGAAACGGACGCAGGGCCGAGAGTAATCAACTGAACATCGGCCGTCAACAGTTGTCATCGTGGAGGTTTGACTGCCATCAAAGGAGTTCGAATTTGTCGTGAGGGTAACGCCGTCAACAGTGTGAGTGCAGCCTGGGGGACTTTTAAGCATATACGAAGTGAGTGTGTGGACCCAAGAACGTGTAAGTCAATTTTCTGAATTTATAATTGTAAATTGTAATTAAATTGTATAAAGTCAGATTTCTTTACTTTCGTTTATTTAGTTTATTTCGTTAATTTCGTTTCATTTCATTTTTCATTAAAATGTAACTGTATCTGTTTAATTGTAAATTTATGTAGTTTTCCTTATCAACCCAGTAAAGACCTTGTGGGTACCGAGACCGATTATTTAAATGTATTTCATGAGAAATAAAATTGTTTTCTGATTTTATAAAATTTCATTAAATTTGTACTAATTGTAAAAGTGTGGTAATAAATTATATATGTTTGTTTAAAATTTGAGCGTTTATTATTTTAGTTATTACATATACTAGGGCAAATTGCATTAATCAAATATAATTATTATATTTGTTATTACAATATATACAATAAATTTTATAATAATTATTTAAATCAGATCAGTGTCACGTGTCTTGCGCTCTTTCGCACTCCGTGTACATTTAATGGTCTTCTGTCGTCGTCGTCGTAAAAAGGAAAAGTTTTGAACAGGGTTTATGAGCACCGTGAAAAAATTGGATTGTTTTTTCAAAACCAGAAAACACAAAAAGGAACAGAGTTTTACTCGAAAATAAAAGGTCTAACATTTGTCGAAATGTTTCCGTATCTTGCTGATTTCTTCAGTAAAATTGACAGTATGAATTTTTCATTACAAGGAAATATGACGAATACCTTGACAGCGCAGGATAAAGTTGGAAATTTTGACCGTAAATTGGAACTTTACCAACGTTGGAGATGTGTAGATATTTACTTAACTGTTTGAAAAATTGGTAAATGGTGAACATAAAAAACTCGTTTAGAAATTCCGTGGTTCTGCTTTTATCTGCAGTAATAAACTCACTGAAATAATATTTCCCAGGCATGGATAATCGTCATTCCAACTCTAGGAAATTTAAACCATTTTCTACTCGTGATGAAATTCTCAAAGACGAAGATGTGTCGGACTACGCGATGATAGTACATTCATAGTCGAATTTCAAAATTATGACCTCGTTACAATTTGGCGAAAAGTAGGTACCGAATATCCTATTATAGTTGACAGAGCTCTTAGAATTTTAATACCATCTGCTATCACTTATAGATGTGAGGGTGGTTTATCAACTTTAGTAACAGTAAAACAAAGGCCAGAAACCGTCTCAACGTGAAACGTGATTTGATATGTGCTTTAAGTGAAATTGAACCTAACATTAAAAACTTGCGAATGTAAAATACCAACCTTAACGCTGAATATCATTAGATTATTATTTATAAATGGTACATTTAGGAACATATATTCTTGTGCAATTTATTATGACTAATAAAGACTATTTATATTTTTTATATTCATTTATTTACAGTCGCATCAACATCTCTGGTCATTAGCGACTCAGTATGGGAACTACTTTTGCCTAGTCGGGGGACTGATTTGACGAGAGTTTCTCTGACGCACACAAAAATCCATGCCCTCGCCGGGATTCGAACCCGGGATCTGTGTGATGTGAGGCAGTCACGCTGACCACTACTCAACAAGAGGTCGGCTAATTTTTACTTTTATGTGCTATTTTCTTTGATAATTGTAGTGTACAAAAAAAATTATCTTGAGAAATTAATAGGCTTGGGTCGGCGAGGATCAATGCTCGCACCAAAACAACCCGGCGCGCAATCGACAGGTCTAATATTTGTTTCGATGAAATGGTACGGATGAAGTTCACGTTTCTAGTGACAATTTTTTCCCTACGTTATTTATAAGACTGGTTTGGCTTTTATAGCATACATTGTAAAAAGCAACCCTTTGAGAGATTACAAAATATTAATGTACTGCTCATGTTTACCGAAAGCGTGAAGTGTGTTTTGTAACTAACGAAACGCTTTTATCCTTTATTTGCTACACCGCAGATGATTTCAAATCTGCAGACTAGTATTTAGCTTACTTAATATACGAATAAAGTTCTCTCAGTATGTTTGTAGCACTTTTTCAAAGGTATTTTTGGAATCTGATTATTTTTAACATTCATTTTTGTAGATTTAAGTAATTATTTCTTCGTCCAGACAACAAAAATGGTAGTGATACATTGTTGCTGAATAATATTGACAAAAATTTTGAGCGGATATTACAGAGAATAAACACTTTATATTCAAAATATATAGTTTTAGGTCCAAATACTTTATAATACAGGTATGTTAAACGAACTCGACATAAGCTTTTAACATAAGCATTAACACACTGTAAATTCTGTTTACGAAAATATTCGGAGCACGTTCTCGACGTAAACTTTTAAATTAAATCCAAATGTAAAGAACCTACTCTATTGTCATAATGCTTTGAAGTATAAATATACATATAATACACAAAAATATAAGCAAAATAAAATTTTGTACTTCCAGAAATTTTTAACAAGGAACTTCGATGGGTGACTAAATAATTCCTTGACTTTTAAATTTTAACGACTATTTGCAGTCATTTTTTTTTAAAGGAAGAAGGAGAATATTTTGGATCAGATCTTTTCTCTAAATTTTATGTATACAACTTTCGGTAAATTCTAAATTATGGCGTAAGTTATTGAAATTAATTATCTTCAATAATCTTTGAATTTAAATACATAGTATTTTTAATTTTCTTAAAATATATTCAGATGGTTTTTAATAATGGGGAAAATCTCCATTCTGTCTTCAATGACTGATTGATTATAAGACTCCAGTTATTGCGTTCTATTATTTAAATACATCTCGCTGTTACATGTTCAAATTACACTACAAATAAAAAAACTTAAATGCAAGATCGAATTAATGTAAGTACGATTTTCTTTGTTTAAACGAAACGAAGTATTGCCAATCTGACAAACTATTAAATGAGCTGCACTTTGTCTGCGAGAAAATACGACGATGTAATTTATTTCATACTATAAGATTACGATAAAGTGAAGTTCGTAATATTGTGAAGTAGCAACGGAATTATAAAGACATCGATGAAATACGTAATTTTATCTTGTCTCATCTCCGGTTTTCTTTGGGTATTTTATTTTGTGACTTATTGTATGGTCACTAAATTACAATGTGAAACTAAATTAGTTCAATAAACCTGTGATACATAAATTTTACGCAAACTACTAATGAACGTATGAGATGTACTTCTTTTTATACAAATAAACTATTTCACTATATAGTAGTTATTTACGTCATTACAGTTTAAAATTATTACTAATAAAGGCCAATAACAGACAATTTAAAAGAAATAATAAATTAGCTAATTTAATTTCACGACATGTCTGACCAGGTGTGGAACCTCCTGCGGTTAACAATGTGACGACAGAAATATGAAATTATATTAACTAATTTATTATTTCTTTTTAATTGTATATTATTGGCCTTAATGATATTTATATTTATATATGATATGAACGTCTAATTTTAACGAATTGAAGAAGTAGAACTAATTAATTCTTCGGGATTAGTTTAATTTTTAGTATATTTCACCATTAATTTTTGCTCTTGTTGGACCGGATCCACCACTTAGTGGAGATGAGTTCGGATCCCGGCTCCAACTTAAGACGAATTTGGTACCACGGATGTGACGTAATATAGCCTCTCCTTCACCAAGCCCTGCCAGGAAATAATTCCTAAATAATATCGTTTTCCAGTATGATTCCTTTAATTATGACGCATTTTCAAAATAAATAATAAAAACGATTTATTACACATTATTTTCTATATTAAATATATTCCATCATTTTTCAGATTTAATATTTGAATTATTTGTAAATTTGCGTTCGAATTTCCTTAATTTGAGCCTCAAAATAAGGCCAGAACGATTTAATCCAAATTACTTTCAATATTGATAATATTCCTTCAGTTTTCATATTTAAATATTCAAATATTTGGAATTTAACAAAGTATTTTCCTTCATTTGAAACTCAAAACAAAGCAAGAGTGATTTAATGAAAATTCATTTCCATCTTGAATATTTACCTTCATTTTTCCGATTTAATTATTCAAATAATTGTAATTTAGCAAAGGATTTTCGTTCATCTCAGCCTCAAAATGAAAAAGGATGATTTAATACAAATTAATTTATATCTTGATTTTTTAATTATAGATTTATTTATTTAATTTCAGGTGTGTGCTCTCATCGTGTTAACAATCTGGACAGAAACATTTGAAATTAAATTAACTAATTTATTATTTCTTTTGTAATTGTCTGTTATTGGCCTTTATTATTAACGATTAAATTTGTGTATGATATGAACGCCTAATTAAAAAAATACTAAATTGTATAATCAAAATTAATTAATTGTTCGACGTTAGTATATTTTACCATTAATTTTTGCTGTTGAGGATTTGGACCGGACCCACCCCCTAGTGGGTTCGTATCCCGGCACCAACAACGACAGAAATATTCACAAACGTAGCTAACTATGGTAACGAAGTGTCCTATGTCCAAAGTAAAGGCGATAAAATGAGAGAAAACGATAACTTTGCTGTCTTGTGTTGCTCTGATTCATTAAAACAAAAAAATCGTTTTCTCAGACCCCAATAACTTTTGCACAAAAATTTTATGGAAACTTACTTTGAAAACGACATTTTTTCTCTGAATTTTAATATCGCATGTCCTGTGTAACTATCAAGTTCCCGGGAATATATGTAAGAAGAAACGTAAGAGTCCCTGACAAAGCGTTCTGATCAATTGAAAGTTGTTTCACGAATTGATAATAAATTAATATAAATAAAATAAGAATCGGTACGCGATTATTTTCCAGGTATGTTGCAGACGAGTTTAGTAGCACCAGCTACGTTATACCCCTCCCCGACCTAATTGTAATTTGACATCACAAACATATCCCTTAATTTTTCGCATTGGATTTTCCTTTATATCAGCCGCACACGTAAAATAAGGAAACTGAATATATCCCTTCATTGGCTTGGAACGGTATGACGTCACTGGTGATACTAAACTGTTTTTTTTTTGCTTTGTAAGTTAATACCACTCTTGAAAGATTTTGTATATTTTGTTTTTTGTTTTTCACAGGTGCTGTCGTCCTTCTTGCTGCCCAACTCCTTGCTGCCCCCCTCCTTGCTGTTCCATTCCGATTGGCCCTCCCCCTTGCCCTCCTCCATGTTGTCCCCCGCCAGTATGTGTGTCATATGTCCCCGTTTGTGTGCCCATACCCCCACCGCCGCCGCCTCCACCTCCACCCCCAGTTCCTGTGCTCATCTGCTGCCCGCCACCACCGTCTCCTTGTCCACCGCCACGCTGCGTAATACCATGCTTCCCGCCGCCATGTTGCCCACCACCTTGTCCGCCACTTTGTTGTCCGCCAAATTGCTGAAGGTAATGTATCTTAAAAAATATTTGAGGTATGTTATAACGAAAGCTCGCGTTCTGTCTTCAATTTAGAAGGGGAATCTAAAATATTTTTGCGTGTACGATGTATAATGTACTTTAACGTAGTCTACACTTCATGGTCGCAAGTTTAGGATAATCCTTATTCTTCGGGAAAAAGCGATACGAATAATCACGGGTTCAAAATATACTGATCACTGTAGACCATTATTTGTTAAATTTAATATTCTTACAGTGATTTATCAATAAATTTATAAATCCTTGATGAACTTAGGTAATTCTGACCATCTACACATCCATAACTATTGCATCAGATTTAATTATCACATTGTGATTAAGGAAGACACAACAGTGGTTTCATTCTATTTCAATTGATTTGTTTAATATATTACGAAGGATACCCATTCCATAGGATTAAATATGTTCAACTTTTCAATTAAAAAATATTTAATTGTAAATCCATTCTTTTCATTAATTTTCAATGTAACCGAAATGTGAAATTTTAATTATGTATCAACTGTATTTTAATTATTATTTGAAGTTTTCATATTGCTGCATTATGCAGTATTTTTGGAAATAAATAAATCGATTGAATGAACTTTGGGATAACTTGTATCTGACATTAGAAGTCTGCATAATTTACGTATGCAATTTTTAAAAAATTATCCTTCGTATGTAAGGGTTTCCGTCTAGACTTGGTATCGGACCGTTATGTGACACAAGTGGTTCCTTCAAGTTTAGGCTCGGGATATAGGATGAGGAGAAGCAAAGACCCAGGGCAATTCCGGTAGACCAATATTACCTAATTTAATGAAATCTGTTATTCATCATGGGGGAAATAGTACCAATATGGATGTGGTTGGGTCATTCCATGCCAAGTGACCAAATTTTCAAATAAAATTATAATCACCATCTCCAATCTTGCTGAAATTTTGTGTGGGGACAGATATGTGTCTGAGACAATTCTGTGTAAAATTTCACTTTAATAAGTAGTATGGAGGGGACGCCAGGGCCTCCTGAAAAAAAGGTTACCTGTGCAATTCATACGTGCGCGTGAATAGATTGTGAAGTTTGAAGTACTACTGTTGTGGAACTGTAGCAGCTAGCTTCCTGAAAAATGGCAACCAGAGACAACTATTTATGCTCTACACAATGGTTGCAGTTCCAAGGTTTAAAAAGATTTAGTTTTATTGCTGTTATCTCACAAAGTTGCTCAAAAATCCCGTCACGTCAATTTGAGACCGATTTTGCGGGTTTATAACTTTGAATCAAGACGTTCTACAAACTTATGCATTGGTAACCTAACTAAACCCATTACTTATTTTAAACTTCCAAAGTATCAGCTTTCAAGCTCACTTTTATATCAAGATATATGCTAGTTAATATGAGGTTCAAATTTTATGTGTCAAATTTTGTGAATTTTCAAACCCAAATTGCTAAAAACCATTTCCAATACATGAAATACGTTCAACCTACGTAAACGGAATACCAACATATATTTAGGGAGAAAAAATTCTGCCCGCAGAAATTTTGAATGTGGCGCATGGCAATTTAATTTTTGGAATTTTAGTGCATTGGACACTTTGAGGATGCGTGAAATCTATGTGTATTAAGAAATGAAGTTTCTTATAAATAATAAGTATCATTTCATGTCAAACGGTGTGGGTGGTGCCCTCATTGTCATTAATATATCAGTTCTACTGCTTAATCATGCGTCGTTCTATTGCTGATTTTTCTATTACCTAATATTTACAGCGACAATTATCAATAACTTAACTTAAAATATGCACTACGAGTTGGCTTTTTTCACAATTAGGATTTAAAACTGAATATTTAAAAATATATTTCATTCCTTGTAGTTACGGCATAAATATATTATTATAAATCATAGTGATACAATAATTGTTACAATTATTGTGAGAATATTAACAGCAGCTGTAGGTAGCATCCCTTGTAATATATATGATTCAATATTTATTTATTTTATTCTGTACATTAATTTTATAATGAAATTCTTTTAACTAAATTTTCAAAAATATAATTTAAAAACTTGTTTTTCAAAACAAATTTAATACTATTCACACGGAGTATCTTGTACTCGGGACATTTGAGTAAAACAAATAACATTAATTACGTTGGATTGGTGGCCAAAAACAAGGAACAGTCTACCGATGGGATAAACTGCACAAATAATTGACATCTCGTCTTCTCTTATCTCAGGCAGCCAGTCGCCCGGTTGCCGTTTTGGCACCGTCCTTCATACGACCAAATTTCACAACTATCTCAAGCACATTGCCACTCATTGTTGTGCAGTAATTCTCAGAAGCCCACGCATGTACCGTTGACTACCTTCAACACGACTCCCATATCCAGTCACTCTCTCTGACTGAATTTGAATCTGGGGTTGCTGCCGAGTTTCACTTTATCTATCATTCCCAATCGTCCCCGTTTCTGGATCGTTCTTCTTCCTCATTCATCGCTAATGTGACCCATCACAACGTTTTTAATGTCAATTCTGTGAGTTTTTGTCTTTCCCAAGGGGCACTGTGCGCCACCAGTCTCCCTCGCTACCCTTCAAATTTTTATGGTCCAAAATTACACTCATCAGGCGTATCCGCCCAAGGAAATTCACTACCTGGATGTCTCGGAAGTTTCGTTTGGTATCTCTTTATTTAATTCTATCACATACATACATTTACGATTTATCAGAGCATAAGTTTTGGTACTCTACGTACTCGTATTTATGATCTGAATGGTTAGACGTACAGTTTTATCTTGAGCGACGAAATATTCCTCTGACATTCTATAAAATTCTAATCACTTTCGTCTTTCTCGAGCCCCAACTTTACAGAAGTACACGCATCTAGGTTGTAAGTTTGAAGCAAAAGTTTTTGATCATAGTTTAGTGCACATTTTTCAACTTATTACAATGAAAACTTTGCATAATTTTAAAATGGAAAAAACGTATTGTTTTCCTTAATGTGCGTCGTTTTAAATATATACGGACTTACGAAAACCGATCAATTTTCACCAAAATTAGATTTTTCGCTTAAAAACCTGAACATCAGAATTTCAATTATTATAATATTGTTATGATATTTTAAACATATTTTGTGTTTAATTGTATTCTATTCACTAATTATGTGACATTTATATACGATTTTGTCAATTATATTCCATAGTTCATTTTCGAAAAGTATGTAAATTAATAAACGTAGAAAGGGAATTTAGATTATAGAGGGAGGAAAGAATAGATAGAAAATTCCAAGATGATAAAGTGAAATTCTAAAGAGAGGAATGAGTGTTAAAACAACTTTTCGAGTAATAAAAAATTTTGCTCGTCGTCATAGTATGTAGACATGTCAGAGCATAGGAAAGTACGTTTCTTACTGACAGGGAAACAGCATTATTCTTCCTAATATACTTTACTCTTTCACATAAAACGGAAACGACCTGTCTAAAATGCATTCTTTCACTTTACTCGCGTTCGTTGTATATTTTGTTTATTTTAATGTTGGCAGACGCAAGACTCAGGGATATATAAATTTAATATACTGGAAAATAAATTTACCTATTAGTATATGATAGAATTAAACGATATTAATATCTCTTTGTGAAATTTAAATGATCCATTTGCAAAACTTAAACCTGTTAATTGTAAAACTTATTAGTTTGATATTTTCGCGTTAGTTAATATTCTTTTTTTCTGCAAAATTAAGCCATCTTGTCAAGGTATTATCTGTTACAGGGAATTTCCTTCCACAATTTAGTCGTGGTTTGAGAATGTATATTGTCCACTGTGGTATTGCAATTGGCGTCGATGGACGGTGGTTTCATCAATTTGCCGGAAAAGGAGAGGGAAGAAGAAAAAATGTGAACACAGAGACGGCGACGTCACACTGCAGTAATGCTGCATTATCAAAATTGATGTGAAAACAATGTGAATGATCATGTTTGTTGGTTTGTATTAAGGCTGTATCCTCATTCTTTCAGAGCGAGGAGTTTCTCATAATACAAATATTTCATGATTAAAAATAAAAAAAAGTATTGCATTAACATAGGAAGGAAATATTTAATTGTATTGTAATAGACGACGTATTACTATGACTGGTGGCCGACAAATGACATTTTCGATTTGGAAGAAAATATTAGTAATATAATGCCTTAATTAATGCAAATTCACCCCAGCATGACTTTACCTGTGAGTTATATTTGAAAGCTATTTCCTGTTTGACGAATGGTTCAACGAACAAACTCAATTTTTTTCCGAGGTGAAATATTGACAAAAGTACACATGCACTCGCGAGAAACATGTTTTCACCTCCTCTACGATATATAGTGTCGGCACACACGTGTCCAATCCCTTCACCACAGTGAGGCTGTGGGTACGATGCAAGCGGTGAGCGACGACAGAGTTATGATTCACAGTGGTTGAACGGTAACATATCGGTCGTAGTCAGGCATTCGTAACAGCTACTTATGGAAACACGATCCATAAATAGGTATAGCAAGGAAGCCTGCGAGAGAATTTTCTCGCAGGTGAATCTTCCCAGAGAGCTCTGGCGGAGGATACCTTTGTAGATGCCTTCACATCTCTGGTTTTTTGAACTAACGTTCCCTCATGCCGAGGCACCTCGGCCTGTTTTGATAGGCGTATGTTCCGGGGTCGCAGACCTTGGGCATACGGTAAGAGTTGTCCGCTATTCCTATTGGAATAGTCGGCCAGCTGCCTCCTCAAGGCACGGTGAGGGGAAAGCAGCGTCCCCACAGCAAACCCCTCTCCCACCATCGGAAGGGCGTGGGACAAGTACCAAAACCTGATGCAGGTTTTTCTAGGGTTTTCCCTGCATCACTTTTAGGCGAATTGGCTGGTAGAACCCTTAAATCATTGCCTGGGGCCCTAGTTAACCCTTGGCTACCTTCCTTTACCCTTCCGCATCCCCCCTTTCAAATCCCTTTCCTACGCTATGAGGGGAGTTGCCACTATGTGGATTACCCTATACATAGCCTGTCTACACCTAAAAAAAAGGTATAGGGGAGTTTACGGAGATAACCGCCAATTGTTTAGAAATTTAAGGAATTATCCAGTTCCGTTTTCGGAATATACGAAACGTTCGTTAACGTATTATAGAAAGTAGTCCCACACTTGTAAAACTTGATATATTAATAGTATATTTATTTAACAAATATGAAAACTTATTTTGATCTATGTTTTGATTTTAAATTATAAAAGTTTAAAGATTACTATGACAACGCTTAAACACAAACTCCTGTGATGCAAACAAAATTGGTTTATAATTGATGACTGGTAAACACAGGGATTTTAAATTATATTATAAAAGTATTCTTCCAGAAATTAATTTAAAAACATAAATAAAGAAAATAATTTACATCTATTTAGAATTATGTATAAGGGATTTATTTATATGTTAAGGCAATTTCAGAAACAGGAATTGTGAGCTTCTAATAAGAAACTGCGCATTTTATATGTAGCAATTTATATTAAAACACATGAATTGCGTTATCTTTTACTTACACAAATTTTGGACTGTGGCGTATTCTTGAGATGTTTTTCTGAACTTTGCATAAGATGCAGGTAGGTATTAGCTAGCAACTTTTGATGACTTTGTTCAGCTGATGTCTACGTTCTCTCTCTCAGCTCCGTAATCGTCACTTTGTGCATCTGATAGACTTTCATAGACCCAGATCCATTGTCATGCCAAAATAAGTCGTAGAACAATTTTATTAGAGCGAGAGTTTTGTTTTTCTAACACCATTTCTGTGCTATATGATAAAAGCCGCAATTACATCAGCAAAACATTTCATGCGCCTTGGAATAAAATCATATGTTATTTCTGCCATAGGATACAGCTGTTCTATGCTGACCCAAAATTAACCATCTAGTTCACGAAACAAAATATTTTAAATAACTATATCAAAACTTCTTTCAGGTATTAATTTGAGCACTACACTTCGAAAATTTACGTAGCAGAGATGAATCTTTAGCAAGATATTTCTTTTTCCGTTCATCAAAATCAAACAAATTTTGTTTCCTTTTATTTAAAAAATTATAATTATTGGCTGATATATTGTTGTCTGATGTTTTTAACATTTGAGTACTGTACGAAAACTTTGACAAGTGAAGATGCTGCATTCATTGTTTTTTTTTACGAGGACAGAAACAGGAAATGTACCTAACGCACACTGGCTGGGGTTCGCACCAGCCAGTAGTGTGGGGATCGCACCCACTAAATCTCTAAACCTTTTCTGCGCAACAGGAAGTTCAGCCCGGGACCGCTTCAGCATTACACCGGGTTGGTGTCGCTCTAATAAGTCATGTGAAAAAAATAATGCGTCTTTACATCCCTTTTACCTCATATTTACAAAAATTCTATCTCGCCAAATGTGCCTATCGGATAGTACCTATTTGCACCATATTTACAAAATTTTGTTTTGCCTTGCTTCGCCCACCTGTGTTGTATTTCTTTTTTCTTAAAATGTCATCGACTCACGTCTTCACCATGTCCCACATCTCCTGGCTTTTCAGCATTTTCTGTACCACGTTGTCCGGCGTAATTTTTCCCATTCTCACCTCCAAGGTTTTCTTTGCAGCCATCCATCTTCCGTACTCAAAGAAAGTGTGGTGGACATCGTCGGGTCTGCTGCAGTAGTTGCAGGTGGGGCTCTCTACTTGGGTAATTTTATGTAATTATTTTTTATGAAGTCCGTGTCCTGCGAGAAACTGACTGAAATAGTAGTCAACTTCTCCGTGTTTCCTATCTACCACGGCGTCAATTTCGGAATGAGCCACTGGGCAGTGTCAGCGTTTCCTTCCTATCGGATCTGCCAAGTAAGCTATTTTGGCCTCTTCACGGCCCAGTTCCTCTCGTTAGCGCCGTTCGATGGCGAGTATGCCAATCGCAGTGACAGGCTACGGAGACGGTGTGGAATGCGCAGCTGCGCTGAACTGCTGCCATCCTTCTCCTGTATTTATTCATGGGCCCAAATCTCTCCTACGTATAATGTGGTCGAATACACAGTAGACATCATCAGCCGCCTTTTGCAGGTGTTTGGTCCTTTAGTATTTGCAATCAGTCCACTGAGAGCGGTTGTGGTTTCCGCCGCCTTCAGTATGTGGTCATTTTGCTGTCTAGGTACTTGGCGTTCTTCGTTACATCGATCGTCAGCTGGCCTATTCTAAACGGTACTGTGGTGTTAATCCTTTAAGTTGTCAGCAATACTATCTCCCTTTTTGCTTCCGCGAGGCTAAGGGAGTGCTCGCATCATCCATGTCCTTATTCGCCTCATAACCTGGTTGAGTTTCCACTGTAGTTCTTCCAAGTCCCTCGCGCTGACGAATGCTGACACATCGCCCGGCGTAGCCATCAGTGCATCTCTCTGCTCAGGAGGCTGTCGTAAGCCACGTTCCACAAGGTCGGTCCGAGAATCAATCCTTGGGCAGATCCCCTCAGTAAGTTTTCTCTTTTGTTCTCCATCCTGTGTTTCGTAAATGGGTGTTCGGTCTTTCAGGTAGTCACTCATCATGTTCATAAGTTTACCTGGTAATCTGAACGTGTTGTTGACTGCTTACAGTATATCGTTCCCCTTTGCCCAATTGAAAGTTTTGCTCACGTCCAGAGGAACGGTTCCCTGTTTGCGCTACCTTAGCCGTTTCCACAACTTCGTGTATGGCGTGGATTGTGGAATAACTTGAACGAAACCCATGCTGTCTATCTGAGAGGTCGCCTGCTTCTCGTATCGCTCCAAGAATACGTTGTTGGAGGAGTTTCTCGAGTGCTTTTCTCGGCTGCGTCCAGCATGCATAGCTGCCTGTCTGTATATGACGCCGCTCCATTTCCTGCCGCTTTCTCTTTCGGGATTAGTACCAGGCGTGCTATCTTCCAACACGAGCTGAATACGCCACATTTCATGCTCTGGTTGTACATCTCCAACCTGACAGGTTCCAACCGCCGCTTTTATTGCTTCTGCAGGAACGCCATCTGGTCGAACTATGTCTTCAGGCGCTTGCTGTTCAACGTTTGTATGGTACCCCTTTACTCACTTCTTTGATTGTCGCCAGGCCAACAACAAATATGTTAAGAAAGGTTTTTTATATTTTCAAAGTCAACGTCACGGGGATTCATAGTTCCACACAGACATTATATTACAACCATAACTTGAGGGATATTATGATTTTGCATTTAATATTTTAAATTTTTTTACAGAAATAAGATAAATACTCATAATATAAATGCAATGATTAAGAAATTTAATGCAAGCATCAAAACCGAAATAAAATTATTTGATGTTTACCTAGATAAATTATTTTTTTAATAGTAGGCCTACTTTAGAAGCGATTTTATACTATTTATTTTTATGTATGTTAAATACTCAATCTACATAATGTCTACAGTAGTCGCTAATAAGCCACGTGGCACGTTACAGATTTTGTAACTGAGCTGAACTAATACGTGGGACGAGAGTCTCTGGTTTTGGCTTGTGTCGGTGAAGTAGTGACAGCGACCTCTGTGTAATCCTATGAACACATCCTCAGATTCTCGTTACTCATGGCTGTCAGTTATCATGCTTTTCATAATATTTTAATGAAATAAATATAGCGATAAATTATGTGGATTATGGCTAGAAATATTTTCCAGTTTTAAGGAAATGACTGGATATGAACACATTACAAATTATTTGACAGGTAAAGGGATAAATTAGAAGAATTTATTTTTACACCAAAGGCGTGAAGTTATTGAAGAAATTTTATTGATACTGATTTCAGGCTTGTTTGTAGTTTTCCTTGATAACAAAATTTTGAGTGTGTTAGCAATCTAATGCTGCCTAACTGTATAGGAAAATTTCCGAAGACTTGTGGCGTCATGAATGTAATGCCGGATTGTAGTGAGAAAGTCGTTGGTCAACAACACATAAAACAAATAACACATAAAACCAATAACAAGTCCTCAAATCTCAAACTTTTTATTGTCGTCGAAAAAAATATAGAGCTTTCGGTATTTCAACCATAGTCATCTGTCCAACAAGGTAAAACCCATGCTCATCGCTGTGCAAGTCCATCCTGTAATTCTGTCATAATAGATCATAGATGTTGACGAGCATACATTGTTGAATAGATGACTATAGTGGAAATACCGAAAGCTCCTGTAATTTTTTAGACGATAACTTATGTTTGTGAAATAAAAACATATTTGAGGACTTGTTATTAGTTTTAAGTGTGTTGTTGAACCGTTGAACCAGGTACAGATTTTTATCAAATTATATCTATAAGGAAATAATTTAAAACATTATTAATTATTCTTTTTATTAAAAGGCAACTGTTAAAAGCATGGGGAATAAAATACAAAAATAGCATTATTAGTCATAAAATTTCAAATAAATATTTTTTTGTTCTGTTATGTGCAAACTGTATGAGCAATGACAAATTACAAAATGTTTCAATCAGAAAAACAATGTTAACATATTCCTGATGTTCCAGAGAAAGACAATTTTATAAAGCTTATTCGTAATGTCTTCTCTGAAAAAAAAAGTCCAATACATGGAGGCGAGGAGACTCATTATATGACCAACTAATTTATCTCATCGTCTTTTCAGAACGCTCAAAAACCTACTCCTCTTTCTAGCAATATTATTTTTATATTTTAATTCTTATTATTTTTTTACTTCTTTGTCTCATCTATAAGATTATTTATTTTCTCACCTACGTTTCACATTAAATGTTCTGTTTAATTTATAATAAATAAAATAATAAATAGAAAGAAGAACTGAGAGTTGGGGAGTTATAAATAAATAAACTTTTTGATTAAAATATAAATATAATTCGATAAAACTTATTAATACTATTATTTTTATAATTACTGACGAGGCATTTTTCTCAGGGATGCGGTGAATGATTGGGACAGCTATTGAAATGTAATTTTAAATAAAAATTGATTAAGTTTAAAAATACAGCAAAAGACAAATTATAAATCGATATGCAAATATCTCTCGCGTTGCTATTTTGCTATTTTGAGTGTTGATTGTCGGCTTTCATCCTATGTTTCATGGCCATGTTTATGAAAGTACAACTGGGCATATTTCTCTAACTGCAACTCATCATAATTATCTATTCATATTTCTCAGCTCAATACTCCGTACGACTAGCTTACGCATCTCTCTAGGTATCATCCACATTTTACTCCTTATTTATCACCTCAGCCAACATTTCCAGAGCTTATGCCCTTCCTAAAATACACAAAACTGACTTATCTTTTAGAATTATTATTGCTTCTATAGCTCTCAATGAAGAAAAAAAAATATTCAGTTAAAAAATCTTTCCAATTTATTGATAAAATCAAGCACCTCACCCCGTCCGTCATGACCACTCTTTAATTTCTTTTGATGTCGTTTCCTTACTCAACTCTATTCCCAATGATTTAGCCATTAACAGTTTCAAAAACGGATGGCCCATTTTCAGTCAATATACTAAAATTCCACTTTGAAATTTTATGCATTATAAATCTAATCCTCAACTCTACTTATTTCAAGTTTAATCAGGTTCACTATAATAAAATCAAAGGTTCTCCTATGGGAAGCCCCTTTAGTCCTTTTTTTTGCTGAGATAGTCATGAGAGATTTAGAAAGTTCTTTTCTTTCTCTACTTCCTTTCCAACCTCTTTGCTACATCAGATATGCAGATGACAAATCAACCTCATATTCAATACTATCAATAATTATCATTTCAACTTACAATTTCCCCATGAACTTGAATTTAACCGTTCTCTTAATTTAAATGATGTCACTGTATCCATTCACAATACTTCCATTCTCACCAATTGGTTCCGAAAACCTCCATACTCTGGACGTGTTCTCAATTATCTTCTTGATCATCCTCCAAACCAAAACTTGTAGTTCCATCAACACAACTTAAATATTGTCCGTCAAACTTACTTGGGGTGCGAAGTACCAGTCTTGCCTAGTTGCAACTGTGTAACAATGAGAGACCGTCGCCGCAGCTGGCCAGCTGGAAACATTAGCTGCCGATAGCAGATCACATCTACTTAATCGAAAATGAGTTTTTCTTTCCAGTATTTCAATTCTATTAAATATATTTATTACACCCGTAAAAACAAAAGAATATACTTAATTTTATTTTGAAAGTATGTTTATGTATCACAGTGGTCGGAAAGGGGCTCAAACCTGCGCACGGCCTGTTGCGTTGTATTGTTACTTAAAAATTAATACATTAATATTGACGTCAGTTTTTTGTATATTTTTCACGTTTAAAATGATTTAACTACATCAGGAATGTTTTTAGATTCAGATATATTGATTTGGGCTCTTAGGACGGTAATGTAGGGATCGGAAATGATTAAAAATCGGTTAAAATATAATTAAATTTTCTTTCATGGAAGTTTGTCGTGCACGCTGATCTGGATAATTTTTGAATTATTTAAATCTGTGTTCTAAAGCTTCTTCCGATAACGTTCCTTTTGGCAAAAGGGTATTGGCAATTATTTTACGTTCCGTGAAATAAAATTTTAGTAGTGAGATTAATTATGACAATCCTAGCAACGCCGGACACTGAGATATTTGATTATAAAAGACAACGGAATTATTAGTGAACTCCGCCTGATTTCGTCACGTATGCTACACGCCGAGTGGATTCGTCACGCAGAGAAGCTAGCACAACACGGAGCTGATCCCTCAAGGGTTTATTTTACTATAAGATTATCATTTGTACGCGTGACGTCCCTCAAAAGAACCTGTCGCCTGAGGGTCAAAATTATCCCGGTACTCCTTGAAAGTGAGAATGCCTTAAAAATACCACCACTTCCATCTCTATAATGTGATAGGGGTGTTTTACAGATCCAGTGTTTCTTTCGTATCGTAAGTAACATATATTCAAAATTCAACGACATCCACAACATCGGATTTGACCCTAAGGGTGCCCCATTCCTATGCCGAAAGGAGTTGGAACAATACACAATAAACATCCGGTTCTAGAGGAAAGCACGTGTACGATATCTAGTCCAATTTTGCTTCATGGGTTTAGATTTGTATGCAGAACATGCACACATACAAACAAGCAAACAGGAAATTTTATTTATTAAAAATACTTTATTCTTTCAATTTTGATATATAATTATTACTGTAATTATACTGTAATACCGATATTTTTCCTTCAGATTAATATATAATTAATATCTAATTTTATTATGGATACTTTATTCTCGTATCGTGTACCGCAACTAACAACAATAAAAAGAGCCAACGGAAGTCCATAGATTACAAAGAACTTCCACATCGTTTTATATTAATGTGCTCGAAGTGCTTAATACGAAATTTTATATTATATTACGCCATTCATGCTTTACTGAATGTGTGACGTCAAAAAAATTCGGAAGGTGTCTAATTGATATTTGATTTCCTTGTATTCGATTTTCTCTTTTATTTTTCGCACTTCATTACAGCCGTGGTTGCATCTTCTGTTACCCCTTGTGATGACCCACGTCTGTCTCGGAGCTCTGCGTGACAATGTGTCGACGACATTGGATTTCGCGCCAGGCAAGTCACATCTATGGTGAAAGTATACAGGTGAGACGGAAAGGGCTATCAACGATAGATTCTGTAAAAGAATTTGTACACACACTT
The DNA here is from genome assembly GCA_037074705.1 of Zhengitettix transpicula. NCBI lineage: Eukaryota > Metazoa > Arthropoda > Insecta > Orthoptera > Tetrigidae > Zhengitettix > Zhengitettix transpicula. Next base: position 205,564,116 of record CM073591.1, read on the forward strand.
TATAACAAATTAGATCATGGATGTCAAGCTACAGGAACATTTATGGACTTGTCAATATGAGCCACTCCATTCTATGTGGCAAACTGGAAGCCAATTAGTCCTAAATATTTTCAAATCCTATCTTTCAAATAGGTATCAGTACACAGAAATTCGAAGACAGGTAGGCGGAGTTACGAAAGTAACTAGATCTGAAAAATGAATAATTGTCCATGGGGTTCCGCAGCGATCAATATTGGGGCCTTTGCTATTATTATCTTATAAATAAAAAAGAGTGTATGTATGTTTGTTTGTATGTTTGTATGTTTGTTTGAATGTTTGTATGTTCGTTATACAAATCTACACCGGTAGAGCAAATTTCACCAAATTTCGTACACGTGTTCTTTACGACCAGGAAACAAACACTGTCGGGGTGAGACATGTCTACCACCCCCAGAAGCGGAGGTGCACGGGGGTTGAAATATTTAAACATGCTAAAACAGCCGATATTTTAGTCGGATAATAATTTTTAGGGGTCCAAGATATTTATGGTGTTTCTACCGATGTTTTATGAATATAATTTTCATCCCCTACACCCTGGGAAACCGGCACCCTTAGGGTTTGGGGTGGAGAATACAAATCTATACCGGTGGATCAAATTTCACCAAATTTCGTACACGTGTTCTTTGCGACCAGGAAAACAACACTGTCGGGGTGAGACGCGCCTACCACCTCCAGAAGCGGGGGTGGACGGGGGTGGAAATATTTGAACATGCTAAAACAGTCGATATTTCAGTCGGATAAATATTTTTAGGGGTCAAAGATATTTATAGTCTTTCCACTGATGATATCAGAATATAATTTTCAACCTCGACAGCCTGGGGAAAGAGCACCCCTAGCGTTTGGGGTGGAGAATACAAATCTTTACCGCTGGAGAAAATTTCACCAAATTTCGTACACAGGTTCTTTGCGACCAGGAAAACAACACTGTCGGGGTGACACGCGTCTACCAACCCCAGAAGCGGGGGTGGACGGGAGTTGAAATACTTAAGCATGCTGAAACAGCAGGTATTGGATTTGGATAAATATTTTTGGGGTCAAAAATATTGATTGTGTTTCTACCGATGTTATCTGAATATAATATTCATCTCCTACGCCCTGGGAAAAGGGCACCCTTAGGGTTTGGGGTGGAGTTTCTTTACAGAAAAATAACGCGAATACAACCGAGTTTGGAGTCAAATCGAAGGTTATGGATGTCAGTGAGTTTACTTCGGATAAATATTTTTAATTGCCCATTTAACCCGAAAGGGTGGGGGTTGGAAGGGGAGATAAATAGTCAGTTCTTGCGCGTTCTTGGAGGAGAATTACGTGAATACTATTTCAACGGATGTTGTTGAAAATATAAATCCCTTTAGACATTAGTGGTGAGCTTGCTTAGGGCTGGGGGTGAGAATTGTCTATTATTCTAAAACTGCCAAAATGTTATGTGTTTATGGGTAAACTAGATTTATAGTGTTTCTACCGATGTGATATAAGTAAAAATTCAACCCTTTCCACCACGGGAAAGTAGCAGATTTAGGGGTGGTGTTGTTCATACTATTTTAACCGATGTTTTTCCATTAATAACGACGTTTAATTTTATATATAAAAATGAGTGTATGTATATTTGTATGTTTGTATATTTTTATATTTGTATGTTCGTTATACAAATCTACACCGCTGGAGAAAATTTCACCAAATTTCGTACTCGTGTTCTTTGCGACCAGGAAACAAACACTGTCGGGGTGAGACGCGTCTACCACCCCCAGAAGCGGGGGTGGACGGGGGTGGAAATATTTATACATGCTTAAACAGTCGATATTTCAGTCGGTCAAATATTTTTAGGGGTCAAAGATATTTATTGTGTTTCCACTGATGATATCTGAATATAATTTTCAACCTCTACACTCTGGGGAAAGAGCACCCCTACCGTTTGGGGTGGAGAATACAAATCTATACCAGTGGATCAAATTTCACCAAATTTCGTACACGTGTTCTTTGCGACCAGGAAACAAACACTGTCGGTGTGAGACGCGTCTACCACCCCCAGAAGCGGGGGTGGACGGGGGTTGAAATATTTAAACATGCTAAAACAGTCGATATTTCAGTCGGATAAATATTTTTAGGGGTCACAGATATTGATAGTGTTTCTACCGACTGTTGAGCTGAGACGCGTCTACCACCCCCAGAAGCGGGTCGGGATTATCAGTAGAGGTGTAGTAGGTGTTGGGTGGAGGAACGCTGCAATAAAATAACGCGAATACAACCGAGATTGGAGTCAAATCCAAGGTTATGGATGTCGTCCAGTTCAATTATAGCATAAAATTGGCCATTTAGCCCCAATGGGCGGGAGTGGATGGGATGGAAATTTTCTAACATGTTAAATCATCGATTTTTGCGTGGAATACATTCTTTTTTATTATCGCACATTTGTGGGGGTGGTCATCTTCTAACATGTAAAAACGGCCGATATATTTAGTCAATGACTTCATCCCCCTTCGGCATAGGAGGTGAGCACATTTAGGGTTCGAGGATGGGTTACATAAAAATAGCTCAAAAGCAACCGAAATTGGATTGTATCGGGGGTTATGGGTAAATGACATCTCGGGCAACGCCGGGCACCCAGCTAGTTGTATATAAAAGATATGACAACTATCTATGGAAGTAAAATTGTATCTTATGCTGATGAAACAACTATCCTTACCTGGCATCACGTTGAGGATCAACTACGCTTGATCACACAAAATAGTATAGGCCAAATAACTGACTACTTGACAATGAACAAAATGAAAGTCAATGCCTCTAAGACAAATGTTATATTATTTAGTCATTCTAAAACCACTCAAATGGAGGGAAAAAATATAAATAATTCCGACGTCCAGCTTGTTAATGCAGCAAAATTCCTAGGTATTCAACTTGACAATATATATATATATATAAACAATTGTAAAAAAGACAAAATCTCTCCTGGGTCAAAGTTTAATAAACCTTAGTAAAACTAGAGGGAATAATTATTTTAGAGTTAGGACGAATTTACAGAAAACGGAGAAGGTCCCCTTCCTCAAAGAAATTATATTATTTAACAGACTGCCGTATCATATAAAACAATTACAGGGAGAACAATTTAAAAGTAGACTAAAACAATATCTATCCGAAAAAATTTATAATCGAATTAAAAATTGTGTTATTGTACGTAAATTATGTATTATATATGTTAAATTTTTTAATACTGACTATTTCTAATATTGTATAAATACAATTCATGGAAAAATAAACATTATTATTATTATTTCGAACGGAATTTGGTTCTCATCTGCGCATGACGTCACATCGGATGCTAGTAGCTTGTCGTTGTCACTGTGTCGAATGCGTCGAATATATCCTATTAGAATTTTGTTTCTTTTACTTGTTTGTTAGTGGAAAGAAATAGTTTTACTTGGAACACAGTCTGCATTTATATTTAAGGGTGACAGACAACGCCGTCGTGCGCTGTTTCTGTTTGCACAAATTGTAACAAAAGAAACTAAAGGCACGGGCATCAAGTATTTTTTCTTTCCAAAAGTTGATAACATGTGAAACATGTATCAATACTTGCTGTAGAAAATATAAGATTATTGTAAGTAGAAATATACTTGTATATGTTTCCAGGTCTTGGTTTGAATAATTAATTTCGAGTTAAATATATGATGTGATAGTAGGTCTTATTCAGATCCATAAGGGGATACAAATATCCAAATATCTTCAGAAAATCTTTACAAAGACTTGAGAGGGAAATGCAAAATAGAGTATCCTCCAACCTTTCGTTGAAATCACGACGTGCTGGATTTTTTTATACATTCGAGGTATCAGTGGGGCAAATGATCATCTTTTCGCTTTGTATTACACCCAAAGACTTAAGTGGTATATTCCTGGTAAGAATTCTGGCACTAATTTTACTCAAAAAAGAAATATATATGATAGTATACTTCGGATGCTGGTACATGTTTAACCCAACGTGCCGCAAAATGTATAAAAAATGTATTAAATGAGAATGGAATTGAGGAAAGAATTAAGTACACATACTTAGAAAAATTCTTTTGATGAACGTGAAAATGATGGAGGTGCTGACTTAAACAACTCATTTCAATGCACAACCCTGTAACGTTGGAAGAAACAATGACTTACAGGTTACATTATTCATCGTTTCAGAAATAGTTTAGTTATTCGGAGAATGATGCATGTGAGCTGACTAGTCCCAATTCATTTCATTTCGTAGACTTAAATATATCACTGAGGAGTTGGTATTGCTAACAAGAAATGTGGCAGATGTTTTCAAATATCTTGCATGAAACTTCTTATTCCAATGCTGTGCATATATTCAATCAATTTTGCAGAGAAAACATTAGCAGTAAGTAATATCCATATCCCTCTTTAAGTTACCCAAGCTCTAGATCGATCCCGAATATATTGTAATACCAATTAATTAGGACATTAATTGTTTGAACATAAAAATTTAAATTGTTTGAGAAATCTATTATTGCGGCAGGAGCTTCCATAGCGACATAGCCCAGCTCTGTTGCTTTGTCGGAAGGTCAAAATAGCGTATGCGGGCTAAAACTCGAGACGAGGATAGTTCAGTTGGTGATCAGAATTTAACAGAGTTGGTTGGTACCTGGACATTTCGGAGGACGGAACAAGTGATACTTGAGCAGAGACTAGCCGTCGTTTATTGTATTACTATTAAACAAAGTTGTGAGTTGAGGACAAAGGTAAACATTCACGAAAGCATTACATCGAAACTTGCTAAGTAAAAGCAGTTTTACGTCCATAGCCAGCCAGAAATAGTAAAATTGCAGTTTAAGTCCAAAGCAGTAAAGACTAGCAAATCTACAAACCACAGAATTCACCTAAGGCAAGCAGTCAACAGATAGCTGACAAAAAAAGGGAGGATCATCCGAGTTCCTGACATCCTATAAATTTGGACTAGAATCAGTGTAAAATCTGGGAATCTTAGAATCAGTGTAAAATCTCGCAATATTGTATTTCGAAAACGAAAGGTATGCTGGAACCAACCGGACAGATGTGAGTAACAAATTACAAAATAATTATTTATGTAAACGTAATTAAAAGATAGAAGTCAGATTTCGTTCTAGTTTTTAATTTCGTTCTATTTTAATTGTCAAGTTAATTTATTTTCTTTCAGTCGACGTATTGTTTAGGTAAATGTGATTTGTTTGTTAATAAGATTTTTAAACATAATTGAGGTGCCCATTATCAAACCCAGTAAAGACTCTGAGAATTTAATATTTTAAACTTGTAAGTGTTTTTAAATTATTGCCACAATAAAAAATATTGTTTGTAAATTTTATAAATTCTTTTATTTAAATAACGCCTTCCAGTTAATTATTACATTAATAGCTTCAACGAGAGGCGAATTCTTCAAATTTCAGTTAATTAAGGGTGTTTGGGATAAGGAAATTGAACAAAAATATAAGTGAATATAACGTGAGAAGAAAATTAAAAGCCCAAATTCAAAAATATTCTAGTATAAAATAAATTGTACCTGGTAAATTATAACTGAATTAATATTTTTTTATATTTCCTTTCCCTACCCCATCTGACGAAAGTATTACATTCAAATATCAATAGGAAGAAAATAATACAATGCTAAAATACAAATTTTTAGCTCAGTTGAGTTAATAAAAATTCTTTGAAAACAACAAAATAAGTAGTTTCTGCATGATTGTGTAGTCGTGTATCTTCATGGCCGTTAACTGATTCTAATGTTTCATCACGTAAAAGATGAAAAGAATGATACAATCATATAGCAAGAGAAAAGATAAGTATTATAATATTTGTGAAACGAAAAAAAAAGGTATCTCCACGTTCGGAACATTTTTTCCGAATCTTGCAGTTTACATACGCAAATGCATACTCTTGCCTCGAAGATGACGTCACGCGCTGAGGACTACCTGCCCATCGCTTCACCATTATACTTCCACCATGAAGACATCCACCCCAAGCTTCCTCTTTTCTTTTTATATTCTTCTACCCTCAGACTTTATAACGGGTCTCTCGACCTTAGCATTAAACAAAAGAGCACGCCTCACAATCCGTAGATTCTGTTGTTTCCGCGTCGCCTTTATACTCCAGGCGTCTATTAGATCCCATGTGAATGTGGACTTAACAATATTGGTCAGACTGTTGGAACCATAGAGGAAAGGGGTAAAAGAGCATGAAAGAAACAACTGCGATAGCGGAACATTCCTCACACATGGGACATAAAATGCGTTTTGTAGACACAAACTTTTACACAAATGTGGAAATTTCTGGGACAATGCCTTAATGGTGGCGGTAGTAATTCAGACCAATAATATAGTCAGAATATAAATTAAAATAAATAAATATTTGAAAACGATATCTACATAGAAGAGAAGGGGAAAAAGTCTTTATTTAATTTTTTTAAAATACAATCAAATAGACGAGGATCAGTTGTTTACTTTTTTCTGTTCTTATTAATTTTGTTAAAAATAAGAATAATAATTTTTATTGTACATACTAGTTTTTAGCATGGTCCTATTTGTAACAATTAAATACAATTGTTTAATTATTTTCTAATACAACCTAATAACAGTTCAGTTATGTTATACAAACCATTTTTACAGGAATGTGTTTTTTGCCTGTTCTAAGTTTATTTGTAGGACTCAATTTTGGAAGTTTATTATGCAACTGAAATCCAAGTACAAATTCAATCATTATTCACAAGGAACATAACCACAGATTCTCTAATTTCACTCCCGGCACCCTTAGTTTGGCCTTCAGGAAGCCTCATTCGCAGAAGTTGACATGAGCCGATGTCGGAGATCAGAGAAAAAATTATGGATAAATATTGTATGATTAGTAAGAATTAAATATTTCATTGAACCAGAAATTCGACGTACGAAGGAACGAAAACGAGAAATGAGAGTGGTGGAAGTGAATGTAAATAACAAATGTGAAGGAAATAATAAATAACGGAAGAATTCAACTAAAAAATGGCGTCAAATTGAAACAAAGAACCGAATAGCGAGTAAATATTTAACGAACAGAAAAACAAATTAATGTCACGTATCCACAAAAATGAAATTTTATTAAAACCATAATACCACAACAACGAGCAACAGGTCAGAATATTCCGTCCTGCTAAATTTCCATATTCTTAAAAAAACACAGTGGCATTAAATATTTTAAATTATTAGAAACATAATTAATTACTTTTGATGATAAACAGCCAATAACAGACTATAGTAAAAAAATTAATACTAATTATTAAATTGCTACATTTTTTAGGTCCTCATGTGGACCCCACTTCATGAAAATATAAATTAGTAAAAGTAAATACAGAGATATGTACTTTAAATATATTATTGTAGGTAAAAGTAATTTATAACTATAACTAGCTGGGTGCCCGGCGTTGCCCGAGATGTCATTTATCACTAACCCCCGATATGACTCCAATTTCGGCTGCTTTTGCGCAATTTTTATGTAACGCTACTCGAACCCTAATCATTATAATTAACTCTGAAAAATATTTATTCAACGCAAATATCTACCGTGTTTGCATGTTCCAAAATTTGCACCCCGCTACCCCTGCATCTGAGGGGTAAATGCCCATTTGAATGTCGTAACTAAACACAGTGACTTCCATAACCTTTGATTTGACTCCAATCTCGGTTGTATTCGCGTTATTTTACTGTATAGCATCTCCACCCCAAACCCGAAGGGTGTCCTTTTCACAGGGCGTAGGGGATGAAAATTGTATTCAGATAACATTGGTTGAAACACTATCAATATCTTTGACCCCTAAAAATATTTATCCGACTCAAATACCGGCTGTTTTAGTACGTTTAAATATTTCCACCCCCGCTTCTGGGGGTGGAAGACGCGTCTCACCCCGACAGTGTTTGTTTCCTGGTCGCAAAGAACACGTGTACGAAATTTGGTGAAAATTTCTCGACTGGTGTAGATTTGTATTTTATTTAGAAAACGTTTGTATGGGAAATAAAAAAGGGCTGTTTTTAGGGTTTTCCCGGAAATTATTCGATTTTTTCTCGCCTTTTAAACCTTCCCTAGACCTTCACGAACATTTCAAGACTAAGATAAGATAAATCCGTTCAGCCGTTCTCGAGTTTTAGTGAGACTAACGAACAGCAATTCATTTTTATATATATAGAATCATCCCGAAATATATTTAATTGACGAAAAAACAGCCGGTCAACTCATCCCAACCCAGCCGAAACCCGCGCGTTGTCCAGATTTTCATAAATAAATTCAGCAACATCCATTACCTTCGATTTGACTCGAATCTCGGTTGTTTTCCCGTTCTTTATAAGGAAATTAATTAAACTCAGTGACAATCCCGATAGTTTCTGGTTTCTTTTTATGTAATGCTACTTCACGCCCACCCTTAAGGGTGCACCCTTATGAGTCCGAAAGGGGTTGAAATTATACACAGAGAACATGTAGGGAAATTTTATTAATCTAATTCATCCCGAAATATATTTAATTGACGCAAAAAACTGCCGGTCAACTCATCCCAACCCAGCCGATACCCGCGCGTTGTCCAGATTGTCATAAATAAATTCGGCAACATCCATTACCTTCGATTTGACTCGAATCTCGGTTGTTTTCCCGTTATTTTCAAGGAAATTAATTAAACTCAGTGACAATCCCGACAGTTTCTGGTTTCTTTTTATGTAATGCTACTTCACGCCCACCCTTAAGGGTGCACCCTTATGAGTCCGAAAGGGGTTGAAATTATTCACAAAGAACATGTAGGGAAATTTTATTAATCTAATTCATCCCTAAATATATTTAGATGACGCAAAAAACAGCCGGTCAACTCATCCCAACCCAGCCGATACCCGCGCGTTGTCCAGATTGTCATAAATAAATTCAGGGACATCCATGACCTTCGATTTGACTCGAATCTCGGTTGTTTTCCCGTTATTTTCAAGGAAATTCCCTCCAGCCCTACCCCTATCATGCCTACAAACAACATAGGTAGAAATACTATCAACGTCAATGGTCCCGGAATTTATTTATTCCACGCTAATATCGATGATTTAACATGTTAGAAATTTTCCATCCCATCCACTCCCGCCCCTTGGGGCTAAATGGCCAATTTGATGCTATAATTGAACTGGATGACATCCATAACATTGGATTTGACTCCAATCTCGGTTGTATTCGCGTTATTTTATTGCAGCGTTCCCCCACCCAACACCTAAAAGTGCTCTACTGATAATCCCGACCCGCTTCTGGGGGTGGTAGACGCGTTCCACCCCAACAGTCGGTAGAAACACTATTAATATCTGTGACCCCTAAAAATATTTATCCGACTGAAATATAGACTGTTTTAGCATGTTTAAATATATCAACCCCCGTCCACCCCCGCTTCTGGGGGTGATGGACGCGTCTCACCACGACAGTGTTTGTTTCCTGGTCGCAAAGAACACGTGTACGAAATTTGGTGAAATTTTCTCCAGCGGTGTAGATTTGTATAACGAACATACAAATATACAAACATACAAATATACAAACATACATACATACACTTTTTTTTATAAGATTAAGTTTAATAATTATTTATATTAAGTCTTTTCGTTCTGGTAGAATAGGGATTATTAATGGATTGATTTATATGGTTTAGGATTTTGAGAGCAATTGTTCTAATAATGTAGATTACGTGGATAATATTTTCATTGAAGTTGTAGTAAATTAAATTATAAACTACGTTAGCATGTAGAGTTTTTGTTACATGTATTTGTCCGTGATTATTTGTTGCTTTATTTCTTCTCAATAATACAACTTCAATTACGGAATAAATGTAAAATTATGTTTATAAGAATTTATAATATAAAAACTTTTTAAAAGAGTATAAAAAGCAATGGTTCTGAAACACTTTTATTTTAGATTAAACGTCGTTATTAATGGAAACAACATAGGTTAAAATAGTATGAACAACACCACCCCTAAATCTGCTACTTTCCCGTGTTGGAAAGGGTTGAATTTTTACTCATATCACATCGGTAGAAACACTATCAATCTAGTTTACCAATAAACACATAACATTTTGGCAGTTTTCGAATATTAGACAATTCTCACCCCCAGCCCTAAGCAAGCTCATTACTAATGTCTAAAGGGATTTATATTTTCAACAACATCCGTTGAAATAGTATTCACGTAATTCTCCTCGAAGAACGCGCAAGAACTGATAATTTATTTTCCCTTCCAACCCCCACCCTTTCGGGTTAAATGGGCAATTAAAAATATTTATCCGAAGTAAACTCTCTGACATCCATAACCTTCGATTTGACTCCAAACTCGGTTGTATTCGCGTTATTTTTCTGTAAAGCAACTCCACCCCAAACCCTAAGGGTGCCCTTTTCCCAGGGCGTAGGAGATGAATATTATATTCAGATAACATCGGTAGAAACACAATCAATATCTTTTACCCCGAAAATATTTATCCAAATCTAATACCTGCTGTTTTAGCATGTTTAAGTATTTAAACCCCCGTCCACCCCCGCTTCTGTGGTTGGTATACGCGTCTCACCCCAACAGTGTTGTTTTCCTGGTCGCAAAGAACCCGTGTACGAAATTTGGTGAAATTTGCTCCAGCGGTGTAGATTTGTATTCTCCACCCCAAACGCTAGGGGTGCTCTTTCCCCATGGTGTAGAGGTTGAAAATTATATTCAGATATCATCAGTGGAAAGACTATAAATATCTTTGACCCCTAAAAATATTTATCCGACTGAAATATCGACTGTTTTAGCATGTTTAAATATTTCCACCCCCGTCCACCCCCGCTGCTGGGGTTGGTAGACGCGTCTCACCCCAACAGTGTTGTTTTCCTGGTCGCAAAGAACACGTGTACGAAATTTGGTGAAATTTGATCCACCGGTATAGATTTGTATTCTCTACCCCAAACCCTAAGGGTGCCCTTTTCCCAGGGTGTAGGGGATGAAAATTATATTCAGAAAACATCGGTAGAAACACCATAAATATCTTGGACCCCTAAAAATTATTATCCGACTAAAATATCGGCTGTTTTAGCATGTTTAAATATTTCAACCCCCGTGCAACCCCGCTTCTGAGGGTGGTAGACATGTCTCACCCCGACAGTGTTTGTTTCCTGGTCGTAAAGAACACGTGTACGAAATTTGGTGAAATTTGCTCTACCGGTGTAGATTTGTATAACGAACATACAAACATACAAACATACAAACATACAAACATACAAACATACAAACAAACATACAAACAAACATACAAACATACATACACTCTTTTTTATTTATAAGATTAAGAGATACAGAATAAATAGAAAGTAGATAAACATTGTGAAAAGTAACTTGAAAGATTACGATTCATAAAATATTGGGTTGTAAATAGCACTTTAATGATTCAGTTTCTGTTTTAACATTAATAGTGATAGGATTATTTATAATATGTAATAACGTTTACGAAATTATTCTACATATTATTATGAATTTACCATCGATAGATCATACGTAATATCATTGATTGGTATCTCTGTATTATTATCGCTTTAGATTTGGCTGGTGCAACCACAGAGTACAATAACATAAACCTATATTTTGTAAGGATTGTCTTATAGACAATAAGTTTATTTATAAGTGGCAGTTTCAAGACAGAGGTTTTGGCGGTCGAAACGACGAGTGTTAATCATTGTTGTATATCTCGCGAGATGTAGCAAGACGTGTCACCGTAAGGTGCGCATTGGCCGATGCGTGGTGGGGGTAGGCCGATGCTAAGTTAAACACAAGCCATTGTTCCTAAAATTTGTTAATGTAAAAACTATTGTGAAAACATTAGCTGGAGGACATGTTTGTGTTCACTTTCGGATATGTTGTACACTAAAATACTCGTGCATGAAAGTTAACAGATGAAGACTACAGGGTGTGATAAAAAGACATTGCTGTCGTCTGTATATCCCGTTCGTAAGTATATAATGAACGACATCGGGGAAAGTCTTTACCGTTGATCTGGGTGGCTACTTTCGATGAGGAGAAAGATAGAAATTTGCCATAACAAGATGTAATCACCAGGAATTATTCCTGAGAGGTACCTGTATCACTTTCTACTTCGTAACGCCAATATTTTTATCCAACACAGAAATAGACTGGGCAGCTCTTTAACTGGAATCCTTGGCTTAACAATCATTGATGATTAGAGCATTAGGATGGCAATAATTAGAATTTAAAAAAAAATTACAATTGGAAACAAACAAAAAACATTTATTTATACTATTTCTATTAAATAAAAAAGGGGAAAAAATAACAAAGAAAAGTGTTTCTAGATATGTCCCTTCCACACACCCGTGACAAGGGTAACAGAGTTGAGCGGTCTGGGCCAAAAAAAGTATACACGAATAGCACGAATTTTAACGTAAATTAAGTTCACAATCAAATCCACAAGCATATCATTACATAATCATTTATACACATAATTCCATTATAAATATTTATACTTGGTAAAGTAACATGCTGATGTTTCGTTGAATTTGAAGCTAATCACTGGAGTTTCAAATTTTCAATTTGTTTTAAGCTGTTATTATGCCGGTTGTGTGGATAGGCCTGGGTGATGTAAAGAAGACATAATGAACCATAAGGGACTTATTAAAGATATCCGGAGTTTTCGTTTCTCCAAGGAATGCTTTCACCTTTTTTGAAGTTTGATAAATTTATGATTTCAGTTTTAATTTATGAGGCAGATATCAAATATGGACGTTGAGCTGAGTCTCAAGACACTGGTAGTGCAAAAGGACATCTTCGCTGTCAGCATGCGGGGAGATAGTGAACAGAAACAAATATTTTTCGGTCCCCAAAACTTAGTGTTTTCAGTTGGCAGCGGGAGACTGCTACTCGCTGAAAGATATGACCTAATACTCAAATTGACAAAAACGAACAATTTATAAAGGAAGATAGCTAACCCCATATCCCAGTTTTTAAGTTTATAATTGGCCAGAATTTTGACAATATTCCCCTCCCTCCCCGCTATTAAACCGAAAGTACACCTGGTTGGGGCCGAGTGCGTCATAATCGCACCCTCCAACGAGGCTCCAAAATATATTAATTCCCCAATATTTATAACGCCTTAATTTTAAATTATTTTACAATCCAACATCTAGTCTATAGTACGAGATACAATAAATATATATATTAAGTTCAGTGTTCATGTTCGAGTGCTCATCCAATATCTCGGGGCACCCCCAGCAAAATTACTCCCTGCCCATAGCGATCTCACCAAGACCAATTTTGTGGTCTTCTTCTCGCATGGTCACCTCCGAAATCTGGCTCCAAAAATTACTCGTTGTGAGCACGGCACTCTGTGCAGCCCCATACTTGCTGTCTCCATCTCCCAGTTCACGTTACAGGTTCTGACTCTCCAGATCAAGTGTCGCGTTCACCTGCGGATCGGCTCCTGCTTGCTGGTGCAAGGTGTACCAACCTTGGCGTGGCCAAAGTCCCCAAACTCTGAGGTCGTAGTACAACCCGTGCTGAGGTTATGTCGGTGGTAGCAGTGCTCTCAGTTCATTATGAAAGAAAACAAAACCAAACCAATGAGCTAGTTTGTCAGATTTGCAACGTGACACCTGTACACGTAACCATTCCGCCTCACAGATATCCGGAATGATAATATTTGTCATTCAAGGTTCTTCAAATAATACCGACATAAAACAATTTTTTTGCCACGATCTGCTGTAAACATTCATTGATTGGGCAAAAATTGTAAAAAAAGTAATTTTTTTATGTAAATCTGCCGGAAGTGTGAAACTAATCTGGAAGTGTCTGACGGCAGCGACAATATTCCGTTGTTCGAGAGGACCATCTCAGTGATGTAGGGCAAACTATCCGCTGGGAAGAAATCCTTTTAACGAATGATTTTGATACTTGCTCAAACAACGAGTATCACGGTGTAAGGATCATAACCTCCGTCGGAAGTTCGTAGGGAACGGTTTATGTAAGTCTCCACTTGGAAGTTCGTGGCGGGCAAACCTAGCAGCTCGCGGAAATGTCAGTCTCTGGTAGGAACAGGCGTCGACACGATCTCAAACCAAGCTTGCAAAGTGCAAGCGAGATTAGATATTCGTTTTGGGAAGGGTAACGTCAATTAAATCCACGTCCTGAGAATACTGTAAATTTTTCATTTCTCGAATTTAGTAAATTTTTTGAGTTGAACTAAAGTTTTGGTAATTTCTTTAATACGAAATTATCTGGCGCCCTTTAAATACTCGAGCAAAGAGAACATCCAGGAGACTGAGCTAGTGGCCTAATTGTGAGGCTGTATATAATCTTTCTGTTCTGTCTCTCCCCCTATGTGTATGTGTGTGTGTGTGTGTGTGTGTGTATTGTAACATAACAATCTGGTTTGTTACATTTGCCTTTGTCGTCATCCTTCGTACCACCGTGTATTGTTGGGACCCGTCAAGCTTGTTGGCGGTCGCGGTTTTGCTGTCAGTTGCCGAATGGCACTCGTCCAGGGTGGATAGCAATAAAACTACAGGAGAAACTCAAAATGTGTCGAACAGATAATTAAAAGGGAGCAATTACAGTTGTTGGAATTGCAAACTATGAACATCGTTGTTAAATTATTCCACGTCCTGAGATAATTGTATATAATAATAATATAATAATAATTCATGTCTCCAAGAATAAATTAATTAACTAAAACTCTTTAAGTTTTGATAATTTCTTCCAATAAAAAAATTATATGGCGCCCTATTCTTGAGAACCTTTGGAGACTTTGATGAGTCGCCGGATTGAAAGAAGCATAGGCTGCATATTATCGCCCAAAATCCCGGAGCAAAAACTGAGCCAAGGCCGGAATGCTACAATATATATGTTTTTTTAATGTGGGTAGGTGGTAATCTTCAAAAAACATATTGTAGCCACGTAGTGTGGGACTCTTACCGCACTGAACCCACCTTTCTTTTCACGTAGGGCACCCCGCAGAACTTCCGTCAAGCATGACTGCACGGTAGCCTGACTGGCTATCTGCCTCCGACTAATTCGGATTACATCTGTTACATATGTTGTTTTCTTTCTTTTCCATTTAGCCGTTGTTCCCTTAAAATGACAACGGCATAGCTTTTGATCAACGTCCAGTTTGTCTGACCTCAGCATCACACTGACCAGGTTTCTTCGTATTTTAGGGTCAGGTTCGGTATACCGTCTGGGCCTAGTGCCTTATGGTACCCTGTCCTGCTGCTGGCCTCCAACAGCTCTCCTACAAGGATCGGTGGTACGTCGTTTTTGTCGACGAGTAGATGATACGCGTTGACCGTACCCTGCTGTGGCGGAAATAGTGCTACCACAATTTTTCCGAGCAAGATTGGGCACGTCGGAGGAACCACAGTCTTGACCTTGACCATGGCTGCCTTGTATGGCCTGCCCCTCGTGTCGTTGTCTACCTTGTCGAACACCTTCTTCCAACAGCGTTACTTGTTCGCCTTAATCTCCTTTGCAAATCCACGTCGTACGTCCACATGCTGTTGCCTCAACATTTCATGTGTCGCTCGCCCTCTTTCTCGTTGTGCCAGTCGCCTGGCGTGGTGGCACGTGCCCCGCAGTTCAACGATGTCCTCACTCCACCAATAGACCGGGCGCTGGTTGCTACTAGCCCTGATCGAGTCATAGATGCGTCGCAGGCTTCGGAGATTCGTGATATCAATTCCCGTGCCATATGCTCCGGGTTTCCTGGCGACAAGGAGTGGCCCTTCATTGCGGTTATGAGGGATTATTGGTCCAGGCTTCTGCTGTTCCACAACCTTCGCTGCATCGTCTTTTACTGCCCCTCTCGGTTTTGTGTTCGGAAACAACGAAGGTAATGGCTTAGTGATCTCTGTGCGTGTAGTGGTCCGTCACCATCCATGACATCATACGAGAAGCCAGATACTCAGTTGCGAAGTTTACGTCTCTGACTGACGTACATACGTCTCTTTCGGATGTTGGAGTCATGCTATTGTTTAGGACAGTCAAATCCAGTAAGGAAAGGACGTCCAGGACCCGTATCCCCTCGTTTGTTTATCTCTCTGTTCCCTCAGTAAGTCACCATGCGTTGAAGTCTTCTTCAATAACAGCGTTTCGGCGGCTTCGCAGGTCGTTTGAAAGTCTGTGCAGCGTGGCGTCAAATTCTTCCTGGGTGCGAAGCATACACACTATATATATATATTGAGTTAATTAAAAATATGTAATTATTTAATAAACAAAATTTTACGATTTTCATTATCGGCGGCGTAATTATGAGGATTGTCTACAAGAATATGGAGCCTATAATGCTTGCTTTGTTGCCTCAGGTAGCACTGGGACGTACAGAACTTGAGATATTCAGAGTTGCTTGGACCATGAAGGCGAAAAGTTTGTTTTGAGGAGTATGTAATTCAGAGTTGCTTGGACCAGGAAGGCGAAAGGTGTTTTTTGTGGAGTCCTTTGATTCAAAGTTCCTGGTACCATATTTCAGCAAGTGTGATTAGGCAGCAGAGACATATTATATTAAAGTCCAGGGTTTTGGAATTACAAGTCGACAGTATTTCGTCTTTTGCTATATGTATGGAATTATAAAAGTTTTAAAAAACAACGTTATCAGCAGTTAAGAGCAGGAAGTGCTTTGTGTTTGAAAACTACAACATCTTTTAAATTCAGTGAAATATGGCTTTTCTGTGATGTGTTTAACAAAAATCGAGTGAGATCGAACCCAGACGAACAGCTAAGGGTAAAGTAAACAAAAAATGAAATATTATTAATTGTAAACCTAATGTGTAAATCAGGAATTTTTTGCATTGTAAGTTTTAACATATTCAATTTGGTAATTATCATTATTGGAGGTCCGATTGGTGGCCCTGAGAATTAAGCCGTGGCACATTACCAACTTGTAAAATTTGAATTGAGAAAAGAATTTGTTTTTATTAAATTAATTTTGTGTTATATTTTGAATTCTTGTTCTTCATTTAAAATCCTATTCATTTCAACTTTTAATTTGTTCACTTAAAATCTAATTAATAATTGTGTGTATTACATTTTGTGCACCAACGTGAGGCTTATTTTAATTTAAAATTTAATTAAAAGAATTGTATTTATTACAATATATATATATATATATATAAATCACCAAAACAAATTTTTCATAATTAATTACTTTATTTGTCGAGCATGAGCAATAAATTGTTGTCAGGGCGTGGTTTGTTAAAGTTTTTTATGTTCAGCCCTCGGAGCTCCGCTCCGTCCTTCGTCGAGTCCAGCTTGGAACTGCGTCTTACATTGTCCCGTCTCGGCCCGCTCTTTAGGTCAGCAATGCTGTCGCGCGGTAAACAGGCGCCGACAATGACTCACAACCAACAATGTAACCCAATCATGTTACAATATATATATACTCCGGCCACTTTGATCCAAAATAAGCCTTTTTCTCTAGTCTGCTGTACCTCTTCCACAAAACGTCCGCCGCACACACACACCGCCGCATGTCCGGACAGATCTGCTATCACCGCCCTTGTCCTGTCGAGGTTCCTGTATGGCTCCGACAGGATCTACCTTTTCCTCACGTACCGTATGAACCAGGAGGTCTTGAGCGGCTACGCAGTGGTTGAGGTTCAATTGGATGACTGTTGTCTCTTTTTCATGGCTTCCTGAGCCGTCCTCATATAGGCGGGACACCCGTAGCTGCCAGTACGATGATCCTTCGGGTCACTCGTTCCGCGAAATAGGAGGCATAGCGGCTCTTCGCTCTTGTACTTCCGTCTCGCCGCATGTGAGGCAGCACTTGGACCTGTCGGGGCCCAACAATGTAACCCAATGTACATCGCTCCAGGCAAGGTGTCCGAAACCTAGACATTTGTAGCTCTTAGGTAAAGTGGATATTGTCATCACCCAGCTGACCACCCAGTTGATTTTATTTTGCCCAATTGCAGAGCTTTCGTTGCTAGCTCGGCGAGCATGGACGACGGAGGCAATCATCGTGCTTCCGAACGCTTTCCTCATCGACTAGACTGCCGACTCCTCAATTATGTGTGATGCTCCAAGCTGGTATTGAACGGCCGTACTGATGTCCGCCGGTTATGTCAGTTCGTCGAGATCCTTCAGTTCTATTGTCATCGTGGGTGTCCGCGCCTCAACCTCTGCAGCCTGGTGTCGTTTCTTCGCGACTGTCTCACGAAGTTGCACCATTACTACCTTGCACCTCTCTGTTGAGTACAAAAACAATATTTCCGGAAGCGTTTCTCCTTATTTGGGAACATTTCTCCCTAAGGTGCTTTAAGTATGGATTGCTCTTTAAGAACCTAAGTATTTCAGCGTATGAGACGATCTCCTTCGCCTTAATAATCATGACCCCTGGACGCTGCTAAGTTCCTGCTACAGGTTTATTCGATTTGGCTCCAACCGTCTTCCACCCGATATCCTGGTGCTGCTTGCTCACAAGCATTTGGTCCGACACGATTTTTTTGGTGCACAAGGTTCCTTCGTCGGCTTCTTCTTCCACTCACCAGCTTTCTCCATGGCATGTGCCTTCTCGGGTGATGTCTGCGTACTTTGAATTTATCTAGCAGCGCGGGTACCGTCCTTGGCGTATATAACATGCTTGGCCTCGTCATAGAGGATTCGAATGTACATATGAACATTGGTCTTCCATTTAATGTACTTCAGGAGGTTGTCAATCCGTTGTTTAAGATTAGACAGGGCCTCCTTCCTCTTTTTCAGAGGCTCAGCCATCTCGGCGGTCGACTTTGAACCGCGCGTCGAAGGTATCTTCCTCTCTCTACCACTTCCGGGAGCCTGCACTGGCCCGGAGGACGTTGTGACATTACAAGGTACAAGCACTTTGTTCACAAGACACGTGGTCACAAAACATTA
Source organism: Zhengitettix transpicula (assembly GCA_037074705.1). Lineage (NCBI taxonomy): Eukaryota > Metazoa > Arthropoda > Insecta > Orthoptera > Tetrigidae > Zhengitettix > Zhengitettix transpicula. The sequence goes on from CM073591.1 coordinate 205,583,022, forward strand.
AAGAATTAGCATTTTTTATCCTCTACAATTATATGAAGCATGAAAATAATTACTACAGAGCGGTAAGTTTTCCGCGTATTATCTTCCAACACCAATAAGAACGCGATTAAACACGTGCGTCCACCGATGCTACTGGATACATTGGATTATACAAACACGCATAAACAGCTAATTGCAAACTTTGCAAATAGGACATAACAATTAACATCCGGACAGTTAGACTGTTGTCGTAATTGACATTTAATGAAGATCTCCTCACAATCACTAGCCATTGCCGAATGTAAATCGCCAAGAACACGATTCGGAATGCAACTCCGGGAGAGCTCCTCGTAGCACGTCCGCACGGTACCGGTACTGTTGTGCGACTATATGTTATATGTGTGTGTGCGTGTGTGTGTAACTTAACAGGTATTTAATTGAATGTCATTTAAATGAAACAACTACCAGTTTTAAGATATGCCACACAAATGGACTACCCACATTAGTTTATTTCGTGACTGCACATCTGAAATCAGTTCCATTGCTAAGACAATCTTGTATAGAAATATACACATTAATTACCTGATTTTGGGATATTTGATTTTCTAACTCAGCTTATTACTTTTTATGAATGTTATCTTATTTGAGTACAAGTAGGGTAAGCAAACTTCTCAGCCTGAATCGCATTTCCTTATTTTGTCGTTGATATAACTTTGGGTGAACCTTTGCTGAACTATCTATGGAAGAAGGTGAAAGTCTCTCCAAGGGCTTTATCTTCCTTCGCGACAACGCGCGACCTGTTGAGACATCATCGACCACCCTCCCTACAGTCCGAAACACCTGTTTTTTCCTCACTTCAACGCCTTTGAGTCCGACAATTTCCTTCAGATGAGGAGGTGCAACACTTCCCGACAACGTGGTTGAACCTTCAAGCACAGGATTAGTACCTGGAGGGAATATTCAAACCCATCCCACGAAGCTACGATGTCCTAAACTCTGACGTTTCTTGTATCCGCTGACATATATGTGTCCGAGCCGAGCAACTTAGAAAATTCGAATGTGAAAAAGGAACTCTGACTTCGGTGAAATAATATAAGTATTATTTTTCATATGTGCTCAACGAAAACAGAGAAATGAATTATACACACCAGGGGAACGATTGAGTATAATATTACAGAAAATAAATAAGAGATAAAATATAACATATCGTGATTCTCATTTATCCAGAGTGTGTTAGCCGAGGTATGAGACACTAACATGGTGGAAAACAACTTTGGTATAGAAAGATGTTCGAGAGTGATAATATTAACTTTGAATACGACGCCAGTTTTGGTCGTTTTCGCATATTTTATAAATGTCACCAGTCACCTAGGGGTGCTATAGTTGTCTTCCATCCACAGTGTCGGTCGCTAGATCGACAAGACTCCAAAAGAAAGAAAGAAATTAGAAATTACATTGTACACATTTTTATTGGTTCACAAATGTTTTGTATTTATTATTTTTACAAGCCATGTCTGGAGTCAAATCTTTGACGTTGAGTCCTGCAAAGTCCGAGGGATGTAAACAGAAAGCCTGATCGCTCACTGTCACCCCGTTCTCCCTCGTCCACTGCATGACGGTAGCCAATTCACAGTCGCATTGCCAAGGGTTGTCATCTATGAAGAGATGCTTGAGGGCAGTGCCATGGAAGAGCGTCGGAGGAAGACTGATTAGTTGGTTGCTATTCAGGTACACCCATTCCAACAGCGGCATGGAACTGAAAATACAAATATCGGAAAAATTAAGAAACGACATTTATTATTATTATACCTTTGTAACTTGTTTTTCCGAGAAGTATTTTCACACAATTAAAATCGAGTTCATAACCTAAGTTCTCAGTTGGTGAAGTTAATGAAGACGACTGAGATGTTGGTTGTCGAAAGATCACGTTCTCACTCTTTCTACTACCATGAGTAAAGCCTATTTATTTTTTTACCCCATTAACCAATCTGATTTTCTTACTGATAACCCGAAATGAAGCTAGAAATTATTCAATTCGATCACTGTCCACGTGACCATCCGGCCAAACACATCTCAGGTGGCATAATATTGGTCATTTAAGGTCCTTCAAACAATAACAGTATGAAACAATTTTTCGTTCTGTGAACTTTAAATGATTGTACAAAATTATAAATTAATTGTAGTATTTATAAATTAAAAGTTTTCCGAAAGTGTGAAACTAACCTGAACGTGTCAGAAGCCAGAAACGATAGTTTGTTGGCCGAGAAGTCCAACCGATTGATGGAGGGCGTGAACAGGAACCACTCGTTGTCAACGTAATCCAAAGATGTATCGTGGATTCTGAAGTCTACAAGCTTCTTAAGGCCTGTCAGGAAGGTCTTAGACAACAGAGGGTTATCAAAATACGAGATATACACACCCGCCAAGTTTGTAAAACGTCTAATTGTTTCCGGAAAGAGAGGAATGGACGGAGTTCTGATTCTGAGCGTGGTGATGTTGCTGGCCACGCAGCTGGGGATGCTGGTGAGGGAAGGGTCATCGCAGACCATGTCGATGACGTTATTCGTGTAAGGGTAACAGGCACATTGGGTCTGTGCCATTGATGATGACGCCAAGGCCACGGCGACAATCAGCTCTGAGAACCTGAAACACACCACAGAAAAGCAGGTCGTGATACCTCAGATTAACTTAGATTCATTGCTCATGTCAGACGTAAAAGAAGTATTCAACAATGTTATTAACAGAGTTACCCAGAGTTACCCAAAAATCTTTAATACGAAAATTCATGTTTGCTTTATGACTTACTTTTATATTATCAATGAGATTCTGTTATGTAGAGTGTAATAAATTGTTTTACTTACTATTCGGAAATAATCTTGTCTTTATTAATTGTAAATGGTTAATTTTCCTCAGAGAGGCTACTAATAATGTATTTAGTTATTTATTATTGTGGAAATTGTAAAGGAATTATATATTTTATATCTGCTCAAATTCTTATGAAAATTATCCACAAGTCTATGATGATAAGTTAACTGTCACTTACATACAAAAAATTTCATTAAAAACATTAGCAAATCGTAGCACCTCAATTTTGTCGCCATATTCCGAAAAATGCATGGAAACCATTTTAGTACATTGTCATCCTTGATTTAGCAAACTATCCCCTGGGTATAAAACTCCTTTTAGTGAGTGGTTCTGTCGGTTTCTCAGACCATGAGTATTGCTGCATATATATATTTTCTTATGACATTAAACTTTGGAACAGAGAGATGTTAATTGAATGAGTCAATGTTGATTTTGTCAACAGATATTCAATAATATCTGTTTTATGTTCGCGTCATTAAAGTTATTATTTCTATCCACGCTATTAATTAATACGTAAACGGTAATAAATATATTATTGTAATTTTATATCTATTGTTTATGATAATCTACTTAAGAAAGTGAGACGCCCGTATTTCATTTAAACCGATAACCATCTTAAATTTTTAGTTTTGTCTTGGTCTGTTTAGTGCGTGAAAGGGAATCCACTTTTAATTTTCAAACAATTTTGAATTTTACTCGTGAATTCACATTTTGCTCTAAAGGATTTACTAGCCTGGGCAAAACCTCTTGTTTTTAATGGTTACTTAAATGGTAAATGTTTACAGAGATATATCATTTCCGTAGTAGAGTATATCCATTACGTATTGTAGGAAGTGACTGTATATATATATATATATATATATATATATATTGTAGCTATTCCGCTACCCTCCTTGCGTTTTTCGTTGATTATGTATAATGTTTGGGCGCCAGGTAATTTTTGGGAGAAAATCACCAAAACAACTTTTTCATACTTCATTAATTTTATTTCTCGAACATGATACACAAATTAACTCCAGGGCGTGGTTTACCACAATTGGTATCTTTCGTCCTATATATATATATATATATATATATATATATTGTAATAATCAAAATTTATTATTATTAATTTTAAATTTACTGAAGACGAACCCCAAGCTGGAGCACAAATTTGTAATAATAAAATAAATGTTAATTAAATTTATCTGTAGATAAGCCCCACGTTGAGGTGCCAATTTTTGTAATAAACAAATAAAAGTTAAAAATAAAAACAACAATTTAAATATTTAACTAAACATATTTTAATAAAACAAATTTTTATCTTAGTTGAAATTTTACAAATTAATATTGTTGTGCCACGGCTTAATTTTCAGAGACGCCTAACGGGCCTCCAATAAAGATACTTACGTATAAGACAATTAAATCTTAACAAGGCAAAAATATTTCTTATTTAAATTATTATTTTATATGAAATGATCAAAATTTGAAATCTGACGATAATTATATTTACACTACAAGGTTTACAAAATTCTTTTTACCTGGTCATCTTGGATCGATCTCACTTTTTTTAAACACATCACAGAAAGACCATATTTCACTAAATTTAAAGATATTTTAGTTTGAAAACACAAATTACTTTCTGATCCTAACTGTTGATAACTTTGTTTGAACAATCACAGTTGATAGCTTTGTTCTCTAAAACTTTGATAATTACTCGAAAATGGCAATAGACGAAATATAATTCCAAACTGGCAACTTGCATTTCCAAAACCGGGGACTTTTAATACAACATTTCTCAGAATCCAAATCACACTTGCTCTGTAGTGGTCCCCCAGGAACTCTGAATATGGACTCCGCAAACACACCTTCCTCAATACTCCTACGAGCAACTCTGGATACGTACTCCTCAAAACACACCTTCCTCAATCCTCTTACGAGCAACTCTGAATACAGACTCTTCTCAAAACACACCTTCCTCCATCCTGCTCCGAGCAACTATGAATCTCTCAAGTTCCGGACGTCGCAATGCTGTCTGAGGCAACAATGCAACTCTAGCAAGCATTATAGGCTCCATATTCTTGTAGCCAAGTGAGTGTGTGGACCAAAGAGCGTGTAAGTTTAATTTTCTGAATTAATAATTGTAAATTGCTAATAAATGGTAAAAAGTGTCAGATTTCGTTAATTTCGTTTCAATCGTTTCATTTCATTTCGTTTCGTTTCATTTGTTTCAATCATTTCATTTCGTTTCAATCATTTCATTTTGTTTCAATCGTTTCAAACAATCATTTCGTTTTTCATTTATTGTAACTGTATTTGTTTCATTGTAACATTTTGTACCGTTTCCTTATCAACCCAGTAAAGACCAATTATTTAAAATGTATTCTAGGTAAATTGTTTTGATTTATAAAATTTCATCAGATTTGTGTTGTAATAAAAAAATAATTGATTTTTTAAAATGGTACCGATATTTTTATTTTATGTATTACATAAAATGGCTACCTCAACGTGGGGCAAATTTCATTAATCAAAAATTTATTTGTGAATATTACAATATATATATATATATATAAATATATATATATATATATATATTGTAATACTAATTAAGGAGGCCATTAATTGTTTAAATTCACATGAATTGTTTAGCGGCACCGATCTCAAAGAACGACAATGGACAGCAGCTATTTGTAGGCTATTGTTGTTTTGAACTGCGCGCATTGTACGGAATTCAGTTGGTGGCTGTATGGCGAATAAGAAAGTTGATTGCAGTCTGGCGAATCTTGTGGTAGAGAGAGGGAGTGAAATTCAGAGTACGAACAGCGTGGTCCAAACTTAGTAATTTTCAGCTGAGAGACTTATATGTTAATCATTACATTTGTAAAAAATATCTGGACGGAGAGACAAGTTATGTAAAAATCTGAAAATCAGAAACAAAAGGTTTAGGATTGTTTTTTCAGATACATACGCGCTACATTTCCCGAAAAAGGCATCCGACGGTTGACCGGAATTGCAGATAATCGAGTTCCTGGGGAAGTAATCCACGAAATACAATCGCGTGTTTGTTCAAGTGTAGAGTGTGATTAATGGTCCTTTTGTGAATTGTGTCCCAAGCTTCGAAATAATTTAGTCTTGTACTAGAAAGGCAGTTGTAAGTACAAACTAAAGTAATTAAATTTTCTGTAAACGGTAGTTAAGGTTATAGTCAGATTTCGTTTCCTTTCATTTCGTATTCCGGTAGTTTCAATTTGTTTGATTTGTTAATTCTTTAATTTACAATCTTGATTGTTTCTTACTTATCAAACCAAGTAAAGACCCTGAGAAGAAGAGTTATTAGATTTGTTTGTATAATATAAAACTTTGTATTTTTCCTATAATTCCATAAATTATATAATAAAAGGAATTGGTTTGTTAATTTTGATTTAATTTGGCGTGCCAAAGAAGGGCTAATAAATTGTACCTTTAATGAATAAATTTGTTTTAATAATTAATATATATTTTTTTAATTAAGCTTTTTATTTTAATCATTACAATATATATATATATATATATATATATATATATATATATATATATATATAATTGGATAAGCCCGCTTTCCGGGTCACCGTGACCATCAGAAAAATACAAGAAAATACTTGGGAAATAAAAGTAAAAAACTCCAGAAAAGTTCTTACGTTGGGCAATTGCCTATATGGGTAACGTCAAATATGTAACGGGACTGACGACTGCAGATGGCAGGAAGCGCGATTTTCGAATTCTCAGTTTTGTTTTCTCAAATTTCCGATTAAGGAAATATCTCGGACAAAAATTCCACGAGGGAATACTGTTGGTATTGACACAATTTATCGTCCTTTTAAGTTTGTGCTTGTTACTTCCCTTACACCATGCACATATAGTGTGATGCTACTTACATGATCGCTTGTCTGGTAACCTCTACTCCTGGAAGTCGTCTTTGTAGATATACATTCTCTTATCTACTTAATACTGAGGAGGAGCGTGGGAACAATGATTAACCATGTTCTTCCATCCTCTTGTCATCCATAGACTACGAACGTTATCAGATGCTTATCAACAATTATTTGTATCCACTACGATAGTATTTGATGAGTTTTCTGGTATCAGTTGACATATATGGGATAAGCGACTCTGGAAGTTTGACTCTTAAAAATAAAATAATGGCGTTTCAGCCAATAGTTTGCCTCAGTCGAAGGTTAATATTGTGAATTTCTTTTATTCGGTTTTTCGAGTTAGGTTCTCAAGGAAGATAGTTACGGAAATTCTTAATTTGAAAAAACTTCCTTTTACTCCTGATTTTGACTGTTTCTCTGTCGATTACTGTAATATATACATATTGTAGTAATTAGAAATTAAGACAGTGTTATAATTGGAAAGAAAATAGAGGACTCATTATTAGTGAATATAAAGCGTACGCCGCAACAAGGCGGCAACGCAAAGAATGCATTGTTGTCAATAGGTTGAGGTTGTACGCGCTCAAAAAGCTACGAGACGAGAAAGTTCAGTGGGGCAGCGGACATAGAACAGTTCGAAAGCAATCTTCAGTCAGGCAATGAACGGCGAGCAGACGCAAATAGAACAGTCTGATAGCAGTGACAAACATTCTCTAAAATATTAAAACAATCTTCAGTAGGGAAGGAGAGTTTGAAATTAAAGTCGTAATTGGTGGCAGAGCGGAAATTCAACCCGGAGAACCATAGACAAAATACAACTGAAACTACACGAGATCTGCAAATCCAGGTTGCAGCAAAGCTTCGAGAAACTACGCCAATTAGGATGTGTTAAAATTTAAAGCCTGTGAATACTAGAATCAGCGATATCCCCAAATCGTGTGCACGAAAAACCAAAAATGAGACCTGGGCGGCCGAAAGTAGAAAACTTTAAAATTGATTGTAAACCACTTTTAAAAGATATGTCAGATCGTTCTTTAATTATTCACTTCGTTAATTATTTACTTCTTTAGTTATTTAGTTCTTTAATTTAAATTCAATCTTGAGTCTTATTTTCTTCCGGAACAAATTTCGTCGATGTTCAGACGAATTAATTTACATAAAAAGCTAATTGTAATTGATTGTATAAAATTCACCCATTTATCAAACCCATATAAAGACCCTGAGATCCCAAATATTATTGTTAATAAATGTTGTGTTAATTGTTTCACTTAACAATCTTTTTTTTATTATTATTACAATATACATGTATTGTAGTGACTACCAATATTTGTAATGAAAGGATTTGATAAATTATATAATATTTGTATTTTCTGCGTAACATTTCGTAAGAAAGTGTAGTTTTCAGACGCTATTATTGTCAGTAATACGTAACGTTTAAAGCGATGAAGAAAAGTACAGTCTGCGATACCAGCTTAACGGAAAAGGTTGGCCCGAGTCTTTGATACTGATGGATAGAAAAAAATTATTGTATGTTGCAGTCAGACTTCAAGGACTGCTTGTTAGGATTGCTCAAAAGCAAAGAGTTGACGGATGAAAAGACAGTTATTAAGATTATTGGCGTTAGAAGTTGAAGGAGACACGTGCTAATTGTAGGGAAAGTTGTACTGGCTGTTGTTGTTGTGGCATCATTGGTAGAATTCATAGTGAGTTGAATCGAACTGTTACTTTTAATTCCAATTTCCTAGCTGCGACATTATTCCTGTTATTACATTATTCATAAAACGCGAAATAGTTAAAAAATAGTTATCTCAGCGAAACGGACCGCTAACATAATACGCAAGCATTTAAATAAGCTTTAATTAAAAATACAATTATCGGCCCTAATATGGACTTTCTGGCAAAACAGATATAAGAATTGTTTGAAACAGCTTAAGTTGAAGATGATTAAATATCGATAGTAAGCAATTTGGAGAAATATAGTTGGAGAATAATTTTTAAATGAGATGTTTATGAATCCTGGATTTATAAGATTGTAAATAATCCTTAAAGAATCTGTCTTGGATTTAACGATAATTAATTGAGTTTATAACATACTTGATGAAAAACATCTAGATTTATAATTTTCATCTGTATCTACAATGTGGGACCTGATCCTATTGATGTGATTGATACAAAATGTTTTAATTAAAACTGCATTTATAACTGATGTTTCCATTTATTTAAATACGCCAAATATATATAACTGTTAAATGATTTGTATCGTAATTGAAAAATTCTATAATATTTATTAAATCAATCACTATCAAATGGAACAGTTTCCATATTTTATATATAGATAAAAAATATATATACAGTTAAGTTTCAGAAATGTTATTCTTTAAGTTGTAATACATTCACTTAATGTTAAAACCAAGACGGATTCTTTAAGCAATAAAGTTACTCTGCCAAAAAATTATCGCTCAGTGGTCAGGATTGTGGGGAAAGTGTCTGTGCTTACATTGCACGTCCGCACATAGCATGTTAACCTCTGGGGAGATAATATTCGTAATTTTAGTTCATTCAAACAATAACCATATAAAACTATTTTTTAAGCACGAGCTTCTGTCAACATTCCATGATTGGACAAAATGTTAATTAATTACATTAATTATTAATTAAAAGTTTGCCGAAAGTTTGGCACTAACCTGAACGTGTCCGAAGCCAGCAACGGAGGGACAACGTCTTCATGGAGGGCGTGATGAGGAACCACTCGTTGTCGACGTAGTTCAAAGATGTTACGTATATTCCAAATTCTGCAAGATTTTTATGGCTGACAGGAAGGTCTTAGACACATGCGGGATGTCAACGTCGGAGATATGCAGTGTGTACAAGTTTTTAAAGCGTCTAATAGTTTCCGGAATGAGAGGGATGGACGGAGTTCTGAATCTGAGCGTGGTGTTGTTGCTGAGGACGCAGTCGGGGATGGATGTGAGGGAACGGTCGTCGCAGACCATGTCGCAGATATCTTCAATCTCTGTGTAGCAGAGACATTGATCCCGCTCCATTGATGATGATGAGGCCAAGTCAACGGCGACAATCAGCGCCGAGAACCTGAAATACGTCACAGATAGTCTAGTGTCTCTGTATCGAAATTAAAGTAAATACATACATACATATAAATAACATCCTTTTTTTATTATAAGATGGTGTTTTTCTTCAGTTCTAATCAATATAAGATAACATTTATCACCATGACACATCCATCCATCCCACTTCTTGCGGTTTTTTGTAGGGGTTTTCTCTGCATTTTAGGCAAATACCGACTTGGTCAGCAAAAAATCCCCCAGTTCCACAAACAGAAAAAAACATTTGAAAGATGTGGGCTCTACAATTCATTATGATCCCCTAAATGCAATTTAAATCTTTTCACTTATCCTTTGCGGAACAGAAATATAAACCCTGTAACGGCTCCTATCATTCCACTTGGATTAAACGCATTGTTAGACTAGATTAGTTTCCCGGCACTTCTCCTAGAAGATAACAGCTGTGTGTCGTCGAAACGTCGTGTTTTAATAAATGTTGTACCTGCGTGGAAACCCGAGAACTTTTTCTATTTTTTATAAAAATATTTGTTTTCATATCCTAATCATTTGTCTTTTAGAGCAAAGTCATTAGCTATTTAGATTACGGTTCCATAATTACGATCTATATTTCTATAAGCGTGAGAATAAGCGTTAAGAATGGTTCCTTGTACAAGATCTTGTGAAAAGAATCAAGAGGTAACTGACGTGAACAGCACATGAAGGACATCAAGTTATTTGTTATGTTAATGTGAAAATTACAATTTTTCTCTTTAACTTTGACCATATTTGCCTAGATTTAACGAAATGTGTATGTATTTTATTTGTGTGTGTTCTAAGCCAAATGAGAATTGTGCATTTTATACCTGTCAAATTACACACACACACACACAGAGGGACATATATTATAACCTCCCCTTTCGGTTAACGTCTCATGTGGGTTTAAGGTCCTCAAGATTATAGGCTTGTGAGAAACAAACACGCCAAGAGAAACTTACCTTGGGTTTGGAAAACCGAATTTTGACATTGAACTAATCCGAGGTTATATTTACCGCGGAGATTGCTAGGAAAAGTATAGTTTTAATAAAAATTAATTAATGACAAAAGATTGACACAAAATAAACTACAATTACACCCATTCATTATATATACACAACAATGTAATTGTGTAAAGAAATTGATGTTATGAGCTCCAAATAATCGTATAAATGTTCACTAACACTGTTTAATGTCTCTGAATGTTTCTAAAATTAAAACCGAAAAAGAACATAAAAAACAAATTTCTCTGTCTCGGAATGGTTTTTAAAAAAAAGGCGAAATAAACAAAAAAACAAATTTCTCTATATAAGCCTTGATGATAAGAATAAAAAAGCAATCAATTGAGCTAAAACATTGCTCCACAGCCACAAAAAGTTAGTCGACCATTGTCGATTGAAACAATGTAAATTTCACTTCGCGCAGACGATTGGCGAAAATAAAAGTCCTCCAGGAAGGAGGCTGCGTCTTCAGAGTGTCATTAACTCGAGAAAAACGTTCCCTACATTTAAAAAAACTTAATGTCCAGGCTGAAGATTATATAGATATATTCCAAATAATTTAATCTGATTCTGTCTTATTAGTGAAAATGGACGCTCATTATGTAACTGTCGCCTATGAAATCCAAAAACGGAATAAAAATCTAATAATCAGATCCACATGTTTTAGTAGACAGGATTTTCGCGAGTTAAAACATACATTCTTATCGGGATAAATTACTTAAGAAAAAAGTTATTAATTAATTTTTTAAAATATAAATAAAGAATTTTAAGTGAACTGAAAAATTAAAAGGAACTATTAGAATCTAGCCTTTATGTAAACAAGCATTTTTAAATAATTAAACTTTCGAATCTTGTGAGCTAGACATCTTTGCGATTGTCGACTAATGAGATGGGCTGCAAGTACAGAGGCGGTAAAGAAAAATAAAACCAGCAGTTAACAATCTTCGGAACGAGCTAATTAGATTTCGTAAACGAACAGTGAACTAATTATTGCAAAACTAAAAGTGTTGATTAGAGTCAGTGTGTAAAATGGACTGTTAAAGTACAATAAGTGTGCGTGTACGAACGAGACAATTTCCTTGAGTACCAGAGACTGTAACGTAAAATTCCACAGAATTACTATCTGTAAACTCATAAGTAAAGATATTATCGCCAGATTTCGGATTTCGTTCAGAATTTAAAGTTCATATTTTATGTTTTTGCATTGTAATAATCTATTGATGAATTAAGTCCAGGATAGCTTATATGATATATATATATATATATATATATATATACAAACATATATACACACACATACATATATATTGTAATACTCAGTAAAGATACCAATTAAATGGAACAAATATTAAAATATTGCCACACGTTGGCACGCCAAAAATGTAATACACTACTAAAAATTATTTAATTAAATGAATTGCAACACGTTGGTGAAGACATAAATGTAATACTCAATTAAAAGAACAATTAATTAACTGATTAGAATTGCCACATGTTGAGGCGTCGTAAATGTAATGATCAATTATGAACAATTAATTAAAATGTAATTAATATAATGAAAAATTATCTAATGAAGGAGCATGAATAAAACATTCATTGAAACTGACTAATATTATAATTCAAAATTATAAAAAATAATTACTCTCCGACCTTTTACATTTTATTTCATACAATCAATTTAATTTTCTCTTGATGTCAGGGTCTTTTCTAGGCCTTTAAGTAAAGAATAATTTATTCCCTTTTCAAACAATACAACTTAATATTGACAAATATTTTAATAAAAAAATCGAAATCTGACGAAATTTTACCTTTAATATAACGATTACAATTTTATTTAAATGGTTTATAACTCACTGTTTTGTTCTGGTACCAGGGCAATTGGAAACTTTCAGCAACACTCTCTCACTTTAAACAACTTACGAACAGGCCGTTTTTACAATGAATTTACACTTTATAAAAGTTGGACTTTCACTATTGGCAACATCTCGCAGAATTCCTCCTCGCAATTCCCAAGATAACTTGGCGCAACACTCAGAAACCCTTCTGAGTCACCATCTCTATTAACACTGCCCGACTTTACTCTCTAATAATTGTCTCGTTGATTTGAGTCACGAACAACCGCTGTCGTTTCTTACTGCTTTCTAATACTTTAAATCCTCTTGACTATTTCCAAACACGATCACATGCGGCCACTCCTGATTGCTGAGTGCCTCTTAACTTTACTTTTTAAATATCTTAATCCTCTCGACCAACACGTCCACTCTCCGTCGGTTTTGACCGTTGACTGCACACTTCACCAACTCACGCGCGCCATGTCTCGACAATACCTTGCCTGTTCATATCATCGTCCATTATTGTATATTTGTTTATGTTTGCCGGTAACAATTCCAGTTCAACAGTTTATAATTATTAACTCTTAATTGCCCTTTAATTATTACAATATATTGTAATGATAATTGTAGGGCAATTAAAAGAATTAATAATTAGAGATTATTGAACTAAATTGTTATCGGTGAACACACAGAGTTGAAATTAGTCAGCCACGAAACCTTGCTGAATGCGGAAGGAGTTGAAATTTTGTTGGTCAGCCACAGGACATTGTGGAATACAGAGTAATTGAGTTTGGCAGTTGGTGAAGCATATCAGTAGAGGACAGAACAAAATTTAATTCAGTCGGAGACTAGAGACGAGAGAGTCAATCCACATTTGGCCGGCGATATCGAGGAGCTCTCAAAGTAAAGTCAACGGATATAGATGGGACGAAGGTTTCGGAACAATTGTGTCTGGTGGTCAATCGGCCGGAGTTTGGAAAAGTGAATCAAAGTATATTCAGTGATACATGGCCTGTTAAAGTGTTCAAAGTGTTGTAAAATCTCTACAATAGCCCTGGTACCGGTACAACAGTGAGTAAAAAGTAACTTTTAAAAATTCATATTTGTAAACGTTAATGAAAGGTAGAATGTCGTCAGATTTCGATTTCATTTCGTTTTATTATGATTGAATTTCGAGAGTTTATAAAAATAATTGTTAGTAGTGAATTGTAAAACATTTAATTGTTCTTTATTTAAAAGGCCCAATAAAGACCCCGAGGTAAGAGAAAAGGACATTTTTGTATAAAAAATTATGTAAACTCCAACAAGCAATTTGTTTTATAAAGTAAATAGTTGTGCATAAAAACCAATTGTTTAAGTGAATTGAATCAATGTAATTATCTTCATGCTCCTTTCATAATTAATCATTGCTCACACGCTTCTATTCAATATTAAGTGATATATTAATATATTATTGTACTGAGTAATATGTTTTCAGAGTCCAGCCTACGAGCAAGAATCCTAAGATCCGTAGATTCTTGGGCGCGAGGTTATTTTTATCAGTTAAATAACCTTCCTTCTTTATTTAGTTGAGACTTGAAACATATTTAATTAATCAGGTGCGGTTTTGACCTACACAACATATCACATTGTGTACAGTTTTTGTATAACACATTTTTTACAATCTCCGAGCCTCAAAATGTGAGAACACGTGTTTTTAGATCTTCACATTGCAGCAGCGACCTGCTTGCTGGTTGACTTTCAAGATACCAACAATGACAATCACGTGCCACCCCCCAATTGTTTGGGTTCTAGCCGCCACAGGAGATACTAAAATACTTAACATACAAAATTACGCATCTATCAAATGGATACACCCGTAGATATATTATATTTCCACCCCCTCAAATAAATAAAAATTCTGATTACAATTTTTTTAACCATATAACATTAACTGAAAATAAACAATTTTTTACCTTGACCAGGCCTATAAAAATTATAATCATTAATAATACAAAATATCACATGTAACTACAATTAAACACAATGCAAATTGATCATCTACAAATATTAAACACAAAAATACAAATACAAATACAAAAAATTCGTACATAAAGAAATCTCTCCAAGTAATACAATTAATAAAATTACAATTTTCTTAAATAATTGGCATGTCATTCCCCTTGATTCCACGGAATGCCAATATTAAGACATTTTATTAAACGTTTACGCACATTATGTTCCACCTCCACTTCACAATCTTTGTATAATCTTTTAAAATTCAAATTATTTCTGGAATAATTATGTTCGATTTGTTTCCTCTGAGTAATATGACACAAATTAACACCTGATTGAATTAGATTATTTGATGTCCTGTCAACCACATCTAACCAACTCAGAAAAATTTCCCTTATACATTGTGTCACCTTCTAGCGAAGATTTATTCGAACTATCGTCCGTATTTTATTTCCACCAGTCATGCACATTCTCAACAGATTTTTTTAATAACAGTATTCTGTCCTTATCACCATAATTAATAAATTAACATTCATCATTTCTAGTAATTACATCTTTGCTTAATATGTTATACTAAGTTTCTACCTTATCATCTAACTTTTTCTCTTTACAAATTGGTCGTGCACATTATTGATAGGTTTTTCTAATAACAATTTTCTCTCCTTCTTCACTCTCTGGTCATCACACTTAATAAATTGACAATCATAGTTTCTTTTAAAATAATAGTAAAACAAAGTTCTTGGTGAGTTCCAGAACAAGCCAACCGCACAAGCTTTTAGATGTGGAGGAAAGTGTTTAGAAGGGGTGCAGGAATTTAGATATCTAGGCTCTCTGATCACTGCACAAAATGAAGCTAAAAAGGAAATCAATGCCAGACTGACCTATGTTACTCGGCTTTACTTCCAACATTAAGAAACAAGCAAATTTCACGGAAATCTAAATTGACCATTTACAAAACTATAGTTCGATCAGTGGTTACATATGGAGCGGAGACAAGGATATTAAATAAATCCGAAGAAAAAAGGTTAATGTCATGGGAAAGAAAGGTATTGAGGAAGATCTTTGGACCAACGAAAACAGAACTGGGATGAAGCATTAGAACAAATCAGAAGCTTAGAGACCTGTACAATGAGCAGGATATAATATCTGTGATAAAAACTGCTCGAGTGCGTTGACTAGGACACGTACATCGGATGGAGAATACAAGAGAACCAAAGAAAGTTCTGGAGGGGCATCCAGGTGGCAGAAGATACAGAGGTAGACCAAGAAAGCGTTGAATTGAAGAGGAGAATGAAGACCTACGTGCTACGGGAGTTAGGAGATGGAGAACCAAGGCAATAGAAAGAGAGTTTTGGAAGAAGAACGTTGCGGAGACCAAGGTTCTACAAGGACCGTAGCGTCAAAGAGTCAGTCAGTCAGTTTATTTTAAATGCAAAATTGCATACACTGTTACACATTTCTTCTACCTTATCACCTAACTTGTATATTTTTTGATTTACAAGTTGGTCATGTTATTCTTAATTGACTTTTCTAATACCAATATTCTATCCTTTTCTACTTTCTTATCATACTCAATAAACTTACATTCGTCGTTTATTTTAAATTCACTATTGGCTACAGAATTACACAATAATTCTACATTATCATCTATCTTATCTATTTCTGTATTTACAAACTCAACTTTCTCCTCTACATCTTTATGCAAACTTTTACTCACAGACATTTTCATTAACTTGATGGTTAACCTGTGACAATCTAGTATCAACGATCAGTCCTTGATGTGCAGACATGTCATTACATTCTACGCATTACCTATTATCCATTCCTTATATGTCTTACACTGCAATTATATCTTGTCCTGCATTTCATGCAACTTAGCATTCAAATCATTAAATTGCATCTTCGAATTTTCTATCTGCACCTTCAGATCATTTCTTATTTCATCAAGGCATTTAAACAATTGCATAACCATATCTTTATCTTGAAATTTGGATTCGACTTTACATCAAATTCTACTTCCTTAATTTTAATTTTCCTCCTTTTTTTTCAAAGTACAAATTCCACACACGTTCAAAAAATTATTAAAGTTTGAATTTTTTTACCAACCTTAGTGTTCTCGTAATCTTCTGTCTTCAGGCACTGAACACTTCACAGAAATAAGTAGTAATCGGACGGAGTCAAGTCTGGCGAGTAAGCCGAATGCAAAATTATTTGCCAACTAAAACGCCTCAATCGTCCACTTGAATCATTTTCTAGTACCTCTTTTAATATTCTAGTCCTCAGTCCTTGGTTCGTATCCATCCTCTTTGTCTGTAGCGTTCAGTATTAAACGTTCCGCCAGGTTTTAGCAGCTCATGATGGATAACACCCATCTGGTGTCACCAAACACAGAATATTATCTCCCTTCCATAGCGATTTGGTCTTGCAGTAGATGCCACTGGTCTGGTTGAAGTCACCCAGGATATTTCACGCTTAGGATACTCGAAATATATCAGTGTTTCATCGCCAGTCACAATTCGATGGAGAAACGATTTTCTTTTGTACCTGGCGAGCGGCATTTCTCTAATGGTTTTTCGATTTTCCTTTTGTCTTTTATTCAATTCATGTGGGCCCATTGTCCCACTTATTTTCTTACGGACTATCAAGCCTGTCACATCTAATTGCTTTGTGAGTTGTTGCTGCTGCGTTTGAGCGTCAACCTCATCCAACAATTCTTACAATTCGGCCGACGTCTTCAAACTTTCTCAGTGTTCTGCCTCGTCCTTCGTTCCTGACGTCAAAATCGCCTCTCCGAGCACTGTGACTTACAAAGAGCACGATCGCCGTAAGCTACAACAAGCATCGGATGCGTCTCTGCTAGTAGTTTAATCAAATGGTAACAAAAAATCAATGCTATCCAAAAATCGTAGGTTTGGAGCACAAAATTCGACATGTTCAAAGCTATGAAATAAGATGTTGTTTTCATCGGTTGCCTTGGATTTCGTCGGCAACGGTCGACCCATTGTTCTACTTATTGTTGTCGTCTATTTTGGAAGTGCCGTAACAAAGGGAGTTACAGGTATCCAGGATTGCTATACGCTGCAAGCCCTGTCGTCTGACCACAATCCTGTCTTTTTCAGAATGAAAGCAGATCTCGACCTCATCGAAGCGCCGAGAAACTACAAGAATGTCGACTGGGCGAAATTCAAGTAAGGACTCGCCGACTCCATCTCAGAGGCCCCGGATCCAGAGGACACCGAGTCTGCAGTGGAGTTCATCACGGAGATGACAGTCCACACCGCCAACGAGTCCTCGGCGACCCGTCGGGCAGAGGACGACCGACCTCCCCGCGAGCATCCTGGACCTGATCCGGGAGAAGAACCGAGCCAGAAAGTGCTGGCAGAACACGCGGGACAAGTCGGCCAAAGCTTTGATGAATCGGCTGTTCCGAGACATCGGAGCTGCGACCCAGCAGCACAGATATGCGCTCTGGGAAGCACGGCTGATGACCCTTAGTGTGTCTGACGGCACTCTCTGGAAGGCCACGAGATCCTACGTAAAGAACAGGAATCGGATCCCCTACCTAACAGGAGTAAACGGCACGGCGTATAGTCACTCCGAAAAGGCAGAAGCGCTCGCAGATGCTTTTGAAGGGAACTTTCGCCCTGTCGAAAACCCAATTAATTTAGCCCACGTTGAGTATGTCAACCAATTCTTAAATAATTACTTTTCCAGGGAACAGGAGGAAGATGAGGAAATCCCCGAGATTGCAACCGAGGATCTACGTAGCATCCTCCGCAAGCTGCCGGCCGACAAAGCGCCGGGATACGACGTCCTGCCGAGGAACCTCCCGCCGGAGGCAATAGAGTACGTCAGGAGGATATTCAACGCCCTGCTACGTCAGCGGAGATTCCCCTGCGTCTGGTGGCACGCCATTGTCTGCGCAGTACCGAAGCCGGGAAAGGACCGAAGGGAGACGAGCAACTATCGGCCGATCTACCTGCTGCCGACGCTCTCGAAAGACTTCGAGAAGCTGTTTCTGGTAAGACTCCAAGGTGAACTGGACGATCTAGAACTATTTCCCCCTTTTCAGTTTGGTTTCAGGAAAGGCCTCGGCACGACGCAGCAGGTCATGAGGGTCGTCGAGATTGCCTCTCTTGCCTTGAACAGGGGCCAGCACTGTGGTTTGGTGCTCCTTGGTGTCGCGAAAGCCTTCGACTCCGTCTGGCAGTCGGTGCTTTTGTACAAGTTGGCGCGGTCCACTTGGCCCCGCTGTTATGTGCGCATCATAGGTCACTACCTGCAGATGCGAACCTTCTCAGTAATGGTAGGCGAAGCTCTTTTATCAAGAAGGAGCATCCTGCCGGCGTACCGCAGGGCAGCGTCCACAGACGTTTTCACCGCAGACATCCCGACGCCAGGAACTGGAGCAGACATCGCGCAGTACGCCGACGACACTGCAATCATCACGGCGTCGTGGAGGAAGCACGTCGTGGGAAACCGGCTCAACGCTGGCCTACAGAAGATACAACAGTGGGCCACCAACTGCAGGGTGAAGATCAACGCGTCGAAGAGCCAGGAGCTGATGATCACCCGTCGTCGACCGGACAAGCCTGTTTTGCGGCTCTTTGGAGAAGTCATTCCGTGGACCACGAAAGCCAAGTATCTAGGGGTAACCTTAGATACAAGGCTAACGTGGAGACACCACGTTAAAGATATTCAAAAAAAGGTAACAGCCCTTATACCCGATTTTTAATTCTAGTTCGAAGCTGTCACCGAGAGTGGGGCTCTCCATCTACATATCGCTCATCCGACCGATCATGGAGTACGCCTCACCAATATGGGCCTGCGCTGCGGAGTCCAACATGGAGAAGATCTTTGCTCTGGAGAGGAAGTGACTCCGGCGAGCGCTGCACCTCCCGCCACGGACCTCCAACGCCGTAGTCTGGGATCTGGCTGGGATGAGCAACCTATGGGCACGGATCCTTGAAAATTCCGTAAGGTTTTACGAGAGGGTCCATGAGTCTAGCAATGAGCTGGTCTCAACGCTAGGCTGCTACGACCCCGAAAGAAAGGTAAACAGGAACCTACCTTTGTCGATCTTCCTGTAGGTATCGCCTTATTATTATTATTATAATATTACTTTATTAGGTAACCTACAAGTCCCTTTACAGCGTGTATGTTAATGTGAGTATTATATATTATATTATATATATATATATATATTGTAATCAACAGATATTACTCCTATCTCCGTCCACCGTCGTGGTAGCCAATATGTAATGACCACATAAATGGGTCGAAATAAAAAGAATAATTTTTATGAACAACAAATAAATTTATTAAACACGAAAGGAATTTACATATGAATTTACTACTTTAACATTATAATATGAGAACTCTTGCTCTCCTGGGTCTCTACTGGGTTTGACTAAGGACAGAATCAAACCATCAAAAAAAAACCAACATTTACGTTTTCAAATCAAACACAAGTATCTACCAAATTTATTAATAAACTTAACCTATAGGCTGCTTCTAAATTTTATTATCGAAGAAGGGAACGAAATCTGACTAGTATCCTTTAACGACGTTTACATTATTTAATATGGTATATTCTAACTTACAGTTTCTTAGGTCCACCTTGACTCGTTCCTTAGACATTCACTTTATAGGTCCTGATATTCACTTCACTGACTCTAAATAACCACTGTTCCACTCTTTGCTGCTTGCTCCGTCTTCTCTCCCACGCTAACACCAACTGTTCAACTCTTTGCTGCTTGCTCCGTCTTTCTCTCCCGTGCTAAATAACAACTGTCCTTGCTGCTTGCTCCGTCTTCTCTCTCACGCTAACACCAACTGTTCAACTCTTTGCTGCTTGCTCCGTCTTTCTCTCCCGTGCTAAATAACAACTGTCCTTGCTGCTTGCTCCGTCTTTCCTCTCACGCTATCACCCACTGTTCAACTCTTTGCTGCTTGCTCCGTCTTTCTCTCCCGTGCTAAATAACAACTGTCCTTGCTGCTTGCTCCGTCTTTCCTCTCATGCTAACACCCACTGTTCAACTCTTTTCTGCTTGCTCCGTCTTCTCTCCCACGCTAACACCAACTGTTCAACTCTTTGCTGCTTGCTCCGTCTTTCTCTCCCGTGCTAAATAACAACTGTCCTTGCTGCTTGCTCCGTCTTCTCTCTCACGCTAACACCAACTGTTCAACTCTTTGCTGCTTGCTCCGTCTTTCTCTCCCGTGCTAAATAACAACTGTCCTTCCTGCTTGCTCCGTCTTTCCTCTCATGCTAACACCAACTGTTTTTTTCAATAGGCGATTCTCCTATATATATGCCCCCTTCCTCCCTTGTCTTTCACTTGCGTCGCCACGGCGCAGTGACAGAAACCCATTCCTCTAATTTTCGTTCCGGTCACTGGGGTCCTTCCGCCTTTCGAACCCGACAATCGTATTGTCACACTTCGTCTACTAACTTACGGCTTCCTCTCTTTTGTCCGCCTCGCACAAAATCTTTTCTTTGAAAGTCCAAAGTCCTTTTCAGGTCATTCGTTAGAGACAGTAGCCTGCTCTAACATGGCCCCTTTGTGACCATCTGCGTTACTAATTCTACTCGCCGTTTCCCAAATCAATAGGCTACTGGACCCTCATCATCCCCTGTCTCTCATTGCAGCTGCAGCAATTACTCAGGACCACCCGACTCGCCCTTTATCCTTTCTCGCACGTCTCTCCACGACACGTGCGCCGTCTCCAATCTAATGCATTATATTATCTGCATTACAATATATATATTGTAATGCATTGAGGGAATGCATTGGTTCAAAACAGCGCACATTTCGTAAAGATAATGCGAGTGAAAAGTAATTGTGGGTCCTGTCACGATGTGACAAGACGGAGCGGCAAGACATTTATCTCTGATTAGTGCTTTTGGCCGGCAGAGGAAGTCGTAATTTGTAAGGACGGTGTGACAGAGCGACGAGACACTTGTTTGGATGACGGGTCTGGGAGCAGAACAGGAAGCTGCAATTTGTTCTAGAGAGCGCTGGTCAAAAGGACGGATGAGACGACAGGTCCAAAGTAATTGCGGGTCCGGTCACTTGTTGATTTCGGATCTGTGTGGAGAATCCGCAACGCAGAACGTGGGCGAACAGCCGGTCCCAAAGTGGTTATGTTAGGGCAGACTATTGTCTCTGATGAATGACCTGTCAAGTGGCATATTTACTTGGGATTTGTAGGGAAGGACGGAAGGATGAGATGTCAAGTCCAGAGTAATTGCGGGTGCAAAGTAATTGCAGGACCTGTCTCAATGTGACATGACGAAGGGGCTAGCAGCTGGCTAAGGAAACTGCAGCTACAGAAAGTAAATCTGAGTAATGGAGAAGCTGTCAGTAAAATCCGACGTGGTCTTGGGACAGAGCGGAAGACAAGGATGTTAGTAGTATATATAAGGGTGAAATAACCTATTGTGAGGACAGTCAGAGTGGAGCCAGCGTGCTGTGTGCATCGTGAGTTGAGTTTGAGTCAGAGTTGGTCAGCGTTAGTCAGCATCAGTCAGCAAAATTATTCAACTATAAACATTTTTACATACAGAAGTTCTATCTGTATTAGTATGAGAATTTGACCTGTCTTCGATGGTAGGAGATCAAGATACAGCAACCGGCGTCGAGTAGTGTCACGACGAGCAACTGGGATATCTTCGCTGGGTATGGAGAACCAGCTATCGTCGAACCAGTAATATGTGTTAGAGCCAGTGAGTGTAAACGTCCAAGCTATAAAGTACGTGTTTAATGAACGAGCCAAAGGTTCCTGAGAAACCGTGAGTTGAAATTTATGGTATTAACATATGTAAACGTAATTAAAGGATAACATTCAGATATCGTTCTCTTCTTTTGATAATAAAATAAACTCTTGTAAATTTAGAAGCAATCTGTAGAATAAGTTTGGTAATAAGTTTCGTCGATACTTCTGTTTAAGTTGAAGATAAATGTTGGGTTCTTTTAATATTTAAATTCTGTCCGTTATCAAACCCAGTAGAGACCCATGAGAGAAAGAGATCTTTTTATAATATTAAAATATTAAATGTATAATTGTAAATTCTTCTTGTGTTAATAAAAATTATTTGTTAAAATCAAAATTTTATATTTTTTATTCTGTCGCCTTTATGTGTTTATTACAATATATATATATACAAATACTTTTTATTTTTTTTTATTTTTATATAACCCCCCCCCCCCCGGAAAATTAGAAAGAACGGAGAGCGTCGGCCGGAAGATGAAGCGGAAGGCGAAGGAACAACAACAGCAGCAGAGGTATAAGTGTGAATGAATGAGTATATGAATGAGAGTAGGTAGCCGTAAAGGCATTTACAATTGTTATGTACGAATGTTTTAACCCAAATGATGACATTTTAGTAATGACAGAATATTAGTATGTTATAGGAATAATATCTCGTCATCGCGGAACAGATTCCACGAGGAAGGAACTCCGACAACTTGAAGAGGAGGCTGGACCTCCAGGTTAGATGTCACCGCTGCTGCAGGAAGCATCAGCCCGCTCGTGTAGTTAAACAAATTGTTTCTCAGTGTTTTTTTGGAGTCTTTTTACTGGTTGGGAGTGAATACTACGTAAGATTACTCTCCACTGAAGACCTCGAAGACCACCTGCAACTACAACAGACGGAAGATGAAACCGTTGCTCCAGATGAGGAGGAAGAGACAGGGAAGAATGTGCCTTCTTTGGAGATGAAAGCGATCTTGTCAATGTGGAGTAGGGTACAAGAAGATCATCCAGACAGAGATGTTACAGGACGCATGTGAAACTTGCTCCATGACAATTTTTTGTCCCTTCTTGTCAAATTTTAAAATGGTGACTGAAACAGACCACTTTGGATAACTTTTTGTACCGCATGGCTCCACGGACTCTGGAGCCGGTCCTCGTATTGGATCAAGACAGCAAAAAGGAAAGCGACCCCACATAGCGATTTACACCTGTTGTTGCTTAACGTCATTACTTTACAATAATTTAGTTTTGTTGTTATTATTAAACTATGCATATTCTCTATCAAATTTTTTTTAACAGGTTGGAGAATGAATGATTGTCACAGGCACGTTTCACCTCTAAAAGACTACGTTAGTAATATATGTTAATGAACCGTTTCCAGTCACGGTAGCCCAAAGGGAATTATAAATTCGGCAACATTGTCGTGACTTCGTTATTTAGTCCGTGATGTTCGTTGTATCTACTGTTGCCTGTGTGAAGTTGCCGGGGAAATGGATATTGCGTTGCCTCGGGGTCTCCAGATTGTCGTTATATTGCGCACAACTTTCAAACGACGACTCGTATAACGATTCTGCAGCAGAAATGACTAGTATAAATAAATTCTTTATTAAAATTAAATTTTATCTGAAATTAAGTAACATTGCCACTAAGTAATTATTTAGGGACAATCAAAACTTAATACTTCATTTAATTGCAGTTACTTAGTTACCACACAGTTATTTTCAGAAGGTTAAATTCATAACATAACATTGCATTAAAATTACCATCAGTTCTCACAGTTTTGGAGAATCAATAATCAGTTTAGAGTATGTTTGTAACAATAGATAATCATAATAAAATAATAAAAAATTACATTGTAGAATAAAGTTTACAATAGTTTGCAACAAACATGAAACAGAATACGGTGGTAAGAATTTTTTTTACACTTAAAAATAACTTTCCTATTCATTTTTATTTACTTCTAATGTAAGAATTCAAAATGAATATAATGTATATAGTAGGAATGATATCTGTTGTAGAAAATTGGTTAATAGTGTTACTTAAACGCACATCATTTACGAAAGATCGACTTAACATTATTTTCATAAAATGTGTGAGTTACATTGGATTTGGACGACAATAAAAATTATTCTGGTGCAAAATAATAATAAATATTAGACCCTTAATTTATAGAGAAAATTAAAAGAAAGTAATAATTTAGAAATTACAGAATTTGTTAAAAGTTTTTGAATTTCGTGATAACTGAATTCGTTAGTTGAATTATCATTTTCAAAGCTATGAAATATATGGTGAAATATATTTTCACCGGTTGTCTCGGATTTCGTCGGTAACGGTCGACCCATTGTCCTACTGACTGTCGTCGTCTATTTTGGAAGCGATGACAATTAGACATACGTAGAAAACTGTATGCTAAAGTATGCTGAGCAGTTGCGAGGAAAAATGTTTCAGAGAAAAATGTTTCAGAGAGGTTGTAAGTAAGGAAACCATAGATGTGTATGTAACAGATTAGTGGTACCGTTAGCTACCATTATTTTAATACATAATACTGGAAAGGGAGTTAGACAAGTGTGATATATTTCCTCCTTGCTGTTCATGGTGATTATTAAAGGAAGAAAACAGTCAAAGATAAAGATAGGACAATTAAATATCAGCTACGTAAGTTCCTTTAACTGTCTGGGAAGTATAGTCATTGAATATTTGAAATGCCAGACCGAAAGAAGCTGTTCATCAAGTTCCCAAGTTCGTATCTTCAAAACTGAGAACAGTGCTTTTGAGAATAGTGAAACCAATTGAAGGCTTTCTATTGGAGATTAATGGAAAATTGGAATAGGTGATGACGAAGAATATTTATTTTTAGAGGATTTTTTAAGGAAACTTCTATTGAGGATGGAATCGCTTAGCATGAGTTTTCGAGCTACGCCCAAGAATAAAATTGTGGTTAGTTTATTTAAAAATTAAAATAAAGAGTTACATATTTACAAGAAAGACGAGCTCACTAATTGAGAGGTTCTGGACAGGAGGTTTTTCTCAAACCCCCACCACGAACCACGGCCCCCAGCTACACGGAGAGAAGCAGACTAATCGGCTATTGGTATCCGGACAGGCATCGAGGCTCGTTCTTCATGCTTTACCAAGCGCAGTTCGGACACGGAACTTGTTGACACAGATCATTAGTAATATGATTGCTAATAAAAATATAATAAAAAAAACTTGTTGACATGTAACTCGATGGGGGTTTTGATCGAGCTTACGATACTGGTACTCCCTGTCAATGGTCGGATGCGACTCATCCGCTCCCTGATAGCTTGGCAAGACTCAGAAAATATATTCCTTCTTAAACTACTACACTCACATTCTACATTACAATCGAAAAAGAAGTTATATGTGCCAACCTAAGCAAAGGACTGAGGATAGGGTAAGGATAGTGCTTTGTCTGGATTTTGGCACTATACGGAGCATAGACATGGACGTAGAGAAGAGTGGATGAGAAAAGGCTGGAAGCTTTTGAGATGCGGGTGTGGAGACGGAAGGAAGGGCACAAATGAAATATTGGAAAGGGTTAGTAAGAGGAGAAGACTGCTGCAAATTATAGGAGAAAGGAAGAAGAATTGGGTAAGGCGCGCACTGAGACGAGGCTGCTTACTAACGGAGGCTATGGAAGGTCTAGTCACGGGAAGAGTTTGAGAGGAAGGAGAAGACAGAAGGTAATATATGACATCAAAGAAAACGGAAAATCTATGAACCAGAAGACAGGAGTAAATTAAGTTACCATATGAAAACATGCCTATTGGTAGAACACATCATTAACTTAACGCTTTAGCATCTACTGTGTCTGAAACTGACAGAAGAGGTTTTATTAATCATCTATAAGAAAATAAAATTGTTTGAAATACATTATTTGATATATTAAGTGAAATACCGATAACACTCCCGATATGTATTTGCGTGATGCACCGTATGAAATAAATAATATTTCCATTTTATTTCATAGCCACAATAATAAACATTTTTATTTTAAGGTTACAGAATGTTGAAGATGCATTTATTGTTTTCCACCTGTCTGTTACATCAGAATATTTTCCAAGAATCAAATAACAAATACACAGTAATATAAGAAACAAAATGAGTTAGTTCTATTATAATCGAAAGCGAAACTGCAGATCCGTAGTTGCACGTATTTATGATGCATAAGTGCGTTCCTCGTTAGACACCAAGTAATTTTAGTAGCTGTGACGTGCAATAGTGGACTGCCATCCTTGCTCTTGCCACGAGCGGAGGAGAGGCGCCGGTCCGCGCGAAAAAAGGCAGACTTTTGACCGAACTCGGCGACGAAAAGCATAAAATTTTATTTTCGCTACTTGTGAAATTCCCATACATTCATTTGCTCACGTACCCAAATTACTTGAAATAAAAGAATATCAGTGTAATGAAAATCCCATCCTTTCACCTATTAATAAAATAATAGGTGCTATAATATGAAGTCCTCAGTTATGTGTAGTCAACGTTTTCTTGTGAAAGTACCAGTCAGTTGCTACATAAAACATTTTCATTACTTTAAAACAGCACAGTACCTTTTTTAAAATTTTATTTTTACAAAAGTAATGTAATATCTCTATTCGTATAACACATAGTTCGCGGATAAAACAATACAGAACCTTTCTCTCAGACCATATTAATTTTATTCCAGAATTTTCGAGAAGAATTTCCTATTCCGGTTTATGGAAAAAAGTGAGAAATAATGATAGATGGAGGGTTTGAATTGATATAATAATATAATTATTGCTTTTTTAAAAAAATTAAAGCTTATGGCCTACAATGTTAAATAATTGATAGAAAATTACACATATAAATTTTTTCGGTATGTTTAAGTAAATAGACACAATTAAAAAAAGTGTTTGTGTCAAAATAACTTTAAAGAAAAAGTCGGTGAACGCCCACAATTCCTCAGACGTAAGAGAATTTGCAGGTTGTCGTATCGAAGTTGTTTTTTTAGAGGGATTTAAATTAAATCTTAATTGTTAAACATAGCCCAAATAATTATGCGGGCCGTAATTGTGTATTAAAAAACAGGAGTAGAAGATAACTTAACTGGGTGATTATGTGTATTTTTGAAAAACATAAAATAAAGAATCTTTTACCCCTGAAATTTTACGCATTGGGTATTAAGCCGAAAGTTTAAAATTATTAATACTAGTTTATTTATTTATTAACAAGGTACAAAATATAAATATATATGTTAAGAGTTAAATGCATAATTGATTTGTAAATTTTTTATTTCTTCTGTAGTCCAGTTCTTGAATTTTACTAATCTATTTCTCCTTCACATAGAAGACAAGCAAGTGTTTACTAAACGAAAGTGTTTTCATTAATAATAATCTTCGGTGTGAAATTTATGCATTTATATTACACAGTACCACATTATCCAGCAATCTGAGGGCAAATTGCTGATTCGGCTCATATCCAATTGGAATAAAATAGTTTCTGTATAAAATTTTTACTGCGGAATGTTATAAAAGATTCGAAACTAACGTTTCCTTTAGGAGATATGCCAATCAGTGATAAACAGCTATGTTTTTCCACCATACAGATATTTTTGTGATCTACGATCAATATAAAATAGATTAGTTTTTAATTATAATTGCTTTATTAATTATGTTTCTGACATTACTTTATGCATTTGAAAGTTATCTGTATTATAATTAAACGATTTCGCCATTATTTAAAAGAAATAAACTATCAAATAGCAAGCGACACAATTTGCTTGGAATAATATATTTTACTACTTCCAGAATGTGGAATATAAATCTGTTAATATTATTATTAATATTTCATCATCATGTGTGTAGTCTTTACTTAAGTAGCATTAATTCACAATATTCTTTATTTTTTAAGCTATTTCAGACAAAAATTGATGAAAGTGATGAATTAAAGTGACTAACATTTAAGGTTAAAATACCTTTTATTGTCATTCTATGTTTGTATCTTTATACAAATAATCTTCCCCTTTATTCAAATGCTAAAAAGCAAATAATCACAAAACGATATATCAAACAATATATTGCATATGTGTAAATCCAGAAAACTCTTTATTTGACACTATCGTATGTCGTTTCAACACTGTTTCATTACTGGAGATTCTT
This sequence comes from Zhengitettix transpicula, assembly GCA_037074705.1. Taxonomy (NCBI): domain Eukaryota; kingdom Metazoa; phylum Arthropoda; class Insecta; order Orthoptera; family Tetrigidae; genus Zhengitettix; species Zhengitettix transpicula. The sequence continues at coordinate 205,611,574 of CM073591.1, forward strand.
TATGCCCGTAGTATTTTTAGACTGTAAGTTTAGTTGAAATTGCTCCATTCAATTAGTGTGCATGCGGAACACAACCATATACATACATACGTACATATATATATATATATATATATATATATATATATATTGTAGTGATTAATTAAACAATTTTATTGCTCCACACTGTGGAAGCCAAAATGTAATGATTATCAAAATGATATGAATTAATTAACAAACAAAATTTTATTGAATTGTTTAAACAATTAATTTTCTGTTTTATTGATGAATGGAAGGGTGGAAAAATATGTAAACAGAAAACATATGATTGGAGGTAAACGTGGAACAGCTGGAAAATTTTGGGAGAATGTGGGTCGAGGAATGTTTGAGTTTAGAGACACTAGGTACATTCAAAATCTAAATAACTCTTGATTAGAAAATAAATAAGTTTAAATTTAATTAATTTAATAAATAATTTTACATTTTTTTCTTCTTCTTCAATAAAGTAAGGTTAGAAATAAGAAAAAGATGATTGAAATATGAGCTGTTGAGCAGAAGGGGGAGTGGCATACGCAAGCTGTCACTTGAGTGAATTTAACTTTGAGTTGAGGTGTACAAGTTGTGGAAACGTCGATTAAGTCAATGAACGATATTAGTCTAACCTTAATTATGAGTATTAGAATAATATTCATTATTTGGTAAATTTAAGAATTTCGAATGATAAAGGGGGTGTGACTATTAAGTTAAGTTGTTTTATTTTGATTTGTTGTGACAGCCACAAATATCAAATTAATTGTAATGTGTGGCAATTCATTCATTTAATTATTTTCTTTTTATTTATTACAATATATATAGTAATAACCACATAAAAGCGTGAAAATAAAAAAATAGTATTTATATTTTAACAAACAAACTTTATTAACAATTATCAGAATTTACAGCAGAATTCAATATTTAATATTATAAAAAGATCTCTTTCTCTCATGGGTCTCTACTGGGTTTGATAACGGACAGAACACTTAAATAATCAAAGAACCCAACATTTACCTTTAAATTAAACAGAAGTATCGACGAAACTTATTAACGAACTTATTCTACAGATTGCTTCTAAATTTACAAGAGTTTATTTTATTAACACAAGAAGAGAACGATATCTGACTGTATCCTTTAATTACGTTTACACATGTTAATATCATAAATTTCAACTCACGATTTCTCAGGAACCTTTGGCTCGTTCATTAAACACGCACTTTATAGATTGGACGTTTACACACACCTACTCTAACACATATTACTGGTTCGACGATAGCTGGTTCTCCATACTCTCTGACGGACTCCCAGTTGCTCGTGGAGAAAACTACTCGACGCTGGATGCTGTGTCCTGGTCTCCTACCATTGAAGACTGGTCAAATTTTGATACTAATACAGATTGAACTTCTGCATATGAAAATGTTTATAGTTGAATAATTTTCTATTTTTCTCGCAGGCTGCAAATTTTCTCCATTCCCTCCGCTCTTACACTCAACTCCAACTAACTTCCAAGTTTGATGCCCACAGCATCTCTCTCTTACGCTGACTCCTCTCCCTCGCTGACTGAATCACAATAGCTTATCCCTTGCATATATACTACTAGCCTCCTCGTTTCCTTTTGTTCCAAGACCCACGTCGCATCTTCGCGGTGACAGAATCTCCATTACTGAGATTTACAATCTGCAGCTGCAGTTCCTTAGCAAAATAGCAAAATAGCTCCGTCATGTCACATCGAGACAGGGCCCGCAATTACTTTGCACCCTCAATTACTCTGGACTTGTCGTCCTCACAAGACTTGCGTTGACCCCTCCTTACAAAGTAAATACGCCACTTGTCAGGCCATTAATCAGAGACAATAGCCTGCCCTAACATAATCACTTTGGGTCCGGCTACTCGAATGCCTTTCTTAAACCGATACCTCTTGCAACCGGCCACCCACGTGCCATTTTTTTGCTGTACACGTCCTAAGTACACATTGCAACTTCCTGTGCCGGCCCAGACCCTTCATCCGAAATAAATGTCTTGCCGCTCTGTCTTGTCACATCGAGATAGGACCCGTAATTACTTTGCCCTTGCGTCCTCTTCCCAACATGTGCGCTGTTCCGAAACAATGTATTCCCTCAATGCATTTCAATATATATATTGTAATGCAGTGAGGGAATGCATTGTTTCGGATTAATGGTCTTTGCCGTCACAGGAAGTGGCAATGTGTACTTAGGATCAGTATGAAGGAGTCAGGGCAAGGCACATGCGCGGGTGGCCTGTCGCAAGATAAATCTGTTTAGGAAAGGCATTGTGTCCGATTAATGGGCTGGTCCATTGGCGTGTTGACTTAGGATGAGGGTGCAGTTGGGCGGTCTGAAGAATTTTAGAACAGCGCACGTGTGAATGCAGGGGGATGAGGATACAAGTGCAAAGTAATTACGGGTCCTGTCTCGATGTGACAAGACAGAGCGGCTAGATATTTTGCTAGCTAAGGAACAGCAGCTGCAGAATGTAAATCTCAGTAATGGAGAAACTGTCAACGAGCAGTTGCAACGTCATTTTGGGGACAAAAAAAGAGAGAAGGGACGGTCATATATATAAAGAGAAGATAAGATTTTGGAAGTTAGTTGAGTGTGGAGCTAGGAGGTGAAAAGTTGAGTCTTGGAGTTGGGTGTTGATTGTGGAGGCGTACGGCGTGCACCGAGTATGGAGAAATTTGCAGCCTGCGAGAGAAATAGAAAAATTATTCAACGATAAACATTTTTGTATGCAGAAGTTCAATCTGTAGTAATATCAAAATTTGACCACTGTCTTCGATGGTAGGAGACCAGGACACAGCATCCAGCGTCGAGTAGTTTCACCACGAGCAAGTGGGATGTCCTTCACCGAGTATGGAGAATCAGCTATCGTCGAACCAATAATATGTGTTAGGGTCAGTGTGTAAACGTCCAGTCTATAAAGTGTGTGTGTAATGAACGAGCCAAATGTTCCTGAGTAATCGTGAGTTGAAATTTATTGTACTAATATGTGTAAACGGAATTAAAAGATACAGTCAGATATCGTCCTCTTCTTTTTGCTAATAAAATAAATTCTTTTAAATTTAGAATCAATCTGGTAATTCTAAGTTCGTTAATAAGTTTCGTCGATGTCTAGACGATTAAATATTTCTGTTTATTTTAAAGATAAATGTTGGGTTCTTTGATTATTTAAGTGTTCTGTCCGTTATCAAACCCAGTAAAGACCCACGAGAGAAAGAGATATATGTTTTTATTAAATTGTATAATTGTAAATTCTGATGAATAAAGTTTGTTTGTTTGTTTAAATATATAAATAAATTTTTTTATTTTGACGACCGGTTGTTTATTACATTTTGGCACCACAACGTGGGGCAAATTAAAAAAGGTAACCCGGTTGTTTATTACAAATTACAAATTATTACAAAATCTTTTACAATAATTCAAGATATGAATTATTTGGCGTTTTTAAATGAAAATAACTATTACGTAAAAACTATTAAACAAGATTTATTAACAATTTTAAAACAAGTATTCAAATTACAAAATATTTGGGATCTCAGGGTCTTGAACTGGGTTTGATAATGGCAGAATTTATATAATCAAAATCACAAAAATTACATTTACTTTATATGGGAATCAATGCGTCTGAACATAGACGAAATTTGTTTCTGAAGAAAATAATACTAAAGATTGAATTTAAACAATTTAAATTTTTATCAAGAAATAAAAAATGATCGGAATAATTAAAGATCTCATTTTATCGGTAATTAAAGAACGATCTGACGTTTATCTTTTAAACGTGGTTTACAATGATTTTAAAGTTTTCTTTCTACTTACGGCAGCCCAGGTCTCATTTTAACTTTTCGTGCACAATTTTGGGGATATCACTGATTCTAATTACTCACAGACTCTAAATGTTCACAGACTCTAATTAGCGTAGTTTGTTAGTTGGTTTAAAATAACTTTGTCGATTCTCGATGATTTACTGCAACCTTGATTTGTAGATCTCGTGAGTCATGTTGAAAATGCAACTCACTGGTTTCGTCTGTTGACTGAGGATTGATTTAGTTTCTGCAATTTGATATAAACTTATTACTGGAACACATTCTCTCGTTCCTTAAATTAGATCTTTTTCATTCTCGCTGCTGACTGACTAAATTGTTCAACTTTTCGTGTATTAGAATTTTGTGGTCTTTACACCTCGCCGTTCATTGCCTGACTGTATTACTTTTGTACAAAAACTTTGCTGGTGTTTATGCCTCACCGTTCATTGCCTGACTGTTCGTTCGTCTCTTCTATTTGCTGTCTGCTGCCCGACTATTCGTTCGTCTCGTAAATTTTGAGCGCGTAAAACCTTCTCGACCTATCAACAATACTTTCTTTGCCTTGCCGGTTTGTTGCGGCGTCCGCTATATCCACCAATAATGAGTCCTCTACAATTCAACTTTTCAATTAGAACAATGCCTTAATTACCAATTACTACAATATATTAATACCTAATTAAGGAGGCAGTTTAAAGAGGCAATTATTTGTTAAAAAGACCATTATTTGTTTATATGTTTATATGGTATAATCTGACAACACAGAGGAGAGGCGGAAGCCAGCTTTTATCTATTTTGATGTTTCCGAATGACTTTGCCGGCTTGTATAAAAAAAATTGAGTGATAGCGCAGACTGGGAATGTAAGCCGAATTGTATTTTTTGTCTGTTCTCTGTCTCGGAATTTCTTTTTGACGGTGTCCGCAACCAAGAATAAGTAACAGACTCTGTTGACTCAAAATTACTTTGATTGGCATGTGGATCTTCGTCGCCAAGACCGTGGGAACAAAATACTGTGGGAAAGCCGGATATGATCTGTGTGTGTCCACGCAAGATCGTGGGAAATGAGAATATTCTGGAGACGGGATTTTGATAGACGGAATGGTTGTGGTATCTGGAGCAGCTGAAGGTCTGTGCTCGAAGGTGGATTTTTGATGTTGGAAGTCTGAGCTTGAGGAAAGCAGATGGGTTAGTTGAGATGGAAGTATTAGTTAAATGCAAGAATTGAACTCTGTCACAGAGCATGTTGAAAGATCCGGAACATTCTAAATAAATTGAACGTTTGGAGTTGGCAATCATACTGGCCAAACTGACTGGTGGCCGCAGGCAAACTATTGGTAGGAGGCATCAGAAATCTACAGTCTGGAATAAGGATACAAAATAGGATAAAGTGCAGTGTTGTGAAACATGTGTCAGTGAAATATCTGTGTAAATTCTATGCACAGATTTGGCCATTTTATTTTAAAAGTGAAACATGTTCCTGAACTCAGAATGCAACTTGTAAGTAACGATTTAATAATAAATAATTTTTGTAAACCGTAAATTAAAGGTGAAAGGTCGGATTTCGTTTTTAGTAACTTTATTTAAATTGTATTTTCTATGTTCTGTAAATTTTTCAAATTGTAATTGGATACTCGTTCTTTCAATCAAGCCCAGTAGAGACCCTGAGATATTGAGTTTTCATTTCATTGTAAAAATGAAGGTATAAATTGTCTTAAATACTACAAAATGGTAAAAATTGATTGATTGAAAAATTTAATACAAGTGTGACGTAAATAATAAAATTAGAGATTTAAATTGTATTTTTGAGTAAATAAATTTGTTTTGTTTTATTGAATTTAATAATTTGTTTAAATTCTTCACAAATTTATTGTATTTTGTGCTCCAATGTGGAAAAATTAATTAACCGTTTAGTTGTAAATAACATTTGGCAACAACTTGAAGCAATTCTTATAATTTGTCGTTTATTTATATTTTGGTGCGACAAAGTTTCATATCTATTTAATTTAAAGTATTTTATTTGGTTATTACATATTTGGCTTCCACAACGTGGAGCAAATTAAGATAAATGCAGATTGAGAAATAAATATATTTTTTTATAAATTGCTATTTTATTTGAATATTACAATATATATCCAAATTATAAAAGTATGCATAAATCATATCAACTTATATCAAGAATATAATATAGTTCTCAAAAACGGAAAAATTCAAGAACAATTTCAATTTATTCTTGTTTATCAAAATTATGACGCCTTTAATTGTGATCTTTGACTTGAAAGATATATTTTATGAAGTTATTTGAAATAAATAAATTTATGTAACCGGTTAATCCACATAATTACATTCGGAACAAATATTTTATATTCACATAATTGGCGAGTAAATGTGATGTAATGCAGTTCATATTATTCCATAAATATACGAAAGTCTATAAATATTATCTGTGAGGCAGCAGTTGTCTAGTCGCGACGTGCTGATGGAAACCGTGGAGACGAGCTTCGAATTCTTTTAGTGGGTATATAAAGGGGTCGCTCCAGAGCTCGGTGCCATTCCACCGGAGGGGATGAGGCCGAGGTCTTGGGCGAAGGTCCCCTGGGGACGGTAATCCAACCTTGGCCTTGCTCTTCCTATGGTATGGAATCCCGTGTGCGGAACGGGAGCAAGACGTCGGGGCTAGCCCGGCGGTCTGTGCCGACGAGAGCAGAGGCGGCGGTAGATCTGGTTGGCCGTCATGCAGGGACCAGCGGGCGCGGGGCTGGTCCCCACTTTTTAAATAAAGCAAAGTCTGAAAGACGAGGCATGTCTTTTAAACGTGAACCAAATAATATTTTTTTCGGCTCCAAAACCCAGTGATTTCTATTAGCAGCAGGAGACTTTTACTCACTGAGAGATCGACGACGTTCGCCTGCTGATCCAATGTTATCTGTGAACTATATTTACGCAAAAGGTATATTATCTTTTTCTGTGTAAATTATTTATTAGCTGTGTTCTGAGAATATGTCTGTTATAGATTGTTCAAAGAGGTTTTATTCGTTGAAATTGTGTTTATAAAGATTAGGAATTTATAAAGTTTGTTTGAAAAGAATGCTGCATGTCTACTGAAAATATGATTCACCCTACTATTTTCCCTCGCTCGAAGACATTATTTGAAGATTATGTCCAATGAAAGGGAGGAAAGGGTGATTTAACGAAGAAGTTTATAGGAACTATTAAGATGGTAATATATTCAATATTTATTATTTTTGATGTTCTTAAAATTCTTCCGGATTAAGAATATAAAACCGTAGTGGGTCAGCGTGCTATGTTTTTTTAAAATTGTCTTACTAAGCTACAGAAATCTGGATGTTTGACTTTGTTTCATGTGACGTCATGTCTACGATGAATTGGCATTACGAACCGACGAAGGTGGCCTTGATCCAGGAATGGAAAGGTGCTGGGCAGGATACGACAGGGAGTAAGCCAGAACTGATACAAACATTTTCAGAATATTTGAAGCAGATTCGAAATAAATACAGTGCGGGCGCGACATGAAGATCTGTATTTTAGGATAAGTAATTATCTTAACAATATATTAGAGAATCTAATAATATAAGAGATTCTACGGTATCTGTAGATCCAAAATATTTGGAAATATATCGCATAATTCTGAAGTTCTTGCTAGCTCGGTGGTAAAGTAAATGCTTAAGTTGATTTTGAAAATGCTAATGGAGTTAGTTAAAGAAATTCCGGTATTTGAATTAAGTAGATCCGAGAGGCTGTTTTCAATGTTTGATGAAATTAATTCCGTTCCATCAATTGGTGCCCAGCCGACAGTTTATCTGTTGTATTATGGTAAAGGTCTCAGGAAGAGCGTTAGAAATATTTGTACAAGCTAGGTTGGAAAAATGAACCTGGGATCAACTGCAACAATATATAAAGAAATAAAGAAGAATTAGTAAGGGAATGTGTAACGCGTAGATTTAAGAAACTCGGAGAATACTTCTCGGACTATATTAGAGATGTATACAAAGCAAATAAAATATTGAGGTTTTTATTAAAGTAATTCGGCAGAATTTGCAGCCTTGTGTGAGAAATCATTTTTGGTTTACCTGTATCTTTTCAGGAGCTCTTGAGAATAGCGGATGAGATGGCTGACATATTATTTGCCGAGGAACAACGCGAATTTTCCAGTCGTAGTTCTGGTCGAGGGAATTCAGATATTTCTCGAGACAGTAAGTAGGGAGTTGAAAATAAACAAAGCCATTACTTGTTATAATTGTAAAACAGAAGGAATGTGAGAATCTGATGTCCTGAATTAAACAATCAAACTAGGAAGTCGGGAAACATGTAAGGAGTGGTAGCAAGAGACCGTCTAGTGCACCCATCAATATTGTTAGTAGGTCTGGTTAATTGTAATGACGATCCGTGCGTATTAGTGAGGGTAAAGGATCACGAAGTACCTTCTAGAGTGTCGCTAATGAATGATGAAGTGTTCCAAAATTTGAAGTATTTAAATTTAATCAAAAAAAAGTTTGATGTGAGTACCAGCTGTTATACAGCCCTCGGAGGAATTAATGCAAGTAAGTAAAGGTATCAGGTGTCATGTGAAGATTCATAAATATTCGTGGCATAAATGTTTTTATGTGGTTAATAAGTTAGTAGCTCCTCTTGTGTTAGGAATGAATTTCATTAATAAAACTAAAATAGAAATATTTACTTGGATGCGACACTTTAAATTTGGATTTGATGAAAAAATGAATGTTAATTTTGGTCTTGGATAAACCGTAAATCCTTGGGCGTTAACTATATAAAGGAGGAACTTATGGAAAGGCAGTTGGAGTTAGGGGAATCTGCTGGACAGAGAAGTTTAGGAGACTTCAGTAATTCGATACTTGAATATCCGAATTTGTTTACTGCAAAAGGTCGGTATTGTGAAATTGAACTCACAGATGAATCACCTGTCTGACTGCCCCCTTATCCGTGTCCTCCCCCCCCCCCTTCCTACCAAATTACAGATACTCAGGAATATGTTAAATATGCATCTCCAACTATGCTGGTGCCTAAATCGAATGGCTAGTATAAATTAGTGGTGAACTATCATAAATTAAATTAAAAGAACAAATTCGATTGTTTTCTCCTGGTAAGGATAGAGTGCGTTCCAACATTTTTAAGAGGCTTCTATATTTTGTGTCATAACAACATTCGACCTATATGAGGTCACCAAGCTTCCGATGGGCATTTCGATAGGTTGTCAGGATCTTGGTAGAGAAATTAATAGATTATTTTCGGATCTGAAATATAAATGTGTAATCAATTTTGCCGATGTCATATTAGTTTATTCAAAATTGAAGGAGGAACATCAAAATTTTTTGAAGGTTAGGAGGGAAATTCAGTTCAATGTTTTTGGCTTGGGAATAGGGTGCCTTTGGGGGTTGAGTTAAGGATGATTCCTTCATAGCTGATCTAATTATGGAGGTAAAATAGAAACAAATGTGTTGATTTCTTTTTCGTTATTTAGAGAATTAGAGATTTGAAGTCTGTTGTGGATTAAGTCTTTATATAGGTTCCAATTAATTCTATTGTTTATGGTATGGGGACAGAATAGTGAAATGTATATGATGGATAAGGATGCTATGATAGGAAGGTGATCAGAGGATAGCTCATTTATGACGTGAATATTCGAGAGTAGATGTCTAGACTTCTTACAGATGAAGAAGTCCAGTACATCTGGGCAGGCGTTATTAGTCGGTTCATTAGTAGAGAAGGGAGTTAATTGTTTGTTAGAGGTGTAGTTATTAAAGATAATACCTCTTGGTTAGGAAATTCTAGAACCAAACATCACGCGTTTGGAGTTGAAGTCACCTTTAATTATGAAAGGAGAGGGAAGTGGACTGAAACAGTGGCTATAGAGGTTGTAATCTATTTTATAATTAGGGGAGGAATAGTAGGCTACAGGGTAATTTTGTTGTTGTTTGGAAGTTGGACAGTGATTGCAGTTAGTTGTTGTTCGATGGAAGAGTTAGTTTGGTTGGGATAATGGGTTATAGTCTTTCTGATTAGGATAGCAAATCCTCCTTTTCGAGTATTAGAGGGATCGTCAGATCTTCAGATAATTAGGAACGAAAAAATTGAGTGAAGGCGTCAATTTTTTTGTTTCGGTTGTTAAGAGGTTGTCAATATTATATGGTGTAACGAAATAAGATAGTTCGTGGAATTTATTGTTTAGGCTACAGGCGTCCCAGTGGGGGAGAATGAGAGGTTGTGTTTGGAGAGGGCATTATTTGGAGTTGGAAAGTTTGGGGAGGATGGTATCCAGGATACTGAGAAGTGCAGTGATGGCTGAAATTAGGCTGTCGATTTTTGTGAAATAGGAATTTAGGATATTGACTTCACTGCTGGGTTGATGAGAAGCTGTGTTTTCTTGGTTGCATGAGACGGGACTGGGGTACCTATTTCTTAGATTATATACGGATGCGAAATATTTCGTTCGTTCTTGGAACACAAATAATTCACTGTTCATTCTGATACTGTCATAGTTAAAGGATCATCCCCGAGTGCAGGGACGTGCTGCTCGTTGGATTCTTAGGTTATCACCATTTAAATTTAAAATTGTTCACATAACTGGTAAATGTAACTTGGTGTCAGATTGTTTGTCGAATATAAGAGTGCGGATGACGGAGATCCCGATTGTTATTTGTCCAAAAGATGGAAAAAAGGAGACAATATTTGTACCTTCATTGGTGCGAAAATTACTGTTATTTTAATTTTGTGAATGTATGATGTGCGCTCTTTTTGGGGCATCTAAAATATGTAACATAGACTTTTTTTTGACCTGGGATGTATAAATATTTAAAGTCACATGTAAATACCTGTGGCATTTGCCAAAGGGCGAAGCCGTCTCAAAATTTGCTTGCGAGGGTAGAATTCGGCTGATGTCACCTCTTCAAAGATTATTTCTGGGCTTCGTGGGACCCATGACTAAAACGGCTTCAGGAAATACGGTCAATTTTTGGTGTTGGACTCCTTTTTTTTTAAATTCGTATGGTTGTTTCCCATGAGGAAAGTGTCAGATTCAAGGTACTTGAACGATTACAAGTCAATATTTTTGGCCAGTTCGGTACACCAGAAAAAATGGTGACAGATAATTCGGGATGTTTTCGTTCTAAAATGTTTCAGAATTGTTTGTTTCAGTGCGGTATAAGAGGAATTTATACTTCACAAGTGGAAATATTCCATATAAATTTAAAGGCAGCCTTGATTTCGTATAATCACAGTCAACATAATAAATGGGATCAGAATTTATATCTTCCTTAATATGGGTTAATTAATGCGTGCCATTATAATAATATACTTTAATTGTTGTTCACTTTAAATATCAGGTTCAATCTCTATTTAATTTATTAAGTTAATAAAGATACAACCGTTGCACATATCTGGCGACACACGCCGGGAACACATCCATGTACTACGGGGACTACACTCGTACAACAATGTTGCCAAAAACGAATACATACATCCATAGAAGGTACATACAACATACAAAGTTATGACAACAGAATTTAACATTCAACAATCTCCAATAAATGCGGGTACGTATATTTAATAAATATTTCAGTTTGCTTTAATACATCAATTTTTTATTATGAAAATCGCGATTAACAAATAAAGCTAAAACAAAACATATCCGATGATATAAATCTTCCTTCTTATTATTAATGTAATAATTTTTTTACATTATTCCCCCTATTTTTATTAAGTCTCAACATGTCTCCCCCTTTTTTTAACGGTGTGCATCCATTGAGTCCGAACCATCACCACTTATCCTCTTAGTCACCCGTACCATTCCCCCAGATACAATCACTTCTCATCTCTTCTTTCGAATAAGGTTCCAAATTATATAATTTGCCCTCCGTACATATTCCTTAACTTGGAGACATTTCTTTTCCACACTTCCATCACTTTTCACGGTCCACTGTAAAATGGACGCAACTTGGCCATTAAATGTTTGCGTGCTTCCATCTTCCGCTCCATCCTTACCAGCACCATGTCCCCAATTCGGAACTCACGATTTCTATTGCGCTGTTTCCTGTTTCTCTTAATTATTTCCTTATAATTAATATGCATATATATTGTAACGTCCCATGTTTATTCAGACATAACATACCTTTATTTTATAATTATTCTTATCTCTTTTGACAGTTACATCGATTGGTTTTGTTTTTCTTTACCGCCACTGTACTTGCAGCCCATCTCATTAGTCAACAATCGCAAAGATGTCTAGCTCACAAGATTCGAAAGTTTAATTATTTAAAATGCTTGTTTACATAAAGGATAGATTCTAATAGTTATTTTTAATTTTTCAGTTCACTTAACATTCTTTATTTCTATTTTCAAAATTAATTCACAATTTTTTTCTTAAGTAATTTATCCCGATAAGAATGTATGTTTTAACTCGCGAAAATCCTGTCTACTAAAACATCTGAATCTGATTATTAGATTTTTATTCCGTTTTTGGAATTCATAGGCGACAGTTACATAATGAGCGTCCATTTACACTAATAAGCCAGAATCCAATTAAATTATTTGGAACATATCTATATAATCTTCAGCCTGGACATTAAGTTTTTTTTAAATTTGGGGAACGTTTTTCTCGAGTTAATGACACTCTGAAGACGCAACCTCCTTCCTGGAGGACTTTGATTTTCGCCAATCGTCTACGCGAAGTGCGATCCTGTGGCTGAGCTGTGCATCGTGGGAGCAAGCAGACTCCCGAACTTTAAAACGTATTGTGGGCCTGTCCAAATTCTTCCCCTGCGCGGCATTTTGAGCGGTGAAATTTTACATTGGTCGAATAACTTTTTGTGGCTGTGGAGCAATATTTTAGCTCAATTCAATGTGTTTTTTTATTCTTATCATCAAGGCTTATATAGAGAAATTTGTTTTTTGTTTATTTAGCCTTTTTTTAAAAAAACATTCAGAGACAGAGAATTTTTTTGGTGTTCTTTTTCCGTTTCAATTTTAGAAACATTCAGAGACATTAAACAGTGTAAGTGAACATTTATACGATTATTTTGAACTCATAACATCAAACATTGTTGTATATATAATGAATTAGTGTAATTATAGTTTATTTTGTGTGAATCTTTTGTCATTAATTGTTTTTTTTTATAAAAACAATCCTTTTCCCAGCATTCTCCACGGTAAATATAACCTCGGATGAGTTCAATGTCAAAATTCGGTTTTCCAAAACCAAGGTAAGATTCTCTTGGCGTGTTTGTTTCTCACAAGCCTATAATCTTGAGGACCTTAAACCCATCTGAGACGTTAACCAAAGGGGAGGTTATAATATATGTCCCTCTGTGTGTGTGTGTAATTTTACAGGTATATAATGCAAAATTCTCATTTGGCTTAGAACACACATAAATAAAAACACACACATTTCGTTAAATCTAGGCAAATATGGTCAAAGTTAAAGAAAACATTGTAATTATTTTCAAGAAATATATTAATGCCATAATTAACTATTTTCACATTAACATAACAAATAACTTGATGTCCTTCATCTGCTGTTCACGTCAGCTTCCTCTTGATTCCTTTCACAAGTTCTTGTATAAGGAACCATTCTTAAGATAAGCCACACTAATTTATTATCTGACAGCTGTTCTCCTTGAATCTTAGTTACATTGAAAATTATCTGCACAGATACCAAATAGATATCAAATCTATTCTCACGCATATAGAAATATAGATCATAATTATGGAACCCTAATCTAAATAGCCAATGACCTTACTTTAAAAAACAAATGAATAGGATATGCAAACAGTTATATTTATCAAAGATGGAAGGCTGTTGTAGAAAAAGTTATCGGGTTTCCACGCAGGTACAACATTAAATTAAAACACGACACAGCTCTGTTATCTTCTAGGCGAAGTGCCGGGAGACTAATATAGTCTAACAAGGCGTTTAATCCAAGTGGAATGCTAGGAGCCGTTATGGGGTTGGTATTCCTCTTCGGCAAAGATAAGTGAAAAGATTTAATTTGCATTTAGGCGATCATGATGATTTGTATAGTCCACTTCTTTCAAATGTTTTTTTGTGTTTGTGGAACTGGGGGACCAAGTCGGTATTTGCCTAAAATGCAATGGAAAAACCCTACAATAAACCTCAAGAAGTGGGATGGTTGGATGTGACATGTTGATAAATGTTATCTTATACTGATTAGAAGTGAAGAAAAACATCATCTATATAATTAAAAAGATGTATATTTGTATGTATTATGTATTTACGTTAATTTCGATACAGAGACACTAGACTGATTTCTAGTGACGTCTTTCAGGTTCTCGGCGCTGATTGTCGCCGTGGACTTAGCCTCATCATCATTAATGGCGCGGGCTCAATGTCTCTGCTACACAGAGATTAAAGATATCTGCGACATGGTCTGCGACGACCGTTCCCTCACATCCATCCCCGACTGCGTCCTCAGCAACAACACCACGCTCAGATTTATAACTGCGCCCATTCCTCTCATTCCGGAAACTATTAGACGCTTTAAAAACTTGTACACACTGCATATCTCCGACGTTGACATCCCGCACTTGTCTAAGACCTTCCTGTCAGCCATAAAAATCTTACAGAATTTGGAATATACGTAACATCTTTGAACTACGTCGACAACGAGTGGTTCCTGTTCATTCCCTCCATAAAGACGTTGTCCCTCCCGTTCAAGAAGATAACGTTGCTGGCTTCGGACACGTTCAGGTTAGTGCCAAACTTTCGGAAAACTTTTAATTAATAATTAATGTAATTAATTATCCTTTTGTCCAATCATGGAATGTTGACAGAAGCTCGTGCTTAAAAAATAGTTTTATATGGTTATTGTTTGAATGAACTAAAATTACGAATATTATCTCCCCAGAGGTTGACGTGCTATGTGCGGACGTGCGATGTAAGCACAGACACTTTCCCCCACAATCCTGACCACTGAGCGATAATTTTTTGGCAGAGTAACTTTATTGCTTAAAGAATCCGTCTTGGTTTTAACATTAAGTGAATGTATTACAACTTAAAGAATAACATTTCTGAAACTTAACTGTATATATATTTTTTATTTATATATAAAATATGAAAACTGTTCCATTAGATAGTGATTGATTTAATAAATATTCTAGAAGTTTTCAATTATGATACAATCCATTTAACAGTCGTATATATATCTGGCGTCCTTAAATAAATGGAAACATCAGTTATAAAGCAGTTTTAATTAAAACATTTTGTACCAATCATATCAATACGATCAGGTCCCACATTGTAGATACAGATGAAAATTATAAATCGGGATGTTTTACATCAAGTATATTATAAACTCAATTAATTATCGTTAAATCGAAGACAGATTCTTTACAATCTTAAAAATCCAGGATTCATATACATCTTATTTATAAATTATTCTCCAACTATATTTCTCCAAATTGCTTACTATCGATATTTAATCAACTTCAACTTAAGGTGTTTCTAACAATTCTTATATCTGTTTTGCCAGAAAGTGCATATTAGGACCGATAATTGTATTTTTAATTAAAGCTTATTTAAATGCTTGCGTATTATTTTAGATGTCCGTTTCGCTGAGATAACTATTTTTTAACTATTTCGCGTTTTAGGAATAATGTAATAACAGGAATAATGTCGCAGCTAGGAAATTGGAATTACAAGTAACAGTTCGATTCAACTCACTATGAATTCTACCAATGATACCACAACAACAACAGCCAGAACAACTTTCCCAACAATTAGCACGTGTCTCCTTCAACTTCTAACGCTAACAATCTTAATAACTGTCTTTTCATCCGTCGAGTCTTGGCTTTTGAACTATCCTAACATACAGTCCACGCAGTCTGGTTGCAACATACAATAATTTTTTTCTATCCATCAGTATCAGAGACTCAGGCCAACCTTTTCCGTTAAGCTGGCATCGCAGACTGTACTTTTCTTCATCGCTTTAAACGTTACTTATTACTGACAATAATAGCGTCTGAAAACTACACATTCTTACGCAATGTTACGCAGAAAATACAAATATTATATAATTTACCAAATCCTTTCATTAAAAATATTGGTAGTCACTACAATACATGTATATGTATATATTGCAGTAATCGTCAGAGAAACAGTCCAAATCAGGAGTAAAAGGAAGTTTTTTCAAATTAAGAATTTCCGAAACTATCTTCCTTGAGAACTTAGCTCGAAAAACCAAATAAAAAAAATTCACAATATTAACCTTCGACTGAGGCAAACTACTGGCTGAAACGCCATTATTTTATTT
Source organism: Zhengitettix transpicula (assembly GCA_037074705.1). Lineage (NCBI taxonomy): Eukaryota > Metazoa > Arthropoda > Insecta > Orthoptera > Tetrigidae > Zhengitettix > Zhengitettix transpicula. The sequence continues at coordinate 205,627,706 of CM073591.1, forward strand.
CATGTGTCAAAGTTCCAGAGTCACTTATCCCATATATGTCAACTGATACCAGAAACCTCATCAAATACTATCGTAGTGGATACAAATAATTGTTGATAAGCATCTGATAACGTTCTAAGTCTTTGGATGACAAGAGGATTGAAGAACATGATTAATCATTGTTCCCACGCTCCTCCTCAGTATTAAGTAGATAAGAGAATGTATATCTACAAAGACGACTTCCATGCGTAGAGGTTACCAGACAAGCGATCATGTAAGTAGCATCACACTATATGTGCATGGTGTAAGGGAAGTAACAAGCACAAACTTAAAAGGACGATAAATTGTGTTAATAACAACAGTTTTCCCTCTCGAAATTTTTGTCCGAGACGCTTTGTTAATCAGGAATTTAAGATAACAAAACTGAGAAATATAATTCGAAAAGCGCGTTTGCTGCCATCTGCAGTCGTCAGTCCCGTTGCATATTTGACGTTACCCAAATAGGCAATTTCCCAACGTAAGAACTTTTCTGGAGTTTTTTACTTTTATTTCTCAAGTACTTTCTTGTATTTTTCTGAAGGTCACGGTGACGCGGAAAGCGGGCTATATATATGTTTATATATATATTGTAATAATCAATAACTATGAATTTATATAAATTAATTTATCCCGCGTTGTGGAAGCCAATTTGTAATAACCAAAAACTATGGCTTTAAAAATAAGAAATAAGCAAATTTTTCCAAAATTTTATTAAGTTAATTTAAAGACTTTTTCTAACCAAAATAAATAACGACAAATGATAAAATTGCTTCAAGTTGTTGCCAAATGTTCTTAACAACTAGGAGGCTAATTAATTTGCCCACACTGGAGCACAAAAATACAATTAATTTGATAGGAATTTTAAATTAATCAAATTATTAAATTCAATACAACGAAACAAATTTATTTACTCAACAATACAATTTCCATCTCAATTTTATTTCTTTACATTACATTTAAATCAAATTTTACGATGAAATGAAACTCAAAATATCTCAGGGTCTCTACTGGGCTTTTTGAAGGAAACGAATATTCAATTACAATGTGAAGAACTTAAAGAATATAGAAAATACAATTTAATGAAGTTCCTAGAAAACAACTAAATCTGACCCCTCAATAATTCTTTATTTTTAATATCTACTTACAAGTGCATTTTGGGTTCAGGAACATGTTTAACTTTTAAAATAATGGCCAATTCTGTGCATAGAATTTACACAGATGTTTCATGACACTTTTCACAGCACAGCACTTTATCCCTTTTGTATCCTTATTCTAGGTTGTACATTTATAACGCCTCCTACAGATGTTATGCCTGCGGCCACCAGTCAGTTTGGCCAGTAAGATTGCCAACTCCAAAAGTTAAATTTATTGAAAATGTTCCGGATCTTTTATCATACATCACAACAGATTTCAATACTTGCATTTAAGTATGACTTCCATCTCAACTAAACCATCTGCTTTCTTAAAGCTCCAACTTCCAACATAAAAAATCCACCTTCGAGCACCTCCCTCCGGCTGCTCCAGACACCACATCCACCCCGATCGCTCTCTGGCTTACGACTGACTATTCTATAAAAATCCACTCTCCAGAATATTCTCATTTCTCACGATCTTGCTTTCCCACACTCAGATCACATCCTTCTTTCTCACGCTAAAAAAGTTACTCAAAATATTGTTAAATAAACAAACCCTGGTCCTGTAATTGAATGTAAACAAAGCCGCTGACCGTCGTTCCTTTGGAGACTTGTCCCGACGTCAGCCGCCAAAGATCTCCAATTTTTTTTATAAGAGACGCGCCAAAATTTCCAGTCTGAGTCAGCATCCACCTCTAGTCTGTGCAGTGAAACAAATATAAAAATTTAAACAAAATAATGGCCTTCTTAATTTGCATTCTTAATTGCCATTACAATATATATATATATATATATATATATATATTACATACTGGTAATTACGAATTTGTAATTATTTAATAAATATAATTTTACGATTTTCATTATCGGCGGCGTAAATATGAGGATTGTCTACAAGAATATGGAGCCTATAATGCTTGCTAGAGTTGCATTGTTGCCTCAGGCAGGATTGCGACGCACGGAACTTGAGAAATTCAGAGCAGGATGTGATGTGTTTAAAAAAACAAGTGAGATCGAACCCAGATGACCAGACAAGGGTAAAGTAAATAAAAAGAATTTTGTAAATCTTGTGGTGTAAATATAATTATCGTCAGATTTCAAATTTCGATCATTTCATGTAAAATAATAATAATTTGACAGGAACATGTTTACCTTGTAAGATTTAATTGTTATTTTGTAACTATCTTTATTGGATGCCCGATAGGCGGCCTGAAAATTAAGCCGTGGAACAACAATATCAATTTGTAAAATTTCAACTAAGATAACATTTTTATTAAATTTGTTTTGTTATATATTTAATTTATTGTTTTCATTTTTAACTTTTATTTGTTTATTGCAAAAATTGGCACCTCAACGTGGGGCTTATCTACAGATAAATTTAATTAACATTTATTTTGTTTATTATAAACTTGTGCTACAACGTGGAACTCGTCCTCAGTAAATTTAAATTTAATAATAATAAATTTTGATTATTACAATATATATAGTCACTTCCTACAATACATAATGGATTTTGCCCTACTACGTGTCTACGGAAATGATATATCTCTGTAAACATTTACCATTTAAGTAACCATTAAAAACAAGAGGTTTTGCCCAGGCTAGTAAATCCTTCAGAGCAATATGTGAATTCACGAATAAAATTCAAAGTTGTATGAAAATTAAAAGTGGATTCCCTTTCATTCACTAAACGGACCAAGACTCTGTTGATAACATTGTTGAATACTTGCTTCTTTTACGTCTAACATGAGCAATGAATCTGAGTTGTCACGACCTGCTTTTCTGTGTTGTGTTTCAGGTTCTCAGAGCTGATTGTCACCGTGGCCTTGGCCTCATCATCAATGGCACAGACCCAATGTGCCTGTCACCCTTACATGCATGACGTCAACGACGTTGTCTGCGAGGACCCTTCCCTCACCAGCATCCCCAGCTGCGTGGCCAGCAACATCACCACGCTCAGAATCAGAACTCCGTCCATTCCTCTCTTTCCGGAAACTATTAGTCGTTTTACAAACTTGGAGGGTGTGTATATCTCGCAATTTGATAACCCTCTGTTGTCTAAGACCTTCCTGTCAGGCGTTAAGGATCTTATAGACTTTAGAATCCACGATACATCTTTGGATTACGTTGACAACGAGTGGTTCCTGTTCACGCCCTCCATCAATCAGTTGGATTTCTCGGCCAATAAAATATCGTTTTTGGCTTCTGACACGTTCAGGTTAGTTTCACACTTTCAGCAAACTTTTAATTTATAAATACTACAATTAATTTATAATTTTGGACAATCATTTTAAGTTCACAGAAAAAAAATTGTTTCATATTGTTATTGTTTGAAGGACCTTAAATGACCAATATTATGCCACCTGAGATGTGTTTGGCCGGATGGTCACGTGGACAGTGATCGAATTGAATAATTTCTAGCTTCATTTCGGGTTATCTGTAAGAAAATCGTATTGGTTAATGTGGTAATAAATGAAATAGGCTTTACTCATGGTAGTAGAACGTGACGTTTCGACGATCAACAGCTCAGTCGTCTTCATCAACTTCACCAACTGAGAGAACTTAGGGAACAAGTTACAATGATATAATAAAATTTAATGTCGTTTTTTAACATTTGCGATATTTGTATTTTCAGTTCCATGCCGCTGTTGGAATGGGTGTATCTGGATAGCAACCTACTAAATAGTCTCCCTCCGACGCTCTTCCATGGCACGGCCCTCAAGTATCTCTTCATAGATGACAACCCTTGGCAATGTGACTGTGAATTGGCTACCGTCATGCAGTGGACGAGGGAGAACGGAGTGACAGTGAGCGATCAGGCTTTCTGTTTACATCCCTCGGAATTTGCAGGACTCAACGTCAAAGATCTGACTCCAGACATGGCTTGTAAAAATAATAAATAGAAAACATTTGTGAATCAATAAAAATGTGTACAATGTAATTTCAAATTTCTTTCTTTCGAAGTCTTGTCGATCTAGCGACAGACACTGTGGATGGAAGATATCTATAGCATCCCTAGGTGACTGGTGACGGTAGCATTTATAAAATATTCGAAAACGGCCAAAATAAGCGTCGTAATCAAAGTTAATATTATCACTCTCGAACATCTTTCTGCACCAGAGCTGTTTTCCACCATGTTAGTGTCTCATACGTCGGCTAACACACACTGGATAATTGAGAAAGAAACACCAAATGTTTATTTTAGCTGTTATTTATTTTCTGTAATATTACACTCAATCGCTTCCCCTGGGATGTATAATGCATTTCTCTGTTTTCGTTGAGCGCATATGAAAAATAATACATATATTATTACACAGAAGTCAGAATTCCTTTTTTACATTCGAATTTTCTAAGCTGCTGAGCTCGGACACATATATGTCAACGGATACAAGAAACGTCAGAGTTTAGGCCATCGTAGCTTCGTGGAATGGGTTTGAATATTCCCTCCAGGTACTAATCCTGTCCTTGAAGGGTTCAACCACGTTGTCGGGTGTTGCACCTCCACATCTGAAGGAAATTGTCGGATTCAAAGGTGTTGAAGTGAGGAAAAAGCAGGTGAGTTTCGGAGGGAGGGTGGAGAGACTTTCACCTTCTTCCCTAGTACTCACTAGATAGTTCAGCAAAGTTTCACCCAAAGTTGTATCAACGACAAAATAAGGAAATATGGTTCAGGCTGAGAGGTTTGCTTACTCTACTTGTAGTCAAATAAGATAACACTCATAGAAAGTAATAAGCTGAGTTACAAAAACAGGTAATTAAGGTGTATATTTCTATACAACATTGTCTTAGCAATGGAACTGATTTCAGATGTGCAGTCACGAAATAAACTAATGTGGGTAGTCCATTTGTGTGGCATATCTTAAAACTGGTAGTTGTTTCATTTAAATGACATTCAATTAAATACCTGTTAAGTTACACGCACACGCACACACACATATAACATATTGTCGCACAACAGCACCGGTACCGTGCGGAAGTGCTACGAGGAGCTCTCCCGGAGTTGCATTCCGAATCGTGTTCTTGGCGATTTACATTCGGCAATGGCTAGTGATTATGAGAAGATCTTCATTAAATGGCAATCACGACAACAGCCTAACTGTCCGGATGTTAATTGTTATTTCTTATTTGCAAAGTTTGCTATTAGCTGTTTATGCGTGTTTGTATCATCCAATGTATCCAGTAGCATCGGTGGACGCACGTGTTTAATCGCGTTCTTATTGGTGTTGGAAGATAATACGCGGAAAACTTACCGCTCTGTAGTAATTATTTTCATTGTAGAGGATAAAAAATGCTAATTCTTTAATGTTTTGTGACCACGTGTCTTGTGAACAAAGTGCTTGTACCTTGTAATGTCACAACGTCCTCCGGGCCAGTGCAGGCTCCCGGAAGTGGTAGAGAGAGGAAGATACCTTCGACGCGCGGTTCAAAGTCGACCGTCGAGAAGGCTGAGCTGAAAAAGAGGAAGGAGGCCCTGTCTGATCTCAAACAACGGATTGACGACCTCCTGAAGTACTTTAAATGGAAGACCAAGTCCATTGCACATTCGAACATTGGCTGCAGAAATTAGAATCCTCTATGACGAGGCCAAGCATGTTGTATACGCTGAGGACGGTATCCGCGCTGCTAGATAAATTCAAAGTACGCAGAGATCACCCGAGAAGGCACATGCCATGGAGAAAGCTGGTGAGCGGAAGAAGGAACCCCGTGCACCAAAAAAATCGTGTCGGACTAACTGCTTGTGAGCAAGCAGCACCAGTCAGTATCCTGAATCATTTTAATGTTTTAAATGGTGACGCATTATTATTCAAAAATACACATAATCACCCAGTTAAGTATTTATCTTCAACTCCTGTTTTTTATTACACAATTACGTTAAAGGAATCTTTATTTTATGTTTTTCAAAAATACACATACTCACCCAGTTAAGTATTTATCTTCAACTCCTGTTTTTTAATACACAATTACGTCCCGCAGAATTATTTGGGCATTGTTTAACAATCAAGATTTAATTTAAATCCCTCTAAAAAAACAACTTCGATACGACAAACCTGCAAATTCTCTTACGCCTGAGGAATTGTGGGCGTTCACCGACTTTTTCTTTAAAGTTCTTTTGACACATACTTTTTTACTCAAATCAGGATACTGACATTGACTGATGGTTGTTTGGTATATCCGAAAGCAGGTGGACAGGATGGTTCAACAGCTCAGCCGCGTGATGTTAGCAGCTACGAAACTCCGTGACGTCAAACCTATCGTTCATCAATAGACAACATCGCCATTAGATGTAAAATAAAACAGTTTTAAATTAATGAATGATAAGAACAATAAAATTGCCTAACACTATACACATCTATTATAATAAAACACTAGAATATCATATATAAATTAAAAAATTTGATCCACGCTTATCCTTTAGTTGCGTCACCATTTAAAACATTAAAATGAGTTTCAATATCGTTACTATTACAAATAACCTTAGATTATACATGTCAATATACGTAGAATATTATATCAGTATATTATAAATAATCCTTATACACATACATATCATAATCTGTACGTTTCCTGGGATGATATACAGCAGTATATAAAATACTCTCAATCTACGAGTCGTTATTCCATATTATTTTTATTTTTCTTCATAGGAAAATTCGACTGCTTCTTTAAATACTCAAATGTTTAAACCACTGACAATAATTTAAAATTCTATTTACCTCTTTAAATACGGCGACACATTAATATTAAAATAGCTACTCGCTTAATTGGATGGAATGAACCAAAGAATACTAAAGTAATACGTCGCTTGTCAAAGATATCACTATCCACTAGGTTGCCATCACAGACTAAATTTTGACATCGAATGGTATATCATAAGCTTAATTAGCCATCATCAACAGCAATATCCTTTCTCGTTATTATGGCCACATGACATTTTCAGGTGAATTAGACATGGTATTGGGATAAAATTGCATTACCACAACAGAAAAAGTGAGATATTTCTGAAGACATGATTTAACGACAACCTTTGAACGTCAAAAATATTTGCAGTATTTTATAAGGGTCAATTATTCTCCCGGTTCAGTGAAATTTTCTGCAGATAACTTGATATTAAAAGTTAAAAGTACTCCCGGGTCCCTAATACCGTCATTAATATTAGCGTTACCTTAGTGAGTGCAAAATACTCTCGGTACTTTACATAAGTGAAAATAATACCAGCGGCCTAAGCGGGTCAAAATTATATTACCTTCCTTAAGAGAGTCAAAAATACTCCTGATTCGTGAATGAAAAATACCTCCGGGTATGTTTTTTTGTGCGTGATAAATACTTGTGCTATGTCAAGAATCCAAACAGTCTTGAAAGTGAAACATACTAGTAACGGCTTCCCTTATAAGTTCTAGGTACTTTACTAAATATATTTCTCTCTACGAAAAAATTCCTTGATGCCATTTTGCGTATTATCTGTGAGGAGCCGTCGTTTGCAATTAACGTGGAGATATAGCTCTGTAATGTTTCTGCTCTCGAGGAGGATGAAATGTATGGTCAGACAGTATTTGTAGCGGAACTCACGATGTCTTCGAGTTGACGCTGGTTCATGATGAACTACATCATCTTCAAATAATGTCTTAGAGCGAGGACATTGAAATATAGTTTGTCAGATTTCGGTTTCAATTTTGAACTTTAGGAAAGTGTTTATTCTCCACAATTTTTTTTGTGTGAAGACAGGCTATGTATAGGGTAATCCACACAGTGGCAACTCCCCTCTTATAGCATAGGAAAAGGATTTGAAAGGGGGGATGCGGAAGGGTGGAGGAAGGTAGCCAAGGGTTACTAGGACCCCCGGGCTATAGTTTAAGGATCCTACCCGACATTCGCCTAAAAGTAATGCAGGACAAACCCTATAAAAATCTGCATCAGGTAGGTCGAGCATTTGGTACGCCACGCCCTTACGACGGCGGGAGAGGGGTTAGCTGTGGGGTCGCAGCTTTCCCCTCGCCGTGCCTTGACCAATTTAGGAGGTAGCTGGCCGACTATTCCAATAGGAATAGCGGACAACTCTTACCGTATGCCCAAGGTCTGCGACCCCGGAACATACACCTCTCAAAACAGGCCGAGGTGCCTCGGCATGTGGGAACCTTAGTTCAAAAAACCAGAGAGATGTGAAGGCATCCCCAAAGATAGCCTACGCCAGAGCCCTCTGGGAATGTTCACCTGCGAGAGAATCCTCTCACAGGCTTCCTTGAGGCTTCCCCTAAATCGTCTTTGCAACTAGTATTGAACCTAGGATCGACGTTACTGCGAGTTTTCTGCAAATGAATTACAGCTTGATCCCAAATTTTACGCATTTCTGTCTTACTAATTTTATTTGGATTGTTTTGTTTCCAGTTTAATTCCAGAGGAGAATTTAACTCTCGACATAAAAATAGCATTTCCTTAGTATTTTTTGGAAGGATGTGACAGATTAGATATTCAATGAGGCAGAAATGGAAGAGAAAATTGCTGAAGGAATGGAAATGAACGAGACGGAAGAAACTCTAGCAATAATATGCCGAGGTTGAACCTGGTTATGAGGCAAGAATTATAGATGAGGGAAAGCAAAGAAGAAATTTAAACCAAACGAAGCCTTCATTACTGGTGAAAGAAATGAAAGTGAGTATGTATGGGCAATGAAGGCAGTGTAAGATTTATTAATGGATCAAGAACATTTGTAAAAGGATCAGTATGAGGAGGAAGAGGACTGGATCATTATTGCCAGTGAAAATAGATTTTGAAGTTGGAGAAAGAAAAGTGTCGGATTTAGTATATAACTTAATAAAAGAAGATCTTGTTCGCGAATTAAAGGAAAAATGGATGAAAGTGGAAAACTTAGCTGTGGCTGGATTGAAATTGTTTATTGCCATTGGACAAAAAAGTGAACGAGTGGGAAACCAAGTATTGTTGGAAATAAAGGGGCCCGTAGGAATGATGGCTAGAAAGTGTTTAAGTGATTAAAGGATTATTTACGGAAATGATATTAGACATTGACATTTTGGAATCATATAGAGTAATGATATATTTTAATGAGAGAATCTTAATATGAGTAGTGGTGAAAGAACAACAGAGAGGAGGAAAGATGGAAATGGATAATGAAAAGGGAGCAAGGAATTCAAATGAGGCATGAAAATATAGTAGCATGTTTGAAGAATTATTGGAATGAAAAAAATAATGGAAAGCAGTTTGTATGGTGTAACTTAGGAGAAGGACTTGATTGACAATAGAAAGAAAACAACAAATTATGAGAGTGATGGAGAAGCATCAAAATGTATTTAGTGATGGTCCAGGATTACTAAGGGATTATTCACACAAAATGGAGGTTATAGCACACTCAGTTTTTTAGAGTCAATCATACGCCATCCCACATTCATTAAGGGAAAAAGTATATCAAATAGTATTGGAAATGGAACATGAAAGCATTATAGAGAGAGCGTATAGCCCTTACAATAATAGTTTATGTGTGATTACGAAGGAAGATGGATCGTTGAGGATATGTTTAGACGCCCGAAGAGTGAATAAGATATTGGAGCATGTATGTGAGAAACCAATACCAGTAGAAGAATCACTTCGAAGATTTAAAAATAAAAATGGCTGTCCAGTGTTGATTCGACCAAGGGTTATTACGAGATTAGACTTGAAAGGGATTCTCGCAAATTAACTGCATTTCAGGTTAATGGTAGGCAGTATCAGTAGCCAAGACTACCATTTGGGTTGAAGATCAGTGGTCAAGTTTTCGTGAGGCAATTGGACAGAGTATTAAATATCGAGGAAAACTGGACCATCACTGAATACATTTTGATGCTTCTCTCTAAATTATTATGGTTCTTGGTGCTCTGTTCAGTCTGAACGATTGATAATAATAATCAAACAAAAAAGTATATTGATTAAATAAAAAATAATTATGCGATTGTAAATTTTTGTACTCAAACATTAAACTGGGAAGTTGCTTTCTTGGGATGCAGCGATGGCCGTCAGCCATATATTTCCTGACTGCTGGATCTTAATGTCCGATTTTAGTCGACTGATTAATATCAACTTATGTTTTCCTGTTCCTAACATGCTATACTTTCATATGACCCGTATTATTTTCTGTATTATTCTATCTTCTTTCCATTTACCATTTTCTCGTTTCTGATTGGATAAAAGTACCCCAATATTTTTTAACAATTTCTTATTTTATTTTGTCCAGCTATTGGCATATTATTCATAGTACTTGGTTTCTCCAATATTACAGCTCTCGAAGTCAATTATTTAATGACTTGACGTACCCACAATATTTGTCAAAATTAAATCTGACTTTACAAATGGTGAAAAATAAGTTTATTTTTAAAATATACCATATGTCGATTAGGAATCCGTAACAGTTTTCAACATTATAATGCAAATGGGTATTCCTGCTCGTTCCAAACAATAATAATATTTTTATAAATTCTTCTCCGGTCCTACGTTTAATTAATATTTAATTTTTATTCTTATAGTTGGTTTTATGTTCATTTAAAAAAGAGTACTGTAGCCTTGATTCTGAAGAGATGAGAGGGCGGAAATGCGATTCAAGCCCAGTGTCTGGGAATCAGGAATACCTGGATAGTTGATATGCTTCACGCGGCTGAACCACAAAGGCTGTCTCCACTTTATGGCGTGAGTAGATTTTTTTTGTAATATTGAAAAGCTTTCTGTAAGCCCCAGCCCACCAAAGCAGCTGGAGCGGTCGCTACACATGAGTTTAATATCATCATAAGCCTTTACGATGCGCTGTATAACACGTGCTCAAAAATGAGTAACAGTAGTGCAAAGCAGCTAAATATCATTCAAAGTAAAAATATTCTTGTCTGAAATTTTCCCCGAATTTGTGGAGGGTTATCATTACAATAGCCATCAAGCATGGGCTCTGAGGGATCTTTTGATGCAGTTCCAATACAGAATAAGTGTCATGTCATATCTGTCATTAAAAAAGAAAGATTTACTATATTGAATTATTAATCCTTCACAAAAGTTTCAAAGTGATCAGAATATTTGTTTAATAGAATGTGTACCATTTCTTTATTTTAAAAAGTGCAATAAAATATCCATTATTCTTTAGGAAAATTATTTAAAAATTGGTTTTACATTTAAAACGTGTATTTATGTGATTTGTTGCTAATAAATATTATATGAACGAGAAAGAATGTCTTTAAAAATTACGTTTTGTATTTATACTGAAATTTTAAATGATACTAAAACAACTATAACTTGGCCGTTGAAAGTCTTCTTATAATCCGGTTAATACTTCTTTCCTCTTCTTCAGCCATGTCAGGCAAAATATAATCGATGACGTTGTTAGCACATACAGAAATAATTTTGTAACAAAGCAAATTGAGCTAATCCAGAAAAACAAAAATAAAATTCCTTAGAAGAAAATGGGACTGATGAGAGTAATGCGGTGAATTAAAGAACCTTGGGACAGTCTCCACTACTAATCAGTATTTATTTTTGAAAGCTTTCGACACTTGTCATAATCCAGTTTTCTGACCAGAACCAGACAATATTTTTATTCAGTTAAGACGACGTTTCGGTAGGTGTTTCTACCTTCCTCAGATCTTTCCTGCGGACAAAAAGTACAAATTAAATTTTTGTTATCGAGAAGCCAAAGAATTTACAAAAGTGGTTGAACAAAAAATATTATACTCTTAACACAATGCAACTAAGAAACACCTAAATATGCTAAATATTAAAAATTATTTTCACATCCTATTAAAAAAAAACTTTTTTTGGCACTTATTCACAAATTAGTCACAAGTGCGGTCACAGCCAAACTGAAGAGGATTAGGAACCCTCAAAAAAATTGTCAAATTCCTTAGGTATTTACGATCTGTCCCTGTGAACTTGGGACGTGTCTCGCAAACCAATGTGCTACCTTCTCATCATCAGAAATTACTAAACTAACATTTTCACCAAACACTAAACGAAACTAATATTAAAAAATTAAAATCAAGAATCAACAAATTATAGCATTGTAAATTTTGCTTAATTTAATTATATCGTTCTGTCAGTTGATGGTGTTTTAAGTCGTTTTTGTCTAAATCACTTCAGACAAATTGCGTTTATACAGGGGTTTCTCGATATCTAAAATCTCAACATCTTTTCAATCAAAATCATGATTCCCATCCAGTCTATGAGTAGTGACCACATTATGGTTCGAAGTTTTATAATTACTCTTGTGTTCCTTAAGTCTAATTTTCAAAGAGCGTTTTGTTTGCCCTATATAACATTTATTACAATTTGGTTCAATACATTTAATTATATATACAACATTGAGTTCCTTTTCTTTATCAATTTTATCTTTGCCTTTTTTAATCAAATTGGTAAGATTTTTGTTAATTTTGAAAATAACTTTAAAATCTAACTTAGTTAAAAACCGTTTCAAGTTTCCTCTGACATGACTATAATATGGCAATACCATAAACTTTTTTCCCACCCCTTCTTATTCTTATTGTCTATGGTATTTATTTTAAAATTATATTTGTTTTTATTTATTCTTTAGATGTATATTCGTTCACTTTCTTCGCGTGTGATCGTTGCCTGCAAAAGCGACACCAATTGGAACACGAGCTTGACGTCAACACTGGAGACTATAACCCATATGATGTTGAGGGACGTCCACTTCTGGAACGCAGTAACAATGTACACTAAAAGGATCCTCAGGATTAAGAAGCGCGATGGCGACGAGCTACAGCGGCAAAAGGAATGACGAGAAGCCGTGAGGCAAATTAGAATCGCCTCCGTCCTGAAGCAATGCTAACGCGGTCACGGGGCGGAAATCAAGTCGATTGGAAAGGATTAGTGAGTAAGAGTCTCACACTACCAGAGATGTGCGGACCCCTCTCAGGTGTCCATGAAGGATTACCACTGTTAACCTTCTAATAATAATAAAAAAAGATGTATGCTCGTTAATAAAGTTTATAGTGTAAGCATTATTGATTAAAATGTTTTTAACTATTTTAATGTTTTGTGTGTGGTATATGGGATTAGATAGCAGTAAGGCTTTGTCTATGAGACTATACACCATAGTTTTTTTTCTGGTGAATAGGGTGGCTGGATGGAAAATTTAGGACTCATCTTGAATACGTTGGTTTTTGGAACCAATTCGTTTCAATGGAATCATTGTTGTTATTAATGACATACATCCAAGAATCTATTTTTTCTTCCTTTTCATATGTGAATTGGAGTCTATAATGGTTCTAATTATAAAAAAATTGATGATGTCGTTAATTTCAGTATTGCTTCGTATACAAAAAATGTCATCCACATATCTAAGTTTTTTTTCTACTTTATTTCAACAATTAGTTTCTACGTCTCTCGTAGTAAATTCCGAAAAATGGGAGATAACGGGGATCCCATAGGATATTGGTAACATTTATTATCAAATTGGAAAAGTGTTGAATGTAATATCATATTAAGTCATTTCAAGGAATGGTACAAAATTTTTATTCTTCCCCAACGAGATTTAATACTACGTATAAGAAGACAATTTGGAACATTAGTGAAGAGAGGCGTTACATCAAGCGATAACATGACATGTTTCTTTTAAATAAGTAAATTTTTGACACTATTGATGAAATCTAAGCTATTTTTAACTGTGTAGTTGGGACTCATTTTCAAAAAAGAAATTTGGAAAATTTGGAAAAGCTGTGTAGAGGGCAACCTATAGATGACACGAAAAGTCTATAAGGTTTATTTGGTTTATGAATTTTTGGAAGTTCATACGCACGAGACAAGTTAGCGGAAGTTATAAACAAACGGTTGAATTCAATGTACTTTTTAATCTTCCGCCTTTTTAGTAAGTCCTTATAGTTTCCAATAACGTTTTTGAGTGGGTCTAAAGTAATATGTTGTGTCATCTGTTGACATATTCTTCACTAGTGTTAATGTATTCCACTTTGTTCAAAAAAACTGTTACCTTTATCAGCTTTGGTAAACATTAAATTTGGATTTTCTTATAGTAATTGTTTTTGGGCAACCGGTATGTGTGTATTTATTTTAGATGTTTTATATAAACAACGTAAAACTACAATACTTGTCATAATCATTCAAAATAGATAAACATCGTGTTAAAACTTCATGTAATACAGTTAAATCACAAATGTATCAGTACAAAGAAATTCTAACATAAGTAGGTGGAGGGGGGGGGGGTTACGTAAGTAAATCTGAAAAAGGAACAATTGTCCATGGGGTTCCGCAGGGATCAATAATGGGGCCTTTGCTATTATTATTGTATAGAAGTGATACTGTCAATGGAAGTAAAATTGTATCGTATGCTGATGACACAACTATCCTTACCTGGCATCACAATGAGGATCAACTACGCTAGATCATAAAAAATTGTATGGACCAAATTAATGACTTCTTGACAATGAACAAAATGAAAGTCAATGCCTCTCAGACAAGTGATATATTATTTAGTCATTCTAAAACCACTCAAAGGGAGGGAAAAAATATAAATCATTCCGACGTCCAGCTTGTTAATTCAGCAAAATTCCTACGTATTAAACTCGACTTTAAATTATCCTGGGCTGAACACATTCGAAAAACATGGAAAAAAATAAACAGCAATGTATATGCATTAAAAATACTATCTAAAGCTAATGGGACAACCTCATCAATGTATATTATGGGTTAATCTATCCACATATAAGTTACGGTATTGCAATATAGAGTTGTGCTGCAGCTATATATATGGATAGACTACTAATTGCACAAAAAAGGCAATTAGGTATATTTTTGTAATGAAACGAAGAGAATCTTGTAGAACAACCTTCAGAGAAAACAATTTATTAACTGTCTATGGAATATATATATATATAAACAATGTAATAAACAATGAAAATAATAAAACATTTATCTTAATTGGCTCTCGTTAAAGCGCCCTAAATGTAATAAACAACATAATTTATTATTTATTGAAATGAATAAATTTAAAATGATTTTCCCTCACGTTGGCACGCCATAAATGTAATAAACACTTTATTAATTCTTGAATTAAATTGACATAATTATCGAAGTTATTGAATGAATGGAGTATGAAAATAATTACATTGGTTCAGTTCACTTAAACAATTGGTTAATTCTATACAACTATTTATTTTATAATAACAAATTTACTTGTTGAAACTTTACGTCAGTTTTTTTATAGACAATGTCCTTTCCTCTCATCTCAAGGTCTTTAAATGGGCCTTTTTAAATAAAGAACAAAAAAATGTTTACCATTCACTATTAACAAATAGTTTAATCAACCTTCAAAATTTAATCAAAATTAAACGAAACAAATAAACATGAAATTGAAATCAAAATCTGACGATGTACTATCTTTATTTAACGTTTATAAATATGAATTTAAAATGTTTCTCTTTACTGACTGTTGTACCGGTACCAGGGCAATTGTAGGGGTTTTATAACACACTTTTCACCGTGAACACATTACAGGCCTTGTATCACTGAAATTTACTTTTCTTCACTTTGCAATGCTTAGGTATTGACCACCCGACACAATTGTTCCGAATCCTTCGTCTCACCGATATCCGCCGACTTTACTTTGAGCTCCACGATTGTCTCCGGCCAAAATGGTGCTCTCGTCTCGAATTACCGACCAAATCAATTTGCGCCACCAACTGCCAGACTCAATTAATCTATGTTCCACAATGTCCTGTGGCTGACCAACAAATTTCTACTCCTTCTGCACACATCAAGGTTTCGTGGCTGACTATCTGCTCCGTAGCTTACGCGCGCTCAAACAATAATGTACTGCCTGTTCAGTATTCTCAACCATTATTGTATCTGTGTGTTCGCCGATAACAATTTATTTCAAACCTCTAATTATTAATTCTTTTAATTGCCCTTTTTATCATTACAATATATTGTAGTAATCACTAATTATACTACGATTTTTTCTGTTTTGTCTCACGTTCGAGGTCAATTTATGGTAAACACAAATAATACACTTTTAATATTAAATTTTGGGTGGCAATTTGTACTAAATACAAATAAATTGCTTAAATACTAAAATGATTGGATGTTTTAGTATGAACTCAAGATTTTAAAATAGACAAACAAATCAATTTATTAACACACAAATTACATTGACACAAATAATCAAATGAATTTTTACAACAGTTAGTAATTAATGTTATACAATTAAATTTAATCTTTCTAAGGGTCGTTTACTGGGCCTTTAATAAAACGAATACTTGTTAAACAACTTTTAAAAAAGCAATAAAGAAAAACACATACAATAACCAAATTTGAATTCTGAAATCTGACGATTATACCTTTACTTAAAAGTTTACAACTATGAATACTGTGAAATATTAACTTACAATCTCTGCTAATCCATGAAATTTGGCTCACTCACATACTATCACTCACGCACTTTATGCAATCCATAAAGAGCACCAAGTTGTGCTCACAGTTTACACTTCCAGAGCCACCTCTCCACGATGACCTTACTCTCACGACGAATTCCTCCGAACAATTTCCATATTTATTTCGGCCACCCAACTCGGCCCAATGTCCACCGACGACCTCTCCTGACAGACTGCTGACTGATCTCTCCTTTATTCTCACGATAACTTATATTTCTTTCTTTTGCGCACTTCACAACGAAGCCATGTGCACTTCTCCCCACACCCCTCGTCTAATTTGCCATCTGCCTCCCAAATATCCTCCATTACCTCGTCGTTGTGTACAACTCGTGTCCCTTCTGCCGCTGTTAATTCGAGTCCAAACTACGACTGAGGACAGCCTTTTGCACACGGCACTACAGAGTTATGATGCACTCGGAGAGAGTTCGGGTGCAATTTTCTCCTCCCCGCAGAGTTCGGGCGTACCTTTTCCCCTACTCCACAGAGTTCGGGTGCACCGAAAATTCGTGCGCAAATCGGCACACCACACTACACTTAACTCGCCCTCTTTTAATTTGCCATCTGTCGCTCAATTATTCCATCATTATCTCCTTGTGTACAACTCGTGGGCCTTCCGCCGTTGACAACGCGAGTCCAAATATTTGTTTATTATTAATGATTTCTTTGAATTACATATATATATATATATATATATAAATATAATAACTATTGTAAAAAAGACAAAATCTCTAACATGTCAAAGTTTAATAAACCTTAGAAAAACTAGGGGTAATAATTATTTTAAAGTTAGGACGAATTTACAGAAAACAGAGAAGGACCCACTCCTCAAAGAGATATTATTTAACAGACTGCCACATTATATAAAACAATTACAGGGCGAACAATTTAAAAGTACACTAAAACAATATTTATCTGAAAAAGTTTTGTATAGTATAAAAAATTTATAATCGAATTAAAAATTATGTGCTAGTGTATATAAATTATGTATTATATATGTTATATTTGTTAAGACTGACTATTTCTAATATTGTATAAATACTGTTCATGGAAGAATAAACATTATTATTAAAACGGTATACTGATAACATTTTTACAACCTGACGAATGCTGGGCATAGTAGCCTACCCCTGAACAACTTCGGAAGACCATCGCAAGCCAATTTGCTCATCGAATATCGCGTAGTCGACTTTCTTCAACTTCTAACCATTCACTTCTTTTGAGCCTTCTCGAGAGCCTCATTCAAATTCTTGGAAGTTGATGTTACCTAAGCTACGATGGCATTTGAATATAGACTCTCTTTATTGGAATAATCCTTATGGTTTGCCACTGAGACTGAACCAAAATAAATCGCCATTTCTCATGCAATGATTCAGATTGTTACTACTTAAAAGAATAGGAATCTTTATTTCATTTTTTTATTTTTTCCGAAGCTGGGGTGATAATAATAAAGTAGGCCTAAACATAAAATTTTATTCACATGACAGGTGAGACTGCGCGAAACCAGTTATTTTTTATGAATTTATTTGAAAGATGTTGGTAATGATGTATAATGTTTAATAGAAGAAATTAGTGTTAAAGTTCCATAAGGGAATCATGAAGCCTTTTCTGCTTTAATATTCTGAAAAACAATTTTTTTCGATTCATTTGCAGCCGGAAGCGTATCGTTATACTTGCAAAATGTAGACATTTAATGTTATCTACCTGGTTGTTGAGGTTCTCTCTCGTCACCGAACGTTTACTCAACGATAGCCTGCTGGAATTAATTAAGAGGTCTACTACCGGATTCTAAGCGTACTACAACATCAAAAAGGAATCACATCACAAATAAACTGAGCCAGATGAAGTAATTACTATGCTCAAATTCTAAACTACAAACAGAAAATAAAGTGCTCCTTTATAAATGAACTTTTAAACCAATATATAGACATGGGAATCAACTATGGAGCTTCACCAAGGCTTCTAATTAAAAAAGTATACATCGCCTTCTAAGATTCTCAGTACTACCTTCAACGCACCAAGGTTTGTGAGTAATAAAACAATGACGGTCTAGCTATACCTAAGGTACAAGAAGCAATCCACAGATTCAGCACTAATTACCTTCATATTCTCCCAGGACACACTAATTAAGTAATTACTAAGGAAGTCAGCCATGTACAAAATGAACTTACAGTATATTACAGATTGAAGAGGAAACGTCCAATAAACCTACACACGTAATGATATTGTGAAATATGTTGTATTTAACGTATAAAATAATTTAATTTGGTGGGTGGTGACTGGAACACTTCTCCCTTCAAGGAAATTCAAACATTCAATTTACTGAATGTGCCAATACAACAGATTGTACATTTTAAATAAAAAAGTTTGTTACTGATAATGTTATGAAGTGTCCCAACATTTGAACCTAACTTCTCGTACTCACCGTTTTTTCTATTTACCTATTTGCCTCTTTAATTATTGAATAACCCTTGTACGATGTTTCCTAACGTTAAATACTTGAATGATTGTTACTTGAAATAATCAATATTAAATGTGATTGTTAAAAGAAAAATAAAGTAATATTTCCTCTTCTTCTTCTGTAAGAAAACTTCTTTATATTTTAGGAGTAAGCGTTTTAATTTAAAATAAGTAGACTGATGCAATATTCAGAGACACGTTGAATCGACCAAGTTAGTAATGATATTTATGTAAATAATAACAAACAAATCTCATTTCGTGGCGGGAATAACTTCCACTGGCGCAAAAAATTGACAGTGCGCGTCTGGTAGAGCTGGGCCTGCTCATAATTCACGCAGTGGGAGTCGTACCTCACTCTCTTTCCTCCCTTCGTTTTTTTCCCTTTTCACATTCATGGCACTCTTTTTTTTTGTTGTTGTATGCCGTCACTGCCATCCCTAACGAAGCCTAATGTGAAAAACAAAACTGCTTCCAACGTCTCGTCGTTGTTTTGTTTTTGATTTCTTTCATCCGAACGCGACTAGGGAATTTAATGAGAAGCGTCTTTGAATGGGACTCTGCTTTCGTAGGAGGGAGAGGGACTTGTGTTTTGTTTATACGCAGTTGGTGTCTTTGTTAGAAAGATATAAACTAAACCTAACAGCTGAGGCAAGAACTCGTGAAGGGTGGAGAACTGACTCGAACAGACAATGGGCAAGGGTTCCATCAGACCTGGGCATTTCTCAATGGAGACGCTTCTCTCGTGGCAGTTAGCACGGAAGAGCAAAATAAAGGAATCCGATTGTTGTTTTCTTTAGCGCGTTATTCATTTTTGTTCTAGTGCAAATGATTTACGAAAGGGATCGTGGAAAATAAGTAAACCACGGATAAAGTTCTGTTGGTGCTTATTCGTCATATACATTTTCACGCGGGAACATTTTTACAAATCCTACAAAATGCTTTTCCACTCAATATTATATGAACCTTTTTCAGGCAAAATAACTCAAGAACTCTGTTTCTTTTGTGTAGACAGGTTATGTATAGGGTAATCCACATAGTGGCAACTCCCCTCTTATAGCATAGGAAAGAGATTTGAAAGGGGGGATGCGGAAGGGTGGAGGAAGGTAGCCAAGGGTAACTAGGGCCCCCGGGCTATGGTTTAAGGATCCTACCCGGCTTTCGCCTAAAAGAAATGCAGGACAAACCCAAGAAAAACCTGCATCAGGTAGGTCAGGCATTGGGTACTTGTTTAAAATTACAAGAGACTGAATATACGAAGGTTTCGTCTAGGATCTGCGAGACTTAAATTTTTACTACGCACCGAGCTGCGAGATTGGGTGTGTAGCACTTAACGCAAACACCCATGTCCGTGCCGGTACTCGAACCTGGACAATGACGCAGACTACTACAACACAACTGACTGATAGGACATATCTATCGTAATTAAATTTACGAAGATGTACGCATTTGAATTTTTTACGGAAATGCTATCTCAACTTTTTTACCTAGCTGAAAACCCATAAAATTCGGTACTTATACGGAGTAAAGTGTTTTTTGTATGAAAAATCAAAATGTAGAAATGAAAAATTTACGGCTGATTGAAAAAATTAATAATAAGAAAGATAGCCAAATACAGACAAAATAAGTGATAATATAAATACCACACAAGGTATTAATTACATTATCACTTATTATCTCTGTATTTGGTTATCTTTCTTATTATTAAAAATCAAAATGATTTCGTCTATTTTAGACACATTTCACTTTTACTCCGTGGTGAAGCGTTATGTTCCTTTCCGGTTGACGCTAGGCAAAAACATATTCATGTTAACAGAAGAGTTGAAAACATCATTCTAAAACTTGAAAGGAGCACCACGGTACACGCTAGAAATAAAAGCGCCATGCATGGTCCTAATAAGACCAGTATTATTGTCTAGTTCTCTTTCTGAATGATTATCCAAAACAGTACCAGTCATTGTTGGAACCTTCATCAATCTCCGTTGAAGAAAACATTCTGGTCTTTCCAGCAATTATAGTGTTCACACTGGCGGAAATCCGAGAACGTTTTCTGCTTCATAAAGCTCGTTTTCATGCATACGAGTGTGGGATAAAAATCCACAGAAGGGCGAAAAGAACTTGACTTTGTGTACGATACAAAATTAAATACTCATACCTACCTGGAATAACCGAAAAATTTTAAAAGGTCTCTTAGAGGCTTCTCAAGCTTATTAAAATTAAACAGTTTGCGCAAACTTTACAGGGAAAATTTTAATATGTAGTTGTTATTCGGTTGTAATTAGTGGAACTGGATGGCTATGATTTGTGAGGATTATCACACATGTAGAAGCACAAAAAAAATACATTCGTTTATTCTGATTAACATACAGCCATCTTGTTGAAAACCTCAACACACTCTAGTAGCAGTAACTAACACTATGTTAACATTTATAAATGCCATCTAGTGGCAGTTATTGCATCTCATAACAATAAATATTTTTATCAACTAACAGTAGTGTACACAAGGGGTTAATTTTTTGATATTTATGTATTTTAATTTCTTTTACGAAATAATATATTGTAGCAATAGTTAATTAGGCCAGTAATTGTTTGAACATAAATTTTGAATTGTTTGATAAATCCATTATAGCGGTCTGATCGAACAAAGAAACAATGGAGAAGCGAGCTCGGCTGCTTTGTCGAAAAGTCGAACTGGCGTTTGCGCGCACGAAAGTCTGGGGCAGTTTACGTCTACAGTCAGCCAGGAAAGGAGACACATTATAACAAATTTTTCACCGAGATACCTTGCAGTCTATTTCAAATCAATAAAAATAACAGTATACGTCTACAAAGAATCTTCAAATCATCAGTTCCAGTAATAAGGCAAATTCGAACAATTTTACACTGAGGGGAAGACGACATCCGATTGCTGACCAAGGAGAGGTTCATCCAAGGCTCCGGAAATTTGTCTGCGTTCTATTCGCCGGTGAGCGTGTAAATTCTGTGAGAACTAGAACCTGTGTAAATAACGATTTGCATTTATCGTGTTGTGTAGGGGAAACAAAGAATGCTGGTATCAGGCGGACAATGTCTGAGTAACCAAATTTTAATTATAATAACTGTGAAAATTAGCTAAAGGGTAAAGTCAGATTTCGTTCCCTTTTAATTAACAATCAAAGTTAATTTCTTTACTTTTTAATTTCTTTCATTCTATCGACATATTGTTTAGGTAAATTGTAAAATGTTTTGTTAATAAGATTTAAAACCCAGTAAAGGCCCTGAGAGAACCGATCTCAAATATTGTTTGTAATTATTTTTTATTCTTTGAAAGCCACAAAACAAAATAAATATTTTTGTTTGTTAATTGTTCATTAGCTTTTCATTTATATTAACTCATCATATTTAATTATTACATTAAATAGCTACCACAACGTGAACAATTAAATTATTAATTGGTTGTTTATTACAATATCTTGAGAAATTGATATTTCACGGCTTGAGTCTGGCAAGGATCAATGCTCGCTTTTCAGGTTACTCGGAGATACGAAAACAGCCCCGAATCTTTATAGAGATTCAAATATGGGCGTGATTGGCTAGGCTAATCTGCATTCTCAAGATTATAGCACGTTCACATAAGATGTTTGACCAAATTGACGCCATCGCGACCATGTCTTCCCATTTTGATTTTGGCCATGTGACGCTGGAGGGAGTGTGGATAATTAGGAAATTGAGATTTGTGGAATCACAAATCTAATTCCCTTTGGGCAAAAACTGCAGAATCCAAGACCCTGTGAGAGGAATTTTCGAACAATCGAAGTGTAAAGAGAGCTGGCAGAAAAAAGCGAGTTAGTTACATTTTTGTTTTGTGGAGTTAGATTTAAGTTTGAGAAGTTAGACTTTAGTTTTCGATAAGTTAGATTCTAGTATTGAATAGTGAGATTTAAATTTAGAGAAGTAAAATTTTATTTTGGGAAAAGCTTGTTTTTAGTTTATGTGGTGATAGATTTCGGTTTGAGTTTTTGAGTGGAATTCTGTTCGGAGATTATTGTTTTCCTGGAATTAGGTTGGCTTTCAGTGTCTGCCCGAACCATCGGCCAAGTCTTGACCTGGGCAGATCTGCAAGCGGTAATGTACCGGACATAATAGCCATCAAAGTCGGTTCATTAAGGCCATATGACCACCATATCTGGCCCACAAACACCTGTTAGAAATTGTCTGTTTTTGTTTGTTTGTTCTGTTTTGATTATTTTGTAAATTAGTCGTGAATGTTTAAATTGATAATGAGAACAGAAAGGTAATGTTATTTTGTTAATAAATGATAAATTATTGTGATTCATTTCTTCCCTGCAACATAATTAAATAACTAAATGAAGAACCCCGTTCCAGATAAAACACTACAAATGAGCGGCCGGAAATAATTTGTTTTGTTTGCGAGTATATTAAGGAATAGTTTAAGACAATAGCAAGTAGCAAAAACATTGTGGAACGATCTGTGATGGGAAAGCGTAAAACGCAAAAGTTTATGCTATTTGTACGAAGTGGAGGAAAGTAAAAATCTATCAGCAAATTTCACTTATACAGGGCAGTAAGAAAAAACATCTCCATTAATTTGCATAATAAGGATTATTAAAAATTTTGTTTAGTGGAAAAACTACTAGGAGTTCGTTCCATGTTAATGCCAAGGTATATATTGATTTACATTGTCATTACATGTAAAATACACGCAAGTTCCAAGAGAACTACCTAGTATATAATTGCATTTCAGGGCAGGTCATAAATTTTTGAAGCAATTATTTGAATAAAGTTTATATCCAAATTTTTTATATATTGTAATACACAAAAGGGATGATTTATTAATTAATTAACTTGCCCAAGTTGTTGAAGCCAAAATGTAATAATCAATGAGATGGCATTAATAAAAATTTATTAATTATTAAAACAAATTTATTCATTAAAGGTACAAATTATTTGCCTACTTTAATACACCACATTCAATAACAATTTATAAATCAATTATTTATTCTTTTTATAATTTATGGCATTTAAAGAAAATACAAACTTTTATATTTTACAAAAAATCAATTTAAATAACTCTTTTTATCAGGGTCTTTACTGGGTTTGATAAGTAAGAAACAATCAAGAATAAAATTGAAAATTTACAATTCAAACAAATTGACACTAACGGAATATGAAATGACAAGAAACTAAATCTGACTATACCCTTAATTACCGTTTACACACATTTATTATTTTTATTTGTACTTACAACTTTCTTTCTGGTACCAGATTTAACGTTTTCAGAGCGTGGGCACACACTTCACTAAAAAGGCCATTATTCACAGACTCTACACTTGAACAAAACACACGTTTCAATATTTTCACAGCTTCAAACAAAAGGATCCCTCGTACGGACCGAAGATGTTTCGCCCGCGGCCACCAGTCAATTAGCCAGTATTATCGCCAACGCCAAGATGTTCTGACCTTGGAACCGGTCAGTGTTAATGTGACAGCAATTATATACAGATTACAAAAATCTTCCAGAAACTGCAATGAACACCAAAATAGAGTTCAATTCTTTTAAACATACAATCTCCGTAATTCTTTCAAGGCTTAACAATGCATATCAAATATTTAGAACCATTTTACTGAATTCTTCACTTCCTTGTCCGATCTTTCCTATCGTTCCAAAGCTGCCTCTCTCCTCGACGATCAGTAACAACCAACCTCTCCGCCAGAGTGTCACCAACTGAACTCCGTACAACGCTCGCAGTTCTCACACTCGTATTTCCCACGCTCGCTGTTCCCACCAAATCTCGGCGACAAAGAAGCCCGCCGTCACTGTCATTCTTTGAGATTGGTGCCGCCAAACAAAATATTTTAAAATCAACAATCCATGGTTTCTCTAATTTAATATCAATAAGAGCCCGCCTTCACTCCGTTATTTGAGATTGGCGCCGCCAAACAAAACGTTGTAAACCAAACAATCCATGGTCTTCCTAGTTTAATATCAATAAGAGCCCGCCGTCACTGTCGTTCTTTGAGATCGGCGCCACCAAACAAATTATTATAAATCAACAAATAATGGCCTCCTTAATTAGTATTACAATATATTGAAGTGAATGAGCCAATTAAAATTGCAAAACTGGTAATAGGTAATGGGTTATAATTTAAAACACCCACATATTTTTATGTAATGTATACATAAACATACGCATATATTACGTCTAACTTTACAATAAGTTTAAAAAATGTAAGATAGGTTAGTGTAACAAAATAAGTTGAAGGCTTAAAATCGCTTTAGGTTTTCTTGAAGTACCGTAAGTTCTGTTGGGTAATTGTCATCCGTAAGTAACGGTCTATAAATTTTTAATTCATTGAATTATAAATTGTCATGTTTGTAAAATCTTGCTTTATTTGGATGATTAGAAACATGGATTTTGAAATTATATCATTTAATTGAATTTTACAACACCTGAAAAGGACCTTAAATATGGATTAAACTTTGAGATTGTTTTAATGTTTTATTTTTCATTGTAATATTTAAAAAATTTAATAATTATATATTTCTAACTCTAAAGGCTGTTTTCATTTAATTAAAGTAGTTAGATTTCCGTAACTTAATTTATCATTTCTAAGCATATTTATTTTACCAATCCCATCAAGTGCAACTGTTTCCATATTTCCAGATGGAAATGATAAATCCATATAAGTTTCTGAATATATACTTAAGTTGTTACAATATACGATAAATTGTATTCTTCCATATATAAATTAATAGTTTTGTCTTTATATGCCTGTTGAAGGTTCACATAAATCAGAAAAGTTTTGTATTTTTAATTAAAGTTTATTTAAATGCTTGCGTGTGTTTTGGCTGTCCATTTCTCTGACATAATTTAATTTCTTAACCATTTCGCCTTTCAGGAAAAAGTTACTCTTTCGAAAATTTCTACCTGTTCGCTCAGCGATCAGGAAGGGGGAAGAGGGATATAGAGAGGGGGAAGGTCATCTGGCCGCTCATCGCACGATATCGGGTTGTCTGCTCATGCCATGCCCTCATATAACACGACACCGTCCAATTATTGTTTCTAGGAGCGATGTCTGCGTTGAGGTGTCTGCACCCGGCGTTGATTCTGTAAACGTGAGTTGATTCTATATTTTTTAGGAGTCTCAAGTTTTACAGAAGCATACGGCATAATAAATAATAATAATCCTTGAAAAATGTGAAGAAGTCGGAAATACAACTTACCGATAGGAGTGGGACGTGGTTCTTCATGAGGTAAGGGAAAAATGGCGATCTGTCTCACGTTAATTATTTATTAAACCAGAGTCATCTGCAGCGTGAATATGGACTGCCGAGCAAAGCGAATGATTTGCTCCGACTTTCTTCGGAAGCGGGCACGTGCACCTTTTGTTGTCGTGTCCAGGATCGTCTCAACTTCCTATGTTAATACTTTGCAGTAGCGTGTTTGTACCCAAGTCTGATTCTTTTTTATTGATATTTTATGGTCGCGTCAACGTAAATATTATTGGCGACCTTCTACATTAGTTACGTGCGTGATACGGTACATGATATTGTTTTTATTTCTATGCCGAAGATAGTGATTACCTTCAGTACTTCTTACGTTAGGTGATCGATTTGGACACTGGATATAAAGTCTGGTAATGTTGTGATGTTTGGATCACTGCTGAACTTATTTGGCAGTGTAGTTATCAATAGTCTTCTTTCGGTTTTTTTCGTATTTTCTGCATTCAAACAGTAGACGTTATATAGTGAGGGTTTGCTTCCAGGAACTAAATATGGATTGAGGTGATCTGCAGAAGAGATGGGGCTGAGTGAGATGTCGATGGGGATTTCCGCTGGTTTCTACGTGGGAGTACTGTAAATTGTGGTCCAGATGGTTCTTGTTGGCAGATGCGTGGAAGGGTAGAGGTCTTTTTGTATTGTATCTATAATGAGGGTAAGGTGGGATTGGTTGGGTTCGAATGTTAGGAGATACAATTTTGATTGTATTTAGTCTTCTTCTAATGGCAATTGGGATGTCGTTGGCTTCGTTGTAGAGTCTTACGACAGGGATGGTGTTGATGCACTTCGTGATTATCCTGAGGACGTTGTTCTAGATAGTATTGAGTTTGATGAGTGTGGTTTTTGGTGCCGTGCCATAGATGTGTAATTATAATTAATAATTGTTGTTAATGTAGGTGTGTTGGTTAGGCTGAGAATATTTTGGCTGGCTCCCCAGTTTTTATATGCTATTATCTTTAAGAGGATGAGACGTTTTTTGGTTTCGATGAAGTGATAATTTAGGGAGAAGGTTATTCTGGTGTCCCATATTAGACCGAATATTGTGAGTGAAGAGGATAACTCTTATTTATTATTGCGGATTGAAGTGGAGTCCGATCGTGCTGGCACACGGGTTGTACCCAAGGTTGATGCAATGTGGGGATAATTGGAGGGGGGGCAGATGGCAGATTAGACGAGGGTGTGGGTAGTTGTGCGCCCGGCTTTGTGGGGAGGTATAAAAAGTGCGCCCGAACGTTGTGGGGAGGTATGCAAAAGTCGTCGTGAGGCGTAGTTGGACTCGCATTGTCAGCGGCAGAAGGTACACGGGCAGTATCCAAGGCTTATAATTGGGGCAGATGACGCCTTAGAGGGAGGTGTGCGCACGACTTTGTGGGGAGGTATGAAAAAGTCGAGGAAATATAGCAGAGGAGTCGTCCTGAGAGAGGAGTCTGGCAATAGAGTTCGTCTGTGGTGGTCCTCGTGAACATCGAGCCGAGTTAGGGTGCCGAAATGTAGGTCCAAAGGAGCTGAATAAGTAGAACTGGTAAAATATTGAACGAATTGATGTGGATTAGTGGACTGTGAAATAAATATAAGTATATTGTATGAAGTAAAGTCGTCGTGAGAATAAAATGGGAGTCTTCGTGAGCACTCTGTGAGAGAAATACGTGTGTAGTCTATATTAAACATTTAGAGTGAGTGTCTGTAGGGAGCGGAGCTATAGTAAAGTCGTCGTTGGAAATATAGCTGTGCACTGACGCAAAACCATTGTCTTCGATTTGGGAGCTCAGACAACTGCATACAGCAGCTAATAGTCATCGGAACAAGAGCATAATCCTTATTAAAGGAACAGTGAACCAAGTATTTCAAACTAAAATAGTTATAGAGTCAGTTTACTGAAGGAGCCTGTGAATAAAGGTGCAATAAGTGTGTGAATGTACGAACGAGTCAAATTTCTTTGCATACCAGACACCATAAGTTAATATTTCATAGCATTTACATTTGTAAACTCATAAGTGAAGGTATTATCGTCAGATTTCGAATTTGGTTAGAATTTAAAGTTTGTATTGTATGTTTTGATTTATCTTATTGCATTGTAAAAAATTGTTTAACAAGTATTTGTCTTATTAAAGGCTCAGTAAACGACCCTGAGAAAGAGAAAATTTTATTGTAAAACATTAATTAAATCTGTTTTAAAAATTCATTTGATAACTTTTGTAAATTCAATTGTTTATGAGTTAATAAATTAATTTGTTTGTCTATTTTAAAATCTCGATTCTTACTAAAACACCCAATGATTTTAATCATTGGTTTACTACAAAATTTGCGCCCAACGTGGGGCTTTCTTTGTAAATTAAATTGAAAAACAGTAATTTATTTGTATTTATTACAAATTGGAGCGCGAACGTGAGGTAAAACATAAAAATTGTAGTTTTATAATTGGTTTACTACAATATATTGTAATGCCAATTAATTAGGACATTAATTGTTTGAACATAAAAATTTAAATTTTTTGAGAAATCTATTATTGCGGCAGGAGCTTCCATAGCGACAATGTAGCCCAGCTCTGTTCCTTTGTCGGAAAGTCGAAAATGGCGTATGCGCGCTAAAACTCAAGACGATAGTTTAGTTGGTAATCATAATTTAACAGAGTTGGTTGGTACCTGGACATTTCGGAGGACGGAACAAGTGATACTTGAGCAGAGACTAGCCGTCGTTTATTGTATTACTATTAAACAAAGTTGTGAGTTGAGGACAAAGTAAAACATTCACGAAAGCATTACATCGAAAATTTCTAAGTAAAAGCAGTTTTACGTCCATAGCCAGCCAGGAAAAGTAAAATTGCAGTTTAAGTCCAAAGCAGTAAAGACTAGCAAATCTACAAACCACAGAATTCACATAAGGCAAGCAGAATTCACCTAAGGCAAACAATCAACAGATAGCTGACAAAAACAGGGAGGATCATCCGAGTTCCTGACATCCTAGCAATTTAGACTAGAATCAGTGTAAAATCTGTGAATCTTAGAATCAGTGTAAAATCTCGCAATAGTGTATATTCGAAACCAAAAAGGAAATGCTGGAACCAACTGGACAGATGTGAGTAACAAAATACCAAATAATGATTTATGTAAACGTAATTAAAAGATAGAAGTCAGATTTCGTTCTCATCTTAAATTATTAATCAGAGTTACTTTTTAATTTTGTTCCATTTTAATTGTCAAGTTAATTTATTTTCTTTTAGTCGTATTGTTTAGGTAAATGTGATTTGTTTGTTAATAAGATTTTTAAATATAATTTATGTGTCCATTACTAAACCCAGTGAAGACCCTGAGAATTTAATATTTTAAATGTGTAATTGTTTTTAAATTATTGCCACAATAAAAAATATTGTTTGTAAATTTTATTAATTATTTTGTTTAATTAACGCCTTCTAGTTAATTATTACATTCTCGCTCGCCAATTTTTCCACCCTCTTGCCTCTCTCATTCCACTTTCAGTCCTGTCTCTAACTGTCTGCCTGCGTCTGTCCACTTTCACCCGGATTCGGAGCATATATTCGTACTCCCCCTCCCCCAAAACAATGCAATTATCTCAGGGTCGTTTATTTGGGCCTTCTAAATAAAGAACCAATCTTTTACATTTAAATTAAACAATCGAATTTTCTTACAATATTAAAGTTAAACATTAAGCTAAACTTGAAACCGAAATCTGACGATTTGATCCTTATTTAACGTTTACAAAACCTTTATAATATTTCTTTCTACTTACAATCTCTGCTGGTACAAGGCTTTCGTTTTCGGTTCAGATGCACTATAAACTTTTCACATTTAACAGGCCATAATTTCACTGAATTTAAATTGATTACAAAACACTGTCGAAACTTTGGTATCTCTCAACTGTAACGATTTCTCCGTACAGCTCCTGTGATCCTCCGCATTAAGTCTCTTTCTCGCCGGAAAATATTGTATATCTCGTTCTAACTATTGGTCAGCAAGATTGTTATCAAACTCTTTCTCGATGAAATTCGCGACAGTCTTTTTACTTGTTGAATTTTTAACTATCGCTTGACTTATTGAACTCTTTCCTGCAATTTTACTCGATGAATTTACTGTCCAACTATTACTCAATCAAATTCAACCTGCGGCTTTTCGTAATGAATTTCTGCCCGCAACTTTTCTCGATAAATATTTTCCCGCAACTGACGCCGTTGACGGAGTTTTAGAAACGCTCACTACCGACAAAGGCTCGCACACGTGTTTACCCACTGTTGTCTTATATTTTCGCCGCTAACAAGCACCTCCGCCTGTTCTGAGAGGTGTATGTTCAGGGGTCACGGACTTTGGGCATACGGTAAGAGTTGTACGCTATTCTCATTGGAATAGTCGGACAGATGCCTCCTAAACTGGTCGAGGCACGGAGAAGGGAATGCTGCGTCCCCACAGCAAACTCCTCTCCTGTTATCGGAAGGGCCTGGGACAAGTATCCAATGCCCGACCTACCTGATGCAGGTTTTTCTAGGGTTTTCCCTGCATTTCTTTAGGAAAATGCCGGGTAGGATCCTTAAAATATAGCCCGGGGGCCCTAGTTAACCCTTCGCTACCTTCCTCTACTTTTCCGCATCCCCCATTTAAAATCCCTTCCTATGCTATTGAAGGGGAGTTGCCCAACGTGGATTGCTCTCATGTAGCGTGTTGCCCTAAAAAAAAGCCACCACAAATTTCCAATTATAAAATCACTAATGGCCTCTAATTAGTATTACAGTATATACATATAAATAAATTTATGTCCGAGATTAAAATAATTACGTTTGATTTGTGGGAACACAAAAAAATGCTCCACAAATTGTAAAGAATTATTTTTGTGGGCTGGGTTTTTACGTTAAATCAAAGTAAATATTTGACCAATAAATAAATTTTATATAAGTTTAGTAAAGCTAAACATGAAAACTCTTATCTCAGGCACCTGTGGTTTTTACATAGAAGAGATCTGCTGCCCGTACCAAATGCGTACTGCTATTCTCTGTTGTGTTGCCTGCTGTAGCTCTCGTACCGACGTACTGGCGTCGACTAAGTCGTTGATCACTGGCTAAGGCGTCGGCCTCCGGAATTGAATGCTGGCAAGTCGTCGTACTAAACTGTGTGGTGCTATTCACTAACAAATTGTGGCCCCTTTCTCACGACGATTCTGCCTTGAACTATACCAGAGACAACAACTTTACGGAGCCTCTCTTAATCACATCCACCAGTTTCGGTGAGCGCAGAACAACTGTCCTTTACAAAAGCTTATCTCCTTCCTTATATCCTCCCATTCTTTTACTTTTTTCATTGTTAGAAAACTTCTTCAGTTTTACTGATTCTTCCATTGTCACAAGATTTATAGCACGCAGCTGCAGTTCCGTAGTCAACAATGACTAACTATTATGTCATGTTGAGGCCAACAATCGAGACAGGACACGAAATTACTTGGATGGAAATATTTATCTCCTCCATCCCCACGCACGTGCACGGTTTCGAATTCTCAAGACCACAGCAAACAACCCTTCCGAGACAAAGAAAAACTTAAATCTAAATAAACGCGTTAGAAAATATAACAGTAATATCTTAAATAACAATACTCTAATGTAGCAATTGAAAACATTAAAACAATTAACACTTCATTTCCAAAAATCCCTTCACTTTATCAAATAACCTATATTGACCAGCAGAGAAGTATCATATGATTATGCTTAGAATTGTCCCTATACATGTGATTTTTTTATTTTTTAAAACATTTTAAGAAGTGTCAATTGGTATATATTTTACTGCAATCTGGTCTTTATAGATCAAAGAGTAGGGTAAGAATTATATTAATCCATTTGATTACTTCATATGAAAAAGTGTTCTCGTGGAAATTGGTTATGACGAATACATAATAAAAATAAAACAATGTGTTTACTTTTCACGTTAGCTTTTCATGTGAAAAATGAACATGTCTTAACAAATCGATAATTCGATATATTGCTTTTCTTCATTTTATAGTCTGTAGTTAGTCTTATTTTACTTTCTGCAATCATCTGTTTATCCGTCCACCTCTGCAACCAGATAATTATAATGAGTAAATATATTTAAGCACTTTTGATTACATTAAAAATAATCATAATTTTTAATGACTTGAAAGGTACCCTTAATTATCGTTCCATGAAGTGAAGTGGGGTAAAATATTACACATTTCACGTTTCATAATTGATATATAATATAACGGTTATAACTGAAATAGTGGATCTTTAAGTAGAAAATATATTTCGTAGTTATACACAAACACGATATTATGTTGCGCAATTCTCGACGGGTTTTGTACTCGGCGTATCATTTTGTCACCACACTTAATAAATAAGTCATCATTGTGTTAATTCTGTCGGCGTTACATGATAGACCACGTGTGAAGGAGTGTAAATATATTAGATGAAATTATTTTAAATATAGTAAATTATTGTATTACTTCGGAGAGGATGAGAGTAAGAGGAGACAATGGAAGTTGAGTCAATCGGATGGCTGTCTTAACTAATCTAAAATGCAATGTAGTATCGCCTTGAATTTTGTCTCTTGCGTGGGAATGAAAGTGTAGGCCTACATTAACGTTTGACGGCGTTTTAACTATTGACGGCCATTTTTTAATTATATTTGGATCCCCACAGAAACCTGGGTGGGATTGATACATTGAACGTCTACTGCACCTCGGGAAGCTCTGAAAAATCGGGAGAGTCGCTCTCTGATAATCAACCAAAGCGTACTCTTGGTTTTTACATCTTTCCCTTTCATTAAATCTCATTTTACTTTTATTTCAATTTTATTGATCAAACATCACATTCCCGTCTCACAACTTGAGCGTCAAGGCTTTCAAGAATTTTATTACTTTTCTATCTTAAATTCTCCTATTTTGCATAGCCTTAACTTGACAGACGTCTGCCGTAGGTGGTTTGCATGTGGTGTAGTTAGACTATGCTTTTCCGTTTTCTGAGTGAACCATCAATTATATGAATCGTCGAACCATGAGAAAAGTAACGCTTATCCAACTACTGCAATTAAAGTGCATAAGGTATATATATATATATTGTATCTGGAACAGTTTATTTTATTTAACAGGAAGGATCAAGAAAGAATTACTACTTTAAACTTTACGGTGCCATTTATTTTATCTTATAAAAATCTATAACATTTTCTCTGATTTAAAGTTGCAAAGTTTAGAAATTTGATAACTCTTCTTTCAGGGTCGTTTACCTGGGCTTGATAAGTAAAGAACAACTTTTGGATTTACGTTACACAATCATAGAATTTATAAACTAAGAAATTAACAAACCAAACCAAAATGGAACGAACGATATCTGACGAATACCTTTAACTATCGTTTACAAAATTATTAACTTGGTTTCTACTTACAAAATGTTCGGCTGGTACCAGACTTAGATTCCTGGGCTCGGGCTCACAATTTATGCTAATAGGCCATAAAACAATGACTCTACACTTGATTGTCAAACACACGGTCGTAGTTATTGAATTTTCCTCCGGGAACTGGATATGCTGCTCCTCCGGATTATCAGCCAGACGTATTGTTACACATTGTCTTGACGTTGATCTCAATACGCGTAGGAATCTTAATGTGGCGCAAATATTTGATTAATCTTTGCCGTTTTTACAAAGTATCTCGCTGTCCAAACTTTATACTTGGATTTAAAAACTTTTAACTTAGGCCACGCTATTCATTCTCTCAAAAATTTACTTCCTCTCCCGCCTACGATATGAGACAGGCTGTTTCAGAAAAAACCTTCGTGGCCGAACAAAGCCCGCCGACACATTGTTGTCTTTGAAGAATTGGTACCGCTAACAATCCAATTATTAAAATCAGTACTGGCCTCTAATTAGTATTACAATTGCAGACTTCAAACGTTAACTTAAGATTTTTAGATTTATTATTCATTCCATTAATCCTCTGTCGAGGAAACAGAATATGTCATAATATAAGATTACGTAATATAATCATTACAAACATTGTACTTTACAAGAAAAGTACGTAATTTAAAACACCGTTAAATATGTTGAAAGAGTTCTTGGGTGGAAGATGTCGACAACTAGTTCACCGGGAAAACTTGCGCAAGTTAACGTTAAATATACTAATATAACAGTAATTAAGGAAATTATAACTATATTAATCAATTTTCATTCTGTAGAGTTTCCATCAACAAATCTTACTTTTATTCCCGTCGAACACGAAAGAAAGAAAAAAAAGGTCGGCAGTTAAATTCTAGAAGATTATAATAGTAAAATGCTAGCATGACTTTATAGGATACCAGCAAAATGTTTTATTAAAGAGGATGTAATCTTTTCTTGCTACCTACGAACTCTTTCTATAAGTAATATGCTCCATTAATTAACAAAGATTTATAACTCTTTATAAATAAATTGTGTATTTTTAAAGTTTTTTCTTCCGGAAGACTATTGTATAGAATGATCTCGGAATAACGAATGCATGATTCGAAAAGGCTTAGACTATGTATTTCAATGCGGTGTTGTGAGCGATTTCTAGTCTTGTTTAAATGATTTTCTCTGTTTAGGGCATATAAATTTATTTTCTCCACATAAACGTTAACATTTCTAGAATATATGTACAAGGCAAAGCTAAAAATCCCAAGTTTCCGAAACAAAGGATTACAATCCGCGCCAGTTATTATTCGTACTGCCTGCTTTCGTAATTTAAAAATTTGAAACGCGGGATGTGAACGTCTCCAGTTTGTTATGTCGTAAGACATGACAATGAAAATATGCACGGTATATTATTTTAGATGTAGAAAAATCGCTTTCCCGAGCTAACACTCTTAATGTGAACCAAATTTTGCTTTCTTTACCCGAGATTTTCTTTATGTTGTGATTCCATTTCAATTTATTGTCAACCAACTGATCAAGAAAATGTGCACGCTTCGAAATTTATTCCGAATTAGGAAGTAAACTATTTGTGCTTGAAGTGAAGTTAACCATTTTAATTTCCTAGAGGTTAAGAAAATTTATTTTAGCAGTGAACCATAGATTTAAAAGGCCCATCGCATATCTACTTTCTCACGCAGCGTTTCCGTGATTACAAGATTTGTGTCGTCAACGTAAGGACAGATTTTAAGGGGTCTAAATAATTAGGTAAATCGTTGATGTATTAAGGGTCCCAACCGCAGGTAGTTGTTCCCCATTCTGACGTATACTTATTTCCATCCGAGTTTTAAATCGCAACTTCTTGGCGCCTATTTTGAAGGTAAGATCGCAATTAAGAAAAGGGAACTCCTCTGATTCCACAGAAATATAACTTTCTGAGTTAAAATACCATGATCTACTAAATCAAACGCTTAGTAAACGTCAGCAAAAATTCCATCATCTTTAAGTATTTGTCGAGTGTCATGAATACTTTGAAAGATTTACCCTATAAAGGATCCGTGCTGTGATGTGGAAATAATTTTAAATTTTTAGTTGCAATTCTTGTCTGTACTGCTTTCTCAGAAACTTTTGAGAATATTTACAAAAGGGAAAATATGACGATAATTGGAGACGTTTGTGTAGAACGGTATTACTTACGCGTCTTTTAGAGCATCCGGAAATATACCAGAGTAAAAGTACAAGTTAAATATGAACTGCATTGCAATTGTTATTACCTTTGTTATAAAAGTTTGTTATTAGTACTTTTATATATATGTATACAAAATACTTGTATATTCAGAAATCTGAAAAAAACTCTCACGTAAATGTAGTATTTATTTTCATTTTTTTAGGGTAACAGGCTATATGAGGGTAATCCACATGGTGGCAACTCCCCTTTAATAGCATAGGAAGGGATTTGAAAGGGGGATGCGGAAGGGTAGAGGAAGGTAGCCCCCGGGCTATAGTTTAAGGATCCTACCCGACATTCGCCTAAAAGTAATGCAGGAAAAAACCCTAGAAAAACCTGCATCAGGAAGGTCTGGCATTGGGTACTTGTCCCAACCCTTCCGATAGCGGGAGAGGAGTTTGATTTGGGGACGCAGCATTCCCTTCTCCGTGCCTCGACCAGTTTAGGAGGCAGCCGGCCGACTGTTCCAATGGAAACAGCTAACAACTCTAACCGTATGCCCAAGGTCTGTGAACCCGGAACATACACCTCTCAAAACAGGCCGAAGTGCCTCGGCGTGGGGGAACTAGGGCCCGACCTACCTGATGCAGGTTTTCTAGGGTTTGTCCTGCATCACTTTTAGGCGAATGCCGGGTAGGATCCTTAAAATGTATGTCGGGGGCCCTAGTTAACCCTTACTCTACCCTTCCGCATCCCCATTTCACAACCTTTCCTATGCTATAAGAGGGGAGTAGCCACTATGTGGATTACCCTATACATAGCCTGTTTACACGTTCTTCTTCTTCTTCTACGACGACGATAATGTTTTTTAATAAATTAAGTAATACTAGCAATAGTGTGCTATGTTTTTAAAATTAGTACGCCTCCAAAATCTCAACTATCATTGAAAGAGTTATGTTATAAAAATGAGATATTTGGGTAGTATAATATGCAGGAGAAGTGTTTAATGAATTTATTAATCACTTTTGGTCAATGCGTATTGGTATTCACGATTTTTTCGAGAGGTTTTTGAAATGTTATTATCGTACTATTTTGTGACTTTATTAACGACCATGAAGGAAATTACAGTCAAAGAAATTAAGCCGTTTTTAATTATATTTCTATACTAATCAAGAGTTCGTGCTACTGTGAATTAAAGCTGAACTCAGGGTGTTGTAACAAAATGAGCGAACCGACTGTGACGTGTGAGATGTTTCAAGGAGCATTCAACTCTAGAGAAAGTGTTCTTTTATTATGAGGAAGCATATTTTTTTTTCTCCTCAGTGTTTGTTTAGAATAGAAACGGAGCAGAGAATTGTCTTTTCATTTCTCGTGGGACGTTAATCCGCTCGAACATCTTGTGTTGACTTTGGCTCAGCCCATCTCTCGAATCTAAGCAGGGGGAATTTAAAGCTTTTTAAATGATGAGCTCGTTTATTGGTCCTTGATATAATTTTCATACAAATTAGACAATGAGCCATAATGCCAGCGTGTAAAAAACTCAAAATGATCTAATTTTTTAAGAACAGAAGAAGTGATTTCAAAAGAAGCTCTTGCCTTAAAGGCCATGAAACTGAAATAAAGGAACAGGATGGAAATCGACCCTGAGACTTCCTTTTCGTCCGTTGTGCTTTTACCATCTGAAATATCTCAGTCGACTTCCCGTCCAGTACGAGACTTCTCCGTCTATTGTATAGATATGATCTCAGACTTGCCTACAATTTACTAATTCCCACTCTTCACGGCCTAATTTTAGGACTGAAATTAAGAAAAGGTATAGTGTGTAAATTGAAATTAGGTGCAATGATTTAATTCAACAAAAGACGAAATGCTTTCAAACCAAGCTCAACAATGAAAGCAATGGAACTACTAAAGGATCAGAATAGAAAAATCTATTCGTAAATGATCGGCTGTTGGGACGAGCGTCATGCTGCATTGGTGGCTTAAGCAAATGGATAAAACAGCCCATAGAAAATTAAAAAGTTTTTTGAACTGTTTTTTTTATATTATATTATATAGTGCAACCCCAGATAGGGCAGGCGCAGGACCATGGCTTGGATTAGGGAGGGATGGATTAGTCGTTTAGTATTGATTGGGGAGTTTTCCAACCGGGGAACGACGTTGGTTTGCCACAACGTTTCAATGACTGTCCATCAAAACTTTGTGATAAACAAACGTCATTTACCTGTTCGAATCCCAAGAAAGCTTTATTAATTTCTCTCGTAGATTCTACTTTGCACGCTCAACATTTTCCTGGTTTGTAAAGCTAATAGACTTCCTTTGGGAAGCATTGATTGTCATTTAATTTTTCAAAGACCATTTTATTATTGCGTATAAATACCATTGAAGAACATCAAAGTCGTTTAATTATTTAATTTCTCTATAAATAACGCAGTAGTCCGTGTTATATAGGAGTGGCAAATCGTTTATATGTGCTAGAAACATTAAAGGCCCTATGACACTCCTCTACGTTACCATACTACCTTCTCTTCACCCCGCATATATGTCATTTTTTTCCCCATGAGCCAATAATTGCTTTATTTATCGCACACTCAGCTATTCAACATGCAAAACTTATGCCGGATTTTATATACAAATTCATATAACTGAGTGTTATATTTTAACTAATCACGGAAATTGCTCAAATCTTGAAATAAACTTTTAAATTACATAACATGGTATTGTAAATATTTATAACCTCGAAAACTAGTATTACAGCATTACGGCACAGACTCTTTGTCACGACCGAAATCCAATTTTATTAAAACAAAATGTTTTTTTTTCGATACTAGTCTAGCAATTGATCTCTAAAGGTTTCTTAAAATCATTTAACATAGTTGTCAGAAAATAATAGCGCTCTGTATATGTCAACGTTTAAAGAAAAAAATCACAGAAAACGCTTAGAAACTTCCATGAATCCGAGAAAATTTCCCACCATCTCGTACAACTTTACCGGATTTGTTGATATTCATTAAATACATTTGTATTTGTAATGAGAAAAATAGACAAATACAAAAAAAAATAAGTGATAATTTAAATACCACACAACGTTTCTGGGATCCTTGTCCCTTTCTTCAGGGGCTAAGAAGAGCCTAGAATTTTGCCAACCGACGAGTGCAGTTGTGTCGCTCTAGGCTCCTCTTAGCAGCTAAAGAAAGGGACAAGGATCCAAGAAACATTGTGTGGTATTTATAGTATCACTTACTTTCACTGTAATTGATCATCTTTCTTATTATTACTTTTCATTAAGACGTAATTTTTTTCATTTCAACATTTGTATTTGCTTGTGTAATTTTTGAATCATGCTAAATGACTATTTTCTTTCATAATATTTTGCCTATAACATGTTTTACGTTTGGGTCGTAACTATCTATTTTAGTTTCTCTAGTTTTAACATTTTTGATAGTATCACTCTTTGTTTACTAATATAAACTTCTGTCCTGATAAGTAATAAATTTATAGCATATATTTACTTATACGAGTAAAACATAATAGAAATTAATAATAAAACTAATAATAAAATTTTTCATTGTAAAGAAGTGTCTACCATCCAGTTTCTGCTTATTCTAGATTAACAACTCCTTAATCAGAAATCGACATTGGCGCTGTGTCTGCGATATCGTCGATGAGCTCTGTAAATATTATTTTTTAATTTCTAAAGAAAATTGGATTCCGCCAGGAATAATATTCCAAGCTTAAATATAGCATTGGAAGTCCACGTTGTTGCGAAAAAATTTAGAGGCTCCTAAATAGTTTCGGGACTTTGGACTGTATATATTTAATTTTAATGTGATTAATAATAATTTTAAATAGCGTGTGGAGAATTTCCATTAAGGAATATTGCACGTTAACGCACACGGCCTTTACATGGATTTTCGTTCGAAGAGCATCTGATTTCACTTCAGATATTGCCGTTATATAACTTTCGCCGACAGATTAATATGCCTGATGTGAAGGAAGTTTGATTGCATATTCAGCACACTCGGTTTATAGCGTATATTTGCTTGGAAGAGGGTAACGATTTCGCTTCTTCAGTAAAATACGAATGAAAGCCAGAAGTTAAAAAGAACGCGAATGAGAAGCCGCAGTAAATATAATGAAACATTTTCTTTGACCACGCACTTCGAAAGAAGAGGTATTCACTTCTCTCGCGCTTTTTCTTTGATCAAAGAAGCAGCCACGCGCCACTGAAACTTTCCGAATAATAGCAGCTGCAGTAGTACGGAAAATAATTTAGAAGATTCTGTTAACGTCTGTGAGTACACTCACAAAAGGCCACCCTTCTCGATAAAATCCTTCGCACACTGGCTTCAGGAATATCGCACGGAAAAGTCGCCGTTGTGCCGGAAAACTGAAAAGGGCAGTTCAGGCGAATAAAAGTGCTTAACCGAAGATAAGTTGATAATATTTACCATTAAATAAATTAAGCAAAAGTGAGATCCGGAATGATCGGGAATTGCATCAGTGAGGAGAATGGCTTACATTTGGAGGTTTTATGACACATTAAAATAATACTTACTATTAGCAAATGTATATTTCTCCAGTTTCAACCCGGGTAATGTACTGTGTGAAAAACAACGTCTCGATAGCTACCTCCGCCAACGTAGTCAGGTGAATAATTTCATAGGCGCCGGCAGAGGGGAGGGGGGTGCAATAGGGTGCACTTTCACCCCCCACCCCAAGCCATAAAAGAAAATACACAAAATTATTGTAATAAATAATCAAGTAGGCTTTAATTAAATGAAAAGATAATTAAAGGAATGATTCAATATGATGGGTTAATATAAATGAAAAGCTTATGAACAATTAACAAACAAAAATATTTATTTTGTTTTGTGGCTTTCAAACTCAAAAACAATTACAATCAAAATTTTATATCTCAGGGCCTTTACTCGGTTTGATGATTAGAACACGACAAATGTAGAATTTGACTAATTAACAATTCAAAATATAATTTACCTAAAATAAAACAATAATTCAATCAATGAAAAGAAAACTAGAAGAAAGCGAACGAACGAAACCAGACTTTATCCTTTAATTAGAGTTTACAATATTATTCAAAATTATGTGACTTACGGACTGTCGGTCTGGTACCTCGTTCGGACACTTTTACACTTTAATTTTTACTCATCAAGCCTTGGTTTTCACTGACTCTAATTAATACTTTTTAGTTTGCCAAATGTTGGTTCGCTGTTCGTTAAGGATATGTTATTCACTCGTTCCGTCGATAATTAGACGCTGGATGCAATTACTTGGTCTTCCAAAATTGAAACAATGGTCTAATTTGAGAATAGAAATTAGACTTCTGCACTCAAAATGTTTATCAGTGAATATTTGGATGTTTATTTCACAGACTGCAACTTATAACAAAATTGTTCTAACTGGTCTCGCTGTTCTACTACCGGTATCTGGACTCTTTCTAAATACTTCATCCGCCCACAGCAATCTGTCGGCACCAATTCTATCCTAGCTGGCTGTAGACGTAAACTGACTTAGACTTTCCTGGCTGGCTGTAGACGTAAAACTGACTTGCTTTCGTGCGCGCAAACGCCATTTAGACTTTTCGACAAAGCAGCCGAGCTCGCTTCTCCATTGTTGCTTTGTTCGATCAGACCGCTATAATGGATTTATCAAACAATTCAAATTTTATGTCCAAACAATTACTGGCCTAATTAATTGGCATTACAATATATTTAAAGAAATTAATTTTTATTGAAGTCTCTGAATCAAAACTTAAGGCTTGTTGGTGTCCAAATTTTTTCATCGCCTTATCAATGAATTCAGTATCCTCCTCTACTATTTTCCTGTGAACACTGAGCATGTACAGGCCACTTACCCTCGTGTCTCCGATCGTTGGCCGATTCCACGTCTTGGCACGTCGTTACGTTCAACATGTACGTTCAATGCTACATGAGATTGCTCGCATACCGCTGGGTAAAACGGAGTGACTTCAGCAATCAAATCTGCGTATTGAACTAGGGATTCAATCAAGTGGTAGCGACGGCAATAAAATAATATTATAAAGGAATAATGATTTCAACGCTTTCGAATTTGGTAGGTTAGCATAATAAAATTTGATTGTATTTTCTATTATTATTTCTTATTTCATATGTTTTTGAATCTCATTTTTCCCTGTGTACCGGCAATAAACAACACAGTAAATAATTTTGGTAGAAACACATACATAACATACCTCGACTGCGTGTATTAATATGAGGTGTATCATCATCAGTCTTACGGTTTTTGACACAAAAAGCGTCTTATGTCGTTCATAATTTAAACAAAGATTCTTAATTCCTTATGTACCATGACTCACTCGCCTTGTGGCTACTAGATTGTGGCTACTAGAGTAACTATGCAATACGACAGAACCAGCAAATTAGAAGAAAAACGAAATATAACAACACTTGGCAAGAGGCTGGACATGGAAAAAATTAAAGAGAAAATGAAAGAAAAAGAAAAGGTTGAAAGAGCAATAAAAGCAGGAAATATTGATGAGGCCGCTACATGGCTGAAATCAACTATAGTAAACGGGGCCACCACACAAGACACAAATAGGAAAGCGAGGTCATGGTTCGATAGAGAATGTTATGAGCAAAGAAAACTGACACTGAAAACACTACATAAAAATTGAGAACAAATGACAAGTGCAAACACCGAAGAATACCAACGAGAACGAAAGAAATACAAGGACCTAACAAGAAAGAAGAAAAAGCAACACCTGGAAGAAGAACATAAAAAAATGGTAGAGGAGGCAAAAGAAGACCCCTACCGAGCTCTAAGACCGAAAAGGCAGAAAATACAACCCAACATCCACATGGAAACATGGAAAGACCATATAAGAAAAACAATCTGCTCAAAAGAAACAAGGCCCGTGATAAAGACACCTAAGACTCCACAAGCTGACGAGATCTTCACCACAGAGGAAATTGCGAGAGCGATGCAGAAAATGAGGAACAACAGAGCACCAGGAATTGATGGAATAAGAAATGAACACTTAAAGCAGACAGCGCAAGAATATCTGCCGATATGGACCTCCATCCTAAATAAATGTATAGAATTAGGAAGTACACCAGAAGAATGGAAAATGTCAACAATCAAACGATTATAAAAGGGAAAAGAACCCAAACGCGTGTAGAGGAATAGCCATGGAATCCACACCACTGAAACTCCTAACAGGAATCATCGCCAAGAGACTGGCAGAGAAGCTAGAACCCCTTCCACCAGAGGAACAATTTGGTTTTAGAAAGGGAAAGTCTACGACCCTGGCAGTAGAAAACCTGTTTGGACAAATAAAACAGACGAAAGAAAGACCAAAAGGAAAACTATATGTGGTGTTTGTTGACTACTCAAAAGCATTTGATCTGGTTAACAGAAAAGTATTAATAGACAAACTGGAGGAACTAATTGGAAGAACGAGCAGAACGATCCTGATATAAAATATACTGGCAGAAAACCATATACAGTTAAATGATGGAATAGGCGTATCAGACTGGCTGTCACAGACGAACGGTGTCCTCCAAGGCGACCCACTCAGCCCTATCCTGTTTAACGTTCTCACGAACGATGTTACCAAAGGACTGGCAGGAACAAGCACGTATATATACGCTGATGACATGGGCATCGCAGCGACAGATATCGACGATCTGCAATCATCACTAAACACACTAAGTGAATGGGCGGAGAGAAATGACATACAGATAAATGAAGATAAGACGGAGTTGGTAGTGTTCAGGAAAGGGAAGGCTAGCTGAAGCAGAGAACGTCAAATTCAATGGTAAAC
This sequence comes from Zhengitettix transpicula, assembly GCA_037074705.1. Taxonomy (NCBI): domain Eukaryota; kingdom Metazoa; phylum Arthropoda; class Insecta; order Orthoptera; family Tetrigidae; genus Zhengitettix; species Zhengitettix transpicula. Next base: position 205,671,380 of record CM073591.1, read on the forward strand.
TACTCAAGAGGGCTAACAACTTTAAATATCTAGGCATCACAATCCAAACAACGGGAAGGAGTTTCAGGATTGTATATAAGATCTAGAGCTATGAATGAAATCAGAAACATTACACAATTATCGATCAGCACAGCGATGGACCTGTACTACCTGTTATGACGTATGGCCTAGAATACCTCACGTACAGACAACTGGAAGAACTGGAGCGAGTAAAGGCTAGATACCTGAAAAGAATTTTAGGAGTTCCACAAAGTTCAAGATCGAGGCTAGTGTACGAGCTTACCAGGGAGACCTTCCTAATAGAGGATTTAAGATACTACCAGCTGGTTCCAGATTCAGACAGCTTTTACAGGATCTGTATGAGAGGAAACGGAACATACCGGAGGACTTCTATGCAACATCTGCTAAGCAGGATAGGATATGGATGGAAGCCAACCATGAACTACGCCACACGAAGACGAGACTGGCGATCCATGGCTTTCGCCATAAAGTGTGCTTAAACAAAGTATTTCATGAACCAAAAGACGAGTGTGTGTGTGAATTGTGTTTAGAAGCTTGTGAAAGATATCATATTGTAAAATGTAGGAATAGACGAAACTCTATCGTAGCTTACAGCAAGGAATGGTTGTAATGTAATGCACGGCGGCATGTGTGCGCTTCCAATATATTATTTATATTAACTATGCAATACAATATTTTGTTTAAAAGTGAAAATAGCAGGGCTTTGGAGCGACTACTTTTTGAGTTGCTTCGCTCCAACTCCGCTCCATTTTCCAGTTAAAATATACAATAATTAAAATTACTAAAATAATAAAATTAAAAATAATTAAATATTTCATTAATTTTTTCTTTCATATATAAATAAATATAAAAACTTTTTTATTCACAACGTATATATTATTGAAAATCTAAAATTTTAGAAACAATTAATTTAAAAATACAATAGAATTGGAATTTCAATAATTTTCAAAAAAAAAAAAAATTATTATTCGTTGAATTTAATAAATAAAGTGGCAAACAGCAAATCGCCCTTCAATGACTGCATATTATCATTTAAAATTAATATTAATCCGGAAAGTTGACGCTCAACACTTGTTTGAGTAGTTGGCGTGTTTGAAGCGACTCTGCGTGATTTTCTGGTGCGTTTCTAATAATGGTCAATGGCTTCGAATCTCCCCAGATCCTCTATTGCATTGCAGTCTTGTCTATTTACTTGTGATCTTCATTATGTATAGTGGAAATTGGACGACTGTTTCCTCTTATCCAATTCTTTTTTAAAATTGTTTCCCAAATCAATATTTATGATATTACAGGTTGCTTGCTCGTCAGCCAAATCAATTATTATTTGCCTTTTGATTCGCTGTGGGATCTATGAAAGATCTTCCCTCGCTTTTAATTTTTCTGCCGTACTCAATAAGATTCTATACAATCAAATGTGAATTTTTAAAAAGATTTGTTCATGGAGGACAGAATTCCTAACGCAACATATCCTCAAAAATGCTTCTTAGTCTACACTATTCATTGATAAACATCCCCAGAGTAAGATCGGCAGATAGAAGGGCAATTGTCAAAATATATTTTTTAAAAAAATAATACTTCTGATATATTTTACTTTGAAAAGTGAACCTCATACCGATAAACGTAACAAATCATTGGAATTCGCATAAATGTGAACGACAACGAAAGAAACAACACAACTGGGTAATCTTGACAAATTTATAAAAGCAATGCAATTTTATAATATCTGATTAACTAGGCTTATTTTCCTGCCTTATTTGATTTTGTATTTTATTAAAAAACTGACTACGTCTTAGTCTAAATTAAACTGAAGCAGAAAACTTTCCTGCAGATAATCACAAAATTAATCACAAATCAGTCTGGATATTTAGGAAATCTGTAATGGGACCAAAATATAAAAGTTGTCTCTATCTATTATTCGCTAAGAAAATTGTATGACAGAATATTACCACCTCAAAAATAATTACCATTTTGTATTCAAAACAATGGTTGTATAACACTATTTTCTTCCGTTGTTACCCTATTTTGTTCTGTAACGCATAGGTCGCGTATGAAAAAGAATTTCTCTCAGTCCGTGTATCCTCCATACGCTCCTAAATCATTCATCCGATTGCGCTGAAACTTTGGTGAGTAGTTATGCGTACCGCCGCAATGGTTTTTGTTGGGTTTTCGAAGCGTTAGAAAACTTCAAAGGGGTGAACAGGGGTGAAATTTTAAAACATGCTAAAACGGCCGATATTAGCTTTGATTAATTACTTTTCGGGGTCTATGTGATTAATAGTTTCTATCCAGATGTATTTAGCGAATATTTCAAACCCTTAAAGCACCAATAATGGAGGGGCTAGCTGGAGTGGAGTTTCAAAAAAATAACACGAAACAACCGAAATTGGTGTCAAATCCAAGGTTAGAGATGTCAATGAGTTTAATTCTGACGTTCACTATGTTGATTAAGTTGTACTTCAGCCTCTGGGTGTGGAGGTGGGGGAGGATGTGGGTGTAAGACCGTTAAATAAAAGTAACTAGTAAACAATTCGGACTGGTATTGAAGCTTACGGACACACGTTACTTACTGAAAGTAGCCGGAATTTTTGCTGATCTTTCGAAGGCATTTGATCTTGTAGATCACAGCATACTCCTACAAAAATTAGAATATTATGGGATCAGAGGCAACGCTTTGGCACTCTTTGAATCATAACTCAGCAATCGGAAACAGAAGGTGGCCTTAAAAAACAAAGCTGGTGAGATGCACTTGTCAGAATGGGAGGGCATTTCTTGTGGCGTGCCTCAGGGCTCAATATTAGGTCCACTGCTTTTTCTTTTGTATATTAACGATCTTCCAGAATATATAGAACCTATAAAATCTGTCTTATACCCAGATGACACTAATTTGTTAATTTCGGACATTGATTTAAATAATCTCAATGCGAAGATTGAGACTGCATCTAGAAACCTAAATACTTACTTCGCCGCCAATAAATTAACGCTCAATATACAGAAAACTAAGTTAGTTCGTTTTACAACAGAAATCAACAACATCGTAACGGATAAGTTCTCAGATCATGCGACTTTCCTCGGCTTGCAGGTCGACAGTAAATTAAAATGGAACTTGCACATTTATCGCCTCGTGCGCAAACTTAGTTCTGTTTGTTACTCATTGGGCCTATTGATGCAACAAGTTGATACCAAAACTGCTTCACTAGTCTATTTTGCCTACTTTCATTCACATATGTTTTACGGTATTGCCAATTGGGGCAATTGTTCTCGTAGTGTGGATGTTTTCAAACTGCAAAAACGCGCCATTAGAATGATATCAGGTTCAGATGCTAGAGAAAGCTGCAGACCGCTGTTCAAAAGACTTCATATTCTGACTGTACCTAGCGCTTACATATTAGAAATACTAAAATTTGTTAAACGCAACATGAACCTTTTTGCAAGTAACGGGGACAATCATGGCTACGACACAAGAAACCGTTCAGTTCTCAGGTCTGACAAGCACAGCCTCAGTCTCTATGAGTCCAGCGTTCATTATTCCGGTATCGCACTATTTAACAGCCTTCCTGATCATGTAAAGAACATCAACAACTACAACTCATTCGTCAAGGAGTGTAAAACTTTTCTTGTAAATGAAACTTATTACTCCGTACACGAATTTTTGAATCGGTCTCACATTCGTTGAACTGCCTTGCCTACAAAATTGCCGAATATGCTGTAATATGTAAATAGTTTGTCCAGGTTTCCCCTTTTGGTTCTGTTTTCCTGCCTCTGCTTTCTGTTTTAGTACCAGGAAGTGATTAGTGTCGTGTGCGTGTTTCCTAAAGATAGTGTGTATGATTGTAGTGACTAGACTAATGTAAACAGATATGAATTTTTGTGTATTATAAGTTTATATGTAATTTATCTACTGTACATTTGTGACGAATCATATTTCCTCTTTAGAGGGCTAATGGTGAATAAATCTATCTATCTACGATCCAGAAACAAACATTGAGGGGTTAAAACACTTACCGCCTCTAGGGGTGGGGTTGGAGGGGGTGGAATTTAAAAAAATTCTTAAACGACCATTAACAGAGTTGAACAAAACGATTTCGGTATCCCTTAATTTGATAGTGTCATTATAGAATTTCTAAGTGTCTAGTTTCAACTACAAAAGGCAACGGAGGGAAGCATACTTACCTTACGGGTGGTGGTGGAATGGGTTTTCATAAAAAGTAATGCAAGAAAGACCGTCATTAGTGTCGATTCCCGAGTTATACGAGACGCTGAGTTTAATTCTTGCATTAACCATGGCGGTTAATTATATATTATGTTCCACATCGTGGAGGTGCACGTGGTTGACAAAAGGTTACCCGGAATAGTTTTATCCCTCTTAAGTTACGGGGTCAGTTTTTCTTTTCTTAGGGTTCGAGCCATATTTTGGTATTTATTTATTTAAACGTTGTATTTCTTTACTCCTTTAAGGTTCCGGGAATAAATTTGTACTTTATTAAGTTAGCAATTTTTTTACTGTTTACATTTGTCATGATTTTTTAGACATTTTTATTTTATATAGTAGTTTATGTATGCAGTTTTATGTAGTTATTTTATGTAGGAGAATTCCCGAATACCGTCTTGCTCGTTTCTCAATCAGCACTCGTTTCAAACGATCCAACATTGCAAAATAATATAGCCTAGTTATAATTGTGCCCTTTTGAAGAATACCTATGTATATTATACCCTGAGAATCCCAAAATACATTGGCCATCACCTTTCCAGCTGACAAAACGGTTTTCGCCTTTTTCGATGCCCTTTCACCATGTTTTCATTGTTATTTGGTCTCTGGAGTAGTGATGGATCCAAGTTTCATCGACGGTTACGAATCTGCGTAAAACGTCTTGTGAGTTACGCCTAAACATTGCTAGATTTTCGTTGCAATGTTTTCCGAATCCGTTTTTGGTCCAATGTCAACAGTCGCGGCACCCATCGCGCCCAAAGCTTTTCCATGGCCATATTTTCATGCTGAATGAAATGCAGTAAATGTTCTTCAATGCTGGTGAACTTCGCCATTTAAGTTTCGATTCGCGAAGCTGTCCAACCATTCAAATGAAATTGTTTAATGACAGCGTGAAATTCACTTTTTCCATTGTCTTGGCCTGACTACACATCGAACACTACAGAAGGTTGCTAACAATAAACTACGACAGGAATATGTTTAAAACTTTTATGAATATCTTAGAAGGGTCATGTTTACCAACAATGACGCTAAAGTGAAAATTTTCACGCTCTTACCGGATAATAATTTACCAGACTTATCGAGCAACCTCCTTAATACAGTCGTTTTTATATTTTCAATAATAAACTATAATAAAACGTCTTCCTGTTATAGTACGATTTTATTTCTCCTTTATTAGAGGTTACGAAATGCTATCGGCGAATTTATTAAAACTGTAGCTGTAACAGAAATCTATGTATGTTTGTTTTGGATATTTAATGGAAACAATTTCAGAACAGAATGAAGCATATATGAACGTTAAAACGTGTTTTTAAATAACTATTTTTTGGACTCCAATCCCAAACTTGTTAACAGCAAATTTGGTCCTAATCAGTTTTAGGTTCGTAGTTATAAGAAACTTTTCATACTAGAAATTTAAGAATTCATTGTTTTGTTATTTATTAGTTTTATTGTTGTACGAAGGAAAGGTTTCATTTGAAGCGGCGAAATACGAGTGTCTGAAGCATCGTACTTCTCTCGAATTTTTCTATATAATGGCTCTCTTTGACCTTCCCGGTGCTGTTTACTGCTTCTATAACAGGCTCCCCATTACTGTCACGTAATGATAACCTCGACCTCTGTGTAGCATTCACATAGAAGGCGGGAGGTGACGTGGCGCTGCAGCCAGAGGAGAACTTGCAATCCTCGATACTGAAAGCTTATTTATTGACAGAAAGTAGAGGGAGAGAAGAGAAAAGAGGCAAAACAACACTTGGAAACATCCGCTTACCTCTCCAGTGTCGAGAGCAGCGAGCGAGATTAATGGAATGGTTCACAGACCATTCAACAAATCACATTGGGTTGCACCTAAAAATATATTTCTGCTGAGATCTCTATGGAATGTTAAAAATACGATAGAATCCTCGGCGAATTTGTCTTCTAGGACGTCACTTAGTATGTATCGGAGTTTTTCAGTTTAAACGAATCGAAGATATATATTTCGTCTACTGGCTGACAAATACTAATATTTAATTTAAGGAACCTACCGCGAAGAATCTGCAAAAAACTTAGAACTGCACATTTCTTTTCAAGAGAAAAACATAATTTATTTTCAATACATTTATTGTTCACGGTTATCATTGTCAACACAGAGATGACATTTTAATAGACATGTTTATGCGTTAATGGCCGGAAAAAAATGGTTCATCATGCTACAAAATATTTTCGAGTGGTTAGCAGAAATATATTCGAAAAACTTAATCGACGTTTATTTTAGAAGGCTCATCATTTTATTACCGCAATACCATATTATTCGGAACACCATAATATAAATTTTTAAGTATAACATTAAAATAAAAAAAGTCTTCGACAATCGAGATGACTCAAAGCTATCGCTCTCGTATACTTGATTTGGTAAACTTTTCAAGCGTCTAGTTAATTTTTATGTACGACAAATTCTGCAAAAACAGGGAATAATCTTTATTGTGAAATATTACATATTGTAATAATTAAAAATTAATTAAATAATTAAATGGTTGGCCACACGTTGATGACGCCAAAATGTAATAAACAAACTATAATTATGGTTTTTATGAATGACTTTATTTTATTAAAATTTAAAATGAAAGGATGCTAAATAATTTACAAAAATTTAAACTTTACAAAACGATTAATTTATTCAAAGTAAACTAACAAAATTTCTTGATGTGATTTATTTACATTCGTGTTCTTACTATTTTACAGATTTTATCTACTCTCATCTCAGGGTCGTTTATTTGAACCTTTTAAATAAAGAACCAACTTTTTTACATTCAAATTAACAATCAAAATTTTTACATTAGAGTTAAACAACAAAATGAACGTGAAACCGAAATCTGACGATTTGATCCTTATGTAACGTTTACAAAACTTTTATAAAATTTCTCTCTACTTGCAGTTACTTTACTGGTACCAGGCACTCGTTTTTGGGCTCTGATGCCCTATACACTTTTCACATATAACAGGCCACATTTTTACAGAATTTAAATTTGTTTCAAAAACACTGTCCAAAACTTTGGTATCTATCAACTGGAACGATTACTCCGTACAACTCCTGTGGTCGGAATTAAGTTTTTCTTTCTCCAGCAAATATTTTATTTCTCGTTCTGATTAATAGTCAGTCAGATTGTTATAAACTCCTTATCGATGAAATTTGCAACAGCCTTTACTTGTTGAATGTGGCTTTACTTATTGAATTATATGTCCCAACTTTACTCGATGAAAATCTGCCCGCAAACCTTACTCGATGAATATCTGTCCGCGACCTTTACTTGATCAAATTCTATCTGCGATCGTAAGCCTGGAGTTTTAAAACGTTCGCCGCCGACAAAGGCTCGCCTGTACATGCTTATCCATTGTTGTGTTTATATTTTCGCCGATAACAATTTACTACAATTTTCCAATTATTAAATCTCTAATTGCCTCTAATTCGTATTACAATATATATATTGTAACATTCGAATTGAAATTATTAAACAAATTTAATTTAAGATCGTAGGTTTTCCGGGTGAATATGTTAAATAAACAATTCTAGGAGTTCCATCCGGGTCATAGTAGGATTGAGCTTCGACATGGATGGAAATCTTTCAAATTTACTTTAATAACGTTTAAGAGCCAATTAATGCAATATAAAATTTATAGATATGTAATTATTTACTGTATTTAACTGTTAAAAACAATTTAATATACTATTGACTTTTGCAGTAATTAAATAAATAAAATTTTACTTTAATGTACAATTTAAATTCAATCTAAGTACATTTTCAATTATTCAACTTTTAATACTAATTTTTAATATATAGTGACATGTTTGAAAAGATGAAACTGAAATTTAATTAATATAAAATATAAAGAATTTATTGAAAATAGCAAATTTATTTTACATTTAAGTCACACAAAATTTACCGCATTACAATGAGCATCTTGCTTTATCTCAAGGCGTTTGATCAGGCCTCTGAAAAGTATAGAATTAAAATGAAATATAGTATTTATAAGAAACGTTTTGAATTAAATTTACAAAATATCAATTTAGACAATATCCCCCAAATTACAAACACAATATGAAATGATATTTGCAATTTTCTGGTACAATAATTACACAAGTTTAACAAAATATTTACCAAATTTAAAATAAACTCTGCATACCATTTACAATTGATCTTCCATTTGACTTGCACAGAATTTACTCAAACAATTTGAAACAAATGAACACTATTAATTTTGAAAACTGGCCATATTACTGCAAAGACATTATCACCCCACACGCAGATCAATTGTTTCAGAACTGCAGACTACAGAATTACGCTCGTTGTCAGTTCGCAATTATAACCGGCATGGTAATTTTTCCAGGGAAATCGGTTAGTGTTATTAGTGGTAAGAAATGCATCGTCTCTGGTCACTAGAGAATTGTAATGTTCCAAATACTTAAAAGCTCCATACCAGTAGTACGACTCCGGATGACTTTACTCAATGATAACTTTCTTCTTTAATGACGACTGACAGATTGTGTCGCTCAATGGCGACTTTCTCTCCGGAGCTCCGCACACAGACTGATAAATAAACTTCAATACTGCTTGGCCTACTTGGGCCTACGTCGCGCGGCTCACTGGGAACGACGACCTCTCTCCTCGATAACGACAGACCAACTAACTATTTTTACTGACCTAATTCACTCCCTCTACTCGCAATAATGCTAGCTAGTGATGAGAAATTGACATAGCCCGGTCTCTCACCGTTCAGACAAACGCATCGGCCGATCACCATTTGACTTACTACGCTGTTGCTAAGACAAAAGTGTTATAAAAAAACCATAACAAAAAATCTGGAAATATTAAGAAACCATTTTCTCACGGCACACAGCACTTTTCATTCTCCCAACTACATGGCCTATCTTACGCAACCAAAAATAACAATTTAACAATTCTGAAACTTGTATTATTACAAACGTTGTTGTATATGTGGGGACGAATATTCCGTGTCCCCACGCGAGCAAGAGGGTCCCGTTACGCGTCCCGTTAGGGGATGCAAACAATGCTCCCCACCAAGTAACGGGACCCTACCGAGCACCTACAGCGTGCACACGGAGAGCGCCACTCTGTTTCCGGCTCTCGCGCGACACATTACCTGTGCTTCCCGACAACGGCCAGAGTCGCACCACGTGGTGGAATAAAGTTTTAGTTTAGGAGACCAGGCTTATTACTCCCGGCTCCGGGAATCCTAACCCTGCACGAGTCTCTCCTATATTGGTGACCCCTACGATGGACATTTTGAACAACAAAATCGCCGAGCTACAGCAGGAGATCGCAAGGCTGAAGGAGGATCCACGTGGCCAACACCATGACGCAGCACAGGTCTGTAGGATCACACCGAAGCTGCCGGCTTTCTGGGCGGACAATACGGACGTCTGGTTCGCCCAGGCGGAAAGCCAATTCGCCATCGCCGGCATCACGCAGGACGCCACCAAGTTCAACCACATCGCAGCTCACCTCGAACAAAGATGGGCTGCGGAAGTCCAGGACATCCTCGTCAACCCGCCAGCAACAGGCAAGTACGAGTGTTTAAAGAAAGCTCTGATACAGAGACTTTCGCCCTCACAAGAGCGAAGAACTCGGCTGCTGCTCAGCGAAGCCGAACTTGGCGACAGATCTCCGTCGCAGTTCCTGCGGTACCTCCGCAGCCTAGTAGGGCCTACTCAAGTGTCGGACGATTTCCTGCGGACGTTGTGGCTGCAGCGCCTGCCGGCCTACGTACAGGTCGCGGTCCAAAGTCATATAGACGCACCGCTCGCCACGGCCGCCCAAATCGCTGACAGGCTTATGGAGATTCCAACACCCGGTCTTCCACCGCACGTCCACGCTGCCAGCACGAGCTCACAGTCCACCAATCAGGCAGATGAACTCCACGGCCCATCAGCCCCTAGCCTCGAGCAGCGCCTGGAGGCGCTCACCGCGGAAGTCGCAGCCCTACGAGGCGAACGAAGGCCGCCAGCACGCCGTCAGCCGCCCGAACAACAGCGTGGCCGCCGCGACAACGCCAGCACCGGGAAATGCTGGTACCACAGACGGTTCGGTAGCCGGGCTCAACGCTGCGAACCCCCGTGCAGCTACACCCAGGGAAACGAGTAAGGCAGCCGGCTATTGCAGCTGCCGGCTGCCCATCCAGTGGACGCCGTCTCGTCGTTAGGGACCACACCAGCGGACATGGGTTCCTAGTCGACACCGGTTCCGACTTATGTTGCTTCCCGCGCAACCTACTCAAGGGCCAGCGCGCGGTCACCAACTACAAGCTCAGCGCCGCGAACAGCAGTACTATCAACACGTACGGCTGCCTACCCATGCGAATCGACCTGGGGCTGCACCGGGTGTTCGTATGGCGTTTCGTCATCGCGGACGTCGCGTTGCCAATAATCGGCGCTGATTTCCTGGCACACTTTGGACTTCTACCGGACTGTCGAAGCGGGCGCCTGCTCGACGGGACGACGGGCCGCGTCGTAAGCGCGAATAAGGACCGATCGCCGCAACCCAGCGTCAGGGTGCTGACGACGTGCTCGCCATACCAGGACCTCCTGAGCCGATTCCCGGAGCTCACGCGCCCGGCCGGCGCGCCCCGCGTTGTTCGTCACACCACGGTTCACCACATCCGGACGACGCCAGGACCCCCAGTTTCCTGTAGACCACGACGCCTGGCACCGGAGCGGCTCCACATCGCACGGGCAGAATTCGAGGCCATGCTCGCCGACGGGACCGCGCGACGATCGAAGAGCCCGTGGGCATCGCCGCTGCATCTCGTGCCTAAGAAGAAAGACGGAGAATGGCGCCCATGCGGTGATTATCGCGCGCTGAACGCGCGAACCGTCCCAGACAGGTATCCCGTTCGGCACGTACAGGACTTTGCTATGAGCCTTCGAGGAAGCAAAATATATTCTGTCCTCGACCTCGTTAAGGCATACACACAGATTCCGGTGCACACGACGGACATCCCGAAAACGGCCATAACCACGCCGTTCGGGATGTTCGAATTCCCGTTCATGACCTTTGGACTGAGAAATGCTGGACAAACGTTCCAGAGGTTTATGGACGAAGTGTTACAGGGGCTGGACTTCTGCTTCCCGTACATCGACGACATTCTAATCTACAGCGCGTCTCCAGAGCAACACCGGGAACACCTGCGAACCGTTTTCCGCCGATTGTCGCAGCACGGCATAATCGTCAACGTGGAAAAGAGCGTGCTGGGCCAGCAGGCCGTAACCTTCCTCGGCTACCACGTTTCCTCGGAAGGCGTAAGCGCCGTACCAGAACGTGTCGCCGCACTGCGCGATTTCCAGCGCCCATCCAACGCCAGAGGGCTCCGTCGCTTCTTGGGAATGATAAATTTCTATCGTCGTTTCCTTCCCAAGGCAGCGGCGCATCAAGCAGAGCTCCAGGAGGCTCTCTCAGGTCTCCGCGGCACCCACCCTGTGCCCTGGAACCCACTCAGTACAGCAGCCTTCGAGAAATGCAAGGCCTCGCTCGCCAACGCAACGATGCTGGCTCACCCGGACCCTACGGCACAGCTCGGGCTTTTCACCGACGCGTCGCAGAATGCAGTCGGCGCCAGCTTGCAGCAGCAAGTGGGAGGAGCGTGGCAACCGTTGGGTTTCTTCTCCCGGAAGCTGACGCCGCAGCAAACACAGTGGCCGGCATATTATCGGGAGCTACTCGCCATCTTTTTGGCGGTCCGGCATTTTCGTCACGCGTTGGAGGCTCAACACACAATAATATTTACTGACCATAAGCCCATATGTTTTGCCTATCAGCAGCAGAACGAGAGACTCCCGCCCGTTCAGAGGAACCACCTGACGTACATCTCGCAGTTCACCACGGACATTCGGCACGTCAATGGGTCCCAAAACATAGTCGCCGACGCGTTATCCCGCGTCGAAGCTTTGACAGCAGCCAATAGCCCGGTGGATCTCAGCCGCATCGCCCAGCAGCAAGCCGAGGACGACGAGCTACGCGAGCTGCTAGCCGGCAGCACAGCACTCCAGCTCCGCCACGTCGATGTCCCAGGACTCGACCTCCGGGTGTTATGTGATGTATCGACGGGTCGCCAACGCCTAGTCGTCCCAGCTCCAAGTCGCAGACAGGTATTCGACGCGGTCCACGGCCTGAGCCATCCCGGCACACGCGCTACCACGCGCCTGATTACGTCGCGTTTCGTTTGGCCCGGGGTTAAACGAGACATACGCGTATGGACTCGGGCGTGTTTGCAATGTCAGCGCGCGAAGATTACACGGCACGTCCACACGCCACTGGGAGACTTCACGACGCCGTCAGCTCGTTTCCGTCACATACACATTGACATCGTGGGTCCACTGCCGCCAGCAGGCTCTTACCGCTACCTCCTGACGGCGATCGACCGTGCATCGCGTTGGCCAGAAGCTTATCCACTGGAGCGAATCACCGCAGAAGATGTGGCCAACGCCCTGCTCCACGGCTGGATCTCGCGCTATGGCTGCCCAGAGCGTGTTACTACGGACCAAGGACGGCAGTTCGAGTCCGATCTTTTTCAGGCACTGGGGAAGTACACGGGCTGGCAGAGGTCCCGCACGACGCCGTACCACCCACAGGCTAACGGGCTAGTAGAACGGCTCCACAGGCAGCTGAAGGCAGCGATAATGTGCCATGAAGGCGCCTCCTGGCTCGACGCCCTCCCGGTCGTCATGCTCGGGATTCGTACCGCCTTCAAGGAGGACCTGCAGACATCAGCCGCCGAACTGGTGTTTGGAGAACCGCTACGTCTGCCCGGCGAATTCTTCACCGCAGAACCCGAGCTTGGCGACCCGACGTCACTCATCGAGCGGGTCCGCCAGGCAACAACAAACATACGGCCCACACCGGCTTCGCGACGCTCCCGACCAGGAAGCTTCGTGTTCAAGGAGTTGGCGACTTGCACCCATGCTTTTCTCCGTGACGACGGTATAAAGGCCTCCCTTTGTACGCCTTACACGGGACCCTACCGCATCGTCAGCAGGGACGAGAAAACCTGCGTGTTGCATACAAGTCGCGGAGAAACACGAGTTTCACTGGACAGGGTAAAACCGGCCTTCATGTTGCGCCCAGAGGAAGCAGTTGGGCCCCCCAGCATAGCGCCGGCAGCCACGAACGACAGCCCGGTGGCACCACAGGCGACGTTCTCCACGCCAGCGCCAAGAGACTGGCCTCGCCCGCATCGCCTAGCAGCGCCGCCAACTCGCTCGGGTCGCCGGGCCCGTGCCCCGGACCGCTACTCGCCCACGCCGTAGAACATTTCGCACATTATTATTTTTTTTTTTGTAAATATTCTGTATATTGTTTTGTAAAAATTATGAACATATATATTTATTATGGTATTGTAATGCGACTCTGGCACAAAACGTATATCCTGACTCCGTCTCTTAACGGGTGGCTGGTGTGGGGACGAATATTCCGTGTCCCCACGCGAGCAAGAGGGTCCCGTTACGCGTCCCGTTAGGGGATGCAAACAATGCTCCCCACCAAGTAACGGGACCCTACCGAGCACCTACAGCGTGCACACGGAGAGCGCCACTCTGTTTCCGGCTCTCGCGCGACACATTACCTGTGCTTCCCGACAACGGCCAGAGTCGCACCACGTGGTGGAATAAAGTTTTAGTTTAGGAGACCAGGCTTATTACTCCCGGCTCCGGGAATCCTAACCCTGCACGAGTCTCTCCTATATATATTACAATATATATTAGAGGGCCATGCTTGTAGTAGACCGGGAAGTCTCAAGGAAAACAGGAGTTATTTTTGAGTGTTATAATTAAGTAATTATCCCACGAACACTCTGGACATCCGCTGATAAGTAATTCGGACTAGGAGTTGTTAAAATAGCACTTCAAATATATTTCACTGGCTTACCAAACTGATTGTCTTTCCCTTCTGTAGATGATATTGGAATTGGTCATACTTTGGTCATTTTACTTTAAACATAGAAAATCGACACAAAAGTTGAAGTTTCGAAGCAATATTGGTTGAAGTTCTTTAATTAAAAGTCATCTCTAAGTTGATTAATGACTGTATTGGTAAAATTCTAATATACTTCATTTTATAGTAAATATTGATATTGCAGAACTACTAACTCAAGTTGACACTCACCAATCATATCATATTGCAGATTAACATTAAAATACCAAAGCTTCATGCAAAATTTGGTATAAATCCAAAAGTTGTCCTAAGTTATATCTGTTGGTATCGAAAAAAACATATTTTCAAATAGTCACAAGCTGATTAAACTCGTATTCTTTTAATTTTCCTTGTAACTTGTTACAAGGAAATATAACCCTCCACCTGCAAACGTTACGTGAGTCTAGAATAGCGAATATTAATTCTAATTTTAATGTACTCAAGAATTTAAAATCTTAGGATGCGCCTGACTTACATGACGTCCCAAGCAAATTCATATGCCTTTACGATGATTAAATCGCAACTCCATTGCAGTATATAACCAATACATGCATTTCTCGTGGTATATGCCCGGACTCATTGAAAGTCGCGAAAGTTATTTATATACACAAGAAACAGGTTTCACATAAGTTGTATCTCTTCCTAACGTTCTATGTCGTCTCCCTGTGTTAACAAAAATATTAGAAAATGCATTACACTCCAGAGTCTTGAATTTCCTAGAGATATTCCACATTACTGCAACCAAAAGCACGGATTTCTTAAAGTAAACAAACATAGCTTCATGCGATTTTGTTCAACGTATACGTTTTCAATTTAAATCGTAATTGTTTCCGTGCGTTAAATGAATGCCTCTGATGAAAACTTCATTGGGAAGTTTAATATAGGTATTAGACCGCGATCGTGTAACGTATTGTTTAAACGTTTTAAAGAAAATATTTGTTAGTAATATTAATTTATCGTCACATTTGAATAGGCAGGTTAAATATTAAATTGATTCTGTGAAATGTAAATGGTTTAAATAATTACTGAAAACTGGGTAAATCTTGTTAAGGGTAAACAGAAGAAGTAGTTACAGTTTCTGGACACGGAAAGAAGAGTTTTTTTTTTTCATTTTTAGACATATTGTAATAAACAAATAAATAGACTCCTTCTATCTTTGTCCACCGTTGTGGTAGCCAAAATGTAATAACCACATAGTAGGGTCGAAATAAAAAGAATAATTTTTATGAACAAAAAATAAATTTATTAACACAAGAAGAATTCACAATTGATTTTATATTCTATTATAATAAGAAACTCTTACTCTCATGGGTCTCTACTGGGTTTGACAACGGACAGAATCGAACTATTAAAAAGGCCCAACATTTACGTTTTAAATTAAACAAAAGTATTTACTAAATTTATTAATGAACTTAACCTATAGATTGCTTCTAACTTTATTATCAAAAGAAGAGAACGACATCTGACTGTTATCCTTTAATAACGTTTACATCTGTTAATGTTAGGCATTCCAACTTACGGTTTCTCGGGTTTACTTCGACTCGATCTTAAGACACTCACTTTATAGCCTTGACATTCACTCACTGACTCTAACACAATATCACTGGTTCGCCGTGACACCCCTTGACGTCGTTGCTGCATACAGGTCGCCTACCATCGAAGACAGGTCCATTTCTCCTACACATACAGATAGAGCTTCTGTATTTTAAAAATGTTTATAGCTGTTATGGTTTTGCTGACTGACTAACTGTCTCTTCGATGCGTCCTCCGCCTCTTTCCCATGCTAACTGCCAACTGTCCACACAATAGGTTATTTCCCCTATATATACCACCAGCCTCCTTGTTTTTTTCTTGATGCAAAGTTTCGTCGCAACGGCGCGGTGAGAGAATCCCATTACTGAAATTTACGTCCCGGCCACTGGATTCCTTCCGCCTTCCGAACCCCGACAATCGTGACAGGTCCAATTTGTCTTTGGACCTCTCCGCTCACAAGTGCGCGATACTAATTTCTCCAGATCCTAAGTCAACAAGTGACTGGACCCTCATCATCCCAAGCAATTGCGCCATTTGACATGCCCGCAGCTGCAGTACACGCCCCCGCAATTACTCAGGACTTGTCGGCTGCTCTCTTTTGTCCGACTCGCACAAAATCTTTTCTTCCAAGTCCCCAGCAACTACACCACTTGTCAGGTCATTCGTCAGAGACAATAGCCTGCTCTAACATAGCCACTTTTGGAACATCTGCTCGCCCACGTTCTGCGTTACTAATTCTTCACGCCGTTTCCCAAATCAATAAGCTACTGGACCCGCAATCACTCTTTAGACCTAATTGCCGCACCGTCACACTCTCTCTACAAATTACGGCTTCCTCTCTGCCGCTCACCAGCACTCATCCTAGATAAATGTCTTACCGCTCCGTCTTGTCACCTCGTGACAGGACCCGCGGTTCCTTTTTCCTCGCATTCTCTTTACGACATGTGCGCTGTTTTTAATCCAATGCATTATATTATATGCATTACAATATATATAGTGTAATACCAATTAAACAGGCTAATAATTGTTTTTAATATAATTTAATTGTTGGTGGTACGGGTGCTTAAAGACGACAATCAAGGCGGGTTTTTCTTTGTTAACAATCGAGTCTGAAAACCGCGCGCTTAGAGAACTCAGTATGCGTCGAGTCTGCGTCGAGAACTGGGACATGGCAGTTCGGTCCACATAGAGAAATAAAAACAATAAAAGTCTGCGGATCTAGAATTATGAATAGGGCTATCTAGCAAGTCCAACGGCGAGATATAATAGTTTACATAAAACGCAAGTAAACAGTTTGACGGAGAGACTCATAAAAACCGTAAATTGTAAGCAGAAGTTTTGCTTCACAAACTGAACTAATTTTCGCATACGGAGACTTTGAGGAGATCTACGTCCGGCAACTGGCTGAGGGTGAGCTAATCCAGGTTTCAGTATAGCAGAGACCCAGAGCAACTACCGTGTGTTCAAAATCTAATGAGTAGAATCAGTGTATAAAGGCCTGTTTAGTGGGTGTTGACTTCAAGATACAAGAGTCCGAACTGGTACCAGTAGCACTGTTGGGAGTACAAAACAATTATTAATGACTGTAAACGATAATTAAAGGGTATAGTCAGATTTCGTTCGCGTTTTTTTCTTTTCATTCATTAATATTGTATTCCGTTAACTTAAATGAGTTTGGATTGTTAATATTTTAGTTCATTGTATTCGTTCTCCCTGTCAAACCCAGTGGTGACCCTGAGATAATGAGAAATGCAACGTAATTGATTGTAAAATTATAAAGCTATATTTTTATAGAACATCACGAATTAATAAAATAAAATTGAAATATTTGTTGTTAAATTGATGGAGTTCGGCGTGCAAAGCTGGGCTTATATTGTGTAATTATCAACAATAAATTTTTAAATACATAATTTTGTTAATTATTGCTATTAATTAAGACCACCTTGTTAATTATTACATACATGGCGTCTTCAACGTAGGACTAACTAAATTTTTCAAATTTTAATTAATTTTTTTGTTTAAGAATTTCTTTTAATTTAAGATTTTTTAATTATTACAATATATATATATATATATTGTAGTAATTGGTAATTAAGGCATTGTTCTAATTGAAAAGTTGAATTGTAGAGGACTCATTATAAGTGGATATAGAGCGGACGCCGCAACAGACCGGCAAGGCAAAGAAAACATTGTTGATCTGTCGAGAAGGTTTTTACGCGCTCAAAATTTACGAGACGAACGAACAGTCGGGCAGCAGACAGCGAATAGATCAGACGAAAAGTTTTACAATCGGCAGTCAGAACGAAAGAATGTGGTCCAGTCACAAACATGCTTTCAAATATTAAAAAGTAATGCAATATTCAGTCGGGAGGAGACACAGCAACTCGTGTGTATTCGGTGGTCGAGCGTAGATTCATCATGCTGGCCATAGACGAACCAATGAAGTCCATTTTCAACTAAAGTCATGAGATCTACAAATCCAGGTTGCAGTAAAGCATCGAGAACCAACCAATTTGTGTTAAACCAAGTAACAAACAACGCCAATTAGAGCCTGTGAACATTTAGAGTCTGTGAGTACTTAGAATCAGTGATGTCCCCAAAATTGTGCACGAAAAGCTAAAAATTGACCTGGGCGGCCGTAACTAGAGAAAAACTTTAAAATTATTGTAAACCACGTTTATAAGATAAACGTCAGATCGTTCTTTAATTATCGATAAAATGAGATCTTTAATTATTCAGATCATTCTTTATTTCTTGATAAAAATTGAAATTGTTTAAATTCAATCTTTAGTATTATTTCTTCAGCAACAAATTTCGTCTATGTTCAGACGCATTGATTTCCATAAAAAGTAAATGTAATTTTGATTATATAAATTCTGCCATTTATCAAACCGAGTTCAAGACCCTGAGATCCCAAATATTTTGTGTATTTTATACTTGTTTTAAAATTGTTAATAAATCTTGTTTAATAGTTTTCACTTAAGTTCTTTCATTTAGAAATGCCACATTCATATTTTTTTTAATTACTACAATATATATATATATATATATATATATATATATATATATATATATATATATATATATATTGTAATAATAATTAGAGGCAATTAGAGAAATAATAATTGGGCAATGGCAGTAAATTGTTAACGGCGAGAATATAAACACAACAATGGATAAAACAGTCGGCGGCGAGCATTTAAGATGCGGGGCTCACAACTTAGTTGCAGAAAAGATTTCATTAACAGCAGTTGCACACAGAATTTCATCGAGTGAGTTGCAGACAGATTTTCATTAACAGTACAGTTTGACATAGTATTTTCATTAAGTAAAGACAGTTAAAAGTTTCGTCGAGAAGGAGTGGTCAATATTCTGATGTACCCTTAATCAGAACGAGAATTACAATATTTGCTGGAGAGAGAGAGAGAGAGAGAGGGACTTAATGCAGAGGTCCACAGTGTTGTACGGAGTAATTGTGTCAGGTGAAAGATACAAAAGTTTTGGACGGTGATTTGAAACAAATTAAATTCTGTGAAATGATGGCCTGTTACATATAAATAGTGTATAGTGTATCAAATAGTCCAAAAGAATACCTGGTACCAGTAAACAAAACTGTAAATAGACAGAGATACTTTATAAAATTTATTGTAAACGTTAAAAAAATGATAAATCGTCAAATTTCGGATTCAAGTTCATTTATTGTTTTCATTCTAACAAGTTGAATGTTGTAAATTTTAGTTTGCTAATTTTTGAGAGTAGGAAAAGGTTTGTTCTTAGTTTAAAAGGCCCAGTTAATGACCCTGAGACAAGAGTAAATGTTTTTGTAAAATAGTAAAATCTTAATCTAAATCATCACAACAAGACAATTTGTTAATATAAATTTAAATAAATTAATTATATTCTGAGGTTTAAATTCTGTAATTATTTCACATCATTTCACTTAAAATTTAATAAATAAATTCATCCTTTAATTAACTATAAAATTCATTTAATTATTTGAGTATTACATAAATTGACGTGCCAACGAGAGGCAAATTAATTGTTAATTAATTATTGATATATACTTATTACAATATATATATATATATATATATATATATAGTTTCAACGCAAACGGAAATGGACTGGGAGAAAGAGAGGATCTCCGAATGTCTGTCCGAAAGAGGAGTGTTGAACTATAAAGGGCAAACAGTTACGGAAAGCGTAAAGTAGCCGATAATAATCACAAATATTTACGTGTTCACTCTATAAGCGTGATTACTTGAATATAATTTGGAACCCTATTACTTGCTATTGAAAGTAAGTATGTGTGTTTAAAAATCCCTTGAGAGGAAATTATAAGTTGAACTATACAATAATTACTTTTTTAATTTATTTTAATAATTACCGAAAATAATCTTCTGAGGAAAATTCTCGGAGACTTTGACTAAGTAAGTTGTACTTGTACGTATTGTTTTACTTGTGACTTTTATATTAGTATTTTGTGTCCTAATTTTCATAATACGCGTATGTAATTTGGGGTGTACTGCATGACGCCGTCCTCCTGTGCCACCCGCTGAAACTGTTCAAGCCAAAACCGATTCCAATGCAGCAAAAGGTATGTCAAGTCTATATCATTAGCTGGCGGAAAATGCTTATGTATAAAATTTTGTAAAGCAACGCAAAGCCGTGAGATTCTATAACTCAACGCAATTGTCATTTTGTAATCAGTTTGCATGCTGTATTAGAAATCGGGAACTTAAGTTAAAGAATTATTCTAATTGTAAATTTTAAATCATGCCCATATAAAGTGATCTTTACCTTTGTCTGTGTGTACATTTTCATATGTAAACGGAAATTTAATGACGTGTACAGTTTGACATATCGACTTACCGTCACACGTGACCTGTTGAATGATACACTAAAAGATACTACAGTATCTGCGGACCTTTGGTAGGTCACTAAGTATTACTTAAAAAGTAAGAATTTTACAGATTTAGAAGAACTGATGCGTTCATACTTGGAAAAAAGTCGCAATCTGTGGTAACTTCGTTTTTGTTAGACGTACGATTAGAGACACTATTCAAAATTCTTATAACAATGACAATGACTGGGCATGATTTCTTTAAACCATCTCAGGGGACACTTAATCCGAAGGGAAAGCTGAGATATATTTCAAGATCAGAAAGAGATCCCGTAAAATATTTTGAGGCAGAACAATTTTGGCAGAGAAGCTGAAAACTTCGTCAAAATTCCTTCATATAACATAGTCGTTACAGTATGCGGTTTTGAGGGGATAAAGATGTAGGTGCCAACGAGAGCAGCAGGTGAGAAACTTGTCTCCGATTTTGGGATTCATCCGCAAAACGTTTTCTGCTCACCACAGCGTCATCTTCGGATGATATACTGCGAAGTGTATCTCAATATACTTGTACTACGTTAACTACCATCCAATGCTGTCTTTAAGCACACATAATTTTTCCTATTACTTTTCACGTCCGTTTCCTGAGAGTGACTATTTAAATTCTGCTAAGATAGTTCTTCATGCTCTACTGAGCACAAAAAAATTAATTTTAGTTAAAGAGAGAACAGTTACATACTAACAATGAATTTTATTGTATATATTTCCATAAATATAAAAACAAACAACAGTTATAAATAAATATCATATTTATATTATATTATGAAAGTCATACTAATTACGTCCTGTTATTGTACTGACATAAGTAAGAAGCACCGAAAGAATGAAATATACATTTTTCAGAATGGGAAACTGTAATATGTTTTTTTCCATATGGTTATATTCTGGGATCAATACTTTTTATCACCCACGCTTATATATTTGTAACGGGTCGCTACAAACTATTTAGTTTATTTTTATACATTTTGTTATGAAATCTGTTTCCTACATTTTGACGCTTATGTTTGTCCTACTGAAACTCGATTTCTCGCACTATGATGTAACTCAGACAAATGAGACCGGCATTAACGTTTGACATTATAAACATTTATAATATTGAAAATAATTTTAAATTTAAATTTACTTTTCTAAATTAAATTGCGAGATTTACGAAAGTATAGTTTAGTAAAAGTTGTATTATTCTTTACGACCACTAAAAAATGTCGTATTTTGTGAAGAAACATCTAACGAGTGACGTATGTCTATTAAAGAGAAAATCTAAATAAATTGTTATACTAGGAAAAGAGGGAACAAACAAAAAAAACGATTCATTCAGTAAAAAACTTTCGGCCGACACAGAGACAGGACCGGACGGTGCTGCTTTCAAATATAACAGGATATCTTTACACTAACGTATTAATATTCTACAATATAATATTCCTTAATATGGAGCAAGTCTTGGTGCGAGGAGCTTCAATAGTAATAGGTGAAATCATTTCATACTTTATATTAATATTTTATGATAAACTGTGCCTATGAAACTTTCAATTTCAATGTTGTTATAAACTGGCATAAAAACCATATTTTATTGTGAAATTGTTATGGTTGAAATTGTTAATTTGATCTTGTTATAAAGTAACGTATGAGCTTCAGTATTTGCCTTGTTCCAAAGTTTTGCACCTGAAATTATATTCGGGACGAACTGTAACCATTGCGCTCGACTGATTAGGTTAAACCAGACTGAGTTCGAAGCGACATCGTCAAAACAATGTACACAGACTGATACGGAAATTCAAATATAGATTATATCGGACTAGTTATATTTAATTTTTTTTCTATTAGTTTTAGAAATAGGATCATACTTCACTATATACATACAATATATATTGTAATAACCTCATAAGGTATAAATAAAAAAAATATATGATTTTGATTTTAACAAACAAATTTATTAAACTTCATCAGAAATTACAATTGAATTTAATATTTTACTATTATAATAAGAACTCTTGCTCTCATGGGTCTCTACTGGGTTTGACAACGGACAGAATCGAACTATTAAAAAGACCCAACATTTATGTTTTAAATTAAACAAAAGTATCTACTAAATTTATTAATGGACTTAACCTATAGATTGCTTCTAACTTTATTATCAAAAGAAGAGAACGACATCTGACTGTTATCCTTTAATAACGTTTACATCTGTTAATATTATACATTCCAACTTACGGTTTCTCAGGTTTACTTCGACTCGTTATTTAGACACGCACTTTATAGCCTTGACATTCACTCACTGACTCTAACACAATATCACTGGTTCGCCGATATCTGGTTCTCCATATCCAGTGAAATATCCCAGGTGTTCGTCGTGACACTCTTTGACGTCGTTTGCTGCATCCAGGTCGCCTACCATCGAAGACAGGTCAAATTCTCCTACTCATACAGATAGAGCTTCTGTATGTTAAAAATGTTTATAGTTGTTATAGTTTTGTTGACTGATGCGGACTATTTCTGTCTCAAACTCCAACCACGATGCATTCAGCACGCTGGCTCCACTCTGACTGCCTCTGACTATGCTACACGTTCGATGCCCACAGCATCTCTCTCCTACGCTGACTGTCTCTCGTTCCTCTCCCACGCTAACTCCAACTGTCTTCACAATAGGTTATTTCCCCTATATATACCCCTAGCCTCCTTGTTTTTCTCTTGATGCAAAATTCCGTCGCAACGGCGCGGTGACAGAATCCCATTACCGAAATTTACGTCCTTGCAGCTGCAGTTATTTCGCCCCAGAGATTACTCAGGACTCGTCAGCTGCTCTCTTTTGTCCGAAACCCGACAATCGCGACAGGTCCAATTTGTCTTTGGACCTCTCCTCTCACAAGTGCGCGATACTAATTTCTCCAGATCCTAAGTCAACAAGTGCCTGGACCCTTACACCCACTGACTCTCCTTGCAGCTGCAGTTATTTCGCCCCCGCAATTACTCAGGACTCGTCGGCCTCACCCGACTCGCACAATATCCTTTCTTACAAGTCCCAAGCAAATACGCCACTTGTCAGGTCATTCATCAGAGACACTAGCCTGCTCTAACATAACAACTTTGGGACCATCTGCGCTACAAGAATATGGAGCCTATAATTCTTGCTTGCTAAAGTTGCATTGTTGCCTAAGGCAGCACTGGGTCGTACAGAACTTGAGATATTTAGAGTTGCTTGGACCATGAAGGTGAAAAGTGTGTTTTGAGGAGAATGTAATTCAGAGTTGCTTGGACCAGGAAGGCGAAAGGTGTGTTTTGTGGAGTCACTGATTCAAAGTTCATGGCACCATATTTGAGCAGTGTGATTAGGCAGCAGATACATATTGTATTAAAGTCCCGGGTTTTGGAATTACAAGTCGACAGTCTGAAGTATTTTGTCTATTGCCATATTAATGCAATTATCAAAGTTTTAAAAAACGACGTTATCAACAGTTAAGAGCAGGAAGTGTGTTTGAAAACTACAACATCCATTAAATTCAGTGAAATATGGCCTTTAACAAAAATCGAGCCCAGACGAACAGCTAAGGGTAAAGTAAATAAAAAAGGAATTTTATTAATTGTAAACCTAATGTGTAATTATAATTATCGTCAGATTTCGTATTTCAATAATTATTTAAGTCAGGAATATTTTGCATTGTAATTTTTTAATTGTCATTTTGTAACAATATTTATTGGAGGCCCTGAGAATTAAGCTGTGGCACATTACCAACTTGAAAAATTTCACTTGAGATAAAATTTGTTTATATTAAATTAATTTTGTTATATTTTGAATTCTTGTTTTTATTTAAAATCCTTTCATTTTAACTTTTAATTTGTTTATAACGTAAGGCTTATCTTCACTTTAAAATTTAATTTAAATAAATTTCTGTTTATTAGATTTTGGTGCCTTAACGTGGGGCAAATAAAAATGAAATTTAGTTGTAAATAATTTTGATTCTCACATTTTGTGGTCAAACGTAGGGTTTATCTTTATTGGAGGCCCGATTTTATATTAGTGTTTGTTACATATATTGTGACAGAACAGACGGTTCCGTCACTGCTGCGCTGTACAAATTTATTTATTTTTTAATTTTTCTTTGTTTTATGAGTTGTGTTGAACAGACGTTGAGTGGTGCGCGTGTGTTTTGATAAAAGGGATAATAGGGCCCGTGGTTTGTGCCCGATACGGACCCACGTGGCCGAAGTACAACTTCCGCCTGGTGAAGCGGCGACCGGAAGGTCGCGAGGATTGGCCGATCTTCGACCAATCAGCCGGGGGCCCGAGGCTAGCTGGCGAGTGGACCCCAAAATTTTGTTCTTCTAGTGGGAGAACCCGGATCGAATACAGTCTTCTTCTAGTGTGAGAGTCCGGAGCGAGTACAGCCTTCTTCTAGTGTGAGAGTCCGGAGCGAGTACAGCCTTCTTCTAGTGTGAGAGTCCGGAGCGAGTACAGCCTTCTTCTAGTTGGGAGAGCCCGGATCGAACACAGTCTTCTTCTACGATCTGGAAGGAACCACCGTCGTGCATCACCGTCATACGAGGTTGTTCGCCCAACACTCCGCCGCACGCCCGCAGTCGTCCTCGGTCGTGTGGAATCCAGTCGACTCGGTCATCCCAGACGCCTGCGACCAGCGAGTTGACAAGCCAGTCAAGACTTCAACGCGCCACCCCAGGATTGAACGAGGACGAACGTTAAGTACCTGTTTAACGTGTGGATGGTCGTCCGATTTTCCTTGTGTATTAGACTCGAGGCTAGTGAACTGTTCTGAATCTTCTTGAGTGAACTGTACTTGATTTGTTTTGAAATTATAAGTTGTAAAGTACCCTGGGTGTACGAATTTCATTTGCCACCGTCGAATCTGGTCACGTCCCTCCACGGTTTTCCTCGGTGATCCCCAACCTCATCCTTTATAAAATTCGCTCTGACCGCTGTTTTAGTCGAGCGAGTGACGTACCGTTACATTTGGCGCCCAACGTGGGGCTCGACCGACGTACCGTTACAATATATATATATATATATATATATATATATATATATATATATATTGTAATGCCAATTAAACAGGCCATTAATTGTTTTAATATTATTAAATTGTAGCGATACGAATGCGTAAAGGCGACAATGAAGGCGGGTTTTTCCTTTGTTCGAGAATGGAGACCGCGCGCGCGCTTAAACTCAGTATGCACTTAGAGAGCCAGTTTGATGCGAGAAACGGAACAGTTGAGTTCACGTGGGGAACTGAAACCGTAAAACTATGATGATCTAAAAGTCTAGAATCGGCTATGAATGATGGCGTATGAGAGATGAAATAGTTAAAAGTCGACGGGGAGATATAATACATTTGAGTTCACCTAGAGCAACGAACAGTAAAGTTTGCAGTTATAAAGAACGAACGGCGAGATCCTGTATTTTACATGAAAGCAAACATTTTCATGGAGACATTTATTTAATAATTTGCACAAGGTGAAGCAAAAGGTTGATTCACGCTGATTGAACAATTATCGCATAGAGGGGACCGACAACCACTAGCAGACCAAAGGGGGCGGCTCACCCGAGGTTCCACATAGCTGAGGGCGAGAAATTCAAGCGTGTGTATTAAAATTGCAATGAAGCAGTCTCTGTGTAAAAAGATAGCCTTTTAGTGTGGTAGTTTTCAAGATACAAGAGAGAGATCTGGTACCAGACAGACGGTCCGTGAGTAACCAAAACTTTGATATAAATTTGTAAACGATAATTAAAAGGGTAGAGTCAGATTTCGTTCAGTTTTCTTTTCACTTCTTTTCATATTGTTTTAGGTTAACTTTTATATTTGATCTGTTAATTGTCAGCTAATACATTGATTTTGTTCTAATTATCAAACCCAGTAGAGACCCTGAGATATAGAGATCCGACGTATTTGATTGTAACGCTATAATAACTGTCTGTTCATAAATGCCACGATTTAATAAATGAAAATTAAAGTATTTGTTTTAAATGGATGAAATTCGGCATGAAAAGTAGGTTTTGTACATTGTAAAATTTATCAACAATAATAAATTTCTATTAAGCTTAGTAAATGTTGTTAATTGATTAATTTAATTAAAACTGTTCAGTTGTTTATTACAATATATATATATATATATATATATATATATATTAAACTAAGATTCTAATGGTACACTACATGACCTATTGAGTTTTAATAATGTGTATTTTTCCATATAAATGGTACGACACTGTTGTAGGAACAAATTTGATGCTGAAAACTAATAGTAAGATGTAATCTGAATTTGGATCTAAAAGAAAAACTCAGTGTATAAAACACAACAAAATGCACAACACAACTTTTGTCTACTTAATGGAGCAGGAAGTTTCCATTACATGGCTTCCATTCAGCGTGATCTTCAAAAAAAAATCTTGCGTCGATTCACTTTGTAAATAAAAGAATCAAGAAAAGGGTAAAATAATATTTTGTTAAGTAAGAAGTTCCTGTATCTTTACTCGACTGTTTAGAATTTCAGCAAGCTGTCGGTGCAATAAAAATTATTAGCTTCGACCCTTCGGCGAACTCTTTTCACTTATAAATCCTCCTTTAAAATGATGGATTACTCGAATAAAAAAATGCAGCTTTGCAGATAAAATAGCATACCGATTGCTGAACGGGAAAAAATACTTCGAAAGAGTGACACTAAAAATTTGTAGTACTTTATAGTCTAGCTAATGAGATTAGAATTGTGGAATTACTCTCGTGGCCTCGCGGAAAAAAATCCCATAGCAAGTGTTGCGAGCATTTGTGAGAAACAGAATTAGAATAACATTCGGGGGCAGAGTAATCGAAATCTGCCAACGGTCATAGTTAAATGTTTTTCATTGATTTACTATGATTTATAAATTGTTTTTCCATTTTTAACGAACTTTAATATTACTGGTAATTACATAAACCTTTGTTTAGCCCCTTATTGTCTTGGATAATGTATTTTAGGTACGTGTCCTCGGCTTATAGTCATCAATCTGAAATTTATATTTACGAGGCAGTTTATGAAATTCAACAAGAAGTGGGATATCGTTTATGCATGTATTCATTTTATTAGTGATCAGAAATGTGTTATACAATTTTGTTATATTACTTGCGAGTAAAGTCATGCCGACAGACAATTGTATGAATATACTTCACACATGCTAAACATTGATATTCATGCTGTGTACTTCTTATTGAAGTAGAAAAATAGTTCAATATACTCGAACTTGTTAATTATTAAAAATTACCGTACCCCAAATAATATATAGTATTTGTAGATCAATGCAATAAAGTGCTAGAATTTCATGAAAGATCCAATTTGAGTACGATTACAATAGGATTGTATATTATTCATTATCCGAATAACTTATTTTTAAATTTATATATCTGCTTGAAACTGAAAGCAAATAATTTTTTGTCTCATATTACATTTAATTATACCGCGAGGATAGTTTACTGAAGTGGTTAATCGAGTATGACGACGTCGATGCGAAGCATTTTTCGCATTTTGCTTCTCTCTGTAATAGCATGAAGCTAATAGTATCATTCTCCGGGGAAAAGCAACAAATTATTGCCGTTCCATTTACGGTGCGACCAATTTCGCCATGTTTACGGCTTTAGGTTGTGTTCCAAAATTGGAAAAATGTTTTACACGACTTTTATCTCAACGTTATCTCGAGGTTATTTAAACAACGCGAGCATCAATGGAATCTACCTCCAATAAATTACCATTTATACTGAAATTATAAATCAATTTGAAACCATTAGACATACGTGAAATGAATATAAATGAATGAGTTTGTTTCGTATAGTATTTTATCGTTTTAAAATGTCATCACTTCTATTATGGTTCCCAAGATATTTTATTATGAAAATAGAGAAAATATCGAAGTGATTTAAATAATCGCTTATATTATTATCAAATTTAATATTACCTTTGAATTACGATATATATATATATATATATATATATATATATATATATATATATACATATATATATATTCTCAAGAATTTTATAAAATTTGTCATGTTAATCCAAAGCTGAAATCTTTTATAAATTCTCTTAATTCAATTTTTTTAGGTGGTGTATTCTAACGCTAGTAGCTATAAAGAACTAAACTTATATAAAGAAATGAATAAAGTTTTGATTAAAGCGAGCAATTTATCGAAAGGATTAAATGACTATTCCTCCGTTGGTTCATCGTGTTTGTGCCTTGAGTGCGCATTATAATGTTTTATTGAGACAGTATAGTGGGTTCTTACTTATACAACTGCAGTGTAAATTAAGTAGGCTGAATCAGTGTCGAAGACTGGATACAGCACCGTCCCAGACAATTTTTACGGATACTACTGTAGGGAACGGGCTAAAGATTATTATGGGAAAAATAAACTTACTTAATCTTTTTGTGACTTACATATTATCTTTTTGTGCGCCAACTGTAAATTATTAATTATAATATTGGAATTGTAATGAATAAACGAGAAATTAAAAAGACACAACGAATTCAAATTATTATAATTAGAAAAATCTGTTGTAGACATATCTCGTAGGCGGTCCTCCAACATTTGTAAGCTACTCGAGATCGGGCTCACATGAACATTTCTCCCAGGATGAAACGTGGTTATATGGTTGCAAAAAATCGAGTTTCGCCACACGGATATCAGGTCCTAGCGCTTACCAGGCGACTGGAACGGTTGCCGGAACACCTTGAACATCAATTCAAGTGGAATTACAGACCCAACATTTTCCGGCGAGAGCTACTCCTTAAGCGCTCAACAGAAATGACTCTTTTGGTCGCTTGTTTTGTTCTTCCCTCATTAGTTGATTATGTGATTTTGTCACGTGATGCGAGTTTATCTTTTCATAGTTATTATTGGCCGGGTTGGACCACAATCCCAAGCGAAGCATGACGTAATTGCTGCGTCCAGTCACGTCGCCTTACTGTCCCCCAATATTTGGTAAACATTTAGCCTTCGCTAGGACAACAGGTTCAAAATCTGAGACAGTTAAACCGTGGCATTAATCTTTTATTTAAAACCCAAAACATGAATAAAGAAATTTGGTTAACTAGATTCCAAAAAGAACGTACAGGGTGGTCCGTTCGAATGTCTCTAATTTCAATTGTATGTGACGGGTAAACGGTTGAAGATAGATACTTACAACAAAGTTTATATGAAAGGAAAGCACGACCAGTTTTTTTTATATGCACATCGCCACATCTCTAGTGAGCTCTCGCAGTCACTGTGATGATAGCAAGGCGATGAATAATTTCTTGTCAAGTACGTTGGAGTATGTCTTCTGAAATACTCTCAATAGCCTCTTTCATGTGCTCACGAAGATCGCGAAGGGTGATGGGGAGGCTTAATCTTTATCTTTGACGTAGCTTTAGAGTTAAAAATCGAGCGGCGTTAAATCGGATCTTGGAGTCCACGCAATCGGTCCTTCCCCACCAGGGAAAATGTTGCCCAAAGTCGTACGAATTTCATATTGCGCCATATTGTTGGAAAAAGGTGTTAGCCTTCAGTTGTTTAATTTGTGGGAAAAAGTACTGCTCCAGCATGTCAAGATATGTGGTACCACAGACAGTTTCTCGGTGAAGAAAAACGGTCAAATGACTTCTACGGTGACAAACTGCACCACTCAACTTGGGACTATCACGAACGTGCTCTAGTGTAATGTGAAGATTCTGCGCCAACCCGATCCGCACATTGTGCCGGTTTACCTTCCCTGATACATAGGAAGTGTCTTCGTCCGAGATGAAAATTCTGGACATGGACTCAGGATCAGCGCCGAGACGTTCTAGCATCGTATTGGCGAATTACACATTTTTTTGGGCCTGTTGGCTCAAGATGTAACTGCACTTTATATGCGTACAGTTTGAGATGTTTGTGGACATTTCAACGCAACGTTGATTTCGGTATATGAAGTTTCCGCGAATCTCTTCTTACTGTCTTCCTGGGGCATTCTCATAAGCGGCTCGAACATTTTCAACCATTTCGTTGGATTTTTTCCGACCATGACCTCGGTTCTTTGACAAAGATCCAGTAGATATAAACGTTGTTATAAGTTTCTCTCTTCAATGTTTACCCGTCACATACAATTGAAATTTGGGACATTCTAGCGGACCACGCTGTACAATATAAATTTCATTCTTTGAAATTGGGCGGATTTGTTACGGTTGATTTTTTTAATAAACATCATATTGTTCCGTTTTATTTCCTGGTGACTGGCAGACTACGAACCCCTTGATAGCACTATATTTCATTTTGTGCAATTTTTATGCAAAATTGAGACGGTTTCTAGGCAGAATTTGTGACTCAGGGGTCAACTAAAATTTGTTAAACATGAACCTTTTTGCAAGTAACGGGGACAATCATAGCTACGACACAAGAAACCGTTCAGTTCTTAGGTCTGACAAGCACAGCCTGTCTCTACGAGTCTAGCGTTCATTATTCGGGTATCGCATTATTTAACAGCCTTCCTGAACATGTAAAGAACATCGACAACTACAACGCATTCGGCAAGGAATGTAAAACTTTTCTTGTAAATGGAACTTATTACTCCGTACACGGATTTTTGAATCGGTCTCACATTCGTTGAACTGCCTTGACTAAAAAATTGCCGAATATGCTATAAATATGAAAATAGTTTGTCTAGTTTTCCCCTTTTGGTTCTGTTTTTCCTGCCTCTGCTTTCTGTTTTAGTAAATATCCATGACGACATCCCTCCGTACCTAGCGACTGGAGATGAATACCAGGAAGTGATTAGTGTCGTGTGCGTGTTTCCTAAAGATAGTGTGTATGATTGTAGTGACTACACAAATGTGAACAGATATAAAATTTTTTTGTGTGTAACGTATTAATATTAATTCTGGTTATATGTAATTTATCTACTGCACATTTGTGACGAATCCTATTTCCGCTTAAGAGGGCTAATGGTGAATAAATCTATCTATCTATCTATCTAACAAGGCTGTGAGTCTGCTTCCCGCATTGTGCAATGAAATCCACAGTTGAGCATTCTGCGACATTACGTTGCATGTGTGATGAAAATAAGATTCGGTGGCCGTGACGTCTTTCTTCCCCACGGAGCTCTTAGTTTTTGTTCGTTAATCCATGTGAGCATGTAGTGTACATTTTGAATTGGATTTCGTTTTAATAAACTTGTTCATCGCACTATTGTCTAAATAATTTCTATTGCGGACGCCTTACTGAGATATGAAATGCATCATACATTAATATATACAAATAATAATTACTGAAATTTTAAAACCAACTTATAACTGACGCTCCAACCCAACGAAGCAAATGAAAAAAAAAATACAGAAATCTGCATTATAAAATTACACTCCGCCCAGAATGATATTTTGAAAATTTTTACAATTGAATAATGAACACATTTATATAAAAAGAAACATCAAATATCACTTCTTGAGTGTCTTTGGAAACAATGGAGAACGAAATTTCACACATTAGCGATGTGTCTTTATACTTGTTGGTGGGTGGGGATAACATGTAGTACTTTCGGGTCGCCTCTACGTGATGACGTCATCATTGCTGTCTGGATGCTTCTCTTTTATTCGCGCTGGACACATCGACGCATCGCTACGTGAAGGTGAAAAATAAGACTAATGAAGGAGGTAGCTGAAACACAACTTCAATTCTCGAAACCTAATAACATCGATGAGCCTTTTCCTCGAAGGCCTCCAGGTAAAAGTTGGTTATGGCAGGGAACAGAGGCGAACCCTAAGTCCAAAATGGGAAGAAAACAGTGGAACGTGACGTGACGGTTGCAACAGCAACTCTTCCGTATATAGGACGTGACTCCTGTCCGTCTTGGGTAGAATCTTGGAAAAACACGTAAAAACGCGGTTCTGGATGAAAATCCGAGAACTATTTATGCAGATTATGAGATGTTCTAAAATAATAAACATATTTTTAATACTGAAAAATATTGTTATTATATTGTTAACAAAATAAGGTTATATTCCATAATCACAGAATTTATTTCAGCAAATTAGTTTCGCTATATCAGAGTGCTTTACTGTAAAGTATAGTCTCCGAAATGATGTCAATCAAAGTGTTATTACATTTCCTTTACTCCGTAAACCAATGATAGTAAAATAAAGAACGGATTGCATCAAAATTCTATCTGTCGGGGAAACAAACGCAATTACTGACTTAAAAAAGTATAGAAATTATGGTATTTATTCACTTCTTATATTTAATTAGAGAAAAAGATAATTGTTCCCATTACTCAAACACATTCTGGTTTCGAGTAGAATCCGGGGTTATATTTGTCACTGTGTTTAATTATGACATTTAAATTACAGTTTAACTTTCTCAAGCGGGGATGGACGGGGGTTTAAATTTTCAAACATGTTAAGCAGTAGATATTTACGTTGAATAAATATTTTTCTGGTTCACTGAGATTTCTCTACATTTCTCTACATTTTGCCCGTGTATAATTTCAACATCTTTCGGGATTGGGAATGGAGCTCTCCTTAAGGGTGGAATTACATTATAATGATGCAAAAACAACCAACATTGGAGACGAATCCACGGTAATGGATGTCAATGAGTTAAATTATTACATTCAACTAACCGTTTAACTCCCCCAAGGAAGGGTTGGCAGGGGTGTAAATTTTTTAAATATGTTAAACGGTCGAAACGTGAATAAATCCCAGATTGGAGATATAGGTGAATGTGTTTATGACAACGTGGGATATTCACGGTGGTTAACGGTGGTGTGCGGGGGTGTGAGGGGATTGGCGCAGTTGGGCGGGGGAATAAATTTTCAAATATGTTAAAAGGCTGATTTTTGTTTTGAATAAATATATTTCGGCATCAATGAGATTCATGTAATTTCTCTGCATGTTCTGTGTGTATAATTTCAACCCCTTTAGGGCCTTGTAGGGATGCACCCTAAAGGGTGGGCGTGAAGTGACATTACATGAAAACAAAGCAGAAACTATCGAGTTTGGAGTTGAATCCGGGGTTATAGTTGTCACTGAGTTTAATTACGTCATTCAACATGCTGTTTAAGTCCCCGAAGCGGGAGTGGTCGGGGGGTTGAAATTTTTAAACATTTGAAACGGTCGATATTTTCGATAATTATTTCCTGGGGTTAATTACTTTGATTTTATGTATATCGATGCTGTTTGTGGATAATTTCAAGCTTAGGGGCGGAGTGGAGGTATGTTAAGTAAAAAAACGCAAAAACAACCGAGATTCGAATCAATTGAGAGACTACGAATGTTGCTGAATCTAATTGTGACAACCTGGGTAACGCGACGGGTTTGGGTGGTGGTGGGCTGAAGTAGAAATTTTCAGACAATGTAATCGGTCGATTTTGGCGTAAAATAAATACTTTTTTAGTATCGCACATTTGTGGGGGTGGTTATCTTCTAATATGTAAAAACGGCCGATATATTTTCTCAATGACTTCAACCCCCTTCTGCATGGGAGGTGAGCACATTCGACATAGGGTTCGAGGAACGTTAAATTAAAATAGCGCAAAAGCAACCGAAATTGGAGTCATTCGGGGGTTATAGATAAATGACGTCTCGGGCAACGTCGGGCACCCAGCTAGTGTTAAATAAAGGTAATTAGTCAGATTTCGTTTATTTTAACTTCATATTCCGTATACTTGTTTAAATTGTAAATTTTATTGTATTTTGTTTTTCTTATCAACCCAGTGAAGACCCTGAGATATAGAGTTTGATTTATTAAAAATGTAAATTGATTGTTTGTGTAACTAGTAACTTGTTGCAAAATGAAAGTTGGGATTCTTGAATTGTATTCTGAATGAATAAATTGTTTTGTTTATAAATTTAATGACTTGTTTAATTTAAATTCCTGTAAAAACTCATCCATATTTTGTGCTCCTATGTGGGAAAAGTTATTAGCTTTCAAAGTGTTATTAAAATTTGGGCAACAACTTCAAGCAAGTTTATAATTTGTCGATTATTTATATTGTTGGTGCGACAAAGTTTCAAATTTAATTAAAATTAAATTCTTTAATTGTGGTTATTACAATATATATATATATATATATAAATTCTGTCATTTGTTCATGTAAAAACTTCAGTATTCCATATCACATTCAGACGCAAGTAAGATTATGAATATTTTTTTATAAATAAACATTAATTATTTATATTATTAAGTGAAATAGTTATAAATCACGATATATGTCAATATGGAATTGTGTTAATAATTTATTTGATTGAAAAAAATAATTGTGTTCAAGTAGGAAGTGATTGATTATAAAACATAAGAAATCTAATCGTCCTTTATAATTTTTTCATTCCTGACGTTGATTTGACTATCGTAACACTTCATGACTACATCGAGTTTAACATAAATTCAGTTTAAATTCCCAAATCTAGTAATCATTAATGATTATGTATAAGCGGATTAGAAAAACGTAAAATTTATTTTTATACAATTTTCACCTTCTGGAATTTATAAAAAAAATGAAAAGAAGCCCAAACACTTCTATAGTCATGTAGCTAGTGAATGTGGACCTGACTTTCCATGGAACGAATCTCTTTGGAAATATTTATTTTTATATTACCGTAGGTGGAATGTATAGGTAACGTGTAGTAAGAAAACTAACTAATTAACTTTTAAACACCAAACGTTTATTACAAATTTATATTTAGTTGAATTTTGTACAAAATCTTTACATAAATGCCACAGCTTAATTGAAATTCTTAATTCTAACAGTTACAGTAATCCGCAATTACAACCGCAATTAAACCGAAAAAAAAATGTTACAAAAAATGACTTACTTTACGAGAGAAATGTTTACATAAAAAATTTATAAAAATCTGAAAGTTTTTATGAAATCTAAAGAAATCTGACGATATGCCATTTTATACTTGGTTTCGTACGTACCAAATATCATAAAACACTATTTATACATGTAACTAATAATTTAAAAGGATTTTATTTAACAGGCTATGGTATTTCACAACCCAAATCAGCACAATAAACCAAATCTCCAAATTACCATAGACAATGAAGTCCTGTAAAATGTTGATCATTTTTAAATCACCGCTGAGTTATATCTCTCTCAAAAACTTATAACCACTTTTGAAAACCTTATTCCATAACTTTAGTTTTACTTTGCTAAATTCCCGGACACGTCTCCGAAATTCCTTCCAGAGATTTTTCATCCAACATGTACCAGCTGACTGTACTTTACTGTCCTGGATCTTAAAGCAGTTTTATTTAATACGCAGGCTGAACACGAGCACTACCGACCGGTTCCGTTACGGACTGGCCACTAACTGGCAGACTCACGACTGTTCTGTTCCCTCGTCCAAGCTTTTCCAGATAACAAATCGCCGACAATAATTACACTCGAGCACCCAGCAATACCTACGTCATAATTATTACGCCGACAATACAAATATTAAAGAAATTATTTTAAAAAATCCTTGAATTACACATTGGTGATCACCACAATATATAAATTAATACACTGTTTGATTTTTCAATTATTTTTCGTTTTGTAAAATTACGGAGACGATTGTGTTCTTTCCAGACAGCATTGTCTCAGTTTTGTTTCAGCCATGGCCTGTATCATTTTCAACAGTTTTTCTGTTTCTTTTGTTTCAAGGCTGCGAAAATGCCTTTATCCTTTATCAAATTTGAGTGAATAT
Organism: Zhengitettix transpicula; assembly: GCA_037074705.1. Taxonomy (NCBI): domain Eukaryota; kingdom Metazoa; phylum Arthropoda; class Insecta; order Orthoptera; family Tetrigidae; genus Zhengitettix; species Zhengitettix transpicula. Next base: position 205,707,670 of record CM073591.1, read on the forward strand.
ATTACTTCTTCTTTAATATTGTCTTCGAGCCTGATTTTCAATGTGAAATTATTTTCAAGCTTTTTCATTGACTAATTAAAGAATTGAGCCAGAGAGCGATTGACAGACGTTGATTGCTTACAAATTTCCGACTTTATTCTTATTCAAACTATTCACAGTTACTCTGAACAATGTGTAATGACACGAAATATGCACACGCTTCCTACAATCAGTATTTAATAATTTATGAGGGTAGAGAGTCACAGGGCATGTAACGAATTTCAGCAATTTGTTATTAAATATTTTAATTATTTTTTTTCGGCGCAAGAGATTAAGCCTACCATATCGTACTCAGTAAAACGGTATTATCTATTAATTACACTTAAATGAAACTCATAAACCGAAAGAATGTCCATTTATATGTATACTCCAGTTGTTCGAGTTACGTTACTGCTCTCATTCAAAACTATGCAGATTTCCCAGTCTTTGCATATTATAATTCATCTTCGGAAGAATATCATTTCCTTTTCCCTCTGGGAAATGAGGTTATGTCTAGGCTATAACCGCTACTTGGCAACCTGACAAGTACATGTCATTTCCGTAACATGCTGATACCACAGCCAATTCAGTAAAGTATTAGCATAATGCACAAGATTTATCTCATTGTTAATTCTAATGGCTTGCAACTAAACAATGGGAATATTAAATTTGCGTAAATTTTTATAAGAATAATATACACGGTGTATAAGCTTAAATTCGCTGTTTTTGAGTCAGAAAAACAAATGTGTTTTTCACAGAAAGCAAAAAAAAAAGTCATTCAAAGTACCGGCCCTCAATACGTACATATTTTTCCCATTTGTCGGGCAATTTGTGGATACCTCGCCGAAAGATATTCTTTTCTTTCGAGGCAAACCACTCATCAAGTAATTTTTGATAGCGTTGCCCATCGACGAAAACAGGTGGTAGTCGGAAGGGGTCAGATATGGTGAATAAGCGGCATGGGGTAGCACAACAACGTGAGTGCCTCCAAGTAGGTTCTGACCATTATTGGCATGTGCGATGGTGCGTTGTCGTGGAGGAAAATCAGATTGTCATTGATTGCTTATAATCCGGCCATTTTTCACGCAGAGCACGGTGCAATTTGATCGGTTGATGGTGGGCATTTACAGTTTCACCAGGTTTCACCAGTTAATAGTATAATAGTAGATACCCTTCTGATCCCACGAAAAACACAGCGTCTTCCGTCCGAAGCAATTTGGTCTTGCGGGAAATGTATGGTTTGTCGGGAACAACCCACGATTTATTGCGTTTAGGACTCTCGAAGTATGTCCACTATTTATCGCCAGTCACAATCCTATGCAGGAAAGAGTTTATTTCTTGTCTATAAAGTATGTGTTTCGGCGTAATTCCATCTGCCTAACATTCAGTTCATGTGGCATCCATTTTCCGATCCTTTGAACCTTTCCCATGCCACGTAGTTGTTTGTAAATAGTTGTTTAAGTAACACCCAATTGCTAGGAAAACTTTTTTTTTTTCGATTGGGTACCGTCCTCGTCCAAAAGAAGCAACAATTGATGGTCCGCAACCTTCCTGGGACGTTTTTCAGGCTTCTTGTCGCTCAGGCAAAAATTACCGTCTTTGAACACGCAAAATCAATCTCTGCACGTTTGGTCTGATGAAACACTGTCGCCATAGGCCTCCACGAGCATTTGATGCGTTTTTATCAAATTGAAACAGAAAAGCAGTGCTTCCCGCATATGCTTTTTTTTGTGTCAAAAATTGGGAAAAATGTCTTCTGTTGTCTGAAATTGCTGATGATGTGCACAAACTATTTTTGACGGACGACAAACTCATAAAAAAAGATTTAGGCTCGACAGTAGCATGATTCCTAACGCCATCTATGAACAAACAGAGGATTTAAGCTTATACACCTAATACATTCAGAAAACAGTATAGCCATGTAAACAAATGATAACGTTAGTAGTGTCCTATTTGTAGTTTTTTCTTTTAAGCTGTGGTATAATGAAAACATTATATGTATAAATTTATGCAAAACATGCTCAGTTTTTATTCCTTACTGAAAATTATACAGCGCGGGAAGACTTTATCCTATGAATATATCGACGGATCCATATGAACTGCGTTCAACGATGTCGTAAACAACCATAAAAGTTCTCTCAGGAATATCGGTATTGGTTTTACATATTTCTTAATTGATGATATCAGACGATCCATAAACTTGGGAAGATACGAAATGTATTGCTTATATATTTTGAGTGTAATAATGTATGAAATGAGTATATTTACCGAGAGACCTACAAAGCAGCTTAAACATCATTGCAAAATTATTCATGAAGAGAGCAGGACAATCCGCGACCGGCCTGATGATTATAAGAGATTAAAGTAAAGTTCTTTAAATGGTCACAGGTGGAACATTTGGATTGAAGCTCATATCAATCTTTATATTAATAATGATTCGTAATTTTGTATATTAAATGAAAATTTTTAACAAAATATAACAATAATTTTCCGATACATCAAAACAATGATGCCACAACAAGTGAAACAGTTGCTGTGAAAGCGTGCCATTAGAATACTTTGTAATACGAACAATAAATCCAGTTGTAAACCGTTTTTCAAAAGTTTTTGAATATTAAATTTACCCACCGCGGATATTCACGAAATTTTAAAGTTCGTAATGTGGAACTTGAATCGTTTTCAAAAAGAATGGCAAGTCTTACGAATAAGAGACAAGAAATCGCTCAGATCTAAGATCTTTGCTCTCTCCCAGAAAAGTAGTCACCATTCAGGGATAGTTTTATACAATATTCTTCCTCCAGGTGTAAAGAACAATAATAACTACAAGAGTTTTTTTTTTTTTTGGTGTAGATAGGCTATGTATAGGGTAATCCACATAGTGGCAACTCCCCTCTTATAGCATAGGAAAGGGATTTGAAAGGGGGGATGCGGAAGGGTAGAGACAAGAGTTTTAAGATTCAGTGTAAAAATATTCTAGTAGAGAAGTAAGCCTGCGAGAGGATTTCTCGCAGGTGAACCTTCCCAGAGAGCTCTGGCGGGGGCTACCTTTGGGGATGCTCTCACATCTCTCTTTTTTTTTTTGAACTAAGGTTCCCACATGCCGAGGCACCTCGATCTGTTTTGAGAGGTGTATGTTCCGGTGTCGCAGACCTTGGGCATACGGCAAGAGTTGTCCGCTATTCCTATTGGAATAGTCGGCCAGCTGCCTCCTAAACTGGTCGAGGCACGGAGAAGGGAATGCTGCGTCCCCACAGCAAACTCCTCTCCCGCTATCGGAAGGGCGTGGGACAAGTACCCAATGCCCGACCTCCCCGATGCAGGTTTTTCTAGGGTTTTCCCTGCATTTCTTTAGGCGAATGCCGGGTAGGATCCTTAAACCATAGCCCGGGGGCCCTAGTTAACCCTTGGCTATCTTCCTCTACCCTTCCGCATCCCCCCTTTCTAATCCCTTCCTATGCTATTAAAGGGGAGTTGCCCAATGTGGATCACCCTCATGTAGCCTGTTGCCCTAAAAAAAAATGTAAAAATATTCCACTGAAAGGCGCGTTTTACTCAGTACATGAGTTTCTTGGTCCCCTAATAATTAAGTATTTTTGTTTATACTGTAAAAGTGTTGAATACGTTGCTTTTAATATTAATTATTTTATAACATTTTTGTTATCTTGTTGGTCTTTTCTGCTCTTTTGTTTGTTTGTTTCATGTACGGTCTGGGCAGATTCCTCGTCGTTCTGTTTCGTGTAGCGAATTATCCGTCGCTTGTGTTTGTGCTTCCTTCTAGTGTGCGTGTGTCAGGTTTTGTGTGATGTGTAATTCCATATTTTACTATACTTAATTAACTAAATATTTATTTAATCTATTTTGTATTTAGTTTGTTTGAATACTGCAAATATGAAGTACCGTTAAATAATTTTTTTATATTTTACTATTTAGTACGTTGTTACGTTGGGCAGGGAAATTGGTGTTCCTTTTTTTATGTTTATGTTAACTTCTAATTGTTACATCCAATAAGTATGTTGTAATCTTATGTAATGACGTACCCCCTTTCCTCATACGAGGACTAATGGAATAAATAAATCAAATCAAATACCGCAGATAAAGCAAGTTTCAAGATATAAGGTTACTTCTGTTAAATAACTTGCTCGGTGCTCAGCGTTATCAGGGTATTCATTTTTTAGAAGGGAAAACGAATTAAGTCGACAGTAAGCAGTCGGTCATCACGTGATTTAACTGGCATAAAAACCTTCATTTTTTAACCATTAATCCCTTGTTGTGAACACTCCTACCTGAGTCGATATGAGCTTAGCTTATAATTAACCGGGACGGTAACTGAAAGTACCTTAAACCTGGCACATAAATTAACACGGTAATTGAAGACAGTCTAAAAATCCTGGTGCGTTCAGAAAGTAAAAAATATACACAATATCTTAAGTGAGACTATGATATTCAGGTACTTTAAGAGAGTAAAAAATACCCTCCGTACCTTAAGAGAGTAAAGATATTCCCCGTATTTAAAGAGATGAAAAATGCTCCTAGTATGTTCAGTGAATGTTGCTCTGGTTGATGTGTGTCTCTGAAATACTCGATTTATCACTTGCGTTTTGTGATAACTCTTTCATAACTAGTCCAACATATAATTATTGTGCTATATGCTCGCACTTGAACACGTCTTCCATTGTTCATGACTGCCCGAGAGTTCTCACGACTTCTGAGACTCTACATTGCGTTTATTAAATTATAACTGTGAAAAACATAATATTTTACTTTAACGTCTGTTTTTATTAACGAACATTAACTGCCAATTTTTATGATTCAATTTTTTTTATTTAGCAACACCACGTTTGCCCCTCCTTCAGACCGTATTCTGACTGAAAGGAAGGTTGATTTTAAGGCTATAAACGTTTCTTCAGTCTTGCTATGAATATTAGAGTACAGTACTTATTTATCTTAATAAATGGGTTAATTCAAAAATATAAATATTCCAAGTGTTATAATATTTGCGACACAGTGTTGCCGTTTTTATTTTTACTTTAGCTGCGCACAATCAAAAGTAGTTGTGTCGGAAATTCCTTACTCTGCCAAATCATAGTTCCAGAAACAGCAATGAATTCGTTATTGGACGTAAACAACCGCATCTATTTTTTGCGAGGGCTATTCTCTCGCAGGCAACACCTGCGAGGGATGTTCTCTCGCAGGCAGAACCTTGTAGGAGAGATACGAAGGGGCTACCTTTGGGGATGCCTTTTCCTCTCCGTTTTTGAACTAAGGTTCCCACAAGCCGAGGCATCTCGGCCTGTTTTGAGAGGTGTCAGACCTTGGGCATACGGTAAGAGTTGTCCGCTATTCCCATTGGAATAGTCGGCCAGCTGCCTCCCAAACTGGTCGAGGCACGGAGAAGGGAATGCTGCGTCCCCACAGCAAACTCCTCTCCCGCTATCGGAAGGGCGTGGGACAAGTACCCAATGCCCGACCTACCTGATGCAGGTTTTTCTAGGGTTTTCCCTGCATCACTTTTAGGCAAATGCCGGGTAGGATCCTTAAACTATAGCCCTAGTTAACCCTTGGCTACCTTCCTCTATCCTTCCGCATCCCCCTCTTTCAGATCCCTTCCTATGCTATTAAAGGGGAGTTGCCACCATGTGGATTACCCTCATGTAGCCTGTTACCCTAAAAATAAAAAAAGTTATTCTGATAGATATTTTTCTTGCATTATAATTATGGCAAATGAAGGGAGCATATTGATCATTGTTTTATTAATGTTACTGTTTCATGAATAAGCTGTTGTTTCGATAGCGCCTACGGGGCGGAACTTCCATAGTTGTTCCATTTATAAATGAAGAAAACGCAAAATGTAAGCATACAAATGCTATAAATTTCATTACATGAATGTGTTTCATTTGACTGTCTATTAGAAAATCATGAAAAAAATTCTTGTTTATGCTGAAGGAAATGAAAAAATGTAACGATATAGTTAATTCACATGTAATTCGTATATATACAATTCTATCACGTACGTCAGGATTACTTTTGTTTACATTATTCCACGAAATGTTTTTAATCTGCACTCTCTAGTGTCCTTTAATTCATTGCCGCCTGTACTTATCTCTCTCGGACAAAGCTATATCAGAGAGAGTAATTAAAGACTAGGGAGCAGGACTCTTGTGATGCTACATTAGCGTTTGTTGTCCACAAAAACACATCGTAGTTCCTGAGTTTGCTAATTGAACCAAGTAAAGGATTCTAAATCAGATTAAAAGTTCTAAAATTGTCAACACTCCGGATTTATTTCAGAGGGCAAAATGAAGATAAATATGGAAGAACAAAGGACAGTAACAATATACAACAATCAATATGAATTGCAGCCAGGCATAGCAAAGAAGCTGTGTACTAGATGATCGCACGAAGATGCACAACATCAATCTACTAAGTAATCGCTACTTTACAAACGATTGAAAATTTTAATCTACAGTTGAAACATAATGGAGGTAAGTTACGTGAAAGGGAGGAATACGAGTTGCCGCCTGAAAATATATGTAAGCATGGTTAAAACATAAAATAAGAATGTAACTATAAATGATTATATTCTTATGTCCGTATCTCCATATTATTCGTTTTTTCAAATTAGCGAGTAAAAATTATTTCTAAAATTATTTTCAAATATGTGTTCTTTTTAAAAAATATAAAATGTGTAAAAGTTAGTTTAATGATTAATTGGCTTTCCCACAGCAAGACTTTATTTTATTTGCATTCACCCTAAAGGGTGGACCAGTCCCATGCCTAAAAGAGGTTGAAATTATATACAAAAAACATGTAGTGAAATTTTATGAATGCCATTGATCCCGAATTATATTGATTCGCCGCAAAAACCGGCTGGTTAGCATGTTTGAAAGTTTCTTTCCCACCCACCCCTTCTTATCACCGCCAATTCCCACCCACCCCAGTTTGTCATAAATAGTCTCAGCGTCATCCATATCCCCGATTTGACTCGAATATCTGTCGATTTGGCGTTAATCATATGAAACGCACCTCCACCCCCACACATAAGGGTGCTCCCATCGCATGCCGAAATGGTGTTGAAATTATACACAAACATATTTATTCAAAGCAAATATCTGCCGTGTTTGCATGTTTCAAAATTTCCATCCCGCTACCCCCGCCTCTGAGGGGTAAATGCTAAGTTGAATGCTATAACTAAATTTAGTGCCATCCATAATATTCGATTTGACTCCAATCTCGGTTGTATTCGCGTTATTTTCCTTTAAAGCATCTCCACCCCAAACCCTAAGACTGCCCTTTTCCCAGGGTGTAGGGGATGATAATTATATTCAGATAACATCGGTAGAAACACTATCAATATATTTGACCCCTAAAAATATTTATCCGACTCAAATATCGGCTTCTTTAGCATGTTTAAATATTTCCACCCCCGTCCACCCTCGCTTCTGGGGATGGTAGACGCGTCTCACCCCGACAGTGTTTGTTTCCTGGTCGGAATGAACACGTGTACGAAGTTTGGTGAAATTTGCTTCACAGGTGTAGATTTGTATAAGGAACATACAAATATATTGTAATAATATAATGCATTATATTATTGGAGACGGCGCACGTGTCGTGGAGAGACGTGCGAGAAAGGATAAAGGGCGACTCGGGTGGTCCTGAGTAATTGCTGCAGCTGCAATGAGAGACAGGGGATGATGAGGGTCCAGTAGCCTATTGATTTGGGAAACGGCGAGTCGAATTAGTAACGCAGATGGTCACAAAGGGGCCATGTTAGAGCAGGCTACTGTCTCTAACGAATGACCTGAAAAGGACTTTGGACTTTCAAGAGAAGATTTTGTGCGAGGCGGACAAAGGAGAGGAAGCCGTAAGTTAGTAGACGGAGTTGTACAATGCGATTGTCACAGTTCGAAAGGCGGCCGGAACGAAAATTAGATGAATGGGTTTCTGTCACTGCGCCGTGGCGACGCAAGTGAAAGACAAGGGAGGAAGATGGCATATATATAGAAGAATCGCCTATTGTAAAGACAGTTTTGGTATAGCACGGGAGAGAGACGGTCAGAGAGCAGCTGTGATCTAGCACGAGAGAGAAGACGGAGCAAGCAGCAGAGTTGGTTGGTGTTAGCGTGAGAGGAAAGACGGAGCAAGCAGCAAAGACAGTTGTTGCTTAGCACGGGAGAGAGACATTTGGTATTTAGCACGAGAGAGAAGACGGAGCAAGCAGCAAAGACAGTTGGTGTTAGCGTGAGAGGAAAGACGGAGCAAGCAGCAAAGACAGTTGTTGCTTAGCACGGGAGAGAGACATTTGGTATTTAGCACGAGAGAGAAGACGGAGCAAGCAGCAAAGACAGTTGGTGTTAGCGTGAGAGGAAAGACGGAGCAAGCAGCAAAGACAGTTGTTGTTTAGCACGGGAGAGAGACATTTGTGTTTTAGCAAGGGAGAGAAGACGGAGCAAGCAGCAAAGAGTGGAACAGTGGTTATTTAGAGTCAGTGAAGTGAATATCAGGACCTACAAAGTGAATGTCTAAGGAACGAGTCAAGGTGGACATAAGAAACTGTAAGTTAGAATATACCATATTAAATAATGTAAACCATCATTAAATGATAGTAGTCAGATTTCGTTCCCTTCTTTCGATAATAAAATTTAGAGGCAACCTATAGGTTAAGGTTATTAATAAATTTAATAGATACTTGTGTTGATTTGAAAACGTAAATGTTGGGGTTTCCTTTGGATGGTTTGATTCTGTCCTTAGTCAAACCCAGTAAAGACCCAGGAGAGCAAGAGTTCTCATGTTTTAATGTTAAAGTAGTAAATTCATGTGTAAATTCTTTAAGTGTTTAATAAATTTATTTGTTGTTCATAAAAATTATTCTTTTTTTATTTCGACCCATTTATATGTTTATTACAATTTGGCTACCACAACGGTGGACGGAGATAGGAGTAATAGCTGTTTATTACAATATATACAAACAAACAAACACACAAAGATACAAACAAACAAACGCTCTTTTTTATTTATTAGATTTACATAATTTATCATTACTTATCATTATTTATCGTTACTTACAATTTTATATTTGGAGTTCGGGAACACACTTCACTCTAAAACGGCCCTTCTGTGCATGAAATTACACAGACTTTCACACACACGCTTCACAAACACATACACTATATCCTTGCGATATCCAGACTCCTGACTCGTCGTATGGACTAAAATGTTTCGCCCGCGGCCACCATTCAATTTGGCCAGTATTATCGCCAGTGCCAAATGTTCAGTGTTTTCGAAATATTCCAGAATGCCCAATAATGTTTCTTTCCAAGCTTTCTCTCTCTCAGACGATCATCAGTTAAATACTTCCACAAATTCCACAAACTAACATGTAATTAAACTTCAGCATTTATTGCCCAACTTAGGCCTACGTCGCTCGTCCTCCGGGTTCCTCTAGCTTTGACTTCCAACTAACTTCCATCCAAAGTCTTTCTCCCTTGCTCTCTGGAATCCAACTGCTCATCCGCCTTCCTATCAGCTTCCCCTTCTCTAGAATATTCCTTTTTTCCACGGTTTTAATTTCCCACATTCGGATCACCACAGGCTTTCTCACGCTAAGAGAGCTACTCAAAATATTGTTAGATAAAAAATCCCTGGTCTTGTAATTGGGTTTCAACAAAAACTGCTGTCCGTCATTCTTTTGGGGTCTTGTCCCGACGTCCGTCAGACATTATATCTAAAAGCCGCTAAAGACCTCCAATTATAGTTCTCCCTTTTGTGAGCATTTATCCGCTGTCAATCATCATTTTTATACAAGCCACCCAAGATATCCAGTCTGAGTCAGTAAACAGATTTTAATAATGGCCGGCATCCACCTCTAGTCTGTGCAGTGAAACAAATAATATGAAACTTAAACAAAATAATGGCCTTCTTAATTTGTCTTGTTAACTACGTATTACAGTATATATTAACTAGGTATTACAATATATATTAACTAGGTATTAAAATATATATAGTTTAATATTTTCCACTTCGTTATTTTCTTTGCATTATCTGTTTTTCTCAGCATTTGCTTCATCGCAATACAATATGCTGCTCTTTATTTAAAAATCAAACAACTGTTCTGTTGTGAAGGGAAAGTAATTTACATGAATTACCTAAAAGGCAGACAAAACTGTTGCTTAGGTGACACTTTAGGTTAGTATGTATTACATAACTGTGCATTATCAAATGAAAAATCGTCACTTAATCATTTATGTTAATGTATTCTGTAACAAAAAGTTAACTATTAATGATTAAACTGTCTTTATATTCCGCTCATAATTAACTTAAATGTTTCTCTCCATCACAGACCTGACGATAATCCATTCGCCATGAATAGATGTTTTCCAGAAAAATGATTTATATCCGTTTTATCCGTTTGACGTACGTATTTTCAAATGAAAGTACGTGTGATCTTACATTTCAATCACTTAGGCCGAAATGAGGTTATATCCCTTTTACAACAATATGATAAATGTGGTTTTCATTAATTAATAAGATTTCTTCCTCAGATTTTTTTCTACAAATAATTCATCTACAAATAATAAACGTGGTTTGACAGTAAAAAATTAACAGACTGCAGAAGAAATCTTGGGTCACATCCGGCAATAATGGGCCAACTTCCGCAGTATGCTTGTTAAATTCTTAAAACAGTATATTTAAATTTAATTATTTCTGTATACAATTCTGTAAAAGACTAGTTTGATGCTATGTCTCTAAGGATTACTCTAATTTTCATTGAATCGTTTTGATCTACATATACTTATACTTGTCATGAAAATTCTGCAATATGGACTTTATATGGTTTTATAGGTGATTGAAACGCTTTCAATTGGAAGCGACTACCTTTCTCTACTAATTTTAAACTATCATCTTATATCATGTCACTACATTATTTTCTTACTTTGTTGTTTTTGTAGCTAGTATTACTATATTCCTTTGACCACGTTTGTATTCTGCTGGCTGCCATCCTAACGTTATCCAATAATTGATTCTCAATTTTCTTTTGCTTGTGTTCTCACCCTTTCCAACGAAAAATAAATTCTCCAGTAAGTGGTACCGTACTCTCAATAATGTTTATTCTTTCAATTTTGGCCCTAGACTTTTATAACCGTCTTTTAACGGGAGACTTTTCTTGAGATGTGGTTAACAGGAGCTCCCGACCCTAGGTTATAGCAATTAATCCGTGGTTCGTGTACCGATATATGTATTGTTTTTTTATAATATTCGGCCTAAATAAACTATTACATTAAGAAGGTATAGTGAGGATGGAAAGAGTCTCTGTCGAAAATAAGAAAAGGGTTACTGAATTGCTTTTGGCTTGAGAGACGTCTTACCTGTCATATATAAATGTTAAGGTAACCTTGACGAACAATTTTAAAAAGTTATAAGACAATTGTTTTAAAGTACTAAAGCGACAATTTCCGGAGTCCGAGCACTTCGGAGACGAAGCACTTCGTAGAGAATAGTTTTTCTGAACCAGACTTTCGAAATTTTGAGCTCACGTTCGAATTTCATGTTTACATGGGTCATAGGCGCGAGTGGCACGGTTGAAATGCCACCTAAATTCGCATGCGGCCTCAACCGAACTGTCGCCGTGTCGACAATACGCCCATACATCTACCGTTCTTGACCGTTTCATTGTTCCATGGTTACTAAATCTCCAGTGCTACTCTACAAGCTCTTCACATCTGTTCTCCACTCACAGTTCTGCCAACATCACATTCAAAAGTTCTTTTTGCGCCACCCTGTATTATTTATAATCCATATTTAACTTGAAATAAAACCTTCTTATTAATTTTAGTCTTTATTTATTGACATAACCTATATTCTGCCAGTCAATTTTAGAAGGTTTTGGCTTATTCAGCCAGATTTATCTATAAAAAACATTCCAATGGGTTGTTAGAGATACTCTAGCTTAGCATAAAATTTACATGAGTACCTTACTTTTATTTGATACATTTATTTTACGCCCACACTCCATGCGTATGGTCAATGCTTACATTTACCATTTTCGCTACTATTTACATCTAGCGGATTTATTTACTACATTATTCGATTTCACATAATATTAGATTACATCTAATTATTTGTGTTTTACATTTCAATATTCGTTTATAATTATATATTTCATTTACAATTTTAACTCACATTTTATTGGACGCGTGGTTACGTGTTAGTCCAAATCCAGAATGCGGCTTGTAAGTTGACTGACTGACATACAATAATTTAGTACATATAAGAACTCTTTAAGAGAAGAATCTGTCAAATAGTGGAACAATCGAGCGAAAAATAGTTCTGTAAATGAGGACACATTAGATCCCGACTCAAATTATATTTATGCGCAACTCGACACTATTTTCTATGGAGAGAGGTTATTAAGAGTTAAATATTATTTATATTTTACATTTAGACGGATTGATTCCATTGATATTCTACTGATCAAATTGAAAACGTACAAAATATGATCCACAAATTTATTCATACATAGAAAATTCATGAATGAGGAATTAGACTAATAGTGTTAAGGTTGATATTTTTCAACTTGCTCGGTTATATATATATATATATATATATATATATATTATATTATATATAATTTATATATATACATATATATATATTATATTATATATAATTTATGTCTAATTTAGTATATTATATATGTATATCTGGCCGTTTTCAGAACCGATTAAGGCTATTATCTCCAGTACTGGTTTGGACCATGAGTGTTTCGTTCTCCTTTGATTGCACGCGCGTGATATATTAAGATTTATTATTAATCAGCGTTTCCCCCGTTGTTACCCAATTTTTAATTAGACTTCATTCCAAACTAACGTATTAACAGATTCTCACCCCTACGCTTCCAAATGGCGCTGAACACATGACTCGACTGAGATCAGAAGATTCAATGTTCATCTGAACGACATCGAAAATAATTGATTCGACACTAATACGGGCCACTTTGCCCATTTCCACTCCTCCCTTAAATGTCAATTAGGACTAAAATTCAACATAGCCGAGGAATTGCTAATATCAGCATTCAACTCAGCGATGCCCACAACAGCGCATTCGACACCAATATAGGTTGCTCCTTATGTTATACCCTTTCACGCCGACCCCTTGTCGTTAGTTAACTGAAATATGATTTAACTACATACAGACAGACACTATTATTATCAGCAATCCCGAAAATAGTCACTTACAAATATAACTATTGATACAGCCAATATTTATACATCCATAAATGTGGAACTACGTAGAACAAATTATAGAGCAGAATAAATGATAATAACGTAATACCAAATGGCACAAATAAAGACGCTGAATGTCTTCTCGGGGCTGAACGACGAGAAATATAACATTCCTTCGTAATTGGAAACTAACCATCTAAAAGGTATGGGGCAAAAAAATCAAAAAAGGAACACAAAAAGGTAAAAATAACACACACTAGTTGTGAAATATAATGTTTTATAATGCAACACAGCCACAGAGGCGGGAGTGGACGGGGTTGGCAATTTTCAAACATGTTAAACGTACGATATTTGCGTCCAATAAATATTTTTCGAAGTTTCTGAGTTTGATAGTATTTCTCCAGATATTGCTTGTGTACAATTTCTATTCCTTTCTGTATTGGAGAAGATAGCCCTTAGCGGTGGGGTTGGATCTGCATTACACTCAAATAACGCAAAAACAAGGAAGGCGAATCCGAGGTATTGGATATTTCTTAGTTTAATTATGACATTAAAGTTGCCGTTTAACCCCCTTGGGTGGGAATATTGTGTTAGGAAGTAGTCTATTATTACATTTACTGCTTCGAAGGACAATATTTCATGTTGAATATTATGTATGATTTTTTTTTGCATTTTTATGCATTGTGAATACATATAGTCAATTCATTAGATAACTATTCGATTTACAATAATGTTAAAATACTTTGTACAGATTTACTTCCGTATGAAACGTTTCTTTGAATGTAATGCTTGAAAATTAATAAAAAAGAAAAACTATAAAAATTTTCAAGTGGGGTATATTTATAAACAAACATATGAAAAGATAGACAAATTTCTGTTAGTTTTAAGAAATTTTGGAAAGTTATATACATTTTTCGGATACCGAAATCTCGACAATTTTCCAGGTACTTGCTAAACACAGAATTTTTCTTCAGTTCAGCACTACTTCCGCTACGAGTGATTTTCGAAATAAAAATTATTCATAAGTAATATTAACAAATTCTGACAACAAGATTAAAAAATCTTGCATGTGTAATAGACCGACAGCTAAGATTAATCAGCGAAACTTCAATGGCTAAAGATTTTATTTTAGATAGAAATTAAAATATATATCTATGTATTTAGGACTTAAAAGAGACGAAATTAATAGAGAAAATCAGGAACTATTAAATACCGCGGAAAAATGTAATACTTTAAATTGTTGGTTACTCCTGCCGTCACCACATTCTACAAGTGTTTAATAGCCATTTATGTTCACGTAACCTTAAATAAACAATATATTTTAAAATACAAAATTAAAGGTAGATGGCACATTTTTATTAATGTTTGTGCAATTAATAATACTATTTCACTTCCTCATGCCAGAGAACCGGAATTTCAATGCAAAGTCTCATTTCGTAAATGTCCACAAGCAATCCATGAACAATACGTCACGAGAACACGATTACTACGATCTCAACACCGCGAAAATGGTTTATTACGCTATTTTCACCCCAATATGTGCCACGGAATAGCAAGTTGGGAGAAATGCCCTCGTATCTCTGAAGTATTCAAACTTCAAAAAATAGGGGCGTAAATATATTAGGCGGTAAAGATAAAATGAAGGGAAACTTGTATGTCTCTCTTCTTAAAATTTGTCCTCAATCTCTTTGAAACCTAGTATACATTTATATTTTCATAAATATGATCACAAATCACACACTACGAACTGTATTAAACTTTGATCAGATAAATAAAAGCTCCACCTTTACGAAAACAGTGTTCCTTGCTGCAAATAGAAAATGTACAATCCTTATCAGAAGATATAAACTACGAAAAATTAGTATAATAACTGATGTATTATATAATGGAAGTGCATACAATATATTGCCGAAATGGATTTTACTCACTTTCTTTACGAGGTCGAAATTTCGTCGCCTAATTATGTTTTCTATATTTCCTTTTCGCAAGGAATAATGGAGAGTTGGCAATGCTGAGTTCCGCGTTCGTCCAAATACGTCTGAAGATGAAAGAGATAAAAAAAGTTATGTAATATTAAGCGGTTTTACTTCAGTATTCTCTTTTTCGTATTAAACATTCTCATCCGCGTAATTTCTAATTTTTTACTGAAATTTTATGTTTAATATTTATGACTTGTTCTATTCCCTCTATGAAGATTAATTGGAATCCGTAAAATATTAATTTCAATAACTTCTTTTTACTCTCTGTTCATTGGAAATGTTACACTAGAACTAACAAATTTCAAACTGTAAACAATACCCCAAATATAAACTGTTATTTTAAATTAATACATCAGACAATTTATGATTTACATAAATATTTTAACTTATATGTATATCATGAATACATATAATTTCGTTTATAAAATTTCATACAATTGGTCTCAGTGTTGTATTGAATGAACAAAACGTATTTTAGAGCCCATAAACAACAAATCCTCCGTTAAGAAAAACAAATAATGACTGGAACAGAACTGACCAAGAAAAGGCAGAACTGTTTGCTCAACATTTCGCCAAAGTCTTCACACCACATTCCGTCGAACCAAACGACGAAGTAAAGCGTCCGCTAGATGCACCTCTGCAGCTGTCACTACCTATTAAAAACTTTTCCACTGTAGAGATAGACACTGAAATTCAACATCTTAATCAAATGAAAGCGCCAGGTTATGATCTAATAACAGGAAAGGTCCTCGCCGAGTTACCGAAAACAGCAATAATCTTCCTAAGAAATCTATTCAACTCCATCTTACGTTTTAAATACTGGCCTGCACCACTAAAATTTTCAAAGGTAATACTAATACTAAAACTTGGTAAACCCGCCGAAGAAGTCTCATCATATCGCCCAATCAATTTACTGTCACAAATTTCTAAATTATTGGAGAAACTTTTACTAAAAAGATTGAAGGAAACTGATTCACTAAAGAAGTGGATCCCGAATCACCAATTTGGATTCAGATGTAATACTCCACAATTCAACAATGCCATCGAGTAGTAAATATAATCTCCACGACCTTTGAAAACAAAGCTCATTGTCCATCAGTTTTTATAGATATACAGCAGGCTTTTGACAAGGCCTGGCACGATGGGCTCCTACTCAAGATAAAGTCATCTCTGTCAAGCGAAATTTACCTACTTATGTCCTACTTGTCCGACAGATTCTTCCAAATAAAATATGGTCAATGCTGTTCTATAATCCATCCAATTACTGCCGGTGTACCCCAGAGAAGTGTGCTGGGACCTACACTCTATCAATTATATACAGCCAACATCCACAACACATGAATAGGCACTTTTGCTGACGACACCGTCCTCCTATATTAACATACCGACCCACACATGGCCTCCATAAACCTTCAAACCCATTTATCCCTCCTTGAAGCATGGCTCAATAAATGGCGGATCAAAGTCAATGAAGCGAAAAGTACTCAAGTCAACTTCCCACTAAACCGTTCAGAATGTCCATCAGTGTCCCTAAACAATATAGAAATCCCACAATCAAACGAAGTTCGCTATCTGGGTCTATATTTGGACAAAAAACTGACGTGGAAAAAACATATATTAAAAAAAAGGAAGGAATCCGAACTGCGACTGAGAAAAATGTACTGGGCACTGTGTTTATCGCATGAAAACAAAATCTGGCATTGAGCTATGGGGCTGCTCTTGCAAATCCAACGTCAACATAATCTATTTAAATTTAAAACACTCAGAATGCTTGTAACTGCACCTTGGGACGTCTGAAATCGAACATTACATACGGATCTCGGAATGCCAACCGTTCAAGAAGAATGCACCAACCAGAGTGTCAACCACTTCCTGCGTCTCCAACTTCATCCAAACGAATTAGCGTCCATCCTGCAACTTGACCCTCCCTACAGAAGACTCCAGAACAAGAAATGGCCGAATTAGTATAAGTTCACAATCCGGATAACGTCATTGGATGGGTATTCGCTCACGTTATTGTATTATTGTGTTATCACATTAACTCATGGAACATGTATTGTATAGTTCTGATTGTTAATTTTCTAATAATAATAATAATAAAAAGTATATTACTAATGGAATATTGATTGTTTTAATTTTTTCAGGGTCTTATTTTGTGCAATCTTGTATTTTTGTCTCTTATTTATAGTCATCAATTTTATATTGTGTATTTGCGTTAAGGGTTCTTTTTGATGTTTGATGGTTCCACGTTTCTTGTGAACCAACTCTCTGTGAGTTGTTTGAAAATAAACGCAAAACAACCTGTTCAGGCAATAAATTTTTATGGGACACCGGGTCTTTGGATAGTTTTTCAAGTTATTCATTATAATTACATAGCGAACTATATTTTCCAGTACAGTGCAACGATAGTGAGATATTTTACTTCCGATGATCCAAAGAAATATCGTATAAAGCATTTATTCAAATTACGATATAAAATTTAAAGCCAGAGATCGTTTAGCTGGAACGTATTATGCAACTTTTGCATTAATTTTGGAAGAAGTGTTTACATTTCAGTTCGAGTAAAACCATGTCGATTTTATAACACATTTTAATCGCCAACTGCTGAGTTTCTGTAATAACGCTTGGTGAACATTACAGTTCATGTACTTAAAATTTGAGTGTACACTGCATGGATTTTAACGCCAAATGAAAAATAAGGAATGCTCTTTTTTCATTCAAAGTTTCTTAACAATACTACTCCACACAGAAAATAATTTCTTTCATCAGTTATTATTCACACTACAGTTGCATAAAATGGTAATAGAGCAGAGCTTAACGTATTAAATTGTCTAAAAATCAGTGAAATGAGATTAGATTTTGTAAAATCACATTTTTAAGCTTAATGATCCGTAACCATAAGATAAAAGATTTTTCTTTTCCGCCTCGCGTTAAATTATTGTCGACAAAGAAAGGGGAATAAGATTAAGTGAACAAGATTAACAATGCACGCTTCGAAACCTTCCCATATCTTCAAAATTTATAAATCATTTCTATAATTAATCTTGAGGAATTTTTAAGCTGATAAAGAAGGACTATATTCAGAAATACATGTACACGAATCTATATTAGTAGAATAAACAAAAATAGTGACAATGGGAATACAAACCTTCATTAAAGAGGAACTCTTAATTTTAAAATTTAAATACAATATAATTATTTTAACAAACTCATAGAATTTGAATACTATTATCAATACTGTAAGTAGCTACCATTTTTGATGGAGTCGACAGCCGCAACAAATAGAAATCCACCGACACGGTATCGTGAATATTTTGTATTTTCAATTATCGAAGTCAGTTGTTGATTAAAATAATTCTTATCCTTCATTCCACGATATTCGTAAGAACTCTGAGAGAAAGACGAAATCGTTGTTTTTATTAATTGAATATTTCATTTTTATATATTATTTAAATTTTATTGTTTTGTCATTAAATTATATTTTAATGGAATTAAATTCCTTTTTATTTATGTACCAAATAGAAACCCTATCCATAATATATAACCAGTAAATTAAATATTCCCATATAATTATTTATAATAACATATTTTTAATTTAATTTTCTAGATTTAATTTTCTATTTATCATCTAATTTTTCTCATTAAAATTTTTAATTTACAGCACTTCCTGTAAAACCCTATTGCGACGCAGTCTTCTAATGTTATTATGTGTGTGTGGCTGAATGTAATAGGGTCACACTGCAAGGGACAGTTGGCCTTCGTAATATTTTAAAATTTAATCACTAATCTTGCCCACACAATTGTTAAAACATTGTCTACCATTAGCTAGAATTTTTAAATGTACGAAACGGGTGTTAATAGATTGGCGATGTTTAATATCTCGATCATTGAGAGGTCCATCGAAAGATGGAATTGATATTAAAGTTCGCTCACAATTGTGCGTTCCTAAAATCTGAGATACTCAATAAAATTAATTTAGGTAATTTTCTTTATCGAAGTAATTCTGTCTCCTCCGCAATATATAATTACGTATCTTCAATATCCCTAATCTCGTAGGTATTCTAGGAAATCAAGTTTCCAAGATTTATTATGCCCGCGACAGTGAATAATGAAACACTGTTGCTGTGTAAGCAGATACGCACTTAAGCTCCATTCATCCCTAGCGTCTGAAGTGCGTAAATAACCGTTAATGGGTAATACAGCCCGCTTTTCGAATATTAATCAATCAATTCACAATATTCATTTGTACTTGGGGAGATAAACCAAAAAGAAGAGCATACAAGTTTATAGTTGCGCTTATTATATAGTATCAGATAACAGTTATATTCGGAGAATTATATACGTAATTAAATCGTGCAGTGTGCTTGCAAGGCGGAGACGGTAAGGAAACGGAGAAAGGGTTCAGCTACGCAATCGGAGGCAGACGCCCTCACTTGATAACATCAGGATCGTGACTCCTAAACAATGATCTGTGTTTTACTGAGGTCTCCACCGTAATGAGGGATCCACCCACGCCGAGCCAGGCCATTCATCACACCAACCCTCCCTACGCGCAGTACTAAATACGGTGACAGCGTTAAGCAAATTGATTGCCATATACGTGGAATATCTAGATGCCATTTCCATATTTCTGAATATTCTAACTTTTATGTAATAATGTTTAATAAAGAATTATACATATTAAAAATGTTATAATTTTAAGCCCCAATGTTTCATAATTATGAACATTGCGGAAAAAATACGTCAAAAATGGAGCATAATTAATATTTTAATAACTATACTTCTTTTTGAATTCAGTAGCGTCTCAGTTGAAGACCATACTTGTAATTATTTCTTCATATTTAGTATATACTTGTATATTTAGTATTTTTTAACTGAAGAAAATGATTGTTAAAGGTCCATTATTCATTATAAATGGTATGAAACAGTGTTTCATATATTCAAGAATGGAATCATACATTTATCCTAGTATTATATTATATTACATTACATCGTTAATGGCAACATAATCAGTTAAGATTATATAGTGTTCTGTGATTATTTTTATATGAAAAATTATATTATATTCGTTTTAAAACTTCGTTATAAAAGCTATCAATATTATTTCCTTCACTTCTGAAAATAAGGATAGAGTATATTTAAAGTTATAAAATTATTTCCGCGAATCTCAGTTTGATTTTAAATTTATTGTGAAATAATATATTTTCTAGTCAAATTAATTGATTATTAATTTTAAAGTGTGCCGATAAAGTAGTATTACTTTTTGATTTCGGGTTTAACGTTAGTTTGTGGTTATATATGCAAATATTTATATTATGTATACATTATATTTATATTATATAATACTATATCAAATGTATTTTTTTTGCAATTTTTACACGGGATAATATAAACTACATTAATATCATAAATAGTATTAATTTTGACCTTAGTTATACTAAGCACTTTCTTAATATGGTTAACCGGTTTAAATGTAAAGTGGAAAGCATCGACAGAGCAACTGTTTAAATACTTTGATAGGTTACATTTGCAAATCTCTGACTAATTCCCTGATTTCATTCAAAACAATTCTCCTGAAGCTAATTTGATCAATAGTACAGAATTAAACGAGCTGTAATAATTGACCTCAAGATTAAAGGGTAAATATTTTGGTTATATGTTAGTTTTTGTCAAAATACTTTTTCCTGGTGTATACAACCTGAAATGTATCATTTAAATTTAAAAAAATGTTAAGTAATCAATTATTAAATATAAACATGGAGAAAACTGTGAACCAGAATGAAAATGACATGATAAAAAAACTGAAGTCACTCGATAAACAAATTAATTCAACATATGTTAATACATTTTGTATGAATACATTTTTATAGCCATTAATATATATGAACTGTTAATTTCTTTTCATTATGTACGTCGGACTATGGCTACAGAATAGTCTGACAACCAGACGAGTTATTGCCCTGATCAAAATACGTACTAATTATTTTATGGCTCTGCAGTGAATCGGAGAATGTTCCAGTAAAGAATTCCACTGCCAATATGTGAGCATAGTTCATTGTCGCTATAGGCAGCATACGTATCACATCATTAATAGACACTAATGGCCGTTTGATGAATGCTTGTCGTTAAAACGATAATATCTCACGAATCACGCAGCATTGAACCCACGCACGGATGTACCGTTATTTATAATTATCTCCCACTCACTTACGCTAGATACACTAATGACCATTAAATGCCGACAATCCTCTATTTACAATCTCTCACTTAACGACAAAATGTACGCTGACAATCTCTCACATAACGACAAAATATATGCTTTGTCCTATATGTGAATTTGAGGATAATGATGGATTGATTTTCATACAAATGAACTACTGTTGTAAGCATCAAATTATACCGAGCCTTTTCGCTATTAGAATGTGAGGACACGAGATCGGGATTAATTAAAGTGGACATATTAAAGCAAAGGATTTGTGTAGATACGAACGCAAGAAATAATCTATGTACAAAGTGAGCTATTTCCGCCATACCGGGATGGAACTGACGCTACCATTGGACTGTATTCGGCACAACGTGTCATTCCCCGACCTTGCTTTGCCTTCTTTCTCACAACCAACTCGTACCAAAGTATGGAAGATGCGCGAGACTCGTGATGGGAGGTTCGGTGGTAGCTGCATGCTGCAATAAATAGTTGTAAGTCTGAATTAAGTATGAATTACCTAAGAAAATCGAACTCCGAATTTGTTCTGCGATTTCTGAATGACAATTTATTCGAGATAACGACAGTCATCTCTACTATGTATATGAAGATGAGTGACAAAATGAAATTATTTCCGCACATTCCTTCATCAATTAATTTTTTACTTACTTAGATGATATGACAGAATGAATAGACGAAGATGTTACCAATGAGAAGGGAGACTCGGCTATATAAATTCGAAAAACTCAAAGTTTAGATAGTTTTTACGAAAGAGTCATGGACAGGGAACAACTACTTAACTTTTAAACTACAGCAGTGGGTGTCAGATGATGGGGAATCACTTGTTTTCACCCGTAAGGTCCGGAAATATCCGCTATGCAACCATCATTTGATATCCAACTGATCCATTATAAAAGGTGTCGCGCTCATAGCGATCGCGCTAATAGAACCCGACTCAGATCCTTACAGCGAAAAGATAGAGAGAACCACTAATCCTCCGATCCTTCCGATTATCATATAGTAAATATTGCTTTAATAATCTATTGTTGGTTTTAACATAGACTGTACTTCATGTTAAATATATAACATTTCATAAACTAATATGGTTTACAGTTACTGTCTGTATATGGTAATTCTGCCAATTGATAGTGTGATTGGTGTCCAAAATATCTTTAGAAATGATAAATTACTTTGATAATATTTTATGGTTAAGTGCTACTTGTTTACTTACTTAAGTTATGTACTGATGTTTATATTATCCAGTCACATTTTAATATTTATATTATCATTAGTTTTAATATTATTATTAATTTTTTATATTCTCTCTTATTATTTACAGTTATAATTATAGATTATTTTATGAATGTTAAACATTAATCATGATGTACAATATTAAAATTGACTCAGGTTCTTTAAATAATATTTACAATCTTATAATAAAGGTTTAACAAACCTCTCATATTTAAAAATAATAATGTCTAAGTTTTTTGTCCAAATGACTTATATGTGTCATTATGCCATGAATGCAGTAATCGCATGATCCAGCATCATATAATTTATGTACATAACACACTTCGTTTATTGGGCTCGAACTGTGTTTCAACACTAGCTAGGAAGATGTGAAGGGACGGGGGAAGTCCTCTCCATAGTTATTAACAGGAAGGGATCAGGAATATTAGTGGTCCGCTTTACCTGGTCGCTATAAGCACGATATGACTCCGATCGACATAAGCACGACACCCAGTAAGCTTTTCCCGTCTCCTCTAGCTCGAATATATTCTACGTACTTTCCTATTATTTCATGTTCTTCTTCTTCTTTACTGTAACGTAAGCGATGTTTGGTAAAAAGACCGCTACCAATCTGGCCACTCTGAGTTGATTGGTCACCTCTACGTTACGCCGGATGACGAAGGTATGACGTAAATCGGAGCTCTACGACGACGTGGCAACGGGCATTTGATGATGAAGCTCAAAGTGAGAATTTCATAACCGTGCTGTGATTCGATCCTGGAATTTCAATGTCGCGTGGCATTGACGCTGATCACTATACACAGTAGACCGACGAATAAATGTAGAAAAATGAAGAATGAGAAAAATAAGTGATAAATGTCAAAACCAAAATCTTTTGGAAATTGAAGGAAAAATTGAACAAAGAATTTGATTGCAGAGGTACATTAAAAATTTGTATCCATGGAGCCCAGTGTAACGTTTAAGTGAAACGCTATTTTCCTGGATCGAATTTCTGCCATAGGGAGAGACTATCAATGTACAACAATATTGTCAGACCCTAAAAAAACTCAAAAGGAGGGGAATTCTGACGAGAGGACTGTGCATGTTGCACTAAAACGCCCGTCCTCACACTGCCTTATCTATTGGACTCTTTCGATTGGGATGTTTTGAACCAACTCCCGTCTTCCCCTTGCTAGGCTGCTTCAGATTATCATTTTTTCATCTCCCTGAAGGCACACATAGGTGGAATTAAATTTTAAAGTGACGAGCAGGTGCAGAAAGAGGTTCTGAAGTAGGGGAAGGCGCTGGTGAGGAGGGAATAACACATGCATTGAACGGGGTGACGATTATGTGCAAAAATGGTCAATAATTGTATCAACAATATCCTGTATTTTTTTTCAGTTACACATTAAAATCCAGTACACTGACTTTCTGAGCACGTCTCGTAACAAAGAGGAAAAAGGATAAGATATGAGACATACGCTAAGTGTTGTTCGCTTTTCCCATGGGAACAGTCGGCCAGCTGCCACCTACGCTGGCCAAGGCACGCAGCAAACCCCTCTCCCGCCATCGGAAGGGCGTTGGACAATACGCTATGCCCAACCTACCTGATGCAGGTTTTATACAGTTTGAACTGCATGACTTTTAGTGATTCCTATTGCAATAATCGGCCAGCTGCCTCCTACAACCTGGCCGAGGCACGGAGAAGGGAATGCTGCGTCCTCACAGAAAATTCCTCTCCGGCTATCGGAAGGGCGTGGGACAAGTACTAAGAACCCAAACTACCTGATGTAGGTTTTATAGGGTAGTCCTGGATCACTTTTAGGCAAATGCCGGGTATGATCCTTAAACTCCAGCCCTGGGGCGCAAGTTACCCCTTGCCTACCTTCCTCTACCCTTCCGCATTCCCCCTTTCAAATCCCTTCTTATGCTATTAAAGGGGAGTTGCCGCCATGTGGATTACCCTCACGTAGCCTGTGACTCTGAATAATAATTTTAAAAAAGACGTGCCACACTGAGGAGTAGAAAGAAATAAAGTTTTAAATTAAATTAATATAAAAATGGAAACACACATTTCAAAAGAAAAGGGAAGAAGCATTGGGAATGGTTAAAAATAAAGGCATGTAAAAAAATAGTTTTAAATGAAAGCGACCAGGGATTGATTGTTACCAAAATATGAGAGTGATTACTTCAAAAGTGATGGAATACTTTCTGATACAGTATTCAATATAGCAAGCTCCCATGGTGTGAAATCAGTGGAGCTAGATATTAACCTCGGACCGAGCTATTGTTGACAATTGTAGTATTTGACAGGCTGTCTGCCACTGCAGATAGACGATGTGTGCAATCCTGATTGGATTAGCGGAACAGCGCCCTGGACATCAATAGATCGCCACGGAACCTATAATTAGAAAATAATAGAGCCAACTTCGACATCTAAAATTACTGTTCATAACCTGAAATTTTGTCTTTAATACCAATATCTGACAAGTTAAATTAATTTTTAAATAGTATTTTATACAAGCCATACAGGCATTTGTCCTTGAACAATGTAAACGTGCAGGTAGGAATTAAGATAATTTGGATTTAGGATCCCTTAAGGCATAAAACGTATAAAGCTATACTGAAATAAATCGATTTGTAACAATGACAAATTTTATTTTATTTTTGTAGATTGAGACGAGAATACTTCATCAAGGATGTATAATTTCTTACTGGGCTTGAGGAATTATAAGCACGGGTAAATAATTTGATGCACGTCGCAAAGTTTTGAGTTGATATAATTAACTCTTGGCAAGTTATTTTGCGGGCGTGGACAGAGGCGTTGTTAGTTAATGGCCCTGATTCTCCCTGTAATAGAAAGACAAGGCGCGGCTCTGTGGGAGATAGAAACACTCCACTGCAGAAGAGGGGTAAAAACTCTCGTAGACAACATCCAGACACGCTAATTAAGGCGTCCTTCAGCAGTTAATTAGCGTAATCTCGCTCCCACACAACGCCCCGCCTGTGTGCATCCACCGATAGAAAACGGCATTTCAAATACTTTGTTAACGACTCCGGGCATCATGCTTCGCTGCTCACAAATTTTCTCGGCTCGAGTTCTGTTTGATAATAAAATATACAAACTCTGTGTGCCATTGTCCGTAATGAATTGTTTCGATAAAGGGAATGCATTAAGTTTCTCTTTGATATAGATTCCGTGATTGGTCACTGTTCTTCAGGCTTGCGTATTTATACACGATATTTCATTGTTGCGATCTCGTATTTGTCCTAGCCACCAGCTCAAAGTACTATTTTCGGCTCCTTAGTCTTTTGGCTGGCATAACACTTTAAACAATTAAGCTCTTCTTACTACGTGCACAAGTATGGAAATTATATATTTATACTTTTCTCTCGTCAGTGCAGATCTCTACTAAATAAAAATAAACAATGCGTGTCGAAGCATCATGCACATTATTATTTGCTATTAAAATGATCAAAGTAATTTATATCCCACAATTAATTAAAATGTCAAACGTAAATTTATATGAAGGTCAACGGTTTCCAATTTAGTTGTCATTTATTTGCTGTGTATTCTTAATTTCTTAAGGATCGTTTTATAAATTGTACTACTGAATGCCACACTTATTTATCGATAATGTTTTTTTAACTAGATCGCTTTTGATGTACAAAATTATTATAATTCCTATACTGTTTTTCTGCTTGAACGAGTGGTAAATGACCACATGGGTCTAAAGCTTCCACCTATTAATTTTTTAACTCTTTACGCGACTGGATGTGGTTTTTCCCCAGAAATGATTTTCGACGTAACTGTATATGAATGTGCCATAGTATTATAACATAAGAATTGCCCATTAAATATTACGAAACTGAGGACTAGTGGTAACAATAAACACTCTAATATAATCTTACAAAGAGCTTTACAATATAATAAAAAAAACATGTACGTTATCTGTCTCGTTTGATCACTTTGCTAATGCACACCACAGATATTGAAACTGAGTCTTTGCATTTGCCAGTCGGACAGTTGTTTCAAAACCTGATCGAAAATTTTGTGTAGTGCGATAGTTTAGTAATTACTTTATATATTCTATTTATATATTTTTATTCCCGTGAACCTTATTAGAAATATTAGCAAGGGTTAAGAAATGTTGGAAATTGACTACGGCACCAGTATGTCGGAATGAAAATCCCTGCAATTTGAGCAGAAGCACGAAGCAGACAGACACCTGGTTTTATCCAATGTGTGGATCAGTGCTTTCGGAGCGGGGACGAGACATATCCAGATATTTAAAAAAATTTGAGGACTCGTGATTGCGTGATGCAACAGAAGTGTGTACAATTTCCGTATGAAGGTCGGACATCTTAATATACTAAATAAATTATTCTTATGATCACTCGTTACTGAACACTCGTCGCGATCACAGTAGTCTGCACAGTTGTAGAATGTTTCTATAAGAGTTTGTTGGATATTTTTGACAGCAATAACTAACCTAAAATACTGCTTAACTTCTAAGAGGAAATCTCCCCCATTTAGTGTATCGACGTAAGCTGCTTCCAAAGAGATTGATGACCTGATTGAGCGCCCTCACTACTACCGCAGCACTTGCTTTCAGTAACTCGGTAGACAAGAGTGATTAAGTGTTCAGTTCCACGCCAAGACTAAACTTGGTCGCGACGATCAAGCCTGGCCTGTACCGCAATACGAAATGTTCCAGTGCAGGGGTCGGGAACCAGTAGTCCGTGACGATATTTAATAGTCCCCAAAAATCCTACATGTATTATTTAGATTATCTAAGCTAATTTAATAAATTTTATAAGTTAAAAAATTAAAATTTGTATTTGATGAACTGTATTATAATATGTATATAGATAAAGAACATGGCGAATTGATTTGTTACAAATACTACTGTCTCTAGAAAAACATCTACGCAAAAGAGGTTTAAGACTACGCTTTCCACCCCATTAATGTGGCAACGGCGCAAACATACATCTCTATTAAATCAAATAGATATGAATGTATATCATTGTCTCACACATATGTCTCATCACTCATCTTATATAAAAGTACAATTAAGGTAAAGTTCTCAATCATACATAACTTAGCCGTGATTGTTTAAATCTGTCCAAAATACGTTTACGGACGTTAGCGTATTAGCGTGGTCATTAAAACATTAATTTGTACGTGTACGGAATATGTGTTTGAAATCTAACACTTATCAGTAACCAACTACTTATTTGCATTTTTAAAGCTTAGTTTTGCATTATTCATAATATTTGAGATATATTTAATAAATATATTGTAATAACCAAATGGAAGGCTTTTATTAAATGAAAAGTTTAAACAATTAATAAACAAAATATGTTTATTTTATTTTGTGGCAATAAAAGATAATTACAAACAAAATTTGAGATCTGTCCTCTCAGGGCCTTTACTGGGTTTGATAATGAACACAAAAAAAATTGATTTAAAATCTTATTAACAAAACAGTTTACAATTTACCTAAACAATATGTCGATAGAATGAAAGAAATTAAAAAGTAAATAAATTAACTTTGATTGACAATTAAAAGAGAAGGAAATCTGACTTTATCCTTTAATTTGCGTTTACAATATTATTCAAAATTATGTTACTTACGGACCGTCGGTCTGGTACCAGAACAATCAATTTTACCACGTTCGGACACTTTTACACTCTTTAATTATTTAATATCAGGCCTTGGTTTTCACTGATTCTACACTTCACTTTAAAATTTGGCAAGATTGGCTGTATTCCGTTGATTGCTCCGCTCCACAATAATTTAACAATGTTTTTCCGCAACAATTCCTCCACGAAGATTGTACAAAGTTCTATTTTGACGAAACTGGTATTACTTTACAATATTCACGTTGCGATATCTCGGTGAATGTTTTACTCTGCTCAATTTTATAAAGACCGTTCTCTGCAACGTTTTCACCGTCGGCCGCTTCTATTCTCCAATGATTCACCAACTTTATTATAATATGCTCGACGATGTCTGACCTCGGTACAATCCAGACCACAACAACCAACTAACAGTTTTATTACTTGCTCCTTTTGATTTTTCTCCGCCAACTAACAGTCCTAGTGCTCTTGATTTTGAGCGCGTATACGCCATTTTTTACTTTTCGACAAAGCAAGAAACCTCGCTTCTCTATTGATGCTTTGTTCAATCAGACCGCAATAATGGATTTATCAAACAATTCAAATTTTATGTCCAAACAATTAATGGCCTAATTAACTATTGCTACTATTGCTATTTTTTAGAAATATATTATTTTTGTTTGGTAATTAGATAAACATAATATTAAATTATTTGAAAGGAATCAATTGAAAATTAACAATTTTTCAAACGAATAGAATGTTTACTGATATAATTATCATCAATCACCAGCGGAGAAGAAGATAAAGTGATGGTCGAGAACAGAAAACATTTCAAGTTTTAAAACAATATGAACAAAATATATTATTGGTATATGGTTTTTTTACAAAATCGAAGAACTAAACTTGATCCACGACAGATTTGTGTTGTATATTCTGTAAATTCGTCAAATAAAGACATTAAACCACCAAAACTTACCAAGGAATTTTGTGACATCTAGATTTATCTGAAAAGCCAGTCAAGTATTTTCAAACATTGCGAGATAATTTACAAAAAGAAATTAATAAAATTTAAAATACGTCTGTATTAAAAGACGTTCATGTACCCCTTACAATTTGATAGGAACTAATTAAACCTTTCATGTTACAAGATTTTGGGGTATCAAGATTTACAAAAATAAAGGAAATTCCTGTGTCTGCAGAATTTAATAAAGATGTTGATGTTCATGAGCTAGAAATGGTAAAAATGTAACATTTTATGCATCTTGAATCAACTTAAATAACAAACAATGCCATTGATCGACTCATTTATTCTTACTGGCAGTATTTTATATTTTCATTTTGTCCACGTCCTCAGTCTTTGGAGTTGAACTTCAAACTATCCTCCATTCCGACTGCATACGTTCACCACACTGTCCTAAAATAACATTCAACAGCTACCACCTCGCACTTCAC
Source organism: Zhengitettix transpicula (assembly GCA_037074705.1). Classification (NCBI taxonomy): domain Eukaryota; kingdom Metazoa; phylum Arthropoda; class Insecta; order Orthoptera; family Tetrigidae; genus Zhengitettix; species Zhengitettix transpicula. The sequence goes on from CM073591.1 coordinate 205,737,394, forward strand.
AGTTTTTCGGAGGAGTCATTTGTCACGTTACAATAAATGTTATTCTTATTTGCTTTGTGAGTTCGAAGGATATCTAAAGGAATTTCTATAATCAATCGACTTGCCGGGTAGAACAAGTGCAATTGAAATTTTTAATGTATTCCATGATTATTTTCAGAAACATAATGTTGATTGGGGAAAATGTATACTAATATGTACACACGGTGCTTCATTTATAGGTCATGGATCTGGAGTTGTGTAAAAGATAAAAGAATTTTTACTCATTATAAAATGCCGTTAACAATAATGTTATCTAAGGAATTACATTATGTAATTAAAATTAAATGAAATTGGGCGCAAAACACTGAAGTCTGCATTATTTGAATTACTTGGTGATGAAAAACACTCTCTTCATGCTGAGGTGTATTATTAATATAAAAATATATGTATTCTTATAGTAATACGTACCTTTAAATTTTGTGCTAATATTCCGTGAAACATTGAATTACGAATTAAGTGGTCCGCAATACCTATTAGATTTCCGACCGCTGTTCTGTAGGGGAAGGATGCCAATGTTTAGGATATAAAAACTGAATATTGTTGTAAAAACATGTGTTTTTAATAAGTATTCTCCGAATTGGCAAAACTCTCGGGATCCGAGGTTTAGTTTTACAGTGGCATTTTGAGGATACACGCATGAGATGTAATTACCGTGCGTAGACGAGCGTTGGAGCACGAGCCACGCCTTAAGAGATCATGCATTTCCGGAGGATGGTTCGACTGGCTCAGGTCGTCAAAGGACCGCGTGGCAGCTCATTTCCGGAAAGGCGGTATCTGGTTGTAAGTCAGGGTTCCTGCTGCCCTGCACATCCTTAGCTGACGCGATAAGACGTGACGGTGTAAATTACGGCTCTCTTAGTGTAAGTACCTCAAACAACAAACAAAACACGAGGGTACTTGAGAAATTATTCTGCTTCATAGCCATGAAAACGTTTGGGACTGAAACCACATTTCGTTTTGAATGATGAACTGACATACAATGGTGATTAAAATTAAAACTGTTATTATTTATATAAGAAGTAAGACTACTTACAATAACAGACTCTTCATTAAAAAGGTGCAAAAATAAATTATTATTCTTCCATGCGCTGATTGACAAACAACGGTCATAGATGACGCTCTAAACATATTCGGTCCTCAAACCAAATACCCAATTCGAAATTGACGACCATAAACAACAAAGACGAAAACCTAAAATATACCAGAAAATAATGTGAAAAACATTATCAAGATGTTAAGTACGGTAGAAAGTAGGTAATTGAGAATCCTGACCTCGAAAGCACTTTTTATTTGTCGAGTACAACGCTGTGAAGTATTGTATTCAATTTCGTAATTACATTTTGAGTCAATTATCCGGTGCGTTTATGATAGCTAAAATGTAACACGTCGCTCCCGTGGAGGAAATTAAACTCCCCGCCGCTTACTACGCTGAAAAGTGATTTTTCCCGCAATAGGCGAACTTTTTATTAGTGCTCAAATAAATCCCCCTTTCGACCTTTTATGCTGAAATCTCTCTCTATTCACTCTTTGTTGTTGTTAAATTTTGAAATGACTTATCTTAGTGATTTCAATGCTCTGAAGAAGATTCTACATTCCAAATTTTACGTTCCTTGTTGGCAAACATGATGTTGCAGACGCTGCTTACGAGGAGTTTATAACGACCACTCTTCCATACCTGATATTGTGTTATTGTAAATAATAAGAAACATGTGGTTTGTGCGTGATGAGACTCCAGCACATGTCATCCATATTTTTCGAGATGTACTAGCTGATATCTACCGTGACAGATGAATAAGTACTGTATGAGTCCTCCTAAAATGCAGTTGACATTCCTAATAAAGAGGAAATTTAGAAAAGTTCCTTGGACTACTGCGAAACCCTTGGACGCAGTGTGGGAGTAATTGAAAGGATGGAATCACTGGAAAACAAGGCATTCTGCACCGCAGCCTTTCTCGATATCAAACGAGCTTTTCATAGAGTATGACAATTAGGTTTATTATACAAAATCAAAAAAGTCTTCCTAAGCCAAATTTATCTTCTACTAAAATCCAACCGAGTGAAAGAAACTTCCAAGTCAGAATAAGCAATTCATTTTAGAACTATCAGAATATCTCTGCTGGAGTTCCACAAAGGTAGCGTACTGGGTCCCCTCTTGTACTTAGTATTCACCTCTGACGTTCCAACCACTGTCAACACGGATATCGCCACCTTCGCCGACGATACAGCTGTATTATCTATCAGCAATGCATCTTTGGCCTTATCGGGGCGGTGGGGTTTGTGTGTTCTAGTGACCTCAGGAGCTATGCCGGCGGTAGTGTAACTACTGGCATGGTCTCCCTTCCCGAACAGGTCTTGAGGGAAGAACCTGACTAAAAGAGATACCCTGGTCCTCCAGGTTGGGGGTTTAGCGAGGGGCTACCTCGGAAAACAAACAATTGTTACGAAATCTACAGAAGGAATAGCCAGACGGATAACTGCACGACGAAGTGGCAAACGTTTTAAGGACTTGAGATGTGGATCATGAAATGTACTGTCCCACTATAGACCGGGGGCTCTAAAAATTCTATTGGACTAGTTAGATAAGTACGATGTGCACGTTACAGCACTGCAAGAAATAAGATGGATAGGTGAAGGAATAATAGAAAAGAAGAATCATATGATATTTTATAGCTGCGAGAAAAAAAAGCACGAGTTTGGAACAGGCTTTATTTTAAATAAAAAGGTGAAGCATCTCATTCTGGACTTAATTGAAAAAACACCTAGATTGTGCAGACTGCGCATTACGGGTAAATTCTTTAACTATAGTATTATCTGTACCCATGCGCCAACGGATGAAAAGACTGAGCAGGAAAAAGACAATTTTTACGATGATTTAGATAAGATATATGGGGAATGTCCAAGGAGAGACATTAAAGTAATTATACAGGATATGAATTCAAAGATAGGGAAAGAGGAGGAATACAGGCCAACAATTGGTAGATATAGTTTGCATGATGAATCGAATGATAATGGCTTCAGACTGGTTGACTTTGCATCTTCACGGAATATGGTAATTGGTAGTACAATGTTCAATCATAAGAACATCCGTTAAGCAACATGGAAATCACCCGATGGAAGCACCGCTAACCAAATAGATCATTTGCTAATAGATGCAAGACATACATCAGATCTGATGGATGTCAAAACCTATAGAGGAGCAAACATAGACTCAGTTTTTTTTTAGGGCAACAGGCTACATGAGGGTGATCCACATTGGGCAACTCCCCTTTAATAGCATAGGAAGGGATTTGAAAGGGGGGATGCGGAAGGGTGGAGGAAGGTAGCCAAGGGTTACTAGGGCCCCCGGGCTATAGTTTAAGGATCCTACCCGGCATTCGCCTAAAGAAATGCAGGGAAAACCCTAGGAAAACCTGCATCGGGTAGGTCGGGCATTGGGTACTTGTCCCACGCCCTTCCGATAGCGGGAGAGGAGTTTGCTGTGGGGTCGCAGCATTCCCTTCTCCGTGCCTCGACCAGTTTACATAACGACAGCTGATGAAAAGGTGGGGAGGATTGATAGAGCTAAATTTAATAACTGATTTGATACAGAATGTGAATAGGTGACGAAAGAAAAGAACAATGTATACAGGAGGATGCAGCAACGAAATCATACACGTAACGCAGTGGAAGAATATAGGGCGGCCAGAAGAGAAGAGAAAAGGATGCACAAGAAAAAGAAAACGGAATACCACCAAAAGTAACTGGAAGAGTTTGAGCATCTCAGAAGTATACATTAAAGCAAGGCTTTCTATCAGAGATTAAACAGAAGTCGCAAAGGATTTTCTGCCAAGAACAGTTTTGTGAAGGGATATGGAAGGTACTATTGTGAATGGGAATGACAAGATATTGGAGAGATGGATTTGATGAATTGTTACATGGTAATGCACCTGCCCTGTCTGAGAATATGGAACCTGCGGAGTTACGTGGAGAGAGAATCATGGATGAACTGCCACCTACAACTCCTGAAGTAGAGAAGGCTGTAAGGAAACTTAAGAACAACAAAGCCCCGGGGATGATATGATAGAAGCAGAGTTAATGAAAAAATGCAGAAAAGGAATATATTAATTGACTACGTATACTGATAACTAAAAATCTGGTGTACAGACATGACTCAGAGGAATGGCAAGAAAGTATGATATGTCCAATACATAAAAAAGGAGATATAATGATCTGCACAAATTATAGGGGAATTAACCTCTTAAGTATAACATACAAAATTTTCTCCAATATTTTATTTGCCAGACTTTCCCCTTATGTTGAAAATATTATTGGTGATTACCAGTGTGGTTTCCGGCCAGGACGATCAACCAATGAGCAGATCTTTAATATCCGTCAGATACTGGAAAAAAGTATGGCATTTGGAATTGAAACATTGATTTTAGATTAGCGTACGACTGAATAGACCGAGCTAAACTATGGAGATTCCACGAAAACTTATTGCTGTGGCAAATTCTACAATGGAAAAGACACAATATCACATTAAAATTTAGAATATGATATCTAAACCTATACAAATTAATAACGGACTTCGACAAGGGGATGCCTTGGCCTGCCTATTATTCAATATAGCACTTGAGAAGGTGATAAGGGACACAGGAATAAATTCATCTTCTATAAATCAATACAGATTCTTGTATATGCAGATGATAGTGATATCATAGGGAGAACACTGGGAGCCATGAAGGGAGCTTTCATCTGCCTGGAAGAGGCTGCAAAGGAGATGCATGTATATATTAACCAAGATAAAACTAAATACATTCCAGTAACTAAAGAAGATCGTAGTTATGGTAGAAACTTTATAGAGATGGGGCTATACAAATTTGAAGTTGTTAAAAGTTTTGTATATCTGGGATCTGAAGTTAATAATAATGTAAATGCTGAGATCCAAAGACATGTTATCGTTGCAAACAAGGTTTTTTATGGTCTTAGGGAACACTTCAGGTCACGCCTAATCTCAAGGAAGACTAAAATAATGTTGTACAAAGTACTTGTGAGACCTGTATTAACATATGAATCCGAAACTTGGGTGTTAAAGCAGTCAGATAAAAAAGCACTTGGCATCTTTGAAAGTAGAATCCTGAGAAGCATATTGGGAGCGGTGAAGGAAAAGGTAAAGGATCTCTGGAGGAAAAGATACAATTATGAAGTGTATGAATTATTTAATAAACCAGATGTTGTTAAATATTTAAAGATTGGCCTGGGCAGGGCACCTCATTAGAATGGAAAGTAATAGAGTTGTTAAAAAAAGAGTTTAATAGCAGACCAGAAGGATCAAGAAAAGTGGAACGACCTAAATTAAGGTGGGAAGCTGGAGTGAACCAGAATATCAGGATGCTGAAAGTGAAGAATTGGCGGAACATAGCCATGAATAGGAATGACTAGCAGGAACTTCTAAAGAAGGCCTAGGCCCACCCAGGGCTGTAATGTTAATGATTAATGCATCTTTGGAGGCATCTGAAAATCTTCAAAATCATTTGGACTTCCTCAGGAACTGGTTCAGCAAGTGGAGAATTTCCGTAAATAACGACAAATCCATCCAAGTCACGTTTAGCAACAACCGAAATGTATGTCCACAATTCTCAATTAACAACACAGTTATACCAATAAAATCAGACTCCCCTGAAAGACTCATATAAAGACCAAAAGTCAAAGAAGTGAGCTGGCTAATTGGAAAGAAGGCACAGTTATCCCTAGAAAATAAACTCCTGTATAAAGCCATTTTGAAGCCAAATTGGACTTATGGCATTCAACTATAGGGTTGCAGGAAACCGTCCAACACTAACATCCTACAGCGTTTCCAGGCGAAGACGCTCCGCATGTTGACAAACGCTTCTTGGTACGTTAACAATCAAACCCTCCACGAAGACATGAGGATTCCACATGTAACCAGCGAAATTATAAAATTAGCAACTGCCTACCACCACACTCTCGAGGGTCTCGAAAACGATCTCGTACATCAGCTAGCCTTAGGACCAGTCGCACAAAGAAGATTAAATCGACAATGTCGATGTTTTGTAATTAAGGAGTTTTGTATTGAAAGTAATTTATAATTATTTTAGGAGATGTTGAAATGCTGCGACAGAATGTTTTAGTGCGAATGAAATTTTATTCATGCGACGTGATGTTTTTGAAGCGACGAGAGAATCCTTAGACCCATTTTTTGGGTTTTAATTGTCACATAACGAAATTAATTTGTGATACATAATTTACATGCATTCATGTTTTATGTCCGGAAATGGTTCAAGTCAAAGTGATGTTTGTATTTTAGGCCGAGGACTGTGATCTTTGGCGGGGTGATAAATATTACAAATTTTTCCTACACAGTAAATTGTGTAAAATATATCATCACAGTAGGATGAGTTTAATATTATATTTCTTACGTGTGCTTGAAATTGTATTCTAACTTTAGAACTATTATCCTGAAATATCAATGGAGATGAATTAAGGATTATAACTAACGCGATTCTAAACTTGGTTATAAATTACAAAAATTTATTTTTAATTATGAAAAAGTGCTTTATTCACTTCACTTTCTCATCGCAATTTATTTTTCTCTAATACATACCTAGGGTAAATTTGTATTGGTGTTAACAATACCTCAAAATTCACTTCTCCATATTCTATTTTATTATTTAATATTGTACACAGTTATTGTATTTTGCATCTATCTGTCTCTTTCCTTGATATATAATATCTATACTGTCCGGTCTCATAAGTTCAAATGTATGTGTGAAATTTATGTTTAGCATCAGTCAGTTATATGAAATTTTCTTTATTTAGTGGCAAAGAATGGTCATTAATATCTGTTCCTGTTGGATCTAGTACCTCATTTATAATTTTACCGAAATTAATTCCAGTTTGGCCTTAATAGCAGATGAAAAGTGCCAACCATAGAAAATCCTACAGATATTTCAAACTAATCGCTTATTTTTATACCAAAGGTTATGCTGACCCGCCGAGAATCCGAGAATTGGAGATTTCTCGGCAAGCGGGTGAAAAACAACTTTACCGACGAAACCATATAAAGGGGATGACATTTCCGCAGGTTGGGAAACGATATAAAAAGAGAGAGAAAAAGGCTCATGCAACAATGGACCAGTAAGTAACATGTTTATATGTTAGCATTTTTTTACACTTATGCTAACACTTACTAAAACCGAGAGTAACTGTGGGAAAAATTTGTCCCATAGCATCCAAGAAACCGAAGTATGAGACTAGGCAGGAGCAGAGGAAGCTGCATCCTATCCTAATGGCGCGTATCACCGGGAATTATTACACTATAATAAGTCGTTCGAAAACCGCCATTTTTCTTAAAAAACGTGAGACAGAGTTATTATTTTGCATTATTACCAAACTGTGGCTATCACGTTTCAAAATAAAGAAAAACACATTAATTAATTTGTTAAGTAAATTTGTAATTGTAATTTAAGCTAATTTGTAAATACACATTTTTATGTAATTTAACACGCTTTTATGTCAAATACCACCACACTTTATTTATCATATTAACAATTATTATTATTTAATTACATTCCTCCTGGACCATTTTTCAAATCGTCTCATATTTCGCTTACTTACGGATTCGTTCCATGACTATATACATAATCGTTCCGAATTACAATGCGAAACGAAATTCGTAAATGAATTTGGAAGAATATGTTACAATAATTAGAAATAAAAAAAAGCTGGATGAAATTTCATTTTTTTCAATCAAAATTTTTTTAATAAAGTAAAAAGTTAGTGAAAATACGTTCCTTGTTTCTTTATTTCGTACTTCTATCCCGTGAGATATCTCCAGGGACGCGACTGGTATACGTCAGCCAATTTCACAGCGTCAGATTCTGAAGCCTCCGACGATCTCTCAATCATCCATCGATCAACTTCACTGGCTCTCAAACTGACAACATACTCTGACTTCGCAATGCTTATCTATTCCATATAGATTAGGTGTCGTGCAAACTTCAGTAAAATGATAACCACCAAGGCAACAGGTTCTTTCTCTCTCATTATTGACAATATTCTAGAGCGACTAGACAATAGTGCGATTATTTTAATGAATTGACCATTAATTATTTATTATTTTAGTGTCAGGTAATTACGTTGAACCTATCCCACAGTGTTTGAATAGCTATTTGAATATGTACCTAACGTTCGTTGTTTTTACATCATACTTGTTTCCAAGTTCCATCGTTACTTAATTTCTATTTCTGATACTAGTTACATATTTATTTTCTTTCCTAATATTGGTATTTGTTTAATCACTTAACTTTCGCCACCTTAACGTTAAATTTTATAGCCGGGTTGCTATCTGTAGTAAGTTTTCCGTATACTATAAAGACTAGCACGGCACAAATCTTCGTGGAAGTCCTTATTTTTGTATAGGGATGTAAGTGGCGATAGTCTTGCAGGCACCATGAGGGATGTTATTTAGGATTACTTTTCGTAAATCATACGCACAAAAAAACAAAAGTTTTTTCTTATTTAGAACCGAGCGAGTGCCAAGTTCCCTACGGCAATTTAGTAACCATCTGAGCCGTCATTCAATCATGGCCATTGTTTTGCCAAAATTAAATTTAGCAGATTATGAAATTACAATTTATTCTTATGAATATACAATAATTCCCAGACCTTGACGCCTCCAATAGGAGTGTAAAAATTCGTGAAAATAATCCAACAGAAAAGGGTTAGAAAAGAGGTTAGTTAAAGATACTGTTTCTAGCAAGAAGTGAAAAATTAAAAATTAAATTTATCAGATTATGAAATTACAATTTATTCTTATAAATATACAATAATTCCCAGACCTCGACGCCTCCAATAGGAATGTAAAAATTCGTGAAAATAATCCAACAGAAAAAGTTAGAAAAGAGGTTAGTTAAAGATACTGTATTTAGCAAGAAGTGAGGAGACAATTGGAGGACGTTTTATTCATTATAAGGCGAAGGCAGTTTCTTTTGAATTCTGTAGAAATTTTATAGGCTACAGCTCTTGGGCGTAGTACAGTTCGAATGACAGACAATGGCAATGGAATTCAGTCCGGTGAAAGTAGATACAAAATTGAGTACAGATCAGCGGTAGTCTTTTAAGGTACGTTCCTCATTTACAGAAATTCCAGCGACATGTTGCGCAACAGATCCCGGCAACATGTATGGCGTCATTAATTCTATTTTTATATTTTACTGAGACGTCTGCAATATTTGTATAGTTTGTTTGTACTATTAATCATATGTAGTGTGTCTTGAGTGGTTTTTAGGTTAGTTGAGCGAATATGGACAACTCACCTAATTCAGTTAAATTCTTTTTAAAAAGGCGAAAACGTCCGTGATGGTGGATTAGAAGTTATTTTTAGCGAGAAGACATTCGGCAGGAGCCTAGAAATCGTTGATGAATGTGTACGAGAATTTTATTAGAATGTCACCAAGTGATTTTGAATTTTTACTTAACCCTGTTGGGCTGGAGATTAAACAAATAATATCGAGAGACAATGTAGCCACGTAAATGACCTTTGCATCAACGCCGCTTTTTTCCCTCTTTTCTATTTTAATTTGTTCTCTGAGTTATTGCGCAGGTGAGGTGAGCGAAGTTTCTTCTCTACTTCTTCGATGGTGCATTCCATACTATCTGAAATGCGTTGCAGGTGATCGTTTCTAATATTAGCGTTATAATATTATGGTTTGAATTTGTCATATTCCACAACACTGTCTCCTCTTCATACAGTTCAATAAGTTTCGTAACTTTACATGTAGGCCATTCCATCATAAACCAAAACACTCACACTGCGATACAACACTGAAGATACCACAACCTCAAACCAGAAAACACGTTTTTGAGGGTATGTTAGGGCTGCACAGCGAGTGTAGGCTGCAATGCGCCTGCGCGTGTAATAGTAACATGTTGCAGTCCGTTTCCATTGTCCATGCAACAAGTTGCTGATAAATGTTGTGTTCCACAATCACTTTTTTGTTCCCCAAACTTGTTGCAGACAATTTCGGGGGGAAGAAGATGATCTAAGAATTGGAACGAACAGAATTTTTTACGACTTGGAACGGAATCCCAATCGGAGATTGTCATCCATTCCAAAGGTCGTCAATGCAACCATCATTCCAACAATCAAGGGTAACCCGTTCTTGTTAATGTCTCACACTTGTGTAGAAAATTTTAACTTTTTTTTTCGGGGATATCTTTGTAGCCTGCGGTTAATATAGGCGTGAGGGCCTCACATCTGACTATCTAGCAAACTTAGATTTTTATTTATGTCAATAACTTGTAAATAAATAATTGGAACAAATTTTTAATCTTTCATTTGTGTATGGGGGTGACACAAATTATAATGCACTAAAAGACAGAGAGCTAGGTGAGTTGATTTAGAGATGAAGTTAGTTGAAATGTTTAAGTGTCTTTTAATATGAAAAGTAGTAAGAGAAAATTCAGAGAAATTACTATAAAAAAAGTCACCTTCGTAAAGTAATTTAAATGAAAAGACTGACAATTGTTTAAGATTATACAACTCACCATTCCCTGAGGAAGAGAGTTTTTCATTTTTAGAATAGCCAGGCTTACGCAAATTTAATTTAAATTAAATAAAAATCTTATTTTATTATGATTACAATGCTTTTTATTAATTTAAATTCTCAATCAATTAGAACTGAGTTTTAATGTCAAGTTTCAAATCCTAATTAATGAAACAACTTGGAAAGAATTGACGTGGTATTTAGTATTACTCTTACATGTAAGTTTTTAATTGCTTTCATCAAGTATTATAAGGGTATAATGGAACCGCGATCATCGTACGTTACCTTGGTGTTCGTTTAATGGATCACGTATACATACAGTGGAGCCTGCTAGACGATTGTAATTATTACTTTGATTGTTTACAAGGTTATGTGACTTCCAATTCTGTAAGGATAAAACGCCACTATAGAGTTTTATTAAGTAATTTATTGAACGGTAAGCATAATATCAGAGAAACTCAACCCGCATCTCGTGGGGGTAAGTGGTTCCGATAATTATTCTCAATTAACCTTCCAATCGGCCGATCAGCTTCCCACAAGCACTAACATCAATTGTAATGAAGCGATAATTTAAACTGTTTAAAACGTTATCCAGTAAATGTATCTGTGAAGAATAAGTCATGAATGAGACAGTATCCTGATGTGGTTTCCATCGATTCAACCCGTTGAGTTGAATAAATCACAGAAACGGTAGTAAGTTTCATTCACTTCTGGAAATGCTTCACCATTAATTAAGAAATTATCGGGTGTTTCATGGTCTGTAGTTGAAAAATTATGAGAGGATGGAAGAAGGAAGAATAAATAATTCCCCTTTCTTTGTTTACTTCCTTCACTACCATAATTTTTCTGCTATAGCCAATGGAACTCCCGATAATTTCGTCACTAAATATTTCACCATTGCCAACAAACTTCAAAACTAGAATATCTCATATGTTAACTGTGGAATGAGATGTTCATTCCTATATAAAAAATGGATGCACCTTTCCTGGGTCTTCGAAGGAACCAATTATTCCGAAACCATTGTGAAATTTGAGAAGTTTTGTTACGTAGTTTCCCTAAAGCACTTTGACAACGGGCTGTTTTCAGGACAATGGAATTCATGTTCATCATAGACCGAAGTTCTCAGAGTCAAGTGGCTGCGATTATACCAGACTCAAACGTGAGTACGTCCTTGAGAGCAATTTGGCCAGGTAACTTGGAGATATGGCCCTGCTTGTATTAGTTGGAAAATCTCTGTTTCCATGGAAGCTGACATGCTTCGAATACCTTTCAAGTGAAACGTTGACAGTACAAATTCAATGAAGCCGAAACAATGTATGAGTTGGAAACTAATCTTAACGCTTGCTGTTACAACGGAAAGAAAATCAACGGATGTACGAGACACACAGAGATTACTAAATATTTATATTGTTTATGTGGGCGGGGTGCGTGAGTCACAATGAGTAATGTTGGGCGCACGGAGAAAAAGTGATTGTTTATACGCAGTCTGCGTGTGGAGCGGGAGAGTGTCTTAGGACTATGCCGCGACGGTCGTTATTTCGTCTCGCATCACTTGCTACTCGTGGTGACGACAGCAAGGAAACTAAATGTATCAGAACAGAAAAAAATCACAATTTGATAACTTCCTGTTGAATGTACATTGCTCGCTAAATAATTTTGATATGTAAATAATTAATTTGTTTATTTTAAATTAAAAAATTACTTGGCGCCCTATAAACTATGAAATATGGAGAAGATACAAACTGCAGAAGCTGAGAAACTGAGCCATCTGGAGTGTTACAAGGGCCATAAAATAACGTAGAAATACGCAATTTATTAACGTACGAGTTATTAGTTTAGAACGAGTCCATTTATATTGACGGGAGTTTTTTAACGGCGTATAAAAGTAACCATTTAAAACTTAGGAGAAGATATTATATTAAATATCACTTAAAATATATTCGAAGTACTCAGAACCAACTATAGCAAATTATGTTGTTTCACATTTATTCATTACAATATATATATATATATATATATATATTGTAATGAATAAATGGGAGATATAATTAAATCGGCCCACGCTGAGTCGCCAAAATGTAATGATTAAAAATTATGTAATTAATGAAAAAATTTGATTGCTCCACATTGTGGAAGCCAAAAATGTAATGCTTTAAACGGATATTAATTAAACAAATTTTAATTATTATTTAAACATTAATTTGCAGTTTTATTAAATTGATAGTTCGTTCTGAAACCATTTATTTTAACAGGAAGGATCGAGAAATAATTACTACTTTAAACTTTACGATACCATTTATTATTTAATAAATTTTTATAACATTTTCTCTGAGGTTAAATACATTTAAAGTTTCAAAGTTTAGAAATTTGATAACTCTTTCTTTCAGGGTCGTTTACCTGGGGCTAGATAAGTAAAGAACAACTTTTGAATTTACGTTATACAATCATAGAATTTATAAATTAAGAAATTAACAATCAAACCCAAAACGAGACGAACGAAATCTGACGAATACCTTTAACTATCGTTTACAAACTTAACTTGATTTCTACTTACAAAATGTTCGGCTGGTACCAGACTTAGATTCCTGGGCACGGGCTCACAATTTATGCTAATAGGCCATAAAACACTGACTCTACACTTGATTGTCAAACACACGGTCGTAGCTATTGAATTTTCGTCCGGGAAATGGATCTGCTGCACCTCCGGATCATTAGTCAGTCATATTGTTACACATTGTCTTTATGTGGAAAATGATGATGATCTCAGTACGCGTAGGAATCTTAATGTGAGGCTAAATATTTGATTACTCTTTGCAGTTTTTTACAAAGTATCTCGCTGTACAAACTTTATACTTGGATTCTAAAAAAAATTGTAACTTGCTCGGTTGAATTTATACTCTGGCCACGCTGTTCGTTCTCCGCTTCCAGATTGTGATTTCCTCACGCGACCACAACTGACCAACTGCCTTCAGACAGTGCTAGCGGTTCACAACAAAACTATCCTACTCATTGTCGTCTTTGAAGAATTGGCACCGCTAACAATCCAATTATTAAAATCATTACTGGCCTCTAATTAGTATTACAATTGTAGTATTCAATTTAAACAGGCACCAAATAATGTGATAAGTAAATTAAAGATAAATGATATAAATTATACACTAAATTTTAAATACAAATCGTTTATTAGCAATTTATATTTAGTTGGATTTTTTACAAATCTTTTACATAAATGCCACAGCATTTAAACCCTCAGGGCTACTCAACGGGTCTCTAACAGTTATAGTAATCCACAAGTAAGAAAAATAAAATGTTACAAAATAATGAATTAAATTTAGAAGAGATATGTTAACATTGAAAAAATATAAAACTGTGAAGAAATTGGATGAAATTTTTATGAAGTCTAAAGAAATCTGACGGTATGAAATTTTATACTTGGTTTAAAATAAAAATTTCGTATGTACCATATCCTCAGAGCAGCTCTCATAACACTACTTATACACATAACAAATAATTTAAAAGGATTTTACTTAACAGATCATGGTTTCACTGTTCACAACCTAAATCAGCACAACAAAGCAAATTTCAACGTAACAACAGACAATGAAGTCTTTTAGTGTGCCATATTTACGGTCAAACTGATTACCTGACACGTCTCTAATATTCATTATCGAACTTTTTCATCCAACATCTACCAGCCGAATCTAAAATGACCGCCACTGGCCCGTCTGCTATTGCAGATTGTACATTCTGTTTCATTTATACGCAGGCAGAAGACGACCACTAGTGGCCGACTTTCCATTGCAGACTGGCTTGTTCCACCAACAAAGCTTTCAAGCTCAAACATTGCCGACATTAATAGTCTGAAAAACTCATTTTTATGCAACGTTGACTGTTGCCTACAATGCCTGTGCCAGAATATTACGCTAATACAAATATTAAAGAAATAATAAAAAATCCTTTCATTATACACATTGCTGGTCACCAACATATATATTGAAATGATTAAAAAGGTAGTCTTAATTAATAGGAATAATTAACAAAATTATTATGTATTTAAAATTTATTGTTGATAGTTACACATTATATGCCCTTCTTTACACACCGAATTCCGTCAATTTAACAAACAGATATCTCTTTTTTTTTTAATAATTCGTGGCGTTCTATAAAAATATAGCTTTATTCTTTACAATTATTTACGTTGAATTTCTCATTATCTCAGGGTCACCACTGTGTTTGACAGGAAGAACAAATACAATTAACTAAAATATTAACAATCCAAACTCATTGAAGTTAACGGAATACAATATTAAATACAAAAAGTAAAAGAAAACGAATGAAAAGAAAAAAAACGCGAACGAAATCTGACTATACCCTTTAATTATCGTTTACAGTCATTAATAATTGTTTTGTACTCCCTACAGTGCTACTGGTACCAGTTCGGACTCTTGTATCTTGAAGTTAACACCCACTAAACAGGCCATTACACACTGATTCTACTCATTAGATTTTGAACACACGGTAGTTGCTCTGGATCTCTGCTATACTGGAACCTGGATCATCTCACCCTCAGCCAGTTGCCGGATGTAGATCTCCTCAAAGTCTCTCCATGCGAAAATTTGTTGAGTTTGTGAAGCATAACTTCTGCTTCCAAACTGCGATTTTTTCAGTCTCTCCGTCAAAACTGTTAACTTGTGTTTTATGTAAACCATTATCTCGCCGTTGGACTTGCTAGATAGCCATATTCATAATTCTGGATGCGCAGAGTTTTACTGTTTATATTTCTCTATGTGGACCGAACTGTATGTCCCAGTTCTCGACGCATACTTTTCCTTTCGCACCTTGCCGCTGACTTTTCCGTTTCGCCTCTCCCCGTAGATTGCGTTCCTCTAGGCGCGCGGTCTCCAGTATCCCATTGTTAACAAAGAAAGATCCGCTGCGATTGTTGTCTTTAAGCATCCGTTCCGCCAACAATTAAATTATATTAAAACCAATTAATAGCCTGTTTAATTGGTATCACAATATATATATAAACTTTGGCTTTAGTGATTATATAAAGTTACTTTGGACGCGGCATTTTTAATCTATCAAAAATAGTCACTACACATCCTCAGAAATTCCATACAACAATATACATTTTACATGTCTAGTTTTTTGCCAAAAAAAAAGAGAATATGCGGGAAGCAGTTTGAAGAAATCGGCTTTATTTTAAAAGTTATTTAATATCGTAGGCTGAATACGATATTATCGTCATATGTCAGGGTCCCAAAACAGGCTGAGCATGACCATCATCGACGACCTCCCAAACCAGATTGCTTGTTTCGGCAAAGTTCTGCGTATTACACACGCTGCCGACAATAATAGAGACTGGAAACCATTCCGATCTCCGCATTCTTGCGCCACACTGACTGTTACTTACAATTAACTGGCCTCAAAATTGCGGCGACAATGTAAATATTATTAAAAAAAACTTTCTTTAAAGATTTATGATCTCTATAGGAGAGACTCGTGCAGGGTTAGGATTCCCGGAGCCGGGAGTAATAAGCCTGGTCTCCTAAACTAAAACTTTATTCCACCACGTGGTGCGACTCTGGCCGTTGTCGGGAAGCACAGGTAATGTGTCGCGCGAGAGCCGGAAACAGAATGGCGCTCTCCGTGTGCACGCTGTAGGTGCTCGGTAGGGTCCCGTTACTTGGTGGGGAGCATTGTTTGCATCCCCTAACGGGACGCGTAACGGGACCCTCTTGCTCGCGTGGGGACACGGAATATTCGTCCCCACACCAGCCACCCGTTAAGAGACGGAGTCAGGATATACGTTTTGTGCCAGAGTCGCATTACAATACCATAATAAATATATATGTTCATAATTTTTACAAAACAATATACAGAATATTTACAAAAAAAAAATAATAATGTGCGAAATGTTCTACGGCGTGGGCGAGTAGCGGTCCGGGGCACGGGCCCGGCGACCCGAGCGAGTTGGCGGCGCTGCTAGGCGATGCGGGCGAGGCCAGTCTCTTTGCGCTGGCGTGGAGAACGTCGCCTGTGGTGCCACCGGGCTGTCGTTCGTGGCTGCCGGCGCTATGCTGGGGGGCCCAACTGCTTCCTCTGGGCGCAACATGAAGGCCGGTTTTACCCTGTCCAGTGAAACTCGTGTTTCTCCGCGACTTGTATGCAACACGCAGGTTTTCTCGTCCCTGCTGACGATGCGGTAGGGTCCCGTGTAAGGCGTACAAAGGGAGGCCTTTATACCGTCGTCACGGAGAAAAGCATGGGTGCAAGTCGCCAACTCCTTGAACACGAAGCTTCCTGGTCGGGAGCGTCGCGAAGCCGGTGTGGGCCGTATGTTTGTTGTTGCCTGGCGGACCCGCTCGATGAGTGACGTCGGGTCGCCAAGCTCGGGTTCTGCGGTGAAGAATTCGCCGGGCAGACGTAGCGGTTCTCCAAACACCAGTTCGGCGGGTGATGTCTGCAGGTCCTCCTTGAAGGCGGTACGAATCCCGAGCATGACGACCGGGAGGGCGTCGAGCCAGGAGGCGCCTTCATGGCACATTATCGCTGCCTTCAGCTGCCTGTGGAGCCGTTCTACTAGCCCGTTAGCCTGTGGGTGGTACGGCGTCGTGCGGGACCTCTGCCAGCCCGTGTACTTCCCCAGTGCCTGAAAAAGATCGGACTCGAACTGCCGTCCTTGGTCCGTAGTAACACGCTCTGGGCAGCCATAGCGCGAGATCCAGCCGTGGAGCAGGGCGTTGGCCACATCTTCTGCGGTGATTCGCTCCAGTGGATAAGCTTCTGGCCAACGCGATGCACGGTCGATCGCCGTCAGGAGGTAGCGGTAAGAGCCTGCTGGCGGCAGTGGACCCACGATGTCAATGTGTATGTGACGGAAACGAGCTGACGGCGTCGTGAAGTCTCCCAGTGGCGTGTGGACGTGCCGTGTAATCTTCGCGCGCTGACATTGCAAACACGCCCGAGTCCATACGCGTATGTCTCGTTTAACCCCGGGCCAAACGAAACGCGACGTAATCAGGCGCGTGGTAGCGCGTGTGCCGGGATGGCTCAGGCCGTGGACCGCGTCGAATACCTGTCTGCGACTTGGAGCTGGGACGACTAGGCGTTGGCGACCCGTCGATACATCACATAACACCCGGAGGTCGAGTCCTGGGACATCGACGTGGCGGAGCTGGAGTGCTGTGCTGCCGGCTAGCAGCTCGCGTAGCTCGTCGTCCTCGGCTTGCTGCTGGGCGATGCGGCTGAGATCCACCGGGCTATTGGCTGCTGTCAAAGCTTCGACGCGGGATAACGCGTCGGCGACTATGTTTTGGGACCCATTGACGTGCCGAATGTCCGTGGTGAACTGCGAGATGTACGTCAGGTGGTTCCTCTGAACGGGCGGGAGTCTCTCGTTCTGCTGCTGATAGGCAAAACATATGGGCTTATGGTCAGTAAATATTATTGTGTGTTGAGCCTCCAACGCGTGACGAAAATGCCGGACCGCCAAAAAGATGGCGAGTAGCTCCCGATAATATGCCGGCCACTGTGTTTGCTGCGGCGTCAGCTTCCGGGAGAAGAAACCCAACGGTTGCCACGCTCCTCCCACTTGCTGCTGCAAGCTGGCGCCGACTGCATTCTGCGACGCGTCGGTGAAAAGCCCGAGCTGTGCCGTAGGGTCCGGGTGAGCCAGCATCGTTGCGTTGGCGAGCGAGGCCTTGCATTTCTCGAAGGCTGCTGTACTGAGTGGGTTCCAGGGCACAGGGTGGGTGCCGCGGAGACCTGAGAGAGCCTCCTGGAGCTCTGCTTGATGCGCCGCTGCCTTGGGAAGGAAACGACGATAGAAATTTATCATTCCCAAGAAGCGACGGAGCCCTCTGGCGTTGGATGGGCGCTGGAAATCGCGCAGTGCGGCGACACGTTCTGGTACGGCGCTTACGCCTTCCGAGGAAACGTGGTAGCCGAGGAAGGTTACGGCCTGCTGGCCCAGCACGCTCTTTTCCACGTTGACGATTATGCCGTGCTGCGACAATCGGCGGAAAACGGTTCGCAGGTGTTCCCGGTGTTGCTCTGGAGACGCGCTGTAGATTAGAATGTCGTCGATGTACGGGAAGCAGAAGTCCAGCCCCTGTAACACTTCGTCCATAAACCTCTGGAACGTTTGTCCAGCATTTCTCAGTCCAAAGGTCATGAACGGGAATTCGAACATCCCGAACGGCGTGGTTATGGCCGTTTTCGGGATGTCCGTCGTGTGCACCGGAATCTGTGTGTATGCCTTAACGAGGTCGAGGACAGAATATATTTTGCTTCCTCGAAGGCTCATAGCAAAGTCCTGTACGTGCCGAACGGGATACCTGTCTGGGACGGTTCGCGCGTTCAGCGCGCGATAATCACCGCATGGGCGCCATTCTCCGTCTTTCTTCTTAGGCACGAGATGCAGCGGCGATGCCCACGGGCTCTTCGATCGTCGCGCGGTCCCGTCGGCGAGCATGGCCTCGAATTCTGCCCGTGCGATGTGGAGCCGCTCCGGTGCCAGGCGTCGTGGTCTACAGGAAACTGGGGGTCCTGGCGTCGTCCGGATGTGGTGAACCGTGGTGTGACGAACAACGCGGGGCGCGCCGGCCGGGCGCGTGAGCTCCGGGAATCGGCTCAGGAGGTCCTGGTATGGCGAGCACGTCGTCAGCACCCTGACGCTGGGTTGCGGCGATCGGTCCTTATTCGCGCTTACGACGCGGCCCGTCGTCCCGTCGAGCAGGCGCCCGCTTCGACAGTCCGGTAGAAGTCCAAAGTGTGCCAGGAAATCAGCGCCGATTATTGGCAACGCGACGTCCGCGATGACGAAACGCCATACGAACACCCGGTGCAGCCCCAGGTCGATTCGCATGGGTAGGCAGCCGTACGTGTTGATAGTACTGCTGTTCGCGGCGCTGAGCTTGTAGTTGGTGACCGCGCGCTGGCCCTTGAGTAGGTTGCGCGGGGGTTCGCAGCGTTGAGCCCGGCTACCGAACCGTCTGTGGTACCAGCATTTCCCGGTGCTGGCGTTGTCGCGGCGGCCACGCTGTTGTTCGGGCGGCTGACGGCGTGCTGGCGGCCTTCGTTCGCCTCGTAGGGCTGCGACTTCCGCGGTGAGCGCCTCCAGGCGCTGCTCGAGGCTAGGGGCTGATGGGCCGTGGAGTTCATCTGCCTGATTGGTGGACTGTGAGCTCGTGCTGGCAGCGTGGACGTGCGGTGGAAGACCGGGTGTTGGAATCTCCATAAGCCTGTCAGCGATTTGGGCGGCCGTGGCGAGCGGTGCGTCTATATGACTTTGGACCGCGACCTGTACGTAGGCCGGCAGGCGCTGCAGCCACAACGTCCGCAGGAAATCGTCCGACACTTGAGTAGGCCCTACTAGGCTGCGGAGGTACCGCAGGAACTGCGACGGAGATCTGTCGCCAAGTTCGGCTTCGCTGAGCAGCAGCCGAGTTCTTCGCTCTTGTGAGGGCGAAAGTCTCTGTATCAGAGCTTTCTTTAAACACTCGTACTTGCCTGTTGCTGGCGGGTTGACGAGGATGTCCTGGACTTCCGCAGCCCATCTTTGTTCGAGGTGAGCTGCGATGTGGTTGAACTTGGTGGCGTCCTGCGTGATGCCGGCGATGGCGAATTGGCTTTCCGCCTGGGCGAACCAGACGTCCGTATTGTCCGCCCAGAAAGCCGGCAGCTTCGGTGTGATCCTACAGACCTGTGCTGCGTCATGGTGTTGGCCACGTGGATCCTCCTTCAGCCTTGCGATCTCCTGCTGTAGCTCGGCGATTTTGTTGTTCAAAATGTCCATCGTAGGGGTCACCAATATAGGAGAGACTCGTGCAGGGTTAGGATTCCCGGAGCCGGGAGTAATAAGCCTGGTCTCCTAAACTAAAACTTTATTCCACCACGTGGTGCGACTCTGGCCGTTGTCGGGAAGCACAGGTAATGTGTCGCGCGAGAGCCGGAAACAGAATGGCGCTCTCCGTGTGCACGCTGTAGGTGCTCGGTAGGGTCCCGTTACTTGGTGGGGAGCATTGTTTGCATCCCCTAACGGGACGCGTAACGGGACCCTCTTGCTCGCGTGGGGACACGGAATATTCGTCCCCACAATCTCTAAAATATACATGATTAAATTCAGCAACAAGTAGAATTATAGTTTTATATTTATTTTCTGATATCACCATATACATATCTCAAAGTGCTTAATTACTTTAAATAAAATAGAATTCTTAAAAAATGTTATTTTAGGTATAAATTAACTGCGTGTTTAGTAATTGGAAGAATTTAATTAGATTTAGTGATAAAAACGGATTCGATTATGTAAATTTTTGCTATAAAACGATGTGAAAACAATTTAAAAAGTGTAAGTTGATAATGGATTGATATTTTTATTCAATTGTAAAAAAGGATTTAGTTCAATAGGGAACATAGATTTTTTAACTGGATGTCACAATTCTATAGCCTCATCGTTTCCATGGCTGGTACCGCAATCTTCTTCAGGTGAAGTCTTCATTCAAACAATTAGTTAAAATTAATCAATATTGTGTTAATCTAAAGAAATACTATTATTGTGAAACTGAACATTTGAGTTATATGGAGGAATTGGTTGTTTAATTTTTGTTTAGAATTTTATTTAAAATTTTATTCTCGATTTTATTTACAATCTGTCTTATGACATTTAGTAAATTTTGTAATATCTATCTATATATATAAAAATGAATTGCTGTTCGTTAGTCTCACTAAAACTCGAGAACGGCTGAACGGATTTATCTTATCATAGTCTTGAAATGTTCGTGGAGGTGTAGGGAAGGTTTAAAAGGCGAGAAAAAATCGAATAATTTCCGGGAAACCCTAAAGCAGCCCTTTTCTATTTCCCATACAAACGTTTTCTAAATAAAATACTAACATACACCAGTCGAGCAATTTTCAGCAAATTTCGTACACGTGTTCTTTGCGACCAGAAAACAAACACTGTCGGGGTGAAACGCGTCTTCCACCCCCAGAAGCGGGGGTAGAAATATTTAAACATACTAAAACAGCCGTTATTTGAGTCGGATACATATTTTTAGGGGTCAAAGATATTGATAGTGTTTCTACCAATGTTATCTGAATACAATTTTCATCCCCTACGCCCTGTGAAAAGGACATCCTTCGGGTTTGGGGTGGAGATGCTTTACAGTAAAATAACGCGAATACAACCGAGATTGGAGTCAAATCAAAGGTTATGGAAGTCACTGTGTTTAGTTACGACATTCAAATTGGCATTTACCCCTCAGATGGAGGGGTAGCGGGGTGCAAATTTTGGAACATGCAAACACGGCAGATATTTGCGTTTCAGAGTTAATTATAATGATTAGGGTTCGAGTAGCGTTACATAAAAATTGCGCAAAAGCAGCCGAAATTGGAGTCATATCGGGGGTTATAGATAAATGACATCTCGGGCAACGCCGGGCACCCAGCTAGTATTAAATAAATTGCTTGAAGTAGTCCATTGACTACTTCCTTAACTGAAATAAAGTTTTAACTTATGTGTAAGTAACATAATATAGTACAAATTAATAATTATTTAGGTTTATCTGAATGGTCCGAAGGTTTCAACCTTTACAATCCCCGTATGTTGTCATCTTCTTCGAACAAACACTTAGCAAGTTTGTTTGGATGTTCACTAATTCTGTCACGATATTGAACACTAAATTTATGTATTGTTTCACTAAGGTTGATACCTTCGGATCTATCACATAAACCTAAATAATTATTAATTTGTACTAATTTATGTTCAATTGAAAAACAGAAACGTTGCGGATTTTAAGAAAATATGTAAAAATTACTGAGTCACGCAGATTCGTTCTTGCGGCCTAATTTCAGTACAGAGGGGCTTGACGTTGTAGAAGAAAGACAATCGGAAGCAACCGCGCCGATTTTAATTTCGATTAGACACTCCCTGTAATTAAAATTTGGTATATGAACACAGTGTTCGTGCTGGTGTGCGAGGCAATTGTAATGAGGTTCCATTGAAGTTCCGTCGCCAGTATTATTTGCAATTATAAAGTTGTTAAATCGATTGGTGTTAGTAAAGTTATAGTGCAAAGACTGAACGCAGCTCTCATCTGCGAGATTAGCGTACCCTACTACAACTACCACCATCAATCTGATTACGAAGGGTCAAATTGACAACGATTTGCATTTATATTTCACAATTTGTCAAATTTGATTATCTGGATAAAATAATTTTTAATTGAGAAATTTTATTAAGAATTTACGGAAATGCCAATCGTTTGCGTAATTTCGGCAGAAAATTATCAAAAACGAAGCCTCTGTATCGCATTAGACATCCTGTCAGTCCGAAATCTTATGGTCGTCAGTTTCATCCTCACCCGCGCCATGTTTTTATTGAATTAATTATTACACAACGGTTACTTCATATTTGTAAAAGTATAACAATTAATAGTTTTTGAGTTTAACTAATTTTGGTCAATTTTGATTTTAATATATCTAAGAAATCGTATGAAAAGAATTTAACGCAGCCATGGTAGAGAAAAAGGCAGCAACTATTTTTTATACTATTATCATCTTTAGATCTATCCTCACTAAGAACATGTTTTTATTGACATGAATTAGTAAATAATTATGTTTTCATGTTATTCACAAACGTAACAAATTTTTTATTCGCTTTTAAAGATTTTCGAGAAAAGTTGATTTTAATGCATTTCTAAATCTAAGAAATTTTATGACTAGAAAATACAGGTTATAGAGGGTGGGCACACCAATAGAAAGTGCTTAAGTCTAATATTCTTAATGTCTATAGATCAAATCTAACCCGGCGCAGAATTTTTATAAAATTTATTTAATTCTTGTACAATTGAGTTTCATTTAATTTATACTTTTATTAACAGATCAATATTTTGCAAAATGATTGAATTACGATTTAATTTTTATTACGTCATAATATTATTTTGTTTAAAAATTCTATTTTTAAGATATAAATTTTTGTTTACTGAATGTCGAGTAACGTAACCTTTGTAGCACGAAGTCTCGGATTGTGATATTATAAGACTTAAGCGGTTCATACTGCGGACTTATAATTTTCATGCAGTATAATTTCTTTGATTTAAAATTCTTTTGTAATCACAATATAAATGATATCACTGAATGTATAAATATTTTATAGAATCATAAATAATATGATGTATTGAATACCAATATATCCAATGGAATGATTTTCTAAATAAATTAATATTTGAATTATTTGCGTAATATTGTGGCCAAGGTATTTGTTAGCAACGGTCAGCATCGCGTAAGAATGTAAAAGATTAGTGTATTGTTGTCGGCGCCTGTGTAATCTTGAAAGCTTTGACGAGAGTTCACTTGAGTCTCTGACGGTCGATGACCGAGGTCGGTTAGTCTCCGATTGGAGCTGACCGAGAGCGGTTAGGAATGAGTCTGCATGTAAAAGTCGACGTGTAAAATATAGAGTATCAAGGTTGCTGGTTGAAAGAGAGAAACATGGGTTTTTATAGGAAGAGTTGTACTGGCTGTCGTCTGATTTCAATGGAACCATTTATTGAGAGTCGAATCGAACTGGTGTCTGGAAAGTGTAATTCCATTTTCCTTGCTGTAGATATTGTTACTGTTCGCCGAAATGTTGGAAATCAACTAACAATGGTCTGTGGTGTGGTAGGGATTGAATCGCATATCCTGACTGAACTGTGCTCTGTAAATTCTGGCCTGAAAAAAAATCACGTAGTTAATCAGTGAACAAAACTGAAAAATTGGTATGGTACAAGAACTGCTCCAGTATCTGGAATGTAATTTTTTTTAAAAACGTTGTATAATATTCAACACTGTCAGATTTCTTATATCAGTTTCTTTTGTTATTTTCATATTTTAGAATAAGGTATTTAAAACAGTTGTAAATTCATTTAAATATTTTGTGTTTCATTGCGGGTTTCTATTACTGTTTGAGGGTCGATATGCGACCCTGAATGTATCAAGAATCTCATAAAAGCCGCCGTACTAGCGTATAAAAATTGTGTATAAATAATTAATTTAAATTAAATTGCAATTAATTTCTGTATTTAAAATTGAATTTGTGAGTAATCTTTATAAACGCATCTATAGATAATAGTTTCCTTTCTAATGAATGGTTTAAATAAATTAGATAAATTGAAGTAAAATTATTATATCGTATAGCTCATTAATTGATTTCTCATAATCAGTTATTACAATAATTGACGCGCAACGTGGTGGCTACATTTTCTCCTAATGGAGTACCACAATGAGGAATCCTTTTTGTAACAAATAATTGAATTTTATAAAACTTTACTCCGTGCGCGATCGAGCTAACGATACTCTTTTATATTCTTTAACATTACATTACTTACGTCGACCTTACTTTGCTACCGAAGATTTGGTAATTCCTATTTCCTTAACACAAAATCTTATAAATTCATAAGCATATTTCCGTCAAAATTGTACCGATAATTTGTTCAATTAGCAAATTATTTATCAATTTACAATTATTAATTATATGAAACAATATAGAATTACTAAATAAAATATATAAATGTTCCCTTGGACGGCTGCCAGACTTCTATTTCACATTTCGGAAATTTAGGAGTGGCACGTTGTCAGTGTAGCGGTTCTCCTTCAGCCGTAACCCAATTTTTACATGACTGTCGAGAAAAAACATCCATGTCCATGCGGGGATTTGAAACCGGAACCTATGCAGGACGGTGATGCTGACAACTACACAACAGCAGGTTCGCATCAATCAATATATTTATAAATAATATGGATAATTCTTTTTGTAATCATTAATTCAATAGTAGCGAAGTAAATTGCGCTGAAGTGTATCATTTACACAGTTACTTTCTCCACCCTGACATAAGTCGACGGGAGCTAACTTAACCTAAACTCATATGATGACTAACTGGACTTCAACCAACGTAAGACGGGGAATTAAAATGGTGACGAATACTTCAGGCACATTGTGGGAGTTAATTTTACTTTTGGTACATGGGAAGATGTAAAATACTCTCGGATTGTCGAGGGAGTCCAAAACACTACCGGTACATCAAGGAGGTCAAGAATTTTCTCGGTTTTCTCCAGAATACTTCCGGTACGTTAATGGATTCCGAATTACTCCCGTTACATTATGGGGAATCAATACTACTGCCGGCTTCTTAAGGGAGTAATTATTTTTCCTGCTTTCCAATTAAGGACACTAGTATAATTACGGAACCTCACATATATTCCCAAGACCTAAAGGGATAAAAAAATATTCCTTTCGGTGTAGAATTAAATTTAATAACAAATTTGATAAGTTTTTCTGTCTAATAGATTGGTATTTTCTGCATTTAGTTTAAAATAAGTCATATTATTATAATTGTTATTTTGATCATTGCCACCAGTATTTTTTAAAAATAAGTGCTTGAATATTCTCGTTCCTGTCCCAACAAGCTGATTCAATGGAATAAATTTAAAGTGAAAAGCTATTTAGTGTATTTTATTTTAAATAAATCGCTTGTCTTTTCATAAGTTGCATCGGATGTATTTCGTCTTATTCACTTTTGTTTTCAATCGAATTGTTAAAATGTCTTTAACTTAAGTAATTTGTGTTGAAAATTTCTCAAAATAGTTACATCCTGTTCTAAATAACAGTGGTATTATTAAAAGAACAAAACGTCTCCAAGACAAATAACGCAATAAATTAATTATAACAATAAATTAATTATAACAGGCAATAATAAAAATTAATTTTGAACTATATATAATTTAAAATGATGTTTGTCATTATAAAAGCAGACGTTGATCGAAACGTCTACAAGCTTTTTTCATACTCGTATTTTTCATAATATTATCGTCTTTAGATCTCTCCTCACGCAGAACATGTTTCTATTGACATGAATTATGTTTTTATGTTATTAACAAATGTAACAAATTGTTTATTCGCTTTTAAAGATTTTCGAGAAAATTTGAGTTTAATGCATTTCTAAATCTAAGAAATTTTTATGACTAGAAAATACACGTTATAGTAGGGTGGGCACACCAATAGAAAGTGCTTAAGTCTAGTATTCTTAATGTCTTCAGATCAAACCTAACCCGGAGCAGTATTTTTATAAAATTTATTTAATTCTTGTACAATTTGAGTTTTCATATAATTTATACTTTTATTAACAGATCAATATTTTGCAAAATGATTGAATTACGATTTAATTTTTATTACATCATAATATTAAATTACATCATAATATTAAATTACATCATAATATTAAATTACATCATAATATTAAATTATGTTGTTCAAAATTAATTTCTGTTATATGGGTCGTTAATTTATTGTTTAAGTGATATTATTACTTAAATTACTTTCAAGAATTTTGTGTTCTTAATAAATGTTTTTGTATGTACTGAGATATGCTAAAATGGCTACAGTGCATGAAGTAAAACGCACAGATTGCAGATTCGTCTGGATTGTGTCAATACCACAGATTTTCGGGGAGCAGTTCCCTGGAGAGTCGGAAATTTGTATTTGCTCCTTCTTCAGTGCTATACAGTGTTAGCTTTCTAAATATGCATAACATACGCGGAGCAAGTATCACGATATACTAAAACCTACAAAATTAAGCCGCTGAAAGCCGTCGAGGTCTGATTATCAAAGACACAGGCAGTATTCGATTCGCAACTCTTCTTATGAATTATTTACATGCTTAATAGTGAGAACGAAAAGGGAAAACTCGAATTATGTTTCTTTATATATAAGAATAAATGTCTATCTGTCTGTGTGTCCCCTAAGCGTCATCCGATTGCGATGATACTTTGGTGGGTTGTGCGAACCCCCCCCCCAAAGGTTTCTGTCGGGTTTCCGAAGCGTTAGGCAACTCCCAAGGGATGAACGGTGGTGAAATTTAAATACATGCAAAAATTGTGGATATTAGCGTCGATTAATTACTTTTCGGGGTCTATGTGATTAATAGTTATTATCCAAATGTTTCTAGTGTGTAATTTCACCCCTTTAAAGCACCACTAAGGGTGGTGGTGAAGTGACGTTACATAATATAAACACAAACAATCGACATTAATGTAAAATCCATGCTTATAGTTGTCAATGAATTTAATTCATACATTTACTATGTCAGTTACGTTATAGTTCAGACCCTAGATGTGAGGATGGGGGAGGATATGGGTGAAAGGCCGATATATAAAGTAATGAGTAAACAACGCAGACTGGTATTTAACTTGTGGTTATAGAAGACACCGAGTTTAATTCTGACATTTACCATACTGGTTCAGATGTAATTCAGCCCCTAAGAGTGGGGGTGGAAGAGGGAGAAAAGAAAATTGCGTTAAAATCTTAAACGGTAGAGAATTTTTTACCAAACTTTATACACGTGTTACTAACGATCAGGAACAATCACGGAGGGGTTAAGGTACTCCTATGGATTCTAGGTGTGGGGTGGGTGGAGGATGTGGAATTTAAAAACATTCCTAAACGGCTATTGTTAGCGTCTAATAAAACGGTATCGATGTCGCTTAATTTGATAGTGTCATTCTGGAATTTGTAAGTGTCTAATTTCAACTCCAAAAGGCAAGGGAGGGAACAACCCTGATCGTATGGGTGGTGGTGGAAGGGGTTTACATAAAAAATAATGCAAAAAAGACCAATATTAGTGTTGCGTCGTTGAGTTTAATCTCGCATTAATTATGGTGGATTATGAATTTTTTATGTTCCTCTTCGTGGAGGTGGACATGGTTAAGTAAGGGTTACCGGAGTAGTTTTGACGCTCTTAAGTAACCGGGGAAATTTTAGTGGTAATGGTTGTATTTCTTTACTCCTTTAAGGTACCTTTAAGGTAACGGGCGTAGTTTTCGACTTTATTAACTTAGAGAGGATACTGTTTTAATTCATCGTGATTTTGTTGACTCGAGCTTTTTTGGAGTTAGATACCGATGTGTTAGGTCGGGGAGGGGAATGTATATGGATAGATGTTCCTAACACTGGCGCTATTCAAGCTGGTTAAATGAAATGTGCACCAAGAGGTTTGTGCCGAATCAATTAATTTAATAAATTATTATTTAATATTTAATAAATACCCGGGTAGCGCCGGATTATCAGCTAATTACCAATAAATATTCTTATTAATTCAGGACGATCACAAAATACACACACACAAACCCCTTTGAGATCCTATTTAAAAATTGAAATTCATAAATCCTTCCAGCATAACATTGAAGTATCTGGGAAACTACCCTTGCTCCGGTAGTTATTTAGAAATTTTAGAACCATTTATGATTCCGTTCAGTGGAAGGTCTCTCTATATCAGACGTCAGAAAGGAAGGCGAGTGGCGCAAATTAATGGAGGGGACGCAAGTCAGACCTTGCCACGATGTGCGCGCAGAAAACACACATATAACAACTAGGTCAAACTCTATACGCATACTGAAACCTATTGACTGCGCACGGGGAGGTGGTAGTACCTGCGAAGGACACTAAACTGCGCTGTCATCGAATATGTTACACATTATAGTAG
Source organism: Zhengitettix transpicula (assembly GCA_037074705.1). Lineage (NCBI taxonomy): Eukaryota > Metazoa > Arthropoda > Insecta > Orthoptera > Tetrigidae > Zhengitettix > Zhengitettix transpicula. The sequence continues at coordinate 205,766,504 of CM073591.1, forward strand.
TCTTCGAGTGTCATATTTCCGGAACTAATGTTCGACAATTGAAGCTTCTCCTATGTTGCTGGGTCACACTTTTTCTTGTTATTAAATGTAACTCTTAATACAGACAATTCAGTCTCAAACTCAAGGGGAAGCTTAAGTAATATTCTTATCCAACGGAGCCAGTGATACCATCTTTCATTGCGTGGTTTTCAAAATTTAATCACGTCTGTAGCGAGGAACCTTCTTTCCCCGACCGATGGATTGTAAATTGTGATACAACACTATTTTAAATATTTTGTATTTTTAAACTGTGAATAATAGTAAGAATACTACTTGAAACACGCATGGTAGAATATTTGAAAGTTTATAGTCTCTAAGAAGTGTTTAATCGTCGTTAAGGTGAATAATTCGATTCGTAGATTATTTGGGAATTAGTCAAAAATATTCTATAATGTTCTCTATTACATTCACCGTTCATTATTTGAAGAATAAAGTTATATAACGAAAGTTGAACGTTATATTGTATTTGTTTAAAAACATTCCTTGCTGCAGAATGAATATACACAAAATTTAAAATCCACAAATTATCCTTGTAGATAAAATAATTTGTTAGTTAATTAAGTTACAAATAAGACCACTGTAACTGCTGCTAAACGCATGGAAAATGAGATTTGAAACATTTTTCGTTTGAGAATCCTATTAATAAATAAATTGAATGCATTGAGTTCGTGATAAAATTTCTATTCGCGTAACATGAATGAATGATCAATATTTAGTGACATTTCCGGCAGAATGAGATTTCGGAGCCTCAAATCTCTGCAGAAGTGTGGTGAAGTCGATAATTAGAGATGAATTTACCTGGAAGTGTGGTAACGGGGACACAATGGGATTCCTGGAGCGGGGGCGTGGGCGGTGGGGTGGCGAGATCAGCGCCTGGCAAAGATCCAAATGCGGGCGAAGCGACCTTACGCTATAAATTCAAACTCTACTTTCACCAACTTCAGCCATAAATGATTCTTCAAGTGCAAATATTGCAGCGGAGCATTCTGCTGCGATGAATCATAATTCTCGCCTTGCAAGAAGCGAATCCATTCTTTTATTGATAGTTTGATTTAGATTCGATGGGAAGCATTTGGTTCCTTGCCCGAAATATGGTCCGTATGTTTCTTGGAATATGTAAAGCCATCTCTATCATCTTGGGTCATTAAGATGCAAAACATACTCTTGACATATGGATTTTTTTTACTAAAATATGATCATAAGAAAGAAACAATTAAAATACTTTATAAAAGATCAACTTTAAAAGCAATCACGTTCTGAGTCCATTAAATGGAGAATGGTATCTGTTATCTTTAAATATATTTAAGTCTATATTTTTTGTTTTTAAAAATTATTTACTGATAAAATATATAGTTCCGGAACTTTTCTCGTGTTTCCAACAGAGTGGCGTTAACTAAGCACGACGTTTCGTCGACATCTCCTAGAACATTTAGATTTTAATATTAATATTATTACTAATCGAAAGAGGAAACAGGATAGAGCAATAAATACATACAAAACTATATATACAGATAAAATTATTATTATAATATTCTACTCTATGTCCTTATGAATTATTAATGCTTTAAACTTAGGGTAATATAACACGTCACTGAATTCACGCAAGAGCATTAATAATTTTCCGTCATAACAAAGAATAATCACTTAACATTTAGATGGAAGCTGTCAAACTAGATGTGCAACACCGCTTATCTATTACTTATAGTTTGATTTTCAACAGAAAGTCTTACACGTCATACACGAAAAGAAAAAAAACAGGACGGCAGTGAAATCCAATAAAGGGACGACATTGACGGAACTTCAAGCAAAACTATTAGTATATTACAATTAGGTCTTTCGGGGAAATATTTAACTTAAAAACTACATTAATTAGCAACGTCTTACGAATAAATTCTGAGTTTTTATGTAAAATTATAGCAAAATATTAAAATAAAAATATATACGTACGAAATAGATAATAATGCTCACTCAGATAATATCTAAATTTATTTATTGACCTCGGAGCCCGACGTTGTTCTAGTAATTATAGTCGATATGATGAGTCACGTACCTTAAACGAGTCAATAAATTCTCAGAGAGCCAAAAATACTCCGATTCATTAAGAGAGTCAAATATATTGCAGGTGCATTCGGTACCATAAGAGTTAAAAACGCTCTCTAGTCGGAGAAAAGCGAAATTACATCCAGTACCTTAAGAGATTGAAGAATACTCATGTTGCGTTATTACAGTGAAATTTACTCATGGGTCCACGAGAGAATACACCCGGTAACCTAACGGTGTAAAAAATATTCCCGGTAACTTAACCAGCCAAATTTACTACCGGTACCTCACGAAAGTGAGAACAATTGCGGTAACCTGAAACGTACCTAATTTCATCCAGTACCTCAAGAAAATCAAAAATACTACTGGAACATTAAAGTAGTAAAAACTGATAATAGTAAACTTTAATTGTCGTTTCTTTAGAAGTAGGCTTGTAAATAATGTGATTGTAAATAATGTAATTAATTGTTGTACATAGTCAATAAAAAATAGCACTTTCATCAATCAAGAAAGACTTACACTCCAAATCATGCAGGAAACCATTACGAACCAAAATAACGTCATAATGGATCTCCTAAGTGAAACCACAGAAATGAGAAGAACCATAGAGACACTCAGTAATGAGCTTGCAGCACTTAGACAACAAACTACGAACAAGAATGGCTCAATATAAGATCGCTACATGGAACGCAATTGGCCTGACGCAACATCGTCAGGAAGTAGAAGCATTCATGAACACAAACCACATTGACTTACTACTAGTTTCCGAAGCGCATTTTACTGATCGAACCTACTTCAAAATACCAGGCTATATAACCTATGATACAAAACACCCGAACGGCAACGCAAGAGGCGGAACTGCAATAATTATCAGACAAAACATAAAACACTACGAGCTGGATAAATTTAGCAAAGACTTTCTACAGGCCACGAGTGTAGCAGTGGAAGACTGGCAGGGACCACTAGCAATATCAGCGGTGCATTGTCCACCACGCTATAGAGCGAACAAAGAATGATTTGATATGTACTTCAGCACACTAGGCACACGATTTATATCAGGCGGAGACTACAATGCCAAAAGCCCACTCTGGGGTTCAAGACTTTACACGCCAAGAGGCAGAGCCCTATAAACCAGCATCCAAACAAATCGCTTAGTTTCGCATCCACTGGAAAACCAACTTACTGGCCAACAGACCAGTCAAAACTCCCAGACTGTTTAGATTTCTTCGTAACCAAAGGAATTAGCCAAGCACACACAAAAGTCGAAGAACTATATGATCTTTCGTCTGATCACTCACCTGTACTCCTAACCATAAGTACAAACATAATCGACAGAAGCAGACCACCGCAACTATGCAACCAACGAACGGAGTGGGACAATTTTAGAGAGATATTAGACAAAAACATCTCACTTAACGTTGAGCTAAAAACGGCAAACGACATCGAGCTAGCTGTAGAAAATTTCCAGACACTAGTGCAAAACGCTGCCTGGGAATCCACCGCTCCATACACACCCCACCCAACCAAACGAGGATATCCAATAAAATTAATAAGAAAATAATGGAGAAAAGGAGATTGAGAAGAGAGTGGCACAATAGACGGTACCCTGAGGAAAAACGCCGATATAATGTATGTTCCAGAGAACTAAAAATACTCCTACAAGACTTCAGGAACTCCTCCTTCCAAGAGTACCTAGATGAATTAACCGCAACAGAACAAAGCGAATACTCGTTATGGAAAGCTACGAGAAGACTCAGGCAACCTGTGAAGCCAGTACCACCACTTCGCAAAGCGGACGGAACATGGGCGAAAAACGTTGTTGACAAAGGTGAAGTATTCGCCAACCATCTCAAAGAAGTCTTTGAACCACTGCCGGGAGCTCCTGGTATAGACGAAGAAGAAATAGACCACTACCTTGAGGCCCCGTTACAACTCTCGCTCCCTATTAAAAACTTCAAAATGAGGGATATAAAAACAACGATACACAAAATACCAGCAAAGAAATCCCCTGGATACGACCTCATTACAGGCCGTATACTAAAAGAACTACCGAACAATGGCCTCAAGGTACTAACATTTATATTTAACGCTGGACACTTTCCGACACAGTGGAAAGTCGCGAAAATCATCCTAATACACAAGCCCGGCAAACCACCAAACCTCGCTGAGTCATATAGGCCTATAAGCTTACTACCTGTTACCTCTAAACTATTTGAAAGTCTGTTACTCAAAAGGCTAATCCGTATCATAGAAGACAAACATCTCATTCCTGATCACCAGTTCGGCTTCAGGGCTGCACACTCTACTATAGAACAGGTTCACCGTGTGGTGGACATTATTAACGCATCCTTCGAGACAAAAAAGTACTGTAGTGCAGTATTTATCGACGTCAGTCAAGCATTTGATAAAGTTTGGCACAAAGGGCTACTATATAAGCTAAAGAAGTGGCTACCGGACAACCTCTACCTCATATTAAAATCATATTTGCATGGCAGACGATTCCAAGTAAAGTACGAAGATGCACTAACCGACCTCAACCCTATAAATTGTCGAGTGCCCCAAGGCAGCGTCCTGGGGCTGATCTTATATCTACTATACAGAGCTGACCTACCAACCTGTGAAAGAGCTACAATAGCTACATATGCAGATGATACTGTGATATTAGTCTCAGAGGATGATCCAGTCAGTGCATCCACGCAGCTACAAAACAGCCTGAATACCATCCACGATTGGCTAAAACGATGTCGCACAAAAATAAATGAAACAAAATCGGTACACGTCACTTTTACCAAACGACGGGGTATATGCCCACCAATAATACTCAATGGATAGCCGGTACCACAGTCTGACTCAGAAAAATACCTGGGAATGCATATCGACAAGGGCCTCACATGGAGGACTCACATATGGAAGAAAATAATACAATTAAACATAAAACTCAGCACACATCTCTGGCTACTGGATAGAATATCAAAACTTTCCCTCAATAACAAACTTCTAATAAACAACACCATCTTCAAGCCCGTCTGGATGTATGGCATCTAGCTTTGGGAAGCGGCATCATCCACCAACATAGCAATAATCGAAAGATTTCAGTCGAAAAGGCTTCGAACAATCTCCAACGCACCATATTACATAACGCATGCAGACATACATAGTGACCTAAAAGTGAACTCAGTGAAAAGTGAAATTGTAAAAAACAGTGTAAGATACATAAAAAAACTTGAGTTACACCCAACCAACTTGCAAATAACCTACTAGACAGTAGTAAACACAACCGCAGGACTCTGGACCTGCCCTGCCGCTTCTAGCTGAGAACAATAACTGAAAATAACTTAAATAGTAACAACACCCAAACTGCAACAGAAGACGTATTAATGTATGCGTCTTCTATACAACCCACACTAATACACAATATTTACGTATTGCTTTTATCAGCAGATCGTAAATAGTTTTTAATAAAATAAAAATTTAAAAAAATGGGAAACAGCATCTCGGATCTGCTTCATTCAATTGCCGGAATTACTGTAACTAACTACATTAGCATTTGCAAAATCGACTTATTAAGCATTTACTTTACCACAGAGATAGCAAAAACTTCAGAATTACGCGATATATTTCTATATATTTTGGATCTACAGATTTCTTAGAAACTAGAATATTATTAGATTCTCAAATATATTGTTTTGATAATAACTTATCCTGTAATATAGATCTTCATGTCGCGCCCAGACTGTATTTATTTCGTCTCTGTTTCAAATATTATGAAAATTTTTGCAGCAGTTCTGGCTTACTCCCTGTCGTATCCTGCCCAGCACCTTTCAATTTCTGGATCAAGGCCACCTTCGTCAATTCGTACAGCCAATCATCGTAGACATGACGTCACATGAAACAAAATCAAACATCCAGATTTCTGTAGATTCGTAAGACAATTTAAAAAGAAACAGAAAATGCTGATCCAAAAGCATTTTTAAATTCTAAACCCGGAAACATTTTAAGAACGTCAAAAATAATAAATATTTAATATATTACCATCTCGGTAGTTCCTATAAACTTCTTCGTTAATCCACGCTTTCCTCTCTTTCATTGGACATCATCTTCAAATAATGTCTTGGAGCCAGGGAAAATTGTAGGGTGAATCATATTTTGTGTAGACATGCAGCATTCTTTTCAAACAAACTTTATAAATTCCAAATCTTTATAAACACACTTTCAACCAATAACTCCTCTTTGAAAAATATATATAACAAACATATTCTCAGAACTCAGCTAATAAATAATTTTCACATAAAAAGATAATATACCCTTTGCGTAAATATAGTTCACAGATAACATTGGATCAGCAGGCGAACGTAGTCGATCTCTCAGTGAGTAAAAGTCTCCTGCTGCTAATAGATATCACTGGGTTTTGGAACCCGAAAAAATATTTTTCGGTTCACTGATGACGCGTTTGAAAGACATACCTCGTCTTTGAGACTTTGGTTTATTTAAAAAGTGGGACCAGCCCCGCGCCCGCTGGTCCCTGCATGACGGCCAACCAGATCTACCGCCGCCTCTGCTCTCGTCGGCACAGACCGCCGGGCTAGCCCCGACGTCTTGCTCCCGTTCCGCACACGGGATTCCATTCCATAGGAAGAGCAAGGCCAAGGTTGGATTACCGTCCCCAGGGGACCTTCGCCCAAGTCCTCGGCCTCATCTCGTCCGATGGAATGGCACCGAGCTCTGAAGCGGGCCCCTTATATAACCACTGAAACAATACGAAGATCGTCTCCACGGTTTCCATCAGCACGTCGCGACTAGACAACAGTTGCCTCACAGATAATATTTATAGACTTTAGTATATTTATGGAATAATATGAACTGCATTACATCACATTTACTCGACAATTATGTGAATATAAAATATTTGTTCCGAATGTAATTATGTGGATTAAAATTTTACATAAATTTATTCATTGCAAATAACATCATAAAATATATCTTTCAAGTCAAAGATCACAATTAGAGGCGTCATAATTTTGATTAAACAAGAATAAATTGAAATTGTTTTTGAATTTTTCCGCTTTGGAGATTTATATTATATTCTTGATATAAGTTGATATGATTTATGCATACCTTCATAATTTTGATATATATATATTGTAATGAATAAAAATTAATTAAATTTAAATAAACACAATGGCTCACATTATGCCGCCAAATTGATATGATTTTAAATTAAAATGATGAAATGACAATTATAATAATCCCTACGTTAGAGCAACAATTTATACTAATTTAAATTTTAAATGAGAGGATGCATTAATAATGAATTTATTGATTTATTAAAACACAAATAGTTGATTTTACAAATGTTATTTAATGGTTTTTACAACAGTTATCACGTAATTAACTATCAATTTATATTATTTATTGGTATTTTACAATCAAAATTTACCCTCTTTCTCAGGTCTTTACATGGCCTATAAATAAAGGATATATTTGTTAACAATCAAATTTTCTATGAAGCTATTATCCACTTCAATGTATTATTAACAATGCAAACATAAAATGTTAACTTTAAATTATAAACAATATTCGAAAACCGAAATCTGACGATAATTACCTTTACTTAATTGTTTACAAATAATAATTGAGTGAGATTGTAACATAAAGTTTCTCGATATCAGGGAATTTTGCTTGTACCTTCACTTACACACTCACTTTATAACATGCCATTTTTAACACTGACTGATTATCACTATTGATTTGACAAAAGTTGGCTTTACACAGCAGTATTGCGACGAAGAGTCCTTTACTCTGCAATCTTTACATGACAACTTTACACTGCAATATCTCGACGACGACTTTACTCTGCAATAATTCAAGAACTCTATTCTGCAATCTCTCCACGAAGACTTGCTACAGCTATATTTTGACGAACCCACTTTGTTATAATTCAACGACAACTTTATTCTGCTACGCTCCGACGAAGACTGGCCACACCACGGTCTAGCAAAAACCAACATCCTACAATACCTTAAACCTGTGCCCATTCTTGTGCGCAACTTGTTGGGTTCTGCCGCTAACAGATAGAGTACAAGTTTTTAAATTATTAATTAATAAATGCTTTTTAATTACCACAATATATATATATATATATATATATGGATGATTGTGTTCGGCATAAACACTAAAACTTATGGAGAAATTTCAACTAAACTTACAGTCTAAAAAATACTACGGGCATAAGGAACCTCCAGTGGTGAAACTGTGTTAAAACGACATTTGATAGTACCAAATAAAGAGTTTTACGGATTTACAGATATGCAATATACTGTTTGATATATCGTAAATTTAATGATATGGAATCGTTTTGTGATTAATTGCCGTTTAGAATTTGAATAAAGGGGAAGATTATTTGTAAGACACCAACATAAAATGACAATAAAAGTACTTTAACCGTAAATGTTAGTCACTTTAATTCATCACCTTCATCAATTTTTGTCTTAAATATCTTAAAAAATGAAGAATATTGTTAATTAATGCTACTTAAGTAAAGACTACACACATGATGATGAAATATTAATAATGATATTAACAGATTTATATTCCACATTCTGGAAGTAGTAAAATATATTATTCCAAGCAAATTGTGTCGCTTGCTATTTGATAGTCAATTTCTTTAATGAAGGGCGAAACCGTTTAATTAGAATACTGATAATTGTTTAATGCGTAAAGTAATGTCAGAAACACAATTGTAATAAGTAATAAAGCAATTATAATTGAAAACTAATCTATTTTATGTTGATCAAAGATCCCAAAAATATCTGTATGGTAGAAAAACATAGCTGTTTATCACTGATTGGCATATCTCCTAAAGAAAAATTTTATACGGAAACCATTTAAGTCCAATTGAAAATCAGCCGAATCAGCAATTTGCCCGCAGATTACTCGATAATGTGGTACTGCGTGATATAAATGCATAAATTTTATACCAAAGATTATTATTAACTAGTTGGGTGCCCGGCGTTGCCCGAGATGTCATTTATCAATAAACCCCGATATGACTCCAATTTAGTTTGATTTTGCGCTATTTTTATGTAACGTTCCTCGAACCCTATCCCTAAATGTGCCCACCTCCCATGCCGAAGGGGATTGAAGTCATTGACCAAATATATCGGTCGTTTTTACATGTTAGAAGATGACCACCCCCAAATATGTGCGATAATCAAAAAGTATTTATTCCACGCAAAAACCGGCCGATTACATTGTCTAAAAATTTCTATCCCCGCCCTCCACCACCCAAACCCGTAACGTTACCCAGGTTGTCACAATTAGACTCGCCGACATTCATAGTCTCGGAATTGATTCGAATCTCGGTTGTTTTTGAGTTTTCTTTATATAACGTACCTCCACCTCACCCCTAAGCTTGCTTCCCTCACAGGGATTGAAATTATCCACAAACAGCATCGGTATAAATACTATAAAAGTAATTAACCCAAGGAAATAATTATCGCAAATATCGACCGTTTAATATTTTTGATAATTTCCACCCCCGACCACTCCCGCTTCGGGGATTTAAACGGCAAGTTGAATGTCGTAATTAAACTCAGTGACAACTATAACCCCGGATTCGACTCCAATCTCGATAGTTTTTGCTTTATTTTTATGTAATGCAACTTCACGCCCACCCTTAAGGGTACACCCATCCAAAGCATGAAATTGGTTTAAATTATACACAGAGAACATGTAGAGAAATTTTATGAATCTCATTGATGCCGAAATATATTTATTCGAAGCAAAAGTAGGCTGGTTAACATGTTTGAAAATATATTCCCACACCCAACTCCGCCAAGCCCCTCACACCCCCGCACACCTACGCCAACTTCCGTGCATTTCCCATGATGTCATAAATACATTCACCTTTATCTGGAATCTGGGAATTATTCACGTTCTTTTCTAGTAATGTCCCTCCACCCCACCCCTAATTGTGATCTTTCACGTGTGTCAAGGGGTTGAAATTAAAAGCAATATCGGTAGAAATCTTATCAATGACATTGTCCCCGACAAATATTTATTCGCTACAAAAATCAACCGTTTAACATGTTTAAAAAAAATTACACCCCCGCCAACCCTTCCTTCGGGGGAGTTTAACGGTTAGTTGAATGTAATAATTTAACTCGTTGACATCCATGAACGTGGATTCAACTACAATGTCGATTGTTTTTGCATAATTATAAAGTAATTCCACTCCACCCCCACACTTAAGGGGAGCTCCATTCCCAATCCAGAAAGATGTTGAAGTTGTACACGGGCAAATTGTAGAGAAATTTTATTAATCTAACTGATCCCGAAATATATTTAATCAACGCAAAAAACGGCCGGTCAATATGTTTTATAATTTCTATCCCCCGTACACCTCTGCCCAACTCATCCCAACCCAACCGACACCTGCGTGTTGCCCAGATAGTCATATATGAATTCAGTGACATCCATTACCTTCGATTTGACTCGAATCTCGGTTGTTTTCGCGTTATTTTCTTATAAATCCCCTCCACCCCACCGCTATCATGCCGCCCCTGTCATGTAGCCCCTATCATGCCTACAAACAACATCGGTAGAAATACTATGAACGTAAATGGGCCTGGAATTTAGTTATTCCACGCTAATATCAATGATTTAACCCGTCCATTCCCGCCATAGGTGATTAATTGGGTAATTGAATATAATCTCAGATAACATCGGTTGAAACACTATCTCTTCAATTCCTAAATTTATTTATCTACCTAAATATCGACTTTTTGGCAATGCTTGATGTTTCCACCCCCTGCCCTAAGTGTGCTTCCCTCAAGGGGAACAACAAAAGGGTTACATTTTAAATAAACATTCGTATATATATATTATCAATTTCATTGACCTTGACAATTAATTATTTAATGTAAATATCGACCGTTAACATGTTATAAAAATTCTACCCCCGTCCACCCAGTCAACTCCCGCTCCTGAAGGTTAAATGGCCAATTGAATGCTATAATTTGAACTCGGTGACATCCAAGACCTTGGATTTGACTCCAATCTCGGTTGTATTCGCGTTATTTTATTGTAGCGTTCCCCCACCCCACCCCTAAAAGTGCTCTACTGATAAGCCCGCAAGGAGTTGAAATTATACTCACAGAACACGTAGAGAAATTTTTTGAATCTCATTGATTCCTAAAAACATTTAGTCGTTCAAAATCGGTAATTAACATGTTTGACAATTTCCACCCCCAACCGCCCCCGTCCCTGGTATGTAAATTGTTACTTTAATGTCATATATAAACTCATCGTTATTCATAACTTTGGTTTTGACTCCAGTCTCGGTTGTATTCGAATTATTTTCTAGAGTTCTTCTTTCCCATGCCGTAAAATGTTGAAATTTTACTGACATACATTGTTACAATCACAATTTATCACTTTTACCTGGGAAAATATTTATCCGACTCAAATATTGGCCGCGTTAGCATGTTTAAGATTTACACCCCTAACCACCCCCGTTTTAAGGACTTAAACGGCAACTTGAATATCATAATTATACTCAGTGACATCCATAACGCTGGATTTGAGTCCAATATCGATTGTGTTTGCGTTATTATTATTATTCAACCCCACCCTTAAGAGTGTACTACTTCAAATCCCGAAAGAGCTTATATTAAATATATGGAACATGTGCATAAATATAATAAATCTCAGTGAACTAGAAAAATATTTATTTGACTTAAACATCGACTGCTTAACATGTTTGGACATTTCAATCCGCGTCCATCCCCGCTTGGGGGAGTTAAACTGTAAGTTAAATGTCATAATTAAACACAGTGACAAATATAACCCCGGATTGGACTAGAAACAAGAATGTGTTTGCATAATTTCATTTAATGCCACTCCACCCAACCCTTAAGGGTACACCACTCCCATGCCTAAAAGAAGTTGAAATTATACACAGATATCATGTAGTGAAATTTTATGAATGCCATTGATCCTGAATTATATTGATTCGACGCAAAAATCGGTTGATTACCATGTTAGAAAATTTATTTCCCCACCCGCCCTCTCTCATCACCGCTAATTCCCACCCACCCCTGTGAGTTTCTCAGTTTGTTATAAATAGTCTCAGCGACATCAATAACCCCGATTTGACTCGAACGTCGGTTGATTTGGCATTAATTATATGAAACGTCCCTCCACCACACACCTAAGGGCGCTCCCCTCGCATGCCGAAAGGAGTTGAAATTATACACAAAAAACATCAGTAGAAATACAATCAATATAATTAACCATGAAAAATATTGATTCAACGCAAATATCTGCCGTGTTTGCATTTTCCAAAATTTCCACCCTGCTTCCCCTGCATCTGAGGGATAAATGTCAAGTTGAATGCCGTAACTAACCTCAGCTAATTCAATAACCTTCGATTTGACTCATAATCCTGATGATAATACATATATTTAAATTTTGGACATTGTTAATAAATAAATGAACTAGTATTAATATTTTTAAACTTTCGGCTTACGATACAATGCATAAAATTTTGGGGATAAAAGATTCTTTATATTTTTTAGAATAAAATTCTATTTACCTCTTTAAATACGGAGACACATTAATTTTAAAATAGCTACTCGCTTAATTGGATGGAATGAACCAAAGAATACGAAAGTAATACGTCTCTGGTCAAAGATATCACTATCCATCACAAACTTTACTTATTGCGCGAACTAGTCATTATTTGACTATAGAAAAAACAATTAAAAGTTTGACATCAAATGGCATGTCACAGGTTTAATTAGCCATCATCAGCAGCAATATCCATTCCCTTCTCGTAATTATAGCCACCTGAAAATTTTAGATGAATTAACTGTGATATTTGGCTAAAAATGGTTTACAATAGCAGTAGAAGTGAGATGTTACTGAAGGTACGGGTAAACGACATGTTTATCAAAAACCCTTGAACGTGGCTCGATTGTTGGCGCTTGGAGTCATGGTTTAATTATAAGGGAAACAGCTGAATTTCTAACCCAAATGTGCTAGAGCATCTTTTGTAAAAGTGTTCGCAGACGTGGCATTTAGTTGGAAAATTGGCTTGATCGTGTGAATATTGGCCGACTGCAACAAGTTAACAGTTCCGCAGATCGAAGATTGGTAAGATTGGTGGTAGTGATCTTAATCAGGAATCCTATTAATCTATTAACGCGCTACACGTCATTAACTTCACCATATGGAAGCCTAAAGCCTGTTCGAACATCTTTGCTGTCTGAAGTTAACACGGGAAACGCCTGAATTCGCACAGGAACACAAGGATTGGAAATTCGAACACTGAAAGAAATTCATTTGATCTGATGAATCGCTTTTTCTGTTGCATCATGCAGTTTGAGAGAATGTATGGAACACACTTGCATGAGTACAGCCCTTAGGATATGGGGTTTGTATTATGATTTAGGCCCTTCAATTCAAGTGGAAAAACGTCTAATTTGTACAACATACTTAAGTATTGCTGATTATCAAGTTCATCCTGTCGTATAAAGGTTTTGACCACGATTATAGACAAAATAATATAATTAGTAAATTAAATATTATTTTGTATGTAATCAATTTAAGCGTAAAACATTTTATATATATATATATATATATATATATATATATATATATATAAATAAATTTTAAACGAGGACTGTTTCTTTTAGGGTACAGTTTGGTGGATGATTTGGCAAAACTTATTTCGCAATGTAAAAGAATTTCTGTGCCAATGTTAATATATTGAAAATGTTATCTGTTGTGCTGATGCCGTTTCAGAATCTGTGTGTCCTCCCCTTCGTTTATCGTCCCCGTTTCTCCAAAGTCGTCTCGCTTCTTATATCATTTTCACTATAACTTCCACTATATTCTTTCATTTACACTTTTATTTCCCTATACTATGCTTTTTAGTGGCATATCTTAACTTTTCCACCTACTCATCGCACTATTTCTCTCGCCACGTCGTATTCTACAACATAGCTGCTATAACATTGATCCGGAAGCTGATCTGTAATTACCGGCTACTAAACTGTTAACCACATAGACGAATTTTTCTTTTTAATTATTTAATTTTGCTCCAAGGAATCTCGCATATGACTTAATATTTTAGCCACAAATTTCTTCCGTTCACGACGGCCACTCAGCGGCTATTTGATTTGATTTATTTTATTCCATTAGTCCTCGTATGAGGAAATAGGCCACGTCAATACATAAAATTGCAATATAAGAATTGAATGGTACAATTATAAATAATTAGAAGTTAACATAAAAAAACTAAAAATCGGGAACACAAATTTCCCTGTCCAACATAAGTAAATAATATGAATCAAAACAAAAATAATAACTATTTAACTATACTAAGAGTATAATATAATATTTACAGTTCTAATAAAAATATTCAATATGTACTACTAAATAATTAATAATTCGAGAATGAACTATCATAAAAAATAGAATTTACACATCACACAAAAATAAACACAAAACTTGACACACACTAGGAGGAAACACAAATGACGAACAAGTCACTTCACGAAATAAGAGCGACGAGGAATCTGCAAACTACAGGCCGTACATGAAACAAACAAACAAAAGAGCAGAAAAGACCAACAGAGACTAAGCAAGTTATGAAATAAGTGGTTTTATTAGCAACACATTGAACACTTTTTCAGTTTTTTAAAAATATAATTATTAGGGGAACGATCAAGAAACTCCTGTACTGGCGCCTTTCAGTAGAATATTTTTACATTGAATCCCAAAACTTTTGTAGTTATTATTGTTCTTAACATCTGGAGGCAGACTATTGTATAATACTATCCCTGAATTGTGAATACTTCTCTAGTAGAGAGCAAAGATCTTAGACCTGAGCAATTTCTAGTCTCACAATCGTGAGATCCGTTTGAAAAAGATTCATGTTGCGCTTAACAAACTTTAAAATTTCGTGAATAAACACGCTGGTAGGAGTTAATATTCGCAGACTTTTGAAAAACAGTTTACAATTGGATTTATTATCCGTATTAGAAAGTATTCTGATGGACGCTTCTGCAACTTGAATATTTCAATGCTCCTGGAATAATTGCCCCAATTTGCAATGCCATAACACACGAGGGAATGAAAAATCGCAATGTACACCATTTTCGTAGTGTTGATGTGAACATGTTCCGTTAAGGTTCTGAGACAATATTAAGCCGAACTGAGTTTCCCAGCAAAAAGATCTATATGGTGAGTCCACTTTAAATTACTGTCAATCTGAAGACTACTGTTCGAATCACCAAGAATCTGCCAGACAGATGTGTGAAAGTCTCCAATATCGTAAAATTTCATACCCTCTCAACAACAGTTATTATAAAATCCTGTCAGTGTCTTCCGTCCCCAATCACTGTCGCCAAGCCCAAACCATCCTCCACGCAGAGTAGTACTCGTAAAAAATGTTTAATTTTACTAAGTTAATAAAATGTTTGGGGAATTCAAAATGTTGTCTCATTACAATATTGTGCAGGAGTGGTTTTAGGAGACTTCACCTCACTTAGGTGGCCCTTACAAATACCAGATATCGATTTAATTGAGCATTTGGGTGATGAAAATTAATGAGCCACCTTGTAGCTGCATCAAATCTCACACAATTAATGGTATTAATCAGTCATGGTTTGAGATTCTTCGTATCACTTTTAAATATCTCGTGAAGTCTATGCCAAGATGAAACGTCGCAGTCGTTAATGACAAAGTCGCCCAACGAACTTTAATATGATCTGTCCAGTCAGCGTATCGAAATGTTCAAAATAACATCTTACATCATTTTATTAATTTTTTGTAACTACTATGTACCTGATATGTTTGTCCTACATCATGAAGAAACCAATCAGAACTAGGTATTACAACTTCAAAACAGAAACACACACACACACACACACACACACACACATATATATATATATATATATATTGTAATGCCAATTAATTCAGCCATTAATTGTTTTTAAATAATTTGAATTGTTAGTGAACAGTTTGAATTATTGCGATGAGCGAGCAAAGCAACAATGAGAGGCGAGCTCTGTTCCTATTATTGAGGGTTCAGAATGGCGATTACGCGCGCAAAAGTATCGGCAGTTTTCAGTATACCACGAGAGGAGAGACTTTGTAAAAGTTAGTCTGAGTCTACGGCTAGGAGCGAAAGAGTACAGTTTGAGTCTACAGCGAGAAGCGAAAGAGAAAAGTCGACGTCTACGGTCAGCCACGAAAGGAGAGACATTTTAAAAGTAAATCTTCACCGAGCTACTTAGAAGTTTTCAATTCAAACCGATAAGTAATGCGGTAAAAGGCTAAAATCTGCAACTCATAAGATTCATGTAAGCAAGCAGTTAGTTGGACCGAGTAGATGTGCTAACAATTAGCCAACGGAAGCAAGGGTTTGCTTCATTATAAAGAACTTGAACATTTTCGTGCTGAAGGAAAACGACATCGCATAGCCGACCAATTAGGAGGATCATCCGAGTTCCTGGGAACCTAGTAATCGCATTTCAACGTCATAAGTGTAGAACCTGTGAGAAAAATTTAGAATCTGTGTAAAAATTTTGCAATATAGTGTACATTTGAAGCGCTAAAAGAATGATGGTACCACCCGAATAAAACGTAAGTAAGCAAAACTTTAATAAAATCTGTAAACGCTAAATAAAATGGTAAAGCCAGATTTCGTTCGTTTTGCTTGTAGCTTTTCTTTCATTTATCAGCACATTATTTTGAAGTAAATTTTAAACTGTATTGTTAATAAGATCATTCAATAATTTTCACTGTAAATCATCAAACCCAGTAAAGACCCCGATAAATTAAGAGATTTTCATTTTATTGTAATTGTTTGTAAATTTTAGAAGCCACAAATTAATAAATAAATTTTGTTTGTAAAAAATTGATTATTTTTTTCATTTAAATAAAACCTATCATTTTAATTATTACATTTAACGTATCACAATGAGGGGCAAAACAATTAATTAAAGATTAATTGTTGATTATTACAATATATATATATATATCTTTTGATCGTAATGTGATCATTTATAGAAAATTTTATGTCATTATATAAGCTCGTTGACATGTCTATATTTTAGTCTACCGTGCTCTTTTTTCGTATTTATTTATTTATTAAGTTTTGTTGTGAATAAATTGGTATAATATTCCCGTTTCGACTCCGTAACATGCTTTCCAAAAAAAAAAGGAAGGTTATTATTAAAACAATGAAATGTTACCATGATGTGTTATTTTACGTTTGTGTTTTATCCTAAACATAATGATACATATTTTTATGCATATACTGAATATTGATTTTCGTAAATTTGTATATATTTTAACTTCGGATTGATTTGATTAGGTATTTAATTATATTATAATTGACATTAACTATTTTTATTTTCTGTTTCTTAATTTTACGCAACCAGCTGATAAATCTGTATTTTTTTGCATGCTGGAATTCTTCGTGAATTCTGCGCACGATGGCGGGGATGACCCAACCCCGGACCCGGACCCAGCATCTGTTGTCACTCCCATTTGTGGCGAGCGGAGGTAACGCGGTAATTACGAGACCTCAGAGTGCACTTGAAAATATAGCTCTGAGCGACCTGCACGACGAATAGACGCATTCACGAGGACACACAGCAATTAACAAGTCTCCCAGTTCTACAGTAAATGATGCTTTAATTAAAGAACTAGTTGTACTCATGAGATCGAAGTCGCCTGATTTAAGACAATATATATTAGAGAAATAGATATCGAATCTGGAAATGAGATAATTATATGTATTAATTTAAAAATTAAATATTTAAGTCTGATTGATATAACTTTCTTAAAAGTAAAAAGCACAAAATTGATCGACGTATTGGTAAGTATACGATTAGAATTGTTTGTAGAACGATTTCATAATTTAAATTATTGCTATGAATGTGAAAAATTAAATTCAAAATTTTGGAAATGTCGATGCAATATGCTGTATAAAATTTAAAATAGACTGAAAAAAATTGTCTGATTTAAAATTAATAATAAAAAAGATAGCCAAATACAGACAAAATAACTGATAACACAACGTTTCTGGGACCCTTGTCATTTCTTCAGACTTTGAGTTTTGTCAACTCACGAGTGCAGCTGTGTCGCTCTAGGCTCTGCTTAGCACCTGAAGAAATGAACAAGGATCTCAGAAACGTTGTGTTGTATTTATATTACCACTTATTTTGTCTGTACTATATTTTTTATTATTAGAATGTTAATCATTTTATATGCCACAGACAAAACTAGAATTAAAAACTGGAATCAAAGGACACTTTTCCAATTTGAAACATCCTTCTTTTAAAAAATATAATCCGTGTTAACTAAGAATAATGACTTTAATAATCATAAAATTGGGTCAATGATAATATATAGGAAGAGGGGAGCATTTACTTATCAAGATTAATGGTCAAAAGCTTCCCATTAGATCTAACAATAAAGCAATTATTGTATAGAATGACATTCAAAATCTAAATTATATTTATGATTCAATTTTATTCTGCTTATGTCAAAAAGTAAACTCAACACATTCTTTACGAATATTTGTTTAAACTTGAATACAGAAATATAACGCATTTTAACTATTGGTGGTTATATATTTCACAACATTTTCGCAGAGTACGAGTTGAAATAGTCCAAAAATGTACATAAAATGTATAATTATTAATGTTGGATCAGTTTTTAATTAATTGCTTCTGTTTCGTTTACATTTAAGTTATTTATTGTGTTTTAGTGCGGTTTCTGACATTTAATTTCTTTTATTTATATCATCTTAATTAATTTTAGATTTAGCTGAATGTTATAAAGAATGACTACAATAAAGTAGTCCATAATCAATTTATATTTCTTGTATCCTACGCAGAAAATTTATTTCAGTTTTTTTCTACAGTTATTTTATGAACAAATTTAACCACAGTGCCCAGTAGACTGAAGAGTGTGTAAATTTTTTTTAATTTTTGCTAATTCATCCTCTGGAAGTTCACTTTGTCAGCAATAATTGCAATAAATAATAATAAATTAACTTCAGATTGTAATTTGTTTTGTTATAAAATTTCCACTTCGAATTTTGTGGTGTATTAAAAATTTTCGTATAAGTCGCTCTCTATTGTGTTCATATCTCCAGCTATGGTTAGAACTGCTTTTACGAAATTCTGTGCATTATTATAAGTCGAGCGGGGTTGCATCCCGTGTATATCAAGGCGGCGCAAACAGCTGTGCACTGCACCATTGTAGTGTACACAACCGGGATAAATCAATTGGGGGTTATTTTATTATATTAATTAATTTTACGAAAATAAGTATAGTAAGCTTTTAATATTTTCTGCTTCAGGTTGGCCAGGCAGCAATGTCCGCGGCATCCTTTTGTAAAGAAAAAATATTGTGAGTCACCGGCGAGGCTAAATCTTTGGTAACAAGATTCCAGCACGTTCGAACAAGACGCTCCACCGTCTCGGACATGTCTTCCTACTCCCTCAAATTCGACCATGTGAAACACTGAATTGAGATTTGTGGGGAAACAAATATGATTCCTATTGGATACAAACAGCAAAATCCAAGACCAGGGAGTGGAGGAGGGGGGTGAATTACGGAAAACCGAGGTGTGAAGGGATCTTGCAGACCAAGTGGAAGTCAGTTTAAGGATGTTATAAGTTAGTTTAGGAGCAAGAGTTTGTGGTAACTTATGAAGAGGCTTGTTTTGGAGAGGAAGTTTGACTTCTAGTTTCTGGTGGGAGAGGTTTGGAATGGAGGACATTTGCACTGTCATGCCCACGAGAACCTGTAGGTCGTCTGGGTGTCTATTTATTCGAAATACGAGGGATTGAAGAGTCCGTACGAGACACCTGCGAAGTCTACTGACCAGCCAGACGTTCAAGTGGTAAATAATCCCATAAAAATCGGTTAATTAAAGTCGTATGGCCCACCAAACCCTGTCGGAAATTGTCTCTGTTTTTTTGTTTGTAAAATATGCGTGGTTATTTCAAGTGATAATAAGAGGAGAATGTTAGTGTCCTTTTTCTGTTAATAAAAACATAAATGATTAATTATTGTAATTAATTTAACATGCCAAAAATTAAATAATTTTTAAGAAAATAACTTAAAAATATTCAATAAAAATCCCAGTATTCATACAAATAACATTACTCTATACTACAGAGATTTACCACATGTAGAGATAGAAAACTGTATCATTCATCATTATTATATCACTAACTGTGTGCCCGGCGTTGCCCGAGATTTCGTTTATCCATAACCCCCGATTTTACTCCAATCTAGGCAGCTTTTTCGTTATTTTTATTTAACGCAACTCGACCCCTATCCCTAAATGTGTTCACCTCCCATTCCGAAGGGAGTTGAACTCATTGACTCTGAAATACTTTCATTCAACGAATGAACATGTTTGAAAATTTCCACCCCCACTACAGTGGGTTAAAAAAAATTCCACGCAAAAATCGGCCGGTTATATCGTTTAAAAATTTCTACCACTGTTCAGACCCCCACCACTCATCCCAAATCCCGCCTTATCCAGTTTGTCAGAATGAAACTCATCGACATCCATAACTCTAGAATTGATTCGAATTTTGATGTATTCACGTTATTTTCATGTAAATATTAATTAAACGGAAATATCCACCTTGATTGCATGTTTCAAAGTTTTCACCACAGTCCTTCCCCGCCACTGAGGTTAGTGGCCAATTAAATGTCCTAATTAAACTCAGCGACATTCATAACGCTGGTTTTGACTCCAATCTCGATTGTTTTGCGTTATTTTTATGTAACGATCTCAACCTTCAACCCTTAAGGGTGCTCCCCTCCAAACATCAAAAGGGTTTGAAATTATAGACGGAGAACATGTAGAGAAATTTTATTAATCTCATTGATCCAGAAATATATTTATTTGACGCAAAAAATGGTTGGTTAACATCTTTTAAAATTTCTGCCCCTGCCCACCTCCGCCCAACTCCTACCACCCCCTTCATGGTTCTTTCCTCTCAAGTCGATAGAATGCATTAAAAAAGATTATTAGTGTCATTAACCACGCTAAATATTAATTTGACGCAAATATCGATAAGTTAATATTTTTGAACATTTTTACCCCTCCCATTTCCGCCCAGCACCACCCATACTCGCTCGCCTCTACGCGTTACCCACGATGTCTTAAATGAATTCAGAAAGATCCATAACCCCTATATGTCCCGAATCTCGGCTCTTTTCACGTTATTTTCTTGTAACTTCATTCTACACCAACCCGTGCTCCCCTGCCATACTGATAAGTGTTGAAATTATACACAAAAAAAGTTGTAGTAATACTATCAATCTCATTAATGCTAAAAATTATTATTAAAAGCAAGTATGGACCTGGATTACGTGTTTCAAAATTTACACCCCCGACTAACCAGTCCCTGGGCGTTAAATAGCCAATTGAATGTCATAATTAAACTCAGCGCAACCCATAACCCTGGATTCGATTCCAATATCAATGGTTTTTGCATTATTTTTATGTAAGGCCCCTCCACCCCTAAGGGCAGCTCCCCTCCCAATCCCTAAAAGGATTGAAATTATTCACGGAGACCATGTAGAGAAATTTTTTTAATCTCATTGATCCTGAAATATTTTATTCGACGCAATAAACGGCCTAATAACATGTTTTACCATTTCTACTCGCGCCCACAACCACCCAACTCCTCCCATCCCAGCAAACCTTAGAGAATTGCCCATATTGTCATAAATAACTCAGCGACAACCCTTAACTTCGATTTTATTCGAATCTCGGTTGTTTTAGCGTTATTTTCAAGTGTCTCCCCTCCTCCCCACCCCTAAGCGATCTCCCAACGTGTGAAATTTTACACACACAACATGGGTAGAAATATAATTTACCCTAAAATATATTTATTGAACGCTAACATCTGTCGTGATTACATGTTTCAATATTTCAACCCCCGTCCCCCTCCACCCCTCGGTGTTAAATGTCCAATTGAATATCAAAATTTAGCTCACCGACATACATTACCCTGGATTTGACATCAATCAATGTTGTATTCGCATTATTTTCTAATAACACCCGTCCACATCACCCCTAAGACAGCCCTTTTCCCATGTCGAAATTATACTCAGATAACATCGACTGAAACACTATCAATCTATCTCATCCTTAAAAATATTTATCTGCCTAAAATATCGGCTGTTTTATCATGTTTGAATATTGCCTCCCCCACCTCTATGTGTGCTTCCCTCTCATTCGGAATGGGGTTAAAATTTTACAAACAACATCCGTAGATATATTATAAACGCCATTGACCTCAACAATTATTTATTCCACGCAAATATCGACCATTTAACATGTTAAGAAAAATTGTACCCCTATGTAGCCCCCCCCCCTAGAGTTAAATGGTGAATAGCATGTCATCATTAAACTCCGTTACATCCATAAAACTGGATTTGAGTCCAATCTCGATTGTATTAGCATTATTTTCTTGTACCGCGCGTCCACCCCAACCCTAAGGGTGCTCCGTTCCCATGATGTAAGGGGTTGAAATTATAGTCGGATAACAGCGGTAGAAACACTATCAATCTCTTTGACCCCTTAAAGTAGTTATCAGATTCAAATATCGGCTGTTTTAACATGTTAGAATATTTACACCCCAGTCCACCCCTGCTCCTAGGGGTTGTAGACGTGTCTCACCCCAACAGTGTTTGTTTCCTGGTTGCAAAGAACACGTGTACTAAATTTGGTTAAATTTGCTTCACGGGTGTAGATTTGTATGCGGAACTAATAAACACACATAATACATGCATACATACATAAATACATACATACAAACATACACTCATTTTTATTTATAAGAAGAAACGATAAAATTTATCTAAAATAATCAACACAGTTTGTCAGAATGAAACTCAGCGACATCCCTAACCCGAGAATTGACTCCAATCTCGGTCTATTCGCGTTATTTTCATGTAACGCTTCACCAAACTCCACCCCAACTCGTACTCCTCTCACATTCCGAAAGGGGTAGATATTATTCACAGAGAATATCTACCGAAATATTATGAATTTATATGACACCGAAAAATATTTATTGGACGCAAATATCGGCCGATAAAAATGTTAGAAAATTTCCACCCCGTTCAGCTACGCCCTTGGGGGTTAAACTGCAAGACGAATGTCATAATTAAACTTTAAACTCAGCGAAATCAATAATTCCCGATTCAACTCCAAACGCGGTTTTTTGCATTATTTATATGTAGTGCAACTCCACCCTAACCTTCATGATTCTCTCCTCCCAATCGATAATTATACACGGAATATGTTAAAAAATATGAGTCTCTTTATCTCGAATATTTTTATTCAACACTAATATCGACTGTTTTTGATAGTTTTGAACATTTCTACCCCGCCCACGTCCGCTCATCCTCTCCCACCCCCACCCAAGGCATCGCACGGAGCGATAGACAGATTGTCATAAATAAAATACGCGACATCTATAACCCCGATTTGACTCGAATCTCGGTTCTTTTCGCGTAATTTTTCTGTAACTACCCTCCACACCCACCCCTACCCGTAATACCCTCCCATACCAAAAGGGGTAGAACTGCTATAAATCTAATTAACCGAGAAAAATATTATTATACGCAAATATCCACATGTTTCAAAATTTTCACTACCATCAACCTCCGGCCCTGGGGGTAAATGGCCAATTGATGTCCTAATTAAATTCAGTGACATACATAACCCTGCGTTTTCTTTATGTAGTGAACACCACCACACATAAGCGGGCTCCCCTCCCAATCCCGAAAGCGGTTGAAATTAAACACGTAGAACATGTAGAGCATTTTTATGAATCTCATTGATCCCTAAATATATTTATTCGGAGCAAAAATTTGCCGGATAACATGTTTTAAAATTTCTACCCCCCGCAAACCTCCGCCCTGCCGATTTCATTCCTGTTAACCCCCGGACGTTGTCCGGATTGTCATAAATAAGCTCAGCGACATCCATTATCTTGGGGTTGACTCAAATCTCGGATTTATTTGCGTTTTTTGTCAAGTCCGTCCACCCCCACCCCTAAGGGTGCCTCTTTCCCATGGTGTAAGGTTTTGAAATTATACTGAGATGACATCGGTAGAAACACTATCAATCTCTTTTATCCTTACAATTATTTATCTGCCTAAAATATCGGCTGTTTTAGCATGTTTGAATGTTTCCACCCCGACCCAGAAGCGTGCTTTCTTATAATGCCAAAAGATGTTGAAATTTTACAAACAACATTGGTAGATATATTATCAACGTCATTGACCCCGACGATTCACTATTTCATACAAATAACGACCATTTAATGTTAGAAAAATTCCACCTTCATCCACCCCGCCTGTGAAGGTTAAATCGCCAATTGAATGTCATAATTCAACTCAGCGACATTTATAACTCTGGATTTGACTCGGTTGTTTTAACGTTATTTTTTTGTGACTCCCCTTCAATCACTACCCCTAAGCGTTCTACCCTCTCTCGCCGAAAGGGGTTGAAATTAAACGTTAAAACACATCGGTAGAAATACAATCAATGATCCTGACTGTTTGAAAATTTACACCCCTGACCACCGCCACTTGATTGATAACCACAACGCCAGATTAGACTCCAATATAGATTCTGTTTGCGTTACTTTTATGAAATGCCACTTACTCCTCCCTCACACTTAAGGGCGCTCCGCTCCCAGGCCCAATAGGGGTTGAAATTACTCACAAAGCACATGCAGAGAAATTTTATTAATTTCATAAATCCCGAAATATATTTGTTAGATGCAAAAAATCAGCTAGTTAACATGTATGAAAATATCTACGCACGTCCACCGGTATCCCCACCCCCGCCAACCCCGCGCGTTGTCTAGGATGTCATACTTAAACACAGAAACATCAGTAACCATGGAT
Source organism: Zhengitettix transpicula (assembly GCA_037074705.1). Classification (NCBI taxonomy): domain Eukaryota; kingdom Metazoa; phylum Arthropoda; class Insecta; order Orthoptera; family Tetrigidae; genus Zhengitettix; species Zhengitettix transpicula. Next base: position 205,791,563 of record CM073591.1, read on the forward strand.
TTACCTAGAATCTCGTTTGTTTTTGCTTTAATTTTATATAAAGCCCCTCCACCCCAGCGTGCTTCCCTCTTATACTGAAAGGTGTTGAAACTATAAACAGAGCATATTTCGAGAATTTTTTCGAAAGTAATGGATCTCGTGATATATTTATTCAATGCACAAATCGGCCAGTTAGATTGTTTGAAAATTTCTATCATCCCCCACCACCTTCCAGCCCCTACTAGTGCGATGCATCGGTTGTTATAAATAAACTCAGCGCCATCCATATCCTCGATTTGACTCGACTCTCGTTGGCTTTTGAGTTATTTTTATGAAACGGCCACCCACCCCCAACCTTCGGCGAGTTTCCTCCTAAATGGTTGAAATAAAAAATACTTTCCATGACATCGACCCCTGCAAATATTTATTCCCCGAAAATATCGACCGTTTAACATGTTAGAAAATATCAACCTCATCCACTTTCGCTTGGGGGAGTTAAACGTCAATTTTAGTGTCACAATTAAACTGTGTGACATGCATAACCCCGGATTCGACTCCAATCTCGGTTGTTTATGCGTTATTTTTATGTAATGATATTCAACCCCCCCATAAGGTTGCCCCGCTCCCACCTCAAAGGAGTTGAAATAATACACAGGCAACATGTAGAGAAATATTATAAATGTTATTGACCCCGATATATATTTATTCGACGCAAAAAAAGGCCGGCTAATATGTTTGAAAATTTCTCCACTCGTACACCTCCGCCCAGCTCCTGTCGCCCCCCTCCAACAAAACCCCACCCTCGAGCGTTGCCCATGTTGTCAAAAATAATTTCAGCTACCTCCAAAACCCCTTATATGGGTTGTTTTTGCGTTAATTTAATGAATCGCCCCATCACCCCTATCCCTAAACGTGCTCCACTCCCATGGCGAAAGGGGTTGAAATTATACACAAACAAAATTGGTCTAAATACTTTAAATTTAATTAACATTGAATCTTATATTCAACTCAAATATCGGACATTTTAGCATGTTTGAATATTTCCACCATCGTCCACCCATGCTCCTGGAAGTGGTAGGCGTGTCACACCCGCACAGTGTGTACGAAATTTGGTGAAATTTGCTTCGAGGGTGTAGTTTCGTATGCTGAACATACACACATATATATCCACACGTATACACACATACAGGCAATTTTATGTACTAGAAGCAATATATTGTAGTAATTGGTATTTAACGCATTGTTCTAATTGAAAAGTTGAATTGCAGAGGACTCATTATTGGTGGATATAGCGGACGCCGCAACAAACCGGCAATGCAAGGAAAGTATTGTTGATCGGTCAAGAAGGTTTTACGCGCTCAAAATTTACGAGACGAACGAACAGTTGGGCAGCGGACAGCAAGTAGAACACAGTAAAAGAACGAACAGTTGGGCAGCGGACAGCAAGTAGAACAGAGTAAAAGAACGAACAGTTGGGCAGTAAACGGCGAGATGTACAGATTAAAATTCTAATTCACGAAAACTTGAACAATCTTTGTCAGTCAGCAGTGAAGACTGAAAGGTCTAATTTAAAGAACGAGAAAGTGTTCCAGTAACCAGTACGCTGTTATATCAAAAATGCAGAAACTGAACTAGTCTTCAGTCAACAGACAAAACCAATGAGGTGCATGTTCAACAAAAATCCACGAGACCTACAAATCCAGGTTGCAGTAAATCATCGAGAATCGACAAAGTTATTTTAAACCAACTAACAAACTACGCTAATTAGAGTCTGTGAACATTTAGAGTCTGTGAGTACTTAGAATCAGTGATATCCCCAAAATTGTGCACGAAAAGTTAAAATGAGACCTGGGCTGCCGTAAGTATAAAGAAAACTTTAAAATCATTGTAAACCACGTTTAAAGGATAAACGTCAGATCGTTCTTTAATTATCGATAAAATGAGATCTTTAATTATTCAGATCATTCTTTATTTCTTGATAAAAATTAAAATTGTTTAAATTCAATCTTTAGTATTATTTCTTCAGCAACAAATTTCGTCTATATTCAGACGCATTGATTCACATATAAAGCAAATGTAATTTTTGTGATTTTAATTATATACATTCTGCCATTATCAAACCCAGTTCAAGACCCTGAGATCCCAAATATTTTGTGATGTAAATACTTGTTTTAAAATTGTTATTAAATCTTGTTTAATAGTTTTCACGTAATAGTTCTTTTCATTTAAAAACGCCACATAATTCATATAATAATTTATTGTCAAAAGATGCAAGATAAATTTATAAATTATTACAATATATATATATATATATATATATATATATATATATATATATATACTATTTAAAATATTTCCTAAATTTGTAGATGTATAATTTTTCCATCATCTGGTGGATTTAGCAATCTGTGGTTGGTAGCATTGTATAAAATAAATGTAAAAAATTACGAAATACGCGAACTCTTCAATAGAAAAATGTTAATTTTGTACTATGTCATCAATTCTCTACAGTGTAACCCTTGAAGTTATTCTCTTATACTTTACACACTTACAATCAAATATGTGAAATTATAATCATATAGACACATAACCAAAGGTTCAAGAATCTCACTCGAAGTAATTCGTCAGATTTAGAACATTTTAGTATTCATAATTTTATGACTCCTCCAGTGCGTATTGCAAGATATAATTGGGCAACATATTGGTCCATGATCCCGTTAAATATGCCACGTTAAAAGTGAAGTTATTTAAAAGTAAATTAGTTCCATGCGTTACATAACCTTTCATAATTTTCATGATTTTTATTTATCAAACGATGTGGTATTGGTGGATATAATTATACTTTTATATTCAAACGAAATATTCCTGCTTTACTTCATTTCTCAAAAATTGTACACTTATAACGTCGTTCCCAATCATGGAAATTAAATGAGATGATTTCTCTCACAAACGAATATAATGAAACAAATTCTGCTATCCTAACCTGAAAATTTTGTTTCATGACACCATTTACACTCACTAATTTGTTTACATTTATACAAATTTATAGAAATGCGTTGCATAAAGTATCATTAATTTTACATTAACTGTACATAGCTTTGACTGACAGTGCATTAATTGAATAACGACAATAAAATCTTACTGGAGGTTCCATACGTCATTTTGAATACTTATAATTATTATACACATAACTCACCTGTCGTACCTTATACAACTATGATTATCACCTGAATTATGCAGGATACAATAGTACTTTATACACTGAAATTTTATAAATCTCCGCCGACATACATTTGAAAATTTCTACCGCCGGCTACCTTTCCCCACGCGTTACTCAGTTTTTCACAATGTAACGCAGCGACATACATAACCCCATAAATGACTCGAATATCGGTTTATTCGCGTTATTTTCATTTAACGCACCACCAAACCCCACCCTTAAGCGTTCTCCCCTTCGATGCCACAAGAGTTGAAATTATACACAGAGAATATCTACCGAAATATCATGAATTTCAATGATATCGAAAAATATTTTTGATAGCAAATATCTGCCGATCAACATGTTAGAAAATTTCCACCCCCGTTCAGTCCCACCCGTGCGGGTTAAACTGCAAGAAGTCGGCAGCACTGGGCATCGAGCTACGAATCACGGCACTATATCCGCCCCCCCCCCCCAAAAAAAAAATGGTGCTGCAGAACAAGGAAATCGGCATATTGTTGAACTGGCGCGGTTTATGATGTCGACAACAGATCTTCTTCCTAAGTGTATGCGGGGATATGCATGTGAAACGGCAGTGTATATACTAAACAGAACAGGTAAAACCCCTGTCGTCATGAAATCGCCGTACGAACTTTGGTCTGGAAAATCTTTCAAGTCGGTGGATCATTTGCGTGTGTTTGATATGGAATTCTATATATATGTACCTAAACAATTTCGCACAAAGTTTTTTTTTTAATATTACATTTATCAGCAATCAGATACATTTTAATGTATAAGCTAATGTGGTAGCTTTGACATGTTATTTACATATCATACATTATGGCATGATGAGATCCCCTCCAGAGAAGAGAACTTCTAAATCTTGTCTAGAGATGTGCTGGCCATTTTCTTTTCAGTCTTCTTGTTTTCTCATTTTCTAGTAGTGGTTTTAATAATGGGTTTGAATGTGATTTGAGCTTTACGTGGTGACTAACACTCTTTTGACGGGCAGTTTCCACAACAGTTGGTATTTTTAAGTCATTGTGTATTTGTTCATTTGTTATGTACCAGGGGGCGTTAACGATGGCTCTTAATATTTTATACTGGCATCTTTGTATTATTGCAGTATTTGACTTACTGACACATCCCCATAATTCTATCCCGTAGGTCCATATTGGTATAATTATGGTTTTATATAGTAATAGTATATTTTCTACGGAGAGGTGTGATTTGCGTCCTAGTAACCAGTACATTTATTTTTGTTTAATATCCATTTGTTTTCTTTACTTGGTTATGTGTACTTTCCAATTGAGTTTTCTGTCGAGATGTAAACCCAAGTATTTGACAGAGGGTGATTTAGGTATCTCTGTGTTGTTTATAAAGATCGGTGGGCAGTGTTTTTTACATAATGTAAACGTCACATGAGACGACTTTTTTCATTTATTTTTATTCTCCATTCCTGAAGCCATACTTGAAGGAAGTTCATATATTTTTGAATGAGTGATGAAGCCTGATTTATATCCGAATGTGAGGTTAGGATCACAGTATCATCTGCAAACGTTCCTAGGACAATATTTTCGACCGTTGGGAGATCAGAGGTGAACAACAAATACAACAGGGAGCCTAAGACACTGCCCTGGGGAACTCCTGCATTAAGTGACTGTATAGATGAGACGTCTTGTTTCACTCTTGTACGGAATTTTCGGTTTGTTAAGAATGATTCCAACAATTTATAGAACATAGGCAAGTTTTTTTTGTTTTTCTATAGTAAACCCCGATGCCATACCTTATCAAATGCCTGACTTATGTCTAAGAATATTGCTGGACAATATTCTTTATTTTCGAAGGCTCTATTAATGTAATTTGTTACTCGGTGGCACTGCTGAGTTGTAGAATGACTCCGTCGAAAGCCAAACTGATGATGTGGAATCCAGTCATTAGCCGTGAAGTCGGGATCAATTCTTGAAAGCAATAATTTTTCCAGAAGTTTTGAGACTGATGAGAGCAGACTAATGGGTCGGTAAGAAGTAACATTTTTAGGATCTTTACCGGGTTTGTTAACTAAAATTATCTCTGCTAACTTTAGTTTCTCTGGCCAATAATTTATTCTAAATATTGCGTTAAATAAATATGTAATAATCAAAAGACCTTTTCCAGGTAATTATTTAAGCATTTTTACGGTGATGAGGTGCTTTTCGAACATTCATGTCGCACAAAGTTTGATCCGAAAAGCGTCATTGTCGGGTATCACAATGAAACAGACGGCTATTGTGTATGGGTGTCATCTAAAGGAAAAGTTATAGAGACACATGATGTGCAATTCAAGCCAGAAAGGGTGTGCACATAATCTCTTAAAGCGATGACAATTTCAATGGTGAGGACAGTGCATTATGCTCTGTACCAAAGAGCAAATGTTTTGATCCGGAGAGCGTTGATCTGGATTTTAAATGTTCTCGCCGTGTTGTGACCTGTCCGGAGACATCGAACCAAGCAGTAATAGGCAAGATAACGAAGTCGATGCTTTTCGACGGACTCCTCGGGAACGCCGGGCGCCGGATTGGCAAACTTCAGTTGATTTTGAGGTCGGATTCAAGAATAAAACAGCTCTAGCTGCTGTTATGATGTCGGCTGAGAACATAGATCCTCCTACGACATTAGATGATGCCATGGCGACGCCGGATTGCACACAGTGGTATGAAGCAATGAAGGAAGAAATGCAGGTCTTCAAAATATGCACACATGGGATTTGGTGGAGTTGCCAAAAGGCGGGCGTGTGATAGATAATCGTTGGGTGTTACGTATGAAATTAAATGCTGACGGTTCTGTTGACAGGTATAGAGCTCGCCTGGTTGCAAAAGGTTTTTCTCAGAGAGCTGGCATAGACTTTGCTGAAATCTTCAGTCCTGTGGCATGCTACGACACATTGCGTACAGTGTTGGCAATGGCGGACAGTGAGAAGCTGCACTTGAAGAAGTTTGATGTCAAAACTGCTTTCCTGTATGGCAACATAAAGGAAGAAATATATGTGAAACAGCCGGACGGGTTTGACGATGGTGGTGGCCGTGTGTGTAAGGTGTTTACAAGCTTATATGGACTTAAGCAGTCACCACGATGTTGGAATTCAAGGTTCGATCAATTCATGTCAGAGAATTGTTTTGTTGCAAACAAAGCAGATCCATGTGTCTATATACGCAATAACGAAGGTAAGAAACTAATAGTAGCTATTTACGTGGATGACGGTCTGATTGCTGGAAGTGACGCGTCTGATGTTGACGTCTTTGTAAATAAGTTGAAGACCGAATTTTGCATAACAGTTGGGTCATTGGACTGTTTTCTAGGAATACAAATACAGTCTCATCCAGACTGAATATTTAAGTACCAGTTTGGTTATACTTCAAGAATGCTCGCACGTTTCAATATGGATAAGTCAAATTTTGTTACCACTCCGTCCGATAAAGTTGGGATCTGCGCATATAATACGAAGTTATGAGAAAAATCGGTCCCTTTTCGAGCCGCTTTCGGCTGCTTAATGTACTTGGCCTGTACTGATTTTCGGTATCAAAGTCTGAAAGAGTTATGGATAAACCAACACACTCAGATTGGTCCGACGTGAAGCGTATAATGAGATTCTTAAGAGGTACAACATCGCACGGAATTCTTTTCAAACGCGAGAGCAACCTGGTACTGGAAGCGTTTACCGACGCGGACTTCGCTGGCGACGTGAGGACGAGGCGTTCCCCCAACTGCTTCGTGATTACGGTCAACGGAGGTGTTGTTTCCTGGTCGAGTCAGCTGCAGAAGTCTGTGGCATTATCGACGACCGAGGCGGAATACGTCGCGGCAAGTGAAGGAATTGTTGTGGTTGGTGCGACTGTTGCGAGAGTTAAGAGTAAAAATTGTCACACCAGTGTTACGTGTTGATATTGAAAGTGCCATCAAGTTGACAAAGACTCCGCAATTCCACAAAAGAAGTAAACATATAGATGTACGATACCACTTTGTTCGGGAGTGCGTGTTGGTAGGTACTGTAATAATGGAACACGTAGATTCCTGTTTAGTTTGTTATTAGAAAATTAACAATCGGAACTATATAGTACATAAACGTAGATTCCTGGAAGCAACTTGCAGATTTATTTACTAAGCCGTTAGGTAAACAAGAGTTTACTCGATTGCTTGAAGCTGTGGGGATAACTTGCTAACAATTCATACAGTCGATTGGAGAGCGTGTTGGAGAAAATCGAATGTATTTGCTTTGCTATTAGTTATTTACACTTGACGCGACAGCTTTATATGTTTTGACGCTTGGAAGTTAGTTATGTTTTGTTCTCTGTTCCGTCCGGATAGGACACGCTTGTTTTTCCTTAATAATAAATTAATATAGGCCTACTAATTCATTATTAATTTACTTAGAAAAGTATAAGTTTCTAAATATAAATTTTGTTTATTATTCAATGAGCTTCTTTTACGTTGAAAATTTTAGCACAAATAAAACAACAGTTTCGTCTCGAAATTTGGGACCATATCAGGTGTAACCTAACCATCAGCACAAAAAGGACCGTGAAATATGTTGCAAAGCTGTGGACCATCTGGATATATGACGGGTGCAAAACTCCTTCCTACTTTCAAAGTTAAGAACAGATAAGTAAATTTTAATATAATGTACATAATTTGAATTTTTTACAAAACGAACTCTGCATTTCTGACAATGTCTGAAATTTAGATGACATGAATTGCGAATCCCCTAACACATAAAACTTCATGATTAGCAAAATTTACTTGGTTGGAAGCTAAATATATTATTTTATTTATTTACGATAAATTAGTGTTCTATAATCACTTCTAGTAATTTTTTCAATTTCTATTGCTCTACAGACGTTTACAAGACTCCTTGTATTTGTCAGCCTTCATGTTTTCAGTAATAATGGTCGTTATTTAAAATAATGCTTTAAGACTTATATTTTTTCATTTATATATATATCTTTAATTAAATTTAAATCTATGATCTTTTTTGTACGTTGCAATGACGATGATACAGCCATACGGAAAATAATTAGAACCAACGTCATTATTTGGCCAATTATGTTTAAAGTTATATTAATTTCTGAAAATAAATTTTGATCACATGGTAATTATGTTAATAGAAGTCTTTACCAGTAAATGTTGTGAGCTATAATGACGTCAAATTAAATTATAAAACGAGAAGCCTATTAGTCAGAAAAAATTAATTATTCAATTTCAGACATAATTGTAAATCCTTTATCTCCTTGCTGAAATTTTACTAAGACATTAGGAAACATTATGTATTTACTTATTAGACATTAAACTTTCTATTTAAGATATGTAGATGATATATTTTGCATCAACCCCCAAATTAAGTTGAACGATTTAATCAATACTTTCAATAATTACAATTGACATGGATCAGTCTCGTACTTTTGGATGTTTTCAAATGAAAAAATTTACGTCTAATAGAAAATAATGAATAAGAAAGATAGCCAATACAGACAAAAAAGGGTAATATAAAAACCACACAACGTTTCTGGGATCCTTGTGCCTTTCGTCAGATGCGAAGAAGAGCCTAGAGAAACACAACTGTACTGGTCAGTTGATAACATTCAAAAGCGACGAAAACGCAACGGCAATGGGAGAGCCGAAGGATTGGCGTAACAATAAGGGAGCAACGACAATGGGGAAACAGAAGGTTTAGCGTAATAATAAGGGATCATAGCAATTATTTAGTTTAATAGTGTCTGTTTGTACATTAATAGCTGTGATGTTGCATTTAATGTGAAGCATCTCTGAAATGAGTCTGGAAATTTACCTGGTGTCAATGTCTAAAATCTTAGCATTTTTGCCAATCATTTTGTCCAACCTCTTTGTTACATCAGATATGTAAATGACATTTTTTGTATTGTTAATACCTCTCAAATTAACCTAATAGTCAATACATTCAATAATTATCATCGCAACACACAATTCACCCATGAACTTGAATCTAACCATTCTCTTAATTTCTTTGATGTCACCGAATCCATTCACATTATTTCGATTCTCACCAATTGGTTCAGAAAACCTACATACTCTGGACGTGTTCTCAATTATCTTTCAGATCATCCTCCAAACCAAAAGAGAGCTGTGGTATACAATCTTGTAGACAGAGTTCCATCAACACAACTTAAATATTGTCCGAAACAGTTTAATCTTCAATGAGTACCATGTAAATTTTATTATTAAACACATAAACAACAGATTGAACAAAATCCAACATCTTACTTCCAATCGTCCCCAAACACCTCAAGCCAATTTTTTTCTCGTACTCCCTTATTACAAATTTGTCCAAATATTCAAAGAATATAAAAATTCTATCCAGATCTACTAATACCCTTTCATACTTGATTAAAAACCACGAGGACCCACTTGACACCTACAGAAAACATTGTGTTGTTTACAAAATCACTTGCTCTAATTGTAATTCCTGCTTCATAGTGCAAACAAAACGTTCCCTTAATACACGTATCAAAGAACATATATCAAATATCAATCTTCCCATTGATAAAGAATCTGTAGTATCCAAACATATAAACAGTTCTAAACATACATTTGATTGGCAAAATGCTAAGACTTTTGGATGTTTTGTTCATCGTTTTAAATCATAAGATATTTTCCAATTGGTATCAAAAATCTATGTAATCAGGATGGGTTCTTAATTACATCTTTGCATAAAAAGCCATAGTTAATAATCTAATAGGTATCATAAAGATAGCCTTGACAAAAATGTTAATAACTTTATTCTAAATTCTTACCCGTTACCACTGATATATATATATTTATATATATATATATATATATATATATATTGTAATATACACAATTAATAGGTCGTTTAATTAATTTAATGAATTTGAAGAATTCGAGCCCCACGTTGTGGAAGCCAAAATGTAATAATAAGTTTAATCTTGAATGAATACCATGTAAATTTTATTATTAAACACATAAACAACAGATTGAACAAAATGTAATAATCAAATGGAAGGCGTTAATTAAATAAAAAGAATTAATAAAATGTACAAACAATATTTATTTATTTTGTGGCAATAACTCTAAACAATTACAATTTTAAAATATTAAACCTCATGCTCTACCGACTGAGTTTGATAATGGACACAACAATTTGATTTAAAAATCTTATTAACAGTTTGCATTTACCTAAACAATACATCGATAGAAATAAACTAAAAAGAAAAGAAATTAACTTGACAATTAAAATAGAACGAAATTAAAAGTAAAGAGATTAACTCTGATTAACCATTAAAAAGAGAACGAAATCTGACTTCTACCCTTTAATTACGTTCACATCAATCATTATTTTGTAATTTGTTACTCACATCTGTCCAGTTGGTTCCAGCATTCCTTTTGGTTTCGAAAATACACTATTGCGAGATTTTACACTGATTCTAAGATTCACAGATTTTACACTGATTCTAGTCAAAATTGATAGGATGTCAGGAACTCGGATGATCCTCCTTTTTGTCAGCTATCTGTTGACTGCTTGCCTTATATGACTTCTGCTTGCCTTAGGTGAATTCTGTGGTTTGTCGATTTGCTAGTCTTTTACCGCTTTGGACTTAAACTGCAACTTTACTATTTCTGGCTGGCTATGGACGTAAAACTGCTTTTACTTAGCAAGTTTCAATGTAATGCTTCCGTGAATGTTTAACTTTGTCCTCAACTCACAACTTTGTTTAATAATAATACATTAAACGACGGCTAGTATCTGCTCTAGTATCACTTGTTCCGTCCTCCAAAATGTCCCGGCACCAACCAACTCTGTTAAATTCTAGTCACCAACTGAACTATCGTCTCGAGTTTTAGCGCGTATACGCCATTTTCGACTTTTCGACAAAGGCGGCTAGCTTCATTGTTGCTTTGGAATTTCCTGCCACTATAATAGATTTCTCAAACAATTCAAACAATTAATGTCCTAATTAATTGGCATTACAATATATATATGTCAAAATTATACTGGTTAACATCAAGTAAGTCAAAACAATTTACCTAACAACAATTTTTTCATCGTAATACCCTGTTTTGAAAATATGTAATATAAACGTGTCAAATAAAAACAATTTATGACCTTATACAGATTTACAGAGAATGTATTTACAATTGATTAGATTTATAGTATAACTGTACAAAGTAAACAAATGCAAACTTAAGTACGCAAACCAATAAATAAAAATAAACAAAAATGAACATAAAAATAATTTGAAATTCAACGACAAAATTTCTTCAGGTGTGTCCAAAATGTAAATATTTTAGGTGAAGGCTGTAAATATTATCCCACAGTGATGAGTGAAATGTTGCTTATTCGATCAAATGTTTCAGCTATTAATGTTAAAAGTGACACAAACAATTAAAATAAAAATATGATTCTTTATTATTATGATATATCTGCTGTATTATATAAAATTTGTATTACGATTTCTTTCTTAAATTTCAATAATACTCGTATCAGCAGTGCCAATAACAGTCATTTCGGCCGCAAGACGTTGCAATCCGCACCTTTAGAAATTTTTCATATAAAAAATTGTAAGTAACACTAAATTATATTTTGCATATCTGTACAGTTAAATAATTATCATTTTTTAATTTATTTGTTTATGGAATTGAATGTAACATTTATAGACCTGAAGAGGGACAAAACGTGGTATTATTATGTTTCAAATTGTATAATTTTTTTCTTCTGATTAATAGGCCAATATTCCTATTCATCTTATTATTATTTGAAGTAAATATTGTTTTAAAGACGGACACTTCAAAATTATATTACAAATTCTACGTTCATTTCGTGTCTTGTTAATATCATCATTCGGATACTTTTTGTTTCCAAACAGTTATTGTGTTTCGCTTAACACACAGTGCTTTGTTCCTCCTCAACTTGAAATATGTGACAAAGATGTATCGCACGAGTCTGGGCACTGTAAGGGGTTTGTTTTGACACGTTTCAGGGCCTCCCCGAGGGCCATTAGAAAAGGGCCTTTCTCAAGGCACAATACCCAGACAGCCCTTGAAGAGTGTTTTATGGGCCGGCAAATTTCGTTTGGTGACACTTTTCCCGTAAGTTAACAGCCGCCACGATGTTCCTGGAATGTTCATCGCTCGGGGCGTGGTTATTTATGGGAGGGGAATATTTCCACCCACAAAGGAAGAAGTTACATTGACCTTTCGGCGAAGTAAGATGGTCCTCGCCACGCCCACCCATGATTTCAACATTCTCGCAGTCTTTCATTGTAAGGTTATTCCATGAATTCGAATGAATAATGCTCCACGTTAAATGAAATTGTTTTATTTTGATAAGTTTCACAATAATTGATTACACATTTTAATGATCATTACAGGTGTTAGAAAAACTGTTTTCATGAAATACAGTTCCTTAGTTTCGTTCATGTTCAGAAATTTTTGCCTAAATTCAGTTCACGTTCGTTTCGCAGTTCCGTTCTGTTTTAGTTCCGAAGTTCTCTGTACTTTGTGTCCGGTTGTTCCACTTCAACGTGTAGGCCTGCTCTAGTCGGAGTATGAACACAGATCAAGATTCACAATAAGTCATTAACGGACATATAAAGGCCTGTACGGAAAAGGAGCAACTGACACTGTCTGATAATTTTTAAGAAAGTTCCTCTAGTTTTAATAAGTGAAATAATGCATAATATTTCATGTGTAATTGTATTCCAATATTCTTTATTCAATTCACGAATGTTGAAAAGTTCAGAAGTAAAATGATTTACTTGAAAAACTTTCACTTTCTTATTTCTTTCATAACCAGGTCGATAACTTATTCAGTTTTTCATATCGTAATAATTTAAATTTCCAGACTGACAGAGTAAATAAAAATATTTTTAATAATTTTTCATTTTAAAATATTTGGTTAGCATCTGCCATATAATTCCAGCGCTGATTCTTCTACTTATGGTACCTTTGGTGATTTTAGTTGATATGTGAACATTTATAAAACTTAAACTATTTTATATATGTCGAGTTACTGGATTAGGATCGAGAAATTGAATCTAGAATGTTATACTTCACAAGCGTAATCGACTCGTTGCTGTAACAGATCTCTACCCAGACTTTCCGTGGAAATGTTACACCTTCTTAGATGAAAGTGTTCACTAAATACCGTAAAATGATTTTAATTTAATCAGGAATTACGCTCATGAGATGATCTATGATACTGTATCTTCGTTCAAGAGTACTAATACAAACATATACTTGAGGGAACTCTTATTTCGACTTGCTTTTTAATATATTTACTCAATCATGGTTTTTACATTTTCTCAAATAGGTTTGTTCACGTTAATATTTCGTACGCTAAAATATTCATCGACTCACCAAACATTTTTAAATTCATATGACAGAAAGCACAACTCATGACGGTGAGCAATACGTTCTACTGCACGTCGAAAGATTATGTCTTACGGATAATGTTAGTCTCGAAGGTTTACAAGTCAGAACAATTGCGAGACACGTCTCTTAATTTAACACTCGAAAATTTTCAACAGTAAATTTGACTGGAATGATGTTGTACATGTCACCATAAAATATGTCAAATTATATATTTAATTTACAATTTTAACATATATCATATATTAGTGTTATTATTAGTGTCCGTTATTTAAAATGGACCACTTACTTGTTCGGCTTATTTTAAAAAAACCAATTAATTCTGTGTTTCCGGTTTTACGTCATTGCTAGTAATGAAGAAAGGGTTGTCATGTTTCATAACGTTTCTGTCGTGCTTGTATTGCCTTCGTAATTCATAAATGGACATGCTTAGTTTGGCATTAAATCGTTTCAAAAGAAATATAGATAACTTTTGAAGACTATAATTGGATATATAATAGTATCGCTTTAAATCTCTGTAAGTGAATGAAAGTCCAAAAATAATTTTAGGATCTATAATTGACGTTTTTACAGTGTAACATGAGTACGAAACTCGAAACTGCTTTCCAGTCCATTTTAATTCATATGTACTACTTTGTTATTTTTGTTAATGCCACCTTCACTGAAGTAGATCTTCTAAAATGATGATTTTTTGGATATATATATACATATATATATATATATATATAAAGAAAGTATACATTCTTCAGTTTTAAAGATGCAGCGGTCCTCTTTGCTCCGCGCGCTGTTTGTTCTTCAGTTGTTCCGGAATCGTCACTCTATCTGACGGCTATTAAAAGAACGAAGGAGATTTTAAACGAGATAGATTTTAAATTCGTAAAGAACTGATAATAGTAAACTTTAATTGTCGTTTCTTTACAGGTAGGCTTGTAAATAATGTAATTGTAAATAATGTAATTAATTGTTGTACATATTTAATAAAAAATTATTATTCTGTTCTTTCTTTACAGAGAAACATATTTTTGTTTACTGAATCAATATTCATAACAATTGTCTTATAAAACGACAATTTTTGTTTATAATGGAAAAAAAACTGCAATTTGCATTTAAATATGTAGCATCAAAAGACAAAAAGACAAATATCATCACCATAACCTCTATTACAACAGAGGGCAATTTGAAGTATGTGCTGCCGGAAGCCGAAAAATCGGTAAGTGAACATTTTGCATTAAAAAAAACAGAGAACTATAAAAGAGTGAAAAAAAGCTTCAATCAAAGAGGCCAAGAAATGATAATATGGATTACATGCACAGAGGAAATGGAAAAAATTTATTTCGATGAAGATGGAAATTTAATGTTTAAGGATTTGTATCTAGAACAGATAGTGGAAGGAAGTATACCAGAAGCCAGAGAGAAGAAAGAAATTCAATTAAATCTGAAAAACATAGCAGAGAGGTTTATGATAGAAAAATTTGCATGTAAACACTCAAACGCAAAGCAATGGTTGGAGATATTTGAGAGAGAATGTAGAAGATTTGAAATTAGTGAAGATAATACAAAGATTGAGATATTAAGACTATTTATGGACAAATCGTGTTTAAATTGGCACTCAGCAACACTGACAACATTGACAATGGAAGCTGGATGGTCTGCATGGACAGAGAAATTTTTAGAGTCATTTGCAGACAAAGGATGGAGTTCAGGTTTCTATGCTATATCTTATAAATATAAAGAAGGTTCACTAATGGAATACACAATGAAGAAAGAGAAGCTATTGCTTGATATGGACAATGATATTGGTACAAAGACTCTAGTGATGCTTATAGCAGCAGGACTACCTGAATTTGTTAGAAATAAAATAGATAGAGAAAATTGTGTAAATTCAACCGGACTGCTACATGAAATTAGAAAGTGTGAAAATCTAGTGAGTAAAAATACCTTCATAAAAAAGAAAGAGGAAAGACAAGACAATAAGAAGAAATTTGAAGAGAAGAAGCCATGTAAAACCTGTGAAAAATTGAACAAAGGTATTAGGTATCATCCAGAGGACACATGCTGGTTTAGAAAGAAAAATGGGAATGAAGTTGGAGTAATTGGAAGCAATTCAGTGATAGAAGTAGATATAAATACAGAACAAAAAAACGAGTAATCACACCATTGATTAAAATAAAAATATTATTAGAGGAGAAGCTAGAAGTAAATGGAACATATGATCCAGGCTCCCAAGTCTCTCTAATAAATTCAAAATTAGTTAAGATAAAGAAAAAGACAGAAGATGTAAATAAAATATTTTTAAAAACAGTCAATGGTGTGACACAAACAAAAGGTTTAGTAACCATAAAAGTAAAAATTTTTGAGAAAGAAGAATACATTGATGTGTTTATTGTAGAAAGAGACGATTTTGAAGATTTTCTTATCGGTTTAGACATAATAAAGAAATTCAAACTAATTCAGGATGAAAATTTACAAATATCCCAAAAAGAAGAAATAAATACATTGGATAAAAATGAAGAAATAGAAGAAGTTAAAATAAATTTTAACGAACATGTGAACGAAGACGAGTTCAGGATGAATTTAGATCACTTGGACAGTATAAAAAAAATAAAGATTGAAAAACTAACAGAAAAGTATAACACAGTATTTGCAAAAAATAAATATGATGTAGGCACCGTTACAGACTACGAAGCTCGAATAGACTTAATAGTTGATAAATATTGTAGTAAGAGGCCGTATAGATGTACTATAGAGGATAAAAAAGAAATAGAAAATCAAGTGGCAAAGTTACTCGAAAATAAGTTAATTGAAGAATCTTATAGCCCGTTTGCAGCACCAGTAACCCTAGCATTCAAAAGAGATGAAAACAGACGATCAAGATTGTGTATAGATTTTCGCGAATTAAACAAAATAATTGTACCACAAGCTCAACCATTCCCATTAATAGAGGATCTAATAATAAAAACAAGGAACTGTAAATACTTCACCACACTAGATATAAATTCCGCTTTTTGGTCAATTCCACTACGCATTGAAGACAGACAGAAAACAGGATTCGTTACACAAGAAGGACATTTCCAATGGACATGTCTACCATTCGGATTAAAAACATCACCAGCTATTTTCCAGAGAATTTTATCCAATATCTTGAGAAAACATAATTTAAAAGACTTTTCAGAAAATTACATAGACGACATTTTAATTTTCTCAGAATCATTTAAAGAACATATGGAACATATAGAAAAAGTAATAAAAGCAATAGTAAATGAAGGTTTTAGACTAAAATTTAAAAAATGTACATTTGCAGCAGAATCAGTAAAATACCTTGGACATATAATAGAACACAATACAGTAAGACCAGTAAAAGATAATCTAATTTCAATACAAAATTTTCCCACTCCGAAAACCCAAAAGAACATTCGACAGTTTCTTGGAAAAATCAACTTCTATCACGAGTATATACCGAAAAGTTCAATATTGCTGGACCCGTTACACAAACTATTACGGAAAAATGAGAAATTTATATGGTCTGAAGAGTGCGAAAGATCTTTTACGGATGTAAAAAAGTTTCTATGTTCTCAACCTGTGTTGGAAATATTTGATAAGGATTTACCAATACGAATTTATACAGATGCATCACTGGCAGGCGTTGGTGCAGTATTTAAACAGATACAAAAGAATGGTAAAGAAAAGCCAGTCGCATATTTTTCAAAAAAATTGAATGACTCACAAAAAAGGAAAAAAGCAATTTATTTAGAATGCTTAGCAATCAAGGAAGCAATAATGTATTGGCAACACTGGCTAATTGGAAGGAAATTCACAGTATTTTCAGACCATAAACCATTAGAAAACATGAATATAAAAGCTAGAACGGATGAAGAACTCGGTGAGTTGACTTATTACTTGTCACAATACAATTTTGAAATTAAATATATTCCGGGAAAAGATAATGCCGAAGCGGATAGTCTCAGTAGAAATCCAGTACTAGAACCACTTGAAAATACAGAAGAAATACTAGAAATAGTCAATCTAATAAAAATACAAGAAATAAAATCAGATCAAGAAAAAAATAAAACATTGCAAAAAACCAAAACAAAATTAATAGAAAAAGATGGAATCTTCTATAAAAAAGTTAGAAATAAAGAAAAGATACTTTTATCTGAAAAGTTAAGCTTAGAATTAATTAAAGAAATACACACTGAATGGTGCCATATAGGGATTAAACAAATGATGAATAGGGTGTGCCCCTATTATACAGCTAAACATATAACTGCAAATATAAAAAAAATGTGTAAAAACTGTGAAATATGTATTAAGAACAAATCCAGAGGGCAACAAAAATATGGGCTGATGTCACAATTGGGACCAGCAACAGAACCATTCGAAATAATGTCAATTGACACCATTGGAGGCTTCGGAGGACAAAGATCAACAAAAAGATATCTCCACCTACTAGTGGACCATTTTACGAGATATGCGTTTATTTCAACATCGAAAACTCAAAGTGCAACTGACTTCATTAAGTTGATAAATAAAGTGCTGGAAACGGACAAAATTGGAACTATACTTGCAGATCAATATCCGGGAATAAACTCAAGCGAATTCAAGGAATTCCTGGTAGAAAATGATGTTAGACTAATTTTTACGTCGGTCAATGCGCCCTTCTCCAATGGTCTGAACGAGAGATTAAATCAAACTCTAGTCAATAAGACAAGATGTAAGATAAATGAAAAAGGACAGAAAAGAGCTTGGACAACGATCGCCAGAGAATGTATTGATAAATACAATAAAACAGAGCATACGGTAACGGGTTTTACACCTAAGTATTTATTAGATGGCACAGATACCAGCATTTTACCCGAAGAATTAAAAACAAGAAACAATAAAGAAAATTGGATAAGAGATAAAGAACAAGCTCTGAAAAGAACAAGAAGATCACATGTATATAACAAAAATATATTTGACAAAAATAGAATTAACCACCAGTTCAACACAGGAGATCTAGTATATATAGAACATGGCAACAAGCTGAACAGAAAGAAGTTAGACGAACTGAGAATTGGACCTTACGAAATTATACAAAAAATATCAAATTCAATATATAAAATAAAAACTGGAAACGGAAAGAAAGAAACGGGATTATTCCATGTAACGAAATTACTCCCAAGATCAGAAGACGGACATGAATACTGAAAATTGTAAAAATTTTCACCCCGGGAGCGGGAGATATAAAGAAAGTATACATTCTTCAGTTTTAAAGATGCAGCGGTCCTCTTTGCTCCGCGCGCTGTTTGTTCTTCAGTTGTTCCGGAATCGTCACTCTATCTGACGGCTATTAAAAGAACGAAGGAGATTTTAAACGAGATAGATTTTAAATTCGTAAAGAACTGATAATAGTAAACTTTAATTGTCGTTTCTTTACAGGTAGGCTTGTAAATAATGTAATTGTAAATAATGTAATTAATTGTTGTACATATTTAATAAAAAATTATTATTCTGTTCTTTCTTTACAGAGAAACATATTTTTGTTTACTGAATCAATATTCATAACAATTGTCTTATATATATATATATATTGTGATATATTATAATTATTAAAATTATTGAAGATAAGCCAACATTATGGCGACAAATATACTTTAAACAAATTAAATTAAATTACAATTAAGTACCATGTTAGGCATCAAAATGTAAAGGAAGTTGAAATTAAACAAATTTCAAAATATAACAAAATAGTTGAATAAACAAATTTTATCTTTGTGGAAATTTTACAAATTATTGAGATTGTTGTGCCACGGCTTTGATAAAAAACTTAATTTTCCGTGGAAATGTTACACCTTCTAACATGAAAGTGTTCACTAAATAGCTTAAAATCATTTTAATTCCATCAGGAATTACGCTCATGAGATGATCTTTGATCGTTCACGAGTATTAATACAAACATACACTGATACATAAACATATAAGGGCCTTCAATAAAGATAGTTACATAAAATAACAATTAAATTTTACAAAGCACCAATATACCTAACTTAAAATTATTATTTTATTTGAAATTATAAATCTGAAATCTGACGATAATGATATTTACACTACAAGGTTTTCAATTCTTTTTAGTTACTTTACCATTGTCTGGTCATCTTGGCTCGAACTCACTTACCTTGATTTTTAACACATAACTAAGAGGCCATTTTGCACTGAATTTATGGTAATTACGTTTGCAAAAACTAAACACTTTCTGATAATAACTATTGCTAGATTTGTTTAAACAATTAAGGTTGATAGATTTGTTCTCTGTTCCCTAAAATTTGGATAATTACTGAAACATGGCAAGGGATATAATCCAATTCCGAACTGCGACTTGCAACTCAATCTGAGAAATCGTGTTTTCCCAAAATTATTAGCTATTGGCTCCGGCCAACTTGCAACTTCAGAACTGGCGACTTTTAATATACCATTCTCGGCTTCCAAAAATACACTCGCTCTGTCGTGGTCCCAGTAACTCTGCCTCGGCCAAAGTTCCATACGTCTCAATGCTGCCTGAGGCGACAATGCTCCTTGTAGCAAGCAAGCAAGCAATACAAGCTCCCTAATCTTGACGACAATCCCTAAGTTTTAATGCAATGGCCTCAGATTTATGCGGCCGATAATGAATAGTAAAATTTTATTTATTAAATAATTACATATTCGTAATTACTAATATATATATATATATATATATATATATATATATTGTAATACCAATTAAACAAGCCATTAATTTCTTTAATATAATTAAATTGTTAGCAGTACGAATGCGCAAAGGTGACAATATATATATATATATATATATATATATATATATATATATTGTAGAGGTAACAAATTAGTCATGATTTAATAAATTGTTTCTATATTATTGTTTGCGTAAATTTGAGGCGAGAGCATTGTAAAGGACAGTATTGTTTGCAGAGACGATAATGGGAGCTATGGTGTATTGTCGAAAAGGGATATATAGGCGCTCAGAACTTAAGCGTAGACAATCACGCAGATATACAGTTACTCAGATATTCAGAGAGAGAGAGAGAGAGTGTGTTTGGGAGCCTGCGGAAAAGACAGATATTCAGAGAGCAAGACAGTAAAACACTTAGACAGTCAGCGAGCAGTATGTAGTCAGCAAACAGTCAGATATTCAGAGAGCAGAGTGTTTTTGGGAGGACATGACCATGGTAGTCCGAGCTACTGTATGTGATGGTCATATTTAGCAAAGAATGGGCTGAATATCATCAGTTTAATTAAAGATGCTCCACAGTAAAAATAGAGCGTGACAATACAAATTCACCGAATGTTGCAAAGTGCTGGAAAGTGAGACGAGGATAAAATCAGGGCATTGGCCTGTCAGTAAACTACTGTTCTATATAAAAATTAAAATAAATCACGTGTGCACAAACCACATCAGCTCAAAATAAATGGTATATAAAAACAAAAAACTTTCATCTGTAAACCTTTAAGTTTACCTCCAGATTTCTATAACTTTTCAGATTTGTGATAGTTTTTGTTATTGGTATAAAATTTATTATTAATTTAAATCCTTTTTGTTTTTATTAGAGCCCCCATTAGCGGTCCTGAATTTTAAGATTAAAAGCTGAAGAATTAACTTAAAATATTAAAATGTAATTTCAACTAAAACTAAATTTGTCAAATAAATAATTTTTGTAATCTTTTAAATATATTTTTTGGTTTAATTTAAACTTCCTTTCTTTATTCATTTAATTAACCTTCTGTATACCACATAATTTGTCTCCAACGTGGTGGCACATTTGTTTCTGTAGTTTATTTTGAATATTACATTATTTAATTCCAACATGGGGCTTTTTCATTAAATTATTATGAATACTACAATATATATATTTCTGGAAATGTAAATTCATGTAACATGGAAGTGCAAGGCCTTGAATCCTTAATTTGAAAGGATATTTTATGGATCGTCAATACCTGCATGAATATAGTGATAAGGTCCATGATGGAAAACGCGTGCTTCCAAACTTTTAGTAAGATTGCTCGAGCAAGGAAAATCGTGACGGTGGCGCTGATGTGTCAGAATAATAACTAAGGAATGCACGTTCCCTCGATAACGTAATTTATTTAGCAAAGCAAAAACCATGGCAACTCATACTTGGTTCAGTATCGCGCGTCATCCATCATCCAGCTCTTGTCGCCTCCGTGTGATAAGTCTCTATTACAAGAATTTCCCAAGACCTGGGCTATGGATCACGCCACGATTTATGGCCGCTTTTTCCGGCGTCGCGGTCGTTTCGAGCAGTATCACTGTCATTCCAGACGAGCGGATTTCTGAAAGGCCTCTAATGAGCTTCGTGTCATCTCTGAAGCAGAAAACGTGACCTTCCCCACTCCAGGCAAAGGACCACCAGATTGTTATCTCCGGCTTTTTTTTTTCGTAAGAACGCTCATTAAAGCGCTTACATTAAAGAGTGCTCACAAAGCTTTGTGCTTATTTCACAAGAAAACGATTCGCACGAATAAATGAAGATGTTTCTGCGGATTTTTTGAGTTATACAAATTAGAATTTACGCTTTATCATATACGAAATTATCCTCTTGAAGACTTCAAAACAAACCATCATTATATTTTTCATTTGTTCATGTTAGAGTGTGTTAAATCCCAGTTATTATTGATTCGGGCGGTTTTAGTTGTTAACGTACGTATTCTTGGCACCATTTTGACTTAAGGGCAGTAGCAACCACTTATTGATGATTTCTGATATTACTGAAGAGTTTGTGACAATTTTAGGCTTGACGTATCGCGATCCCAACCGGGTTTTGATCTAGACTCAGATTAAGGATTATGAGACATTTGATTGACGTCGGTTAAATTAGTAATTGTTTCCAAAGTTCCGTTTAATATGAAAACGTCCCCCGGAAAAAAATTATCGAAAGTCCTTCAGTCATCTGTTGATGGTGACACAAAAACTGTGATATTCCAAAAATTCTGTAAATATGTTGGTTCATCTATGGAAATCATTACAAACTGCAAATACGTGCATTCACGAAGGAGAAAGAGCTCTGCGATAGACTGAATTTAATTTATTTTTCTGACGCCGCACAGAATTTATTACCTATCGAACGTTGGATTGACGCTTCCCTTTTTTCCATTTGAAACCTTTCTTCTTCAACAGACATAGTGGATATTTTGTACGTCCTTGGTAAAAGTTAATTGGTGCGAGCGGTTAGTACCCAATGTCTGATTCACAGACGTGAAATTATGAAACATGCCGAAAACGGGGCCGGTGAGATCTCTAGATGTTTGTTTTGTATAATTTCAGCCCATCATGCATGGGAATACAGCACCAGTAAGGGGGTTGTGTTATATAAAAATAACGCGAAACAACCGAGAATTGTGTCAATCGAGGGTTATAGAAGTCAATAAGTTTATATCTGGTATTCACCATATCAGTTAACTTGTAATTGTACTGTGAGGGTGGGGGTGAAGTGAGCGAAAGGCCGTTACATAAAAGTTTTGTGTTGAATCTGGGTTTATGATAGTTACTGAATTCAATTCTGTCAATTACCATACTGGTTTTGAGCTCCTACGAGTGGAGTTGAAGGGGGTGAAAAAAATTCAGCGTACAATCTTAAACGGGTAGAACATTTTCAACCACTCTTTACAAACATGTTATATGGCATCGGAAAACGGCCATTATTAGGATAGAATAAAACGTTTGCGGGGATCGCTTAATTTGATAGTGAAATTCAAGAAATTTTAAGTGTCTAATACAACTCCAAAAGGCAAGGGAATGAAGCACCCGCACGGGTGGTGTTGGAAGGGTTTTACGTAAAAAATAATGCAAAACGACCGAGATTCGTGTCCGCTCCAGAGCTGTAGGAGTAACTGACTTTAATTATCCCATAAACCATGGCAGTTAAGGCTGTGACAGACTCCCTGCAACCGCACCGTAGCATGTCTCCAGCGGCACAATTCCTAGAAATTTTTACCTGTGGTAGGAGGAAGTACCGTAGGGAAAACAACAACCCATTTAATATTTAATTTTTTTTCAAAACTAATAAAAACTTACCAGTAGTATTTTTGGACTTTATTGGATTAGCGAGTATTTTTTACTCTTTTAAATCGTCGTGATATTTAGACGTTTTTTTTACGTATTAGGAGAATTTACGAGTTGCTAAACTACCGTCAGTTTATTTGAAATTCGCTGCCAAGGGGTTAGTTCGGAGAAGGTAACGTAAATATTGAATAGTCCCAACAGTGTCACTATTGGTGTTGGTTAATTGAAATATTTACCTAGAGCTCAATGTCGAATCAATTCTTTCTCCTTACCAATTTAAATAAATACCCGGGCAACACTAGCCACTCTGCTACTTATAATGAAATATTGTGTCCGATTAGTCATGAAATGTTTATTAACAATTAAATTAATACAGTTAGAACAATGTACAACTACGTTTCAACATCTGATGAACGAAGATAAAAAGACGACGCGACCTTAATGATTAGTATAGTGATCTAAAATTCCATCAAATATTTTTTATTCAAGAATATAGACAAAAAGCTTTCACAAGCCTCAAGCCGTAAATGGTTAAAAACATTGATAAATTTACATCCAGTATGTTCATAATTTGAGGATTAAAAATTTAGGCCATGAAGAATTGTGTTTGTAAAAGATTGTTGGTGAGCATGTATTAGGTCTAATGAATGGAGGAATTTCGCACCGGATCTGGAGTCGACGGGGATAGTAGTGATTAGAGCGTGCGTCCGGTAAGTGGGATGTCTCGGGATCGATTCCTGGTCCGTTCGACATTTTTACATCCTCATACTTTTTTTTGAGTAACAGGCTACATGAGGGTAATCCACATGGTGGAAACTCCCCTTTAATAGCATAGGAAGCGATTTGAAAGGGGGGATGCGGAAGGGTAGAGGAAGGTCGCCAAGGGCCTCAGGTTGTAGTTTAAGGATGCTACCCGACAATTCGCCTAAAAGTGATGCAGGACAAACCCTGCATCAGCTAAGTCGGACATTGGCTACTTGTCCGATGGCGGGAGAGAGGTTCCTCAAACACTGTTGCAGGTAAATTGTTCTAATCGCCTATCGATCTGTTTAGGAATGAGAATTTCCCTACGCCTGTTTTTTGCAGTCTCGATTTGATTTTAAATTTGTGATCACCTCTGCCAAAGTAAGTTGGTTTTTTGATCTTATCGAGTATGACTTTTTACACTTTGTTACACGTAGGGCCTATATGATTTAAATTCAAGCCAAAGTAATATCATACTGTTAACATTTATTCAAAATTCTTTTATATAAAAACAAACCATTTATGGAAGATAAACATGGATAATCTTAGATGTGTAGGGTAAAATGTGCTTGAATGAACTCCAACCTCCCTCCCCCCTCCAGTGTAGAAACATTGCTCAATTTAAATGGACTATTAAGAACAGTGGAGAAATTTCTATATTCCTTGATATCTAAAATAGTTTTATTTGTTGGCATCCATCCATTGTGTTTGTAGGAATTGGTGGTTCGAGATATTGAATAACGTTTTCTGGACAGAACACTAATCTACTAAATCAATCATTTATAATAAATAATCTAACATGGAATCATAGATTATACAAATACATCTCAGTAAGTTAGTCGTAGCTGGACGACCCTCAATTTAATTTTTTTTGCAGCCAAGGAATTCACAGCTGGCCTGCAAATCAGCACACTATTAACTTATGCTTGTTTTTATGACTGGTCCATTCCTGAGGAAGCCATTGCCAAATCAATATTTGTTTGTCAGCCATGGTCACAGCCTAGTCTAAAGTTAAGTCCTATTTCATTACATCTTTGATTAAAATTTGAGAGAACTAATATTGATTTTATTGTACTATTTATAAAATATTTTTTTTTGTAAGCAAAGCGTTTTCTTACAGAAAATGTACTGGAGGTCTGCTATTCATTCACGGAGTTTTGGTTCGAATATTTTGTACTTAAATGACATTTATTCAATTTATTTGTTTTATATTATTACAAATGATGAAAACATGTTGTGCCTAAGCGAACCAAAATCCATTAGCAAGGAAAGTGGTATTGTGGACGAAGAAAATAATTATGTAAACGCAAATCTGGGAATCTGAATGCAAAGTGTCCCAATTGTTTGAATATATTTTATATTATAATACTAGCTGGGTGCCCGACGTTGCTCGTGTATTTTATTTATAAAAACCCGAAAAAGTATTTTATTCTATATTAATCATTAGTCAAGAAGAGATTTAACCGAAATCTAAATGTTCCTAGTTTTGTACATACTTTTGACCGACAGTGCATTAATTGAACAGTTATAAAATACATTGAATTTTATTGCACCAATCCCAACAAACATACTTCCGAATTTCTTTACCAATAGAATACTTACATATACTCCTTGCGTAATGCAGGATATAATTGTCCCTCTCTCTTCAGACATTACGAAAGATTACATTTTTAACTATATTCACAATGTAAGCAAACGGTCACCAAATTGAAGTCACTCATATGTTACGAAAATTAACTTCCATTTTCCGCAAGGATCGTAAAGTATTTCGTATTGTTTTTTATTATCGTTCGATGGAGTATTACTGGATGCAATTGTACTTTTTATTCAATGAAAGTATTTCTGCTTTATTTCATTACGGAAAAAGGTACTATTTCCTTGTTCGTCAAGTAGCAACGTCTCTCTCTCTCGCGTGACGTCACTGTCTCTTGGCGCGCAGTATTTTTACTCAAAATGATCACATTTTAAATTTGTAATTCTTTCCACCTTTAAGTTACGGGTTTCTCATCCTCCACAGTACCATTTCTCGGGTTTGGAAGAATATGTGTACCAATTTTTGTTGCAATCTGCCCACGCGTTTAAATCTGTATAGAAATAAACGTAAATAGACACATACATACTAATATACAACCTTTTTTATTATATAGATTAATCAATTGTTAATATATCATAATTTTATTGTTCATCTGGTAAAGTCACATATTGATCCAATTGAATTAATTGTTGATAAAGAATTTTTTCCGATTGTTTGCACATAATATTTATGTTCAGGGTTTCCATTATCTGGACAGTGCAGACCGATAAAAAAGTTTAACTGTAAACTATTTATTTATAAATGACTATTGTATTATAAATAGAAGGCTTTTATTTTCTCTTAGCTCAGGGAAACAGTATATATCATAAATCCAGTACTAAACCGTGGTTCTCATCCGCCGTTCACGATAAGCCGCAGTTCTTGGAAGGTGAATTCGAATCATTTCTCCCGGATTAAATTAAAAGTTATTTTTTTCATTCTTTGGGATTACTTTCATTTCCATTAAAACCCGACGATTTTTCAAGTCCTCCTTCATTCGCCGAAGACTGTACAAGGAATACTCTTACCTCGTCGATGACCTTAGCCGGTATCTATCTACCATGAAATTGTATCGGTCCAGATATTCATGTATCTCTTGAAAGTGTTTATAATTGTAGGTGCTGAGAATTTTATTCTCAAATATTTTTAAATTACAATCTTAGCACCAGATTTTTCAGCCGTGGCGCAACCTTTGCGTCCATGACCAGAAAGTAGAATGCCGACTGCTACATCTATTGTGCCGCAGTACCACGGACGTCAAACTGAGGAGAAAACTGTATTGGTATAACCGAATATTAAATCCATCGTTTCGATCAGTTACAATTTCAGTAAGGTTCACGATGATAGGAAGAATTGGATGCATAGCAATTAAAGTCCAATTATGGAAGCCTACACCTCATTCACGGTCACCTTGGTAGAGTGTCCGCCTGGACCAGAGGATCAGGACAGGCCGTATTCACGTCTCACGTCACCTAGTAGAAATAAAACTTTGATAGACCGGAGTCCACTTGGTAAATAATGATGAGTGAAAAAACCTTTCGTAATCCTCTGGTCCAGGCGGTTTGGAGACTACCGGCTATCTTGACCGCAAATGAGACTAATTTTGAAAATGAGACACAACTATTGAAAGGCCTCTTAATTCAATAACTGAATCATGTGCTTCAATTACTTGAACTGTGAAATCATTAGTGTGGATAAAAACCAATTTGCATATATTGGTTATTTTACAACATATATTGTAATAATTAAATTACAAAATATTTAATTTAATGAATTTGGATTTATTCGTGCCACACGTTGTGGAAGCCCTTATGTAATATATAAAAATGGGTGTGCTTTTTTAAATGAAAGCATTTAATTTACAAACAAACAAAATATTTACTATCAATTTAAAACACAATTCACAATTTAAAAAATATCTCAGGGTCATTACTGGGTTTGATAATAACGAATCATTTTATTTCTCAACTTAAACACAAATTTCAATTAAAAAGAAAAGATTTTCTCGTCAATTAACGATGACGAAATTTACTTGTCAACGAAATTAAACTAAAAAGATGGATTCTAATTAACAAATTTTTAATTAAAAGAAGGGAACGAAATCTGAGGTCTAACTTTTAATCAGGTTTACATAATTATTTATTTTATATTGTTACTCACAGCAGCATTCCAGGATACCTTGTACTTGACGAAACCCTATGGCGGGGTTTTGCACTGCTTCTAAAAACTCACAGATTCTAAAATTAATATTTATTTAGATCAAAAATCAGGAACCAGGATGAACCTCCTTTTCGTCTCTCCCTCTGTTAACTTCTGCTCGGCTATGTGCACCAAAAACTGTTTGTGTTTAGCAGGTTTCGTAGTTCTGCTCAAATGAATATTTCGTCTTGAGCAAAATGTTCAGGGACCAATCAAAGCTGTTGATCGGTAATTCTCGATGTTTCTCTGCAAATTTCCTTTGAATATTTGAAATTGTCTTGTCTATTTCAACTCGATCAACTTCAGTCGTGTCTGACTGCTCACTGCTTCTACTTAACTTTACTTTTTAAAAGAATATCTCGTCTATTTTATACGACCTGTACTTGACCAAACCTTCCAGCCAACTAGACCTGAACTGTACCATATCATAATGTGAACTCTCTTCTCGATATTTTTGAGCGCGCATACCTCTTCCGACAAAGGAAACAATACCTGGCTACATTGTTGCAGTGTTCTGTACCGCCGAAAGAATATATTTCTCAAACAATTTATATTTTCAAATTTACAATTAATGTGTTAATTAATTGGCATTACAATATATATATATAAATCTTAATAGTGAAATACAGATGAATCAAGCTGTGACTCAGGTGTTTGTCGGGATCCTTTCCACCCGAAGTTACATTTCTATTGCGGAAAGTTTTGTGGATATGAAAGCGCTCTGCTATGATCCGGCGCCCTCTGGCTTTCCTCTACACTCACAAATATTTAATGAAGATTTCTGGGACCCGCCCCGCATCTCATTTATGGGTCGCGCAGATTAAACAGTCTGTGTGCGTGCTGGCGTGTTTCATTACTTGCAGAGTTCGGGGCTCTCCTTAATGCGAAGCAGCTCACGGGAACCGACAACCATTGTTTGATAGCGCCTATCGGGAGAACCTTGCTAAAACATTTCCTTTCCGTTAGGTAGCTCTCGAGGGAAATGGGCGTCAATGTCAAGATTCATGAAAGAAGTATCAAATAAACGTTTGATCAAATAAATTTTTGAAGGCTTGAAGCTATTACGAAATTCTGTCATAAATCATCTTTCCCATCGAATATCAAAAATTAAATGTAAAATTTGTTCTAAAGATATAATAAAATTGTTTTTTATTTATTTCTATTATAACACAAAACATATATTGTAAAGAATTATTTTTGTGGGCTGGGTTTTTACGTTAAATCAAAATAAATATTTCACCAATAAATAAATTTTATATTAGTTTATTAAATTTAAACATGTAAACTATTATCTCAGGCACCTGTGGTTTTTACATAGAAGAGATCTTCTGCCCGTAACAAATGCGTACTGCTATTCTGAGTTGTGTTGCCTGCTGTAGCTCTCGTACCGACGTACTGGCGTCGACTCAGGGGTTAATCACTGACTAAGGCGTTGGCTCCGGGATTGAATGCTGGCAAGCCGTCGTACTAAATTGTGTGGTGCTATTCTGTGAACCCCTCACTTACAAATTGTGGCCCCTTTCTCACGACGATTCTGCCTCGAACTATATCAGAGACAACAACTTTACGGAGCCTCTCTTAATCACATCCACCAGCTTCGGTGAGCGCAGAACAACTGTCCATTTCAAAAGCCTATCTCCTCCCTTATATCCTCCCATTCTTTTACTTTTTTCATTGTTAGAAAACTTCGTCGAAATGCCTGATTCTTCCATTGTCACAAGATTTATACCACGCAGCTGCAGTTCCGTAGTCAACAATGGCTAACTATTCTGTCATGTTGAGGCCAACAATCGAGACAGGACACAATAAACGCGTTACAATATACATATTATATTGTAAAGGCCGTACTTCTTCAATATCAATATCAATAGAATTCAATAGAACTTATGATAGATACTGCGTACGACCTTTCGTTTTATCTGATAAAGATAACTGCACCAGCCTGTTCAGTAATGAAATTTAACTATGCTTGGGCGCCACCAAAAACCTATAATCGTTTTTGGAAATAAGTTGTACGTCAGACGCTGATGCCAACCGCACCCATCAACACTATTAAACACAGTTAAAAAATAGAATATTATTGATTTTTATTATACTAGGTTGGCATTACCTGTGCAATGAAAATAATTGTTTGTAAATGTCGACCGAATGTTGGCAAGGGCCGACAATAACCACATTAAACTAATAACAACAAAACAAAACAAAAACAAGGAAAAAACAACAACAAATAGTGTCCAACTGAATTCTTATTCTCGCGTTGGTTAATGTATTCACAGGACCACTTCACTTAATTAATCGATTCTCGTGTTTTAAAGTCACCACTCAGTACCTCAATACATCTGCAATCCGTCCTGGCTATGGAAGAACTGTCGATTGATCCGATAAGCTTCCGGGATGGGGAAAATGGAGGACCAGAATGTCCGCGCTCACTCCCTGCTGATGTCATCCAGGAAACTTGAATGATGTACGGGTCCGCGACACTTCGTGACTTAAACTCAAATTTCGTGCCGATCGAATGATTCTGTTGTGGCGTGCTTATCTATAAATTTATTGAAGGTCACCAAAAAGCACGTCCTAGCGTTTCAGAAGTTGAATACAGAAGAAAAAAACACGGATCTCTTTTTTTTCAAAGACGACAAGGATGGCAAATTTCAATGCATTTGTTTCATTCTCCAAAGATAAATCTGCCTCTAATTTATTAGTAAAAAGATGTAGAATTATTTACGTCTATTTAAATAAATCAATAAAATAAATTACTTAATTAATTATTTTATTCATGCTTAAATAAAGGTCGAAAATTTTTATTTATTTTTTGTATTGTTGTTTGAGAAGCGTTGTGAACTCGACGTGCAACAATGTCACCTCGCGTATTGTTGAACAAAAGTTACAGAATAATCAGAAACGTTCGCAAAATCGGCTAATAACATATTAGCTGATTGACCATTGCCGCCCGGGTATTTATTTCTACCTAAGTATAAAATGGCTGTATTTACAGATGTTTAAAACCCTAACTTACAAATTAATGACAATAGCTCTCCACTTAATTGTAAATAATGATAATTTAATTTTACTTTCAGAACCAAGAATAAATAAATTGTTTGTTGAACTCCTCCTTGAGCAAACGACGTAATATTGACCGTTGATTGCTTAAATCTTCTCCGCAGGCTGCTATGGAATCGTTTAAGCTATATATGGGAGATCGTCCAAGGTATTAAAAACATTCGTCCTCTCCGTTCCATGTTCAGATGGTAATTTTAATTACATTCCTGTTCACTTTGGTAACAGTCATCTAGAAGGTACTACATAATTTTAATTTTTTTAAATGCCATTGGGATTGTCAATAATAAACTTAGAAACCCCTAAAACGGTGGATTAGACAGTAATATTTTTCATTTTGGACTCCTTATTTTCCATCAATTCTCACTGTCTTTCCCATATCGTTAAAGGCTGAACGTGAAGTTAAATGACATAGGTAATATCTTCGTTCACATTAGCGACCAAACAATCTATTAAATGGGCGCAATGTCGATCGTTTTGGGGATTTATTTACAATACCCCCCACCCTTCTTACCCGGACGGGTTCTGAAAATATACTTATCGTCATGAGGAGTCGCTTATCATATCACTGATAGCCAAGCCTATAAATTTAGCACCAATCTTGGTAATTTGGAATATATTTATTAAGTCTTCGTCTTTGATGTCTGTATTAATGTCATAAATTCCCGAAGACTATTCCGATCGTTTTCACATTAATCTTACTCCCATATGATAACTCATATCGATACAAAGTTTCCTTGAAAGTGCGTATATATCTATAGTTAATGGAATTGCTAATTTAAATATTTAAAGAATAAAATTTCGCTATTTATGTTTTTAATATTGTAATAATCAACTATTAGCCTTGAATTAAATGAAATATTAATCAAAAGGATAGGCGTTAATTAAATGAATGATTAAAAAAGAATTTACAAATAAAATATAATTTATTTTCAAATTGTAGCTCAGGGTCTTTACTGGGTTTGATGATTATGACACGATAAAAGTAGAATTTGAATAATTAACAATTCAAAATATTATTTGCTTAAAATTAAAACAATAAGTCAATCAATGAAAGAAAACTAGAAGAAAGCGAACGAACGAACGAAATCTGACTCTATCCTTTAATTAGCGTTTACAATATTATAATAGTTCTGGTTTTTGTTACTTACATACTGTTCGTCTGGTACCAGCATTCTCTGTAGCTTCAGAAGTACACTATTGCAAAATTTTACACTGATTCTAAATGTCGACTCACAGATTCTACACTATTTGAATCGAAATGAAATTTCTTGGCTCCCAGGAACTCGGATGATCCTCCTAATTATCAGTTATCTGATGTCTGCTTGCCTTACAGGTTGTTAATTTATTAGTCTTTTACTGATTTGGATTTAAACTGCAACGTAGTTCAGTGAAGATTTGTTTTAAATGTTTATTCTCTCGTGGCTGGTCCTAAATGTAGACTCTGCTATTCCGCTCCTTGCTGCTGACCGAAACTAACTTTATTTTTAAATACTTTAGATCGTCTCGACTATGTTTCTGACAAGACTACTTGCTGTCTTTTCTGGCTGCTGACTCAAAAATTCATCCGTCCACATTAATCTTTCGGCACCAACTAATTATCCTAGTGCCTCTCGAGTTTGAGCGCGTATTTCCATTTTGGCATTTTCTCAAAGCAACAGAGCTCACCGCTTTTGTCGCTTTTGTCGCTCAAAATACCGCTAACAATTTATTCGCTAACAATTTAATTTAAATACAAACAATTAATGGCCTAATTAATTGGCATTACAATATATTTAAAAAGATAATGTGCCGTTTCTTTCCCATCCCACACATTTCTGGTTGCTGCTGTATTTTTTTCAACGATGAAGAGGCCGTTAATAAAATCTTTACATCGATCATAATCAATTTTCAAACTCCAAAAATCGTAGTGTCTGTGTTCTCTCCAGATATAATAAAATGTTCCACCTCACTTTTTCATTTCAGAAATAACTTTAAAAATACTATCAGTACCTTATTTACAATATATGATTTTACTTCTTTATATTATACAGTAAAATATATAATTAATTTTGAATAATTCAGACAAAAAAGTGATAATATAAATACTACACAACGATTCTGGGATCCTTGTTCCTTTCGTCAGGTGCGAAGAAGAGACTAGAGCGACACAACTACATTTGTCAGTTGACTAGACTCAAAAGACAAAAGGAAGGAAGGAAAATAAACGTTGTGTGGTATTTATATTATCACTTATTTGCCTGAATTGGTTATCTTTATTATTCACTAGCTGGGTGCCCGGCGTTGCCCGAGATGTCATTTATCTATAACCATCCATAAGACTCCAATTTTGGTTACTTTTGCGCTATTTTTATGTAAAGCTCCTCGAACCCTATCCCTAAATGTGCTCACCTCCCATGCCGAAGGGGGATGAAGTCATTGACTAAATATATCGACCGTTTTTACATGTTAGAAGATGACCACCCCCACAAATATGCGATAATGAAAAAGAATGTATTCCACGCAAAAATCGGCCGATTACATTGTCTGAAAATTTATTCCCCCGCCCAACACCTCCCAAACCCGTCGCGTTACCCAGGTTGTCACAATTAGATTCAGCGAAATTCATAGTCTCGGAATTGATTCGAATCTCGGTTGTTTTTGCGGGATTTTATTTAACGTACCTCCACCCCACCCCTAAGCTTGCTCCCCTCACAGGAGTTAAATTATACACAAACAACATCGGTATAAATACTTTCAAAGTAATTAACCCCAGGAAATAATTATCGCAAATATCGACCTTTTTAACATGTTTGAAATTTTTCACCCCCGACCACTCCCGCTTCGGGGACTTAAACGGTCAAGTTTAATGTCATAATTAAACTCAGTGACAATCCTGATAGTTTCTGGTTTATTTTTATCTAATGCTACTTCCACGCCAACTCTTAAGGGTGCACCCTTCCGAGTCCGAAAGGGGTTGAAATTATACACAGAGAACATGTAGGGAAATTTTATTAATCTAATTCATCCCCAAATATATTTAATCGACGCAAAAAACAGCCGGTAACTCATCCCAACCCAGCCGATACCCGCGCGTTGTCCAGATTGTCATAAATAAATTCAGCAACATCCATTACCTTCGATTTGACTCGAATCTCGGTTGTTTTCCCGTTATTTTCAAGGAAATCCCCTCCAGCCCCACCCCTATCATGCCTACAAACAACATCGGTAGAAATCCTATCAACGTCAATGGTCCCGGCATTTATTTATTCCACGCTAATATTGATGATTTAACATGTTAGAAAATTTCCATCCCATCCACTCCCGCCTCTCGGAGCTAAATGGGCAATTTGATGCTATAATTGAACTGGATGATATCCATAACCTTGGATTTGACTCCAATCTCGGTTGTATTCGCATTATGTTATTGCAGCGTTCCTCCACCCAACACCTAAAAGTGCTCTACTGATAATCCCGACCCGCTTCTGGGGGTGGTAGACGAGTTCCACCCCAACAGTCGGTAGAAACACTATTAATATCTGTGACCCCTAAAAATATTTATCCGACTGAAATATAGACTGTTTTAGCATGTTTAAATATATCAACCCCCGTCCACCCCCGCTTCTGGGGGTGGTAGACGCGTCTCACCACGACAGTGTTTGTTTCCTGGTCGCAAAGAACACGTGTACGAAATTTGGTGAAATTTTCTCCAGAGGTGTAGATTTGTATAACGAACATACAAATATACAAACATACAAATATACAAACATACAAACATACATACATACACTCATTTTTATTTATAAAACTAAACGTCGTTATTAATGGAAACAACATCGGTTAAAATAGTATGAACAACACCACCCCTAAATCTGCTACTTTCCCGTGGTGGAAAGGGTTGAATTTTTACTCATATCACATCGGTAGAAACACTATAAATCTAGTTTACCCATAAACACATAACATTTTGGCACTTTTAGAATAATAGATAATTCTCACCCCCAGCCCTAACCAAGCTCACCACTAATGTCTAAAGGGATTTATATTTTCAACAACATCCGTTGAAACAGTATTCACGTAATACTCCTCCATGAACGCGCAAGAACTGACTATTTATCTTCCCTTCCAACCCCCACCCTTTCGGGGTAAATGGGCAATTAAAAATATTTATCCGAAGTAAACTCACTGACATCCATAACCTTCGATTTGACTCCAAACTCGGTTGTATTCGCGTTATTTTTCTGTAAAGCAACTCCACCCCAAACCCTAAGGGTGCCCTTTTCCCAGGGCGTAGGAGATGAATATTATATTCAGATAACATCGGTAGAAACACAATCAATATCTTTGACCCCGAAAATATTTATCCAAATCTAATACCTGCAGTTTCAGCATGTTTAACTATTTCAACCCCCGTCCACCCCCGCTTCTGGGGTTGGTAGGCGCGTCTCACCCCGACAGTTTTGTTTTCCTGGTCGCAAAGAACCGGTGTACGAAATTTGGTGATATTTGCTCCAGCGGTAAAGATTTGTATTCTCCACCCAAAACGCTAGGGGTGCTCTTCCCCCAGGCTGTAGAGGTTGAAAATTATATTCAGATATCATCAGTGGAAAGACTATAAATATCTTTGACCCCTAAAAATATTTATCCGACTGAAATATCGACTGTTTTAGCATGTTCAAATATTTCCACCCCCGTCCACCCCAGCTTCGGGGGGTTGTAGGCGCGTCTCACCCCGACAGTGTTGTTTTCCTGGTCGCAAAGAACACGTGTACGAAATTTGGTGAAATTTGATCCACCGGTATAGATTTGTATCCTCCACCCCAAACCCTAAGGGTGCCCTTTTCCCAGGGTGTAGGGGATGAAAATTATATTCAGATATCATCAGTGGAAAGACTATAAATATCTTTGACCCCTAAAAATATTTATCCGACTGAAATATCGACTGTTTTAGCATGTTCAAATATTTCCATACCCGTCCACCCCCGCTTCGGGGGGTTGTAGGCGCGTCTCACCCCGACAGTGTTGTTTTCCTGGTCGCAAAGAACACGTGTACGAAATTTGGTGAAATTTGATCCACCGGTATAGATTTGTATTCTCCACCCCAAACCCTAAGGGTGCCCTTTTCCCAGGGTGTAGGGGATGAAAATTATATTCAGAAAACATCGGTAGAAACACCATCAATATCTTGGACCCCTAAAAATTATTATCCGACAAAAATATCGGCTGTTTTAGCATGTTTAAATATTTCAACCCCCGTGCAACCCCGCTTCTGGGGGTGGTAGACATGTCTTACCCCGACAGTGTTTGTTTCCTGGTCGTAAAGAACACGTGTACGAAATTTGGTGAAATTTGCTCTACCGGTGTAGATTTGTATAACGAACATACAAATATACAAACAAACATACAAACATACATACACTCTTTTTTATTTATAAGATTATTTTCAATCCGACGTGAATTTTTCATTCTTTCATTTTTTAATTAATTTTGTTGTTAATTATATATTATAAGTTTGTTATTTCATAAATTTGTTAGACTTCAGCTTGGTATCATCAGTAGAACAAATTTGTAAGTAATGGTTTAGGAGTGACACGAAATTGAAGATAAAATAAACAACCAAATTTTCGAAGTAACAAACTTATATCACATTAGTATAATTAAAGAAATTCAAATTAATAACAAAACTAATTCATAACACAACTGATTGATAAACAAAAATTTAAATTGACATGAAATCTGTTATCGATTGCATTATGCAAATTTAAGGCTTACATTTGACTAATAAACTTTTAAAACTGATTTCATTTCCTTGGTTGTTTTGCATAATTTAAAAATTTATAAAATGAAATGTAATGAAATTGAGAATCAAGTATTTAATTCTCTGAAATTAATTTAGTTATTCTATCAGATTTCGATATTTTAATAATGATATCAAGTATTTATAAAATTTAATTATTTAAAGAAAATTGAAATCTATTTATTTTAATTAAAAATAAATTCAATTGCAATCCAGTGTTTAGAATCTGAAGTTTAATATAAGTAATTTAAATTTAAAAATGATTAAAAATTGAAATTTAATCATTTACTTTATGTAATTTTATTTTTTAAGGTTTTTATAATTTATTTACGTGAAAGTAATAAAAATTTTCACTCTTAAAAACCTTCAACTATGCATAAATCTGAAATTGAATTATTTAAAATTTTCATATGTACGTTTTTTCAACAACATAGAATTTTAAAAAGATTAAAATATTTTATATTTCTAATAGTATTTCTCTGATATAAAATCCGAAATATATTGTTCATAAAATTTCACAGTTACAAATTTTTTAAATTCTAAATGTCATAATGCTTTGTTGTCAGTAGTACTCATCACAACAATACAGCGCGATTTCTACCCTGGAAGTATGCTGGTTGGATGTAGGAGTAGGGGTAAAAGACGATCTCTGATAATCAGCCACTATCGTAGACAAGGGCCAATCGTACGCTCAGGTGGCTTGTCTCGGTCTGCGATCACCACATTTAAACGTTCGTAGCCCTAGATAACTATCACTACAGTACTTCAGATTACACTATTGTAAAGTATACAGGTGATACCGAACTGCAGTTACCACGAAGACTGGCAGAGACTGTGCTTGTCTAATTCTCTCAACAAACTGTCCGTTGTCCGTAAGTTCAGGAATCCAGGTTTTATACAACAAATTTTTATTGTAGTAGCTATTCTAAAGTGGTTATTCGAAGGAACAATTGTAGGGTTTGCTTCCGATTGACTCTCTTATTCCGCGTTTAGTGACAGCAATTTTTTTACATTGAAGATTCTTTTAAACTTCGACAAAAATTAATTTTCTTACAATTTCACAAACCTCTTAAAAAATTACAGAGTTAACTCCTCTAAACAATTCGATGTTTAGTAACAACAAAAACGTAAAAAGTTTTGATTTACTTGTAATTAATTAATTTGTTCTAAAATTTTTGATAATTGTTGAAGTGAACAACTCATTATTAATCCAGTATTTAAATATTATTTTATATAAAAAAATTAACATCATCGTATCTATTTTATCACTAGTTAAAATTAAATTATTACTAATCACGCAGTTAAATCATTCCTAAATTATTTTTTTTAAATAATTTTATTTAGACAAAAAACTACTTAGTCAGTTATATTTTGATACGCACTTGGTGATTTTAAGAAGACTGCAATACGAAACTGATATTTAATTTGTGGTGAAATTTACTGGTTCCGTCGCAATATATACACATTCGTAGAGCCCAGGGATACAGCATAACAACTTTATGTTGATGGTGTGGGACAACGCTTATCCGTTGTCAACTCTTGAGTGTCATAGTGCAAGGTGAGTTAGTTACCGCAGTTAAGCAACCGCAGACAACTTGCCACTTAAACTGAAATGTTTCATGTTTCTGTGAACTCAACGCAACGTACCGCAGTAGCACAATGTCGCCTTTTAATTGAAATACGATTTGGAGAGAAGTCTAGACGTTTTGAGTTAGTACTTCAGAGACTAACGAGTAACAACACCACTGATGTACATTATGAACGAACAGGAATGTATAATTGTGTCAGCATAAATTTTGAGAGAGATAAGTACCGTCACCTAGAATTATCACCGAATGCTAAATATCCCCATTGATAATTCATCATATAAGCAAATCGTATGATCCTATTATTTTAATTAATATTATTAAGACATCAAAAACACTACTTAATATTGAAATTCTAACTGAGGAATAGGTCAACTTAAAAACATAAAATTGAGAATATTCTTCACACTTATTTCACATATTCGTATTGAAAAAACTGACAGTTTATCGTTGCCTTCCTCGATACAGTAAAAACTTCATGGTTGATTCTTTTACATAACATATTTCGATAATTTGATACATGACTTTCTGTGCACTCATTCTATCAACTTTCTGTTTTAGTATTTATGAACGTCTAATACCTTGAAGAATTTACGCAAATTTTATAAATCCAATATGTATAGAAACTGTTTTTTTAGGGCAACAGGCTACATGAGGGTAATCCACGTTAGGCAACTCCCCTTTAATAGCATAGGAAGGGATTCGAAAGGGGGGTTGCGGAAAGGTAGAGGAAGGTAGCCAAGGGTTAACTAGGGCCCCCGGGCTATATGTTAAGGAACCTACCCGGCATTCGCCTAAAGAAATGCAGGGAAAACCCTAGAAAAACCTGCATTAGGTAGGTCGGGCATTGGGTACTTGTCCCACGCCCTTCCGATAGCGGGAGAGGAGTTTGCTGTGGGGACGCAGCATTCCTTTCTCCGTACCTCGACCAGTTTAGGAGGCAGCTGGCCGACTATACCAATGGGAATAGCGAACAACTCTTACCGTATGCCCAAGGTCTGTGACCCCAGAACATACACCTCTCAGAACAGGCCGAGGTGCCTCGGCTTGTGGGAACCTGAGTTCAAAAACGGAGAGGAAAAGGCATTTTTTTTATTATTTTTTTAGGGCAACAGGCTACATGAGGGTGATCCACATTGGGCAACTCCCCTTTAATAGCATAGGAAGGGATTTGAAAGGGGGGATGCGGAAGGGTAGAGGAAGGTAGCCAAGGGTTAACTAGGGCCCCCGGGCTATGGTTTAAGGATCCTACCCGGCATTCGCCTAAAGAAATGCAGGGAAAACCCTAGAAAAACCTGCATCGGGCAGGTCGGGCATTGGGTACTTGTCCCACGCCCTTCCGATAGCAGGAGAGGAGTTTGCTGTGGGGACGCAGCATTCCCTTCTCCGTGCCTCGACCAGTTTAGGAGGCAGCTGGCCGACTATTCCAATAGGAATAGCGGACAACTCTTGCCGTATGCCCAAGGTCTGCGACCCCGGAACATACACCTCTCAAAACAGACCAAGGCATCTTTTTTTTTTTAGGGCAATAGGCTACATGAGGGTAATCCACTTAGGGCATAGGAAGGGATTGGAAGGGGGGATGCGGAAGGGTAGAGGAAGGTAGCCAAGGGTTAACTAGGGCCCCCGGGCTCGCAGCTCTAAGCCAGAGACTGTTTAATAATCAGTCCTCAGTTTATTTAAAAATTACGTCAAAATTTTAAAACAGAAAAACAAAACAACTCAGGAGCGTTATCCAGGCTTAATAATCTGTAAGAAAACCAAAACATGTGCAGGAGTTAAAGAAAAACATCGCGTACAAGCACATAAGTTAAACACAATTACGTGAATTTAACTGTTATGAAATTCACATAAATTTTTTGTGTCACATATTGTGATAATTTGATAACTTAAAGCTATATATACGTACCATAAAGAATACTGAATTAATATAATCTTAAATAAGGTCAGATTGAACAATATCAGGTATAAGAGAAACAATTTACTTATTAAAAACGGAGATTCATAGTCATTGCGTGCTTACAACATAAATTCATTATACTGTTACAAATGTATGGTGTTTGAATTTGTTTTAAATAAAATAACTTTTTAAACTTAGTAAAATATATTTTTAGCACAAATTAATATTTTAGATAAGCATAAGGTAATTTACAAAATTAATTGTTTTGATTCTAAAGCCACAAACAAAGCGTTAAAACACGTTTAAATCAACACAAAAACACTGTAAAAAGTCAGATTCAAAATTATTTTGTTTTGTCGAAACATATTTTCTAACACTATCATGAAATATATTGGTGTAATGTATCAATGTACCTTGGGCATACGGTAAGAGTTGTTCTCTGTTCCCATTGGAACAGTCGGCCAGCTGCCTCCTAAACTAGTCGAGGCACGGAGAAGGGAATGCTGCGTCTTCACAGAAACCCCTATCCCGCCATCGGAAGCACGTGGCACAAGTACCAAATACCAGACCTACCTGATGCAGGTTTTCTAGGGTTTATCCTGCTTCACTTTTAGGCGAATGCCGGGTAGGATCCTTGAACTATAGCCCGGGGGCCCTAGTTAACCCTTGGCTACCTTCCTCTACCCTTCCGCATCCCCGCTTTCAAATCCGTTCCTATGCTATTAAAGGGGAGTTGCCACCATGTGGATTACCCTCAAGTCGTACCCTAAAAAAATGAATAAATACGGTTACGGAACGTTGTTGAACGCAGTAGATGACGACGGCAAAAGTTGCTAAAAGCTACTGCTGCTTTTTCTTCTGTTTTTTTGGGTGAATTAGAATAAAGAATTAGTGTGAATATTATAAGTGGAAAATTATCGTAATTGTGCTTAACTTACGTGTTTGTACGACATGCTGAACTTGTTGACGTGCTTGGTTTTCTTACAGATGATTAAGTCTGGATAAGGCGATTGTTTATTTTTTTGTGCATAATGTGTTTTATTGCAGCATTGTGATACTAATAGAACCAATAATTTGTTAAGCGTTTAAAAAGATTTAATAGTTTTTTACAGGTTTCATTACTAATTTAATTTCACTGAATCCATGATTCAATTAACATTTTATCCGTAATCTCTTCGTCATACGTCCTACGTATAAAGTTAAACCTAGTGTTAGAACATTTTCATTATCCATATTAGGAAAAGATGATTTATTTTCAGTACCATATATACTGTCAATAACCATTTTCTTTTCAAAATTCTTGTACCATACTATTTTTAACACAAATTTCATTCTTTCTATCACAACTACGAAGTCAACAACTATAATTTTTAACTCTATTACAGTATACTTAATACTGTTCCAACGAGTTCTCCCGTCAAACCTCTATGCAACATTCATATATGTAGTTTAAATTTTCTTTATTGTTAAGTCCTCTCAAGTAACACTTTCAATAATTAACACCCAAATTTAAAATTCGCCCATGAACTTGAATTGAATTTCCTTGATGTCACGTATCCATTCACAATACTTCAATTCTCACCAATTGATTCAGAACGTGTTCTCCATTTTCTCTTTTATCATCCTCCTAATCAAAAGAGAGACATGCTTTAAAATCTTGTAGACAGGGTTACTTGGTACGTCAGCAATCGAACACTACATACGGACCTCGGAATGCCAACCGTTCAAGAAGAATGCACCAACCGGAGTGCCAGCCACTTCTTGCGTCTCCAACTTCACCCAACGAACTAGCGTCCACCCTGCAACACGACCCTCCCTACAGAAGACTCCACAACAAGAAATGGCCGAATGACCTGAAAGCAGTGTAAGTTCACAATCTGGATAACGTCATTGGATGGGTATCCGCTCACGTTATTGTATTATTGTTTCATCACATTAACTCATGGAACACGTACTATATTGTTCTGATCGTTAATTTTCTAACAAAAAATAAAAAAGGGTTGTATTACTTTCTCATGTTTCATCATCACAACATAAATATTGACCGTAACATTTTAATTTCTAATGAGTAGCCTTGAAATTTTATTAAGAAACACATAAACACTAGATTGAACAAAATCCAATATCCTACTGTTACACGTCCCCAATCACCTCAAACCTAATTTATTTTTCTAGTACAAATTATTACAAACTTCCATATCATAAATTAGTCAAAATTTTTAATTAAAAGCAAATATCTACTAACACTCTTTCCCACTTGATTAAAAATCACAAAGACGCATTGATACCTACAGCAAACATTGTGTAGTTTACAAAATCTCTAATTGTAATTCCTGCTACATAGGGCAAAGAAAAAGTTGACATAATACGCATATAAAGGAACAGATGTCTAATATCAAACTTCCCATCGATAAACAATCTGTAGACTCCAAACATATAATCAATTTGAAACGTTCATTTGATTGGTAAAATGCTAAGATTTTAGTCGTTGACTCCAGGTACAATTCCAGACTCAGTTCAGAGATGCTT
Organism: Zhengitettix transpicula; assembly: GCA_037074705.1. Lineage (NCBI taxonomy): Eukaryota > Metazoa > Arthropoda > Insecta > Orthoptera > Tetrigidae > Zhengitettix > Zhengitettix transpicula. The sequence continues at coordinate 205,834,557 of CM073591.1, forward strand.
CACATTAAATTTAAAACCACAGCAATTCATGACTATGAAACTCAACAACTGCTACGATCCCTAAGCCCTTGCTTCCCCAATGTCATTGCGTTTCCTTCGCTTTTGAGTTTTGTCACCTGAGTCCATCAGTTGCGTCTCTCTATGCTTTTGCGTTTTTCTGCACCTGAGGAAAGAAACAAGGCTTCCAGAAACGGTGTTTGGTATTTATGCCATCACTTCATTTTGTCTGTTATTTGGATACTTTATCTATGTGGCACTCAGTTCGCTACCAGCCGTAGCATGTCTCCGACGGTCCTATTCCTAGAACGGCTTACCTGCGGTAGGACGAAGTAACTTTGGGAAAACAACAGACGTGTCCATACTTAGCTAATTTATTAAAGAAAGAACTATATACAAGTATAAATTTTTGCCCCCGACTAGCCAGTTATGAAAATCTCAGGTATGTTGTGGCAAACTAGGCCCGCGAAACGAATTTTATAAAAAGTGCTCTACGCAACCATGAAACATGCGATATTGGTTACCAGACTGGGGTCTCAGCAACACCGCGACGTCCCTCGCAGCTAGTCATCAATTGGAGTGTATGGTGGAGTCTCGCTGATAAATTCTTGAAAAACCAAGAGCAACCGCTCACTGCAACCTCTCCGGTCAGAATACTTGACCAGGCATCCACTTCTCCCGAACTGTGAGACCAACTGTTTCTCTATTGGTCCATTTAATTTGTTATGGACCAATCACAGGTCCTAAACGATCCGACGTAGAGCATTTCAACAACGAGACCCTCTTCACCTGCTGTTTGCGGATGGGAAAACCCCCCGATAGAGGTACAGTTATAATTCCCAGCTTGACTGGCACCAAACGGTACTGCTGATGTTGGTTAAACATGGTTTCTCACGCGTTTAAACAAACTGACTAAAATATTAGTATAATGAATGAAAAGACGCCTATCCTAAATAACGCGCTATATCTAATTATTATATTTTTAAGGCAGACGTATTATATTTTCATGTTTTTCAATAAGCACTGGAAGTACCAGTTTTCTTTCAAAATATTAAAAACTTTTATTTTATTTTTATTCATTTCCCTGCACATCTAATTATATGTCACATTGTATTTGTAGTGGCATGGATGGTGGGATTCGTAATTAAAAATCACATCATTGGCAAAATTCTTCATATACTAAATAAGCACTAACGTTTTTACTACTCTATGCAATCACCATATCTAAGAAACTAATGTTACCATTCTGTTCAATTTCATATGTAAACTTGAGCATTAAGAGTATATGCTACAGATGTACGTTGTTTTTTTCCAAATTAATAGTGGTTTATTTGTAAAATCGTTTATGTATTATTTAAATTTAAAAATAATAAATATTTTTGTTTCTCTCACAGATTGCGCTGTATGCAATGCTTGTGAGTATGCATAGTAAATTCAGCACTACGATTGTAAACACAGACAGAGAACGTTGGAAGGTATGTTTGACCCCTAGTTGTTTTTATTTCTTTAACACTAAAAATTAGTGTTAATATTATAACGGGTAAATTATCGTAATTGTGTTTAACTTACGTGTTTGTACGACATGTTTTTACTGAACTTGTTGTCATGCCTGATTTTCTTACAGATGATTAAGCCTGGATAAGGCGAATTCTTCTGAGTTGTTTATTTTTTATGTTACTTCCAAACAAAATTTTGGAACATTCGTCAAATTAACTCATTTCACCAAGTCATTATTTTTTAGATTTTCCTAGTTCTTGCTTGGTCCAGGCAGGATACTGTAACGTTAATAGTTTATTAATAAAAAATAGGAATGTTATAGATTGCGGTGATTTATATTATTGTTAAATAATTTTAGACCTAATATAAAACGTTTTATGGAGTAGCAGCAACCACAATAATCCCATTAAATTTTTTACTGACGCATTATGATTCCAAAATGTAGGATGCCTACATGTTAGGAAGCTTGGCTTCGAATAACAAAAATAATTTATTTATGGATGTAAGCAAGGTGAATTGCCACAAAAGGTTGTACTTAAATTTAATTGAAATGTTGAGATTTTCAACAATTCATCTACCGACCAAGAAAACTGTAAAATTCTAGGGATGCATTTTGTTAAAACATTGTAAAAATTACTTTTTGTTGAGCGTTATTTTGTCAGTCATCAATGACAATATAAAACAGTATTTGTTAAAATTAATTAATTGATAATTGTGGGAATACCATATATTCTTACAACGTACTGTAATGCCGCGTATACACGTCTTATAATTACGGAAATATTTCTCTAAAATTACAATTAACAATTTTTTAGGGGGGAAACTGGAATTAGCTTAATACATGTATATAGGAAGAGCTTACTGTAATGGTATATTTGTAGAATTCAAGTTTTCAATTTATGGCCCGCTGCGAGTTTATTTTCCTTTGATATCGCTCTGCGGTTATCCTGTGGTCCTGTGTGTTCATGGTGTGGCAGCAATATAAACCACAAAACAAAGATACCTGCTCCCAAAACATCTGTTGACAGATAGCCTATTATTATAAATTGCCGTGTTTAATATTGCTTCGACCAAAGGACTTAACATGCACTAAAAATTTTTAATATCTCTCTGAGGATTATTGCGAAATTAAATAATAATCTTGGTTATTAATTTATATTTTGTATTATCCGGATTTTTAAATACAGTTATCTTTACCGCACAAAACGAATGTTTGATAATTGAAATAAAATTTACTTAGGGATAAAATTTTCATATAAAATATACTTTAATAAAAAATATTCTTCTCTGTGACATAAATTGAGTGTTCACAATTATATTATTCGTAAATTGAGATAAAATCTGTAGCCGGTGGAAAATGTATGATTATTGTATTTTTATTGACATTGAATACTAGAAAACAATATTAAATAGATAGTATAATAAAGATATAAATTTCATCGGAATCGGTTCGTATGGTTTACTTTCTAATAAAATAAGCGTGTTTAGCAGACACACAGGTATTTAAATGGAATATATTTATAAAACATGTAAATATGTATTCGAAACTTCATAATAGTATTATGAGAACAATTGTCTGGTAAAATGAAGTGAGAATATGAATTCATAATAAGCAATATACCCGACAAAATAAAATAAAATAAAACAATTTAATTTAGATATTAATTTAAATATTAGTTTGATATTAAATATTATGTATACTTATAAATTATTGGGAGTAAAAGTTTAATATATTACATCTCTCACTCGAAAAAGTTGACTGGTGTCCACGTAGATAAATTCATTAGTTCTTTATCAATTTTTATTATTATTTATAATAATTATTTAAAAATTAAGCTCGAAATTTCGTCTTCGACCAACTCTTTGTCCGTTGTTTGACCATGAAAGCCTCACAGAATATTTTGTTTTAACATTTGCAGCTTTTCTACTCCGCCGTAGAAAGGAACTATATTATGTTCGGTTTTTTTTAATGAAACATCGTAATAAAATATGGGTATTCGTTTTGTCTATTGCTTATTTGTATATAATTTGAAATGTGTTAATTCTTACAAGGGATAATTCAGGTATCGGCCAAACGCGAAATAATATGTATATATATATATATATATATTGTAATGCCTGTTAAGTGAGGCATTGTTTGTGATGGATAGTCTGGACTGTTGGAGGGGCAATTTTTGTAACGTATTTATTTAGGTTCTTGGAAACGCTGGTCTTGAGAATTCGGAACCGTGCACGTGCGTGTGACCTTTCTGAAACTAAATCCTGGGCACAATGTAATGCTTGTTAAGTGAGGGATTGTGTCTGATTGATGGTATGGACTGTTGGAGGGGCAGTTTTGTAACGTGTTTATTTAGGACTGAGTATTTCTTCGTCTTGAGAATACTGGGTGTGTGGTCTGGAGTATTTGGAACCGTGCACGTGCGTGTGGGGGTGAGAAGACAAATGAGTCCTACCCAAAGTAATTACGGGTCCTGTCTCGATTGTCGGCTTTGGACATGACGAAGTAGTTAGCAATTTGCTGACTACGGAACTGCAGCTGCATAATATAAATCTCGGGATAATGGAAGAATCTGTCATCTGGCATTTGCGACGAAGTATTGGAACAATGGACAAAGGAAGAGACTGGTAGGGTATAAGGGAGGAGATAAGCTTTTGTTAGGTTAGTCGTGCGTCGATCACCGAAGCTGGAGACTATGACTAAGAGAGACATTGATTAAGGGAGGAGAATGTGTTATAAGTTGCAGTCTGCGAGAGAAATAGCCAAATATTCATCGATAAACATTTTGTATGCTGAAGTCTAATCTACTCTATCCTCAAATTAGACCACTGTCTTCGATTTTAGGAGACCAGGACACTGCATCCAGCGTCTAGTAATGGTCAGAACGAGCAAATGATATGTCCTTCACGAACGGAGAACCAACTTTTGTCAAACCCACAGAGTGTGTTAGAATCAGTGTTTAAAACGGCCAGTATGTAAAGTGTGTGTGTACGAACGAGCAAAATTTTCCTGAGTAATCGTAAGTTAAAATTTCATGGTATTCATAGATGTAAACCGAATTAAAAGATAAAGTCAGATATCGTTCTTTTCTTTTGTGTTGATAAAATAAACTCTTTAAATTTAAAATCAATCTTTTAGAATAAGTTCGTCGATAATTAATTTCGTCTATGTCTAGACGAATAAATATTTCATTTTAATTTACAGCTAAATTTTGTGTTCTTTGATTATGTTTAAATGTTCTTCCGTTATCAAACCCAGTAAAGACCTTTGAGAGAATGAGATATGTTTTTTAAAATTGTATAATTGTTTCAAGTATTGATAAATAAAATTTTGTTTGTTTTAAAGTTAATAATTGTTCATTTAAAAGCTCATCATTTGTATATTACATTTTGGCACCACAACGTGGGGCAAATTAAATCAGATCACCGTTAGATTATTACATTTTGGCTACCACAACGTGGGGCAAATTAATAAGTAATCGTTTATTTATTACAATATATATATACATATATATAAGTAATTAAAAGGCAGTTAATAATTAATAATTAAAAACATTGTGGACTTGAATTTTTATCGGCAAACAGACACAAATCACACAAGAATGGACGATAATAACATGTCTAAAGCATTGTAGGACTGTTGGCGCGCTAAGAGAACGTATAAGAGCAGTTGGCGAGCAAGAACGTCAGAAAGCGGTCGTATAGACGATACGTTTTCAAAGTATTGAAAAGTAAAGTTGTTAAGTAGAGGCAGAGTACAGCATTCACCCGGATAGTGTTGCGGAAAGATTTCGGAGTGTTCCAGTTTATGCCAAATAATTTTGAAAAGTCTACGTGGGGAATTATCTGAATTACCGTAAATTGGCATAATTGCGGAATAAGTCGTCTTCAATATATAGCCAACACTTGCTAATCCAACATTGAAGTGTAAAGTCAGTGAAAAGACTGGCCTGTTTTTAGATAATTGAGTGTCTGTAAGTGTTGCTGAAAGAGTTAAATTGCCCTGGCACCAGCGAAACTGTAAGTCATACCTCAATTAAATTATTATTGTCAACCTATCAAAGGTTGATAAAATCGTAAGATTTCGAATTTTTTTGAATATTGTAAATATTTGTGTATAGGAATAACTTAACAGTGATTTGATTGTTTTAACAGAGTAATAATTTTCTTTATTTAAAGGCCCAGATAAAGACCCTGAGATTTTGTTTGTACGTAATAATGTTGTTAAAGATCACCGAACATTTATTTGTAATTTGAAATCTGTGTGCATCGAACAAATTAATTGTTTGGCCAGTTTAAATAAATTTCTTATTCATGATCCTATCATTTAAAATTTACATTATTTAAATTGATTCATTAGCGTGGCCATTATTGTTTCATTTTAAATTGTTTCACATTTGATTGCTACATTTTGACTTCACCAACGCGTGGCTAACTATCATAATTTAAATTGTTTTCATTCTTATATATTACATCTTGGCGTCCTCAACATGGAGCTAATTATTGGCCTATGACGGGCTCAAAACTCGGTCATACGACCAGAGACGACTAATTCTTTTATTACTCAAATCTCATCCCGTCTACTGGGTTGCAGCTGTGAGACTTTTGCAACTGACCGTCAGAACGTACATATTGACAAAAAAAACCTTCTGGGATTGCTCTGAATTGAATTTTATCACGCTGCACACCGATTGTTCAAATATTCTTTCAATTTTAAAACTTATATAATTACCAGCATGGGTGTATATTAAAATATATAATGAAATATGCGTACATAAATTATTATATTAAATTACACATGAAGAATATCAGAGTGATCGGGACTCGAAAGGAGAAATAAGAAAAGACAACTGATCCAACTAAACTATGCAGACAGAAAATAATTAAGTGATCCACATTCTTATTCTCAAGATTTTAAAGGGATGAGGAGTTGTGAGTGATCACTAGATTCAACTCGGATAAGACAGTGAAGAAGGCGAATTCAGATCAATGCGTCTTCTGAGTCGCGGATCCCTCACTCTGAGTGAATTAGTTCAATCTCCAGACGACAAGGACTTGAAAGAATGTGATAAGAAATAAATAAGATGAGCACAGTTCACGGAGCACCCCGATTCCGTATATTGAACTAGTATTTCCAGGAATGCATTCAGGTTACGTTCTGACTAATAGCAAACTTAAATTGAAATTAATAGAAATTTTTAGGATTAACGCAGATGGAAATGATAGATTTTGGAAATAATACGTAACACAGGAACGGAAATAAATATATTGATTGTAAGATATCACATCGAAGGGCATGTGGGAATATAATTGAAAAAGTTAATGTCATGTAATAAAGGAAATGACTTTATCTGTAAGATTCTAAGAGAGGCATAACGAAAACACTAGGCAACAGATATTCAAAATATCTCAAATAAAAATAGTAATAGATGAAAATAAATAATGAAATAACTGGAAATTTGTGAAATGAGCGAAATATGTCAAATAGAAAAGTAATTCCGATTTAAATAACGAACAAGGAAATCTGCATGTGGAGACAGCAACTGATAATACCCAAGCCGTGGTAATTGTACATTGAAGCAGCAAATTGTCCGTAATGAAACTTTTAGAAATTTAGAAATATTGAAAAAGTTAAATAAATCTTGAATTCATTAGAAAAAAGTTGAATTATAATCTTCTTTAATTCCTTAATCGATGACACATTAATTAAGTTCAATAAAATGTTTGTTGCGATTTGAAATGCTCCAGAAGAAAGATGGGAATTCTCTTGCTATTTTGTAGTGTAACGCATGTGTTTATTCTTAGTTAATTAATTAATTTAATTCGTTGAGATATGTTTGTTGAGGTAATATAAAATAAATATACAAGTATATTAGTAACATAAACCAACGGTCTTGGTAAAGTTAATTATTATTTACCTGAAAAAAAAATTATATGAAAATTCCGTTCCCCTTATTTAATTCCTTCCACTTCACTTTACTGCTTACTACGCTGACCAGATATAAATTAATAAATTTAATAAGAATAAGTATATATATAAGAATGAAAATAAATTAAATACACAACATCAAAATATGACATATGTTGCGATCCAACTTGTAGTATTCAGGCATTTAAATTAAAATAGAAACAATAATGTCCACGTTGGTGAAGCCAATTTGTAATATACCACATTGAAAACAAGTTAAATAATAGTTAGCCCACGTTAATGCATCATTTAACTAATTTTAACTTTTTAAATAAATAATATTTTTAGTTAATTAAACAAACACATTAATTTATTATATTCAAACAGAATTCAAGTTACAAAATGGATATTTATTGAATTTAACAATATTTATTACTTACAATCCAAAATTTTACTCTCTCTCTCTCAGGCACCTCGGCCTGTTTTGAGAGGTGTATGTTCCGGAGTCGCAGGCCTTGGGCATACGGTAAGAGTTGTCCGCTATTCCTATTGGAATAGTCGGTCAGCTGCCTCCTAATCAGGCCAAGACAAGGCGAGGGGAAAGCTGCGACCACAAAGCTAATCTCTCTGCCGCCATCGGAAGGGCGTGGGACAAGTACCAAATGCCCGACCTACCTGTTGCAGGTTTTTCTAGGGGTTTCCCTGCATCACTTTAAGGCGAATTGCCGGGTAGGATCCTTAAACCATAGCCCGGGGGCCCTAGTTAACCCTTGTCTACCTTCCTCTACCCTTCCGCATGTCCCCCTTTCAAATCCCTTCCTATGCTATTAAGAATCCATATAGATTACCCTCATGTAGCCGTTACCCTAAAAAAACCCTTTATTTAAAGAATCGAATTTCTAGGGAAACTGAACACTTGGAAGTATTATATACAAAATAATATTTAAAATTATTCAATAAAACCGAAATCTGACGATCTATCTTTACCAAATAGTTTACAATTAATAATTTATGTAATTTGACTTACTGTTCTCTCTCTCTCTCTCTCTGGTACCAGTACAGACACTTTCACACACTTTACTTTTAATATCAGGCCTTGGTTTTTACTGATTCTACACTTCACTTTAAAATTTGGCAAGATTGGCTGTATTTTGATTACCAATATTATCCTGGAACAATTCCTACAAGAAAATTTTGTAAAGTTCTATTCTGACGAAACTGATATTACTTTCCAATATTTACGATGCAATACTTCCGTGAATGTTTTACTTTGTATTAATTCACAACTTTATTTGGTAATACATTAACGACGTCTAGTCTCTGCTCAAGTTTTATTTGTTCCGTCGTCTGTCAATGTTTCGCCACCAACTGCCCTATACATTCCTCTCAGCGCGCCATGGTCTAAATACCTTAGGCCTTTTCCATTATTGTCCATTCTTGTGTGTGATTTGTGTCTGTTTGCCGATAACAATTCAAGTCCAAAAGGTTTTTAATTATTAATTATGAATTGCCTTTTAATTACTACAATATATTGTGGAAGCTGCTATTCTTCTTTAAGTCTACCCGCCGGTAAACTCAACTCAATATTATTTTATTCGTTGGGCGCCAGATAAATTATCTAAACCAAAATTATTACTTTACTCTATAGTTTTTATTAGAAGCATAAAACTCTCTTTATTCGCTCAGGCAGTATTATTTTTTTATTTCTCACAAATCCAAATAAATTTTATTAAATTCCATATTTCTCGATTTTACAAACTCCTCCCTTGCAAATATAATAATAATTCTTAAAAACAAAAACTGTTGCTTAACAACCAAACTTCCTTTTCTTTTTTTACTAATGTCATTAACTTGTAAATCAATTACCACAATTTGATAGTAATAGTGCCTCTGACAGTAATAGGAAACAAACAATGCCACCACTATGTAGATAATTAATGTGATCAATTAATGATTTATAAATGAATTTAAAGAATTTACTTTTACATGTAAAACATTTAATACAAATTTATATTTACTTTGGATTCTGTACATAAACTTTTACATATGCCACAGCTTTAGTGAAATTCTTAATTCTTTAGTGCCGCTTATCAGGCCTCTAACAATTACAGCATTCCGCAGTTATAACCGAATCAAATGAAAACAAAATGTTACAAAATAATGAATTAAATTTATAAGTGAAATATTAACATAAAAAATCTAAGGACATCTGATATCTAAGGAAATCTGACAGTATGCAATTTGTATATAATGTTTACAATGGAAACTCTGAACATACCAATTATCGAAGCTGCTCTTATAAAACACTACTTATACACTTCGCTGGTAATTTAACAGGATTTTATTTAACAGGCCATTGTTTTCACTGTTCACAACCTTAATCAGCACAATAAGCACATTACCACAGTTAATGAAGTCCTGCAGAATGTTGATCAGTTTGAAATCGCCGCTGGGTTATATCTCCCTCATCAACTTATAACCACTTTTTAAAAACTTATTACACAACTTTAGCTTTACTATGCCAAATTTCCGGCCAACTGACCATGTGTACAACATTTTTAATCCTACATCTACCAGCCTACTTTACTGTCCTAATTATTAATACGCAGACTCAACACTTTACTGTTTCATCTAATACGTAGGCTGAGCGCGGCCACAACTGGCCGGTCCCCCATTACAGACTGCTTGTTCTATCGTCCAAGCTTTCAGTCTCAAAAATACGCCGACAATACTATTCTCTCACACTCTCCACATTCTTACGCACCACTGACTGTTGTCTACAATACATTGGACTTAATTATTACTCCAAAAATACAAATAATAAAGAAATTTTTAAAATTCCTTTCATTACACATTGTGATCACCACAATATATATAAATCCCCGTGATTAATTCCTTAGCCCACGTCTAATCTGATCAGCGCTATTCGGAAAACTCGTCAGTAATTCTGCGTGGAACGAATTCCAGTCGCGAATTGATCTATTAGCAAATGAATATTTGCCAGTATCTGTGCGTTACCATTTTTCTTTAATTTGTGAAGGTGATCATTTTTAGAAATTTAAGTGGGCGCCAAGAGTGATTTTTAATATATTTCCAGGCCGGTTGACACGCATGAGCTTCGTATGTTGCGGAAAGTCCCGCGTGTATCCTCATACTGCTTAGTGGATCTAAATTCTCATGGGAATTTTTCCCGAATCGACCCCCAAACATCTTCTCAATCCGTTTTGGAATCTGGTTCAAGTGTGTGTTTATTTCTATATGGATCCCAACAAGTTATCGCCTATTCTAAAATGGGTCTGACCAGTGATCTGTAAGCTGATATCTTTTTTTTCCTCGTACTAGTCCTCAAAACCCTCCACCCCGCAACTTCGCTGACTTAATTTCCCCAATTTAGATCCTTAATAATCGTGATTCTAAGATGTTGGATTCCGTTACACCTTCGTTCCCCATTTTATACCCAAATGGAGGAACATTTTTATTTTTTTTACTCTTCGTTGAGTTTACTTGTATTTTATTTCTAACTGATCATTCATCAATTTTGTCCAGGTCAGCCTGAAGAGTCCGAGCATCTTCCACTCTTACTATTTTCCTGTAAACAATGTAATCGTCGGCAAAGAGTTTAATATGTGAATTTCTAACCATGGTTAGATCATTTTCTTTCCTGGTAACGGGAAAGAAAAACTCAGGTATGGGAACCACACCCCTACTTCATTTTATGAAGGAAACTGCGAACCTAAACCAAAGCTGCAGTCAATCGCTATAAGTTCATTCGCCCTCTAAAACCTGCCCAGGTATACACGGGGTAGCGGTACGTCTTCGGATGTATTTTGCGCTAAGCGTTTACGCACACACACAGGACCCCTGACGTAATTTTAACAGGGTCGGACAAATTGTCATTTACGCGAACTCTGAGTGTACGTTCTTCTAAAAATTCGCTAATCCATTTTAGTACCCGAATATCTATCCCTGAATCTTTTAACTTACTTAATAATAGATCATGCGGCGCAACGTTGAAGGCTTTAGAAAAGTCAATAATTATTGCGTCTATTCTCCCTCCCTTATCGACCGTGTCCGAAACATTTTGGCAGACCGTAGCTAGTGGGATCTCACACGAGAATCATGGTCTGTGAATCCATCCCCTTTCGTCCCAATGCTTTCGCAAATACTCAGATGCGTGGAGAGTGGACATAAAATAGGAAGCAGACGCTTGGAAAACTCCGACGAACGGCGGAAGCCAGAATGTGTTCGAAGGCACGCGTCATTCCAAAAAGGAATGGACTGCGAAGTTTTCTAACTCAATACGTGACTGAAGCCAAAACAAGGAGGGCTTTGACCGCGTTCAAGAACTCGGAAATAATGAGAAGTGTCGTCTAGAATTTTCTATAAACACGATTTTCTTTGGCTTATTTGGGTAAGATTGGACAAAGAGAATCATATGACGTCTTGAAAGTCACAGGAGAGGGACATGAAGATTTCTTGGAGACAGAAAGCAGCTGAGTGTGGAGAAAGTAGTTGATATGGAGGTTTTAGAAGCAGTAGTCGATGGGAACAGATGCGGGAAGTGGTTTTTATTGAGCCAAAAGATAAGGCAGCCGAAAGTCAATCGTCACAGACTCCATCCTGGTTTCTGTGCCTGACGATTGTTTTCGAGCCCTGAACCAAGGAATTTTCGCCGTCTCTTGAAGGACAACGAAATTTACGCAATGAGGCAACGTCATCCGAACAAAGTAACAAGGGGGTAAATTCAAATAAAAATAGTTTTATATGGCTGGTCGTTTCATGATATACAGGGTATCCCGTTCAAAATGGTAGATAGCTAACTTATATTTGAGTACGTTGTACAGAATACAGTACAGATCGTAAACATCCAAATTTTGCTATCGGCCAGTCTACGACTGGAAGAATACAAAAAGAATGTGTTTCCGCCGAAATAATCCTGGTCGGTTGAGGTCGTCGAAAGACATAAAGTTGCCTCAAGCCTCGTGATCGTGATAAAACTGCAGCGGTTGTTGTGCTACGCCAATTTTCACTTTCTGAAAAAATTATGGAGTTTCGCGCCAAATTTATCTTTTTGTGTGAAGAGGCCAAATAAGACAAGAAACGGTTGGATCATCGTTTGTCAAAATGCCCTGGGTCACTGGACGAATCTCTGAAAACCCCCGTATTCATCAGACAACACATGTTTTACTAAATTTGGGTACAAATTTAGTTAGAAATTATTGGAGCATTCAGCATTTTATTTGGGAGATTATTACAGTAACTTATAATATTAAAGATAGCCAAACACTGACAAAATAAGTAATAATATAAATACCACACAACGTTTCTGGGATCCTTATCCCTTTCTTCAGGTGCTAAGAAGAGCCTAGAGCGACAAATGCACTCGTCAGTTGTCACAACTCAAAATATATGAGGTAAATGGAAGAGAATAGACAAGGTGAAGAGGTGATACGACTCTTCGGAGACAGCACGGTGACGTAATCTTTCTTTCTGTCCGTGGAATGTTGACGACGATGGTTCTCAAAATAGGCATAACTATTTCATTGTCCAAATCACCACAAAATTGGTGAAACTACTATTTTTTACACGTCATCTTATACTAACTCTACTGTAACTTCTGTGTTGTGTACTGTTAATATATTTTTTAAGCACGACACACATATTTTACCTCACCATGCCCTGAAAACGGGAGGATTAAAAATAACATTAACTGTGGTTATTAAATAAAGTTTTTAAATTTCATAAATGCTAAAAATTACTTAATAAGTTATTAATATTAAACATTTATGCTGTGAAATATGTAATTTTGGATTGTAAACTGAGTATAAATATATTCAAAGATTCTTTAATGCAATGTTAACAAGGCTTTTTAATTTATTCTGCCAACAATGGAATTGGTGAATACCCACTGATTGCTAAAGTGAGTGTAAATTTTGGGGGGGTGTTGTCATTCCTGGTGTATGGTAATTTATAGATTTCTGAGTAAACCACGTTTAGACTCTGCAGCTCTACGGCTTTCTGGCTCTTGCATTCACCGACAAAGTGCTGCTTCGCCTTCGCAATGTACGTCCTCATATCCATGCGAACTGAATATTTTAGCATCTCAAAATTTCTCGAAGTGCTACATACACAAATAAACTCGCGGTAGGTTTGACAACGAAGGTATTTGGTTATTTACAGTATGTGTTATCGCATCGTGTTTCCACAGACCGTTTTTTTGAGTCTTAATTCGTAGAGTATTAACTTTTGATGCAACCTGTAAAGCACACTGACGGAGCACTTTAAGGTCATACCTTCAACGTTTTATTTAATGATAACTACCATCATTTATTGGAAAATTATGGTTAAATTATTTATTTCGCCAGCCAGTTTCGGTGGCGAGGATCACGAATAATGTTTAGGAGGCTATGAACACGAATAATCCCCTAATCAACCTCATCCATGTAAAAGTAACACAAACTGAGCACGAACATGGGCGTCAGACATCGAGGTACTGTGCTGTATGAAATAACTGAGAAAAATATGTACGTCGAAATTTATAATACGTTATATCAATATTATTTTTTTAAAAATTATCAGAATATTCTGAACAAGAGAATTTTAAAATAATGATTACCATTCTATTAAGTAGATTAGAGCTATGATCCAGAAACTGAGAAAAACTGCTATAAAACTTGTGTTGGGGAATTGAAACAGTAGTTTTAGTAAACATTTTCTGTTACCTGAATAAATGAGTTTTAAAAATAAAGGTGTACTCAAAAAATAAAATTAAAAATTGTAAAAAATGTCCAACAGCCAGAATATTTATTTAGAAAGATCAAATGTTACATGTTATATATAAGTTGAAATTTCACTGTACTGTTCCTTCCCTTTGTTTGGGAACTCTTCTATATATAAAAATGAAAAATATACGTCTGTTCTGAAAATTAATAATACGAAAAATGGCCAAATACAGTCAAAAGAATTAATTACATAAACACGACACAACGATTCTGGAAAAATTATTTACATAATGATTGGTTTTGGAGTTTTTAAACTGTATTGTGAGATTGTGTTGCTCTAGGCTCTTGGGTTTTCGCAATATGATGCCTCTTACATGTTTTTCCTTCAAAATAACCTTTGATTGTGATATTTTTTCATATTACCCAAAATGTGTAATTATCGGTTCTGTTTTGAAAACATAATCTACTTTAATATAAGATTTATAAATACTGAATAGTTCAATTTTATTTAGATTTTGTAACTTATTCCTTATGCCTGATGCGGTCGTCTCTCTGTGTCATTTCAGGACACGGGTCTCTTTTGGGGCCAAGAATAGTAGCACAATAATATGGGAGTTTGTAGAGCTTTACCAGCGACGCAGGGGGTGAAAAGAATTACTGCTCATGCGCAGTTGTCAATAAAGCGCCATATCCTGTGCTCTCGATCCGGTAGCACTCAGATGGCCAGCTAGCTGCATGCATTAGCAGGAGAGACACGCCACAAGGCGGGAAGTTTAAAGTCCTCGAGTTTATTCAGATATTTAGAACTTGAACAGTAAACAGAGATTTGTTAGCGAGCGGTGCGTGATTGACAAACAATTAAACAAACAAAATCAGAAAGATATCAACAGAGTTTTTAAGTGTTTGCTAACCATAATAAAATAGAATCAGTGAAAATGGCCTGTTAGAGAAAAATTGGGGTATGTAAAACAAAATTATTTAAAAAACAAATCACATGCGCACAAGCCAAAGAGACCAGTTAATGGTATGTAGTACAAACAAATTTCTTATCTGTAAACCTTATATGTAAATATCTGCCGTCAGATTTCAATCATATTTCGATAACTCCATTAAAATTATACAACTTTTAGATGAAGAATAGTTGTTTTTTCGTATAATCTTTATTAGAGGCCCTTAAAAGTGAGTTCTCACGACAGGTGAGGTATAATAATATTAAAAATTGTAAATTAAAAAAAAAACTAATTTTAAAAATAAGTTAAATTTTTATCTATAAATAATTGTTCAATTTAAATTCCTTCATTTTTCCTTTAATTAAAAGAAATTACTACGTTAATTGTCACCTAAGTAGTAGCTTATTTCAATCTTAACTATTTTGTTTACTACCAGAACGTACTGACATTCTATTCTATTTTTTTTTTTTGTAATTTTACTATCTTTATTAGAGTTTTTTCATATTGTTTTCCTCATAAATTGGTACACCAACGTGAGGCATGTAAATTTTAATTTTATAATTATTATGTTTACTACATAAATTGACGCCCAACACGTAAATTTTAATTTTATAAATTATTGTGTTTGCTACAATATATATATATATATATATATATATATATATATATATATATGTGTGTGTGTGTGTGTGTGTGTGTATAATTTGACTCCAATATGATTTCAGTATGCATTTAGTTATCGTTCAAAAAAGTTGTGGAGTTAAAATATCAATTGAGCAGTATATTCGAATAGGAAATTCATTATTATCTATTTAAATAGATTCAGTTGGACTATAATATAATATTATTTATGTTTTTTAAAACGTGAAACATTAGTTGACCTTTAAATTTAAATTAGTTGATTTCCTTCCGATAATTCCCTCATTGATGTTTCGTTGCAGTCTGGTGACTATGCGTGAGAAAGATTTTTTTATTTCTGTGTTGTAAACGAGTCTAACATCAAAGGGTAAAATTCGTTAAAGGGTTGACAAATCGTCGAATGCGTTCGAGGGTCCCGAAAAGCTTCATACTCGTCGAAATCAATTCCCTCTTCGGCGAGATGAATTCATTTATGATTCGGGGACAGACTACGAATGTCAAAAATAAATCATCGGTCTGTCTGAGGGCATGAAGAGCGAGGCCACTCCACAACTTGGAGGATGAATTCCTATTATTATATACGAGGATGGCAGCAGAGTTATGGCAAGTTTGAAATACGTTCTTCTGTAGAGAAGATATCCAAATAAAATACTCCGACGTTATTTATAATGTTCTGTGATCAATCCACAATACGGTTGTTACACTGTTCGTGCGTACCTATGCCCAACTTATTTTCAATTACACAGGTGTTTGGGACATTTTCATTGGAGAACACGAGCTCAGTCGGACTTGTGCCGCACGCGGATAATTGAAAATACAAAGCAGTGTTTGAATTAGCCGTTCGCATAGACGAGACGATTATTGCAGGGTGATAAGGCTAGTAATGAAGGGTCGCAGCTGCGCCATGCACTCCAATTCAGATTCTTTTTTGCTGTTGTTCTCAGCGGAATAATGCTTAATGTTACGAGTCACGTACTTTCATGTTTTTTTTCTACCAGCAGAATGCAAGAGTAGGTTTCATTGCCGCACTAAAACTTTCTGGCTCACGGTAATAATCACTTCATAACAATTTTTACGTCGGGGTTATTTTTCAATAAATACAGAGTGGACCATAAACATGATCTGCTTTGAATTAATTGTTTATATTTCACCCTTCATAAACCGTATATTAATCGTATCTGTTGAGTACTTACGCTTTCAACGCAGTTTGTAATAATTGAACTCCAAATAATTTTGACTGTTCCACAAATGCTGGTGTATTTTAAACTTTTATTTAATTTATATTCTTATATTTCCAACCACATCTGTAACCCTAACAAAAGATATTATAAGAAACGTGACAATTTGCTGCAAACCAAATCATTGGCATTTTCAATAAACGGTACTACACTATTGCGTAGATAAAAAACGCGCAAAAGCAGTAAGATCGAACTTGCCATTGTATAATTTACTATTTATTAAAACAGATGTCTTCACAAGTGAGCGAAATTGATTGAAAATGAATGAAAACAGCCAAATTTGTCAAAAGTAATTTAATAATATTAAAAACATCAAGTAACACCGTGATTCGTCCTCAATCTTGGACTTCATCAGGAATGGATTTATGTATTATAAATTTACAAATTCACTTAAAAATTATAATTTAACAATTGTTGTATGAACAGTGCTTCGGCTCCTAATAAATATTATTTTAATTCTGTGTTTTTGTGGTTCGAGTAATAACACTTTTTATTAGTAACGTTGTACTTCGAGATCTCAATTACATTTTATATGGTGCAACGGTATGTTTGCAACATTTTTGGAATGGTCCCTTGATTAAACGGATGGCAAGTAACGGCTACAAAACATAAATTAACCAATTTTTTAGAGTAACAGGATGCTGCTACAAGAGGGTACGCCACGTGGTGGAAACTTCCCTTTAATAGCATGGGAAGGGATTTCAAATGGGTGATGGGAAAGGGTAGAGGAAGGTAGCCAAGGGTTAAAAAAACCTTACCCGGCATTCCCCTAAAAGTGATGCAGGACAAACCCTAGAAAAGCTGCATCAGAAAGGTCGGGCATTAGGTACTTGTCCCACGGCATTCGGATGGCGAGAGAGGGGTTTGCGGTGGGGAAGCAGCATTCCCTTCTCCGTGCCTCGACCACTATAGGAGGCAGATGGCCGACTGTTCCAATGGGAACAATTCTTACCGTATTCCCAAGGTCTGTGACCCCAGAACATACACCTCTCAAATTAAGCCGAGGTACCTCGGTTCAAAAACAGTGAACGATAGCCCTCGACCATCGAAGCCACACAATTTAGTACGACGGCTTGCCAGCAATCAATCCCGGAGGCAGACGCCTTAGCCAGTGGTCAACCCCTGAGTCGACGCCTTGCAATGGTCCTGACTAAGTCATCACTGCACTTAACCCGTTCTGCCCGCTGTAAGATACGAAGACGTCGGTACGAGAGCTACAGCAAGCAACACAACACAGAATAGCAGTACGTATTTGGCACGGACAGCAGATCTCTTCTATGTAAAAACCACAGGTGCCTGAGGTAAGAGTTTTTCATGCTTAACTGTAATAAACTTGTATAAAATTTCTTTAATGGTCAATAATTTTTTTTGATTTAACGTAAAAACACAGCCCACAAAAATAATTCTTTACAAATATACTTACTAATTTGGCGAAGTTAAAACGACTGTTGAAGAGATTTATATAGGAATATTAAACAAAGAACCCTGAAAAATAGTTTTTAATTTATCGAAAATTAATTTATTTCGTCATTCATTCATCAGGTGCCATCGGTTTAATTGATAATTAAGGTCAGATACGATTTTCAATTGACGTAATGCTGTGACGTCATGAACCAGGTTCTGACACATGTAATCTAAAATATAATGCTTGTGAATATGGCTTAATTTAAATATAAAAAAACTGTAAATAAAGTAATTGTCGATGAATTAAAAACTGTTTTTCAGGGTTCTTTGTTTAATATTCCTATATAAATCTAATACATAATATGTAGAATGTATCATAATTTTTTGTGCATTTTATATCTTAAACTAAAAAATAGTAGTCAGTTTGAGACGAAAAAGTTTAACGAACTTCAAAAATATGAAAAGTAGGTATTTCAAAACAAACTCGTGGAAAAAAGAAAATCATGGAATTTTTACACTAAAATAGGAGTAAATAAAAAGGGAAAACTAAAAACTACTTAACAAGTTATAACGATAAAATAGTGAAGGAAACAATAAGATTCATGGGGAGTTACGGGAAGTATATGATCGGAACAGATCGTTACAGTAATCACGATCACGACGATGGACGTAAGGTTTCTGTTAACGGAACTATTCTTATGCGAATAATGAAGAACCCATAAATATTCTGGGCATGTTGGAGTGATATGAGATATTTAGACAGACGGAGAGAACCAAAACGCATAATAGATATAAAGCGATTCTTTTACTGTAAATCAGTATAAGAATACGTTCAATTGAAATTAAGTTGTAAACACAAAAAGTCAATAGAATAAATGGAAATCAACGGCGAAGAAACTTACAGAAAAATAACAAACACAATTAACGTACAAATGCTCGAAGAAGTACGGAACGAGGTTGTGTTGAAAAGGTGGAAGAAATCTCTTAAGAAACGACTTTATGAATAGAAATACGAGAGTTTCAGACATAATGGAACGAATAAGAAGTCCTAATTGACTGTACACGTTGCAAAACGATAATTGTGAATCGCAGTCAATGCGACTATAAGGTATGAAGAGAAGTCGGCTAACAGACGGATGGATTATCAGGATGAAAGCATGGACAAATTCGAAATAATAAGTCGGTAATATATAAATATTCTGAAAATTTAAATAAATGGTGCTACTTGCTGCAGAGAGGTTAACAGATAGATTATAACGATGTGTAATACAATTACAAATAGTGGTGAATTAATTATTAAAATCAAATATTTTAATTAAATATTCTGTTTACAAACAAAATGATTTCGATTCAAATCAATCAAAAGGTTAAGTTTATTAAAGTGCTCCTTTATGTGTCAGGAAGAATTTTATCTTAGATATTGAAATTATAATAATTGGCATGAAGAACTAAGTTTTGATATCTCAGGTTCATTATGCTAAAAAATCTTGATTGATATCAAAACTGGAATTTACTTAAGCACTTACTACTTGCCAAGCACATGTTACACGATCTAGCAAGTAGACCGTGGCTAGAAACTTATAGCAACTTAATTCTACGATTCCGGACTTCAAATCAATAATTTGATTCGGAATGAAATTTATCACAACTTTTTTAAGAAATGTACTTTATAGGTTTCCCACACGTAACAATTTGTTGCTATAAGAAGTTGGCCATCTGGGGATTTATTGGCAAATACTTTCTTTTTGGAGTAACAGGCTATATGAGGGTAATCCGCATATTGGCAACTCCCCTTTAATTGCATAGGAAGGGATTTGAAAGGGAAAGAACAGGAAGGTAGCCAAGGGTTAACTACGGTCCCCGGGCTATGGTTTAAGGATTCTTCCCGGCATTTGCCTACAAGTGTTGCAGGGGAAACTCTAGAAACCTGCATCAGATAGGTCGAGCTCTTGACACTTGTCCCACACCCTTCGATGGCGGG
Organism: Zhengitettix transpicula; assembly: GCA_037074705.1. Classification (NCBI taxonomy): domain Eukaryota; kingdom Metazoa; phylum Arthropoda; class Insecta; order Orthoptera; family Tetrigidae; genus Zhengitettix; species Zhengitettix transpicula. Next base: position 205,854,890 of record CM073591.1, read on the forward strand.
AAATGGGTTTCTTGTAGGGACGCAGCACTCTCTTCTCATTGACTTCCAGTTTTAGGAGGCAGCTGGCCGACTGTTCCAATGGGAACTCAGAACAGCTCTTACCGTATGCCGAAGGTCTGCGACTTCGGAACAAACACCTCTCAAAATAGGGCCGAGGTTCCTGTGCTTGTCGCAATCGTAGTTACAAATCAGAGAGAGAAGAAGGCATCCCCAAAGGTAGCCCTCTCCGTCTCTTCTAAAAGGTTCAAATTCTTGAAAAATTGGAATCACCTGCGAATTAAGTTTCATATTCTTCTGTCAATAGGTCCATGTAGCTTTAAAATTAAGGACATAGCCCGATTATTTACCAAGAACTTTTTGCGGGTCGTAATGATCTCCGGATTCCTTCCCGTCTCTTTGTTTTAGAGGTAAACAACCAGTTTGGAAAAATATATTTCTGTATGACACTGATTGAACAAATTCCATACTAGATATTTCACTAGTACTACACACTTTTCCATTTGCTGTTGTATAAAAGGTACTTTATTTTAGCAATTATTCTTACTCTTGTAGTAACTGCAGATGATTTAGCTATGGTGACAGCTTGCATCATAAGTAAAACTCAATCGAATTTTTAGATATCTGGATGGGTGAATAAAATTGTTCAATGAACTTACTGTGAAAACTTTCACATGCGTTGGTTGTCCTTTCTACGTTGGTTGTCCTTTCTACGTTGGTTGAAAATTACGCCCCACGGGTTTGAGGAAGAATAAATTTTCGTGTATGTAATTTTGCAAAAAATAATCGCAGGAGAGGTTAAGTATTTCCAATTGTGGCTCTATCGACATAAAACATTCCGTAAAAGACTCCCCAACGTCCTCCGGCTTCACGTTCGGTAGGTCGATGAGAAAAGGTAAAAACAGACCAGCTTTTGTTTTATTTCGATAGTCCGTTCCTAATCCTAGAACCTGAATCTTCATCCATTAGCTCTGGGACAAGTAACATTTGCATGTCTGGACCGCACTTCGAGAGCACACATGCGTCACAGCGGAGGTGTTCTAAATCAGAAAAAATAAGACATGGACATAAATGTATATTTTTCTCCTCGCAATTTTAACGTAACATGTTTAAAACGTTATGGTGCGCCTTTAGTTATCGATTTGTTACAAAATAATTTTATAACTGTTGCCTAAATTACTGCCTGGAAGCATGGGAATGTGGCTTGCCGGGGTCGAGCAGCAGACACAAGATAATGGCGGGGTGGATTGGAAAATCCGAAAGTCCCGCAAGCAAGGTCATGGTCGGCCAAGGAAGGGGTAGACGACCGGGAGGGTATGGCCCTAAAATAGATGGAAGTGGGTCACGTGTGCACAAGGACCAACCAGGAGAGAGGGATTTTGAGGAGGCAGAGAAAGAAGTCTGCGAACACGAAGAGATGAATTGGGACCGTCGGTGAGAGTGGTCAGGGAGAGTTGATCCTGAAAGATTTTGGTTTTGCACGTGCGTCTCCGGTCGTCTTCTGCGAATGCTGATGAGAGAGGAGATGAATTTGGACCGTCGGTGAGAGTGGTCAGGGAGAGTTGATGCTGAAAGATTTTGGTTTTGCACGTGGGTCTCCGGTCGTCTTATGCGAATGCTGGAGAGAGAGAGAGAGTGGACCCTGTCCGAGCTGCAGACCTGGTAAGTCGCATTCCATGCTTCCGGGTATCGCGTCGGTTTGCCACGAAGAGAACCATGGTTAATCTTGAGAAAGGGAGGGGGTTACATGCATCCCTGGCAGGCTGGAAAGCTTTCGTTTTATATAAATTCTCATAAAATGAATTCTTGTTTTTATTAACTAACTATTGTATTTCCCTTTCCTGCAAGAATAATTCCTTGCAGGTGGCGCCCAACAAATCGCATATCATTAGTTAATTTGACTTTAAGTTCACCACAACGTCTATATAAGATTCAACTCATTCGTCAGCCCACCTTTGGGGATGCCTTTTCCTATCCGTTTTTGAACTAAGGTTCCCACAAGCCGAGGCACATCGGCCTGTTCTGAGAGGTGTATGTTCCGGGGTCACAGACCTTGGGCATACGGTAAGAGCTGTTCTCTGTTTTCATTGGAACAGTCGGCCAGCTGCCTCCTAAACTGGTCGAGGTACGGAGAAGGGTTTGCTGCGACCCCACAGCAAACTCTTCTCCCGCTATCGGAAGGGCGTGGGACAAGTACCCAATGCCCGACCTACCTGATGCAGGTTTTTCTAGGGTTTTCCCTGCATTTCTTTAGGCGAATTCCGGGTAGGATGCTTAAAATATAGCCCGTGGGCCCTAGTTAAACCTTGGCTACCTTCCTCTACCCTTCCACATCCCCCCCTTTCAAATCCCTTCCTATGCTATTAAAGCGGTGTTACCACCTTGTGGATTACCCTCATGTTGCCTGCTACCTAAAAAAAAATCATTCATCAGCAAGCAGCGAAAATACGAAAGGGTACAAATACATACCAAAACGTTGTTTTTTAATTAAGTAAGTAAACTGTCAGAAACTAGTCATAAATTTTATTATAAGTAAGATTGAATACATCGGATAATTTAAATTGTATGCTCTTAAAAAAGAATTGTGGCGGACTCCGTAGTTTTATTTAGTTGCAACACCACACACAGGAAGAATATTAATAATATTTATAATATATTATGTTTGCGATGCGTGATAGCACGGGTTGCGATTCAATGACGAGACTTGTTACTTCTCAATATTTTATTTCGCTTTTCTAAATCATATTCACTGGTCAATTGCTCGTAACGAACTGGACTCTTAATTGTTTTTTTACTCCGTAAGAAAAGAATCTTATTTTTGCACAACAATGAGAGTTCATAACGCTTCCGAGAATTACGTAGTGTTTATGCTTTGGACTCCGCGTCGACTAGAAGTTCTCTGCGCTCCGATCTCTTTTTCCACTTCTCGGCTACGGCTGGCAGATGAGGCGTCAGCGATACTAGCAGAGAAGTTCGTCGGCAGAGCAGTCAGCTGATGTTCGCAGAGAAGTCGCCGAAAGATAAACGTGAAGCTTAGTGGAGGCCAGCTCCACAGAATTATAAAAAATAGTTGTTATTCTAGGAGCTTGTTTATAAATTGCTTTAATTTTGTCATGTCCAGATTTAATGTTTGTTTATAAAAATTACTGAAAAAAGGATTCGCCATTAAAAAGTTTAAAGATAAATTTAAATTACTTTTGCGGAATTTTAGGTGAGGTAAACGAATTCCGTTGTCAACAATATGACAAACCATTGCCTCTTTTTGGAATAAACAATGACTTCAATAAAAAATGGAGAACCAGTCCGGTAAATAATGGTTTTAGGCTAGAAATCTTGAAACACTTTGATTAATTGAATAGGTTTATCGAATTAATTTGTGTTGTTGTTATTTTTGCTGCTTTAGTTATGGAGAACCAGTCCGGTAAACATTGGTTTTAGGCTATAAATATTTGAACACTTTCATTAATTGAATAGTGTTATCGAATTAATTTTTGTTGTTGTTATTCTTGCTGCTTTGGTTATGGAGATTATGGAGGTCTTACCAATACGACGGGAAGGAATCGGGCCTCGCTGATGTTTCAGACGGGAAGGAATCAGGCTGTGGCATTTATATATCTGAAAGTGTCCGCAATAAACCGGGAAGTAATAACAAATATACAGAATATTTTTCTTTCATACGGAAACAATGAGAAGAAACAAACTTAATTTGATCATCAACGACTCACTACGAACGAAAGTTGGCATTATGTTTTCATAAAGAAATTTTTGTAATTACAAATACAAATACGGATCATCAGCGTGAAAGGAGTCGAATTTAATTTAATTGCCATTACATTGCAAATCGTATAATTCTAAAATTATTCAAACGAAATTTCGACTGCACTTTACTTGCCGTATTAGGTTGTATGAAATATATAAAAATTGAAATATTATATGAGAATAAGACGTTAAGTTTAAACTATAATTAAATTTCTTACGAAGCAAAGTTTTGAAAGTATCTTCCCTTAAATGTCATAGTAATAATGAATGTTTTCATAATCTACAACCGCAGATAGCTCAAAGTGAATACCAAGAAAGGATTTAAGCGCTAGAGACGCTAGCATTTTGAGGACCGAAATATTTTTAATCTTAAGAGATTGTAAATAATCCGTGCTCCGGGTTGGCTCTTTCGGGATTAATTCCAGAAGACCGGCGTTACAATATTAAACATTAATCAGACATCCTTAAAAGCATAATATTTTATCAAGACCTCATTTGATCCCTTCACGGAAATTGTGACTAGTTAATGAAGATTTATTAGAGTTGGCGTTGAAGTTATAAAGGGCGGAATTTATCTCGGCGGAGGATTAACGCAGTGCGTGGCACGGGTTACCTCAGCAGCCTCCGCTGGAAATTAGCCGTAGAGTGCGTCGATTTGTCACGGCGAAAAAACTGCGATCCCCCCAGGATTAAATAGCTGCAGACATTCGAGGCTACAAATGTCCTAGCCCAATTAGCAGCTTCCATTAACTTACCCAGCAAAGACGTGCGCAAGAATTCAACCGTGAAATAGTACTAATTACTCTCTGTAGTAGCACAAGAGCGATAGCAATGCTTCACTGTTCTCTAGTCTAGCAGATTTACAGTCGTCAGGCACGCACACAGGCCATTTCCCTCGACTTTGTTACAAGGACAAATCGCAAGACCAAATGTTTCTCAATTTAATTGGGAAATTCATATTACAGAATAAATTGAGATAAACGTCCAATTGGCCCAGTTTTAACACTTTTAATGTATACTCTTGCACTGCGCTTACATCATACAAGGAAAGTACCAATTATGCATGTGAAACATAGTAAAGTAACTTCCACTAAAAATACTCAAATTTAATGAAATTTTTTATGAAAATTACTGGACTAAGATTGGTTAACTAACGCTTAAAGAACTGCAAAGAAAAGACATTGTGCTATATATTGTAGAGATTACTAAGGAAATTATTTTATTTAAGATTTTCTGTCTTCAGTTCGGCAATACAGGCGATGTACTTCCGTTACGCCCGATGTTTACGAAAATTTAACCCCGGGTCGAGATAAAGGTATAAAAGCTTTGAGAAGTAAAGATAGATCCGGTAGTAGCGTAGCACCGTCAGGCGAGCGCCAGATCAAGCAGTAATGAGTGGCAGAGCGCCAGCTCACTCGAGCGGCACCTCCTTTGGTGGCTCTGGGCTATACAGCTTGCTGTAGCAAAGTGGACTAACTAGGGTGTCTAATTTAGGGTTAAGAGATTGGTTATTTAAAAATAAGCGAGTTGAGCTACATTACGCTCGCCGTCTAGCCGATTCATTCGTATTGTTTCAATCAATTTCCAGAACTCCGAGGTTTGTCCCGAGGATTAACAAACCACGAAGTTACAAGCATACGTTGAGATGTGCTGGTCACTTGAGAACCGCATTTGACGTTCCAAGGTATTTGTTTAGTTTTAGTTGTGCATAAAAACTAAGCGTTAATTTTTATTGTAAAAGTTCTATAATTTTCTGTTTTTATTTTGTAAATTGCTATATTTTATTGGAGGCCCGTAGGCGACCCTAAGATATTTTACTCTTAATTAACTGTTTACTACATTATTTCGCACTCCAATATGGGGCTTGTAATTTTACTTTCTTTATCAGATGTTATTTATTTTGATTATTACATTATCTAAGGTGCGACCTCATACTACTAGCTGGTTCCAGCTTCAGACAGCTTTTACAGGATCTGTATGAGAGGGAAAGTACTTCTATGCAACATCTGCTATGCAGGACAGGACATGGATAGAAGACTGGCGATCCATGGCTTTCACCATAAAGTGTGCTGCAACAAAGTATTTCAGCAACCAGCACGAGTGTGTGTGTGAGTTGTGTTTGGCAGTCTGTGATAGATATCATATTGTAAAATGTAGGAATAGAGAGAAATATATCGTAGCTAACAGCAAGGAAAGGTTGTAATGTAATGCACGGCATGTGTGCACTTCCAATATATTATTATTATTACATTATTTGGCCCCTCAACGTTGGACGATATTACTCATATTTAAATTGATTATTACAATATATTCAACACTGTACTGAAGTCACTAAAAATTGAAGAAGTAATTCTTTTGATAATATATGACACAAATTCATATAACATTCTCATAAACTCCCAAATAAGCTATGCAAACCATTATAAATTCATGGGGATGTTCTGAGATACTAGAATGACCTGTAAGACCCATATTGAAAATAAGAATTCGAAAACTTATCAGCGAAAAATTGGGGGCATTTCATGCAATACTGTCCCTCACATACACAGCTATTGCTGGCAGTAGATCATTTTATGTTAACTATATCCCTTTTTGCCTTTTACTGCTATAAGTGTGACGGTATTTGACGACAAAGCTGAAACGAGAAAAAAGACCTGGAAACGGTGCCTTGCCTGAGAAGCGGCTCCTGTGACGTCATATGCTTGTAACCATACAACCGAGCTTCCACTGACTTTGACAAGTTCATCACGTTTATATAAAAAAAAATAGCTTATGTATGGTGTGCGTTTCCCCTATGTACCGATACTTCTATACGTCTGTTCCAAGAAATGACAAAATGCGAAAGAAGTGGATGACACTCGCTCGAAGAAACCAGAAATATATAAATAATCATTAAAATGAATTTTTCTATGACGATCACTGTAATGCAAGTAAATGTTTTATATTTTTATTGAAATATTTATTGTTTATATAATAATATTTAATAATAAATATTTATTGAAATAATACGGTATTGAACTATATTAAATAATTATTTTACTTAGAAATATTCTTATTAGATACTATATTCTGTTACTATTACTTTTTCGGCCAGAAAGTTAAAAAATAGGTTTTTAATAATACTTCATTAATGCGATGTGTAAATAATATATAGCTTTCCAAGAAATATTAGCTGATTAGCAGATAGAAAAAATGCAAATTATAGAAATACAAGCTGAAAATAATGAATATGTTAACTTCACTTGATTCCTGTTTAAGTGATAAATGCACAGATGACATGTAACCATGAACATTAAGTCATATTATAGATTGAGAAGGATATGGAAACAACATTCAGTACAAAATGGTCATAAGACAGAGATAATATATGGTGGGAGGAATTTCATTGTGTAAATTTGATTGTCACCCTGATCAATTTTGCTAAAGATTATGACCAAGAAACAAACTTTAGTGTAGAAAATGTATACATCCGATGAAGACAATGTGACAGATGAAACTGCTGTAATGAAATATTTTTGTGATATGGCTCATACAAGACAATAGCTACAGTCTATTATGTGCACATAATTCTTTCCAGGCTGGGTTCAAAGAGAATGAAGAATAGGGACTGGGAGGTAGAACCGAAGACCTTACTGGAGAAGTGAAAGTTACCCAGACCAATTTACACAGATGCGTCAAAATCCCTCGATGGGATTGGATGCGCTATAGTTTCGAACGAGATTGCAAGGACGGTATCCATAAATAGAGCGCATCTACAATTACGGCGGAAATATATGCAATAAATTTCTACATTACTGTTTATGGAAAAACCAAATAAAAATAATTTAATCCTACCTGACCCTCTGGATAGCATAAACAAAATACCAACCCAAAGATAAGGAACGGTACCGTTAATCAAATTAGAGAAAACATTATGACAATCCTAAAAATGCAATAATAAGGTTACCATAGGATGGATGCCACCACTCAGGGGAGTATTGGGAAACGAAAAGGCTGACAACAGTACTAAGATGGTAACAACCCAACAGCAGTGGAAGGAAGGAATATTTCATAAGGAATTTCAAGGAAATAACCACGGAGACAGCAGTGGTTGTTATTAGAATAAGAACTCTCCACTATACCTCACTCACTCATCTATTTTCTAGGCCACCGCATCTATGCAAGACTGCCCTGACGATCCAGCATGTCCTCTATGACTTTCAAAATACGACAGGAGGAGAAGAGAATAACGAAAAGAGACAGATTTACCTCAGCAGCGGCAACGAATAAACCTGTTAAATTTATTATGGGGATTCAGAATGAAATCCAATTATAAATTGAAAAACTATGAATAATATGGAAATGTAATATAATGAAGCAAAAGTTATGGAAAGTCACAAATGTCTTTAAATGTTGACTCAACTATAAGCAATAAATTTTAAAAAATAGCATAAAGATCAATTATCCTCTTACCTAGTTTATCTAAATTGCTTGACAAGCCTACCTATTATTCTCTCATGTAGTCCCACAGCATCAAAGTGGCTTCCGACACAAGAACGTCATAGATCTCTTACAAAATCATCGAATCTAGAAAGCAAAACAAAGTAGGCTATCCTTCATTTTTGGCAAAAGCTATGTAACTCAGGTTTAGGGAAGTCTGTGTCCATCTTCTCAATGCCAGAGTGGTCTGAGTGTGGTTTATTCAACGCTCAAGAATTGTCAGCAGAAAGGATTCTGGGATAGACGTTGACATAAATGTGAAGCAAAAACTAAGAACCCTTTTATCTCAAATAGGTTCAGAAAGAAGCCCCACTCTGGCGTTATCCGTCGCAAATATGGTTCGATGACTAGCTTTAAAAAAATATATGTTGTCTTCCATATTATTTTAACTTGTTTAAATCATACATAAATATCCGCTAATTCAGATTTATAGTTAATGCAGAAATCTCTGACAACCACGAAAAAAAAAGATCAGGAGTACATCAATAGAGAGTTTTGGGACCTATTATTTATACACGTTAGATTTACCACGAAACTAATACTTTATCTAACGACGAAGTGATACTAGATACAATCAGTCTGACACTACAATAGCCCATCTAAATACTCTTCTAAATTTGCTACAGGAGAGAACAACAAAAAGAAAAATAATAATTAATGAAAAAATAAACCTTTACACTTCGAAATAGTCAATGCCCACCGATATCATTCAATAATATAACTATATCCATATCACAGTCAGTATGTTATTTGTGAATACTTTTCGACAAAAAAAGTATCCTTGAGAGAACATCGTATAGAACATTTCTGTAAACGGGCGTTAATTAGAGGCGTAATCCTTTGTTTGGCCCTCTGCTGGTCTCAAAGGTGGTATACGTTTAAAAGAATGACTGACAGATTCGAGTGACAACCGAAGTTATTAGGCGTAACAAATTGAAACCCAGCAGCATCTTTTCGGCAGTCAGGACACCAAAATTCATCTGGGGAGTCGAAATCGGAGGAGGGCAGTCAGTAACTAGCCACGGCATTGAACAGTCGGTAACTAGCCTCTATAAAGAACAGCAAATGATCCTGCTGAAAGTTGAGAAGGCGCACCAACTATTCTACGCCAACTGATGATACCCTCGCCGTTCCCACACGAGTCCGCGGCGCATTCCCTGGAGCCTAGCATCAACACTGGCCACAGTGTAGAAATCCTTCGGCACGGTATCGTCAATATTGTTTTATATTTCAAGTATCGTAATGCCAGATTCCTAATTTTATTCAGTTTATATAGAGAAATTTAATTCAATAGCCATTTAGCGGTTCACACCACGTAATTCATAAGAACCCTGATATAGAGAATCGATGTTTTTATTATTTCATTATTACCATTTTTATATTAATGTCGTTTTTTGTCATTAAATTATCGTATGAAATTAATAGAATACTTTTCATTTATGAAACCCACCCTTGATAATAAGCCCAGTAAAGATGAAATATTACACCATATTGTGAAAATAAGAAAACAGATTAATCTTAAATATAAACAGTTATACTATCACTAAGAAGTAGAAACAAAACTTGTAAATAGTTACTAATCCTATATTGATATATAATGCCGAACATTAGGACTGAATCAGAAAGTGGATCTTCAAAGAAGTCAATCAAAGAATCCTAATTCAATGACAGACGCGATCTGACATACGTCTTGAATGGAACAAACCATAATGAAGACATAGTGAAGAATTTGTCATGTGATCCATTGTTCCGAGACATATTCTTCCCCGTGTATCAACAAACTTCAAGGCCAGATAAAAAACCATAATGACTTGAACATATTGCTCATTGAAGATATAGAACAAGAATGAAGCAGGAAGAACTGCAGGAAAATAGTGAAACACATGAACCAACTATTACTTGAATAACAAGCCAACAGAAGAATGAAAATACGCCTAGAATTCAACCTCCAATAAATTGTAGAGGGGTCTTTATCCTGTCCGTGTTGGACTTTTATCATTAGTCCTGTGTTAGCACTTTAGTTTATAAAATTGTTATTATTATTTCTAGTTAAATAAAAAAAATACACCTGAAAAATGAAAATGTTGCTATATATTTTTATGGTTTCCTTATTTTTCTTTTTTAAAAATTATCTGAACTGTGTATGAAGGAAATTAAATAAGAAGGTAAACAGTATTCCACAGAAACATAAGAAAAGGACCGAGAAATCAGTCACTCTAAAACAGGAGTAATTTGTTTGTAGCTGATTGAGAAATATCGATCAGCCGTTTACGAAGGCGATAAATGCAAAAGTAAGTAAAGTGCGTGGAACAACATTTTTGTGGTTAACCGTAATTCTCAAGTCAAACCTCACGATAAGTTATTATCTGCGTATTTATGCACCTTTTATTTTTCATTCCTTAAATCGCTATTTATGCAGAATATTGGAATTCGCCGTGAGACAAAGCACTAGATGAAAATATTTTCTGTGGTCATAAGGCCAGTGTGTTGAGCGTCGGGTCAGTAACAAAGGAAGGGTGGGACGGAAAGACCGTTGGAAAAACTAAGATGTGTGCTTCCTAGCAAGTGGAATTTCCATTTGTACAACCGTAGTAGTACGACGGTGGCCAGTAAAGTTTCCGACCTCAAAATAAAGACTGCAGCCCTCAACAACAGTAAGGGAATGTTTGCGCGTGTTGTAAAAGGTACTCGCCAAAATGTCAGGCATTTTCGACGCTCAGTTATTGTTTGACAATCGTGTAAGTTAGTCGATGTGAGTGTTTTTGTGAAGATTAAAAAACTAGTAACGAGATTTCATTAAATATTTCTTTTTGACATCAATATACCAAATCAAAGACGAGTTTGACGCTGTGTACAGGGGCTCTGAAACATCATTTACCACGATGGGCAGCTGACCGTAGCTGAGCATGGCAGACGGTGAACGTTCGGGATTTCCAAACACTGCAGCCACTCATGATGATAAGATCGCTCAAGTTTACCCAATGGTGCTAGAGATTGAAGAGCCTTTGAGTTTGTCCAAAGAACGTGTTGATCACATATTGAATCAAGATTTAGGCATGAGATAGCTGTCAGTGCGTTGGGTGCAGTGCTTGTTCACTTTAAACCAAAAACGAGTGAGAATTAACATTTCCAACGCCCTGTTAGCGCTGTTGGGGTACAATAATCCAGAGTTTGAGGGCACAATAATTACTGTAGATCAAACTTGGATTCACCACTATACCCCTCAAATCAGTGGACTTCAAATTGGGAATCGGCTCCGAAAAAAGGAAAATCTGCTTTTTTCGGCTGGGATAGTGACGGCGACTGTTGTTTTGGGATAGGCATGAACTTAATCGGTTATCTTGAAAAAAAACCCATTACATACATATTATTTGACAAGCTTAAGGCATAAATTGCAGAAAACGGCCATATTTGCAGAAAAAAATTGTTCACCAAGAGAATCCGCCGCCTCACACCTCATAGATTACTATGACGAAAATCCATGAATTTCGGTTTGGACTGTTTGACCATCAACCTAACTCACCAGATCTAGCCCCAAGCGACTTTTTTTTATCCCTAAGCTAAAAGTTGCGCTCGTGTAAACAGATATGAGAAGGCCATTATCATCGTAAACAATTATTTTTCAGAGAAAGACGCCGAGTAGTATTTGGACGCGTTAAAGCTGTGGGATCATCGCGGGGGGAGGGGGGCGGGAGAAATGTGTAGACTTACAAGGAACTATGTAGAAAAATGAAAGTAAATTTTAAGATAAATGTACTGTGTCTTTGTTAAGTCTGAAAGTTTTCAGACCACCCTCATAGTACATTTGTTTTTTTTAGGGCAACAGGCTACATGAGGGTAATACACGTTGGGCAACTTTCCTTTAATAGCATAGGAAGGGATTTGAAAGGGGGGATGCGGAAGGGTAGAAGAAGGTAGCCAAGGGTTAACTAGGGCCCCCGGGCTATATTTTAAGGATCCTACCCGGCATTCGCGTAAAGAAATGCAGGGAAAACCCTAGAAAAACCTGCATCGGGTAGGTCGGGCATTGGGTACTTGTCCCACGCCCTTCCGATAGCGGGAGAGGAGTTTGCTGTGGGGACGCAGCATTCGCTTCCCCGCGCCTCGACCAGTTTAGGAGGCAGCTGGCCGACTATCCCAATGGGAATAGCGGACAACTCTTACCGTATGCCCAAGGTCTGTGACCCCGGAACATACACCTCTCAGAACAGGCCGAGGTCAAATATTCGTGGATTTAAACACCCTTTGTAGGGACGTGCCTGTAGGCTCTTAAGCTTTACGCGCGCCAGTCACCGGAACAACAGCGCTCCGGATGAACGGCATCCGCCCTCGAGTGTGTTAATATGAGGCCTCGAAGGCCATGCTCGAGGGGACTCCCATCACCGAGTGCAGTCCCCGGCTAGCATGGCCTTAGTAGGAGATTTGTTGCCCACCACTGCGATGGCGTCCAACACCAGTCGTGAGACGATCTGATATTGGCCGTTGTCTGTCCCAGCTGAGCTTCGTCCCCAGGGTGAGGGTACCCATGGGATTTTGACTGAGAAGTCTTTCTCCTAGGACGGCCATGGTTGGCAGCATGTAGGAATCACCAGATATTAAAGTAACACTAGCCAAAGGCCATTAGGAGCTAGCATGATTGATTCGGTGGTTGTTCCCAACTCCGTGATGGAAGTGTTAGAGGTAGTGGCTGGGTGTTAGAGGTTGAGCTGGGTAGTGGGCAGCCACTCAACAGAGAATTGTTATCAGGCGATTTCGTCATCGTATATTAGAGAAAACCCTGTGACAATAGCTACACGATCGGCTTGGGATTGTCTCAGTTACTAGAAGTGGCAATCATTATCGACCCGTCGCAACTGGGGATACGAGAGATGGGAGCATCCCTGTTCGGGATAGAGGGGAAGAGAAGTGAAAAGACTTACAAGGAGATTACGTAGAAAAATAGAAAAATAAAGTTGAGGAAAAAATGTCTTGTATCTTTGATAAATTTGAAAGTTTTCAGACCACCCCCGTAGTACATTTGGTTCGTGCCCACACCCGCAATCTGCCACAATGCTAACTACATTGTAATAATCTAATTAATGTTACATAAATAATAGCTAAAGTTGCTTTGTGAAATATTAAGGAGAAAGTTAATGTTCGCGTCAGATGTTCTACTTCGCTGACGTCACACCAACTCAGCCGCTACCAGTTTCACGCGACTAATACGATGATTTACTGCATGGCGCGGCGGTCATGACGCACGTTACCTTCTCACTCGCAAGTCCATCGCCGAAGCAATCTCGTCTCGTCGGTTCAAGCGGGCTCTAGAAGATTCTGAGGAATTTGCCAATAATATAATTTCTATCATAACGTGGCAAAAAAAAACACCAACAAAATGAGTGTATTTTCAGCAATTGTCAATGTATTTCTTGAACGAGATAATGCGCTGGAAAATGAATTAAATTATCAACAATCCTGTCCTGTCAGAAATCAGGGTAAGACCGACCATTTTGGAGATATCAGAGTTAAAACAAGACAATCTGAATTATTTCCTAGTGGAACAAAATATATCCTATATTTAACGATTTCTACAGCTGTATTCGCCCAATCATGTATACCATTCGACGCCAAATTTTATGTTATGCAATCTAATATTGCACATTGTTGTCAACAGACTGCTTCGTACTTTAGCTATTAACGAAAAACTTAAAAGAGATGTAAAATTTCGTGGTTTTTAGACTCAGAAGTTTTTTCTGAGGACTTTTAAGTGCGATAATTTGGTTTTTCACTACCAACTACAACTATAAGTAGGAAAATATATAAAATAACCGATCTTTTGAATGGTAAGATAGTATATACATACCGGCCCATTTGTACTAATTTTTTGTTGTATACCAGATCTGACTGTTTTTTTAACAATTTACTGTATTAAATAACAATTTTACTCTATTTTTCCCTCATGAAACACAGGTATTGGGCTATTAAAGGGACCATAAAAATCCTATACCACTTGGAATTTGTACACTTTTAAGTTATCTGATTTATTAAGTTAATTAATCGTATTGTGTATAATGAGTATAAGCACACCTGTCAATAAGTTTTCATTACCATCGAAACCTAACGGGATCCCGTCATTTTCCCGAAAGACACTTGCCCGAAGTACGTTTTCACGACGACATTATTCCGACATGTGATTATTTCGATGATCACTTTACAAAAGCATGTTTGCCGAACTTTATTAGAACACTTGATATGTTATCTATCTTGTTATACATGATTCTTATGTCTATTATGTTATGAATTAATGCGTAGAACAATTTCAACCAAACTTGGTACACTACGATCAAGGAACAAACACTGTGCAGGTCAGATAACTTTAGCACCCAAATGGGTGAGGGCTGTAATTTTTAAAATATGCAGCCCATATTGGCGTCGAATAAATAGTTTGCCTGTTGTGCAAACGTTATCGGGATAATAACCTGACGGGAAAACGTGAATTGGGCATGTGTCTTCGGGATATTAACCTAAGAATCTTCATTAATAGTTTTTTAATTATGAAAATTTCTCCTTACAATCGCTAATTATATCTTATTATTAATTAACAGTGTCCAAAATAAAATTTACTTAAGAAATAATCTACCTTCTACTGAACATTAAATATTGTCTTTTTAAGTTTTGAACGTTCTTTTTCTAGGCACGATGGCGATGAACGACTTTTTAAATTTACATTCACTTAACCGCAGTGTAATCATCAATGCACACGCGACGCTTTGTTCCACCGAGAAGGATTGGGATTGAGGTGCAGCCAAAGTCGATACCACAGGCCAACCCCGCCGCGTGTCTTTCATAATAAATCAATTTCGTAATGCAAATTTTAAATTACGGTTGAGGCCACGTAAAAGATTTAAAAAGGCCACAATCTGTCTTAGAGCCGCAGGTACGCCACCTTTATTCTAAATCTGTTTTTTCTGAGCACGGAATCTAAATCGCTACTAAGTCATTACTAGACTAGCAGGTAGTCAAATATCTTAAGTGAATTCTTCATATCTTCTTGCAGTAAGAGTTCTCGGATTACCACACGGGGTTAAATGCGATTAAATCGCGACGTTTGGACTCCGCCTGGAAGTGACGACAGACGTCGACGTCGCGGTTTAATCGCAATTGCACCCCGTGAGGAAACCCGAGAACTCTTTATGAAACTACACTGGTTGGCACTTTACTTAGGGTTGCATTTAATGTGCAGGGATCGTGATAAATTATCTTCTTAAGTCCATATGTCTATATTTGGTATCATTTTTCGTGTAATGCTGCGTAGAATATACTAAAGATAATAAATTAAAATATCAAATAAAATAAATCTGTTTGACAGATACCTCATATAAAATAACTACCAATTTAAACAAACAATTATTATTTACTAAGACACAAATTTACAAATCTGATGAAATTTTATAAATCAAAACAATTTTATTTACCTAGAAAACATATTAAATAATTGGACTCGGTACCCTCAAGGTCTTTACTGGGTTGATAAGGAAACGGAACAAAATGTTGCAATTAAACAAATACAGTTACAATGAATGAAAAAACGAAATGATTGAAACGAAAAGAAACGATTAAAAAGAATGATTGAAACGAGTGAAACAAATGAAACGAAATGATTGAAACGAAATCTGACTTTTTACCCTTTTTTTAACAATTTACAATTATGAATTCAGAAAAATAAACTTACAAGCTCTCTGGTCCACACACTCACTTCATACAGACTTAAAAGGCACCAGGCTACGCTCACACTCTGCTTTCACAGCCACCTCCTCTTGACGACGTCACCCTCACGACGAATTCAAACAACTCTGCTTTCAGATGAAACTCCCACCAACTGTTGATGACTGATGTACAGCTGATTACTCTCCGCCACCTAGCTTGGCCTACCATCCGATGATCTCTCCTTAATGCAAACTCCCAAATGTTCATAACATTGTTTCGGCCACTTTACCTCGGCCCTGCGTCCGCCCTGCGGACCTGCACCAACGATTCTCCCCACTGACACGTCCGTCTCCTCTCCACACGAAATGATAATGATAGCCTTTCTTCTCGTACAACTGCCCTCTTATATATATCCGGGCTCCAGAATCTTCCCTTGTTTTCACAGTTTTTTTGAATTTCCACTTTCGCCAAACAAACACCATCTGTTGCCTTTCTCCCGTTCCGAGAGCCACTAAATCAATCAATAAATTAAATTAAATTATTTCCTTTTAATCTATTTGCATCGTCCAACAACCTTCTGTAATTATGCCATAGGATTCCGTCGTCCAGATGTTGGTCACAACCAATTAGCCCTAAGACCTGCAAAACGCCCCAATTATTAGTCCTTCCCCTCTCTAAAAGTCACTTATCCATAATTTTATCATTATTTTTTTATTATGTACCAACCACTTAAGGATTCCCAGTCTGAGTTCGTAAACAAATCTGACAAAATTACGAACAGAATTCCTGTCCTTCTGAGCTGGTTATTACAATATATATATATATATATATATATATATATATATATATATATATATATATATATTTATATAAGTTACAGGCTTCTTAATTTACAAGCATGTAAGTTAATAAAGAATGTTTTTTATAATATTTTGATTTTCAATAATATACATCTCATTATAGATCTAAAATATTCTCTATTATTAATTTCCTTGGTTCAGATTTAAAGTACATTAACAACGTAATAGTTTTGATCAATTTTAAAAAAAACGTTGTTAATTTAACGTATCAAAACACTTCATTGTAATTGTAATCGTCAAACTCATTCTTTTTGTCCAATATTTAGTCCGTAATCTCATTAAAATGCGTTTATCGTCTTTAGAGTAACAGGTTAAATGGGGGTAATCCAAGTGGTGGAAATTCCCCTTTAATAGCACAGGTAAATGATTTGAAAGAGGGGATGCGGATGACGTTGTGGGACGGATTCCGGCATTGAAATGTAGGAAGTGAGTCCATTTTGTTGCACTAACTGACGCAGATACGTGTGAATTGCTATATAAAATAAATTAAAGTTTTTCTCTGTATGCTAAACTAAATAAGGAAGGGAAATTGATTATATGTGTATTTTATAATTTTCAAGAAATGATTTCAGAGTTACAGGTTCTTTATGTGAAGGGAAATTCAGCACAGTGTTGTATGTGCTCTATGAAGCCTCGCTTCACCGAGTTTCCAAAGTGACACAAGGGGCAGAGCTGTTGCTAGGTAATCTCATTTCATCTTCGTCGCTAATGCATTGAAGATCAGTCTTCCAGGCAATATCTACGCCATTCTCAGAACGTGAGAGGTTTGGAGACACGAAAACTGCAATAAATTCAGACATGTGCTACAAGGTGTAATTATCCATCAGAAACGGAAAGAAAAATGATTAGAGTATTTTGGAATTAGAAGTAAGAATCGACACATAAACATTAATTAGGGATTTACAAAATATTTAATAACAATATCTACGTTTTATTAGAGACAATTTAATGTCAATCATTTAAAATTTTTTTTAGATATCATGTATTAACTCGACGATTAAAGAATTTTTTGAAAATATGTGCAGGGAATTGCCAACAACGGACGCTCGATTACATAATTCCGAATCTTGAACATATATGTTGTATAGTAAAAGTTTCTCGGGCTTCCAGCCGGGTAAACTCGTCGATAGCACGCGACGTTTCGATGACATTCAGCGTCATCATCTTCTGGCGAAGTGCCGAGTTGTCTGAACGGATCCCCTTATATATGTTTGCGGCAGTGGCGGGGGTAGGTGGTCCTCTGATTGGCTGGCGCCTCAGTCTGCGGCGGGGTGTCGCGCGCATCTCCAGCTGGCTTCGTGCAGCGGGTGTTGGTGCCGCCCACCGCCTTCCCGCTGCACGAAGCCAGCTGGAGATGCGCGCGACACCCCGCCGCAGACTGAGGCGCCAGCCAATCAGAGGACCACCTACCCCCGCCACTGCCGCAAACATATATAAGGGGATCCGTTCAGACAACTCGGCACTTCGCCAGAAGATGATGACGCTGAATGTCATCGAAACGTCGCGTGCTATCGACGAGTTTACCCGGCTGGAAGCCCGAGAAACTTTTACTAACTTTCTACACCGGGAAAACCTTCGTTCTACATATATGTTGTAATATACATCTAGGTTGCTATTAATATAAGTTTCAAAACTGTAGAAATATAAAATTCATTTAATTTTTTTAGATTTATGGGCTATGTGAGGGTAGTCGACATGGTGGAAACTCCCCTTTAATAGCATAGGAAGGGATTTGAAATGGGGGATGCGGAAGGGTAGAGGAAGGTAGCCAAGGGTTAACTGGGGCACCCGGGCTGCAGTTTAAGGATTTGCCTAAAAGTGATGCAGGGCAGACCCTAGAAAACCTGCATCAGGTAGGTCGGGCATTTGGTACATGTCCCACGCCCTTCCGATGGCGGGAGAGGGGTTAGCTGTGGGGCCGCAGCATCCCTCGCCGTTCCTTGACCGGTTTAGGACGGCAGCTGGCCGACTATTCCAATAGGAATAGCGGACAACTCTTACCGTATGACCAAGGTCTGCGACCCCGGAACATACACCTCACAAAACAGACTGAGGTGCCTCGGCATGTGGGAACCTTAGTTCATAAAACCAGAGAGATGTGAAGGCAACCCCAAAGGTAGCCTCCGCCAGAGCTCTCTGGGAAAGTACACCTGATTTTAGGAAAAGGATAATGGCCACATAGCGTAAATAATGTTGGAACAGTCATACTGCGAGAGAACGATGCATTGAGAGCCTTACCAGACGGTTTTTTGTTTGGATGTTTTTGACGTTTAGTTGGAGACGCAATATTAAAATTGTTTTCTCGTCAATCTGTAGGAAATTAAAAATTCAAAGACTCAATTTTGCGACCTAGTAAAAGGGATGAGATTTAGTCAGTAAAAAAACAGTTGATTGCCATATTTCGATGGCGAAGTATGTTTTAAAGTAGATCGCCAGAATCCGGTGAGAAATTTGTAAAACTTGAAAACCAGAGCACAGAGGAGATGGATGTAAAAAGTTGCATTTAAAAGTAGGAAGACTTTGAATAGGTACAAATGTAACTGTGTCATAAATATCAGTAGCTGGCTTTCTGAAATTTTATATTAAACTGATATCAAAACGGTCGAATCATCAATGGCGATGGCGATCGTACTGTCTGATTGACTGATGACCGAGGGCGAAACACCTTCGGTCAATAGGCGGGGACCTGTTCTATGCAGCTATGAAAGTATTGAGTTGGGTGGGTTTGAGAAAGTTTTTGAGATATTGTATGGCCTATATTTTGAAATTGTAAAAAGTTTTTTTAGTGGTAGTGTGTTGTGCAAAATCTAGCAATGATAAAAAATGGTTTGTTGAGTATTATAATTATATTTAGTAGTATTCTTGCACTGTAAACCATACATAATTGATGTGAAATTTCATTTCGTCTTTGTATTTTGGGTGTATTTAATGTGTTAATATTTCTGTAAATTCAACTCAAAACTTTTCCTTTAATTTTATGTTTCATGGTGTAAAGCACAATTCTATACCCGTCAAAGCTCCCTGAGATAAGAATAAAAAATTTATATTAACAGCTGTGCCAAATTTGGGTAAAAGTTATAAAAAAATTCATTATGTGTTTTAAATAATTTCTTTATTTATTATATTTATCAAAATTTTGGTTTTATTATTTCAAACCTATCATTAAATTTTAGGAATTTCAACTCAAATATTTAATAACTTCAAAATTTTAATAATTTGATTAAAATTATTCAAAGGAAATCTGAAATTAAATGATTATTAACTGTAAAGAAAATTTAAATTTATTTTTTTCTTCAACACACTTAATTGCTCCTCATCGCGAGGCAAATTAAATAAACAAATTACCTGTAAGATGTGATTACAATATATATGTATATACCACTGTCATCATGAAGGTGAAATTGTCATTTAAAGCTCCCGGGTATTAGGAAGGCAGGTAAATTTTTTCCCCTAGGTTGGTAGGACTGTCTATAATATTTGCCAATCGTCTGTTTGTTAAAATGTTTAATTAACTCCGAGTTACACGTGTTTTTGTAAACAACCAAAAGCGAATTTTTCGATTTTTGCAATGGGTGATTTTGTTGAGCAAAGAACTTGCATCAAATTTTGTTTGCGGATCGAATATTCTTGTGCGGAAACGTTGAAAATGTTGCGGAAGGCCTTTGGTGATCAAACTATGGCCCAAAAAATATTTATAAGTGGTACAACGAGTTCAAAGAGGGCCGAGAACGCGTTGAAGACGAACCGCGGTCTGGACGACCATCAACGTCTACCGACGAGAGCCACGTCTAAAAAATCAAAGATTTGGTGCTTGAAAATCGTCGATGGACAATTAGAGATCTCGCTGATAGTGTTGGAATATCATTTGGCTCAGCCCAAACCATTTTGAAGAATGTTTTGTGTCTCAAACACGTCAAGTCTCGATTGGTACCAAAATCACTCAATTTTTTTGAAAAAAAAAGCGTCGCGTTGATGTTTGTGAAACTTTGCTGTCTGACTATCAGGACCACTTGAAATGCATCATTACTAGAGACGAGAATTGGATTTACGCATACGACCCTGAAACCACCGACCAATACAGCGAATATCGTGCAAAAGATGAAGCAAGACCGAAAAGACTACGGCAGGAATATGTAAATAATTTATATTTTATAAATAAATTCACCTTAATTATTGTTCACAGTGGTATATGCGTCTCCATTCAGAGTCAGAATATTTGAGTAACCCTCAGTGAAGCTTGGAATGATGCTCTTCGCTCAGTTTCCAATAAAATACGTATATTTACCCTCCTTGTTTTTATTTTAAAGAAATATATCCCGGAAAAGTGAAATCATTGTTACCTTCAAAAGGTTAGTGTATTATAATATTAACGTACCATATTAATGTTTTTTACTGTTTTTTACATAAAAACTGTAAAGGCTTCTGATATAACAATAACCGTTTGAAGGTTGCTATAAATCATTTTAAAGAAAATGAAAAATATAAAATAATACCGGATCATTAAGTAAAACAGTATTAAACACTCAATACATACATTCCACTTAATAAATTCGTAATTCATTACTCTCAATAAAATACAAAAAGTTGTACGATAATAATAAAGAACAAAGCAAACCGTTTTATATTACTTTCTCATCCCCTGGCGACACAACTCTTATTTTCACTTCTGCTCCTCGTGACGCTTGTTCTGACTGTCTCGAGACAAAAACGAAATTGAATTTCCGAACTTCTGTGACATAAGACATAAATTTTATTCTAATTGGCCGATTCTTACAAACTTAAAATTTATCTTCAAACGTCTTTCACAAAATGAGTTGTAGTGAATTGAAGTTGGAATGATCAAATTATGAAAGCATACTCAAAAGCGTGACAGTTATTTCAATAGTTTTTTTAGGGCAACAGACTACGTGAGGGTAATCCACGTTGGGCAACTCCCCTTTAATAGCATCTGAAGGGATTTGAAAGGGGGGATGCGGAAGGGTAGAGGAAGGTAGCCAAGGGTTAACTAGGACCCCCGGCCTATATTTTAAGGATCCTACCTGGCATTCGCCTAAAGAAATGCAGGGAAAACCCTAGAAAAACCTGCATCAGGTAGGTTGGGCATTGGGTACTTGTCCCACGCCCTTCCGATAGCGGGAGAGGAGTTTGCTGTGGGGACGCAGCATTCCCTTCTCTGTGCCTCGACCAGTTTAGGAGGCAGCTGGCCGACTATTCAAATGGGAATAGCGAACAACTCTTACCGTATGCCCAAGGTCTGCGACCCCGGAACATACATCTCTCAAAACAGGCTGAAGTGCCTCGACTTGTGGGAACCTTAGTTCAAAAACGGAGAGGAAAAGACATACCCAAAGGTAGCCCCTTCGTATCTCTCCTAAAAGGTTCTGCCTGCGAGAGAAAATCCCTCGCAGGCATATTTCAACTCTAGTGCACATAATATAACACGGAAGATTCGTGAATCGACTCCGAGGCTAAGTAAAATTTTCATTTTATTTTACGTTTACTTGTATATATGAATAGTGTGTATGATCAAAATTATTCTTTCAGTGTGCATTGTTTTTGGCCCTCAATTAAAGAGGAAGTCATCAGTGTCAAATATTTCTTTCAGACATCAAACCATAGACTGGTCAATTCTATACATACATATATAAATATATTGTAATGCCTTGAGGGAAAGGCATTGTTTCAGATTAATGGTCTTGGCCGTCAGAGGAAATTGTAATGTTTACTTTGGGCAGGTCATGAGAATTCATAGCAAGGGTGACATATGCGGGTGACCTGTCGGAAGATAAATCTGTTAAGGAAAGGCATTGTGTCTGATTAATGGCCTGGACAGGTCACTTGTTGACGTAGGATCTGGATGAAGGAGTCAGGGCAAGGCACATGTGCGGGGGCCTGTCACAAAATAAATCTGTTAAGGCAGGCATTGTTTCGGATAATGGCCTGGACAGTGGAAAAGACATTCTGTAATGTGTTTATTTGGTTTCTTGGGAGGGTGAGAAGACATGTCCAGAGTAATTGAGGGTGCAGTTTGGGCGGTCTGGAGAATTTAGAAACGCGCACGTGTGAGTGAGGGAAGAAGACAAGTGCAAAGACAAATTAGACCTGTCACGATTGGCGGCGTCGGGACAAGACAGAGCGGCTAGATATTTTGCTAAATAAGGAACAGCATCTGCAGAATGTAAATCTCTGGATAATGGAGAAACTGCCAACGAGCAGTTGCGACGTAGGTTTGGAACAAAGGAAAAGAGAAGGGACTGGAATATATAAAGGGAAGATAAGATTTTTGCGGAGTTAGTTGAGCTTTGGAGTTAGGAGGTGGAGTTAGTTGAGTTTTGGACTTAGAGTGGGAGAGAGATAATGTATACAACGAAGGGCTGTGATAGTTGTGGAGGCGTACGGCGAGCTCCGAGTATGGAGAAATTTAGCAGCCTGCGAGAGAAATAGTAAAATTATTCAACGATAAACATTTTTGTATGCAGAAGTTCAATCTGTTGTAATATCAAAATTTGACCACTGTCTTCGATGGTAGGAGACCGGGACACAGCATCCAGCGTCGAGTAGTTTCACCACGAGCAAGTAGGATGTCCTTCATCGAGTATGGAGAATCAGCTATCGTCGAACCAATAATATGTGTTAGAGTCAGTGTGTAAACGTCCAGTATATAAAGTGTGTGTGTAATGAACGAGCCAAATGTTCCTGAGTAATCGTAAGTTGAAATTACATGGTATTAATATGTGTAAACGGAATTAAAAGATACAGTCAGATATCGTTTTTTTCTTTTGTGTTAATAAAATAAACTCTTTTAAATTTAGAATCAATCTGGTAGATTAAGTTCGTTAATAAGTTTCGTCGATGTCTAGACCATTAAATATTTCTGTTTAATTTAAAGATAAATGTTGGGTTCTTCGATTATTTAAGTGTTCTGTCCGTTATCAAACCCAGTAAAGACCCATGAGAGAAAGAGATGCTTTTTATAATATTAAATTGTATAATTGTAAATTTTTGTTAAATAAATTTTATTTGTTATAAAGTCTATAATTTTCCTCATAAAAGCCCATCATATTTAAATATTACATATTGGCTACCACAAAGTGGGGCAAATTAAAAAATAACCCGTTGATTATATATATATATATATATATATATATATATATATATATAATTTGTAATGAATAACTTCATTAAAAAGAATTTGGCCCACGTTGAGGCACCAATTTGTAATGAATAGAACATTTTAATTAATTTAAACAATTGATTAATGGATGAATTCTTTTATTAAAATTTAAAAATGAAAGGATGCTAAATAATTTACCAAATTTTAAACTTCACAGAACAATTAATTTATTCAAAGTAAAATAACAAAATTTATTGATGTGATTATTCACATTTGTGTTATTCTATTTTACAGATTTTATCTACTCTCATCTCAGGGTCGGTTATTTGGGCCTATTAAATAAAGAACCAACCTTTTTTACATTCAAATTAACAATCAAAATTTTTAGCATTAGAATTAAACAATAAAATGAACGTGAAACCGAAATCTGACGATTTGATCCTTATGTAACGTTTACAAAACTTTTATTAAATTTCTCTCTACTTACAGTACTCTACTCTTTACTGGTACCATGCAATCGTTTTGGGCTCTGATGCACTATACACTTTTCACATATAACACGCCATAATTTCACAGAATTTAAATTTATTTAAAAAACAGTGTCCAAAACTTTGTTTCTATCAACTGGAACGATTACTACGTACAACTCCTGTGGTCCTCGACATTAAGTCTGTCTCTCTCTCCAACAAATACGGTATTTATTTTTCTAATTAATGGTCAGTCAGATTGTTATCAACTCATATAGATGTCTGCGAGGGCTAGTCTCTCGCAGGCAATACCTGCGAGGAATGTTCTCTCGCAGGCAGAACCTTGTAGGAGAGATACGAAGGGGCTACCTTTGGGGATGCCTTTTCCTCTCCGTTTTTGAACTGAGGTTCCTGCAAGCCGAGGTACCTCGGCCTGTTTTTAGGGGTGTATGTTCCGGGGTCACAGGCCTTGGGCATACGGCAAGAGTTGTTCGCTATTCCCATTTGATTCCCATGGATTACCCTCATGTAGCCTGTTGCCCTTAAAAAATGTTATCAACTCCTTTTAGATTAAATTTGCGACAGTCTTTTACTTGTTGAATTCCTGCCCGCAACTTTCACTTTGATTAAATTCTACCCGCGACTTTACTTCATAAATTCCTGCCTGCTGGAGTTTTTAAAACGCTCGCCGTCGGAAGAGGCTCGCCTGTACATGTTTACCCATTGTTGTGATTATATTTTCGCCGACAACAATCCACCACAAATTTCAAATTATAATTTCTTTAATTGCCTCTAATTAGTATTACAGTAATGCATATAATATAATGCATTGGACTGAAGGCAGCGCACGTGTTGTGAAGAGAATGCGAGGGAAAAGGGACCGCGGGTCCTGTCACGAGGTGACAAGACGGAGCGGTAAGACATTTGTTAGGGATGAGTGCTGGTGAGCGGCAAAGAGGAAGCCGTAATTTGTAGACAGAGTGTGACGATGCGACAATTAGGTCTAAGGAGGGCGGAAGGACTCCAGTAGCATATTGATTTAGGAAACGGCGAGAAGAATTCGTAGGGCAGAACGTGGGCGAGCAGATGTTCCCAAAGGGGCTATGTTAGAGCAGGCTTTTGTCTCTGACGAATGACCTGACAAGTGCTTGGGACTTGCAAGAAAAGATTTTGTGCGAGTCGGACAAAAGAGAGCATCCGACAAGTCATGAGTGATTGCGGGAACGAGGTACAGCAGCTGCGAGCGTGTCGAATAGCGCAATTACTTGGGATGATGAGGGTCCAGGCACTTGTTGACCTAGGATTTGGAGAAATTAGTATCGCGCACTTGTGAGCGGAGAGGTCCAAAGACAAATTGGACCTGTCACGATTATCGGGGTTCGGAGGGCGGAAGGACTCCAGTGGCCGGAACGAAAATTAGAGTAATGGGATTCTGTCACCGCGCCGTTGCGACGTAATTTTGCAGCAAGTGAAAAACAAGCGGGCTAAGAGGTATATATATGGGAAATCACCTATTGTACGGACAGTTGGAGTTAGCGTGGGAGAGGAGACAGTTGGCGGTTAGCGTTTTGACGAAGTGGAGGAGGCATCGAAGTGGACAGTTGGAGTTAACGCATCGAAGAGACAGTTGGCAGTTAGCACGGGAGAAAGACGGAGGACGCAGCGAAGAGTTGGACAGTTAGACAGTTAGATAGAGACAATTAGTGTGGGAGAGGAGATAGAGACAGTCAGCAAAACTAAAACAGCTATGAACATTTTTTAACATACAGAAGCTCGATTTGTATGAGTACGAGAATTTGACCTGTCTTCGATGGTAGGCGACCTGCATGCAGCAAACGACGTCAAGGAGTGGCACAACGAACACCTAGAATATTTCGCTGTATATGGAGAACCAGATATCGGCGAACCAGTGATATTGTGTTAGAGTCAGTGAGTGAATGTCAGGGCTATAAAGTGTGTGTCTAAAGAACGAGTCGAAGAAAACCTGAGAAACCGTAAGTTGGAATGTACAATATTAACAGATGTAAACGTTATGAAAGGATAACAGTCAGATCTCGTTCTCTTCTTTTGATAATAAAGTTAGAAGCAAGCTATAGGTTAAGTTTATTAATAAATTTAGTAAATACTTTTGTAAATACTTTTAAAACGTAAATGTTGGGTCTTTTTAATAGTTTGATTCTGTCCGTTGTCAAACCCAGTAGAGACCCAGGAGAGCAAGAGTTTCATATTATAATGGTAAAAGAGTAAATTCATGTGTAAATTCTTTTCATGTTAATAAATTTATTTGTTGTTTATAAAAATTATATATTTTTTTATTTTATGACCCTGTGTGGTTATTACAATATATATATATATATATATATATATATATTATATTATATTATATGTATATATAAAAATATTATTTCTTTACTGCTAATTATCATTATATAAATATATAGGGCTTTTTCCCCATCTCTCGTTTTCTAATATGGTCCTCATGTCTAGGTAAGTGGATTTAATAATATTAAATTACGATAACAATGCACCAGAAAAAGTTTCTTCACATTCACTCATTGCTGTTATTTAAAGTGGTCCAGGTGAAAGGGAATTTTATAATGATAATTAGCAGTAAAGAAATAATATTTTAGAGAAATTTATGGGTCCAAATTTTAATTTATGTTTGGAGAATTAAAAAAAATATAGTAACTTTAAACAGACATATAAAATACTGCAAGAGTTGTCTTCTGTTCGCTTTAGGACAACTAAACAGCTGCCTCCAAACCTGGTCGAGGCATGGAGATGGTAATGCTACATCCTCACAGGAAAATCCCACTCCATTTATGGAAAGGGTGTGGGACAAGTACCGAGACTCTGACATACCAGATACTGGAGTCTCCAGGATTTTTCATTTTAGTAGGCTCCTTAAACGGAAGTCCTATTCCCTTTTACGTCCCTTACAGTACCATTAAAGCGGATAGTCCACCCCAATATTCCGTATGAAAACCGTTACCAAAAAAAAATCTTCACCTGAAATGTATTCTTCATATTTTGAAAAACGTTCGAAAATAATAATAATAATAGTAAAGGCATTCCTCATGAAAAGTATTATTTATAAATACAATTATATAACGGGCGGTATATATAAAATTATAATGTTGTTTGTAATTCAAACCTACTTTGGGATAGGGATAGGCTCTTCGCTTTGCATTACAATGGATAGGGATTCGAATCCCGGTATATGCATGGATATTTGTACTAACCTATCCAAACATACACGTACACACTCGCCAATTAGAAACTGGACCAGGTTGGCAAGTCAAGACATCCGTTTTGTTTATCACGCCATTTCACAAATCTGTATTGATTAACAATTGTCTGTTTTTTGTCGTCCAAGTTCCGGGGGAAGAATTGCACTGATTGTTAATCCATGACCGAAAAACGTCATCATAAAATATTTCACGCAGGATAACAATTTTGAGAGTGAACTTTTTAATATATTAGAAAAAAAATCCCCGTGACTATAGATTAATTTAATTTAAATTGAGTGTGCCAGGATTGTTATTAAGAATTGTAAGGATTGACGAAGAACGCAGAACACGTGCCGCATCATGGAACTTAGAAATATCTAATTATTTGTCAAATATTCATATTATGTCTATCCAAAAGTGCATTACAATGCAATAAATGTACAATTTATAGCGCTTTCGCTTGCATGAAAAAAATAACAATAATAAAAATTATAATACAAATTAAAATTTAATTATTAGTTATGAAATTAAAACTAACGAATTGAAATTTGGTTTCCGGTACTTATTTAATAAAATTCCAGTACTAATTAGTTATAAGTACGGGTACAAATTCAACTGTCGGGTACTTTCTGGTCTGTACTGTTAATGAAGAGTTCACTTCGCATTCAATTATGAAAATTTGTAATTATACTCGAACGATGAATTCCAGCGCTCCAACTGGTGATGTCCTACGAAATGAATGTTACATATTGTTAATGATTCATAACAGCTGTGTACCCGCGGTCGTGATTAAATTGAGTAGGTTGGAAATGATAAGCAATCGAAAATACAAATGTTAATTTGCCACCAATTCGAGAAATTATGCTTAGATGAAGTTTATTTTTATAAGTATTCTTAAAAATGTGTACTGAATTCCGCGAACATTAATCTCATGAAAGGTTTCAAACGTAATAATAATCCTTGGAGTGAGCGTTGCGAATATCTGCAAAACTCACAATATTGTCGTGGGTGAAAGTTTATATGTAATAGCCTAAACTTACTTTAATTATATAGCGTTTCATTGATCCTGAGGTGAGGAAGACTTCGCAAATAATATACCCAGTTTCTACAAAAAAAAGTAAATACCGTTTTAAGATTCGCTAGAGGAAATAATCTCACTTCAATTTAGTTAATCGAAAATTGACAATTTCTTGATAACAAATTTCCGTACTCATTCGAGACTACTCTTGAAAGTAATTGTACTTGTCCTTAGAAGGCAGTACAATTCGACAGGTTTTTCCCCTCATATTGGTTCAACTGTCAGTCAACGTCGTGTGCAATAGCAAGAAATTACATCTAGGAAAGTGTGTCGTTGAAAAACAATTAGTATCCTGCAGTGATAATATTCTTTGTAAAAGAAGATTAGATTCTACCGATATTAATTCCAGGATCATATATGTGTTTTGCTAGTCTTTACCATAAGTTTACAACATTAAGAAATGGGCGGTCGACTGTAAGCTTGGCCGTGATTCTTCGTGAAGGATGTTCCAAATCCAATCACATCTTTAATCATCGAAAAAGTGAACGATATGAATGAATTCGGAAGATCGGCTACGAAGATACGTAAAATCGTTAGTGATCTGATAAAGTCAAATGAACGCAAGATGGGTACTGTGCAAAAAAAAAACACATTCGGACGACACTTTCCCAACAGTGCTTGAGCCGTTTTACGATAATAATTAGCGAAAACAGATTGGGCTTACAGAAAATCAAATTAAAGTTTTATCAGGACAAAGCAACTGCATGCAAAAGCGTATTGCCGGAGAGAAAATTGCGGGAATTGCTCTATGTAGTGCAGAAAAAAAATCCACTCAATTTCCCAGATTAGGCTCCGTCGGACTTCCAACTCCAAACTATAAATTATCCTTGGTGGTCAACGTATTTCGTTCAAGTAAGAAGTGATTGAGGCTTCAGACGGGTGAGTATTCTGCTGAATTTCATGGAAAACACTATACAGAGATACCACTGGATGAAATGTATTAATGTTAAAGACCTTTTATGTAGAAGTATGAAAGTTTGGAAAACATTTATTTTCACTGTCACGCAAAAATGTTTGATGTTACCTTCGTAAATACAGAAAATATTATATTATATTTATATATGTAGGAGCTCTTCTCAATTTAAATACATGTCTCATAACAAATTATGATGAGCATAATAACATTATATCATTGAGCCGAAGACGATGTCATGAATTAAATAGATTAAAATTTGACAATATAGTCGTTTTTTGAGCTTATTTTGTTGTTGATAATTGATAATAGAGAATTAACATTATATTACACTTAATTTATCTTACAGCATATTGCAATAATGACTTATCGAGAACCTGTCCGTATTTCTCGGCAGGATCTCCAAGATGAATACGACTGTTCCCCTTCTGCCCCATTTATTACGGCTTGGATTTTAATGATAGTTCAATTTTCGCTACACCGCACCTGTGTATCTGCACACAATGCTGTTAATTAGCACCCATAGAAAAGAAGTTCAAACTTATAGAATTCTATCACGCTGCTATAGATTTTTATTTTAAACAATTTATATTTAAGTGTTAATTCGTAGTAATATTCATATACACAATTCAAAATATTCCGTTCTCCAAAAAGTCAGGCACACTGATTCTAATTGTTAGTTACTTCTTCCAGACAATATTTTTAGTCGTTGTGGGAAAGTCTTCTCAGAATGCTACGCCAATTAGTGAAATATGCTTACTGACATTTCTTCTATACAGGATGTTTCAGAATTCTTGAAGAAATCTTGAAGTTGTAAGGGGACTTAGTAGTAGATAAAGTTTTGATAAGCACCCTATGTCCAGAAAAGTACCATTTGGATGCAAAATAAGTTTGAAGTTCGAATCGAATTCAACTCTCCCGCTTCGCGGTACGTAAATAAAATGGGCTACGGACGACTGCTGATATCGTGTAGTTGTCGAGCAGCACAACACATGTTTCACGAACGTTTTCTCTTCTACGCGATGAACGACTTTCTCTTCAAAGAGCGTCCGTCGAGCACCACAGCAAACCCTCCTAGCGTCGCAGCCGTTGTTGTATTCTGATAAAAATGGTATGTCGTGGAGTGAGATTGGAATAGTCGGCCAGCTGCCTCCTAAACCGGTCAAGGCACGGCGACGGGAAAGTTCCGACCTCACAGCAAACCCCTCTCCCGCCATCGGAAGGGCGTGGGACAAGTACCAAATGCCCGACCTACCGGATGCAGGTTTTCTAGGGTTAGTCCTCCATTACTTTTAGGCGAATTCCGGGTAGGATCCTTAAACTATAGGCCGGGGGCCCTAGTTAACCCTTGGCTACCTTCCTCTACCCTTCCGCATCTCCCCTTTCAAATCCCTTCCTATGCTATTAAAGGGGAGTTGCCACCATGTGGATTACCCTCATGTAGCCTGTTACCCTAAAAAAAGCGATGCGGAAAACTTTATGCTACATGCGTTGTGCAACTGGACCATTACAAAGGATATCAGCAGTCGTCCTCAATCCATTTTGTTTGCGTACCGTGAAACAGGAGATTTTAAATCGATCAGATTTTCAAACTTATTTTGCCTACAAATGATACATTTCTCGACATGGGTTCCTGATCAAAACCTTAACTACTAATTCCTCCTACAATCCTTATAAGTCTGTAATAGTAATTCAGTACCACTCTGTTGTGCTCGACTATATTTTGTCATTATATATGTATGACTATTGTATTACTATGTATTACTATGTTTAGAACATATCGCTATACATATCAATTTTTGGACCGTATTTTAAAGTCTGTTATTTTATCATATTCGACGTTCCCGAATGATAATTTGTAGAATTATGGAAAAGAATGTCTGATGATGTAATTGCTTCAAATGAATAGTGGACATTGTACTTATCTCACTAAATACTTACTAGCGTTACATAATGTAATAGAATATAAATGTGACGAAATTATAAAACCGTCACGGATATTATTAATAATGAATAAAATTATATAAACTTTGTAAATATTAATTTTTCATGAAGCCTCTTTTAGCTTTTAGATTCTTTGAATTCATTTTGTCCCACATAGATTTCACTAATAATTCGCTGGATCAGCTTTAACTACATTGAAATTAATGACAAATATTAATGTTTCCTTATCTTGCGAGAGTGTTAATTCAACAGCCTTGTCTAAATATTCCAGTTGGAACGTTCGAAGTTTACTTACTGCCACTGTAATTAGCATGGAGCTCCACATCTCCTAGATTAACAGAAATGTTGATATCAAATCAAGTAAACAGGCGCAAAATGGATTGAAATTTCGTATCGAATTATTGTAATAATTTACATACTACACCGTTAGATTATGATCATATTTCCTCATGTATATTGTAATAAATAAATATTAATAAAATATTTATCTGAATTGCCCACGTTAAGGCGCCATTTATGTAATATACAACGAAGTAATAATAATTGAATTAAATGGACACCATTTAAATTTCGCCACTCGTTAGCACGCCATAAATATATGCAAAATGAATTAATTACTTAAATTGGACTAACCATTGAAATTATTGAATGAAAGGAGTATGAAAATATAATTACTCAATTTTCTTAAACAATTGGTTTATTATGCACAACTATTTAATTTATAAAACAAATTACTTTTTGAAACTTTATATCAAGTTTTCATACACAATGTCCTTTCCTCTTATATCAGGGTCTCGATTGGGCCTTTTTAAATAAAGAACAATTAAAATGTTTACAATTCACTATTAACAAATAATTTTATAAACTCTCAAAAATTAATCAACATAAAACGAAATAAACGAAAATGAAATCGAAATATAACGGTATACTCTCTTTATTTAACGTTTACAATATGAATTTTTAAATGTTTCTCTTTACTTACTGTCGTACCGGTATTTCAGGCCAATTGTAAAGATTTTATAACACTCTTTTTACCTTGAACACTTTAACACTGAATTTACTTTGCTTCATTTTTGCCGAACTCCGGCCGATTGACCACCGGACACAATTGTTCCGAAACCTTCGTCTCACCGATATCCGCCGACTTTATTTTGATCCTCGATATCGCCAGCCAAATGTGAATTGACGCTCTCATCTCTAATCTCCGACCCAATTAAATATGGTTCTCTCCTCTACTAATATGCTCCATCAACTGCCAGACTAAATTACTCTGTATTCCACAATGTCCTGTGGCTGACCAACAAATTTCAACTCCTTCTGCATACATCAAGGTTTCGTGGCTGACTAACTGCTCCGTATACTTACGCGCACTCAAACAACAATGTCCTGCCTGATCAGTATTCTCTACCATTACTGTATCTGTGTGTTCGCCGATAGCAATTTATTTTAATAATCTCTAATTATTAATTCTTTTAATTGCCCTTTTATCATTACAATATATATATATATATATATATATATATATATATATATATATATATACATTTATGTATATGTACATTTATAATTTCTGCCGCAAATAAATTTTCTTTTCATGTTCATTAATTTGTGTTTATTTACTTCGCGTAGACACATTAACAGTATTTATCAACTGTTAGGGAGTAGATTTAAGATCTATTTTAAAATTAAATTGTAAATAACCTTGAGGGATTCTTCAGATCTAGACTAGTTTAAAATTATTAAAACCGCGTGCTTTGCAAATTTAAGCGTTTTGCAGATAAATCCGGATTAAAGTAATGTTAATAAAATAGATTTTCTTTCCAGAATAAAATATATTACCACTTCACTGTGATTGAACGTAAAGTTTATCGTAAGAGTTGAATATGACAATTATTAATTCTGACGATGAAAAATTTAAATCGATTTTGAAAGACGTTTCCATGCTCGAAAGTAATATAGTGGTAAATAGTATAATAATAGGCATAGTAGACATGTGAATAAACTGTTTCACAATTCGTTACTAGTTTTACCAGGTTAA
This sequence comes from Zhengitettix transpicula, assembly GCA_037074705.1. Lineage (NCBI taxonomy): Eukaryota > Metazoa > Arthropoda > Insecta > Orthoptera > Tetrigidae > Zhengitettix > Zhengitettix transpicula. Next base: position 205,888,455 of record CM073591.1, read on the forward strand.
ACTTCATCGGTAACTAATTTTTCTGCGTTAGAAAATTAATTTAGTAATGAAAATATACGAATTATAAGTGAGCACGTTAAAATGTTATTATTGCAATCAGCTTTGTCGACAATTAGAATTGAATGTAAATAACAGCGTTCTAACTCGAATGTTTATTTTATTGAGAATTGAAAATATTTATTTACTACCATTTATTTAAATTTTTGTTTTCTATGAAAATAACCTGAACAGCGGTTACATATTAATTTTAAAATACACGTTTCCTATAAACGAACTTTTTGTTTTCTGTTATATTCAGAAATTCCTAACAAAATTAAAATATCAACATGTAATTGTTTTCTAAAGTTTGAAACTGGAATTATTTAAAAATATAAAAATATGTTTTCAGAAATATTTTCATCATAGCTCAAACGTACATAATCCACTAATATATTGTAATGACCACCAATGTATCTAACGAAATTATTTTCTAAATTATTGAATACATGTATTATCAGCGTAATTTTGTGGCCAGTGGCCAGTCAGCATTGCATAAGAATGTGGAGTGGTTCGAGAGTATTGTTGTCGGCGCGTGTGTGAGGTAGAAAGCTTTGACGAGAGTTAAGTTCAGTCTCTGATGGTCGATAACTGAAATCGGTTAGGAGTCTGCGATGCGAGCTGACCGGGAACGGTTAGCTTAAGTCACTCAGATGGATGATACCGAGAGCAGTCAGTCGGTTAGAGTCCGATGGGCGCTGACCCAGACTTGTTAGCAGTGAGTCTTCGTGTAGAGGCCAACGTGTAAAAGATAAATTATCAAGGTTTATGGTGTTAAAGGGATAGCTAAACCCTTTCTAGATATTGAACGAGACAAAAGAATAAGTTTTTAAAGGAATAGTTGTACTGGCTGTCGTAGGATTGATTTCAATGGTACAATTTATTGAGAGTCGAATATGACTGATTTTTGGATGTAATTCGATTTTCCTTGCTCAAAACTCTCTCCATATAATTCTTCTCAATTGAAGATTAAACACTAAGCACACTTACTATGGCAAACAGCAAATATACATTGTTTCGCCCACACACGATGCAAAAACAGAAATAAATTTTCAGTTTCTATGACGTGAAAACTGGCGTCCTTTCAGTTCTTTCCACATGTGTACAAACAACCGTTCTGACGGGTATTCTGGAATCCATTGTTGTCCCAACAAGTACGCCAATACCTTCCCATTCTTAAAAAATTTATGAATTTCCTCTAAAAAATGAAATAGTATTTAGTATATAAACATGTACAATCCACATATTTTTGCAAAATATCATTCAATTTGAGGATTAAATTACTTTGATAATCTCAGTACCTATTTGGGAATATTATTACATCCTTTAAGTTAGGACGAGCGCGCCTCGTGGCTTGAATCAGGCCTTGTCAAAAGTTTTCGGTTTATATTTTCCAAATCAATGAAATTACTTTGTAATTCAGCCTGCGGATAAACTCCGTTCTGCTCACGTTCTTAAAGCTATCAACCTTCCCAAAATTGTTTGAGCTACTAATTAAGGAGGCCATTATTTGTGATTTATAATAATTTGTTTGGCGGCGCCGATCTGAAAGAACGACAGTGACGGCGGGCTCTTATTGATATTAAACTAGGAAGACCATGGATTGTTTGGTTTACAATGTTTTGTTTGGCGGCACCAAACTCAAAGAATGACAGTGATGGCGAGCTTCTTTGTCACCGAGAGTGTGGGAACTGCGAACCTGAGAACTACGAGATTTGGTGGGAATTGTGAGCGTGAGAACTACGAAATTTGGTGGGGGACTCTGGCGAAGAGAGTAGTTAGTCAGTGGCTGTGTGGCGAGGGATGTGGACGGAGAGACGAGTTGGAGCCAAAAACGCGTAGAGAGTAGTTTGGTCTGGCGTCGGCTATGAGATTAGTCGTCGTGCCCAGTGGGCCGAGCGACGTAGGCCTAAGTTGGGCAAGCAATGTTAAAGTTTAATTATCTGTTGGTCTGTGGAATTTGTGCAGATAGTCAGTTGGTGACACTATGGCGAAGTGAGTAGTTGATTGGTGATCGTCGAGGAGAGAGGCAGCCTTGGGACGATAGGAAAGATCGGACAAGGAAGTGAAAAATTCAGTAAAGTGGTTCAAAATATTTGATATGGATTGTTAAGCCTTGAAAGAATTACAACGCTGCGGAGATTGTATGTTTAAAAGAATTCAACTTTGTCATTGCTGTTCGTTGCAGTTTCTGGAACATTTTTGAATAGACTGGTGACTACGGTCCAACTATTTTGTAATCTGTATATAATTGGGGTCACATTAACACTGACCGGTTTCCAAGGGCAGAACATCTTGGCGTTGGCGATAATACTGGCTAATTGACTGGTGGCCGCGGGCGAAACATCTTCGGTCCGTACGAGGGATACTTTTGTTTGAAGCTGTGAAAATATTGAACCGTGTGTTTTGCTCAAGTGTAGAGTCTGTGAATAGTGGCCTTTTTATTGAAGTGAATTCCCACGCTCTGAAAACGTTAAATCTGGTACCAGAAAGAGAATTGTAAGTACAAATCAAAATAAAAAATGTGTGTAAACGGTAATTAAGGGTAAAGTCAGATTCCGTTCATTTCAATTGTTAATTTTAATAAAATTCTTTGTTTTTTTACTTATTAGTCCCTTTTGTTTATTAAAATATATTTCTTTCTTCTAATAAAGCTTTATCAAGTTTAATACAATGAGTTAAGGATTATAAACCACTTCATGTTTAAATACCGTGATCAATGCTCAACAACAATCACCTTGTAGCTGTTGGTGATATAATACACACTCTGTTCTATTTCTTTGTTTACTTTGTGGGTCATAGACAGACTTAGATCCAACGACAAATTTTCACATATAAATCGTATGGATGCGTGTATTTCACTTCTAGAATTTTTACACTTTTTATGGAGAGTTAAGCCGTATAAATTATTACCGTGACCGACGATGCGGCACGACAGTATTTACGAGGTCACAAACTCTCCTACTGACGAAATAAACTTATCTAAAAGACTCTAATGGGACAGAAGCTTCGTCAAATCTTCCTACGATATAAAAACCTAACAAAACACTTCATGTTTCAATTTAACCTAATTGAGATGAATGATTCGTTGAAGCAGTTTGTCTGCCGCGTTCAGACTTTTATTATTAACTGAATTTACTGTACGGCAGCGGTTCCTTTCCTTTTGGTCTAGCACGGGGGGCGTTATTCTCATGTCATCCTTCGAGATGTGATCTGCCAACTGCCATTTCAGAGTCCTTACTTATTCCATTGTGTCTGTAACTTTGACACTACTTCACACCCAGCATGGTTCATACCAAACTCCTTTGTGCTATTTGAATCTTGAGTTCAACTGTGCAATGTATGGTCCACCTCCATATATCATTACTTACATTTCTTATTGTTCTATACATTAGAACAATACAACCTTTGTTTTATGTTCAAACTATGTACAAGCTTTGTCAGCTTTATTACTGTTCTGGTAACTGTAGTTTCAGGTTCATAGTCAAATTTTTATAGTGCAGTTTGACAACAGAACAAAAGAAAACAGTAACATTTTTATTATATATTTTTAATATGAACATACTAACGCAAATATACGTGTCTTTCAGAGTTAATAAGGTGAAATATAATTCTGATAACATTTGACAGCATGACCGCATGGTAATGAAGAGGATAAACAAGGTCGCGACTCCGAGCCGTTCCCTCATTAACAACCACCGAGGATCTCTGCCGATTTCATTAAGCCTAACCTAATATAAGCGATCTATGCGGCAGCTGGCTAATTACATTGGAATGCCGCAAACTTGGAGGAGACTTACTCGATGTATGTGGTGCCCCTACATGAACACTTCAGACTCCCAGAGTTGGCAGAAGACCGCAGTTGAACATTTTTCTTTCTTAAGCAGGAATGCAATTTATTTAAAGACTTCAACACTGATATTTATAAGATTAGTAATAAAACGGCTACGACAAGCGGAGTTCACAATAAGTTTCCTCCGTTCACATCCATCCACTGAAAGGTGCGATGAGATTTTGGCATTGCAATTTCTTTTTAGAAAATATTCTCCGAATCAAGTAACCTCTACACGCAATCAACAACTATAATACAGTTTCGGGTTATAATAATATAATATGCTGAAATGAGATTATATTCATTTCTTTATTGAAATTATGGTGTTGTGATTTGTCAGTTTAAAGTGTATTGTGTGCACTTAATTATTACAGTAAATTTCCCAAACAATTTTTATAGTTAATAACACTTATTTTACTACAATCTCTTCATTATATAAGAATGAGTAGTTCTAACTTATCTAATAAATAAAGCAGAGTGTTTGTATATATATATATATATATATATATATATATATATATATATATATATTGTAATGCATTAAATTAGAGGCATTGGCTCGGAACAGCACACGAGTGGTGAAGAGAAAGCGTGTGAAAAATGATTAGGGGCTCTTTGAAGAAGCAAAAGACATTTATCTCCGACTAGGGAGATTTGCCGTCAGAAGCGTAACTTGGAAGGACGGTTTCTGTCGGAAGAAATTCGTCACGACGCACGTGTGGAGGGGTCAGAACTTAAGAGCGAACGAGATGTATGGGTCTTTGAAAGACATTGAGTTAGGATGAATGACCTGACAGTTGGCGTATTTGCTTGGGACAAGAAAGGAGGCCGTAACTTGAAAAGATCGGGAAACGGCGATTTGTTATAGGAAGTGCTGGTCAAACGGACAAGGGTAAATTGCAAAGTAATTGCAATGAGACGTGACGAAGGGCCTAGCAGCTGCAAGGGAAATTAGTGTCGCGCACTTGTGAAGCGAGGAAAGGAAGGACTCCAGCGGCAAGAAAGTAAATCTCGTTAATGGGATTCTGACACATTAACCATAGCGACGGACTTTTGAACCAGGAGAGGAACCAGGATGCTAGCAGTATATATAGAGGAATATCCTATTGTTAAAGCCAGTGTGGAGTTGGACGTAAAGTGAGGAGGAGGAAAGAGGCAGTGTGGATTTGGACGTAAAGTGAGGAGGAGGAAAGAGGCAGTTTGGAGTTGGACTTAGAGTCGAGAGTTAGTCGTGAGTTAGACGTGAGTCGGCAGTCAGTAATGAGTGTGGAGCCAGCGTGCTGTTTGGAATTAGACTTTTAACGCAGAGGAGGTGCGACCGGATACGACAACCGACACCAAGGAACTTCACAAGGAACACCTAGGAGACGTAACAAGACATGGAGAACCAGGCAGCAGCGAACCAGAGGGATTGTGTTGGAATAAGTGTATGAACGTGTAAGATATGAAGTGCGAATCTAAAGATACGAGCCCAAGAGACCTGAGAAACAGTAAGTTAGAATGAACAATATAATCAGATGTAAACGGTATTTAAAGGATAATCAGTCAGATTTCGTTCCCTTCTTTGTTATACTAAAAATTAGAAGCAAGCTGTAAGTTAAGTCCGTTGATAAATTTAATAAATATTTGTTTTGTTTAATTAAAACATACATGTTGGGCCTTTTTCGATTCTGTTCCATTGTCAAGCCCAGGTAGAGACCCATGAGAAAAAGAGATCTTTTATAGTATTAAATGCTGATAAATGTAAATTTTTGTTTAATAAATCTGTTTTGTTATAAAGTTTAATTTTTTTGTTATTAAGACGCCCGTATAGATTATTACGTTTCGGCACCACAACGTGGGGCAACCTCAATTGCTAAATAATTATCGGCATATTGTGATCATTACATATTGGCTACCACAACGTGGGGCAAATCATTGATAAATAATTAGGAGAAAATTTGGTTATTACAATATATATATATATTTGTATGTTCCTTATAAAAATCTACACCGGTGGAGCTAATTTCACCAAATTTCGTACACATGTTCTTTGCGACCAGGAAACAAACACTGTTGGGGTGAGACATGTATGCCAACCCCACGAGCGGGGGTGGAGGGGGTTGAAATATTTAAACATGCTAAAACAGTCGATATTTCAGTAGGATAAATACTTTTGGGGGTCAAAGATATTGACCATGTATCCCTTACATCATCGGAACGGAGAACCGTTAGGGTTGGGGGTGGACGCGTATTACAAGAAAATAACGCGAATACATTCAAGATTGGAATCAAATCCAGTCTTATGCAAGTAGCTGAGGTTAATAATGACATTCAATTCGTCATTTAACTTCCAGGGGCGGGGCTACACGGGGGTAGAATTTTTCTAACAGATGAAATGGTCGGTATTTGCGTGGAATAAATAATTGTTGATGTCAATGACGTTTATAATATATCTACCGATGTTGTTTGTAAAATTTCAACCCCTTTCGGCATGAGAGAAGAGCACGTTTATGGGTGGGGGTGAAAACATTCAAACAAGTAAAACCAACCGATATTTGAGTCTCATAAATATTTTTAGGGGTCACAGATATTGATAGTGTTTCTACCGATCTTATGCGAATATAAATTCCTATCTCTACACCCTGGGGAAAGAGCACCCTTAGGGTTTGGGGTGGAGAATACAAATCTACACTGGTGGAGCAAATTTCACCAAATTTCGTACACGTGTTCTTTGCGACCAGGAAACAAACACTTTTGGGGTGAGACGCGTCTACCACCCCCCGAAGCGGGGGTGGACGGGGGTGGAAATATGTAAACATGCTAAAACAGTCGATATTTCAGACGGATAAATACAACCGAGAATATTTTCCAATGCAGAAAGACGTATATAAATATTTTAAAATGATGAATAGTAGGGTATTCAAAATTATGTGGCCCGCAAGAGGAAAAGATCAAAATCTCATATAGATAAAAACTTAATTAAACAGATAAGTCGAAATACTGAAGATGATACAGATTTTCATAAAAGCAGAGACTTAATAAAACCAAATTAATGAATAAGAAAGATAGCCAATAGAGACAAAAAATGGTAATATAAAATTAATTATATATAATATAATATATTAATTAATAATATAGAATTAAAAGGACTGGAATACTGATATGGATTAGTGACGACAGGCAGAAATAAAACACCCAACTGAAAAAGAAATAAAAGGGAATTATTTAATAATTTTGTTGTATGGAAGACGAGAATGAAATAGTCCTTAAATAAAACAAAAATTACTGGCTCATGTCAGAGATGATTCACATTAAATCAAAGATCACACAGTAATTAATGTACAAAGAGATACTATGAAACTTCTTATTGTTGCGTTGAACTGTCTGCTGTCCCTTTGCCGTTGCGTTTTCGTCGGTTTTGAATTTTGTCAACCGACGCGTGCAGTGTGTCGCTCTAGGCTCTTCTTAGCACTTGACGAAAGGAACAAGGATCCCAGAAACGTTTTTGTGTGGTATTTATATTACCCTTTAATTGACTATCTTTCTTATTCAATATTACGTCAATCAGACGTAATTTTTTTTCATTTTAAAACCAAATTAATATATAAATAAATAAAGAGGGAAACCAGTTTAGCGGAGAGGCAAAATTGTAATAGAAGTTACGGTTTTTTTTAAAAAAAATAATTAAGCTGTCGAACCAGACATATATTTTTAAAAACCTGTGTAACTATGATGTTTTGATCTGTATAAATATTATTTATTTATTTTAAAAGGAATAATTTATTTTGTTTTTCTGCAAATTTTCAGCTCTTTATTCTGAAATATTAGTCATTTTTTTTATTCTCACGTCTGTTTTTAACAATGAACGTCCTTAACGGCCATTAACAGACGATTTTTATAATTTAAAATAATTATTAATCATAAAATCTTTAATTAACAACACAAAAACGTTTCTGTACATATTTGAAACATCATCAGGCTGTGTGAGTGGAAGAAAGGTTTTTGTTTTGATGTTTTCAACGTTTGCTGAGTCATATTGATGATCGTTGAATATATCTGCTTGGTCACAGTGTAATTAATCTCGAATTTAAATACTGATACTTTATTGACATATATATTTTACTAATAACATTAAAGATGATCTTAAGGAAATTCTGCACAGCAACCAATGCATTAATTCTCGGGTATACTTTTATTACCAATATTATTAAATTACCGAGAATCTTTATATACCAACGGTTTTTTACTTCTACATTTTTTTTTTGGTTCACTAATTTTGATGAAGGAAATTCAATTAAAGGTATGTCCTTATCTCGAATTAGTGATACATATCTGGTTTTCTTTTAGTTAAAAGTCTTTCTAGTCGTTCAGGAATTTAAATTTTACTTCTATCAGTTATTCTGGAGTATCGTTTGTGTTTCTAGTGACTTAGACCTCATTTTTAAAATATCTTCAAATAGTGATTGAAGTCAGAATGAAGAGCATTCGTGTCATTAGATAAATAAGACTTCATAACGTACTTGTACCATTGATAAATATGGAATGTAAATATGATATTTACAAACTGAGTTTTGTCACAAAAGCAGAATAATAGATTTTTCTTTTATTCAATTCGGCTCTTCACTATTAAGCAGTAAACTTGTCTGTATTTTAAAAAAATCTATTTAATTATCCATGTCAATGTTTGAGCCAATCAAGTTGGTTCGAATATAATTATTATAAATATGTTGTATTTAAATGTTTTCTTTTGGACGCGTTGCGTGTCGTTCTCAAAGCTCTTACGATTTGTCAACACCTGGCGAAAGCAACACGGTTTGCAGAAACGTCGTGTAGTATTTATTTTATCATTTGCATTTGACTATTTATCGGATATTTGTTAATTTTTATGTTATATTTAATTTGATGGGAATGATTAAGTACAAATTGAGTATAGAAATAAAAACAATATTAGTTTAAAAAAATATTTTGGTTTTATTGGTAAATATTAAATTGTATCATTTTTAGTTTTATATCATATCTAATTATATATCATATATAATTTACAACAGAATAATAATAAAACAAACATTAAAGTACACTTTCTTTCAGAGTTGTAAGTGGCTACCTACTAGGAACAACTTCGTCAAATATTTGAAGTAAACAAAATAACCAGAATAAAATACACATAGCAACGACAGGCAATGAGGAATTGTACTATATTTGTTTAAGAAATTTTTAAATTCAATCTTTGATAAGATTTAAGATCTTTTATGTTTGTTATCTAAAGAAAAAAAAATTGTTCAATTGAATTCGACAATTACTTTACCTAAAACCACCGCTGCCAACGATAAAGTATCTGATTTCAAATGTTTCCCATTTATGGATGTTTTATGCAGTATTTGTTTTTGACAAACAATTTCAATTATAGAAATATATTACTATCGCAGAGTGCCTCTTGAGAATAAACAATGTTTTTCAATTATTGTTAGGGAACGCTGACATTTTTATGTTTGGAGGAGTCGCTTTCAAATGACTGGTGCTAATCGAAATTCCATCTGCTTTGACAGAGTTTCCCGATACTTTCCCAATATGTATGATATATTGTGGGAATATGCCATAATTAATAACTTCATAAAACGAACTCGTTCTTGCCAGATAAAGTCAATACAGTCAACGGAAAATATTCCAAGCTAACGTTTCGAGGATAAGTATTTTTATTTTTGTAGTTGAAAAAGTGGTAAATAACTGTATGCTTTAGTTTTAGCTAAGCAGTGCCGCGAGTCAAACTGAAGAGTTCCACAAAATCCGTTCCGCTGCTATGTTTGCCCAAACGAAACCGACGTTGTTGTTGTTGTTTGAAAAGTTTTGAAGCTTCCACAAGTTGAGATGCAAACACTGTGTGAAATCTGTAGGTGGACAGAGGTATAATTGGAACGAGAGATGAATTCTCGACTCTGGCCGCGAGTTGGAAACGAGGGACGATAAAACGGAGTTGGGAAGAGAGAAGAGCTGACTGTGCACGCCGCTATTGTATACCTCTAGTTAATGAATATTCTCCGAAAATTGATGATACAGCGCTCTGTGTTTCGTTGCACGTAAACGTTGCATCTGCAAAATATTATGAATGCCATAACGCGAAATTCGCGTCTATTTATTACCGGCAAATGCGATGTTTAAACTGCTTGTTTCTAACACCCCTCAATTTGTGTATCAGGTAATAAAGCGCTTTATACGCCGAATAAAAATGCACAAAAAATATGGAATAATAAACTTCACCACAATGCTCCTTGTGTAAATCAGGAAATCCAATGATAAAAAATGTATTACCAGCGGAGTTGCTTTAGACCTGTTAATTAAACATGAACTATTAAATGTTGTTTATTTACTATAAAAATTCTAATTTCACTAAAATTGATGAAATAAATAGTAATTTGAAATATTTTATATAATGGGAGGGAAGCACTCTTAGGGGTGGGCTTGGTGGGGCGTTTCAAATAAATTAACCGTGGAAACAGCCGATATTAGAGTCAAATCCGAGCTTATGAATGTCACTGGGTTTAATTATGAAATTCAACTTTCCTGTTAAGTCCCGGGGGCGAGGGTTGACGAGGATGGAAATTTTTAAACAGCTGATATTTGCAACGAATAAATGCTTTTCGGGGTTAAATGATATTTATAGCATTTCTTCCTGTGTTGTTTGTGTATAATTTCAACCCCTTTCGGCCTGGGATGGGAACATCTTTACGGATGGGCTGGAGAGAATTTATGTAAAAATAACTCTAGAACATCCCTGCTTAGAGTTATCCGGGATTTGAGTTTAATATGACAAACCGGATAAACTTGGGCACCCAGCTAGAATATTTACAAAAATCAATTTTAACGCCGATTTATCTACCACGCTGTAGTAATTAAATAAATAAATAGCCATAAAACAGGTAAAAATAAGTGCTACATTAAAAAGCCCACGCATCCTTGTTGCTTGTGTCAGGCGGTTAGGTATTAGGAATATCCTGACGAGAGTAAGAATAATTGCCGAAACTTTCTTTAATTTATAACTTATTCTTGACTGTTATTAGAGTATTTATTTATCTAATTAGTATACGTTTAACACAGACGTTCTATATTTTATCATTTCCACGATGGTATAGTATTTTGATTGATATAATATTAAATTAAAATTAATTTTTTATATATTTAAAAAAATTATATTTGCAAGCATAACGTTGTACTGTACTGAAAGTATTGTCGGTGTAATAAGTAAGTCACAAAGGCCAACGCCGCTATATTTGGCAAGTACTCAGTACGTGAACCCGCGAGAATGTTCTACATCTACTAGCCACGTGAAACACATATAGAGGCTCAAAAATTTTCTGGATAATAGTTAGTGAGTTAAGCAGATCAGTGGCAGGACGCATTGTAGTACTCATTTTAGCATATCAAAGAGATAGTGAGCAATTAGGGGAGCAAGTTGGCAGTTATTACATTTCGTCAATAGTAATATTTGTAAGAGTGATTAAAAACACGTGTGAAGCAATGTTGAGTTTATATAACACTAAAAAAGTGATTTTTAAACATCTGGTGATAACCTGCTCTGCAGTATAAACCTGCCACCCTGTGGATAACCTGGATGATGTTGCAGTCAAGCCGCATAACTGTTGGGTAAAGTAGTTACATCGAGAATTTTTAATTATTATGGTATTATTCTTTAGATTATTATTCTTTAGATTTTTGATATTGTAAAATATCGTTATAGATAATATTGCTTGATGTCTGCCCCCAAAAAAGTGAACCCCGCGATTCTAATTTATATGCTTCTCTCTCTCTTAACTCCTATTACTTAATTCGAAATTATTACTGCCTCAATGTTTTCACTTAACTGTATCTCTCTTAAGTAACTCTTAAAGACTAACATCTGAGTAGAACTTACTGTCACTTATCAGTGTCACTTAAAAATGTGAATATTGGGCCTTTACTAAAACTACATTGATGAAATCTTGTTTTGAAATTCTCGTCGGGTGGTATAAATGTAACATTCGAGAGATGCTATCCTTTTTTCACGCTAGGGTGTGTTAGTAGCAATAAGCAGATGTTTCTTTCACATCCGCTTTTTTATATGTAGTCTCTTTTCTTTGTTGATTGACAACTTTTTAAAAGATAAAAGCTACAATTTAGAAGTACTTTATCTGCTGTTCATTTTATAATAAAGTTAATCTAGTACCAGCTGGTTTCTTGCAAAATTATTCGATTTAAATGAAGAAATGTCTGATCCCAAAAGGAAGACTTGAGGATATGACTTGAAGAGCGTCTGAAGCAGTTGTTCGATACGATTTCATCATGGCCCTTCTCAGCCTTGATGTTTTTGACAGGCTCGTTACATGGTCACCTTACAGTCAATTTCTGCCTACAACTCGGTTCCTTATGCAACTATTGAGTGGCTCTTCGCTTTTTTTGGCCAGAAAAAATATTTTCTGTACAGTCGCTTCACCTCTGAAGTGTAGAACGTGCTTGCGGTAGAAAGCTTAGCCTCTCATCAATAATCAGTCAAAGATTACTGTCTTGAGACAGATTTGATTTTGTTTCCCTGGGGCCCTTTTTCGAATCCTCCCAATGAGGGAACGGTGATACCTTGATCCCCAAATCCCAGCGTCCTGTGTCCTCCGCCCGGGGGAGGGAAGAAGAGAACATGTGCCTGAGAAATCATTTCACTCTCGAGTCCGACTCCAACGTGTGTCGGGCTGGGACGTGAACAAGACACAACCAAGCTGGGCTTTGGTACTCTGGAGGATAGACTCGGTCCCCGACGCAGCTCGAGTACTAATTCCGTCAGCCTCACGCATTGATTTGTTAGCATCAGGTGCCCAGGATCGCTAAAAGGGTGGAGTTGCACTTTCCCGAAGACATTTGAAACTTGTCTGTTCATTCCAGTAACCAAGAATGATTCTCAAGTTATTGCTAGAAGAGAATTATGACCAGACGGTATCGTCATCGGATAGTAGGCGATTGAGACAGCTTAGACACCAAGGATGCGCTTAATGCTGGGATCACCAACACCTTCCAAATTACATAGACGAAAGTTCCCTATGTCCCTCGAACTCTGTAGGGGAACTTTCAGCCAACACAGAAGGGACAAACAACGAATGTTTTTCACAGTAAGTTGAATGAACAGTTTTATTCACCACAGTCCTATATCTATAAATTCGTTACTGATGATGCAAGCTGCTTCGAAGAAAAAAAAACAAATCATCTGCCGTACTTAAAAAGTAAAAAATACACGCTATAACTAATTATATACACAGCTAAATGAAAAGGTAGAAGACTGGTGAAATATCTAGGATGCAATTTTGTTCAGCTTGAGTCTAATTATTATTTAATATTATGTTTCATTAATTAAACTGTACTTATTATATTTCATTGTATTTTTAATAAGTAAATATGGTATGTAAATTAAAATTCACGGTGAAAATACATTCAACTTAATTTTACTCCAGATTTGGTCGGGAAGGAATCTGGTCGTTTTCAGTTTGGAAGGAAGGAATTGGGACATCATTACGACCCGCAAATAGTTATGGGAAGGAATCGGGCTATGCATATTTTTTACGATTAGGCACGCCCAACTGTGTTTGACTGGAAATTGCTAACCTACTGGAACGTTCAAGTAAAAAAAAATTATTTTATTACGTCAATCTGAAAGATGGCGAGAAGTCACACACATTCGCAGGTCTGAGGATAACGACCCTCTCCCACCAGTAATATTGGTAAAGGGAAGAATATAAAAATTGATAAGTTCGCCGTGCCTGGATACACAGATTAATTATTTCTAGTGTTTGATAATGCAGGAGGTTTTATTGTATTCTGTCCGTAGAAAGAAGAGACGTTTCGATCGTTGGGGCCGTGAGCCACCGTGAAGACCTGAATTGGATCACAGAATCACCAGTGAGATCTTTATCACAACTGAAACCGCAACATCACCAGGCAGGGGGAAACAGTAATGAGATACCTTCTGAGAGCATTAACCGAGATCCATTAGTAAAGTACCCAAAGACACGCTATCTGGCCGTTCAGGGATTTTATTTTCTAATATAAACTCACGGCTTAAGACCTGACGTAAGGAAGTGCTCAAAGAAAACATTCCGGCTTTCCTGTCTGAATTGACCCATATAAATTTGTTATGTAGTTTTCAGAAAATATAATAAAACCAAAGAACCTCCGCACAGTATTAACGCAAAAATATAATACAGTAAATATTGAGATAAATACAGCTATGTCTTTAAATATATTCTTCCTCAGTAAATTGTTGGTGGAAACGTTATTAAAATGTTTTATATGTAATTTTTCCAGTCAGTGGAAAATTCTACCACATTGAATAATTAGTTACGAGTTAATGAGTCTTTCTTTTACTTAAATATTTCGAGACATCATTACTAACTATCAGCGCTAGAATGGACTTTTCATTAACGTTCATTTAAATATTCCTGTTGCCTTAAAAAAAGGTTTGTATGGAATTTTATCATTCTACTAATCTGTTTAGTTTTAGTGTTCAATTGATACCGAATTCTCACATGGATAGCTATATCCGTTCTTTTTAACGTATATGATACTCCAAAACGAAAACTATCCTACCTAAGTAGTATTTCATTTTTGGTTTGCTAACTAAAGCAATATGGATATAATATGAAATTATAGGACCATACGTATTTACAACTCCTAGAGTCAAAGAAAAGTTTAATTAACTTCTTGTTGAGAACTACAAAAGAATATAAATTTCAAATAAACCGTAATTGAATCATAAATATTAAAATATATCAGGAAAGTAACTCAAAATATAATTTAAACATCGCAGACATTAATCACTCCATTTTAAAAACTGAAGCAGCATAGAATATTTTAGTTTAATTATCTTTGTGGTTCCTAATAACACTAAAGTCGCTTACCGTTATTGATATAGAGCGATTTGTATCATATATTTAATTATATTTACAAAAAATTTGCATATATATTTCTCTTCTCTCTATAATTATAGAGCTGGTATTTACAATCTAAAATAATTTGATGATGACGATATGACCTTTTGATGTATTAAATAAAACAGTGTATTGTACCCTAGGAAGAGAATTAGCTTTAGTTTTATCGCCAGCTTATTGCAGGGGTGCACATAATGATGTAGAGATGACGCTAGGGTAGTGTCTCGGACACACTTAATGATGCATTCGCTGATGACGTCCGCGCCTAGACTGTAGCGAAGGGGATCCATCATTTGCCCGACAGACAATGCGCAATGCACGTTTTCCCAACGACATTATGGCAACTGACGTTTGCCCGTCAGGACTTAATCATGATTAACGTTTTCCCGATTGGCGTTTGCTCAACAAGTCAATATCCCGATGGGCCATTTTCACGAAAGATAGTTTTTACAAAATAAAGCATAATATTAATAGAATACTTAATATATTAGTTACATTATTATTGTAATTTAAGTTATTATTTAATATGTGGAACAATTTCAATCAAACTTGGTAGTATAAGTGTCACTTACGATCTCAGAATAAACACCGCGGATGTAAGGCAATTCCAGCTCCACTACGGACGTGGGTGGAAGATGGAGGCATTTTTAAAATATTCGAAAACGGTCTGTTTAGCGTGCAATAAATAGTTTACGAGGTCGCACAGATTCATAGTGTCACTCTCGATGTTTTTAGTGCCTGATTTCAACCTCTAACGGCATGTGGAACACCTATACGGATGGAAGGGAGTAACGAAAATAATGTTGAGATTGGTGTTGAATCCGGAATTGTGGTAGTCGCTGAGATTAATTCTGACGCTGACTTATCGTGATCGTTCTGACGTGATATATGACAAAGCAATTTTCCTCGTTAGTTTATTCCACTCTCTTGAATGAAGGAACATTACAAGGTATCTGATGTAGTTTCGCACATTTTCTTCGTTTTCCTTTGTCTGCATTTGTATTGTTGGGCCATTTCTTTCAATTTTGTATTTAATTTGATTGGAACCACTATCACTTCCTTCCTCCAAATTCTTATAATTGAATATAAATGTATTATCGTAAATAGGAACGTATGTTGTTAAATCGTTCCAGTTCTTTATGAACTTCATTAGAAATGAATTGAAATTTCCCAATACACTTTTCCAGTTATACACATCATTTTTAAAATTATGATCACCTCTACGACAATAAGAATAAATATAATGTGGTTCTTTAGTATTCCAAGACAATGATGTTTAAGCATAAAGGGCAATTAGGAAAGTAGGAATAATTTGAAATAATACTTTTAATGAACCAAATATTATGTTTGTAAAACATTGATGTTTAAATGTCGATACCATATATAGTAGTCTAATTTAATTTCCAGTTGACCTATTAGTACCTGATAAATTATATTATTTCTCTCTGGAAACTTTGATGAAGAGTAAGATTTAATGCTGTCGAAACTAATACCTTAAGTAAAGATAAATTACAGATCTCCTTGACGCTGAGTGTCTCATAACTTAATTATTATAAGCCCAAGATGTCAGACTCACTTTGATTGATTTTGAACCATTGATTTTTAAACGTAAAATTTAGCGTAGATAATCTCCACAAATTCTCCAAACTGATCAGTACGTTATATTTTAATCGAGCAATATCTTAACCAAATTAGCGTATGTTATTTATAAATATACATAGCTTTACGTTTTGTGTAACATGAAGTTGTACATTAGAAACTCTGAATTTGAATTATCAACGCAAATTGTATGTTTTGTTAAAGCAAAATAGAAAAATTGCTACGTTGAAACATTAAGTTTAACCAAAATATTATTTTAGTATATGAACAGAAAATACACTGAAGCTCAGCTCCAAAGTTTGGTGAAATTTAATTCAGTAATATAAAAGTATAGAAAACCTGCGGTTCAAGTATTTCCTTTTATATATATCAAGATTTATATAGAGTCGCATCAACAGCTCAGTTAGTACTTCCTATCTTACATAATGTACTTATTTAATATTTTCAAAATTTAATTACGATTTCTCAGGTACATATGGGCATAATATTATTTTATATACTATTTCACAGATTGAATAATTTCAGTATAGGGGTTTATATACCGACTCCTAAGTTTTTATAGGGTCGAATTTCGGGCAGGTGAGTACTAAATTTTAGATTATAGGTGATACAAAAAGAATTTAAGTTTATATATTTTAGGCAATTCAAATCAAATTATGGTTTATAAACTAACAATATTAAAAGTCCAACGTAACTATGCAGTCTGCGTGTGTTGGTTTAGTTTTATCAGTTTTCTCCATTAGTCCTCCAAAGAGATAATTAATTAGATTATTTAAATACTAAATTTATGAGATGCGAACTTATTACAGGTTTTAAACAAAGCAATAGAATATAATTTTGCGCTAGTAATACTAGTTTATCTTAGAAAGAAAAATATAGCTCAGTAAAAAATCGTTAAATCAAATCCTAATTTTAAGTTGGAATTTTTTTCGGATTTGTAAACTTTCTTTGATAGGAGAGACGTTACCATAAGAGGAATTTTCTTCCTGTAACAACATTTATATGTATCACTCTTCTCTGTTTTTCATATGTAAACGGTAGATTTTGTTTTGTTATTTACAATAGTTTAAGGTTTTATATTTACACTGTCAATACACAATTTATTCCTGTTGAATACCTGAATTTAGACATACATACAAAAACATTCTGTGAAAGAATTGGCCTGTGGGAGCTGCTAGCTCTCGCAGACAGAACCTTTAAGGAGAGACTACCTTTGGGATGCCTTCTTATCTCTCTCAGAGAATAAGCCTGTGAGAGGATTCTCTCGCAGGTAACGTGCGAGGGATTTTCTCTCGCAGGTAGAACCTTTTAGGAGAGATACGAAGGGGCTACCTTTGGGTATGCCTTTTCCTCTCCGTTTTTGAACTAAGGTTCCCACAAGCCGAGGCACCTCGGCCTGTTCTGAGAGGTGTATGTTCCGGGGTCGCAGACCTTGGGCATACGGTAAGAGTTGTTCGCTATTCCCATTGGAATAGTCGGACAGCTGCCTCCTAAACTGGTCGAGGCACGGAGAAGGGAATGCTGCGTCCCTACAGCAAACTCCTCTCCCGCTATCGGAAGGGCGTGGGACAAGTACCCAATGCCCGACCTACCTGATGCAGGTTTTTCTAGGGTTTTCCCTGCATTTCTTTATGCGAATGCCGGGTAGGATCCTTAAAATATAGCCCGTGGGCCCTAGTAACCCTTGGCTACCTTCCTCTACCATTCCGAATCCCCTCTTTGAAATCCCTTCCTATGGTATTAAAGGGGAGTTTCCACCACGGGGATTACCTTCATGTAGCCTGTTACTCTAAAAAAAACATTCTGTGAATAAATGTAGCTTTCATTATGATGCAATATATATGTGAATGATTGAAAAATACGGCAGTTATTTGACAGGACATATTTAAACTTTTAGTTTCTTTACAAAATAAATTCACCTTTATAATCTACATTTATATTTTTGGTCTAATTTACAAGTTATTTTCAGAATAGAACTACTTCACTTATAAGTTGCAAATACTATTACCAAATAAAATCATCGTAAAAGAAAGAAAACTGCCTCAAAACCCTTCTACCGATAAAGATAATCTGAAGCTTGTTTCATTATGAAGTGACATTTACGAGGTACTTAATATTTCTTAACTGAACAGAAAAAAATTTCATTCTCAAAAAAAAAGGTCGGATAAATGATTTTTAAACTTCTGTTTCATTTTTAAAAGAAGAATTTCATATAAATATTTAGTTGTAATATTATGAAGATATGTTTTATTAACTTTTAATTATAATTTTTCAAAACATTTATTAGTAGGTTTCGGCCTTACGCCGTATTTTTATGCTATTCAAATTTATTTAAATTATAAGTTTTTAATGGTCTTTATATCATAATTTTAAAGTTAAATTTAAAATGATTAAAATTATAATATCAATAATAATATAATGAAAAAAATTACGTCCAATTCATAATAATTTATATATGATAACAATATATATATATATATATATATATATAAATATAACTTAATCTGACTTAAAAATAACATTTGAAAAAATTGAATGAAGATGCCTTAATGTTTTGAAGAAATACAAATTTAAATTCGTTGGGAGGGATTAGAAAGTGGGGTTATTAAAATGAAAATGAAAAAAGAAGCACTAAATTTGCACATTTCAGAACGCTCTTTACAAATATTGTTTTTATACTTATTTTCATATTTTACTCGCTACAAAGCAGTAAATAATTTCGTTCACATGTGACTAAAAATATTTTCATAAAAAATGTAGTTTATGACCAATAACAGTTTATTCAAAAACTTCAGTTTATAATAATGTTTCGGTCCCTATTTATTCTATCTTCAGGTTGTGAACGTTCATTCAGTCTGCCTATAACGAAAATTATATTGGTTACCAGGGTACAGGGTATAAAAGTAATTGATATGTGTGATTTTATTTGGTATAGACAATCTGACCGGAAGAGGTCCTAATGTAATGTCAAAACGTAGTGTTTCTACATTAATTTTGTATGAAGAATTAGTAATTTGTTTCTTAAGTACATTTCTGGGTTGCTCAAGTTACTCCTACAATTGTTTACTTTCACTACAATACTTGAATGCAAGTATTGAAGAAACCTGTTTATTTAAGATAAAATCTATTAAAACTCCATCCCTTCAAATGTTCTACTTTCAAAACATAAGTATTATTAACGTATGTAATTTTTTCTACACGCCCAGAATCATCGTAATAAAGTTGTTAACCTAATTTTAGACAACACGACTCTGTATTCCGACATATCATGCTGGAACATCTTGCCATTGTTTATTGCAGCTCGGCTTTTTTTAAAGCTGCCGTTAACCATGTTTTGTCTTTATATGGCAGGCATCCTGACAGGCGAGTGCACTTTGCTGTAAAGATATTCTGTTTGAGCTTCCTTTGTGTCCTTTCTGCATCCTAATGGGTCTCTGACTTGTTTCCACGCCACTAGGCATATATTGGCGGCAGAATATTATATACCAAGACATTCACAAATAAATCGTTCTATTTCAACCATAAATATGCAGATTACTTGACATTTGTTTTTGAATGATATAAAAGTAATAGCATAAACGATATTGGGTATATGGTTTTCAAAAATTACGAAGTATGTTTCTTTTGAATGCAATTTTCATGATTACGTTTATAGTACTAAAGTATTTGATAGACTTTTCAAAATTAACTGAAAATTATTGTGTAAAGTTGACATTTTTAATTATAAATTTATTTTATAGAGTAAAGAAGTTATGACTCGTGATAAAAATAATAGTTGAAGCAGTAGTGAATATTAACTATTTTATTTATACTATTATAAATACTTATGCCTTAGTGAGCACAATGACCTTCCAGCTTTTTTCTAATTACGAAGAACTTCTATTGATTCAAGGAACGAAAAAAATGATAAATAATTTTGACAAAAGTGTGTACGTATAATGAATTTTGTTTTTGTGTATGAGTTTCAATGCAATGAAACAATGATTTAGTAACCTGTGAGCTCTCACAGAAAAGAATAGATCAGTTGAACTATTCCGGGAAAGGAATCGTACGGTCTGCTCAGTTTTCGTGAAGTACAGTGCCTTAGTTCGTTCAGGTTCGGAAATATCCGTAATAAGCAGTGACCCCAGTTCAACGTACACGTTTGCTCGAGTCTGAACTAGTTCAACTTTCACAGTGCACACCTCACGATACGGTAAAAGGACAACTGATCACAGATAACGCCTGCTGCCTTTTACTGCCAATTTATTTGATAATGGCTACTAGTCTCTCTATTTTCAATAAATGAAATGATGCATAGTATACCTATAATTTATTTTTGAAATTTATTTCAATATGTACCAGGTGGATAAGCATAAATCCGCTGGTTTTTTTTCATAGAAAGCAAAAAAAAATTATTCACAAAACCGGCCCTCGCTACATACACATTTTCCCCATCTCTCGTGAAATTTGTGGATACCAAGCCAATAATTTCCTTCTCTTTCAAGAAAAACCACTCATCAAGACATTTTTGGACATCGTCCTAAGAAGAGAAGTGCTGTTCTAGCGAGCGTGTGAACGATCGACGAAAGTAGGTGGTAGTCGGAAGGGGCCAGGTCCGGTGAATACGAGGCATTCCAGTTCAATGCCTCCAAGTAGTTTCGGACCACTGTTGACGTACGGTGTCGTGGAGGAAAATCACCTTGTCATCTCTTTGCTGATAATCCAGCCTTTTTTCACGAAGAGGACGATGCAATTTTGATCAGTTGTTGGTGGTAGTGGGTAGACGATATCCTGCTGATTACGCCAAACGCACAGCATCGTCTTCCTTCGGAAGTGATTTGGTCTTGCGAGTAATGTTGATGGTAGGTCGGGTTAAACCCTCGATTTATTGCGTTTAGGGTTCTCGAAAAATATCCACTTTTCATCGCCAATAACAATCCGATGAAGGAACAACTTTCTTCTTTGTCTGGAAATCAAGGTTTAGTATGTGTTTCAGCGTCGCTTCGTCTGCCTATCGTTCAATTCATGCACCTATTGTCAGATCTTTTTAACCTTTCCCATGGCAGGTAGACGCATGGTAATGGCCGGTGGAGTAACGCCCAATTGTTCGGCAAGCATTTTTTTTCGATTGGATATCGCCCCCAACCAAAAGAACCTGCAATTGATGGTCCTCAACCATCCTGGTCCGATTTTCACGCTCCTTGTCGCTCAGGGAAAAATTGCGGTATTTGAAACGACGAAACAAATCTCTGCACGTTCTTTCCAATAAAGCACTGTCGCCATAGGCCTCCACAAGCATTTGATAAGATTCAGCAGTCGATTTCTTCAAATTAAAGCAGGAAAGCAGAGCTTACCGCATATACTCTAATATGGCAACAAATTAGACATTATAGCGAAATGAAAAATGTATTTTGTTCTATAAAATTTCTGATGATGTGCACTGACAATTGTTGACAGATGACAAACTCATAAAAAAGAATGTGGTGGGCATAGTAGCTTAATATGATGACTGTCACATGTGAGCTAACAGCAGTTTGAATCTCATATACCTGTTATAATCAGATAATGAATATTCAGTTCGGAAGTCTTAGTTTCGAATGGACCTTCCAGCAACTCATGTGTAGCTGAAGGTAAATGATATATTTTTAGCAAAAACAACAAGTGTTCCGTGGTGACATCGTAATATTTATCTTCTTAAGGCGTCTAAAATTAAATTTTATGAACTTTTCGTATTTCTGTGGAAGTGATACGAATGGGTCTTCGGGAAGAACACTATGATTATGGTGCGCTTTTAGTATTCAACTTGTACATCAAGTATTTTTTTTATATTTGTCTAAATTTCTGTCTGGAAGCATGGAAACGTGGCTTGCCGGTGCCGAGCAGCCGACAGAAGACAATGGCGGGACGGATTAGGAAAATCCGCAGGTCCCGCAAACAAGACCATGGTCGGCCAAGAAAAGGGTAGACGACCGGGAAGGTATGGTCTTAAAATAGAATGAAGTATGGGTCACGTGTAGATGAGCACCAATGAGTAGATAGAGATTTTGGGGGACCGAGAGAGACATCTCTCGAGACGGAGATCAGTCGGCGAACACAAGGAGAGTGGTCTGTGACCATCAAGGAGAGTGGTCTGTGACCATAAGGTAGAGCGGTCTGTGACCATCAAGTAGAGCGCTCTGTGACCATCAAACAGATAGTCTGTGATCATCAAGAGACAGTCTAGGACCATCAGCGAGGAGAATCGTTGATGTGCAATTTGGGTATGCACGTGGGGTCCCGGTCGTCTGTGCTGCAGCTACATTCGCCAACGAGAGTCGACCATGTAAAACCATCGTTATTTATGTTACTTATAATTATTCAAAATTACTGTAAGTTATTTTAAAAAAACGATAAATTATTTGTGTATTTCAACATGATTTAATTAATGTTTAGTGGTCTAAATCTGTTTACCTATTTATTTATTACTATTAGTTTTAATTTACTTTAACGATGGTTTTGGGATACTTATAATTTCCACGCTATAAGACATTTTTAGCGTTAGTCCAGATATAAACCCGTGACGTTACCTCGCTTGGCGACTTAGAATTTGTGGAAAATAATCATAAAAAAGCAGCAAACTCTTCTCATCGTTATTGTACTGAAATTATATTTTATCCGCAGACTAGCATTCCACGAAACTTACAAACTTAATCTCTTACATTACTGAATATTTGCTGCAACATCTGAACTTACAAATAAAAGTGTTGGCTTTATAAGAAAATACCTCACAAGGAATTTAATCTGGTTGCTTTATTCCGCTCGTTAAAAAATTCCACACCTCAATTTAATGAATACGCTGGGCTTTTACGTTCTTTGGACTTATACCATTCTATTTATCGTGTGCCACATTAGGAATCATAATTATTGTTATTCATTATTTAATTTTTTCCTATATCAGTCAATTAAATAAGAGACCCGATATGATTGTTTTATGACAATTGTTTATTTAATTCAAAGATTATTTTTCTAAAGTTTTCCTTTGTCTTATTTTCAAAAGTTTACTTGAATTATTATGGAAGGAGATGGATGGTTGCAAAGGGGAATTTATAATATGCAGTTCAGAAAAATGAGTTGGACTGTGACCGCACTAATATGTAGCTTGTGAATAAGTGCATCTTAAGAACTTCTAAATTTTGTGTAGTTTTTTTAATATGATGTGAATAGATTTTTTCAACAGTTAGTATAGTATTTTTTAGGAATGACCTGATTAAGGTACAAACACGTAACGAAACGTTGTTTTAATTCAACACATACATATGGTCGCTTGGATGCAATGCAGTGTTGTAATAGAGGGAATGTGGAAGGGAATACGGCAGCAACGACCTTCCAACCATTCCTACGAACACCGACGCAGTCCATCATTCCACCGGCCAAGGGTAACCCGATCTTAAAAGAAAAATGGAAAAAAAAATCTTTTCGGTTTAATTTTACCGCATAGTTAACCTGGGCTTCAATAGCTGATAAAAATAAACTTTCATTCATGTAAATTTATAATTGGGACAATTTTTTTCAAATATATATACATATATATATATATATATATATATATATATATATATATATATATATATATTGTAATAACAATATAAATAATTTTAGATAAATTTTATTTTGCCCCACGTTGTGGTAGCCATTAAATGTAATAACAAAATAATAACCACAAATTTTAAACAAACAATATCATTTATTACATCACTTTTACAATTAATACAAATTTAATTAAATTTTATAAAATCAGAAAAACAATTTTATTTCTCATGAAATACATTTAAATAATCGGACTCGGTACCCACAAGGTCTTTACTGGGTTGATAAGGAAAACAACATAAATTTACAATTAAACAGATACAGCTACACTTAAATGAAAAATGAAATGAAACGAAATTATCGAAATAAACTAAATAAACGAAAGTAACGAAATCTGACTTTCTACCCTTTAATTACAATTTACAATTATAAATTCAGAAAATAGACTTACGCATTCTCGGGTCCACACACTCACTTCATATATGCTTAAAAGTCCCCCAGGCTGCACTCACACTGTGGACGGCGTCACCCTCACGACGAATTCGAACTCCTTTGATGGCAGTCAAAACTCCACGAAGACAACTGTTGACGGCCGATGTTCAGTTGATTACTCTCGGCCCTGCGTCCGTTTTCAGTCCGCACAAAATGATAATGCTAACATATCTCTCTCTCGACGGTCTCCTGCTTCTGACTCCGACTCAGACTTGACTTCCTCTATAACTTGAATGTAACTCGACCAATATTAACACCCCAACACTCTCGGCGACGATATCCTCTCTCTCTCGAACTCCACCAACACTGCAACTCTGCCAACACTCTAACTCAACTCTAACTTCTCTCTCTCAACCGACATCCTCTATCTCTCCTCTACAATTCCACCAACACTAACTAACTTGCGTCCGTCCTCTCTCTCTCACCGAACAACACTCACTAACTTGCCTTTTTTTTTGGGGGGGTAATAGGCTACATGAGGGTAATCCACGTTCTGGCAGCTCCCCTTTAATAGCATAGGAAGGGACTTGAAAGGGGGGATGGGGGGATGCGGTAAGGTAGAAGAAGGCAGCCAAGGGTTAACTAGGGCCCCCGGGCTATGGTTTAAGGATCCTACCCGGCAATTGGCCTAAAAGTGATGCAGGGAAAAACCCTAGAAAACCTGCATCAGGTAGGTCGGGCATTTGGTACTTGTCCCACGCCCTTCCGGTAGCGGGAGAGGAGTTTGCTGTGGGGTCGCAGCATTCCCTTCTCCGTGTCTCGACCAGTTTAGGAGGCAGCTGGCCGACTATTCCAATAGGAATAGCGGACAACTCTTACCGTATGCCCAACGTCTGCGACCCCGGAACATACACCTCTCAAAACTGGCCGAGGTGCCTCGGCATGTGGGAACCTTAGTTCAAAACGGAGAGGAAAAGGCATACCCAAAGGTAGCCCCTTCGTATCTCTCGTAAAAGGTTCTACCTGATGTCTTACCTCTATCTTCGTTAATCTACTAACTTGCCTTTATCTCTCTCTTATTTATCTATCCCGGCCCCCGGAATATTCCCTTGTTTTTCACAGTTTTTTTCATTATAAGTTCGCCAACAACAACATATGTTAACATCCATCTGCTGTGCGAGACCCTCAACCAATTATATTAAACGTCTCATTTTAATCTAATTGCGTCGTCCATCTGTTACGATGTTTTTCTTAGGGTTCCGTCGGTCACACAGTTATTTCTAAAAGCTGCCAAAATTGCACTAATTATCTGTCCTTCCATCCGCTAACAGGTCACTTACCCATAATCTTTAATGTACACACCACTCAAACGTCGCTAGTTTCAGTTTGTCAACAAATCTGACAAACATTAAGGACAGACTTCCTGTCCTTCTGAATATATATATATATATATATATATATATATATATTGTAATGATTAAAAAATAATTTATTAAATTACCCCACGTTGTGGAACCAAAAATGTAATGATTAGAATAGAAAGGTTAATTAAATTATATTAATTAACAAAATTTATGATTAAAAAATCTTTTAATTGCCAAAGATTATTTTAACAGGTGTTTTTAGTTTTAGTTTTACAAATGATTTGCCCTAGGTTGGCACGTTGAATTCAATCAAAATTTAAAAACAAATTTTTATTCTATAATTTTTGGCATTCAAGGTAAAATACAATCTTTTATATTTTAGAAACAATCAAATCTAATAATTCTTCTTCTCAGGGTCTTTACTGTGTTTGATAAGTAAGAACAATCAAGATTATAAATTAAGGAATTAACAATTCAAACTAATTGAAACGAATGGAATACGAAATGAAAAGAAACGAAAACTGACTATACGTTTAATTACCGTTTACAGAATTAGTTATTTTGGTTTGTACTTACAAATGTCCTTCTGGTACCAGACTTAACGTTTTAGAAGCTTGGGAACACAATTCACAAAAAGGTCATTAATCACAGACTCTACACTTGAACAAACACACGGTTGTATTTCTTGGATTATTCCTCCAGGAACTCGATTATCTGCAACTCCGGTCAACAGTCGGACGTATTAAATTTCAATGCCTTTTTGCTTAAAATTTTATTTCGGAGCGCTAAACCTTTTGTTTCAGCTTTCCAGATTTTTATATAACTTGTCTCTCTGTCGAGATCCTTTTACAAATGTAATGATTAACATATAAGTCTCTCAGTTGAATTACTAAGCTTGGACCACGCTGTTCGTACTCTTAAATTTCGCTCTCTCTCTCGACCACAATATTAGCCAGACTGCAACCAACTAACCTTCCGTACAATTCGTGCACTTCACAACAAAGCTTGCCGACGAGAGAGCTTGCCGTCATTGTTGTCCTTTAATAAAATTGTACCGCTGAAGAATCCAATTTATATAAACAATTAATGGCCTCCATAATTAATATATATATATATATATATAAACCCGATCAACGTTTGCACAAAATTGTATTTTCGCATTATCAGCACAATTTTGTTCCGCGATTATAGGTTTTCGTTTTTCTATTGATAACAGCGGTAGAGAAAGCTTAATACATTCATTTTATTTCTTTGCTACAACTCCTGTCATTAAATTTTTCATTTAACATAATTTTAATGAAATTTAAATGTTATTTTAATAAATTAAATTATTAGTTGATAGAGTATTGTTCGTCCCAAATTAGAAATTAATTCTATTATCAATGGGGTGTTTTTTTGGTTCGTAAGCATATCGATGACAATTTCTATGCCGTTAAAGTTAGAATCATCAAGATGTCAGATGTTATCAGTAAGTTGGAAAAGGACCGGAGTTAGTACATATTACGATTTTTATGATCACTAATCAATTTAGATTCCAGTGGCATTTTAGCTCATGGTAAATGAAATAGAAGTCTGTAGAACCTTATAGAAGTCGGTGTGAACACAAGGAGCAGGGAAATGAAATTAAAGAAACTATAGTATCACAAATGGGAGAATGTGAAGCAGTGTTTATCCATACCACCCAACTGATTCCTAAGGATTTACCTACTTACTTTAGAAGGATTTGAAAACCCATTATCGATGACGGTAATTCACAGTCGTAGTTAATACGAACTGCGGAATGGTTTTGATATCAGCATGTTTATCACATAAACAACTTTTAAAGCATTTTTTATAATGAAATTTATGGCGATTTTACGTTATACGGGATAATGAAATCCTTTTCTTATTTAATAAAACATTAAAATTCCGGGCTGTCAGCTAGTTACTAGTTTCTTATTAAGATAACGTAGGTATAAATAAATTTAAAAAATCAAAATAGAGCATATTCATTTGTGTTTGCAGTTACTCGCATAGTTTGATATGATTTCATATCAAAATAATTATTCAATCTTTCTCTCCTAATTATTGTCTGACTGCCTCATTACACGTCGCACTAATTATGTCTCACTTGCCACTATGCAGCAAAAAATTCAGCTGACGTAGTCAATTCAGAATTTTTTTAACATAATTCATAATATTAAATCTTATTAGATACAAGGAAACATGAAAGGTGTGTTCTCTCGCAGGTGAACTTTCCCAGAGAACTCTAGAGCCATCGGAAAGGCGTGGAACAAGTACCAAGTGCCCGACCTACCTGATGCAGGGGTTTTCTAGGGTATTCCCTGCATCACTTTGACGTGAATTGCCGGGTAGGATCCTTAAACCATAGTCCCGGGACCGTAGTTAACCCAAGGCTACTTTGCTCTACCTTTCCGCATCCCCCCTTTCACTCCTTTTCCTATGCTATAAGAGTGGTGTTGCCACTATGTGCATAACCCTATACATAGCCTGTCTACACCTACAAAAAAAGAGAGGTGTATCAAGGAAACCTGCGAGAGGATGCCTTCACATCTCTCTTGGTTTTGAACTAAGGTTCCCACATGCCGAGACACCTCGGCCTGTTTTGAGAGGTGTATGTCCCGGGGTCGCAGACCTTGGGAATAAGGTAAGAGTTGTCCGCTATTCCTATTGGAATAGTCGGTCAGCTGCTTCCTAAACCGGTCAAGGCACGGCGAGGGGAAAGTTTCGACATCATATCAAACCCCTCTCCCGCCATCAGAAAGGCGTGGGACAAGTACCAAATGCCCGACCTACCTGATGCAGGTTTTATAGGGTTAGTCCTCCATTACGTTTAGGCGAATGCCGGGTAGGATCGTTAAACTATAGCGTGGGGGCCCTAGTTAACCCTTGGCTACCTTCCTCTACTCTTCCGCATCCCGCTTTTCAAATCCCTTCCTATTCTATTAAAGGGGAGTTGCCACCAAGTGGATTACCCTCATGTAGCTTGTTACCTTAAAAAATATGAGAGGTTTATGTTCCAGGATCTCAGACCCTGGATATACGGTAAGAGATACTCACTGTTCTAATTGGAACAGGCGGCCAGCTGTGTTCTAAACTGGTCGAGGCACTGAGAAGGGAATGCTGCGTCCCCAAAGCAAATCCCTCTTCCGCCATCGTAAGGGTGTGGGACAAGTACTCAATGTCCGACCTACCTGATGCAGGTTTATAAGGTTTGCCCTATATACTTTTATCTTTAAGCTTATTCAAGGACGCTACTCTATCGGCATACTTTGATATGAATCTGGAATATAACTCAGTCATTCCCACAAACCTTCTTACCTTTTGAGATTCTGGGGAGACGGAAATTCTTGAACTGCTTTAACATATGATGGGACTACTAAAATTCCATGAGATGAGAAAATATGTATTAAAAATTTAATCTTATTGTCTCCTACGTTAATTTTTTCCTTATTTACTGCGAATCCCGCATTCTGAAGTCTAGAAAATACAATTATAAGACAATTTTGATATTCGTACTTCGATTTTGCATAAACTAATATATCATCGGCAAAACTGAACACACATTTATATTTCAGATCCGAAAAAATAATCTATCAATTTCTCTACCAAGATCCTGACAACCTTGGTGAACTCATATAGGCCAAATGTTGTTTTCAACGCTGTACAACGACGACTTTTAGCTGTCAGAGGGATTTTATGGTAAGCCATTATGACAAAAAATATGGTAGCCCCTGAAAAATGTTGGAACGCACACTCTATCGTTACCAGAAGAAAACAATCGAATTGGTACTTTTAATTTAATTTATTGGAGGGGGGAGGGGAAACGGATAAGGGGTCGGTCAGACAGGTGATTCATCTGTGAGTTCAAATTCACAATACTGACCTTTTGCAGTTAAACAAATTCGGATACTCCACTATCGAAGTACTGACGTCTCCTAAACTTCTCTCTTCAGCAAATTCGCCTAACTCCCCTTTCCAGAAGTTCCTCCTTTATATAGTTAACGCCCAAGAATTTACGGTTTATACAAGACCAAAATTAACATTCCGTTTTTCATCAAATCCAAATTTAAAGTGTCGCATCCAAGTAAATATTTCTATTTTAGTTTTATTAATGAAATTCATTCCTAATACAAAAGGAGCTACTAACTTATTAACCACATAAAAACATTTATCCCACGAATATTTATGAATCTTCACATAACACCTGATACTTTTACTTACTTGCATTAATACCCCCGAGAGAAAACTTTTTTTTGGTTAAATTTAAACACTTCAAATTTTGGAACACTTCATCATTCATTAGCGACACCCTAGCAGGTACTTCGTGATCCTTTACCCTCACTAATACGCACGGATCGTCATTACAATTAACCAGACCTACTAACAATATTGATGGGTGCACTAGACGGTCTCTTGCTACCACTCCTTACAAGTTTCCCGACTTCCTATTTTGATTGGTTAATTCAGGACATCTGATTCTCACATTCCTTCTGTTTTACAATTATAACAAGTAATGTCTTTGTTTATTTTCAACTCCCTACTTACTGGCTCGAGAAATATCTGAATTTCCTAGACCAGATCTACGACTGGAAAATCGTTTAAACTATTCGCGTTGTTCCTCGGCAAATATGTCAGCCATCTCATCCGCTATTCTCAAGAATACCTGAATACCTGAATACCTGAAAAGATGCAGGTAAGCCAAAAATGATTTCTCACACATAGCTGAAAATTCTGCATACAAAATATCTTATTTGTTTTGTACACATCTCTAATGTAGCCCGAGAAGGATTCTCCGAGTTTCTTAAAAATAGGCGTTACACATTCCCTTACTAATTCTTCTTTATTTCTTTATATATTGTTGAAGTTGATCCCAGGTTCATTTTTCCAACCTACCTTGACCAAATATTTCTAACGCTCTTCCTGAGACCTTTACCATAATACAACAGATAAACTGTCGGCCGGGCACCAACTGATAGAACGGGATGAATTTCATCAAACAATGTAAACAACCTCTCGGATCTGCTTCATTCAACTGCCTGAATTACTTTAATTCCATTAGCATTTCAAAATCGACTTATTAAGCATTTCCTTTACCACCGAGCTGTAATATATTGTTTAGATAAGAACTTATCCTGTAATATAGATTTTCATTTCGCGCCCGGACTGTATTTATTTCGTATCAGATTCAAATATTCTGATAATGTTTGCTATAGTTCTGGCTTACTCCCTGTCGTATCCTGCCCAGATCCTCTCAATTCCTGGATCAAGGCCACCTTCGTCAGATTATACAGCCAATTCATCGTAGACTTGACGTCACATGAAACAAAATCAAACATCCAAATTTCTGTAGATTCGTAAGACAATTTTTTTAAAAAAGCAAAAAATTTTAACCAAAAAACAGTTTTAAATCCTAAATCCGGAAGCATTTTATGAACGTCAAACATAATAAATAATTAATATATTTCTTCGTTCAACCACGCTTTACTCCCTTGCATTGGACATCATGGTCAAATAATGTCTTTGAGCGAGGGGAAAATAGTAGGGGGAATGATAATTTGTGCAGTCATGCAGCATTCTTTTCAAACAAACTTTATAATTTCCAAATCTTTATTAATACACTTTAACGAATAACTGCTCTTTGATCAATCTATAACAAACATATTCTCAGAACACAGCTAATAAATAATTTTCACATAAAAAGATAATATACCTTCGGCGTAAATATAATTCACAGATAACATTGGATCAGCTGGCGAACGTCGTCGATCTCTCAGTGAGTAAAAGTCTCCTGCTGCTAATAGAAATCTCTGGGTTTTGGTGACTGGAAAAATATTCTTTGGTTCACTGATGACGTGTTTGAAAGACATGCCTCGTCTTTCAGACTTTGCTTTATTTAAAAAGTGGGACCAGCCCCGCGCCCGCTGGTCCCTGCATGACGGCCAACCAGATCTACCGCCGCCTCTGCTCTCGTCGGCACAGACCGCCGGGCTAGCCCCGACGTCTTGCTCCCGTTCCGCACACGGGATTCCATTCCATAGGAAGAGCAAGGCCAAGGTTGGATTACCGTCCCCAGGGGACCTTCGCCCAAGTCCTCGACCTCATCTCGTCCGATGGAATGGCACCGAGCTCTGGAGCGGGCCCCTTATATACCCACTGAAACAATACGAAGCTCGTCTCCACGGTTTCCATCAGCACGTCGCGACTAGACTACCACTGCCTCACAGATAATATTTATAGACTTAGTATATTTATTTAATAATATGAACTGCATTACATCACATTTACTCGCCAATTATGTGAATATAAAATATTTGTTCCGAATGTAATTATGTGGATTTACCGGTTACATAAATTTATTTATTTCAAATAACATCATAACATATATCTTTCAAGTCAAAGATCACAATTAGAGGCGTCATAATTTTGATAAGAATAAATTGAAATTGTTTTTGAATTTTTCCGCTTTGGAGATTTATATTATATTCTTGATATAAGTTGATATGATTTATGCATACTTTTATAATTTGGATATATATATATATATAAATATATGTTTCTGTTCCGAATACACACTTTAACGCATGGAGTAATTTCAAATAAACTTAGTCTAAAAAATACTACCTGCATAAGGAACCTCCAGTGATGAAACAGTGTTAAAACGACATTTGATAGTGTTAAATAAAGAGTTTTCTGGATTTACACATATGCAATATATTGTTTGATATATCGTAAATATAATGATGTTGAATCGTTTTGTGATTATTTGCTTTTTAGCATTTGAATAAAGGGGAAGATTATTTATATATAGAAACGAACATAGAATGACAATAAAAGGTATTTTAACCTTAAATTTTAGTCACTTTAATTCATCACCTTCATCAGTTTTTGTCTTAAATAGCTTAAAAAATAAAGAATATTGTTAATTAACGCTACTTAGGTAAAGAGTACACATGTTGATGAAATATTAATAATAATATTAACAGAAGTAGTAAAATATATTATTCCACGAAAATTTTGTCGCTTTCTATTTGATAGTCAATTTCTTTTCATGAATGGCGAAATCGTTTAATTATAATACAGATAACTTTTAAATGCATAAAGTAATGTCAGAAACACAATTAAAATAATTAATGAAGCAATTATAATTGAAAACTAATGTGTTTATCACTGATTAACATATCGTTTAAAACAACGTTAGTTTCGATTCTTTTATAGCATTCCGCAGTAAAAATTTTATACGCAAACTATTTAATTCCAACTGTAAATCAGGCGAATCAGCAATTTGCCCGCAGATTACTGGATAATGTGGTACTGCGTGATATAAATTCATAAATTACACACCCAAAATGATTAATATTGAAAACAATTTCATTTCGTAAACACTTGCTTGTGTTCTATGTGAAGAATAAATAGATTAGTAAAATTCAAGAAGTGGACTACAGAAGAAATAAAAAATTCACAAATCAATTATGCATTTAACTCTTAATCCTGATAATAATACATATATTTAAATTTTGGACCTTGTTAATGAATAAATAAACTGGTATTAATATTTTTATACTTTCGGCTTACGACACAATGCATAAAATTTCAGGGGTAAAAGATTCTTTATTTTATGTTTTTCAAAAATACAAATAATTACCCAGTTAAGAATTCACATTTATCTTCAACTCCTGCTTTTTAATACACAATTACGTCCCGTGATTTATTTGGGGTTTGTTTAACAATCAAGATTTAATTTAAATCCCTCTAAAAAAACAACTTTGATACGACAACCTTCAAATTCTCTTACGTCTGAGGAATTGTGGGCGTAAACCGACTTCTTCTTTAAAGTTATTTTGACACAAACACTTTTTTACACAAATCAGAATACTGACTTTGACTGACGGTTGGTTGGTACATCTGAAAGCAGGTGGACAGGATGGTTCAACAGCTCAGCCGCGTGATGTTAGCAGCTACTAGACTCCGTGACGTCAAACCGTTCGTTCATCAATAGACAACATCGCCATGAGATGTACAATAAAGCAGTTTGAAATTAATGAATGATTAGTACCATAAAATTGACTAATACATCTATTATAATAAAACACTAGAATTCGATATATAATTTATAAAAGTATGATCCATGCTTATCCTTTAGTAGCGTAACCATTTAAAACATTAAAAATAAGTTTCAATATAGTTACTATAACAAATTACCACAGATTATACCTGTCAATATACACTAGATTATACATAATCCTTATACACATACATATAATCTGTAGGTTTCCTGGGATGATATACAGTACTATATAAAATACTCTCATTCTACGAGTCGTTATTCCATATTATTTTTATTTTTCCTAATAGGAAAATTCGACTGCTTCTTTAAATCCTCAAATGCTTAAACTACTGACAATAATTTAAAATTCTATTTTCCTCTTTAAATACGGCGACACATGAATATTAAAATAGCTACTCGCTTAATTGGATGGAATGAACCAAAGAATACTAACGTAATGCATCTCTGGCCAAAGATATCACTATCCACTAGGTTGCCATCACAGACTTTATTTATTGCGCAAACTAGTTATAATTTGAAAAATAAACAAAAAATTTGACATCGAATGGCATGTCACAGGCTTAATTAGCCATCATCATCATTCGGTTTTTTATTTTGAACTTTAAGGAAATTGTTTAATCTTCACTAAATCGTCATTCCTACCAGTATTGAACCTAGCGGCGACCTTACTGAGCGCCTTCTGCAAATTAATTGCAGCTTGATCCCAAATTTTACGCATTTCTGTCGTACTAATTTTATTTGGGTTGTTTAGTTTCCAATTTAATTCCAGAGGAGAACTTAACTTATACAGAAACAATATTGTTAATAATAGAAACTAAGGATTAAACATAGAAGAGCAGTATGAGAGTTACTAAAAATTTTGATAAGTAAAACATGCAAAAATAATAAAAAAATATAATCTAACCAATTAAAAGTTTTTATGCATCTATGTTGATGTGTATATGTTTGCATGCATGTATAATCATATATATGTATATGTAAATAACAACTAACAACATGATAAATCGATACTATTGTATCGATTTGCGATTGTAATAATACACACTGAACCACCTAATAGAGCAGTTGAAGAACAGACATTGTTGAATAAACAACATAATTTTATATTAATGACTAAGTACCTACATGTACTAATAATTTTAAAGTTATTGTGATTTTACGTATAGTGACAGGAAGGTATGTTATGCTGATGGTTTTGCAATGTATTCTTAACTTGATGTTTTTTATATAAGTAGTAACGTTTGATTGTTCATTCAGGATGATTATGACAAATTAGTTGAAAGCTTCCAACAGATTATTTAATAAAATTAAAAACTTGGAGACTGTTTGTGTTTATTTATTCTACATCAACAATAATATCAAGATCCGCAAAGATTTACTCATATCTTGTGTGTGTATTACAATTCACCGAATCGGTCCGCTTACAATACAACGTCACCACTTTTTTTTTCTAAAAAAAAAGTTTATAATGGTCACGTTAAGAACTTGGTCATTTACAAATAGTGCTTGTTTACGTAATTATGGTACTATTCACATTGATTCCATTACTATACATACAATTGAACAGTTAGAAAAATTAATTATACATTTCAAATATGGGTTTCTTACATTTACATTTTACAATTCGGATTTTTTAATTATTTATCATAGTAATAGGATAATTAATTATGTTAACTTATTTCAAGCTGTGACTGTTGCAAATTCCACTGTACTGTAGTTATAGATTGTTTTTATTAGGAAGAGGCGTCTGCTTCTGAATATGTATCACTCCCTTGTTCCTTGACTAAATTTATGAGCCTTTTTATTCTACTTTTTGCCGTTTTATCATTTAAGTGTGGGTAAAAAGAGTCCAATACATTTATGAATCATGTAGAGGATATCTGGTAATCTCTAATAATGGTTCTTGGGTTCTTTGAGGCCGTTGCATTTAGTATAAGAGTCTTTAACTGTTCCAAAGGGATAGGTGGAGCACTGGTTTCTTCTTCATATAATATTTTTAGTGGACCTAATGATTGACTAAGCGCCTTATATATTATTGATCCTGAATGTTTTGTTTTGTTTTCTTGGGTGGATTAGTGCTTGACTTATGTTCATGATTACTGTCGTCTTTCTTATCAGCTTGGCTTGTCGAGCTCGTAGATGCAGTTCTTTTTTTGTTTGTTAGTTGTGAATTATCCATGTCCGTTTTTTGAGGGTTAATTATTTGAATTGCGGGTGCCGGGTTCTTACACTGAATTTTGTCATAATTTTCATTTGCAGTCAGATTATTCTTTAGTATTGCATCTCTATTAGGACAATTTATCGCGATATGGCCGGGACTTTACAATTATAGCAGTTCTCGTTCTCCGCTGCTAGATACAGCTAGTGTCTTCATATTCATATTATCGAATCCGGAAGGGAATTTAGCTTATCTGGGTTAATGAAGAATTGTCTTCTGAAACTTTTAATGTGAGAAAATCTTTGATCACCAGTACTTATTCTAGTATCCGATATTTTAGAGTCTGGAATTATATTTAGCTTTTCTTGTTAAAGGACAATAATCTTGTTAGGGATAACTGGGCATACATTTGACAAGATTACACGGCAGTATTTTTGCATTAAAAGGTCTTATATTAACCATCTCACACTTTATTGTTATTGATTTATGAACTTTTATTAGGTTTTCGACATCCTCCTTAGATGTTAGAAATGCGCATATTCTGAAATTGACTATTTTAGAGATGTACTTAATTATGATGTGGTTAATAATATTAGCTAAACCTATTAGGTACTCATCTGTGTTTGAACTTGCAACAGCGTCCAGAATTATGGCATGCACTTTATCCGGTTTATGCTCCGTGGCCATCACCTTCGAATACAATCTAGTCTCCATATTCTGTGTGGACGTCATCTTCAGGTATTCCTCTTCTTTACACTTTCTGGGATTCACTTTTCTTATATACGTAAAACTTCTCGTTTCTAAAAAAAAATGACTTAGTAACCTTGACGGCAGTTAGTGAATCATTATTTCTCTTACCTGGCATAGTTGCCAAAATGCGTATCTTTTTGTCGCTATTAATTTCTCTTGAATATTTTGCAAGGCTCAGCGTTCCATATCTCGTTATAATTGAAGTTTCGTAAATCGCCATTCACATGCGTCGCCCAGACACCATTTGCGGCTTGAATAAGTAGAAATAAATTATTAAACATACATCTTTGCAATATTTACTGCGCTTATTCATATTGATCATTATATTTGTATTGTATCTACACCGAGATTTTATTTACACTTTTAACACCGAAATCCTGTGGTACATCGTTCATTCCAACGAATTCAGAGAATTTGTCCATCGTTGTTGAGATTCGCTACGGTTTATTTCCTCTACTTGTTTCCGTATGAACAAACGCAGCACCAGAAAGTCCCTTTGCACCAATTTCTTCTTGGCGCGTATTCAATAAAACTCATTAATGTTTAGAAAAGAGCACGAAAATTGTAAGCATAACTGTCAATAATTCCTCATCAATCTAATAATTCATGTCGGACCAGTTTGTCCACTGTATCGGAAAAATCGATGACGTGGTCGTGCACGACACCGTTCTCACCTCGTCACAGGGTAATTTCCTTAAAAGCATCGCCTTTCTTGCTTGGCCTGTAGACTGATAAGGCTCCATCGCTCTGTTCCACGTTTCATATACCGTAGTATAGTTGGTGATGTGGAACAAATAATCAACGATATCGCTTTTAGATAGCATTTTTAAAAACATTTTTCATCGCAGTGCATTCTTCCACACCATCAAAATAATCTTTCGTAATCAGTATAGCTTTCTTCTTAATGAACCAGGTGCTTTCGTGTAAAATCTCAAACGTGTGAAGGTTATGTAGGGAAATAAAAGTACTATAGTTGGTGACTCGAAAATGCAATATCAGACTCATGGACTATTCCTGTTACATTGTCAAACATTGTGTCAAATAGTAAGCACGCGCCCGTAACTAGGTTAACGGGAAGTGAGGGGTCCACAATCTGGAAACACGACTGGACAAAGGTTTAATGGATTATTTATTATTTACCTTGGTAGTGATGGACTAGACACAATAATTAAGATTATATTGTCAAAACAATATTTACTTTTAAATAAATAAAAACATAACACAAGATACCATTGTGAAACAAAATCTGTATAATAAAAATGGATATATATTTTTATGTTTGTATTTACATTAATTTCTATAAAAATTTAATCGCGTGGGCAGATTACAAAAACAATGGTACACATATTTAAAACACGAGAAACGGTACTTACTGCGCGGCAAGAGACCGTGACGTCACGCGGTAGAGAGAGACGTTACTACGCGACGAACAAAGGAAATAGTTCCTTTTTCCGTCATGAAATAAAGCAGAAATAGTTCCATTGAATAAAAAGAATAATTTTATCCGGTAATACTCCATCGAATGATAAATAAAAAACAAAACTAAATACTTCACGATCCTTGAGGAAAATGTAAGTTAATTTTCGCGCCATATTACTGACTCCAATATGGCGACCATTTGTTTACATTGTGAATGTAGTTAATAATGTCATCAATTTAATCTTTCGTAATGACTGAAGAATGAGGGACTATTATATCCTACAATACTCAAGGAGTATATTTAAGAAGAAATGCGGAACTAGGAACATTTAGATTGTGGTTAAATCACTTCTTGACTAAAGATTAATATAAAATTAAATACTTTTTCGGTTTATATAAATAAGTAGACGGGAACGCCGGTCACCCATCTTTAGTAAACAACAATTACTCTCTTTATTATCTCAAAGTCATTATGTGGACATTACAATAAGAATAAGTATATTGAAATAGGCTTTGAAGGATTCAAAACAAGAATTTTGCAGTGGAAGTTTATGTGATGAGTTACGTAAAAAAATGACCAGACGTATTCCCAGTACCGTAATCTCTCGTCCAGCCGCTGGACCCTGGGATCTATCAGGGGAGCTCTGTTGTTTCCGTTTGCTCGTAATCCTGGGACGGCGCTGGAAATCCTTACTAGGAAGTCTTTCGCTGGTGTTCGATGTTGATGCTCCCTAATCAGCAAAGAGAGAGTGCTGCTGGGCTCTACTACACTTTCGAACTATGTACATCTGTACCTGAATGTGTCTCTGAGAAAGACTTGGAATCAATTTTGAATGGTGATTATTGAGTGTCTTTCTGAGAATTGAAAACTTGACTGTCCAAACATTTCCTTAGTGTATCTATTATCGAATTCAACACGCCTCAAAGATTAACATTTTCAAATTTATAATCCGAACACATCATGGAGTTGACTCGACCCGTGAACAAATCGTATCTAAACTTCCCATAAATTTAGCCTTTCTTACTTTATAATTTGTATTCCTTTTCCCACGTTCCAATATGTCCACGAGTGAAGACAACAGCCTCTTTCATTCAGTAATCAATATTTTCCCAGTAGCTATTTCCAAAAAAAAGGCCTCCACAAGCAAAAGGGGGAATATTTTTTTCCCAACTTGTATATGTTGTGACCATTAGCGAAAAACCTAGTTTTCCAATTTGAAAGTCCTCAGAAAAAATGTCCGTGGCCTAAAAAAACACCTATTTTCAGTTTTTGATAATAACAAAAGTATGAAGCATTCTATTGATAATAATGTTCGGTAATAAATTCTAGACCATAAAATTGTGCATCGAATGGTGTATCTGATTACGAAATTCGGTCGAACAAACTGGTAGAAATCGTTCGTCAAATTTTCAACATTTTACGTCATTTTCTAAACGAATGTCGGTTCTCATATTTCAAGTGCTGGTATCTCCAAAATGATCGACAGTACACTAATTTGTCATAGAATAAATATTTTAGAAAATTTAATTATCATTCCAACGCATGATCTGTTTTTAAAATATATGTTTTTGAAATATGAGAACCGTCCCCGCATTGGCCTTTTGAGTTTGCTGAATAGCCAGAAGTCGCACAAAGCCAAATCAGGCAAATACGGTGGTTTCGGAACGATATGAGTCGCGTTTTTGGCAAAAAAGTCGCGAAGAACCAATGCAGTATGACATGGTGCATTATCGCGATGAAGGAACCACGAGTTGTTCGCCCATAATTCCGGCAGTTTCAGACGAATAGCTTCACGCAAACGACGCATAACGCTCAAATAATATTATTTGTTAACAGTTTGGCCCGGCGGAAGGAATTCATAGTGCACCACACCACGATAATCAAAGAAAACTGTCAACGTGGCTTTGATTTTCGATCGACTTTGCCTTGATATATTCGGTCTTGCTTCACCTTTTGCACGATATTCGCTGGATTGGTCGGTGGTTTCAGGGTCGTATGCGTAAATCCAAGTCTCGTCTCCAGTAATGATGAATTTCAAGTGGTCCTATCAGACAGCAAATTTTCAAACACATCAACGCGACGCTTTTTTTTCCAAAAAATTGAGCGATTTTGGCACCAATCGAGACTTGACGCATTTGAGACACAAAACATTCTTCAAAATGGTTTGGGCTGATCCAAATGATACTCCAATACTATCAGCGAGATCTCTAGTTGTCCATCGACGATTTTCAAGCGCCAAATCTTTGAATTTTGGGACGTGGCCCTCGTCGGTAGACGTTGATGGTCGTCCAGAGCGCGGTTCGACTTCAACGCGTTCTCGGCCCTCTTTGAACTCGTTGTACCACTTATAAACGTTTTTTTGTGCCATAGTTTGATCACCAAAGGCCTTCCGCAACATTTTCAACGTGTCCGCACAAGAATATTCGATACGCAAACAAAATTTGATGCATGTTTTTTGCTCAACAAAATCACCCATTGCAAAAATCGAAAAATTCACTTTGGGTTGTTTACAAAAACACGTGTAACTCGGAGGTTATTAAACCTTTTAACAAACAGACGCTTGGAAAATATTATAGACAGTCCTACCAGCCTAGGAAAAAAAATTACCTGCCTTCCTAATACCCGGGAGTTTTAAATGACATTTTCACCTTATTTTTTTATCACAGTGGTACATAACGAAATAAACAATTTTGAATGTTAAATGGCTTAGCATTACGGGTGACACGAAAGTATTAGCTCGTGCACTGCTTGCGAGGCACGTCTTGGCCGTTCTAATAACCAGACACAGCACGCGAGAAAGTCATTACCGTGGGCTGTCATTACTGGTCACAATATCACGATTCCGTCACGTGGCGCTTATTACGAGCAACGCCCACCAGTAATTTATCATGATATCACATAATTATGCGCGCAATCTCAGCAGATGACAAAACATCCTTTTCGCACTGCGAGTTCCATGGCACAAGGCAAATGTGAACCGGAAAATTCAATTTATGCGCGCATCTAAAAAGTTTTGTTTCACACAGGCTTTTATTAAAATATTCATAACACGAAACTGCATTTCCTCGCGAATAATTTCCATACAGATACTGTTTCAATTGGAGTGACGTAGTGCGTGCGGACTAAGGCAAAGGCGGAAACCTCCCGGGACAAGTTTTATTAAATAGTATGAGAATGTGTAACGAAAACAATAAAATATATCATTTTTAATTATCATTTCTTTTCTTAAACGTTTTAATCACTAATTAAATATTTAGTTATGCAACACAAATGTTACGAAATATAATATGGTAATTGTGTTTCATTGCCTTTAGAAAGGATGTAGATAGACTCCTCGAGGGGTGAATTGTAAAAGGTGTATAGTATTCATCCATGTATCTAAAGCCGAATTTCATGTCGCTTTTGTTTGTACGAAGAATGACGCCGTTGGATGAATTTAGAAGATAAAATAAATTTAAAAACAAGAGCTTATGAAAAATTTTAAATTGTTAACATATTATAAATTTTTTCAAATTTACTCATATCTCCTTAATATTATTTTTATCTTTTCAAATGTGGTTAGACAAGACTTAGTGACGTTAACCAGAAATCTAATATATAACAACATGCCCTCATTTTCGAATATTATTAACTTATTTTAACCTAATATATAAATAATTATGGAAAATCAGTAATCACAATCATCGCATTAATACCATGATCATTGCATTAATATTTATAAATTAAAAATTATACAAATTATGCGAAAGTGGAACTTGGAAGAAAATATCGAACATTTCGAACAGTAAAAAACAATTTGTCTTTAGACAAAAAGGTTAAGAATCATATCTGGGCAGACGAATCTGAATACTCCATAAAGAAATAGACCTAAGTTTTTCTACTTTATTCCAGGGAGTCCGCTATCGGAGGCTTTTGCGTCTGATTAAAAAGACTCGTGAGAGTGACAGGCTTTGTTTCTTCAGTTGTAAGTAATCAGGGACTTCCAGATGGCCAGGACGTGGACAAAGAGCTTGCTGGATTATACGTACTCGCTTCTTTAAATATCCTTTTAAATGTATGCGGCTCTGAATAAACCTTGAGAAATTCCTGAAAATTAGTCATTACTCTTATCTCAGTATAATCTCATGAGGCACACATTAGTTCTATTGTGAAGAAACATTATATATTGAAACTTCTTTTACTTATTGAAAATATATCTATATATGTACGTGCATTCCTTTTTTCCTAATTGGACCTAAATCTATTAGTACTATATTACAGGAATGTAATAATACTCGTTATAATTATATATATATTGTAATGCCAATTAATTAGGCCATTAATTGTTTGTATTATAAATTAAATTGTTAGCGGTATTTTGAGCGACAAGAAGCGACAATAGCGCTGAGCTCTGTTGCTTTGAGAAAATGCCGAAATGGAAATTCGCGCTCAAACTCGAGAGGCACTAGGATAGGTAGTTGGTGCCGAAAGATTGCGAAGTACGGAACAAGTAATAAAACTTGGGAGTTGGTGCCGAAAGATTGATGTGGACGGATGAAGTTTACGTCTACAGCCAGCCGGAAAGGAGGCACATTATAACAAATTTTTCACCGAGATACCTTGCAGTCTATTTCAAATCAATAAAAATAACAGTATAAGTCTACAAATAACCTGCAAATCATCAGTTCCAGTAATAAGGCAATTTTACACTGAGGGGAAGACGACATCCGATTGCTGACCAAGGAGAGGTTCATCCCAGGCTCCGGAAATTTGTCTGCGTTCTATTCGCCGGTGAGCATGTAAATTCTGTGAGAACTAGAATCTGTGTAAATAAGGATTTGCATTTATCGTGTTGTGTAGGGGAAACAAAGAATTCTGGTATCAGACGGACAATGTGTGAGTAACCAAATTTTAATTATAACAACTGTGAACATTAGCTAAAGGGTAAAGTCAGATTTCGTTCCCTTGTAATTGTCAATCAAAGTTAATTTCTTTATTTTTTAATTTATTTCATTCTATCGACAAATTGTTTAGGTAAATTGTAAACTGTTTTGTTAATAAGATTTTAAATCTTTTTTGTGTGTGTTCATTATCAAACCCAGTAAAGGCCTTGAGAGAACCGATCTCAAATTTTGTTTGTAAATATCTTTTACTCTTTAAAAGCCACAAAACAAAATCAATATTTTTGTTTGTTAATAGTTAATAAGCTTTTCATTTATTTTAACCCATCATATTTAATTATTACATTAAATAGCTACCACAACGTGAACAATTAAATTATTAATTGATTGATTATTACAATATATATATATATATATATATATATATATATATATATATATATATTGCAATACCTCAAATAATACTACCAATTTAAACAAACAATTATTATTTATTAAGACACAATTTACAATTACACAAATAATCTAATGAAATTTTATAAAATCAAAATAATTTTATTTATCTTCAATACATTTGATAACTTATACTCGGTAC
Source organism: Zhengitettix transpicula (assembly GCA_037074705.1). Taxonomy (NCBI): domain Eukaryota; kingdom Metazoa; phylum Arthropoda; class Insecta; order Orthoptera; family Tetrigidae; genus Zhengitettix; species Zhengitettix transpicula. The sequence continues at coordinate 205,932,059 of CM073591.1, forward strand.
CCCAGGGTCTTTACTGGGTTGATAAGGAAATGGAACACAAATTTTACAATAAAAATAAAACAGTTAAAATAAATGAAAAACGAAATGAAATTATTGAAACGAAATGATTGAAACGAAATCTGACTTTTACCCTTATTTAACAATTTACAATAACGAATACAGAAAAATAAACTTACAAGCTCTCTGGTCCATGCAATTTGGATCTCTCACATACCGGCACACACTCACTTCATACAGGCTTAAAAGGCACCAGGTTGCGCTCACAGCCCCCTCTTCTTGCTGACGTTACCCTTACGACGAATTCAACCAACTCTGCTGGCAGACAGATTTCCACGACGAAAGCCTACCGACTTTTGATGACTGATGTCCAACTGATGACTCTCGGCCACCTAGCTTGGCCTACCATCCGATGATCTCTCCTGAATGCAAACTCCCAACTGTTCATAACATTGTTTCGGCTACTTTACCTTGGCGCTGCGTCCGCCCTGCGGACCTGCACCAACGCTCTCTCCCAGCGGTCTCCTGCTCCTGACTAACTCCTCATAATATTCCTCCCTGCCTCACTGTGCCTTTTATCTGCTCTCTTATTTATATCCCGACTCCAGAATATTCCCTTGTTTTCACAGTTGTTTTTAAATTCCATGTTCGCCAAACAACACCAGCTGTTGGCTTTCTCCCTCCCCGAGAGCCACTGAATCAATTAAAATAAACATCTCCTTTCAATATAATTACATCGTCCACTAAACTTCTGTTATCATGTTTTTCAGGATTCCATCGTCAAGATGTCGGTCACAACCATTTAGCCTTAAGAGCCGCAAAATGCACAATTATAGTCCTTCCCTTCTCTAAGATCCACTTATCCATCATTTTATCATTATCTTGTATATGTACAAACCACTCAAGGATCCCCAGTCTGAGTTGGTTAACAAATCTGATAAAAATAAGAACAGAATTCATGTCCTTCTTTACTGGTTATTACAATATATATATATATATATATATATATATATAACATTTCACTTAGATATTTTTTAATCTTTTAATTTACTAATTTTTTTTGAAAATATTTCATTATATTGCTCGGTGAAATTAAATATATTAAATATTTATATTCTATTTACAAATATATATTTTTAACTTCCTGCCTTATTAACGTCTTGAAATACCCACGGCTATTTTAGAATTATAAAGAAAACTGAAGAGAAAAAACCAGAGACAATTTCTGACAGGGGTTAGTGGGCCAAAAAGCGGTGATCATATGGTTGTAATGAACCGACTTTGATGGGAGTATCTTCTGGTACTTGCAAGTCTGGAGAGTCAGTAGACTTGGCTGGTGTCTCGGGGGGATGCTGCAAACCGTCGTATTTTATGAAAATTGTCACCCGTTCGGTCTACAGGTTCTCGTCAGCAGGACAGTGCAAATGTTCTCCAATCCAAAACTCTCTCACCGAAAACCAGAAAAGTTACTCCCTCTCCAAATCCCAGCTTCTTCAAAAGTTCCCTTGACAGTACTGACTTCCACTCGAAAACTAAAACCTATCGTATAACACCCCAGACCTAACTCATAACACAAAAAGGACTGTCCTCCATACCCCAAAACTGAAACTATATAATTTATTCTTAACCTCCCAAAATTTCACTCACTTCTTTTCCTAAACTCTGCAAGCCTCCTTCACACCGCTGTTTTCCAAAATTTCTCCCCTCCCCCAACAGGGTCTTGGGTTTTGCTGTATTTATCCAAAAGGAATCAGATTAATGCCCCTCACAAATCTCAATATTTTAATTAGCCACACCCATTCAGGAATTACCTTAGAGGCGAGAATCGACTCTCGTCAGTCTGAAACCAAGAATATTTAAAGCTCACGATATTTTCTTTCGTAAAATGCATTAAAATATATAATAATAAAATAAAATAAATCCAATTAATTTAACCCGAGTGTACACTCTACATCGTGAATAATTTATTTGTGTCAGTGCCTAATTTAGGATCAAATTTTTTTTTTGCTAGAAGAGATGCTGTAGCTTTACCACCATGACGTCTTTCGACCAACCACCGACACTATTACGTTTGATCGATTAACCTTAATGTCTTATAGAAATATACTTTGGGGTATCAGGTACAGATAAAATCTTTCTAGCCCAAAAGTCTATAATTAGGACAATGTGTCAGGTAAATTATAGGATTCATGCAGGTAGATATTCAGAAAATTAGGAATATATAACCAATCAGGTTTAGTCAGTTACTCGTTGATGGTATTTGTAATAAGTAATTATGATAAATTTAATGCAAGAAATAAAACTAACTTACTTAAGAGTGGTTTTTAGTTACACGAAAGGCGCGGAATATACCGTAATATCAATTTTTAATTAACTTTCTGATAACTTTAAAGAATTAAGAAACTCTCCAGCATACAAAAGTAAATTATATTACTTATTATATCCTTGTGTATTAAATCTTAGTTTAGATCCGGTTGCTTTGGATGTGATGCAGTAAGTAGTTTGTTACACTATTATATTCTTCTATTCTCACAAAACACACGTTGGATGAACGACTGTAACATATTTGATTGGTGCTGTGGGATAGAGGAAAATAAATATTGTGGAATACTTTCTAACATTAACTTCATAGAAATAATTACGGCATTGTAATGTACAATCGTTTATTACGAAATTAACAAAAAAAAATAGTGTAACCAATAATTAATTGTTTATAGTAGAAAAATGTTAATTAACATATAAGATTAAAATTAATTTGACAAGTTTATTATCTCCAAATTTTTATTTTATTGATAGTTATTCCATGTAATATATTTAGCAATGACTGCAAGAATGTGAACACTATTTCGAAAATTTATAATAATCATGTTTCTTAGTTACTCTTCTCCTGCCTCAATCTTCACTCTTCTCATTAAGTCTCACTTCTGTCGTTTCCAGTATTACTCAATTATGGTACTATTCACATTCCAACCCCTTGTGATCCTATCTGCTACAGAGTTACAAATGCGTTTCCCGATTCAATGTGCCCGCCAACTATTTTCCATGTACAGTTTCGTGAAACAAAGAAAATATTATGAACTTCTAATTTATGTATGTGAAAGTGCATTACACTGCAATATTTCTGATAATATAAAATTGAATTTTTCTTTGTGAGTCAGGTCTTAACATTTGTTTTACATAATCGAAATATTGTATATTTGATGAAATATATTATTGTAACTTATATTTGCACAGTTATAGAAATGTTAAGCCGTGGTTTTTCGTCTTTGAAGAATCTTAGTCGATCAGAAGCAATTGTTCAGAAGCCATTGTAATGGATACGGCGCCCATGTATGTATTGTGTGTCATGTAAACAAGGCTTACAGCCGGCGTGGATTCAAAGGACGGATCTATATGTAGCTGTCGGAAGCGTCCGCAGCTTATGAGCTTCCTCTGGAAGGATTTGCTTATCACCAATTCCACCCCAATAGTTCCTCGGCTTATGCTAGCGTAAGAAACATGTGAATACATTTATCAGTACAACTGTCGTTCAATTGCATTCCTTTGGAATGCATGATACATTTGATTCCAAATAGGAGAAGCACATGTAATTTTCAGTATATAAGTCATATATGATTGAAACAGCAATTTTGTGCGAGCACATCCATCGATTTTTCTTTAAATATATACATCTTCTCGTAGCGAAGATTATTTCAGACAATTTTCTGATGACAAAATTACGGGAGTATTGCTGGGAGGATACACGTGAAGGTTATCATCCAGAATCCAGAGAAAAGCAATGCGTAGCTATTCATAGAACAGGTATCCTGAATATAGGAATATATTCATTAAGTAGCGAAGTGAAGTGTAAGTTATAGCACCATTTTTATCTGGAAATTTCAAAATAATAAAACATCAACACTGTGCAACTGTGTTTTAAATTTTTTGGAGAAGTATTGATACTTACAGGTAATATTGTTAGTCAGTAAAGTATAATTATTTGGGGGGGGGGGGTGGATGTGTGAAAAGTATTGGAAAATTTACTTCAGAATAAATTAATTGGTAGAAAAACTGAAGTAATGATTAGAAAAAAATACACAAGTACCACCTTAGTTAATATAGATGTGATGAAAGGAAAGAAAAAATATTGAAATTGGATTCCAGAAGAAATTTCTAAAGCCACTTAGCTTTAGAATTGAGTTCAGTATTGTATATTTATGAAACGGTGGTGATATATAATGATGTTGAAGCATAATTAGACCGATAAAATTAGGAACAAGAAAGGATTAGAAATTATCGTGAGTGAATACATAAACTGAGCTCACAAGAAGATTAACTAAATTCGTAAGGCACATACTCGGGCATCTACGTTCAATTAAATCAGAGATGTAAAGTACGTAAGGGTCAGAACAATGACATAAATCAGAAATAAAATCACGTCAAACAATTCAGGATGAAGGAGGCATCGAAAATTGTTAAAATAACTCATGTTCTTTGTGCGGTCGGTTTATCTGACTTAAAATTATTTTAGTATGCTGTAGAGTCTCGTTTTGGGAATAGATTCCCCGTCCGGTCGAGATTTATCCATCCTGATACTTAAACTCCATTTTGGACGTGTCTAAGATTGAAATAAGAGAACATTTAACCGGCCCACGGGCGTTCGAACGTCGTTGTAAAACGCAGTAACCAATGCGGACGTGAGACGTGAAAGAGATCTGCAGCATCTGATGGGACAAATGTTCAACCAATCGCTTCAAGGAAGTTCAGAGGTGAATTTTCATACTTAGGCTGGACAAATATTTGTCGGTCTTGCACTTGCTGCGAGATGTAACAAAAATTACCTAGTCTGGCAGAAGTTTGTAATTTCAGAGAGGTTATTCCAAGCGAACGCGTGCAAAATGTTTTAAGAAATCGTCGCTTCTTTTAAATTATAAGTCAAGCTAAAAGGGATTATGGATGAAGTCTAGCCCTTACAATCAAGGCGACCTAGCGACGAGTTGCGAACCAGAAAGGTCAGGATCTACTGAGTTCTACCAGCATCGGACGTTGTCAACTCCAGGAGCAACTCCAGCGCTCACAGCGTTTACACGGTAAATGACAATCTCCAACTTTTGTATCATCAACACTACTCCCACCCAAACACGTACATACATACTTGCATTCTAAATTTCACCCACGGTCTTTGAGACGTTACAAAGAATAGTTTTTCGTTCCTGAGTAAGGCGAGGATATCAATGTAAAATGATAATTTTTCAATTTATTACTGCTAAAATTAAATTTAAGTTATATTATATATATATATATATATATATATATATATAAAATACACACACACATATATACATATACATACATATATATATATATGTGTGTGTGTGTGTGATATATATATATATATATATATATTGTAATACTAATTAACGAGGTCATTAATTGTTTAAATAAATTGAATTGTTTAGCGGCACCGATCTCAAAGACGACAATGACGGCAGGCTCTTTGTTGGCGAACTTTGTTGTGAACTGCGCGCATTGTACGGAAGGTCAGTTGGTTGCAGTCTCGCGAATCTTATGGTCGAGAAGGAGGATAATTTAAGAGTACGATCAGCGTGGTCCAAGCTTAGTAATTCAACTGAGAGACATATGTTTTAAAAAATCTAAGTAAAAAGGTCAGGACGAAAAGACAAGTTATAAAAAACCCTGCAAAACTGAAACAAAAAGTTTAGCGCCACGTTAAGATAAGTAGGCGTGCAGAAATAACATTTTCCGCAGAAAGGCATTGAAATAATACGTCCGAATGTTGACCGGAGGAATAATACAAGAACTACAACCGTGTACTTTGATCAAGTGTAGAATCAGTGATTAATGACCTTTTTAATGAATTTTGTCCCCAAGCTTAAAAAATAAGTCTGGTACCAGCAGGACAGTTGTAAGTACAAACCAAAATAATTTAATTCTGTAAACGGTAATTAAGGGTATAGTCAGATTTCGATTGTTTTCATTTTGTTAGATTTTGTATTACGTTCGTTTCAATTTGGTTGACTTGTTAATTATTTAATTTATAATTTTTGATTGTTCATACTTATCAAACCCAGTAAAGACACTGAGAAGAAGAGTTAATAAATTTGATTGTTTGTGAAATATAAAGATTGCATTTTACTTTGAACGCCACAATAAAAAAATATTTGTTTTGTAAATTTTGAAATTATTGAATTCGGTGTGCCAACCTAGGGCAAATCATTTGTAAAACTAAATGACCACAAGTTGAAATAACTTTTGGCAAATTAAAAGTTATTTTAATCTTAATAAATTTTGTTAATTAATATAATTTCAATAACCTTCATTCTAATCATTTCATTTTTGGTTCCACAACGTAGGGCAATTTAATAAATTATTTATATATAATCATTAAAATATATATAAGTGTGTGATTGTGTGTGTGTGTGTCTGTGGCTGTGTGTCAAAAATTTCATATTCAAGAATTTATAATTTGATATTTATTGAATTAATTAAAAACTTTATATAAATGCAATCTGTTATTGTACTTAATTTAAGTTAAAATCTAAATTTTATTAACTCAATTAAAATTCACCTACATAATAATAATCTTAATCTTAATAAAAATAAAAATAAAACAGGAAAGCTAAATTAAATCTCTGAAATACAATTTTTTTTAATATAGTACCTAATTAGGGCTAAAAGTTATTGTCGAAACTTTGTTCTTCTGTTCTGTATATTCAAGAGATGTAATTAATTAATTTAATTGTTTTAAATTCAATATATTCTGACATAATCCATTAATTTTTTATTTATACTTAGAGCCAGATAATCCTTGGGTTCTTTTTCAGCCAGAGCTATAGCTGCCTATTCCGGGAAGGAAGACCAAATAATGCAATTCTTCTGACTCTACAAGATGATAGAGATTAGTTACTTGTTTCCTGTAGCTATCCCGGTGATTTGTGAAAGCCGCTTTCGTTTCACTTTGCAACAGTTTTACCCGGATTTCTCTTATCGCCCTGTTCTTCTCTCACAGTTGTAAGTGCCTGCCAAAAGTGTGAGTTGGCATCTGAACCGTTACTGGAATCCATTCCGTTTTGTGGTTTTTGTTAAACTTTTTCTTTGACTACATTGGAGCCATCTGATACGAATAAATAGACATACACACAATCAGTGAATAGTTCTGTTTGAACCAATTTGCTGTAAAATTACACTTAATAAATTAATATGTATTGTCGCTATTGTCAGTTCCGTGAAAAAAATCAAAACGTAAGAAGGCAATTAATTCAGCGTACAGGAGCTTTAAACGGGTTTTATTTTATTTTTTGTATCACGCACAAAACAGAGTAAATAATTTGTTTTATGTGAAAAAACGGAAGCTGTTTGTTATACTTTATAAGTCTGATCTACAGAAACAGAACAAACTGAATGTTTCTTATGAGTACAACTGCAAACCAAGAACTGATTTAAGATTACAGTTATTTTTTCGCATGTACTTTAATTTTTTATATGCAACTGACTAAATAGCATAGAAAAGTTAAATAGAGTTAAAGGTTGGACAGAGAGAAGCTTTTGATTACGTTATTGTTGAAGAAATGGGGAAACTTCATACCCAAGGCAAGTTAACGTGTTTTGTTATTAAATGAAAAATGTTCTCTTGGAAAAAGTGAAAAGAGATGAAAGGAAATTTCTGTTTAGAAACAGGAAGACTTTTGTGAAACTAGATTTGAAATATTTTGACAAGCGAAAGAGCATTTCAAAATGGGAAACAATAAAATCAGTGGCTTTATTAAAACTGCGAACGAAGTCGTAAACAAGCAATATATGGATATTAACCGGGTTAAATATTTATTGATAGAGAACGTTTCGATGGAGTTCTCTGAAATCGTCGTCAGATGGATTGCGGTTACTTAATTAAAATAATTAATTTTAATTAAATTAAATCTGTAACTGCAAATATTTGTAATCGAAATTCACCTGACGTTGATGGCAGAGCACGCCATCGAAACGTGACGAATCAATAAATTTTTAATTCGGTTATAAACTCGAGACTGCTTCATTCATAGTTTACACCAGGAAAACACTCGCTTTTTTAAAGACATGATATTTCCTTAGGAAAATACATAAATGTGACCATCATTTTCCAAATTTTCACCATCATTTGTCCTTACCTAGGACACACCTTTAACGATCGCTTGGATATGGAGGCAGATCTTGAGAACGTTTTCATTTAGAAGACATTAAACACATCTCTCTCGATGACGTGATGCTTGCTGAAGAGGTGTAGTTACCAGTTACCAGTTAGAAGGCTAATTTTCCCTTCCCACCATATTAAATGAAATAGAATTGGGTAGTGACATAATATGGAAATTTTTTAAGCTATTTTCTGTTTAGAATGTGTTGCTTGTTCAGTATTGAAAATTATAAGTATCGAAATTAACTGTGGCTGTTGCCCAAAGTATTCGTCACTAATTTATATGCTTAGCTTCACGTATTTGACTTCTTTAATTATTTTTCACGAATTGAGATATTTCTATATGTTCTTTTCCCTATGTAATGTGGCACTCAAAAACTATTAGTTTCATTTAATTGCGACTCTTTTGGGGCGAATATCTTGGTGTAATAATTTTGTTTTGAACATAAATATTTTTAAAATTCGATGATTTGAGTAAATTTTTAATGTACTGGTAATACAAGATGACTAAGATAAATTTTGTTTATTTTTTAAATTTGTATTATATCTAGTCCTTTTTATTTCATATTCCTTATCCCCACAGGTCTGCATTCGTTTTTATTATTCGGAATCTTTGGAAGCTATAATGAATGGTCTGATTTGTGTCTGTTTTAAACTGGAAAAATATAATGGCTGTAAACAAACGTTTAATACTATAATTTAATTAATTAAGCTACATTTTGTCATAAAGTGAACTAAAAATTAACATAATTTATAACATTATCAAACTCATTAACACATTTTTTATATTTCATAATATTCATATAGTCTCCAAAACGATCTGTAATCTGTCTACCATAGTACAATATTTGAAATATCTTGACCTACATAATGTTTATTCCTATTGAATTGCTATAATTGTTTATATACCAATCTAAAACACCCATCATCACTTAAAAATCAATAAACACAGTCATAATATAAAACTTTCACTGTTCAAATTATCAGGTTTGGATACTAGGGAAATGCTGCAAGTCTCTTTTCAAAAAATTTAATATTTTTATTGTACCCAGAGCTTACATATTAGAAATATTAAAATTGGTCAAAATGCAATATGAACCTTAATGTAACTAACGGTAAGAATCGTGGATATGCCACGAGAAAGCATTCCGTTCTCAGATCTCATAGACCAAGCCTTATGAGTAGCGTACACTATTCCGGTACGGCATTATTTAACCGCCTTTATAACATTGTAAAGATCGTCAACACATTTTTCATATAGTGTAAAACTTTACTAATTATTGTTAAACATTACACCGTACCCGAATTTTTCGTCGGTTTCCATTTGGCTGAATAGTAGTGTCTACAGAGTTGCTGAATAATTGCTACTCAGCTTCACGTGTTTTAAATAATACGTATATTTTCCGTCTTTGGTTCTGTTTTCCTGCATCTGTTTCCTGCCTTTTGGCAAAAATAAATGAAAATCGTATTGCAAATAGAAGGAAAGTCTCTTCCAAAGATGGACTACAACATAACGACGGAACTGTGTCTGGAAACACCAGAGGCTAATAAACTCATATTAATAGCCTAAGCAGTACGGCGTACATAAATCGAATTAGAGAGAATATAGCGAAAATCCACGGAAATGGCAACCAGATCACAATACCCTGGCTACCGGCGCATAATAGATAGATAGAAGGACACGACACGGCAGATCTCCTAGCAAAGATGGAAGCCGATCAGCAAGGAAGAACCAGTAACCTGCCAACCTGCACCAGCAAGGACTGTAGATTAGGGCTTTATAAGGAACTGGAGGAAAAGTGGAACAGACCATAAAAACAGAAGAATGTGGAGCCATCCTAAGAAATGTCAGCAGTCTCAAAGAAATATCGCACCCGAAAGAACTATCTCGAAGGCAACAGGTTGTTGTAGCCATGATCAGAACTCTGCACTCCAGTTTCACAAATTCATTCATGATTTCCAGATCTCCGCAGCCGGTATGCAGCTCATGCAAGGAGGCCATAACAATCCCTCATGTCCCCTCTGACTGTCCCACATTTAGTGACATAAGAAGATCAACAATAGCCGCCCATTCAGTGATGGAGTTCTGCAACTCACCAACAGCCACTCACTACCTTATAGAGTTTACTATGAAAACTGATTCATATAAAGTAATTTGAATGTAACGCAAATGTAAAAAACTCAACCTTGGTAGGCTCCCAGGAACTCGGATGATCCTCCTTTTTGTCAGCTATCTGGTGACCGCTTGCCTTATATAAATCCTGTGATTCATAGATTTGCTAGCCTTTTTACCGCTTGGGACTTAAACTGCAATTTTACTATTCCTGACTGGCTACAGACGTACACTGCCTTTATGTGCAATATTTACGATTTAAATGCTTCCGTGAATGTTTTTACTTTGTCTTAAACTCACAACTTTGTTTTATAATACATTAACGATGGCTAGTCTCTGCTCTAGTATTATTCGTTCCGTTCTCTGTAATGTCCCGCCACTAACTGAACTATCGTAGTCTCGAGTTTTAGCACGCATACGCCATTTTTGACTTTCCGACAAAGTAACAGAGCCTAGCTCCATTGTCGCTTTGGACGCTCCTGCCGCTACAATTAAATTTTATTAAAACCAATTAATGGTCTAATTAATTGGCATTACAATATATATATATATATATATATATATATATATATATATAGTGATGTGAGAGACAAAATGTGTAACTGTATTTATTACGTGACAATTTTTTATGTAGTTATAATTATTAGATACTGTCAAGGATTTAATTATACAAACTAAGTAATTAGGATGAGTTATCATTAGATAAAATAGCGAAATGAATATTTTGAGTTTGTCAACTGCATTGTGCGGTTGCGTCTGGGTCTCACCAGACGAAAGGTACAAAGTTTCCAGAAACGAAATGAGATGTAGTCTAAATATAAAGCTCTTTTGCGATAGTATTTATAACTTATATAAAAACTTTCTGGAAATAATTCTTAGTCAACTCAAAACGTTCACTTTAGGTTACAAATAATATTTCATTTTCCAGGATCCAATAAAATATATACAAATTGGTTTCCTGAATTGAAAATTTCCTTTTACATTTACTAATTTGAGGTTTATTGGGGTATATATATTAATCGTTCTGAAAATCTTCAAATTTGTTAGTTCATACTTTTCTGAATCATTCATATTATCAAAACAATTTTTTAGATTAATCCGTTGCTCTATGACAGTATTGTACTTTCCATCAACATAATCATTCTTCCTCTTAGCATAATGTAAATCTTAAATCTTTATGTCACCTTTATCAGCCTCTTTAAGTTAAGATATTCGCCATGTAATATTATCTGGCTCTATCATCATGAAACTCTGCATTCTTGAATTTCCTTTTCATTTAATTGGATTTGATTTTTGTTTCGTATACAATTTTAGTTTTTTTGTAAGTAGAAATTAAATTAGAATTTTACTCAACAGAAATGCCAATATTTTCTTCGTCATTAGAACTGTCACGTATCCCTTCATCTAAGTCTTCATTTATTTTTATTTTTCTCGGTTTCTGCTCTTCTAATCTCGTGTTGACCTCCTCTTTGTAATCTTCAAAGCTCTTTCTGGCATATTCGAACTTAATTTCGCATATTATATTGTTTTATTTAAATTCAGTTGCTAATTCATCTAACTTTAAACTCATCCTTCACACTATTAATTTCAGTTTTTATACTGCTAGATTCTTTATCCATCGTACTGTTAACATATTTTAATAACGATAGCATCTGCTCAAACATGCTTCTCTCCCTTTCACCTGTTATCCAATGCCTTGTATCTGTTCCTCCGTTTCGTACACCACCTCTTCATTATCCTCAATCTCATTTAACTTTAAGGCCATCACTTCTTCTTCTGTTCTTGCTTCAGACATATGGCTTCCAATCTCCTTTAAAAATCCTCAGTTTCATAAATTATAACGCATATTATTAAATATTACTATCTATTATTAATATAATCAGTGTGGCAAAGAACCCTATCACCTCTAATTATCTTACTTAAATATCCCTTTACTTTTACGTCGTTTAATGTGTTTGATCTCGACGTTGAAACTTCAAAATTTCATATATCATCGTCGTAATTACAACCTGCCTCCACGATAATAGCGCTAAAATCTTATGCGGTATTTAATTTATTGAGGTATAAGTGACTTTAGTTTATTATATTGATATATCCATATATATTGTTCTTTTCAAAATTTATCTACAATTAATATAATTCAATATGCATATATATTTATAATTGAAATACTATCATTACGGCCAGTTTATTTATTTAAAATAATTTTATGTATTTATTGTAATTCCATGTATCTGCCACCGTGAAAACTGCCCTTTTGTAGATTAAATAAATACCTAAATACATAGATTAATCATTTATTATTTATGAAATTATTTATGTGTAAAGTTGTGAAGAAACATATTTGTTTATAAGAGGTCTAACATAGAATAAATCTAATTATATATCGAAAAGTTATTTTTAAACATATTTTGTACAACCACCATGCCATAAATTGGGGCAGTTTTCAAATTTTAGATAAAGATAGCAATTATAAATGAAAATTAGTTTCTGTGATATTACACGTTAATAATAATGTACGTCAAAACGACACTGATTTGTTAAGCAAGATTTATAATCTATTAAATCATAATTCTTCTGTTTTATCATTCTATCTCTAAAATTTGGCCCACATAATGTTATTTATTTGTTATTTTAGTTCGATAATTTAATATTTTAATATATTTTATTGCTCTCGAACTGTTTTATCTACAATTTATTATTAAAATGATATACATTAGAACCGAAGTATGTAGCTTGAATAATTAATTAATTGCCGTCTATGTTATTTATTAAATTTAAACTATTCACACAAAGAAATAATTATAATTATTATAGTTATAATTTTTCTGCACTCCTGTAAAATTGTATTCCTTTAAGAATCATGGATATACTGCTGGAATGTATTGTACATATATTTTGAAATTACGTTTCGAATCAAGGTATGAATAATTTATTAAACTGAAAACCCCCTCTGTAGGTCCTCAATGGAGGCAATAATTACACAATTGCCAGTCAAAACATTTGATTCACAAAAAGGTTCTCTCGGCCAATTATGGCGATACTAATCTAAGCAAACATAAGTCATCAAATAAAAACCAAAATCAATTTGAAATTCATTTTCAAGTTTCACTCTTAGCTCTATTTAAGCTCACGTATACTCTCTTAGCATTTCAAGCGAACACTGACATGAATAATGTTTTGGTGTCATATAGATTCTAAATCCGGAGCTCCAGTACAAACATCCTATTTATTTCAAGACGTGTTTTTTCGTATTTTCTAGAGCACTAATACGCTTTAAACTCATCAGGAGTTATCCCGCGTGTTACGTGTCTCACAGGAGAGTATCCAAACAAGCAACCGCAAAAGCCTGAAAATTTAACCGGGCAATATCGTGGCTGTCACCCCGTAACGTCGCGGTCATATCATTCGCGCACTGCCGAGCCGGTGGCTTTGTTCTGCACGCCCGAAACTTCTCTGCAATAGCTGAATTACTCCTGCTCCATTTATTATACAGCCCTCATACATTATGAATGAGAGATAATGGAGTCAGATAGAGAGGGCAAGGCAGGAAAGATTGGTAGCACAGAGCGCGGAATGCTCGTTTAGCGAACAGGAGAAGGTCTGGGTGATTTATCGGCGTCTCGGGCAACGAAAGGCCACGGGAGCGTTGCCCGTGAACCTTGATAAATAGGCTATGAGTTGTGTCCTTTATTAGGCATGCCTCTGACAAACAGCTTGATTATGGATTATATATTTGATTTCCTCTTGTTGACATACAATCTTTTTCGTTCCAGTTCCTTCTAGCAGACAGAGACTCAATATTTTGTATTGTATTGCGTGAATATTCAACTATATAATTCTATAATAGGAACCAGTTATAAAGCAGCGGGCTTAGTTGTAACCAATTTACGGCTAATATAGTTTAAAAAGTGAAGCGTAGGGATGGTGTAACCCAACGGTATGGAGTTGCGTTTGCACTCTGCTGAAGTCTCACTTTCTCCGTAAACTTGGCTCCCTAAGCCCAATCATATTAAATTACTGCAAGTACAAAAGCCAGCACACGGTTCCCCTTTAAAGAAGTCACTTAAAAAATCTCTTTCGTAAAAAGAATGTTTATTTACATAGCAAATGCTGACTTCAACGGAAACAGTCTACGCCATAAAACGAAAGGTAATCCAGTCTCTGAAGGAATTAAGTTAATTCTGGTAATTAGTAATACATTACCTTCGAAGATCGAATAAGTGCTTGAAGCATCCTTCGCTCTGTAATTATTAAAATATGTTCTAATTTTACAGGTCAGCATTTCAGTGTACGAAGGAGCTGTTATGATAAACAGATATTCAAGACTGATGATCTTGATGGTCTGATGGAACTTATTCGAATCTATTAATTCTACTGCATGTATGTTACAATGACAAAAATGCTCTATTATAGACAACTAAGACGGAATATATATCTGATAAAGTAAACAGATTAAATTGCCATAATCAATTTTCTTAGCTTCTATATTGTAATAATTAAATATAATATGAATGTGGCGTTTCTAAATGAAAGAACTTAAGTGAAATCTATTAAACAAGATTTATTAACAATTTTAAAACAAGTATAAAATACGCAAAATATTTGGGATCTCAGGGTCTTGAACTGGGTTTGATAAATGGCAGAATTTATATAATCAAAATTACATTTACTTTTTATGGAAATCAATGCGTCTGAACATAGACGAAATTTGTTGCGGAAGAAATAATACTAAAGATTGAATTGAAACAATTTTAATTTTATCAAGAATTAAGGATCTCATTTTATCGATAATTAAATAATTAAAGAACGATCTGACTTTTATCTTTTAAACACGGTTTACAAATGATTTTAAAGTTTTTCCCTACTTACGGCCGCCCAGGTCTCTTTTTAGCTTTTCGTGCACAATTTTGGGGACATCACTGATTCTAAGTACTCACAGACTCTAAATGTTCACAGGCTCTAATTGGCGTTGTTTGTTAGTTGGTTTAACACAAATTGGTTGGTTCTCGATGCTTTACTGCAACCTGGATTTGTAGATCTCGTGACTTTAGTTGAAAATGGACTTCATTGGTTTGTCTATGGCCAGCATGATGAATCTACGCTCGACCACCGAATACACACTAGTTGCTCTGTCTCCTCCCCGACTGAATATTGCTTTACTTTTTAATATTTGAAAGCATGTTTGTGACGGGACCACATTCTTTCGTTCTGACTGCCGACTGTAAAACTTTTCGTCTGATCTGTTCGCTGTCTCCTGCCCGACTGTACTGTTCGTCTCGTAAATTTTGAGCGCGTAAAAACCCTCTCGACCGATCAACAATGTTTTCTTTGCCTTGCCGGTTTGTTGCGGCGTCCGCTCTATATCCACTAATAATGAGTCCTCTACAATTCAACTTTTCAATTAGAACAATGCCTTAATTACCAATTACTACAATATATACATATATATGTATATGTATATATTGTAATAATTAAAAGAAATCATTACTAATACACAAATATTTGGACTCGCGTGGTCAACGGCAGAAGGCACGCAAGGTTAGACAGATGGAGATAATGATGGAATAATTGAGCGACAGATGGCAAAAATAAAGGAGGGTGAGTTAAATGTGTGTACGCCCGGCTCTGTGGTGCCGTGTGCAGATTTGTACGCGAACTCTGAGTGCAACCTAACTCTGGGGGAAGAAGCGAAAGTGAATCCGAACTCTCTCTAGGTACGCTCGAACTCTGTGGTGCCGAGTGCAAAAGGCCAGCCCGGGGCGTAGTTTGGACTCGAATTATCAGCGGAAGAAGGGACACGAGTGGTACACAACGACGAAGTAATGGAGGATAATTGGAAGACAGATGTCAAATTAGACGAGTGTGTGGGGAGAAGTGCACACGGCTTCTTTGTAAAGTGCGCAAAAGAAATAAATAAAAGGCATAAGAGGAGATCAGTAATCAGTCAGTCAGCTGAGTTTGTCGGTGGACGTTGAGACCGGATTGTGCCAAGTTAGGTGGCCGAAATAAATATGAGTTTCGTCGTGGAAATAAGTCAATCTATTAACAGCGATCGTCGGTAGGAGTTCGTAGTGAAAGTCCGACTGTCATAAGAGATTGTTGGTGGACATTGGGCCGAGTTAGGTGGCCGAAATAAATAAGTAAATTCTTTGGAGGAATTCGTCGTGAATCGTCACGAGAGTAAGGTCATCGTGGAGAGGTGGCTGTGGAAGTGTAAAGTGTGAGCACAACTTGGTGATCTTTATGGCCTGTATAAAGTGAGTCCGTGCTAGTATGCGAGTGAGCCAAATTGCATGGATTACCAGAGAGATTGTAAGTTAATTTTTCACAGTATTCATAGTTGTAAACTTTTAAGTAAAGGTATAATCGTCAAATTTCAGAATTCAAATTTGGTTATTCTATGTGTTTTTCTTTATTGCATTGTAAAAGTTGTTTAACAAGTATTCGTTTTATTAAAGTCCCAGTAAACGACCCGGAGAGAGATTAAATTTCATTGTTTAAAATTAATTAATAACTATCGTAAAAATTCATTTGATTATTTGTGTCTTAATAAATAATAATCGTTTGTTTAAACTGGTTGTGTCACGTATTATTTTAATATAAGACAGATTATTACAAATTGGCGTCCTCAACGTGTGGCCCATTTTATCCTGGGTTTTAATAGAAATTGAATTTTTTGATAAATCCATTATAGCGGGCTGATCGAACAAAGCAACAATTGAGAAGCGAGCTCGACTGCTTTGTCAAAAAGTCGAAATGGCGTTTACGCGCACGAAAGTCTAAGTCAGTTAACGTCTACAGCCAGCCAGGAAAGGAGGCACATTATAAAAAAATTTTCACCGAGATACCTTGCAGTCTATTTCATATCAATACAAATAACAGTATAAGTCTACAAAGAATCTGCAAATCATCAGTTCCAGTAATAAGGCAAATTCGAACAATTTTTCACTGAGGGGAAGACGACATCCGATAGCTGACCAAGGAGAGGTTCATCCAAGGCTCCGGAAATTTGTCTGCGTTCTATTCGCCGGTGAGCGTGTAAATTCTGTGAGAACTAGAATCTGTGTAAATAACGATTTGCATTTATCGTGTTGCGTATGGGAAAAAAGAATGCTGGTACCAGATAGACAATGTGTGAGTAACCAAATTTTAATTATAATATTGTAAACGCTAATTAAAGGATAAAGTCAGATTTAGTTCGTTCGCTTTCTTCTAGTTTTCTTTCATTGATCGACTTATTATTTAATTTTAAGCTAATAATATTTTGAATTTTTAATTAGTCAAATTCTAGTTTTATCGTGTCCTAGTCATCAAACCCAGTAAAGACTCTAAGATATTAAAATTTTAATTGTATTTTTTTTTGATTCTTGAAGCCACAATTTGAAATTAAATTATATTTTATTTGTAAATTCTTGTTTAATCATTCATTTAATTAACGCCTATCCTTTTGAATAATATATAATTTAATTCAAGGTAAATAGTTGAATATTACAATATATTGTAATGCCTCGTAATTGAGGCATTGTTTCTGATTAATGGTCTGGGCTGTCGGAGGAAGTTGTAATGTGTTTATTTAGGACTGGTCTTGAGAATTCGGAACAGGCATTGTTTCTGATTAATGGTTTGGACGGTTGAAAGGGCAATTTTTGTAGCGTGTTTATTTAGGTCTTGAGGGTGCAGTTTGGGCGGTCTGGAGAATTTCGGACCGTGCACGTGCGTGTGGGGGTGCAAAGACAGATAGTCTTACCCAAAGTAATTACGGGTCCTGTCTCGATTGTCGGCTTTTGGACAAGACAGAGTAAATAGCCATTTGCTAACTATAGAACTGCCGCTGCATAATATAAATCTCGGGATAATGGAAGAAACTGTCAACGGGCATTTGCGACGAAGTTTGGAACAATGGACAAACGAAAAGACTGGGGATATATAAGGGAAGATAAGCTTTTGAGAGATGAGAGTGAGAGTCAGTGAGTCGTACGGCGAGCATCAAGACTGGAGGATTTGTTAGTTAGAAGAATGACTAAGACAGACATCGTTTAAGGGAGGAGAATGTTTTATAAGTAGCAGTCTGCGAGAAAAATAGCAAAATATCCATCGATAAACATTTTGTATGCTGAAGTCTAATCTATTCTAATCTCAAAATTAGACCACTGTCTTCGATTGTAGGAGACCAGGACACTGCATCCAGCGTCGAGTAGTCTTCAAAACGAGCAAGTGATATGTCCTTCAATCTTGTACAATAAGTTCGTCGATAATTAATTTCGTCTAGACGTATAAATATTTCTTTTTAATTTAAAGCTAAATTTTCTTTTCTTTGATTATGGTTAAATGTTCTGCCGTTATCAAACCCAGTAAAGACCTTTGAGAGATTGAGATATGTTTTTAAAATTGTATAATTGTTTCAAGTATTGCGAAATAAAATTTTGTTTGTTTTAAAATTAATAATTGTTTATTTAAAAGCCCATCATATTTAATTATTACATTATTACATTGGCTACCACAACGTAGGGAAAATTAATAGGTACCTGTTTGATTATTACAATATATATATATATATATATATATATATATATATATATATATATATAACATCTCATATTTATAGAGTCACAATATAAATTTATTTTATAATTATTCTTATCAATTTTGATAGCTACATTGATAGCTTTTGTTTTTATTCACCGCAACTGTACTTGCAGCCCATCTTATTAGTCAAAAATTGCAAAGATGTCTAGCTCGCTCGATTAGAAATTTTTATTATTTAAAAATGCTTGTTTGGATAATGGATAGATTCTAATATTTAGTTTTAGTTTTTCATTTGACTTAACATTCTTTATATACATTTTCAAAATTAATTAATAAATTTTTCTTAATTTTTTAACTCGCAACAATCATGTCAGAAACATCTGAATCTGATTTTTAACTTTTTATTCCGGTATTGGATTTCATAGGCGACAGTTCCATGATCTCCAGCGGCCACTATCTCTTATAAACCAGAATTAGATTAAATTATTTGGAACAATTTTATAAAATCTTCAGCCTGGACATTAAGTTTTTTCTGAATTTGAGGATGTTTTTCTCGAGAGTGTGACACTCTGAAGACGACTCCTCTTTCCTAGAGGACTTTATTTCTTGCCAATCGTCTACGCGAAGTGCGATCCCGGGCCTGTATTGTCCATCGTGGGAGCAAGTACACTCCCCAACTTTAGAAGGTCCTGTCCAAATACTTGCCCTGCGCGGCATTTTGAGAGCTGAAATTTTAAAACATTGTTTCGATCCACGATCGAAAATGGTCAAATAACCTTATGAGCCTGTGGAGCGATGTTTTAGCTGAATTCAATATTTCTTTCATTCTTAACTTCAAGGCGTATATAGAGAAATTTGTTTTTTGTTTATTTCTCCTTTTTTTAAAACATTCCGAGACAGAGAAATTTGTTTTTGTTTCTTTTTATGTTTCAATATTTGAAGCATTCAGAGACTTTAAACAGTCAAAGTTAACATTTATATGATTATTTTGAGGTCATAACATCAATTACTTTACTTAATTATATTGTTGCATATATAAAATGAATATGTGTAATTATAGTTGTGTTTTTTTGTGAATATTTAGTCATTAATTGTTTTTTATAAAAACAATTATTTTTCCCAGCATTCTCCACGGTAAATATAACCTTGTATGAGTTCAATGTCAAAATCCGGTTTTCCAAACCCAAGGTAAGTTTCTCTTCGCGTGTTTGTTTCTCACAAGCCTATCATCTTGAGGACCTTAAACCCACCTGAGAAGTTAACCGAAAGGGAGGTTATAATATATTGTAGAGATTACCAACGTGTAATGTAAGTTTTATTTCATAATTTTTCTTCAATATTATTGTCGGCGTAATTATTGAGGCCAGAGCATAGTTTGACGCAAGAATGCAGTCACTGTAAAGTTTGCTATGCGATTATTGTCGGAAAGCGTATGTAAGCCGCTAAAATCTTTGGCGGAAACATTCAGTATGTTTTTTGAAGCCTGACCAGGGTTGTTATGGCGAGTCTAAGTGCTTTGAGAAAGTAGTCTTGCAGCCAAAAACGACGTAAAGTTTGTGATCAGGCGCCGGAATTTTTTTTGTGTGATGTGAAACGATAAAGCAATCAGTATTGTGGCCTGTAATTAAATATTTTCTTTAAAATAAAATAACTGTGGAGAGCACAATACGGTACCAGAACAGCGCTAAATATACTGGTATGTAGAAACTGGATTTTGTTAACTTTTATATAAATATAATTTGCCGTCAGATTTCTCTAGATTTGTCGGATTTCTCTAGTTTTTTGTGTTAGATTCTTTTATAAAATTTTGTTATTGTAAATTTAACTTTTTGTAACTTTGTAACTTTTGGTGCTAATTGAAAATAACTATAATTTATTAGAGGCCCTATAAGCGGCCCTGAAGTTTTGAGCCTCATTAAAGCTGAGGCGTTTGTTAAAATCATAAATATGTACAAAATTTAAAGTAAATCATAATTGTAATAAATAATTTTGTTGTTATCTTTAAAAAAAACTTTTTAAAAAAATTCAAGATAAATTCCTGATCATTTTATTTTGTTTAAAAAAGTTTGAATTCCGCGCCACAACGTGTTGACTTTAATTTACATGGTTTGTTTATTTTTAATATTACAATATTGTAACGCGTGTATTTAGGTTTAAGTTTTTCTTTGTCTCGGAAGTGTTGTTTGCTGGGGTCTTGAGAATTCGAAACCGTGCACGTGCGTGGGGGTGGAGGTGGAGGAGATAAATATTTCCATCCAAGTAATTTCGTGTCCTGTCTCGATTGTTGGCCTCAACATGACAGAATGGTTAGCCATTGTTAACTACGGAATTGCAGCTGCGTGCTATAAATCTTGTGACAATGGAAGAATCATTTCGACGAAGTTTTTTAACAATGAAAAAAAGTAAAAGAATAGGAGGATATAATCGAGGGGACGGAGATAAGCTTTTGAAACTGGACAGTTGTTCTGCGCTCACCGAAGCTAGTGGATATGATTAAGAGAGGCTCCGTAAAGTTGTTGTCTCTGATATAGTTCGAGGCAGAATCGTCGTGATAAAGGGGCCACAATGGTCAGTGAAGAGTTCACAGAATAACACCACACAATTTAGTACGACGCCTTGCCAGCATTCAATCCCGGGGGCCGACACCTTAGCCAGTGATCAACCCCTGAGTCGACGCCAGTACGTCGGTACGAGAGCTACAGCAGGCAACACAACACAGAATAGCAGTACGCATTTGGTACGGGCAGCAGATCTCTTCTACGTAAAAAGCACAGGTGTCTGAGATAAGAGTTTTCATGTTTAGCTTTAATAAACCTATATAAAATTTGTTTATTGGTCAAATATTTATTTTGATTTAACGTAAAAACCCAGCCCACAAAAATAATTCTTTACAATCTATATATTTTTATATATATATATAAATATATAAATTATAGCAAAATCAATAATTACGGAGAGTAATATAGAAAAAACGCTTAATGTTAATAAAGGTGCGTGTATTCTTCCGAACAATAAAGACTAATAATGATATACTATGAACCAACTTGTTTGTTTATATATTAATGACTCAAAAGTATTTACTATTGATAAGTTACGTTTATAGCTTCTTGTATAATTTTTCTACACAAACACACACACACACACACGTACATATAGTGATGACAAAAATAGTAAGACACATTATAGAGTATGTTCTGAAAAATAATATACTTATTATACAGAATGCGGAAATGAAACAGTTCATTTTAATATTATTTTAATTTATTATACGTTATTTTTATGGTAGTATAATTGCCAAATGCAAAAGTTATAGTAATTACAAAATTAATACTTCGTAACTCTTTGTATATCAGAAACTATAGATTACCTGCAATATAGATTAGTTTTGTCTTTCTTATTTTGACAATCTTATAAAAAAATACAGAGTTGCCCAGATTTCTCTGTTAATATATGAATAAACTGTTTTCCTTTTATTGTTTATTGAATGAAAAGCATATATCAAGTAAATAACTAGATGAAATCTAAATCTAATTAATTTAGTCATTTTTAAATATATTTAAAATAAATGTATTCAAAACCAGGTCGTTAAGGTTTCAGATGTAACGGAAACTGCATTTCAAATGCACATTACGTGGAATCGCTGAAGGCAGTTTCACAATTTTGTTAGAATGTGAAATGAGAATTTTTCAAACAGATGGAAACTAAATCGTATTGGCCTGCATATAAAGATCTTCCCAGAAACAAATCGAAGATAATAGTTCTAAGGAATAAATCTGAGTTCTACCATTATAAATAAATGGCATTAAACGGTAAGTGTATAATATTCGGGCTTTGCAACAGTCAATGAATTATCCAGTGAAAATTAAAAAACGGAAATGTTGCGTACATATTTTATATTTGTATTCGGTAAAGTGATGGTGTAATAGTAACAATAATTTGCTAATTGTAGGTATAGCGATGAAGATCAGGATGAAAAAATCGGAATTTCGTAAATCACTCAGTTACGGATGTAAAAATACGTAACATTTCATTAGAGAAATTTTGCCTTGACAGGTATTTCTAAATATTTAATCATTTAATGTTGTCTGAAATTTATTGAGAGATGGCTAGTAAATCTCGGAGAAGCATGGAAATAAACTTGTTTTAAAAATTTAAAAGAAAGACAGGCGCAAATCGTGAGAACTTGCCCCAAAATTGATTTTTTGATACAACATGAAGACATTGTTACCCATATTCCACAAAGTCTTTCTAATATCACGATTCTTTAATAATAATAATAATTCTGTGCATAAAGAAAGCAATTATTTATTTTAAACTGAGATCACTAAACTTTCGAAAAGTACAGTCACATTTGAGCTTTTATATTAGTTCCTATTTCATTTAACACGCGAAGTTGGCGCTAGACTACGGTAGACAACCACTTAGCGCATGCGCATATCAACACAGTAAAGAATACTCTTAGACAGTCTGCTGCTAGCATCTACTGCCGAAACCTTGGATCTAGGGACTAACTTGTTACCCCGCCAATCCATTGCTGATACAGTACCTTCCCCCAGCCCAGACCCAAACAGTACTCTATTCTTCAAAAAGAGGCCACCGTTCTCATCACTAAAATCTGGCCCACCAAAACACCTCAACCCTACAAAAGAAGGCAAAATCGCGCAATTCCGTCAACCAAAACCAACATTGGAAGAATCACTGGAAGCAATACGCCCCGTCATTGAATCACGTACCAACACAATCCCATTTAACTTTGACCAAACTAAATCGCTCATCCCAAATTCATAATCATCAAAGTACCCAGTAAACATGGCCAAAGATAATAACATCACCTCAGAAAAGCTAATAGATCAACTATTCAGCAAACCACAAATGAACGATACCTGAAATGCAAACTAACACGCCTTATAAAACTATAAAGAAATCAACCACGGAAATCGTTTCGGATCCAGAAACATCTAGCTATATTACAGAATAACCAAATGATAACTATTCAGCGGCCTGAACAAAAGAAAAAACTTACTAAAAAGATTAGTAGACAAAGTCAACCAGGACAATCCTTATACAAGAATCCAACCTAAAAATCTATGATAAAGTGAACCTACCACCAGCCCTGACTCACGGCTCTACAGACTAGCGGAGGTATTTCAACATTCCTCAAATCTGAAAAACTAAATGTCAACTCAAACTTTGAAACCTTGGCAGTAATACAAAAATCGACTTCTCGATCCTCTACATGCCGTCTAACAAGACCTACAATAATAAGTTTAAAATATTACTAAAACTAGATCTGTCATACCCAGATATCTTAAATTAAATTTCAAATAAGATCTCTCAAAATGAGAATTTCACAATGGAACGTAAATGGATTTAGAACACGGAAACTGAAGCTACAAATATTAATCGAGTCTATTGATCAAAACATCCTTTGTGCACAGGAAAACCACTTTAAAGATAACCCCTACTCAAATTTAAAAGTCTTTCAATGATTTGCAAAGAACAGAAAAAACTCCTTACGTTGAAGTGGTGGTGTAGCTATCTTAAACCAAACAACTTGTCCCAACCGCTAAGAACAAACTCGAGGAGATCGAAGTTGAAATACTAGCTTCAAAGAAAATTATCATCTGCAATATATATATATCCTGAACAGAAGAAAATTTACTTAATTCGAAATAGAAAAACTAATCAAACAACTTGCTACCACATTTATTATAGTTATAGTTAGAGATAATAACAGGCACCACACATTGTTGGGCTCGATCCACTTTGACAGCAGAGGAACTAAATCAGAAAAAGTGTTGAACAACATTAACACCATTATTTTGAACAAAAGTGATCCCACACATCTTAATATAGCAACTGGATCAGTCACCGTAATTGGCAATACCAGCTGTTCAACCAACCTTGCCGACATCTGTGAATGGACCGCAGAATGTTCATCCTATGATAGCGACCACTTTCCTCACAACCCCGACACTACTCTCAAAATATCAACCTCCCACTATTTCACCTATACGACCAAATTGGAACTTCTCTACTGCAAACTGGAATATATATATATATATATATATATATATATATTGTAATAATTAATAAGGGAGTAAATGAATTAAATTAGCCCCACGTTGTGGAAGCCAATTTAAGGTGGTCTTAATTAAAAGAATAAATTAACAAATTATTAAGATTTAAAAATTTATTCTTTAAAAGTAAAAATTGTAATCCCTACTTTACACGCCGAATTTCATCAAGTTAACAAACAAATATTTTATTTCAATTTTGCAATTCGCGGCGTTCTAGGAAAAATAAAACTTTATATTTTACAATAAAATACGTCGAAATTCTTTTTATCTCAGGGTCATTACTGGGTTTGATACTAAGAAAAATCCCATTTAATAAACTAACATTAACAATTCAAGCTCATTGAAGCTAACTTAATACAATCTGAAAATAAACGAAATGAAAAGAAATCTGAATTCTACCTTTAATCCTCGTTTACAGATTTTAAATAATTGTTTTGTACCCACGAATGTCTTTCTGGTATCAGATCTGATGCTTGGAGCTTGAGGACAACACCCACTAAAAAGGCCATTATTCACTGATTCTACACATTAAATTTTCAATACACACGGTCGATGTTCTCGTTCTCTGTCACCTAGAACTTTGGATCATCCGCCCGTCAGTCAGCCCTCGGACGTAAGGCCCCTATGCGAAATTTAGTTCAGTCTGTGTGAAGCAAAACCTTTTGCTTCCAACTTTGCGATTATTATTTGGGTCCCTCCATCAAACTGTTTACTCGCGTTTTATGTAATAGATCTCGCAGTTGGACTTCTTGGACCTCGCTATCCATACTTTCAGATCCTCATCCTCGCTCTCCCGTAACCTTTGCCGGACTGGCCTTCCGTACGAGCGCGCGGTATATATATATATATATATATATATATATATATATATTGTAATAAAAAGCGACTCCTTCTCAATTCGCCCCACGTTGGGCGCCAAAATGTAATAAACAAACGTGACAATTTATTTTGACGGGCTTATAAATGAAAAATTATTGGCTTTAAAACAAACAAATTTTATTCATCAGAATTTATAATTATACATTTAATATTATAAAAAGATCTCTTTCTCTCATGGGTCTTTACTGGGTTTGATAACGGACAGAACACTTAAATAATCAAAGAACCCAACATTTATCTTTAAATTAAACAGAAATATTTAATCGTCTAGACATCGATGAAACTTATTAACGAACTTAGAATTACCAGATTGATTCTAAATTTAAAAGAGTTTATTTTATTAACAAAAGAAGGGAAAGATATATGACTGTATCGTTTAATTCCGTTTACACATATTAGTACCATAAATTTCAACTCACGATTACTCAGGAACATTTGGCTCGTTCATTACACACACACTTTATAGACTGGACGTTTAAACACTGACTCTAACACATATTATTGGTTCGACGATAGCTGATTCTCCATACTCGGTGAAGGACATCCCACTTGCTCGTGCTGAAACTACTCGACGCTGGATGCTGTGTCCTGGTCTCCTACCATCGAAGACAGTGGTCAAATTTTGATATTACTACAGATTGAACTTCTGCATATAAAAAATGTTTATCGTTGAATAATTTTGCTATTTCTCTCGCAGGCTGCAAATTTTCTCCATACTCCTTGCTCGCCGTACGCCTCCACACTCAACTGACTCAACTCCTCGACTGACTAACAAATTCTAATCCACCCTTCATATATGACCGTCCCTTTTATCTTCTACTTTGTTCCAAGACTACGTCGCAATTGCATTGACAGTTTCTCCATTACTCCGAGATTTACACTCTGCAGTTGCTGCTCCCCAGCTAGTAAAATATCTAGCCGCTCTGCCTTGTCACATCGAGACAGGACCCGTAATTACTTTGCACTTGCATACTCACCCCCACATGAGCGCTGTTCCGAAATTCTTCTGAACGCCTTGATCATAAGTCAATACGCCGCTTCCTTTCCTAAACCGATTTATCTTGCAACAGACCACCCGCGCATGTCCCTTGCCCTGCTTTACAAATCCTAAGTACACATTGCCACTTCCTGTGCCGGCCAAGACGATTAATCCGAAACAAATATCTTGCCGCTCTGTCTTGTCACATCGAGACAGGACCCGTAATTACTTTGCACTTGCATCCTCACCACCACATGTGCGCTGTTCCGAAACAATGCATTCCTTCAATGCATTACAATATATATATAAAGAAACCATTTCCAATCTACTAATTTCCGCACTCGACCCACCCACCATTAACCCTGAGGAGGGCCTGAAACCTGCTAAAAACTAAAAACTCGAAAAGGATAATTCCTTGGTGGAACCCTGAATACGCCTGTGCACACGCAAACTTCAAACATGCTGTATCAACACACAAGAGGCACCCAAACCAAGAAAAGAGGACCAAAATCAAAAAGCTTCGCGCCCAATTTAGACGTAAGGAGTCCAACAAGGCCGCATGGATTCAGATAATAAAAAATCTCAATCCACAAACCAATGTAAAAGAATCTGGAATATTATAAAATCCTTAATAGGCGAAAATAAAATTAAACCCATTGAACCGAAACAATCAAGTCTGACCCCGTAGAAATATCGAACAAATTTGCAAGGAAATTTGAAGCTAACTCTTCTACAAAAAACCTTAATTCCTCCGTAAAAACACACAAAGCTGACTTATAAAATGCACCATTTATATATGTTGTCTGTACACACTTCAAAGTGGATACTGACCTAAACGAACTCTTTACAGAGAAAGAAATCACAGACGAAATAACGATTTCAAAAAAGACCTCACTTCGCGCAAATAAAATTCAAAATATTCTTATAAAACAATTCATGATGACACTAAGCTTATTTAACAACATACTGGAGAATCAAATATTTCGAAAATAATGTCAATAGTTATGTCAATAAAAAAAAACAGGAAAATGCAGCACTAACGGACAACCATAGACTAATTGCTCTTCAAAGTAACTTCTGCAAAAATCATGGAAAGAATCATCAACAAAAGAATCTCGTGGTTCCTGGAAATCAACACTATCATAACCCCACAGCAGTTTGGATTTAGAAAAGGTTTATCGACCAGCACATACCTCACTAACTAAGACAATATTATCAAATCCGTCTTCAACAGTAAACAACGCGGCCTCGCTGTCAGATTTGATATAGAAAAGGCATATGGTCGGATATGGAGGAGGCATATGGCGAACCAAAATCGGTATCGATGGCTACTTATTATGCTTCATCAACAACCTAATTTTCAACAGACATTAAAATATGAATAAATGGAAAAATGTCTAAAGATACCTTCAGCGAAACTAATCAATGACATCGACTGCAACATAAAAAACCTGCCTTATAAGGAAACAATATGTAAAGGTTCCAATATCCTCGACACAGCAGCAAATATCCAAAAAGCAATAGATTCTTTATCTGTCTGGGCTAATGACATTGCATTACAATTATCCGAAAAAACAAAAGCTATAATATTCTCCAAAACTAAATTAGTCCGAAATTGGAATAAAAAAAACTGAATGTCGACTAAGTGAAAAATTTAGGCGTCACATTTGATAGAACCATATCATATAACAGGCACATACAATAGCTTGTTACTGAATGAAAGAAACGTCTGAATATCATTAGAATTATTGCTAGCACAAATTGGAGCGCGAACATAAACGTCATACGAATCACCTATCGTGATCGACTACGCCAGCACCATTTATGGCTTTTACAAAATCCAAGATCTTTCGCAAGTTAGACTCCATACACCATACGGAACTACGCATGATCACTGGATGGCACCGAATCACACACAGGGCAGCTTATACATTCAAGCTCAAGGAACCAGCCTAAATCATAGGAAGGGAAACCTTACTAATAAAGCATCATTTAATGCTTTCATCGAACAACAAACTTGTTTGAGCCGACGCATTTCCAACACATACCCAAAAATTCGCTTTATCTCATAACAGATTCACCACAATATGCAACCAACTTCAACGCCATCCAATCAACTTATACTCACCCCCAAGTATTATCCCACCTTGGCAAATAGACAACATCCAAACCGATCTCTCGCCACTTGAGCTAACACAGTCAAACAGCAAGCCCAACGGACAAAAGCCTTCAAATCTCTTCGCGGGAAATACCCTAACTATCAACTAGTATTTACGGTCGGACGGAGCAAAAACTGAATTCTGAGACGGCAGCGCCTGTATCTCAAGTATCAAAAAGTATAAAATATCCCTCTACCCTCATTAGTCAATCATTGCCGCAGAATTAACTGCCATAAAATTATCCCTAGAATTTTGCGAACTATCAAGCGATAAACACATCCTACTAATCACCTTTGGCTATCAAGCAGATCACCAACTTTATACAGGATTCGGAACTAATTACATGGATCACAGTAAAATTCTGAAATTGGTAGGGAAACCCATAATATTTGTATAGACACCAGCAAAAGCACCGCTTAAACCTCCCCGTAACACCCGAGAAGACACATGAATATTCTTACAGAAGAAAATCAACCAACTATGGGAAATTATAAGAAAGACTCTCAAAACTAGCGAATTCCACTGAATACTCAACAACGTTTCGGACATCAAGTTCCCACCAGGTATTTCTAGAAGTAAACAATCTGTATTATCCAGAATCAGATCCAACCACTCGGATTTAACCCACTCGTACCTTTTCTATAACTCAAATCCCCCACCCCCTAATGTGAATGTGATGAAGCACAACTTTCAATTATGGATAAACTAACTAAATGCAAGATATTTGACTCTCAATGGCTCTCCGTCTTGGAGAACACAAACATAAAATAACTAAACAATTCATGCGATGTGCAAAAAAAGTATTACGTTATTTAAAGTTAATAATTTATTTGTTAACCTATGAGCAGTTATTGAACTAACCAAACCGTTTGATGTAGTAAACGGAGTAAGGCAAGGCGATGCCTTGTCCACCTTGCTTTTTAATCTGTCTCTTGAAACGGCTCTACAAAGGCTTAATATCTCCGGACACATAGGAACAAAAATGGTCCAGATATCTGCATATATATTGAAATCATCTCTAGAAATATAGATGAATTAAGACAAACGATGGCCACAATAGATCACTGTCTTAAGGAAAGAGGGCTTATAATTAATGAAAAGAAAACTAAATATATGATGCTTACAAAGAAAGAATCTAGTACAAATAATATTAAATTAAATTATTATACCTTTGAACGAGTACAGGATTTCACATATTTAGGCTCAAAACATAACAGTGAAAATACTGTGGGAAGTGAAATAAAAAAACGTATCATCAATGGTAACAGAACTTACTACATGTATGGAAAATTGATGAAATCCAAGATGTTAAATAGGGAATTGAAGTTAAAATTTTACAAAAACCTGTAGTGATATACGGTTGTGAAACATGAACCCTTAATAATAAGGATAAGCACTTATTCAGAATATTTGAACGCATGATACTGAGAAGGATATACGGACCTGTATGTACGAATGGAGAATTAGAACAAAGCGAGAACTAGAGCCGCTCATGAATAACGAGGACATTGTTAGGTTTATCAAGAGCAGAAGGATGGCCTGGATGGGACTTAGGATGGATGAAAGCAGAACACCTAGACGGATTATGGAATGGAAGCCAATTGGGAGGAGGACAAGATGGGTAGATGACATCGAGAAGGATATACAAACCATGAAAGTAAGAGGATGGCGGAGACTGACACAGGAGAGGGCCGAATGAAAGAAAATTGTTAATAAGGCCAAAACTCACATTTCGTTATAGTCCCAATAAAAGAAGAGAATATAAGCAGTTATTGTATATATCAACCTAACCGTAAGGAAAAAGCATTGTATACATTATCACTTAATAGGTAGTCGCTAATTACCCCTATAGTAGATGCGACTATAAGTAAAGATAATAATAAAAAATATACTCTTAGAGTAAATTACAAATTCTATTTCGTACTCCAATCTTTCAAGTTTCTACAGAACGCATAAAACTTACCAAATTCTTATTGATAATTGGGACACCAATAATTTTTGATTTTGTACAATTTAATTCATAGAAGGTAGGTTTTAAACTCTAGACGATTTCATTTTAAAATTTCACCCCTGAACAATCAAACTGCTCCTATGCGGGAGTCACGATGGGAAACAACAGGTTTGAAAAATTTCAGACGAGAGCTGCAAGAGTTTTTCTTCGATCAGTAAGTTGCAACTAACACTACGGCCAGTCAATAGGACACCTTCGTAAGGAATGAAGAGGTTGTCGAGTGCGATATAAACTCGTCAATTTGGTCTGTCACTCAATATTCATTATTTCAAAACAAGAAATAAAATACAAGTAAAATCATGGAATTAATCTCTACTAAAATTGTTTACGTAGCTCTGAAATCAATTAAGAAAGTTCTTGAATTTTACCTAGATTTTGAAAATATGTGAGACTATCCATATTATCCACGAAAATAGACTGAATAGTTGTTTTGATTAATAATCAGACAGGTTAAATATCGATTTGAGTAAAAAAACATTTAATTTTTCCAGCTGAAATAAAATTCCCCACTTATTTTTTAAAAATTGTACTTTTGAAATATTCAACCACCAAGTAATATGTACGAAGATATATTTTAAAAACTAGCTGGGTGTCCGGCGTTGCCCGAGATGTCGTTTATCCATAATCCCCGATATGACTCAAGTTTCGGTTGCTTTTGCGCTATTTTTATGTTACGCTTCTCGAACCCTATGCCTAAATGTGCTCACCTCCCATGCCGAAGGGGGTTGAATCATTGACAAAATATATCGGGCACTTTACATGTTAAAAGATGACCACTCGCGCAAATGTGCAACAATCAAAAAGTATTTATTCCACGCAAAAATCCGCCGATTACATTGTCTGAAAATTTATACCCCCGCCCACCACATCCCAAACCCGTCGCGTTACCCAGGTGGTCACAATTACACTCAGCGACATTAATAGTCTCTGAATCGATTCTAATCTCGGTTGCTTTTGCGATATTTTTTTTAACGTACCTCCACCTCACCCCTAAGCTTGTTCCCCTCACAGGGGTTGAAATTATACACAAACAACATCGGTATAAAAACTATCAAAGTAATTAACCCCAGAAAATAGTTATCGCAATTATCGACCGTTTAACTTTTTTTGAAATTTTCCACCCCCGACCACTCCCGAAGCGGCAAGTTGAATGTCGTAATTAAACTCAGTGACAACTATAACCCCGGATTCGTCTCCAATCTGGATAGTTTCTGCTTTCTTTTTATGTAATGCCACTTAACGCCCACCCTTAAGGATGCACCCCTCCAAATCCACAAAGGCGTTGAAATTATACACAGAGAACATGTAGAGAATTTTTATGAATCTCATTGATGCCGAAATATATTTATTCGAAGCAAAAATCGGCCGGTTAACATGTTTGAAAATTTATTCCCCCGCCCAACTCCGCCAAGCCCGTCACACCCCCGCACACCACCGCCAACCCCCGTGCATTTCCCACGTTGTCATAAACACATTCACCTATATTCATAACTGTGATTTGACTCGAATCTCGTTTTTTGGGTTATTTTTATGGAACACAATTCCAACCCCCATGCGTGCTTCCTTATTTTTCATTAAGGTGTTGACATTATACACAAATAAAATCGGTAGAAATACTATCTATGACATTGACAGCTTCAAATATTTATTTCGCGCAAATATCGTCCATTTGACATGTTTGAAAACTCCCGGCCAGCCCCTCCGACCCCCTCACGTTCCCAAGGTTGACATAAATAATCTCAAGACATCTAAACTTGAATTTGTAACTTGATTTTGCTATTTTAATGTCTTAATTAAACTCAGCGTTATCCATATCATTGATTTTGACTCCAGTCTCAGTTGTATTCGAGTTATTTTCTTGTAAAATTCCTCCACCCACACCCCTAGGGTGCTCCATTCCCATGTTGAAAGTTTACTGACATACATTGGTACAAACACTATTAATCACTTTTATCAGACTCAAATATCGGCCGTGTTAGCATGTTTGAAGATCTCCACCCCCAACCACCCCCGCTTGGGAAAGTTTAACAAAAACTTGAATATCATAATTAAACTCACTGACAACCGTAACCCTGGATTTGAGTCCAATCTCGAATGTGTTCTCGTTATTTTTATATAAATCCACTCCACCCCTCCCTTAAGGGTGCTCCACTCCAAATCCCGAAAGAGGTTATATAAAATATATGGAATATGTAGTGAAATATAGTAAATCTCAGTGAACCAGAAAAATATTTAATGTACGCAAATATCGACTGATTAACTTGTTTGAAAATTTCAACCTCCGTCCATCCCCGCTTGGGGAAGTTAAACTGTAATTTAAATGTCATAATTAAACGCAGTGACACATACAACCCTGAATTCGACTGGAAACTCGAATGTGTTTGCGTAATTTCATGTAATACCACTCCACCCCCAACCCTTAAGTGTGTGCTAATCCCATGCCTAAAGAAGTTGAAAATATACTCAGATACATGTAGTGAAATTTTATGAATGCTACTGATCCCGATTTATATTGATTCGACGCAAAAATCAACCGGTTAGCATCTTTGAAAATTTATTTCCCCGCTCACCCCCTCTCATTACCACCAATTCCCACCCACCCCTGTGAGTTTCTCAGTTTGTTATAAATAGTCTCAGCGAAATCCATAACCCAGATTTTACTCGAATCTCGGTTGATTTTAGGTTAATTATATGAAACGCTCCTCCACCCCCACACATAAGGGTGCTCCCCTCGCATGCCGAAAGGGGTTGAAATTATACACAAACAACATCAGTAGAAATATAATCAATATAATTAACCTTGAATAATATTTATTCAAAGCAAATATCTGCCATGTTTGCATGTTCCAAAATTTACACCCCGCTACCCCTGCATCTGAGGGGTAAATGCTAAGTTGAATGTCATAACTAAACTCAGTGGCATCCATAACCTTCGATTTGACTCCAATCTAGGTTGTATTCGCGTTATTTTCCTGTAAAGCAACTCCACCCCAAACCCTAAGGGTGCCCTTTTCCCAGGGTGTAGGGGATGAAAATTATATTCAGATAGTATCGGTTGAAACACTATCAATATCTTTGACCCCTAAAAATATTTATCCGACTCAAATATAGGCTTTTTTAGCATGTTTAAATATTTACATCCCAGTCCACCCCCGCTTCTGGGGTAGTAGACGCATCTCAACCCGACAGTGTTTGTTTCCTGGTCACAAAGAACACGTGTACGAAATTTGGTGATATTTGCTTCACCAGTGTAGATTTGTATAAGGAACATACAAATATACAAACAAACATACAAACAAACACTCTGCTTTATTTATTAGAAGAAGAAGAAGAAGATAGAACAAGAATATAAGATAGATATGTCGCCAATATACAGTTTATGATTTTTTTAGGACAACAGGCTACGTGACGGTAATCGACAAAGTAGCAACTCCTCTTTAATAGCATAGGAAGGGATTTGAAAGGGGGTATGCGGAAGGGTTGAGGAAGGTAGGCAAGGGGTAACTAGGGCACTTGGGCTATAGTTTAAGAATCCTATCCGGAATTCGCCTAAAAGTAATGCAGGACAAACCCTGCATCAGGTAGGTCGGGCATTGGGTGCTTGTCCCACGCCCATCCGATAGCGGGAGAGGGGTTTGCTGTGGGGACGCAGAATTCCCTTCTCCGTGCCTCAACCGGTTTAGGAGGCATCTGGCCGACTGTTGCAATGGGAAAAGTGAACAACTCTTACCGTATGCCCAAGGTCAGCGACCCCGGGACATACACCTCTCAAAACAGGCCTAGGTGCCTCGGCATGTGGGAAACATAGTTCAGAAAAACAATGAGCGATATTTTCGTAACACAAAATCAGAGCAATCAGAGTCTTAACCGCACGTTATTCTGAGCGACGCCATAACCAGCGTCTCTGCAAGTTAAGCAGTAATTTACAAACAAACCGTGTACTGTGAAGTACTTTCGTGTTCTCCAACTGCCAATTGCTATCAACTTTCAATTACTATTCCCAACTTTTTTTTAAAAAAAATTCGCAACTCTAAAATATTAGCGATCGACCAATTGAAACATATTAATTACAACAATTGACTACTCTTAACAGCGTTAATAATGATCCTATTTCTCACTCTTTATCTATTTTTAAAAACTTGCAGTAATTATTCCATGCCACTGTGATTAGTATTTTTTTAATATAATGACGCGAATAATTTGCTAATAAATTTAAATTACTGCACTTTAAAGTATGCAGATTACATGTTAAATTTTATGGTAACAATTAATCAGGCCGAAGAATAATTGTTATTATACATTGGAATATTGTATTGTTTCAAACAATGCAACAATATTGCAATACAAAATAAATTAATGCAATGAAAGGTAAATTTGTGTAGTGCATCATTTAATTAACTTGTTTTTACATTATTTTAAATGAACTGTAATTAATTTTCTTGACCTTTCATGTAACTGTAAAAACTTCTGGTTGTGTGACAAACCCGCACAACATAGATGACGTCATCGGCCAATCTCAAAACAAACCGTGGATCCCGCTGAGCCTGCTGCCGTCACCAAGCCTTTAAAAACGATATTGTGACTTTCTATTGGTACGGGGGACTGAACTATTGGCTCCAAGATTTTTATAATAAAGACATTCCTCCCACCGGACCGTGAGCTTACGAGTTATGAGAAATCGTTGAGTGAACGTTTCAAATGCAATCTTCACCAGATCGCACGGAGATCGGTTTGGTTTTCATTTTATTTTTACATGTTCGTAAATTAACGATGTGTACTTGTATACGTACCGTATCTGCATTCATGCTACACATAAGGAGTTGTTTATTTAAATTGTAAATGTCACATTGTTTCGCAGACATCATCAATCCGTATCAGAAGTCTCACATACATGCAGTGAAAAAGGCTGAGAAGAGAATATCGAAATTTAAAAATCCTCAGAGCATGGTAATAGAAAAAACTCTCCTCACGTGGTGCGACTGCCTCTCATCACAGAGGAGCCGGGTGCAGATCCCGACGAGGGCATGGATGGCAAGGTAAAATGAGTTCCCGTAACTAGTCGCTAATAACCTGAGCTGTTGACGCAGTTGTAAATCAATCAATATTAATAAATAAATGAAAAAGTCTCTGACCAAGAGGCCCCTCATCGCTCTGTTTAAATTTTATTAGACGGAGATTATTTGGAGCGTGCCGGGCGAAGCTGCAGATTACTGTGGAGGTACCTATGATTGCAAAATTAAATGTCCGAATCAAGGCAAGTATGAAGCGAAATTTACGTTTTTAAATATAACAATTGAAACATGGAATAAATTACCTCAGAATTCTTTCAAAAAATTTTATTTTAAAGTTTGAAGGTTTCATCATCCGGAAAACGCCAGGTTTTAACGGAAAAATTATAGTTTTAACAATCATTAGATATAATGTTTACTGTTTCATTCATTTAATCGGTGAAAATCCTGTTCATTTTAGGTCTGCTCAAGAACCTAAGAATTCTCTATAGTAGTTGCGAATCTGTTCCAGTAGATTATTGATGAATTATGAATGTAATCCAATATTTGGTGTACATGTTTGGTTATTATAGTAACTTAACCTATGACATTCAGAAAGCGGTACAGAAAAGTTAGCCTTGGGGTTTGCTCCTGTTTTCCTCTTAGTTCAATTTTGCAACACGTCCGTGAAGTTCGCCGTCCTGACCATGCTTCAAAAGTTGGTCTTGCCCACGGCCGGGAAGAAGTAAACTCTTCTGAAACATTATGAAGAGAGCTGACAGCGTAACAAGATGTGTGAACGCTACAGATCCCTTGAGGTAATAGTAAGTGGCTGCCGAGGCTGCTATCCCGGTGGCAAATCATTTTGAGTTTCTGCACCAGAAAAAGGTAAAATCATTTATTCATACTATTCTGCCGAAAAAAATATGTCAGCCTTTTAGGTCTAGCCGTCGACGTGGATGCATTTATCTACTGAAAGAATAGATTGATGATGGTTTCATCTGTGGCATTGTTAAATCTGGAGATCATCTATCAGAAGTAATTAAGGATTCTCCTGCTTTGACAAGGGTTGTTGACGCCGTCGAACAAGTTGGTGGTACAAACGAGTCAGCTGAAGTCAGCTTCAGAAAGTTCTCCCGAAGAGAATATTATTCTGAGCACGGTTCCTATCAGATTAGACGACGAGAACAGGCTTCTGATGGACTTGAGTGTCAGGACATGTAGAAATGTGAACATTGTAGATCTTAAGGGAGTGAAGGATGTAAAGGTATTTTTAAATGTATAAACTCTTCTCAGTATTATTGCCGAGTGGGCTCGTCGCAATCTTCACCTGAATACACTGGTAACGTTGTGTCATTGCGACGAGTTCACCTGAGATGAGCTTTTAAAAATTATAGATCTATTTCAAACTCTATATTGTACCGATTATACGAGGGTCACTCCTAAATAAATGCACACTATTTTTATTTGAATTTATTTTTCATTCAACACGTTTCTATGTCATGTATAAAGTTCATTGAGCCATACTACATGCTCGTATTTATTGAGTGGTGTTGTCATAGAATATCTTCAAGATGCCTGCTCCACTTGACATTCGTTAAAAGGAACGTATATAATGGGAAACATCCACAAGAGGTTGAAAAAGTCGTCTTGAGATTCTGCTGTCGATCGCAGTACAATTATTCAGTAGGCAAACAGATTACATAATGAAAGAGGCCACACCAATATTCAGGATACACCTCCCACACTGCGCTAAGTACTGTCAATGTGCAGAGAGTTAACGGCATGCTTAAACGGGATGGTGATTATGTGAAAATATGAACATTTATTCAGGGATGTATACATTCACAGAAAAAATAGGAAAGCTGTAGGATGAAAATGTAATTTTGAAATAAATTTTGTGCATTACTTTCGGAGTGACCTTCGGAGAAGGTAATGGTTACACATTAAATATGCGGGTGAAATTTTATTTGTTAATAATATTTGTTAAATAAATTTCCTGTCTTTAACTGTGCATCCTTTTAATCTCCTGAGGGCACTGTTCCAATTCGTTATCAGTTGTGAAAAATAAATGGATAAAAACCACGTAAATTACCTATTTGTTACCAAAACAATCTGAGAAAAAACTAAGCTAGAACTAGGAGATCCGTTGTCCTTTCAATAAGTAATAGGTGATGTTCTGCCTTTAACAGAACATTGAAAAATTAAGTTGAAGAAAATTGCTCAATACTCGAGTGAAACGTTAGAAATTCGAGTTTTACCCGAAGCCTGATGAATAACGGTGGCTCTTGTATTTACGTCAGTACGTAGTATGTTAAGCATTGTAAAGACAGCTTCCGCGTTGCGACAGACATATATATCCTCACAGTTTGGCTATTAGTTCAGTACTCTCGTAGTTCTCGTTACTCATGTATTATAAGGGTGTCAGACAAATTTTTAATGAGGAAATTATTTCTCAACTTCCTGTCCAACCCCTTTGCTACATCAAATATGTAGATGACATTTTTTGTTTTGTTAATACCTCTCAAATCAACCTTATAGTCAATACTTTCAATAATTATCATCCCAACTTACCATTCACCCAGGAACTTGAATTTAACCGTTCTCTTAATTTCCTTGATGATCTTCCTCCAAAACAAAAGAGAGCTATTGTATACAATCTTGTAGACAGAGCTATATTACTTTCTAACTCCAAGTTCCATCAACACAACTTAAATATTGTCCGAAACATTTTAATCCCAAATAAGTACCATTTAAATTTTATTATTAAACACATAAACAGCAGACTGAACAAAATCCAACATCCTAATGTCCCCAAACACCTCAGCCAATTTTTTTCTCGTACTTTCTTATTACAAATTGCTACATCACAAATTTGTCCAAATATTCAAATAACATCAAATATCCATCATTTACAGATCCCCTAATACCCTTTCCTACTCGATTAAAAACCACAAGGACCTACTTGACACCTACAGCAATATTGTGTTGTTTACTAAATCTCTTTCTATAACTTTTATCTTACGATTATTTGTTGTTACATAAAGTATTAGAGTATATACAATTAAAATTATGTACATAATTAACTTGGGAACTTGGCACTTAAGTTAATCCAGCAATTAACATAATTTTGCAATTTTTTTTCTTGTATTTTAATTTGGGTGTCTGAGGAGCATAAATTGAGTTATAAGTTGAGTTATGAGGGATCGCTGGTGATGTTGAATTTGATACGATGGATGGAATGGGTGGGTGGGGTCTGCGGGTATGAGGATGGGATGGGTTAGGAGGTGCCAGAGTGTTCTCGGGGAAGGATGAGGTCGATAAGTCGTTTTCTCCTGAGGCGACGTGCGTATGGGGGTGGGCGAGTGTTGCAATGGAATTGATGGATCGTGGTGGTGTTAGGATGGTTGAAGGTGCTTTGATTAATGAGGTTACGGATTTGGTGATTATTGAGTTGACTTGGGGAAGTTTATTGTTGTGGTGGATTATGGAATTTCTGAAGTACCAGGGAGAGTTAGAGATGGTGCAAAGGATTAAGTTTTATTTAGTTTGGATTTTGGCTGAATGGGTTTTGGCTGTTGCTCCCCATATGGATGAGGCGTAGGACCAGGTGGGTTGGCGTATGGAGAGATATACTAGGCGTTTTGTGCTGAGTGTGAGTGGGGATTTTCTGTTTAGGAGAGGACATAACGTTCTGAATTAAACGTTAATTTTAGAGAGGAGGTGTTTAATGTGGGGTTTTCAAGAGAGTTTTGAATCGAAGAGGAGTCCTCGGTAGGTGGTTTCTGTTTTTGTGGGTATTTCGGTGCTGTTTAGATTGAGGGGGATGTGATGAGGAGGATTTCTGGACAGTGTGAATGGGACGGTTACTGATTTGGTGGGATTTATGCTGATTTGACATTGTTTGGACCAGTGTTCTAGGTGGCTGGGCGCTGACTGAAGAGGTTGGATATTGGAGGTGAGAGAGGAGGTTTGGTAGGAGATGGCGATGTCGTCTGCGAAAAAGATTGTTCTTGTGGCGGGATGTTGTGGAATATCGTGGGAGAAAATGTTGTATAGGAAGGAGGCAATGACGCTCCCTTGGGGGACACCTGCAGTGATGGGGTGGGGTTGGGAGATGTGGTTATTTATTTTGATGGAGAAGTTTCTGTTGGAGAGGTAGTTGAGGAGTATTCTATAATGGGTGTCATTTAAATAATCTTTGATTTTTGAGAGAAGAGAAGGGTGATGAATTTTATCGAACGCTTTTTCTATGTCAATAAAAGTGGTGATACAGGAATTGCATTGTTCGAAGGAGTTGTTTATGAGGTTGGAGAGGGAGTATAATTGATGGCAGCAGGAATGTTTTGGACGAAAACCGTATTGTGTGTCAGGAACTAGGAAGGAGAGTTGGTTGATTAGATGAGGGAGAAGTAATTTTTCAAATAGTTTGGAGATTGTAGGAAGGAGACTTATTGGTCGGTAATTTTCAGGGTGGGATTTTGGTTTGTTGGGTTTTGGTAACATGATTATGGTAGCATGTTTCCATTTGGTTGGGTAGTAGGTGGTTCTGAGGATGGCGTTGAAGATATAGGTGATTAGGATTATTGTTTTTTGAGTGAGATGTTTTAGATGGCGGTTGGTGATGTGGTCATGTCCTGGGGAGGCTTTGTTTTTTAGTTTTTTTATTGCGGTTTTGATTTGGGAAGGGGTGAAGAGTTTAGGGAGGGGGGATAGTTGTAGGGGCTGCTGGAGTTTTGTTGATATGGTGTGATTGGCGTAAAATGAGGAGTTAGGGGGAAATTGGTTAGTCAATATTTGGGCGAATATGTTCTCTTTTTGTAAGGGGGTGGTGTGCCATTGCTTGTCTTTTTTAAGTGGGGGAATGTCAGTTTTCTTTTTGGTCAGATATTTAGTTTTTTGCCATAGTGATTTTCCAGCTACGTGGAGTTGTTGAAGGTAGTTGTAATGTTTGGAGTCGCTGGTGTCTTTTAGTTTTTGCAGTTGTCTGGTGGCGTCATTGTATTGGCGTTTAACAATGGGATTTTTGGTATTGTACCATTGTTTTCGCAAAGCTTTTTTCTCTTGGAGTAGGTTTTCAATTTGGTTTTGGTGTTGGTTTTTTGGGTGGGGTTTTGGTGCTTTTTGGTGGGAGGCTATAGCGGAAGAAGTGAGGATGATAGATTGTAATTGATTTAGGGCTAAGTCTATGTCTGAGGGCGTCTTCAGTTGGATATTGAGGATTGTTAGTTTTTCTATTATTTGAGAGAAGTGGATCCAGTTGGTGAATGTGTTGTTGGGTCTGTGATTGGTGGTATTGGGAAGAAGGGATAGATTTAACTGTGCTATGACTGGTAGATGATAGGGAACTGAGTTCATGGAGTATTTGTGCGTTGGAAAGGAATTGAGTGGTTTTGTGGCAGATGAAGAAGTCTAGTATGTCTGGTGATTTGAGGCTATCTGGGTAGGAAGTGGGTTCGGTAGGAGGTATTATTTGGATATGGAGTTTGGAAAGGATGCAGTTGAGGTGTTTACCTCTGGTATTGGAAGATCTGGATCCGAAGTTCGGGTGTTTGGCGTTGTAATCTCTTCCTATTATGTAGGGAGAGACGCAGGAG
The DNA here is from genome assembly GCA_037074705.1 of Zhengitettix transpicula. Lineage (NCBI taxonomy): Eukaryota > Metazoa > Arthropoda > Insecta > Orthoptera > Tetrigidae > Zhengitettix > Zhengitettix transpicula. The sequence goes on from CM073591.1 coordinate 205,973,558, forward strand.
GAGAGTAGTTTATTCCAGGTGTCAGATGTGATTTGGTTGGCTGGAGCAGAGTAGAATGAGGAGATGTTAATGTGGATTTTAGTGGTTGTGTTGAGTGTTATTTGAGTAGTTGCAGATCTATAAAGGATATGGAAGGCAGTTGGTTGTAGTTTATAGAGCTTTTAATTAGGATTGCAGAACCGCCTTTTCTGGAGGAGCTGGGATGGTCGGCTCTGTATGTTTTATAATTTGGGAAGTTGTAAGGCTGTGTGGGGTTGAGTTTGGTTTCGGTTAATAGCAGGAGTTCAATGTTGTTTTTTTGTAGGAAAAGGTTAATTTCGTGGTATTTATTGGTAGCTCCACGGGCGTTCCAAGTGCATATGGTAAGGTATTGTGGGTGTGGATGCGTCATTTTTGGGTGTCTATTAGCTTGGGGATTACTGTGGTTAGGAATTGGATTAGAGGTGTGATGATGGAGACGAGGTTGTCTATTTTAGAATACAAGGAGAAGAGTAGGTTATTTTGGTTAGGCGAGTCAGCATTTGTTTGTTGTGGGATTTTTGAGGTGTAAGTGGGGTGAGTTTGTTTGACGATGTTGGCATAGGATGTAGCGCCAGTATTGCTTTGTGGAGTTTGGGATGTAGATAGAAGAGTTTGTGGACTGAGGAGATGTGGTGGCTGTGGTTTTTGAAGTGCAGGCAAATTGGTTGTGATAGGTTTTGTGTAGGATGATTGGAGAGATTTGAATATTGGGCAGCCTTTGTATGGTTACCACGGCAGTTTGTGCATACGGGTGGAGTGGTTTTTGGGATTAGGCATTTAGTGGGTGGGTGGTTGGTATCACAGCGCACGCAGCGGGGGGGATTAAAGCAGTAGTTTTTTTGTATGGCCATAGTTCTGACATCGGAGATACTGTGGGATGTATTTTTTTGGTTTGGGAGGTTTGACTTTTATTTGACAATGATATAGGTGGGTGAAGTTGTAAATGGTGTGGTTCTTGGGGTCGGGGAGAAGGTCGAGAAAGAACAAGGGAAGTTCAATTTTGGTGATGGGGTGTTTTACTGGAAGGACTTGTGCAGGGGAGTATCCCAGTTCTTTTAGTTCTGAGATGATTATGTTTTGGTCGGCTTTTGGATGTATGCCCCTCAGAACAACGTGGAGGTTTCTCTCTGATTTTATTTGAAAAGTATAAAATTCGGCGTTGTTGTTTTGGAGATAAGTTATGGCGTTTCTAAAATCGGGGATGATGCTGGTTTTTAGTTTAAGTTTTTGTTCCTGCACGATTTAGGTAAAGGGCGAAGTACAGATAGATTTTATTTGTTGGAGCATTAAGTTTATATTGTCTGTATTATTGATGAAGATTGGAGGTGTTTTTTTGGAGTATCTATGTGGATTTGGTTAATAGTAGGTTCGTCGTCAAGGGTTTGTAATAGTTCAAACCTGTTAGTGGTGGTGAATGGTGTGTTGGATATGGTTTTGGAAGATGAGTTTGCACTGGTGGAAGGGAGGCTGTATAGATTGTTATCGGTTTTCCGCTTTTTTGTTTTTGTTTGAATCTGGGGGGAGAAAGGGATGGAAGGATAGTCCGTCGATTCGGCACTTAACGCACTCACTGTATAGTCGTCGGAGAAGTCCATGATGGCGGCTGGTTGCTTGATGTGGTGGTGTGTAGACGTGTCCTATTGTTTGTTGATTTGAGGCTGTTTCTGTGCGGATTCTAGATGGGCTGCTCATTTCCTGTTTGCAGATTGGCGTTTGAAGATGTTGTGGGACGAGGCGACGTGTTGATCTTCTGTGACGTCGTCTACGACGTCCATTTGAATGGTGTTGACTCGATGCTTTGTCGTGTGGGGTTACCCCTTGGATGCAGTAATAGTGGTTCTCGATGATTTGTAAAGATTTTTTGAGTGGTTTTTTCTGCGATGAAAAGTGATGAATAGCGAGTCCGATAGCGTGCGGTTTAAGCGGCGGGGTCGCTGTCTATAACCGGTTGCAGTTTGTAAACAAGAGCGTGCTCAGCTAGTTGCACGGCCGGGCTGGAACTGTTCCCTTAATACACGTATCTAATGTCAAACGTCCCATTGATAAACACGCCCCACGTTGGGCGCCATTTTGTAATATACAAAAATGGATGGACTTTTAAATGAAAAATTGTTTCAAACATTGATAAGACTTCCAGCCCGGCCGTGCAACGTTACACATCTAACCTTGCAACTAGCCGAGCACGATCTTGTTTACAATCTGCTACCGGTTATAGACAGCGACCCAGGCCGCTTAAACCGCAAGCTATCGGACCCGCTATCCATCGTTTTTCGTCGCAGAAGAAACCAACAGAAATCATTACAAATCATCGATAATCACAACTACTACATCCAAGGGGTCACCCCCACACGACAAAGCATCGAGTCTACATCTACACCATCTAAATGGACGTCGTAGACGACGTCACAGAAGATCAACACGCCGCCTCGTCCCACAACATCTTCAGTCTACAATCTGCAACCAGGAAACCAGCTACCCATCCAGAATCCGCACAGCAAGAAAATCAAATCAGCAAAATACAAGACCCGTCTACACATCACCACATCGAACAACCAGCCGCAATCACGGACTTCTCCGACGACGATACAGTGAGTGCGTTAAGTGCCGAATCAACGGACTATCCTTCCACCCCTTTCTCCCCCCAAATCCAAACAAAAACAAAAAAGCGGAAAACCGCTAACAATCTATCCAGCCTCCCTTCCACTAGTGCAAACTCGTCTTCCAAAACCATATCCAGCACACCATTCACCACCACTAACAGGTTTGAACTATTACAAACCCTTGACGACGAACCTACTATTAACCAAATCCACATAGATACTCCAAAAAAACACCTCCAATCTTCATCAATAATACAGACAATATAAACTTAATGCTCCAACAAATGAAATCAATCAGTTCTTCGCCCTTTACCTACATCATGCAGGATCAAAAACTCAAACTAAAAACCAGCACCGTCCCCGATTTTAGAAACGCCATAACTTATCTCCAAAATAACAACGCCGAATTTTATACTTTTCAAATAAAATCAGAGAGAAACCTCCACGTTGTTCTGAGGGGCATACATCCAAAAGCCGACCAAAACATAATCATCTCAGAACTAAAAGAACTGGGATACTCCCCTGCACAACTCCTTCCAGAAAGGCACCCCATCACCAAAATTGAACTCCCCTTATTCTTTCTCGACCTTCTCCCCGACCCCAAGAACGACACCATTTACAACCTTACCCACCTATATCATTTTCAAATAAAAGTTGAACCTCCCAAACCAAAAAAATTCATCCCACAGTGCCTCCGATGCCAGAACTATGGTCATACAAATAATTACTGCTTTAATCCCCCCCGCTGCGTGCGCTGTGATACCAACCACCCACCCACTAAATGCCCAATCCCAAAAACCACTCCACCCGTATGCATAAACTGCCGTGGTAACCATACAAAGGCTGCCCAATATTCAAATCTCTCCAATCATCCTACACAAAACCTATCACAACCAATTTGCCTGCACTTCAAAAACCACAGCCACCACATCTCCTCAGTCCACAAACTCTTCTATCTACATCCCAAACTCCACAAAGCAATACTGGCGCTACATCCTATGCCAACATCGTCAAACAAACTCACCCCACTTACACCCCAAGAATCCCACAACAAACAAATGCTGACTCGCCTAACCAAAATAACCTTCTCTATTCCTTGTGTTCTAAAATAGACAACCTCATCTCCATCATCACACCTTTAATCCAATTCCTAACCACAATAATCCCCAAGCTAATGGACACCCAAAAATGACGCATCCACACCCACAATACCTTACCATATGCACTTGGAACGCCCGGGGAGCTACCAAAAAATACCACGAAATTAACCTTTTCCTACAAAAAAACAACATCGACCTCCTGCTATTAACCGAATCCAAACTCATCCCCACACAGCCTTACAACTTCCCAAATTATAAAACCTACAGAGCCGACCATCCCAGCTCCTCCAGAAAAGGCGGTTCTGCAATACTAATAAAAAGCTCTATAAACCACAACCAACTGCCTTCCATATCCCTTCCAGATCTGCAACTAACTCAAATAACACTCAACACAACCACTAAAATCCACATTAACATCTCCTCATTCTACTCTGCTCCAGCCAACCAAATCACATCTGACACCTGGAAAAGGCTACTCTCCTCCTGCGCCTCTCCCTACATAATAGGAGGAGATTACAACGCTAAACACCCGAACTTCGGATCCAGAACTTCCAATACTACAGGTAAAGACCTCAACTACATCCTCTCCAAACTCCATATCCAAATAATACATCCAACGGAACCAACTTACTACCCAGACAGCCTCAAATCACCAGACACTCTAGTCTTCTTCATCTGCCACAAAACCACTCAATACCTTTCCAACCCACAAATACTCCATGAACTTAGTTCCGATCACCTACCAGTCATAGCACAGCTAAATCTATCCCTTCCTCCCAATACCACCAATCACAGACCCAATAACACATTCACTAACTGGATCCACTTCTCTCAAATAATAGAAAAACTAACAATCCTCAATTTCCCACTGAAGACGCCCTCAGACATAGACTTAGCCCTAAATCATTTAGAATCTATCATCCTCACCTCTGCCGCTATAGCCTCCCACCAAAAACCACCAAAACCCCACCCAAAAAACCCACACCAAAACCAAATTGAAAACCTACTCCAAGAGAAAAAAGCTTTGCGAAAACAATGGTACTACACCAAAAATCCCAAAGTCAAACGCCAATACAATGACGTCACCAGACAACTACAAAAACAATAAAAGACACCAGCGACTCCAAACATTACAACTACCTTCAACAACTCAACGCAGCTGACAAATCACTATGGCAAAAAACTAAATATCTGACCAAAAAGAAAACTGACATTACCCCACTTAAAAAAGACAACCAATGGCACACCACCCCCTCTCAAAAAGCGAACATATTCGCCCAAATTTTTCCCAAACTCCTCCTTTTACACCAATCACAATCACACCATAGCAACAAAACTCCAGCAGCCCCTACAACTATCCCCCCTCTCTTAACTTTTCATCCCTTCCCAAATCAAAACCGCAATAAAAAAACTAAAAAACAAAGCCTCCCCAGGACATGACCACATCACCAACCGCCATCTAAAACATCTCACTCAAAAAACAATAATCCTAATCACCTATATCTTCAACGCCATCCTCAGAACCACCTACTACCCAACCAAATGGAAACATGCTACCATAATCATGTTACCAAAACCCAACAAACCAAAATCCCACCCTGAAAATTACCGACCAATAAGTCTCCTTCCTACAATCTCCAAACTATTTGAAAAATTACTTCTCCCTCATCTAATCAACCAACTCTCCTTCCTAGTTCCTGACACACAATACGGTTTTCGTCCAAGACATTCCTGCTGCCATTAATTATACTCCCTCTCCAACCTCATAAACAACTCCTTCGAACAACGTATATCCTGTATCACCACTTTTATTGACATAGAAAAAGCGTTCGACAAAATTCATCATCCTTCCTTTCTCTCAAAAATCAAAGATTACTTAAATGACACCCATTATAGAATACTCCTCAACTACCTCTCCAACAGATTTTCTCCATCAAAATAAATAACCACATCTCACAACCCCACCCCATCGCTGCAGGAGTCCCCCAAGGAAGCGTCATTGCCCCCTTCCTATACAACATCTTCTCCCACGATATTCCACAACATCCCGCCACAAGCACAATCTTTTTCGCAGACGACATCGCCATATACCTACCAAACCTCCTCTCTCACCTCTAATATCCAACCTCTTCAGTCAGCGCTCAACCACCTAGAACACTGGTCCAAACAATGGCGAATCAGCATAAATCCCACCAAATCAGTAACCGTCCCATTCACACTATCCAAAAATCCTCCTCCACACATCCCCCTCTATCTAAACAACGCCGAAATACCCACAAAATCAGAAACCACCTACCTAGGACTCCTCTTCGATTCAAAACTCTCTTGGAAACCCCACATTAAACACCTCCTCTCTAAAATTAATCTTAAATTCAGAACTTTATATCCTCTCCTAAACAGAAAATCCCCACTCTCTCTCAACACAAAACGCCTATTATATCTCTCCATATTTCAACCCACCTGGTACTACGCCTCATCCATATGGGGAGCAACAGCCAAAACCCATTCACCTAAAATCCAAACCAAACAAAACATAATCCTTCGCACCATCACTAACTCTCCCTGGTACCTCAGAAATTCCATCATCCACCACAACATTAAACTTCCCCAAGTCAACTCAATAATCACCAAATCCGTAAACTCATTAATCAAAAGCACCTTCAATCATCCTAACACTACGATCCAGCAATTCCATTGCAACCCTTCCCCACCCCCACGCGCACGTCGCCTCAAGAGAAAACACCTATCGACCTCATCCTTCCCCCAGAACACTCTGGCACATCCTAACCCACCCCATCCTCATATCCGCAGACCCCACCCACCCATTCAATCCATCCCATCATATTGAACAACACCAGCGATCCCTCATAACTCAACAAAGTATGCCCCTCAGACACACAAAGTAAAATACAAGAAAAATTTGCAAAATTATGTTAATTGCTGGATTAACTTAAGTGCCAAGTTTCCATTTTAATTATGTACATAATTTTAATTGTATATACTATATTATTTTATGTAACAACAAATAATCGTAAGATAAAAGTTTTGTCTAATAAAAAAAAAACATTGATAATAAATATTTTGTTTGTAAATTTGAATAATTTTTCATTTAAAAGTCCATCCATTTTTGTATATTACAAAACATACATTTGATTGGAAAAATGCTAAGATTTTAGACAGTGACACCATTAAATTCACATTAAATCAAACATCACACCTATTAATGTACAAACAGACACTATTATTATTACGCTAACCTTCTGCTTTCCCATTGTGGTTACTCCCTTATTGTTACGCTAACCATTCGGCTCTCCCATTGTTTTTTGCGTTTTCGTCTCTTTTGAGTTTTGTTAACTGACGAGTGCAGTTGTGTCGCTCTAGGCTCTTCTTCGCACCTGACGAAAGGAATAAGGATCCCAGAAACGTTGTGTGGTATTTATATTATCACTTCTTGTCTGAATTGGCTATCTTTATTACTAATTATTTTCAATGAAACGTAATTTTTTTCATTTTATACATATTAAACTTTAGTTCAGATGTGATATTTCATTTCGATAGCTAAATTAGGAAAGTGTCACGGCGGCAACGCAAGTATCCCAGCCAAACAGAGTAATCAAGATGTGGAACGCTGAACCTTGGTAATAATTCGTAACAGAAATCTCGAGCCAGGGGCAATGCACCTTTTGTCGACAGTTTTAAGGTACAAGAAGAATGTTTCGATTATTTATTTTACCCATATATTTATATGCTTAAGGGGAAAATTTATTTCACGTGGTTTCTGCGCCCTTTTGGGTGAAATGAGAAAAAAGATGGCGAGCCAATCCGATGGTCACACGCTAACTGCTTCACAAACCCGTAGGATATGAAAGTGTAAACGTGGTTCGGTCACGGACGTATTCATCCAGCTTTACAAGGCTGTCATTCTTCTTTTGCTACTTTTCCTTACAGATTGTAGTTAGCGCTCCGGCCAGGCAGGATATAAAACCTTTTTGGCTGCTGATTACTCCAGGAAGGTTATAGCGGTCATTATTTTTTTACTACCTTCCTCGACTTAAGTTTCCGTCAGCTCAGGGCACCCAGAGTAGAAATTCGAGGCCTTTGGGACTACCACCCCACTAAAAAACCTGCATGAGGCTTAAATAATCTATCACATATGTATGTAGCAGTTCTCCTTTCATTAGCTCTTCATATCTTTTAGCCACTGTGTCTAGTATCCTGAAATTCTCCGGATCTTCAAGTTACATCACAATGTCCCTCTTGTTGTTTTTCGTTGATATTTTTAAACGCTTGGTGACAGCTGAAGACTTGCTTAGACGTTTCAATTTTGCTAAGTATTCTTACCAAACTTATGAAAATAATGGCTGAAGGACCATTTCCCGTTAGCGATCTACTTAATTATTTTCCAGGAATCACTTTCCATCTTTCCCTCTTTTCAACTGTAGGTGCACTGCCACACAGTCATCCTCCGTTTCCACACCCTGCCCATCTTAAATTCAATTCTTCCTTATCCCAGTATTCTATTCCCTCTTTGGTTATTTATTTATTTATAGCCTCACCAAGTTTTCCTTGTATCTGAATGGCCCTCGCCATGCTCTACCCTAAGAAACTTCTTGCTGCTTCTCTTCTAATGGTAAGATCACGTCGGGGACTTGAGACATTATCTACAATGATTCTGTAGCAGTAGGTCTGTATGATCTCATTATTCTCCTTAATTGCAATTTTTTGGAATGTCACTTTTTCTAATCTTTCAGCTTATACCTCTGAGACATACTTGTTGCTCTAAAAAAGTGGAATGAACTAGAAAATTAAGGAAATAGTGTTATTATATATGTATATAATATATAATATAATATATTGTAATGATCAGAAATAAATAATTTATTAAATTGCCCCACGTTGTGGAACCAGAAAAGAGCAAAAATAAAATATAATTAAAGGAATTACTTAACAAAATTATCACGATAAAAAACTTTTAATTTGCCAAAGATTAATTTAATAGGTGTTCATTTAGTTTTTTTTACAAATGATTTACCCTAGGTTGGCACGCCGAATTCAATAATTTCAAAATTAACAAACAAATATTTTTTATTTATAATTAGTGGCGTTTAAAGTAAAATACAATCTTTTATATTTCACAAACAATCAAATTTAATAACTGTTCTTCTCAGGGTCTTTATTGGGTTTGATAAGTAAAAACAATCAAAAATTATAAATTAAATAATTAACAATTCAACCAAATTGAAACGAACAGAATAAGAAATCTAACAAAAATGAAAAGAACGAAATCTGACTAATACCCTTAATTACCGTTTACAGAATTTAATTAGTTTGGTTTGTACTTACAACTGTCCTGCTGGTACCAGACTTAGTTTTCGGAGCTTGGGAACACAATTCACTAAAAAGGTCATTAATCACTGATTCTACACGTCATGGTCAAAACACTCTGTTGTAGTTCTTGTATTATTCCTCCGGGATTTCGATCAGCCGCACCTCCGGTCAACAGTCGGACGTATTATTTCTCAATGCCTTTATGCGGAAAAATGTTATTTCGGTACTCGTATGTATCTTAACGTGGCGCTAAACTTTTTGTTTCAGCTTTGCGGTTTTTATAACGTGTCTCTCCGTCCAGGCCTTTTTACTTGGATTTTTAAAACATATAAGTCTCTCAGTTGAATTTTTAAGCTTGTGCTACGACCATAATATCCGCCAGACTGAATTTAGCAAAACCTAGCAGCTCGCAACAAAGACCACCGACAAAGAGCCTGCCGTCATTGTCGTCTTTAAGAATTTGTACCTCTAACAATCCAATTATTTAAACAATTAATGGCCTCATTAATTAGTATTACAATATATTATGTATGTTATTATATATATTAAATAGTGTTCGTGTTACTCCATAGAAGTAAATATTGAGGTGTAGTAAGTATATCCATTGGTTAGTGGGGAATTTAATGTTTATTTGCTAGTGTTAGGAACTTTTGCGTATCTACTTCCCCTTTTTGCAGCTCTCTGTGAGATTGTGGCAGAAAGCTTAGCGTATCATCAATTAATACTCCTAGGTGATCTGCTTCCTTCACCTTGGTATGTTTTTTCCATTGCTTCTGATAACTGGTAGTCAGCGCAACTCAAAAACAACTATTCTATTTTTCAATGTTTTTGAGACGTTTTGTTCAACCGTTCTATTTTGAGCATAACTCATTGTCAAATTCTTTAAGCATTGTGGCATTTCGATCATTCCTGGTATTGATAAAAGTTTCTGCCAAAGAAGGCAGTTGAAAGAATTAGAGAAGTGTGGCAGAATAGCCATTTGATATTTACATTCGAAGTTATCTATTTTGTTTCGTACTCGATTGATCGGCGTTACTGTAGATCTTCTCTTCCGGAATCCATACTGGTTATCGGAAGGCCAGTCTTTCTGTACGAGATGGTTCAAAATTATAGAGTACATGAGGTTTTCTAGTATTTTGGCTTGTGTATTAGTCAAGCACATTGGTCTGTATGAGCCAGGTTACTTCGCGTTATTTCCTTTTCCTTTATAGAACAGACGAACATCTTCTGTTTTCTATATCTCTGGAAACGTGCGACTATCAATGCTCTCATTACAAAACTCCGCCGACAGCTCTCCAAGCATTATTGACTTTGTGATACCGCCCACAAGATGATCCCAGCGTTAGACCTTAGACAGAAGCGAGATAAACGCCCCCAAGCGCTGAACGCAGAGCTGGAATCTGGACATCCATCCACCAGAGAAAGTGCCGCGTGGAAGTGAAGGACCGCGCTGATGCAAAAAACTACGATCTTCGACGCGATAATGTGTTGGCCTATTAATCTAATTACATTCACTGCGTTCCCGTTTTATTCAACGGCCTTTATAATTTCCTCGGGATAAATTAAAATCGTCTCGTTTCCGCAAGAAATTATGCAGTATGAAGTATACTGTAATAACATTGCCAATATTTTCTGGTATAGTATTGGGGTATGAAAAACTCACCATTTGTAAACAAGAATACCGAATGTAAATTTTCCGCACTTTCTACATCGACATCATCTGTAATTCAACCCCTCCGGTTTGAATCAAAATTACGTTGTGGGTAGGGACGAAGGTGATTTGTGCGGCGTATAAGCGCTTCATCACCATCCATGACGAAAGGCTGATGGTTAGAACCTGTTTCCGGCAAGCAACTTTGGAGCGGATGATTCAATTGTTCCGAAAACAATTTTTTCTTTAGAACACTATATCAATAAGTTAAAAATATTTTTTACCGTATTCCAACACAAGCTATTGCAAATAAACGAAAGTCAGGAACACGATTGAAAAGTTTTTATATATAATTAAATATTTTGCACAGTCCCTGAATATTAATATTAAATATATTGCCCGCTCTTCCCGTTAACTACATGTACACAAATTGAAAAATCAACTTTAAGTAGAACTTTAAGCCAGTTCTAACCACCTTCCTTCAGTTTGTCGTGGCATTTTGAGATATTTTAAACAACACCAAATTACTTGGTAGGTTTCAATTACAAGTTTTACATATTTTTAAAAAAGTATTGGAGATGCATAGCGACGTAGGTATTTCCAATTGCAAGGTACCTGCAACAAGGAAAATACAAATAGAAGCTTGGTCTTTTACATATTAAATAATTAGATGTTAATGAGATTAAAAGAAATTTACTTCTAAATAAAATATTCTTAGAAAAAGGTTAAATAGGTTGTAATAAATAAATTATTTAGATAGTTTTGCAATGAACAAGAATTTAATTTAGAACATGTTATATAATTAAAAACTAATTGATAATTTATTAGAAAGACTTTGACATAATATTGAATTTTCACGATTAATGACAAATCTGTGCATGGATGCGCAAATTCAGCTCAATGTTGTGAGAGGGATGTCGGTAAAAATTGACATCCGTCGTTAATTGGCGGCTACGACTCTTGCCAAAATGTCTACAATTCTCTCAGCTCCACAACTACTCTCCTACTCCGTCTAATTACTCTCACACATTTTTATTTTTCTCTCTCTCTCGATTAATAACGCCACGTCTCGGCTGCCACTCACTATAACATTTCCTGCTTAAAAACTCGACTACTACTGTCTGATTTGCTTGGGGCTGCGAAAAATAAATATCTTTGTTTCACCCTCCCATGATACGGGACAGCCATAAATTGTCCGTCACTTACGTGACTCCTTACTTTGTTTGGTATCCATCTGTGACAACAATGTGTGGAACGTCTTGCAGCCTGCTCGTCGGAAGCCATTAGTCTCTGTCATGGCAGGTCACACTTCCCCATTTCGCTCTAAATTGTGAATCTTGTCTCAAATATTGTTTGGGGACTATTACTTCAATACAACTTAAAATGTGTTGAGACGTGTTTTTTAGTAGTTGCCTACATAAAAATTGGAGGCATATGCGAGACAATTTCGTCAATTTGATATAAATGCAAAGAGTGTTAGGTAATATTGGCAGCTAAATTTTAAATAAAAAAAAATTGTATTCAATACTGTTATAAATGTTCATTCAGACAGAGTCCACAATACAACGTTCGTCGTCATGGAAACCCAGCGATCATAGAACATGGCGAATTAGTAAACTCTTTACTTCAAGTATGCATCATCTGCGACGTATCAACATCGTAATTCAAGGTGCACTAGGAGGAAAATAAAATAAATTTGTACTTTCCGATGTTATGGAAACTATAAATAATTTCTTGGATAAATAAGTGGCCCAATAATATACAAAATAAGTGCTAAATACCACTAAACGTTTCTGCAATCCTTGTTGCTTTTGCTAGGTGATTCAAATTACTAAGGGGCGTGAGAACAGCGCACCGCACAAACCAGGCGATGAACTCTAAGGCTTTTGGGAACTATTAATTAGTTGCAAAGTGGCTGGCAGTCTTCGAGGAAGTCGCTAACTTTTAAAAAAAATTTAGTCAAGCATCAACAATAACTATGCATAACTTGTTTAGTTAAGTTTCTGAATAGAATATATTTAAGTGATAATACGTGAGAGATAGAATAAAAAGCAATATTCGATTGAAGAGAATTTTTAAATAAATTGTGTGAATTTAAACGAGTTGGTTAAGGAGTAGAGTATTTCATAAATCCTTTATGAATTTTTAAACCCGAACAAAAATTATCTCAACGAACCGATTACTGAGAGTCTGATGTTCGACTAAAATCCTTCTGTCAAATCTCTTAGACACTTTACTCGGATCATGCGAACCGTGAGATGTAAATTATTATTAAAAATTGTCGTATTCGTATAGCATAGCAAAGGGACTGAAACGGAGGATGAAGAAAGGTAGAGAAGGGTATCCAACCGTTAAATAGGAGCCCCGAGCTACTGTTTAAGGATCCTACCCGGCATTAGCCATAAAGTTATGCAGTACAAACCCTAGAAACCTGCATCAGATATGTCGGGTATTTGGTACTTGACCCAGACCCTTCAAATGGCGGGAGAAGGGTTTCCTGTGGGACGCAGGATTCCGTTCTCCGTGCCTCGGCCAGTTTTGGAGGCAGCTGGCCGATTATTTCAATAGTGAACAAATCTTACCTTTCTGCGACCCAGGAACAGACACTTCTCAAAACAGGCCGAGGTGCTTCGGCTTGTGGGAAGTATAATTAAAAAACGACGAGAAAAAGGCATCCCCAAAGGTAGCCCTTTCCGCCCAGAAAGGTTCTGCCTGTTTCGAAGTTTAAATATAACTGGTAACAAATAATATCTGTAACTCCGTAGTTAAATGCGGCATCTTCATTTCATTTTTATTCTTTTACATATTCTTCTCTTCTTTTAATTTTTCAATATTTTCCAGTTATTTGTTCCGTTGTAGTAATTTAAAGGTATAACTGAACTTTTGTAGTTAATATTTATCCTAAAATATTTAAAATTTATATATCAGTTTCAATTAAAAATAACAGAACCTCACATTTAATTCTGTAGACCTTAAGTTATGATTATATGAAAATAAATATTGGTGGTCCTAAATATTCAGAGTAAATATTGAATTATATATAATTGTTCCGTCGCTGCGCAAGAATACATTTTATGTCGGATTAATATTATTTAATTTCTTCTTCTATATTTTTTATATCTCCTCGGAATTGGTACGTATTACATATTCCAATGTGATTAACGTCCTGAATTCTAACTATTGGACTGCAGAATAATATTATTTAAGTAAATTCCTGCATAACTGAATGTCGCCATAGCCTTCACTCGTATATACCTGAAAAGTATTTATGAACGGTCATTTACATCATCCGAGTGTATTAAAATTAGGAAACATTAATTGGAGCAATAATTTCGTATTCATCGCTGGTATTCGAGGACGGAAAGTGGCTGGTATCATTATCAATACACTTTCTGCAGAGGTTTTTGAGGTTTGGCAAAACCTAAATCTGTTGCGTTTTCACTTAAAGAAGGTGGAGAGGAGAACATGTGTGGTATGGGAATTAACCGGTCATTAGAACATATTTTTGATTCTCGTCATTTAGGATTACCAATCAGACATGATTTTCATATGATTTATAATTAAAAAAGAAGTCTAAATGAAAGTAATTTATATCCCAAACCTTCGTTCAGGTATGTATAAATTTACCTGACCTTTTGAATATTTTTAGTTTTGGGAGCTAATAGTATCTGTCGATATTGAGAATTTTTATTCTTGCGAAGATACGGGGCAAGATAACGTATGTACAGATTCTTGGAATTTGATTGGCTCAACTGCAAGTCCCAGCATATACGAATAATATGATTGGCTGTTGGGACGTTATGGTAGACGCGGGTTCGTTGAAGAGCTCGTAAAGATTACACAACGCGCGGACATTAAACTGGAAACACGTATTGGGAGAGTCTCGCTATTGCCTGTATTTTTTAATCTAGAGCGACAGCCATAACTGTTTGGAGATAATATAGAAAAGATTGTATCGTTTCAAAACCTGTACAGTAGTGAGGACAATATTAGAAATTTTGTTTCTAAATCATAGGTTAAGGACGATTTGGTTTTCGTCAAGCTGCATCTATGTGGGTCAAGTAATCGAGGTGTCGACACAGATTACGCCATTTCTTGTTTTAAGTTTAAGAGTGAGTAGTTGAGGTCTATCGAGGTGGTGGTTGAGGCATTCTTCTGTGAACAGCGAAGTCACGTGGACGTGTGAAAAATAAATTATGGTATATTCAGAACTATTGATTAATACCTTTATGAAATAAAATCATTTTGAACTTTTCGTGCAAATTGGAATTAAAGGACGCTGTTTCTTATAATCAACACCCTCCAAGAAAGAAAATATAATTGTCTTTAATCTTGAAAACACATTACGCTATAAATTTAAAATATTTTGACTTCTTAATGGCGCCCAACGTAACTTGAGTTTTGTATGTCTAATAAGTCGACCTATTACTGTAAAAAATATTTGTGAGAATATCATGTTCAATTAAACCGAAAATATAATGAACCCTATTTTATAAACCATAAAATACCCAATTTACGTAATACATAGCAATTCAGTTAAGATATTCTGAGAAATTGTGTATATATATATATATATATATATATATATATATATAATTAGCCTCATGTTGAGGAGCCAATTTTGTAGTAGTCGCTAATTCAAGTACAATTTAATACAACGGTTAGCCCGCGTTGATGCGTCAATTTTAATTATTTTATCTTTTAAATGAAAGGTTTTTAATGAATAAGATTTTTAGTTAACTAAACAAACACATTAATTTATTACATGCACAAAGATTTCAAGTTGCAAAGTTGTTTATTCATTGAATTTTTACAAAATTTACCACGTACGATCAAAAATTTTTACTCTCTCTCTCAGGGTCTTCAACTAGTCCTCTAAATAAAGAAAAGTTATTATTTTTTTTAAAAAATCAAGAACCTTTTAGGAGAGATACGAAGGGGCTGCCTTTGGGTATGCCTTTTCCTCTCCGTTTTTGAACTAAGGTTCCCACAAGCCGAGGCACCTCGGCCTGTTTTGAGAGGTGTATGTTCCAGGGTCACAGACCTTGGGCATACGGTAAGAGTTGTTCTCTATTCCAATTGGAATAGTCGGCCAGCTGCCTCCTAAACTGGTCGAGGCACGGAGAAGGGAATTCTGCGTCCCCACAGAAAACTCCTTTCCCGCTATCGGAAGGGCGTAGGACAAGTACCCAATGCCCGACCTACCCGATGCAGGTTTTTCTAAGGTTTTCCCTGCATTTCTTTAGGCGAATGCCGGGTAGGATCCTTAAAATATATCCCGGGAGCCCTAGTAACCCTTGGCTACCTTCCTCTACCCTTCCGCATCCCCCCTTTCAAATCCCTTCCTATGCTATTAAAGGGGAGTTGCCCAATGTGGATCACCCTCATGTAGCCTGTTGCCCTAAAAAAAACAATCAAATTACTGTGAAGCAATTATTCTATTTAAAGTATTATTTACAATACCAATACACAATATTTACGATATTCAAAACCCCGAAATCTGACGATTTTATCTTTAATTAAAAGTTTTGCAATAATAATTTAATGGATGTATGACTTACAGTTTTTCTGGTACCCGGACAATTTTAACTTCTTTCAGCAACACTTACACACACACACACACACTACTTTCTAAAAACAGGCCATTATTTTCACTGACTCTACATTTCACTGTTGGTTTAGAAAGTGTTGGCTATATCTCGAAGACGACTTATTCTGCAATAATGCCAATTTGTGGTTCTTCAACTAATTCCTCCACGTAGACTTTTCACAATTATTTGGCATAAACTGGAACACAGCAACATCCAGGTGAGTGCTACACTCTGCTTCTATTTAACAACTTTACTTTTCAATACTTTGACGACGTCAAAGGTGAGATAAGTGTAAAGTTCTGGTACACTTAATAGAGAGGAAGGAAGTCTTGGAAGTGTAAAACAATGGAAGAGAAATGTTAAGCTCAAATCAATCACTTGAAGGAAAAAAGGCCCGACCGAAGGAAGAGAAGAACATGAAGACTGTTAAACATCGCTGACTATGCGAACTTATACGCCGACGATAGGAGGAAGCTGTTTAGAGATTCCCTGTGAAGATATTCCGGTTGGCCAACACGTCTACCTGCACGGGAAAGCTTGCCGACTACAAAAGACAAACAGGTGTTTCTGTGTGCGACGTAAACAATTAAGATTTCTGCTGCAGCTATACCCACACGTAACGACCCTTTTTACTTATGTACTGAGTCAAATGATATAGCCCTAAGATTGGCCTATTTAACGCATTAGTAATTTGAGTCTTGAAAGCAGTTTTTTTAAAATTTTCAGTTTATATATGCATTAACCTGTTGGTCATTAGCGACTTACATGAATATTTAAATTACTTTATATAAATCAGTTTTCATAGTAAAATCTATAAGGTTGTTTATTGCTGTTGGTGAGTTGCAGATCTCCATCATTGAATAGGCGGCTATAGTTGTCTTATGTCGCTATATTGGGACAGTCAAAGAGGACACGAGGAATTGTTGTGGCCTCCTTTCATGAACTGAATACCGGCTGCGAAGATCTGGAAATCAAGAATGAGTGAGTGAAACTGGAGTGCAATGTTCTGATCATGGCTGCAAGAACCTGTTGCCTTCGAAATAGTTCTTTAGGGTGCGATATTTCTTTGATGCTGCTGACATTTCTGAGGATGACTCCACATTCTTCTGGTTTCACTGGTCTATTCCACTTTTCCTCCAGTAGCCTTGTAGAGCCCTACTCTACAGTCCCTTCTGGTGCAGACTGGCAGGTTGACGGTTCTTCCTTGATGATCAGCTTCCATCTTTACTAGGAGATCTACCCTGTCGTGTCCTATCTCCTTATGCGCCTGTAGCCAGACTTTAATGATTTGGTTGCCGTTTCCGTGGATTTTCACTATATTCTCTCGATTTATGCAACCATTTCTGTACACCGTACTATTTATTCTATGCAATGCCTCCTGGGAGTCTGTTAAGATGATGCTGGTGGCCACCGGTGTTTCGAGACACGGTTCCGTGGCCATGAAGATGGCGTATAACTATGCTGTACTGAACGATGCATTATGGTTTATAGCGATAGATTTTTCTTTGCCTGTCGCAACCAACTCCATTTGAATTTTTGGACGCGTCGGTATGAAGGACTCTCGGAAAATTATACCTCTGTAGTACAGAGTTACAGTTTGTGATGTGAGGGTTGGAAAGCAATTGTTTAAAGTAAATTATCTCAAATTTAAACACAGTTCAACATGTATTGACTTCCGCCTATTTTCCTTAAACATCCCAAAATACGATGAATCTCACATTAAGTCGGCGTTTTCAGAACAAGATATGCACATATATTGCGGACTGTTCAGAAGTAAAACACCTGCTACAAGTATACGTAAGAGACGTCTTTGCCAATTAAATTTGAACAAGATCAAGGCGAAGCTCGGGATAACTTCATGGAATACACTTCGAAAAAAAGATATCGAGCCGGACCCAAATAACATGTTTCAAAACTTTATGAATTATTTCTTATCGTTCGTTGACGATATTGCACTATAAAATTAAGTTCACAAAAACGAACTAAACGAAATACGTGGTTTACTAAAAGTATCAGAATATGACATGAAAATCTGTGTCGCCTTCATAAATTAAGGGAAATAAATAGAAGCGCTCAATTTAAAAACTTTTATAGTAAGTATAAACACATTTATAAGAAAGTTATCAGTGGTGCTAAAAAACTAGGTAATGCAAAATACATTTCTAATACGTATAATAAAATGAAAACAACTTGAAACGTTATCAACGAGACCTCGGGGAAATCTAAAAACCGTAACGATGTACAACTTAAAAAGAACGAATACCCAATGCATGTGAATGTAACTCGTATTTTATTAACGTTTCTCGTGATATGTTAGAAAAATCATGTAACACGTCCAACTTTATGAACTTCTACGTGAATCCAGAACACCGGTTAATAAGTCTTTCTTTTCCCGATCATCAAATATTAGAGAATTAACATCATCAAAACTGTAAAACCTACGAATGCATGTGACAGATACGGAGTCACAAGTAATCTTATTAAACACTGCTGTAATGAAATTTCAATTCCAATGCAGTTCATATTTAACTTGTGCTTTTCCTCTGGTATATTTCCGGATGCTCTAAAAGACGCGAAAGTTATACAATTGAACAAAAAGGGTTCTACAACAGACGTCTCCAATTATCGCCCTATTTTCGTCCAGCCAATATTCTCCAAAGTTCTTGAGAAATCAGTAGACTCGAGAATTTCAACTTTTCTCACAAAATTTAAAATTATTTCCACATCACAGCATGGTTTCATTAGAGATAAATCCATCAACACGACTTCGTTTAACATATTTATGACGCACTCGACGAAAGACTTTAAGTGGCTGGAATTTTTGATGACCTTTCAAAAGCGTTTAATTTAGTAGGTGAGGATATTTTACTCCGAAAATTAGATTTTTATGGAATCAGAGGTGGTTCACTTCCTTTATTGCGATCTTACTTGCAAAATAGGCGCCAAAAAGTTGCGATTGTAAACTCGGTCGGAAATGAGTATCTGTCAGAATGGGAAACAATTGCCTGCGGTGTCCCTCAGGGCTCAATATTGAGACCTTTACTTTTCATCACATACATTAGCGATTTAAAATCAGTCCTTTACGCTGACGACATAAATTTGGTAGTCACGGACAGCGACTCGGAACGTTGTGCGTGAAAGTAGATATTGCGATGAGCCGTTTGAAACTGAGGTTCACTGTAAACAAATATTCTCTTAAACTAGAGAAAACTAAAATCGTTAACTTCACTTGGAACAAAAACAGTTTAATTTTTAATTCGGAAAACATTTCAGATCACTCACCTTTTCTTGGTCTGTTGATACACAATAAATTGAAATGAAATCACCACATAAATTAACTGTCGGGAATACTTAGTAAAATTTTCTTCACATTAAGAGTGTTAGCCCAGTAAACCGATATATTTACATCTAAAATGATAAACCGTGCATATTTACATTGTCATGTCTTACGCCACAACAAACTGGGGTCGTTCACATCACGTGTTTCAAAATTTTAAACTAGAATCATATCCGGTGTGTGCGGATTGAAATGCCAGTCACAAGTCTTTGTTTCGGAAACTTGGGATTTAACTTTGCCTTTGTACGAATATTATAGAAATTTTAAAGTTTGTCTGAAGAAACATCAAGTTATATGCACTATACGGAATAAAATCATTTATACAACACTTGAAGTCGCTGTCAACTCCGCATTGAAAACAATCGCTTAGGCTTTTTTGAATCAAGGATTCGTTATTGCGGGATAAATATTCAATAGTCTTTCGAGTGAAATAAAAAAAATTATTTATAAAGAAATGTAAATCTTTGTTAATTAATGGAGCATATTACTCGCTGAAACAGTTCGTAGATAGTAAGAACGGATTAGATCCTCTTTATTCAAATAGTTTGCTGATATGCTATCAAGTTATACTATTATTTTACAATTATAATCTAGTAGAATTTAACTGCCGACTTATTTTTTTTTCATGTTCGCACGGAGTCGAAGTAAGATTTGCTGCTGGAAACTCCGTCGAATGAAAATGTAAGATTAATATAGTTATCATTTCTTGAATCACTGTTATATTAGTATATTTATATGCTTTAAATTACACAATTTTTCTATAGTACAATTTTTTTTTAAGTTTCTAATTGTAATATTATTTTTTTAATCTTATATTATGACGTATCCTATTTTCTCGACCAGGGACTAATGGAGTGAATAATAAATCTAATCTAATCATGATTGAGTAAATTGAAATTACTTAGATGGAGTTAAAAGGACCCTGTAAATGTTGTGAGCCTTTAATTTAATTAAATTTAAAACCAATTATTATATATACCCATTTTTATAAAATTTTACAAAGCAAATCATTAGCAAGTTAGCAAAGTTTTACAGACAGAATTTGAGTTACATTGTTCTGCTGGGGAATATAGTCTCCGTTCTCTATCACGCAGGCACATTCGTGGCGTGTGATGTACTGTGCAGCCTAATCCCTTCACACCAACATACGGCGCGACGTCCTGGCGCTTATCGCAACACTCACACCCATCTATTTATTTCGCGAAACCAACAGAATTGTCTTGAGCCAAGACCAATAACAATTAGTTTTCTGATGGTATCATATATTATCAGCATACAAGTAATAGATTTGATCAATTTTACTGTTATAATGATACAATTATCATCTTCAATTGCATTAAATTATTTTATAGTTTTCGTATATCCAACACCCCCGATTTAATTCCAATCTCGGTTAGTTTTCCCTTATTTATGTAACTCACTTCAACTGCTATCACTAAATGTGCTTACCTCACATGCTGAAAGGGGTTGAAATCATTGACCCTGAAAAAA
This sequence comes from Zhengitettix transpicula, assembly GCA_037074705.1. NCBI lineage: Eukaryota > Metazoa > Arthropoda > Insecta > Orthoptera > Tetrigidae > Zhengitettix > Zhengitettix transpicula. The sequence goes on from CM073591.1 coordinate 205,994,677, forward strand.
AAATTTTCAATGAAAATATCGGCCGTTTTAACATGTTCCAAAATATCCCCACCTCCCGGTCCAGCTTATCTACTGTGGGTTAAACAAATAGTTGGATGTCATAAGTAAACTCAGTCACATCCATACACTTGGATTTGACTCCAATCGCGATTGTATTCGCGTTATTTTCTTGTCTACCCCACCCCTAAGGGAGCTCCTTTCCCATGCTGTAAGAGATTGAAAATATACTCTGATAATCTCAGAAGAAACACACTAAATCTGTTTGACCCCAAAAAATAACTATCTGACTCAAATATCAGCTGTTTTAGCATGTTTTATTATTTCCACCCCCGTCCACTTCCGGTACAGGGGGTGGTAGACGTGTCTCACCCACACACTGGTAGTAAAGAACACGTTTTAGAAATTTAGTGAAGTTTGCTCCACCGGTGAAGATTTGTATGTGGAACATATATACATAAAAACGAACAAACATACAAACAGTCTGCTTTATTTATAGCGAAGCTCGGTACTGGCGTTGCCCGGGTAGTCTAGACATAGACATATACATAACTCCCGATTTGACTCCAATATATGTTGTTTTTCGGTAATTTTATGTAACGCACCCCCACCCTAAGGTGGTCCCCTCCCATTGCTGAAAGGGTTGAATTTATACACAAAAGACATCGGTAGAAATATTATCAATGCCACTGACCACGAAAAATTTTTATTCGATGCAAATACGGACCGTTCAACATTCTTCACAATTTTTACGCCCGTCCACCCTCGCTCCTTACAGTTAAAGGGCAAGTTTAATGTCATTATTAAACTCAGCGTCATCCATAACGCTGGATTTGACTCTAATCTCGGTCGTCTTCGCGTTATTTTCTTGTAACATCCATCCACCCCCACCTCTAAGTGTGCTCCTTTCCCATGCCATAAGGGGTTAAAATTATGCTCCCATAACATCCGGATAAATACTATCAACCACTTTTACACCGAAAAATATTTTTCCGGCTCAAATATTGGCCGTTTTAGAATGTTTGAAAATTTCCACCCTCGTCTACCCCCGCTCCTGGAAGTAGTAGGCGTGTTTCGCGCCAAAAGTACCGTTTATCGTGTTTTGAAGAATATGTGTGATAATTTTTGTTGCAATCTGTGACGCGTTTAAATCTGTGTAGAAATTAACGTAAATACATACAACTCACTTTTTTATTATATAGACTAGCTGGGTGCCCGGCGTTGCCCGAGATGTCATTTATCTATCATAAGACTCCAATTTTGGTTATTTTTGCGCTATTTTTATGTAAAGCTCCTCGAACCCTATCCCTAAATGTGCTCACATCCAATGCCGAAGGGGGATGAAGTCATTGACTAAATATATCGGCCGTTTTTACATGTTAGAAGATGACCACCCCCACAAATATGCGATAATGAAAAAGAATGTATTCCCCGCAAAAATCGGTCGATTACATAGTCTGAAAATTTATTCCCCCGCCCACCACCCCCCAAACACGTCGCGTTACCCAGGTTGTCACAATTAGATTCAGCGACATTCATAGTCTCGGAATTGATTCGATTCTCGGTTGTTTTTGCGGGATTTTATTTAACGTACCTCCACCCCACCCCTAAGCTTGCTCCCCTCACAGGGGTTAAATTATACACAAACAACATCGGTATAAATACTATCAAAATAATTGACCCCAGGAAAAAATTATCGCAAATATCGACCGTTTAACATGTTTGAAATTTTTCACCCCCGACCACTCCCGCTTCGGGGACTTAAACGGTCAAGTTTAATGTCATAATTAAACTCAGTGACAATCCAGATAGTTTCTGGTTTATTTTTTTCTAATGCTACTTCCACGCCAACCCTTAAGGGTGCACCCTTTCGAGTCCGAAAGGGGTTGAAATTATACACAGAGAACATGTAGGGAAATTTTATTAATCTAATTCATCCCGAAATATATTTAATCGACGCAAAAAACAGCCGGTCAACCCATCACAACCCAGCCGATACCCGCGCGTTGTCCAGATTGTCATAAATAAATTCAGCGACATCCATTACCTTCGATTTGACTCGAATCTCGGTTGTTTTCTCGTTATTTTCAAGGAAATTAATTAAACTCAGTGACAATCCCGATAGTTTCTGGTTTCTTTTTATGTAATGCTACTTCACGCTCACCCTTAAGGGTGCACCCTTATGAGTCCGAAAGGGGTTGAAATTATTCACAGAGAACATGTAGGGAAATTTTATTAATCTAATTCATCCCGAAATATATTTAATCGACGCAAAAAACAGCCGGTAATTCATCCCAACCCAGCCGATACCCGCGCGTTGTTCAGATTGTCATAAATAAATTCAGGGACATCCATGACCTTCGATTTGACTCGAATCTTGTTTTCCCGTTATTTTCAAGGAAATACCCTCCAACCCCACCCCTATCATGCCTACAAACAACATAGGTAGAAATACTATCAACGTCAATGGTCCCGGCATTTATTTATTCCACGCTTATATCGATGATTTAACATGTTAGAAAATTTCCATCCCATCCACTCCCGCCCCTTGGGGCTAAATGGCCAATTTGATGCTATAATTGAACTGGACGACGTCCATAACCTTGGATTTGACACCAATCTCGGTTGTATTCGCTTATTTTATTGCAGCGTTCTTCCACCCGACACCTAAAAGTGCTCTACTGATAATCCTGACCTTCTTCTGGGGGTGGTAGACGCGTCTCACCCCAATAGTCGGTAGAAACACTATCAATATCTGTGACCCCTAAAAATATTAATCCGACTGAAATATCGACTGTTTTAGCATGTTTAAATATTTCAACCCCCGTCCACCCCCGCTTCTGGGGGTGGTAGACGCGTCTCACCCCGACAGTGTTGGTTTCCTGGTCGCAAAGAACACGTGTACGAAATTTGGTGAAATTTGATCCACCGGTATAGATTTGTATTCTCCACCCCAAACGTTAGAAGTGCTCTTTCCCCAGGGTGTAGAGGTTGAAAATTATATTCAGATATCATTAGTGGAAACACTATAAATATCTTTGACCCCTAAAAATATTTATCCGACTGAAATATCGACTGTTTTAGCATGTTTAAATATTTCCACCCCAGTCCACCCCCGCTTCTGGGGGTGGTAGACGCGTCTCACCCCGACAGTGTTTGTTTCCTGGTCGCAAAGGAAGAATAAACGTCGTTATTAATGCAAACAACATAGGTTAAAATAGTATGAACAACACCACCCCTAAATCTGCTACTTTCCCGTGGTGGAAAGGGTTGAATTTTTACTCATATCACATCGGTAGAAACACTATCAATCTAGTTTACCCATAAACACATAACATTTTGGCAGTTTTAGAATAATAGACAATTCTTACCCCCTACCCTAAGCAAGCTCACCACTAATGTCTAAAGGAATTTATATTTTCAACAACATCTGCTGAAATAGTATTCACGTAATTCTCCTCCAAGAACGCGCAAGAACTGACTATTTATCTTCCCTTCCAACCCCCACCATTTCGGGTTAAATGGGCAATTAAAAATATTTATCCGAAGTAAACTCACTGACATCCATAACCTTCGATTTGACTCCAAACTCGGTTGTATTCGCGTTATTTTTCTGTAAAGCATCTCCACCCCAAACCCTAAGGGTGCCCTTTTCCCAGGGCGTAGGAAATGAATATTATATTTAGATAACATCGGTAGAAACACTATAAATATCTTAGACCCCTAAAAATATTTATCCGACTGAAATATCGACTGTTTTAGCATGTTCAAATATTTCCACCCCCGTCCACCCCCGCTTCTGGGGGTGGTAGGCGCGTCACACCCCGACAGTGTTGTTTTCCTGGCCGCAAAGAACACGTGTACGAAATTTGGTGAAATTTGCTCTACCGGTGTAGATTTGTATAGCGAACATACAAATATACAAACAAACATACAAACAAACATACAAACAAACATACATACACTCTTTTTTATTTATAAGACTAGCTGGGTGCCCGGCGTTGCCAGAGATGTCATTTATCTATAACCATCCATAAGACTCCAATTTTGGTTACTTTTGTGCTATTTTTATGTAAAGCTCCTCGAACCCTATCCCTAAATGTGCTCACCTCCTATGCCGAAGGTTGATGAAGTCATTGACTAAATATATCGGCCGTTTTTACATGTTAGAAGATGACCACCCCCACAAATATGCGATAATGAAAAAGAATGTATTCCACGCAAAAATCGGCCGATTACATTGTCTGAAAATTTATTCCCCCACCCAACACCTCCCAAACCCGTCGCGTTACCCAGGGTTGTCACAATTAGATTCAGCGACATTCATAGTCTCTGAATTGATTCGAATCTCGGTTGTTTTTGCGGGATTTAATTTAACGTACCTCTACCCTACCCCTAAGCTTGCTCCCCTCACAGGGGTTAAATTATACACAAACAACATCGGTATAAATACTATCAAAGTAATTAACCCCAGGAATTAATTATCGCAAATATCGAACGTTTAACATGTTTGAAATTTTTCACCCCCGACCACTCCCGCTTCGGGGACTTAAACGGTCAAGTTTAATGTCATAATTAAACTCAGTGACAATCCCGATAGTTACCGGTTTGTTTTTATGTAATGCTACTTCACGCCCACCTTTAAGGGTGCACCCTTCTGAGTCCGAAAGGGGTTGAAATTATACACAGAGAACATGTAGGGAAATTTTATTAATCTAATTCATCCCGAAATATATTTAATCGATGCAAAAACAGCCGGTCAACTAATCCCAACCCAGCCGATACCCGCGCGTTGTCCAGATTGTCATAAATAAATTTAGCGACTTCCATTACTTTCGATTTGACTCGAATCTCGGTTGTTTTTCCGTTATTTTCAAAGAAATTAATTAAACTCAGTGACAATCCCGATAGTTTCTGGTTTCTTTTTATGTAATGCTACTTCACGCCCACCCTTAAGGGTGCACCCTTCCGAGTCCGAAAGGGGTTGAAATTATACACAGAGAACATTTAGGGAAATTTTATTAATCTAATTTATCCCGAAATATATTTAATCGACGCAAAAAATAGCCGGTCAACTCATCCCAACCCAGCCGATACCCGCGCGTTGTCCAGATTGTCATAAATAAATTCAGCGACATCCATTACATCCATTTGACTCCAGTCTCGTTTGTATTCGAGTTATTTTTTTGTAATATTCCTCAACCCCCACCCCTACAATTCTCCTTTCCCATGCCGTAAAATGTTTGAAATTTTACTCACATAAATTGTTACAAACACTATTAATCACTTTTACTCGGAAAATATTTATCTGACTGTATTAGCATGTCTGAAGAATTTGATCCACCGGAATAGATTTGTATTCTCCACCCCAAAGGCTAGGAGGGCTCTTTTCCCAGGGTGTAGAGGTTGAAAATTATATTCAGATATCATCAGTGGAAACATTATAAATAACTTTGATCCCTAAAAATATTTATCCGACTGAAATATCGACTGTTTTAGCATGTTTAAATATTTCCTTCCCCGTGAATCCCCGCTTCTGGGGGTGGTAGACATGTCTCACCCCGACAATGTTTGTTTCCTGGTCGTAAAGAACACGTGTACGAAATTTGGTGAAATTTGCTCTACCGGTGTAGATTTGTATTCTCCACCCCAGACGGTAGGGGTGCTCTTTCCCCAGGGTGTAGAGGTTTTAAATTATTTTTAGATATAATTAGTGGAAAGACTATAAATCTATTTGACCCCTGAAAATATTTATCCTACTGAAATATCGACTGTTTTAGCATGTTTAAATATTTCCACCCCCGTGAACCCCCGCTTCTGGGGGTGGTAGACATGTCTCACCCCGACAATGTTTGTTTCCTGGTCGTAAAGAACACGTGTACGAAATTTGGTGAAATTTGCTCTACCGGTGTAGATTTGTATTCTCCACCCCAGACGGTAGGGGTGCTCTTTCACCAGGGTGTAGAGGTTGAAAATTATATTCAGATATCATCAGTGGAAAGACTATAAATATCTTAGACCCCTAAAAATATTTATCCGACTGAAATATCGACTGTTATAGCATTTTTAAATATTTCCACACCCGTCCACCCCCGCTTCTGGGGGTGGTAGGCGCGTCTTACCCCAACAGTGTTGTTTTCCTGGTCGCAAAGAACACGTGTACAAAATTTGGTGAAATTTGTTCCACCGGTATAGATTTGTATTCTCCACCCCAAACCCTAAGGGTGCCCTTTTCCCAGGGTGTAGGGGATGAAAATTATATTCAGAAAACATCGGTAAAAACACCATCAATATCTTGGACCCCTAAAAATTATTATCTGACTAAAATATCGGCTGTTTTAGCATGTTTAAATATTTCAACCCCCGTGCACCCCCACTTCTGGGGGTGGTAGACATGTCTCACCCCGACAGTGTTTGTTTCCTGGTCGTAAAGAACACGTGTACGAAATTTGGTGAAATTTGCTTTACCGGTGTTGTGCTCACCTCCCATGCCGAAGGGGGATGAAGTCATTGACTAAATATATCGGCCGTTTTTACATGTTAGAAGATGACCACCCACACAAATATGCGATAATGAAAAATAATGTATTCCACGCAAAAATCGGCCGATTACATTGTCTGAAAATTTATTCCCCCGCCCAACACCTCCCAAATCCGTCGCGTTACCCAGGTTGTCACAATTAGATTCAGCGACATTCATAGTCTCGGAATTGATTCGATTCTCGGTTGTTTTTGCGGGATTTTATTTAACGTACCTCCACCCCACCCCTAAGCTTGCTCCCCTCACAGGGGTTAAATTATACACAAACAACTTCGGTATAAATACTATCAAAGTAATTAACCCCAGGAAATAATTATTGCAAATATCGACCGTTTAACATGTTTGTAATTTTTCACCCCCGACCACTCCCGCTTCGGGGACTTAAACGGTCAAGTTTAATGTCATAATTAAACTCAGTGACAATCCTGATAGTTTCTGGTTTCTTTTTATGTAATGCTACTTCCACGCCAACCCTTAAGGGTGCACCCTTTCGAGTCCGAAAGGGGTTGAAATTATACACAGAGAAAATGTAGGGAAATTTTATTAATCTAATTCATCCCGAAATATATTTGATTGACGAAAAAACAGCCGGTCAACTCATCCCAACCCAGCCGATACCCGCGCGTTGTCCAGATTGTCATAAATAAATTCAGCAACATCCATTACCTTCGATTTGACTCGAATCTCGGTTGTTTTCCCGTTATTTTCAAGGAAATTAATTAAACTCAGTGACAATCCCGATAGTTTCTGGTTTCTTTTTATGTAATGCTACTTCACGCCCACCCTTAAGGGTGCACCCTTATGAGTCCGAAAGGGGTTGAAATTATTCACAAAGAACATGTAGGGAAATTTTATTAATCTAATTCATCCCTAAATATATTTAATTGACGCAAAAAACAGCCGGTCAACTCATCCCAACCCAGCCGATACCCGCGCGTTGTCCAGATTGTCATAAATAAATTCAGGGACATCCATGACCTTCGATTTGACTCGAATCTCGGTTGTTTTCCCGTTATTTTCAAGGAAATTCCCTCCAGCCCAACCCCTATCATGCCTACAAACAACATCGGTAGAAATACTATCAACGTCAATGGTCCCGGCATTTATTTATTCCACGCTAATATCGATGATTTAACATGTTAGAAAATTTCCATCCCATCCACTCCCGCCCCTTGGGGCTAAATGGCCAATTTGATGCTATAATTCAACTGGACGACATCCATAACCTTGGATTTGACTCCAATCTCGGTTGTATTCGCCTTATTTTATTGCAGCGTTCCTCCACCCAACACCTAAAAGTGCTCTACTGATAATCCCGACCCGCTTCTGGGGGTGGTAGACGCGTCTCACCCCAACAGTCGGTAGAAACACTATTATTTATAAGAAGATTAAACGTCGTTATTAATGCAAACAACATCGGTTAAAATAGTATGAACAACACCACCCCTAAATCTGCTACTTTCCCGTGGTGGAACGGGTTGAATTTTTACTCATATAACATCGGTAGAAACACTATCAATCGAGTTTACCCATAAACACATAACATTTTGGCAGTTTTAGAATAATAGACAATTCTTACCCCCAGCCCTAAGCAAGCTCACCATTAATGTCTAAAGGGATTTATATTTTCAACAACATCCGTTGAAATAGTATTCACGTAATTCTCCTCCAAGAACGCGCAAGAACTGACTATTTATCTTCCCTTCCATCCCCCACCCTTTCGGGTTAAATGGGCAATTAAAAATATTTATCCGAAGTAAACTCACTGACATCCATAACCTTCGATTTGACTCCAAACTCGGTTGTATTCGCGTTATTTTTCTGTAAAGCAACTCCACCCCAAACCCTACGGGTGCCCTTTTCCCAGGGCGTAGGAGATGAATATTATATTCAGATAACATCGGTAGAAACACAATCAATATCTTTGACCCCGAAAATATTTATCCAAATCTAATACCTGCTGTTTTAGCATGTTTAAGTATTTCAACCCCCGTCCACCCCCGCTTCTGGGGTTGGTAGACGCGTCTCACCCCGACAGTGTTGTTTTCGTGGTCGCAAAGAACCCGTGTACGAAATTTGATGAAATTTGCTCCAGCGGTGTAGATTTGTATTCTCCACCCCAAACGCTAGGGGTGCTCTTTCCCCAGGCTGTAGAGGTTGAAAATTATATTCAGATATCATCTGTGGAAAGACTATAAATATCTTTGACCCCTAAAAATATTTATCCGACTGAAATATCGACTGTTTTAGTATGTTCAAATATTTCCACCCCCGTGCATCCCCGCTTCTGGGGGTGGTAGACATGTCTCACCCCGACAGTGTTTGTTTCCTGGTCGTAAAGAACAGGTGTACGAAATTTGGTGAAATTTGCTCTACCGGTGTAGATTTGTATAACGAACATACAAATATACAAACATACAAACATACAAACATACAAACATACAAATATACAAACATACAAACATACAAACATACATACACTCTTTTTTATTTATAAGATTAGATAAACCTGCCAAATTTGCCAGAAAGACATTTAACAAAATAAAAATGGGAATTTTTGAATAAAATAAATATTTGCACGATGTATCGTTAAATTTAGGAACCTCTTCACCTGCATTTGTATTGGTTTGATAGTGGAGAAATAATGAAATGATGAACTTAACCGTTTCCTTTATTGGTTCATGATTTAACTACATTGAGTTACAAACTAACAACTATAAATAAAATCAACGCAGACAATAGCTAGAGGAAAACGAATGAAATTAATAGAATTAAAAAAACACCTACTAATGAATACTTCCTAAGATATTGTAATATAAGTTCAATGAAATTACTGTAATATTGTAATGCGTAGAATGATAAAATTGAAATAAAAATTTTAGTTAAGAATATAAAAACTATTATTATATTATCAAACATCAGTTATTTATATACAAAACTAACACGTCAGAAAGAAAGAGAAACATTTTATTTCGTCTTTTATCAAATCATTTTAAGTATGCTTAGCATGACATATTTAAAACTCTGGGTCTTTGGTCGTTTCCAGACTCAGTACTTTTACCTTAAAACTTATTTATCTGAAGTGAGTATCTTGTTAATTGCATAAATATTGCGAAGCGTATAGTAGGATCAGGCTAGCTGAAATAGGCAAGAGATACAAATTATTACTGGTTCCAACTTACAGACTGAAGGCGCCACCAGGCATTTCATTTGATATCTGCCGGATGATCTGATGTCCAAAACGATTTATTCTTGCTCTGAGGAGGGGTAGAAGTATTCTGGAGTTCCTTTGCGTGTCTGCATGATTCCGAATTCTTTGTAGAATTGCGCGACTGATAATAGTTCGTCTTCCAATTTATTACATTTTCTGCTCACTAAACAAGAAATAGGTAAAATATTCTCTCACGATCCCTTTTTCACCCATCGTGCAACCGTATCCAGAGATACAAGGAATTCTGGTTACCGTTTCTCTGTCAAGATTGTCATTCTCAATGAATAATAAGCTTAATAAATTTATTGAGAAAGGTAAAGACACAATTCACAAAAATTCCCAACATAATGCAGCTTACGAAATTAATTGTAGTGCACCTAATAGTGGAAAAACCTATATTAGACAGACCAAACGTGCGTTAACAACTAGACAAAAAGAACATAAGAACATGTTCAAAACGGCCAACCATAATGAAGTCACAAACCATGGATTACAGGAAATTCATGAATTTAATTTGTATAATGTTGAGGTGTTAGATATGGCTCAAAAGTTTTATAAAAGGAACATATCTAACATTATATATTGTAATGATTAAAATAGAATGATGAATTAAACTGAAATAATTAACAAAAAGATTAAGATTCAAAAACTTTTAATTGCCAAAAATTATTTTTACAGGTGTTTTTAGTTTTAGGTTTACAAATGATTTGCCCTAGGTTCGGACGACGAATTGAATCAAAATTTACAAACAAATTTTTATTTTATAATTGTGGCGTTCAAGGTAAAGTACAATCTTTTATTTTTTACAAACACTTAAATTTAATAACTCTTCTTCTCAGAGTCTTTACTGGGTTTGATAAGTAAGAACAATCAAGATTAATAAATTAAAGAATTAACAATTCAAACAAATTGAAACGAACGGAATACGAAATCTAACAAATGAAAAGAAATGAAATCTGACTATACCCTTAATTACCGTTTACAGAATTTAATTATTTTGGTTTGTACTTACAAATGTCCTGCTGGTACCAGACTTAACGTTTTAGAAGCTTGGGAACACAATTCACGAAACGGCTATTAATCACAGACTCTACACTTGAACAAACACACGGTTGTATTTATTGTATTATTCCTCCAGGAATTCGATTATCTGCAACTCCAGTCAACCGTCGGACGTATTAAATTTCAATGCCTTTTTGCGGAAAATGTTATTTCGGGGCGCGTATTTATCTGAATGGGGCGCTAAACCTTTTGTTTCAGCTTTGCAAATTTTTATGTAACTTGTCTCTTCGTCCATATCTTTTTACAAATGTAATCATTAACATAGAAGTCTCTCAGTTGAATTACTAAACTTGCACCACCGCTGTTCGTACTCTTAAATTTCGCTCCCTCTCTCGACCACAATATTAGCCAGAATGCAACCAACTGACTTTCCGTACAATGCGCGCAGTTTACAACAAAGCTCGCCGACAAAGAGCTTTTCGTGATTGTCGTCCTTTGAGAATTTGTACCACCGAACAATCCAATTTATTTAAACAATTAATGGCCTCCTTAATTAGTATTACAATTTATTGAAACTACCAAAAACCAACTGAATTCGCATAAGGCACAAGTAAGTTAAGCAAGGTTTATTACTTTTTATTTTATAAATTGTTTATACTGTTTTGTTAATACAAATTGTTTTTCGTAAACCTATGTTACCATTTATTGCAAACTTACTCATAAGTGAATTTATTAACGTTATTGAGGGGTGACGATGATCTTGTTTCACGGAGAAACTCCGAAGGTCACATGGTTGGTATTGGTCAATTTCCAAATGTCAGGTCAAACCCTCAAGGCTACAGTCTGTCATTCAGTCTTGGCACGATCTCGTTGGTGTTAAGTGAAATGTGTTCCCTCAAACCCCTTTTTTAAAATATTGTGAACTTAATAACATGTTAATTGTTTTTATTGCTAGTTTGTTATAATAATTCTGTAAGTTGTTCGTTGTTTTGTTTATTTAAGTTTGTTTTTGTTTACTTTGTACAATTAGTAGTTAAAATTTAATCATTTGTAAATACTACCTCTTTGGGAAAAAACCTGAAGAAGATACGGACATGTATCGAAACGTCGTTACGCTATAAATAAAAAATTAAAGTCTCTGTATAACGTCAATTATTGATATATTCTTTTTATAGTATTATTGACATTGTGTTTTTAGTGTTACAATAAACCTTAATTAAATACAAATTGCATTATACGTTAATTAATAAGCTCCAAAAGTTATATAACAATTTTTAATCATCCTTATATTATTTATTTTCACAACACCTGAAGAAATTAAGGGTTAATCATTATGTATTTAATTATTTTTTAAGATTTTTGCGAGGACTCATTTTCTAACGTCAATTTGGTTGAAATAATCAAAAAAAGTAACGCCTGTTGAAAATAATGTTAAAAAGAGCTTTATAACATACTGAATTAAAAATTAAACACTTAAAATTCGTAAAAAAATTAAATTTAAAGCTTCCAGACGTTTCATTTAAAACATTTGTTTAAAAATCAACAATGTTCTGTCCTGTCTACACCCAAAAAAAATGTAATATTTTAGTAAAAATTTTCATTTTATAATTTTAAAGAAAGGACACAAAGATCCTAAAATAAGTTTTCCACCACATATTTTGTCTTTAAAAGTGTTCAAATTGTGACATTTGTTATATAGACCAAACAAGAAGAATGTTAAATATTAACGAACATAAATCTAATTTCAAACTGTCAACTTGTAAACAAGGCCCTATCACCAAACATTGTATATATTTTATTCAGATATTTGATTTTGACAACACCCCCATTTTAGACAGAGAACCATATTATTGGAAAAGATTAATCTCTTAAATTCTGTATAATAAAAATCATACAAATACTGTTAACATTAAACACGACAGAGAAAGTCTCAACAAGTTATATGATATTCTTTAGCCCTTATTTTTTATCTTTGATTTTAGTTTGTCGTTCAACTTCAGTCTTAAATTATTCTGCGTTAGAAAAAGACACTAATCGTCGAAACGTCCGGCAGTTTTAAATTTAAATTTTTCTTATTTTAATTTATTTTTTAATTTTGTCCGTTTTAACATTATTATCAATTTGATTGTTTATTAAATTAAATATGAATATGTGTATTCTTATAACGATCTGTGCGAAATAAAAAGAATTTCCGTCTATATTATTTTGTCGAAGAGCGCAGACATGACGCCGGATTGAGAATGGTTAAAAAGTTTAGGGCCGGGTCCTGGCCGCACCATTATATCGAATTGCCTGGGAAACCTTTGTTAGAAGCTTTGGAGAGGGGCAGCTGAGAAAATAGGAAAGTGAGTCTCAGTCTTGCACATGTTTTGAGTAAAGTGGCTGCCCCACAAGACGAGATGTAGCACAAAGACTTGATAAAGGGGCAAGCTGGCGGAAGTCTTGGTCGGAGGTGACTCCATGCGACCACATGCAAAATCTTATTAAAAATCATACAAAATTTACATTTTTAATTAAAAAATCCGCCAAAGGGGTGATTGTGTCAAGTTCAGCCCTTATAAAAAAGTGACTTTGGCGACCAGACCGAGACGCTGAACAACTACTCACGATAGAAACCAGCCGAGAACCATCAACGAGAAGCTGTCCCGTACGAGTTTCCAGAGACTATCTACGGCAGTCATCAGACTAGACACGGCAAATGGCATTCCCCAACTCTTTGCGTAATGTACACCTTTCTCACCCAAGCGCGTATACTCACATTTAAATTCTTCTTTGCTTAGATTTCTTCCACGTTCATTACATGCTAAAAAGTATGTTCGTTTTGATTTCCAGAGTAATGCATTACGCTCAATAGACCATGTAATATATTATTAAAAAAATTGAGTTATATAATTTAAAAAATATATATCCAACAATAAATATTGTATTTTATCATTGTAACATTTAATTCGAAATTAAATTCAATCCTTTTTAATACAAATACATTAAAGTCAAGTAAAAGTAATGCAAGTTCAATTAAAAATCCCTCCCATAATATAACGTGAACCGAGTAACACCACGAGTTCATTGTAAAATCAATATTATTGAATTATTATTCAATCCATTTGTTTAATAAAATTGTTTCTGCCTTTATTGGTTACACATAACCTTATGAAAGTACAAGACCTTTCATATATAAGTGCTTTTACAATGAACTTGATATATGCATAAATATACGGTTTCAATGTGATGGGTAATTTCAGATTTTCATGCATTGATCATTTTTTTGGAAATTAATTTAATAACAATATCGGAACACAGAAAATATTTATATATTTATTTGTGAACGAGATTACAACACGCATGGAAATGAACTTTAGTAACAGAAATTTTCAATAAGTCTATGTGCAAAAAAATTGCCCAAGTCAACCTATCCAATGTCTTTACGTTTTGAAGATGACACTAAATTTTATTAAACCGATAGTTGATATGTTTTCAGGTACTTTCTGGTTTTATCCTTCAGGGTATAGGATAATACTTATCATTCAGAAAATAGTTCTAATGTAAGTAAACAAAATGAAACTTACAGAAAAAAAACACTTGATTTTGGTTGAGTAATGTAATATAATAAGTTAATAAAATGAGAACTCTATTAAATTAGTAACCAGGAATTTAAACATGTAACACAGCATCACATAATTCTTGGTATTTAAGTATAATACGAATGATGCGTGCAACCCTGATACTTTTGCGAATATTATGTTTTTGCTATAGATACTCATAAAATACACGTAGAATCGAAAACGTATACTGTTTCGTTTGTTACATGGTCTCCGTTATCCAATAGGATGACAAATTTGGAAATAATAAAGTTCATTTGTATAAGTATATAATGTAAATTAAATCGCATTTTATTCTAGACAATAAATTGAATTTTTGATAACTTAAATTATGTTTGTTATGGAATAAGACTTTTACGCACGTATTATACGTACCATCAATTTTCTTATATATGGAATGATTTATTGTAACCCATACTTCTAATTTATCTACTTCTTTCAGTAGAGGGCAAATGGAATCCGTATATCTGAAAAGTAACAATCGTGTTTTAAACAGTTTAGTGAGAATTAATTACACATTTATTAAATTTTTGAGTCCGTCCAGTTGAGATTCGGTCTTCTGCAGAACTGTTCCTGTCCTTTTGTGAAGACGTCGCTACTATCTGAGTCAATATCAATAAACAAAAGTGGCTGGCTGCGCCTGAGGCTCTGAATCCGTAGTCACGCACAAGCACTTCTAGAGATGGGAAGATCCACTGCCATATCCCCGTTATTTCATGCTGATCCATGGTGACATATCGGTGACAGATGAGAGTATGGAGCACGGCAGTTAGAGCGAGATGCACGCCCCTATGACGAGCCATTAAACAATTATAGCACACTGCGATGAATTCGAGAGTAATGTCGTAAGTCACCGTCACCAGCTACGGCTGTAAGTCGTTTATAAACTAAAGTTGCATGAAACGTGTTCCACTTGCGCAGGTTATACTGACACTTTGGCGTGGAATAATAGAAACTTGATCAGTTATCATAAAAAATTCTTATTTACACTACACAGAATTGCCGGTTAGTCGTCGGAAGGAACGACACTTGTATAAGTATTCAGTATCACTATTAAATTAGCTACATTATTAATTATTGAACCTGAAGTTATAATAGGGTGAAAATACAATTTAAAAATAACTCCTAATTCAAAGATACAGAAGAACAAAGCTTATTTAAAGCATCAAGCCATGGTTTTTAGTTAATTAAGTTAAATAACCTGTAATTTACCACGGTGCTGTTTATAGATTAAGAACTCTATATACTCCAAAACTGACTATCTGTAAAGTAGAGTGAGTTAACTACTGGTGGGTGCTTGTATGGCAGCTATATAATTTTTAATATTAATTTATTTCGATGAGAAAGTTATACAATTCAGACAAATAGTGATAGCTATATTTGTAATTCCTGCTACATAGGGCAAACAAAACTTTTCCATAATACACGTATCTAATGTCAAACGTTCCATTGATAAACAATTTGTAGTATCCAAACAAATAATAAATTCTAAACATACATTTGATTGGCAAAATGCTAAGATTTTAGACATTGACACCATTAAATTCACATTAAATCAAACATCACACCTATTAATGTACAAACAGACACAATGGGAGAGCCGAAGGTTTAAAGTAACAATAAGGGAGTAACAACAATGGGAAAAACAAGAAGGTTTAGCGTAATAATAAGGGATCATAGCAATTATTGAGTTTCATGGTGTCTGTTTGTACATTAATAGTTGTGATGTTTGATTTAAAGTGAAGCATCTCTGAAATGAGTGTAATTGTACCTGGTCTCAATGTCTAAAATCTTAGCATCTTGCCAATCAAATGTATGTTTAGAATTGATTATATGTTTGGATACTACAGATTGCTTATCAATGGGAAGTTTGATATTAGATATATGCTCCTTGATACGTGTAATAAGGGAACGTTTTGTTTGCCCTGTATGTATGTAAATAATGGATATTTGGTATTCTTTGAATATATATATATATATATATATATATATATATATATATATAATAATTACACATTATTATAAATAATGGATGGGCGCTTTAAAATAAGAAGATTATTAAGGGAAATTAATTAAACAAATTTATTAACAATTTTAAATACACAATAATATTTAGGATCTCAGGGTCTTAAACTGGGTTTGATAAATGGCTGAATTTATACAATCAAAATTACATTTACCTTTTATGGAAGTTAATGCGTCTGAAACATAGACGAAATTTGTTTTAGAAGAAATAATACTACAGATTGAATTTAAACAGTTTTAAATTTATCAAGAATTAACGAACTCATTTTATCGATATTTCAATAATTAAAATTAAAGTATGATCTGACTTTTATCTTTTAAAAACGGTTTACAACATGATTTTAAAGTTTTTCTACTTGCGGCCGCCCAGGTCTCATTTTAGGTTTTCGTGCAAAAAATTTGGGGATATCACTGATTCTAGTACTCACAGACTCTAAATGTCAACAAATTCTAATTGGCGTAGTTTTGTTAGTTGGTCTAACACAAATTGGTAGATTCTCGATGCTTTGCTGCAACCTGGATTTGCAGATCTCGTGACTTTAGTTGGAAAAGTACTTCATTGGTTTGTCTATGGCCAGCAGGTTGAATTTATGCTCGGCCACCGATTACAACATTAGTTTCACTCTCTCCTTCCCGACTGCAAAACTTTTTATAACATGAATTTTTTTCTGGTCTTTACACCTCGCTGTTCTATGCCCGACTGCACAACTTTTTATAACATGAATTTTCTGGTCTTTACACCTCGCTGTTCTAGGCCTGACTGCCAAACTTCGTCTCGTAGATTTTGAGCGCGTAGAACGTCAACAATATTTTCTTTGCCTTGCCGCCTTGTTGCGGCGTCCACTCTATATCTACTAATAATGAGTCGTCTACAATCCAACTTTCCAATTAGCACAATGTCTTAATTACCAATTACTACATTATATATATATATATATATAAATTTGTCATGTATAAATCTGAAATCAGGTTGTTCCATAAAAACAATTAGTTTTAGGTGGTTTTTTTGGGACGATTGACAGTAGGATATTGGATTGGATAATAAAATTTAAAGGAGATTAAAATGTTTTGATCAATATTTAAGTTGTGTTGATGGAACTTGGAGTTATAAAGTAATATAGCTCTGTATACAAGATAGTATACCATAGCTCTCTTTTTGTTTGGAGGATGTATGTCCTTAGTTTTGATGATTACGATACAGAAGATAATGTTTTATTTGTATTTTGTCAATAGTATATGCTACACTTGATGTTGAAATCGATATAATTGTACGTCCCCCAATTACTCAACTTTCATCCATATATACCCAAATACATAGCTCAGTTTATGGTCAATGTATCTCAAAATATTTTTGAATCATATGTACAAGTCTAATTCGCCTCCGTAAATTCTTAATAATACTTATATTTAGCAACATATCTAGTAGTAGGTAAAATATTATCTCATAAATAAGTATTTTTGTAGTGCATTACAATTAATTGTTTTATTTTGTAAGCTAAATAAAGTTTGTTCACGTGCAATGACCAACATATTGGCAATTGTGAAATGACAATCAGCTCATTTTCGTAACATTTTTATGTACTTGTAAAAAAGAAAATTAAAATTAATTAAATTGTCACCTAAAGAGTCATTTTGTAATTAATAAATATATTTTTTATGACGGACATTTTACCGTTTTTATATTAAGTTTGATATCATCAGTTCCTGTAATTTCCATTAATACTACAAAACCGTTAACGGCGTAATGGACTTCTGAGTAAATGTTACCAGCAAAGAAACTTGAGCAGTGCCATCTTGACAATGGGAAGTCCAATTAGTTTCATTTTCTCTTCCGATCCTCCTCTACCGGAAAATAAATGAAACGATGTATTGGACTCCTCTGGATGAAGGACCATACCATACGATTTGATAAAGTGTCGCCACTATTCGAACTTATGTGTTCCATGTGTTGACACGTTCCGTGGAATGAATACTTTACCATTTCTCTTTTTTTTCTTTACATTAAGTGTTTACTTCTGTATTGAATATTACGTTAATAAAATGTAAACGAGGGAAAATAATAGGTTTTCAATAAGTGCAAATGAATTAATATTTTGTAAATTTCAATACAACGGAAAAGATCAACTGAAACTGTTTCAGTTCAAAATCTGAAGTGATTAACAGTTAATGTTTTTAAAGACTTCGTAATAATATTTAAATAAAAAATTACATTTGAAGCACATATTAATCGGTCTAACAGAGTTATGTAAATTTTAGCTTTCGTTTGAAGAGAATGTAAATCATTCCATTCCCCAGTAACTATGAAAATGTTTTATGTTATGTTGGTGAAACCAATATTAATATTTTTATCTACAGTTTGGTCACTATTCGCAAATAATTTTTTCAAGATAAGTTAAATTATGCATCATAAATTTTTAGAATAATATCTTATAGAGTGCATTTGTCAGATTCATTTACATACCATAATTATAAAAATACTACAACAACACTGAAAAACCCCATCTCCTGAAACTGAACGTTGCTCTAAATATTTAAAATGTATCCTTTAGTTCGTTAATAATTATATTAATTGTGTTGTTTTTGCATTTGACAAATTGAATTTTAGAGTTCCTTATAGAACCTCTAGATTAAAATATATGTTAGTGCTAAAGCATAACAGAACAAATTATACGTTAAAGAAGTCCATAATGAGAATGTGAAATTCAGTTAATGTTTTGGATATTCATTCATTTAATTTTAAATTTTCTGCCTTATTAATTTTAGTTAAAGATAGGAATTTAATTTATGAATAATCATGAAAAAAAATTGGTTATATATTATAAATGTAACATTGTTTTAACATGTAAAATTTTGTGCAACTATTTTATTAATGTAAAAAACAGTCCGTTATAAATAAATGAGTAGGAGTAGACTAGATACATTAACTTTCATGCACCGTTAAATAATTTTTTAAGATGAATTTGTAAGTCGGTGAATATTAAGTGTAAGTAAGAAACATTAAATTTAATAGCTTCGAAACATTTAATGGAAATCGAAACACGTAAGTAATATTTGATAAATTAAAGTATCAGGATGGAAAAATGTAAACCAGACCAGGAATCTAACCCGGTAGCGCTTACCGGGCGGACATGCTACTAACAGAGCATTTTTTTGACTCCAAATCCGATGCGAAATTCCTCCATCTGCAATTTTTTTTACAAAGCACAATTCTTACATGTCATAATTTCAGGACCTCAAACGAAGAATGGATTTTATATGTATATTGATCAAATCTGCTCATCATTTGAGATCCTAAAATTAGTCCACGCTAGAATTGTGGTTTGTATAAAAAATTGTAGGTGAACCTGCATTATACCTAATGGATGCAGGAATTTTGCAACCGGATCTGGAGTCGAGAGTGATTGCTCAGTTGGTAGTGTCAGCCAGATAAACGGGATTGGTCGACATTGCCCATCTTTACACTTTAATGCAATTTAATCATGGCCTTTACGGTATGTGGCTTGTGAAAGATTTCTCTCTATATTCTTGAACGAATATTTGTTTTAAAAGAACATACCCGTTTTATACTCGATGATATTGCTTTCAATGTCATTTCATCCCACATATACTGTTTATAACAATACAGTAACATATTCCCTTCATTATTAAATTTCTTCAAAGACTAGACAGATATTCCGAAGGGAATTCTCTCTTTTCATATATATATATATATATATATATATATATATATATATATATATATATTATTTAGTAATCAAATATAAAATTCCAATTTATAAAAAATTAATATATATTTCTCAATCTGAATTTATCTTAATTTGCTCCACGTTGTGGAAGCCAATTTATGTAATAACCAAAATAAAGAATTTAAATTTAAATTAATGTGAAACTTTGTCGTACCAAAATACCACAAATTGCTTCACGTTGTTGCCAAATGTTATTAATAACCTGAAAGCTAATTAATTTGCCCACAATGGAGCACAAAATATAGATGAATTTGACAGGAATTTAAATTAAACAAATTATTAAATTTTTAAACAAAACAAATTTATTCATTCAAAATACAATTAAAAAATCCCTACTTTTATTTTGCCACGTTCAGATCAAGTTTTACAAACAAATAATTTACATTTATATTTATGCGGCATTCAAGAAAACATACCTTTACATTTTCAATAAATCATAAATTTTTATCTCAGGGTCTTCACTGGGTTGATAATAAAAACACAAATCACGAAATACAATAACATTTACAATTTAAACAAATATACGGAATGTGAAATTAAAATAAACGAAATCTGACTAATTACTTTATTTAACGTTTACAAGGTTATTTATTTAATTTGCTACTTACTATTCTTGTATTTGAAGTTTGGGAACACACTTCACTTAAAACGTCCATTCTGTGCATAAAATTACACAGACTTTCACAAACACATAAACTTTATCCTTGCGGTATCCAGACTCTATACTCCTGACTCCTCGTACGGACTGAAGATGTTTCGCCCGCGGCCACCAGTCAATTTGGTCAGTATGATTGACAACTTCAATACTTTCTGTCTATTTAAATGTTTTAGATCTCCATAAAATTTCTTTCCAGACTTTGTCTCTCTCCAACGATCACCAATTTACTACTTCCTCAAATTCCGCAGGCAAACAGATAATTTAATTTTAGCATTTCTTGCCCAACTTAGGTTTATGTCGCTCATCCTCCCTAGGCACGATTACCAATCTCCTTCTCCATCCATAACAGTCTCCCTCAGTCTCTGGCTTTCAACTAACACATCCTCCTTCCTTGCGCTCTGGCTCCCAACCTCCGACTTCTCCGAGCTCTGACTTCCAACTCACTTTTTCTGTCCAAATTCTCTCGCACGATCCTGCTTTCCCACACTCAGAACACATCCGGCTTTCCCACGCTAAGAGATTGACCTGCTGTTACTCAAAATATTGTTAAAAAACAAATCCATGGTCTTGTAATTGAATGTCAACAAAGCCGTAGTCCGACGTCAGTCAGATATTATATCAACAAAACCACCAAAGATCTTCAATTATTGTTCTCCCTCTGTGACCATTTGTCCGCCGTCAATCATATTTTTTATACGAGCCGCCAAAATCTCCAGTCTGAGTCAGTAAACAGATTTTAATAATAACCGGCATCCACCTCTAGTCTGTGCCGTGAATCAAATATTACAAAAATTTAAACAAAATAATGGCCTGCTTAATTGGTATTACAATATATATATATATATATATATATTGTAATAATTAAAATATTATTACAAATTTAATTTAATTTCATGAATTTGGTCGTTCCACATTTTGTGGAAGCATTTTGTTATAATTAAAAAGGTGGCTTAACAAATAAAAAAAATTATAACTTTAACAAACAGAAAAATTTATTATCAAAATTAAACAATTATACAAATTAAACATAACTCATTCTCTCGGGGTCTCAACTGGGTTTGATAACGGCAATAATTCAAAATAATTAAAGAACACAAAATCAAATTTAAAAGGAAACAGATTTTACTATAATTAAGAAACCTAAATTTAATTGTCGACGAAATTAACCTACAAAGATTGCTTCTAATTTACAATTTTTTTATCAATAAGAAAGGAACGATATCTGACACACTATCTTTTAATTTGGTTTACATATATGAATTCAGTGAAATTTTAACTTACGGTACTCAGGCAAATTTGGTTTGTTCGTACACACACACTTTATATACAGGCCATTTTTAACACTGATTCTAATAACACTTTTAGTTTGACGAAATGGTTCACTGTTCGTTTAGGAAATGTTATTCTCTCGTTACAAATTTTATTAGCTGCTGGATTCAGTTGCCTGGCTGCCACAATCGAAGACAATGGTCTAAATCACGAATGTAATAGTTTAGACTCTGCGCTCTAAATGTTTAGCGTCGAATATTTATGTATTTATGTTGCAGACTGAAACTTGAAAAAAAATATAGTTTTAACTGTTATACTACAAGTATCCAAATACTTTTTGGATATTTTACTTCTGGTCTGTTCACAGCTATACTTCCACGACGACTTAATGCGAACGAACTCTGATTTACAACTGAATTAAATTTTAGTTCCGTCCTCGACTGAAATCCGTCACCAACTGAAATCTCCCTCCGTCTCTGTGCGCGCTATTCCTTCTTCCAACTCAGACAACAATACTCTACTTCATTGTCGCTTGTAGTGTTCTGTACCGCCGTCAATAATGTTTCTCCAACAATTTAGATTATCAATTACAATTAATGCCTTAATTAATAGGCATTACATTATATATATTAAAGGGCAATTAAAATTTAATAATTATAAACTGTTATACTGGAACTGTTATCGGCAAAGAGACACAAAGACACAAGAATGGACTATAATGAAACAGGCTAAGGAATTGTTAGACATTACGCGCGGAGACGGAGGTAGAAGTCGTGAGTTGTGAATTTTACAGTCGGGAGTCAGCGGTCAGAAACGACAGCAAGTGGTCGTAACCTAAATCGACATGACAATTTTGAAAAAGTAAAGTTGGACAGCATTCACGCATATAGTGACTCAGAAAGATTCCTTAGTGTTACAGGTTACGCCAAATTATCTGAAAAATCTACAAGGAGGAATTTTCAGTATCACAGCGAAATTGGCATATTTGGTGGTATACTTCGTCTACGATGTGCCACCAATATTGTAAATCCTACAGTTATAAAGTGTAAATTCAGTGTAAAAATGACCTGTTTATTGTTTATTTAAATTGAGAGTGTGTGTTGATGAAAAAAATCCAATTCCCAGGTACTAGAACAAAACTGTAAGTTATAACTCATTTAAATTGTAAACGTTAGATTAAAGAGAAAAAATTCGTCATATTTCTATTTTTTTATTTAATACTAGCTGGGTGCCCGGCGTTGCCCGAGATGTCATTTATCTATAACCATCCATAAGACTACAATTTTCGTTACTTTTGCGCTATTTTTATGTAAAGCCCTCGAACCCTATCCCTAAATGTGCTCACCTCCCATGCCGAAGGGGGATGAAGTCATTGACTAAATATATCGGCCGTTTTTACATGTTAGAAGATGACCACCCCCACAAATATGCGATAATGAAAAATAATGTATTCCACGCAAAAATCGGCCGATTACATTGTCTGAAAATTTATTCCCCCGCCCAACACCTCCCAAACCCGTCGCGTTACCCAGGTTGTCACATTTAGATTCAGAGACATTCATAGTCTCGGAATTGATTCGAATCTCGGTTGTTTTTCTCGGATTTTATTTAACGTACCTCCACGCCACCCCTAAGCTTGCTCCCCTCACAGGGGTTAAATTATACACAAACAACATCGGTATAAATACCATCAAAGTAATTAACTCCAGGAAATAATAATCGCAAATATCGACCGTTTAACATGTTTGAAAATTTTCACCCCCGACCACTTCCGCTTCGGGAACTTAAACGGTCAAGTTTAATGTCATAATTAAACTCAGTGACAATCCCGATAGTTTCTGGTTTCTTTTTATGTAATGCTACATCCACGCCAACCATTAAGGGTGCACCCTTTTGAGTCCGAAAGGGGTTGAAATTATACACAGAGAACATTTAGGGAAATTTTATTAATCTAATTCATCCCGAAATATATTTAATTGACAAAAAAACAGCCGGTCAACTCATCCCAACCCAGCCGATACCCGCGCGTTGTCCAGATTGTCATAAATAAATTCAGCAACATCCATTACCTTCGATTTGACTCGAATCTCGGTTGTTTTCCCGTTATTTTCAAGGAAAATAATTAAACTCAGTGACAATCCCGATAGTTTCTGGTTTCTTTTTATGTAATGCTACTTCACGCCCACCCTTATGAGTCCGAAAGGGGTTGAAATTATACACAGAGAACATGTAGGGAAATTTTATTAATCTAATTCATCCCGAAATATATTTAATTGACGAAAAAACAGCCGGTCAACTCATCCCAACCCAGCCGATACCCGCGTGTTGTCCAGATTGTCATAAATAAATTCAGCAACATCCATTACCTTCGATTTGACTCGAATCTCGGTTGTTTTCCCGTTATTTTCAAGGAAATCCTCTCCAGCCCCACCCCTATCTTGCCTATTAACAACATCGGTAGAAATACTATCAACGTCAATGGTCCCGGCATTTATTTATTCCACGCTAATATCGATGATTTAACATGTTAGAAAATTTCCATCCAATTCACTCCCGCCCCTTGGGGCTAAATGGCCAATTTGATGCTATAATTGAACTGGACGACATCCATAACCTTGGATTTGACTCCAATCTCGGTTGTATTCGCGTTATTTTTCTGTAAAGCATCTCCACCCCAAACCATAACAGTGCCCTTTTTCCAGGGCGTAGGAGATGAATATTATATTCAGATAACATCGGTAGAAACACAATCAATATCTTTGACCCCGAAAATATTTATCCAAATCTAATACCTGCTGTTTTAGCATGTTTAAGTATTTCAACCCCCGTCCACCCCCGCTTCTGGGGTTGGTAGACGCGTCTCGCCCCAAATGTGTTGTTTTCCTAGTCGCAAAGAACCCGTGTACGAAATTTGGTGATATTTGCTCCAGCGGTGTAGATTTGTATTCTCTACCCCAAACGGTAGGGGTGCTCTTTCCCCAGGCTGTAGAGGTTGAAAATTATATTCAGATATCATCAGTGGAAAGACTATAAATATCTTTGACCCATAAAAATATTTATCCGACTGAAATATCGACTGTTTTAGCATGTTCAAATATTTCCAACCCCGTCCACCCCCGCTTCTGGGGGTGGTAGGTTCGTCTCACCCCGACAGAGTTGTTTTCGTTGGCCGCAAAGAACACGTGTACGAAATTTGGTGAAATTTGATCCACCGGTATAGATTTGTATTCTCCACCCCAAACCCTAAGGGTGCCCTTTTCCCAGGGTGTACGGGATGAAAATTATATTTAGAAAACATCGGTAGAAACACCATAAATATCTTGGACCCCTAAAAATTATTATCCGACTAAAAAAAGCGGCTGTTTTAGCATGTTTAAGTATTTCAACCCCCGTCCACCCCCGCTTCTGGGGTTGGTAGACGCGTCTCGCCCCGACAGTGTTGTTTTCCTAGTCGCAAAGAACATGTGTACGAAATTTGGTGATATTTGCTCCAGCGGTATAGATTTGTATTCTCTACCCCAAACCCTAAGGGTGCCCTTTTCCCAGGGTGTAGGGGATGAAAATTATATTTAGAAAACATCGGTAGAAACACCATAAATATCTTGGACCCCTAAAAATTATTATCCGACTAAAATATCGGCTGTTATAGCATGTTTAAATATTTCAACCCCTGTGCATCCCCGCTTCTGGGGGTGGTAGACATGTCACACCCCGACAGTGTTTGTTTCCTGGTCGTATAGAACACGTGTTCGAAATTTGGTGAAATTTGCTCTACCGGTGTAGATTTGTATAACGAACATACAAATATACAAACATACAAACATATAAACATACATACACTCTTTTTTATTTATAAGATAGCTGGGTGCCCGGCGTTGCCCGAGATGTCATTTATCTATAACCATCCATAAGACTACAATTTTCGTTACTTTTGCGCTATTTTTATGTAAAGCTCCTTGAACCCTATCCCTAAATGTGCTCACCTCCCATGCCGAAGGGGGATGAAGTCATTGACTAAATATATCGGCCGTTTTTACATGTTAGAAGATGACCACCCCCACAAATATGCGATAATGAAAAATAATGTATTCCACGCAAAAATCGGCCGATTACATTGTCTGAAAATTTATTCCCCCGCCCAACACCTCCCAAACCCGTCGCGTTACCCAGTTTGTCACAATTAGATTCAGCGACATTCATAGTCTCGGAATTGATTCGATTCTGGGTTGTTTTTGCGGGATTTTATTTAACGTACCTCCACCCCACCCCTAAGCTTGCTCCCCTCACAGGGGTTAAATTATACACAAACAACATCGGTATAAATACTATCAAAGTAATTAATCCCAGGAAATAATTATCGCAAATATCGACCGTTTAACATGTTTGAAATTTTTCACCCCCGACCACTCCCGCTTCGGTGACTTAAACGGTCAAGTTTAATGTCATAATTAAACTCAGTGACAATCCTGATAGTTTCTGGTTTCTTTTTATGTAATGCTACTTCCACGCCAACCCTTAAGGGTGCACCCTTCCGAGTCCGAAAGGGGTTGAAATTATTCACAGAGAACATGTAGGGAAATTTTATTAATCTAATTCATCCCGAAATATATTTAATTGACGAAAAAAAAGCGGGTCAACTCATCCCAAACCAGCCGATACCCGCGCGTTGTCCAGATTGTCATAAATAAATTCAGCAACATCCATTACCTTCGATTTGACTCTAATGTCGGTTGTTTTACCGTTATTTTCAAGGAAATCCCACCAGCCCCACCCCTATCATGCCTACAAACAACATCGGTAGAAATACTATCAACGTCAATGGTCCCGGCATTCATTTATTCCACGCTAATATCAATTATTTAACATGTTAGAAAATTTCCATCCCATCCACTCCAGCCCCTCGGGGCTAAATGGCCAATTTGATGCTATAATTGAACTGGACGACATCCATAACCTTGGATTTGACTCCAATCTCAGTTGTATTCGCGTTATTTTATTGCAGCGTTCCTCCACCCAACACCTAAAAGTGCTCTACTGATAATCCCGACCCGCTTCTGGGGGTGGTAGACGCGTCTCACCCCAACAGTCGGTAGAAACACTATCAATATCTGTGACCCCTAAAAATATTTATCCGACTGAAATATCGACTGTTTTAGCATGTATAAATATTTCAACCCCCGTCCACCCCCGCTTCTGGGGGTGGTAGACGCGTCTCACCCCGACAGTGTTTGTTTCCTGGTCGCAAAGAACACGTGATTTTGAGAAAAATTGTTCTAATAATGTAGATTACGTGGATAATATTTTCATTGAAGTTGTAGTAAACTAAATTATAAACTATGTTAGCATGTAGAGTTTTTGTTACATGTATTTGTGCGTGATTATTTGTTGCTTTGTTTCTTCTCAATAATACAACTTCAATTACGGAATAAATGTAAAATTATGTTTATAACAATTTATAATATAAAAACTTTTTAAAAGAGTATAAAAAGCAATGGTTCTGAAACCCTTTTATTTTTGATTAAACGTCGTTATTAATGGAAACAACATCGGTTAAAATAGTATGAACAACACCACCCCTAAATCTGCTGCCTTCCCGTGGTGGAAAGGGTTGAATTTTTACTCATATCACATCGGTAGAAACACTATACCCATAAACACATAACATTTTGGCAGTTTTAGAATAATAGACAATTCTCACCCCCAGCCCTAAGCAAGCTCACCCCTAATGTCTAAAGGGATTTATATTTTCAACAACATCCGTTGAAATAGTATTCACGTAATTCTCCTCCAAGAACGCGCAAGAACTGACTATTTATCTCCCCTTCCAACCCCCACCCTTTCGGGTTAAATGGGCAATTAAAAATATTTATCCGAAGTATACTCACTGACATACATAACCTTCGATTTGACTCCAAACTCGGTTGTATTCGCGTTATTTTTCTGTAAAGCAACTCCACCCCAAACCCTAAGGGTGCCCTTTTCCCAGGGCGTAGGAGATGAATATTATATTCAGATAACATCGGTAGAAACACTATCAATATCTTTGACCCCAAAAATATTTATCCAAATCTAATACCTGCTGTTTCAGTATGTTTAAGTATTTCAACCCCCGTCCACCCCCGCTTCTGGGGTTGGTAGACGCGTCTCACCCCGACAGTGTTGTTTTCCTGGTCGCAAAGAACCTGTGTACGAAATTTCGTGAAATTTGCTCCAGCGGTGTAGATTTGTACTCTCCACCCCAAACGCTAGGGGTGCTCTTTCCCCAGGGTGTAGAGGTTGAAAATTATATTCAGATATCATCAGTGAAAAGACTATAAATATCTTTGACCCCTAAAAATATTTATCCGACTGAAATATCGACTGTTTTAGCATGTTCAAATATTTCCACCCCAGTTCACCCCCGCTTCAGGGGGTGGTAGGCGCGTCTCACCCCGACAGTGTTTTTTCCTGGTCGCAAAAAACACGTGTACGAGATTTGGTGAAATTTGATCCACCGGTATAGATTTGTATTCTCTACCCCAAACCCTAAGGGTGCCCTTTTCCCAGGGTGTAGGGGATGAAAATTATATTCAGAAAACATCGGTAGAAACACCATAAAAATATTGTGCCCCCTAAAAATTATTATCCGACTAAAATATCGGCTGTTTTAGCTTGTTTAAATATTTCAACCCCCGTGCACCCCCGCTTCTGGGGGTGGTAGACATGTCTCACCCCGACAGTGTTTGTTTCCTGGTCGTAAAGAACACGTGTACGAAATTTGGTGAAATTTACTCTACCGGTGTAGATTTGTATAACGAACATACAAATATACAAACAAACAAACAAACATACAAACATACAAACATACAAACATACAAACAAACAAACAAACATACATACACTCTTTTTTATTTATAAGATTGTCAATATTAATTTGTAATTTAGTTGTTTGAAAAGCGAGTAAAATATTCTTTATTTAAAGGTCCAGAAAAGACCCTGAGATCAATAGTTAAATTTGTTTGTTTGTATGAAATAAATGTAAAAGGTCGACGGGTAATTATTTATAATTTTGATTAATAACAAATTAATTGTTTGGTCAGTTTAATAAATGTTCTTATTTATGCTCCTTCATTATATAATTTTCCATTATAATAATAGTTTATTTTAAATTGTTTTCATTCTATTTTTCTACAATTACTACAATATATATATATATATATATATATATATATATATATATATATATATATATATATATATATATATATATTGCAATTTAGCTGAATAAATTAGGAGACGCGTAACGT
Source organism: Zhengitettix transpicula (assembly GCA_037074705.1). Taxonomy (NCBI): domain Eukaryota; kingdom Metazoa; phylum Arthropoda; class Insecta; order Orthoptera; family Tetrigidae; genus Zhengitettix; species Zhengitettix transpicula. The sequence goes on from CM073591.1 coordinate 206,024,011, forward strand.
TATAAACTAATATTTACTTAAAGTAAAACTTTGCATAACATAATAAAATGAAATATATATGCCGACCTCCTGTGGTGTAATGGTCAGCGTGACTGCCGCGCATCACCGAGGTCCCGGGTTAGAATCCAGGTGAGGGCATGGATGTTCGTGTGCGTGAGAGAAAACTCAACAAATCAGGTCGCCGACAAAGCAAAATGTGTTGCCTTAATTACTCGCTAATAACCGGAGCTGTTGATGCGACTGTAAATAAATAAATAATAATAAAAATAAATAAAAATTTGAAACGTCTGTGTTCAAAGTATACTAAGGATATACTTGACTAGCCAAATAACAGACAAAAAAAAGTGATAACATAAACACAACATTTCTGCAATCCTTGTTGCTTTCTTCAGGTGATTTAAAACTGCAAGAGCCGCAAGACCGAACCACCGCATAAACCAGATGACGAACTCAAAAGCTTCACGAAAGTAACGTTGAGTGCAGAAACATTGAGTGGTGTTTATTTTGTAACAATTTTTTGTCTCTTATTCCGCTGTTTATTTATCTACTTAACATTACAAAATGAATGAGTATAGTTTTTCGCGGTATATTTGTTGAAGCAATAGTTCTGAGGTTTCCAACCATATTGTTACTAAATGGAAGTGTCCGCAATCGAAATTTAGTGAGTCACGAACCTGCGCTTACCCGGGTGGATGCTGGAGAACTACAGGTCCAATATAGAGGACATTAAACCGCCACAAATTAACGAATTTAGTTCAATTAATATTAAGCATTAAGTTAAAAGATTGATAATACAGTATATTTCAAATATCAACGAATTAATGTTGTACTTATAGAATGCTTTGTGACTTGTAAATGGTTAAATATGTTTAATTAAATTGTTTTATAATCGTTTTCCGTATGTTATAATTTTACTTAATACTTCTGAATTCTTTCTTTTTCAAGATCACGGTAACTTATAAATACATTTGCAATTCATAAGTTTTCTCATGACAAATTTTTGTGAGAAAATTAATTATTCACTTTGTTTATAATCCTTAGAAAGTGATTTAATGTGTTATCGTCTAGAAGAAGACAGTACGTGATAATAACTTCAACATAAATAAAGTAACAATTTGCGTTAAATTCTTTATGGTTTTAAAATGAGAGATAAAAATATGCAACGCCAGTTTTCCGGATGTAATATGGCTTAAATATATGGAAAAATTGAAAAGTAACGTCCTCAGCACAATATTTGAGTGGCCCTTCCTGAATGCAACAAGCAATACACCTTTGTTCTAATAAACCCGTCCAAACTAATCCAATTTTTCTGACTATTGGTGTATATATTTTCTGAGCAATGCCCTTAATGGGTCTTATAAATGGATGCTAATAAATATATAATTTTAGATAAGTAGAATATAACATATAATACGTTAATTTCTAAGTTTTGTAGCACAGGGATATTAATGATTGAAGCAAAGCCACTTTACGCGAATGTATTTCAAATAGTAAACTAAAAGAATATCAATTTTTTATTCTAATTAGTTTTGATACAGAACTGCCGGAACATATCTTGTGCAGCACTGACTCGAGTTAATTAAATTTTACGTTCATCGGAAAGCCGTGGCGTTGTCGGAAGCTGTGAACGCTGGTCGACTGGGGACCAACTCTGCGAAAGACAAATTCTTTAATTTCCGGAGCACAGAACTCATCATTCAATTACTGCGTGGGCAGGAAAAGCACAATCAAGAGTCATCCATAGGGCACTGGCCTTGCAATTGTTCTCGGCACTCCGTCTACAGCCCGTAACAATTCAACGGTATTAAAACATGGGTTTCGATCACGGTACTGACGGGGAAAAAATCGCTCAAAGCATTAGAGATTTTTTGTTCTTTACGTAGAAAAATCATAAACCTGTTTTCTACAATTCACATGTTCCCAATTAAAATTTACTGTCTCAGGTTATCAAATTAACACATCTTAGGAAATCTCTAAAAACTACTGCAGATATGCATCATGACTAATTGTCGCATATATATAATTTTGTTCGATAAACATATGAATACTTGAATATTTAGGTGAAATATCTAAGATTATTTCCATTTGTGAATTTTGAATTCCTATTACGTTTATATTTCAAATTGATGGTTTAATTCGAACCAAATAAATTATTGAAAGCAACGACTGCCTAACGACGTGGAATGTTGAGAAAAAAATTTAAAATCAAAATAGCTCGTAAGTGAAGTTAATTTACGAGTGTATCCATTTGAATTCCGGAAAGTAACGAGTTATAAGATACTGCATCCTAAAAATTAAAAAGAACAGTTATAAAACTGATATGTATACAAGAAAAAATTAGTTTAATATTTAATATTTAGAAATACTTATTTGAGATTGTATTTTAAGTAAAATAATAAAATGAGCAGAAGAACATTTATCAACGTCTCTCACAATCTTTTATCAGTTGTCAAACGTTTTCTGTTATCTAACCACCCGACATATGTAAAATGTATTTGTTAATTCTAAATAAATAGTACAACAACCACTTTATGTGCAATACAAATAAAAATTGAATTAATGAAAATGTTTTGAAATATTTATTAAATTTTTAAGCAACAATTAACAAAATATATAAAAAAACGTTGGGCGTCAATTTTCAGACTATTAATATATAACTTAATACAGAAACAAAGTAACTACAGGTTACATGTGGTGACTATATTTCAGCAGTGGCAAAATCATATCACTCTCGACGCCATAACCAGATAAGTTAGGGGTAAGTTACAAACAAACTCTGTGCCATGAAATGTTTCCGCCAACCGTCCTCCAACTTTCAGTCGCTACTTCCGAGATCTAATCGCGACTTCCAATAGCTTCCAAAAAAATGTCACGACTCAATGCTGATCCAACTCCAACATAATAATTACATCAATTCGAAACGTCAATATTCTTGTTATTGACAAAACCTCGTAGTCCGAATATTTAAATAAATGTATATCTTTAATATACGTAAGCATTATTGTCACTAAACCGCATCAGCAATTATCATTATCAGCACATTGAGATAGTACTAGTACGGAAATATTATTAAAAACCCAAGGTCTCCAAAAAAATGTTTGACGAATTTTCCTCTGGAAAAAAGGGCCATTTTGCTTATGAAGTAAATATTTATATTTTGGACTTGCTTAGAATGAACCTAAATTAAATATTGAAAGCACTGAGAATTTGTAAATTTTTTATCATATTTAAACCATAATATTAAAAGAAAATGTCACTAAGGACAGCCGGTATGATCGTATTTTAGACTGAAGTATTTTTTTCTTTTTAATTGTACTTTATTCATTATATGAAATATAACTCGCATACCCCCTGAAGTTAACCGATGTTTGTTAGATATGACAAACCGATGTTTGTTAGATATCTAGATGTTTGTTAGATACAGAAATTATTTTTGTAGCCAATATCTTATTGTAACCCCCCCCCCCGTCACCTCGTCACCTGTTTATAAATAAAAAAAAGGAACATATAACCCATGCAGTAACACTGCCATATCTCTGAGAAGAAGGAGGTGTAGATAGACTACATATAGAGAGTAATCCACATAGTGGCAACTCACCCCTAATAGCATAGGAAAGGGACTGAAAGGGGGGATGCGGAAACGCAGAGGAAGGAAGCCAAGAGTTAATTCCGGGCTATACTTGAAGGATCTTACCCCAACATTTGCCTACAAGTGATGCAGGTGAAACCATAGAAAAACCTACATGATGTAGGTAGGGTATTTGTTACTTCTCTCTAATAATGGGAGATGGATTTTCTGTGGGGACGTAGCATTCCCCTCTCCGTGGCTTGCCGAATTTAGGAGGCAGCTGGTCGATTATTTCAATGGGATATAGCGAACAACGTTTACAGTATGCCCAAGGTCTGCGATACCCAAACATACACGTCTAAAAACAGGTCGAGGTGCCTTAGTTAAAAAAACAACAACAGAGATAACCTTTAAGGTTCATCTGCGAGAGAACAGCCCTCGCAGGCTTCCATGCCATATCTATAAATGGATATTCCTTTATGTTTAGTTCTTTTGAGGAGTGCAAGAGAGATAATATGTCTTTTTTGGCATAAGAATATATATATATATATATATATATATATATATATATATATATATATATTGTAATGCATATAATATAATGCATTGGATTGGAGACGGCGCACGTGTCGTGGAGAGACTTGCGAGAAAGGATAAAGTGCGAGTCGGGTGGTCCTGAGTAATTGCTGCAGCTGCAGCTGCAATGAGAGACAGGGGATGATGAGGGTCCAGTAGCCTATTGACTTGGGAAACGGCGAGAAGAATTAGTAACGCAGAACGAGGGCGAGCATATGGTCACAAAGGGGCTATGTTAGAGCAGGCTATTGTCTATGACGAATGACCTGACAAGTAGCGTATTTAACTCGAGACTTGCGAACGGAGAGGTCCAAAGACAAATTGGATCTGTCGCGATTGTCGGGTTCGAAAGGCGGAAGGACCCCAGTGGCCGGAACGAAAATTAGAGTAATGGGTTTCTGTCACTGCGCCGTTGCGACGCAAGTGAAAAACAAGGGAGAAAGGGGGCATATATAGGGGAATCGCCTATTGTGGAGACAGTTGGTGTTAGCGTGGGAGAGAAGACGGAGCACGCAGCGAAGTGACAGTAGTCAGTTAGCAAGGGAGAAAGACGGAGGAAGCAGCGAAGAGTTGAGGAGTTGTTATTGAGCAAGGGAGTAAGACGGAGCACGCAGCGAAGGGACAGTTGGAGTTAAAGCAGCGAAGAGTTGGAGTTAAAACAGCTAATGAACATTTTTTAACATACAGAAGCTCTATCTGTATGAGTACGAGAATTTGACCTGTCTTCGATGGTAGGCGACCGGCATGCAGCAAAGACATCAAGGAGTGGCACAACAAACCCCTGGAATATTTCGCAGTATATGGAGAACCAGATATCGGCGAACCAGTGATATTGTGTTAGAGTCAGTGAGTGAATATCAGGGCCTATAAAGTGAGTGTCTAAGGAACGAGTCGAGGTGGACCTAAGAAACCGTAAGTTGGAATGTACCATATTAAGTAATGTAAACGTTATTAAAGGATACTAGTCAGACCTCGTTCCCTTTTTCGATAATAAAGTTAGAAGCAAGCTATAGGTTAAGTTTATTAATAAATTTGGTAGATACTTGTGTTTGATTTTAAAACGTAAATGTTTTTTTTTAATAGTTTGATTCTGTCCGTTGTCAAACCCAGTAGAGACCCAGGAGAGCAAGAGTTCTCATATTATAATGTTAAAATAGTAAATTCATTTGTAAATTCTTTTCGTGTTTAATAAATCTATTTGTTGTTTATAAAAATTATTCTTTTTATTTCGACCCATTTATGTTGTTATTACATATTGGCTACCACAACGGTGGATAAAGAAAGATAGGAGTTTTTATCTGTTTATTACAATATATATATATATATATATATATATATATATAACAATTTATGTAGTAATTAATTTACTACTAACTCTCTTAATTAATAACACAAAATTATAGTTACAATTAGGAATAAACTTTTAGTGAATTTGGTGAATTAGAACATCTTAAAACCGTTTTCCGCCAGAACAGATACAATCCCGGCCAGATAAAGAGGGCACTTGCGCTCCGAACGGAGAGAACAGTAGAAGAAAAGGAAATTGCAGTTAACCATGCTTACATTCCTTTCGCCGGCAACATCAGCAACTGTATAGGACGCCTACTGGCCAAGCATAACATTGAGACGGTCTTCTATCCACAAAAGAAAATTAAAGAAATGCTTGGCTCGGTTAAAGACAGTATAGGACTTTGTACTCCTGGGGTGTACAGCATACCATGTGAATGCGGCAAGAAGTACATCGGTCAAACTATTCGCACGGTAATGGACAGATGCACAGAACATCATCTCAAACTCAAACAGCCAAATAAGTCAGCGGTGGCAGAGCATGCCATAGAAACCGGCCATTCACTGAAACCAAAATCTTGGATCGTGTCAATGGTTTCTGGAGCAGCATAATCAAAGAGGCCATACATATTAGGGCACAAGACAACCTGCTAAACCGGGACACCGGGTTTCAATTGAGCAAGACTTCCACCATGTGGATTAACCCTCATGTAGCCTGTAACGCTAAAAAAAAGGTTCCGGCACTTCTCCTAGAAGATGACGACAGTGCTTTCAGTCGTCGAAACGTTGCGCCTAAATATAAATATGCAAAACCCATGTGAATTCCTAGAACTATTTATTGATCATTCACTTAGAAGCAACACAAACTTCTTACTTAACTTCCTTCATCAACAAACGCCTTACAAATAAAATGAAGGAATAAGCGGAAGCATCATCTAAGAAAGAAAGAAATAACTTAATGTTTACTGAATTATTACGAATCCCACAACACGATCGTTGGTATAGTCAAATTATTTACTTCAGCTTGCAGAAGAGCTCTTTTAATTAATTAAAAGCATCTTTAGCCTTACGAAAAGATTTCGTTTTATTTTTGAGAAGACACTAATATTTTCATTGGAGTAACAACTGCAGACTTCAAAGATACTTCGACGATAATTTCTAGTTTACGTTGTTAACGATGTTTCGTGTTGTGCATACATTTTATACAAATTTTAGAAACCGTAAAATTCGTGTTTTGTAACAGAATCTTGAAAATCTTCTAAATCAATCCTAAGAATTGTTAGAAAATATCCAATCACTTTCAGTCATTCATTAAAGACGCCATGTATTGTAACGCGTACATTTTGGAGCCAATTAAATAAATTTCGATTCAACTTCCGTTATAGGCCGAGATGGATTTAGGTTTGCTACAGTGCAACAGCAAACAAGGAATTCCTGAGGGTGGAGAGGGCGAATTCCCTAGTCGGTAAATGCTGATGCAACCCTGGTGAACCAGTGGCTAAGACGTGAGTAAAGATTCCAAAGAATCGTCAGAAAAAGTCATCGATATAGTACAATTATCGCAGATTTGTCAATATATGTAGCGGCGGTGGGTCAGGCACATTTAGAGAACGGTAAATGCGAGAAAAATTGTAAATCGAGGAGGAGATAAGGAGTAGGAGAAAATTGATGTCATTAGGTTTATAAAATATTTGAGAGGTGCAGATAGGAAGTAATGGATTATTTGCGTATTTTGAAGGATATTTGAAATGGAGTGATGAAGTAGTTTTTGAAGAAGACATGAAAGAAATTTTGGAGAATATGGAAATACTTTATAAGGGGAAGTTTCTACGGTTCGTAAAGCAATACTATACGATTTAATCAGTTTCGAATTCCTTTATTTGAGTAACGTTGTTAAGGGAATGTTGAAAGGGTTATAAAAGCAAGTTTGAGAAGCAGTTCCGGAAAACTTTTTTACAGAATTAATGTACAGATCTGGGAAAGGAAAATATGAAGTCTACCCACCTTCAACGTACTGGCTGTCCAACAAGTAGTAACTACAAATTGAGGTGTGAGGAGTAAAACGTATTTAACGATAAGATGCATCATTTACAGAATAAGAAACGGGATATGACATTAAACTCACGCATGGTCATTTTCAAATACATTTTAGACACCAATCACACTTTAAATTGCAAAATTTGAGATAAATTGGCATTTAAAAAACTACATTGATTTCCAAAATGCTACACATTAAGCGGAAAACAAATACTCTCAATATCAAAACGGACTCTCATATATTAAGTAATACGTATATTATAATCCATGATATGGACTCAAGTTAAGCTTGCGAGTTCTGTTCTCTCGCAGGAGAAACTTTCTGGAGAGACGGAGAGGGCTATCTTTGTGGATGCCTTTCTATTCGATTTGGAACTAAGGTTCCCACAATCCGAGGCACCTCGGTCAGTTTTGAGAGGTGTATGTTCCGGTAACGCAGACCTTGGGCATACGGTAAGAGTTATTCGATGTTCCCATTGTAACAGTCGGCCAGCTGCCTCCTAAACTGGGAGAGGTACCGAGAATTGAATACTGCGTCCGCAATGTATATCCCTCTCCCGCCACCGGAAGGAAGTAGGACAAGTACCAAAGGCCCGACCTACCTGATGCAGGTTTTCTAGGGTTTGTCCTGCATCATTTTGAGGAGAATGCCGGGTAGGATTTTTAAAGTATAACGCGTGGTCCCTATGAACCCTTGCCTACCTTCCTCTACCCTTCCGCATCCCCCTTTTCAAATCCCGTCCTATGATGTTAAAAGTGAGTGTCCACCGCGTGGATTACCCTCACGTAGCCTCTCACTCTAAAGAAAAAACCGTGACATGTTCTCTTCCGAAATTTTATCTATTTACCTTAGTTATTACATCAATTTTTTAAATTTCTGACTTTTCACAAATATCTTTGAAGATTTCTATCTACAATTTTTAATATATTTATTGTAAACCTGGCGAGGACTCAGCCATGTAGTTAAATTGAATTAATATTTTTAATTGTTTGTTTTGGCCTTTTTAATAATTGTACATTGGAACATATTTATTTAAAACTTCGTTACTCTGCTACACGGTAAATAGATACCTGTAAATATTTTGATATAGACTCATGCTAGGTTTCATATTAAGTGCAAATAAAAAAAGCTCTAAATTAAATTAAAGTATGTTTTTGTTATTAAATGTCCAAAAAACAACCTTTTTTACTAATGAACGTAGACTTTCCCGGTGTATCCATGTGTTAAAAACACAATGTTGTCTCGTTCAATATTCCTTCTTCGGGTAGACGTGGAATCGTGTTTTTAATCAAATTCAACGGGCTTGATAAACCGAGCAATATTTATTAAACCAATTTCTTACTATAGGAAAACTGAATAAAATAATATATATTTAGCTTGAAGAAAATATTTCTAAAAATTAGTAGGTGTCTGCGAGGGATATTCTCTCGCAGGCAATACCTGCGAGGGATGTTCTGTCGCAGGCAGAACCTTGTAGGAGAGATACGAAGGGGTACCTTTGGGGATGCCTTTTCCTCTCCGTTTTTGAACTAAGGTTCCCACAAGCCGATTCACCTCGGCCTGTTCTGAGAGGTGTATGTTCCGGGGTGACGACCTTGGGCATACGGTAAGATTTGTCCGCTATTCCCATTGGAATATTCGGCCAGCTGCCTCCTAAACTGGTCGAGGCTCGGAGAAGAGAATGCTGCGTCCCCACTACAAACTCCTCTCCCGCTATCGGAAGGGCGTGGGACAAGTACCCAATGCCAATACCTGATGCAGGTTTTTCTAGGGTTTTCCCTGCATTTGTTTAGGCGAATGCCAGGTAGGATCCTTAACATATAGCCCCGGGGGCCCAAGTTAACCCTTGGCTACCTTCTTCAACCCTTCCGCATTCCCCCTTTCAAATCCCTTTCTATGCTATTAAATGGGAGTTGCCCAAAGTGGATTACCCTCATGTAGCCTGTTGCCCTAAATATATATATATATATATATATATATATATATATATATATATATATTTCTAAACTTTGCATATTTATTTCAATAAACTTGAAATTTCTTGAATATATTGTAATAATTAAATCTATATTTGATTTAAAAAATATTAATAATTATTAAAACAAATTTAATATTTTATATTTTCTACGAACAATTACATCTAATTACTCTTGTTCTCAGGGTCTTTACTGGGTTTGATAGTAAGAAACAAATCAAGATTACAATTAAAGAATTTACAATTTAAACATTTTGAAACGCACTGAATATGAAATGAAAAGAATCGAAATCTGACTATTACCATTAATTTACTGTTTACAAAACATTTATAATTTTAGTTCGTACTTACAACTGTCCTTTCGTAAGCAGACTTAATGATTTCAAAGCTTGGGAACAAACTTCACTACGCATAAAATTGCACTTTCACTTTCACAAACACACACACTTCAATCCTTCCAGAACTCCAGACACCTCGACTATGGACAACCGTTGTTTCGCCCGCAGCCACCAGTCAATCAGTCGCTATTTCCGCAAACACCCAAGATGTTTTAACAGGGAAACCAGTCAGTGTTACAGTGTTCATAACAATGGATACATCATGAGATATTTTTGTCTATCATCGGCCCAACGGCACGTCGACGTCTCCTATTAAACTCTTCTGATCAAGTGTTTCTCCACCACAATCTGGCGATCTGCTTTAAAACATTCTCCTCCCTCGAGATCTGGCACCCAACTCATCTCTCCGTCCACATCCTTCTCCCTCGAGATCTGGCACGCAACTAACTCTCCGTCCACATTCATTTCCCTCAATATCTAGCATCCAACTAACTCTTCGCTTCTCTGAAATGGCTCCACCTTCCGTGCGTTCTCTTCCAGTTCCGACGCTCGCAGTTCCCAAGAATATCGGCAACAAAGAGTCCGCCGTCACTCAAAATATTATAAATAAACAATCCATGGTCTCTATAATTTAACATTAATAAGAGCCACCGTCACTCCGTTCTTTGATATCGGTGCCGCTGTCAATCAAATATTATAAACCAAACAATCCATGGTCTCCCTAATTTAATATCAATAAGAGCCCGCAGCCAGTTGAGATCGACGCCGCTAAACAAAACATTATAAATCAACCAATTCATGGTCTTCCTAATTTAATATCAATAAAAGACCGCCATCACTCCGTTCTTTGAGATTTGTGGCGCCAAACAAAACATTGTAATTTAAGCCTTCTTAATTAGTATTACAATATGTTTCCTTTTTTGCGAATACTGGAAGAAGGCAGAGACTCGGACATATAAATTGAGGAATATATGGAATATTTAGAAATATATTAATTCTGCACTGTTAAGGCGTTTCTATTTCACTTACCTATGAATAAAATAAAAAACTGTGGTTACAGTAAGAGGAATAAAAGAGATAAAAAGAAAATGACGAATAGTATTTATGAAATAAAATGCAATGATTATTATAAAACTATTATAGGAACAACTTGATCCACATTCTCTTATTCTCCTTTTTCCGAGAGCCCATTAAGGACCTCGGCCTACTGAGACGTCAGGATAGTATAAATTATTATCATATGAGTAATATAAAAGAAATTCTTTTTTTAGAGTAACAGGCTACATGAGGGTTATCCGCTTTGATGGCTGCTCCCCTTTAATAGCACACGAAGGGATGGAAAAGGGAGCATAGGGTCCCAGGATTGTCTTTTAAGAATGTTACCCGTCATTCCCCTAAATGTGATGCAGGGATACCTAGAAAAAACCTGCATCAGATAGGTTGGGCATATGGTCCTTGTCCCACGCAATTCCGATAACAAGAATTTGGTCTTCTGTGGGGACGCAGAATTCTAAACTCCATGCCTCGGACGAAATTGAGCTGGCCGATTGGTCCAATCTACTCTTACCGTATTCTCAATGTTTACTTTTGAAAGAGATATGGCATAAGTTTAATTTGAGAGATTATAAGATATTACAAATATAAAAGTCTAGGAAGCCAGAGAACTATTTCTTATTCAAGAAAATGATTTTAAAATATAAATTAGGTAGTTTTTAGTAAATATTTAATAAAATAATAAGTAGTAATTGTGAATGTGAATTGACTTAATTTTTAGCAAAAGTCGAGGTTGGGGTATGTGTAAATAGATGTTGACTGTTTTATCGGTATGAAATTTGAATGGTTTGACGAAATGTGTAGAGTATGAACTAGATATGAAAAAAATTAAATTTTGAAAGGGAACAGGTATGAAAAGTATTTGTTTTCAGAAGTTATGTATTGAAAGAGTTTAATGTATTTTTATGTTTTCTCCTGTTGAATTTCATAATGTAAATGATTGTAAACTCGTTGACAGATGAGAATGGCATCTAGCCGAAATGTCCTGTCCTTTACTTTTCTTCTTCTTATAAATAAAATTCACTATATGTGTGTTTGCATGTGTGCATGTGTATGAATGTGTGTATTTTCTACATACAAATCTAAACGCGTGGAGAAATTACTACGAAATTTTGTACACGTGTTCATTTCAACCCTGAACCAATCACTGTGGGGATAAGACTCACCTACCATCCCAAGGGGCTTGGATGGAAATTTCCAAACATGCTCAAACAGCCGATATATTTGCGTCGAATAAATATTTTTCTGGGTCACTCATATTGATAGTATTTCTACCGATTTTCTTTGTGTATAATATCAACCCCTTCCAGCAGTTTTCTTAGAGGAGGGGCGGTTCGTAAAAGTAACGCAAAAGAAACCCAGATATTAGAGTCAAATCCGAAGTTATGGAGGTCGCTGAGTTCAATTGTGACTTTCAATTCGCCGGTTAACCCCCAGTGGTGGGGGTGGAAATTTTTGAAATATGTTAAATGGCCGACGTTTGCGTCGAATAAATATTTTTCTGGTTCAATGAGATTAATGGTATTTCTCTCGATGTTGTTTATGTATATTTTCAACCCCTTTCTCCTGAAAAGAGGGGGAACTCTTAGGTGTAGGGGTGGAGAGGCGTTGCATGAAAATAACGCAAAAAACGACAAAGTTTGTAGTCGAATCTGTGGTTATGGATTGTGTTTAATTATATCATTCAACTTGCTGGTTGAATTGTTCTTCTACCCCTATGAGTGGAAGTGGAATGGAAAAACAATATGTGTATCTTCTGCTTACAAATCTACACCCGTGGATCAAGTTTTACAAAATTTCGTATACGTGTTCCTTTAGAACCGGAAACAAACACTGAGGAGAAAGACACGACTGCCACCCTCAGGGAACAGGGTGGAATTTTCAACATCCTGAAACGGCCAATATTTTCGTCGAATAAATATTTTACGGAGTTAAGGAGATTGATAGTGTCTCTCCGGATGTTGGCTTGCATAATTTCAACCCCTTTCGGCATGGAGGGGAGCGCCTTTAGGGATGGGGGTGGAGGGGCGTTACATAAAAATAACGCAACAGTAACCGAGATTGGAGTGACATCCGGAGGTATGGATGTCGCACAATTTAAATATGACAACACCGGAAAGGCTGGCACCCAGGAGGGCAAATAAAGGAGAGTATTTTGTGGACCTAAATGTTCGTTTTTCATACAAATTTCTTTTTCATTAGCACAATATTTTATAACATTTCTGGATTCTAAATTCAATTATATCAACGATTTTTGGTGGTGGGTTGGAGGATTATTAATTTAATAAATTTTTCATTAATTAATAAATGCCTTGGCAAAAGTTATATTTATTTGTTCCATATTACGAGTAACATTGACACCATACATGATTTCATATTTTGCAAACTTCGCGCGACAAACTTCAACTGTATTGAAACGATAATTCTGAAATAATACTGGAGATATGAGAATATGAAAACAATCCGGTGATAGAGAGACACTTGGGTTTATTGCGCAGTAAAGAATTTGGTATGTATTGTAGCTCCCTGTAGGGCCGTGCTCTGCTATCCAAGCAAGGCAGCGACGGGCACGGCGTCGTGTATTTACGGCTAGAACATGGAATGTCAAATTGAAATATCATGTTTGCCGGCAGTAAAAGTTTTACGTCCGCCCACGCTCACTGCAAGGGTTCCATTGTTCGTTCGGCGTTTCTTGTATCAGCAAAGGCGTAATTTATGCCGATACTCGAGTCTGAGCGCCACCTTAGAAGACTGGAATGTCGACGAGTCGCCTTTAACCGTGCTCGATATGTGGAATGGCGAATTGTGCAACAGCGAACCTCGTCCGGAAGATGCTCATATTGGGCCCAGAGCACAACGAGGAGATATGTGGCTTTTATAGCAACAGATTCCAAGTGGGGACCTTTTCCCGTTGTATAAAAAAAGATGCGCTGACTTTTACTGTTATTATTTTATGTGCAACAGCTGCAGCAGATGTTTACTACCACTGCGGTACAGGCTGCTGAGGAAAGTAGTTATTATTTTTTATAAAAGAAATATATAGTCCTCGAATTACGTAACTGGTGTTTCGTGTTCTTTCGAAGATGTTGTGAACGAGACCATACCAGGACGCCACTTTCCAATTGGTTTTCCCGTTGGAGATTTTAACGTTTGGATATGAACGGTTGAACTGAAAGAGATTTATTTATTTATTTTAAGTATTTAGTTTAAGTAAACTGACTACGTCCAATTACAATTTTCAGAAATAATATTGTAATGCCAATTAATTAGGCCATTAATTGTTTGGACATAAAATTTGAATTGTTTGATAAATCCATTATAGCGGTCTGATCGAACAAAGCAACAATAGAGAAGCGAGCTCGGCTGCTTTGTCGAAAAGTCAAAATGGCGTTTACGCGCACGAAAGTCTGGGTCAGTTTACGTCTACAGCCAGCCAGGAAAGGAGGCACATTATAACAAATTTTTCACCGAGATACCTTGCAGTCTATTTCAAATCAATAAAAGTAACAGTATAAGTCTACAAAGAATCTGCAAATCATCAGTTCCAGTAATAAGGCAAATTCGAACAATTTTACACTGAGGGGAAGACGACATCCGTTTGCTGACCAAGGAGAGGTTCATCCAAGGCTCCGGATATTTTGTCTGCGTTCTATTCGCCGGTGGAGCGTGTAAATTCTGTGAGAACTAGAATCTGTGAAAATAACGATTTGCATTTATCTGGTTGAGTAGGGGAAACAAAGAATGCTGGTACAAGATGGACAATGTGTGAGTAACCAAACTTTAATTATAATATTGTAAACGCTAATTAAAGGATAAAGTCAGATTTAGTTCGTTCGCTTTCTTCTAGTTTTATTTTCATTGATTGAAGTATTGTTTTATTTTAGGTAAATTATATTTTGAATTGTTAATTAGTCAAATTCTACTTTTATCGTGTCCTAATCATCAAACCCAGTAAAGGCCCTCAGATATAAAAATTGTTTTTCAGTTTGAAGCCTCAATATGATAATAAATTTTATTTTACGTTTTAAATTTGGTTATCTTTTCATTTAATTAAAGCCAACCTGTTGATTATTGCAATATATAATATACAGAACGCTTATATAAACGTATTATAATGAATGTTTTTAAAGATATTTTATTTTTTATAAATAACGAAAATTTATTACTTGAAATATCTACTTTTAATATCAAAAAAATAAAGAAAAATTACAAGTAATTACAAACAAATTAGAACATGGACTTTTTTTGGGATATTTTGCAAAGCATAAGTGGCAATATAAGCGAATTTCTGATACACTATTTGTGTTGTTAGAGCTTATCTGTTTGTTGGTATTGTTTCCGGATGCCGTTGATGAATCTGCTCCTACGTTTACCGCTCGGTATTCTCCTATTCTTTCGCTGTATTCAGTATTTCTCACTTGGAATGTCACTATATACTACTCCCACTACATTTAACTTTTACTCTGCATTTTACTGTATGACACACCTTAACTTTTCCATGCACACGTCGCGCCATTACTCTCGCTCCGTCGTATTCCTGCTACATAAAATTCTGTAAATTTCGCGTTTCAAATTTTAACTATATTCGGTGTGTCCCAACTATTTTTGCTTCCATAGGAGATGCGCGGACAACTTTACATGTTATATCTAAATTTCGTCCGCTCACGACGGACACTGACCAGCTACTTCTCTCTCCTTTGGTCTGCCAAACAGATGAGTCAAAGTGCAAGTGCAAGTCCGGTCTGTTTTGAGAGGTGTATGTTCCGGGGTCGCAGACCTTGGGCATACGGCAAGAGTTGTCCGCTACTCCTATTGGAATAGTCGGCCAGCTGCCTCCTAAACAGGCCAAGGCATGGCGAGGGGTAAGCTGCGTCCCCACAGCAAACTCCTCTCCCGTCATCGGAAGGGCGTGGGACAAGTACCAAATGCCCGACCTACCTGATGCAGGTTTTCCTAGGGTTTTCCCTGCATTTCTTTAGGCGAATGCCGGGTAGGATCCTTAAACCATAGCCCGGGGGCCCTAGTTAACCCTTGGCTACCTTCCTCCACCCTTCCGCATCCCCCCTTTCAAATCCCTTCCTATGCTATTAAAGGGGAGTTGCCCAAAGTGGATTACCCTCAGTAGCCTGTTGCCCTAAAAAGAAAAAAAAAAATTCTCAACAAAAGGCCGGCCGCTGTTACTCAGATCACAGAAAACCCCAGATTTCCGTGTTTTTCAAGACGCTCCAAGTCATTGAATTTTTTTTATTTTTAAACAATGCATTTTACAATTTTGCCTTATTACAGAACACACAATAATTTTTTAAAATAATTAATAATAAATTTTCAGATCAATTTTTCATAAATATAACTATTTCACTAATTGACAATAATTCAAGTTATACAAATCTATGTAATATTTATTTTAATTTTACAAATTACTGGGTAACGGATTATTCTGGGTACAATTAGATTAATAATATTTTATCACAAACGTGTTTCTCTATCTTGAATTTATACCAGAAACTTTAAAATTTAATGATTTTAATAAATCTGGACAATCAACAGCAGCAGTACAAATTTTAAAAACAAATTAATAATCAGAAGCCATTCTATAAGACTTAAGTGTGAGGATTTTTAGAATACAAGAGATATTTTCATAGTTATGATGTAAATGGGGATCTTTCAGTTTTAGCTTAAAATATATTATTCTGAAAAAATTTTGTTTTACATTTTCCATTTTATCAATATTCACTTCAATATATGAAGACTGCTACAATACATCAATATAAGTTTAATTAAAGTTAAATATAGAATTCTGAAAGTACCAATAGAATTAAAATGTTTACATGTTCTAATAAAACCCAATAAATGATTAGATCTATTAATATAAGTATATATATATGTAAATTGAAACTATTTTAAGAATAAAATTTAACCACAAATCTTAAATATTAGAAAATTTGCTGAAAGGTATATAGTTTCGTTTGTTGATTTATTGCTTGTTTTTATTATCAGAATTTTTCAGAAAGTATTTGGCAGTTTCATATTTTATGTAAGGAATGTCTTAGTTTTGAAATTAAAACAAGAATATCGCATTTATGATTACAGTCTCGGATTTTTAACCATGACTCCGCTTACTCTGTAAATATTTATAGTAGTCGCCCCGTTTGTTCCAAGACTAAATCATCCCTCATCAAAGAATAGTCATTTACTTTAATACCGTATTATGTAAGTAATAAAGGTTCTAGAAAACCGGAACTATTTACCTTTCTTTGCAATTTTGTATTACAATTTATTTTATTAAGAAGTATTTCTTACCACACCCAAAATTAATAGCTTTTCTTTTGGAATGATGGCATTTTGTGAGGCAGACTCGAAGAAAATTAGTCGAAGATCACAAACTGTAGTTCCTGAACAATGGTTACTATAATTTAGGCCTGTTTTCATTAACAGATGAATATATGGGAAAAGTTATTTATTTTCATTATTATTAAAATGTCTCTGACCAGTTAATTTTACTAAAATGAAATTTATTCCCACATTTAATTCTAGTAATAATACATATTAGTGTAGCTGATTATTTTTGTTAAGTAGTTAATGTAGAATTATAATTTTCTGTCGAAAACAGTTTATTGTAATTTGAAAATTACCAACGGGAAACCAACTCAATCAGTTTGTTTATATACATTGTTAATGATACATTAATAATGCATTAATTTTCCATATTTATTCTGTGTTTGAAAATATAGATCATTGAAATAATTTAAATTATTTATCAGTTCAAATAAATAATTGCTGGCTGGCAATAATCTTAAGTGTATACTGAAATTATTTATGCGTAAATATTAAATAAACTGTTGTTCGTCAGCTATTACATGACTTGATACGTATACATCCCCATCAAGCGTGCAAACAGTTGCTCGTAAATGTTCATCGGAGTTCCTGGTGCACTGAACTGATGATTGTCGTGAACAAAAAAGGCAATAGGAAATATGAATGCCGTAATATGAATACGCCATAAAATTGGGAAATAACTGAATATCTAATTAGTTATTTGTGAAGTGACTGATTTTCCATTAAATAAAAAATGTATTGCTTAATTAATATTTTATTTTATTTTTCGCAATATAAGATAAATAAATGAAAAAATCCGAAAACAGGATTTTAAAATTGTAATTTAATTAATCACGATACATTAATCGGCCCTATTGCGGGCCATCATCAGGTTTATTAAATTTAAACAATACAAATCTAAAGAAATAACAATATTAGGTTATTTGAATATTTTAAATTAAATAATTAATTATGGTCCTTCAATTAATTTTGTATAATGTAATTTGCAGTGAATGGGTTGGATCCCTGTGGAATGTTGAGAGAAAATATGTTAACAGTTATGTAAACAAATAAATAATAGAATTTTGAAATAAAAAGTCTTAGAAATTTGTACACACTTTTAAAACTTCACTAAAAAAAAAGTTACAAAAAACGAATGTTTTGCGTGCTTGATGTGGACGAGGCTGTAGGGGAAAGAAATTACTGTACTTGTGAAGTCTAAAAGTAGACGGTCTGTAGAAATTACTGAAAGCGGACAGTATGAAAGACGGTCCCTACAACTTCCTGGAGGACAGAGGTCTGAAATTAAGGCTGCAGGAATTGCGGGTGCAATTTTGAAAACACTCATAGGGAGTGGTGAACAATCCGTCTAAATGAATTGGTGGCCGCGCCGCGAAATGAGTAAAGGAGTAGTCGCCTAGCTGACAATGGTGTATGGTACCATGCACGACATTAACAGCTCTAAATTTTAAAATTGCGCCATTTTTGAGTTGCTAATCGATTGTATTCATAGTTTGATTTATTTCACGGCCCGCTAATGACCCTTTTAACATCGCTGGAAAAAGCGTATGGAGCTAAAAGAGACTACGTTGAGAAATGAAAATAATTTTCCCAATTCTTTTATCGTGTACTTCTGGGACTACCTTGGTATATACTAACTGAAGGAGTTTCCTGAATACTCTACATTGGAATTCAATGGCATTCAGCACAGAGGGATATGATAAGCGTTAAATTTTCTTCTGATAAAATTGTCCACTGATTTCATGTTATAGTGATAGAAGTATTTCATAGTAAGCTAATGTTGGGATACAAAATATATATAATCTGGACTTCGAATTTGTTCCCAAAATTTCTTAATGTTTCGATTTTTATTTAATTTGATTTTGAAATATTGTATCAATATTTAGGGCTGGGGGCTTCTGAAATTGAACAATTCTGTTATGTAGAATAGTTTTAAGCTCTGTATTTGTAAACGTCTTAATGGTAAACGGAATATTCTTATCAGTTCATCAAATTTTATTTACACTTATCAACGCATTTTTCTGGGTTTACACGTTCAGTTGAAAGTTTTTTAAAACTTTTATTGCAACAAAAGTCATGACGATAAGTTCTTACACATAAAACACGATAAATCTCTTGTCACAAAAGCGGACCGTACATTATCGTGGTCTGTATTTGTTTTCCCGACTGCTGTTGCGATAGATATGAAACACAATGGCGTGCAGATGGAAGATAACCTGGGGATAGCACACAACATGACATTACTGGTAGAGAAATGCAACCGACCGTCCAAACTAAGGCCTGGCACGAACATGGTGTGACGTAAGATGAAGAATGTTTTAGCGACAAAGCAAAAAATACGGGATTTTCCAGCAGAGTTAAAATAAAGTCCATTATGAGAAATATCTGTTCCAATCCGGTGAATTATGTTGCAGAACGTGAAGCCGGACGGAAACAGAGAAAGTTCTTATTTGGCTGAATCCCAATTTCAATACAATAGATTTACATAAATTAATGGATCAGTAAACACAGACTAAGCGAATAAGAACACAATGTTTCCGACTGAGTAGGTGTCTTCCTTGATTGTCCGAAAACTCTGTTAAAATTTTCTCAAATACTGAATCGACACCATTATTTTTTTTCTATATCCAAAACGCTCTACCTCGTAACGACTAAAGACATTAATATATACAATAAAATTATTATGAAAATTAATATAATATAATTTATCAATTCCATTTTACAAAATATTTTTATCTCTAAAACGTAAGAGTGATAGATAAACATATTCGAAAGTAGTCTGAAAAGATTTCGATGGTAGCACCCGTCAAAAAATTCTAGGGAATGTGTTTGCTCATGTCTTGAAAGGTACTCACCAAAATTTCGTTCCTTTAGGACGCGCAGTTCTTGTTTGACAGTCGTTTAAGTGAGTTGGTGTGAATGGTTTTACTAAAATGGAAAAAAAATCGAATATTAAATTTTTATAAAGACGCGTTCTCAAAACAAAGACGAGTGGGACAATGTGTACGGGTACGTTGCCCCATCATTTACCAGCGTGAAATTTTGGGCAGCTGAATTTAAACGAGGCCGTAATAGCTTGTGGGCCGATGAACATAATCAAAAGTTCAACAAATGGTGCTAGAAAATCGTCGAATTAAAGTGAGGGAGATAGCAGAGGTTATGAACATGGCCAAAGAACGTGTTTATCACAAATTGAATAAAGATTTAGACATGAAAAATCTGTCTGCTAGTTGGTTGCCACGTTTTCTCACGTTCGACCCAAACCGTTTTCGAATAAACATTTCTAACGCTCTGTTGGCGCAGTTAGACGCAATAAATAATATTTTTGGTGCCGTTTAATCAAGGTAGTGAAAACTTGGATGTACGTTTATACCCCTGAAACAAACATACAGTTAAAAAAGTAGACTGAAAAGTGGGAATCGGCTGATTTTTCGGCCCAAGTTATGATGAATGGTTGTTGAGATAGTCATGTAGTTATCATAATCGATTATCTTGAAAAAAGGAAAAACAGAAGCATTCTACGCATTATTACTTGACATGCTAAAGGCAGAAATTGCGAACAATTGATCACATTTGCAGAAAAAAAAGTTTAACCAAGTCGATGCGCCGTCTCACACCTCAGCGGTTGCGAAAATCCATTAATTAAGGCTTGATCTATTCAACCACCAACCTTACTCACCAGATCTAGCCACCATACGACTTTTTCTTGGTATCATAAGCTGAACGTTCGATAGGTCGACAGAGATGTTTTCAAATGAGGAGGCCATCACATTCCTAAAAAATTATTTTGCAGATAAAGACGCCGAGTACTATTTGGACGGCTTAAAGAGATGGGAGTATCAATGGGGGAAGTGTGGAGTCTTAACAAGGAGACTATGCAGAAAAGTAACAACAAATTTGAAGAAAAAATATATTGTATCTATGGTAGGTCGTAAAGGTTTCAGACCACCCTGGTATTCTATATAAAATTGTCTAATATATATTGTAATAATCAAATATTAAGCGATTAATTTGCCCCACGTTGGACGCCATTTATGTAATAATCAAAATGAAAAGGTTAATTAAATTCAAAGATTATGAAAAATTAACAAACAAAATAATTTATTATTTATTCATTTGTGGCTTCCAAAATTTTAAACAATTAAAATCAAATTAAGATCTCTTCTCTCAGGGCCTTCACTGGGTTTGATAATTAACAGAAAAGTGATTTAATAAACTGATTAACAATTCAAGCATAAAATTTACCTAAAAACAATATGTCGATAAAATGAAAGAAAGCTAAATGTAAAGAGATTAAACTTCAACGAAATGAAAAGTGAACGAAATCTGACTCTACCCTTTTAGTTACCGTTTAGAAATATTATTATCAAAGTTTTGGTTACTCACATAATGTCTGATTGGAACCAGCGTTCTTTTGTAGCTTCAACACTACACTATAAATGCAAATTTTATTACACTAATTTCCTCAAAGATTTTACACATATGCAGTCGAAATGCTCGTACTCAACTCTCAGTAACCTCAAATGATCCTCTCCTAATTAGTCAGTTATCGGATGTTGGTTTCCCTCAATGCAAAATTGTTCAATTTTTATAATGAAGTAAGCTTTGAATCACCGTTGGCTAGTTGTTAGAAAATCTCGCTTCCAACTATCTGCTTGCTTACAGGAACTCACGATTTGCAGATTTTAGACTTTTACTGTTCTATTTATCGATTTGGATCGAACTGCTATGTATCTCGTTGAAGATTTGATTTAATGTCTCTCCTCTCGTGGCTGACCGTAGACTGTAGACTAACTTTACTTTTGCGCTCGCAATCGCCATTTCGGCTCTTCAACAAAGCAACAGAGCTCAGCACTATTGTCGCTTTGGTAGCTCATACCGCTATAATTCAAATTATTCGCTACAATTCAAATTATAACCAAACAATTAATGGCCTAATTAACTATTGCTACAATATAGACACACACACACACACACACACACACACACACATATATATATATATATATATATATATATATATATTATATTGTAATAAAAAGGCGTCTAAATAAAAGATTATACTCGAACAATTAACCAATTTTATTAACACTTTTATATACACAATAATATTTCGGATCTCAGGGTCTTAAACTGGGTTTGATAAATGGGTGAATTTATACAATCAAATTACATTTAGCTTTTATGGAAGTTAATGCGTCTGAAACATAGACGAACTTTGTTGTGGAAGAAAATAGCACTACACATTGAATTTAAATGTAATAATTAAATAATTAAAAATTAAAGAACGATCTGACTTTTATCTTTTAAAAGTGGTTTACAATATGATTTTAAAGTTTTCTACTTACGGCCGCCCAGGTCTCATTTTAGGTTTTTCGTGCACAAGATTTGGGGATATCACTGATTCTAATACTCACAGGCTTTAAATGTCAACGAATTTTAATTCGCGTAGTTTGTTAGTTGGTCTAACAAACATTAGTAGGTTCTTGATGCTTTGCTGCAATCTGGATTTGCCGATCTCGTAGCTTTAGTTGGAAATGTACTTCATTTGGGTTTGTCTATGGTTCTCCGGGTTGAATTTACGCTCGGCCACCGATTACGACGTTAATTTCACTCTCTCCTTCCCTACTGACGATTGCTTTACTTTTTAGTTCTTTAAAGCATGTTTGTAACTGCTATCAAACTGTTCTATTTGCGGTCCACTGCCCGACTGCAAAACTTTCAAACTCTTCGCTGTCCGCTGCCCGACTCTATTACTTTTGTACAAAAACTTTGCTGGTCCTTATGCCTCGCCGTTCATTGCCTGACTGACCTAACTTCGTCTCGTAGATTTTGAGCGCGTAAGCTCTCTTAGTTGATCAGCAATACATTCTTTGCATTGCCGCCTTGTTGCGGCGTCCTCTCTATACCCACTAATAATGAGTCCTCTACGATCCAACTTTCCAATTAGAACAATGAATTAATTACCAATTACTACAATATATAATTATTTATACAACATATTTTAGTTATATAACACTATTATTTTGACGAGAAGGCGTATTAGACTCATTTTGATGATCAGTTATGGAAAAATCTTGAAAATCCAATTCTTTCCGTAGCTTTCATCAATATTCATACTTTTTCGATCAAATAAGGAATCAGTCATAACAATATTTCTCTTCACTTGTCATTTTAATAAAATATTTAACCTTTGTGTATCCAATACGCAAATCAAGCATCATAGCGACCATGTCTACATCTACGTTCCACTAATATTTCCACAATAATTCTTGTCTATACATATTGTAGTAATTAGTAATTAATCCATTGTTATAATTGCAAAGTAAAGGACTCATTATTGGAGTATATAAAGCATACACCGCGACAAAGCGGGCGGCGAGACAAAAGAACCATTGTTGAGACGTACGCAGTCAAAAATCTACGAGACGAACAGAGACAGTCAACGGCGAGAAGCGAAACAGTAGTCAACGAGGAGAGACGAGTGTAGTTGGAAGTCAGACGCGGGCAGATGTTCATCGAGTAAAGAGTGGCAGCCAAAACCTTATTAAGAGACGAGTTTAGTTGGTGTGGCACACAGAATTTCATCGAGTAAAGTTTGGACATATAATTCGATCAAGTAAAGGTCGCAGGAAAGTTTCTCAATAAGTAAAGCCACAAACAGTAACCTAATAAGTCATGCCGCAGTAAAAAAACTCAATAAGTAAGGAGACCGTCACCAATGTCATCGAGAGGAAGTTGGTAATAATCTGACTGACCATTAATTCGGAAGGAGTAGCCGTTTCCAGCTGCGAGAACCTAAAGTTTCGACAGTGTTTTGTAACCAATTTAAATTCAGTGTTATCCCCAAAAACGTGTGCACAGAAAACCCCAAAATTGAGACCTGGTCGGCCGTAAGTAAAAAAACTCTAAAATTTATTTGTAAACCATTTCTTTAAGATACGTCAGATCGTTCTTCAATTATTTCTTTTCTTTAATTATTCATTTCTTTAATTGTTTTGTTAGTTAATTTAAATTCAATTCACCCATTTATCAAACCCAGTAAAGACCCTGAGATTCTAAATATTATTGTGTAATTTTTTATATTGTATTTAACTCCATGAATAAAATTGATTAATTGTTTTCACATAGTTATTTTTATTCAGCCACAGCCATTAGTCGTTTATTTTAAATTATTACAATATATAAAAGTACATAGACCACTTGCGCGTTAAAATTATTTGCATTACGCTGTTTAAAATATAAGTATATAAAAATCCATTCTTAAAAATCTGCATGGGTATCATAATTCCATCATATAATATTGATCGTTTTGTTGTAATTATTACAGTATTGGAGCGACCCAAATAGTTGCTTGTCTACTCTCATTAATGAAGAGTTGTAAGAACAATATTAACAATTGCAAATGCTAGAAGTACAACAACCGAGTCGCGACGAGGAGGGTCTATAAATATGTAGGAGCCTTCGCATTCGAGTGTTTCTCATTTAATGTAATGGAGGTAAATTAATGTAGTCTAGTGTACTTGTTTACTAGAAAGATATAATATTTAGCAATATTTTTTAATAAAAATTGAATTACTTTCATTTAAATGACGACTTAATTTACAGATAATCTCACTGGTAAGAGACTTAATTTAAAAATATTAACGAGTATCCGTGTGCCGAAATTGGTTTGAATGTACATAAATTTTAAACACACCTTTAATTGAGGTTTTCGTCCTCGCGACATTACGAAATTCGTAGTGACCCGGGTGGTGATTTTCTCAGAAAGCAGTCTTGGCTGCATAACTGGACATCAGTTCTTTCTTACCGACTACCTGCACATCAACTAAGTCAAAATCTATTTCAGATCCCTATCAAAGTTCTAACAGAAACTCTCCAAAATTATTTAACCACTGATTCTCAAAAACTGCAAATATACTTCATGACGGTTCGCTTTGCTCTTTTCAAAACCTCGCAGCCTCAAATTTCTCCTACCTGTCTGACCATTCGTCGTCACATATCTTCACTTGTGTATGACCAGACACTGTTTCTTCTGAAGGAGACGGGCAAACTGAAATTTATTCACTTAGATCCTACATCATATAAATGCCTTAGTCTTGGGTACGCCAGGGTGGAGCCAGAATTTACAAGAATTTCCCGTCTCCAACCTTAGGAATTCCTTATTTGCAGTCGCACCTAGTACCTAAAATTGCAGTTTAATCGTTAAAAGAAATATTTTTTTACTCACGGAAAAGTCTTGGCCTGTTTTTAGAGGTGTATATTCCGGGGTCCCAGACCTTTGGCATACGGTAAGAGTTGTTCTCTGTTCCCATTGGAACAGTCGGCCAGCTGCCTCCTAAACTGGTCGAGGTACGGAGAAGGAAATGCTGCGACCCCACAGAAAACTCCTCTCCCGCCATCGGAAGGGTGTGGGACAAGTACCCAAGGCTCGACCTACCTGAAGCAGGTTTTCTAGGGTTTGTCCTGTACCACTTTTAGGCAAATGCCGGGTAGGATCCTTAAAATATAGCTCAGGGGCCCTAGTTAACCCTTGGCTACCTTCCTCTACCCTTCCTCTACCCTTCCGCATCCCCCCTTTCAAATCCCTTTCCATACTATTAAAGGGGAGTTTCCACCATGTGGATTACCCTCATGTAGCCTATTAGCCTAAAAGAATTAACACGGTACGCCAATTAAGGCCACATAAATGCTGTTAAGTGTGATTTTTGACTTAAATTGTGAAAGAAATAGTCATCAAAAATATTCATCCTTATTAAATAGTGTACATAAACAGTTGTAATCGGTCTGTAAGTAGTGTTTTATCACTGTAAATGAACAAATTTTAATAATGTAAGTTAACGACCTTATTATTCAATTTGAATTTTACAAAATTGTTGCATAATTATGAAAAATTAAATGAGCTTAACAGCATAATTGCATATTGTGGTTGAAACAGTAATTCGGTTCCAAAAACATTTTTATGTAGAAATTATGATTTCAAAATTCTATTTCCTCTTTTCGTAATACCGACGAACGAATCTTGAAATTTATTTACACTTATCTATCATAATTGGAATTAATAGTCAGTCATCTGCTTAGGCCAATCAATTTCCAAATACGAAATAGTTATTGTTATGATCAATTCATAATACATTATCAACTAAATTTTAATGTGTAAAAAATTATTATGTTGCCATAAGATTCAAATCTAAAACAAGAGAACAAGGAACAGGTCATAACTTCAAGCACTACACTAGACTGAAATTGTTTCTAATAGAAATGAAGAAATACATGGAATTCTAAGATTTTATATCTTTAGGTACGGCCGCCAGGTACTTCTTTCTAATGATAGTAGTAGTTCCTCTTAATGTTATCAGCTCGTATTACACTGAATTCTGCGAGGGTAGACAGTAGGCAAACCTAGGTCAGGGGTAACCAAAAATTCCGGTTAATAGAATATCGCGACTTACAAAAAGTTAAAGCTTTCTTGTGTATTATAATCAAATAAAAAAAGTTGGAATCAATGCTACTTGTATTTATTTCAATCAATGTAATTACTGTACACATTTACGTACTGTCAACGTAAAAATGTGTATTTGTCAATATTCCACTCATTCTATAATTTATGTTTTTATCTTCATTTAATAAAAGCATTTATGTTGGTTTCATTTACAATATATGCATTTCGTGTTTTTACACAAACAAATAATATTAGAAATAATTTCATTTTTAATTATCCGGTAATTTTACTTGATTTGTTAAAGGTAACAAAGATTGTGTTTCGATATATTTCACTTGTCCACAATTCTCAATTTACAACACAGATCAATCAATGAGAGAAATACCTCGACCAGAGACTCGCCTGGAAGTCTCAAAAGAAAGTCTCAAAAGAAAATATCTAAATATCTCGATCTTAGAGTCAAAAAAATGAGCTGGCTAATTGGAAAGTAATTAAAGTTATCCATTGAAACTAAACTTCTCCTGTAAAAGCCATTTGAAGCTTTCAGCATTCAACCATGGGGTTCCAACTAAACCGTCCAACTCTAAAATCCTGCAGCGTTTCCAGTAAAAGACGTTCTGCATGTTGACAAACGCTCCTCGGTACGTGAAAAATTTAAACTTCCACGAAGACCTGAGGATTCCACATGCAACCAGCGAAATTAGAAGATTAGGAACAGCCTACACTCTTGAGGGTCACGAAAATGATCTCGTACATATCAGCTTACCAAAGAACCAGTCGCACCAAGATTAAATCGGCAATGGCCAAATGACCTCATTCCTCCATCCAACAAGCCCTAACACCTTTATTTGGTAGTAAATTGATGGATGACGTCTCCCCCCCCCCTCATATGTCACGCGATTTGCTTATTACTCATTTATGTTAGATAAGAGTAGATTGTAAATATGCAAATAAATTTTAAAAAAACAGTAGGGGAAAATAAACCCCCTATTAGACTTAAACCTGTGAACAAGTTACTTTCACCGGTATAAAATATGTATCCATAGCAACAATCGGTTAGCTGATATTTATTTTAATAATAATATTAAAAATACTTTTATACATAAAAACTTTAAAAAGTCTTAAATTATTTGTTAGAAAAAAGAACGTCGAAACGCAGATCAGTTTTAAATTCAAATTTACTTAGTTTAAGTTCCTTTTTTAAAAAAGTTTGTCTGTATAAAGGTCGCTTTTAACATTATTATTTTCAACAGACGTTAATTTTTTTGTTTATTTTTAACCGTGATATTTATATTGTTACGACTTCAGAATATTCCCTGTTAGAGATCCGAAAATTTCTGTTTTGTTATAGGTTACATTATTTTGGATGTTTAATTATTAAAAAGCATTTCCCGATGCATATAACTAAAATGTGTACAAGGGGGGGCAAGTTAATAGAATTGAGAAACTATGTGATGAATCTGCCCGCAGCTTTTATTTGGCAATGTACAATTGATGCTGCATCGGCTGTGAAATAAAGAACAGCTGTTACCGTTTTGGCACCCTTGCAAACAGGAACAATGCAGAAAATGCTTCAATTTCCGTTCCTGACATGTTACTACGTTCACGATTGCCATGCAAACAAACTGACTGATAAAATGTCGTAGTTCTCGAGCAACCGGATGACATCACAGATTAACCAAGCTCAGTGAGGGGAAAAAAAAGGGTAACAAATGTGACGTAATAGTAATAAGATGAGGAACTAACACATCTTAAAACAGAATGGCGAAAATACATCATCGTCAGTGGAATGTAGCTAAAAAAATTGTGTTTAAAGAACACCACCACGGATTAGGCATAATAAATGTATGAAACATACTGATTAATTACGTTAAAGTATTAATTTAACTCTTATTCCCTCCGACAAAAATTGGAAAAAAATACTAGATAAACAGAAATGTTACTTATTCATACGGACCATAATATCTTTATTAGGACGAAATCTAGAAAATAAGGATGTGTTTGGAAGTTAAGGAGTTGGAAAGGAATTTTGTAAGCTAAATATTTGTACTATTCAAGTTCATTGCAGGTAGAGCTGCCGCAAAAGGTAATTCAATACTACCTTAACATTTTAATGTTCACCGAAATACTGCAGAAAATTATTTCTAAATGAAACAGTAAACAAAAATATACGAAGTTAATAAATGTGTCATACTTTTATCATTTTGTATTCTCAGTTAACAAAGTCTTACTCTTTGAAATTCCAGAATATTACTTATGATGGTAATCGGTGTGGTACGATCGAATACCTGTTTTGTAATTTAGCAGAAGTTTCTTTCTGTATTGGCCTTAAAAGCTGATGCAAAGTGTCCGCCGTTGTGAATCCTACAGAACTTTTAAAAGAATGATTTGTTTTAGTAACTGAAGCCGTGCCGACGACGGATAACACACAGTTGGTCAAAAACAATTTTATTGTCTGGACCACGTGGGGGTAAAGTAGTTGATGTTTAGAGGGAAGGGAAATTGATATAAAAAGCAAAAGTTAAAGGATTTTGAGGCTTTTTCTTCAACTGAGACGTGCTGCATGGTTAATGTTGATGTTTCACGTATTGTAACATCGGAAAACCGAAAGAAACAGGTTCAAAAGTTTGTCTCTGGCTCTTCCTAGTAAAGAATGCAGAAAGAAGGAAAACTAACTTCGAGACTGGAGGACTATACCTCGAGTTAACTTCCTGAAGCCTCCGGAAAACATTCCCCAATGATGCAGAGGTCATGAAAGTAAATCATGCAATTAATTCTTTGCTTACATTTTTTTATAAATAAGGATTCAATTAATATTTTTTATTTTTTGTTATCGAAAACCGGGCCTTTTTTTTAAAAAAAACCTTAGATATATATTATTTGGTATTGATGATGATATAATTGATATTGAAGGACCTATGTGCTTTGCGTTAAAGTGCTAGAGGCCCTCTTCAGCATAACATTTATGTCTTCATTATTTTTATGGATAAGTGAATGGCGCAAACATTCTAATTACTTAACATTATTTTTGTTCTGAAGGTGATTCATGCAGAATTCTTTTTTATTGTTTTGGGGCGATTAAAGTATTTTTCATTAAAAAGGTGGCTCGCTGTTATATGTATAAAAATGTAATAATTAATTTGTAAAATAATTTGAAGTTATAATTTAAAACAATTTATTGATCAGAGAAATGTAACAATTAATTTGGGAAAATAATTAAAATGAATTTGTTAATAAATTCATAATTAAGTATTATTTATCGCAATTTAGAAAATACCACCACATTGGATACGTGAAGCATAATGAAAAGGCATATTAGTTTTGTTATCAGTGATAACTGTATATTTTTTTATGTTATGTACCTATAAATTCAATAATATCTGGCATCATATCGTGTAAACAGACAAGTATTTATCCAATACAGATTCAAAAATGGCACAGATCAGAAACTTGGGCGACAAATTGAAAAAGTATAACGTAGAGGGTCTGTTCTTGGGAGAGAATTGAATATATCGCTTACTGAATAACTTTTAGAGTAGTACAGCGTGTGTTATAAATGAAGTCGAGCGCATTGGAAGTATGGGCTGGCGGCGGGCAGGACAAATAGGAAGGATAATGGATAGCCAATGGACAAAGAGAATTATAAATCACAAGCTACCAGAGGACGACAATTTGACGAGACAGGCACATTAATATGAAGAAAGGAACTAACTGTATGAAAGCATAAAGACGAGAGAAATGTAAATTTTTCATCAATGTTATGATAAAACAAAAATTTTAAAATAGTCCACATCTTGAAGTATGGATCATGTTAGATGACTTAATATAATGTTGTAATTTATTCATGATATTTACCATGGTAATGTAATTCAAGATATCCCGGAAACATTGACGAAAAATATACAAAAAGCTATCTCGGAATAAAATTTAATGAGAAAATAATAAGGCCTGCTAAGGAATTGTAACTGAGTACAGGAATGAACCACAATGAACTGAATATATTTAAATTGAAAATTAATTAACAAATGTCACTGCTAATGATAAGTTTAGATTTAGCCGATGAAAATGACGCTTGCTAAAGATTTTCAGGGTCCAAAATTCAGAATTTCATATATTCTTTTCATTGTTTTTATTTCCTGTCAAACTATATAGATGTACAATAACTAAGTCAGAATAGTTAGCTATCGCTTGTAAATTTGGATGATAAAAGACTATTGACCGCCTTACCACACACAACTACGCGTTACCATCGTAATACTTTAAATCTGCATAATAGTAATCGTACTTTCAAACAAGTAAGAGTTTCTTTATATAATTAGAGAACATAGAAAATGCATTCTGAACACTGATGGCGTTGACAGTTTGCGAAAGTCTCGAATCAACTTTCGTAATGCATCAATACACGGCAGCGCTATCTGCAGAGTTGGGGATCAATTGAATATGAAACGAACGGAAATCTGCAGCTGTTAAGTGATCAAGATTTTATGGAATCGAGGAAATCGGATGTCGGTAACTTGCCTATGTTGAACCCTTATAAATATGTCGCAGTACATTTTAAAATTCCACATGTCAGACACAAAATACGTAGATTACAATAGAAAGGAAGTAGTGGCAAAGAGAGCGATATTTAATGTCGTAAAATAGAGAATAAATAAATAGACAAAAAACAGACAAAATTAAGTGCAAAAATATTTTGCGATTTATTTAGCACTACATTCTGACAATTATTTTCTTATTCATTTAACTAATTAGTATATTTTACACAGACGAATTATATTTTAAGATTTTTAAAATACGTTAATTATTGAGATAATGCGTAAAAAGGATTTGAATGGCAGTTATTGTAAAAATTACTTAAAATTGGAATAATCGGAGTTAGAATAACAAGTGAATCATTTTAATGTAACTCGTTTTAATAGCCAAATGCATTTGTTGAGGGCACTAATTGCTTTAGCATATACATTTGTTGACTCTAAATCCGAAACCAATTCATTGCAATTCTCTAACAATACTGTAATGAACCTAAATTATTGACACTGTGGCTGGAAATACAAAAGGGCGGTCGAAAAAAAGCAGAAGTGATTTGATGGACAAGTCAAAGATCTGCTGAAGAAAGCGTTCAAATCCAGGGTTATAGAAGAAAAATAGTTTAATACTGACATTCACGGTATCATTTAAGTTGTAGTTCAGCCTCTGAGTGTGGAGGTGGAAGGAGGCGATTCAAATTTCTGTTTACAATATTAAATGCGTAGACCAACTTTTAGACTTTATGAAGTTAACGAGTATTTATTACTGTTCTGATTCGTCGTGATTTTTTTAGACACTTTTATTTTATGTGGTAGGAGAATTTCCGAATACCGTTAGTCATCATCCTGGTTTATTTGAAGTTAGATGCCTAGGGGGCAGTTCGAGGAGGGGAACGTAAATGGGTAAATGTTCCAAACACTTCGCCAGAAGATGTTAACGCTGAATAAATTATAGCAGACGTTAAGTAGTCAAATTTAAACTGGGAGATTTATCCAATTAAAAGACCATCTTTTGGCTAATTTACTGATTATTATTTTTGTTTATCTGGAGGGTGACTAAAAATGATCCAGTTTAGAATTTATGAATAGTTCACTGTCTAGGTAATGCAAATGCCGAAAAGGTTCTTCAAATGGTTTTCTCTTTCCGATGATTTAAAGAACTTGTCTTCCGAAAGAAACACATTTATAGATATTTGATGTGCGGCTTGTATGTAAGGACGTAGTTTTATTACATTCTTATGTGTTAATTCATTTTTGCGGGTATTTATGTTCTGATACTGTCAACTTCTGGCCCGCTTTTACAACAAAATTAGAAAACAGTTAACGGTTTATAGTGGTTAGGTGGTGGCCAGCCGAAAGCGGCAATTCCAAGACACGAAACGGAGCTACGAAAAGTCACGTTCTACGTTTGTGCGGGCGCATATATTAAAAATCACTCCAACCGTTGAAAATACGCAATATGAAACCTCCTTAAGCAAAATGTTCAAATATTACAGAATGAAACGACTCCACAGACAAGTACAATAAAAAGAATGAAAGATATTGATAACGGTTACGTTTGAAGTTTAGTTTAATTTTAAAAACGTAACAAGAGTAAATATTTTTCCTTCATGTAAATGTCACTATCTCTCTCAGTAATTAGTAAATTATAGCAGAAATTAGATGGTCCAATTTAAACTGGGAGACGTATCCAATTAGAGAATGACAAATGTTGGACAGCTTTGAAGAAACTTGGTATAA
Organism: Zhengitettix transpicula; assembly: GCA_037074705.1. Classification (NCBI taxonomy): domain Eukaryota; kingdom Metazoa; phylum Arthropoda; class Insecta; order Orthoptera; family Tetrigidae; genus Zhengitettix; species Zhengitettix transpicula. The sequence goes on from CM073591.1 coordinate 206,056,890, forward strand.
AACTGTAGTCTGTAGATTAGGAAGTGGAAGAGAGACGTTGACAGCAGATTGTTTTAAAGCCCAGAAGAGTGGACACGAGAAATCGATATAGCCAACCTTAATTGCCATTAAAAACTCTTTGTTCTCACAATATCTCATCACAAATCCCCAAGACTAGGGTCAAAATAATGGTTATATCTGTGATGTTTAAATTTTAACTAACAAACATAGGACAGGATATATGTTATTTTTAAACAAGTCTTTTTAATATTAGTCATATATTTACCTTTATTTTTAGATCTTAAGTATTAATATATTTATAACGTGTTATGGCCATTTCACCTTATTTAATAATCCCAATATTAATGTTAAAAGTTAGCATCCCACATTTATTGCGGGATGAAAATTCAATGTTTCAGCTCGGTTATTGTATTGTAATAGTCACTAATTAATTCTATACATTTATTAATTTAATCATAGCTCCATGTCTTGCGTCTCATAGAATCGGTTCCTTGCGCCATTTAATTTAGTACCCTGCACGCGATTCTTCTACGTGCGGAGCTGTATCAGCACGCGTCTACGTCCGTCGCGAGAGAAAGGGGTTTGACGGTGTTGTGCTTCGCACGTGTGTTGGGTCGCTAGACCGGAGGTCGAGTTCCCGGGATGGTGCTATATTATTTAACATTGTATACTGTGGTTGATTGTAAGCCTGGATTATACTGTATGCTATTGTTATATTTATTAATTTACAATTCTGTTTGCTGATGTGTCAAGTGAGTCCTTGTGGTTATTACTTGCTTTTTACAAATTTCTACATCACAAATTATTACAAACTTTCAAAGAATATCAAATATCCATAATTTACATATCCACTAAAACTCTTTCCCCATTTGATTACAAACCACAAGGACCCCCTTGACACCTACAGCAAACTTCGTGTTGTTTACAAAATATCTTGCTCGAATTGTAATTCTTGCTACATAGGACAAACAAAACGTTCCCTTAATACACGTATCAAGGATTATATGTCTAATATTAAACTTCCCATTGATAAATAATCTGTAGTATCCAAACATATAATCAATTCTAAACATACATTTGATTGGCAAAATAAGAAGATTTTAGACTTCCGTAAGACTAATGTGTAGTCTACGATAGCGGTCGCAAGACCATTGTAGACTGAGTAAAATATTGGTAAAGAAAATGGAAACGTCATTATAAATTTCAAAGTTTAAGGACTTTGCGTTCCTTGAACGCAGTGTAGGGACGCAGCGAATCTCAGACGGCAATTAGGCATACTTCTTCCACCTCTTTTCTAAAGCTGAGACATCACTTAAAACACGTATCTCTTAATACACGTATCAAGGAACGTATATCTAATACACGTATCAAGGAACAAATATCTAATATCAAACTTTCCATTTATTAACAATCTGTAGTCTCCAAACATAACATCAATTCTAAACATGCATTTTATTGGCAAAATGTTAAGATTTTAGACATTGACAAAAAGGTACAATTCCAGACTCATTTCAGAGATGCTTTACATTAAATCAAACACCACAGCTATTAATGTACAAACGGACACTATGAAACGCAACAATTGCTATGATCCTTTATTATTAAGCTTACCCTTCGGCTCTCCCATTGTCGTTGCTCCCTTATTGTTACGATAATCCTTCGTTGTTGTTGCGTTTTCGTCGCTTTTGAGTATTGTTAACCGACGAGTGCAGTTGTGTCGCTCTAGGCTCTTCTTCGCACCTGATGAAAGTGTACAGGATCCCAGAAGCGTTGCGTGTTATTTATATTATCAGGTCTGAATTGGCTATCTTTCTTATTAATTATTTTCAATCAGACGTAATTTTTTTCATTTTATATTAAGAATCAGTTCAGATAAGCGTTTGGTCGCCCCCAGAGATACTTAATTGAGTATATTATAAGTTATGCGTCTGATTATCGACCGGGAAGGTAAGGGTTCGAAGATTTTAACTATGAAGAGAGCACAAATTAATGTTTGCGTGTGTGAGGGGGAGGGGCGCGGGAATTTAAAGTAGACAGTAATACCCACTGCAGTACGCAGAAGATGTTTCACGTAGACCACAGCTGCTGCCTCCGCCATGCAACATACCAGAATCATTAAAAACATGACACTCTCAAGGAGTAGCTGAAAATATAAGGTGAAACTTTAAATTTATTGAAAAAAAATGAAGTAATTTTTTTAAAAACAGGTAAATTATAAATATGTTTGCTGAAGTAAGAATTAATTTTTCACCGATGGTCAATATGTGCTGCCATTCTGTGGCTACTACCACACATCTTCAGTATAGATATAATGGTTACTTCCGACTTTTACTGTTTTCGCCATTGTGTTTCTTTGTCTACATTTGTGTAACTTTATCAATACTTTTCATGCCATCTGAATAAGCGTTTAAGTTTAGATTTATTACATTTATTTTTAATAAAACCATTGCATAGACATTATAGTTTATTTTGAGTGTTTATACGTTTATCTGACCTTCTCAGAGAGCAGCGATGAGAATTACAGAAAAGTGCGCAACGGAGAACGTTGAAACAGCGTGTTGCTGTCGAGCTTGCGCCATCTCAAACATCATTAGTTAGATAACACAGAATTTATTTATTGTAAGAAGTTTTTATGACCACATTTACTCCAGATAACACTTTTTTTTATTTATATTGTCGCATCAACAGCTAAGGTCATTAGTGACTTCGTACTCTGTTGCATTTTTCTTTGTCGGAGAACGAATTGGTGGGAGTTTCCCAGTATGTCGCACACAGCAGCCATGACCAAGGCGGGATTCTAATCCGTGACCTCTGTGGTGCGAGGTGGTTACGCTGACCACTACACCACAGGTGGTCGGCTACAGCACTTCTGGACTTCATGCTACGAGAATGTTCTCATTCAACGCGAAGAAATTCCAAGAGAGATATTCTTCAGCACCTTTTGTCACTCATCAACCTATCCAGGAAAATATTGCAGAGTCAGAATCCGTTCCCGATTGATCTAAAAATCCCTAGTCCTACTGAAATCGTTTTCACTAGAAAACATCCGCTCATTTCCAAAATAAGGAGAAAGGATGACTAACAACAGGTCCACTGTCTTAACAGATACAGAAAAAAAAAGCATCGGAGGAGACGGACAGCGTGAAGAAAAACATGAAATGGAAACATTTAGTGAAAAGAAAAGAAACAAATATAGAAAAATATAATTTCAGTTTGACGAAGAAATAACTGGTTGTTTGAATTGATGTGACAATTACAACCAGGGTGAAGAATGGGTCCAAATGCAAAGTGCAAATAATGGTCCATTTTTTTCTGTGTAGAGCAGTGTTTCCCAACGTGGGTCCCACGCCCCGCAGAGGGAAATTGTAATGTTTGGGAGAGGGGGGGGGGGGCAATGCGAAAATGAGCAAGTCTAGAATTTAAAAATTACAAAAGGAAAAATTGAAATATGCATTTGGAGCTTTCCATAGAGCCACACTTGAAAGATTGTAGTAATATAAACTACGATGTACGATGTACTGTTTACTATCTCTAATGAAGGAATAGTACGTTGAGTTGGACGATTGCTGTGACATGCGCTAAGTGGTTGTCTACTGCAGTCTAGTGCCAACTACGCGTGTTAAATGATATAAGAACTTAATTTCGTTTAAAAGCTCATTATGATATAGAATAAAATAAATTATTACTTTGTTGTTATACGAAACTAATACTATAGAACAACCATGATACACAAGTTGAACCGACGCTTATTTAAGAAATAATTCAAATTTTTAATCTAATAAATATGTATATGTAACATAGGGGGGCACAGGAAATACTTAGGTGGGGCATGAAATGTATTTCAAGTGTTGCAGCAACTTTCCCCTCTTGCATTGCAATTTTTTTTTATATATATATTGTAATTATTAGGAACACAAAGTTTTCAAATAGCTCCGAATTTAGTTTCAGTGGTATATTTAACTAGAATATCATAGAAATTATTTCGAAATGAATCCCTTTTTCCTTTCTTTTTTTCTATAACTACAGTGTTAAAGATCATTTTACATTATAAAGCTATCATAGAAATACTTATTGAAATAACGTTCACAATGCCATAGTTAAATCGCAGGTGCTGGAAATTTTCTAGATTAATTTTAGCCCAGTAGTATCAGAAATATTTCTTTTGGTGAATCTGAGAACAATTTGAGTGACATCGATTTCACTTATCTGACACATATTCCTATATTGAACTACTCTGTTTCTTTCTGATACACACACACACACACACACACATATATATATATATATATATATATATATATATATATTGTAATAATTAATTAACTAGCTTTTATTATCTTTTGACAATAATTCGAGATATGAATTATGTGGCGTTGTTAAATGAAAGAACTTAAGTGAAAACTATTAAACAAGATTTATTAACAATTTTAAAACAAGTATAAAATACACAAAATATTTTGGATCTCAGGGTCTTGAACTGGGTTTGATAAATGGCAGAATTTATATAATCAAAATTACATTTACTTTTTTATGGAAATCAATGCGTCTGAACATAGACGAAATTTGTTGCGGAAGAAATAATACTAAAGATTGAATTTAAACAATTTTAATTTTATCAAGAATTAAGGATCTCATTTTATCGATAATTAAAGAACGATCTAACTTTTATCTTTTAAACACGGTTTACAAATGATTTTAAAGTTTTTCTCTACTTACGGCCGCCCAGGTCTCTTTTTAGCTTTTCGTGCACAAACAATTTTGGGGACATCACTGATTCTAAGTACTCACAGACTCTAAATGTTCACAGGCTCTAATTGGCGTTGTTTGTTAGTTGGTTTAACACAAATTGTTTGCTTCTCGATGCTTTACTGCAACCTGGATTTGTAGATCTCGTGACTTAAGTTGGAAATGGACTTCATTGGTTTGTCTATGGCCAGCATGATGAATCTACGCTCGACCACCGAATACACACTAGTTGCTCTCTGTCTCCTTCCCGACTGAATATTGCTTTACTTTTTAATATTTGAAAGCATGTTTGTGACTGGACCACATTCTTTCGTTCTGACTGCCAACTGTAAAACTTTTCGTCTGATCTATTCGCTGTCTGCTGCCCGACTGAACTGTTCGTCTCGTAAATTTTGAACGCGTAAAAACCCTCTCGACCGATCAACAATGTTTTCTTTGCCTTGCCGGTTTGTTGCGGCGTCCGCTCTATATCCATTAATAATGAGTCCTCTACAATTCAACTTTTCAATTTTTTAATTTTACTTTGAATCAATTAATTGTGTTGTTAAGTTAAAATTTGGTAGATCATTTAGCATCCTTCTCATTTATTTTAAATTTAATAAAATAAAATTCATCCATTAATCAATTGCTTAAATTTGGTTAATATTCAATTCATTACATTTTGGTGCCTCAATGTAGGCCGAATTCTTTAATTATTTGTTATTCATTACAATATAAACATATATTGTGGTAATTAAAAGGAAATATAATTAATTATTGAACAAGATTTTTGGACTTCCATTGTTGGCGGCATAAACATACAAGTTGTGTGCAAGAATATGGGGCTATAATTCCTGCTTGCTGTGGTATTGTCGAAAAACATTGCTGGGCGCGCAGAGCTTCAGTGTGGTCGGAAGGCAGAGGAGTACAGGTCGGACAGAAATTCAGAAAGTGTGTTGTCGGGAGGCATAGGAGAATATGTACTTTGTCAGATCTGGAATGTAGTAGTAGTCTACAGTTTCCAGTTTTTTGGGCAAACAACTGCGACGATACTATTCCCACTGTTATTTCCCTGGTGCAGAACAATTCCGGAGTCTAGCATACGTTTACGAGTCATACACGTATTCAATTATTTGGAGCCAGGTTATTGAATCCAGTGAATAACCAAACTTTGATGATATTAAGTATATGACCGAGAGAACAGTGAAACAATTAGTGCAATTCAACTCAGCCAGCATTAAGTGTTAAATATGAAATTCTGCGAATCATGGCCTGTATATAAAGTGTTAACAATAATCGTGAAGTGTGTGTACGAGCCCATTTCTTTACACAACAAAACTATAAGGTAAACTGAACAATGTATTATCTGTAAACCCAACAGTAAATGATATTTTATCGTCAGATTTTAGAGTTCAGATTTCATATTTTAATATTTTACTGATTGTTTAAATTAAGGTTTTAATCACTTTGTAAATTTAAATTGTTGATTTAAATATTTTTTATTGAAGGCCTGATTGTCGGCCCTGAGATTTCGCCGAGGTATATTGCCAAGTTTTTTAACATGTAATATAATTTCAATAATTTTATTTAATAAATTCATTTATTTGTAAACTTTAAATTCAGATCTTTTAATTAAAACATTCGATCATTTCGAAGCCAATCTGCTACAATATATTGTAATAAACAATCTATCGAACAATCAAAACAGCGTGATGTGGTGCCAATTAATGTTATTAACTATTTAAAAGAAATTAATGTCAGAATTGAAAGTGTTTAACTATTAATTAAAGTAACTATTAACTATTGGTAATTGGGAAATGAAATAATTATTAATCGAACAGATTTTAAATGCAGAAACAGTTATTACAATTTATATTTAATTATCTTTTATATACAAACTTTTTACACAAATGCCACGGTTTTAATGAAATTATTTAAACCTCCAGGTTGGCTTATCAGGCCTCCAACAGTAATAATAACCCTCCATGATATAACCAAATTTAGAAAATCAAAATATTACAAAGTATTGAACTGAATTTACTTGAGTATTACTACAATAAGAAATATGACGGTACGGAATATTATATCAGGTTTACAATACATTTTTGTACATCGGAGCAGCTCTCGTATCTCACTAATTATTTACTTCACCAATTATTTATCTCTTCACAAATTACTTAAATGACTTTAATCAAACAGGCCATGGCAACATACTTTCTCCACAACCTAAGTCAGCATGTGCGATTGAATGCCTAACACACCACAGTCAATCCTCTGTCGATCTCCAAATATTTCGGCAAACAGTAAAAAAGGTTGCAGCAAGAAAATTGGAATTACACTTTCCAAATAACAATTAGATTCAACTCTGAATTCTACCAATTATATCAGTTTAACAACAGCCAGCTCAACTTTCCCTACAATTTACACGTGTTTTCTTCAATGTCTAATGCCAATAATCATAATAAATGTCTTTTCATTCGTCGACTGACTCATTAACTTAACAAATATTCCACACCGTCTTACTGCCACATACAATAACTTTTTCCAATCCACCTGTATCAGAGACGACCTTCACCGTTTCATCTCGTATCGCGGACTTTTAGCCGACCGCTACAGGTTAGCTCCTATCGGGGACTGTCCTTTTCTTTACCGCTTTCAACATTAGCATTGCCGAAAATAATACTGTCTGCAACACTCCACATTCTTACGCAACGCTGACTGTTGCCTAAAATACCCGGGCTACAATATTACGCTGACAATTCAAATATTAAATAATTTATAAAATCATTTCATTACAAATATTGGTGGTCACTACAATATATATATATAATTTGTAATAAACACAAATTAATGAATGATAAAATGACAGATAGCTCACGTTGAGGCGCCCATTTGTAAGTACTTTAAATGAAAGACAGTTAAATAAAAGGTTAATGCATCAATTTAAATTTTAAATGAAAGAATATTCAATAATAAATAAGAAATGAAAAAATAAATTAATTTATGAATTTCACAAATATTTATATTTACAAATAGTTATCCATTGAATTTTACAATTGTTATCACGTAATTAACTTTCCATAGCAAATTTACTAATTCTCTCAGTGTCTTTAAATAAAGAAAATATTTGTTGACAATTGAATTTTCTATAAAGCTATTCTCGACTTCAATGTATTATTTACAATGCAAATATAAAAAAATGTTAACGAAATCTGACGATTTAGGAAAGTAACTTAGTGAGTAAAGACGATAATTATCTTTAATTAATGGTTTACAAATAATAATTAAGTGAATATGTTACTTACAATTTCTGGTACCAGGGCAATTTTGGGCTCGTTCAAAACACTTACATACACATTACACTCTATAACAGGAAAGTCTTTACACTGACTCTAAACGTCACTGTTTGTTTGCCAAAAATTGGTTATATCTCGATGACTCTGCAATAATTTAACAACTTTATTTTGCAATCTCTCCACAAAGGTTTCACACAGCTATATCTCCGCACCACCTTTTCTCTGCTGTTCTTTTGCGACGACTCCTTTACTATATCTCGACGACTTTTCTCTGCAATCCAACAACAACTTTGATATATTTCTGCGAAAATTGTACGACCGTCCACATTAATCTTTCTACGACGACTGGTCTCTGCTCAATTTCTACGAAGACTGGCCTACACATTCCCTCCAGCGAGCCAAAGGCCTACAATACCTTGAACCTGTTGCATTATTTCCCATTCTTGTGTGTTACTTCTGTGTTTCTGCCGCTAACAAATCGAGTCCAAATTTTTTAAAATTATTAATTACTAATTGCCTTTTAATTACTACAATATATATTGCAATGATTATACTTATTACCATATATAAAAAAAACTTTATTACGTAAAAAATACAAAAAAATACGTAAAAAAATTGATTGGACGCTAGCAGATATATATATAGTCTGCAAAAAAATCACAATAATTAGCTCCGGCTTTGTTAATGAAATACTCCTTCTCTACAAGGTAATGTGGGCAGCTTGGTTTCTATTCATAAACAGAGCTCAATTCTTTACTGTGTAAAATAAATCTTTAACTTCTGAAGGCACTTTACATTAATGGTGACCCTTACTTTAACTTGTGGCGTCAGCCGACTTGCAGCGGATCACTGGTCTTGTAGAAGCCCACGATCTCCTTCTTCGGCCTCCCGCGATGGACGTCTCTCCAAAACTTTTGTTCCTTACAGCTCGAAAAATTTTCCACCCTATCGCCTCTCTCACTCCACTTTCAGTCCTCTCTCTGTCTGTCTGTCTGTCCACTTTCACCCGGATGCGGAGCATATATCCTTACTCCGCTCCCCCACCCCAAACCATGCAAAAAAAAAGGACGCGTACCCTCGGCTTCTTGAGGCCTCTCGGGCACACGTGCACTTTTAATTAATTCCCTCTCAGTCCCGCGGACAAAGGGCGGCCACTAACAGATGTTATTCACTACAATATATTGTAGCCGCTCCGCTACCCTCCTTGCGTTTTTCCGTTGATTATTCATACTGTTTGGGCGCCAGGTAATTTTTGGGAGAAAATCACCAAAACAAATTTTTAATATTTCATTACTTTTATTTAAACGAACATGAACCATAAATTATCTGCAAGGCGTGGTTTATTAAACTTTGTAATTAGTTGTAGCACGTCCATCGTTTATCGAGTCCAGCTTGGAACTGACCCTACATTTGTCTCCTTGGCTGGCGCCTAAATCAACATCGCCTTTCTGCACGTGCATACACACTGCAGTCTCCCCCGCCAAGGGCCCTCGACCGTACCTCGCAACAATCATGTAACAATATATATATATATATATATATATATATCTTATAAATAAAAAAGAGTGTATGTATGTTTGTTTGTATGTTTGTATGTTTGTTTGTATGTTTGTTTGTATGTTTGTTTGTATGTTTGTATGTTTGTATGTTTGTTTGTATGTTTGTATGTTCGTTATACAAATCTACACCGGTAGAGCAAATTTCACCAAATTTCGTACACGTGTTCTTTACGACCAGGAAACAAACACTGTCGGGGTGAGACATGTCTACCACCCCCAGAAGCGGGGCTGCACGGGGGTTGAAATATTTAAACATGCTAAAACAGCCGATATTTTAGTCGGATAATAATTTTTAGGGGTTCAAGATATTGATGGTGTTTCTACCAATGTTTTCTGAATATAATTTTCATCCCCTACACCCTGGGAAAAGGGCACCCTTAGGGTTTGGGGTGGAGAATACAAATCTATACCGGTGGATAAAATTTCACCAAATTTCGTACACGTGTTCTTTGCGACCAGGAAAACAACACTGTCGGGGTCAGACGCGTCTAGCAACCTCAGAAGCGGGGGTGGACGGGGGTGGAAATATTTAACATGCTAAAACAGTCGATATTTCAGTCGGATAAATATTTTTATGGGTCAAAGATATTTATAGTCTTTCCACTGATGATATCTGAATATAATTTTCAACCTCTACACCCTGGAGAAAGAGCACCCGTAGCGTTTGGGGTGGAGAATACAAATCTACACCGCTGGAGCAAATTTCACCAAATTTCGTACACGGGTTCTTTGCGACCAGGAAAACAACACTGTCGGGGTGAGACGCACCTACCACCCCCAGAAGCGGGGGTGGACGGGGGTGGAAATATTTTAACATGCTAAAACAGTCGATATTTCAGTCGGATAAATATTTTTAGGGGTCAAAGATATTTATAGTCTTTCCACTGATGATATCTGAATATAATTTTCAACCTCTACACCCTGGGGAAAGAGCACCCCTAGCGTTTGGGGTGGAGAATACAAATCTACACCGCTGGAGCAAATTTCACCAAATTTCGTACACGGGTTCTTTGCGACCAGGAAACAAACACTGTCGGGGTGAGACGCGTCTACCAACCCCAGAAGCGGGGGTGGACGGGGGTTGAAATACTTAAACATGCTAAAACAGCAGGTATTCGATTTGGATAAATATTTTCGGGGTCAAAGATATTGATTGTGTTTCTACCGATGTTATCAGAATATAATATTCATCTCCTACGCCCTGGGAAAAGGGCACCCTTAGGGTTTGGGGTGGAGTTGCTTTACAGAAAAATAACGCGAATGCAACCGAGTTTGGAGTCAAATCGAAGGTTATGGATGTCAGTGAGTTTACTTCGGATAAATATTTTTAATTTCCCATTTAACCCGAAAGAGTGGGGGTTGGAAGGGAAGATAAATAGTCAGTTCTTGCGCGTTCTTGGAGGAGAATTACGTGAATACTATTTCAACGGATGTTGTTAGAAAGATAAATCCCTTATGACATTAGTGGTGAGCTTGGTTAGGGCTGGGGGTGAGAATTGTCTATTATTCTAAAAGTGCCAAAATGTTATGTGTTTATGGGTAAACTAGATTTATAGTGTTTCTACCGATGTGATATGAGTAAAAATTCAACCCTTTCCACCACGGGAAAGTAGCAGATTTAGGGGTGGTGTTGTTCATACTATTTTAACCGATGTTGTTTGCATTAATAACGACGTTTAATCTTCTTATAAATAAAAATGAGTGTATGTATGTATGTATGTATGTTTGTATATTTGTATGTTCGATATACAAATCTACACCGCTGGAGAAAATTTCACCAAATTACGTACACGAGTTCTTTGCGACCAGGAAACAAACACTGTCGGGGTGAGACGCGTCTACCACCCCCAAAAACTGGGGTGGACGCGGGTTGAAATATTTAAACATGCTAAAACAGTCGATATTTCAGTCGGATAAATATTTTTAGGGGTAACAGATATTGATAGTGTTTCTACCGACTGTTGGGGTGAGACGTGTCTACCACATCCAGAAGCGGGTCGGGATTATCAGTAGAGCACTTTTAGGTGTTGGGTGGAGGAACGCTGCAATAAAATAAGGCGAATACAACCGAGATTGGAGTCAAATCCAAGGTTATGGATGTCGTCCAGGTCAATTATAGCATCAAATTGGCCATTTAGCCCCAAGGTGCGGGAGTGGATGGGATGGAAATTTTCTAACATGTTAAATCATCGATATTAGCGTGGAATAAATAAATTTTGGGACCATTGACGTTGATAGTATTTCTACCGATGTTGTTTGTAGGCGTGATAGGGCTGGAGAGGATTTCCTTGAAAATAACGGGAAAACAATCGAGATTCGAGTCAAATCGAAGGTAATGGATGTCCCTGAATTTATTTATGACAATCTGGACAACGCGCGGGTATCGGCTGGGTTGGGATGAGTTGACCGGCTGTTTTTTGCGTCGATTAAATATATTTCGGGATGAATTAGATTAATAAAATTTCCCTACATGTTCTCTGTGTATAATTTCAACCCCTTTCGGACTCATAAGGGTGGGCGTGAAGTAGCATTACATTAAAAGAAACCAGAAACTATCGGGATTGTCACTGAGTTTAATTAATTTCCTTGAAAATAACGGGAAAACAACCGAGATTCGAGTCAAATCGAAGGTAATGGATGTTGCTGAATTTATTTATGACAACCTGGACAACGCGCGGGTATCGGCTGGGTTGGGATGAGTTGACCGGCTTTTTTTCGTCAATTAAATATATTTCGGGATGAATTAGATTAATAAAATTTCCCTACATGTTCTCTGTGTATAATTTCAACCCCTTTCGGTCTCGGAAGGGTGCACCCTTAAGGGTGGAAGTAGCATTAGATAAAAATAAACCAGAAACTATCAGGATTGTCACTGAGTTTAATTATGACATTAAACTTGACCGTTTAAGTCCCCGAAGCGGGAGTGGTCGGGGGTGAAAAATTTCAAACATGTTAAACGGTCGATATTTGCAATAATTATTTCATGGGGTTAATTACTTTGATAGTATTTATACCGATGTTGTTTGTGTATAATTTAACCCCTGTGAGGGGAGCAAGCTTAGGGGTGGGGTGGAGGTACGTTAAATAAAATCCCGCAAAACAACCGAGAATCGAATCAATTCCGAGACCAAGAATGTCGCTGAATCTAATTGTGACAACCTGGGTAACGCGTCGGGTTTGGGAGGTGGTGGGTGGGGAAATAAATTTTCAGACAATGTAATCGGCCGATTTTTGCGTAGAATACATTCTTTTTCATTATCGCATATTTGTGGGGGTGGTCATCTTCTAACATGTAAAAACGGCTGATATATTTAGTCAATGACTTCATCCCCCTTCGGCATGGGAGGTGAGCACATATAGGGATAGGGTTCGAGGAGCTTTACATAAAAATTGCGCAAAAGTAACCAAAATTGGAGTCTTATGGATGGTTATAGATAAATGACATCTCGGGCAACGCCGGGCACCCAGCTAGTATATATATATATGTGTGTGTGTGTGTGTGTGTAGAGAGAGAGACAGAGAGAGAAAGAGAGAGAGAGAGAGAGATTGTCTCATAAACACAAAATCTTCGCATGCAATTAAAATGTAGGGATTGGAGCAGCGGTAAGAGTTAGGAATTGGCGGTTTTAATGTAGGAGTATGAAATATTAGTTTTAGTGGAATTGCGATTAGACGCTAGAATTAAGCTTACGAAAGAATCAGGTGAATACAAAGAAAACGGCTGTACAAAATCCATTTAGAAATATCTAAAGTGAAAGAAATTAATATCCACTAAATGTTTACATGATTCGTCACTTTACAGCAAATGGAAGCACTGGTCTTGCGTTAAGGATCGCTCGAATGTATCCTACTCTTACGTGAGTTGTGATCGTCGAAAGATGTTACACATTTAATGTCATAGTGGATTATATCATATATGTCCTCATTAGTGATGGCTACATGCAAACGCTAAGGAGAGAATATTTTTCGATGTCGAGAGCTGCAAAGAGAACAAAGTGAGTGCCGTAAACTGCTCGATGAGGCCTCTGGCTTTGCCGTACCGCATCCAAGTTTCATAAGCTTCCGCTGAGCAAACACAACGTTTAGCCCTTAAATTATGTACTCTCCTGAAGCAGGCTCTCCAAGTGTGTGGTTAACCTTGTCGACGGGACGAAATATGTTCCACAAACATGTATGTTGAGGACACTTTGAGGAATAAGACTTTCTGACAGTGTTTCGTAACCATATCATAGTCAATGCTTTATTAGCACCTCCATCCGCTGTATAGAACTGCACACTTACTCACAATTTACATTCTTCTCGGCCTAATTTTAGGACTTCAATGAAGAATGGATATTGTGAAAATTGAATTAATTCAAGAACACAATAAATGCTTTCAATCATGCTCTTCTCTAAAGTCTAGGAAAGTGATTGTGATAGAAATATATAGACAGGACCCGGAATCGGAGCTGTTATTGAATTAATTCAGTATACCTATAATCAAGTTACACAATATTCACTATTAATTCAAGTCCTAAAATTAGGCCAAGAATAATGCAAATTGAAGGTGGGCGTGTTTCCATCTTCAGATGACAAGAATTAACTTCTATCCACTACAGGGACTGATGTTTAGATTTTTGTGAGTAACAGTGATTCAGATTCATTCATGATTACCTATCGACGCACAAAATAACTTTTGTGAATGCGTTTTTTATCCGTAGTGACGGACCATCTTGCGCGAAGCTATTTCATGCGCAACTCTCGTGAAAAATGTGTTTTCTTGATATTCCAACAGAATGTCATACATCTTCGAACACAGACCTTCTAAATCAGATCGTGCAGTTTTTAGATATTTCCAAAGACTGATATATAATAATGATTCCATGTGTGTTTTTTTATATTTCGGTTTTCCTTCAAATGGATCATTTTGGAGGTTTTCACGGCGACGATTAAACCTGGCCGCTTAATTATTAACAATGGAAATGGCGGAAAAGAGTCACCCTGGAATAAATTTGGTCGGCTTTGAACCTTCACTTACGAAAACATTTTTAATGCTTGATATTCCATTTTTTCCATTTCAGTACCTCAATTGATTCTTTACAGCTAACTGCTTGCAACTGCGCACAGCATCTACTGTCAGTTGTTTGGCAGTAGCAGCTCGTGAATTTTTAAGTTATAACCACAAGCAACCTTTTTTACGAAGAAAGTTATGTAAAATTACATCAGTTATGGTGTTACCATTATTCTCACCCGTCACATAATATGCTACATTGCTCATTCTGCCTACATAATTTTCAACGGTGTCTAATTTTTGAGATCGGAATTATTTAGCACCAAATTGACACGCATTTCTAACAAGAAAGTATTTTTCCTCGGTACATATTTTCTATTAAATAAAAGACACTTATTGTTTGTTTGTTTGTATGTATGTATGTATGTTCCGCACACAAATCTACACCCGTGGAGAAAATTTCACCACATTTCGTTCACGTGCTCTTTGCAACCAGGCAATAAACACTGTCGGAGCGAGACACGTCTAGCACCCCTAGGTGCGGGGGTGGACGGGGCGGAAATTATTAAACATGCTAAAACGGCTGATATTTAAGTCGGATAGATATTTTTATAGTCAACGACTTTGAAAGCGTTTCTACCGATGGTATTTGGTACCTTTAAAAGATGGGAAAGGAGCACCTTTAGGGATAGGGTGGAGGGGCATTACAAGAAAATAACGCGAATACAACCCAGATTGGAGTAAAATCCAGGGTTATGGATGTCGCTGAGTTTAATTATGACATTCAACTTGCCATTTAATCTCCAGGGGCGGAGGGGGCGGGGGAATTGTAAAACATGAAAACACTGTTGATATTTGCGTTGAAAAAATATTGTTCAGGGTTAATTAGATTGATAATATTTCTGTGTATAATTTTAAGTCTGACGAAAGGGACAAGGATCCCAGAAACTTTGTGTGGTATTAATACTACATACTCAGGTACAAAGAAGAGCCTAGAGCGACACAACTGCACTTGTCAGTTGACAAAACTCAAAAGCGACGAAAACACAACAACAATGGGAGAGAAGAATGGTTATGGTAACAATAAGGGAGAAACAACAATGGGAAAGTAGAAGGTTTAGCGTAATAAGGGATCATAGCAACTATTGAGTTTCATAGTGTCTGTTTGTACATTAATAGCTGTGATGTTGGATTTAATATAAAGCTTCTCTGAAATGAGTCTGGAATAGTACCTGGTGTTAATGTCTAAAATCTTAGCATATTGCCAATCAAATGTATGTTTAGAATTATTATATGTTTGGATACTACAGATTGTTAATCAAGTTTGATATTAGATATGTGTTCCTTGATACGTGTATTAAGAGGTACGTGTTTTAAGGAATGTCTCAGCTTTAGAAAAGAGGAGGAAGAAGTAGCCCTAATTGCCATCTGAGATTCACTGCTTCCCTACACTGCGTTTAAGGAACGCAAAGTCCTTATACTTTGAAAATTATAATGACGTTTCCATTTTCTTTATCAATATTTTACTCAGTCTTAAAAAAAATCCACTTCAAATCAGTTCTACAATACAGTTTTGCGACCGCCATCGTAGACTACACATTAGTCTTACGGAATTTTGCATAATGTTCACTACAATTCAGTAACAGCCTTATACGTTGCAAACCAACATATTTTACATGTCATTTCATTGCAATAATACAGTTCAGTTAACACTGGGCGTTGTAAATAACTAATATAGACCTAAGTAAAACATTTTTTTTTGATAAAAAATAAAATTGTGTTTGCATACAACGTGCTATTAATTTATCACGCGAAAGAAATTTTTGTAGATTACATAGAGACGAACCACTAGATAAATTTGAGTAACGGTGCCATATGCGAAATAGATAGTGTCTTTTGTATGTGGAATGATGAGAGTAGGGAAAATATGAGTTACATTCATTAACTTTTCAACTAGAACAATAGTTTGGTTAAATTGAATCATGCCTGAGTCAAACACATGAATAATCCCATCCTAATCCTTGAGCTAATGTGATACAAATAAGTGTATAATATTCTTAATTATGAAAAAGTAAATTTTTTTACAGAAAATATGACTTCCAAATATTTAGTAATATTAGCGTTAAAGTTAAAAAAATAATATATGATAAGAATTATCATGATTACCTTTCGCAAGGCTTATAACCTCTTACTGATGTTTTGAAAGGTGAATTGTCTACATTGATCTTGTAGTTTCTAAAATATTCTGTCCTATGTGCTTGGATGGAAAGGTTGTGGAATTTCATTATTAAATTCTATTAAAATAATTTTTATATTGACCGTCAGTAAAGATCATGCCAGGATATCCAAAAGGGAAATTGCGTAATTAAAGAGTTGTTGGTTCAATAGACGCAATATCTGAGTAGTGAGGAATGAGAAAAATTTAAGTAGTGAATGATGGTAAATAAAAACTAATCGAAGAACTTTAGAAGTTGATAAACTAGTAATAGAACAACACTGAAATGAACATCACTTTTAACTTTGATAAATGTGCTGGATTTGGAAACCAGACAGACAAAGATAAAGCCAAATTCAAAGGAAGAGAACTTTTAGAAGAGCACTGTAAGAGTTGGAAATTTTTTGTTTGTAGGTGTTGTATAAATTTTCGAGGTAGTAAATCCTATAGTTAAATTTTGATTCCGGATATAAAAGTGTTGCACTCGATACACAAAACTTTGTATTTTTATACATTGGCTTTGTTTTACTGAAATCCATCCATGATTACAGTTATAAATAATATGTTTTTGTACAATTTGTTCATTCGTTGCCTGGATTTTACGTATTACAAACTTATTTTATTCATCAATCACAGTGGATTTGTCAAGAAACGGTTTTGTAATAAAAAAAGTGACATTTGTCACCTCATATTTGATAACGTTTTCAAATAGATTACAATTCTAAATTAAGATTTGTGATATTCAAATATATAACCTCTGTTTTCATGCACTAATCCTATCTGAGAAAAATAATTAAGCGCTTATTTTATGAAGACAAATGGGTTCTCAGATCGACGGCAATAGCATAAATTCATACGTTATGCAAATAACACAGACTGCAGTGGAAACTATTTCTCTAGTAAGAGTTTTGTAACTATACAGAACAACGTGATAGCAACTTTCCTACATTCATTTTATTCTCCCGAAATAGCTATTCATTTGTACAGGTAATATAACAAGTGAACTATCTGACATACACAATAATTTAATCGTGCATTTAATGGTAATAAATCACTGACAGTGTCACTGTACTCTTTTATTACCTTGAAATGTCGCATTTAAAAACTGATCCGAAGCTCCAATTAACGTTAATGGTTAGTACGGACGGGTTTGGAACAAACATGAGCGTGGATCCGTTACAGTCCAGTAATTAGTCAATTGAGTAATTATCAGAGCATGCGTGTGTGGGCGTCGCAGTGCGTTCTTCGCCCCTTCATCGTGACGTAGAGATTTACATTGCGGTCCAGAACAGCGCTATCTGTGGCGGCATTGTGGTCCGGCCGCAACCTGGCACATAATTTTCCTGGTGAGGACTAATACCCACCTTCGATAAATTTCCCTGCTCCCACGGATAGCGATAAGAATGACTTCTTAACACTAACTTGTAATAATAGTCTGTATAACCACAAAAAAAATATTCTGTTATGCATAATAAATTTTTAAAATTGGAAGATCAACTAATCTGGTATACAATAATATTTGACTCAAACAATTGTAATTAGCTTGTTATATGCAACAGCCGTGTGATCAGCTAAATCTTTATAATATTATTTTAATACAAGAATCCGTGAGAATTTGATTTTCCAACTAACAGATGCGAATAGATTCCAGAAAATTTTTATAAACTGGGATTTTGAACCATAATCGGTGCACTACATACTAAAATGCTAACTTCCAGACAATTTTACCAGACTATTTTACCCTGAGAAGAATACGATACAAATTTGTAAGTTTGGACCTAATACGAAGCTAGAACTAAAAGGCTCGTGCACACATAGGTCAATAACCCTAGTGATAAAGATCGTGAAATTACCGTACATGGTTTTGGAGACTGCGACTCCATACATGAAAAGTATTGCTAATAATTTATGTAAACAGATGTACAATCCAGCAGAATGGAGAAACAAGGTTAATTAAAGTATAAAAAATATTAAAGTTAAAGTGAGACTTAAAAGTGAAAAACAATTCAGCCAATATGTCAGAAAAATTTATTAATTAATTAAAACAAAAAAAACAGTTCATACTACGTTTAGTCCAAAATTTTGGGTCTAATTCAGGTAAACAGGTAATATTTCTAAATAGTAAATTTTAATATGACAAATTAGAATTTAAATTGTCCAAACCATAATTAAATACATAATATTTTAATTAAATTCCGTTAAAATATAAATTAAAGACAGATTTGAATGTATGCATATAGATTACGATCGCTTACCCGTTTCCTCGGACCCTTTATTTTACGAATGCCAGACCAGGCGCCACTGCATATGCAGAATTAATTTATCTTTGAAGCGACAATCATCTTAATAAAATTTAATTACGCGATTCGCGCGATCCGAGTCAGGGAACTGATAAGCGACTTGCCGGGATTCGTGAGTACTGGAGTGGAGCACGAAGGAAAATACTGTATATCAGGGGTCCTGGCTTTGATCGATTATGGGAGGGGAATTCATTAATGTTCACTAAACATTGAAATTTAATTACAATTTAATATATAAAAAGCGGAATATTTAATGAATGACCATAAGCTCAGCCACGACTCTTAAAACATTCCGGATGGAAACTTTCACATTCATACTGCTTAAAACGAACTCTAAATCTAAGAAACTAATTATGAAAACACTTTCATATAAAATAAAATAGTATTAACTTTAATGCCTATTTCACTTTTTACAACATATGTATGCTAAATAAGACGAAATGCGAACTTAGACCCATGGACTACATCCTATGACGGTTAAGTGTTCTTAAGAAGGGAACAGCATAACATTAAAGTGAAAAAATTACATCGGATTGAAAATTAATAATGACAAAGGTAGGCAAATTCAGACAAAATAAGTGATAATTTAAATACCACACAACGTTTCTGGGATCCTTGACCCTTCCTTCAGGTGCTAAAAGAGAATAGAGCGACACAACGTCTTTTGTCTGTATTTGGCTATATTTGTTATTATTACGTAACATATATATTGTAGTCCGTTAAATTCAATAATACAAAATTTTAAATCGAATTTCAATAAATATAAATAATAAAATAATCTAATAAATAAATAAACATCAGCTAATTTTAATTAAGAAAAAAGAATTTATTAATGTAAAATTAAACAACGCTTCGTGACTTATTTTCCGAATTTATCAGATTCATGTTTAAAACTACAAACAGAACAAAACAATTACAATGATTAGAATAAAATTTTTAAAAAAACATTTGGTAGATAACCAACAATATAAACTTTGTTCGACGTACAAAATGTTGAGAGACAAAATTTTTGTTGACAAAATCTGCTGACAACCGTTCGGATGTACAATTTAAAACGAGAACGACCAGTAAGAATTAATTTATAATATTGGGTGCGGTTTACAATGGAAACAATTTATAATTTGAAATTAAAAGAATATATAAATTAAAAAACTACAAAAGCAAACTGTCATAAATTTTATTCAAATTATTAGTATCTATATATCAGATCCTATAAAACAGCTATTATTAAATGATTATAATAATTTGAATAAAATTTATGACAGTTTGCTTTTGTAGTTTTTTAATTTATATATTATTATAATTTCAAATTATAAATTGTTTCCGTTGTAAACCTCACCCAAAAATTTAAATTAATTTTTAAAAAGAAAAAATTCACATCCGATTTAAAAAATTAATTTTTACTGTCGTTCTCGTTTATACATTTCGACCACGGTAGTCAGCAGAGATTAACACGTCTATCAAAATTTTGTAAGTCTAACAAAATTTATATTGTTTGTTATCTGCCAAATGTTTCTTAAAAATGTTATTCTAATCATTGTAATTGTTTTGTTCTGTTTGTAGTTTTAAACTTGAACCTGATTAGGTCGCAAAATAAGCGACGAAACGTTGTTTAATTTTACAATAATAAATTCTTTTTTCAGACTTAAAATTGGCGGATGTTTATATATTTATTAGTTTTCTCAATAGTCAGAATATATATTTATGTATATTATTAATAAAATAATATATTAAAATTGATTGCTTTTTAAGAATAAGGTCTCATTAATTTTGTTTAAATTATTAGTGTCTTTTTGACACATTTAAGCGAATTGTTGCATTTGTATTGTAATTACTTCTCTTACCCAAGATTTTAACATTTTGCCAATCAAAAATAAGATTAAGGAGATAAATGTGCTTTGGCACAAATGTCTATTTTTGAACATCCCATTTTTTGGACATATTGGCGGAATTGTTTATTTATTTATCAAATGATAACTGTCCGATTATAATTAAAAGTGAGGAATTCATATAAGAATTATAGTTAAAGTCATAACTTTAATTTCAAAGATCCAAGTTCAAAGTCAGATTTTCAAAAGTGTGCCAGTCTTGTGCACGTGGTTTTGAAGCCATTAATTCTGTAGGAAGAGGAGGAGGTTCCAGCCACCTGCAGTAGGGAAGCTTATGCATTTCGGAGGAAGGCTGATGATTCCAAAGCCACGGATGAGAGGTTTCAAAGAAGGTCCATTCAGACACCTAAGCTGTGTAAAGCTGTCAAGTTACTTCGTTCCAATATCTAGCATTGAACATTGATTTGTCATTTATATGATTATGAATACAGTTTTTCTGCTTTATTGTGCAGACGAGGGCTTAGATTTATTATTATTGCACTGGTATAGTTTCAGAGAAATAAAAAAATACCTTAGGCATTTCAGATTATTCTTATTTAATAGTATTTTCTTTATATTATTTTGTTTTTGTAGAAAATTGAGTACAATTAAAAATATAATTTTTTGGTGAAGATTTAATTTTAATTTATTTTCTTCATTATACTGCACCATTCTTTTTTATGAGTGTAAATATCATTAATAGGGTTTTCTTTTATATTTAAGCGATTTTAAATATTGATTCATTGAACATTTCAGTTATAGATATTTTACGTGAATTTAATTTTACAACTAATATTACATATATATTATATATATTACCAATATGTAATGCAATGTTTTATTTAAATTTTCTTTAATTATTGGCGGCGTAACTTTGCGACTGAGCATTGGAAAGAACAGCATTGTTTGGCGCGAGAATGCAGAGACTATAATGGTCGCTACGAATTGTTGTCGAAAAATCGTGTATAAGACGCTCAGAAATTTTAGCAAAAAGGCAGTTAGAGAGCAGTGTGTGTTTGGGAGGCAGAGCAGTATGTTGTGAGAAATAGCCATTCAGTGAGAGTGTGTTGGGACTGACGCTTCTTAAGTACAACACGCTACCATTTGGTTGTGTCGAAGTAAAGTCGAGGAGTAATCTATTGCAAGCAACGAAATACAATGCGATCGCTGCCATATTTAGCAAAGAGTTACGACGAAGAGTAAAAAGGTTTAAATCAGTGCTATAGCCTGTCAATATTGTTATATAAAAATTTAAAATAATCACAAGTGCACAAAACGATACCAGACAGCTGAAAATAAAAGGGCACATAAAAACTTTCTGTTGTATACGTAAATATAGTTTACCGCCAGATTTGTATAACTTTGTCAGATATTTCTATAGTTTTAAAAGATTTCTATAGTTTTTATTGTTGTTAGAGTCTTAGAATAACATTTCGTTATTGTCAATTAAATTCATTTTGTGCTTTTTTAACATGGTGAAAATTACAAATCACTCTCTTTATTAGAGGCCCTATAAGCTGCCCTGAAATTTAGATTCTGATGAAAGCTGAGGCATTTATTTAAAACACATAAATTTTAAAGTTAATGTAAATAAAAATTGACAATTAAATAATTTTAATTATATATCTCAAACAATTTGGTTTAATGTCAAAGTAAAATCTCGTAAAGTTCCTTCTTTTGTTTCCTTTTATATTGTGTACACCACATAATTTGACTCCAACGTGGAGCTTGTTTCTTTAATATCTTATTTAATACTACATAATTTGGCGCCTCAACGTGGTGGAATTTTTGTTCTTAGTAATTAGTGCATACAATATATTATAATAGATTTTATAATTCCAGTGCTTTTTGTTTTTTGCGTAAGGACAGTTTTCCCCATCTTGGTTTTCTGTAACAGAAGTCAGCAGAATGCATAAATATGTGATACGGGAGAATATGTAAGATATTTGATGCAGTTTTGATGGAGAGCAGTTGACTGGCTGCTGAGCGGTTCTTATTGAGATGAAGATACGCTCAATTTTCAGTGTTAGCTGTACAGACGGGAGTAATGAGTTTTCCTCGTACAGAGGAGCGGTTACTGTAGAGTTCGGTGGTTCATCAAGACAGATCCAGCTTCGAAGCCTACCTTCTCCGAATCCAGTGTGCTGTGGTCTGTAAGTTTAAAAACATTTTACCTCGCGTAGCCAAGGTTAAAGGATGTGATAGTATCCTTCTGTTTGTTTTGATTTAATTCAATAAGTGTTCTGAGTCTGACCCATTTAAAACCCTGCGGTTGTACTTAGAATAATAAATTAATTCAATTTTATATGTTCAATTTCATAGTCAATTTTGTTCTTTGTTATTAATTGTATATAATTAATTAATTCATTTAATTTTAATTTAAACAGTATTGAGAGTTTCATTAATTAGTATAAATCCGGGAGACGCAATACAAAGTTCTAAACGAAATCTGTAAGTCATAGGTTGAAACTGGAGGATCTCTTACTACGCGAGACGAATGGACTGGAGTTATCATAAACTGCCGGATACACATTTTGAGGGAACAACCTTTTTTTCTGAGCCATGAAATCCGAACCACGGACCAACGCGGCGACCTGCCCGAGAGCTGGTCACAGGAAACAGCTCTACGTTGTTGTTTTTGGGGCATCAAACTGAATTTATATCGAGACCTGTCGCAGAGATGCCGTTTCAGATCCATATGCTTGCCATACGTAGGCCATGCTGAAACTTTCATGGTGCTGGGGACATCCAACAATCTGTAAGAACTAGAACAGTCACAACGTTTACTTCTGTTAGGTACCATCATTCGGCTGAATTATACACAACGAAATTAAAAGCTCTGATTCTGAATTAACGAATCTCGACCCACAACGTCCTGTTGAGAAAGTAATGTAATAAATTTCGTGATAAGTTTGAAACCGGTGAAATTTTTGCGATAATGTAAAATATTCTGGTGTCTAATACTTTAAACGAAATTCAGATGTAAATATTCATATTCAATATTAAATCTGCTACTTGTGTTAATAAATGTTTTTGTATTTCATTTTCCAAACCTCAACTTTATAATCTTAAGTTTATTCATATTAATGTATAATCAGCTGTTCGTACGCAGTCCATGGGCTGGTGTAACATATATAATTATTACAACAGTTCGTTCAAATGAGTTACACTTAAGGTTTCCTTGAAAAAACGCTAGTATTAGTAGTAGTATAATCTATGACCGAATAATTGATTTTTATAAGGCATTAGATTGGACATAATGTGCCTAGTTTGAAACAAATTTGTATAGCCGTTCGGCTACTCCGTTGGACACAGGATTATTTGAAGAAACATAAATTTCAAGTCAGTATGAATAAAGTACTCTGTATTATAGAAATAACGTCGGGATTCCCGCAGAGAAACATGATAGGGTCATTAATTTTCACGGCGTATATAAATTATTTTACGATGCGTATTAGCTCATGATTAAAATTAAAATATGTCATGACCACACTATTTTAATATGAACTAAAGGTTGGGAAAGATTTGAAGTAAAATTAAATGAAAATTAAACGAACAATATTATCTAGCATCAGGATTTTCTTCCAATACTTATAGTAAATGAGAAAGATTCAGGATATAGATATTATTCTACTCGAGGACAAGGCACGGGAAATCATTATATAAAAGGAAAAGAAAACCTGAATTTAATGTAACGTAATTGAATAATTGCAATAATTTATTTATAATAATTAAGTATGGTAATTTGATATAGCGGACTGAAGTGTAATATGTTCGGAATTTAATGTAAGTTCTGCAGAAATCGACAATATACCGTAGCAACCATTATAGTCTCTGCATTTTCGCGCCAAACAATGCTGTTCTTTACAATTCTCGGCCTCAAAGTTATTAAACAAGAAATAATTCAAATGCAAAATATCATTACACATTTGTAATCTCTACAATATATTAGTTCTATCAACGCTCCAGATTCACCGAAAGAAATATTACCTTTTTTACATCAATTTTCATTTGATTTTACAGTGTATTTAATATAGTAATTTTTGAAAAAAAATTATACTCTTTTTTCGTAATTATTAATAAATAACTAAATAATTATAGAAATTAAATATATGACTATAGGGACTTCATATTTATAATTAATTGATTTGGAATAGGTTCGATTGAATTCAGGTTTTCCTTTAAAGAGGAACGAAGTTTTGTGCATAGAGCATGACCCCCACAGTATTTGTTCCTTTAATTAATCTCAATCGGTTTTTGTAGTAAAGGTGATCGTCCAAAATATGCCCAGTACCTTAATATACTCTAAATATTGGTATCTTAGAGAGAAAAAAATATTTCGTACCCTGAAGTGAGTGAAATAAGCTTGTGGTATCATAACAGAGTCAAAATAATTTAACAGTTATCTCTTGGCCAACATCTGAAATATAAAATTAGATTGTATATTCCTCACACAAATTTAAAAACGTGGAGAAGTTTTGATATTGCGGTCCGGAAACAAACACTGTGGGGTTAGACACAACTACCACCCGTTGAGACGGTGGTGGATGGATTGTATTTTTTAAAACATTCTAAAACGGTCGATATTGGCGTCAAATAAATATTTTTCAGGGTCAGTTGATTTTTTTTGTTTAAAACTTCTCTCCATAGTGGTATTGAAGAAGAGCACTTCTCGAGGTGAATGTGGAAGACCATTACATAACATTAATGGGAAAACAACTAAGATTGGTGTTTAGTCCCGCGTTATTGTCGTCTTTGAGTTTAATTCTGACATTCACCATTTCGGTTAAGTTGCACCCTATAAGTGAAAGCGGACGAAACAAAGTGATGGGTCCAATCTTAAACGCCTGGAGAAATTTCTACAAATATTATGCAGACGTTGCATACGACCCAAGAACTAGCAATGTGGGGATAATACATTTTTAGCCTCGCGGGTGATTTTAAAACATTCTAAAACTGCCATTAATGATGAATAAGAGTTTTTTGGCGCGATGAGTTTGATAGTCATTCTCGAAGTTGTTACTGAGTAATTTCAACCTTTAACGACAAGGGAATAATGGAAGGATTTTACATAAAAATAAGGCAAATCGACCGGATTGGTGTCGAAACCACTGACTTGAATTCTGATATTCACCCTGCTGAATAAAATGTCGTTTAATGTTAGGAGGAATGAGTTGATAAGTCACAATATTGCTAAGATACTTCCATGTTGTAATTCGAATTTATAATTTTATATGAATTATATTGATTGTTACACTCATTTAGAATTTTGTATGAAAAAATAATCTCTTATTGTTACCTTACATATAAATATTTTATAAAGCTGTATTTTGGCATAAATAATCCTTAAATTATCGATAGATTTATTCAGTATTTTCTGGCCTTATAATATTTTCTTAAGCAATTATCACGTCCAGTCCAGTACCTTTAATTGAAAGATTGTAAATCAAGAATTATGATCCGTCTCCTTGACTTGTCCCTTTGTAATACAACACAGTCAATCGAATAATAAAAAATATATTCTGAGATAAAATCGCCAGCGTCAGAAAACTTATATTTATACCGTTATAAGTGTGTTCTGCATTCATAATGAATCGAAATATGAAGCAGAAATACAATTTCACTAGAAGCATTTGCAACATTTAATATGTCACAATACAAGGAAGCATTCAAATATTATTTTATTGTTCTAGAATGAAAAAGACACTGGTTAAGTTTATATATAAATATTAATTATAATATCAAAGATTAACTTTAAGGTTCCTTTAATATTACATGATGTCGTTAATAAAGAGAAGAATTTAAAAAATAGAAAACGGCTTCCTTTTCAGATACGGTAGAAACTAATTTTCGTAATGGTCGGCTATTCCCAGGATATTATCAGGCTGTGTTCAGATGTTAGTGCCCCGGAACTACGTAGGAAGTAGACAGGAAAAGTCTTTATATTCACATTCACACCAAAGCAAACAATATTACCTCAAAGGATAATATTATGACTTTCACAGAATAGAAGATTATTAATTATTCAAAGAATATTTACATTATAAATGAATGGTAAAAAAGTAAAAATTATTCCATTATGTTGCACAATAAAATGATTAGAAATGAAATTAACTATTAAAATATGCATAAAAGGATATAAAATGAAGATACAGGATCTAAAAGCAGAAAAAAACGTTGTATGTGTTGTTACATAAATAATTGGAAAGGTACGGAAACGTTTTTTTTAGGTGTATAGGGTACTCCACATAGTGGCAACTCCCCTCTAATAGCATAGGAAAGGGATTTCAAAGGAAGGGTAGAGGAAGGTAGCCAAGGATTAACTAGGGCCCCCGGGCTATGGTTTAAGGATCCTACCCGGCATTCGCCTAAAGAAATGCAGGGAAAACCATAGAAAAACCTGCATCAGGTAGGTCGGGCATTGGGTACTTGTCCCACGCCCTTCCGATAGCGGGAGAGGAGTTTGCTGTGGGGACGCAGAATTCCCTTCTCCGTGCCTCGGCCAGTTTAGGAGGCAGCTGGCCGACTAGTCCAATGGGAATAGCGAACAACTCTTACCGTATGCCTAAGGTCTGCGACCCCGAAACATACACCTCTCAAAACAGGCCGAGGTGCCTCGGCTTGTGGGAACCTTAGTTCAAAAACGGAGAGGAAAAGGCATACCCAAAGGTAGCCCCTTCGTATCTCTCCTAAAAGGTTCTGCCTGCGAGAGAACATCCCTCGCAACGCCTGCGAGAGAATAGGAGAATTGGAGGTATATCCGATAGCAGGAGGAAAGTAAAATTTGGTTGATTCTCTTCTTAAAATTGAAGTTCGTTAAATATATATAATAAAAAAAAGTTACTTTCTTCATACACCTGGAACAAACATTACTCCATAACTGATTGCAATTGTTTTTTTAATAACTCCTCCTGAGTCCCAATATTATGAAACTAATATTAGCAGCTCCAGTTGTCTGGTTAAATAAATTGAGGGAATTTTTACATTGTTGCGGAAACACTGAGTATGTTGTGATAGAATATTCAATTGAAGAATCAACTTTTGCCACAAAAACCTCCGTTCGTCTTCAGGGAAAGAGATTAATAATAATAAGTGCTGAACACAATCACTTCTTAAAGAAATAAACGACTATAAGTCAGTGTATTCACATGTGAATGCAGAAAATTTGGAGCTTGGGTTGTGAGAAGTGATGACAGGGCGTTGATATATTTGTGAAGCTGCTCGTGTGTCCGTAATTAATGAAGGATTTGTTGGTCTTAAAATAATAAGAATATCCAAATTTATTAGATATTGGGACTTGATTGAGAAATGGTGATAGATAATCTGACATTCATTGTTCTTTGAATTTTCGTTTTGAATGAAGTGGCTTTGTGTAGAGTATAGAAAAGTTATTAAAACAAAAACGGTAGCCGAAATCCCACGATTACTCAGCTAATTTAGATTTTATTATTTTTTCTATCTTACCACGATTCTTCAACGTCGATCGAGACTCTATTGCACCTTTGAACGTGGTTTCAGGAGTGGAATTAACTACCTCTGATTTGTCCGACTTATGGATAAGTAGCTTTGTTTTATCATTGTAGCTCCGAAGCGTGTTGGGGGAAGTAAAAATTATTTTTAATATTTAATTTAATGGATATTTTCGGCTAGGTTTGGAATGAAAGATAGATGGTATATGGTGGGCCACAATGTATCAGGCTGTCTTGAGGGATTCGCTTATATACCTAGTGTAAGGGAGAGATGTTTGCTGGAAGATCTTGTCGAAGTTCCGTGTTGAGGAAATAAAAATTGGTTCAAACAAATACAAAAGGCGGTAACTAAGCCAAATTTTGAGGGGGTATGTATGATATGAAAGAAAAAGCTATTTACTTCCCCGAGTCATGGGTATTTTTTGACAGCAGTGATCATTTTGTTCTAGGATATCTTAACAAGGACATTATGTAAACGGCTTTGAATGTATTTTTATATTCATGGAGTGGATGGTCGTTAATCGATCCCCTCAAAAATAATTCTAGAGACACAATACTTCCGTTCCCCCTGTTTTTCACTTTATATTTCAGGCCAATCGATCAGTTCCTCCTCGGTATCTTATCATTCTCCGTTGTGTTCGTGAGTCTGCCCTGAATCTATCACGATCGCACTATGGAATGCAGGAATTGATGCAGTTTGTCGTCGTCGAATTGGAAAAAAGGAGAATATGTCGTGAATCTGATATAGAACCTTCAATGAAAGACGGAGGGACTACGTTCGGGGGTTTTGAACTAAGATTCCCTCAAGTATAGACACCTCGTTCAATTTTGAGAAGAATTCCGGCCTTGCAGATTTTATGCGGACGGTTTGAGTTGTCCGCTGCTCCTATTGTAACAGGCAGCCAACTGCCTCCTAAATTGGTTATGTCACGAATAAGGGAATGCCGCGTCCCCACAGCAATCCCCTCTATTGTCATTTGAAGGGCGTGAGTCAAGTAGCAACATCCCCACCTACCTAGCATTTTTTCTATATCAGTTTTATGCAGAGTTTGATCCTTAAACTATAACCCAGGAGCTCTAGTTAATACTTAGTTACCTTGATATCCCTTTCGAACCTCTCTTTCCATATGGATTACCCTCATGTGGCCTATCTCACTTAAAAGAATATGGCTTGGTAATAATAGATTGGCGTTTTAGGGTTTTTGTTTCACAGACTGGCACGAAGATATCTGCCAGAGTGGTGATCGTAAATCATATCGTTGAATTGTAAATTCGAGATCAAAACCGTCTGCAGCTAGAAGCAGGCTAATCTGGTGATGATGTGAAGTTTGTGGGTTTCTTTTTTTGAAGAAAGATAACGGAGAATGATACGGTCAAATATTTTGAGATTGTATGAACATCAATGTAAGTAAATAAAATAAGACCATCTTCGTCACCGTCAAGTGCGCAAACATACGATTTCACTCATTTTGCCGTCGTATCGGAACTACTAATTGGGGCCGGAGAGTTCCAGACTAAGATAAGATCGGTAAAGGAGTACGGCTCTATTAACTAGGCATACTGCACATGCATACAAGACACTACGGAACATATTAGAAAGTGTCGAGCGGTTTCGTGGGTTGTAACTACAAACTAGTGGAAACACTGCGTACAAGGGATCCTAGCAAAGCACATAATATAAACAGAATTCTGTCCGTACCATTAAGCTAGAACATCACTATATAAAAAGCACACCATTTAGTTAATTAAATAATTATAAATCATTGTTTTTAAATTAAAAACGTGTTCAACTCGACGAAAATAAGGGGAACGCAGAGATAATGTGTTATATAGCCTTATTAATTTTTAATTGCATTTTTATTAGTTTAAATATTAGATTTTATTCTTGAGAATTTAACTATGAAGTTTGTAGAAAGCCACCAAAACGTGAACGGGTGTAAACAAGATCGGGTTTCATAATAAATCGGCAGTAACAATCTAGTATTAACCTGTTCGAAGGGTCTCCTGCAATCAATTACATGGGTACATATATGCTTTTTAATTTGTTTCCTACCTACATGTAAGTAACTCCGCACTCGGGAAGGGGAACTGTATCTGATACTCTGAAGCCATTCTACAAAATAGTCATTTGACTGCTTTCATGGTGTAAAAGGTTCTGGACTGTCTACGGTTCAATATTTTTTCTATTAAACTTCATGTTTCAGTTCCTAGTGCTTTCTGATTTGCTCAAGTCTTTGGACGGCACTATAGATACTATGAAACCATAATTTATCGTCTTCCATAATTCGTTTCCTACATTTTTCCTCTCGACGTTGAGGAAGAAACGGCCTACTCCTATTTAGTCTGATAATTTATGCACCTTTACAAATTGACTAACATCCTCAATATTTTGGTGTTTAGGTTTTAGCGGGTACGATATTACATGTGTTTGACACTGAAGATACGTCAGCTAGAAACAAGGACGAGGAAAAATGATTTACTTTGTTCGCCAAGGCTGAAAATATAATGGTTATTGAAGTACAAATGAAGCACTTAGGTGAGTGTTGTAATTGCGAGGCCAAATTTGCAAGTCAAGCTGCCGCGTTAATGCTAGATTTAGTACTCGCCTTGGCCCTGGGCTCGGTAGGGGCAAACCGCAGTCCGTTGGCAGAGGGCCGTTTATCAGTTGGGCGAGTAGATCTGTTGCCGACGCTTACCATCAGCTCACGTCTGTCATCTGCCACAGCCATCTGGTTGGCTCATTCGTCAGGTCCGTGAGCGACTACTCTGTTTAAACACTAAATTATTTTCATCGACATGCAATCGTTCTGAAAAATAAATCAAATCAAGATTATTAAACATCCCATATTTAGGAAATAAAAAATATCTTGCGAGGTATACTTGTCGAAACGAACAAAAGTCGGTTTTTCGTATTTCTGAGCTCTCTCACCATTGGTAGAGAAGACGTTTATCAGTTATAATCGCTTTAAAATAAACTGCAGTTACAATGTTTTGTTCGAGATAATTTTATTTATCTAATTATATGTGGACGAATCGTTGCATTTATAAACACAAGTTCTCATTCTTAGATAGATAGATTTATTCACCATTAGCCCTCTTAAGAGGAAATAGGATTCGTCACAAATGTACAGTCGATAAATTACATATAAACAGAATAAATATTAAATAGGTTACACACACACACACACACACACAAATTCATATCTGTTCACATTTGTCTAGTCAGTACAATCATACACACTATCTTTAGGAAACACGCACACGACACTAATCACTTCTTGGTATTCATCTCCTGTCGCTAGGTACAGAGGGATGTCGTCATGGATATTTACTAAAACAGAAAGCAGAGGCAGGAAAACTGGAAAAACTATTTACATATTTATAGCATATTCGGCAATTTTGTAGTCAAGGCAGTTCAGCGAATGTGAGGCCGATTCCAAAATTCGTGTACGGAGTAATTAAGTTCCATTTACAAGAAAAGTTTTACACTCCTTGACGAATGAGTTGTAGTTGTTGATGTTGTTTACATGTTCAGGAAGGCTGTTAAATAGTGCGATACCGGAATAATGAACGCTAGACTCGTAGAGACTGAGGCTGAGAACTGAACGGTTCTTCCAGGATTGTCCCCGTTACTTCCAAAAAGGTTCATGTTGCGTTTAACAAATTTTAGTATTTCTAATATGTAAGCGCTAGATAGAGTAAGAATATGAAGTCTTTTGAACAGCGGTCTGCAGCTTTCTCTAGCATCTGAACCTGATATCATTCTAATGGCTCGTTTTTGCAGTTTGAAAACATCCACACTACCCCCAGTTGGCAATACCGTAAAACATATGTGAATGAAAGTAGGCAAAATAGACTAGTGAAGCAGTTTTGGTATCAACTTGTTGCGTCAATAGGCCCATTGAGTAACAAACAGAACTAAGTTTGCGCACGAGGCGATAAATGTGCAAGTTCCATTTTAATTTACTGTCGACCTGCAAGCCGAGGAAAGTCGCATGATCTGAGAACGTTACGATGTTGTTGGTTTCTGTTGTAAAACGAACTAACTTAGTTTTCTGTATATTGAGCGTTAATTTATTGGCGGCGAAGTAAGTATTTAGGTTTCTAGATGCAGTCTCAATCTTCGCATTGAGATTATTTAAATCAATGTCCGAAATTAACAATTAGTGTCATCTGGGTTTAAGACAGGTTTTATAGATTCTATATATTCTGGAAGATCGTTAATATACAAAAGAAAAAGCAGTGGACCTAATATTGAGCCCTGAGGCACGCCACAAGTAATACCTGACTAGTGCACCTCACCAGATTTGTTTTTTAAGGTCACCTTCTGTTTCCGATTGCTGAGGTATGATTCAAAGAGTGCCAAAGCGTTGCCTCTGATCCCATAATATTCTAATTTTTGGAGGAGTATGATGTGATCTACAAGATCAAATGCCTTCGAAAGATCAGCAAAAATTCCGACTACTTTCAGTTTTTCATCAAGGGAATTTTGTTCACTTTGAATGAACTCGTACATAGCAGTGCTCGTGGATTTTTGTTTGAGGAGGCCGTGTTGTGCTGGAGTAATTACTTCATACTTCGTCAAGAATCTGCACCACATGATCTCCCAGGGACATACGTAATTTTTTGTATTCAAGCAAATCCTGATTACGATACAACACTTAGGCATTAGTGCTGATAAAACCTGTTACACCAGAACTTTGAACGTTCATTTCGTACAAAGTGTATTTATCTGAAATAGCACAATTTAACTTCTCTCCAACTCAGCCACAGTCTACTTTGTATGTCGTCAGTGATCTCATGGCGCACCCTCCAGACACCGATAAGTATCTTTCTATTAAGACTAGAATAGTGGAATCTTGTGGTGAATCTGATGAAACACGACTCCCTCGCCTTTTACATGGGTAGGTGGTCGCCGAGGGGAGACCTTCTTTAATTCTACAGCAAACGTAGAGGGGACAATGTGTTTGCTACTCTGTTTTTTCAACATAATGACTATGAAAATTGCCTAAAGCTGTTAAAAATTCAAAATAAATAAATATTCTGAGAAAATTTAATTAAGTAAATGCATCTGATAAAAATTATGATCTCTTTTTTTGTCTAAATATTGATCGCAACATTTTATATTATTAGTATTAAAAATAAATCAACAGTATAACTGTTATCATGATTCACATAAATAAATAACGACATTTCTTGCACTTAACATTTGTTTTGGTTAAATGTGATACAGTTTCATTATCATCTTTATAACAGCAAGATATAAACAGTTAATTTACTAAAAGCATCCTAAAAATTAATACTTTCCCAGTACTATTTATCATCTGGCGCAATCAAACGGCTCATATTTGATTTCAATACGCCATAAATTGTATTTCAATTTGGGATGTACAGTGGATTAATTTCGGTATTAAATCAGCACCTGGAATAATGGATTTTAAATGAGATCTGATTACATGTCCCGAGCTGCAAATATACTTGGTTTTATTTGCGTAAACCTTGTTTTGTTAAACAGACTAGGACAAATACATTATCGTCAAATTGAAGTTAAAATAATATCATAAATAAATAAACGTTGAGCCACAAAATTGTTTATTAACAAAAAATTATATATACCGGCGTTTTGTCCTTGTTTTGGAACCTCTTTAGGTTTTATCTATAATTTATAAATTAATAATATAAGTACATAACGCTTTAAAACAATAACTACAAAATTATAATAATTATATTGAAATGAAAAAATTTACGTCTGATTGAAAATAATGAATAAGAATGTTTCACCAATACAGACAAAAAACGTAATATAAATACCAAACAACGTTTATGGGATTCTTGTTCCTTTCCTTTCGTCAGACGCTAAGAAGAGCCTAGGGAAACAAAACTGCACCGGTCAGTTGATAACACTCAAAAGCTAAAAGATTAAAGTGTGGAAAATAATATAGCACACTCAGCTACAATACAAGCAGGTAAATAATAAAAATGCTTTTGAGTGTTGTCAACTGACCAGTGCAGTTTTGTTTCTCTAGGCTCTTCTTAGCACATGACGAAAGGGACAAGAATCCCAGAAACGTTGTGTGGTATTTATATTACGTATTTTGTATGTATTGGCTAACTTTCTTATTCAATAATTATATTAATTGTAAAATTTATTTATTTATAATATTATGAATTTCAGATTTTTTTTTTAACTTTATCAAAACAATATCTGAGAATTCCGTGTGTAAATGAGATAAGCAAAATATGTTCAGTATTCCACTATTGTAATTGAGTTAACTATTATCATTAACGTATAATATTCAGTCTAGGGCAAAGCGGGATGTGATGCAGGTAAAAAAATTGAGGTATTAATTGTAATCTCCCGTAGTGTATTTAGAAATTTTGAAAAACTTAATTAAGATTTTTGTTCTCATTTGAAAACACCAAAAAAAATTTTCTGTTTTTCACTGACTTTAAGTAAAGGTTTATTTAATACTTATTTCGATAAAAGTGTCTACAAAAACCAGTTGTGATGGAAAATAATATAACACACTCAGATAAAATACAAGCATGTAAATAATATTAAAAAAATAGAATTATAAATTCTTAGGAATTACAAAACGTCAATAAACTGAAGTATGTAAATATGTAAATAGTCTGTCCAGTTTTCCCCTTTTGGTTCTGTTTTTCCTGCCTCTGCTTTCTGTTTTAGTAAATATCTATGACGACATCCCTCCGTCCCTAGCGACAGGATATGAATACCAGGAAGTGATTAGTGTCGTGTGCGTGTTCCCTAAAGATAGTGTGTATGATTGTAGTGACTAGACAAATGTGAACAGATATGATTTGTGTGTGTGTGCGTGTGTGTGTGTGTAACCTTTTAATATTAATTCTGTTTATATGTAATTTATCTACTAAACATTTGTGACGAATCCAATTTCCTCTTAAGAGGGCTAATGGTGAATAAATCTATCTATCTTTTATATGCTTTCTGACATGCATGTTTTTTTTGTTGTTTTTTTTGGGGCAACAGGCTACATGAGGGTAATCCACGTTGGGCAACTCCCCTTTAATAGCATAGGAAGGGATTTAAAAAGGGGGATGCGGAAGGGTAGAGAAAGGTAGCCAAGGGTTATTAGGGCCCCGGGGCTATATTTTAAGGATCCTACCCGGCATTTGCCTAAAGAAATGCAGGGAAAACCTTAGAAAAACCTGCATCGGTTAGGTCGGGCATTTGGTACTTGTCCCTCGCCCTTCCGATAGCGGGAGAGGAGTTTGCTGTGGGCACGCAGCATTCCCTTCTCCGTGCCTCGACCAGTTCAGGAGGCAGCTGGCCGACTATTCCAATGGGAATAGCGAACAACTCTTACCGTATGCCCAAGGTCTGCGACCCCGGAACATACACCTCTCAAAACAGGCCGAGGTGCCTCGGCTTGTGGGAACCTTAGTTCAAAAACGGAGAGGAAAAGGCATACCCAAAGGTAGCCCCTTCGTATCTCTCCTAAAAGGTTCTGCCCTTGCAGCCCTAAGTCCGCAGGGGCATTGCTTCACCAGATTTACAAAACAACTGCGAACCACAAAGTAACAGAAAAAATACTGCAATAATATTAAAGTAATAAAAACGGCGATATAAATGTATGTGTCATTATTCTGTAATTATTATCAATTATAAACAAAAATTACTTCCACATTACTAATAATATCAGAAATACTACGTTTCTTTCACAAACCCTGGACCTTATCAGGAATGTAGTACAAATACAATACATTATATACATTTGTTTTGTATATGTAACGAGGTCAGCCGATTGTGGAAGAAAAGTAGAGTTTTTGAAATTTTTGAAAGTATTTTTTGTTTTTGAATTAATTCTCAACTGACTTCTTGGCATTACATATTATTAATAATAACGAAGCTTAACTAAGCAACACGCCTAAGGCCAAGTTACTTATTTTATGCATGAGGGAAAATATTGTTTATTTTTAATATAAGTTAAAACAATGTAAGTAATAAATTCTTATCAGACACGACTCTCTATTTTTAGTAACACGACACTAGTATCCGTGTTCCTCGAAGCAGCTTTCGCTATTTCTTCCAGAGTAAAGTTTGTGCAATAGTCTGCAGACCACCTGTGGCACCAGCTGCTGCGCCGATTCCCAGTCCCAGACTCTTCAATCTGGACCACACATTGCCAACATTCGTAATATGAACTATAAAAAAGTGTACTTTAATCTTTCTCGTCTCAAGAATATGTTTCTTCTGAAATAAACTTGAAGACAGAGGTCCTTGAATATCACTCCGTGAATTTCAGCCAGTCACAGGTTTTTTTAAAATTTGTAAAATAACTCATATGTAAAGAAAAATGAGGGAACAAAGACGATCACGTCTGATAAGTGATCTGTGATAGGGAAATTATATTTGCATATGACGCGAAATTTTAACAATGTCGATTAGATTTATGAAAATAAAAATTAATTAAATATAATAAACTTTTGAGTTTTGAATAATTTTTTTTTGACTAGTACAGTCTACGCTCTTCCGTTATTTCTGCACCTGAAGAAAGGAACAAGGTTTCCACAAACGTTGTATTTTATTATCACTTCTTTTGTTTGTATTTGCCTATATTTATTATTAATAACGTATACTATACAGTTATTTCTCTCCATATAAAAAAATCAGGCCAATAATCATTTTTCGTGCATTACATCTTCACTCAGTCCTAATAATTAGTCCATGAAAGAATGTGACCAATATTTGGAGGTGATTCTGAGATACAGATATATTTACATAAGAGATAAAAGAAACTCGTAAGCCGCTGGAGTCAACAGAGTAGTAAATGGTATGGAGCTGTAGCCCCAGGCACGATTCTCCGTACAGTTGAATTTCATAAAGCCTTCGAACTGATCTTTAGTAAAATTCATTTCTCTTGAGACAAACATAATTTTGTTGAATCAATTTTCAATCAGAAACACACACACCTCTGTACAAAATGTGGTTTTTATCGAGAGAACACTGACGCGTACACAGAAGAGTGAAAAACTGAATACAAACAACAGTGAGGTGTTGCGACAGCGACAGGATCCAAAACGAAACACAGCGCTGCCAATTTATATTTATATATGCAACGACGAACCTGAAGGTAAAATTTTATTTCTAACAATTTATATTTACATATTACTTAAATTGGGTTTTATAAAATTAAACAAACTCATAATAATAAAATCTATAAATAAGATTTACAATTAAAATGGGACTGTTTATGCTTAACCTTAACATTTATTTTTTATAAATATATCTTACGTAAAAGTAATGTTGGTATGCAGACTGTGATTATTACTTAATTTAATGTTTGCGGTATTAATCGAAAGTCAAACTTACTTGCATTTCCCTTGATTCCTGAAAATCCTTATTCATGGCTGCTTGCAGTAGGAACAAAAGTTGGTAATAACTCAACACATCTCCTTATTCTAGCTTTACTGTAATTCGTCTCTAAAATAAAATTAACTCTTCACTTGTGTGATCACTGGCACTAATATTTACTTTCTCACTTCATCGACGTATTAACGAACTATCTTCTAAGTCCTATCTCACAACGAATTTCAAAATCCGTAATAACTATCATTTTATACTTTCCCTTTTTAGTAATTCCAACTAATATATGAAATTAATATCAAATGAAACATTAATACAAAATATTAATTTATCCAAAATTAAATTTACAGTAGAACGAGAAAAATATAATAATATCAATTATTTAGACTAAATAATTGGGAGAGTTTATAAAAATTATTATAATAAACATATTACATGACATATTAATAAATTATTATTTTCAATGGAAAATAATCCATATTAACAAAATACAAGTGACGCACATAATTTAATGCAACAAGCTGTAATATTAACTGATAAATAATTCATAAATCTCATTAAATGGATTATTTATCAAATATTACTTAACAATTAATACCCTAA
The DNA here is from genome assembly GCA_037074705.1 of Zhengitettix transpicula. Taxonomy (NCBI): domain Eukaryota; kingdom Metazoa; phylum Arthropoda; class Insecta; order Orthoptera; family Tetrigidae; genus Zhengitettix; species Zhengitettix transpicula. Next base: position 206,095,261 of record CM073591.1, read on the forward strand.
ACATTTATAAATAAGCTATAATATTGTATCATAAATAAATTAATGAATAAAGAAAATTATTAAAAATATAAATCAAAATTTGTTATATATTACTGAGTCTAATAACTGAGTTATAAAATAAAAACTATTTTAAACAATGCGACTAATGAAATAAAAATAAAATAATAATAATATAGATTGATTTGATAACTCAAGTAAGCCAATTTACCAAATTGAAAATATAATATATTTTTAATTCATAGATAAATTTAATTCTAAAATAGGGAAACACACAAATTAATGGTTACACGAAATATTGGAATAAAGCTGGTGAATAATTAGTTTAACAATTAGCTATAAAAATTAAAGGAAAATGTATCTGTAATTGACAAAATAGTTACTTGTAAAATAAAACGCAGGTTGTGTTAAATATATATTGATTATAGAAGTACCAATATATAAAAGAATATATACAATCGTGTACAATACCAAAACTAATACTGCATTAAATTTAAAATGTGCAATTTATTGTGAGTACAAAAATGCTACAAAAACAAACACATAACCTAAAATAAAATTATTATAGTCGTCATGAGTTTTTAAGAATAATGCAAGTATGACTTAGAGCAACGAAAGTGGTAGAATTAAAACAATTTTACGGAATATTTTTTCGGACCAATAAGGAGTTTGAATAACAATGGGTCAAGGATTTTAATAAATTCACATAATCGAAATATATCGAAATTTATTATACGCAATGACTATGGGAAATTCCGGAGAGATCCAACAAAATTCAAAATTAATAAATAATTTTGAAGACATTTAATTTTTTTATTTTTATAAGTTGGCGAATGGTTATAAACAATTTTGCTAAGTACATAACCATAATAAACAAGTAAAGTTTTGGTTCTTCAACTCAACTTCTCAACTCAAAGTATGGGATTTACTGTCCCTTGCAAAAGAGAAATTTGATGTTAATTTTTTCTGGAGCGGAAAAAATATGTTTTAGGACAATATTATGTGGAAAAATACATAATTACATAAATTTTTAGCTCATCGTAATTTTTATAGATTGGATGTTAACTTTAAACCTCGCGTCCTCGCAAAAATCACATACTTCTCTAATATTACCTGACGCTACCATTCTACCCTTTGATATCATAATATTTTTTGTACCTTTTCTTCCTATTCCTTTCCTTTCTCCGTACCTCAATTATTTACAAAAAGCTATGCAAACGAAAACACACAATACGTAGAGAAGATTCTGAAATAACTCTCCATTTGCATTCTCATATTTATGCAAACAGAATAGCTACTACATCGGCGAACTTCTGCATTTTTATAAAAATTATTGAGACTGGTTAAAATTTATGAGCGTGCGCCTCGTAGTGTTTATTGCGCGCATTCAACGAACAATCTGCCTGTGTTCACAGCAACTGCCATTTCCATGCGACGTGGGAACAAAGGATTGCCACGTTGCTCTTAATTCGATCCACCCGCATAAAAGAAATAACTTTCTATTGATTACCAGCTACAGTAATAAAGACTTATCTGTAAGTCTTACGGTTTCCTAAGTTCTTGGAATGGTCAGTATATTTAATAGGCTTGTACGTTTTATATTTACATAAATGGGAAAAAAGGTAAAAAAATTTGAAATATTTTGTGAATTTTAATTGTATTTGAAGAAAAACCTTTCGAGGAGTTTTTTATTTGCTCTCTAAATGATGAAAATTAAACTTGAGCTTGTAACCGTCTCAGGCTGAGGCGGTCCAATGCATAATAAATTACGACTCATGCTTCATCCATATTTTACCAACTTACAACACTTTTTAAAGAAATATTTAACATAATGCATTAATTTTATATAAATGCAACACTGGAACAATACGCTTACTATTTACATTCTTATTATAAATTATTCCAAAAAGAAATTAATATTTTATTCTAATTTTTCATTATTATGATATAATTATGTTATCCAAATAAAAATACGAATTTAATAATTTCATTTAATCTAATAATTAGGGCTACGATTTTTTCTTTCGTCATATCCGTATTAAATATTCCCCCCAAAAAAATTGAATTGCGTGTTCTATTCATCATGATACATCATGCACAACTCGTGGTTTAATTCGTAAATATAAAAGAAGTCTGTTTCCCATGTAGTGTGATGTAGAACAAAGCCACATGAAATCGCAATCTCAACGCATATAATAAAAGACAAAAAGCGCACACTTCATTGTGCTACGAATGTAATCCCTTCCAGATACTGTTCCGTACTCATTCACACGCATGAAATGAATAAAAACAGTTTCTTAGTATACAATTAATTAGCCTCACTATAAACTATATTACGCTCTTTTAAGAGCAATGAATATGATAAAATGTTTTTGTATGTTATACAAACTTAAAAAATGATAATGAAGTAGCCAAATCAGCAGACAAAATAATGTGATAAAATAAATATCACTCAAACCTTGTTGCTTTCCTGGTGTGTTTATAAGTTAGAAAAACTGAAACGTACCACCACTCAGGTGACGTAAAACAAACCGAGTAAAGCAACACAATTTACAGAAACGTTGTGTAAAAAATTATTTTATCACTTTATATTATCTATTAATTTGTCAAATTTTTTAAAAGTTTTAACGAATCATATTTGATAAAAAATTTATCATAATCATTTTATTAGTATTGTTAAATATATATATATATATATATATATAGATAGATAGATAGATAGATAGTAAATACCATTTTAAAAGACGCAATTTTTTTTAGGGCAACAGGCTACATGAGGGTAATTCACTTTGGGCAACTCCCCTTTAATAGCATAGGAAGGGATTTGAAAGGGGGGATGTGGAAGGGTAGAGGAAGGTAGCCAAGGGTTAACAAGGGCCCCCGGGCTATATTTTAAGGATCCTACCTGGCATTCGCCTAAAGAAATGCAGGGAAAACCCTATAAAAACCTGAATCAGGTAGGTCGGGCATTGGGTACTTGTCCCTCGCCCTTCCGATAGAGGAGTTTGCTGTGGGGACGCAGCATTCCCTTCTCCGTGCCTCGACCAGTTTAGAAGGCAGCTGGCCGACTATTCCAATGGGAATAGCGAACAACTCTTACCGTATGCCCAAGGTCTGCGACCCCGGAACATACACCTCTCAAAACAGGCCGAGGTGCCTCGGCTTGTGGGAACCTTAGTTCAAAATCGAAGAGGATAAGGCATACCCAAAGGTAGCCCCTTCGTATCTCTTCTAAAAGGTTCTGCCTGCGAGAGAAAATCCCTCGCAGGTTACCTGCGAGAGAACTCTCTCGCAGGTTTTGCCTCCAAAAGACGCAATAATTTATATATGTGATTTATTATTAAACTTTCTATTATCATCTGTTAGAAAAAAAATTATAAAAATGAGTCCAAAATTTCAATTTGCACAAAAAATTTGTCCAGAAAATATTATAAAGATGATGTTCTTAGTAACACTTAACAATATTAAGAAATTGTAAAACAGACCTTTGATTTTATCTGCCTTCATGTGTAAGAGTGATCATTGTAGAAAACTAACATTTAATTTCTGTTGTCGTGTTCGATTTGTTATATAATGCGAAGGTTGTTTAATAAGTCTGAGTTTTAAATTTTTTCAGCACATCACAAAAATAGGTTTTGTCAAACTCTGCCAAATACTCTGTTTACTGCCTTGATCACTTCTTCATTTGATTAAAATTTCTTCTCACAGAGTCAAATTTTCAAGTTCGGGAACAAGAAGAAGTCACATGGTGCTGGGTCTGGTAAGTTGAATGAGAAAGTAATTCGTATTCCAAATCGTACACTTTCGCCATTGAGAGCAGTGGCGCATTGTCCTGGTGAAACAGCACTTTCTTGCGCGCTTATCTTGGTCGTTTCTCAATCAACACCCTATTCAAACGATCCAACAGAGCAGAATAATAGAGCCCAGATATTATTGTGTTCTTTTCCAAGAATTTTATTAATGTTATACCTTGATAATCCCAAAAGACTGTGGCCATCATCTTTTTATTTTACTTAACGTTCTTCACCTTTTTCGGTGCACTTTCACCAGTTTTTGTTCATTGGTTTGATTATTGTTTGGTCTCTGGAGTGTAGTGATGGATCCTAGTTTCATCGACGGTTACGAATCTGCGCAAAATGTCTTGTGGGTTACACCAAAACATTCTTTAATTCCTTTAAGAGTAAAAAATATTCTCCGTACCATAAGAGAATCTCTGTAAATAATTATAATCACAAAGACTCCTGGTAGGTTAAGAGAGTCAAAAATAGTCTTTATACCCTAAGAGATTCAAAAACATTCTCTGTACTGTAATACAGTCAATAATATTCATGTACATTAAGACAGTCAATTATGTTTCCGGTACCCTAAGAGAGTTAAAATTAAATTGGTACGTTACGATAAAAAAAATAATACCGATAGCCTAAAAGATTCAGAATTAGTTACGGTACCGTAAGAGAATCGATAATACACACTTTATGTTAAGATAATTCAAAATATCTTAAAAGTGTCAATATAATTCCACATCCTAAGAGTGTGAAACGTACTGCCGAGACCCTGTGAAAGTTATAATTATTTCTGGTACGTTAAATAGTCAATGATAATTGTGGTACCTTAAGAGAGTGGAAACACTTCTTGTGTTAATGAATGGAAGCGTTCCTCGTGTAAATTATTAATAAATATTTCAAGGTTATGCACCAGGTTAATATTTATCGATGTTGACGTTTCTGCGGTCATTCTTGTGTGTTAACAGAATAATAATTGCTTTCGGTACCTCAAGAGGGTAAAAAATACGCGAGACCCCTCCCCTATAGGCTCGTTTTACCCATCCAGTGTTTGTTCCTCGATCGTAAGTAACATATGTACAAAGTTTGATAGAAATTGCTCCACGCTTTTAATATTTTATGCGGAAATTTGTTTCACCCGCATCCACCCCTACAGCAAAGGGCTCAAATAAACTTAATCGGTATGTTGAATGTCAGACTTAAAACCAGCTACTTCCATATGCCGATGAACCATATTTATGTAATGGCCTTTCACCCCTTCTTCCCCTACCTCTATCTAAGGGTTTAACCTGTGTATAGAAAGTCAGAATTAAACTAGGCGATTTCCATAACCACGGAATAGACTCTAGTCTAATTCTATCATCCTGGTTGCACAAACAGGAAAGCGCCCTCAGGAACACCAGATCCACGATAAAAGTTTCTATCATCCGACAGAGACTCATCACAGAGACATCTTCGTGACAAAACCTATTTGTACTACGTTGAAGGAGTAGAGGGGCTAGACAGTGAGCGCAATATCAGAGAAATAATAAATAATCTTGCAACTCTTAGACGAATTAAATTCTTTCGTAATGAATATGGGAACAATATGGGACCAATTATTAACTCTTCTAATCTCGCCTTTAAAATTTTAATTATTTATATTCATCTACGTTTCTTGAATATTGGTGTTAACTTGCTATTAAGTAAATACCTTATATTATTATCATCAATGAGGCGAAAACAGACACTTAAAAATTATAATTATTAATTTAATTTAAAATATGTTTCAGTCCAAATATGGTCCCTCATCAAGTTTTCATTTTCTTTATTGTAAACTGATGAGGAAATGCATTGTTAAATTATATTGATCGAATTATCCCCTTATTAATAATAATTTTTAACTATACAAACGGAAATCATTATTATAAATTCGTTTTTTCTCAAGAGAAATAACGAGGTAACGATAGCAAACGGAAATCATTATTATAAATTCATTTTCTCTCAAAAGCAATAACGAGGTAGCGATAGTCTGTTTTTTTTATTTTATGGTTTATAGTCGCGTCAACGTATTGCCTCTACTGAGGTACCTATTTCCCTTCTCATGTATTTCTGAATTTTGGCTCTCCTAGTCCTGTCGTGCTTTGGGCAGTCGTAGAGGATATTCTGGATCGTCAGGGCAGTCTTGCATACGTCACATGTAGGTTGCGGTCATCGAGAGAATAGATAGGAGTGCGTGCTGTTAGAATGGAGAGTTCTTAACCTAGCAATAACCACCTGCTGTCTCCGTGACTGATTGCGTGCGTAGGATATTTCGTTGAAGTTGTCAACTTCTTTGTGAAAAATCCCTTCATTCTTTCCTCTTCTGCACTTGTACCATTTTTCCTCCAGTATTCTGTCATAGGCTTGTCCCTCATAATTTTTAGTGCATATTATACTGTTGTTTTTATTATTTTGTTGGGATGCCTCCATCTTTGCACTTTTGTCCGCCCTTTCGTTTCCCTCTATTCCTCTGTGTGCTAGTATCCATCCTATCATTACCGAATTATTGCTATTTAGGATAGCCATAAGGTTTTCTCTGATTTTATAGACGATACTATTCCATATCTTTTGGTCGGTTATTGTGTTTATTGCTGCCAGAGTCTGTTAGGATTAAATTATTTTTGTTTGGTTCATTCCTGCATCGTATTGTTGCCATATATATGACATATGTTTCCGCTTTAGTTATAGATGCGTAGCTATTTATGGTTGCCGGCTTGCAAACTCGTCTGAAACTATAACGCATCCAACTCCTTCGCAGGTTATTGACGCATCCGTGTATATTACTCTAGGTAACTTGTAGTTCTCCATTAGGTTCGTCAGCTCCATCTCCCAGTCCGTATTATTCAGGTTATTTGATCCCGTCCTGGCGACGGAAGTGTTTATTGGTAGCTCATGGAATTTCTAGGGCTGTATCCTAGGAGTATAATTATGGACTATTACTAAGAAGTCCATATTTTCTTTCTATATGAGTGTTTTAGCGTGGTGTGAAGGTTTTAGGAAAATGTAAATTATTCATGATGAAATTAATAATAACGATAAACATAAATAAGTTTCATGTTTTAATAAATATCAAGTTTCAAAATCCTTCTACTTATAATTATGAGATAAGCAACAAACATGGCATATAATTACAAAAGAATGTAAATTATAGGCATCCGATGTGGATAATAAAATGAAGTTCAATTTAATCATTTAACACATAATAAAGGTAATTACGTTTGACTTTTTATTGGGTTTCAGTATTAAATTCCAGCTGAGTGTAGTATAATTAATTAAAATTATACAAACAAAGCTCAATTCCAATCAAGTACTGAAAGAAAATGTTATTCGACTAATTCCACAATTTTTGACACAGAACTCAAGTATTGTACTACTTTGTATCGGAAATGATACAAACGAAAACTGATATAAAAAGTACTATGTACTCTGTTCAGATGCACTTAACTTATTTACTTTCTTTACTTTTCTGGGATCTATTAACACGTGATTAGATACAGCAAAGTGTTTCATCTGATGATATCAAATGATAAGTAGAAAAAACGTTGTGCTAGTTCTGCTTTTGATATTCTCTGTATTTTCCCAGTGTTATTAATGTTCGCATATCAACAGACATTTACATATACATTATACAGGTATATGAGAAGGGTTTCTTCGCATTTGTATTCCAGTAATGCCATTTAACGAGAGACTATGTTGAATTGAATTGTGTTTAGAAAAGTAAAATTATATTCGATAAACTAAATAAATCTATAGATATGACTATATAACTATGTTAGATAAATTTTGCGAGGAATCATTATAGAAAGTGTGAATCTGTATATAAACTTTTGATATGATATGAATACAAAATAGGCAGTTAATCTGCACATAATTGTGGTAATTAAATTATTTGAAACATGTAATTTAACAATAGAATCTATTTATATTCTGTAGATATTGTACTTATTTATATAAGACTGATTTTTTGCTTAATTTACTATGATTATATCAGTCCTGGGGTGTCAGTCGGAAATTAAAAGCTTGTACTAAATTTTTCAACATATATTTATTAAAAATTAAGCATCCCCATGAGCTTTCGACTAAGAGAAAAATCATATTTGATCAAATTTATAACAAAAATTATAGGTGTTAATATGAAATTAAAATACATAATGATTATATATATATATATATATATAAAATGATTAAATCTAATTATAGAAAATCTTTCAAGATTGACATTCACATGTCAAAATGTAAACTAATCCAATTATAAACACCTAGATATTGTTATAATATTTAAAATTTTATCAAAAAGATTATAACTTTAGGCAAAAGTTCCTTGAATTACTTATTTTTTAAAAAAATACGTATTTAAAAATTTAGGAAAAGTGTTTTAACTTTCGACTGATAAATCAGGGGTGAAAGAATTACAGTAATTTCTGGCTTGTACATAATAACTAGAAATAATACGAACGATTAGAATGATTTTCAATTGGCATATCTACGAGCATCAAACGATAAAAATGTAATGTCTACATTAACAATGCTAATAGTGTTTTAAGAACGAGCAGTAAGCACGAAAGGCACATTACTCACAACACCAAAAGCGTATCTTGCTGTAACACATTCGTATTTTCCCAATGTTTACATTAATAGGAATGTAATCAGAGAATTAACACCATCGCCGAACGATTTCTAGGCTGGCTCTGCCAGATTTGTTTCCGGCTTACAGTAAAATTATTTAAGTCAACGTTGCGTCGATATGTTGTCGTTAGTGTTGTCAAATGTCCTATATTTTAACTTTGCCTCTGCTCTATCTTTCATGGATGAAGAGGGTTTAAAGTTAGACCCTATAACGCCCAGGCTGGATTTACCCTAGGGTAATCCTGTTAATTTCACCTCCTTCCAGAAATAACTTGTCGTGTTTGTCTGAATCGCCAGTATCCAATAGCTGCGATTTATTTGCTCTCTAATCCGGCAATTTGGAAAAATTTTCCTTAGTTCTTAAGGATAAAGTTTTTTATTCCGAATAAACTTGTTTTAAGAAACAGGCTACTCGTGGGTAATCCTCGTTGTTGGCACTTCACTTATTATAATAATAATAATAATCATAAAGAGGGGATGCGAAAGAGAGAATTAGGTATCAAAGTGTTAACTAGACGTCATTTGATTGTAGTTTAAAGATCCTACTAAGCTTTTGCCTAAATGTGATGCAGGGAAAATCATAGAGAAAACTGCACCAGGTACGTCTCAGACACTTTATTTTTTAATTATAGCGTTACGACGTTTCGATACGTCTTCGTATCTTCTTCGGGTATTATCCTAAAGAGAGGTACTTACAAACGATTAGTATATGGACTAATTGCACAAAGTAAATAAAGACAAAATAAAGTAAACTAAAATGAACAACTTACCAAATTATTATAACACACTAATCCTAAACACAATTACAACAGTAGATTTTTGAAAACGAGTGCGAGGCACAGAATTCACTTTACTCCAACGAGATTGTAGCAAGACTGAATGACAGGCTGTACCTTGAGGGATTTGACCTGACACCTGGGAATTTTCATAACGTTAAAAAGAAAACAAAATGTCTGTAAAAGGTCATTAACTGATTTATTATTTCCAAGATTATTGATTAAAACTCAAAGTTAATTCTGTTGAAATCTATCACGAAATGTTATTACTCTATCGTTACTGGTTTTTATCAGACTAGCAGGCTACACGAGGGTAATCCACATGATGACAACTACTCTTTAATAGCATAGTAAGGGATTAGAAAGGGGGGATGCGGAAGGATAGAGGAAAGTAGCCATGGGTTAACTAGGGCCCCCGGCTGTAGTTTAAGGATCCTACACGGAATTTGCTAAAAGTGATGCAGGAGAAACCCTCAAAAACCTGCATCAGGTAGATCGGGCATTTGGTACTTGTCCTACTCTCTTCCAATAGCGGGAGTTTTCCGTGGGGACGCAGCATTCTCTTCTCCGTGCCTACGACCGCAGAACATACACCTTGGAAAACAGGCCGAGTTCAAAAGCAGAGGGGGAAGAAAACATCCCCAAAGTAGCAGCGGTACTGTTCTTTACTTGCATGTACGATTTAAATGAATGACATTTCTTGTGATCAATTAAATATATAATTGGTGTTAGCTATAATTAAATATACAATTTTATATCAACATAAAACAAGAAAAAAAACGAAAAAGGAAAATAAGAAAATTATTACTTACATTTATTCAATACTTATTACTTATTCATCTTTCTTAAGGTAACTTATCTTGACTGTTTTTTAGACCTTTACCATTCATTGGTAGAGTAAGTAATGTTCTTCCGGGCAAAACGTTTAAATCTTTAATCTTTCTGTTCAGAAAGGAGTATTTTCCAATTACTCGTGTGTTACTCGTATTGTTTAATTTTAAAGGAGTGGCCACTTTTACCAATATAATTTGTTGGACTTCCAAAAATATCTACCTGAATTCCTGCACTTTCTTTTCAATAGAAGCAAACTAAAAAATAATAATTATTTAAACTTCTACATTTACATATTCCATTAGTTATATCAATAGAATTATCCACCAGTTTCTTGAACTATGGAACTATTTTGTGTGACGATTGTGGAATTAAGAAAAGTTGAATTTATTATTACTAATTCACTTTTTCTAATCTCACAAAACAAAAACGCAGGATTTACATAAATTTGAATATTTATTATCAGCTCCTTCAGTTATATTTCATGCACGTTCACGGTAAAAGTGTTTCCAATAAAAATGTCAATTATTGTTTCATTTCCATTTCTGAAGTATTATTATAAGTTTTATTTTTTGTTCCCTAATTAAACAGTCGTACTTAAAAAATAATTTTTTTGTGCGATACTAAATTAACTGTTTTAGGTGAAACGCTTTCTGTTTCAAACAATTATATAACTAGATTAATATAACAGCGTTACAATTTATGTAACAATCGATATTAAAATTAAAAGTTAATAGACTGCGCTAGGGCGAAAGTAACTTTTATCAGTGTATATGTTATACAACATAGTAACACACTCATTTTCATGCAAAGTATTAGGAAACAGATCGAATATTTTCATACATTTCCTTTATTAAACAGGAAGAACAATTACCTGGCTCTGTAACATATCCAGCGTTATATAAAACGCCGTAGACTCTGCTCATATCCTGTGTCAGTTTCTTTTCTTTGATGTTTTCATTTTAATATTTCACGTGAACAGTATTCCATAATTTTCAGAACGTATTACGCATAAAAGGAATACGTTTTAAATTTTCATCAAACTGTAACGAGTCTTATGAGATTAAACTTCATAAGATGTGTACACGGGTCAACGAAGCAGAATGATCAATTACCTTCCGGCTTCGAGCGATATCTTGAATTTCTGCTTAAATGATAAGAGCAGTTTAATAAGAAGAAGAATGGAAAAAAAATGTCCTCAGACAGTGTAAATGTGATTCGATCGTCGCATAGATCATTTATAATAATGATAAAGAGGTGCTACATTAATTAAATATACTTAATTAATCAAGACTTTTATTAAATGTGAAAAAGTTTCCTCCATTATTATTTTTTCATTTGTTATACACTCTGCAAACCGACTACACATGGACATAGACCGCTTTAGTGATTTTTATGATTCAGAAACCTTGCCTTTACCGTTGTATGCATGAACATACAGCTGCTGCTCTCCTGAAGATACTTCTTCTTCCCGGAGTACTTGCCAAGTAATAATATAGTTTCTTACTCGTAGAGTACTGCACACTATTCAAATAATAAAGTATAATTGGTGAAAATTGGCTAACAGTGAGAATATTTATTTATAAATATTAAAAGTTAATTTATTAACTATAATCGAACGTTTCTTCTCTTTGATTACGACCTCTTAAGTCGTCTCTCAGAAATTATTTGAAATATACAACGAACAAAACAAAGAAATAGTGAAAACGAAACAAGCAATTAAAAAACTAAAAAAATTTAAGTGCAAAATTTAGATCTTGTCCATGAACATTCATGACCTATATGATAAATTGTTTTATTCAAGTTTAAACATTTACAACATATTTTAGCTTTTTCTTTAATAATTTGTAATAAATATTTTCTGCCTCAATATTTGGTCTCAAATAATTGTAATTGTTTTATTACCCCTATATTGGGCGTCAAATAATTGTGATAACCTTTATAAAAAATAGACTAATCAATCAATTACAATAAAATTATATTAAGTTATTTAATAAATAGCAGGTATCACTTTTTAAAAGAACATTTATTGGGCGAAGAAAAAATATGTACATCTTTTTCACAGTGCATTGTAGTTGTTTAAGCAAGAAATTAGAACTCGATACCTCAATAATTGAAATTATTTATAATTTGAAATTGTTCACGTTTTCCTAACTGTTTTATAGTCCAATATAACAAAGCATTCTAAAGCAACCAAGAAAAACCACACGCAGCTCGCCAGGGTCCAAATAGCAGCCCAGGTCTCAGAACGAATGCCGTCCAATCATCGGCATCCATTAATGTAATTCCAAGTTATATCGAATCATTAATTATTCCACCCTGGTCTGTTGATACCACTGTAAATACATCCATATAAAAAATCATCTAATCCATGCAGAGATCACATTTTTCTTCTAAATTATAAATTTTTGGAAACAAAACAATAATTAAATTTTTGTTCGTTACAATAATTAAATTTGTGTTTATTACCATGTTATACTTGATTTATTTATTTGTTTTTGTGTTCAAACTTTTATCGTTTTTATCATACTTCGGAAAAAAAATTTTTAATAGGTCCCGAATCAAAGAGAATCGGAAACAATAAAATAAACAATTTAAGTTTGATTGAAAATTAATAACAAGAAAGATTGCTAAATACAGACAAAAAATGATAATATAAATACCACAGAATGTTTCTGGTTGTATACTCCCAATATCTTTAGAGTCTAAAGAATAATCCCTGTTCCTTAAAAGACACAAAAATATTCCCTCTAATCTGAATGCATCAAAATACTCCCGATACCATTAGAAAGACAAATACAACAACAAAATTTCGTCGAAATTGCTCCACGTGTATAAGATTGTACGCGGAACTTTGTTTTGTCCTTTCACCACCTCTCATAGGGCTTGAAGTACATCTTAGCGGCCAAGTTGAATGTCATAATTAAACTCAGCAATTTCCATAACCTCGGTTAGACTCAAATCTTCGTATTTTACCGTTATTTCATTGTAACACCCCTCCATCCCCACCCTTAAGGATGCTCCAATACCGTGTTGAAAATGGTTGAAACAGCTTTTGTGAGAAACACTATCAACCTCATTTGCACCGAAAATTAACTATTCGACTAAAATATTGGCCGTTTTAGAATGTTTGAAAACTTTTACTTCCTACCCTTGGTGTGGTAGTCGTGTCTTACCCCGATAGTGCTTGTTTCCGGTTCGAGAGGAACACGTGTACGAAATCTTGACACATTTTCTCCATTGTTCCATTGAAAACACACACAAACAGTCAACGTTATTTCATAGATAGTTTGTATGTAGAAGAAAAAGTTCTCGCGGGTTTCCACCTGGGTAACAATGCGATAGAAACGTCGCGTTTCTATCGCATTGTTACCCAGGTGGAAACCCGAGAACTTTTTCTTCAACAAATACACCGGGAAAGCCTTCGTTGTTTGTATGTATAGTTTGTACTTATTTTTAAAGATATTGAGACATTAATAAATTGTGCTTCAACATTATAAATTCAAAAATGTATTGCACGTCATGAATTTAATTTTCAACAAGCTACCATACACGGCGATGACTGGCTATTAACTGCATAAAGAATCATCAATATTGTCTGATAAGCAAATTTGTCTGAAAGCGTATTCATGTCTCTTTTTCGTGTACTAACGGATAACATATAAACAATTACATTATTAGACTGGCTGTTGCGTTCTCCACCACAATTCTCATCTATTTGTTTACGATGTTTTCATTATTTCATTTATAAATTTGTAAAAATTATATTTATTGAGATGTTGTTAAGCCGAACACTGATTATACCGCTAATTTTGTGCTGTTATACATCGATATGAGTTTTTAACTTAGTTATTTTTAAGTTATTTAAATTTATCATCATTTATATTTAAAAATATTTAATATTATTGAAAGATGAGAATTACAATAATTAATATTTTATTTACAAATAAATTAACTTTCCGCTCTTATCATCAATTTAAATACCCACACCCATTTGACAAACATAAAGAAAACAGAATAAAACAAAAACACAGACAATTTCTGACAAGGGTTGCTGGGCCAAAATACGGTAGTCATATGGTTTTAATGAAACGACTTTAATGGGATTATTTTCCGGTTCGTTACCACTTGTAGATCTGACAGGTGGCTCGGGCGGACGCTGAAACGCCTCGTATTTCCTGGAAAATAGTCACCCAGCTGGCCTACAGGTTCTCGTCAGCAGGAATGGTTCATAATTTCCTCACAAACTCACTCTCCATCCGAAACTTTAAAAACTAACTTCCTCGCGAAACTCAAACTTCTTCATAAGTACCCCGAAATAACTATATTCCACTATAAAGCTCTCTAACCATCAACTAAAAAACTAACTTCCTCTTCAAAACCCAACTTATTCATACCTTCTCGAATAACATCACAAACAAACTAACTTATAACATCTACGAACAGACGTCCACTCCAAAACACAAAACTATCAAACTGAAAACTAACTTCCTCCACTACAAAATTCACTCTCCATAAACTAAAAACTAACATCCTTCCACTTGCTCTGCCGGCTCCCTTCACACATGGGTTTTTCGAAATTTCAGTCCACAGGGTCTTGGGTTCTACTGTTTTTGTCCCTATGGAATTAGATTTGTGCCCCCGCTAATCTCAATATCTTAATTAACCACGCCTCCTATGGAGTGCAAATAGCCAAATTCAGACACGGCCACGTTGGCACCAATCTGGTCGAGCGTCTTGCCTGAGTGTGCTAAATTCTTGTGACCAAACATTATCCCAGCCAGACACTCACAGTATTTTAATCTCTACAAAGGTATGCCGCGTCGTGGTTGTTTTCATATCAGTGAGTACCTGGGAAGCGAGCATTGACCCTCGTTGATTCAAACCGAAAGTTTTAATTGGTCAAGATATTTTCTTTCGTAAAATATGTTAAAAAAAAAATAACCCCTAATTAATTCATCCCGCTTGTGTACAATACAATGCATTTTAACTTTCCTCTAAAACCCATATCTGGATTTACTGTGTTGTATCGTGATAAAAAAAATAAAAAAGAATCATATAATTTTACTCGGTTTGTGTTAATTACCGTTCAAACGTGTCGAAATCAGCTTTCTTTCTGTTTCTTTGTATAACTGAATATTTCAAATTGTACGATAAGAAAAGTATCCCGGGTCTGAGAGTAATTTACCATTGTTTCGTCCATTATTTCTCAGGAATAATTTTTTAATCTGTTTCTTTGTAATGGCCATAAATGCCATTAATTTTCTGAGAATTTTTACTTCTATACAAATGCGATGATCGTAATTATTATACCAACAACCTCATGTTTAATAACTTAAACTTGATTCATTAAACGATAGTGTCTGCACGTACGTTTCAACTTTAAATTTAATTATTTAACAACTACTTAAAATATGGCGCGTGATTTATTTAAAAAAAAAGTGTTCAGTGTACTGTATAACTTATATTTATGTTCACGTTAAAAAAAACAAATTCATCTTTAGAATTAATGATTATTTAACTATTAATGTTTTACATTGTCACCAATTTAATATTCTTATGCTAATTAGTTATTCGTATTAATCGCATCACTATTATTTTGAAAATAATATGATTTTATACTTATATACTATTTGTTTAATTGAGAACTTGCGGACGAAATAAATAATGTAAACTACTTGTGATCTAAATGTTAAAATGTGAGCAAACCTTTCGAGCTTGCCAGGATATGTTTTAGTCCTTCTAGGTCTCTTAACTTTGAAACCACATCTGACAAACATAATTTGATCCATGTTTGACAATATTGAATTTTACTACTTTAGATAAAACTTTGATATTGAATATTTTTTTGGGGGATGATCCTCATTTGCGTGTGGGGAAAATCGACCGGAGTGTAGCGTGTTGGTGTGCCATTGGCAGAGTGTGATTGGTGGGAAGGTCTGCACGGCATCATCTCTGCCCCTGTCCGCCTAACTGGGTCGCCTTATTCCCATTCATCAACCCAAAACATGACTCTGCTTCTGGCACCAAATTACGTAAACGCAGGCCTAACAATTCCAGTACAACGTGTGTTTATCATACCATTCCTATTTATCAACGGATGATATTTCCGCATTGAGTATGAATTGGGAGTTTACGGTGATTTTTCTTGCCTCTAAAATAATAATAATATTATTCAAACAGATAATAAATAAAATAAAATTGCTTTTAAAGTAAAAGTAACACTTCAATCAGATAAAAAAATAAAATGCAATGAAATAAAATTCGTAAATATTCACAAAGTTATAGTACGCTAATTAGTTAACTGCCATTTCAATCGCGAGAATAGTATGAATTATTTGTATTATGTTAATAATATAATAAATTAATTTCCCTATGAATATAAAAAATAAATTATGTAAAGATCCGTGCATCGCTTTCTAATTTCAGATATCGAACAAGTATATGATGCAAGCATATGTTATAGACAAAATCACTTATAACCGAATATAAATATGCAATTCCTCCATTTTCATAATTAACTATTTATTTATTCTATGGAATATTAATACGGGTAATGTCACTGCTCTATTATGATATTAATATCTATATTTAATCCTGCTATTGTGAGCGGTAAGGCTTTCCGAAAAAGTAGTAGTTTCAACAAAGAGCAACACTGTAATTTATTTCGAAGAGTTAGTTGATTGTGAGTTGTTTTCGACGAACCACTCAGTTCACAACTGAAATAGATATTTCCATTGTGTTTAATACATGTTCAGAGGTTTATTTGTGTCGAGATTTAAAAAAATATTTTTAAACTTTAATTTTGAATTCAAAGTGTTAAAAATTTATTATTTATGAAGTGCAAATTATTATTATTTTTTCATTAACGTATATCACACTTCCGCCCTACTTTTACCGATTTTTATGAACCCTATGTTAGCGAAAAAAAATTTAAAATTGTTTTGAAAGCTTACCGTAAAAGTAAACTTCATGAAAAATACAGTGACGAAGAGTACTTATTAATATAATATAAAATAATATCGAACCTAGGCGAACAGCTGAGGGTAAAGTAAACAAAAAAGAAATTTTATTAATTGTAAACCTAATGTGTAAATACAATTACCGTCAAATGTCGTATTTCAATAATTATTTAAGTCAGGAGTTTTTCGCATTGTAAGGTTTTAATTGTCATTTTGTTACATTCTTTATTGGAGAACCGATAGGCGGCCCTGAAATTAAGCTGTGGCACATTACCAACTTGTAAAAAAAATTTCAATTGAGATTAGAATTTCGTTTCTTAAATTAATTTTGTGTTATATTTTTAATTCTTGTTTTTCATTGACGCCATACAGCTGGTTGTAGAAACAGCCCGGAAGGCAAAAGAAGGATTAGAAGGAATGAAAGGCTACTGTGCCCTTATAGCAATAGACATAAAAAACGCTTTTAACAGCGTTGGAGACACATATTAGAAGCATTAAGGGAAAAGGGGACGGCAGAAGACCATATTGCGTTAATCATTGACTACCTCAATTGTAGAACAATCAGATTTAAAACAGAAAGCGACACACTGGAATACAACATGACCTGCGGAGCACCACAAGGATCCAGAATAGGGCCCATGCTGTGGAACGTCATGTACGACGGCCTGTTAAACATACGTCTCCCAGAATCAGTTACAACGGTAGGGTTCGCGGACGACGCAATTGTAGTGGCTTCAGCGGAATCAAGTGAAATTTTGGAAATACGGGTGAACGACGCTCTGCAGAGGATTAATAGATGGCTATCTGCAAAAGGGCTAGATATAGCGGTGAACAAGACAGAAGCCCTCCTAGTAACAGAGAAAAGGTCCTACAGGAGGCCCGTCTTCAAATATGGAGACGAAGAGATACCCTGCAGGAACAGCATCCGGTACCTCGGGGTACAAATAGATAAAAACCTTAACTTTAAGGCACATATGGCACAAACAGCCGAAAGTACAGAAAAAACAGTAGCAGCACTAGCGCGCATCATGCCAAATATTAGGGGACCAAGGGAAATGAAGAGAAAATTAATAATGAGCGTCACCCACTCAAAGATTCTGTATGCATCTCCTGTTTGGGCCGAAGCTATGAAAATGAACAGATCAGGTAAACAAAAGCTTGAATCTGTCCAAAGAAAAGCTGCACTCAGAATAACATCGGCATATAAAACAACCTCAAAAAGTGCAGTTCTAGTGATAGCCAGCGTACCACCGATCGAGTTATTAGTTAGGGAACGGCAAGAACTACATCGCGAAATAAAGGATACGAAAGCAGATTCTAAGACGGCTCGGGAGAAACTAAAGGTCGAGGCAAGAGCGAAACTCATGGAGCGCTGGCAACGCTTGTGGGACTCGGAAGAGACAGACAGATGGACGCACAGATTAATACCTAATGTTGCACCATGGGTCAATAGGAAACACGGGGAAGTGTCATTCTTCCTCACCCAGGTGCTAACCGGACACGGCTGTTTCAAATCATATTTATATAGATTTAAAAAGACCGAAGACGAAAAATGCAATTACTGCGAGAATCCGAAGGATGACGTGGAACATACATTATTCCACTGCGATGCATGGAGTATACAACGAGATAAATTAAATTCCTATCTCAAGGAAGAAATAAGACCGGATAACCTGGGTGAGCTCCTTCTAAAATCGGAGGACTGTTGGAAGCGTATAGAGGATTACGCAAAGGAAACAATGGACGTTAAGGCAAAACTTACAGAGAGATTAATATTTCATTAATAATCGGAGAATATGGTGCAAAAGACACCACCCTGAAGTAATACGCAAGTAGTTCCAGGGTGGATAAATGTCAGGAGCAAAGGGTTTGTGGTTTTAGCCGGTAAAAATCCGGCACTGTTGAGGAGTGGCGCACCCTCCTCCTCGTCTTTCGAAGATTTCCACAGTATCCCAAAAAAAAAAGATAGATAGATAGATAGATAGATAGATAGTTGACGGTAATGCTACATGAGGGTAATGCACGTGGTTTAAACTCCCCTTTAATAGCATAGGAATGAATTTGAAAGGAGGGATGCGGAATGGTAGAGGAAGGTAGGTTTTTTTTACCCTAGGGATACTGTGGAAATCTTCGAAAGACGAGGAGGAGGGTGCGCACTCCTCAACAGTGCCGGATTTTTACCGGCTAAAACCACAAACCCTTTGCTCCTGACATTTATCCACCCTGGAACGACTTGCGTATTACTTCAGGGTGGTGTCTTTTGCACCATATTCTCCGATTATTAATGAAATATTAATCTCTCTGTAAGTTTTGCCTTAACGTCCATTGTTTCCTTTGCGTAATCCTCTATACGCTTCCAACAGTCCTCCGATTTTAGAAGGAGCTCACCCAGGTTATCCGGTCTTATTTCTTCCTTGAGATAGGAATTTAATTTATCTCGTTGTATACTCCATGCATCGCAGTGAAATAATGTATGTTCCACGTCATCCTTCGGATTCTCGCAGTAATTGCATTTTTCGTCTTCGGTCTTTTTAAATCTATATAAATATGATTTGAAACAGCCGTGTCCGGTTAGCACCTGGGTGAGGAAGAATGATACTTCCCCGTGTTTCCTATTGACCCATGGTGCAACATTAGGTATTAATCTGTGCGTACATCTGCCTGTCTCTTCCGAGTCCCACAAGCGTTGCCAGCGCTCCATGAGTTTCGCTCTTGCCTCGACCTTTAGTTTCTCCCGAGCCTTCTTGGAATCTGCTTTCGTATCCTTTATTTCGCGGTGTAGTTCTTGCCGTTCCCTAACTAATAACTCGATCGGTGGTACGCTGGCTATCACTAGAACTGCACTTTTTGAGATTGTCTTATACGCCGATGTTAATCTGAGTGCAGCTTTTCTTTGGACAGATTCGAGCTTTTGTTTACCTGATCTGTTCATTTTCATAGCTTCGGCCCAAACAGGAGATGCATACAGAATCTTTGAGTGGGTGACGATCATTATTAATTTTCTCTTCATTTCCTCTGGTCGCCTAATATTTGGCATGATGCGCGCTAGTACTGCTACTGTTTTCTCTGTACTTTCGGCTGTTTGTGCCATGTGTACCTTAAAGTTAAGGTTTTTGTCTATTTGTACCCCGAGGTACCGGATGCTGTTCCTGCAGGGTATCTCTTCGTCTCCATATTTGAAGACGGGTTTCCTGTAGGACCTTTTCTCTGTTACTAGGAGGGCTTCTGTCTTGTTCACCGCTATATCTAGCCCTTTTGCAGATAGCCATCTATTAATCCTCTGCAGAGCGTCGTTCACCCGTATTTCCAAAATTTCACTTGATTCCGCTGAAGCCACTACAATTGCGTCGTCCGCGAACCCTACCGTTGTAACTGATTCTGGGAGACGTATGTTTAACAGGCCGCCGTACATGACGTTCCACAGCATGGGCCCTATTCTGGATCCTTGTGGTGCTCCGCAGGTCATGTTGTACTCCAGTGTGTCGCTTTCTGTTTTAAATCTGATTGTTCTACAATTGAGGTAGTCAATGATTAACGCAATCAGGTCTTCTGCCGTTCCCTTAATGCTTCTAATATGTGTCTCCATTGAGCGCTGTTAAAAGCGTTTTTTATGTCTATTGCTATAAGGGCACAGTAGCCTTTCATTCCTTCTAATCCTTCTTTTGCCTTCCGGGCTGTTTCTACAACCAGCTGTATGGCGTCAGTTGTTGATCTTTTCTTTCTGAAGCCTTACTGTCGGTGCCAGTAGTTGTACGTTCCTCCAACAATGTCAATCGTATATTCGCTATCTTGTACCGAGGATAAACTCAATTAAACACAGACGAACCACTTGCATCATGGAACATTTTAGCGTTTCCTGTGGTCGTAAGTACTTCTCTAGAAGTTTGCGTAAGTTAACGATAATATAATGTATGTGGACTACTTCATTTGCCAGGATTCTTACAAAAGCAGGGATGCTTCGTGAGAGATGAGGGGCGCGTTTCAAAGCACCAACAGATACAAGGTTCAAAAAGATAAGGCAGACATACAGAACAAGATTTGACAAAACAAAAGAGAAACAGGGAATGAAAGCAATAATTCAGAGAATGTGAATTAGAAGTGGGGTTAATGTTACGAGTGCTTCGTTATTATCGTAGCTCGTGGATGTAATAAAGAACATTGAGTTTTGCAAATGAAAGTATGAATTATTAACATGTAATAAATGTTACACGGTTTGCATGAATTGAAGTTGTTATGAACAACAGTTCATTTTAATATGTAGCTTTTGCATTACCGCGCCGTATATTCTTCACACATATCAATTATAATAGATGAATCAGAGTACGGTTAACGAATTAAGAAGTTGTTTACATATAAATAAGGTTATGTATTTTATGATGAAAAACAACGTTTTTAATTATCTGTTCTGGAAATTACTGTATTGATTAAAATGTGTCATAACGACGCTACGTTGTTTGTAGCAAACGAACATCTGGAAGGAAGTATAATTTTATAAACTTACTGCCCCTTGTTTTCCTTTTTATGATTTTGCACAGTTTTTCACTGTTTTAAATGCTATCAGTTTATAAAAAATTGTGTATTCTTTTTCCCTTACATTTTAAATTTCTAATAATGTAACTAATTTTCACATTTATGTAGTAAATATTTTCACTTATCTACTAGATTTTCGAATTTATGCATTAGATTGTAGGGCAGAAGAATGCTCTCCACATTAAAAAAGATAAATTTTTAATATTTTAGTAAAACTCCTGTGTACCCAGAGCCGAGCTATGGCTTGCTGGAAATTACGGCCATAAAGTTTGGCGCTGAGGTGACGGGGTGTCGAGGAGGAACCGTATCTTCAGACAATGGCGACGGATTATGCGAGAACCCTACCTCAGGGGTATTGACCTGACCAAAATCCCCGAAGGTCAACCCTTACAAAAAGTGAGAGAAAGCCCGCGAAAGTGTAAAATCTATTCATACTGGGCCAAATCAAACACATGAAGAGGTTTCCGCGCCCTCTAGTGTGGAACGATGAGAGTCGAGCTGAAAGGTGGACAAGCGAGGAAATAGGACAGTTCCTATCTATATCTTGGAAAACAAGGAATTCTGGGGAGGGAGTGCACGAGTAAAAATGTAAAAGTTTGATAGAAGTTCTTGGAGAGGGCATTTCATAGCTACAACTTGGATTGAAACGTAGGAGTTCAGATCTTCAACTTGGAGTGTAATGTAGAGTTCGCATGTACAACTTGGATAAGGAAAAATGGACCCAAATGAATCTGTCTAAAGGTGCTAATAATTGTTACGCCGACGAGGGAATGTAAAGGAGGAAGATGCCAGAAATTCCTGTGAAGATTATCCGGTTAGCCTGGGAAGCCGACTACAAAAGATAAACAGGTTTGTTTCTATCTGCAACGTAAATAATTGAGATTTCTGCCGCACGCATATACCCTCACATACGACGCCTTTTCTTTTTTAGTTTATGTTTAGAGTCTAATTAAATCGTCCTGAGGCTTGCCTGTTTAACGTATTAGAAATTTTTGAACTGTTGAATGTAGTTAAAGTGATCATCTAACTAAGTTCAGGAGTGAATAAATTTTAAATTCCTTATATGCAATTATAAAAAGGGCCTGTTTGAATTTGTGTAAACCCTTACTTATAAATAAATTAAGTTTAAAGCCAATAAAAATAAAAATTTAATTTTTTTATATTAAATTAACTCCTTCCCTAGCATGATATTATTTACTTACGTCTTAAAATTCCTATGTAGTGTGATAGATTTTATTAATGTGTTAGTATTTTTCTGATTCATTTAATAAATTCTCCCTTATTTGTATATTAATTTTTCAATTTTTATGTTTAAGTTAATTAATTTTCTTTTCTCGTTACGTATTAATTTTTTTATGTAGTTTCATAAATTTTAATTTAGAAACAAATATATAAATATTCTTTTTCTTATTTATCTACAATAACGTTGTATACTATGTTTATTCTTCTGAAGAGTATAAATCAACAAATACATATAAATATTGCAGATAAAGTACTCTCAAGTTTCATCCAGTGCCGCTACAATAAAACTTTAAGTAAAGACTTAAATGTAATTTTTTAAAAGATTTTCGACTTTTAGAAATACATTATGTGTTTGTCAGGTGGCGTGCGATAGTTTGAGTTTGCATTACCTCTCCTTGTGAGACGTGATTTATGTTGATTTATGTAAACCATTGTACGCCGATGTCTAAACCGAAGTTGGTGTTGAGTTACGTCCCACACTGATATTGTTTACGTGGTTCCTAATTTGGGCCTCCTTGTTTGTGTTAATCATTGGTTACCTCCTGATTGTATTTGCTTATTAAGCTACTCGGTGAGGGCGCTGAAAGTCTGGAAGATCCACAAACTACCCGGAGCAGCAGGCTCTTCCGAGCAGGAGGGAACGAGTTGACACAAGGTGAACTTGTCAGCTGTAATTGAAATCCGAAGCTCGATCCCCGCGGCACAGACCCCCCGAGAAATCAGCTCGCCGACAAGCGTCGCGACGCCCAAACAATGGGGCTGCTTGCCGGTTTTTATTTCAGTGCCGCATTCGCGCTGGATAATTAGTTGTTGAGTTTCCTGCGGTGAGCGTCCCCCGTTATTAATAACTATTCATGGGAAGAGCCGACTTGAATCGTTAAGTGGAACCCTGGATGTGTCGTATACAGTTCTACATTTTATGAGCATGGAAAATAATAAAGTCCGTACTAACCAGCTAAAACTATATTTTATCAGAATAAAATCCTTAAATCTATTGATTATCAAATAACATTATTTCACATTTAAATTGGTTCACGCAGGATTTTTGCTGGCTTGAAAGTGCTCTAGTTTTACGAATGAAATATCCTGCTCCTTTTCTTTTATGAATCATGCCAAAGTTATCAATTTTATGTCTGAATTTTAGGCAATTGGCCGAGATTAATCGTAATTACTAAGGAATATTATTTGTTCATTTCATGTTTATGTTGCAGTACAGTTTTGTTAGTGACGTTCTCCGTGAATGCTACAACTTCCCAGGCGACACTCACTGGAACGTGACAACCATGACGTGGTCCCACTTTAAAGATATACACTGTCTCTGTCCCAGAATTATCAAATACTCAATTTGCATTATGAAATCCAACAGGTTATCGTTTGTAATTTGATTGACAAAGCTATATTGTTATGCAATCCTGTTCATCATTTTGAAAATCTCAACTATGTCAAAAATATTACATATATTGTAGTGACCACAAATGCGTAATGAAATAATTTTTTATAATTTTTTTCAATCTTTGTATGGTATATTTTTTCTTGTAAATTCCATTCATTATTTTTGTAACATTTGATTTGGTGATATTGCGAATTACTGTAATTATTACAAGCCCAATAAGCGGCCCTAAATAATTGAAAAGCTGCGGCAATTATTTAAAAGTTTATGTACAGAATCCAAACTAAATTGACATTTGTATTATTATTGTATTGTATTATTATCACTACTAATCTGATATTCTGGATACTTTGACCTTCCGAGACTCTTCAGCTCTTACATCTATTTATTTTTACCAGCCACTGGTTTTGCATCGATGATTACAGCATAAAAAGTAAATTTAAATAATTACTCATCTTCTACGTTCCGCGTTACTTTATCGTTTTTTTTATAACCTATTTTTAACATGTAATGAAAAACATTCACATATTTTTCAAAAAATGCCATTGTTAAAGGTAAATCACAAAAGAAATCTATATAAATGAAACGTTCAGGTGTCTTAATATTTAATAGGATAACATCCAATTCGGCCTAAAATAGTTCAAGGTATTATGCATCGGATTGATGAATAGGCAAATTATATGAAAACACGGTATTAATAAGCACGTATGGTGAGGTTGCTGTGCTCTTGTAACGGACTATTCATCGTCGCGACTAATAATGGAATGGTACATATGTTCTAGTGTGCAGTGAAAAAAAAAACGAAAATTTTTTCAGAATAATTTACTACTGCATCTAATCTGGTAGATTAATTAGAATCTGTTAACATCTAAATAATGGTTACATATTTCTCTATGCGTCAATAGCGTAACTGAACAAAAAACCAAGAATAGGAGTAATTAATCTAAAATTCAGAGAGACTTGGTTGATGGGAAGGAGATCAAAACTAACAGTGGTTAATTAAGTCCTGATAAAGAAATGTATTATAAAAACCCATATGGATTTAAGGCATATAATTTTGGGGATGCGCTAAGCCTCTAGTCAAAATATCATTCAAAGAAAAACTACGCTCCATAGTTCGCGTCGAACTTCACTCTGCACATTGATCTCACCATACAATTCATTACTGAGGAAATGAAGAGACTCTAAGAACTCTACTTCGAACATATCGATGGAGATATCCGGTAACGGATATAATCAATCCTCTAGATGTAGAGACATGACTCAGAAGAATGTGGCCAATGGACCTAAAGCTAGAGATGCACAACAAGAATTAAATTAACGAAACCTAAAATACAATACTACGGAATGGTCAATAAACGATTACCCGACTCATGCAAAGACCCTGTCTACAATTTCATTTTTTCAATGAACCTTTTGTAGATTGAAAATTAGCCGACAAATAAATAAAAAAAGTATATCATTGGTACATCTTCATGTAGTTAATAGCTTGTCAACGACGTCTATGCACAGAAAGGTGTAAATAATTTAAGATCAGGATAATTTCGTATTAAACTCGTATTAGACATTTAACATTTTTGTGTTCTCGTCTTTTTATTATTATTACTAGCTGGATGCACGTTTGCCCGGGTATTTATTGACGTAAGACAGAAAAACTATTTCATTCTACATTAAGTATTTGTCAAAATTCCCCCGTGAGAACCATAAATACTTCCGACACCAAATATATAAAAGATACTAGTACCTTAAGAGAGTCAAAAATTATATCGGTGCTTTAAGAGAATCAAAATTTATTCATGTACCGCAAGAGTATCAGAAATACTCACGGAACCATTTACAGCCAAACACACTCCCGGTTAAGAGAATGGGAAATACTCCCAATACAAGAGAGAGGGACGAATAATCGCGTTACTTTCAGAGATTAAAAATACTTTCGCTAATCTAAAAGCGTGAAAAATACTCTCGGTAGCTTTAGCGAGACTAAATAATTTCGTCGACATAGCATATATAAGATTGTACGTGAAACTGTGTTTTCCCCTTCCACCCTAGGGTCGGAAGTAGAACTTAACGACATCCATAACCGCGGATTTGACTCCAATCATGGTTGTTTTTGCTTCATTTTTATGTAACTCCCCTGTATCCCAACCCCTACGGGAGCTCTACTCTCGTGCCGAAAAGGTTTGAATTTATACACAAACATGGCTACTAAAACTATCAATCTCATTGACCCAGAAAAATATTTATCGGGCGCAAGTTTCGGGTATTTTAGCATGATTGAAATTTTTCACCCCCGTCCCTAAGAGTGGTAGTGGTGTCTACCCACGCAGTGTTTGTTTCCGGTTCACAAGTAACACGAGTACGAAATTTGGTTAAAGTTAATGTGTAGATTTTTATAAGGTAGATACACATAAATATACACATATACACACAAACAAACAGTCTATTTTATTTTTTAGAAGAAGGTTAGAGAAAAAAACAAAATGTAGTTTACAACAAAACTTTGTTGTTTATTAAACTGAATATTTGGAATAAACCTGTACTTATTTATATAAACCCGAAAAAATATTTAATTCTATATTAATCTTTACTCAAGAAGTGATTTAACCTAAATCTAAATGTACCTAGTTCCGTACATACATTCGACCGATAGTGCATTAATTGAACTGGTATAAAATACATTAAATTTTATTGCATCAATGCCAACATCCATCACTTCGAATTTCTATACAAATAAATATACTCCTTGAGTATTGCAGTATATAATTGTCCCTTAGTCTTCAACCATTACGAAAGATTAATATTATGAAATTATTACTAACAGTCACAATGTAAACAAATTGTCGCCATATTTTAGTCACTAATATAGCCAGAAAATTAACTTACATTTTCCGCAAGGACCGTAAAGTATTTCGCATTGTTTTTATTATCATATCTGGATAAAATTAACTTTTTATGATATTAAAAATATTCCTGCTTTATTTCATTATGGGAAAAGGAACTATTTCTTTTTACGTCGCGTAGTAACGTCTCTCTCACGCGTGACGTCATAGTAGCAGTAAGCTAATACAAAATTATCTCTTTTTTTATTATAATTCTTTCCTCATTTATGCTAAGGGTTTCTCACCCCCACAGTACGGTTTCTCCTGGTTTTATAATATATGTATCAAGTTTTGTTGCAATCTGTCCACGCGTTAAAATTTCTATGCATACAAATATAAGATATTTTTTATTATATAGATAAAACTTCCTTACACAACAAGAAGTGGAAGCAATTGAAATAAGATGAAGTATCAAAAAATTCATCTTTCACGAGTTGAGTTCCATTGCACAAGCATTTGTTGCGGCAGAAATGCAACGTCTGGCAGCAATATGAAACAATTAATTAATTAACCACTTATAGAGGAAGTATTAAAATTTGAATAGGTACAGGACGGAAAAGTATGAAAACATTCATTTGATTAGAAAACATTGAATTTTTATAGCTATAGGGCGGTATAGTATGTAAAATACGAAAAAATTGAAATAAAAATATGATTATTCTTGTTATTTGCGCAACGTTTATTAAAATCACTAAAGTTGATATTACCGTGGCGTGTTTTGATACGCGAGTTCAGGCTTCCGGCCGAATAAACCACACACAGAGCAAGTAATAACGTTTACAACTACAATAACCTGGTGCAGGCAAACAATTAGGTTATGTGCTTCAACAAACGCGATTTCCTACCTCCCTTGCGGCCGGACAATAGCGCATTGTCACTTCCCAGTCGCCACCCAATTCATCTGTAAATTTTTGTGGATATTCCGAATTGGTTCAACGAATTTCCACGAACGGAAAATTATTCTCGGCTCACATTATCGCGCTGGAGCTGTTGGTGTTTCGTGAATGCATATTCATAATTTCTGTGAAAATCGTTATATTTGTTGCTCTTTAAAATGACTATTCGTTTCGATTCAGGTGCAACTTCATCAACATCATAAATTGTTTTCATTGTTGAATTCCATTACCTGAAATATTTAATATCATTAAGATTTTTTTCGCAATTTATTAATATCTTCTTAAAAATTATTATGCTGTTGCTACTGCTACCATACTTTAATTTTTTCCTGAAATATCATTAAAAAAATCTGGGAAAATGTCTTTCTAAATAAACTTTTATTTTAAATTTACATATAAGACGTTGAGTGAGCCGCGTTCAAATACATAATCGTTATACAATGTCATTTAATTCCGGCTAGCATTGATTGTACCTGATAAATTCATTAATTATAAATACATAAAAAATGAGCATGAGTCTCTTCCTTCTCACTGACTACCGTAAATATAAGTTTCTAATTAACCCAACATTGAGCACGATTGACTGATATTTTTTCACCGACACATAAATAAAGTTCTGATACAAATTTACAATTACATCGTAGTTTGGTGCATGTGCAGGTCGGGTAATCAGATACCACCTTCGGCTGAGATGTAAGTCGACTTGGGAAAACTTTGTCTGCGATGACGTCATCAGATGAAATCACGTTTCTCTCAGCGATAAACGATAGAATTGGATATGAAAATTTTAAACAAAACTAATATTAGAAATATATTAGAAAGATTATTCATATATTATGTATTGAATTAGCCCACAATTGATTAATAATTATTCTACACAATTGTGTGCCTCAATTATAAAGTAAATTCATTAATCATTTAGTTTTTTAATACCTATGTAATAATTTCATAATGTCAACTATTCATATTAATCGTTAATATTAAATATCTCAATAATTTGTATAGATCTCCCACTAATTCATGAATAAAATATTACTCTGAATATATCATTCATAAAATCACACCAATGTTTTCTTGCCTAAGAAACTTACCAACCCGATCTTAACAATTCCATAGATACCAATCCATCTAACATTTTTGTTTATATATTGTAATGCCAATTAATTTGGCCATTAATTGGTTTTAATAAAATTTAATTGTAGCGGCAGGAGCTTCCAAAGCGACAATAGAGCCGAGATCTGTTGCTTTGCCGGAAAGTAAAAAATGGCGTATGCGCGCTAAAACTGGAGAGCACTAAGAGTGAATTGGTGGCGGGACATTACAGAGGACGGAACGAATAATACTAGAGCAGAGACTAGCCATCGTTAATGTATTATTAAACAAAGTTGTGAATTTAAGACAAACTAAAAGAATATTCACGGAAGTATTACTCCGTAAATATCGCTAAGTTAGCAGTTTTTATGTCTATCAGCAGTCAGGAAAGGAGTGCAGTTTTACGTCTGTAGCAGCCAGGAAAGGAAGTCAGTTTAAGTCCAAAGCGGTAAAAGACTAACAAATCTACGAATCATAGGATTCGTATAAGGTAAGCAGACATCAGATAGCTGACAAAAAAAGAGGATCATCCGAGTTCCTGGGAGCCTATCAATTTTGACTTCAATAGTGTAAAATCTGAGAATCTTAGAATCAGTGTACAATTTTGCAATAGTGTATTTCCGAAACCAAAAGGAATGATGGTACCAGGTGGACACTACGTAAGTAACAAAACCAAAACTAACGATTAATTGTAAACGTAATTAAAATATAGAGTCAGATTTCGTTCTCTTTTAATTGTCAATCAAAGTTAATTTATTTTCTTTTAATTTATTTCTATCGACGTATTGTTTAGATAAATGTTAAAGGTTTGTTAATAAGATTTTAAAATCAATTTGTTGTGTCCATTATCAAACCCAGGGAAGGTCCTGAGAAATTAATATTCTAAATTGTAATTGTTTTTAAGTTATTGCCAAAAATAAATAAATATTTTGTTTGTTAATTGATTATCTTTTCATTTAATAAAAAAGCGTTCAATTTAATCCTTACATAAATGGCGCTCACGTAGGGTAAATTCTTCAAATTCATTAAATTAATTAAAACTTCCATTATTGTTAATTATTACATTTTGGCGCCCAACGTGGGGCGTCAAATGTAATAAACAACTATTATGAAAGTTTTAATTAATTTAATTTATTTGAAAGCATTTATTGAATTTACCTCACGTTGAAGCGCCGAAATGTAATAAATAACAATTAGCCTTTAATTTATTTCCCCATGTTGTGGTAGCCAATTTGTAATAAACAAAATAATGGCGTTAAATAAATAAATATTTTTTTTAAAAAATCTTGTTGATTATTTCATTTAATTAACGCCATTATTTTGTTTATTACAAATTGGCTACCACAACATGGGGAAATAAATTAAAGGCTAATTGTTATTTATTACATTTCGGCGCTTCAACGTGAGGTAAATTCATTAAATTCTTTCAAATAAATTAAATTAATTAAAACTTTCATAATACTTGTTTATTACAATTTATTGTTTCGAAGAAGTAGAAGAAGAAGGTTTAGAAAAGCTATATATACGGCAATGCACATAGTAGTAACTCTCCTCTTATAAAATAGTATGGGATGTGGAAAGGTAGAGGAAGGTAGCCAAGAGCCCCCGGGCTGTGGTTTAAGGATCCTACACGACAATGCGCCTAAAAGTGATGCAGGGAAAACCCTAGAAAATCCGGCATCAGGTAGGTCGGGCATTTGGTACTCGTCCCACGCCTTTCCGATAGTGAGATTCCCTTCTCCGTACCTCGACCGGTTTAGGAATAGCAGAAAATTCTTACCGTATTCCCAAGGTCTGCGAACCCGGATCATACATCTCTCAAAACATACCAAGGTGCTTCGGCTTCTGAAAACTTTATTTCAAAAAACCAGATAGAGGAGAAGGCATCTCCAAAATCACACACTCTCATTTTACTCTTTGCTTTACATTAAGCTTCTGTGATATTGAATAACGTTTCACCTGTTCAGCAAATTCAACGCTTTAAGCATTGTAACAAAGCTTTTCCCTTCGTATACTAGTAACAATATTAAAAATATATTAGCAATAAAACTAAATTGGCGTACCATGTTCCTTGCCCCAAAGAGTATGTACATCGCATACATATATATATATATATATATATATATATATTGTAACATGATTGTTGCGAGGTACGGTCGAGCGCCCTTGGCGGGGGTGACTGCAGTGGTTGTGTTTATGCAGGTGCCGGAAATGCGATGTTATTTTAGGCCGGCCAAGGGGAGATCGTAATGGTCAGTTCCAGACTGGACTCGACCAAGGATGGACGTGCTCCAACTAGATTTCAAAGTTTGATAAACCACGCCCTGAAGTTAACTTGTACCTCCATGTTCGATTAAATAAAATTATGAAAGATTAAAAAGTTGTTTTGGTGATTTTCTCCCAAAAATTACCTGGCGCCCAAACATGAATAATCAACGAAAAAACGCAAGGAGGGTAGCGGAGCGGCTACAATATATATATATATATATATATATATATATATATATATATA
The DNA here is from genome assembly GCA_037074705.1 of Zhengitettix transpicula. Classification (NCBI taxonomy): domain Eukaryota; kingdom Metazoa; phylum Arthropoda; class Insecta; order Orthoptera; family Tetrigidae; genus Zhengitettix; species Zhengitettix transpicula. Next base: position 206,126,797 of record CM073591.1, read on the forward strand.
TAGTAATACAAATTAAACAGGCTATTAATTGATTTTAATATTATTAATTGTTAGCAGTACGGGTACTTCAAGACGACTATCGCTGCGGGTCTTTCTTTGTTAACAATGGTGACTGGAGACCGTGCGCGTAGAGAACTCAGTCTGCGGCAAGACGTGAAACGGAAAAGTCTGCTCGAGAACTGGGACATAGCAGTTCGGTCCGCGTATGGGAAAAAAAATCAGTAAAAGTCTGCGGAGATATAATAGTTTACATAAAACGCAAGTAAACAGTTTTGACGGAGAGACTTATTAAATCGCAATTTAGAAGCAGAAGTTTTGCTTCACAAACAGAACTAATTTTCGCATAGAGAGACTTTGAGGAGACCTACATCCAGCAACTGGCTGAGAGTCGGCTAATCCAGGTTCCAGAATAGCAGAGATCCAGAGAAACTACCGTGTGTTCAAAATCTAATGAGTCAGTATATAATGACCTGTTAAGTGTGTGTTGACTTCAAGCTGCAAGAGTCTGTACTGGCACCAGTAGCACTGTCGTGAGTACAAAACAAATATTAATGACTGTAAACGATAATTAAAGGGTATAGTCATATTTCGTTCGCGTTATTCTTTTCATTCGTTTTCTTTTACTTTTGTATTTAATATTGTATTCCGTTAACTCCAATGAGTTTGGATTGTTAATGATTTAGTTCATTAGATTGTATTTGTTCTTCCTATCCTGCGATAATGAGAAATTCAACGTAATTGATTGTATAATTATAAAGATTATTCATAGAACACCACGAATTAATAAAATAAAAATTGAAATATTTGTTTGTTAAATTGATGGAATTCGGTGTGCAAAGCAGGGCTTATAATGTGTAATTATCAACAATAAATTTTTAAATACATAATAATTTTGTTAATTATTTCTATTATTTGAGACCAGATTTTTAATCATTACAAAATTAACCATCTTCTTCTACTTCTTCGAAACAATATATATATAAAATTATAGAAACAAAATGCCAACACGTTGTGGCGCCAAACAATGTGGTAAACACTTTTAATTATATTAACAAGGAAGGAAATTGAAATTAAACAAAAATAGTTTTAAAAGATAACAAAGATTATTTATTTGACAAATTTGATTTTCGTGAATTACATTTTATATTTTCAGGTAAATGCCTCAGCTTTTATAAGAACCTAACTTTCAGGGCTGCTTATTGGGCCTCTAATAAAGACAGTGATTTTCAATGTTCACCAAGTTACAAAAGAAAAAAAATTATTTCAATTTAAAATAACCAAATTTTAAATTAACAACAAAAACTATAGAAATCTGAAAAGTTATATAAATTCGGCAAAGTTATATAAGTCTGGCTGTAAACGATATTTACGTAAAGGTTTACTGATGAAAGTTTTTTTTGTTTGCACACCATTTATTTAGAATTGCTCTTGTTTGTGCACACCTGATTATTTACTAACACTGATTTTATTCTCGTCTCACTTTCCAACACTTGGGCGCCTTTCTACTTCGCTTTCATACGTATTGTCACGCTCAGTTTTCTGTAGAAAATCTTTAATAGAAAAACTGATTATATTAAGCCCATAAGTTTCTGAATTCGACCATCACACACTCTAGCTCGGACTACCATGGTCAGGTCCTCCAAAACACGCACACACATTCCTGACTGGTTGAGTGCCTTCTCCGCTAAAGTTCTGAGCATCTTATATACCTTTTCGGTAATACGCCATAGCTACCATTATAGTCTTTGCATTCTCGCGCCAAACAACGCTGTTATTTACAAAGCTCTGGCCTCAAAGTTACACCACCAATTATTAAATAAACAATTTATTATAAAACATTTCAATACACATTTGTAACCATATATATATATATATATATATATATATATATATATATATATGCGATGTATAAAATAATGTGTGTGAATGTCTGTGTGTCCTCTATGTGATCCTATTCCATTCAATTGCAATGAAACTTTGGTGAATTGTTGTGCTCACGCCCCCAAAGGTTTCTGTCGGCTTTTCTAAACGTTTGGAAACGCTCGAGGGTTGAATGGGGGAGAAATGTTGAAACACGCTAAAACAGCCGTATTGGCGTCGAATAATTAATTTTCAGGGTCGATCAAGTGAATAACTTATTTCCAGATGTTTTTAGTTAATTATTTCAACCCCTTAAATAATTTGAAGGTAGCACCACTAAGGGAGGCGATGGAGGGGCGTTACATACAAATAACACAAAACAGCCGAGATTGGTGTCAAATCCAGTGTTATAGAAGACATTGAGTTTAATTCTGACATTCATTTAGTTAAATTGCAGTTCAGCCCCTAAGTGTAGGGGTGGAGGAGGATGTGGGTGAAATGTAGTGATATAAAAGAGACCGGTGTTGAATCAGGGCTTATAGAAGGCATTTATCCTATTGGTTAAGTTGGAGTTCAGGTTCTATGAGTGGGGGTGGAAATGGTGAAACAAAATTCCGCGTACACAACCAAATTTAGTGTGTAATCTGGTTAAAATGTAGTTCAACCCCTAGGAGTGGGGATGCAAGGGGATGCATATAATCATAAACACGGAGAGCAATTTCTACCAAACTTTGTTCACATGTCACGATCTAGGAAAGAACACCTCAACGGCAATTATTAGCATATAATAAAAAGGTTTCTGAGTCGCTGAATTTGATAGTGATATTCTAGATTATATAAGTGACCAATCTCCAAAAGGGAATAGAGGAAGAGGTATATTAAAAATACGAGAGTGTTGTTGATTCTGGGTATAGGAGTCATTGAGTTTTATTCCCGCATTAATAACGGTGGATGATTAAATTTTATGTTGCTCGTGGAGGAGGTGCGCGTGGTTGACAAGTAGTACCCGGAGTACTTATGACCCTCTTCAGTTGCCGCGTGCATTTTTGATTACCCCCGGATTGCAGCTATATTTTGATCCTTATGTAGTTACGGTTTGTATTTTTGAATTATTTGGGGTACCGGGAGTATTTTTGGACTTCATTAGGTTCGCGAGTATTTATCACTTTCAACTCGGCGTGATTTTTTAGACACTCTTAATTTATGTAGTAGGAAAATTTCCGAGTTGTTAAAGTAATAGCAGTCATCATCCTGGTTTATTTGAAGTTAGCGGGCTAAGGGTAAATGTTCCAAACACTGATTTTGATGCCGGTTCAATGAAATGTTTACCAAGAGGTTAATGTCGAATCAATTCCTTCTCCGTGCTTAATTAAATAAATACCCGGGCAACGACGTGCACTCAGATAGTAATATATAACTTAAAAAATTATATTCACTTGGTTGTGGTAATAAAATAACATCCATTCACTTAATTCAATGATAAAGAAGTGTGATTTTATTTTTTATCGTCCTTAAAGTTCAGCTTATATATGGAACTTTCTATGAAAATGCCAGTTTATCCCGAACATGTTTGATAAAATTCCACCTTCAGTTTGCAAGCAATGGTTTTTCTCAATGAAAAAAACTAAAAACTACAGAGTTGTCGATGTGTCGATTTATTAATATAGAAAATTTGTGTCTAAAATCTATTACCATTCTATTTCAAAATGTTTCTGAAATTCAGCGCACACAAAATTTTACATTTGTAGTTGGCCTCTTTTAAAAAAAGGTTGTTGATCCCTGGTCTAAAACGGAGAACGATTACTAAAAAATAGCGACTACTTCACGTCATGAAATACATAAAAAAGGTATAGCTAAATAAAACCGATAATTTGTTAATAGTTTAAATGATAAAACACTAGAAATTAAGAGGATGAAATTTAATCTCTGCAGCGTTTCCGCTACTGTTGTAATCCGACTGTTTGATAGCACATTTCAACAAGATATGTTTAACCATATATTCGGTTCTGTGGAAAAGGAAACTGCATATGGACGTAAATGTTACTTGTGAGTTATGACACCCATGCTGGTGCACAAATAAAATGTCTTCCAAAACAAAGGACCATTTGTTATTGGCGCCCGCCTTTGATGTTTTACATTACACACGTCCTCGTATGACATAGAAACCTGATTTAAAAGCTGATATTTTAAACCAAAATTGGGAAAACAGTAGGCCTATACCTAAACTGAAATACTTTTGATTATTTGTATCGCAGTCTAACGATGCGGTCACGTTACCAATATCATTTTACAATTTGAATAATATTTCAACTAATTATATATTGTAATGCATTGAGGGAATGCATTGTTTTGGAACACCGCACATGTGGGGGTGAGAATGCAAGTGCAAAATAATTACGGGTCCTGTCTCGATGTGACAAGACAGAGCGGCAAGATATTTGTTTCGGATTAATGGTCTTGGCCGGCACAGGAAGTTGCAATGTGTACTTAGGATTTGTAAAGCAAAGAAGGGACACATGCAGGGTGGCCTGCCGCAAGATGTATCGGTTTAGGAAAGGAATTGTGTCTGGTTAATGGGCTTGACCATCGGCTTGTTGACTTGGGATCAAGGTCAGAAGAATTTCGAGTTGCGCACATGTGAGGAGGAGGATGCAAGTGCAAACTAATTACGGGTCCTGTCTCGATGTGACAAGACAGAGCGACTAGATATTTGTTTCAGATTAATGGACTGGGCAGGTCACTTGTTGACTTAGAATCGGTATGGAGGTCGTGAGAATCCGAAGTGCAGGACGTGGGCGAGTAGCCTGTCCCAAAATAATTATGTTAAGGCAGGCTATTGTCTTTGATTAATGGCCTGACCAGTGGCGTATTTACTTAGGATTTGTAAGGGGGGGTCAGCGCAAGTCGTGTGAGGGTGAGAAGACAAGTCCAGAGTAATTGAGGGTGAGGATACAAGTGCAAAGTAGTTACGGGTCCTGTCTCGATGTGACATGACGGAGGGGATAGCTATTTGCTAAGGAACTGCAGTGCAGAATGTAAATCTCAGTAATGGAGAAACTGTCATCGCGCAGTTGCGACGTAGTCTTGGAACAAAGGGAAAACGAAGAGAGTAGTAGTATATAAGGGAGAGATAAGCTATTGTGAGTTAGTCAACGTTAGTCAGCGTGGGAGAGGGGTGCTGTGTGCATCATGAGTTGAGTTTTGGAGTTAGAGTGGAGGAGGGATGCTGTGGGCATCGATCTCGGAAGTCGGAAGTTGAAATTGAGTGTCAGAGCGGAGTGGGAGCTGTGATCACCCAGTATGGAGAAAGAAAGCAGCCTGCGAGAGAAATAGAAAATTATTCATATGCAGAAGTTCAATCTGTAGTAATATCAAAATTTGACCACTGTCTTCGATGGTAGGAGACCAAGACACAGCATCCAGCGTCGAGTAGTTTTACCCACCAGCAACTGGGATGTCCTTCACCGAGTATGGAGAATCAGCTATCGTCGAACCAATAATATGTGTTAGAGTCAGTGAGTGTAAACGTCCAGTCTATAAAGTGTGTGTGTAATGAACGAGCCAAATGATCCTGAGTAATCGTGAGTGAAATTTATGGTATTAATATGTGTAAACGTAATTAAAAGATACAGTAAGATATCGTTCTCTTCTTGTGTTAATAAAATAAACTCTTTTAAATTTAGAAGCAATCTGTAGAATAAGTTCGTTCATAAGTTTCGTCGATGCCTAGACGATTAAATACTTCTGTTATATTTAAAGATAAATGTTGGGATCTTTGATTATTTAAGTGTTCTGTCCAATATCAAACCCAGTAAAGACCCATGAGAGAAAGATTTATATGTTTTTATTGTAATGTAAATGTTAAAAGTTTTGGTAAATAAAATATTTGTTTGTTAAAGAAATATAAATATTATTTTTTTATTTTTTACGCCTTTATGTAGTTATTACAATATATATATATATATATATATATATATATATATATATATATATATATATATTACTGTGTTCAAATTTGGTTCATGGTGGATACGATTTCCTTACGTTCAATTAAGTTACATGACTCGTCAAACGTAATACCACAAATCATATACAAGTTAGAAAATTCTTCTTTTTATACTAATTTGTGTTGTTTTACATTTGTAAAAAAATATTGAGTATAACCTTTTCAGTGTTACGGAATTACAATTTTAGCCCTTTGATAAAGTACTGAGAATTTTATATAAATATAATATCGATTTATTATAAAATGTTAAGTATTACAATTAATTACAATATTATTGAATTTTCTGTTATTGATTCTATATATATATATATTGTTATGATTCATTAAAAAGGTTAATTAAATCGCCCCACTTTGTGGTCAAAATATAATGATTAATAAGTGGAGATTAATTAATTAACAAACAAAATTTTATTGAATTTTTTAAACAATTAATTTTAAGTTTTATTAAATTGATAATTCGTTCTAAAACATTTATTTACATTTATTTTGAATGTGTGTGTGTATATATGTGTGTGTAATCTAAATCAATTTACTTCTCAACTAATTAAAGCCTCTAATATAGAAATCGTATAATACAGTTCCATAATCCTGTTAAAAATCTCATGTTAGTTAGATATATTTATGGGAAAAAACGGATATCAGTATGCATAAAACAACAAAATATATAACACTAGATAACAAGAAAAATTTACAAAATTAATAAAATGTAGAAAATAACAATTAATAAAATAATTGCAAAATTTATAATTCACTCATTTAGCAGTTCGCGTAATTCCGTAACGTGGAACAATAATTTGCTTTCCAATTGCTTCGTAATCCTCGGGGAATTTCGCCAACAGCTTTCAATGTAAACTATTCTACTTCGTAAAGGGTCTATTTACAAATAAATAATTTCCTATGTTGTTTCCGCCTTCTATGTTTGTACATATGATCGTTTCTATAAAGAAGTTGGATATACTAAAAATCAACATTCAACCAGGCCGGCTAATTTTCGGTTTTGAGGCTTGAATAATGCACAAGTTTCGTAAGAGTGCTCTTTCTGTCCGTTAAAAGTTGTAAATTGCCATTTTCATAGTTCATATATAAATTCATTTAAAATTTCATAACTTTTTGAGAATTATGTCATATGTCTGAATATGTTTATAGATAAAACATGTTGCTCTATATTTTATGATTGGCTGAAATAATGACAAATTCAATAGCCTAAGTTACCCTGGAGTTTTTTAAAAAATTCTAGGAACAAACTATAATGATTTCCATATTGTATTGATAAATTAATAAGCGAACTGACAATGATAAGAAATTTTCCAATGCTTTAGTAAATGCGAACTGGTCCCGATGTCGTAGAACTGTTTTTTTAAAAGAATTTATGTATTTACAGTGGTCATTTAGGTACTCAGTTGTATTTTATCTTTGTCGGAAGTATAATTGACTATAGTTCCTCTGTATGGAAACACGCTCACAACATCCATGCCCTCGCCGGGATTCGAACCAGGGACCTCTGTGATTCTAGGTAATAAAACCATTTTTAAGAAAGATCTATTTGATGGTGATCCACGTTGTTATCTGTATTTTTAAATAGCATAGAAACTGATAGAAAGAGGTGAGATTTGACATTGCTGTCTTACAAAATCGTCGTAAATTATTTTTTTCTCTCCCACAACATTTTATTCCATAGATTCTTCGATTCGTATCAAAAAATCCTATTACCGTAACGTGCGGTGTTTTCTTTTAGTGAAAGTGAAGCAGGCTGTGTTTATAACGTTGTCGTGTGTTGCTTCCAGACATAAGGGGAGGAGATATTTTTGTTGTGTGTAGCTTCTCGGCCTCTTGCTTTACTGCATCCGGCCATCCCGAGGCGGATATTAAAGCCCCGGGGCAGGACGAACTGTTTTGTGTCTTTTTGCGGGTCCCCGGTGGGCTGTGATCACACGAAGTTCTACAGACTACCTAAACTATGTACAGGCTGCATAACTGCTCCATACCAGACAATGGCTGTATGTGGACATGAATTCCTTATATATGAGTAAAGCTTACTTGTGTATCGTCAAACGCAATATACCTGCTTTATAAAATCAAGTCCGGGCTTAAATAGAATGAAAATCCCCGGAAAATACTTCATTTTATTATAAATTATGGCGTTGTCCTATTTATTACATCTGCAGCACTGTAATAATTTAAAGAGACGGCTTATATAAATATTGTATTTTTTAAAGGTATTACAATTTATTTTAATATCAGGGAATTTGTCATTTACAGTCTAATTATAACCAAATAAATTGATCATGCGAAAAGTTATAAATATTTTTAATTTTATGTGATTTAGACAATTTTAAAATGTATAACTAAGTTGGTTTCTATTAAATTTAAAACATAAAATAAGAAAATGAATAATCCACCCTCACCTCCCCTGAGACAAATTCAACTATAAGGAATTTGAGTGGAACATCTGCGGGGACTTGTAAGTCATTTCTATGATGTATGTTACTACTTCCTAGTAGCGTTTTATCAGACCCTCCGAAGAGGTAAGGGGGATAGCTTGAAACCTAAATCGCAACGATCTGGGTCCTGCACCCATAGGATAGAAGAAAGATTTTCCCGAAACCAAATAACCCCTTGAGTCCGTCTCCATCGTGCGTCGGGGTGGAACGTGAAAAATAAATAGAACAACGTTCTCTACCTTCCTCCTCATCTTTCCACGTACCGCTACCGCAGGAAGACTTCCAACCCAGAGTTCTATTTTCATCAGGATTCCTCCCACTACCGACAATAGTCACGGTTCGAGGGTGCTTTCTCAACCTCTGCCATACATGAAATCTGAAAGCAACGAGACCGTTGCCCACGTGCATGGGATTGGAAGCAATGCAGTCAGTTTAAGAGGTGAAAGTCGCGTGGTTTTTTCTGAGTCCAACATGGGCAGCTCATAAAGGCGACACCCCAAATGACTGTTATCTCACCGATCACCCACCGCTTTCTTTTTACCGCATCATCAGAGAGTCCTCTGTAGAGCATTAGTTACTGATACTAGTAATAGTTCGATGTTGCTCTTGCATACGTCTACCACACCTGACTACTGGAAACAGCGAGACTGTTATCCACATGCGTGTAATTAGAAGTGCTGAGACCAGTTCAAATCGTAAACGGCTATACTAAATACTCCTGTTTGCTTAATGAACGGGATAATCATGCCAAAGCTCAGCACTGAATCCAGAAAGAGAGCCAAGAAAAATACTAAATGTAGGAGAAAAAACCGTCACTTTAAGTCTTCGGAGGACCCCAAAAGCGAGATATAATAGTTTACATAAAACGCAAGTAAACAGTTTTGACGGAGAGACTTATTAAATCGCAATTTAGAAGCAGAAGTTTTGCTTCACAAACAGAACTAATTGAGGAGATCTACGTCCGGCAACTGGCTGAGAGTCGGCTAATCCAGGTTCCAGAATAGCAGAGATCCAGAGCAACTACCGTGTGTTCAAAATCTAATGAGTAGAATCAGTTTATAATGGCCTGTCACTTTGAGTCTTCGGAGGACCCCAAAAAAGTGCTTTTACCCTCACTCCACATCAATCTTGGAATGATGAAGCAGTTTTTCAAGGAATTTCCCATGGATAGTGTTACTTTTAGGTATATAACCAACAAGTTTCCTGTGATGTCCGAAGAAATGCTAAAGGAGGTCCTGGCATTCGAAAGCTTATGAAGGAAGAAAACTTTGAAAACGTAAAAGTTGAGAAAATAGCATGGAATTCCTCTAAACGAAGCTCCGAGAGAAAAAATATAGATATAAAAATTTTTAATAACTTAAAAATTTGACGTGATATATTTTTTTATTTAAAGATATACTATTTTTCTAAAAAGATTTGCTGATTTTGCATTGATTTTAATTTCAACTGTGGGGAAAGTCTTACGTGATTGAGGGAAAAGCGTGGTATTTTTTAATTCAGCGCATCAAAAACTATAGATTACACCCTTAATGATATAATAAAATGTTTTTATTTTAATTTATAGTGACACGCTACATGAGGGTAATCCTTATGTTGGCAACTTCCCTTTAATAGCATAGGAAGGGATTTGAAAGGGGGGATGCGGAAGGGTAGAAGGTAGCCAAGGGTTAACTAGGGTCCCCGGGTTATAGTTTAAGGATCCTACCCGGCATTCGCATAAAAGTGATACAGGACAAACCGCAGAAAATCTGATTCAGTTAGGTCGGGCATTGGGAACTTGTCCCACGCCCTTCCGATGGCGGGAGAGAGGTTTGATGTGGGTACGCAGCATTCCCTTCACCATGTCTCGACACGTTTAGGAGGAAGCTGACCGACTATGCCCAAGGTCTGCGAACTAGTCACATACACCTCTCAAAAAAGACCGGGGTGTCCCGGCTTGTGTGGACAGTAGTTCAAAAACGGAGAGAGGAAAATGCATCCCGAAAGTTAGCCCTCTCCGTCTCTCCAGAACGGTTCTGTCTGCGAGGGAACAGCTGTAGACCTATGCCACAAAAATGTTTCATCAAACTGCCTCATCATTACAATTATTCTTGCAAGTTATAGAGTAATTCAGCACCGTATGTTCTCTTCTAATTAAATTTTTACAGCTGAATTAACCTTCCAATTTCTTGAGGTGATTAATTTATATCTTCTTCTGGTAATATTACAAGTGTTTTGGCTGGATAGGGAAATCGGTCTACTGAATATTGGGAAAATGTATTGTTAAAGTAAGTTGTTTAACGTTAAGCCTAATTGCGGGGTTTAAAATATTAAGAAGTGAGAAAATAATATTAGAAGGTAACGAGGATTGAAATATCAGGATTTATAATAATTGGCATTAAACCTCGAAATTTTAATGTAATTACTCCTTTTGGTAGCCGTGTTTTGATTCCGATACTGTCATGTATTGTAGAAATCTGTTCATTTTTATTGCAATGCGAGGATGCTCGTGAAGACGAGTTAAAGTGGTCGGAGTAGTTTTGGGTGCAAATATGCCAATGGGCGACGAAATGAGTTAAAGAAGGACGCGAGTGTATAGATGGGAATTGTTATAAATTTAGTGAAATTAGAAAAATGTGGGTTGGAAGCGCAAACAAAAAGCGATATTTGTACCAAAGTCATCATATTATTAATAAGAATGATAGAAAATATGCCGGCTAGCATTATGCATAGTAACTAAACTTTACATAAAAAAATTAAATGAAGAGAAAGGTTTAAGTGGAAAAAAATAATGCAAATCAAAATTTTACGAAAAATGTGGAACAATAAACTAAGATTTAAAGTAAAAACTTTAAAAAGACTAGGATTATATTGCATGAAAATAGAAATGAAAAAATAAGGAAAGATATAGGTGTGCACATGTGCGACATAAAAAGATAAATATTTAGAATTCGTGAAGATATGACAGCAAAGTCGTGGTTACCTGTATTTGGTAGGAATTATTTTTCTGTTCAAGTGGAAGATGTAATGAGTAAGGTACCAACGCAACATGTCGCGAACTTTCCGCCGAATATTGATGAGGAAACCGCAGAACTCAATAACGTAAAGACCAAAATTTCATCGTTTAAAATTCATTGCTAAAAATTTAAGCGCCTGTATATCGGTAGCAAATTTTTTGTAAACCATGGGATGAGTATGGTAATGAAGACCGAGTTCCTAATATATAATAAGTTTTCACAGTATCTACCGTGTTCTGATTTTAATATCTTCAAACGTAACTTAAAAATATTCCTACCGGTAAACTCTTACTATTCAATAAATAAAACTTTAGAGACTGAACTGTATTTTGATATGACTACAGCTCTCTGCAAAAAAAACCTTGTTCATTCTTTATGTTCATGTATACTTGTGAGTCAATGTATGTAATTACACGTATAGTTTTAGTTTAAGCTGACTTGTCCTATCACCAGGATCATATATTCAGATTCGTCAGGACCAATAAATATCTTATCTTATCTAAAAAATATATTATAACGGGGTGAAACAATTAAAAGTAATACATTTTACGACCATAGTTTTTCTTACACCAAAGTGGGACCAATGAGGCATATTTCGGAAAAAAAACTATGTCCCAAAATGAATAATTGCAAATGCCATTAAAAATAGTCGCTAATAAATTTATCTACTAAATTCAGCGTATGTATATCTTTAAAATAAAAGATAGACTATATTATTTAAATAATACAGCGTAGGTTTGAAATCACAGGCGTCGTTGTCGTTAAAAAATTATGCATCGTTTAAGAATAACTTCAGAATAATATATATATATATATATATAGTAATAAACAATAATAATCGTAATTGAAATAATTTGATTGTCCACACGTTAAGGCATTAAAATGTGGTTACTCAATAATGAAGATAATTAATTAAATTGATCTAATAATTGAAAATTATCTAATGAAAGGAGCATTATTATACACGACTATTTTATCTTACAAAACAAATTACTTGCTGAGCTTTACAACAATTTTATACAAAAAATGTCCTTTCCTCTTACCTCAGGGTCTTTACTGGGCCTTTTAAATAAAGACCAATTAATTTTACAGTTTACTACTGACAAATATTGTTAATAAACTCTCGAAATGTAATCGGATAAAAACGAAATAAAAACGAAATGAAATCGAAATGAAATCGAAATCTGACGATATTCTACCTTTTATTAACGTTTACAAATTTAATTTTAAATGTTTCTTTTTTACTCACTGTTTGTACCAGTACCAGGGCAATTGTAGAGATTTTGCAACACACTTTCACCTCGAACACTTTAACAGGTCACGTATCACTGAATTTACTTATGGTTCACTTTGCTAAATTCCGGCCACCTGACCACCGGACAGAATTGTTCAAGAACTTTCGTCCCATTTATATCTGTCAACTCTTCAATATCGTAGGTTAAATACGACCAATATCAGCTGTTACCAAGCATCAACTTTGCCAGATCGGTACTTGGTTACTCTCGAGAACATATTTTGCTATGATTATCCTCGGTCGATGTTCAAAACCAGACTGTTAAATTATAATTTCTTCCCTACTCAGCAATGTCTCATGGCTGACTGACAAATTTTAATTCCTTCTGTACTCAGCAAGGTCTCATGGCTCACAGCTGCTCCATTAACTTACGAGCGCTATTGTCTGGCAATGTCTCTGGCTTGTTTTCACGTCTATTACTGCATCTCTGTGTGTTCGCTGGCAACAATTCAGTTCAATAGTATCTAATTATTAATTATTAATTGCTCTTTTATCATTACAATATATATATATATATATATATATATATATATCCTATCGTTATTGTACTAGCTGAGTGCCTGGCGTTTCCCGGGTATTTATGTAAATTATCCCGGTAAGGGGATTGATTCGACACTATGCTCTTGGTAAACATTTCTTTACAAAATCATCAATAGTCACTGTTTGGAACATTACCTATTTACATTCCCCTCCCCGATCTAACCTCTCGGCCACTAACTTCAAATAAACCAGGATTATGACTGACGCTACTTTAGCAACTGAGGAATACTACATAAATATGGGGCTAAAATTGCGCCGAATTAATACAGTTATAATACTCGCTAACTTAATAAAGTCTAAACATACTCCTTTAACATCTTTAAGTAAATATAAACCAAAATATGTCTGGTACCCTAAGAAAATCAAAACTGCACGTTAATTTCAAAGGGTTAAAAATACTACCGGTAATCTTTCGTCAACCACGTCCACCTTCACAACAAGGAACATAAAATGTCCTTAACCGCAATGGTTAATGCAAGAATTGAACTCAGTGGCTCCTTCAACTACGCAATCGACACCAATTTCGGTCTGTTTAGCATTATTTTTTATGTAAACCCCTTCCACCATCCTTCCGTTTACTTTTTAAGTAGAAAATTGACACTTAAATATTCTAGAATGACACTATAAAATTCAGCAATCCCGAAAATGTTTTATTCGACGCTAATAATAGTCATTTATGAATGTTTTTTAAATGCCCTCCATCCACTCACACCCGTAGAGGTGATCGGTTTGTCTTAAGCCCGCGGTGTTTCTTTCTGGATCGTAAGTAACATGCGTGTAAAATTTTGTAGCAATTTCTATACGCGTTGAATATTGTACTTGGAAATTTGTTTCGCTTCCTTCCACGCCCCTCAGAAGGGTTGAACTACATTTTAATTAATCGATTGTTTACTCATTACTTTTATGTAATGGCCATTCACCCTCTTCCTCCCCCACCCCTCAACCTTACTGACGTACTGATTTTCAGAATTAAAATCATTGACGTCTTGAATTTGCCACAATCTCGGTTGTTTCTCGATATTTTTTATGTAACTCCCCTCATCCCCTTCCCTAATGGTGTTGCCTTCCAATGCTAAAGGGGTTGAAATTATACACTAAAAACATTTGGTGACAAACTATTAATTTTATAGAGCACGAAAACTTATTATTCGACGTTAATATCAGCCGTTTTAGAATGTTTTAAAATTTTATCCCCGCTGGATACATCGGGCGATGCACAGAACAATTAGTGTGTATCATATAAAAGTGTCATTCGATTAAATAGCGTACAACCAATCAATTCATAAGTGTGAAAGTGTCAGGCAATCGAACAATTAAAAAGAAAAGGTGCAAGAATAATATTAATTTTTTTTATTAGGAGTTATTTTATATATAAATAATTTAAACTTGGTTTATGCGACCGTCTTGAATATTTAAATGAATTAAAATCCATCCATGCCAACCTCACTAAATAAAAAAAAAGTTTCGTGTCACCATCTCCGGTGGTATACCATAGTGCAATACGAAAATAACACAAAATGTTTGGATATGACCCTGGACATCAAACTAAGTTAGAAAGAACACCTGCAGAAGAAGAAGAACTGATCATAACATACCGACGACACAGATGGCTTATTGGAAGATATCCCAACCTTCCCTATTCAATAAATTTTAGTGCATAAACAAATGATAAAGTCTACCACCATGCAAACTCAGAAGTCATTCAGGTATTGGAAAATAAATATATTTACCGGAGACAGAAGAGGACCATGCCATTTGAACTCGTCTAAGTGAATTGTACGCGAGTGACAAATGAAGTGCCAGAACATTAGGAAAAATAGCGTTAGACTAAATTATCAGTACCTAGTTTTAATAATTAACGAAGAAAAATTAATGCTTCGTCATCTATCCCAGTTTTAGAACACCAACGGGTGTTTTTTTAAATAAAAACATATTGGTCGTGGTGAATTCGAATTGTCTGACGGCCGGGGTTTTCGTCCCGAGTGTAACGAATGCATGAAACTTCTCTTGAATTAACAAAAAGTTTGTATCATTTGTGCCTTTCACAAGATTAACATGAGATGCACATAACTGCGTTTCAGATTAACAAAATAAAAATGAAACAGGAACATGACTGCCCTAGAGCGTCTCTCCGGAATAAGAAAATTAATGGCGCGAAGTGTTAATATCTATCTGCTTCGCAGCGCTTTGCATAAATTGTGTCTCCTTAAGATGAGAAAAAACCGGGCATCTAATTATTTTGATATAAAAGTGCAGAAACAGCACGTGTCCGGCTTCCAATTACCCAGCGAAAGCCAGTTATCCTTGCTGGTTGTCAGGCAAGCACAACCCCTTGCGCGTAACTTGTGTCTTTGCTCGGAAATAACGGAATGATGTTTATTCATTACAGTATTCTACATCCAATACAGTATCAAAATAAGCATTATTTACTGCTTAAAATATTCAATTTATCAATTCTTTATACGCATTTCTATTAAGCAAACATGTAACTGTGATAAATACTTCTTATTATTTACATAGTCCATACAACTGAACAACGCTCCTAAAAACAAACAATGTAATGACCACATAAAATTTTGTCAAGGGAACGACTATTGACGGTGTGGTGTTATATTTATTGGCGAGGTTATTCAGCGGAATTTCAACGACATGTTCCAGATAATGCATTAGATACCGCCGTGTCGGAACAATCAGACTGGTCCGTGAAATATCACACGGGTTTTCAACGAACCGCCAAAATTTTCCCATGGTGGGAAAGGAGGTGATTTCGGAGACTTGAGTGAGGCAGAAACAAACGACTCGAACAGCCAGGCCGGGTTGAAGATACGTGCGAGACAAGCACCGTTGTAGTCGGTACGTGACACCGTCTGAGGGAAGGCACACTTGAGAGTCCTGGCCTGACGTTTCGCAGTGTACATTTCTGCAAATCGATAGATAAAATGATTTTTAAATAATTGCGCGAAATGAGCTGTGAAGAAGTGGTGGTGGATGAATATTAATTTTAATAAGTGTCGATTATTTTTTAAGGAAAGTTTTGTTTGCTAACGATTCAAGAGCGTATAACAGAAAATGTTGTAGTGCGATAGTTTTATAATTGACATATGTATATTTTTTATTTAATCTATTTATATATTTGTAAGGGTTGAGAGCTTGGCAAGTTGAATTAGAATTTGGCCAGGCGCCAGCGGAGTGGATAGGTAATTCGTTCAAACTGGACGTAGGATGTTGACCCTCGGAGGCTACCTGGAGTGTCCCAACGTGGGAAACGTCTCTCCAAAAATCCCAGAAATTAACTAACTCGTGACTGTCTGAACCAATCACAAGATCGATCTAAAAATGATCGAGAACATCAATATTTCACGAGCAGCGAAGGGGTTATGAAGAAAGTGTAGTCAGGACTCCTCGACGAACCGTCACCAGGGACGGACGTACAGCCCGAAGTGTGCATCATCCAGAGGACTCGGAGAGAACGAAGGTGCCTCATGACTACGGCCAGAGAAGCACGCAAGGTAACTGCCGACTGACTGACTCTTTGACACTGCGGTCCTTGTAGAACCTCGGTCTCCGCAAATATCTTCTTCCAAAGCTCTCTTTCGATTGCCTTGGTTCTTCATCTCCTGACTACCATAGCGCGTAGGTCTTCCTCCACCTCTTCAATCCAACGCTTTCTTGGTCTACCTGGATGCCCCTCCAGAACTTTCTTTGATTCCCTTGTATTCTCCATCCGATGTACGTGTCATAGCCAACGCACTCGTGCAGTTTTTATCACAGATATTATATCCTGCTCATTGTACAGGTCTCTAAGCTCCTGATTTGTTCTAATGCACCATCCCAGTTCTGTTTTCCTTGGTCCAAAGATTTTCCACAATGCCTTTCTTTCCCATGACATCAACCTTTCTTCTTCGTCTCCGCTCCATATGTAACCACCGGTCGAACTATAGTTTTGTAAATGGTCAACTTAGCTATCCGTGAAATTTGCTTGTTTCTTAATGTTGGAAATAAAGCCGAGTAACATAGGTCAGTCTGGCATTGATTTCCTTTTTAGCTTCATTTTGTGCAGTGATCACAGAGCCTAGGTATCTAAATTCCTGCACCCCTTCAAAACACTTTCCTCCACATCTAAAAGCATGTTCCGGTTGGCTTGTTCTGGAACTTACCAGGAACTTTGTTTTACTATTATTTACTACCAGTCCTATTTGTTGTGCACCTCTCTCCAATTCTTCATAGGTTTCCAGAAGTGAATTCTTTGTGCGTGCAATTATAACTACATCATCTGCATACGCCATAATTTGGATCAATCTATAGTATATATTCTTTTCTCGATTTGCAGTGATGTTACGTACAACTGTTTCTAAAGCAATATTGAAGAGGACTGTCGACATCGGATCTCCTTGTCTCAACCCTACTTTAACATCAAAGCTTCTCGATATCCTTCCTTGCACACATACCTTAGCCTTACTTCTGCTTAAAGCCGTTTTTATCAGCCTGATTAGCTTCCCAGGATAACCAAGGGCTTTCATTTCAATGAGAAGTTTTCCTCTTCGCACAGAATCGTAAACTTGTTTAAAATCTACTTATACCTGGTGTAGGGTAATATTATATTCATAACATCATGATCCGCATTGTGATCTATTGTTGACCGGTTTGAACGAAAGCCACACTGATATTCTCCCAGGTCTTGTTCTACTTTGTGGGCTAAACGTTTGGTAATTATTATGGTGAAGATCTTATACCCAATACTTAGCAGAGATATCCCCCTATAATTTTCAGATTTTAATTTTATTTCCATGTGTCTCAATCCTTCACGCGCCGGGGGGAGGGGGGATACCGTAATCCTTGGTTAAACTTGGGATTAAGGGTTCCGATTGTTTTGCCCGGCTAGCGGAATATATATATAATTTGTATAAATATTATGTCTATCGACAATTTCATGATCAATAATTTTTTTTTCCAAAACTCGAACAACTTGCTATAATTAACCCGACAAAGAAAAAATAAACATATGTCATCTATGTAGAACTCCCTGAACATGGAGGAAGCTCTAGAAGTGGCAAGGGACTCATAAATCGGAAGAAAAGGATCTCAAATTAACTTTCAATCAAGCTAGAAGTGAAATTGTTAGTGCGGCTGGAATCAAAAACCTGTGGAGTATCCTACGGGATTGTAATACTCTACCGGAAACATTTCTCAAGATTGTATCAATTAAGTACTTAGCGGCGAAAGACAGAAGAACAAAGACATTTGCATTGCAGTCATTACAAAACTCCTCAGACCAAGATTATTCCTCATAACAATGTTTTAATCTAAGAATGTACAGTCGCTAAAAACAAATTTTGTTGACGCTTCTCTAAACCTCCCAATAACAAAATCTTTAAAACGATCCCTTTTATTTATCAATTACCAACCCACCCGTTACAATGTTCTGATGCTATTCAGGAGTGTATAAATATCATACAAGTCAGGATGATAAGTTGTTACTAACGCATTGAGTAGCTAACATCATATATATATTTATATGTTGTTCGTACTGCACGGGGCAAAACCCCAAGATCACAGGACTGTTTTTATAAATCTCCAGATGTCAAACCCTCAAAGCTACAGTCTGTCAGTCTTGCTTCAATCTTGTTAGAGTTAAGTGAAGTGTGTACCTCGGACCATCTTTCAAAACTGTGTGATTTTAATAACTTGTTAATGAGTTTTGTTGTGCTAGTTTATTATATTAATTTGGTAAGATGTTTGTTGAATTCGTGTGTACATTAGTTTGACTTTTACGTTTACAATCATACAATAAAACAAATTATTTGTAAATGCCTCCACTGTAGGAAATTACCTGAAGAAGATACAAAAATGTATCGAAAATTCGTTACAATATGAATAAAAAATAAAAAGTCATCGATGGTTTTATTAATTTAAAACAGATGTTAAAATAAAACTTTTAATGCATATTGTAATGCCAATTAATTAGGACATTAATTGTTTGAACATAAAAATTTAAATTGTTTGAGAAATCTATTATTGCGGCAGGAGCTCCCATAGCG
Organism: Zhengitettix transpicula; assembly: GCA_037074705.1. Classification (NCBI taxonomy): domain Eukaryota; kingdom Metazoa; phylum Arthropoda; class Insecta; order Orthoptera; family Tetrigidae; genus Zhengitettix; species Zhengitettix transpicula. The sequence continues at coordinate 206,145,972 of CM073591.1, forward strand.
ACAATGTTGCCCATATCTGTTCCTTTGTCGGAAGGTCCGAAAATGGCGTATGCGCGCTAAAACGCAAGACGATAGTTCAGTTCGCGGAAAGACATCGTCGATGTATAACTGTTAGTTGGTGACGAGAATTCAACACAGTTGGTGATCAGAATTTAACAGCGTTGGTTGGTGCCTGGACATTCCGGAGGACGGAACAATAGATACTTGAGCTGTGACTAGCCGTCGTTTATAGTATTATCAAATAAAGTTGTGAGTTGAGGACAAAGTAAAACATTCACGAAAGCAGTACATCGAAACTTGCTAAGTAAAATCAGTTTAAGTCCATAGCCAGCCAGAAATATTAAAATTGCAGTTTAAGTCCAAAGCAGAAAAGACTAGCAAATCTACAAACCACAGAATTCACCTAAGGCAAGCAATCAACAGATAGCTGACAAAAAAAGGGAGGATCATCCGAGTTCCTGACATCCTATAAATTTTGACTAGAATCAGTGTAAAATCTGTGAATCTTAGAATCAGTGTAAAATCTCGCAATAGTGTATTTCGAAAACTAAAGGTATGCTGGAACCAACTGGACAAATGTGAGTAAAAAATTACAAATTAATTAGTTATGTAAACGTAATTAAAAGATTGAAGTCAGATTTCATTCTCATCTTAAATTTCGTTCTAGTTTAATTGTCAAGTAAATTTCTTTTCTTTGAATTGTGATTTGTTTGTTAATAAGATTTTTAAACATAATTGATGTGTCAATTATCAAACCCAGTAAAGACCCTGAGATCTAATATTTTAAATTTTAAATTGTTTTTAAATTATTGCCACAATAAAAATATTGTTAGTAAATTTTATAAATTCTTTCATTTAATAATTAACGCTTTCCAGTTAATTATTTCATTAATAGCTTCAACGAGAGGCAAATTTCATTTTATTAACGACTTCTAATTGAATATTACAATATATTATTATATTAAAATTTAAAGTTTAAAACAGAAAATAACATTATTGTTATATGAACAGAAAGCAATCATTCATGGAACGCAAAGTGGTGTTATGTTACAGGTGATGAATATGAAGTGTGACATGTAAATTTCTGTTGCTAGTAAGGAGATGTGAAGATGGTTTTAGTTGCAAGCGGCGATCGGGTTACGTGGCGCCGATGCGGAATACGACACGACCGGCTTCTATAATTCATCCCCCACAGTTCAATATTTGTCACCTTTGCCGCATCATCAGCATCAGTTATTGATGGTTGGCCACTGCAGAGCCGGAGATACGGGATACTCTTTGCAGTTGATACGTGTTAGTAGGCACTTCAGAGAATATATATTTTTATTTCAATTGAGAAATTATTACATATTTGTTTGAACGTTAACGTAAAACATTACGCAATGAATTATATTTAGCAGAAAACCTAAACACATCACAATTTACATATTTTCAAAACTGATTTTTTATAAAATTATAATTAAATTATAAAAATTCAAAAATCATGAATTTAAATGTAGTCTACACAATTTTTTTCAGCTCAAAAGTTTTGTATAACCGTTCCAGTTAGAAGGGTAGCACTTATTTTTGTGCATTATGTACATTAAAAAAATCATTATGTTTCTTGCAGAAAAAAAGGATTATTATTTCTGCCTCTAACAATAACTTTTCTATTGAGCTAATCCAATACATGTCCTGTGGTAAATTTGCGTTATTCTTAGTTATATAATTTATTTCAATGTTAAAATAATAGTAATTGTTGTTTTATCCTATCTGCATCGTGAAATAAAAGAATATTTAAAAATATGATATTTAATCTTGGTATGTCAAAATTTTATACGATAATATTCAATTACAAAGATGACATTATAAAAAGTAAAGTCTTACTCACCAGTTTACACATTTATCATATAGTTTCACTAACTTTCTTTATTAATTCGGTTATCACACACTTGTGATCAATTTATTTAACTTCGTGCCAGAGACGATGTTTGGGTTTCTTGTAGCGACGCTAGTTCCGCAGAAAATCGGCGGTTTCGGGTAACGATGCTGCCCCAGTCAATACTCTGTTTGAACCGGTTTTGGAGGGGCCCCTTGTACAGATCACGTGGTCTGGTCCGAAGATTTGATTCGTTCCCCGCCTTCTGCACGGGAGTTTATTCACTGGGGTGATGGTTTTTTTCTCTAACTTCGGAGCCCTTTGTAGCGCTTTCTGTTTTATGTTCATGTCTCTGGAAGGTACATAGATACAAAGCATCCCACGTTATCGACTTTCCTATTTTCCTATCCTTCGACACTGAAGAAGATACGGCGCTGGTTTTTCCTACCTGATCCTCCTCACCCTGTTCATTTCCGCGACTTAGCAACAACCATGGTGGAAGTATAATGGTAGAGCGGTGCACAGATCCACACGACGCCTCCTCTGCTCGTAACGTCATCTTGGAGGCAAGCAATGAGCCTCGAACTATGTAAACTGCGAGATTCGGAAATGATTTCTCAACGTGGAGCTCTCTTTTCTTACATTGCACAAATATTTTAATACTTACCTTGTCTCGTGTCATCCGAGTGTATATAATAATACAGAAATTACTTAGTTTGTTGTTTCCAAAGAATTTATATTAGCACAAATGACCAATATTGTATATATACCACTTAAGCCTATAGGTGAAGTCCAAAGCAGTAGGATCATTATTTGGCCTACTGATATCTCCAATATAAATAAAAAAAATTTTAAGCACGTCCTGATTTAAACGACGGATTAAAAAGTACGACATTATGCATTTCTCTTATAACGTTTTGTAAATATTTTCTAAAGATTTTTTGGTTATTAGTACCTGTAATTGAATCAGACCTTCGTGAGATCAAGCTCACTTAGGACAGAATTGACATATTGCACTAAAGAACTTTGGCTTTCAAAATCTACTGATTTGTGCACAGAAGAGAACCAAATTCCGTTCGAAATCCGTCTCAACTTTATACTTCCACCGTGGCTAGAACTAAAATTCATTTACTTTTATTTATTTATAAGTTTTAGCAGGTTCCAATATAACACATTTCCTCATATCTCCGAGAGTATTAGATTTTATAAACAGACATTTCAATCCTTACTGTCAGAAGAAACAATTAGAGACATAGACGCCGTGCAAAATTCCAGAGCGCAATACTTCTCTTTCGTCTTTTTTTATTATGGTGTTGACAGGCTATGTATAGGGTAATCCACTTAGTGGCAACTCCCCTCTGATAGCATAAAAAAGGGATTTGAAAGGGGGGATGCGGAAGGGTGGAAGAAGGTAGCCAAGGGTTACTAGGGCCCCCGGGCTATGGTTTAAGGATCCTACCCGGCATTCGCCTAAAAGAAATGCAGGACAAACCCTAGAAAAACCTGCATCAGGTAGGTCGGGCATTGAGTACTTGTCCACGCCCTTCCGATAGCGGGAGAGAAATTTGCTGTGGGGACGCAGCATTCCCTTCTCCGTGCCTCGACCAGTTTAGGAGGCAGCTGGCCGACTATACCCATGGGAATAGCGGATAACTCTTACCGTATACCCAAGGTCTGTGACCCCGGAACATACACCTCTCAGAACAGGCCGAGTTTCCTCGGCTTGTGGGAACCTTAGTTCAAAAACGGAGAGGAAAAGGCTATCCCCAAAGGTAGCCCCTTCGTATCTCTCCTACAAGGTTCTGCCTGCGAGAGAACATCCTTCCCAGGTATTGCCTGCGAGAGAATAACCCTAGCAGACCTTATTTTTCGTCTCTTTCTTCTCAAAGTATTAAAAATCAAAGAAATGTCCTCACTAAACGTCTGCTGGTAAATTCAGCTACAAACATTTAATTTCACTATGGATATAAATTTTCTTTAATTTATTAGTAAAAGTGAATCGCTAATTTACGTGCCACAAGGATGTTAAATTGCACTATTAGACTGAATGCTAATACTCGTTGTCCTAATCATGTATATTAAATGCGTTAAGTTTTCCGTTAATCTAAACTCAGTGTTCTAAAGTTCTGGAATTCTTATCATGGTGTGTACATTCGTGATTTTATCTAAGAGCCAGTGGAGCACGAAACATACATATTTTATGAATCTATAGTCGGAGTAGTTGCGCTTTGTCCCTGAGATAATTTTTCTTTTATGTTACTATTTGTCTCTGTGCAATATAAAATATAAACGCGAATACGAAAAACATTGAATATTTAAAGTTGAATTGAAATACAAATATATGGTAAATAAATATGCACGCTTGATAAGAGCAATAATTATTTGAATAAATTTACTTTTGTAACAAAATACTTACTAATTCCTGAAATACATTTTAGTAGTGAATACTTTTGAAATGATAATGGCATAACGTTTGTCATTTAATGCACAACTCTTTCTGAACATTTTTTGTAATTTAAGGGACAATATCCGAGGCGTTAATTTTGTATTGATATTGTTACCGGTAAATTACTACGTTTAAGCAAGGCAATGTGAAATTTACTACAATCTCCGAATTCATCGCAGTATGTTATTAAGTCTGCTGACTTGCAATTACCCATGCCGAGTTGGGAAGCAAGGAATTAAGAGTTCTTCGTAAAGTATGTAAGCGTTTAGAGCAGGGTTGACCAACTTATTGCATACTGTACGTCAATTTTTTGACAGGCGAGTTCAAATCCGCCATATGTCTATAGCACTTAATAACATTTTTAATATAAGTATTTTTCTAAACATCATTAACTCTTTTAAATAATTTACTTCCTGATTATAAAACATTATCTATTACACCAGATCAATATTGCTTACCATTAGTGAAACTTTTGAGCCTGTTTGGATTTCGCTAGTCATTTAATGTTTGGTGTTAAATTTGTTACTCTGAGCAGCAGAGAATTATTTAATTTCGCGACCTTGTTTGTCTCTTAATCCATTTCATTGATGAGAATGCTTGTTAACATCTGTATGTCGTTCCAAAGCGACGTATATTTGGTGCAAAGTTTCTTAGCTCTGGCGTACATGGTAATGCAAGCCAGAAATTAATTACGTCAGAAGCATTTTGATTTAGAGAAACTCATCAAATTTCATTTTAAGAAAGAATTTGCTTTTAAATCATTCAGTTCCACTTGTATGTTACTAGGCATCTAAATTTATTTTTGCTCATTAACTGAAAATGGGTTTATAAAGGCGAGATTTGTTTTCTGCTTTAGAAAAAAAAATTAAAACGACTTTCAAATATCACTTGCAATATCTTTATTTTCTTCAATATACTTGTTTAAATTGTTATTATTCTCACTCTGCTGTTTCAAGCATGGAAATTCCCATTTTCTAAGGGAGAGATGAACAGTTTTAATTTCATTTCAATTGAACAGAGCTAGGAAATAATTTATTCTTGCCTTGCAGTTTTAAATTTGGATCACTGGCTGGAAACTAAATATGCGGAATCAAATAGCCAATTGTATTGTAATACGGTTCTTTCATCAGGTAGTTCGTTTTCCTGTTATATTAGAAACAGAAATTTTTCAATTTTGGAAATCCACGCCAAGTTTGGCGCAGGCACCACGGTTTCGGCAACCCTGTTTTAGACTTAAGTGGGCCTCGGATTTTGTTTTAACATTTAAACGGTTGTTATAACATTTAATCCGTTAACACGTTTTTAATTTTAATAAATGCACAATATATATTTCTTTCAATTGTGTAAATTTTCCTTGTACATTGTAGGACAGTTGTTGGACACTATTCGTACAGGAATAGCTGTAAAACCAATTAAATAATACGAACATATCTAAAGGCATTCAATGGTCGATTTCAGTTTTGAATCAAAAGCGTCTTTGTTGTTTTTTAATTTATTTTATTTTGAGTCGCTTAAAGGTCATTAGCGACTACAGGTTACAGTTATTTAGTTTACATTAATTATTACAGGTTCATTGTTTTCCTTATATTTCACAAAAAATGTTAATCATTTTCAGGTATTCAATTATTAGTCTTTCGTACTTTGTTGCGTGTAGCACTTTTTCTTTCTTGATCGTATTTTGGACGTTCACTTAGCTGTTTAATGGCAATTGCGGACTAGAATAGATCACAATTTGTTGGAGGGCTATTGTTGATAAAGTGGAGACGTGTCATCTTCGAGTGTTCAATTCTGATTCCTGATATTACTGCCTGGTTTCTTCGGGTGGCTGTGGGGTCGGCTTTTATTGATTGAAATTCCTTGATTTGTTGTTCCACTGGTGTTTGAGTTTACTTTGGGCACTTTTCCGGACATCTTTGTAAGTGTTTGTTCATCATAGGGATAGTTTTGTGGATGGATGTGTGGCAAGCTTGGCCTTCAGGTCTGCAATAATGTTCCCATGATTACCTTTATGAGATGGAATCCATATTACAATGACTGTTTTGCCACTTGGAGATTCTATTCTTGTTCCAATACGAGGTTCATCTGAAAAGTTTTCGGCACTGATAGTGAAAATGATTATGCCAGAAAGAATTTAGGTATCTGTATACGACGTGAAAACTGATAACCAACCAGCAGTTTGAGCAAAATCCTAATGTCAATCGTCCCCAAACACCTCAAGCCAAATTTTTTTACTCCATTTTTACAAATTTCTACATCACAAATTTATCCAAATAATCAAAGAATACCAAATATCCTTCATTTACAGATCCAGTAATACCCTTTCCTACTTTATTAAAAACCATAATGACCCACATGACACCTACAGAAAACATTGTGTTGTTTACAAAATCTCTTGCTCTAATTGTAATTCCTGCTACATAAGGCAAACTAAACGTACACATTTAGTACACATATCAATGAACATATATCTAATATCAAACTTCCCATTGATAAACACTATGAAGTATCCAAACATATCATCAATTCTAAACATATATTTGATTGGCAAAATGTTAAGGTTTTAGATATTGACACGGGGTACAATTCCATACACATTTCAGAGATGCTTCACATTAAATCAAACATCACAGCTATTAATGTAGTGACACTATGAAACTCAATAAATGCTATGATCCCTTATTGTTACGCTAACCCTTGGGCTCTTCCACTGTTGTTGCGTTTTTGTCGCTTTTGGGTTTTGTCATCTGACAAGTGCAGTTGTGTCGCTCTAGGCTGATCTTCACACCTGACGAGCGGGACAAGGATCCCAGAAACTTTGTGTGGTATTTATATTATCACTTTTTTGTCTGAATTGGCTAACTTTCTTATTCATCATGGATATACTTTGTACTGAACACGTGTGGTGGGCATGAAGCATTCTGGTTGTCGTTATTTCCTCCATTAAGTTGTGTAGCTATAAGTATGGTTCTTAAAAAGGCATAGTGATCAAACGGAAGAATGTAGGCAAAAATTTAATTTATGTCTAAAAATATACGAAATGGGGTGTCAGAGATGGACTTTAAAAACTAAAGTTATATTAAAAATATAACGGCTGTTCCAGACCAAACATTTCCAGTAACGTGGCTGAGACAACTGAAACACAATATTCAAGCAATAGTTTGTTACTGTCAATCGTTAAATTATGAAGAACCGCTCGTCGTAAATACACCTATTACAGGTTTTTTTCACTCTGTACCGAACTTTCACAGACACTACTTTTTCAAATAGTTACACAGTTAATGGACAAAACAATGTAACTAAGTCGCTGTTTGGTTCTGAAAGTTGTGCTGCCGCTCTGTCAAGATGGTTCCCAATTTTCCTGGAAGGAGTAATTTAAGGTTCGGGACGGATCTCGGGCTCTTTGGTTACTTGTTGGGTATTTGTCATAGTTTGCGGCAATATGAGGTAACTAGATACGAACAAGAAGAGAAGGTCTGTGGTCTAGTGGTTGGCGGTACAGTTACCCGTCAAATCGTTACTCGTGAAAGACCTGGCAAATAAGGTCTAATTATAAGTAGTCAAGATGTTCTCAGATTCGTGATACCATTTTAAATTTTTATTATCACAACCATGTGAGAAAATTAATGTAATTACTATTTGAAATTTCATGTAAAGTAACTGGCACGAAATTAAGGTAGTAATTTTCTATTACTGTTTATCAAAAGTCTAAATACATTACTAAATAAACTTGTGAAACAAGAGAGAATGACAGACGAAGATTAAAAATAATAAACAATGTTTAGCTGAAAACATCAAACCATAGTTTACCAAATTTTATGACATTCCAGCTGAGGCGGGAATGACCAGTGGTCGAATACCTGAACAGAAATCTATACAGGGGGTTCCTCTGCATCTAAAATTCAGATTCACTGATTTCAGATCTCACATGTAACAGTGACAATTGGGTCTGGAATTTGCGCTGTAATTATGCTTCTGACATTTATATATTACAATTCATTCGAACGGAAGAATTATATATTAAAACCTTCCGTACATCCATAAATGCCTCAAAGATAGCATGGGCCTTCACTGACAGAGTCAAACTCGAAGGTTTAATGATGAACTACGTTATAAAGAAAATATATACATGCACCATAGAGCCAATTCTGACCTACGGCGCGACGCCTACATATGTTATGAAAGAGCCAGAAAATGAAATGAAAAAGCATTTCGCTAATTCGTGGTGAACAACCCGAGAACAACAAATGCACTTACATAGCAAGCTCAATCATTAATGAGTGAAATAAGTGGAGGCAGAAACGTCAAATTTGATTTAATTTGGCACAATTTTCATAGTTCTCTCTGTAGCATAGAATCGTAGTTAACTGCTCACTAAATAGGTGAGAGACACGAAACTTGTGGAGATTCCACAACAAAATTACATCCAAATCCATGATGGTGGTAGCAGACTGTTCTTCCGCCATGATAATTTTTAATTGCGGGAAAAGGTTGGGCGTCATAATCGTGTAACTCATTTTATATTATATACATACATATATATATATATATATATATACATATAGAGTAATAAACAGATTATTAAATAACAAACAAAATTTATTTAAATTAATTAAACAATTAATTTGCCCCACGTCGAGGGTGTCAAAATGTAATAAATAAAAGTGATTAAATTGAATTAGATGAATTGCCTCATGTTGGTGACGCCAAATTGTAATAAACCGATTAATTAAAGTGAATTCAATAGTTGGCCACGTTGGTGAAACCAAAATGTAATGAATAAACAATATTAAGAGAATTAAATGGTTGATTAAAGAATTAATGTTATTTATTTAAAATTTAAACAAGAAGGATTTCAAATAATTTACCAAATTATTTTAAACTTTACAAGACAATTAATTTATTCCAGGTAAAAAATACAACATTTCTCAACGTGATTATTTACATTTGAAGTTTTGCTAATTTATAGACTTTAACAACTCTCATCTCAGGTCGTCTATTTGGGCCTTCTAAATAAAGAACCAACCTTTACATATAAATTAAACAATCCAATTCCTTTTTTACAACTTTAAAATTAAAACAATAAAATAAAAGTAAAATCGAAATCTGACGATTCTGTCTTTAGTTAACATTTACAAGCTTTATTAAATTTCTTTCTACTTACAATCTCTGCTGGTACCAGCCTTAAGTTTGGGCTCAGATGCACCTCACTGTTCACATTAAACAGGTCGTGTGTTCACTGAATTTAAATTCATTACAGAACACTGTCGAAACTTTGGTATCTCTCAACTGGAAACTGCAACTCCTTCCGAATTAATGGTCCGTCAGATTATTACTAACTTTCTCTTGTCGAAATTAGTGACGGTCTCTTTACTTGTTGAAATTTTACTGCGGCATGACTTATTAAGTTACTTTCCTCTAACGTTATTCGATGATTTTACTGTCCGAAAAGTTCAATTTCAACCTATAACCTTTCCGGATGGATATTTGTCCGCAACTGATTCCGCCGTCCGACTGTGGTTTTAGAAACGCTTGCGGCCAACAAAGCTAGCCTATTTATTGTTGCCTTTGATATTCGTGCCGATAACAATCCATCATAAATTTCCAATTGTCAAATCACTAATGGCCTCTAATTAGTATTACAATATATATATATACATAACATCGGTAAGTGGCCGTCCTTGTGTCCGCGGGCCTGAGAAAGAATACATTAAACGTTAACATGTGTCTGCCCGAGAGTCCCCAAGAAGCCGCGGGTACGCGTCCCTTTTTCTGCATCGTTTGGGACGGCGGAGTACAAATATATACTCCGAACCCGGGTGAAAGTGGACAGACGCAGGCAGACCGAGAGATAGAGGACTGAAAGTGGAGTGAGAGAGGCGAGAGGGTGGAAAATTTGGCAAGCGGTAGCCAACAAAAGTTTTTGGAGAGACGTCCATCGCGGGGAGGCCGAAGAAGGAGATCGTGTGCTGCTTACTACAAGACCAGTGCAAGTCGGCTGACGCCACAAGTTAAAGTAAGGATCATCATTTCTGTAAAGTGCCTTCAAAAGCTGAATTTTTTTTACACAGTACGGAAATAGGCTCTGTTCTTGAATAACTACCGAGCCGCCCACATTACCTTGTTGAGAAGGAGGATTTTTATAACCAATCCGGAGCTAATGATAATTTTTTTTTGCAGACCAATGTATATCTGCTGGCGCCCAAGAATATTTTTTATGTATTTGTGTATTTTCATGTAATAAAGTTTTTTTTTATATTTAGTAGTAAAGTCTAATCATTACAATATATATCATCATTTTTTTATAATTTCCTTTAATATTATTCTCGGCGTAATATTGAGGCCAAATTATTCTAAATAACAGTCAGTCTAGCTCAAGAATGCGGAGATTGTAATAGTTTACATACTATTATTGTCGGCAACGTGTGTAATACGCAGAATTTTTGACGAAACTGCAGTCTGGTTTGTGAGGTCGACCGATGATGGTCATTGGCGAGTCTGGTTTGGGAGTTCGAACGATGATGTTCATAGTGCCGTCTGTTTTGGGACTCTGACCGATGATAGTCAGAGTAAGTCTGGTTTTACAGGCCGGCCGAGAATAATAATAGCAAAATCTGTTCTCGCGAGTATATAGCGGAATTTAGGGAAGTTGATGCCGAATAACGGTTGAAATATCGTATTCAGTCTGTAGTAATAAATTACTTTTAAAGTAAAGGCTGCAGATATAAGTAGGATTAAAGAAAGTTCTTGAGCAATTGTTGGAGAAGTGTCAGGTGGTCATTGGGTCGGAATTTTAAGGAAGTGAACAAAAGATGTGAACAGTGTAATGACACATTAAAAATATTTCTTGAAAAGAAAAATTATGAAGTGCATAAGTAATATAGTACAAGAGCAGATGTAATAAACTGGTAAGTAAAAATCTTCTATTGTAAACATAATATTAATATGAGTACCGTTAGAGTTACTTATATTTCTTTAAATTCCTGTAAAGTTCACTGGATTTCAGATTTATTTAGATTTTTTAAATTAATTGTTATTGTAAATTTAATTAATATTCTTAAGTATAATTTTTGATTTCCATATAATTTGTGATAATTTCACATTACTATAATTATTACAGGCCCAATAAACGGCCCTGAAGTATTGAGTTTCATTAAAATCTGTGGTATTTATTCATAATACGTACAGAAACTGTTCAAAATCGAAATTTGTATTAAATTATTTTGCTGTCTTTAAAACGTTGTTATAATTCAGGTATAAATTCTATTAATTATATTTTCCTTTAAATTTGTTTTCCACATTAATTGACGTGTTTTTTTTATCATTTACATTCAAATGGTATATTACATTATTTGGTCCCAACGTGTTGGCTTTGTTCTATATATATGTCCATTTTACAATATTTATATATATATATATATATATATATATATTGTAATGTCAATTAATTAGGCCATTAATTGTTTGTATTAGAAATTAAATTGTTAGCGAACAATTCGAATGATAGCGGTAAGGCGAATAGAGCAAGAATAGCGCTGAGCTCTGTTGCTTTGAGAAAATGCCGAAATGGAAATGCGCGTTCAAACTCGAGAGCACTAGGATAGTTAGTTGGCGGAGAAACATCGCGAGGAGCAGAACAAGTAAAAAATCTTGAGAATTGGTGCCGAAAGATTGCTGTGGACGGATGAAGTATTTAGAAAGAGTCCAGATACCGGTAGTATACAGTGAGACCCGTCAGAACAATTTTGTTATGAGTTGCAGTCTGTGAAATAAATATCCAAATATTCATCGATAAACATATTGAGTGCAGAAGTCTAATTTCTATTCTGAAATTAGACCATTGTTTCAATTTTGGAAGACCAAGTAATTGCATTCAGCGTCTAATTATCGTCGGAACGTCCTTAACGAACAGAGAACCAACATTTGGCAAACTAAAAAGTATTAATTGTAGTCAGTGAAAACCAAGGCCTGATGAGAAAAAATTAAAGTGTATAAGTGTCCGAACGAGGTAAAAATTGTTTGTTCCGGTACCAGACCGACGGTCCGTAAGTAACATAATTTTAAATAATATTGTAAACGCTAATTAAAGGATAAAGTCAGATTTTGTTCGTTCGCTTTCTTCTAGTTTTCTTTTTATTGATTGAATTATTGTTTTATTTTAGGTAAATTATATTTTTAATGGTTAATTAGTCAAATCCTACTTTTATCGTGTCGCTATCATCAAACCCAGTAAAGGGCTTAAGATATAAAAATTTTGATTGTAACTGTTTTTGATATTGAAGCCACAATTTTATAATAAATATTATTTTATGTTTTAAATTTTGATTATCTTTTCATTCAATTAAAGCCTACCTGTTATTTATTACAAGATATATTTATATATATATATTGTAGTAATTAGTAATTAATTCAGTATTATAATTATAAAGTTGGATTGTAGAGGACTTATTATTGGATATAAAGCGGACACCGCAACAAGGCGGCACGCCAGACAAAGAAACATTGTTGAGATTGTACGCGCTCAAAAAAAAATCTACGAGACGAAGTTAGTTAGATGGACGGCGGACACAGTTGCGGGCAGATATCCATTCAGAAAATTTGCAGTATAAAAAGTTGAGCAGCGGACATAGAACAGTTCAAAAGCAATCTTCAGTCAGCGGCAAGACGCGAAAGAAAAAGTCTACGTCGAGAACTAGGACATAGTAGTTCGGTCCACAGAGAAATAGAAACAGTAAAAGTTGGTGGATCCAGAATTATGAATAGGGCTATCTAGGAAGTCCAACGGCGAGATATAATAGTTTACATAAAACGCAAGTAAACAGTTTTGACAGAGAGACTTATAAAATCGCAGTTTGGAAGCAGAAGTTTTGCTTCACAAACTGAACAAATATTCGCATCGAGAGACTTCAAGGAGACCTACGTCCGGAAACTGGCTGAGGGTGAGATGATCGAGGTTCCAGAATAGCAGAGATCCAGAGCAACTACCGTGTGTTCAAATTCTAATGAGTAGAATCAGTGATATCCCCAAATCGTGTGCACGAAAACCCAAAATTGAGACCTGGGCGGCCGTAAGTAGTAAACTTTAAAATTGGTTGTAAACCACTTTTTAAAAGATATGTCAGATCGTTCTTTAATTATTTCGTTTTATTTAATTATTCACTTCGTTAATTATTTACTTCTTTAATTGTTTAGTTCTTTAATTTAAATTCAATCTTTAATCTTATTTTCGTGCGCAACAAAATTCGTCGAGGTTCAGACGAATTAATTTACCTAAAAAGCTAAATGTAATTGATTGTATAAAATTCACCCATTTATCAAACCCAGATAAAGACCCTGAGATTCCAAATATTATTGTGTAATTATATTGTAATTAAAATTGTTAATAAAATTGTTTGTAGATTTTCACATAATAGTTCTTTTATACAGCCATCAGTCCTTTTAATTAATTATTACAATATATATATATATATATATATATATATATTAAGTAGATAGAGAGATACTGCTGTTTCAGGTATAATAATATGACTTTAATTTAAATTCAGCTGATATTAATTGTATGAATGTGTGTCAGACATCTGCTGCGTCGGTCTAGCCGTGATAACTGTGCTTTGCAGCTGCCATGATGAAGGGAGGTGCTTATGAAGGGAAACTCTTAAGACGCCGTCTGCTTTGCATTCGGGCCGTCTCGTACGTGTTCTGTGTTTGGGAACCGCCACTTGACATGCACACTCGAGTTCTGTAACACGGCTCGTGGCTTCCACTCGAACCTGAATGTTAATAATACAAGCAGCTGCGTGCTTAGGCACTAGCTACAGTACGGCCAATTAAAAACAAAAGTAGTTTCATGTTTCTCAATTAACTTCAAGAGGGCTCTTATTCATTCAATAGTTTCATTTAACGTAGGAACAAATATTCGAATTTATAAATAACGTCACTCGCCTCGAGAGCCGTAACGTCCAGTCCCTTCGTCAGCCAAAGAACGTTTTGAATAATAATAAACTAGGTCGGTACCCGGCGTTTCTCTCGGTGTCGTAATTAATTTCAGCGATAGCCGTAACCCTGGATTTGGCTCCAATGTCGGTTGTTTTCGTGTTATTTTTTTGTAACGCCCCTTCACCCCAGGCCGAAAAGGGTTGCAATTATACAAAAAAACATCGGTATAACTTCTATACATCTCTTTGATCCAGAAAAAGATTTATTTGACGCAAATAACGGCCGTTTGAGCATTCTTGAAAATTTTCATCGCCGTCTCATGGGGGTGGTAGACGTGCATTACCCCCACAGTGTTTGCTTCCTGGTCGCAAGGTATAATTGTACGAAATTTAGTGAATGTTTCTCTACGGGTGTATGCTGAACATACACACAAACACTCTATTTTATGTATTCATACAACGCCATATTTTACGTGAGAGTCGTGTTTAGTTTAGGTCTGTTGGATGGATCTTAAAAGATTTACCTAAACCCAAAAGCAACAGAAATCCAATTACAGTATTCTATATTTATGTTTTGGATGCACCAACTGATTTTACTACCTATATTTTTATATATATTGTTGAGTACTGTAAAGGAAAAAATGTAATAAAACCTTAAGTTGGTCACTGTTTAATTTTCTTTTACCTGTAGTTTTCGGCTTTAATTATCCATATTCATCCAACAAAATGTACACATATATATTAAAATATTAATCAGTGTGAACTTAGTTGCATAATTTCGTCATGTAAATTCACAACAACAAATTTTAATGCAATTTTTCATTTGTCAACATCTAATAATCAGATTAACGGAATGCAATTAGTACTGTAATATTAATGGAAACAGCTGCGTAATTATTTCTGATAAAAATTTTTTAATAACGATATCATATTGTTTAATTATGCAACATTTCTCTGAAATCTGGTGGTGAGAACGTAAAACAATTTGAGTTCTCACATGCGGAACATGACCCGCCGGTCTGTTTCGGCCGGTCACACATTTGACACTTCATTCCGTTGCCAGGCCAACACGAACCAAAGACGCCTGGGAGCACTAATTTCGTTCTCACCCCACTCTGACTGTTCAAATTATCTTGCAATGATATGACCACAATCTTATGCAATATATTATATACTTGAACAATTCTGAAATTTTTATTATTAATGCAGATATTGTTGTATGCTAAATATATATTGTAATATGAATCCAATGTTGGTAGTTATATATATATATTACCAATGTTGTTAATTGAAATGTTTTTATTTATAAACTAGGTTTCGTAAAATAAAAGTTATGTCAGTTGAAAAACTGCTTCTTGCATAAAGCAGTTATATTACAAAAAATATATTTAGCAAATGTAGTATTGTAATATTCAGAACTACATGGTCCCCCGCCTCCACCATTTTTTTTTATTAAAATCAACTTGAATTAATTTCTACAGGTATGAGTATTGTGACATTATTAATATTAAAGGTTATTATCGTCCTCTTCCCACAATGAACTGATTAGTGCAACTAAAATGCTCTATTAGTTTCTGTTCAATTATTATTCCGACTTGCCAGTCTATGGAAACGTATTACATGATTAGAAATTACTCGTGTGTTAGAATAATATTTATTATTTTACGAATGCAAGGCAATATATATATACATCATTGTACTTCGAATCTCACATGGTTTATTAGCTTACTTAACTTACCAATCAACACAGCGAATTAATGGAAGCGTAACGGCAAATTTCAAGAACTATAAGGTTACTTTAAGTGTATAAGTTTTGTGTATTACAAAATAGAAATAATATTTATAGCGTTTTATAATGAAATTGAATGGTTAAATAGTTCTAATGACAATATTTATAAATTAATAATCATTAAAAGTAAGAAAATTACTGTTTTTTCTATTTTTTTATTTTTTTAGGGTAACAGGCTACATGAGGGTAAGCCACATAGTGGCAACTCCTATTTAATAGCATAGAAAGGGATTTGAAAGGGGGGATGCGGAAGGGTAGAGGAAGGTAGCCAAGGGTTAACTAGGGCCCTCGGGCTATATTTTAAGGATCCTACCCGGCACTCGCCTAAAGAAATGCAGGACAAACTCTAGAAAAACCTGCATCAGGTAGGTCAGGGATTTTTTTTGTTATAACTCATAAATAGTGCCACGTTTCAAGTAAAATTGTAAGCGGAAACCTGTAACTAACATACCAAATATAAATGTATATTTTTATTAAACTATTTTTCAATTTTAATGACTTACATGCAAAGATAAAATCATATCTAATAAAATTTAATGCGATGGTTGTGGCTAATGATTTTCGATTATACATTATATATTGTTCGTAAAATTAGTTAGCATTTGTAAAAAGCTGCTTTTTATATTATTTATTGATTTCTAGCTTTTCTTAATAAATTTTTAACCTGACTAAAAAGCCACAATTAAGAAAAGTTAAAAACTAATTTGTTGATGCGGGCCAATTTGCTATATTTTGGCGAATATCTTTACACATCTCAAATTCCGTGTAACCACTCGTTTGAAAATTGATTTTATCTTCCAAATTCTCCCCTTTCTCTCTAAATTTCAGAATGATCTAATTCCATTTTATTTTCCATTTTAATATCGTTTTATTTAGTAATTTTCTCCTTTATATGTATATCTTTTTTTATTTATTACAAAACTTATTTATTTATTACAAAACATGTATATCTTATGAATGTATATTTATTACTACTGATTTTCATTATGTATTCTCTTATTTAATTATGTAATATTTTTACGTGGACAGTAGGAATGGAATTAATAAATCTGAAGTTAACACTATTGCATTGACCCCTTACTTAACTGAGTACATATTCATTAATTCCGTGACGAACTGATCACTTATTTTTTTACCACGGAGAGATTCAAAAAAGAAAGATAATGAGCGCATCTAAAATTGTCTATTGGTTCAATCAAAGTATTGATATTTGCGTAAATTAAACGGAATAATTTTAAAATGAAAAATTTATTGAAAATTAATAATAAGAAAGATAGTCAATTACAAACAAAATATGTTATAATATAAATACCACATACTGTTTCTGGAAGCCTTGTTCCTTTCTTCAGGTGCAGAAAAACGCAACTTCTGTTTTTCTGCATCTGAAACGTTATGTGGTCTTTACATTATCACTTCTTTGGTTTGAATGTGATTATCTATCTTATTATTAATTTACGTAAATTGTTAGCATTATTAGTAAAACAAAATATATTTTTATTATTGAGAATAACTTTAGTCGAGGTTTACAAGTATTTTTGTCAGGAATTGTGACATTGGTCCCTGTATTGAACAATACCTGCTTTGTTAACATAAGCACTCCTTTGAAGGTAAGTACGTGAGATGCGATAAGCCCGTGACGTTGTCTCTGAACCGGCGAATCTCGCAGACCTTCATACAGCTGATGTTTATAACATAGTCTTTTTCTTTGGATCTTTTTGAGCCCGAGCAAGGGAAGCCTGCGAGAGGATTTCTCGCAGGTGAACCTTCCCAGAGAGCTCTGGCGGGGGCTACCTTTGGTGATGCTCTCACATCTCTCTGGTTTTTTTGAACTAAGGTTCCCACATGCCGAGGCACCTTGGTCTGTTTTGAGAGGTGTATGTTCCGGGGTCGCAGACCTTGGGCATACGGCAAGAGTTGTCCGCTATTCCTATTGGAATAGTCGGCCAGCTGCCTCCTAAACAGGCCAAGGCATGGCGAAGGGTAAGCTGCGTCCCCACAGCAAACTCCTCTCCCGTCATCGGAAGGGCGTGGGACAAGTACCAAATGCCCGACCTACCCGATGCAGGTTTTTCTAGGGTTTTCCCTGCATTTCTTTAGGCGAATGCCGGGTAGGATCCTTAAACTATAGCCCGGGGGCCCTAGTAACCCTTGGCTACCTTCCTCCACCCTTCCGCATCCCCCCTTTCAAATCCCTTCCTATGCTATTAAAGGGGAGTTGCCCTAAGTGGATTACCCTCATGTAGCCTGTTGCCCTAAAAAAAAAAATTAAAAAAAAAATGGATCTTTTTGAGCAGGGACGTTCTCTCGCAGGCAGAACCTTGTAGGAGAGACAGGAAGAGGCTACATTTGGGACCCTTCCGCATCCCCCTATCATCCCTTACTATGCTATTAAAGGAGAGTTGGCACTATGTGGATTACTCTCAAGTAGCCTGTTACCCTAAAAAAAAATTATGCCTTTTCTTCTCTCCGTTTTTGATCTAAGGTTCCCACAAGTCGAGGCACTTCGGCCTGTTTTGAGAGGTGTATGTTCTGGGGTCACAGACCTTAGGCATACGGTAAGAGTTGTTCGGCCTGCTGCCTCCTAAACTGGTCGAGGTACGGAGAAGGGAATGCTGCGACTGCACAGCAAACTCTTCTTCCGCTATCGGAAGGGCGTAGGACAAGTACCCAATGCCCGATTACCCTCATGTAGCCTGTTACCCAAAGAAATGGATCGTTTTGAGGGATGAACTGTTTCTCCTTACTCACTACCACTGTAATTGTTTTTCCCCCCTTCTTATACATCACTTTTCTTACTGCTTTAGAATACAGCGTATCATCAGCGAATTTCATCATCTTCGTTCTTCCCTATCATGTGACAATCACTTCTAAATTTTAGATCACTACATGTCTTAAATCTTACTTGACCCCAGAATGGACAAGTTGTCTTTTCCCTATCTTTGAATGTGTGTGACAGCCGTAGCTGATCTAAGTAAACGTTTACAATTTCAATTCCACTAATTTTAATACATAATGTTTTAGTCACGTCACAACCTGAAGAAGGAACCAAAATGTACCGAAACATTGTTTTTATTTTATACTAAATTTCTTAAGTAAATTTCTATTGACAATTATAACTATCTGACATCTTATTTAAATGAAATAATACAAAATAGCAGCATTTTAGTCAGATACAGTTTTTAATATTCAAATTTTAAACAAGACGTTCTGACCTGATTTGGACCTCTTTAGGTATACAGTTATCTAAACAAATAAATAGATAAACCAAATCTTACAAAATGATAATTTTGAAAAATACAAATATGTTTGAATATACTTACTTACAAAAAATTTGAAGTTGACAAAAATTTCACACGTTGCAGCCCCAATTATTGTTGTTGGCACAGCTGTTACAAGCATTCTTGAAAGTTAAGAAAACAATATAATGGAACAGATATATCACAATAATAAATAACCTTAATTTTTTTAAAAAAAATTATTTGTGCCATTTTTAACATTAATGGCCGAAACATTAGATCTAATATGCAACATTCCGCTCATTAATATATGAGAATATATGCATGCATTCTTCACCTAAAATTTATACATTGTGCCAATGAAATTATGTTTCTTTAAATAAATATGTTAACTACAATTTTATTTTACTTAATTCTTAGTGTTTACTACCCTTTTTTGATGTCTTTTTCGATGCGCTAAACCTTCATAACCATTATTCATTAGAAGAAAAACAAGTTCACTTCATTCACTGCATTGTAACAGATTTTACAACTGAATTTCTATTATTGTTCTTTCCATGGACAATCTCAGAAAATAATATAGCATGGATCACGAAGTTGATGTAGAATCTCACCAACGAAAATAGAGTATTCCTATTGGAATAGTTGGCCAGCTGCCTCCCAAACCGGTCAAGGCTCAGCGAGGGGAAAGCTGCAACCCCACAGCTAACCCCTCTCCCGATATCGGAAGGGCGTGGGACAAGTACCAAATGCCCAACCTACCTGATGCAGGCTTTTCTAGGGTTTTCCCTTTATCACTTTAAGGCGAATTTCCGGGTAGGATCCTTAAACCACAGCCCGGGGGCCCTAGCTAACCCTTGACTACATTCCTCTACCCTTGCGCATCCCCCCTTTCAAATCCCTTCCTATGGTATTAAAGAGCGGAGTTGCCACTATTTGGATTACCCTCATGTATCCTGTTACCCTAAAAAAATACCTATATTTGTTCCATTGTTTAAGTATGTTTTATACGTTTAGTCACTGATTTATAAAATGACCACATCTCTGTTATACTTTCACTATCCAAATCCCAACAACACTATATGTCTTAAAACAACGCAATTCTTACCTGTACACAATAATCGCATATCTGCTCCCTCGAATCATTTAGTTGACGATTGTCGGCCCTGGCGCCACTGCATATGCAGAATTAATTTATGTGTCACTAACAACCATAATCGCCTCATACAAATTTTAAATTATACGATCCGCTCCATCCAAACTGGGAGCTGATAAACGACTTCCTAGGATTCGTGAGTAACTGAGTACTAAGGTATCGTGGTCTCGATCAATTGTGACGGCATTGATAATGAAAACACGTTAACATATACAATACTATTTAATTTTAAAGAGTATCTACAAATTACGTCCATCAGCACAGCCACGAGGCACCTCAATTGCTAATTGTTGCTTTTACAAAAGATTATTATTATATTATACATCTAAATTAAATGGTAAGAAAACTAAATTTAATATATTTAGCCAAAATTTACTTTTGCTCGTACTTGAAGAGAACTGGCAGTTCTCGAATCTTCCACAACCCCTTTCAAACCCCTTCCTATGCTATTGAAGGGAAGTTGACACCACGTGGATTACCCTCATGATACTCCAAAAAGAATTGAGGTCGCTTTTATGAGAGATGAATAGGGCTGGCTAACTTTGGGGATGCCTTCTTCTCCCTTTGCTTTTGATCTAAAGTTCCCACAAGCCGAAACCCCTCGGCCTATTTAAAGAGGTGTATGTTCCGGGTCCGCAGACCTTGGGCACGCGGTAAGAGTTGTTCACTGTCCCCATTAGAACATTCGGCCATCTGCCTCCTAAACAGGTCGACGCACGGAGTATTAAATGCTGCGTCCCCACAGAAAACCCCTCTCCCGTTATCGGAAGGACGTGGGACAAGTACCAAGAGCCCGACCTAGCTGATGCAATATCCTAGTTAACCCTCGGATACCTTTTTATACCTTTCCGCATCCCCACTTTCAAATCCCTTCCTATGCTACGTGGATTACCCTAATGTAGCCTGTTAGTCTAAAAAAATTGAGTTCGCTGAGGTGCCCCCACTTTCGGAGATGCTTTCTCCTCTTCCTGCTTCTTTCAAAGGTTCCCATAAGTCGAGGCATCTCGGTCATATTTTAGAGGATTGTGTACTGCGGTTGCAGACCTTGGGAATACGGTAAGAGTTTTCACTATTCCTATTGGAATAGTCGGCCAGCTGCCACCCAAACTACACGATGCGTGGAGAATCGTCTGCTGCGGCCCCTCTGTCGCCATCGGAAGGGCGTGGGACACGTATAAAATGCCCGTCCTACTTGTCGTTTTTCTAGGGTTTTCCCTGCATCACTTTTAGGCGAATTGCCGGGTAGGATCCTTGAACTATAGCTCGGAGGCCATAGTCAACCCTTGGATACCTTGCTTTATCTTTGCTCATCCCCTCTTTCAATCCCTTTCCTATGCTATAAGAAGGGAGTGGCCTCTATTAGGATAACCCTACATATCTCCTCTCTACACCTTCTTCTTTTTCTTAACTGAGCTCCGGGGATCTCGGCACGGCGTTCCCGGGACTTTTTACACATATCTATAAAAACTCAGTCCGTTACATCTGTAGATGTGCCCCTCAACACTACTGTTCTACCATAACCTTCTAAGGACACAGCATTGACCTAGCTGGAGGCAAGGCGTCTCTCACCAACACATGTCTAATCCGCGTTTCAATATACCGTAATTGTCTCAATGACTGACGTGCTAACATTTCAGATAATATTATCTAGAAACATGCCAACAAAACCTTAAGAGATGTCTCACTTATTATAATAAATATTCCGTCAAAGAATTCTAGTTTCCTCTTTAATGAATGCAAGATAAGCTCTGTTACAGTTTAAATAGGCATAGCTTTATGTGAAAATTCCGCCACAAATGTCAAATATTCCAGTATTTATCGGTTTCGATATTATAGCGATATTAAATTCGGCTTCGTGTACAGACAAATATTTTCCTGCATATTTGTCAAATTAAAATTCAATTTATTTTCTCTTCTCGTGCAATATTCACCGAACATAAATTACAAATATATTTACAGATTGTGTTTGAGTTTTTTTATTGGACTTTTGTCGGCATAATGATAAATGAGGAAAAACTTGAATCGATTTATGTAAATTTATATTATTATTTTCTTGTTTGGCTATAGAGCAATATTTACAAATCGCAGACTTGAAATTATAATTTTGTAGACACTGTACCATGCATGTGGAGGTTTTAACGTTTCTTTTACTATTTGAAAGCAATTAATTCTAAAAATTGAAATATGAAGCATTTTTGTATTTATCGGTCGAGGTTAATTAATGTTAGAGATGAATTGTCATGGTGCATATGTTTTAGGATAAATGAAATTTTCGTATTTACAGAATGTTCAAAATATTTATTGCAGACAATGTGTTGCAGAATGTAACGAGTTAGTTCTGAGATTATTTGTAAATAAAAAGCTTTTAATAAACGGGAGCTCTTCAAATAAATTTTTGACAGATTCCGTGAAATTTGTAAAATATGTAGGCTACATAAGCGATTTACTTAATTAAACAAGCCTGAACATCGGAGGAATATAAATAATTTTATAAATTTTAACTATAACTTTGCTCAGGATATGTAACCTGTTTTTAATTAAATTTACATTTGTTTAATTTATTTTAATGAACTTTTTAAAATACATTTCTGCACCATTGTAAAAAAAATTGAAACAGTTTTCTCTAACCAAGATTTAAAATCTGAATGCATCGGAGAAGCAACAGTATTTTTCAAAAGATTTAATAATTGTCTGTTTATTCTTCGATATTTAAATACTTTTTGTGCTTCCTATTTCAGTGGTGAAAATAATAGCTACTATATAAGAACATAAATTTGTACTCTCCAAAATGTTTTAATTATGAATAAATTTTAGGGAATCATTGTAATATGTGTGAACAGTAAGTTGTTATTATATTAATATAATAATCTGGTATGGTCGCATCTACTGTTCAATTTGCCTTTTTAAAAATTGAGTTTGATTTATGTGAATTGTCCACGAGTGAGAACAGTAACGGAGTACGTGGTGACTTGCTGAATATCATTCAATAATTTGAAGGAGGCATCAAATTTATTATTAAATCTCATGAATGTATAACTATAGATTACGAAGTGTGACATAAGATTTAATTAGAGTAATCAATTACAGAAGATCTCAAACATTTGGAACAAATGAGGTTGATTTATATTCGACATGATGGATTTCGAACTGGATGCTTCTGTGAGAATTAGTTACAGAGTGTTTGCCAAAATCTGTCATAAGTGATCAATACAGAAACTACGGAAGGTTACATACTAGGGTGCGTCGTCGAAGTATAGAAAAAGAACCTGGAGTATGGAAATCAGTTTCAGAAAAGGGAAAGCATATCAGGATTTGAGCTTATTTAAAGTTTCATCAATCCACCAGCAGAGATAGAAGTTCGAAACCTTAAAAGACTACCAAAAAAAACGGGTCTGAAGATACTATACATAATAGATCATTTATTATTTCACAAGTAATCTCCAAAACTATTCATACATTCATCCCACTGCGAGACAAGACGATGAATCCCATTACTGAACCAGATCTTTACCAGTTACACTTGTCTTCGTCCTATACAAAACCATGCCCAACTCCCATTCTGCGCAGTCTACTGAACCAGATCTTTTTACCAGTCAAGCTCGTCTTCGTCTTACACAAAACGATGCCCAACTCCCATTCTGCGCCATCTACTGAACCAGATTTTTACCAGTCACACTTGTCTTCGTCCTATACAAAACGATGCCCAACACCCATTTTGCGCCGTCTACTGAACCAGATCTTTACCAGTCACACTTGTCTTCGTCCTATACAAAACTCTCGAAAAATGTGCAAATCAAATGTGGCGATATCTGAGTTGTAAAGAGGTATTTTTTAATCGTTTCCTAATAATATTTCTGCATTTCTGCAAACGCACACGCAGCAGTCTCAGAACTGGAGCACGCGCTACGTTAAGTACGCCTGGCTTCCAAGCCGTCGTCAGACTATCTACCTTTGCTATTGAAGAGAACGTCTCCGACTGGGCTCTTCTCCTAGTTGTCTTCCATTTCCATTTCTTCTACTTCTTACAGCTAGTATATATATAACTGTAAATATACTACTGCTTATCTTTACATCTGTGTCTTGACTGATAAAACGACCAAACCTCCGATTCCTCCCTGATAAGCCTCAGGCGAACCCCCCCCCCCACACACACACTACTCTCTTTCCTCAACTTGTCTACACCTTTAACCCTTCGAGATCGTTCCTAAATCTCCTTTCCTTTCTAAGTCCCAAGCCAGCCTTCAACTCCTAGCAACCATGGTCAGGTTTCAAGGCGTGAATCTGCTGACAAGGAACCCTTCATTTCTTGCAACGACTCCCCGTCAACCTGAATCGACGGCGAACAAATGTTGTTTATTATATGATTTCATTGAGTTATTTTTCTCCCAGGATATATTTTCTCTGTTGTTGATAATTTTTGCTGTCTTGGATAATGTGGTTTGCTGTCAGTTCCGTTTCATGTAATTCACCTATTACTGGTGGTGGTGGAGTTCTTATTCAAGATGTGGCTATCAGCGCGGTTACAATTTTTGTGGTGATTTTTTTTCCTTCGATTCAATTTGTTGTTCGTTTTTAAGGAGTAAAAGACATCCATATCTTTATCCATTTTGCCTTCATTCAATTTTTACCATCTTTATTCCATTTTTTCTGAATTTCCCTTCTTATTTGACTCCATTGTTCCTTGTGTGTGTTGCTGCTACTAGAAGGCGTATTATTCGGGTGCGAGAGTTGAGTGAATTCACAATTCCGTTCAACCTGCATATCAGAGATGTGTATGTTTTCTTTATTGAAATATAGTTCATAAATAGTCACTTCTGATGATGGGGTTACAGGACATTAATGCTTTAACTGCATATTTATGATATTAATTTCTCGTCTCTTGTCTGAACATATTTCTTAAGCTTCAATTAAGATACTGTCAATCGGGCTACTGGGAAAGCAGCCAGTTACGATTCTCCGTGAATGGCTGTTTATTACGTCTATATTTCCCCGTAGTTTGTTTTTTAATACAGGATATAATATATTACAAATATCTAATTTTTGTATAGAATTAGGGCTCTGTATATTGTCAGTAGTATTTCCTTATCAGTTCTCCAGTTATGAAAAGAAATCGACGTAATTATGTTTAATCGTTTCCTACATTGTGAAAATATTTAGTTGATTTGGATCTCTTATGAAAGCTTGTTGTAAAAGTATATTGTCAATATTTTAAATCAATTTACAGTTGGCAGTGTTTTCCCTCCTAGTTCCATTAGTGGGAAACTGGAGCTAATTTTTCTGGTTTCTACGTAGAAATCTTCAACTAGGATCATGGGTTGATATATTATTTTTGGAATCTCAAACGTTATTCCCTTTACACAAAATTATGATGTCCAAAGGAAAATTTCCTCGTCTGCGTCGTTTATGTCCAGTGTATGAAAACTGTAGTTGTGTATTCATTCCGTACCATTGTCTACAAATTCAATAACGTCATAATAATAATAAATGTGGGCAATTAAAGTAATTCGTGATATAAACAATCTTTGACTTACTATGACGTAATAATTTGCCATTATTTTACTACGTCTTCATTATTGTATTTTTTTTATTTGGTCTTGCTAATATTTTCGGTTTTTGTTATTATTATTCCCTCCTACTACAATACATTCCGTAATTAATGCGGGTGTCGTATTATTTGCAATTATTAAATCTTTTGTCATTCACTCACATTCAAACATACAACGACGAAGACAATTAATGTTTGATATTTCCTTCCAATATTGGAACAGTCGGCCAGCTGCCTCCTAAACTGGTCGAGGCACGGAGAATGGAATGCTGCGTCCCCACAGCTAACCCCACTTCCGTCATTGGAAGGGCGTGGGACAAGTACCAAATGCCCGACCTACCTGATGCAGGTTTTTCTAGGATTTTCCCTGCATCACTTTTAGGAGAATGCCGGGTAAGATCCTTCAACTACAGACCGGGGGCCTAGTTAACCCTTGGCTACCTTCCTCTACCCTTACACATCCCCCCTTTCAAATCCGTTCCTATGCTATTAAGGGGGAGTTGCCACCATGTGGATTACCCTCATGTAGCCTTTTACCCTAAAAAGAAAAACTTCAAATATTTCTGTTGTAAGCATTTTCTTGTTCATGTTACATTCCAGATTTTTCTTACCACGGAGCTTTTCTATCTATTTTTCGACTATAATTTTTTTCTCCTTGCCACCTGGGCACTTAAGTCAGGAATAAATGTTCCGTTCCATTTTTACGCATTGAATTTAATAGTCAAATTCCACATATATATATTTTTTCCCTTTCGTCTGCGAAATTTGTGAAGTATGGTTCTTGATGTTGCTTTCAAAACTGATAAGAATGATGCAATCTCTGATCAGGTAAATATATTTTCATAATCAGGAGAAATAAATAACTGAAAATAATAAAGAATTACAGGTTGGTTTTCGGGTGTATTCTCCAACCCCGTCTCATTGGTCATTAGAGATTCATTTGCCTTTAGGCACAGTTAATCATCCCAAGGGCAAGAATCTGCCCTTGACCTCTACCCGTTCATCTGCCTTTCTAAGAGCCCGTTGGCCCTTGATAGAGAGCAAGATTTATTGACCCACAGACCAACTGTTATACTTCATTTCATTTACTGTGTATCGACTGAAATAAATTATTAAGAAACAGTGATAAACATTACTTTCAGAGAAATCCGTTTTTGTAACCAATGTAGAACATAGATACCAACGAAGCCTACGAAGAAACCTTCAGGAAAGGATTTTAAAACTTGGTAAGTGTATTAATATTTTTATGTATCACCCTTCTTTGCACGTCGTGTATTGTAAATAAACAGTTCTTTGAAACCCGATGAATCATTTAGGCTAACCCTGTAAATTGGGAATCAGTAAACCAAAAAATCAATAAAAAAAACTCATTAAGAATAAAACTGAAGACAATAAAATTAGAGCATTTATACTGATACTTTAGGACTTGTAATCTTACAACCCACTACATTTTATCTGAAATAAAAAGCCAGAAGTGTAAAAAAAAACTCAGCGGCGTGGACCATAGAGCTCAGATTTCATTGCAAATTCTGGATTATAGAATTTGTCTATATATACGACAATTAGTTTGTAATCTTAGTGTAATTATTCCTTAAATTTCTGATTGTATATTGGAGAATCTAAGCATAAACAATCTTGCTAACGTTATTCAGAGTGACAAATTTATCTGAAGACCTTGGGGGACCCTGTCATTGGGGAAGCGAGGAGATAAACAACTTAAATTACATATTTGTATTCCCTAAAAATGGTTACATTGATTTCACCTACTTTTCAAGCCACTCTTATCACCGAATTCCGTTGAAATCGACAAAAAATTAAACTGGGTAAAAAGAAATTACAAAAATGGTTGTACAACTAACTCAGACGTAATAAATTATTCTCAAAATAGAATCACGTATATCTTCCAGAATGCAACAACAGGCACTTTAATAAAGAAAATTCATTACAAAATGATATTCTCCTTAATATTTGGCTATAAAATTTATTATATGTGTTTCCAATAAGTGAATATGTGTCAGTGCTAATGTGAATCAGGTGTGAATATAAGATAATTATTATGGCTGAGTTAGAAAGTTACGGAGTTAAGCTTAATGCATTGAGTTACTGCTTTTTATGATGAGTACAGTTGTAAATGTCTCATAATTTGTTAATTTAAATATATAAACTATATTTTGTAAATATTTTTACAATCTCAGAAATCCTTATTGCCATTTCTTGAATCTAATCTTTTTTACAATTTTAATTCTACCTCCAATTTGTTTAAATAGATTAAGAGGTTGCATGAAAGTTATCCACGTGGTGGCAACTCCCCTTTAATAGTACAGGAAGGGATTTGAAAGGGGGGATGCGGAAGGGTAAAGGAAAGGGTCCAAAGAATACCTGCATCAGGTAGTTCGGGCATTTAGTAATTGTTCCACGCCCTTCCGACGGCGGGAGTAAGGTTTGCAGTTGGGTTACAGCATTCCCCTTTCTGTGCCTTGACCAGTTTAGGAGGCAGCTGGTCGACTAAACCAATAGGAATAGCGGACAATCCTTACAGTATGCCAAATGTACTGTAACATACACCTGTCAAAACAGGTCGAGGTGTCTCGGATTGTGGGAACCTTAGTTAAAAAACGGAGAGAGGAAAAGTCATCCCCCAAAAGGTAACCCTCTCCGTCTCTCGAGAAAAGCTTCCAATAATTTTAAATAAGTAATTCCTCAATCGCTTTTATTGAATTAGGAAGTCGCTTCATGCACTGACATAACAATCTTTACTAATTTAACCCATTAAATGTTTTTACTTCACTTGAAATGAATTCTTAGTAGAGAATAATTTTTAATTATAAATAATACTGTACATAACTAAAAATAAAATGATCTTAATTAAGCTCCTTCATGAGTATTTCAAAATATAGTAGATGTAAAAAATAGGGTAGCAGTTAAATTTTTGATGTTAGGGTCAGATCTGTTATCAAATTATGAATTCCATAGGCAGTTAACATAAAATAGATAATAGATATATCAAGTATTAATTTATTGTGAAGAATCATGTAATTCTGAATATTAATTATTTTCAATCAGACATAAATTTTTCATTTTAATCCTGTAATTTTATTCCTCGTGTAGTCCGTAGAGAATTGTATAAATTGATGCATTTTTTAAATCTCGTTTATAAGTTTTAATTTTTAATTGTTAAGAAGTGTTTACTATTACTTAGGTGTTACTGTAAATATATATTTTATTAAATTTCAAATACTGATTAGGTATTCATACTCACATGTGTTCGTCCGACTCGATATGATAATACATTAAAATCTGCAAATTATAAAACCACAGCAAACTCCTCTCCCGCTATCAGAAGGGTGTGGGGCAGGTACCCAATGCCCGACCTACCTGATGCAGGTTTTTCTAGGGTTTGTCCTGCATTACTTTTAGGCGAATGCCGGGTAGGATCCTTAAACTATAGCCTGGGGGCCTTAGTTAACTCTTGGGTACCTTCTTCTACCCTTCCGCATCCCACCTTTCAAATCCCTTCCTAAAAAAAAATTAAAACAATAATTGTGGTTCGATCTTTTTTTTTAGTTTACCATAGATTTAACCTTTAATTTAATATCAGCACTTAACAGTTTTTCCGTTATTTCCGTTACAGACATTAAACGGAAATATAGTTAAATTACTGCTTCAGTGTACGAGTTTTAAATCACAATGACGATTCTGTATGCATGTTAGCTTTGAGCCCGTCCCGTTTGTAACAGAGATGAGAAAAAACTTTGCATCACTAACGATTCCTGTGATGTTGAATCTTTGAAGCTTATGTGCACTTCAGCTAGGTCCGCTTTGCATCCTTGACAACGAAAATCTGTAACTTTCGCTGATTACCATAGATTATGTTATAATAGTCCATAAGCCTAATTACAAGCAAATTATTTACATACATTTTAAATTTAAATTAAATAAAATGATGATAACAAAGAAAGACGTTGATGAAATTTACAGATTGCGATACAGAAAAATGTATTTCACGTAATCAGTACTCTGGTGGAGAATTGAAAATTACCACTAATCATATTTACAGGGAGTACTAATCACAACAATAATATGAATTGCCGATTAGAATATTATTACATACTAGCTGGGTGCTCGGCGTTGCCCGAGATGTCCCGATACACTCCAATTTCGGTTGCTTTTGCGCTATTTTTATGTAACGCTCCTCGAACCCTATCCCTAAATGTGCTCACCTCCCATGCTGAAGGTGTGTAAGTCACTGACTTAAAATTATATTTGTAGACATATAATTTTTCCATCTGAAATTAAACTATTAGGTGGTTTTAGCAATCTGCAGTTGGTAGCATTGTATAAAATTAATGCAAAACATTACGAAATACGCTGTCTTCAATAAAAAAAATATCAATTTTGAACATTTAAGTATTGTTTTTATCATAATTCTATGTATCTTCCAGTTCGTATTGCAAGATATAATTGGGAAACATATTGGTCCCTGATCCCGTTAAATATTCCACGTCAAAAGTCAAGTTATTTAAAAGAAAATTAATGCCATGGATTGTATAACCTTTCATAATAAATTTTATTTATCACTCGATGTGGTATTGGTAGATTTAATTATACTTATTATTCAATCAAAATATTTTTGCTCAGCTTCATTTCTCAGCAATTGAACATCTATAACGTCGTTCCCAAAAATGGAAAACAAATATTGCTATCCTAACCTCAAATTTTTGTTTCACGACACAAATTGCACGCAATAATTTGTTTACATTTATACAAATTTATAGAAATACGTTGCGTAAAGTATAATTAATTGTACTTTTAATTCAATTTAAATGTTCCTATTTCTGTACATACCTTTGACTGATAGTGCATTAATTGAATAACGGCCATAAAAACTTTCGGAGTTCCGTACGTCATTTTCAATACTTTTATAGTTACAAACATATAATTCAGCAGTCGTACCTTAGACAAATCTTATTATCTTCTGAAATATTATACAGGATACAATAGTACGTTATATGATGAAATTTTATAAATCTCGACCGACACACATTTGAATGTATTATAAGGCGCCATATTGGCTTTATCAAAGATAGCGGGATAATTAACTATTCCAAATTAACTTTGCGCAAGGATGGTAAAGTGTTTCGTATTGTTTTTTATTACTATTCGATGGAGTAATACTGGAAAAAATTTTACTTTTTATTCAATCAAAATATTTCTGCTTTATTTCATTACGAAATACAGAACTATATTTAGGATGCGTCAATGTCTTGAAAACTTATGACGTCATCGTCTCGCGCAGTAATTTAACACTAATTCGTAACTTATTTCAATTATAATTATTTCCATGTTTATTCTAGGGGTTTCTCACCCCCACAGTACCGGTTCTCGATTTTGGCAGAATATATATACCAATTTTTGTTGAATTCTGTCTACGCGATAAAATTTGTATAAAGAACAACGTAAATACATACATACATACATACATACATACAAATATACATTTTTTTTTATTATATAGATATGTTTCAAAGACAATCTTGTAGAATTTGTCAATTCAGTTAGTTAGTTTGTCCGTTTTTTCCCCACACCTACATGACGTCTGTGCAAGCATACAAGAGCTCCTACGGGAAAATACTCGTTTATTTGTCCACAAATATCGCGTCAAGAGCTTAACAGATTTATGTGAAGTGCCCTTTTTCTTAAAGCTAGACTCCACTCCAAAAACATATTCAAGCTATTTGTACTAATGGTATTATTCATAATATGCTTATTGTAGGAAATAAGAAACCCTATCTCAGTTTCTACTATGACATCATTGAAATACTGTCATTCGCAGAATATTGACAATCCGAAGATTAAAAAAAATGCTTTCTAATAGTGAGTCGTAATAGGAAACTCATTTTCTGTAATTACTTTAGTGATATGTATGCGCTAGTGTGTAAAGTTATATCAACAAACAACATTATCGTTTTACTTAGACTGGTAAATTTTCTTGGATAATACTGCTGAATAAAATACTGAAAAACTAGGCTTTCTTAACTTGACAGGTAATCGGAAACTATTCTTGTAAATTTAAGCCAGGCCCTCTTAAAAATACATCAAACACATTGATTTTTAAGTATAAACGTAGTAATATTTAGTTAATTATAGTTAACATCGAACAAGATCTGACTTTTTATAAAATTTACAGTAATAAAATATGGTCAGCATACATTTATTCAAATTGTAAATTAATAGTTAAACTAAAAAAGTTTTTGTTTACAATAAAAAAGTTTAAAGTAAAACACAACGTTTCATCCCTTTATTTAGGGCCTCTTCAGGTGTATAGTATTTGTCTAATCTATAATTTAAGACCGATAGATAAAATTAGCAACATTTACAATAATATGATGTTGTAACGGTGCTGCAACAGTGGCCTCCATTATTGTGTATACTTTGCATTCCACCAGCACAGCTAGGACATTAACGAATCGTCCTCAATTATGACTTCCGTCCAACGCGTGCATTTCTGCAAACGCACACGCAGCAGTCTCAGAACTGGAGCACGCGCTACGTTAAGTACGACTGGCTTCCAAGCCGTCGACAGACAGTATCTACCTTCGCTATTGAAGGGAACGTCTCCGACTGGGCTCTTTCCCTAGTTGTCTTCCTTTTCCCTTTCCTCTACTTCTTACAGCTAGTATATGTATAACTGTAAATATACTAATGCTTATCTTTACATCTGTGTCTTTACTGATAAAACGACCAAACCTCCGATTCCTCCCTGATAAGCCTCAGGCGAACCTACCCCCCACACTACCCTCTTTCCTCAACTTGTCTACACCTTTAAGCCTTCGAGATCGTTCCTAGATCTCCTTTCCTTTCTAAGTCCCAAGTCAGTTTTCAATTCTAAGGAACCAGGGCCAGGTTTCAAGGCGTGAATCTGCTGACAAGGAACCCTTCATTTCTTGCAACGACTCCCCGTCAACCTAATTCGACGGGCGAACACGTTACATGGTGGCAGCAACGTGGGACATCAACATCAATAAATAGGAACCGAACGACCAACGTTGGGGCAAGGTCGAAGCAGTAAAAATCCTCAAGTCACCGAGCATACTCGCGAGTGCCACGGAGGACGAGAAGGACAGATAGTGGATCCCAACTATTCACACGTGTTCTCAACACGGTTCAGTAAACATCAGCTGAACATACTGAACGTGGAGAGTAGCAGCCGAGGATAGTGGTGGTAATCGAACGGCGTCGACGTGCTGGTGTACAACTACAGGCGTAAGGGTGCAACGAGCCGACTTGGATGGTGTCAAGGGTGTCAAAGGGCGTGTCGACTTCCCCACGTGGCAGAACCCGACTTCCTGCACCCCATCGGTGGAACGGACTTCAGCGCCACACACCACAGCGACCGGCATCGAGAACATCGGATCTTCCCTTCACTTCTTTCTTCATCTGGGTGAGTCAAAACCAGAATACATCCACTTTTCCGATATGCCAAGTAATAGCGAAAATACGGGTGATTAAGTCAAAGAACGCTTTATTTCGATAGTTCTGACGATTAAATTAATGCCTGGTACGTTTTCCGGTGATTCTACAGAGTTTAAAGGGTTTTTATTGATGGTGTAGAAATTGCCTTTGAGGTATTAAAACCTAGTAACCATAAAATAATTGTGAAACTTGTAGATTCGAGAATGGGAATTGTGGGAGAAGCCAAAGATTATCTGTTGTCTAAAGTCAATCGCGAATCGTGGTATGCCTTAACAAAAAAGTAAATTGCAAAGGGAGACCTAGACTGTTATTCTGAGCGTTAGTCAGTAGACTTGTAGAATTGTAACGAGAGAAGTAATGAAAGTGTGTTGTTAAATTCAGAACAACAGTCTGTTTGCTTGAAAATGTATAACGGGTAGTTTTGTAAAGGAACAATTAAAAGAAACGTTGGTAGCAGGAACGAGAAATTAGAGTTGTAACTTAATCTCGTTCTGCACACGTTATTCAGGTTAGTTAATAGAAACGGCCCTGCAAGACAACGTATAGCTAGGATCCTTGTAAAAATAGTTTAAATAAATTAAGCACACAGGCACGATACACGTACGCATGATACAGTAGAAAATCCGAGTACAATTGGCAAAACACATTTTCAAACGTTAATCGGGCAACCCCTTAATTAAATGAAGTTTTATTCTGTGAAATGGTAGATCACCCGGGACGATATTGTAGTTGTCATTTCTTTTGTGAAAAATGTGGGAGGCGAGGCCATGATAAATGTGTTGGGCAAGAAGGGCCTAAAGTTTGAGATTTTGCAGTTAGTCTCAGACGTGGGGTAGGTCGCCCTTCACAGTGCGATATCTGCTATTAGCAGAATGGGTAGGACAGAGTCAGAGCCATGGCTGGCTCCCTGTTCGCGTGAAACCCAAATTGAACTTGATGGTTGACATAGTAAGGGTGCATGTCAGTTGTGGCAAATAAATAAGTAAATATAGCCTAAGTGGCAAATGTACGGGGAAGGCGCTCCTAAGTGAGGATTCCACCGGGATTCAAGTTCAAAGGTCACCCTTAAATTGTGTAATAAAAATTGGTTCCGGAACCACAAATGTAAATGTAGAGCGGAAAGAACCGCTGAAGTAAAATAATGCGAAGCGAAAAAGAATCGCTCAAATTGAATGCTTGCGAAGCCTCGAGAAGTAATGCCACTAAAATAAGTAAAGTGTAGTGAGGCCGCAAGAAATAGTATAAGTGTCGACTATAATGATTAATAAATACAGTAGGACTCGAAAGTGGAAAGTCGAACTTATAAGTAATGGCCGAAAAAGTATAATAACAGTCGCCTCCCTCCCCCCAAATGTTCAAAAGTAAAAATAAAAGTCTGACGTTCAGAAGATAACGTAGAAGACAAAATAGATTCTCTGCAGATAGTAACATTAGCGAAAGTCACGTAGATACACATAGATACACGTGGAAATACTGGCTCCAAAGTGTACGGTACAATTAAAATATGATTAATTCAACTAGATGAAGTTGGTGCCAATGCTTTAGTCCAGGGTTCAGAAGGTTCCTTTTGTTTTGTTTCAAATGTCACGTAAGACAATTTAGTGACCCTGCTACAGGGAAATCAATACCAAAAATAACTGTTCCCAATGTGAATGATATCACGGACATAATTACAGTAACAGGAACAAAAGAAGGCATAAAAAAAAGCTGTTCGTGAGATATTAGTAACCTCTCATGATCAGTCAAAACAAGGATATGAGAGAATTAATGTTCCCAAAATATAACATACATTTATTTGTGGAACAAATAATGATAACCTGAATAATTTAATGCTGAAACTGGGGTACGAATTACAGTCCCACCAGAGACTGTTCAAAAGTATGATATTGCTGGGGAGAAAGACGGTGTATTAGCAGCAAAGGAGAGAATCCTTAATATTTAGAAAGAAATTGAAACTGATTTCACTATTGAATCAGTGCAAGTTCCAAACTCACAACACAAATATGTTACTGGACCACGTGGGAAGACAATTCTTCAAGAAACTGGTGTAAGTGTTGAAATACCACGAAACGATTACTCTGATCACTGAACTATAACCCCAAGAGGTCCTCACGAAAATCTGGGAAGAACTTTGAACATGATATATGAAAAAGCAAACAGTGTGCAAAGTGCTACAGTAGAAACTTCTAATTGGCTCCACAAATACATCATAGGGCGCAAGGGTGTGCAGATTCTTAAAATTACCAAAGAAGTGTCATGTTGAATTTTATGCTGATAATAAAATAAAAATTGAAGGAGCACCGGAAATGGTGGTTAAAGTAAAACGAGAATTAGAAATTGTGACAAAAAATCTTGTCAGTACTTCAACAATTGCTGAGATAAAAGCAGCTCCTTAGTTCTCAAAACATATCGTTGAAAAAAAATGGAGCAAATGTTAAACCCTGAAGAATGAGTTTAATGTTTTGATAAATATAACTGTCTCCGATGTTATTACGACAATTCACACCGCAGGGCATAAAGACGGTGTTGAGAAGTCTCACCAATTACACTTAGAAGAAATTTTGAACAAACTTGAAAATGAAAAAAAAAGGATATTGGAATTGAACATAGTTTTTCCTTCAATTATTGGAAGTAAAGGAGAGAAAATAAAGGAGATTCGATAAAAAAAATATCTTTCCCAGAACCAGAGAAGCGTGATGTAGTGAAAATTCGCGGACCTCGAGAAGATGTTGATAAATGTCATTAACATCTAAAAGATCTAAGTAAAAGTAGTTATATGATTGAAGTTCCCATATTTCAATAATATCTGAAATTTATAAAGAAGATAAGGAATACTAAAATCAATTTACCAACAGAGGAAGAGAAAATTGAAAAAAAAAATGTCGAAGAAGCAAGAGTAACATATTCCATTTTGATCAGATTGAGTGTTGTACATAGAAATGGTGTAATCTAGATAAAATTCAAGACAACCATAATCTGACAATATAAAATATTTTCGTGGGTAGCTCATGTTTTCTTATGAAGTGTAAACGTATCTGGGAAGAAATTTGTTCGCAGTTTTCAGAAGAAATCTTGAATTCTCTAAGTGACAATGACGACTATGCCAAAAGTATCTGATAAAATGTAGGCAGCGCTCACGATTCCGAAATAACAAGCGCATGCGAAAATTTGCGTAGTAACCAACAAAATTGCAACTGTTTTCACAAACGGTTATAACGTGACGGTATTGAAGTGAACAGCCAATGAAGCGATATCATTTGGCCATAACATACAGATTCTGTAACTTGCTGATTTACAGAAAGAGCATTATAAAAATGTCTACGACGCAAGGTCCGTCGATATAATATTTGTTATCTGGTAGAGAAGTTGGTTACCATGGCGTATAAGCCGCTTAGATATATATTTTCCGTTTTTGTTCACAAAAATAGGTTAGTGACTGAGAAAATATATATATGTACCGTATCACAAAGTTGAATAGAGTCCGAATGAAGGTGGAAAACCTAAAAAGAAATTGGAGACCAGAGATTCTGAGACTAAGTAGTTGTGGTCTCAACTTTCCTAACGATATCTGTAAGTCGGAGATAAATCCAGATGGAGATAAATCCAGATGGATGAAGAATCAAATAAATATATCAAATGTTTTTAGTAAGTTGTCTGAAGACGACATTTAAAGTTCAATATTCCCGTCTAGTATTTTCGAACCTCATAGAGACCGTACAAGGGGAAGGACTTATATTTATACATATAAAATGTAATAGTCACAGTAAAAACGTTATAGTATTTTGTTTAATAGATTAATCTCAATTATGATGCATAGTAGTACAGATGTTATAAAGTAGTCGTTAGCGTAGGTCCGGATTAGAAAAGTTTCGCTTAAGTCCGCCGAGTAGTATGTCACGAGGCAGCTGCTGAAGTCAGCATAAGTCAGCAAATAAACGCAGACAGGCGACCTGCGACGACAACACATTAACACACTTCTGTTATTTACTGAACACGTAAATATAACAATAATTTACCTGTACAAATCAAAATTCACAAGCAAAATTATATAGATACATCAAATTTATTATTCACTCACAGAAACAAACCACAGACTAACTAAATCAGTTATATTCTGATAACCATCTTAAAATAAATCATAACAAAATGAAATATTGGGCCGATATATAATAATTATACTCAAAAAAAAACCATTAAAAGTCTAATAATAAGTTAATTAATTAAAAGAAGTCCAAATTTGGAAGTACGAGAAATAACTCTGAAGACAAATTGAGTGTGGAAAATAAGTGAAGACGTGGAAAACTTACCGCGTAAATATCGTAGTTTTGAAGCGATACGTGGAATAATGAGCCACAATTGTTGGACACAAAGTAGTATATTGGAAAAAAGGCATGAATTTGGATACCTCTGGTTATGACGACCCATCTATCTCTTTATCTTCAACTCTATAACATCCTAACACCATAATTTACCAACTGGCAATATAATTTGAATTTAAATTATTTTCAGTTTTCAATAAGAGGTCCTATTAGGATATTATTAGATGGAAACAAAAATAAATATATTACATTTTGTCTTATGAAACTTGTCAAGGAATTTCAGTGTAGTAGCCAGTTACATTCAACAACGCATGTACAATCTGAAGTGTGAAACATCAGGACTATTCAGTCTCTCCAGTAGAGCAGTATATGTCAGTGTTTCAGATAGAAGAAAAGCTGTGAAAAATTTGGCTTATTTATAGCCAAATATTGCTGTAAATAGTAGGTTTCTCTCATTCCAAAATTATCATCATTCGACTTAAATATTATTTACTTCCCTTCTCATCTAAAAGGTTAATTGAAAAAATAAGTGTGTATATCAGCAGTCACTTGCATTTGTACAGTTCCTGAAAAACTTTTATATTTTGACTTTAATATTTACAGAGTATGATTAGTTTTTATGAGAATGTTTGGAGGATTATATAAATAGAATTTATTTGAGACTGATCCTGTCCAAACTGTAGAGTTTTTAATATTCTGTTAAAAATACAAGCATTGACGAAGAAACAGTGGTTGAAAAGAATAAAAATGTAAATTCAGCCTCAGAAAAACAAATACTTTAGAACTGTAACAGCTATAGAACGTTTAAGTGCAAAAAGCATATAATATTGTAAAAAAATAAAATAAAGCACAGTGAAATAATATTAAATTAAAAAAAAGAAAATTTAAGTACTTCCAGTATTTATATAAGAATGATTTTAAACTTGAAATATTCAACTGGAAGGTATATTGTAATATCAATAAAACAATTAACGGTAAATAATATTGTACAAATGGTAATAAATATATATATATATTATATAAAAAAGGTAAAGTTTAAGTATTTACAAAAGGTTAAGTTTAAAAGGTGATAAAATCCAACGGTAAAGTTAATTTTAATATCAATGAAACACTCATTGGCAAAGAGGACATAATATTGTATGACAGTTAAAAAAAAAATATGTTATCAAGAAAAACTAAGTACTTCCATTCTAAATAATGAAGTTGGAAGGTAATTTGTAACTCTATTTTAAACTGATATTATTGTAATATTTCTTTGTATTCCAACGCTGTAAGATCCTCATTAATTCCCTCTCACCTTTTACCCCGTCAAACCAAAATTATAATAGACGAGCCTTGTTTGAAATCATAGAATAAACTCAATTTTAATCTGTTTTAAGTATTAACCCAAAACAGATTAATCTAAGAGGGGGGCTGTAACGGTGCTGCAACAGTGGCCTCCATTATTGTGTATACTTTGCATTCCACCAGCACAGCTAGGACATTAACGAATCGTCCTCAATTATGACTTCCGTCCAACGCGTGCATTTCTGCAAACGCACACGCAGCAGTCTCAGAACTGGAGCACGCGCTACGTTAAGTACGACTGGCTTCCAAGCCGTCGACAGACAGTATCTACCTTCGCTATTGAAGGGAACGTCTCCGACTGGGCTCTTTCCCTAGTTGTCTTCCTTTTCCCTTTCCTCTACTTCTTACAGCTAGTATATGTATAACTGTAAATATACTAATGCTTATCTTTACATCTGTGTCTTTACTGATAAAACGACCAAACCTCCGATTCCTCCCTGATAAGCCTCAGGCGAACCTACCCCCCACACTACCCTCTTTCCTCAACTTGTCTACACCTTTAAGCCTTCGAGATCGTTCCTAGATCTCCTTTCCTTTCTAAGTCCCAAGTCAGTTTTCAATTCTAAGGAACCAGGGCCAGGTTTCAAGGCGTGAATCTGCTGACAAGGAACCCTTCATTTCTTGCAACGACTCCCCGTCAACCTAATTCGACGGGCGAACACGTTACAATGTATTTAATTCTAAGAACTGTGTTTATATGATAAATTGTAATAAAATGAAAAATTTTACGACCGTTTTGATAATTAATAATAATGAGAAAAATAACCAAATACAGACAAAAGGAGTGATGGATAAATACAATGTTTCTCAACCTTTCTTCAGGTGCTAATAAAACTAAAAATCACAGATGCCTAGAGTGTCACAACTGCACAATTCAGTTGACAGAACTTTTAAGTTTGACTATTTTTCTTATTATTATTAATTAAATTTTTTAAATATTAATAATAAATATTAATCAAGTCTTTCATATTAACATATATGTAACTAATTTTATGTATCTATCTTAAATTATACAAATATTAAACACCTGAAAAGGCCCTAAGTAAAGGGATGAAACGTTGTGTTTTACTTTGAATTTTTTGTTGTAAACAAAAACTTTTTCAATTTAACT
The DNA here is from genome assembly GCA_037074705.1 of Zhengitettix transpicula. NCBI lineage: Eukaryota > Metazoa > Arthropoda > Insecta > Orthoptera > Tetrigidae > Zhengitettix > Zhengitettix transpicula. The sequence goes on from CM073591.1 coordinate 206,186,184, forward strand.
ATTAACTCACACTTGTGCTTTATAGTTCACTTACCACCTGAAGAAAGGAACAAGGTTTTCAGAAACGTTGTGTGGTATTTATAGCATCACTGCTTTGAACTGTATTTGGCGATTTTTATCATTATTATTAAATTGTAATAATTGCGAGAAAAAATATATTGGAATGATGGGAATTAAATTAAAAAATAAGTTATAGTATAATAAAAACAATCCAAAACCTACATCTGAAACTAATACTGCACTTTCCAATCAATTTAAAGATAATGGACATAAACTAAATTGGGACAATTGTAAAATTCTCCAAGGAGAACAATGTAAATTTAAAGGGGGTTTAGAGAGTTAAAGGGTACATTTATATATAACAAGTTAAATACAACTTTAAATGAACTGAACGAAATTTGAAATATTGGCCAACAATATGCTGATGTAATAAATAAACTAAATAAATAATATATAAAATGAATGTAGATGAATTCTTAATTGATTGAATAAAGAAATTTAAATTGTAACTAACTTAGGAATGATGGTTTAAGTTTGTATATATAAGGTTGGTAGCTATGAAATCCAATGTAATTAGAGACGAACAACTAGTAAGATTACGATTTATTTGCCAGAAAAATGCATGTTGAATTACTACTTTTAGGTGATTTAATTGGTAAAAATAGAACTATACGTAAATAAACAGGTATATATACCATATCTATAATGCATGTACATATATCAATGAATTAAATTCCAACTCATTGCAATCATATAAATTGTAAATTTTACAGTTGAAATTTCTAAAAAAAATTCGAAAGCTACTGAACAAAGTGTAAGATCTATTGATTTGTTTTAGCATTAAACATTTTTTAGCAAACAGTAATTATCAATTCTATTAAATTTTTTTATAAGTGTCTTGCATAGTATCTTAGTAATATTTTAATAAAATAAAAAATTTGCACATTTTGATAAAAAGAAAATTAGCAGTACATATGGTCCGTTTTGTTTTGGACTCTCATCAGTTGTAACTACTTTTACAAGTCTGAATATCAGAAAATTTTAATAGAATTATTATTTATAATAATGATATTTATAATACAATTATTTGAATATATATATATATATATATATATATATCAAAATTTATTTACATTTATGTCTTGTAATATCAGAAATATTTAAAATTATGTGGATAAATTTCGACATTTCAGCCGAAATGAGTGTTGTATATACAATACTGGTGAGAATATGTTAGATAGATAAAATTAATAATGAAATAACTTTTTAATTTAAATGATAAAAAATTTACAATATTATATCTTATATACAGTATTATAACTTGTATTTAATTTATTAGTAAATATTTACATTTACAGTCTAATTATTAGATCTCACGTGTAACATTTCATCATTAAAAACTGAAATATTCCTTGTATTTATAATATGAAGACATTCTAGAAATCGATGTACTAAAACATATATGTTCTGTGTATTATGAGATGAATTCGAGACATCGTGCGCGTATAAAACATACGCTGAAAGATTTTAGCAGTTACCTACAAAATTCGGCGTAAGGGATTGACAAAAATGGATTTTTTCCAAGGATGATGCGAGAAAAATCGAGAGTATGCAGTTATTCAAAGTTTGGAAGGATCAGGATAGGGGACAAAAAATTCCAGATTACCTTTGGTCCGATTTACATGAAAAAATGGCTACTGCAGAAAACATATACAGAAGGACAACTCTGTATAGTAAATTGAATTAATGTTTCTTTGATCAGTTTTAATATGCTACTGAATGAGATTTGAAGTGTTAATAGTTTTAGGAAACAGTTAAACTAAATAACGTATTACACGTATGACAGTATCAAAATTAAATTATTTATTATTTGAAATTATTGGTGTTTGTTATATTCATAGGATTTAATTAATCGTATATTTGAAAAAAATTAAAAAAATTTGAGGTAAACACAAATAGCGCACTTACCCAAAGCAGTTATAATAAATAATTAAAAATATTCCAATACACATTATACTGTCTATAAATAGGTTTTTTTATTGGTATAAAGATTTTTTAACTGTTGATTAATCACCTTTAGTTGCAATATAAAAGTGCAAAAATCATATAGTTCCACAGAATTTAGCATGCTAACTACATTAAAAATTTATCATCGGAGAGATTCCGGATTACAAATTACCCATTTAAATTCATTAATTTCAAATCGATGCATACATGTTGCTGGAGATTTTGATTTGATAATTTATGTTATTTAATAATATAAAATATTATTGATAATTATGGCACTAATTAGTTAGTAGGATGTAATAAAATGTTTATTAATATTTAATTACGATCTAATTAAAATAAAGTGCCTCTTAATATCTCCAGCCTCTACATTTACTTTTATGTCAGAAACGGATGATTTTCCATTTATTTTTGGTGTGATGTTTGCAAACTTTTTTATGTCATTTTATAAGCATAATGTTGATCAAAGATACACGTAAAGCCTATAATTTCACGATACAATGATTTTTTATTCCTGATACAGCTGGTTTGAACACAATTGCAAGAGTTTGCTACATTTATGGATGTCCCTTTTGCCCCTGTTACTTCTGCATATGCAACTTGCTGGATACATTTCCGTTGCATGCTGCATCACTTAAAGGGGATCCATAATGCACGATGTACCCATTAATATATTTCTCCAGGTAAGCAGCTGAAAGGTGGGTTTTATATTCATTTAAATTAATTCTCTAGCTTAAGTGTAAACTTAATATCATACCAGAAATTATTTCTGTTAACAGGTGAAGTAATTGAGACAATTGATCGATTTCGATAAAATGTTAAGATATTAAAAGGTTTTGCAGTTGGAAACATTTGGATTTGGGTTAGAAACCATGTTTTAGTTTTATTCTCCATCTTTAATATTTATAGAGTAGGTTTAATGTTTTAAGAAAGTCTAAAATATTATTGCAAGACATTTTTACGCACACATGGATATATATATATATATATATATATATATATATATATATATATATATATGGAGAAATCAGTCAGAAATTCAGGGGAAAATATACATATGTATATTAATATAAATTTGTTTTCGGCTGGTGTCAGCCGGAAGTAATCGGCAGTCACACGAAATTGTTTCTATCTTGACGCGACATCTGCGAACGAGTATACGTATTGCTGTAAATAAAGAAGTTGCCAATAAAGAGACAAATATCACTGTTAAAATAAATACCATAAATGTTTTTTCAATCCTTGTTGGCTTCGTCATCTGATACAAAATCATAAGTGATGCCAAAAAGAGACACAGAACAAACCAGGTGAGGATTTCTCTCTTGACATTAACGCATGCTTCCTTAGACATTTCATCTTAAAGAAGGAGACAAAGTCTTAAATCGTATACTTAATTCAATATGAAATGAAAACTTTTAATATGTTTTCCGTAAACTGTAATAAAGTGTAATAATTCTCGAAATATTAAATTTAAACTTCTAGTTAATCTCCGCAACTTACATTTGATCACCAGAAACACTCAATTATTACTTCTTTTTACTTATTTTCCCATGTTTTTAATTATGTAATATTTAAATTAACGTGGTTAAAAGATCACATTTACAGAAACACAATTTTATAATAAAAATGTTAATAATATGTACGAATACAATTAATTCCTTAAAGTTCTTTAAATTAAACTAAGTGGTAATCATAGAACAGTATTTATAAAAGTAATAAACTTTATTCGTCTTCATGAAAGTGGTGCAGCAATAAGCCTGATCTCGAAATCTATAGAAGTAGAGGCCTAGCCCAAAGCGAAAGTTTGGAATGATTGAAGGATTTTTGCAGGAAGAGTGGCCGTTTCCTTCTTTCCTCATACACATCCATTCGTCTAAATCCTCGCTCTGTATCACACTCAAGCTAACGCCTACTCCTCCAAATCAGACAATGGGACATTTGAAAAATATTACCTCTGAAATAACCGTAGTAGCTGAGCTTGAGCTTGGGACCTCGTCTTAGGGATTGAAAAGCTCCCGGGCCTCGTTGCTGATTACTCTCGTAGCTCCTGGAATCCTCAGACGCTTACTCGTAGGTCTCCTGATCCTTGTCTCACACCCACAGCTTTCTATGGCGAATATGACTGTTCAAACCAGAAATATCTGATTGTTCGATTATTTACACTAATTTTCGTAGTTTAATTAATTTTTCGAGAACCGTATCTTGATTGCGCTTCTTTCTTTCAGTTATTTATTGCCACTCTCATCAACTATATATCGTCGCTGTTTATTAAGATCCCGTATATTCCAGTTAAGATCTATCTTCGACAATCGGTGCTTTTATCCTTGCTATGTCCAGTCCCCTGCCATTCAATACTACTTATTTTCTCCGTTCTCTGGAACACATTTCTTAAGCGTTTTCTCCCAGTCATCTCCACCATAACTCGTAGAATCCTTATTTTCTTTACTTTTATTTTATAAGTCGTAATTTCTGAACCGTTATCCGATACTGTCTGTTCACTCTACGTATCGATCTCTGTTTAATTAAGTAAGTTAAAGATTGAGGTACAGATATTCGAGTACTGAAATGGATTCGCAAATTTTTAAAAGACCGTACACTCAGAATTTGCGTAACTGACAAATTGTCTGACTCTATCAAAATTATGTCAGGGGTCCCGCAGGGAAGTGTGATAGGTCCACTCTTGATCCTAGCATTCATAATCGATCTAACAGTGGGTATAAGTTCACATATTAAACTGTTTCCCGTGGATGATGCTCGGACTCTTGAAGCTGACCTGGAAAAATTTTACGAATATTCAGAAATAAACTGCAAGTTAACTCAACAAAGAGTAAGGCAGTTGTCTTTACGAAAAAAAAATGTTCCTCCAGTTCGATATAAAATGGGTAATTAAGAAGTAATTGATCCATCAGATTGAAATATCTTGGAATCACAATTAGTGAGGATCGCAAAACTTTGTAAACAGGGTTTTGAAGAAAAGTACGAAAAAAACAACAGGATATCTGCTTACAAATCACTGGTCATGCGAATTTTAGAATATGAGGTGGCTTAATGAGATCAATATAGAAATGAACGCACATTAACGTTGGGCAAGATTCCAAAACGGGCTGAAAAGATGTTTGGGGTCCGATTCGCGAACAATCCTCAAGAGCATTTAGAACCAATAAGCAATAGGAGGAAACACGCGAGGCTTTCCACAGATTATACGGTCCAACCGGCCTGGAAAGAAATACAAAATCATCCTTTGGCGGCCACTCATGTTTCTATAAATGAAAGAAAAAGGTCGATCCAATGACCTTACCAAATATTCGTTTGTAAATGGATCAATTCGCGACTTAAAATTCAATGCCTACAGAAATACTGACGACTTATCCGAACAGTACTTATCAGTTTAGACGTAGGCTAAGGAAATTACAGAAAACAAGAGGGTTTTTTTTCTTATGACTTTTATTAATTTTTATCTGGTCAGCGTAAGTAAGCGGTGAAATGAAGTGGTTTATAAAAAGGAAAGAATAAAAATGTAGTGAAATGGAGAGATGTGAAGTTACTGAGGGATTTTTCAAGTAAAAAATTACTTTACAAAGACAACTAACAATAGATATTTTGTAAGTTTTATCATGCCATAATTTTGTAGCTACAACTGCCACTGGGCCAATGCCTAATATTAGCTAAATAATAATAAAAATTCCTGCCTCTCCGCCGGAGCTTGGCTTCTTTGTTAACAACTGGTCTAAAGGACCTTAATAGATCTATTCAATACTTATGCCACTTTTCTTTTTTACTTGGCACTTTTAGATAACTGTCAACGTCATTTACGAATCATTGTACTCTTACTCCCAGGTCCAGTTTTCTACAGATTTGTTAAACGCTTGTTTTTTTCTTCTCACTTTCAACGATTATTCCTTGGCTTAATCTGCATTTATGACTTTTTAATACTTTAGACACAATCATATATATTGTGTGTATTGTAATTGTATTTAATTTAAAAGGATATTGATATTCCTTGGTTGTTGTAAACACTTCTCTGATAAATTGCATAGTGTCTATTATGTTGAGTCCGTTTCAGAATCCTGGTTGTCAGCTCGGCGGGATAATTCCAGACATATTTCTATCCCGATTGACGTGTCTGAATTAAGTAGTTGTCTCGGAGAGTCGAATATCTCTACACTTTTTAAAAAATATAGCCTATATTCTAATATAGTCCTAGGATTCTACACATTACGTAATGATTTGTTTGATCTGATCGCAGACGTTTGTGGCGTTGGCGGGGGCGGGAATCTGGTGATGGGGTTCTGGCGCACGCGCCGGCGACCCCTCCCCCGCCCCCTCCCCCTCCCCGACAGAGTCTGGGTCCGGCAGTGAGTCGGCAGCGCGCACCCGAGTCACAAGCACAGCCATAGCCGTAGCCGTAGCCTCAGCCTCGCAGCAGCATGTTCCCCCTCGTGCTCGTCGTCGTGCTGGCGTTGGCGGCGCCCGCGGCCTGCGGCAGCTGCCGGGAGTCGAAGCTCTGCTGCCCGGGCAGGGACTCCTCCTGCGTCGTGCAGAAGGCGCCCATCAACGCCATCATCGAGGACCTCAGCGACAAGCCGTGCTACTGCGACCACGCGTGCCTCAAGCTCGGCGACTGCTGCTCCGACTTCAAGGACGCCTGCGGAGGTGAGTGTCCACAACGCACCCTTACCTAGTTAAACGTCGGAGTATTTACAGGTGGTCATCCCAAATACGTCACCTTCATTTCCTGGGAAATTACGATAGTACACCTAACAACCTCGTAAATTTGGTAACGAATTGTCCTGTATATGTTTTCCGAAATCCACCTAGTCAGAATTTTTATCTGACAATCCACTGATATGTTAGATGAAAGAATATAAGAAAAAAAGAAGTACGATTGATCAAAACAATTACAACTGTTATTCAATATGTGATAACGGAGGGAGCCGATTCCTGGCTAAATTCTTCTGGCATACCTCCGATTCACACCGTTGGGTTAAATCTTACATCACTATTTCTCTGATATTTTCATGTATCAAAAGCCATTCAAAACTCGAAAAATGCTCCCGCCAAGTCTAATCAAAACAACAATAGAGACGAGTACGTCTGATGGAGTGTTGACGACATGATACACAATTACGAATCAGTTCAAATAATTACAATACTACTAGAACGATTATTAGTTTATTCACGGCAAGGGACGAGGAACAATAGCATTTCTATTTGGTAATTATCAACAGTGTATATCGCTTTTACTTATATCTACCACCAAGTGTGAAATTAATTGTACTAAATTCATTAGTTTTTATTTATTTCTCCAGGCAGAATTCAAGCATTTAGACTCACAGATGTAAAGGCTTTGATACCTGACTGCTTGGTATTTCGGTATGTGTGCTCGGACTTGTGTTCCCAGCTCAGTTTCGTAACATATTTTCGCTGAAGACGGAGAGGTTTTGCTGTTCGAAACGACGTACATATTTACTCAGCCCATCTTTCACTCTTTCTTAATTTCCGATTTTATAAACATGGGAATATCCGTTAACTAATTTAATAAATTTACATACAACATTGTCGACGAATTTCTAAACTATAACTGTCATATAGGCATATATAGTTAAGTATATGCCGGCCTGTGGTGTAGTGGCCAGCGTCATTGCCTCGCACCGGTTTGGAATCTCGGAATGGGAATGGATGTTTGTGCTCGCCCTAGACTCGAAAACTGGGGTTAAGAGAATCGAGACACTGACCACGTGTATCTCCTAAATCCAGAATGTGTCATGCAAGATGACAGTCTGACAGTCGTCTCGGTCTGTCGAGTCAAGCAGAGGTAGTAGTTATGTATATAGGACAACTGTGACAGGTGAAAATTACTTGACTCTTTACTCCAAATAATAGTTTTTCTCTGCAAAATATTCGCCGAACTTTTCTTCTTTTCAAAGTTGCAGACTCGTATCACAAAAAGTATTTTCCTGGCAGCGGAAATATTTTATTTTGGAATTAACGACACTTCATGGGTGTTTTAATGCTTTTAATATATAACGAGGTTAGGAACAAAAGAGGACATGCATCGTTCAAACATAGTTCTCGCAGACGCCACTCCGGGAAACACTCATGGGACAACAGAAATAATTCATTGACGTATATTAAAAATTGATGTACTTCAAGTTGCATGGACTCGTAGAATTCTGTGAAATGATATAATAGAGATTTTATGTCTCATTCCATCTGTTATTTGTTTAACAAGAACGTTTCAGACAGGGAAAGAAGGGGGAGATTAGACCAATAAATTCGAACAGTAAGATTTGTTTGACTTTAGGAATAATCGGAGGTATTAGACATTGTGGGAGGATTAGTTCATCTTAGATATGAAATACATTACTGTTCGAAGAACCCGAGCCCAATATTTCGTTTGCGATGGAATATATGCCATGGATTTTTTTAAAAAAAGTAAACTCTTGGTAATTGTACCGATACAATGTCAACATCCCTCATAACCATAAACAATATAATACGCTGAATATTTAATACCTAATACTGTACCTGGATTATTTCATAGTACTCTGCTGAATATAATCGAACGTCGATCTTTGCGTTCGAATTAAAAACTAGTTTGAACGGTTTGGTCTCCGTAGTCCAGTATGTGTGATTGAACTTTCTTTTAAGAGATTCTGCAGATAAATGCTATCGTTTTGACGTCTAGAGGATGAATTGGTCTCAGAATCACAAGCCGCGATTAGCTATCCGGAAGAAGAGACTATAGATAAATGTTATCTATTTAACCTCTACTACACACATTATCACAGGGTTCTGATGAGTGGTAGTAGCTGAATTTGGAGGTTCCGACTGTAGGTCTTCTTCGGGTTTATTTAAACATAACCAACATATGGAGAGGATGGGATTAGGTGAACTTGGCCAGTGGCGTCGCAAGTTTTGACAGAAGACGAATTAGTGAGGCGATGTGTGTGGGTATTATACGCATCTGTTGCATTTTGTTTGTTTGAAAATTAATACATCGTAAGTATGTATGTTTGGACGTCGAACAACGCAGACACATTTAAGCCGATATAATTGCAATAATGCAGTTGATTAGTCAAACTTAAATCAGATTAAAGTAGTTTATTTATAATTAACGTAATGGTGGAGATACATAAATTGAATTTTCAGGGAATGAGTCAATTTTGAAACAAATGCATTTTCAAGGTTAAGATTTTTTTATAGCAACTAGAGTAATAATTTCAGGTTGAAATCCCATATTTTGCAATTACGTCAAAACAAAATTATTTTCTAGGAGTTAGTTATAATTATCATTTTTTGCATATTTTCTTTTAGCACGCGTTATGAGCCTTCGGAGAATAACGAACGGTATCTTCTTTCAGCAAACGGCAGCACGGAGAAGCGAACTATCTGCTAATGATGTAGCAGTACTAGAATGGTTTGTAAACCCGTTAGACAAACGGATTAGTCGGCAACCGTATATGGGTATTCGTGAGCTGTCTTCACACAAAGCTCGGGTACTATTACATACCCACGCCAACAGGTTTCGTTACTCTTGCGTCCAGCACTATAATCATTCTCACTCGTCCAACTCGTTTCTCGAGCTACAGATCAATTAATAGTAAAACAAAATTTAGGTTTGGTTTAAAAATAGATCAATTTGCGCATTGTTTTAAATTGCAGTGATTTATTGCGGCGCTTTGATACGAACTCATTTGCTGATTCACCGGCGAGTAATGCCCTCGTTGACCTTGGTAATGGTAGAGGCCAGAGTGTGTACAATCGACCGTGCGAGCTAAAACATTAGGGAGTGTTACACCCTTCATTGTCCCAAATCACCATACCGCGATTTCAACTGCTGACTGGGAAACGAATCTGGGCAACGTAAAGTGTCTGGCGAATTCCTACAGTTTGTCTGTAAAATATGCGAAGTAGTATCTGGAGGAGTAAAACCAGGACTGAGAATTCAAGCAAATAATGAAACCCATAATTATTGTTTATGACTTGCAGCCTTCACGAACAGTCTAAGCGATTCGTCCGACCTGAAATGAACATTAAGCCAATTTTACGCGGAGTTTTATGGATGGGTATGGAGAATGTGGGATTGCAACATGTCCGCTAAAATTCTGTGTCATCGTCCATGTTCAATCGTTAAGTGGCGGAAACTTGGAATTTTTAAATATAATAGCGTTCAGAATTTTTTACGAGTTTTATCCTCAGTTATTTCAATGGAATTCTTCTAGCCTCTAACATAGTCGGCGCAAGTATCCTAACACCAGAATAAGCCTTGTGCCAGCAGAAATAAAACAGGAAATATCACTACATATTCGTGAGACATTTTGGCTGTCGAAAACAAAGACATAGACACAGCAACGTTTGATTCATATTTAAATTATGTCCGTCGTCGTTACGTTGCTCTCATTAGTGAGATTGTTACCAGATAGAATACAGTAATATTTTAGGCCTTCGAAACAGGTAAAACATTGTACGATATTTTAAAATTGTCTATCTTATCTTTTTTATTTTCTTTCTTTGTTCTGTTAACAGAGGGAGTGGTAACGTGAATTGCTCAGTATTTTCCAAATATGCGTTCGAAAGAATGGATGATTTTTTAGTGTACAAAATATTCTGACCTGAACACACTGTATTTCCTTGTGTCAATATTTTAGAATAGTATTTATGCTACCAAGTTGCCGACACATAGCTCCGGCCTACACCCACTACGCATCGACCACTGCGCATATACACGTCTTGCTACACCTCTCGAGCTGTATGTGCAATTCTAGTTTAGAAGTCTGGCAGGGTGGTTCATATCAAACTACTCCTTAATTATCGGATAAACTGTCATACTCGAAGATTTTTATGACGTAGCTTACGAATAAATAAATAGAAAAAAAATGTAAAATTACGGCTTCAGTTCAGTTCTCACCTATTGTTCCTATGACGTTTCTTGGGAATGTAGGGGTCGACTAAGACACAAATACCAGTCGTTGGGTAAGACAGATGTAAGAAAATGCCAATTATTAATTCAAAAACAAACAACTTTGAGGAGCTTTCGGCTAAAAGCCATAATCATCTTCAAGATCAAAATTAATAATCGACATAAATAAACAAAATTATATATTTTGTATGAGGTTATTTTTTTTTAAACCTTGTAATTAATTATTTTTTACACAGAAAACTTAACTTAAAATGTACAATATAAATCTAAATATATTAAACGTCATACAGAAAGTTGATTCTATATTTACTTTAATTTAAAAGTTGTGTACTTAAATTTAGTACAATTAAAAATGTATGAAAACATTAAAATTTTGTCAGAAATAATTTAACAACACATTAAGGCGACGTTTCGTCCTCAGTCTAGGACTTTCTCAAGACTGCAATTGATTTGGATAATTATTATATAAAATTACAAATAAAAAACTATTTAAACAAGTGATCAATAACTATTTTTAAGTATAAAATTATATAAAATAGATTTAACTTTCACCTGTTGAAATACTAGATTGAGGACGAAATGTGTTAATTTTTATTTTTTAATTATTTTTGATAAATTCATTCATTTTACAGTAATATATAGTAAATAGAATAAATAATTAAATAATCAGAATCTAAAGGAAATGACAATCAAAATCAGACATGCGTTTGTCGGGAGGAAATTTGAAGGGGAAGTAGTAGATAAGTTAAAGGTTGGCGACGCCCACAGAATGTGGGCCGAAGATTGACGAATGGCCCGGATATTGCTGAGGGGAAAAGCGAGAACAGCGGTTGGTTCCGAAGCTTAAATATATTGGACGCGGAATACTTATTAAGTCAGTAAAATTCCAATAGAGGCGACTTACCTCACCACAACTAAATCATATTCAACCACGGCCATAGAGATTCGCATTGAAACAGTTGATTCTCTTGGACGAAACTTTTAGTATATCTTCATGATGGAGACTGAAATATTTGTACAGATATTAACGTTCAAAAATATAATTTTGTTTTATAATTTAATATTACAACTTTATAGCATGGTATGGGGTTAGAATAAAACAACTCTATCCACTAAAAGCGGCTTTTCATAACATGTATTTGACAACACAGACGTTTTATATTTTATCATTTCGACATACGTAAACCATATACTGCAATTCTGGAAATATCTCGTATCCGATAATTCGACATATTATAGTTTTACCTAGTAATTCTTACGATAAATAAATATATGTGTATCGCAAAGTGTATACTACTCATAAAGACTTGAACTTAATATCCCGACAGATTTTACCTTCGTGCTTTTGTGCGTTTTAACTGTCACTTAGAATTTAACGAAATGCCACCCACTCACACATCAGATCCAGGCCGTACATTGTTGATTATATTTCGGGAAAACTCAATGTTATTTTTATAATTGTTAGTCTTTTGCCACGACGAGGGCAGCGGTTAAACGTAATGCCAAGTCGTCTAGAGCTGCAAGTAATGTGCAGAAAATTATAATTAATTGCCAACCTGGAACCTATTTCATCTGTGACGAACACATTTTCCGGCAACTTCATGCCTAAAAAGCATCCGCAAATTATCTTCGTCAATGCGTTAAGAGAAGTAAACGGTACTTCTTCTCTTGGTCAGAAGCCAACGAAGTTTGTAATGGAAATGTGAGCCTTAACGGCTCACCTTAGAATATAAATATGCCAGTCAGCAACTTTTCTCAATTAAATTTATTTTTTGTGACTCAAAATTCTAAACCATTTGAGAAATTCAGTACCCTTATCGTAAAGATCATGTCATTCAATATACACAGGACTGTAAATAACATATTGATTAGAAACATCTGCAGATTGATGTCTACAACATGGAACTGAAGACTACTAACGTACTTCCTCGTGGTCTAGCACATAGAAATGCTAGGGAGTAACTCGAATCCCATTAGGACTGTAAATCCCCTGCGTTTGAAGACACGTGTGGAGTTCTGGTCTGGCATTGTGTACAACATCCAGGGTCTCAGCGACCATCGCTGTTTCAATTACTACGGCCTGATGGGACACGGTAGCACGTTTTACAGCGTCGCATCAAAGCTAACGCTATTATTTCGCTAAATGATTTCTGACTTCACAGTCCGCTGTATTGCAACCAAACAAAAAGAACGGAAAAATCGAAAATTTAAGAACACGGGTAATAGCCTACTATTGTTCAACACACCAAATATTGGACTGTCCTTAGAAATATATTAACTAGCCATCACAGAAAAATATAATAATAATCATCACCATCCCCATGGTTATTGCCTGCGGTGACCTTTTAGACGGAAACATATCCCTGTACATAAGTATCGAAATCCGATCAATTAGTTCAGAAAGAACAGAAGAATTATCAAAGCTCAGCCATATAATCCGATCAATTAGTGAAATAGATTATTCATAACGTTAGACGACACTGGAATGTCTTTTAAACTCATACTTGATTGTTATATTGAATAAAATGAAATTCAAGTTATATTTGAAATTGGTTCATGAATTCTCACATCCACATTCTCTATACCTATTTTATTACCATTAGTAATAGATCTACATTTTTTCTCAACAAATTTGTAATTTATTATATCAACCAATTTTTTATTAAGTATCATTAGGCACGTCACATCAAATTTCTTGCAAATAAGCCGACACACACAATCGAGCGACAAATATTGCCACTTCAGATGATTCCTGAGGATACTTATTTTGTTGTTCACAAAATTGAATGCAAGTGTCACAATTCTGTATATATTGGTCAAACTAAAATGGCCTTAAAGACGAGAAGAAAGAACACGGAGTGAATTATAAATTACCCACCGATACACTTTTGATTACGTCTACACATATTTATTTAAATAATTATAACATCATCTGGTCGGATGTCAGGATCCTTGACGTCGAAACTATTTTTCCAGATTGATATCTTAAATGATCAATATTAGAATTAATAATAGCTGTAATAATACTGAAGCTCTTAGACTATTTGCACAGTTAATGCTGTCTTTCTATTGTCTTTTGTTGGTTTGAATACGTACGACCTTAGGTTAACATTAATACGTATTTTTATATTTCTGCACTTGAAAAGGTTCACCAATTCGGGGAGAAAAAGATGCGTTTTTGTGTTTTTAATTGTCTAATGTCTGTTAAATTGGACATTCTGCTTCGTTCTTATGAGTTGTGAACAGACATTATTTATTAAGTTAACTTTAATTATTTCTTTAATCCTTCAAGATTTTCAGTCGTCATGAAATAAATATAACAATGTATGTTTTGGAGAATAATTCACATAAAACACGGTAAATTTTGCATACATTTCACGTTGTATTTGTTAATAAGATGATGATGCCCGGTTGAAAAATAAAATTTGAATGTACATTGTAAATATTAGCTTCTAAAAGAATCAAATATTCTCTGTGGGTCTTTCACATCACATTGAGTTACACATTATCGTTTATACTAGAATACAGTTTTAAAAACATAAACGATAATAATTTTCCAATTCACTCTGAGTCTTTGTAAAGACGAAATTTCTATAAATTTTCAAAGAGATTAAAATTTACACTGCGTAAAATATCACATTGAGCAAACCCAATTAATGCGGTTTCTCCTGGAATATAATTGTTTTTGCAAGCAGTGAATAACCATACTCATTTTTTGCTTTTGTTCTACATTTTCAGTGTTCTGTGTCACACATTCCACACTCTCCATGTTAACCTTAACTACTTTTTTGTGCTGAATTTATGAACTCGTCTTTAGTTAAAAGTCTGCCTATAGTATTGAGAAATATCACAACAAATAATAATAAAATATGATGGCAATTTAGTCAGAAAAAGACAATTAGAAAGTTAATAAAACGAATAATAAGACAATAATTTTTTAAAAAGAAATTTATTTATTAAGGATCTTTCGTCCTTGGATTGTGACCTCTTCAGTTTATAAAAATTTCAATCACACCAAAGCTTTATTTTAACGACTCAAAACTCTTCACTGTTATCTCAATTTGAATTGTTTTCTGCCAGCTCCCATGGGCCGAACTTAAATGCCGCGAACAATGAAATCGTCTTTAATAAATTTATTACTTTTATAAAAAATAATGTCTTTTTATTAATAGTATTAACTTTCTAATTGTTTTCTTACTGACTGAATGGCCATCAAGTTTTATTATTGTCAATAAAGGTCAGATAATTTTTATTATTTCAAAGATCACAACAGTTGATTGAAACGTCTACTGACTTTCAAATTTTGTATTCTTCAAAATTATTTTCTATTTCTGTCTCTTATACAGGCTGTGAAGTACTTGTTTTAATCATCTTAAGCTATATTAATCCGATGAATATTACGTATTCTGTGACAATTTATATAAATATATCAATAAAATTTTATTATCGTGCTATTCTCAGAAGAAATTTATAAAAAAAATTCCAAAAAATATTTTAAATGTAAAGACTGAGATTTTTTAATCAACTTGCATATTAATTAACTAGATATGTATTTGTATATCTTAATTTGGTTTGAACAATTTCCAACATTCTACTTTAATTAATGAAATTCATTAACTAAAAGTTTATAAATTAAAATTATCCACTTGTTTTAAGTCCGGAAGTACTTTTTTATTAAAGCATTAATAATTAAATGATTTTATTGTCTGCTTAAAATGTTTGGCCATATTTGTCTTTTACATCAGTGAGGTTGGGTCTGAATACTTGGCGAGGTAAGGTAAGTTACCCAGAAGCTCGTTAACATGTAGCGCCTGGCCTGGTTCTTGAGGAGGAATAATGAGGAATCCTCTGGTGGGAACGGGTGCATGCGACATTATAGGAAAGACGATGGCTGACCTTGGAGAGCTCGTGCTGCCACTGACCCAATGAACTTGTCGCCTGAAGGTCGAGGGGGCTATATATATGCCCATGAAACACCGTTCCACCGATTGATCATTATACTTGGGAATTTTAAAATATGGGCATGTAGACCACAAATTTTCTTACTCTGGATACGCGGAAAACTTTGCATTTAGACTTGAGAAATAAGGAAAGCTTTTAAATATACGAACTCGACCCGATGTTTCTGTCGTTTGGAATTCGCGATCGATAGTGCTTTGAACCATCAAGCAGTTAGCGACGGTGCGTTCTGCGTTTGTTCTCCGGACTTCCAACAAATTGATAAACTAAAATAATTTATACAACATAATTTTATGCGATTATAATACAAGCCCGTTAAATATTGTTTTGAAAGAAATCTTTTACTTTTTAATTTATACATATCTATTATTCGGAAAAATTTAACAAACAGAAGCAAAGTTTTATCAAATATATAATTAATTAAAGCGAAAAATGTTAAAATTTTTCTTGACAAATCAAACACATATGAGGAGCACAGAAATTTGAATTATTCGAGAATATAGGTATTAATAACGTTATGTTTTTCGAAAATACAAAAATTTGATATGAAAGGAGAAAACGACTGGACACGTTCAAAATAAAAATAATAACACGGCGAAAATACGGTCCAAAATTGAACGAAGGTTTGGTATTTAGGTAGTTCTCCACTGAGCCCTAAATTTTTTCTTCGTACGAAAACAAGGGTGACAGACGGGACTGAAAAACGATTATACTTACATTAACTATTTTTTTTTCTAAAAAGTTGAACTGTATACATTTTCTTCGATAATCAAGGACTAGTAAATTATTCTGTTTCTTAAGGAAGACTCGTCATAGTCAATATTAAATAGTTATTTAAATACGATTTTTTAATTTTATGTAGTTGAGGTTGAATTGAGCGGCGGGGCAACAGCATCTGTGTTACACAGGGGCAGCTGAAATCCACATACTTCACAATTTCATCATTGCCGCGTTGAAGTTGGTGAGTTGATGACAGTTACTCTGTTTGATTTGATGAACAATATTTTGTCTCTATACGTTTACTTAACTGTTATATGGCTACGTAGTATCTTTCCGGACAAGTACTTTCTTCGGATTTCAAATTTTTCTTTCTACAACCAAAAATATATTAATAAATTTACTTTATTAAAGTTACTACGTCTGACGTTTCCATATATACCGTAGCCAAGTTGATCTTTATTATCATTCTCTGAAATATGACGTGAGTACTTCATTTTATTCGTGAGTGTTTTCCATTTCAGAAACTTCTTCTTGAGAATTACACATAAAAATTTCAAATGCTATATTGAAAATAAATTAAGTATTATTCTGTATTTACGTAAAACATTTTTGAAGAAAATGGGAGTATGGGAAGAAACTGTATACTCTAATTTACTAATTTGACGCGAAATATAACAGTCCGTTCTACCTGTACCCAATCACTATTTTTCACTGATAATTGTGAAATTCGTAATATTAACAGGCAGAGATAAACTCCGTCTTTGAATAATTTATTTATTTACCATTTTATGTGCAAAAAAAAGTATGTTTCCGTACCAGAGTAATGTCGAGGATATATTGTGTTATCGCAGCGATCTAATGTAAATCACGGATACCTACTTTACATTTCTTCATTATTATAACGGTTAATCGAAACAATAATGTATTTTCGATAAAAATAATAAGGTTGGAATAACATTCCGTCGCTGAAGAATCCTTAAATTAACGAAACATAAACATTTTCATTTCTTGTAAGCATGTGAAAATAATTTTCTCCGAATAGGATTTATTCTGGTTACAATTTGAGAAACAAATATATAAACAATAGTGTAAAAAAAGATGTAATGTAACTTAAGAAATAAAAAGAAGTAATTTGTTCGATAGAAAATTAGTCAGCTACTGAGAGGAAAAAGCGAAACGTATATAAAACGAATCTCCACGGATAGAACGAGTTGAGAAACTACGTAGAATGTTCGTTTACTCTGCACTCGATTCTTTGATCTTATAGAATTAATGTTCGAAATGTGTACTTCTTTATCGCTATATTCCACTGAAAAAATTTTAAATGGAGCCCTTTAAAATTCTGTTTCGTTTCTCGTTTTACGTCCCCAGCGTTTTATAATTTTAATAACCTCCAAACATGAAATTCAGATTACTGCTACATCAGATACACTCACTCATGACATTAGCAAAACATACAAAATAACGTTATTAATTTTTGCTTATGATACAAAACACTATATTGATATAAAAATAATTGTGAAAACAAAGATGTGTTGCAGTTTAGAAATGAAAAGATGGATTAGATGTTCTAAAAATTTATTTCAAATTTTTCCATCCTTATAAACTCTTCTCTTTACAAAAAGAAAAGAAAAAGATGAACGCAATAATATTATTTTAGAGAAAAGAAGGTATTCATTTAACGAATATATCTAGGATAATTTTAAACTTATCGATCCGTTTCAGAATGTAAATTTTCCTACGTCCGTTTCTTGCGGTCTCGAATTTATTTTAAATTTCCGATCACCTCTAAAAATATGTTTGTTTTTCAAGCTTATCCCGTATCGACGATTTGTTTCCCAGGTACGAATTTCTTCATTTGGTTGCCACCCTATTGCCTCTGCCACCTTATCTCGCCCGTGACCGCATCCTCGTATAACAAAATTTCTGCTCCCCTCTGAAGTTTTTCTACGCCCTCTATTTGGTTTTTTCTACACGGATCAAATCAATCTGCTCCATACTTGAGTATGAGTCGAACCAGCAAGTTTCTTTTCATAACCGCTCCCCTTAATTCTTTCGTCTCTATAAAATGCGATAACACATTGATTAAAATTCTTTTAAATCATATATCTAGCATATGATAATATTGTATGAATTTATAATGTTAACTGTATCTGAAGTGATTTTGCAGAATTGTTTTCTAATTTAATTCTGACACGTGTGAAGCCCGCTTTTACTTCGGCCTAGTGTTCGAACTTTACCGGTGTTGGTTCACTGAAGGACATTCGAAATCAAGATGTCCTTGACTAGAGAAAGTTTCATTCTTATACAGGTATGCTGACAATCGTGGATACCAACAATTAAAATTTCTTTCCATCTTTCTTATGCACATTTGCAGAACTTTCATTGGCGTAAACGAATTAGACTCCTATTTCCCCAAACGGTTCTGAGGATATCTGACTGAACCAGGTGATTATTATTCTATGTTTATTTAATTGTACGTTTGTTTTTAGCAATATAAAAATTTTGTTTTGTGTTGACCAGTTTAAATTAATTCAGTTTTAATATAAACCTTTTGGTACCTATTTGCACCTTCTTCATAAAATAAAAGCCAATGTAACAGTTTTGTATAAAAATAATTTCATGCTTTACTATTTTTTCTTCTCAACTCTCCAGTCAAGTTACAAACTGAAAAATGAATAAATAGGTACCCAAATGTTTTTTGTTTTTTAAGTGCTTTTTTAATAAACTGTCTTTGATTGAACATGAAGTACATTTTATTTTATATCATTATACGTAATTCCATAGCACTCACGGGTTCGTCACTGTGATTCTAGTACCTGAAATTTGTTTTAAGGGATGTAAAATTAAGGGAATTAAAATTTTTCATTAATATATTCAACGTCAGAATGCCTGGCACAAATTTTTTACACCCTGCTTAACTTTTTCTTAATTTTTAATATTACAGAAAATTCAATGTAGGTACTTGAATAATTTGTCAGTGGTGCAATATTCTTAATTGCTTTCCGGACTTTGTGTAGGAACGACTGAAAGGGGATGAAAGAGTAATTCATACTCTTCGTATTCAATGGTTACTGGGCATCTAATTTTATTGAAATGCGAAATGGGGTTTCCAATGTCAGCCGTAAAAATATATCTGTATTTCAAGTCCGTCTACTCTTTAAGTAGTGTAAAACATGTAAGTGTATGTAAGGTACGTGCTTAAAAATTCCACTTATATACAGTTCTTCGGACAGATTGTGAATATAATTTTGAACTCATGAGTGGAATATAACTTACTAATTCAGTCGATTTTCACTGCCGTGTTGATAACTTGTATGCATGCTTCGTCAGATATCACACTGACTGACTTATAACCTACGTCGTCTGTAATGTAAAACCCAGCTCTGATTGGAGGATTTATGTGTAAATTCTTAAAAGTCTAAGTAGGTAACTATGCGGGGCTGGTTTACGACTAATAGAAACCCTTTAACACGAAGCTATTCAAGTTTGTTGTATAAATGAAAAATAATACTCGTACATTAATAGTCTAATTGAAATAAATAATGCAGTTTTTTTACCAATACCAGAAAATATTTTTATTTATTTTCATTAGGATGTGAAAATAGTTTTGAACATTTTGCATATTCCGGAGAGTGTTTCTTAGTTTCATTGTGTTAATAGTATAATATTTCTTTTTCAACCACTTTTATAAAATCATTGGCTTCTTGATAACAACAAATTTATTTTGTACCATTTCTTCGCAGGAAAGACCTGAGGAAGGTACAAACACGTACCGAAACGTTGTCGTAAATAAATAAAAATACTGTCTGATATTGGTAAAAAAAAGTCATTATTTGTTTCATATAAACAAACGTAAAAATACAATCTTTAATATAGTCTAATTTTAAACCTATAAACCTAATCGGAGGAACCAGTCTTCGATTTATTTTGATAAATTATCTTTCATGTAATGTTTGAAAGACTTTTATTGAAGTTCAAAAACCAACTATTAATTTCCGCGGAAAGTGCGAACCTTTGGATCACTAACGTTGATGAGTATCACGAACTTTTCAAAGATTGTCGTATTACAGTCAACACGAGTAATATACCAACCACAACTTTTATAGGATCGTAATAATCTTCATTTTAAACTTTGGGTGGATAATAAAACTTGACTTTATACATTTAATGGAACATGTTAATTGTAAAGTCATGAATCCGAAAACTGTTAGTAGATTCCCACAATGCAGTGCACAGTATTTAAGCATAGAAAGTTCGTGAGTTAACGATAAAGACTTGCATGTTTATTTGGTGTATTTATATTTATTTTCTGCTACTAAAACTTGGCGCTGCTCGTTAATGTGGAGTTTTTGAGGCGTATAAATGAGCCGAAGCACATTTTTCAGTGCTCTTTGATGAATTATTCCGGAGGCTTGGCGTGGCCGACACTTGTTGGAGGCGGGCTCCGGAATTACTTGCGTTGTGCCTCGAGAGCCTTGTTACTGCTTAACAAGTTGAGGAGACTTTGTTCAAGTTCATTTGCTCGCCTGAGGACCAGAGATTGCCGCACGATGAAATTCTAACGGAATTGCTTCTGTTGGGACAGGACCCTTGGCCCGCAATAATGTTTTACACTAGTTATGTTCGTTAAAATTATCTACTTGTAAAATAATGCACGTTTTCATATTTGTGCCGTTTTATAAAACGCCATTAGTTGAATCGTAGGAAAAGTTTTAAATTCATAGAACTATTCATAAGATAAGTCCACGTTTATGAAGGAGATTTCTTTCATAACTGTAACCAGAGAAAACTTATCTGTTTTTAAGAGATTAAATTTATTTTCGAAAGAAAATTATTCGGCTATGGAGAGTAAAAAGCGAAATATATGTAAAATGAATCTCCACAGATGGAACGAGTTGAGATACTACACTCTGCAGTCGATTCTTTGAGCTTATAGAATGACTGTTCGAAATGTTGACTTCTAAATCTCTATAGTCCATTCAAAAAACTTTCAATGGAGCCCTTTAAACTTTTCTGTTTCGTCTCTCGTTTTACGTCTCCATCGTTTTGTAATTTTAATAAATTCACAAACATGAAATTCCTGATTAATTTTACCCCAGATGCAGTCATAAATTTGAGAAAAAAAATACAAAATAACGTTATTAAGTTTTGCTGATGATGTAAAACACTATATTGATAAAGTTATAAAACTATACAAGTCTTTCGAAGGCGTGCTTCGATGTGTTGTTTAAAACATTATAAACTTAATAATAGTATCAGAGTTGTGATGGCTAATTTTGATCAGATAGATTTTATCAAGAAATATATCAAAATCAGAGTGCACAAAATACTCCTAACAAGTTACTCATCAGGTATACTTGTTAAAAAAAATTATATATTTTTTAAAGTATTTGATTTATTAAATCCCTGCAATATTAATATAATTTTTTATGCCATATTTTGGATTTAGGGGTGTCATGCGGTCAGTATGTTGATTCTACCTCTGTATTAACTCCAATTTTCGTGACCAGGTCCAATTCCCAATTCGAGATTCGAACTCCGGACCTCTGTGAGGCAATCACGCTGATCAGTACACCACAGCCGGCTAGTTTATTATATTGTAACTGTAAAAAATACATCAACACTTTTTATGAGCATAAAGTATTATACAAAATTTCGTGTAAACAGCGTGACGTTTGTTATATAGGACAAACCAAACGGGCATTAAAGATTCGCCCGAAAGCTCACATTTAGAATTGAAAACTTTTTGTGAATAATATTCATTTCTCAGTAAACAAGTCAACTTACTATACCATAGTTTTGATTCGAATAATGTTACAATATTAGGTTCTGAAATTAAATATTATGTGAGATGGAAGTCTGAAATGTTTCATATTAAAATCTCTTGTTCATTTTAAAAACTGATACACATGATCTCAGCAACATTTATGACTTTATTCTCAAATTATATCTTTGGTCCTCTCATGTGTATATCTTTTTTCTAATTTATTGATGAGCTCCACGGATTGTGGTAGAAATATTTTGTTAATATACCTATGTGCGGGTAATTTTTGTTTAGAATTAATTCGTAACTAACTTATTGATCATTATGTTATATTAATATATATAAGAACATTGAGCTTTCTCATCTTTTGTAAATAATGAAATAATTAAAAATTACGAAAAATCCAGAAAAAAAATTAACATTTAAAATTAAACCTATACATACTAGACTATATTCATATCATTATTTTAAAAAATTAAGCACACATTAAAAGCCAAAAACCAAATATTCTGGTCCATGTTGTGTGTATTATAGCAGCGACAGTTATCAATGATTTTATAAATGTTTTAAAAAATAATCGATTCTGTTCGGGAGACTGTTGCATGGGTTTATTTTTACCTAAAGATATATGTTAATATTGGACATGTCTTTTATTGAAGATAAATCGCTTTATTTGTCTGTATAACGAATTCGTTTATCTATTCATTTCGCTCTTAGTCTTATTTTTCATGCATGTCAAAGTTCAGCAAACGCATTTTCAATTATATGTGAACACAGACAAAATGCGTTCTTGTTTGAGCACTTCATTGAAAATATTTCTATCGCAATATTATTTCTTTCCTTGCGCCGTTCTTTTCTTCCTGCTACTTTGTATCAAAATGTCAAAGTTTACCGCTAATTGGACTGCCTTTGTAAGTTGTTTTTTATTAAAATGACATAAACCGAGTTTGAATGGAGTATTTTTATATAAATAATTTAGAAGTGAAATGTTTTATTGTATACTTTTTTAATAATAGGCTACATGAAGACCATCCAAGTGGAAAAGGATAGAAAGAGAGAATGCGGAAGGGAGAGTATTTTTGTTGGTCCAGTTTTGTCCATACATGCAATGTATTTATTATTTACTGAAGGAAACAATTTCTCGCATTAATTTTTAGAAAATTAGGATTGTTCAAAATATTAACTAAAAACTTTCCTATAATCAAATAGAAATATTTCGCTTTTTTGTTTTTCTCGGTTAAGGGCAGTGTTTAGCATTTCTCTGAAAGTGATCGACCTTTGCTGTGCAACAAAGGCTCCACAGCCGTGAAATACGAGGCCATTAGAGGCCAGGGCCTTGATCCTACCGCAATTTCTTTGTTCGTTGGCCGCTATATTGTTTAACGGTTTGCGAGGGGGCATGTTCTACTGTCACGATCACTTAAAATCCCGGCGATGTTAAATAACTCTTAAAGATCTACTGCCTTGGCTGAACACGCCACTAAATTATATCGACGTCTAGTTAGTAATTAGCGTGATTTGAATACTAGAACTAATCCTACATTAATTACATTGAAGAAAAATAAAGATTATTCCCCAAGTCATAGTAAAATTATTTCGAGCTGTGAATCTTTTTTCTAGGTTTACGCCGTCCCCTTTAATTTTTTTTAAATTTATAATTAAGTACATGAACACCTCAGTCATACAGAGTAATTTATACATTTAAACCATTTCTCGTAATAGTTCCTTTTAATTTTCGTGTTTTATCACTCAGGAAAGGAACAATGGTCACGAATGGTAAATTTTAATTTTTCAGATTTCCTTGCTGGAGATATTCATCATCAAACCAATATTGATTAACATTTATGTAAACGAAGTGAATGTTATGGATTTAAAATTTCATTAAAATTTAAGACGTCATTTTCATATTCTAAATAAGTAAATATTTTTCAAGAAATAGAAATGTTCTCAATCGAAGTTCTGCACTAAAGGTTATGAAGCTGAATTAAATGTTCGTGTTCGGAAAATCTCGAACCCTCCATCGCGTACTGAGTCAAGATCCTGGGGTCAATTCCCGATCTGGTTGAGATTATTCAATCACGAACCCTTAAACGTATGTCAGATTTTAAACAGAGAATTAAGAAAATTATAAATAATATTTTTATTTTATGTACAAGAATTTATTTCGGTGTGAGAAGATGTGAAAATTGTGGTCTCTTATGGGGTGAACTAAATTGAAAATTTCAAGACACCTGCATCATTCAAAATTAGATTGCCATCTGCTAGAGTTTGTCGCTTTTATTGGAGTAGGAGAGACTCGCTGAGTTGTCACTATTTCTTGGCGTCTAAACGTGCAGTGGGATATAAACGACCAGAACATTTCAAGACGCGGAGAGGCTGCGCGCAGTGTTGCCAACTGTAATTAACTGCCGCTGTAAAGTCCTGAGCATTATACAGCTCTCCAAACTTGTTGTGTAAACCCCTCAGTGCTAAGTGGAGATGCAGCATCCGCAGACATCCTTTTATCTCGGTTCTGTAACTTTTGTCTTAATAGAGACGCCCGCAGAATGCTGTTCTGAAATGTTGACATGCTTGTTTAAGTCTAATTGATCTCGGAATGTAGGTGAGTGCTTTCCTTTACCATCTTCCTCACAAGACACATCATTCATTTAATTCTCCAGAAGAGAAGATATTTTTGAATGTCAATATTGGACTGTCTGCATTGCCATGACTGAAGATCTTTGCTCGTCGTCCTAGCGTTAATATCGACCGATTCCCTTGGATTTTTAAACAGGAAAATTACTCGATAATCCGCTGAACAACGTATAACAGTCGCTCCATAAAATCGGTAGTAAGGAGCAACTAGCTTAACACTGTAATTTAAAATGAGAATTAAGTAAGCATAAATGATTTTTTTATTTGGTATTTAGAATATAACTTCATAATTATCCTTTGAGGTGATTTAATTATTTATTAGTATATAATCAGTGTTAAGGTATATGTGCATCCTAAAATGGACAAAATTTAAGACCCAGTACTACTATTTTGAATTAATTTTAATATTACTTGTTGTTTTTCACAAAATTATGCATAATTATGATTTTATAAATAATGGTTATAAGATTTATATTGTTTACCTTCAAAGTTCTTAATTCTGCTCTGCTCAAAGTGTTACAATTTTTTGACCACTAATTGAAATTTTAAGATCAAAAATTTTTAGAATACGAAAATAAATATTTGAATTACTGACAATTTCTCATTTATGTATATTTTCTATATTTATTCTATTAATTTTATTTATATACCAGAAAATTTAATAGCTACAATATTAGCACTATTTTTTGTTTATAATCCATACAAATTAATTATATAGGTTAATAATACGCTAACTATTTTAAAGTATCTATTACATTTAGAATACTTGTTAAAAACAAGTACTTCACATAGATAAAAATCGCCCCATTATATTTATGTATAGTGTTCGTGAAAACTAAATAAAGTGTACTACATACTAAAAATTAAACCTCAGTTTTTATTTCTTATAAGGCTTATGAGAATAATTATTCATGCCGCGTTGTAGCAGAGTAAAGTAGGCTGCCCGTCATCCTCGAACGAGTTTCGTCGGCAAACTCGTACGTTAAGCCGCGTCGGTTACATTTCACAATGTTATTACCACGGCTCTTTACGGTGCTGGCGCCTCCGCAACTACAAGACATTTTGCTGATAGCCTCGTTTCTTTCTCAAGAATTTTGCAAAAAGTTGATTCATGATTTTATCTTGAAATGGACCAATCCTTAAGGAAACCAACGAGGTAATGAGAAACTGGGTTTATGCTAGTTTTCGTATCTTTTCCTTTTGGTATGGTCATAGTTTTTTGAATATTATTCCATATACAATGTCATTTTGAAGCTGAATGCTTATAATTTAATTAAAGTCCGATTATTGAAATTAGAGGGAAAAAAGCGCAAGTATTATTCCTTCGGACTGACTCATTCATCCACTGTGCACAACGCCACGAGCATAATGCGACAGCTTAAAAAGCCGATGGTAATTGATACGGCTCTGTGTATTTGACATTGTGGTCTATGCACTTAACGGGCGGCTTTCCTCTACCGTGTTATCAAATCGATGTACAGAGCTGAACGTGCAGGCAGCTCTTCAGACACAATGGGAGAGTCGTGGACGTAAGGCTCACCTGCTAAATGCGAATATTCATTGGGGTCGGAAAGTGGCCAATATTATTAAATGGTGCATATACGTAATGTTTGTTTTTACATATTCATAAAAAAAACAATTATTCTGTTTTATATCTTTCGCATTATATAGCTAAACTGTAAAGCAAAAAAATATTTTTGGAATTAAAGTTAACACTCACACCAGTCTCAATTTGATTATAACATCATTTTACCACACAAGATATCGGAAAACTTTCTTATTATAATCATGTATTAAATAAAATATTTGCAATAATACATTCGTTCTATAATCCTATATAATTTAATTTACCATTATTATGATAATTAATATTTCAAAACCTTTGTTTTACATTTCTTTCTAAATTAATTTTCAATACGTTATTCTTTACAAATGTCATACATTTATTTCAAATTTAATTCTGCATTCGTTATTTTTTATAAAATTTAAAAATTGTATAAAATTATAAAATGTATTAAAACAGTCAGAAATTTCAGTATGTACACATTTCGAAGTTAACTTTTTCTCATTCTTTAAAACGTTGGGATTCTTTATATAATGGTTTTAAACTTTACCTTTATTAGTGTTTAGTGTAGGGCCTGCACGGCCGTTCACTTGCTGCTTTCTTAATCATGTGCCCGTCACAACTATCGAACCAGTCTACACAATTACTCGAAACTGTGGTCCAGTTAAGGTGATATAAAATCGCTTTATTTGATTTGCCTTATTTTTCTTTTAGCACTTGGAAACCTAATTTTGTTAATTATTTTTATAGGATAAAAGTTATCTAAAATATTATAAATTGTATTTATTGGTAGGTAGATTAATATATTTTTATCAGTTATTAAAATAGATTTTGTAGTTAGAATTTTAAAATTATTGATTTTGTGAATAAACGGATTGGTGGAATAATATTTTTTCTTATAAATTGCCATTATATATATTATAGCACTAGGGAATATTTAGTCAGGGTCTGAACAATCAGAACCCTGCTGCTACATCACATCCTACGACGGTAATGGCCGAGCATCGTTCACGAACAAATTGCATTATGTCGTAGTCTTTGCTACCTGGCTCAACCTTTCACTCCCTTTCCAATTTTATATGGGGGAAACAGGCACTACGTGTATTACCCTATACATAACATGTCTATATCCACTTCTTCTTCTTCCGACAAAATATGGAGACGTATGGGAACTGTTCTCAGATCCTTCGGCCTGTTTTGAGTGGTGTGTGTACCTATAAAAACAGTCGGCCATCTGCCTCCTAAAATGCTCGATGCATGAAGAAGGGAATGCACAGAAAACCTCACTCCAATCATCGGAAGAGGGTGTGACAAGTACCAACAGCCCGCCCGACCTACCTACCTGGTGCATGATTTCGACACTTTATGCATCACTTTTGCCAGGAAGAATTCTTAAACTATAGCTTAGGGGCCCTATTTAACCTTTCGCCACCTTCCTATACCCTTCCGCATCCCTTTCTATATTACTAAACGGAAGTGGTCATGTATTCTGTCACCATAAAAACAATAATACGTAGATCGTGCGACAAATACCAATTACTCGACTTATCAAATTCAGGTTTTCTAGGGGTTTTTTGCACTTTTAGACGATTGCCAGGTTATAGTTTATTCTTTGCAACCTTCCTCTGCTTTCCACATCCTCAATTTCAAATATTTTCCTAAGTTATTAAAGGGGAAAGGTGTACTACTCTCATATAGCCTTTCAATCTAAACAAAAGTATTGTAACTATATGTAAAATAAGATATGATGAAAGTCCAAAATTTTCCATCAACGACTTCGTGAAATAAAATTTTTATCGTGTCATTCATTTTATACAGATAATAGGTTTATTTATTTTTTAAATAAGACATAAATTTCTACTGTCCAATAAGGAATATAATGATTTGAAGGTGGCGCTTAGATTTCTGCAGGAATAATAGCTGATTGAATTAAATTTATGAAGTATTAGAACATTCGTAGAAAAATATCTTTATAAACAAAAAAATGCAGGGAAATGAAGGTAGGTGTAAGAGGTTCTTCATTGCTCTCGTTCTTTGAGCGATGTTTTTTGCGGTGCTTGAACGTGATTTTGCCGAGACAAGCGGTCGTGGGCGTTGCGTTAGGCACGTTCACGAGGAACCACTTGATGGCCCTTGCTCGTGTGTTCGAAGGGTCAGCGTTGGGCACTGACTGCGCGACGTGCTTCGCTTCGAGAATCACACTCGCCTCCAGCACAATCAACTCTCCATGCTCTTTTATCGCGTAGCCCCTTGAGAAGGAAAAGAACTGCCACATTCAACTATCGGCAAAATATATTGCCTATGAAATGTCAAATATTATAGAAGCTGCGTGGCCAATTTCCATATCATTGGAAGCGATTAAACTTCATCGATCTCAAATGGTGTAAGTGTAGGATTCAGTAACTCGGAGAAGTGGTCTGAAAATTCAGTTCAGGATCACAAATACATTATTAATTTGGCAGCATCTTTTCAAGAACAACTGACGAATCTGTGCTTGAAGTTTGAAGTTGAGTGAATGTTAGTGGAATGTATAAGATGGATTTCTTATGCTAATGTAACTAAGAAAGCGCTAGTCACTGCTTTGCCATCACGACACGATTCTTGCAGAGTCATCAAGAGTTGCAGCAACAAAAAGGATTAACAATGAAGCATTTGAGATAATTGTTTAGAGTGATTCACTAATTTTGTCGATAAGTATGGAAAATAGGAAAGACTGAATGGGAAATTTAAAAAGGCATTGACGTATTTAATTTAACCCGAATCAATAGCGTCAGTGTTTGGAACATATACCTATTTACGTCCCCCCTCCCCCGGCCAACCGTCGGCATATAACTTCAAATGTGGATGGTGACTATTGGTAATTTAACTACGCGGGAATTCTCCTTCTGCAAAGAATAAATGTCCAAAAATCTCACCGAATTCAATGTAAAAAATACACACTAACTTAATAAAGTCTAAAATTACTCCTGGAACCTTAAAAGAGTAAATAAATCCTAATCTTTAACTAAATAGAGAAAAAATTATGGCACATACACAAAGATCAAAAATTTAAATGGTTACTTAAGAAAATCAAAAATACATCCCGAACCTTCAGAGGGTCAAAATTACTTCGAGTAACTTTTCATCAACCAAATTAACTTCCACGACGAGGAAAATAAAATTTCATTAACCGCCATGGTTAATTTGAGAAATGAAACTCGGCGACTCCTATAATCCTGGAATCGTCACCAATCTCGTTCTTTTTTGCATTATATTTTATGTAACCCCCTTCTAGAAGCACCCGTACGGGAACTTCATTCCCTTGCCTGGTGAAGTTGAAATTAAACACTTAAAAATTCTAGAATAACACTATAAAATTCAGCGATCCCGAAAAGCTACTAAAGGGCGTTTATGAATGTTTATGAACCCCTACAGGTGGTGTGTCTGTGACCCTGGGTGTTTGTTCCTAAATCGTAAGTAACATGTGTATAAAGTTTGGTAGAAATTTCTCTATGCATTTAAGATAGTACGCGGACAATTGTGTGGCCTTCTTGCACTCTTAACTCCAAAGAGTTGAACTACATATTAACTGACATAGTGAATGTCAGAACGAAGCTCATTTACTAGTATAACCCGGACTTGACATCAATCTTGGTTGTTTCGCGTAATTTTTATATAACGCACCTCCACCCTCGTTAGTGATGGTGACATCATAAGATGTGAGGGGTTGAAATTATACACTAAAACATCCGGCGAGAAACTATTAATCAAAACCGACCCCGAAAACTAATTTTTCAACGCAAATATTGGCCGTTTTCGGCTTTTTTTTTAACATTTCAACCCCGTTCACCTCTTGGGTGTTTTGCAACTATCCGAAAAGCCGACGTGGGCACAACAACTCGCCAAAGTGCCGTTGCAATCGTATAAATGGAATAGGAACACATAGGGGACACACAGAAGGACATGCAAATAGACACACATTATTTATACACACAGACTCACTTGTCCACCAAATTTTGGGAAAACAACTCCTGCGACTATACTATACCGACTCTTTATTTCCGTGATGAAGAATACTTTCCGAGTGTATCATACGTGCACGAATCCTAAATAACCTGGCGCCAGGTCTCAGTGACCACTCGATCGCTGAGGTGCTGAAATGCGGATGATTTTACAAGTGCAAACTTTCGCGCGCCAGTCCCGATTGTTGAGATTGTAGATACCAAAGGCGAAGTTAACAATACACAAAATACTTAACAACATATCCAAATTACACATCAACGGACACTCCGTTTGATATGTTACAATATATATACGTATGTATGTTTCTTTGTCCGACGTTCGTATATAATTCATCCCATTGTAACGTAACATAAGTGCGATGTTTCTGTCAGCTTCTCGAAGCGTTAGGCCGCTTCCTTCCCTCCTTTTAAGTTTCAACATGCCTCCGTCAACACAGTTGGAAGTATTTTACAATAGGTAGCGCGCGAATCGTGATCCTGGATAATTTGAATCTCACCTCCTATCGTCATAGGTCGGGTGTGCCCATCAAGGGGTTAATGGTAAAAAAAAGGTGACGATCTCAATGCCAGAAAAATCACGTATGGATTATTGTCGAATTAATTTCTTTTCTGGACTAATATAAATAAATACCCGTGTAGCGCCGAGCACCCAGTGAGTGGCCCAGGAAGTGACGATTATTACCTGTGTGAGGATGAAAATTTTGTAGAGCATATTAAAATGTTTAAAAGTATTTTTTTCTAAATCGAAGAAAGATTCCAGTGTTTCAAAATGCATCTATTTTCTTCCCCAGGGCCATAATATTAGCGTCCGTCGGTATACAGCCAACAAAATAGATATATATTAGACCATTCTCAATGGATTGTTAGAACCAGATAATGCGTTGGAAAGAGAATTAAATTCCCTAAAGCCTTTATTCTATGAAAAAATAATTTACTGCCGACCATTTTGGAGATATCAGCACTAGAAATATGACAAACTGTAATATTTTCAAATATGTAGTCAAATTTACGAACTGTTTCCACCACTTTGTTCTATCGAATTTTGTAATCAGATACATCATTGGATGCAGAATTTTATGTTCTAGAATTTATTACTGATCATTATTTTTAATACAATACTTCATGATTTTACTATAAGCGAAAAACTGAAAAGAGATGCAAAATAGCGGTTTTTTAGGGCACAGAAAGATTTCTCGATGTCTTTCGTATTGAGAAACTTGGTTTTTCACTAATGGCCACAACTTATACAAGTTGGAAAAAATACCCTTTTGCTCGCGGAGGCCTTTTTTTTTGGATATAGCTACTAGGCTATATGTATTAGTCCGATCCTATCGGACCGCCAACCCTAATGCAATTAATGCAGAAATTCACTGAACCATTGTATTATATACGTCATTTCTTTATTCCAATAAAATGTGTGAACGTTTGTTCTGAAACCTTATAACTCTCCAATTTAACAACGTGTTTTGAAGTGCAACTGCCAGAAGGGTTCCGTATATATTAAAGATTTTTCAAAACGAGGCAACAATTTCTAGGGATGACAGAATAAGGGGCCAGCAGTCGTGCCTTTATTTCGTCCTTACGTCGTTATTCTGTTACGTAGTTCACATGAGGAATTGGAGAATCCAACTGAACCATGCAACTATTGCGCAGTATTCATGATACCCTTTGAAGCAAATTACAGTTGTCGTTTTAGACGCTTCCAATTAGTCATACCTGACGACTGCAGAGCGACTAGATTTATGGACGAGCTACTTATACTTTAATTACCTATTGTTATACTAGACATTAAACACTTGTTGTATTTGATTTTTAAATTTTCTTATATTTTCTCATTATTAAGGAGGATCATATTTAGGGCAGCCGACTCCCACGCTTCTGCTCTGAACTGTTTCCGCCTCTCGTAGTAATTATTAGGTTGTAGAACGAAGGTTTTCCCGGTGTAGAAAGTTAGTAAAAGTTTCTCGGGCTTCCAGCCGGGTAAACTCGTCGATAGCACGCGACGTTTCGATGACATTCAGCGTCATCATCTTCTGGCGAAGTGCCGAGTTGTCTGAACGGATCCCCTTATATATGTTTGCGGCAGTGGCGGGGGTAGGTGGTCCTCTGATTGGCTGGCGCCTCAGTCTGCGGCGGGGTGTCGCGCGCATCTCCAGCTGGCTTCGTGCAGCGGGTGTTGGTGCCGCCCACCGTCTTCCCGGCGGGGTCGGACGCGGGAGTCGCGTTATCGGCTCCCTCGTCCTGGGAAGTTCCAGCGTCCCGAGCTTGGGCTTGTCGTCTCAGACCGGCGACTAGTGGTCCCCAGGCCCGGCTGAGACCGAACCCCGTGTCCCTGTTCAGGAGGTTGTCCTGCAATCTTATCTCCACTGCCTCTAGTAGCACACTGTCCCAGTAGTTATTGGCGTGGCATAGCAATCTGGTATTTTCCCGATTTATCCGGTGTCCGGTTACAATAGCATGCTCAGCCACTGCGGATTTTGTCGGTTGTTTTAGTCGCCACCACCTCAGGTGTTCGGTCATTCTCTCTTCCACCGTTCTTATAGTCTGGCCAACGTATTTTTGGCCACATTCGCACGTGACCTCATACACACCCGGTGCTCTAAGGCCAAGGCTATCCTTAGTTGGGGGGAGGAAACTCCTAATTTTCCTCTGAGGCCGAAAGACAGTTCTGACGTCATGCTTCGCCAGGATCCTGCCTATTTTTCCCGAGGTGCTACCCGCATAGGGGAGGAAAGCCACCTTCTCACTCTTCGGCTGTTCAATATTCCTCAGCTTCCTGCCCCTTATCGCCCTTCGAATCTGTTCCTCCGAGTAGCCGTTGGCGCGAAAGGTTCCTCTGAGAAATTCAATTTCTCCCTTTAGGCTTTTCCCATCGGAGATGGTACGGGCCCTATGTATTAGCGTACTCAGAACTGTGGACTTCTGGGTGGGGTGGTGGTAACTGCTGGCGTGCAAATACAAGTCCGTATGAGTTGGTTTCCTGTATACGCTGTGCGCGAGCGTCCCGTCTGGTCTCCGGGTTACCAAAACGTCCAGGAATGGCAGACATCCTCTAGTTTCTACCTCCATGGTAAACTGGATATTGGGATGGACGCTGTTGAGGTGTTCTAAGAAGACGGGAAGCGTTTCTTCGCCATGGGGCCAGATAACAAATGTGTCATCCACATACCTGAGGAAACAAGTAGGTTTTAGTGGAGCCTTCTCAAGAGCCAGCTCCTCGAAGTGTTCCATATAAAGGTTGGCGACTGCAGGCGAAAGTGGAGACCCCATGGCTACCCCATCTATCTGTTCGTAGTACTGGTCCCGGTAAAGAAAATATGTCGTCGTCAGGACGTGTCTGAACAACTTAACTGTTTCGGGAGTGAAGTGTTTCTCCAGTATTTGTAGTGACTCCTTCAATGGCACACGTGTGAATAAGGAGGTTACGTCAAAACTAACCAAAATGTCCGTTGGTTCAATTTTCATCCCTTGTAGGATTTCCACAAATTCTGCAGAATTTTTGACATGGTGGTCGCACTTGCCCACCAGCGGCCGTAATTTTCCGGTCAGATATTTTGTCTTTCGGCCTCAGAGGAAAATTAGGAGTTTCCTCCCCCCAACTAAGGATAGCCTTGGCCTTAGAGCACCGGGTGTGTATGAGGTCACGTGCGAATGTGGCCAAAAATACGTTGGCCAGACTATAAGAACGGTGGAAGAGAGAATGACCGAACACCTGAGGTGGTGGCGACTAAAACAACCGACAAAATCCGCAGTGGCTGAGCATGCTATTGTAACCGGACACCGGATAAATCGGGAAAATACCAGATTGCTATGCCACGCCAATAACTACTGGGACAGTGTGCTACTAGAGGCAGTGGAGATAAGATTGCAGGACAACCTCCTGAACAGGGACACGGGGTTCGGTCTCAGCCGGGCCTGGGGACCACTAGTCGCCGGTCTGAGACGACAAGCCCAAGCTCGGGACGCTGGAACTTCCCAGGACGAGGGAGCCGATAACGCGACTCCCGCGTCCGACCCCGCCGGGAAGACGGTGGGCGGCACCAACACCCGCTGCACGAAGCCAGCTGGAGATGCGCGCGACACCCCGCCGCAGACTGAGGCGCCAGCCAATCAGAGGACCACCTACCCCCGCCACTGCCGCAAACATATATAAGGGGATCCGTTCAGACAACTCGGCACTTCGCCAGAAGATGATGACGCTGAATGTCATCGAAACGTCGCGTGCTATCGACGAGTTTACCCGGCTGGAAGCCCGAGAAACTTTTACTAATTATTAGGTTATTTCTGTTCCAAAGTCAAGTTATCATTCGTTCCTCTCAGTTGGTCTAAATAATACTCTTATCTGTACTGATGGGTTTGAATTTTCCCTGTTTACTCCTCTTATTACACCTACTCCAATATCGTAATGGAACAAATATATTATCCCTGAATGAAACCCACTACTGTGTATTTGAAATCTTAAAGTAAATTAGTAAATAGACGTAATTTGAAATTTTTGGCTGTATTCACTTTTGAAACTAGATAAATTGACTATCAAATTTGCTCTTCAAGTACCTTTCACCTACATTACTTAATATTGAATCATTTCTAACATTCGAAAACGGGAATAGAATAATGGGAATAAATACAGTAAAAGATTTTATATGAACTTTAAATATTATAGTAATTCAAATACATATAAAAATAATTAAATAAGGAAAATAAATCAAATAAAATGTACAAGGTTCGTGTTTGTTTCCACACTGTACAAAACTATTTAGAGTTCTGTTAGTTTTGTGTTTTATATTCGATGTTTCTGCACACATACCAGATAATGTGAGGTGAACTATAAATATCCGGAACCGGTATGAAATTGTTTTTGAAATTCAATATCTTTTAAACACTGATATAGAAATATTCTAGAACCTGTCCATTATTTAAAAGAAAATAATAATGATACTAATAAGTTAATAAGGCACAAACTTTTTGAAATAATGTTTGGAAAAAACTAGATTCCCTTAAATATATGAAACAAATAATATTTTTTGTTTCGAATAGTGTTATTACATATATCTTATGTAATGTCTCAATCTGTCATCAAATTACTACGTGCCGAAAATAAAGTTAAAAATATGTCAATATAATGACAGTTCTATCAGCGTCACCTAGAAGTAAATATTTACTCCGAGTAATTACGTTCTTGGTCGTTTCCATTTTAATTTTTGCAAATTGAATTATACATTCAAATATGTATAATAAAGTAATCAACGATACATGGGAATCCGTCGACTCACGAGCAACGTATCGTGAAAACATTTCTAGGTGACTACGATTATAAATATTGAAGCAGAATTTGATATCACATTTGGATTTCTACTTGATGATGTTGTTTGATGGTACGTGCTCTTGAATTTTATATCTAGATAAAGTTGGACATGCGAGTCTGTAGCCTTCCGCGTTCTCAGTCGACGTTTTAACAGAGATCTAGTCAGTCACGTATCACGAAAGTTGACAGACTGGACCACGACTATGCAAATTTGCAACCGACCGGTGGCCAATCGAGCTCTAAACGGTGTTCTCTGCCAATACTATAATAATTACAACATTCTTTATTTTTTCTGGAGCAAATCATAAAGTATTCCAATCTTCTCACAATACCCAGGAAAGTAGACGTGATCATGGACCTCTGAAATTATTCCGTTACACGACTTTAAAATATTTCACATAACATGCAGATCTGTACATTTATTCAATGACAGTTCCACTTAAAGATGTATTATGATTGCCATAGGTTTATATAACACTTCCGGGTTGACAGGACACAAAATTTTATTGGGGTTCAGCTTTACATAACTTTGCTGTCATAGGATTTTTAAAAATCAACAACATGAAGTAGATTAAGCTATTTATTTCCAAAGTCAAAGTAATTTTGAAAAAGCCCATGAATAATTACTGATGTGCGTAAAAGCTATTTACACCAAGATTTTAATTATAGTTTATAACTTATAGTGCCGTCTCGTCGCTAGAAAAGTTCTCCGCGACTGGAACCAGAAAATGTCGCATTTCTTGACCTCAGTTTTGATTGATTCATTTCTATGACAGTTTGTATTTTAAAGTTGAACTTCATTCACGACCACAGTCTTTGGAGCCCAACTGTTCGCCCTTCCGACTGTCCACCGCACTGTCCTAAAACAACAAAGCTCCAGCTACCAGCCCTCGTACTTCACAGTTTTTCGGGGAAGTAACTTTTTCACATTACATTGCAATATTTTACTAATTGTCGACCACGAAATCTATTTTTTTTAAAAGTATTTGACACCCTATCTCACCTATAATTCATTTTTGTAAAGTGATATTTATTTCTCGTCAACAGTACTGTGAATGTCCAGTCTTAATTTTATCTGATACTGTAAACAAATTACAAATTTTATCCAAATGTATATTATTTATAACAAGAATAAATATGGAGAAAAAATCTCATGTACGAGATTAATACATGCCTCAGAAAGGTTGCTTTGATATCAGTAATTTTTCTTCTTATGGATCTCGGAATGACACTGAAAATACGCTTTCGCGTCGTCCGCACTGTCGATTAAAAATCTATAATAATATCCCAAATATAGGGAATTATAAGCAAATTTATTCCATGAACAGGAAAGCTCTTTCTGAAATTCTTACCTTACACTTTTGTTACATACAAAAAAAAATCTATAGAATTTCGCAAAAAAAGATTCAAATGGGAGGAAATAATTTTCAGTCTAATTAGACTACTAAACATATAATGTTCATGGAATATATATTTGAGTCATTGGGAAAATTCTCGACCTTATTCGGTGTTGGTGCTAGTATCAATCTAATGCAAGATTAACTTGAATAAAAAAATTATTTAATGTAGTTGATAGATTAAGATGGACTGATGTTTTACATTCTGTAGAGGAATTGAACTATTGCAGACAGCTTACTAAAATTGAAAAAAAAAATCTGAAATAGGAAATTAATGAATTTTGAGAACAGTGAATCAAAATGTGTTGTGTAGTTGACAGTTATTTCCCTTACTGTCATGTGTTCCTGGACGCATCGCTAAGAGACGGTGGCTACTACTTCGGCTTCGCATGTGCCCATCAATTAATCTCTTATTTCGTTCATGCGACTGAGAAAGCATTTGAGCATTTTACCTGGGCACAGCGTCCCCGGTTTTGATTAAATATTCACAAAGGTCGCCTCTGTAGCAGCGACTTATTGGCGCGTGCTGTAGGCTGCCTTTGTGGATCGCTCATCCGTGGGACGCGCTACCTGCCGATTTATTTACCCTAAGACTCGAACCTGTCAGCTCACGCACCATCATAATGGCAGCTAGCTGCAAGTATACTATATCACGGCCATGCAACCTGTTAACACGTGACTCGTTAATAAATCAATATTTCAACATATGCCTCAAAAGTTATCAATTAAATACTTCATGAGGCATTTTCGTACAACAATGTTTTGATAATTAACGTGATTCGAAGATAAGTGGATAAGTAGACTGTGCAAAACTGACGTAGCTCTAGCTTATTTAGTATACTTCATTTATATTTCGAACGAGCTTTCATTACGTACTTATCATTCTAAAAATTGAAGTATTCTGACGGAAAAATGGCTTGTGGCTTGTGAAGCTGTCTGTCTACATTCTAAACATTTGTAATATGCTTTTATTCAAGAAGCTCTCAGTGTGATTCGACAAAAAAATTTCTGATATTTTTATAAACTATCAAATAGCTCCAGAAAACTGCCGAACGTTGACAAGCGAAACATCTGTAAAAATTTTATAAAATACTAGAAACAACTTGGCAAATATTTCATTTAACCAGCAGAAATAGCGTCAGTGTTTCAATCATTCACTTATTTGTGTCCCTCTCCCCGACCTAACCCGTCGACATATAACTTCAAATAAACCAGGAGGATTACTGACGACACTTTAACAACTTGAAAATTCTCCTAAATAATCACGCCGAAGTAAAATTGGAATATACTCCCTAACTTAAGTTAAAGGAGTAAAAAAATACAACTTTTAACTACACAAGAAACCAAAATATAGCTGGTGCTTCACTCCCTCTCCATTTGGAGTTGCAATTAAACATTTAAAAGTTATGGAATAACACTATCAAATTCAGCGACCCAAACAAAATTTTATGCGACGCTAATAATTGATCTTTAGGAATATTTTTAAATGTCACCGCCCTCCCACTCACTCCCCTAAAGGAGATTGATGTGTCTTAATCATAGATACAAGTGGAAAAATTATATACAACTGTATCAATTAATATTTATTATACCACTACTGAATGTGAGATACTACCTATCCAGCTAGCACCAGCATCATGAGGTTGGTGATAGGGCTTACTGATAATTTATTAGTCGCTATATTTTTACGCTACCTCGGTACATCGTTTAATCAGAGAAAATATTAATTCTTGTATTATTATTATTATTATTCCATTAGACATCAGAAGTAATACTATTCGTGAACAGATGCTAGTATAAATTTAAATTATAATTACAATAATAAAGTATTATTGAAACCAACATACTTCAAAACATCTTAATCAGGCAATTAACTATGTACTGTAATTAGTTAAAAAAGAAATAACAGCCGTGTAAATAAATAATTTGCAATTTTTTTCCTAATACATGATATATAAGATTCAGTAATGATTTATGAGCATACCAGAGGGCTGTTCTTAAAGGAATGTCACGTGTATGTCTCCTTTGCAACTGGATCCAGACGTAAAACTACGTCCAGCATTTCAAGTTAATTGCCTCAACTTTTGAAATTAGATTAATTTATAACTTTGGTATGAATCTATTCTGACGGACTAATATTAGATATTTTAATTAAAATGTCTATTTACTTTTAAACTGCTCCTTCAGCCACTCAAAATCTCATTTATTGACTGATAATATTCCCTCTTCATAGCAAGGTTCCAATGGTACCATTACAACAGCAGATCAATTAATAAATTACGAAGTCCATCTGCATTTTCACAAACAAATCCCAAGAGCCACGACCGATTTATACCTTTTTGCCCGATATAAAAAAACTCGGATCGGGTAATGCGTAGAAAAATGCATAAATTCCACCATTGTGGCCGCCAAATACATTTCATATTTACCATGCAGCACTCGAGGTAGAAAGTCCCCTCCCCCAATAGTCTCCCCAAACCGAATCTGAAAGTCAGAGTCGATTTAAACAAACAGAGCGTCCGCCTTGCTATGGGGTTTTAATATCCAGCCAGTGAGCCCTATTCAGACTGGATCTCTCCAACCGAGCAGTAAACGCAGACCATTGTGCTCATGTGTGCGACTTCTAGAGTGGATGCCAAATAGCGAATTATGCACTATATTGGTCGACCAACGACTTACTCCATTACACAGCGCTGCGTATTTATAAGATTAAAAACGATCCTAAAGTCCTACCCTGCGCAAATATCGTATCATTGCTTAAAGATTACACCTGAAACTTATAAAGCATACGTTGCATAAATATTAATTACAGAACAGTATAAATTATGCACTTACAGTCCATGTTTTTAGTCAACAAAGGTTATAATTTTTCTAAAAACCTGATATTTGTGTCTATGCGTCGCTTTTAGTGTCTGATTATTTCTTCGTTTTCTTGATTGACACAATTCTGCACTTACCTGTTCCGGATTTATAGCTAAAACCCCAATCTACTACGAATATATACTGTAATATAAAAATTTTATTACCGTACCTGAATCGGGTGTTGGATAATTAAATTATTAACTGGTTTCAATTATAATAATTAATTCAATAAGTTTAATGTTACAGATATTAATAATTAATATTAATATAGATTCAATAACTTTCTTTCATAATTTAGACAATTATGTATATTAATTTCATGCGTTAAATGAAGTTAAATAAAAAAGGTCAATACGTTCATGAGTATCATGAATCACCAGTCGTGAACTCCGATGTTTGATGAACAGTCTCGAATTTGCGTTGTCGATCGAAGCCCGGTGATCAAGTGTTGTAATTCTTGTGGGTGTTGGCAGCCCACAGTAGCACATCAAGCTATCCTGATGTTCATTTGCATTTCACATTAATCTGTTGGTGATGACTCACATATTTTACTTCCAGTAATAACTACTCGACTTCTCCATGATGAACAAAATTCTTACATGTGACAAAAGCCTCCTAATGAACATGCCTTCTCCAGAATTAACAATGACGACTTGTCATAGGTGGCAACTCTTCACCCTATATGAGAAAATGTTTAATAAGACATGAATTATTTGTGTCCTGGAGACAGCAAATCGCCCTTCTATCCTGTGCATGGTTACCCTCATTCAACAGTCAGTTGGACTTCTAGGAGGTCGGAAATCTCCACGCATCGGGCGATTCACTGAATCTTCCCAAAGGCATTTACTGTCGTTGAATGACAAGGAAACAAGATTTCAGGCATCCAAATATATAATGTACAACATTTTAGAAGACATTTATTCCTGACAAATTATACTATATGACTTCAAAGATTTTTTTAGTTGGAAGATTAGTTCACCTATTTCTTTGCCACTTTTTAATTCTAATTCACTTAATGTCAAGTCACAAGTATGACTACTTTAATAATTTCGCGACAATGTGAATTTGTCCGATTTCTTAATTGCAGAAGTTCAACTTTAATTTACTATTAATTCCATACATTATTGGTTGAGTATGTAGCGCCGAAAAAGACCCCCCCCCCCGAAAATTAATTCAAGATTAGTTTTTAATATTTGAATAAAAACTAATTTGTACCCAGAACCGAGATGTGGTTTGCTGGAAATTACGTCCTTAAAAGTTGGCGCCGGGGTGACGGGGCATCCGGCATCCACGAGAAACCGTGCCTTCAAGACAATGGCATGGAATTATGGGAGAAATCTTCCTCATGAGTTGTTGCCTGACTAAACAGGGGAGAGTAAGCCCGCGAAAGTGTAAAATCAACCCAGATTCGCTGAAATCAAACACGCGAACACAAAGAGAATCTAGCTGGGCAAGAGAGGAAATTGGACAGTTCATATCTACATATTGGAGAGGAAGGAAGTCTGGGAAGGGTTAAGGTGTCGGAGTAAGATGTAACAATTCGAAAGATAACTAGGAGAGTACAGTAACTAGCAACAACTTGGAGAAGAAAAAGAAAGACCCGACCGACGGAAGTGGAAATGCTGAACTTTGTTATGCCGACGAGGAAGTGTGCAGGTGGAATTGTCCAGAGATTTCCTGTGAACATTTTCCGGTTAGCCAAAATGTCCACCTCGACTTAGTAGGAAGATTTTTTCTCCTATTTCTTTGCCACTTTATAATTCTAATCCACTTATCATCAAGTCACTAGTATATTTTCATAATTTCTCGACAATATATAATTTCCGACTACGAAAGATGAACAGGTGTGTTTCTGTCTGCGACGTTAAAAATCGAGATTTCTGCCGCATGTATATGCTCTCTCGTACGACCCCTCTTATGTTTGATTTATGTTCAGAGTCTCATAAGATCACCCTAAGTTTTGCCCATTTAAAGTATCAGAAATTTATTTGAATGTAGTTAAAGAAAATTATCTAAAATTTGAACTCAGGGAAGAGTAAATTTTAATTACCTTGATGCAATTGAAGAGGATCCTGTTGAATTTGTGTAAATCTTTAATTATAAAAAAATTAAATTTAAATACAATCAAATGTTAATTTTTCATATAAAATTAACCCCCCTCCCTAAAAGAAAAGCATTATATTACCAGTAGCTCGGATACATCATTGCCTGAAAGTACACATCTTATAAGAACAAAAAGTGTTTTACAAACCCAAAGTTATCATTATGTATACAATTAATATTAAGAATATATTCCTTAAATAATTATAAAATAATAGAAATAAGTAGTACGAGAAAAATCATTTTGAATAAACATTTCTCGGTTCGACAGCCGGATCAAATTTTTGTCTTTACGTTATATATATATTTCCGTGATTACCATCTTCACCGTCGTCAGTTTTACAGGTTTGTAAAGACATTTAACCTCTATTTATACCCGTCAGCGGTGATGGTCGGCGTCCATACAATGCAAATTATTTCGACCTTTCTATTGAAACTAAATAAAAATTATGCAAGTTATGAAATAGAATGCTTCACATATCATATTTTCAACACTTGTGAAATTCGTAATTTCTCTGAAAGAAATATATTTTACAGTTGAAAATTTTAAGAACTCTTGCAATTTTATGAAGATTAATCTATAATCTGCAGTAGAAATATTCAAATGACACGGTTTTTGTAGATGAAATATTTTAGTGTCCCTATTTTTGATGCCACACCACATAACTTAATGAAAATTTTGATTTTGGTTTTACCAACTCTGTGAATTACTAACCAACTGGAATAACAATTTGAACTATATTTATTGCAATCAGAATTATATAGTTAATTTTTTAATTCCCCCCCCCCCCACCAAATATCATCAAGTCTCGAATGTATCGCTGAGGAGTTTGAGTATTTGGTTAATCTCATAAAACTGGTGGAGGATAACAGGAAACGTTTACTTAAGAATAACTCACGAGTAAAGAAAATGTTCTAAAATATTTCGAACTAATTAAGGGGTTCCAAAGACAAGTCTGAGGCCTTATTAGTCAAATTCTCACTTCGACACTAAATCGGGCATAAAGTGGTGACTATGACTTTTGGGAACCCTAAATGTATTTGAAATGAAACTTTAATTCAAAACTGCAGCAGGTTAAATAGTATACAAAGAATAGGCCAAATGTTTTATCAAATTCTTTGAAGGGATCTGATAATCTACTATCATCAGAAGAATTTTATCAGAAGTACTACATCTCAGATATTGATCTTCTTGATGAAAATCGTTTGTATGGCATCGGACAGAAGGGCGTGTTGAGTAGCTTTATGCCCTTGAGTATAGACTCTAGAAAGTGAACAATTAAACATAACAAAAGTACATGATGAAATATTACATCTATCGTCAGAAACGTTCGATATTTGTTGGTTTACCTGCTGCTGATTGGGAAACAAATTCCCAGTAGAGCAGTTGTTCGTCTTCCCTTTGTTAAGTGAGAATTTGTATTTCAGCTGGAGGAATCTTGGAAGCAATATACTTGCAAACTAATCTATTCTGCTCAACTGCGTTAATGTGTTTTAGATTTTGCACGGTATATTAATTCCTTCCTTTATATTCTGGAAATTACGAAGGTTTTCCTTAAAAGAAAAGCATTGGGAAAGTTTAAAAAACAGCGAGGAAGAACAAGAGGAAGGGGAAGGCACATCAAAAACAGATCAGGGAACTAACTCGCTCCTCACCTCTCCCTTCTACACCAAGTTTCTCGCCAAACAAGTTAATGCACTCCGCGGGACAAGTTTTATTTATATACAGAATATTAAAAATTATTTTCTACATTGCTTGTATACTAAGGTAGACATCTGATAAAGTAAACATATACAATAATTACATATGAATATTGGGTGCATATGCTTAAATGATTTTCAAACCAATTAGTATTTATATATCTTACATTAATTTATTATTTTGGCATACTCACTCAGTTCTTCCTATAAACTGTTCTTTTGCAGAGAAAACCTAAATTATAGATTTATGAGAATATCGTCCTTATTTCAGTCAGTCCAATTACATACCATTTAAGGAGATGACTTTTAAAGCTTAGAGTTAAGCATTCAATTTGTAATTTATGGCCCTCCGGATCAGATCAGAACTATAGAAAGCTATGAGAATGAGTGTATTATAGCTATTTTAATCTCATATATTTGTCACCTTAATTTATCTCAGCGTTACAAATCTGTTAAGCCTGTCAACACTTTGGCTTAAAGACTATGTCACCGAGCCGGTCCTTTGAATTCTTACACTGCAGTGATATATTAGAAAAAATCTTTGGAATTTGTGTTTTATAATTATTCATTACTAAAATTTCTATGCCATCGGTATTTGATCCCGCAATCGCTTGACTGCCTACGTATATAACGGCTTGGAGGGTTCTTGTTCGACGAATGGAAACATCGCAGTTCCGAATGATGTGGAAGTGTCTCTATTGGCAGATAAAGCACTTTCTCGGAGTTTCTCGTGTAACTTGCATGCCACCCACAATCCCTTAGGCAGGTAGAGCGGGTAACGGATCTGTCAAGTTCTCCTTGTTTTAACAGCTGCCTGTCTCACGGAACAACACTCTGTTGTCCAATTGCAGACCTTGTGAACTTACGGCTCTTCCTGAGAGAACTTTCCGTGGCAGAAGACCGTTTTTCAGTTCAGTAGC
Source organism: Zhengitettix transpicula (assembly GCA_037074705.1). Classification (NCBI taxonomy): domain Eukaryota; kingdom Metazoa; phylum Arthropoda; class Insecta; order Orthoptera; family Tetrigidae; genus Zhengitettix; species Zhengitettix transpicula. Next base: position 206,231,044 of record CM073591.1, read on the forward strand.
TGTTGAGGAAGCGTTACAAATCAGAAAGGGAAGCGTAGGTTCATTATGATATTTAATATTAATAAGGCAGCAAATACAATCAAATAAGATAAATATATTTATCTTCATAAAAATTTTTAAAACCTCGTTACAAATTATTTTCAAGACGTTCAAAAACAAAAAAGTGATTATTTGTAAGTCCAAACATAATTATTTCAAAATAATCTTTAGCCTATATTAATCAGGAAAATATTTATTTAATAACATTCCAGTTTTAATGTTGATAGTTTCCTACTGCAGTAAATTTTTCATCGGCTAAATATTCATATACATAATAAATAACAATAAATTAATACACTTAACACTAAAATAATTACGTACTACTCAATATTTACTACCGTTCTGAAATGGATCCACGGAGTTCAAATTACCGTTTTTCTTTCATGTCCGTTAATCCAACGATTTTATTACTTGTAACTCTGATAACGTTGAAGAAAGCAAATAGGACTTCCTCGCTGATATGATGGCAATGCTTGCTGCCTCTAATCCATAGGGAGATAACAGTGTTTTATTCTTACAATATAATTCTCTAAAACGTTTTAATTTACCTTAAAACAAATTGCCATCTGTATAATAATAATACGAAAAAAGCCGAATTTAATTCGACTAAAAACTAATATATGTTCTCGAAATAAATATATTTAACGCTATTAACAGTATTTGTACGCTTTCTCTACCATGAAATAATGCTTTAAAGATTGTATTTTTACGTCTGTTTATATGAAATAAATAATGCAGTTTTCTGACCTATACCAGACAATATTTTTATTTATTTACGCCAACGTTTCTGTAGGTGTTTGTAGCTGAGTGTTTTTTAGTTTCTTTGTGTTAATAGTAGGCCCTATAATTTTTTTAAATCACTTTTACAAATTCATTGGCTTCTTGATAACAACAAATTTATTTTCTACAATTTCTCCGCTGGAAAGACCTTTGGAAGGTACAAACACGTACCGAAACGTTGTCGCAATAATGCTTTATTTTTATTTTAACATATTTCAGTAAAATAGCTCACTATTTCGATATGAAAGTAATTGACGTTGCTTGTAACAATTGGCATTTCTTTTTAAGCTTACCCTTAAAAGCAATATCATTGGCCTGATTCGATTCACACTATAATTTTTTTATTTTTTTGGTCACCATACATTTTTATAACTACTATGCCTCGTTTCAGGGAATGCTTTCGATTAGTTAAAACTCATACGATTTCGTTATTGTCCTTCCGCCCCTTACATCACTATGTTAATCTGCTTCCGCAAGCACCTACCATCTTTTACCACAATACTTGTAATGGTATGTTAATAAAAATAACGTGTCATCCCAAACTAAAAATTTATATTATTAAATAATCAAACCACTCAATTCTTCAATAAATAATTTAGTCAAACGTCATAATTACAAAAGCTTTCGGCTTACGCCGTAGACTGTAAAAAAATATATACATATATCGTATATAATCCACATGCAATTTAAAATTTACATCCTTTACATATACGTTGGGCTCAAAATATTGCAAACAAATTTTATGTAAAGTAGTGGGTTTAAAATAGGTGACAGCGTGATGCATTGTTGGTGTTGTTATGTGAGTAGCACCGCTGTTCAAAGGTATGATTTGTCAAATATTCAATTATTTGTAAATTTAAATAAAAATTGTGAGATGAATTAAATGTGTTGATGTAAATAATTTATGTAAACAATCAGTTTAATGTATACGCACGGTATGGCAATTTTAAATTGCCTGTGGATTGTGTAGGATATATGTATATATTTTGTACCGTTGACTGTACGACCTACCTGATGCAGGTTTTTCTAGGGTTTTCCCTGCGTTTCTTTAGGCGAATGCCGGGTAGGATCCTTAAACCATAGCCCGGGGGCCCTAGTAACCCTTGGCCACCTTCCTCTACCCTTGCGCATCCCCCCTTTCAAATCCCTTCCTATGCTATTAAACGGGAGTTGCCACTATGTGGATTACCCTCATGTAGCCTGTTACCCCCCCTCCCAAAAAAATGTGGTTAAAGCTGTTGTATTTATGACGATTTAATAAATGATATTGAAGACATGAGTGGTTTATTTTTTAAAAATAATTGTTGATCCCAAAAATTAGTTAAATAAAAATTCAATGAAAAATTGTATAAAATAGTTTTTCCCAAATTAATGTTCACTGTTAAGTACTTACTTTGAAATAAATATCAGAGTGAATGGAAATAGATTAAGTCTTGGTCTTACAGTATTAAAATACAACGTATGAAAAGTAGTATATATATAAATAATTCACCGTCTGCAGGTCCTTGTAAAGTTTCCATTATAAATTCCGTGTAGAGTACTGGAGTTGATTAAAATACCAAATGAAATTCTTTTAAATTTTTTTAATGCTGTCAAATTTGAGGGAAAATTCTTATTGTATCCATGTCACACACAAATAATTCGTGATGTTTACAGATGCCAGATTTTTCTAACAATTCAAAGGTTTCCTCCAAACATATAGAGTCAAATATAGAATACATTTTTATGTAGTTACGTGTCATCTATTAATTTTTATTTAATTTTATCTTATATTGTATTTGATTCAGATAGAAAAAAATGTTTAAGTTGTTCATAAGCAGTTCCTCGACTTGCTATTTAATTCTGTCATCGTCATTGATGTTTATAATGTTATAAATTGTTTAATTAATATTAATAAATCTGTATGTACCAAACGCTTTTCGGTCCCGACTCTGGCATAAAAATTTGTGAGTTTAATAATTATATCATGCGGTTAGAAGCCCGAGAGCTTTTACCAATCCATTACATCGATAATTGATTCACTGATTAATATTCAACTAAAGGGTTGTTACTACTTAAAAATGTCAATCACACCTAATTAAGATTCATTTTATAAACATATAAATTATTATAAATAAACCGCAACATTTCAATGAGTTAATCCAGTTTGGAAACTTTTTACGTTCCGACCGTAATTTGTTTTCCCCAGCACTGGCCATAAGGTGGGAGAACGCTGTGCCGAGAATGCTATAATTTAGTAGACACGGCGTCCTTATTTGCATCACGAATGGTTGGAATGACAGCAACGGTGTAGTGTAGTGTGAGACGCAGCTCGCCGCATTGTTGTCAATAATGCAGATTGCCAGCACCAGCTGCAACATCATCAAACATGAATGCGGATAGCTTCTTTGTGGTCACACCGTACCGTACCGCACTGCAGGAGCAAGGAACCGCGAATTAAAGCATCACAATAATGAAAGAATTTCCTTACGAATTACTAAACAGTAAAATCGGTCTATTGTCCAACTCAAGCTGTATAAAATTTAGTTATTACAATGAAACAATTGTATATTGTAAATTAGCAAACAAATTTTAAAAAATATTAAAAACTTATCGTTTTAAACTGCAGGAGGACATATTTCTGATTATTTTGTGACATGGCATTTTAAACCAGCCACAACTTTATTAAAAGGTGTGAAGTTAAATTCATTCTTAAGGGACCAAGGTCGACCACGTCTGATAAGTGCAGTATCTCTGATCGGGAAATTATCTTTACGTGTGTCGCGGCATTTTAATGACTTCGATTTTTATATAAAAAATTAATATAATTAACTTCACGTACTTTTGACATTGATTTGGAAGAACTGTTTTAGTTGGTTGTGATAATACTGAGTGGGGGCCATATTTGAATATATGTGACGAAAAAATCGTATTGGTCTCCGCAGGGAGGATCAGTGAAAATGTTAAAAAATAATAATTGTAAAGGTTCGAAGCTGTTCACAAAGGTTTTATAAATATCGAGACGAGTATTTGAGAGGTAAGATAGTAAGTACTCGCAGTCGCCTATTTTAACTAAGAAGAAATTTCAATATGGTCGGTTTCAAATCCCTCTCCCACCACCGGAAGGACTTGGGACTTGTACCAAATGCCCGACGTACCTGATGCAGATTTTTTTAGGGTTTTCCTTGCATCACTTTTAGGCGAATTGCCGAGTAGGATCCTTAAACCTTGGCCCGGGGGTTCTGGTTAATTAAACTGGTCGAGGCACGGAGAAGGGAATGCTGCGTCCCCACAGCAAACTCCTCTCCCGCTATCGGAAGGGCGTGGGACAAGTACCCAATGCCCGACCTACCTGATGCAGGTTTTTCTAGGGTTTTCCCTGCATTTCTATAGGCGAATGCCGGGTAGGATCCTTAAACCATAGCCCGGGGGCCCTAGTAACCCTTGGCTACCTTCCTCTACCCTTCCGCATCCCCCCTTTCTAATCCCTTCCTATGCTATTAAAGGGGAGTTGCCCAATGTAGATCACCCTAATGTATCCTGTTGCCCTAAAAAAAATAAAAAATAAAAATCTAGTTAATTCTTGGCTACCTTCCTCCACCCTTCCGTATCCCCCCTTTCAAATCCTATGCTATTAAAGGGAAGTTGCCACCATGTGGATTACCCTCATGCAGACTGTTACCCTTCAAAAAAAATATGATTAAATTTTGTTTATAAGACCCATGATGCTATGAAAGAGAATATTACAGAAATTTGTTTAATTGGTAATGGTCCACACCCACGTAAATCCTGAGACTACTAATTTATATAAAATGAACTTAAATATGTAGAATTGTGTAATGTCCGATGAATTAGTCGGGTTAATTATTTAATTGGAACATGGCTCAAACGAAAAAAAAATTGTATATTGATTTTATTGTTATAAATAGTCGAGTAGGTATTATTCTGCCTCAGACATTTATAATTATTATATATATACCACAATGTCATTCCGAAATTCATGGTGCATAGTAAATCAGTAACATTGTGATTGCAATACACTGCTATACTTCTGCGTAAAATAATTCGAGGGCTAATTCAGTTGTAAAATTCCTATCCAATTATTTGCTGGAATGCAAGTGAAATAGGAGAATCAATATCAAAATATGCTGCAGTTTAATGAATAATAAAATAAAATATACCCTGTTATATTACACTTGCAGAGAAGGAATTTTAATTAATTTCGTTATTTGAAATACTTATTTTTCATGTGAGATCAAATATCAATTATTTTTGGATGGCATTTTCATAACCGAAAAATTTTCATATTAATAAAGAATCATTTTTTATTTCAAATTAATCGAAAAGTATAATTATTATAGAGTTGGACAAGGATACAATTTTTTAAAGATAATTTGAATCCATGCTAGCTTTATTTCACATTGGAAATTTTTAGAAACGTAAAAGGAACGGAGTTGTCGTAAGTACGTCTTGTAGAATCTGGATGCCAAAAGCTGTCTCATCGTGACGCTGTGAAACGGAAATGTTAAGTAGAAAATGTTACGAACTGAACGTGTGGTGGGGTTATGGTGTTTATGAGATCACAAGGCTCCCGCCACCGTTCCACATAGAAATTAGGGGAGGAATAGGAGCATAAAAAAAAGGAAAAGGGAGCATGATATTATTCACTCTGAGGGTGGGAAAGAATGCGGTCACAATCCTCGCGCCTGCACGCTTCAGCCAAGTATTTATTGCCTGGCAACCACCTTCATGGTCTCAATCCTTACATCTCAAGAACATCACGCATTCAGGGTAACGCCACTGTTAAAATTCCGATGTCGAGATATCTCACGAGAGAGCTTGAAAAGCCCTCTCCAGCCGGATTGTCGGCTGTCGTTTCGTTACTACAAATGAGGAGCAAACTTCAAACCCGACAGACGCAAACAAGTGAGAATATGTGGCGAAGTCTAGGTTAATCCATCTATCGGCACGAATTTAACTAGCGAACCGATATAATTAAAAATATATGTGTAGTTTTTGCTTATAATCGAGAATATTTAGTACGTCTGTATTACGGAAATGAGTACCGAAGACATCTGTTTTAAAATCCTGTCCGACTTCACTGTTCTTGTTCGTTTCTAGCGAGAAATCGATCGGACCGATTTCAAAGAAAAAGTTTTTCGTTGTTGAGCCGTGAGAAAGCTTAAAAATATTTCAAACTGACATCTGTCATCTTTGATGGAAAATGGTGCAACTTGCAATATTGTCGGATTTTTACAATAAAATTGTTGTCGAGAAGATATTTCGTATACGGTCCAGTAAGAACGTTTAAGAAACATACGTCCGTTATCCGCTCATCTGAAAACAAAATTTCTAACGTTACAAACTATGATTTGAATTTATGAAGGAAATTTGTTTTTAATCATATTTATCGCTATTCAAATAACGGAAAATATTTTATATATATCGCTTACCCTCGTCATCGATTGGATAAGTTTTCTGGACAAAACAGAAAAACGGCTAACAGTTCCTCTACGAAGCGGGAAACAACTTTTGACTATCTTAAATTGCGATCTAATATTTAAACAAGTAACAACAAAACAATACAGAGCAAGCCCAATCCACAGAGGCCATGATAATTAAATTGTATTAAAGTATCAGGATGAAAAAATCTCGACCGGACGAGAAATCGAACCCAGAAGTTCCATTTGCTTTAAAAGTTAAGCTTAAAAAATTTTGTCTCACCAATTAAATCTTTTTTTCTTATTATTTTACTTTGTTCTGATAATAATATAATATAATTGTTATTAACACAAATTATTACATTCAAAGTCACAGGTACTGGATCAGAAAGTTTTGAGGAACACCCTAAAGACGAAAAAGATCGAGGCGTTATCTAACCAATAGTATCCGCCGTACTGAAATCTATGTTCCAAATGATAAGGGTAAAGTTGAGAACCGTGTACAATGTTTTCATTCCTGTTTGAAGAACGGTAACCAGCTGGTAGTAATATAATTTTATTACTCAGACAGACATTCAGTGAAATTCCTCGCGGGCTTAAATTATTCAGTCCGACTGTGTTTGATGAAGAGATTTATGAATTTATATTTGTGGATTTTTGGAGGGAAATTGGTTTTCATGAGACTTATCCATATTTTATTAAGGAAAAAGATTTTTAAATGTCATTTGGGAAGATAAAAAATATATTCGCTACCTTCAACATTTTATATTTGTCAGTAATATATGAAAATAAATTCAAATTAATATTACTAGATACTTTCTGTAACAAGTTTTATATATATGAAATTAATCGTGTTATTAGAAAATGTACAAGAACAATTCTCTACGAAAGTACCACCAATTATTATAAACGTTGTTTCATGATTTCACTTTTTATTAAACATTTAACACATCTGATTCTTCATTAAAGAATCGAACAACACATAGTAAAATCTATTTCTATAAGATTGTTTGTGAGAAACCTAAAATAAAATAAGTGATTAAACTTTAATTTTTGTATTCACATGAGTAAACTGTGTTCTGGACAGTTATATCGTACCTGAAAATTATAATCAACCTAAACTGCTACAGAAAGCGTTACGTAATTAGTAAAAAATGTACGTAAATTGAAATTAATTGGATGAAATTGTTACCATATTATGAAATAGTATTCTGGTACATTATTTATACAATTTTGCCTCATTCAGATGTTACCTCGGAATTTTCTCATTTTCCCGGATTTAAGAAATAATTCTTGATTATCGCTTTTCCACTGTTACAAGATATATGGCATCCTGTCTCATATCAATTAAATTTATCAATTCGACCGACCGAAAATTTCACTTCACTAACTCTTTGGCGCTACAGCCCATGTAGGGCCTTGGCCTCTCTGACAATCACAGCCTACCTCGTCGATCCTCTGCTCGCTTCCTTCATCTTCTTACTCCCATCTTTCCTAGGTATTCCTCTACATCATGCAACCATCGTTTCCGTGGTTTCCCTTTACCCCTTCTGCCACCTGGATTACCTTCTTCACAGCTCTGTTCTCCGTCATTCGCTTCACATGTCCCAGCCATCTTAACCTATTACTGTTGATTTCCGATGCCAGGTCAGCATTTCCATATAATTCTTCCAATTTCTTATTTCTCCGTATTCTCCATTGTCCTTCCTCATTTACTGCTCTGAAGATCTTTTTGAGTATTTTCCTCTCCCATCTTTTGAGGAGCTCCTCCTCAACCACAGTCATTGTCCATGTCTCTGATCCATACATTACCACTGGTCTTATAAATGTTCGGTATACATTCACCTTCGATTTTCTGCTTTGGAAACTTGCCTTGAGTATTTCCATCAGGGCCCAATATGCTCTATTTTTCGCTGCAATCCCTGCCTTTATTTCTTTACGTACGCGGTTATCATCAGTTATCCACACGCCCAAGTATTTAAAATTCTCACATCTTTCATAGTTGTCGCCATTCAACTTTATGAATTTGTCTATCCATTTCCTGGTAGCAAAGAGGTACTGAGTTTTGACTTCATTCACTTGGAACCCCACTTCTTTTCCCTTCTTTTCTAGTCTACCAAACCCATCGTCAAAGTCCCCAAATCTTCTAGACAGCGTGCACTCATCATCAGCATATGCTAATTTCAACAGCGTACTACCTGCGTTCCTAAGCTCCGTGCTTCTCATCACTGTCTCCAATACTTGAGTTGAAAAAATAAATTTTATCATTTATTAATTGTTATACATGGTTTTCATTATTTTTTATTTCTTCATATTAGTTTATTAAAATATTTTAAAGAAAATGAAGTATACTGACTGACCTTACAAATCATTTTGTTCCTCTTTTACAGTATCTAATTAGAGTACGTAACACAATCTGCTTCATTAGTACTTTTTATTAAGACTGGCTGACGTCTTCGGTTAATGTTGGACCACAGGACGCAAGTCTCTGTCAGAAAGTCTCCCCTCACTCTTGATAATTGCGGTGATAGAAGGCGAGTGCATTGCTTAACATTTTCTTGAAAGCTTGTCGCCTTCCCCGGAACAATAACTACCACAGTCGTGCTCGCTGTTCTAAGGGATTGCTGAAAGACATAGGACTTGAGCACCATTTGGGACTGAGGATGATTTATAAAGCGGCGCCAGCAGACTGTTTCCTAATGTTAAACCTTTAAAAGCGTTTGGATGTAAATCCGTCTTATAAAAGTTCCAAAAACTTATGAAAGTAAGCGAAATAATAAAGGACTGGAAGCTATTCTTCAGTTTATTTGACAAATAACGTTTCTGGCACATTTATAGAAATTGTGTTCTCAACCCAACGGTAACATTTAACTCAAAAAATTCTTTAATCTTCGAGATTAATACTTCCTTTGAAGAGTAAAAGTTAAAATATTTAAAAATTTAACAATTGATGGTAATCTTGTAACATTATTTATTGTATTTGTCTGAACATGTCCTCCAGGAGATAAGATTTCTTCTTATTTTATAATATGAAAGATAATTATCACATCTCCTTTAAATAACTTTGAATATAAGCGCGAAAAAATATACATAATCCCAAAAATTTTCGATACCTATAAGAACAAACGTGACAATTGCTGTCTTATACTAGATCTAATTTTCCGTCCATTAGTTTTAAATGAACATTGTTATATACTTGCCTAAGACGAAACGGAAGCGTCGGATTGAAATTATCATGAATAATTCTGGCGTCTCGGAAGACTGGAGAAATGCAGTCGTTGTTCCAATACATAAATCATGTTAGAAATCGGCGATTAACAACTTCAAGCCGCTAAGTTTAACCTCTGTAATATTCAAGGTAATGGTGCGGATAATTAGTGATTATCTACGTAAGTTATGGAAGGTAAAGCGACTAATTCTCAATAGTCAAAATCGATTCAGAAAAGGTTACTCACGTGAATGTCGATTAATATCCCTATGTCAAGATGTTTCAGACAATATTGATAATGGTAGTAGAATTGATGCGATAATAATTAACTTTGCAACAGCATTTTATGTCGTACTGCAATGGATTCTGTAACTTTCAGACTTAGTAGAAATAAATTCGGATGTTCCACAAGGAAGTCTCTTAGGGCCATTGATGTATTTACACTAGTGTCCAAAATATATGGACGTACAGATCTTCGTGAATGCCTAGAGGTACAGAGACGAGGTATTGGAACGACGTGTGCGACTTTTCAGCGGTGTAGTTGCTCCACGCTTCATCTTTATAGACGACAGCGCCGTCATTGCTGTGGAAGTGATAGTCTGATTGTGTACCGTAATTGTGTAAAATGCCACAATCAAACAAAATGTGTTGGTATTTGTTACTCTGTTGCACCAGATCCTGGTGTGATTCATTTGATCAACCACTCAGGTTGGGAACAAAATATTGAATTATGCTTAAAGTTTGAACACTAGTGTAGCTTATATAAAGACTTGACAATAGGCGTTAGCAGAGGTATAAAACGTTTTGCTGATGATTGTATTATTTATAAAGAAATAAATCATATGGTTGTTGTAAAGAAGGATTTAAACAAAATTTATCGATGGTCGCTGTTGAACAAAATGAAAATAAATTCCTCTAAGAACAAGGCGGTTTCATATATAAAAATTAGGTAACTTTCGCCCGAAAAATACGGATTAGGATACGGTGAAATTCCGGAAGATAATATCTGAAAATATTTGGGAATAACAATTAGTAAGCATTTAAATTGTGGTCATGACATAAATACAGTAGCAAGGAAGAGTTGGAAATCTTTGCTCTTGCTAAATAAAGTGCTTAATGCTAAACTATTAGCTTATAAATCATTAGTTCGCCCTATACTAGAGTATGGACCGGTGTGTTGGGACCCATATAAGACACCCGTTGGAAAGAATTCAGAAGAAGGTATGAAAATTATTCCGTACGAAGTGTGAAGCAAATCCCTGCTTAAATTATAGAAGGCGAATACGATCAAGATTGAGAGCATTCATAAACGAGCCGACCTGGTCACTAATCGTCTTAAGTCACAAAATTTTACTTCACGTTAGACCTCGGACATAAAATAAAGACACCAGAGAACGGAAGTAGGAAAATTCTATTTTTCGAACAGAGGCGTTAGGAATTGGAATAGTCTACTTGCAAGATTGCTTTTCCCCAGAATGTTAAAATGTTTAACTACAGATTGGTTGGATTGCTATATAATCCTTTACTTTTATAATCAACAAATGATTAGTCTGGTTTGATTTTTATGTTTATTATTTGTCCTGAATTGTTGATTGGTTACTAATTGATGTAATGTAATAAGCTATTGACTATTTGTAATTTTAATTCAATACAAGTTATATTGATATTTCGAAAAATTCTATAATATAAAATCTTGAATTAATCCAGTTTATAATTAACAAAACCGGAATTAATTTATCTCTCTCACGTAATAACTGATACAATTTATATTGTTCATGTTTAGAAAATGGCCTAGTATTAGGACTTCATATCACCTTTCGTCAGAATGATTTACGGTAACGAGTGGTTGCCCAAATCAAGATTACTAGAAATAGATTAAAATCTCGATCCTCATCATTACGATATCCACGAACTATATGGCGCCATTTGGTAGCGGGAATAGAAGAATTTGTCGATTCAAGTGATCAGGTTTTGTTTGAAACTGAAGAACAACATATTTCAGTAAATGATATATTATCATTTTATGAAAACAAATAATTTCCATATAATTTTAACAGAATTTCAAAACAATGACGAACGCAATCTAATCACTATTACCAGTTCTTATATTTGAACAAACAAGTTCAAATTATCATTTCTTCATATTAGAACCACTCAGGTCTTCTAGAGAATTACTTAATTATATACAGCTGCTGGTCATTCCAGTCATGTGCCGGAAACATGTTATATCAATGGTGTCACAGAAATATTTTAAAAATATTACAAATAAACGATTCGGTTAATGAGTAAGCGAAATTAACAGTAGTAAATGGATAATCTGATTTTGGATGAAGGAATAGCGATTTCACTGTCGGGTCTGGTCAGGGATGTGAAAAAGAATGGTGTTGAAAAAAAAAGCCTTCAGAAAAAATGGAACACTGAAATGGTCATTTGTTTAACGGAACAATTTCTTTAATGCCTTTGATCGGTAGTTTTAATATTGATAGAATATTTGGCAGTGCCTACGACATGGAAAGATCATGTTTATACAGTTGAGAGCAGAGTCAGTCGACGACTCGCAGTGGCCACATATACGTCTATTAAAAATTGAAACAATAAGAGTACGCGGTAAAATGAGTTTAAGACTTCTTGGAAAATTAAAAAAACAGTCCTGTATCAGTTATTATGTGATATTAATAAATACTTTCCTGATTTATTAATTATAAACTGCATTAATTCAGGTTTTTATTTAATGGACTATTTTTAGAATATCAATACGTTACTTCAAATTTGATAACTTTTCACAGGAACGAGTATGAATTCCTCAAAGTTATCCTGTTCGGACGCAAGGATACAAAGTTGCATTACAGAAATAATTAACAAAACACCCTTGCCCATATTTTCGCATAACGTATGTTAAATGATGCCTTGTATTACATACGGATTAATTATAGACAGCCATATTTGAGATATACGTCTAATTCAGAGGCGCAGAGTTTAAATTTACGAGACAGACCTTTCTCTGCACCATGAATCACATGATGATGGTCACAGGCGGTGGCAGACGAACCGTATGGTTATCTCCTCTCTACCATTAGTAATCGATAGTCCGTTGTCGTGATCGACATCGGCGAAGCGAATATAACAAGTCGGAGTGAGAATCGGCAGTGCGTGAACGGAGGTCGTTAGGATCGCCGACCAGGGGTAAATATTACGAAATTCCCTGCGTAACGAGCTCCAGACACACAATTTCCACGTAATTCAAGATTTCACTCACTCAATGTGGTCTGTGTAGAACAACATTCCGTTTCACTTGTTAAATATACAGGTTGAATCCCTATAATATGTCTTCTCTTCTCAGTCGTCCTTTTATTTCAATTATTATCCTATTAATTTTATTCTCGTTCTTTGTATCGCTAGTTAGCGTGATTGTGGAAACTCAGTAACGATGAATTGCATAAACATAATTTATTAATATATCGTTACTGAGCTCGTAATATTTTATTCCCTTTCGTTGGCCAGAACCGTTGTGTCTCGGAGTGACTTTTAATAGACAATAAATATTCTCACAAACGAACAATTTATAACTTTTTCATGCGTGGAAAGGATATTCTGTACGCTTAATCATCATTATGTTTAAATAATGTTAAAACTAATGAGTCTGCAAATACACTTGAGAGGACTCGGGAATGAAATCATGAATATTAAATAGGATCAATTAATGGTATATATAAGTAGTAGGAAACGTTAAGAAAAAGCCAGTATATTTTAAGAAACTATGAATACATTGATTTTTTTTACTTATCTTATAATATATAAGAATTTAGAAATATTTTAAAATAATAATGAAATTTATGAATAAATACTTAATGCTTGTCGGTGTGTAAAATCAGATATAGAGGTGTATATTGCGATTGAACACTTTCACAGTAAGTTATGGATTACTATTTGACCGCCACCTGATATGACATATTCTAGATTTGAAAATATTTGAATGGCTAGTGTGCCGATTCTTCTCAGTCTTACTTTCGGTTTTTCAGGACTGTTTTTTCTTGACAAAAGATGGACGTGGATGTGGGAGCTCAACAATTTAAACGTTTAATTTGCCTTACATACATGTATTTCAGTAGAAAATTATATGATGGATTAAAGATTATTTTATATTTCAGCGTAAGTTTATTTATTTAATAATAAAATCCTCCAGTAACAAAGAAAATGGCGCTGTTAATTTAGGCACCAAAACTCTCATAGTTCACGAAAATTAAATGTACATAGCCTTTTTACCTTCTTCTTCAAATGGAATCAACGAAGCATGTTCATAAAGTAACTACTAGACTTTTATATTTTTTTATAAAGATTGTATTGGAAAAAATTACAGGATTGTTGATAAACTTGTTCACTATTCTTCCACCTAATCGGCATCACAATGTTTTTTTTCTTTGTAGATTTGGTGAGCCGTGGCACAAGTTTCTTTACGCCCTCCTCGAAGAACGTTCCAGCTAGCTCATTCCCCCCATTTCCACCGTTATGGTCACAGTACACTTACACACTTACTTTCTGAACATGCCTCGAAAAATGTTATAATTGTATTTCAATACTAATAGGAATAAAGTAACATTAAGTTTACACTTATTGTCAATTTTTAACGTGTTTTTACAGGCACAGGATCCCACGGCTATTAGTTCTCCTCACAATATATAATTTAAATTATAATAATCATATTAATTCAAAGAATGAAGCGCGGTTGTTACAATAAGAAACTTCAGAGATTTTGTCTTTAAGCAATTACATTAATGTCCATATTTTCATACGTTGCAGTTATAATAATTTTATGGGGAACAAAACCAGGATCGTTGTACTGAGTACAATGACGACTTATTTGATGAGTAAGATCGAAAAATTGAGTTTCCATTTCTCTAAAAGTTGAAAGCGAAAAACTTATAAAATTCTTATTTTTTAAGGTATTATTTCAAAGAATAGAAATATTCATACTAAACGAAAAAAGTTGTTTCCATACATTTAGGCTTTGTCACAATAGAGGACTGGTATGTGTTCCTTTCAATTCGAATTAATCACTTTCGCTTTAATTTGGTAATAGGGTTAGAATAAATCGGTCAATTAAATCAAGCCTGTATGCGTTATTCTTTTATAAGCAAGACCCTTGAAGTATTGATTTTCTGAAACTTTGAATTTCTAGTTGACACAGTAGACGTGTTGCTCAGTCAGATTTATAAACATTATTTCAGAGTTTCCACCATCGGTATTAAAGTACTTGAGGGAAGGAAAAGACTAACGGCTTTGATCGGAAATGAGTAATGGAGTAATGGAGAATTTCTTGTTAGCGTTAATCAATTGGCTTCCATGATGGGAATAGCTTCTCAAGAAATTGAAACCAATCAGTTATCTGTAGCTGTCTCTCGAGGGCCTTAATTTTAGAAATTAAACAAGGATTTTAATTTTCTCATAATTTAAGATTTTCTGTAATAATTAAAAAACGCACTTCATTTCTTTAATTACATTACTCTATTATCGATAGAATGGGAAGAATACCTTCTGACGTGAGTTTTTATATTTGATTTAAATTTACTAGGAAAATCTGGGAGGGATTACGTTCCAAACATGTTAAGAACAAAAGTATATTCATTCTAACTGAAATGAAAATAATGGTTAATTGAAGCCGAGTGTCTTACTTGTGCGGAGAGAATATTCCATATACACTGATTTAAAAATGGGGCCATAATTTCATACATACTGCTGAACACTTACTGGAGTAAGGAATTGTAAACGAAAAATAATACTGTTTAATCAAAGTTTTCTTGCATACACGGTCACTCCTCAAAATATTATTTGTGAAAGCTTTACATTGACTGAAACCTATGTTGATGCCCATTAAAAGATTTATGAGCGTGGCTGATAAACATTGTACCTAGTTACTGTTCAAATTGGTTTTCTTACTATCGTAAAAAAATGAGTATTTAAACCTATTAAAAACTTTAAAATTGGCTTTTTCCTACATAAAAAACAGAGATTTAACTTGCTTATAATAGTTTTTTTTCTTATTGTATTAAAGTAATTTACATTTAAATTGGTTTTAAACAGTTAGCTATTATTTGTTGATAGAATTAGTGGTTGAATGTACTGACAAGTGTGTACCTTGTAATCTCTGAGATAATACCATGTAAAATTCAAATTCTAGGGGAAAAATCTTCTTCTTTTAAAATTTAGGATTAAGAGCTTACCCCTCCATGGTGTTGTTAACAGCTTCCTACAAGTAGAAACGCAAACAATTAGCTGCAAGTCGCTGTTGAACGTCCTGAGTTTCATTAGGGAAGTACAATTAGTGAAGTAGTTTATACGAGTATTCTCATTTCTTTAAAGTTAAGGTTTTCACAGAAGCAATATCTAGGTTGGGATTTGCAGTTGTTTTATCAATTTTAGAAAGTTTAAGAATAAAAATATTCACTAATATATTTTTAATAACTGATTTTCTAAGTTTAATTAAATCTTGATTTTTTAACTTTCTTTGGTAAAATAGTAAACAGTTTTTAAGGTAGCAATATAATTTTTAATACTATTTGAGGCTCCACTACATCAAATGATGTGGCAAATTAAAGTGGATGCAAAGAATGTAAAGTAAAACAATTAGAGCGCAGCTACTTGCCGTAGCCTGTGCCGCTTCATAAACTGTGGGGAAACCGAGAAACAGAAATGCCGTATTGAACCGAAACGTACGAAGCGAACCTATAAAGACAGTTTGAAAGATGAACGAGGGAATTACTTAGACGTTCATTTGCATTTTTACAGTAGTAAAGAGAAGTGGAGAAGTGGAACTCACTGCATTCCGCTTCAACTAGATTAAAACGTAATTTCCGTTCCGGACACGTAAAAATGTTCGCGACCAACCCCGCGGTATTAACGCAATAAATCAAATATTCCCTCTAAATCGAGAGTGAGCGAACTTGGACCGCTACTTGAAGGCATTCGTCTTTCCGCTGTGAGGTAGCAGCTGTCTCGATCCATTAAAAGACCCACGAGCACATCAAACGCTGACCCGACCATTTGCATGATGCGGCCCATATTTACCAAGAAAGGGACACTCTTTGTAGATAAGGTGAGCTGACAAATGAGGACATTAGAGAGCATCGCACCTACAAGAGGCTCGGAGAAGCTGATAGCATCCATCACGACGGAAAGTGGCCTCGTTTCGACCCGAAAAATAAACCTCCCGCCACTAAACTGTCATAAGAGAGTGTCTCTAATGGACGGACCTTTCCTGATGCAATTGTGGTCTTAAAAGGTAGTCTCGGTTATGCAAAGTGTCGGGCATGAGAGAAGATCCTGCGTACTTTTGTTTTCTCCGTGAAGTACGAGGGTTATTCGGAAAGTAAAGTCCGATTTATTATGCAACATAAACCATCACAGATTTCTTCAAAAACCGTTTTTATCTAATTCCTTACTTTTTTCTCTATTTTTCTACATAGTTTTCATATTTGTTCAAACATTTGTTATGACGTTCTGCAAGCTTTTGTCTGTCGCCTGTGAGGATAACCAATCTTTAACTGCTTCTTTCACCTCGTCATCTCTCGGGTCACGTGAGAAACCCACGTCTCATTCACTGTGACAATGTTCTCTAAGCATTAATCACGTTCCTTACGATATGTGCCCAAAACATTAAGAACACACGCCACTCTATTCATCTGTCTCTGAAAATTTACAATTTCACAAATGTGTGCACATTGGATTCCCAAGCTGATGCCTGAGGAACACCAAATGAAAAGAATGGCTTGTTTGCTTGATTTTCGGTTCTACATCATAAGTAAGGTGATCAGTTTTTAGAGAAGATTGTCACAAGTGACGAGACGTGGGTTTCTCACAAGATCCCGGAGATGACGAGGTGAAAGAGGCAGCGAAAGATTGGTTATCCTCACAGGCGGCAGGCGTCTGTGACTTGGGCATACAAAAGCTTGTACAACTTTACGAAAAATGTTTAATCAAATATGGTAATTATGAAGAAAAATAAAGAAACAAGTAAAATATTAAATAATTTAGTTTTTGAAAAAATCTGTTATGGTTTGTTTTATAAGATATATATATATAACCCTCATAAGTTTCATTATGTGTTCTGATAGCGAATGTGCATTATAATCTCTTTTAGTAGGAACTTTTGAACGACATTTACTATCGTTAACCAATATAATACAAAATATATGATTTGGGCTGATGTAGTCGTATTTCAAACTTTATTTTCACAATTTTTAGAAGCTAAACGTCTATCACCAATTAATTTCGTAACTACATAATGATGCTTGTTAAATTTTCATAGTATTTTTTAAACAATGAGCTGAGTAACAGACCTTCAATAACAAAGGCGATTTGCAGGCTATGTGTCCGAAAAATTAATGTATCGACTGCCATGTCCAAAGACTTGGTGGGGTAAAAAAAATTCCTGATGATTTGCGTTCAAAACCCCGACCAATTAGTTTCTCTTTCAATTTCCTCAAAGTGTTCAATATAATGCTTTAATGAAATCCCAATGCACGATCTGCGCCCGTGTATGATAACAATCTCATGATTAAAATGTGGAAATGGTTCCATAAATGGTTTAGTGCGATTTATTATAATGCCATTTAACTACAGGGATGTTATTACTTTAAAAAAAAAGATCTCCTGAGCATGTGATCACAATTTGAATTTAAAATTTAATCACCATGCGGCTCAAAGATTATTATAATACTAATTAACAAAGTATTTATGATCTGAGTATTGTATTAAATTAACCATTATTTTGCGGAAATTTCAATGACGTTAAGTACAAGTTAACCTTAAAGCAGATGAATAGTGCCCGGCCGAAATCATTCAGACATTTCGAAATAATGGCTGCTTTAATAACACAGGATGTGCCGACCCGCCGAAAACCTAAAGTTTCAAACTTTTCCGTCTACGTCTATCGTGGGTTAATAGATTACGTTTTCCCAGGTGGGGGAACGATGTATAGAAAGAGTGAGAAAAGGCACAGTGAGACTTTTTTCTTCTTGGGCACCTGGATATGTCAACATTGGTTTTCTTACGCGTATTGTAGTGTATAGTAGAGAAACAGGAACAAAAGTTTATGTCCCGTAGCTCTTTCGGAGCAACAAGGAATAAAGCCTACTAGGCTGGACGAACATCAAAGTAGAGTAAACCGATTTCTTTTATTCTGAAAACGTCAATTACTGGAAAATATTTCACAAGAATAGCGAGTTTATGTAAACAAACCCCGGAATTTATTCATTCATTACATTTCTTATAAAATGGAATTTAATCGAAGTTTGTATCAAATAACAAATTTTTAAGCCCTGAGATAGAGTTAATATTTTGCATTTTAAAACGGTTGCTGGGACTTCCCATTAATAAATAAAAATGTATTAATTAATTTGTAAAGTAATTGTAATTAAAAATACTTTGTAAATAAATAAATTCATTTTCATATCATTTAACAATATTTTATATCAATAAAACCATACCATATTAATAATCAATTTATTCAGTTGAAATATTTAAGGACATTGCCCTTACAGAACTATATTGTCTTCATGAAATTTCATTTACTTTAAATAAACATTGATAAACGAATTTTCATAGTAGCAAATTTATGTCCTTGAAATATATGGTAATTAAACATTTCAGGCGTTAATGAGTAGAGTAAATTGAAATTATGGAACATGTTTAATATTGAATTGCCTTTTGAACAAAATTAAACTCTTAAATCTGAAGTATCCTGGAGCTATATAAAAATCATGTAGAACTATAAAAAATCACAAAATACTAAATACTTATACTTTGGAATTATTTCTAGTGATATTGTTAATCTTATCTACATCAAGCAGTGCAACTACGAGAGGTAAGATGTTATGATAAATCACGAAATGAAGAGTACAGTTTTACAACATTATAAAGTTTAGTTAATTGACGAGTTTCTTCTGATTACGTTCAACTATGATATTAACAGAACTGAAAACCTGCTTGTTTGTTATTATTACCTGTAATTATTGCGCTTCAAATCTACTCCAAAAACTACGCTCTCATTTTTTACACGGAATGTTATTTATTTCTATTACTCTGACGTTGCCCGTAACTACCATGTTCAGAGGTAATTGGCCAACTGCTTCCTTTAATTTCGGGTTGCTGTCTAACAGTCCTGACCATCCTCATCAGTTAAGCGCGATGATGTATGACTGGTTAAAATACTTCATTCCTCACCTCTGGTCTGATATTTTACCGACAATACCGGTTGGAGAACAACACGACTCGGTTAGAAAATTTTCTCGTTCCGTCCTCTGGGAAACCTCATCTGTCATAGTTATGTCTCTTCCAACTGACAGATTACATTGCAACGATAACTGATCACTCTAACACAACAGAGGAGACGCTCTTTAAAAGATATATCACTTTCTATCTTCACAAATTATACCCGTTATGAGATCCGGTTGAACCAGCGCCTGGCGCTGTGGAACATAATATATATATTCGAAGTTCAATTTAAAATATTTCGTTGCTTTTGCTTTCACTGCGACGCCTGATATTAGATAATATCCTGCTTATAGGATACACTTAAACGTGTTCACAAAAGGACATTTGCACAAGATTGATAGCAATACTACACGAATGCTGATTTGCATTATAAAAAAATTAACTACAGAATAATCATAATTAGGTCTCGCTAATCCAATTTCAACAAAGAATATATGAAAGGTAACGTATCAAACATTGTTTTGTAACAGTAGAATGTTCATTTATAATTAAATGTATGCTTAGTGGTCTTTCTTTACAGTATCTTATGCGTTGATCAATCGTCCCGTTAACTGAACAGAATACATTCAATAAACGTTAAAGACATTATTAGTAACTTGAAATTTAAACTGTAGGTTTCTTTCGAATTGAGTTTCCGAGATATTGCATTAAACAAATCTTATACCAAGTTTGTTAAACGATAACAAATTCAATATGGAATTAATGAATACTCATTTATTTTAATTAATTAGATAACTGCATGGATTTTTTTTAAAAAATTCCCACGACGAATATGATAGTTCCATAATACAGAATTAAGGTAATAAAGAAATCCTTAATATTTGTATGGACAAAGAACCGATGTAATTAATGTATATATACGACTGAATAATTTTCATACTGTTAATGAATCAACTGAAAAATCATCAGAATTTTATAATGTGGAGCCTTACTATTCTGTCATATATGCGTCTGTTGAGTTTTATGAATAATTGAGAGCCTTAAAAGAATAGCAAAGATGGCGAATTATAATTCCTACTATTAAAATTGTAAATGCATGTCCTACTGACAGAAATTGGTTGTAGAAGAGAAGCAGGGGAAGTCGTAAAAGTGAGTACTCTGGTGTCTGGTTCGAATTCCTTCCGATATTTCCGATTTTGGGATTCCACTAATAGTTCAGGAAAATTTTTGAATGATTACTCCCTTGCCAAGAAAGTCTAGAATCAACAATATTGCTTCCCAAAAATCAGAATAGGGCACGTTTGTTGACAGGTTGTATTTGAAACTGGAAAGAAATCATTACAGAAATAATTCACTCTGACAAGACATTAAGGCTGATGCAGTATGTAAACTCTCAGAAATATAAAATAAACTTAGTAATATAGTTAGACAGAGGGGTGGCAAACCTTTCTCAAAATATGGAAATAATAACAGTGTAAACTGCATTAAACATAAACAATCTCTATTATTTAACTACTTATATGTATATAATTAATGACAGTATTAAGTAATTTCAGCTATTCATCTTCTGTTGTCTAGCACCTCGTTATTTATCCTAGAAACGAAGTTATGTACATGCCAGACTCTGAGACTATTTATTTAACAAATTAAATGAATAGGAATCATTCTCTGTCATTGAGATTAATTGACCTGATTAATCTTCATTGTTATCGGTAGAAGTTCCCTAGCTTCATTTAAAGGGACTTCGCCGCAGTCTGTGGAATGCAGAGCGAATAGAGGCATGACAGGCCGACTGACGAAGACCGTCTGCTGAATAGCCAACTAGCACATAAAGGCTCCGAATTAACAGACCAAGTATTCTGTAGCTAATTAGCGAAGCCGGTGTGGCGAGTCATCAACCGACTCTTTAACAGAGATGGACACAATGAAAATTTAATTATGGGAAAATGAAGTTAGTCTGTCAAAATTTAACTCACTGATCCTAATTGCGACGAAACGATATGATCTATTAAATTACATACACCTATCATAATTTCTTGGTGGCCAAAATAAATCATGTATTCACTCTCCTGTTATATATATATATATATATATATATATATATATATATACAGTTCTACACAAATGGGAAATAATCCCCACAGTTAGGATACAATTAATGAAAAACGAAATTTTAGCTAAATGTTTAAAATTTTAAGATAATCAGGATTCTTAATGAATAAATAGTTCTCGAGTTTGCACCCGGGTCAGTGTAGAATCTAAACACACCTGACGAAGATGGCAACGTAAGCAATAGAACCGTCGTGTTTACATTCTACACTGACTCGGGTGCAAACTCGAGAACTATCTATTCATCATCTCCACCAGAAAAGCCCTCGTTCTCTATTAGGGTTCTTAATATTTAATGAAACGTTTTAAAATGATAAAACAGAAATTTATTTAATACAAGATTTAATCCATTTATTTAATAGTATGATGTAAATATTGACACAGCTGTATTTCCAGTGAATATCTCAGAGCGCTTAACCCGGTCTCTAGATAATAAAAAAAACATTGGAAATTAAAATTATATTTGAAATTTACTTTAAAACAATATTAAAACTTATAAATACGATTACACAATATCAAATCAAAAATTACGAAAATGTACAATGTGTCTTAGTATTAAATATTAATAGAAACTCAACATACCTATTCTGTACAATTATTTTAATTACCAAAATTACCACAGATAACTTTTCATTTTTTAAAAAAAGGCCGAAACGTGCATTAAATTGCACAATCTTCCACATGCAGCACAATCATCCAATTCTTTCACGAAGTCCTGAAAATTGAGGATCCAGCCTACCAACACCAAAATGTTTCGCCTGATAAAATTGAAGCTACCAATACTATTGGCAGGCCACAAGATGTTTCGGTCGTAGACACGAGTTACTATAAATTATTCAACAGTACAGTGACCCATATTACTGGGACAGTGCAACTATTGTCTGCCGTCTTTCCAGCCTGAACTATATCTGTCTTTCAACTGAAAATCCACCGCTGAACTCAAACATTTCCTACCATTCAACTTACATCCTCATCAGACCCGCTTCACCACCGAACTATTGCATTTTAACGGACACACGTCCGATCTTTACTGCTCCGTCTCCCAACTGCGATCTTCTTACTTAAAATCTCTCGCTGAACTCACTCCTAACCAAAATCTGTTCTTCAACTCACCCACCCTGTTTTTTTTTCTCCCCGTCAACCAATTGCGACCTTCTCCAGACAAATGACTGTTACTGACCAAATGTTCATCACATCCCATCTGCCGCAGCGATGAGACTTTAAATTTTTCACTTTATTACGGACCAACTGAAATCCTTATTTAACTGACAGACGCGGCTTCATATTATTTTAAAACCCTTTCACTACGGAATTATATCTGAGAACTCGGAAATCCAACTTTTCTCACGACATATAACGACTGTTCAAGTACTATTCAAACAACGTGGGTTCTGTCTTACGAAGCGTATTTTATACTTACATAATTTTGAAAAATAACTGTTGCCAACACTAGTATATATGTATATAGAGGATAGTCAGCAAATGGAAGCGTATCACTCCAGATGATTTTGTAATCGTGGGAATATGTTTCCAATACAGTCCGTGCATGCGACACATCTTTGTTGGTGTGGAACAATGCACTGCGCACAATTGGTTGCTTCACAATCAGATCCGTCGCTAAGAGGATTACAGGTAACAGTATTCAGTGAGATGTCTCAGCCCAGCCCAACCCATTCCTGTACACTTACACTTGGACTCCGACAAGCAGGCTGTGCAATTTCCCCAACAAAGATTCATCGCTGCATTGTATTTCAATCCGGGGAATTTGTATCACTAGGGTAAATATGCACGATATATATTAGTATATCGGACGGTAACAAATATCTTCTCGACAAAGGTAAAGATTACTATTCCATCTCTTAACGAATTTCATTGATTGCAGGAAGTAGAATATTATTTTCAATAACGAAAATATTTAAATATTCACAAAAAGAGGGTCAGAATTAACGAAAAGAAAAATTTGAAACAATATAAAAATTAACTAGAAAACTAAGTAAATATGAGTATGAAAGAGTTGTACCTTAGTTAACTGCAGCAATAATTTTTTTTCTTCATTTTAAGAGACAGTTAAACGAACTCTTACACTTTTACAATGAGAAGAATGAAAAATATTTCCTACAATACTGTTGTTCATGGCTGATGTATAGAACTGTGTGTGGAAGAACAGTGGTTGAATTCTTAAAAATTATCGTAAACATGTTTAATACAATTCCAGAAAGCACTGCACACTCCACGATGCCTTAAACAAGGGAAAAGAGAGAACGGGAGAGAATGAAAGGAATATAGGAGAATGTAGAGAGTAGTAAATTCTGCTCCTCTTTGTGGCAAAGTACCTGAGGCGTTGCGCTTAACTCATTGTCGCAAGAGGCTTTTGGGGGCTGGATTTCTCTTTTTTCCTTGGGCTATATTTATTTAAGAAGTGTGCTCGTTGCGACTGTAGAGAAGAAAATCTCCCAGGCTGAGATGATTTGCCTGGGTGGAAAATTTGTAACAGTGCTCAAGATATCCACTTTTTCTTGTCATTACACAGACGATGAATGAAAACTTTTATATTTATTTAATAATTCCCTCTTTCAATTTAAACTTCTGCATGTTTCACTTCAATTAGTTAAATAATATTTTTTTAGATAAAGACACATTGTCGTTTGGATTTTTGCATATGATATATATTTAGTATAGTATTTTTTAAATGTTGCCTGATTTATCTTTCTATAGAACATGATCCCAGTAAGTTTATATTAAGATGAAAACTATATGTATAATAACCGAAATCCTGGTACAGAGACAAAAATATTCTTATCGCCGATTGGTTCGAGTTTAGAGTTAATCTAACTAAAAGGAAGTTTTTCCCTTTCAATTTGTTAAGACCCTAGAGATTTTTGTATATCACAGTGATATTTAAACTAACAACTTCCGCGACTGTAACTGAGGATGCCAACATTTATTATGAATGTTTTATGACTTAAGAAAGATATTCAACGTCATCTCAGGGTAAACCTGAGTTTTTTCTTTTTCAATTTTCAGATCTTTACTTATGAATTTAAGACATATTAATAGTTTTTGAGGTCAGAAAGAACAAACGTTGATGATTTAAGAGTAATTATCGTTTCAAAGATTTTTTGCTTCGTTTTTCGATCGTGTCGTGTTTGTCCAACGTCTAAAAAAATTAATTGGTGCATTCTTTTGCTAAAAGTTTTCAACCATCGTTTCAGGAATTTTCTAGTTCAGGAAAACTTTTGCAAATGTGCAAGGACTAATACAACATATCAAAAAAACTTTGTTCCCTTAGATCGTTACAAAACTATTTATATTGCAATAACTTAATTAAAGTCATTCCGGGAGTATCTAAAAATGTATGTAACATTAACCGAACCAATTTAATATAAATCTGTTAGTGTGTGATTGTCTCTAATTCTTCCTATAGTGTTTTTTTTCTTAGCCTTCTTCTTCCAGTCACAATAAACAAGATTACGATTTCACAATTTCTGTGATAATGTTAAAGCTTTGAAATTTAACAGCATTAATTTGAAGTGCTTTTGAAATGGGTGGAATATTAAACTAATTTAATAGCAGAGCTATTTCGCTTTTAAACGAGGGTTGTTCGGTGTTGCGAATTATGAACTAGGCTGAAATTAAGAGTAAGATCAAGTTATTAATTGATTTAAAGAATTTTTTTCCTTTTTTCATGAAAAAGCAGAACGGACGTTTTGGTGCTAGAAAATTGGATTAATGCCTGTCAAAACCAGACGAATATTAATATTCGAGATAAATGTGTCCCGGATTTTAGTTGACAAAAGGCATCGTACTGTAAATGTTTTTGTTGTATGCTTATTCTGCAAACACAAAAAGATTTTTCCAGCATATTGGGATCCGTGTTTTATGCTGAGATAAATTATTGCCTGCGTATTGTGGTTCCTATCAAAGACCAGCGCAATAAAGCGCACAGGGTAAAATAAAACTGGTTGAAACCTTGAGTACAGAACATATGAGTATGTTCGTGTAACATGACGTTTAAACTTCCACGAGCAAGATCTAAAGTTGTAAAATTGAATTACATCATGATCTATTGCTCTAGTAGAATATATTGTATTGCTCTTTAGAATATACGAAACATTCTTCAAATTAATAAATTCATATGCAAGGGAACTGTAATATCTTTCAGGCCGAGTGTCATGCTCGGTTTATGCGAGTGCTGTAATATATGTTGCGTTAATGTTTCGGTCTATAAAAATAGGAAACATTAAAATATGAGAAATATATATGTTATATATATTTATAAAAATATATTTTAAAAGTGTAAAAGAGCATTCCTGAGGTTCAATAATAGCATCGGACGTAACACATTGACGACAAATAAAAGACAATTCAGAAAATTAAATAATTTAATATTTGTGTTGGAATGCGTTATCAAATTACGCTTTCTATAACGCGAAATTATCCTATTTTACAAGTTCAAATGGTAAATCATAAGGGGATGAGTGATAAGGTTTCCACCAGGTCAACCAATTTTTTCGTTACTTTTAGTTACGTTATGCAAAGACAAATGCTGAAAATAATGTTCTTTAATAATCATAAATTTTTTTGAGATTTTTGGAAAATTGTTCTCCGAATATGAAGATATACTCGTAGATTTACTATTTTAATGTCCACGGTTCTATTTAAGCTACTCCTTCATCACAACATTTATTTTCAAAACTAAAATTTCGTAAACTGTACATCATTTCCCTTCTACTATAAATTAATAAACTCTTTTCAGTATTGTAACGGCTGGGCTGAATTAAATAAGTCTACGTCATTAGACACTTGTTAATATTCAGAAAAATTTCAGCATACACGCCATATCACCTTAAACAACTTTGCTACTTTTCGACTTTAATAATAAGCTTTAATAATACATCTTCCATACACACTCTTCAAGTTCAATTCAAATTCTGGACTAAATTTTCCAAAATTTCAGGACGATCATGTTACTTTACCTTATTGGACATTCATGCACCGAAATTATGTCGGTGAACGTTGTTTGCAGCATGCAGCAAAAAGCAATGCAATTGAAGTTATCATTTTGTTAATCAAATACATAAATAGGTAATAATAGTCTATAGTTAACAACTGTGTAAAGATTTTATAGTTGGGAAGCCGCCCCCGCCGCCAAGGTGGAATGTCCATGACATCCTGCCATGACGAGGCAACTCTAAATCTGGCCTTATGGTTCAGAATAATTGCTTTATAGCGACGTCGACAATGGACAGCTTTCCAATTAACATTAACAGTGGCCGTTCGTCGGCGAAAGCGGGTAAACGCAGCTAACAAAGTTTTGGGGAGCAAACAATTCCAAAATTATGAAAATTAAAATCTCTTACAGTGATAATACACGTACATCCGCAGTAAAATACAGTTTAAAACTGATTTCTGTAAATTATATTTCGTACTATATTAATTGATATTAGACATGTCAAAACTCACCATCGTGAAAAAGACTCGAATATTGATATATATTTATTTTTTGATAAAATGCAAGGTGAAGGTCAGTAAAGTGAGTAACAACAGAGATTTGGATGGAAATATTACGAATGTGTTAAGGTGGAAAGTAACGAAATTTTCGTTTTTAGCGTTCACCTCCATTATTTAGAGGTTGAATAAGTATACAGGAGTAAACATTTTAGTCAAACACGGCTTATTTAAACTTTTAATCTCGTTCTACAGAAAATATACATCCATTTGTAGCTAATAACTGTTATTATTTTACAATAACTTAAATAAGCAAGTCAATTCATTTTCGATCATGTCCTCTTACATGGAAAAATATACAACTCAAGTTAAAATTGAAATCTGAATCTTATTATTATTAAATTATTTCCTATTACCTGGATATGAATTGAGAGTTGTAAAGAAATTATAGAGAAATTTAAGAGAAACTTGTCTGTTTATTTGAAAAAAACCTTTAATGGCCCAGATACTATTTGTTAGTAACTAACTGTGTGCCCAGCGTTTCCCAGGTTGTCATAATTAAACTCAGCGGCATCCGTAACCCCGGATTTGACTCAAACCTCGGTTCTTTTCCGTTTTCTTAGTGTAACGCACCTTCACCCCATCCCTGAAGGTGCTCACCTTCCATTCCGAAAAGGTTTGAAATTATACACCAAAATGTCTGGAGAAACGCTATCTATCTCATTGACCACGAAAAAGTTTATTTCGACGAAAATATCAGCCGTTTTATTATGTTATATATTTTCCACCACTGTCCAACCTCGATCCAGGGAGTAAACGTCAATTAATTAAAATCAACGACAACCGTAACCCCCGGATTCGAGTGCAATCTGGGTTATTTTTGTGTAAAGTCCCTCCACTCCGACCCTAAAGGATTCTCCTCTCCAGTGCAGAAAGGAGTAAAATCATACACAAAAACCATTGGGGAAAAACACTATGAATCTGATTAACCCCGAAAAACATTTATTCGACGTAAATATCGGTCATTTTAGCATGTTTGAGTATGTCCACCCCCGTCCAGTCGTGGTAGTTATGTGTTTCCCGTTCTAAAGGAACACGTGTACGAAATTTGTTAAAATATAATCCATGGGTGTAGATTTGTATGCGGAAGTACACACATTGTTTTACTGGCCACTTTAAATTCTTATCGGTATTAAAAATATATATAAAAATTATTTATAAAAATAACTCAAATTAAATTTATAATTTATATATACTCTGGAGAGTAGAAAGAATTTTCTTATGTAGCTTCAAAAGGCTACTCTCAAGGAACGTGGGTTGAAAATTGAAAGTAAATAAAATATAAAATGCAACTATAGCGCTTAAACGAGAATGCTGTTCAGTTATTTGGAAGGTTGCAAATGAAATATATTTGTGTCTGTCCTGTTGACTGCAGTAGTGGATCCTTCCTCAACTTGTTCGGAAACGATGCTGGATCAAGTTGGTGTAGTCAGCTTTTTCGCTGGTTGACGGGCTGACCGACGAAGTTGTTACTCTGTAGTGGATTGGAATCCTTTAGTTATTATAAATGGTTTACAGAAAATTTAGTAATGTAAATGCCAGGAGACAACGTCCTCCAAGCACTTGTTCTGCCAGACTCTTCCGGAACGACTCCCTGGTTCTTTATCCTCCCTTTTCAACATCTGGAAGCTCCAAAGTAATGCTGTCCTTCGAATACAATAGGAGGCGTGACCATAACTAAATGTCCAATCCTCGAATATACTGCGACTTGCCTACACGCTTCGAAAATTTAGAAGGAAGATTCTGTTTGCTTGCCAGATAAATGAAATTACATAGCATTAAAATATAACTGAGGAAATGAATCACAACACCACTCCTACTTCATATGCTGAAAGGAGTTGAAATTATACACAATTGACATCGGGGCATATGACATCCATCTCATTCACCCCGATAAATATTTATTAGACGCAAATATCAGACGTTTAACATGTTTGAATAATTCTTCCCCAAGCCATCCCCGCCTCTGGGACTTAAACGGCGTATTACCTACAAATGATAGCAAACGTATCTATATCGTCATAAACGTGTAGTTATTATATCAGACTGGCTAGTTAGACCGAGAAAGGAATTAATTCGACACTAATCTTGAAGCCATATTTTTTCTTCACCATCTTTCTCCTCGCATCATACTGGGGATGAAAAAGTGAATTAAACGACATAATTTTTAAGTCATCTCCTTCCACCGCAGCCCCTACGGGTGTCTTAAAATCACGGTGTTTTTTCCTAGATGCGTAGCACTTTGGTTGAAACTGCAGCATGTGTATAAGAACATATATACATGAATTTGTATATGCATAGATGATGGTCATTTATTACGAAGTCTTAGAGAAGAAGCTAATGTGCATAAATGAGCACGGGCACTTGTTAACAAGCTCCATTGATAATTTAAGATATCGAAATACTCTAGCGCTCTCCACATGATTAATTTTCGCAGTCTGTGTTGTGTTTTAGGATTTTCCTCCCCCTCTTCCCTTCCCTTCGTCGCAGCTGTTGGCGCTTAGGACGTTTGTTGTAATTCAACAGATGCGCCAAACGGGATAAGTGGTTCGTTCCCGTGCTGAAGGACGAGGGAAGCATCTCAGAGCGTAAAAAGTTAAGTGCTCTGTACCATTCCCCAACAGAAACTACTGAAATCCGTTCCGGAAGACGCCTACTCACTTCAATTCCGAATGGCAAATCAAAGGTTTTACCTTAATAGCTGAATTATGTAAAATCCTTCCACCACCTGGATTGCTGCCTTCCCTTGCCCTTAAGTGTTGAAATTGGACTCTTCAAATTTATAGAACGACACTACCAAATTCAGCGACCCCGAAAACGTTCTAATAGTGCAAAGACGTATTTTTTAAAATGCCACCCCATCCCTGTGGTAGGGTGTGTCTTAATCCTTCGGTGTTTGTTCCTGGATCGTAAGCAACATATGTATAAAGTTGGATAAATTTATCCACGAGTTTAATATGTACGCGGAAATCTGTTTAATCCCTTTCCACTCTCCTACTTGGGGTTGAACTACATCTTAATCAGTATGGTAAATGTGAGAATTAAACTCCTTGACTTCCATAACCCCAGATTCAACACCAGTCTCGGTTGTTTACTCATTACTTTTATGTAATGGCCTTTCAATCCACTTCCTCCCACACCCGCAAATTAGTGAATGTCAGAATTAAACTCATTGACTTCTATAACCCTGGATTTGACACCAATCTCTATTGTTTCACCTCATTTTTATGTAACATCCCTCACTTAGTGGTGCTGACTTCCCATGCTGTAAGTGGTTTAAATTATACACTAAAACATTGGGAGAGAAAGTATTAATCTCATCCACCCCGAAAACTAATTCTTCGACGCTATTATCGGCTGTTTTAGATTGTCTTAAAAGTTAACCCCCGTTCACCCCTTGGGAGTTGCCTAACGCTTAGAAAAGCCGACAGAATCCTTCGCGGGCGTCTACGAAGTTTAATCATAATCGGATGAATGTTATGGGAACGAATGTGAGTATCCCTTATTCGTTATATATAAAACCATAAAAATAATTACACGTCTCTATGATCAGTTGAATTCAAAAGCTATTGAGAGAGAATTGGTTAAGTTTTTTGTATTTAATATGTTTGGTATGCTATTCGCAAATTCTTATAAAAATTATATGTTGTACATCGCTAATTCTATTAAGTGTTCTTCGAACTATATGGTTTTGTACGGTGGTTGTACAATATGGAAAATATACTCAGAAGGCAGAGAGGTTCTTTATCAGCGAATGTAATCCTTTGTTCCACTGCTCGCAGTGCTTCAAAATACTGGACTGAGTAATGAAATCGATAACTACTCCATTGACCTAATTTAATAACCCGCAGGCACTTAATTAGCCAGCTGCTGATTTCTGAGAATTTTCAGCTGTTTAATTTGTGAGTTATTTAACTCTTGACGTCAATGGGAATATTAAAATAATTAACCCGGTGTAAGCCATAACTAATAAAATTACTGCAATGATTAAATATCCTAAGACGTAAGTTGTTTGAGGTAATTTCTAGTATTATTCCATACTCAGAAATAGATCACTGACGTTCAAAAGCTGATAATTCCCAGACCAAAATTCTTTACGTAAATCCCTTTGTGGAGTAGCGTCGTAATTATGATTGTATTCCAGCGGCAGGCAGTCTATAAATAGTACAACCGTTACTTTTTAATGTGCCGGAGTGTTTTTGGATTTATCGAAATATTGATATTCTTACAACGAACTGAAAACGGGTTACCTGATATAGCTATCATAATTTTGTGATAAAAAATTCAATAGTAAAAAAATATGTGAACCACATTACTCTTATATAATCAAATATATATGTATTGTCACGGTTGTTTCACGCAAGTATTTCTATGGCAAGTTAACAGATATTCACGACGTGCAATTGTAGCTCTCACATTACGCCTATGACTGAAACGTGTCGTGTTATTAAATTCCCTAGAATTATTAAGTATATCGTGTCATCACGCGAAATAAACCGAATATCGTAGTTTCCATGTTGTCAATCGGTAGTCTGTAACATAGTCACTTTTCGTTGTCATACGTATATATAAAAATAAAATTACAGACTGTTAGATGTGTGTACTAACATTAATTGTCAAACGTTCATGGCTATTATATTAAATTAAAATTTTCGATATATATATCTATATAATAGCTATTTTTTTAACCTAATGATCAGTTATTACTTATTCTCAAAAGGGTAAGCGTTATATTGAACTAACGTGTTCCAGTTGAATTATATTGGGATCTGTGGAAGTTTAGAAAAGATCCATTGGGGCAATTGAAGGCCGATTATGAAATTTTATGTATTACAATTTTATTTAATTTTTAAGGTAATTAATGATCTGCTCTAATATGTATTAATATAATATAGATGTGATTCATGCATCTATAGGCGAACGTCATGTAGCTCTTATATGTGCGCAGAATTTGGAAGATAAAATAAATTTTAAAAGAATTGGAAAAATTTTGGAATCGTAAATATATTCGCAAAATATACGTAAAATTAACACATTTAACCGAATAATTGCGTTTAGCTTTTCCTACTTTTTATTTTTTTGTCAGCGATTTAGGTTCTAGTCCTATAAATCCATTAAATATTACAGAATGCGGTGATTTAGGATTATTATTAACAACATTTCCATTTATCACAAAGTATGAAAAAGGAACAACCTTAATCCTCGTATACAATATTTTGCAATAAAATACCAAAATTTGTAAGCTTTCTAAAAATGGTTAGAAATTCTTGCCATAGAATAAATGAAAAGTTGATGATTCAACATGCCATTCAGTGCAAATTTATTGGTTTGATTTACTCGTGTAACTTAGCATAGGCTAATTTCAAGGTCGGCGAGCCCAATAATTTATCCTATTAGGGTATGCTGTTTTCCGTGTACGACGAGAAACTTAATTTACATGCCAGGCTTCAAAGACTTTACTAGCCAAAATACACATTTATGGTAAAATTTATGGATCCATGATGCATGTCGGTTGTCAGACCGTCTGCTTACCAGTCTCGGTAATTTCACCTTAACTTCGGAGAGGGAGAAAATCCTTTCCATTTGGACGCCATATAGAGACACCGCTAAGTAAGAAACTCTTTTGTGAACTCGAAATATATTTATTATAATCATATTATCATCGTAAAATACCAGGAACAAGACAGTGGTCTAGGGTGAAGAACTCTTAGGAATGATCCAGGAATGTGGTGAATAAATGGATTGAAGTTAAACTTTAGTGGTTTTTATATTTGTAAATTTATATATAATAGCTTCTAAAAGACGGTTTGTATTTTGACGTGATGAGTTAACTTGATAAGGAAAACTTTATATCTGAAAGTTCTAGTTTAACTACAAGTGGCCCTCAGGTCTTCGTTAGACATTAAGTATTAATTCAAACAAATGTTCCATCTCATTGTTCCGTCGTCTATTGATGCGTAAAGCGATTTATACGTAATAATTATTCGCATGAACGTAAATACCAATTAAATGAATTAAAAACTACAAAGAGAAATTAGTTTAACACATTTTGACGAGAAAATCTTCTGTACTTTAGTATTGTTTCAATTAAAGTTCCAGAAGAAACAGAGAATGTAGTTATTTTAGCAAAATCTTTATAATTTGCTAATTGCGCTTATAAAAACAGAAACAATAACCTAACGATTTAATATTCATACATACGAGCGTCTTAAAATACGAGACAATTTGTTGGAGTTTTAAATGAAAAAGTAACGATGAATCACTGTAAAAAGTTCAGAGAAGGACTGTAAAACTCGTTTCTGGAGAAGGCATGACCACGAAAAGAACCAACGCATTTGGAGTCGAGAAAAACGGGCTCGCCGACCTTTCAAAATGTCATCAGGGTGAAAAAGCTTGAAAGATATGCCGACACAAGAAAAGCGGACGTGAGACCAAAATTAAATATTTAACCATAGACTTGTTTAACCATATTTTTCTGTTATAAAAATAATTATTTCCAATAATTGATCATTTGACGAAACAATTTATTATTACAGAATATGTCTTCATTTTGTTCGCTCATTGTGACTATTATTGGAATTCTGGAAACATAAAACTATAATCGTTATAACTTTATATATTTTTATAACCGATATCAAACGTTTTAAGCTTTCCATTACTGATTGAAAAATAATAATGACATTGTAGTTCATTTTTCGTCATCTGTCCCGGGGTAGTTGCTCGAACACGTGCAACGCTTTGTTGCGATTTCTACCTTCTTTCCAACTTTGCAAAGGAAATTAAAGCGATAACGGTACGTGTTCGCAGAAGGGAAGATGTATTATTTCGTAAAAATAACTCCCCGTTGACGAAGGTGTGAAGTAAAGAAGGAGTAAAGTGTGCACAAAGGCGCACTGTGTATCAAGGAACTCAACTCCATCAAGCGGAAGGGTAAAAGCTAAAAGAAGTTATTAAATTAACTGCGCGGACTCTTCCAGACGAAAGGACCAACTTCTTATTACAGTCTCCATTTTAAACTCAGTGGCATCCCTCGTTGGGGAACCTCTCTTAAACACGATCAATGTCTCTGATACATTCCATCCCAAAAGCACGGTGTATTTTTCATTATCTGACGCTTCCGAAGTTTGTTTAATGAATTACTTGAACAGAAACAGTAAATTGTGAAAAGTAAAAAACTGTGACTTTATTGTATTTTTATTTAATTTTACAACTAATTTATATGGCACCATTAATTTATTTTATACCAAGTGGATAAGTTTAAATCCGCTGTTTTTTAGTCAGAATACACATGTTACCTCATAGAAGGCAAAAAATCTTTATTAAAAAAATAACAGCCCTCGCTAGTTACACATTTTCCCCATCTCTCGGGCAATTTATGGATACCAATCCAAAAAAATCTCTTTCGAACCAGGTTTGGTGGATAACCGGCAAGGGGTTGCACCTCCCAGTTGCGTGTCTCAAAGTCATTTCGGACCATTTGTTGACGTGTGCGAAGGAGTGTTGTTGTGTAGTAAAGTAAGCTAGTCATGTCTTTGCTGATAATCCGGCCTTTTTCACGTAAAGCACGATGCAATTTGATCAGCGTTGGTGGTAGCGTTGGGCAATGACAATTTCACCATGTTTTATCAGTTCATAGTAGACAATACCCTGCTGATCCCACCAAACGCACAGTATCGTCTTCCGTCTGAATCGATTTGGTCTTGATGATGTTGATGTTTGGCTGGGATTAACCCACCGTTTCCTACATTTAGGATTATCGAAATATACCAACTTTTCACCGCTAGCCACTATCCGAAGTCGGAACGACATTATTTTTTGTCTGACGAGCGAGATTTCGAATGTGTTTCGTCGTTGCTCCATTTGCCTATCATTGAATTCATGCGGCACCTATTTTCCGACTCTTTGAACCTTTCTCAAGGCCCTTAAACGCATGGAAAAGGCTGGTTGAGTAAAAACCAATTACTCGGTATTTTTTGCGATTTGGTACTGTCCTTGCCTGCAATTGACGGTCCTCAACCTTCCTAGGCCGATTTTCACGCTTCTTGTCGCTCAGGTGAAAATTTACGAAGAAACGAATCTTTGCACGTTGTTTCGGATAAAGCACTGTCGCCATAGGCTTTTACAAGCGTTTCATGCGATTCGGCAGCCAATTTCTTCATATTAATGCATTTACTCTTTTTTTTAAAATAAAATCTAGACATGATAACCATGATTTATGTTGTATGAAATTGCTAATGATGTTCACACACTATTGTTGGTAAATGACAAACACATAAAAAATGAAAACAGAGGGTTTAAGCTTTCACACAAGGTATATATATATATATATATATATATATATATATATATATATATTGTAATAATTAAAGGGCAATTAAGAATTAAGAATTATAAACTGTTGAACGGAATTGTTATCGGCAAACCACAAAGATTCAATAATGAACGATAATATGAACTGGCAAGGTATTGATTGGACTTGGCGCGCGTAAGTTGGTGGAGTGAGCAAACACGAGACATTGCTGAATACGGAAGAAATTAAAATTTAGCAGTCTGCAAGCAGAGGCGTGTGAAATTAGTTGTATTAGAAATAGTCGAGAGGATGTAAAACATTAATAGGTAAAGTAGAATAGGCAACAGTAAAAACGACAGAAAGTGTTTGTAAGCTAAATCGACGGGACGTATTATTGAAAAGCAAAGATGGACGGATTTATTCCAGATAGTCACTCAGAAAAGTCTCTGAGTATTACTCCAAATTATCCGGAGAATCGACGAGGAGGAATTCTGCGAGGTGTCGCCAATAGTGAAAAGTCCAATAGTTAAAAAAAGCGTAAATTCAGTGTAACATGACCTGTTCGTAATATTGTTTGAGGTGAAAGTGTATTGCTGAATCTTTCTAATTGCCCAGGTACCACTACAAACCGTGAGAAAAAATGAAACATTTAAATTAAAATTGTATACGTTAATATTAAAGGTAGAATATCGTCATATTTCTATTTCATTTCGATTTTATTAAAATATTTGTTAATAATAAATTGTAAATTAATTGTTTAAAAGGGAAATAAATGTTATTTATTTAAAAGGCCCAGTAAAGACCCGGAGATAAGGAGAAAATTTCAGTTATTTATAATAAATTGTTGTAAAGATCGACGAGTAATTGTTTTGTAAATGTAAAGTATTTGTTTATAAATAAATTAATTATCGGTTCAGTTTTAATAAATGTTTTATTCGTGCTAGTTTTTCATCATGTTAATTTCCATTTAATTAATTGTTTTATTACATAAATGATGCCTCAACATGTGGCCCGAATCAAATCAGTTAATTTAAATTGCCATTATTTGTGTATTACAATATATATATATATATATATATATATATATATATGACTGTGAACATACATAACAGTATTTTATTAATGAAGCAATATATCAATAATATGATGTCCGTCTTTGTTTCAGGTAAGCTTTCGCCAGAAAAATTTCTACACGTATATTACTCCGGTAAATGTAAGTTGTACTGATAATATAGTACAGGCTATTATAGTTCATTGTTTCAATATGAAGTATTTTAAATCGGTGTATGTGCCCACATTTACTTTCAGATATTGTGTGCAAAAGACGAGTAATAAGTCAACACATAAATTATTGACATTTTAACATGCAAAGTTTTTATTTAAGAATCATAATATCTTTACAAATTGTCTGGCTATAGAAAAATAAAGCCATATTTCGTTTCACTACATTACATTAATGGATATTTTATTTACTATTACTTTTATTGAAAGATGCAGCAATATTACATTATTTTATTATTATTGCATTATATTTATCTCACTCGTTTCATCCACGGAGATATATTCTCCCATTTAAATACATTATTCTGTCAGATCTTTTGAACACAAAAGTATTATACTGTTAATATAGTACTGTGACACACAAATGAGAATTATTATTTGTTTATTTAGTTAAAAATTATTTCATTATTTCCAAAATTTGCAATATTCACGCTTCATTTTTCTTTGAAACTTTTCGAAATGGTCTAGTGGATTCTGAATTTTTCTTTTTTCTGCTCTCTTAATTTACATCTGCATCTGTAATGTCTTGATTGAGTCTGTATTTTATTTGTTTCTACACAATTTGTGAACTGTTTCATTTGATGACTTATTCCTGAGACACACTATTTAAATGACGATTAAAAAAGTTATTTGATGTCAATATTTCGATTCCTGTCTGCCATTACACTGAATATACTTTAAAATATTACAGACAAATACTTAATTTAGTCAAGGTGTGTGATCTATCAAGTTCGCAATTATAATATCCGACCACAATTGTACTGCTAAATATGACATAATTGTCGTGAAATAATGGGGCAAATATTTCTGCTTGGAAATGGAAACTTCGCTCAAACACCTATAAACAACTCCTTATCTCTTATTTCCAGCGTCTTCGCTTGAAAGTTATGGTATGACAAGTTCAGAGGTTAAACAAGAAAATGTAAAAATTAAGAAATTTTCTAAATCATTGAGTCGAAGTCTCTGTGACAAGACTTTGACATTAAAGCGAAAGAATCGAATATTTCTAACGACTGCGTATTGTAACACGGAAAAGTAACCCCAAAGTATTTGTATAAGGAATATTGTGAACGCAGTGTTTGTTCAATTGTTGGTCCGGCCAGACAGCTTTGTTGGCGAGTAGTGGAGAAGAGCAGTCAGTGCTGCGTGAAGAATGATCTTAAGCGTCGCACGTAAAAATTAATTTTAAATTAATAGAGCTTTCAATACACAGCTACAGTATATTGTTAACCAGATTTGGATACACAAACGCCTAAATGTATTAAAGTTCACATATTATAATATTGTTGAATTATATAATGAAGTGTGATTGTAAACAGATGTTAATAATTTCAATCAGTTTTAATTTCAATTAGTTTTTTTATTGTTATAAACTATTTAAGGGTCATCCACGTGGTGTCTTTTCCCCTTTAATGGAATAGAAAATGAGTTTTGCACTCCTGCTTAAACATATACCGTGCGTTTTTAAAGCTCCTGAGGGAGGTATTTAGTAGTATGTAATAAAGGAATTTGGTGATCGAAATGCAGGTCAGGCATGAGCCAACACACTTGTTATCTGATCCGCCTGTGGATGCGAGTAATTCGCACAACAAACGCGCGCCATGTTTTGTCGTAACACACAGCGCCCGGTGGTCTGGAGCATTGTTATGCTAATAACCGCGGCTCTGGAATCAAACTGTTAGCTGTCATATTAACGCCCGACTGACAGGCAACACACTACGCCAGTTCGGGTCCGGAATGTAATTTAAGATCAGCTTTTTCCTATTCATCCCGACGAATGCACAGGTTTAATACGCATTTTTGACGCCCTTTCTGAGGCTCTTTAATCCGACCTGCAAGATATACGAGTGCTTCGACCTTTGTGAGGCATGTGTGGAAATAATATATCTTCATTACGTGCTTGGGAAAGGACTTCTTGCGGCCGGCTTACGTTTGGAGAACAAAGAGCACTAGGCTATCCGCGAGGGCTGACGCAGAAATCGCCCAAAAAGAAGCTCGTTATTTATAAAAAACGTTTCTACTCGTCCAAGGTATGCTGGGTCCTTGCCACCGACTTTGTGCGTGTGTCCTGCTCCATCGACAAAGGCGCGATTCGGATACAATGGAATATAAATTTTAATCTCTACAAATGAATATAATAAATTTTTTAATATCTTTTTTATTCTTATCGTGTTTGGTAAGGTTTTACATCATGAAATTGAACGATAATAGTTGAAATATTTACTCTCAACCTTTAGAAAATTAAAATACATTACGACATGAGTGATTAAAATTAATATGTATATATATATATATATATATATATATATATATATATATATATATATAATATTAAATTGAAAGTCGATCAAATAAGAATATTTCTAGTTTAATTAATTTTATTATATATACATATATATTATAGAGACAATCTTAAAAACGAGAAACTTAAACTAAGTAAATTTGTATTTAAAAATTCCGGACGTTTCGACCTAGATTAGCGTCTCTTTCTAACGGCGAATAACTTAAAACTGGACATTAAACAGGGTACTAAAATAAAGGATAAAAAATACGAACCAAAGATCTTAAAATAGAACATTATAACTTGTTGATACTTTTTGTGTCATACTTAATATTAACAGTATTTGTTTGATATTTAATATGCAGGATTCCAGATATTAATCATTTCCAATAATATATAGTAAAATGAATGGTGTTGTGAAAATCGAAACCGTGATTAAATTTTAAACAATATTTGGTGATAGTACTGTATTTACAAGGTGTCAGTTTGAAATCAGATTTATGTTCCTCAAACATTCTGTTAGAAAAAGACGCTAATTCGCGTCGTAACGTCGGATATTTGTAAATAAAAATTTACTTAGTTTACGTTTTTAGCTTTTCAGTTTTCTTTATAAAGGTTGTTTTTAGTAGTATTATTTTTAACAGACGTTAATATTTTTTGTTAATTTTAACGTTGACCAACATTAAGCAGAAATATTGCAGTTGCGGATTGGTATCACGATTCAATTTAAAATCAATCAAATTTTTCCAATAGATATTTGTAATTATATAAATATATATGTGTGTGTGATAAAATCAAACAACAATTTCAATCAATTTTCTAATTTGTACTTTTGCTTCTAAATTCTGAAGCCAATCATAGACTACATAGATTACAACTTTCCAGTCTTTCTAGTAAGGCGTTTGGAAGAAAACAAAAACAAAGTTGAATTACTTGCTTTCGGTAACTGAATTGTCTTTTGATTGATAAAACTAGACGACAGGTATTATGAATGACACTCATGAAATGCAAGTTAAGAATCTGTTAACTGCAGTGAATTTTATAAAATAGACAGTACTATAGCCTTTGCTCTTATATGTAGGATGAATGAAATAGTAATGTAAATGAAAATAATGTTTTAATGTGTTAAGAATAATTAATTAATTATTGTAGGGAAGAACGGATGTTAGTAAAGAAAAAATAGCAACGAAACGATGCATTGAATTTATTAAAACACACACACACAGACGCACACACACACACACACACACACATAATATAATATTTAGTCGGTTTTATTTAAATATTACAAAAAATTATTTTCTGTGGTTAGGCTTATCTAAATTATCAGGATAGGGGTGTTGTTATATATTGTTAAAAGGCGGAATATTTTCGGAAGCATGACTTCGTATGCCCGATTCTTATTCAAACAATGCGCATTTGTTCGTTGTGTGTTCGGTATATACGTTCCGTAAAGCGTAGAAGTGATGAAGTTATTATATTTTATTTTCTAATGTGTTCTGTAATTCAGATACAAACTTAGGCGATGATAGTTAATTGAGACCCTCCATCAGCATTAAAGTCGTTTATAACCCTATATGTAATTTTAAACGTGACAATACGAGGACCTATGCACCAGCTGAACATTTATGACGCCCCATTTAGCTGTCTTCTTTAGAAACGACTGATAAAATTCTGGCTATAACTATGAAACATCGCTTCGTGAGATTTCTGAGATAGTAGGGACTTTATACTAACGGGTATGTAATATAGCAGTGTATATTAAAAAGGTCAGCGCGATGGGTGCCACGATTCTTTGGCATCACCTCCAAAACTGTATGTATTTTGATCAAAGTAATTCAGATGTTGATCCCACCTAATCTATTTATGCAACTGGATAACAAAGCCGCCGGCTAATTTTTTTTATGTGACCAAAGATCGTGGTGGAGCAAAGAGATCGTTTTCTTGCACGCTTTACTCAGTGTAAGGACATTTAGGAGTTGTTTTGCGATTGTAGACTACAAAGGTATCCATCAATTACACTCTGGAGAAAAATATATTTTTATATTATTTGATAGTATGACGGCGGACCCGAATGATCGAAAACTTTCTTATAGCGGGTGCAAGGAGGAGCACAGTGATGATACAATTCTTCACATGTTCAGGAAAGTCAGGTTATACTTTCTTATGTGAAAGGTAGATAATACTGAAGTCTTTCTGTCTAAATTTGACCTGTAGTCGATCCTTCTGATTGTAAGTACGTATTGTATTCAAATAATAGCGAAATGGAATAATTCATTCGAGCGTCTAGATTTTTTAGGTTTTCAAATCACATCATTAGCTAACATACAAATATTACTTTGCCCTTTAAAAGCCGTCGTGAAAATTAAACGTGGTTGTGATAAAAACACTCGGAAAGAAGAAATGAAATAAAAAATGTTTAAATATCGATTGTTGGGCTACATGTGAGTATTTACTGGCTATGTATTAATTGTACATGAAACAGTGTTATTTAATTCCATTATTTAAACAATGAATGAGCAGTTTCCCCGTTGGCAAATAC
The DNA here is from genome assembly GCA_037074705.1 of Zhengitettix transpicula. Lineage (NCBI taxonomy): Eukaryota > Metazoa > Arthropoda > Insecta > Orthoptera > Tetrigidae > Zhengitettix > Zhengitettix transpicula. The sequence continues at coordinate 206,272,711 of CM073591.1, forward strand.
ATGAAATTATAATAAATTAATCAACTATAGTGGAAATGACAATAAATAAATAAAATTATCTTGAATAGAAACTGTACTTAGAAAGTATATAAATAATAATATTAATCGAAGATCAATTTTTATGAAATATATTATACAGAAATATAATAATAGTACGTTCTGGTCTGAAAAATAAAAGGAATTGTAACAGAAAATAGCGATTAATTAAGGAGACAAAACTATAATAAAACATCACTTAAGTTTATTGTTTATTGATTTTGAATCTAAATATTTTACGAGGAAGTATCACTTCACTTCACTGCACTAACCAATATTAACAGCGACATTTCAGGTTGAGTCTAAATTGCTACAAACGCTTTAGCAGTAGAATTGTTCCAGTCATTTATTGTTATATTTAGGAATTAAATTTTGCCAACATCCGTTCTTTGCTGTCTATCGTTTATTTTGATAATGTGATTAGTCCTTCCTTCATGGTAACCTGTGGGAGTTGTTCTTAGTTCTCGCAGGCAAAACCTTTCTGAAGAGACGAAGAGGGCTAACTTTCAATCCCTCTGCTTTTGAACTGAGTTTCCCACAAGCTGAGGCACCTTGGCCTGTTTTGAGAGGTGTATGTTCCGAAGTCGCACACCTTGGTTATATGGTAAGAGTTGTTCACTGTTCCCGTTGGAACAGTCTGCCTGTTGTCTCCTAAAGTGGTCGAGGCACGGAGAACAGAATGCTGTGACCCCACAGCAAATCCCTGTCCCGCCATCGGATGGGCGTGGGACAAGTACCTGCCTGTTGCTGCTTTTTCTATGGTTTTCCCTGCATCACTTATAGGCGAATTGCTGGGTAGGGTCCTTAAACCATAGACGGGAACACTAGTTGTCCCTTGGCTACCTTTCGCATTCCCATTTAAAATGCCTTCCAACTATTAAAGGGGAGATGTCACCACGTGTATTACCCTCATGTAACCTGTCACTCTAAAGTCCTTCAGTATAAAGTTTCATTCTATCAAGAACAACGCCCTGTCTGGTGCACTTGTGGATCTGAAGCGTAAATAATGGAATTTAAAGGAACCACTGTTGTACTATGATCCGAATCGTCAGTTATTTTATTGTATTTCATTTAATGATTTGTTATGTTTTCGGAATATTTTCGTGAAGAGGAAACAAATCGGTTTAAAACCGAGCCAAATATACTGGCTTATTGGCTGATTGTCTCAGCTAACACTGGAAAACAAGCTTCTGCTGCACAGTGGTGCTAACGTCGAAACGGTTTGAACCTACTACTTGCCACTACGGGAACTCTATCCTGGAAATCATTCAGCGTTTCAAAAACATAATGTAACATTAAAATAGCAAAAGAGTGCCATCAAAATTAAGAGGTTCAGTGGTAGAACTCAAGTTCATCCTAATACATTTGCGAGAAATTTTATTGAACATTCAAGTGAAGTACCACGTTTAAAACGGCTCATGGCAGAAAACCGAATGGACAGGTTTAATTACGATAAACTTATTTATACTACATAGTTCACGCATTTAATACTGCGTAATATGTCTCTCTAACATATATTTGTTCAGATTAGCTAGAATTTATTTTTAATAATACGAAAGATAGTGAAATACAGACAAAAGAAGTTATTAATTTTCTATCAGGCGTAAATTTTCTCATTAAATTTATTTTCTTTATTTTTGTCATGTAACTAACACAAATCAATTATCTGTTGTTCTATGTGGACAAATTGTAAAAAAAAAAAAAAGTTAATACGAATTGCTACTCAGACTGCCAAGGGTAAACTTCTACATTTGCATAGTAGTATGCATTGGAACAATTGAGTAGATCATCATCGTAGCTTCTAAAATTGTTGCTGGCGGGTAGGCGCGAACACGGATCGTTAGCGTGACAGCCGCACGCTCTACCACTACACCACGGACACAAGCTTATTTTCCTGTATAAACTAGTACTATATATCACTTTCGTCGCATCTCTTAAATTACAGACCTACGATTTCGTAACTATGGCAATAAGGTTACAATTCGTTTTACGATTGGCCATGTAACCGTGAATAACCTACTTGTTGCTTTATTTTATTTTAGTTATTCATAAACAATACGTGTGGAGGATATATGCCTTCCACGTTCATTCAACGCACACTACTTTTTTCATTACGCATGAATTAATCCAAAACTGATCATATTGTTCGATAATTGTCCGTCATGATTAGCCAAAAATCTAGGATCCAAGTGGACGTTGATTTTGTATTTTGTCACCAAATTTTCAAAATATTATACAATAAGGCTAATCAAAGATAGAAGGCTTTATCGGCGTAGTTTCTGTTATGAACACGACAGTGAACGTTAATAAGTATTTTGTAATTCGTAATTTGACTTAATAGTGGTAGTTATTCTTTGCACGTTATCAAAGGAAAGTGATTTATGCTTAAACACAACATATACGAACAACATAAACGTATAACAGTATCAGAAACATGTGGTTACTATCCAGGAAGGAGCTGAATAATTTGTATTATTTATAATTATTGGATTAATTATTAGGGTTGGTCAGTTTAGCACGTTACAAATGCAACTTTTTATTACTTCAGTTTATTTTCTTACAATTTAAATTGTCTTAAATAGTTCTGCTTGATCCTTTAGTGTATGGTAGGATGTAGTACCAACGGTCATACCACGTTGAAAACACCGGTTCCTGTCCGAGGTTCGTAGCTTACTATGGTGGTTGACCGCTTGGGAACACCATCTGCTGTTGGCCCTGTTTCCACGGTAATAAAAACTGAAGAAGAATCGCTACGCTGATCACGTGCCACTCCTAAATCCAGAATGTGTCATGCAAGATGTCAGTCTGGCAACCGTCCTGGTAGGCCCAGGCCCTAAGTAGGCTGTAGAGCCACAGAGAATGGTGATTTAATAAAAAATGTCAAAACAATAGAGATAAGATTAAAGACTAAGTACGCACGTTGTCACGTTTCTACATTGCGCTGGTTCTAATTATTAGTATTAACATTTCATCAGAACTATTCTAAAAACTGCCAGTGTTCTAAATGATCCTTCATTGTATTTTAAATCGCAGACACTCAGCTCCAAATTTGACATCGTGTAGATTCTGATTTTTTTTCTCCGCCATTCTCTGTAACGAAATCGATTGAAACCCAGCTCCAGGAATATTTGCTTTCCAAATTAGACACCGAGTTGCTCGTGATTTTTTGTTTCTTCGCCAATCTCTGTAACTAAATCGATGGATACCAAGCTCCAGGAATATTTGCTTTCGAAATTAGACAACGAGTAGCTCGTGTTTTTTTCTTCGCCAATCTCTGTAACGAAATCGATTGTACGTTCATCAGTTGACACGTTCACGCGTCGAATGTTCTGGTGTCACTCATTTACTAGCCATCCACACCATGTTTCCCGTTTTATAGTCCATCTGATTGCGTGACAGGGGGAGCGTAAAATTCAGTAAATGCCTTTGGCGCGATGTGAAGCTACGGCTCAGAACGGATACAAATTTGCAACATGCAATCAATCCATAATTACTGATTACCAAATGCACAGACCCGCGCATTGTGTTTATTTCGGACCTCTGGTAATTGACTACATGGAGTAATAAAGAGATAGAGAGCTGATAATGGTATCGATATTTGCACAAGATTTATTTACGCTGTGCTTTGAGCTGGTGCATGTGTTACAAGTTGCGTTCCCCTCTCTCAACCGCAACAACCAATTAAGTACAGGCTCTGTCGATTACTACAAATAATTGTGTCACTTACATGATTCATTGTTATTTGAAGCTCATCCTAATTGATGTGGATGCAAAGCACGAAAAGCTTTTTTAATATATATATATATATATATATATATATATATATATATATATTGTAATACCAATTAAACAGGCTATTAAATATTTTTAATATAATTTAATTGTTGGCGGTACGGGTGCTTAAAGACGACAATCGCAGCGGGTCTTTCTTTGGTAACAATGGAGACTGGAGACCGCGCGCTTAGAGAACTCAGATTGCGTCAAGACTGCGTGAAGTGTGCGTCGAGTCTGCGTTGAGCCTGGGTCGAGAAAGGATACAGAAAAGAGTCTGCGAGAGATACAACACAGTAAAGTTTGCTAATCTAAAAGCATGAATAGGGCTTTTCAGGAAGTCTAACGGCGAGATATAATAGTTTACATAAAACGCAAGTAAACAGTTTTGACGGAGAGACTCATAAAGTCGCAATTTAGAAGCAGAAGTTTTGCTTCACAAACTGAACAAATTTTCGCATAGAGAGATTTCAACGAGACCTACGTCCGAGGGCTGACTGAGGGGGCGGCTAATCCAGGTTCCAGGATAGAAGAGATCGAGAGTAACGACCGCGTGTGTTCAAAATCTAAAGTGTAGAATCAGTGAATAATGGCCTATTTAGTGGGTATTGACATCAAGATACAAGAGTCCGAACTGATACCAGTAGCACTGTCGTGAGTACAAAACAATTATTAATAACTGTAAACGATAATTAAAGGGTATGGTCATATTTCGTTCGCGTTTTTCTTTTCATTCGTTTTATTTTATTTTTGTATTTAATATTTATTCCGTTAACTTCAATGAGTTTGGATTGTTAATGTTTTAGTTCACTGTATATGTTCTTCCTATCAAACCCAGTGATGACCCTGAAATAAAAAGAAATTCGACGTAGCTGATTGCAAAAATATAAAGCTTTATTTTCATAGAACGCCACGAATTAATATAATAAATTTCAAATATTTGTTTGTTAAATTGATGGAATTCGGCGTGCAAAGCAGGGCTTATAATGTGTAATTATCAACATATTTTTAAATACATAATAATTTTGTTAATTATTCCTATTAATTAAGACCACCTTATTAATCATTACAATATATATTGTAATGATTGGACTTTGGTGATAATTTTGTATTATAAAAGTAACCCAATCACTTATACTACACACAAAAAAAATTATTACTATTAATAAAAATACAAAATTTGTTTGGACGCCAGCAGGTATAGTCTGCAAGGATTTAACATGAAATTTCTCCGGCTTAAAATTTAATGAGTCCCTTTCTCTTCAGGGTAAAGTGGCTGTTCAGTAGCTGTTCAGAAACAGAGATTTCCCGTCTACTATGTAAAATGCTTATGGTAAGAAGGCATCAAGCAGCGGTCCTGTAGCGGATCACCGGTCTCCAACAGTGGCTATGCACTCCAAAATTCCTCGTTCTTGGTCTTGTCTTGGTTCAATTCTTCACTCTCTCGCAATCCTCTCCCAAGTTCCTCACTTCTGTCGGGTTCGGAGCATATAACTCTACTCCACCCCACCACACGATGCAAAAAACAAGGGTACACTTGGCATCTTAAGACAGTTCTGGCGCACGTGCACAAATAGTCACCAGATGCCCTTTCAGGCAGCCCATAGTTATTGTCAATTAGTTCCGCCGCGTCCCGTTGAGGCCCGCTCTACTTACATAACCGGAAGTTATTCACTACAATATATATTTTAATGACCTATTTACTACACATTGGTTAATTTTCTTAATGTTCTTATAATTTAAAATAATTTTTCTTTCTAAATTCTCGTAATTTAACTAAATTAATTCATTTTTAGTCCGTGCCCGAGCACTTAATGGCAGTACGAGAAAATAGCTCCGGAGATGGCATATCTTTTGATAGCTTTGATCAGGCTGAGAGTATTGTTGTGGACAGAGAATGTTTTTATGGGTGTATCTCAATTCGAAAAGTACTGAAATTTTGTTGGAGATACCTCAAAAAATTTATTTTAAAATAATTCGTACTTACAAAACGTCGGATGCTTCCCGACCGCGACATTGAAATAAAGGATGGTCGCCAAGGTCAGGGGCGAATAGACAATAGTGCAAATAATGAATGCACGAATAGTTCGGCAAACAATGAAGCTGCGATTAGACTAAATTTGTCAACTACACCGGTTATAAAAAAGGAAATGAAGTTGGTATACTTGGCAAATTAAGTGCAGACTTATTGAATACGATCAAGTAATTCTTCAATCTTAATTTACGCCCCGATAAAAACGTAAGTTTTTAAATGGAAAGGCAGAGTTATGAAAATTATGATAAATTAATGTAATCTAATAATTAAATAGGAATTTCTACAAGAACAGAATAAATTCTTTCGATAAAAGTTTCCATAAAACTTAATGAGAGTGGAAAAATCTCGACAGGGCCGGGAATCGAAAGCGGGATCCTGGTTTGGTTCGTGGGTGGTCTCCTATCTGAACTAACCGAGTCGACTTCCCGCCAGGTATGAAACTCCCCCATCCTGTTCTTTAAATACAGTTTCATCGCCTACCGGCTGAGCTTCGTTTGAAAACATTTCTTCTGCTTTTGACGTAAATTATTGCACCTTTGATCAATTTAGACGTAATATCCAGTTTTCATTGAAGCTATAAATTAGGCCGTGAAGAATGTGATTTTGTAAATTGTAGGAGAGCCTGGCTCAAGCTTATATAATTGAGAGATGTTTTCATCCTGATCCATTAATTGGATTTTTTCCTAAAATATTATTTATAAAAATGCAATATAAATGAAATCGTATGCGGTTTCTTGAATGACTTAAAATTTAAAATGTAAGATTATAGCGCAGGTAAGGCGATAAGAATTCAATTGTTTTTTTTAATAGAGGGATAACAGTGGAAATCCTTCATGACACCTGAGAGGGGTCCGCACCTCTCGGGTAGTGTGAGACTCTTACTCACTAAAACCACGAAAACCTTTCCAATCGACTTGATTTCCGCCCCAAAACCGCGTTAGCATTGCTTCAGAGCGGAGTCTATTCTAATTTGCCTCACGGATACTCGTCATTGTTCGTTCATTCTGCTGGTGTAGCTCGTCACCATCGCGCTTCTTAATCCTAAGGATCCTTTCAGTATACACTGTCACTGCTTTCCAGAAGTGGACGTCTCTCAGCATCATGTGGATTGTAGTCTACGGTGATACTACCATAGCGTCAAGCTCGTGTTCCAATTGATGTCGCTCTTGCACCCACGCGAGAAAAGTGTGTTCCGCATCGTCTATGTCTCCACAACTCTAGCTAGGTCTGCGAGAGCTATTCTCTTGCAGGCATAACTTGCGTGGGATGTTCTCTCGCAGGCAGAACCTTGTAGGAGAGAAGGGGCTACCTTTGGGGATGCCTTCCCGGGGGCCCTAGTAACCCTTGGCTACCTTCCTCTACCCTTCCGCATCCCCCGTTTCAAATCCATTCCTATGCTATTAAAGGGGAGTTGCCACCATGTGGATTACCCTCATGTAGCCTGTTGCCCTAAAAAAATGTCTCCACAATACATTCAGTTTCACCTCCCCGTGTTTTCGGCGATCCATTCTTTCAGTCGTGGGATCAGCCTCGCGGTCCATTTTCCACTGGGTTCTTGTTCCCACCTCCTCTGCCACTCCTGTACTTTCCTCTTTTCAGTTTCTTCCAAAGTCAGCTTTCTTCCGACTTCTGTCTGATTGCGCCATGTCTCCTGTCGCTCGAGAGCTTGTAGGTCAATGGGCGCTATCCCTGCTATCACCAATACGGCAACATTGGATACTGTGCGATAAGCGCACGTGATCCTCAGGGCCCCTCTTCGTTCTTCTTCAAAGCTTGTTCCCATATTTCAGCTCCGTACAGTAGAACCGAATTGGTAATCGCCATAAGTAATCGCCGTTTACACTGTTTCGGGCCGTTTGTGTTGGCCATCAAGCGGCTAAGGGCGGTGGTCATCTTCGCTGCTTTGTCCGCCGCTTTTTCGATGTGTGGCCAAAATGACATCTTGCTGTCAATTGTGATACCCAGGAGTGTGGTGTGGGGCGCGGTGTTGATCACTGTGTCTCGAACCGTCATTTGAACTTCTGTATAAACTGTAATACTGTAGACGAGACTACGAAGAATGGCCGATCAAATAGACAAAATTTCACGAGTATGTGCGGAGAGGTAATGTAACGAAAACTTACATTTATTATATATATATATATATATATTTTAATAATGAAAAGATGACGATTAATTTGCCTCACGTTGAAGGCGTCATTTATGTTATGATCAAAAAGATTTAATTAACTTATAGGAATAATTAACAACAGTGATTGATCTTAAAATGAATTTATTATTGTTGATAAGTTTTACAATTTACAAAACCTATTTTCATGCCGAATTTCATCCATTTAAACAAATAACAAATACTTTAATTTTCATTTATTAATTCGTGGCATTTATGAACATACAGTTCTTATATCATTACAATCAAATTCGTCGAATCTCTTATCTCAGGGTCACTACTGGGTTTGATAATTACAACAAAATCGATGTACAACCTGACAATTAACAATTCAAATATAAAAAAGTTAACTTAAAACAATATGAAAATAAGAGAAAAGAAAACTGAACGAAATATGACTCTACCCTTTTAATTATCGTTTACAAATTTATCAAAGTTTTGGTTACTCACGGACCGTCTGTCTGGTACTAGATCTCTCTCTTGTATCTTGAACACTACCACACTTTAATTTCAATATCAGGCCTTGGTTTTCACTGATTCTACACTTCACTTCAAATTTGGTAATAATGGCTGTATTTCGTTGACTGCTCCGCTCCACAATAATTTACCAATGTTCTCCTGGATCAATTCCTCCACGAAGATTTTGGAAAGTTCTATTCTGACAAAACTCCTATTACTTTCCAATATTTACGATGCAATACTTCCGTGAATGTTTCACTTTGTATTAATTCACAACTTTAACTGGTAGTACATTAACGACGTCTAGTCTGTGCTCAAGTTTTATTTGTTCTGTCCCTTGCAATGTTTCGCCTCCAACTGGTCTTTCTCCAAGCGCATACTCAGTTCGCTAAGCGAGGTCTCCATTGTTAAACAAAGAAAAAACCCGCCTTCATTGTCGCCTTTACGCATTCATACCGCTAACAATTTTAATTATATGAAAAACAATTAATGGCCTGTTTAATTGGAATTACTATATATATATATATATATATATATATATATATATATATATATATATATATACTTAGTCATTTAGACCATAATTTTTCAGTTCTCATTGCATTCGTTGAAATGTCATGGAATTTATTTTTTCGTACAGATTAAAGGTTATTCCTACGCAGTTTACGTATTTTTACTAGAATTTCTATGATCGATTTGTTGAGGTTGTTTAAATTATGTAAAATAATTATTAGACTCTAGAAAAATCTAGTACTAAAGGGTGACATAAGCTATTTCACGTCTGTTTAAATCTCAGAGAAATTATGACCTAACAGTCCTTTAAAAAATAATCCGAAGTTTTGAAAGCTTGTAACGAAACAACTAAATATTTTACATACCTTATATTCACATAATACTCTCAATATTGAGACAACTATAGAGATATCATGCGTATTCCTCCACGCAAAATCCTCGATTGTCGAAATATTCAAAAACATTTTTTGGTAATTAATTAAGATAATCTCTGCCATCGTGATAAGTGTTTTTTAGGGTAACAGGCTACATGAGGGTAATCCACATGGTGGCAACTCCCCTTTAATAGCATAGGGAGGTATTTGAAAGGGGGGATGCGGAAGGGTGGAGGAAGGTAGCCAAGGGTTAACTAAGGATCCTACCCGGCAATCACCTAAAAGTGTGGCAGGACAAGCCCTAACAAACCTGCATCAGGTAAGTCTGGCACTGGGTGCTTGTCCCACGCCTTTCCGATAGCGGGACAGAGGTTTTCTGTGTTAGGTAATAGTATACAAATCTATCGACGTTCCGATATTAGCTGCCAGTTAGAAACTGGTTATGATTAAGGTTTTGCCAAATCGAGTCACGATTTCTAAGACGGATATAGAATTGCTTTGCTGTGATTTCGACATTGTGTCAGTATTCATTTATTTTCCTTGAGGAAGGCGGTTATAATAGTTTTTGTTTCATGTAAACTTGTCGTTGTAAATCATGGTGCCGTATTTTTATTATAAATATATTTATAATAATACCGGTTTTATGGTTAAAATTTCGTATTTCTTGCGTAGAATAGTGGCATAGAATTATTTCGACGATATATGCAATGCGTGAATTATTTATTGTTATTATGCTGTAACGAGCTCCGCGGGTTTTAAAAGAGAATAAATACAGAATTTACGCTGATATTATTTATGTACATTCAGTACTACTGTCAATGATTCAGTCGAATCTGAACGCGTAGTCTCCTTCTAGTAACAGATCCTTCCAGAAGGTTCTATCCGTCCTAGCGCGCCGATCGACTCTTCTTGTTTTTCACATTTTTCATGTTGTTTGGGATCTTCGGCAATGGAGAAGCGACTATTTGACTGTTCACAATATCACTGCACTAAGTTTTTCATGTTGTTCAGTTATTTGAATCTTATTATGTCTACTATGTCCAAAATTGTTATCAAATTCTCTCACAGTATTCATTCGTATCTTTCTCATCCACTTCACAGATTCTCAGTTCCCTACCCCTATTACTTCACCTACTTCTTCAAATTATATGAACCTAAAAATATTATTTACAAATTAAACAAATTATTGTTTCAGTAAGAACAGAAGAAGCTTCAATAAAAGCTCAGTCAGCCACCCCAGTCGCGGTACGAGACTTCCCCATCCAATAAATAACCAGAGCCAGGCTTTACATACAATTCACTAGATTTCAATTTTAGGGACTCGATTAATATAGATATTAATGTAAATTGATACAAAATATTCATCAAAGCTCCTGTTCTGTTTTAATAAAGAACTTGACAACTTAAAAAATGTTTTTACTATATATTTTATTGATTAAATAAAGATGTTTTCATAGTTAATTATTTGAGTATTGAAATGAAAAAATTACGTCTGATTGAAAATAATGAATAAGAAAGATAGCCATTACAGACAGAAAGGGTAATATAAATTCCACGTAACGCTTCTGGGATACTTGTCCCTTTCGAAAAGTTGTGTGGTATTTATATTACCCTTTTTGTTTGTATTAGCTATATTTCTTATTCATTATTCTTTGAGTATTGATTATTAATTGATACTTTAATCCAATTGTTATCATTAAATTTCGAATCGTGTTCTGTTTGTATTTTTAGGTTATTTCTTCACATAACTCACTCAAGCTTGTCTGGCCAGTAAAATAATTATGACGATTTCACCTCCAGTAAAGGTCCCGTAGTGAATCACCTGTAAGTGCCGATGTCCTGAGACAAAGGCCGGAAACAACGCAGAGTCCCATCTTCACATTCATGAATCAGCGTCAAGAGCACGCTGTCTGCGTGACAAATCAGTCCAAACGTCCGTCACACGCCTCACCTGACTAATGCACTTCCTCGGCGTCTCCCGTTTCATAAGCACTCATCAACTTTGACTTCTCAGTTTTTCAACTTTTCCAACCTCATAAGAACATGCTCCTATGCGTTGAGTAGTGCGTGGAAACCCCGTGAGATTCTTGGATTGCTACAGGCCTATCACCTATTTGTGTAACGTACCTCTTTTGTTGAAGGACACAATTTCTATTGACGGTCCCATGTTACTTTGGAACACTGACTCCTGGAAACGAATAATAGTATTCTGAGAATTAGAGGACTATACTCAGTCCCCAAAGGCTTTAGCTATACTAGGACATACGAGGTAATTAAACGCGTGTAATCAATAGGAAAGTTATTTAGAACTAATTAACAAGGATTTTTAAAAAGTTACCAGTATTATGAGAACGGTCTACGTTTTTCGTACCATTCTTTCTATAAATATGGTTTACGATTGTAGAAGATGCGTATGTTGGAAACGAAACGTGTATGTAAATATTATTTACATTAATGACAACTGCAAGTTGCTATAGATGGAGTTACTCACGATAAACGATATTTTTCTCTGTTAAGTGTTCACGTTAAGACATTTCGTGTTTGAAATTAAAAGTTGATTCATGAAGTTAAATTTAATTCCTTTCAGTACTGCACCTTTTTTGCTGCGAACCTTTTTTTACATAAATCTCAATTTAACTTTAGAAGAACGAACACTGCGCGCTCGAATCCCATGCACCAGACGGCACTGCGAGCGGAACTGGACCATCGTCTTTCCCGTACCCATGGCAACCGCTCCATATCTGTCCTCCCTCACCACTCGTACTAACCTGATTAAAGTAAAAGCGTACAGACGCCTTAATCTCGTTTATCAGTTTAGATGCGACGAGATTCCAAAGATGAGACCACCCCGAAGTGCAACGTTCGTTGCAGCTTTTTAATTGAAACGGAGGGTTGTAATGCAATCTCGTGGCGGGAAGACGATTCCGTGTTGTGGTTTAATTACGAAACAGTTGGCGAATAAATTTTGTGTGCAATCATGGGGGAAAAAATCTGAAAAATCAAATCCTTACAGCCAGTCGCAAAACTTCGGAGAGCCAAAATAAATGTTATTCCTTGTAAAGCGAATAATGGTTTTGTGGGATTTAATTCATTGTGGTCAGTAAAATACAGGCTTTTATAACCTATAATGGTATAATGCGGGATTTCAAATAAAAATGTACTCGGGGGTATATTTTAAGCATGTTTCGAAAACGGTAATAAGGGTCTTTCAAATCTCTCTATCTGGAAGAAAGTATTCACGGCAACAATTTTTTTTAATTGACAATAATTTGAGAAAACATTTTTTACAAGTTGTCTGTCACTATTACAAGTAATAGTAGACCCAAACGGATGCGAAGAAGAAAGTAAGTTTTCCTTATTCGTATAAAATATTTTAAAAAGATTTGTAAGGAAATAACAATTAAATTTATTTATGCCGAGGAAATTACCGTGAATGTTAAAATAATTTAATTAATTACAGTTCTTATGAAAAGTACTGAAATCTGTGTTCACCAACAGACCTACATTCTCCTTTACATAAATACTCTAAAATTCTCATTTATTACACAAATAACTCATAAATACCTTCATTAATTGATTACACAAAATTTTAAATAAATTTCATAATATAATATGTGATTTCAGTCTGATCCAAAATTTTAAGCTTGTTGCGGTAATTCTTTTTGATGGTTAATTAAGTTGTATGAAGTTTAAGAATTAAAATACTGTAGGTATTAAGTTATGTTACCAAATTAATCTATATTTTCAGTGAATGATTCAGTTAGCGTGTCTTTCAATAATTTTACAAGACCTCAGGAAAGTTTCTATCTTCCATCTGATCGCACATTTTTAAGTTATCACTTCTATAATTTTACATTAAGAACGATCTATTAAAATATAGTTGTAGGTATGTATCATTGAGCGGTTATCGAGATGAAATGATCGAAACGTAATCGGTAGCCTATTGTGAAATTAAGTAACCGTTCAAAAATAATTAGCCACAACCAGCTTAAGTGTTGGATCAAACTAAAATCACATTTTATACTCTAAGATTAATTGAAAATGGTGTGAAATCAATTAATAAAGGTAGTTGTGAGTTATTTGTGTAGTAAATGAGTTTAGAGTAATTATGTAAAGAACACAGATTTTAGTGGGTTTTTTTTCTGAGAATCTTAGAAGCCGTATTCAAAACGTTCCTTGAGTTCTGCAAGAGCCTTACCCTGTTAAGTTATACACGTCGTTTAATTTTTTGTTCAATTTTAATTTGCTCTTTAATTCGACGAGAAATATGGCGAGCTCAGAGTAATAGTAGCTGAGACGGAGCCGCCCACCGTATTGTTTAATTACTGCTGACACCCTTAGCGCGCTCATGAAATGAAATAAGCCTCGCTCGTAAGTGGAAATAATTGAGCTTTCACATTGCATGAGGCGTCATTAACGCGGAACGTAGAAAGCTGACCCGACACCCAGGTGAAGCAGGTAAAGCAGAGAAAGTGGACACACTACCCCGTCGCTGCGCGTCACATCGCGACGGTTTTACGGAGACGCCCAAAATGCGGCAACTGCAATACAACTCAATACACCTACCATAAAAACTTCCATGACATCAACCGCATTACTTTACATCAATTAGAAGAAATGCTTTTCAGCATAAACTTATAATTTTGAAAAATAAAACTATCACTGGCATATTAAATTAAAATTAGATAAAAAAAGAATTTTCTGTCATGAAACTTGGCACCGTTTATTCAATTTACGATTTATAACATACATAAATTATTTCTATAGCTCTAAAAAGAGGAAAAACGTTACGAGGAATTTTAACTCATGCTTTATATGTAACTTTTAATCTTTCAAAATTAATATTCTGTCTTTGGCTATTTTCTACTATTTTCAAATAATTAATTCAAATCTTCGTGGTAATTATGCCAATTGTTTATAAGAAATCGGTCGGATTTCCGTTTCCTGCAAGTTAAGAAAGAAGAGAAATAACAACCGAGGAAGTTTCCAGATGCTTAGTAATAAAAACCTCAGCAAACAAAAAAAATCTCAGGAAGTAAAGCTAAGGTGAACTCTCGACTATACTAAAACCTGCGCTTACTATCTCATATCTTGAAGTTGAGCAACCAAATTGTTTATCTTTAATTTATGTGAATTTATATCGAATGCATCTTGTACATTGTACAGAATAGGATTCATGGGAATAAAATGTGTCCAGGTGTGACTATAATAATTTCTTTATCAATTTAAGTATTTATCAAGTAAGAGTGTGTCGTCCTAATCATTCTATTATACTTTATATATAAATGTGAAGTGTTTTCTTATCTCGTATAAAAAATTTCGATTTGCACACTAAAATAAATGCGGAACGTGTGTACTAAAACATATTAATTATACTAACTCAATTCTCAGCAAAAAAAAATCGAAACTGGTTCAGTATTTTTATTAATAGTTTGGAATTCGCGTAATCTCTCGGCAATTTTCATTCATCGAATGTTCTTGTACTTGCTGAAGAAGTTTATGCCATGTTCTTGTGCATATTTCATGCATCTATGAAATGAAAGTGGACAGTTAGCACTATTTTTATTCGTTTTCTGTATTTTTCTACGGATTTTTGTATGTCGTTATGAAAATAATTTTTTATTCTGTCAGTATTCTTATAAAAAGTATATTGAACTAGATGAACAGTTCCGTGTGGTTTCCAATGAGTGGAATATTAGATTTGACGAAGGGATTCGTATGTAGTATGAAGAGGTTATCGATTACTGGCTACGCCTATTGAGATACAGCTGATGTCTGATAATTGGCTTACTGATACACATGTGTCGGATTTCCTGTGATTATGTGGAATGCCCGTTCATTGGCGTCTTTAAGGGTGGGTTTATCATAGTTAAAATGCCAGGTAGTGATGATTTTAATGAACATGGAATATTTTCTGATCTGGGCGACAAAATTATTTTCCCATATGTATACAGTTTTTCTACAAGAAAATTTTACGGATTAAGTTTTGTACCTCAGCGTGCCCAAAAAAACTACAACTTATGGATTTTACAAAATACGAACCTATTAAAGTAACATTAATTTGTTAAAATCGAAGAGGCAAACCTACTGTGGTGTAGTCAGCCTAATTTCATCTCGCATATCGAACGTGCATTCTCCTGTTTATGGAAAAGGAAACTACCGGAGATAAGACTCAGGAGAATCGACACAATGACCACGTGCCGTCTGACAGTCATATCGTTAAAGAGGCCATGGAAGAGGAATTCACTCCTCGAACAAAGTAATAAATTACGTACCTTATTTAAACAGACGAATTTAAAATATTATGAATTCAAATATTAAAAATAGCATTTTTTTATATATAATTAATAATTAATATGATAAAATGGGATTATTTTAAAGCAGAAATTAAAATAGAATGTTTCCCAACAGGAAATACGACCGTTTGGTATCGGCTTTAATTATCGCATTTTACGGCAATTTTCGTTTACTGGACACTTTGTTTTATTAATGATAAATTAATAAACCAGTCAAATTTATCAGAAATATATTTTAATAAAATAATAAATTAGACTATAATAATAAAAGTTGACATGACGTATCGTTCCTATTTGGAGATGCAGAATTACAAATTTTACAAATCCGAACATAATTTATTTCTTAAAATAAAAATAAGTAATTACAATTTTATGGAGGAAATTTCTAAATGTGTGCGCTTTACACACACACTGCAGTCAAAAAAGTAAATAATATTTACATTAATATTTACAAAAATTTAAAATCTTTGTAAATTGATAAATTAAAGATTTATATTTATACATCTAATATATTATAAATACCTTAATTAATCTTGAACAAATATATTTTATTAAAATATGATTTAATGTATTTAAAAGAAATTATTTCAGTTGCTGTGTAACCATATCAGTATTTTCGCCTGTAATATATGGGAAAATCGCATCTAAAAAATTATATTCCACTGAAATTCATGTAATTAATCGTATGTGATATTCTATAAATTTTTACTTAATAGTATTATAAATTATAATGATTCTGAAATTGTGCTTTGTTTGAATTTTGAGAAATCATTGAATTTTACAACACCTGAAGACGTACTAATAAATTAGGGATGAATATTTGAGATTGTTTTAATATGTTTTTATTATGTTAAAAAAATTAAATGAATAATTAATTGTGACTACATGGGAAAGTCTTCGATAAATGGGCTAATTATTTAATTTATTTAAAGACGTCAGAAAGCTATAACCGTTAAAATCCCAATTTATCATTTCTAACCATATTTATTAAACCAATCATTATCAATACAAACAGTTTCCATATTTTAGATATATACAGACATTATAAATCCTGATAATTTTCGGAAATGTTATGCATTAACCTTGTAATACATTCACTTAATGTTAAAACCAAGACAAATTCTTTAAGCAATAAAGTTACTCTTCTCAAAATTTCTAACTTCTCACCCAGCGGTCAGGAAGAGGAAAGAGGGATGGGAGGACGAAGGGACGTCTGTCCGCTCATCGCACAATATGTTTCTCCGCTCATGAAACGGTCGCACATAGCACGGTGCATAGAACTTGAGAAATTAAGAATCACACCATTTGTAAATACCCATCCATGTTGTGCTCGTGATAGCTACACATATTCAATAATTCAATTTGTAAGATGGCATTAGCTCAGTGTCCCCGTTTTATAAGTAAATATTTGTTTAAAGAACGTGTAATGCTAAAATACTTTAGCAACTTGTTTGTAAAGCGAATTAACTCCCTAACCAAGCAGTTAAACGTATCGGAGCATTTGGTATTTTTTTCTTCACTTAGTGGACGGGAGATAGTTTTTAAAAAACCATATTTCGTCGCTATATAAATTTAAATGATCGCAATCGCTTCCAATGTTTTGTTGTGAGAAGCGTAAAAAATAAGGTGAATTTGATCTAAATATAAATCTCAGCTTTCAATCGGGGTCAATGTTTGAAATAACAATGTTTTGATGTTAAGCTATGCCTTCATTCTCGAATTATCATCAACTTTGGCCCGAATTGATACCCGAGAATTATATTTAGAACAAGTAGGGTTCAGTACGTCTGCCAATTTCTCAAAGATGGTCGGTGGGACGTTTTATATACCTCTGAATTATTTCACGCTTCAGTAAAACAACAATTTAATATTTTATCGAAATCGCTTCTGTTGTGAAAAAGAGACGATCTGAATGTTACAGACAATAAATCTTTGCGGAAAGAAAGTACTATATTTGCTAAAATCGCACAACTGAAAGCAATAAACAGATATAACTACTATTTATAGATAAGTATTTTGAAAAAAAGAAGAAAATTCTTCTATAAATCCTCGATATTTCTGTTTTGTACTTAATTTTTCTTCATTAGCCCTGTAGTCTAGGTAAACCTGCAAACCGGATTAAAGTGCGAATAGTCGCAGCTAATAATATTGATAAATTTAAAAATAAAAATATAAAATTTGAACTGAATAAAGTCAGGTAACTAAATTACTCATAGGATGGCAACAAAATTTCTGTATATTGCGAGTTCAACTTCACGCTGAATTTGTGCAACGGATGGTTAAATTAATAATAATCGAGACTGAATTGATTCCGAGCACATTGAAGATTGAGTGTCATTATATCGGTGTAACGTATGAAAAAAAGTTTTATAAATACTGAACATTGAAACAAGCCATATCTATTTAATTGTGAATTCATCCTCTTTTTGGCAATCGAAAATGCTGCGCAGCTTTAAGTCATAAAAGATTTATAATATAAAAGGAGCCGCACGCTAAATTTATGAACACTTGAGTGCTATTTTCATCACATTAAAAATACATCTCTTGCACTGCACTCAATGATATTTCTGCCAAATGTGTGGACGTATTTCATTAAGACAATTTTGTTAAAAGTGGATCCATTACTTTGGAAGAGGTATTTTTATTAACAAAAGTTTTAGTCAATTTATATGATAACTTCCTCACTATTGTAGTTATAAAACACTAGTTGATATTTCCCTTTGAATGTTAGTATTCTTTGAAATGTTGCAAGGAAGATGTAAGAGCATTCACATAATTATAACAGAATGGTAACTTGTTTTGTTTTCTGAAATCAATCGCTTTCCCGACACTTTCATGTCCACAAATCATATAACACGCTAGAGGGATTTAGCAAAGCGCGTTATTCAGAACGAAATGTTCTTACTCAGATGCGCCATCAGCAGGAAATTCAATATCGGCGTTTATAATTGGCCGCCGCCAAGTCTGCAATAGCGACACGGTCCAATCAGCTGGGTGTTGTAATGGCAACGTAAATATATTCGTGAGGTCCGTCCACGAACTTGATCATTATCTTTGCTTTCGAAGAAACTTGCATCGTCAGTAGTTTCATTATTATTATTAGTCAAATTATGCAAATTCACCTGAAAGTCTATTTGTAAGTATTTTTTCAACTCGGTTTTAGATATGTCATTATATATATACATATATATAAGTAGGATATAGTTATTGGAAAATGTGTTAAAAACAATTTATTTCTGGCGAAAGTTTAGGTCAGCTTCATACCGATTTCATAACTCGTAGTTTCATAAATCAAGGTTGTAGTTATTATTTTAGCATTACAAACTTCAGTTCGTTGAAAAAAATTATTATTTTTCTTCATTAGAATATTTTTGAAAATCGGAAAAAATCCTATAATAAGGTTTACTGTTGCAGCGCAGAAAATTTAATTCAAGATTAATTGTTAATTTTTGAGGAAAAACACCCGTGTATCCAGAAAAGCTGTGGCTTGCTATAAATTACGGGCATAAAGTTTGGCGCCAACGTGACGGGGTGTCCAGAAGGAACCGTGCCTTCAGACAAAGATGGCGGATTATGGCAAAACCCTGCCTCAGCTATATTGACCTGACCAAAATCCCCGAAGGTCAACCCTTCCAACAGGCAAGAGTAAGCCCGAGAAAGTGTAAAATCGACGCAGATTGGCAAAAATAAAACACAAGAAGAGGATTCCACCCACTGATGGGAAACGAAGAGGGTCAAGCTGGAAGGAGGTTAAGCGAAGAAACAGGCAGTTCTTATCTATAACCCGAAGAACGAGGAAGTCTGGGAAGGTAGAAAGTGTATCAGTAAAAATATTTCGCATGTACAATTTGGAGAAGGAAAAAAGGCCCTAACGACGGAAGAAGAATTTATCTAGAGATGCTAAGAATTGTTTGAGGAAGTGTAAAGAAGGACAGAAATTCCTGTGAAGACTTTCTGCTTAGCCACGGAAAGACGACTACAAAAGATGGAACAGGTGTGTTTCTGTCTGAAATGTAAATAATTGAGATTTCTTCCGCACGTATATGCGCTTACATACGACAAATTTTCATTTGGTTTATGTTCAGAGTCTCATAAAATCGCCCTGAGGTTTGCCAGTTTAAAGTACTAGAAATTTATTGGAATATCGGATGTAGATAAAGTTACTTATCTAAAGTATAAACTCAAGAGTGAGTAAATTTTAATTACCTTGATGCAACTGAAGAGGACCCTGTTGAATTTGTGTAAACCCTTAATTATAAATAAATTTAATTTAATTCAAATCAAAATCTTTTTTTAATTTTTTTCATATAAAATTAACCCCCTCCCCACCCACTGTCTTGACAGTCTTCAACGTATGAGTGTCATTCAGAAACAGCAAGTACATATTTTATATATGAGTAGAAACTTCAGGTCTTGCTGGTTTTTATATGCGTTTTTATCTATATATGTGAATAGAAGTTGTAGTCCTGATGGACTATATTTATGGGGGAATAAATAGTAGAATTTTTCGCTGTGATACATTTGAGTGGAGCTTTTCAGCACGTCCATCAGTATCATGGTGACGGTTCTGCCGGTCAGGCACGAGAGAAATTAGTTTTCGGAGGGATGTTAGTAGAGGAACTTTTTCCTTTCTAACTACGGAATTTCCGTCCAAACTCGTGGAGGAGCCTTACTTTTCCAAAAGCGCATGGTGATACTTCTCATTTGTATGGGTTACTGAATTCTCGACTGGTGTGGCTGGTGAAGATTTAGGAGTTGACTTTACTACGGTGAGTAAAATGGTTGGTTGACGTCTTATGTATCGGATCCTTCTAAAAGTTCATTAATGGATTCAATTCCCGTTCAAAATGCAGGAAACGTAGTCAAGGTACAACGTTAAAACGTATAGAGGCTTTGTAATACACCCAAATAGAAATTAAAAATGCCACGGTGATGAGTACAAAGGTTTTGACACTATTAATGTGCAGGCCAGTTTAGATGCTGACGAAAACATTACTAGAATAATTTCAGTATGATCTTGTAGCGTGGCTGATGCTACAATATGTAAACAATCTTATTAGGAATATATTACTCAGAACAATCGCTTACTTTGTGATTCAAGATGTGCATTATCTCCATGTCTATTCACTCAGAGTCAGCCATCAATTGCTGATCAGCACCGTTCCAATTTGAATCGAGCAAAATAAATAGTGACAGCGGAAGTAACATTTGGTTAGTACAAACAAAGATTTCAGACCATTTGTAGCTATGGAGATAATGCACATCTATGTCAGACACTCCTAATAGAAGTAGCAAACAAATGAAGGATCAATTCGAGTAAGATTTTAAATAGAGGGAAGAGAAAGTGGACGAAAATGAAGGTACGATGATGAGTCTATCGACGCACAGCTAGAAAACAATGCGCCTAAGATTCCTGGTGAACAAAAAAAAACAATAAATCTGGAATTTATTTAGGGTTTTTAGTTACGTAATAATGAAATACAATGAGCAATAAATAACAAATGTAATTAAAATTTTTATGTAAGTACTAACTAAGTACACACAGGTAGAATGATAAAACTAGTCATTTCTTCATTTTATTCAACAACCCTTCACTCATATTAATAATTTTAAAAGATACACCACGATTTTGATTTTCAACGAATAATTTTGAAAATCACAAAACTGGAGCTACATTTTTACTCTTAATGATACATTGATTAGTGGTTCTTAAAGCACGTTAAGTTACTAAATTAAAATGAAAATAGAACGTGCGATTAAATTTTTTTTAAGTTATGTGTCCGTGATAATTTTATTATTTATATTACTAGCTTACCCTTTTCTATAATGTCGCAGCTTTTAATTTTGTTTTCCTCACGTCAGTTGGAAAACAGTCAACATATCTTAATCATCTTACAATAGTCCGCAAGGATCTAGTTTATTTTATTATCATCATATATTTTCAGCAAATTTTCCTCTGACCTTTCCATAATTAGATAAAAACGTCTGGAAGAACTGTAAAGGCACAAACGTGAGAACAAACGGGTCGCACATGTACACGCACCTAAGCAAATATTCAACCCTGGAGTCTTACCATCAACTGTAGTTCGTACCTTTTATTTTCCGCCTGCATGTATGTGTTTCCCTAAACTTACCTACTACTTCAGCATTAAAAATTAGTTGGCGCTAAGTCTAAGCCCTAGATTCTACTAAGTAGGCTCCATCTTTGCTCATTATATAACATTAAATGTTGAATTGAGGAAACTTTAGTAAGGTTACTTTTTCTAAACACAAGAAAAGTTCGACATGTAACTTGTATGACTTTGGCGGCAAATTTGCTGTAGGTAACTTCAGTTTATACAACTGTCTTGGAAACAAAATAAATAAAACTCTCGTAAAGATTTTTGTTGATATTAATGAAATAGGGATTTATTTAATTATTTGTAGGAACAACACAGATGTTTGACCAATTGCGTAGTTACGATGCATTTTTTACAATAAAATGAGCCATTCTTACATGGTATCTTTCTACAGTTTAATATATCCATTTTTTGTCAGATTACTTTTGTTATATAATAGAACTTTATTTTATTTATGTATTCTAATTTGATAAATAAATATCCATTCTTAGTTCTCCTTGAATAGATGATAAATGGTTTATAGCGAATTTAGGTGGAATAAATCTAATTGAGGTGGTAATTGATTGTATAGGGAAGTCATTATGCGCATTGGAGCCTTTGAGGCGGTTATTGATTTAATATTAGTTCTATAAAATAATTGCTGGTGCCTGTTGTTAAACAATGGTACACGAAAATGGACGTGCGTCAACAGTGAATTATCTTCAATTCTACCATTACAGAGCTTTTCGAGAAAAAGGATTGGCACTCGCTCACGTCTGGTTAAAAGTTTCTCTACATCATATCTTTCTACGTGCTGGTCGTATGGCGTGTCTAAGGTGTATCGCCTATTTTCGATGTAATAGAGAAATCTTTGGAACATTTTTTGAAATTTCTCAAAATCTTGAATTTGTGACTTGTAAACAGGATACCAGATTAATGAGGCGTATTCTGTGCATTGCTAAGAAACGATTCAATTTCGTATATCTTTACGTTTAATTAATCCTGACATCCGAAACAGATGTCAAATTTTAACTCCGTCTGTTCACTTTTTTTTCAAGAAAATGGTCGAAACGATTGTTATGAAACTTTATATAGTTGTTATATACAGGTATAATAGTGTTTTAAGAAATATCAAATTTATTATTAAAAAAGTAATTAATCCTAATTGATTTAATGGGCAAGTATTGGAAGATAAATAAAAACTTTGATGACAAGATAGGTGAGTGGATGTTAGTAGATAAAAATTATATATAGAGGCGCAAGGTAAAAACAAAACTAAAATCAAATAAAGTTGATGAGAAAAAAAAAGAAATGTCATTTACTGTATACGAAAAAAACTTTGCAGACAAATATTTGATCCAAAATGTAACCCTAAAGTTATCATACAGCCAGTTTAATTCTTTTTTTTCTCAACAATGATACAATCATTCCATGAAACTGCGAATATCATTGCTGTTTTATTTGTATATTGTGAAATTTTGTTTGTTTTTTGATCTCCTATGTAATGATTATACAAATAGTAATATATATATATATATATTTATATACTGTAATACACAAAGAAAATTAATTTGCCTCTCGTTGGCACGCCAAAATGTAACATTTAGAAGAAGTTAAGTAAATCAATGGTTAATTAATGAATGAATTTATTTAACTAAAATTTAAAATGAAAGGATGTTACATAATTTACAAAATTTAAACCTCAGAAACAATTAATTTATTTAAAGTAAAATAACAAAATTTTCTTGTCGTGATTGATTTACATTCGTGCACTTACTATTTTACAAACTCATATACTCTCATCTCAGGGTCGTTTATTTGGGCCTTTTAAATAAAGAACCAACCTTTCTTACATTCAAATTAACAATCAAATTTTTACATTAGAATTAAACAACAAAATGAACGTGAATCCGAAATATGACGATTTGATCCTTATTTAACGTTTACAATAAAATTAATAAAATTTCTCTCTCTACTTACAGTTTCTTTACTGGTACCAGACATTCGTTTTGGGCTCTTTGATGCACTATTCCCTACTCACATGTAAGAGGCCATAATTTCACGTTATTTAATTCGTTTCAAAATCACTGTCCAAAACTTTTGTATCTATCAACTGGTACGATTACTCCGTACAACACCTGTGGACCTCTGCATAAAGTCTCTCTCCCTCTCCAGCAAATTGTTGTAGTACTCTTTCTGATTAATGGCCAATCAGAATGTTATCAACTCCTTCTCGATGAAATTTTGTAACAGTCTTTACTTGTTGAATTTCTAACTGTGGCTTTACTTATTGAAAATTTTCCTGCGACCTTTACTTGATCGAATTCTATGTCCAAACAATACTCGATGAAATTCTGTGTGCCACACCACTCTTAATGAAGTCTTGCCTGCCACTCTTTACTCGATGAAAATCTGCCCGTGACTGCCTCCGTGAGCCCGGAGTTTTAAAACGCTTGCCGACAAAGGCTCGCCTGTACATTGTTGTGTTTATATTCTCGCCTATAACAATTTACTACAAATTTCCAATTATTAATTACCTAATTGCCTCTAATTATTATTACAATACATATCGTCCTTTGAATAGTCTCGCTCACTTTTAACTTGTTCTATTCGAGAGCAGTCCTCGTAACTGAAAAAACTGTCACTTAAGAACACACATTCATTTCATGATGACTCCATATTTTCCTTCCCCGTAAAAAATCCTGACCTTCGTCGTCCATTACTGCTCATAGTATGCGGACCTCGGCTCAAACTTTCATACATCGCTTGAAAGAGAATATTGAAAGAATTCCAATCCGAAAAACTGACCCAATTTACGTTTCCTCCCGCCCTCGAGCTAAAAAAAATTATTTTATTTTTGGTCTTATCACGTCGAACGCTTTTACGTTCACGAAAAATATTGAGGTGAATGTAATTTTCTGAAATGTTTGGTAAAGGAGAAAAAGTCACCAAAAGGAGCACGATGATGCTCGGGAACGCTGTGACACGCAATATATTTGCGTCAGTGAGGTTTATACTCTATCACATCGTCGTCCTATTCGCTATGTCCCGTCATTCAAAGGAACATGCGCCAGCACTTCCACATGGCCGCCCTCTCAAAGGAGCTGCTTGCGCTCTCACAAATAAATACTGCGTTAATCACAAATGGAATTCGCAATTCCTGCACATCCTGTCTTCGTCAATCAAGAACATAAAGCTGAAGAAATGTCTCTCTAATTTGGCGTGTAAATAAAATAATACTTTTGTATATGCATTACTTAGAATAGAGTGATTTTTATACATTTACGTTTCATGCACACAAATATCTTAATTTCAATTACCATCTGTTTGTCTCACTAAGTTTGTTCACTTTCCACAAGAAAACAATTAGACTGATTTCAAATAAACTTTATATCGTTATATAGCGGAGTTTCAAAGTTTCTTTCAGGATCAACAAAATCTCGGAGGGAAGATAAGCGAAAAGATATCAGTACAATGATCTTATATATGGGCTATTTCTGTTTTATGCCTCTGTTTTTAGCAAAAATACATCACAACACCCCCTCGTAGCTGTCGACAGGAAATTAACTCAGGAAATTATTTATACAAAGCGCCACGTACAATGACGGCCGAGTTTGTTGGCTTACCGCAGGCACCAACCGTTCCACGTGTTTAACCAATTAATTACAGTAAGCACCTATTGCTTGACCGCGTTAGATGATTGACGTGTTTTTGTTTATTCTACGCGCATCGTGGCAACGTAAGACTGCGCCACCCACCTTCGTTCATACTGCTCACCTCTTGGTTGTGTCGGTATTTATATGTAGTGATGATGTTGAAGTTCATTTCAGTTTTACGTGTTTTGCAATGTATTCTGTTATTTAGTATTTGTGTTAATACTCATGTAAAATTCTGTGAAGAATCCTATTTCCTCATAAGAAGGATAACGGAGAATAAATCGATTGATCCATCAAACCATCTTAGGTATTTTCCTCAAAAACTATTAAACTAATTTTCACGAAAAAAATTTCATCTCTTTACCGTGCGTAAAGAATCGATTCCCCCGTAAACTTATTTCCTCATAATGAATATCCGTAGTCAATAATAAATTTTTGAATTGGATCGTAGGTCGTGTAGGGTATCATTTGATAGTACTTTGAAAAAGAAAACTTTCTTTGAAACTTTTATAGTTCACTCACAAAAAAGAATAAGTATCTTCTGAGAAAAGTACCTCGTTATGACCCATACAGTACCGTTGTATGGCATATGATCATTGTAAACAACGCAGGCCTAGAAAGTTGTTCATTCATCTTCCACAGTCTTTTGTTTTGTCATAACTACAGTCATGTTCAGCCTTCTCCATGTCGTTTACTTGTTAGGTAACTGTCTATTACCTACGAAGAAGCTTTCGACATACTGGTTGGAGAATGACATTGGTTTTGCAGACAAGCAGCACATGTTCGTGAAAATAGATATCATTCGTAAAATGTTTGCCAGCGTCTTGAAAAACGTGTACGTACAAACGGCGTTATAATTTGACTGTTGTTAAAACAATGATTCACTACATATATACGATGCTAGCGATGTCAAGATAGTACTTTTAAGGAAACAGTTCTTTAATAGTCCGTTCATTTTACTGCGCCAGTTTTTTGAACTGATTCTGTTGAACTGATAGTTCTATTGTCATTTAGAGGACGTCACAAATTTGGTTCCTTATAACATGCAGACCATGAGACCAAGTTGTCACTCAGACCGCAGACAGGATTGAAAAATATTTATTCTTCAAATTTATGTTCAACTTTGATTGCAATAATCACAATAACGAAAGGTTAAGGGAAGAATAAGCCATTATTCGTGTTTTTGCAATCAGGTGAGATCCTGAAACTAGTGGACGGTGACAATCTGGTCAGTCTTAATTTATGGCCGGGCGCGCATGGGCAGGCAGAAGACCCATCTGCCAATCTTCCAGCCCTCAAATTTCTTTCCCACGCAAAGTGCAGATAATCTACATATATACCATAACCTCCCCTTTCGGTTAACTTCTCAGGTGGGTTTAAGGTCCTTAAGATTTTAACACCTTGACTTTGGAAAACCGAATTTTACCATTACTCATACTAGGTAATATTTACCGTGGAGAATGCTTGGAAAAATGATTTTTTTTATAAAAAACAATGACCAAAGTTTCACACATAACACAACTATAATTACATAATTTCATTATATATACAACAATATAATTGAGTAAATAAATTGATCTTATGGCCTCAAAATAATAATATAAATGTTCACTTAGACTGTTTAAAGTTTCCGGTTGTCTCAAAAATTGAAACGGAAAAAGAAAGACAAAAACAAATTTCTCTATGTCTTTGAATGTTTTTTAAAAAAGCAGAAATAAACAAAAAGAAAATTTCTCTATATACATCTTGATGTTAACAATAAAAAACACATTGAATTGAGCTAAAACATCGCTCCACAGGCACAAAAAGTTATTCGACCATGGTGGATCGTGAATCGAAGCAATGTTTTAAAATTTCAGCGCTCAAAATTCCGTGCAGGGCAAGAATTTGTACAGGTCAACAATACATTTTCAAGTTCGGGATTCTGCTTGCTCTCACGATGCACACAGTACAGGCCCGGGATCGCACTTTGCGTAGAAGATTGGCTACAAAAAAAATCGTCCAGGAAGGAGGCGGCGTTTCAGTGTCTCTCTCGTAAAAATCGTTCTCCAAATTTATAAAAAACTTAATCTCCAGCCTGATTATATAAATATGTTCAAAATAATTTAATGTGATTTTGGCTTATTCCTGTAAATAGCCGCTCGAGATTATGGAACTGTCACCTATGGAATCCAATAACGGAATAAAAAGCTAATAATCAGATTCAGATGTTTTAGTATACAGTATTGTTGCGAATTAAAACATACATTTTTATCGGGATAAATGAATTAAGAAAAATTTATTAACTGATTTTGAAAATGTAAATGAAGAATGTTAAGTCAAATAAAAAATTAAAATAAATATTAGAATCTAACCTTTATCCAAACAAGCATTTTTAAATAATAAAAATTTCTAATCGCGCGAGCTAGACATCTTTGCGATTGTTGACTAATAAGATGGGCTGCAAGTATAGTTGCGGTGCATAAAAATAAAAGCTATCAATTTAACTGTCAAGAATGATAAGAATAATTATAAAATAAATTTTTATTATGTCTGCATAAACATGGGATGCTACAATATTATATATATATATATATATATATATATATTGTATTGCCAATTAATTAGGCCATTAATTGTTTGGACATAAAATTTGAATTGTTTGAGAAATCCATTATAGCGGTCTGATCGAACAAAGCAACAATGAAAAAGCGAGCTCACTTGCTTTGTCGAAAAGTCAAAAATGGCTTATGGGCGCTCAAACTCGAGAGAACTAAGAGTCAGTTCGCGGAAAAACATCGTGATGAGCAGAACAAGTAATATAACTGTTAGCGGAAAAAGATTGTTAGGAGCTGATGGCGGAAAGACATTATGAGGAGCAGAACAAATAATACTCGTTAATGTATTATTAAACAAAGTTGTGAATTTAAGACAAAGTAAAAACATTCACGGAAGTATTACCTCGTAAATATCGCTAAGTAAAAGTAGTTTACGTCTGCAGCCAGCCAGGGAAGGAAGCGAGCAGTTTTTACGTACACAGCCAGCCAGGAAAGTATAAGAAAGTTTACGTCTATAGCCAGCCAAGGAAGGCAAGCAGACATCAGATAGCTGACATTCAGGAGGATCATCCGAGTTCCTGTGAGCCTATAAATTTTGACTTCAATAGTGTAAAATCTGTGAGTTGACTTTTAGAATCGGTGTATAATTTTGCAATAGTGTATTTCCGAAACCAAAAAGAATGCTGGTACCAGCTGGACAGATGTAAGTAACAAAACCAAACTAATGATTAATTGTAAACGTAATTAAAGGATAGAGTCAGATTTCGTTCTCTTTTAATTGTCAATAAGAGTTAATTTCTTTACTTTTAAATTTCTTTCTATCGACATATTGTTTAAGTAAATTGTGAACGGTTTGTTAATAAGATTTTTAAATCAATTTGTTGTGTCCATTATCAAACCCAGTAGAGGTCCTGAGAGAGAGAGAAAGATCTCAAATTTTGTTGTAATTATCTTTATTGCCACAAAATAAAAAAAATGATGTTATGTATTAAATTTTATTAATTATTTTATTTAATTAAACCCAACCTGTTGATTATTACAATATATATAAATGAATTAAGTGGGAACGAACGACAGTTACACAAGCAGCTAACGATCTGCGCAATTCAGGTTTCGGAATAGTTCATTGTAACGTACGCTCACGAATTAGACTTTACTAGTGTTTTCAAGTATCACTTACCATACAACGCAACCGTATGCTACATTTCTCAGAAGATACCTATTCATTTTTCTTTATTTTAATATAAACAATAGCAATTAAGAATAAATATTCTGAATAAAAGTTGTTTCATTTTAAAAGCACGACTCATGATCCCATTTAAAATTTCAAAGTTGACTACGGATACTCCTCCGTGTAGAAAGTTCCAGGAAATTAAAATGCCCCAATCGATTATTAAATAATCATCAACTAGTTTCAAATACTTTTGATATCAAAACGCTGATAAGCGTGGGCAAATACACGCTGTATAGAGCCTGTATATATCCAAGGACAATGAGTTACAAGTAACGCAATAAAGAAAAATGACGGACGCAAGTGTTATCCTATCAATACTATACATTATAGACAAATATTTGTGCTATAAGTTAAACCTAACACGAAAATCAACGCGCAGTGCTGTCGTGCACGGATAAAAGACGGCCAATTAGCTAGTATTTAAATGTGAGATTACAAAATTTTATAACAATACGTGATGCAGAATGGTTCTATAGCGCATAAAATTAATGTTAATAATGTTTCAAGTTTGATTCAACAGTTTGAATCGCTTTACCTTCTTATATGTTTATATAACAGTACGTGATACATGACACATACTAAACTATATTCTCTTATGACTCACTCTCTTCACGATACACTTTACTGAAACAACAGTTGGTCTGGCTATTTTACGTCTTAAAAAGTTTGGAGCATTTTTGTATAAATATACAAGCCATTGTATTTATAAAAGTGGCTTCTTGATAATACAAATTTATTTTGTACAATTTATGCAAAGGAAAGACATAATGAAGGTACAAACACGTACCGAAACGTTGTCGTAAATTAATAAAATTATTGTCTGGTATTGGTAAAATAAACCTGCATTATTTATTTCATATAAACAGACGTAAAAATACAATCTTTATAATGTTTTTTCAATATTTTTTTTCCAATACATAGTTCTATCATAAGGGTGACACTATAATAAATAAAATAATGACTGGTACATGACTTTGATCACGTATATTATCAGTGTGTATACGTCGTCATTTGTATATGGGATTTCATTTGAGAAGTGTGAAAACACATTTCAAGTCTACAGCGTTTCCCTGTTTGAAGAGACTTTTCCAGAAACACCACGTCGCGGTAAAATTATTTAACGGAGACAAACGCTTTAATTACGACTAAATTAGCGCCGTTGTTTTATGGACCGCAGAATGAGTACGACGGTTAAATCGTCGCTGCTGAAGCCACAAGAACACAATAGGAAATTCGTATCGGCATTTTGCCATGAAGCAAAATGATTAAGACACAAACGTCAGAGGGCCGCTGATTTCATGAATAGTACTTAATTAATTGTATTAGAACTTTTCCCCAAAAGTTGTACTGCAGACTCACCAACGCCACACAAATTTGACGTTATGTTCATTAAATAAGTCATTTCCGTGAACACCGAATCAAAACGTTTTACCAAATTAAAACTGGACAACTCAAATATAAGGTTGACGAATTTTTTCATGTTTCATTGAGATCTAGCAAATTATCTTTCGGTCAAATAAGAAACACAATAAGATGCCTTCAACAATGGATCGGCTAGAAATATAAAGAAGTTTGTATCTGAAAATTCAAGAACATTTAAATAGTTGTAATATCAAACAACTGATACACTGGAAACATTTCTGATAGTTCTAAAAGTGCATTGAGCCTTTATGATCGTGATGAATTTTTTGTTGCAAATTTTCGTTTCAAGGCCTCTTAGACCTTTTGTGTGTATTTGGCTATCTTTCTTAATAATAACTATTAACAACCGTAAACGTCATCCGACTGATGTTACGAACACATGACCCGATTGTTAAAATTAGTTTTGATGCATTCGGAAAAGTGTAACAATTTTGCTAATGGGGAATGGAAGGAAGTAAGATTCCTTAACGTAATACATTATCCATTTCCAACATTCAATTAAGTTTGCGGAAGACGTTACTCATGTTTTTAAATTTATTGTTTATAGTCGCATCAACACTTAAAAGTCATTTACGTCAATGTTTTTCATTGTATATAATGAATTATATTTACTTTAAAAACTGGAAGCTACAAAGATATTACTTCATTGAGATGGTTCTTTAGAATATTGAGTATCAAATGGTGAGGCTTGATAAAATTCGGTAATGTGAGGGGAATAATCATTTACACATTTTAACAAGAATAGGAACGACAGCGTCGAAATTATAATTATCAAATAATAAAAAATTTAGGATACTATAGAATTTTTATAAAGCTATTCTTGACTTCAAAATATTTTTCACAATGCAATATAAAATATTAACGATATTCGAAAACCCGAAATCTGACGATTTATCTTTAATTCATTGTTTACGATAATAATTTAATGGATATATGACTTACAGTTCTCTGGTAACTCGTTCAGAAACACTTACACACACTTTACATTCTAAAACAGGCCATTCTTTTCACTGACTCTACACATCACTGTTGGTTTATCAAGTGATCTCGACGACGACTTTATTCTGCAATAATTCCTCCACTAAGACTTTACACTGTTATATTTTGACAAAACTGGTAAACTCTGCAATACGCTGCAATACCTCGATGAATGCTACACTCTACTTTAATTCAACTACTTTTATTTTGCAATACTTTGACTACGTCTGGTCTCTTTCTATAACAACCGCTCTCTGCTGTATTTCATCGCAGACTGACTTACATGTTCGATTTAGGGCGCCAAAAGTCTACAATACTTTAGACTTGTTATATTATTGTCCATTCTTGTGTGTAATTCGTGTGTTTTTGCCGCTAACAATTCAAGTCCAAAATTTATTTTACTTATTAATTACTAATTGCCTTTTAACAATAATATATATATATATATATATATATACATATATATACATATATATATACATATATATACATATATATATATATATATATATATATATATATATATAGAATAAATACCATAGGTTGATGTTTCCATATATTGCCTCGTGAACCTTTTTCTGGCCATATTTTTAATATTTAACTGTTTTCTCCAGTATTTCCAGTTTCGCGCTTAATCATCCACACAAATCCTGCATTAGGTTCCATCAAACTTAGAAAGTTATCTTCTGGCAAATATTTCGGCTGATCTCCCAAGTATTCAAGGAAATTAATCCATCTGTGAACATGTTCAAATGGTTCTTTTATCTTGTGTTTTATCCATGATTTTTTAAATGTATTTGGCGTTCGTTTTACAACGTTTTCGTAACCGTGTATGTTTTCTATTTTAGAAACTGCAAATTTAAATACAGCTCACTTCTTCTCTAGTTTCATTCATGACCTCTGGGAACAGTGAATCAGACGTATGCCGAGCCATAAGAAAAGATTCTTTTCAACTTGGCATCAGTTTTGGCGAATTTGAGCGCAGGTAAGAGAAAAAAATTCCCATCCTTCGGTATAAATTTAACAAACTGCTTCATAAGCCCAAAATTCAAGTGGAGAACAAGTAAGAGAGCCGTATCATGAGGATTTTATTGAAGTTCTTTAAGCCTCGAAGTAACCAGTCATATTTTTCCTGTGATACCTGGCGTCGCTGTCCTACGAACACAGAAACTGGGCTATTTTGTATGTCTTGATTGTTGGCCCAACATGTCTGTGTTGTGAAGACACAAGCGACCATATAATAATCTTTATGTTTACTCTCTTCATCCCGACCCATATTGTAATATATTTACTTCAGGATTACTCCGTATGAAAACAAAAATACGGTACTTTATTTATAATGTGTAGGAAGCCTACTTTGAGACGTGTTCATGTATAAATATACGCTCATATTTTTCAAAGAAATGCATGATTTGAGGTTAACTTGCGAAAATAAACAGCTGAAAACCCAAAACATTGTTATTGGATGCAGAGCTGTGCAATCGGATTTGCGTATGAGAACAGTTACAACGAAAACATCTGCAGTGATCATTTAATATAGATGATAATTGAAGGAACTAAACCTTAGTTAACAAGTGCTCATCAGGACAATCACGGAGTAAAAATTGACGTTATAGAATATTCTACGTAAACATAATTTCGGGCTAGCTAATTGACTTAGTCTGTACTGAACTGCTCTCACACCGAGATGGGTTACATACACTACGACGTCATGGAGAGAGGAATTAATGGGAGAATGATCTTACAAGAGTAATTTATTAATAAAAATGGTTATAGTAAGCTGGTACAGGAATCGATTGTTTGAGCAGTGTTAATAAAAGTTAGTGGGACATGATAAAATATTACTAATTGTTTAAGGTAAGACTGGAGAATGATGATTTGAGAAACAGTTATAATGCTGCAGATTTTTTTTTAGGTAACAGGCTACAAGAGGGTAATCCACAAGGTGGCAACTCCCCTTTAATAGCATAGGAAGGGATTTGAAAGGGGGGATGTGCAAGGGTAGAGGAAGGTAGCGAAGGGTTACCTAGGAACCCCGGGCTATATTTTAAGGATCCTACCCGGCATTCGCCTAAAAAATGCAGGGAAAACCCTAGAAAAACCTGCAGTAGGTAGGTCGGGCATTGGGTACTTGTTCCACGCCCTTCCGATAGCGAGAGAGGAGTTACCTGTGGGGACGCAGCATTTCCTTCTCCGTGCCTCCACCAGTTTAGGAGGCAGCTGGCCGACTATTCAAATTGTAATAGCGGACAACTCTTACCGTATGCCCAAGGTCTGTGACCCCGGAACATACACCTCTCAGAACAGGCCGAGGTGCCTCAGCTTGTGGGAACCTTAGTTCAAAAACGGGGAGGAAAAGGCATCCCCAAAGGTAGCCCCTTCGTGTCTCTCCTATAAGGTTCTGCCTGCGAGAGATTAGCCCTCGCAACAGTATCTTGCTTTGCTGCACATTTCTCCAATCCTGTATATTTGATATGGCGAATTCTGAACCAACTGCAAGTTTCTAGTATACAACATAAATATTTTCTAATATAATTGATTTGTTTTTATGGGAATTGTTGATATTTATAATCAAAAGTGTTGAGCCCACAAAATCTTCTCCGCATTTTGTAGCATTACATGAATTAATTTTTATTTATTACTTTGTAATACAATGAAGTAAATTATTTAATTTAATTGCAAATAATTAATTATAAAACTTAATCACAATATTTTTCAAAACAAATTAAAGCAATTTTTATTTATTATACATATAATTATAAGTCCGTGGAATCTGCAAGAGGTACTGGAACGCAATGGTTAACTCCCAGTATAATGCTTGCGTTAAACGCATTCGTGGCCTTGTGATAGACGACACATTCGTGCTAAATCCATAAAGTTAATTGTGGTGGCGTCGCTGTTTCAAGTTCAACGGCCCGATGTTACTCATCGAAATGAGGGGCTAATGTACTGAATCACGTGTCGTGTGAGATAATACGCTTCTGCAAATGAGAGCGAGCCTCGCCATTCGTGACGTAACATTGATAAGAAAGACGCTAGCGCAAATAAAAATTTGGCGGAGGTGAACGAACTTGTCAAGAGTATTGTAACTTTGGAGAAACTTACCAATTGCTATGAACAAAGTAAAATTGGTA
The DNA here is from genome assembly GCA_037074705.1 of Zhengitettix transpicula. Taxonomy (NCBI): domain Eukaryota; kingdom Metazoa; phylum Arthropoda; class Insecta; order Orthoptera; family Tetrigidae; genus Zhengitettix; species Zhengitettix transpicula. The sequence goes on from CM073591.1 coordinate 206,307,421, forward strand.
ATTGTATGTTCAATCTGAATCGCTATATTTGTTCTTAATTTTTTGGGTACTTTATGTACACATAAATTGTATTAACATCCTAATAATTTAATTGAAAATGAGAATAAATAAAATTATAGTATACTGAAAGTAATTAAAAGTCATTGAAGGCTTGATACTTCAATCTCCTTAAATATTGCATATGACACTTCAATGTGGATGGCTTTTGTTTCAACATCATGTATACTAAACTCGTATCAATAATAACAAAGGCACTTAAACGAAATGCAATCACTGAAATTTCTATAAGCGATTCTACTATATTAACAAAAGTACTTTTTTCCGATAAATTTTATATACCATAGCTGATTATTATCGTATATCTCTAGTATACAACACAAATATTTTCTAATATAATCGTTCAATAAATGGAAAATTCTCTATTTTTAAATTTTTTCACCTGGAGTATTTGAGCGATCGCTTTAGTGTTTAATACAAGCGTTCTCTGCTTAAATTAACTCACCCAAACTTCCAAACGACTCTTCTAACTTGAATCTTGGATAATAGATTCAGGAAAATGTAATTTCTTTCTATTTCTCAAGATATTGAATAACATATTTTTCTAGTCTAGAATTCTAAAGTTCACACCAGCAAATATCTGTCTGTAGGTGCTTCTTCTTCATTGAATCTTTTCAAAGATCACAAGTTCCTGAATCAATACACCGTAGGTGGTATCTCATTGTATACTACAACACCATTAAAAATAATCTTTCTTCATTTCAGTCAAACGTAAATTGTAAACTTGTCTTTCACGAACAGAACACCTTTCCCTCGTCAATCTTCTTATATAATCTGTATTAGGTTTTTTTTAGGGTAACAGGCTACATGAGGGTAATCCACATGGATCCACATGGTGGCAACTCCCCTTAAATACGATAGGAAGGATTTGAAAGGGGTGATGCGGAAGGGTAGATGAAGGTAACCTAGAGTTAACTAGTGCCCCCGGGCTATGGTTTAAGGATCCTACCCGGAAATTCGCCTAAAAGTGATGCAGGGAAAAACCTAGAAAAACCTGCATCAGATAGTCAGGCATTTGGTACTTGTCCCACGCCCTTCCGATGGTGGGAGAGGGGTTTTTCTGTGGGGTCGCAGCATTCCCCTCGCCGTGCCTTGACCGCTTTAGGCAGCTGCCTTTTTTTTTCGAGTAAAAGGCTACATGAGGGTAATCCACATAGTGACAACTCCCCATTAATAACATTGGAAGGGATTTGAAAGGGAGGATGCGGAAGGGTAGCGGAAGGTAGCCAAGGGTTAACTAGGGTCCCCGGGCTATAGTTTAAGGATCCTACCCGGAAATTCGCCTAAAAGTAATGCAGGGAAACCCTAGAAAAACCTGCATCAGGTAGGTCGGGCATTGGGTACTTGTCGCACGCCCTTCCGATGGCGGGAGAGGGGTTTTCTGTGGGGTCGCAGCATTCCCTTCTCCGTACCCCGACCAGTTTAGGAGGAAGCTGGCCGACTGCTCCAATGGGAACAGAGAACAACTGTTACCGTATACCCAATGTCTGTGACGCCGGAACATACACCTCTCAAAACAGGCCGAGGTGCCTCGGCTTGTGGGAACCTTGGAGAGAGGAAAAGGCATCCCCAAAGGTGTCCCCTTCCTGTCTCTCCTACAAGGTTATGCATGCGAGAGAACATCCCTCGCAGGTACTGCCTGCGAGAGAATAGTCCTCGCAGACAGCAGCATCCAGAGGCAGCTGCCTAAATTTCTGTTTGTGTTAAGGCACAAGGCTTCTTTTTAACTGCGAGAGTAACCATTCTTTAGACGTCGTTTCTTATGGTAGCAGTTTAACACACCCAAAAGAATCGTAATAATTTTCTTAATTCAATTTTTACGAACGGATAGTATGCACCAGGAACTTTAGTTATTGTTTCATAACAACGGAACCTATCTAAAATCTTTTTTATTTTGTAGGACCACTTTAAAGAATCCAAAAACTATTTTAATTCACCTTTTAACTTACCATTATGACAAAAGCTGTGATGTTATAAACGCGCCACAAAATACTCCAGGTGTGAGAATTTAAAATTAGAGTATTGTCTGTTTATTGAATGAATTTATTAAAAAATATTTGTGTTGTATACTAGAAATCTACGATAACAATAAACTATTTATATCAAATTTATCGGAAAAAAGTACTTTTGTTAATGTAGCAGATTCGCTTATTGAAATTTAATTTAGTTCAAGTGGCTTTGTTATTGTTGATACGAGTTTAGTAAATACTTCACACTATTAAACTAAATTTCCGGTTCTAGAGAACATGCAAACTTATGTTTTGCGCATAGTTTTGTACCTCATCCACTTTTACTTCGTTAACGTGGTGATTTACGTTTCAGTTGTTTGTTTTTGTATATCTGACTACTGAAATGAAAAAAGATTAAGTGAAGTTTGTTGTAACCCGTTTCCTTGGGGGTTTAGCGGAATTCTGATCTTATGTTTGGAACAGGTAATTAAAATGTGAATAAGTCCTCAAAATTTTGTTTTTTATTTTGCTTTAAAGACATTGAAGAAGAATTAAATAATACACTTATTGTTTTGCGGATATTTTAACTCAAGTTGAATTGTGCACCAGAGTACATTCACTTCCGGTGACAAACAAATCTAGGCATTACACTTAAAAAAATATTGATTTGTATCAATTTTGGTTATGATTTTCAGACGTTTCAACTGCTGTGCAATGTAAGAAAGGAGAAGTCCGTGTAAAATAAAAATTATCTGTATATAATAACTTTAATAAATGACTTCCGTCTAATTACGACTACCTGAAGCTGCTAAAGACCGATTACGGTTCTACGGCGTGTGCTTCTGCCGATATTGAGACTTCGCCTCAGGCTGTAGTTTATTTCAACTACGAAGTTCTCGCTCCTCCAATCTCAGACTCCATCGTGCGGTGATATTGCCTCTCGGAACACTTCATCAGCGTTGCGGGTTGAAAGAGCCAGGCAAAATTCTTGTCTTCCGCATCTGGGAAGGCATTTCTGTTTGACTTGTGGAGGATTATTTACCTTACTCTGGAAGTGTAAGCAAAACGTTCTTTTCCCGAGGAAGGGAAACATCAAGAAGAGAAAAATATTCAGAAAAATTCACATCTCATGATAATAAATTGCGAATTTTATAATACGCAAAGATGTAAAAAGTAACTATCAATTCATACCATAGGCCTATTCAGTGCGAATTTATGTTCTGAAGTTGTTTCGATTATGTGTTTATAAGATTTAATGCATTCATACAGCCCACGTAAAAATTTATAGTAGAAAAATAATTAACATGATTCGACTTTCATAAACTCAGATCCCTGACTTTTCTTCCAGACGTGATGTTCCTTGGTTGTTTAGTAAATGTTATTGTCATAGAACATGACGCAATACATTTTCCGTTCATCTGAAAGTTGGTTATTCTTCTTTTTAGCTATTCATTTTAAGTTCGTTATTCTGTTTTTATGTGTCCATTTTATTCAAAATATTATTTGGTACAAATTGCAAATGCTTCTATTTTTTTTTTGGGGGGGGGGGCGGGGGGATTAGGTTCAAATAGCAAAAATATAGTTACCCATAATCTTATGCTCTTTCAAAATCTTCATAAAGTACTTCGGAAAGAATCGGAACCTGTAAAAAGTTTACTTTAATTTTTATCTTCTAAAATATATTAATATATAACAACAATTGTGTGGTATGAGTTCGTAAACGCTATTTAATAATCGTGACATATATAGAGACGACATTTCTTTATTGCAAATATCCTTGTCGTGTTGGTATTTTCATTCCTGTCCTTAATATTTGTTACATCACTTATTGCAGCATCGACATGTTAAATTATGTAACAAGGAATACAAATATTTAATTATTCTGTTCAACTTTCGCTGAGAGTAATGGGTGTTTAATATAATAAATATTTGACGTGGTCAACAACATTGATAGTATCTCTACCGATGCTGTTTGTGTATAATTTCAACCTCTTTTGGCATGGATGGGAGCACGTTTAAGGGTTGGGGTGGAGGGGTGCACAAACAACTGAGATTAGATTCAAATCCGGGGTTATGGATGTCACTGAGTTTCATTATGACAACTTGATCAACTTGCGGGGGTGGGGGAGGGTGTTGTGCGGAGGTAGGCGTGGTATAAATTTTTAATCCATGTAACCGTCCGATTTTTTCGTCGAATAAATACCTTTTGTTTAACCCACAGTAGCGGGGATAGAAATATTCGAACATGTTAAAACGACCGATAAATTCGTCGAATGAAACTTTTTCTGAGTAAATTGGTTTAAGCACTTTCGGTAGTATAGGAGGTGAGCACATTAAGGGATAGGGGTCGAGGTACGTTACATAAAAATAACGCAAAAGATTCGAGTCAAATCGGTAGATATTGATACACGACAACCCGGGCAACGCCCGCTTGTTACTAAATAAGAAGCACCCCGCCTCATGTAATCAACTACGACTTCTAGATTATATGAACTAATTCATTTTTGAATAAAGCCAGAATATGCGATGTGCCTCTGACTGAACAGACAAAAATACCGCCGAATATAATGGAAACCATGTACGATGGCGTTTAGGGCCCAGATGGCGTTTAGGGCCCTTTATGAAAAATCGTTGAAAACTTATCCTTTAATTAAATGCACCAATTTTTTCTTATATTGTAGAAAATGTTTACGAATTTACAAGAACCTTTAGTTGCGAAACAAAGAGAAATAATGACTGCCATGTAACACTGTGAATTACTATGTGCAGCGCACAATCGTCACCATTGAGGGACTGTGGCGCGTTACCTGATTAACGGTCGATTGAAATACATTTGTTGGCCGCTCAGGAGCAGATTACGGTAACAGCTTCTCCCAGTTTGGGTAATGGCTAGTGTTTTTAAATTGGATTCAATGACTGGATCAATGTTCCATCAGGATTATCTGGAATAGTAGCGAATTGGAAGTCGCCAGTCTATGCCTGATACGATACCATCGGCAACTTTGTGCAAACTAGAGTCCATTATCAGCAGTGGCCAATAGCTTTGACTGGAACGGGATGCTTGAAAACGGAAAGTAAATTTACAAAGCTGTACCTTAATTTTCTAGTGTGTTAAATTTCTTCTGCATGAACTGTTGTGTGAATTTTTATTGTTAAACCAATAAGTGTTTAATACTATTGTGCTAAAAGAGAGAACGTCCGTTGTTTTAAGTATATTTATTTGACAGTAATATCTGTCGTCTGAAGCTTCATTATATTTTATAATCCATTATTCATAGATATATATTTCATATTTTCATTATATTATTCATTATTCAAGAACAGAATAATTGCTTTCAAACAGAGGCCACTTGGAAGAGAATCGAAAGATCGGGATGGAAAAATCTTGACCGGTTCGGGTTAGGTAATAATTTACAGTTTAAAGGCCAAATTCGCAAACACTTAAATGTAGCATGTGGATTTTGAGGTAGGGCCTCGGGCTACACTTTAAGGATCCTACCCAGCATTCGCATATAAGTGATGCAGGAAAAACCCTAGAAAACCGGCGTCTTTTTTTAGGGTAACAGGCTACATGAGGGTAATCCACATGGTGGCAACTCCCCTTTAATAGCATAGGAAGGGATATGAAAAAGGGGGAATGCGGAAGTGTAGAGGAAGGTAGCCAAGAGTTAACTAGGGCCCCCGGGCTATGATTTAAGGATCCTACCCGGTAATTCGCCTAAAAGTGATGCAGGGAAAACCATAGAAAAACCTGCATAAGGGGTAGGTCGAACATTTGGTACTTGTCCCACGCCCTTCCGATGGCGGGAGAGGGGTTAGCTGTGGGGTCGCAGCTTTCCCCTCTCCGTGCCTTGACCGGCTTAGGAGGCAGCTGGCCGACTATTCCAATAGGAATAGAGGACAACTCTTACCGTATGCCCAAGGTCTGTCTCAAAACAGGTCAAGGTGCCTCCGCATGTGGGAACCTTAGTTCAAAAAAAACCAGAGAGAATAATTTAATATCCATATAGAATGAAAACATTAATATAAATAAACCCTTTAAGCTGCCCACAGATTAAATTATTGATATAATTCATTTTTTGTGTGTGCGGGGGTTGTTTAATAAAATTGAAGTTATAAAATTTTTTAACTTCCAATGCAGGAAAATATTTTACTTCTAAATATCGGGTTGTGAGAATCTAAATGCACATATGTAACCGCTCACCATGATTCGAGCTTCACAGGTGAGAAACGGCGGTGTTGGCAAAGGATAGATATTAATTCGAAAAATTTTCATATCTATCGCTTTCTAAACGTAATCTTTTCAGAGCTAAATTGAATTTTGTACGAACGATTCTAACTGAAATTACTATACTGATGCACGTAAATAATAAATCGTTCTTACCTCAATACATAAATTCAGCTCCTGTGGTGCAGGGGTCAGCTTGTCTGCCTCGCATCACGTTGGGATCGACAATCAGGCCGCCGACAAGGCAAATTGAGTTCCCTTAATTATTCGCTAATAACCTGAGCTGTTGATGCGACTTAATGTAAATCAATTAAGAAATACATAAATTATTGCATTTCATTGACATATTTGAAGAACAGTACCGTAATTAAAAGAAATTATATTCTTAACAGTGTAATACTGCAATTTCAACGATACGTCCGGCATTAAGTTGGTAATTATGAAATAGTTTATGTTTTAATAATATTTGTAGTAAATTTCCAATCAGTTGTATAATGGACAAATAAAAGGAGAATAACATCTTATTAGATTCATACAAATAATAGATTTGATTTCATATTAATTATTATTGTAGCTTAAAGCTGTTCACAACTTTACAGGCCTACGGCTAAGTACAGGAAAAGTGTAGAATTCGTGCGGGACTTAATAATTCTGTAGAATTTAATATCACAGACATTCCGTAAATAAGAAGTTACTTTTGTAGGTAATCGCCTTTCTTCCTATTTCAGCAGTACTGTATCGAATGTCGCATTTCCTTCCTTTAGCCGTATTTATGTTTTTAACAGTGCTAACTCTGCGTCGGAAATGGAGAATAGCTAATGCACGGACCGAAGGAAGCCGGCTCCCCGTCCTCCGTACAAATATTTAATGAAGCCCTTCGACCCTTCCAGCAGCAGGACTCTGCAACTCGGGTGCTTCTCTGGTTGCCAAGGGATTAAACGATCCTCGCTAATGTGTTCTTCTTTCATTACACAGATCTGAGAGGATTACGCTCTGAGGGAGAAAAAAATCAACTTTCCTGTAATCCCGTCCTAAATGCTATAATATGATAAAAAACGAATTGAATTAATTCTACCGAGGCAGTTGTTTTGGTAAATTGTTGAAGTGTTATTTTCTCGCCATGTAATATTCTATATAAAAACCCAGTAATATTCATGTCAACGTAAAACGTAAAAAAAACTGAATTCTAGCCCAGGGGAATTTAATTTTTCAAACGCAACGCATAACCGAAAAATATATAACTTCTGTATAAAAAGTACTATCCATAGTAACCGTTCTTTCCTACTGTGTTTCGAAAAAAAACATAAAAAAATCCTGATATGTCTGTCGGTCCGTTTTATCGAGAAAACTTAAAAAATGGATGAACATATTTCAAGGTTTTTATTTAGTTTGTATTACTAGTTTCTCAAATTTAAAAATATTACACAGTTCGCCGTGTTTAAAGTAGAGAGTGAATTATTGAATAAGAATAACAGCATTGTCTTTTGATTAAGAATTTATATTGAAGAACATCATTATGTGACAAGTATGAATTGAAAGTGAAGAAGCCGAACGTCAAAAGATAAGTATTAAGTTTAGTGAATTCCGTAAGATGAACGTATATACGCAAGAAATAAAAAGGATTACGTTCTAAGAATAGTACACGAGAAAGGAACTATGTTGACTAAGACCTTATCAAACTGAATCGTACACATCCGAAGGAAAACTTGTTTACTACAGGACATTATTGAAAGGCGCCGTATTTTGAGCGACCGTGCTGTGAGCGGCGAACAGTCCCTCCCTCAATCCTGACCGCTGAGGGAGAAGGTATAAAGTTTTCCGAAGAGCAACTTTATCAGTCTCGGTTTTAACATTAAGTGAATGTAATACAAGTTTAATGTATAACATTTCTGAAACTTATCTGGATTTATAATTTCAATCTCTATATATAATATGGAAACTGTTCTATTTGGTAGTGATTCGTTTAAGAAATCTGCTTAGAAATAATCAACTAAGATACAAATCTTTTAACAGTTATATTTATTTGACGTCCTTAAATAAATGATAACATCAATCTGTTTACTTATAAATTTATTATTAATTTAAACTTTTAAACATTATAATAGAAAAAATACATTCTCAAAGTTAGTCCCTAATTGATTAGGACCTCTTCAGGTGTCGTAAAGTCAATTAAATGTTCTAATTTCAAAATCCGTGTTTCTAAAAATTCCATCAAAGCAAGATTTTATAAGCATGATAATATATAATTCAATTAATTAAATAAGATAATTAAAGCATAGTTATTTCACGTAGCACAATTTCGATTAGCATTATCTAAAATTTGCCGATGAAGAATGACTATTATTCCAGATAGATGAACTAAATGTTGCATTTTCGTTCCAATGAGTCGGCCATTAACGTAAACAATGGATACTAATAATTTAAATAGTATTTATGATTCTATGTCGTTATAATCCATTTAATCTATTTAAAATAATTTTATTTCCATTGTTTCTTTAAACTTAGCAATGCTTGCTCTCAACTTCTGTAAACATAACAGAATTTTCTTCTGCAATGTGTGGGCAAATCGCATCAAAGAAATTTATGTCCCCTATATTTCATTAAATTAATTGTAAGTAATATTCAATAATTTTTTTACGAATTGAATTATAAATTATCATGTTCGTAAAATCTTAGTTTGTTGGAATTTTTAGAAACACGGATATTGAAATTAGATCTTTTAATTGACTTTACAACACATGAGGAGGTCCTAATCAATTAGGGATTTTTTCTATTATAATGTTTAAAAATTTAAATGAATAATAAATTTATAACTAAGCAGGTTGATGTTTTAATTTATTTTAGGACGTCAGATAATTGTAACTGTTAACAGATTTGTATCTTAATTGATCATTTCTAAGCATGTTTATTAAACGAATCACTACCAATTTGAACAGTTTCCATGTTATTGATCGAGATAGAAATTATGAAGTCAGATAAGTTTCAGAAATGTTACAAATTAAATTTGTATTACATTCGCTTAATGTTAAAACCAAGACTGATAAAGTTGCTCTTCGGAAAACTTTATATCTGCTGCGGTTAGGATTGAAGAATTGACTGTTGTCCGCTCAGGACACGGCCGCTCAGAATACGACACCCATCGAAAGGCACTTGATGTTATAGGTCGTGGGCCGCTTGAATCGGGCAGGAAAAGATGTTGGTTGTAGAAGGAAGAAGACTTGGCAAGGTGATGAGGGAAATTTAGAGTCTTATGAATAGGCATAAAATAATAATTATTATGATTATTATATAGGAGTGGCGGAATAATTATCTACTTTTTCACTTACTTTACTCAACCGCCGTTTAAAATGTTTTTTTAACACAGTAGCAAAGCAAAGTTACTACTACAAGTCCCATTTATTTAGCTGATAATAATAATAATCGTTCTTTGATTTGGTGTATTGAACGAGACTAATTACATGTAAGATATTTATTTTGTATTTAGCCACTCTTTTTGTCTTATGTTAAGTTCAGAGTAAGCCATGATAGCTTAGTTCAAACAATAGAATAGAAGAGATTCATTTGCCATAGATCATCAAAGCTTCAAAAATGTGAAAAGAGTCATAAATTTTACAATTTTTTATCATATAATTTATGTAATACTCATGTATAATAAGATAACGAATTAAGTATTTTATCTGGGTCAATTGAATAATTTCTTAATTATACGAGAGCACGCCAATTCCTGTTCTATTACACTACTAACTAATATATAATAATCGTAGGCGATGCTAGTACCTATGACTGAAGTTTAGGTCCAAACATACCACTGTGATCAAAAGTAAGGTGAAATTATCATTTAAAACTCCCGGGTATTAGGAAGGCAGGGAATTTTTTTTCTTGTATATAATATTTGCTAAGCGTCTGTTTGTTAAAAGTTTTTATTATCTCCAAGTTATACGTGTTTTTGTAAACAACCAAAAGTGAATTTTTCGATTTTTGTAAGGGTGATTTTGTTGAGCAAGGAACTTGCATCAACGTCTACCGACGAGGGCCACGTCCAAAAAATCAAAGATTTGGTGCTTGAAAATCGTCGATGGACAATTAGAGATCTCGCTGATAGTGTTGGAATATCATTTGGCTCAGCCCAAACCATTTTGTAGAATGTTTCGTGTCTCAAACGCGTCAAGTCTAGATTGGTGCCAAAATCGCTCATTTTTTTTAAAAAAAGAAGCGTCGCGTTGATGTGTGTGAAACTTTGCTGTCTGACTATCAGGACCACTTGAAATGCATCCTTACTGGAGACGAGACTTGGATTTACGCATACGACCCTGAAACCACCGACCAATCCAGCGAATATCGTGCAAAAGGTGAAGCAAGACCGAAAATCAAGGTCATATTGACAGTTTTCTTTGATTATCGTGGTGTGGTGCACTATGAATTCCTTCCGCCGGGCCAAACTGTCAACAAAGAATATTATTTGAGCGTTATGCGTCGTTAGCGTGAAACTATTCGTCTGAAACGGCCGGAATTATGGGCGAACAAGTCTTGGTTCCTTCATCACGATAATGCACCATGTCATACTGCATTGGTTCTTCGCGACTTTTTTGCCAAAAACTCGACTCATATCGTTCCGCAACCACCGTATTCGCCTGATTTGGCTCCGTGCGACTTCTGGATATTCAGCAAACTCAAAAGGCCAATTCGGTGACGCCGTTTTGACGCGATTGAGGAGATAAAAACCGAATCGAAGAAGGTCTTGAAGGCTATACCGGAAAAAGACTATTCCGACTGTTTCGAGGACTGGAAAAAGCGTTGGAAAATGTGCGTTTTATCGGACGGGCATTACTTTGAAGGGGATGAAATTGATTTGGAAGAAAAAATAAAGAACTTATATTTTATAAATAAATTCACCTTACTTTTTGTTCACTGTGGTACATTACATGTTTCGTTTTACATTTTATATACAAATAACTCCATACGTTTAGTGCGAGTCAAAAATTCACTTGGCAAATAAGGCCATTTGAAATTGAAAATGAATTATTCTATCTCAGAAAGAGTAAATCAGAATGCATGCAGCTTGATAATAATGCCGAAGACCAATGTCGGAGCAGAGAAATTATTCTCAAAGTGACATTCCTCATAAAACCGATTTTAAACTTGTTTACCGCAATGAATAAACCGAAGTATGATAGCTTGCGAAGACTGAATTAAAACAAATTTAATTATTATTTGATTTTCATGTTAATTGCATAAAGTAGCATAAATTCTTTAAAATTTATGTTTAACTGAAAAGAATTGAGATTTATTTATTTGAAACGGTCACGTTTAATTTATGAACCTGGAATGGCCTCACATACATAACAAGTTCTCTACGTGACAAGTTTACAGCGTCTCTACGTCTTGCCTCTAATTGGTTGTGGTCTTTGAATGAATATCGTTCACTAACCTTGCTTCTGAATAATTCAACAGAATTCTATTCCCCTTCATCCTAATTAGTGACCCAAGTATTGCTCACAATTTATTTTCTTCGCCGGGTTTTAATTCAAATATTAATCTTGAATTTCGGTCCAGATTTTACGATAAGGCTTGAATTATGCTGGTTCTTGGCTGGATTCATTTACCAATTTGTTTCCATACCATTGTAAACATGCCCTGAAATTATTACTTTAATTGTTGATTGTCTAAAACAATTCGGACATTCTATTATTGTTCTTCACATTATAAAAATATCTATTTGTCATGAAATAATGTTTTATCATTTTTGTTTTACAAATTATTTTAAGCGAAGTATAGGATATAATGTTTTTTAAACTTTCATACGAGTTTCCACATATAATTAGAGAGACGAACTTGGATCGGACAGTAATCAATTCTGCCCTGATAATATTCAATCTGAAACTTTTGATTGAACTCTTCAGTCGTTGACTCCGGAAATACTAAAATAAGGATGCCACTCCACAATAAACTAACCTATGGCGTAAACATTTATCAATTGGTTTTGTTTGGGTTGACAAAAAACAAATTAATAATGTTGTCAAACGTATTTGTTGAACATAAAAAACAATACTGTATAAATTTCAGATTGATTGAGTTTCAGGTATCGTAAACAACATACACAAATTATTCAATGATATAGAAGTTGTGACAGGCACTATTAAATAGAAATATGATATTATAAACTCATCGAAAATTAAAAGCATCCGTAATTCTATTAAATATTACTGAGTGTTTCCGGACGGATGAACAGTAATTATTTTAGGAATAAGTATTATAGAATAATTTCGATAAAAATGTTCAGATATTTTTATTTCTAACAGAAATACACTTGTCAGAATGTAGCCCAATGAAATACAGAATGTGTTAATAAAAAAAATTGTCGATTTTCATGGGAATAGTTGAAAGGTAAAATTTACACAGAAATAGTGGAGAGATTCATTATATTTTCCTTCATAGTTAGCGCATTTTAACCATTTAAAGTTTTGGTTGGCAGTTTAGTTTATATCTTTTAAAACTGCTACACAATTCACATGTCTGTTTTCTGACTGTGGAACAGAATGTTTGATTTGAAATGGAATGCTTTACAAGAAATTGTCTTTCTTCTCTGCCATGCCATAATTTTCTTCAGTTGTAAATGTTGTTTTCTTAATATGTAAGAGCCCACCAAAAAAGAAAACTTTTTAATTCTTTCATCTTCAGGAACTGTGCTAATGAGATCATCTATGACTGTGTGTCCAACACTCTTCATTTAGAACTGATAATCCAAAATTATAATTCAGAAAACTACCTATTTTACCTTGCTTCTAATAATCTTCAGTATTAAATTAGCTTCGACCAGAATATTTGATACAAATTTCTATTTAATTTGGATTCTGTACATATTTTTCAAATATTTAACATAACTTTTAATGAAACTCTTAATTATTCAGGGCCGCTTATTGGACCTTTAGTAGTTACAGTAATTTGTAATTATCACCAAGTCAAATGAAATTTGAAGGAATTACAAAAGAATAATTATTAAATTGACAATAACAATTAATATAAAAAATCTAAAAAAATTTGAAATTTACTGAACTTTACAGGAATTTAAAGAAATCTAAAGATACCCATTTTTATATAAGGTTCACAATGTAAGATTTTTACATACCAGATTATTAGAGCTGCTCTTGGACCACACTAATTATTCACTTCACTAGTTTTCTTTTAAAAGAAAATTTATTGTAACTGGCCATTCACTGTTGACAACTTTGGTTCACTTTGCTAAATTCCGGCCAGCTGACCACCGAACACTTGTTCAAGAACTTTCTTTCGTCCTACTTATATCTGCCGACTTTACTTTAAAAGTTATTTAATGTGGTTGGCTGAATACGAACAATATCAGCTGTTATCCAGCGTCAACTTGGCTCAAACGCTACTCACGAGAACAGACTTTGCTGTAATTATCATTGGCCGGCCTCCAAAAACAGACTCGTCATGACCATCATCGGGTCACTCCCCGGCGTCGACTTACTATGACCATCATCGGTCGACCTCCCAAACCAGACTGGCTGTATCGACAAAGCTCTCCGTATCACACAGGCCGCCGACAACAATAGAGACTGGAAATATTCCAATCTCCGCATTCTTGCGCCACGCTGACTGTTACTTATTATGGCCTCAATATTACGCCGACAATGCAGATATTAAAGAAATTATTAAAACAAACTTTCATTACACATTGGTGTTCACTCCACTTGTTACTTGATATTTACATATGAATTCATACAGGCAGAGTATGAGAAGTTTAAATGTGTGATAAAAAGATTTCGGATGTTCTCATTGGAGATCGGTGGGAGAACGATGTAATTTATTCATTAGTTTATTCTGGTTTAAGCCGTTTAATAAGATTTCTTATTTTTTCCTCTTCTGCCACAGAAGGTAATTTGTTTTACTACATGAAGTTTAACTGCTGTCGCCCGTAATTTTTCCGCTTGTGAAGTTGCATTGTCATGCATAGCTTCTGAATGCCTCAGTTCCCGTGTTCGTCACTGTGCGACTTTAAGCAGGATGGAAGCACACATATCGCCTGTCACGACACAAACGTTGGCGCTGCATGACGCCGTGGCAGGTAGCTCACGAAAGCGTTAAGCACGTGGAAGCCGGAAAACCGATCACCCTGGGGGACTCTGGCTGCCTGCTATGCAGTCAACCAATTAACGGCCTCCAATACTCCCGCATACTCAATGACGTTCTGAGGGAATCGGAACTGTTAAAGTAAAATTACATGACAGTGGCAGCATCGAAATTTCAAATTTGTTATTTTTTAGTTAAATATCGCAGTGTAAAATATTTTTTTAAAAAAGGGAGAAACACTTTTGCTAAGTGTTTTCCATGGTCGAGAAGAAGTATACGGGAGACCTAGTACAATATAATTATAAACTAAATATAGAAGAAACTATGAATATCTTTCTATATACTGTCTATATACAGTCAGCATTGCGTAACAATGTGGAGAATACAGTATTGTTGCCGGCGCATGTGTAATATTGAAAGCTTTGACTAGAGTTCAGTGCAGTCTCTGATGGGCGATGACCGAGGTCGGTTAGAGTCTCCGACAGCTGCAGTCTCTGGAAGTTACGCTCAAACAGTAAAGCCTGAATATCTAGATTTATTGTACACCCGCCAATAAATCTGCTTAATATAAGTCGACGAGTATAAGTAATAGAAACTTTTGGTGATTTAGCGATAGTTAAACCCTTTCTAAATCTTCTACGTGTCAAACGAATAAGTTTTAATTGGAAAGTTGACAATGGTCCTGTACGCCTAAATGTTAAAAAATTGTATCTACATGCAATGATCGTCTGAGGGATGTTAGGAATTCGCGGTGCTGACTGAACTGTGTTGCGAAAATTCTGGCCTTTTAAGTGAAAATCATTAGTTAATTTGTGATCTGAAGTGAAAAATTGTTATGATACATACTGCCAGTATCTGGTATGTAACAAAATATTTTGTTAACGTTGTATATGATTTAATACCTTCAGATTTCTTATATTTGTTTTTTTTTGTTTTCATATTTTATAATAAGGTCAATAAAATAGTTGTAAATTTATTTAAATATTTTGTGTTTTTATTCCGTGTACCTACATTTATTTAGAGGACCGTTAAGCAACCCTAAGGGTTTTAAGTGTCTCATAAAAACCGTGGCATTAAGGTATAAAAATTGTGTATAAGAAATTAATTGAATTTAAAATTGATAAATTAGTAATAATCTTTTATTTAAACCTAAAATATCTAAATATTAAAGTTTCCTAATAAAATGATTATATTTAATCAAATATACAAAGTAGTATACCACATTAATTAGCACGGTAACGTGGGGCTTCTATTAATCCTAATTTTTTATTACAATATATATACAAGCAAAACACTAATTATATTGCTCACAGCTTTTTTGCGATGTGAAAGAAAATCTGTCCTGATTGTTATACGTGAAGTGGTTATATAATATGTACATCATAATTTTATTGACGGAGGAAATTGAAAAACAGCAGTGAAAATAGGGAGAAAATTCTTATTTAGAACTTTATTTTTAGTTTCACCTTTAGTGGCATCAACTGCTATGTCATTAGTGACTTTTTTTCCTTTTCTGCTTTTCACTGTCGGGGAACTAATTTTTGTGGTAGTTACTCAGGATGGAAACAGACACACACAGTATCCATGCCCTCGCCGGGATTCGATCCATGGATCTCTGTGATGCGATGCAGTGACGCTGCGCAACAGGAGGTCGGCTTTGGGAACTTTGAATTTGTATAACTGAAGAAATTATGAAATTATTCGGTTACCCAGGATTGTACCTATATGATTTGTGAGAGACGAATGTAGATTTTCATAATGGTACCAGAGATAAACTTGTAAATGCAATTACTGGACGATGTGGCGGGAGGAATTAGACATTAATAATTCACAAAATTTGGTGGAATATGTTGTAGCAAGTTTTTCCAAAATTTCTATTTATAGGAAAACTAGCACATTTTTCCGGACTTTGTTTCATTTTTTTTTAATTTCCCACGTTTCAAAGCTCTGAATGACGTCGTGTTGAAGCGTCCTGGCATAATTTTCTGCCTCGTCTCCACAGTTGTCGTCAGGTAAAGATCCAACGTTTAAAATAATAGTATAAAACCAATATCAAAACCTTGTGCGTGATAGTGTTAAATATGATCAACCATGTGAAATCGTTAAGAGATATTTGTTTATGAAACTGAAAAGCCGCATGTAACCTTCCGGCCGAAATTATAAGTTTCTTCGCATCACGAGATGGTCATCCGAGATGTTAGCATTCTGTGAGCCTTTGCTGGAATTTTGACGCTTGAGCTATCTTGGTGTGGTTTTTATCGAGAGTGCCCCGTCAGCTTTTGATAGAAACCACAACTCTGAGGTTGAAATGTGTAGCCGAAGGCGGGAAAAAATGGACCCGGTTTCGCCGGAACGACAAGCAACGGACAGATTCGAGTTAGAAATTCGAATATTAGATGAGGAAGATGTGTTAAAAAATAATCAATTATCTGGAATGGTTGATCACGAACGGTATTTTATCAAAACTTTTATTTCTACTGACAGTATTTATTAATCAATTAAATCCAACTCTTACGACGTTACGAATTATTCTGTACGTTTGAATAAACTTCAATGATAAGTTTTGTGCAGTGATGTATTTTTACCTGTCGTGAACTGGACTTTGCAGTGAAACCTAAGAATCCGAAGCTCAATCATTTCTGAGGTATTCAAACATACAATGCTTCACCTAGTACTAATAATAGGAGGCTTCAAAATTATCCTAAGACTTTTAGGTTACAGCACTTGGTATTGTAATATTTTAAGAATTATCTGTACAGTTCATTTCATTTCCTATATATACAGAATAAGGAAAATTGTATAGCAAATATGAAGATGTAACTATCTAATAAATGTTTAATTATAGTGTATCAATTGAAGTTTGTGGAATTCAAGGAGGAACAAAAAAGATTTTATTGTCTCCATTAATGAAGTTGTATCATATCAGAATTATAAGTTCATAAAGCAGGATTCTATTTGTACAATTGGGATTATTCTTATTATTAGTTGTTGTATAGTAAATTGTAATGGCGATATATGTAAGGTATGTTTGCCACCGGGAAAGTTATTTTAAAAAATATAGTGTTTTATTTAACATGAATGATTCCGTCATATCGTTAATCGTTGTAAAATATATCACATGATCTGAAAAGGAGTGGAATTAAAATAATCTGTAGAATTCCTTACGCTCACAGATGTCACTCAGAATGGGTCTTGAAAACGACTGAAAGAATGGAACCATAGTCATGCTTCGAATACATTAACAATGTGCATTAACATTAGTTATAAGTTCATAATCGTGATTTTTTTTATCATTACAGTATGTTTATGTTGATAGAATTTTTTGTGAGATGAAATTGTACAGAACGTCTTTGCTCTGCTGAGTCTAGGAAATTGGGTCAAAGATGCTGATGCCATGGTAACGGTTCCTTGTTTTATTACCTGCCTCTGCCTGTAGTAAACACACGACTCGGGCTGTATTTTTCATAGGAACCGTCACCTTCCAGACTACGCGTGGGTGCAGTTGAGACGAGGGAGTTTTTAGACAACTTTGTCAGATCTTTGAGGCGGCTCCCTTGTCAAACACGCCCCCGCACAAAGCGACCACGAGTTTGACGCCTCAACGCCGCCCCTCCAGTCCCTACATCAAACACACTAACACAGGAATTCTTAATATTTAAATACAATACCGACCTATATTTTTCCAATTCAACACTTTGATCTTCGTCCCGTTTTAAGCAAAGCTTTTGGCATTTTTCCTTATTTTTCCAATGCAGAAATACGATTTGACAATAACATATGTGAGTAAAGTAAGGAAGATTAACAAAAAGAACATTGATTTAAAAAGAATGATGTCATAAATACATTAAACTTACAATGCAATCCAGACAATAAATTAAACGCAGAAGATATATATTTTGTTTCCTACTTCATCCAGGCTCCCACTGCAGTGAAGCATTAGCTACGATCATCGAATTTAAATAAATGAACAGGTAATGCACTAAATTTAGTCAAAGCTTGATCTTGTTTCTATTTTAACTAAAACTTTCGATGCATTAAAAAACAGTTAAAAAGAATTCCAATTATTTTATTTTTCATAGTGTCATTAGACGATTCCGATGTAAAATTAGAAACTCATTCACTACTATTAAATCATGGGAATCGGTTGGATGTTTCAATACGGTAAATTAGATAACTTTATTTGCTTACTAAAGTTGTAATTAGCGTGCTTGACGTTGAAACAAGAAAAGTAGCTCCTAGTGCAGAAATGTTCAGCCGTTGTTTCAAATTTTGACCAACCTGTTTCTGTGACGATGCAATTTTCAGGATTACCCACTCATTAGCGGGGATTAGGTTTCGTATGTGCTTGTGTGTGTGTGTGGGTGTTCAAGTTTCTTAAGCTGAAACTCCGAGATTAAATTGTATGATCTAATTTATTTTATTCCATTACTCCTTGCATTAGGAAATAGTATATGCTATTACATATAATTACAATATAATTTTGGATGCTGAAATTAGAAGTTAACATAGAAATTTGGAACACAAATTTGCTGTAAATAAAAAATAATAATTCTTTAATTAATAAGAAAGATAGACAATTCAGACATAAAAGTGATAATATAAATGTTACACAACGTTACTGTCGCACTAGGCTCTTCTTCGCGCCTGAGGAAAGGGACAAGGATGCCAGAAACGTTGTGTGATATTTATATTATCACTTTTTTGTCTGAATTGGCTATCTTTCTTATTAATTATATTTAATTAGACGTAATTTTCTCGTTTTAACTATACTATACTAAGAGTATAATATTTGCAATACTCAAAAAAAAATTCAGTACGCTCTAGGTAAAAAAATTATGTTTAGAGAATTAACTATCATAAAATATAGAATTACACATCACAAAAGAATAAATACAAAACCTGGTCCACTATGAAGAAACACAAACGACGGACAAGTCACTTCACGAAACAGAGCGACAAGGAATCTGCCTTTCCATAGAAACTGCAGGCCGTACGTGAAACAAACAGGCAAAAGAGCAGAAAAGAACAACATGGACTAAACAAGTTATGAAATATTATTAGCAACACATTTAACACTTTTTCAGGGTTTTTTTAAAAAAATGTTTAGGGGAACGGTCAAGAAACTCCTGTGCTGAGTAAATATTTTTACAGTTGAATCCCAAAACTCTTGTAGTTGTTATTATTCTTTACATCTGGAGGGTAACTATTGTATAAAACTATCCCTGAATGGTGAATACTTCTCTGGTAGAGAGCAAAGATCTTAGACCTGAGCGATTTCTAGTTTCATAATCGTGAGACTCGCTATTCGTTTGAAAAAGATTCATGTTCCGTTTAACGAACTTTATATTTTCGTGAATAAACACGCTGGGAAGAGTTAATATTCGCAGACTTTTGAAAAAACGGTTTACAACTAGATTTATTATCCGTATTAGAATGTATTGTAATGGCACACTTCAAGAATCGAGCCTTGAGAAACACCCCAAGTAATTAATTCCCAATCAGATAAATGAATATGCCCCTCTTTAGTCTCGAATATGCCAGAGTTTTTTCTTTTACTGAGGTTATCGTTTGAGCAGACTATCATGTTGTTAATGTACAACAACGTAAAACTAGCGAATCGCGAAAATCGCTCTGTCTTTGAGAAAGACGCGCTCAGGTATGTGGGAGGGTCAGCCGTTTTGTAGGCGGTGCGTGTCAGCAGGTAGACAGGATGCTTTGTCTCCATCCGGACAGGGAATTACCTCCCTGGGAACTCCCCAAAGCCGTCCGCTAGCTCTACGGTCTACACTGCACCAAGATACTCTCTCAATTAATACACGCGAATATTTGAAGTTCTGCCTGTACGTTTAGAGCAACAAACGAAACGTTACGGAAATTCTCCTATTTCATGATTTGTAAAATATTGTGACGCCCTATAAATTTTAAAATTATCCGTATCTCATATAGAAGTTCGTTTAATTTCTATTACCAATGTTGAACAAAGGGGCCAGTTTGGGATGAAGGTATTTTCACTTTGCATTATGACGAAATCAATAGAGAATTGAGAGACTGTTATTTTTACAATTATTATGGAGTAGCAAGTATAATTGTCCGTTATTGGTATCATAATCATCCTACAAATGGTTTTGAAGCTAAAACATATTAGATACACAGTTTATGATATTCTAAAACGAAAATTGTTTAATATTTTGTATTCTATTCTTCTTCTTCTTTTATTGGCACTATAACCCAATGTGAGTTTTGGCCTTATTAACAATTTTCTTCCATTCCGCCCTCTCCTGTGTCAGTATCCGCCATCCTCTTACTTTCAAGGTTTGTATATCCTTCTCGATGTCATCTACCCATCTTGTCCTCCTCCCAATTAATTGGCTTCCAGTCCATAATCCGTCTAGGTGTTCTGCTTTCATCCATCCTAAGTACGAGTCCCATCCATGCCAACCCTCTTGCTTTTGATAAACCTAACAATGTCCTCATTTATGAGCTGCTCTAGTTCTCTGTTTGTTCTAATTCTCCATTCGTACATACAGATCCGTATATCTTTCTCAGTATCTTGCGTTCAAATTTGTATTATATTATCTTTCTTATAAGAGTTAATTTTAATCTTAAAAATTATTATAACATCAGTGGTAATATAATTTTTTTACACACTTATAGGTAAAGTACAAATGTAAATTAAAATAAGAAAGATATAGTGACCTCGTTCGCAAATGTCTGTCAGAAAATATTTTTAACTTTGCAATCTCGTTAATTCTCTGGTATAACGGATTGCGTAATGTCGAAGAAGCTTTGTTGATTTGAAATGTATTAATTCGTTGTATTACAGAATTGTTAAAACGTTTCTAGAAAATGACATTAATGAAATTAAGTGGCCACCTAAACCTATTAAATGCTTTATAAAATTGTTTACTTCACTGAAAGATATAAGTTTCACTTTGGATAAAAAAGTTTGTAAAATACCAACAATTTCAATAGCTCATATATGCCAATATTCTTGTTTAATATACAGTTAAAATTTATTGGATATAGACTGGTGTTATTGGCTGATATGTGCAAATTTATATGAGGACTATTAAACATTGACTAAATAGTTTTTTTATAAAATAGTAAAATATAGTACTTCAAGTACATTATATGACGAAAAAAGTTTGATATGTCATATTCCGTATTCAAATTTTATTATTGAATTTATTAGATTCACAAAAACCGTATTTCTAATATCACATTAAGTTTACATTATAAATACCACATTGACTAGCCATTGTAAAATAACCTGCCATTGTTTTTGGAAGATAAAACTATTTTATGCAAGGGAAACAATATATTACAATGAAAAATAGCTGACATTATATTTATATACAGGGTGTTTAAAAATTTCTATTACAGACTTCTAGGGGTTGAAGAGGGTACTTAATAGATAAAGTTTGGATAAGGGACCCATGACCTGAAATTTACCGTTTGGATGGGGAAAAAAAGTTGAAGACGGAATCAATTTCAAATTTCACGCTTCAAGGTACGCAAACAAAATGGGGTGAGGGCTACTGCTGATATCGTGTATTATGTGTTGACAATCAGTTCTGCTGAGACGCCGTTTACATCAGTTGTCATTCAGTCGTTGATCAGTACAGAACGAGACAGTACAGGGTGTCCCACGCCCTTCCGATGGAGAGAGAGAGTTTCAATTTCCGTATAAATTTTCTTTTTAAATGCATAAAACTGTGAGTGTGGTTCAAGTAAAAGACTAAAAATGTTCACCTGATCCCGTTTCGACCAGTTTTTTTTATTATTAATACTTGAGTAACTTGTATCTGGCTCCCTTCTATGAGGCGTTAGTATCTGGGCGTTTCCATAATATTTTTACTAATTTTGGGGACGGATTTCTCTCACACCAAAACAATAAAAGAAGTTATAGTTGTACATTACGGTTTATGCGCTGTTTACTTTCCACATTACGAAACAGGAGCGTATTTCTTCAATTTCGAGTAGTTAGAAAAGGCTATTTTCGGGTAATTGTGTTTATTATTCTAGTTATGTTATGAAAATACTCACAAAAGTGAATTTAAGTTGATCCTAAACATAATTTTTACTGAATAGACTGCCATTTTTAAAACTAAAGCCTTAAAATTAAATTTCATCTGGTGTTGCTTAAACATAATTTCCGTGTTTCCCGGCAGATATTTTTTTATCAAGGAAATTGCCTTGGCGAATAATCCTTAACGTCACTGTAAGACAGTCTGACTTCTTCTTTTACCAACCTCCGCCATATTCCTCTTCTGCAATTCAGGTTATTGAGTATCACTTTAAAACACTCGAGTCATCAATATTTTGATTAGTTCCAGGAGGTTCCCCGCCAATTCCTATCTTCATCACAGCTCCCTCAATAATGTCCTTTATATATTCCAATCTCCATTTCCCTGGCTTTATTAAGGAAGGAATGGGAGCAGTTTCCGAGATGAAGCTCAGACAGTAAATGAGGTGTCTTCTCGCTAATAACAAGCGCAGACTTGCTGTATTTCCGTGGCATCTTCAGACATAAGAAAATGGAAAATATAATCCGTATTTTGTAAATCATTTTAAGTTTGTTCTTAGAGAATGTCCCAGTTCAAGTGTACGCGACTCGTGGATACGTATAGAATCCGTTTCTTTGATTACTTCAGATTTTTGTGATTTAGAGTCATTGTCCAAATAATTCCTCGTAATAATTTAATAATTTGTTTAGTTTTTATTCATAGCGTCTGATCGTCTCAAATTCTAATTCTAATTATTTTTAAAATCTTATTCACTTAATTCACGGAAAATATTAGAAAGTGATTCTGTGATATAAATAATTATAATAAATCACTATCAACAAGAAAAAATAGTCGATTATTTTTCTGTAAATTTTAGTCCATTGAAATCAAAATTGCATGGTTTTATTCCTTTTAAAGTTATATAACCCAATTTATTATCAGAAACCATTTCACCACTAGTCGCATCAGTTGATAAAGCAATATCGAAGTTTAATAAAGTTCTGCATTGCTTTGTAACTGATTGAAACATTTAGGTATTTGGACAATTTGGCATTAAAAATAACTACATATACTACGATTTTAACTGTATTTTCCTATCACTATTTTTTATCACTAACATTTTTTATATTATGATAAATGATTAACAAATGCGATTTCTTAAAATGTAAATGTAAGAAACCCTCAGTTGAAATGTATAATTATTCTTTCAAACTGTTCAATTGTATGTTTCCCACAAGCCGAGGCACCTCGGCCTGTTTTTGAGAGGTGTATGTTCCGGGGTCGCAGACCTTGGGCATACGGTAAGAGTTGTTCGCTATTCCCATTGGAATAGTCGGCCAGCTGCCTCCTAAACTGGTCGAGGCACGGAGAAGGGTATGCTGCGTCCCCACAGCAAACTCCTCTCCCGCTATCGGAAGGGCGTGGGACAAGTACCCAATGCCCGACCTACCTGATGCAGGTTTTTCTAGGCTTTTCCCTGCATTTCTTTAGGCGAATGCAGGGTAGGATCCTTAAACCATAGCCCGGGGGCCCTAGTAACCCTTGGCTACCTTCCTCTACCCTTCCGCATCCCCCCTTTCAAATCCCTTCCTATGCTATTAAAGGGGAGTTGCCCAATGTGGATCACCCTCATGTAGCCTGTTGCCCTAAAAAAAAATATATTATTGGAATCAATGCGAATCGCAGCATACTTATGTAAATAAGCACTATTTGTAATTTATTTATGGGTCGCCAATAATTGTTAACGCAACCATAATAAAACATTTAATGAAAAAAAACATCTTTTTAGGGTAACAGGCTGCATGAGGGTAATCCTCGTGGTACCAACTCTCCTTTAATAGCATAGGAAGGGTTTTCAAAGGGGGCTTGCGGAAGGGTAGAGAAAGGATTAACTAGGGCCCCCAGGCTATGGTTTAAGGATCCTACCCGGCAATTCGCCTCAATGTGATACAGGAAAGCCCTAGAAAAACCTGCATCAGGTAGGTCGGGCATTTGGTACTTGCCCACGCCCTTCCGATGGCGGGACAGACGTTTGCTGTGGGGTCGCAGCTTTTCCCTCGTCGTGCCTTGACCAGTTTAGGAGGCAGCTGGCGGACTATTTCAATAGGAATAGCGGACATCTCTTGGGCAACTACCCATCTATTCTATAAATAAAAACAAACACATACAAAATTTGGTCCCTAAAATTTAAAAATTCTAATTTATTTCATACATCCTGAATCTTACTATACTTTGTTTCATTCAAGGTAGCTCTTAATCCTCTATTCCATATTACTTCTAATTTATTAATAATATTTCTACTTGTACCAAATACTAATGAATTATAGTAACGAACACGAGGAACCAATAGTGACATAAATACTGTTTTTTTTAGCTTTAAGGGACTTAAGTGACTTCCGGTGTCGTCCATTAAAACGTTTTCTGTGAGAAAACATGAATTGTTGTAGGAAGTTTCAGTCAAGGTAAAATATGAATTGTTATACGAGTTCCGTTCTCTTCGCACTTGGCTGTCATTTGTCAGAACCACACTTTGCATTTGAATGGCTTGTTTGTGGAATCTTTACTTCATCTTATTTCAATTCAGAATTAAAGCTTTTCAACGTGAGAAGCAACTCAAGTTGAAAACACGTTGATATTTCTGGGTTTGTTTTGGCTAACTAGTCTGCGCAGTTTGTTGTTTCCGAAAATTTTACGATCGAAGAGTTTAAGAATTTTCACCTATCATGACGTAAATGCAACTAATCGCAGCGCGTGAAACAGCATTTAAAGAGAAAGGCTAGTTTATAAATAAGTTAATTAGTTTTCATGTGTAAGTTAAGAGAAAATTAGGTAAAAATATTTTGTATGTAATGATTAGGCCTTAATTTAATATCAGTTGACATCTGACCCAGAGGATAAAAAGCAAGGCGACGAACCTCTACGACGATTTGGCGCGTCACACATTAACCCTCTGTCGAGTGTTCGAAACTTGCTGCCCTTGGAAAATATAAATCCAAGCTTAAAAGAAATTAAATAACTGAAAATAGTAAGTCAATATTAGCAATGATTTGAAACATTTAACTACTAAAGTTGCAAATCACTACAGGATTCAGGTGCAAATTTCACACGTAAATGGTTAAATTACCGTTTTACTACCATAAGAGACGTTAATTTTTTTTTCCAGAAATGTGTTACAATATTGTTATTTTACGATTTAGAAATAGACATTGAAAACATTTTATTAACTCATTTGAAGAGGCTCGAGTATTTCCATAATTGAGTGGTAATGGACTTGCTGTCCTTAATCCCAGTGGACGCCGGTTCAATAATATGCTCTATTGAGGCAGCCAGGATATGACAATAGACAGAGAAGGAACTAGCGTCTGATTATCCTGCTGTGTTGATACAAACCAACACAGAGTGCGGTATATTGTCATCACAAAAACACACGCTTTGTATTCAGAGATAAACTCGAATTATTTAGACTGAATATGGAAAAATAAATTAATATTTTAAGGAAGTTTAATAATTTAATTTTAAGAATTAATTGGTAATGGAACTAAATTGTTACACTACAAAGGCTTTGAAATAATTAGTAACCACTTTAAATGAGACTCAACTTCATCTCGAGCACTATAAAAATAAAAAATAAATTAATTTTATTAGTTCTTGAGGCAGTATACAAACTACACACGATTCTAACTGTTATTAATTCTCTTACCTCTTTATATTATTTACGAGTATTGGTTACATAATGACGATACATATCAATGTGTCATTAGAGGAATTCTTATTTCCCCATATGTAAATGAAGAACACTTTGTGACTAGCTTCAAATAATCCTTAATGACGCTGACTTGTAACATTTTATATTTCTACAATAGGTTAAATTCTTACCACAGCAATTTCTACGTCTCCTTTATTTACGGATATGCATTATCAAAATTTTAATTGATCTTATTCGGCTAATGCTATTCTCTTTGTCCGTCATATTCTGAACGGTATTGTCTTTTTCATGTTTGGCTTAAATAATCTTTCGAAATTTATTCGATTTATGCTGTATACAGACCTTTGAATAATAATAATTTTTTAAGTATTCTGCACAACTAACCTCCATATGTTATGTGTGAGTGATAATTTAAATTTTGCTGCCTCGGCGATCATGATTCTATATGCCGACTTCCTGTGGTGTAGGGGTCAGCGTGACTGTCTCACATCACAGAGCTCCCGGGTTCGAATGCCGGCGAGAGCAAGGATGTTTGTGTGTATTTCTCGTCAAAATCAGGTACTCGACAAAGAAAAAATGAGTTCCATTAAATAGTCGCTTATAACCTGAGTTGTTGATGCGACTGTAAATAAGTCGATAAAACAATTCTTCGTCGTTTCATGTTCAAATAATAAACTTGGATTAGACTTGGATTAGCAATAAAGAAAATAGCCAACTACAGAACAAAACTTTGGCCACCTTCAGCAAACACGGTATGATTAAACTACACCTATAGTTAACCAATAACTTTATTTGCCAACGTGATGACACTAGCATTGGCCGTAACTGCAGACCTTTGACATGCTCTTTTACGATTTTGGCTAATTCGTCCACTCTTTTATAACCGCTCAGCGCTGTAATCGTAAACCAAATTACTTTTTTACCTACTTTCATTGAAAACATTTCTAAAATAAAGACTATGATTTCATAAGCGACAGTAAAAAAATGAAAACATTCTCATACGGTAAAATTGTCAAAATAAATACACAACCTGCAGAATTTCGTACAATAAATGAAGTAGTAAAAAAGGAATTCAATAGCCAGTAAGTCAGAAAATATTTATTTATTAATAATGTTTTCCCTACTTGGCAACAGATATCTACGTTTCATACCTTCTTTTGCAACTTCTTTGGCTGATGAAAATTAAAATTGCAAAAAGTTGTTGTGTTTATTTTAAATAATGAATTTCTTCTTCGATATTCTCGTCAAAGAAGAAGAAATTTCTTCTCAAAATTAACAAATAAGACCTTGAAATCAATCCATATTGATCTCATGGAAGAATAAATTTATCCTCAAAATGACCAATTTAAGAATTTTGGCATTTTAATTAATAATAGTAAAAACGAACTTTGTTCAGACAATTTATAATAGAGACACAAAAACTAAGAAAATTCAAATTTAAAAGTGCAGAACGTTTCGACGTTGATTGGCGTCTTTCTAGAACTGCGTGGAACTTAAGGTTTTAAATTTGAATTTTCTTAGTTTTTGTTTCTCTATTATAACTATGCCTGTACGAAGGTAGTTTGTAGTATTATTATTATTACTACTATTATTATTATTATTATTATTAACAGTCGTTAATTTCTATTTTAAATTTTAATTGAATTCTGAAATAAAGTATGAAACATAGTGATTTGTTTCCGAGTAGAAAAAGTAATTAGTAATGTTATCTGACATATTGGCTACTGCATACATTTTGTAAATTAAATAATATATAGTCAATAAATAATATATAATCATTTACTAGTAATTTGTTACACAAGCTAAACAATACAATATAATCTGTCAATATTATAACATCTTGTCTGCAGTCTACGAAATGTGACATAGGTCAGATAGTGATGTAACTATGAGTACTTATAGTACTAATATTAATAAATTCACATTTTGTGTTTAATTATCTACGTTTATTCGATATTCTTACTATTTCGCAAACAAAATCCTTGATATTATTACATGTTATTAATATTATTATGTATGTATCATAGATGTCCACGTCCATACCGAAAATTTAATACTTCCATCTTTAGATTCAGCATACATATGCAATGTATTTTCTATTCATCGTATTTGAGTAAATGACGTTAAACGACTTTAAACTGATGCGAATTATTAGTAAGTAACACGTAATGAACAGTTGTGAACATTTGTTTTAGTTTAATTTCTTCACTACCTATGATAACAATGGTGAAGAACAAATCACGTCACTTCACAAATTATCAGAAGGAAATGAAATGGCCACTTTAACAGTCAGTTGACAATAAAAACACATAAACACGACGTTTCCTCTGCCAATCGGTGGGCCTTTCCAATTGCAGTGAAATAAAAATACGTTCCATATGTTAACAGTATCTTTGTTTTTCTCTACACTTGAGTCCACCGATTGGTAGAGGAAACGTCGTGTTTACGTGTTTTAATTGAGAACTGTCTGTTAAAAATCTAAGATTATTTGAGAATTACAATGATCAAATTTTGTTCACTTTAAAGTTGCTTCTAGAGCCAAATGTTTCATTTGATGAACGGTCTTGTACTTCATATTATAAGCAGAATGAGTCTGAATTGAGCTACGGCCATAGAAGGCCGTTACTGTCAACCGAGTATAATAAAGCAGTGTAGAGCATGTGCATTCCCTTATAGCCACCATAAAAGACTGGACCGAGAACATTCTGTTAAACGGATACGACATTCCTAAAAAGCTTCAAGTGTAATTCCACTAGACACGTAGCAGAGAAGTCTCTCGCTTTATGAGCTACATAAAGTCGCCTGCAGCTAATGTATGTAGTTATTATAGCGGCGTTTTCGTAAAAAGACGCGTCTAAAACCTTGTATTAAGTATAGATTTTTACACCGCCGCGCGAGATTGGAGGGAGGGGATAAAGGTTTGCAACTCAAGTGTCAGGCACTTTCGCGCGTCATCACCACTTGCCTTAATCAGGAAAACTGAAGAGCGCTTCACATGAATTCGGGTATTTTAATACATTTAATTTTTATGTTAGCGTCTTCAAATTAAACCGAATGATAAAAGTATTTTTACATTTAAGGCCAATTCGAGTTGCATATTATTTTAATTAGTGAACATGATTCAAACAAAGAATCGATTGTATCAACAAGTTTGTACAGTCCCTCATTTCAGTCTCGTAAATAATCTAGCATCACGCTCTACAGACTCTTGGATGGAGAGCGTTTGTTATGTAGTTGACGTCACACCGCGGGTGTAGCCCATCAATTATGCACTTCCCACTAGAACCAGTAGTAATCATATCTGCTTACATGTTAAGGTACATTTAGCAAATTACTTTAGTCCGTAAGCGATAGGTTCAATTTAACTGTTATACATTATATGTGATTTTACCTTTCAATACTTTCATTTTATGGTAAATATATACTGTCAATTTATGTTTCTGTAATTTTGTCCAAACTTGTTTTAAATTTTGCGATTACTTCTCTTTCATTTGAGTTTTGTCAACTGTCGTGTGCAGTTGTGTCGCTCTAGGCTCTTCTTAGAACCTGATGAAAGGCACAAGAATCCCAGAAAAGCTGTGTGGTATTCATATTATCACTTTTTTCTTGTATTTGACCATCTTTCTTATTATTAGCTCATAGATTCCAATTGTCCATCGGCTGTGTTGAATGCTAGTATTTCAAATTTATCAGTCGTCCCACTATTTTGCTACTCTTTTTGTATAATAGACTCAACTTGAGTTTGCAATGCACCGTAGCACGTGTGACGTCCCTGCACAGACGAGCTGTTGTGCTAGCAGCGCTCCTAAAAACATTCGTGTCGTTTTGATGGTATTCATACGCTTGCAGTGATGCCTAAAATTTTTCCCATTTATTTTTCTGCTTCTGTCGAAAATGTAACTGAACACTATGTGAAAATGTCAGTAGCTGAGTCTATTTGTCAGTGTGAAAGTAATCCTTGTCATTTTTTTAAAAAAAATTCAACAGTTTAATAAGATTTCACGTTCTGTCAAAGAATAGCTGACGAAGAATAGATTATGTTGATGTTTGTTTCATTTAATAAAAAAAAACTTACTTACCTTCGTTTTATTAACTTAAAAAACAAAACAATTACAAGAAATGTAAATGACAATCCATATTTTTTTGCTGTAGTTTAATAAAATGTAATAACATTGGACAATGGTGTACTACGATATGGTGTTACTCATTGTAATAGATTTTTTTACTTTTATATGGCCTAATAATGGTATAAATATCAAATAAAAAAATCAATCACAGTTCCTTTTTCCCTGAAAAAAAAATGCAATTCACTAACAATATCTATATTAACAGTACACCCATTCCAAACAAACAAAACCATAAATACCTTGGGCTAATACTCGATTCAGAACTATCATGGTCCCAACACACCAGTCACATTAAAAAAATAATCAATCACCGCTTTAAAATACTAAAACAATTAATTAATGCTAATTGTCTTTTATCCCTTTCAATAAAAATATTATTTTATATATCCCTTATTTCTCCAATATGGAAGTACGGCTGTAACATTTGGATTTTCGAAGCAAAAAACAGATCAATAGGATCCAATAATCCCAAAATAAAATCCTTAGTTTTATCACTAACTGTCCCTGGTAATTCATAGTGACCTCAATATTCCATAAATCCACCAAATACATTCTTATTCAACATAAAAAAGACATAATTTACCCCAACTCGTTAATATCCTTCACCTGTCATCCAACAACACCGATTAAAAAGAAAGAGACCGAGAGACCTAATCAATATCCAATAAATATAAAGGAGGTGAAACAAAATGTGCTCCTCAAAATATATATTGTAGAATATAAAATGTACAAATATCACAACAGTAAAATCATTAGATTGTAAAGTTTCCTGAATTAAAAAAGGCCAAATAATTGTTGTCTCGTATTGTATACAAATCAACTGGCACACAATTAACGTGCGGTTGGGAGAAAATTTAGAGGCCAATCTTACAGAAAAATCAAAATTTAAACATCGAGTAAATAAGACGACCCGAGTGTTTTCGTTTCGAAGCTTAATTTTTTAATTCTTCAATTACTTTCAGTTATTTTTATAATATGTGTGTTTGTCGATTTGAATAGTTACCATACGTCATGATCTTTCAGCAACTTTATTACTGGGCCAGGTAAAGATTGTGTCTTTGGAATGTGCACTACGAACCCTAAGCCGAGTCTCAGCCAAATATTTAAATCTTAATAAAAGAAGAGTACCTGAAAGAAATGTGTCAGGAATTATTCCGCTGCAAAAATGAGAAACTAATCATTAGAATTAGTCCTACTATGTTCTAGTTCCTTTCCAGAAAGTAAGCTGATCTTCTCCAATAACATCCTTCATCTTATGTTCTAATTTTCTTTTTTCCCGTATGTGAACTAAATCTGATAGTTCCGTGATCACTATATTTCTAGGCTTAAGATTTCAACAAACTATTAACAAATTTTTATATGATCTCGAATGCTTTTCGATCTGATCTTCAGTTTGAGCATTCTTGTCCATATAATTATTAAATTACATTCGAGATCAATATACATATCAGATCTTTTGTAATCGGTCTGAAGTTAGACCCTGAATTAAAGTTGAATAGTGAACTGTAGCCAGATACAAGCATAAAGGACAAGTCTCGTACGAATATGGTGTCGAAAGGGTAAAAGAGCTGCTTATTTAGCGAAATTCCCATGTTCGTTCTTAATTGTTATAATATACAACACTATCTTACATTTAAAAATATTCGTTACTTATATTTTCCGGTTTATTGAGGACTGACGTAGCTGATAATGCTGCGTTATACCAGTGGATCATTGAATGTTGTCAAACTGTACTTTTGGTAAAATGAATAATATGTCCAGATATGATTGTCTGAACGCGTAGGGTCGCTAAAAATAAATGTTCATTATAGCCAGCATCCCTACTTTACCTCAACATTATTGACTTAAACTCATTTATTTAAAAACTCATAATTTCGATAGACTCAACGTGAAGATTTTAGATGAAAGCTGTAAATATTATTCCAGATTGCTGACCAAAATGTAGCATATTAGATCCAATGTTTCGGCTTTAATGTTAAAAATGACACAAATAGTTTATGATTCCTTATTATTATGGTCTATACCTATAAATTTTTATTTCCATTGTTATCTTAAAATTCCATAATACTCTTAAAAGCTGTGTCAGTAAGTCATTTCTCCCGCAACGTGTGAGCAAACCGGACATTAGAAATTTGTTAATATAAATTTTATTATAATGAACTGTAAGTAACACTATAAATTATAAATAAATAAACATCAGCCAATTATAAGTCAGAAAAAAATTTAATAGTGTAAAATTAAGCAACGATTCATCGCTTAATTTGCGACCTAGTAAGGTTCAAGTTTAAAACTACAAACAGGATGAAACAATTTCAATGATTAGAATAGCATTGTAAGAATCATTTGGCAGAGAAGAAAAAATTTT
Source organism: Zhengitettix transpicula (assembly GCA_037074705.1). NCBI lineage: Eukaryota > Metazoa > Arthropoda > Insecta > Orthoptera > Tetrigidae > Zhengitettix > Zhengitettix transpicula. The sequence goes on from CM073591.1 coordinate 206,339,950, forward strand.
GATAGACTTACAAAAATTTTGATTGATGCTGATGAGGTCGCAAAATAAGCAATGAAACGTTGTTTACTTTTTTTAATAAATTCTTTTTTGACTAAAAATGGACTGTGTTAATTTATTTATTAGTTTTCTCAATAGGCAGCGTATATATTTATATATATTGTAATAACCACAAAGGGTATAAATAAAAAAATATATATAATTTTGATTTTAACAAACAAATTTATTAACACAAGAAGGAATTACAATTGATTTTATATTCTATTATTATAATAAGAAACTCTTGCTCTCATGGGTCTCTACTGGGTTTGACAACGGGCAGAATCGAACTATTTAAAAAGACCCAACATTTAAGTTTTAAATTAAACAAAAGTATTTACTAAATTTATTAATGAACTTAACCTATAGATTGCTTCTAACTTTATTATCAAAAGAAGAGAACGACATCTGACTGTTATCCTTTAATAACGTTTACATCTGTTAATATTATGCATTCCAACTTACGGTTTCTCAGGTTTACTTCGACTCGTTCTTAAGACACTCACTTTATAGCCTTGACATTCATTCACTGACTCTAACACAATATCACTGGTTCGCCGTGACATCCCTTGACGTCGTTGCTGCATCCAGGTCGCCTACCATCGAAGACAGGTCCAATTCTCCTACTCATACAGATAGAGCTTCTGTATTTTAAAAATGTTTATAGCTGTTATGGTTTTGCTGACTGATGCTGACTGTCTCTCGTTCCCATCCCATGCTAACTGTGTCTGTCTCCTCTCCCACGTTAACTCCAACTGTCCAACTCTTCGCTGTGTCCTCCGCCTCTCTCCCATGCTAAATGTGTCTGTCTCCTCTCCCACGTTAACTCCAACTGTCTCTTCGATGCGTCCTCCTCCTCTCTCCCACGCTAACTGACCTAACAATAGGTTATTTCCCCTATATATACCCCTAGCCTCCTTGTTTTTCTCTTGATTCAAAGTTTCGTCGCAGCGGCGCGGTGACAGAATCCCATTACTGAAATTTACGTACCGGCCACTGGAGTCCTTCCGCCGGCTGCTCTCTTTTGTCTGCAACCCGACAATTTGTCTTTGGACCTCTCCGCTCACAAGTGCGCGATACTAATTTCTCCAGATCCTAAGTCAACAAGTGCCTGGACCCTCATCATCCCAAGCAATTGCGCCACTTGACATCTCTCCATTACTCAGAGATTCGTCGGCCTCACCCGGCTCGCACAAGATCTTTTCTTGCAAGTCCCCAGCAACTACGCCACTTGTCAGGTTATTCGTCAGAGACAATAGCCTGCCCTAACATAGCCACTTTGGGGCCATCTGCTCGCCCACGTTCTGCGTTACGAATTCTTCACGCCATTCCCCAAATCAATAAGTTACCGGACCCGCAATCACTCTTTAGACCTAATTGCCGCACCGTCACACGTCTCTACAAATTACGGTTTCCTCTCTGCCGCTCACCAGCACTCATTCTAGATAAATGTCTTACCGCTCCGTCTTGTCACCTCGTGACAGGACCCGCGGTTACTTTTCCCACGCATTCTCTTTACGACATGTGCGCTGTTTTTAATCCAATGCATTATATTAAATGCATTACAATATATATCACTATAAATTATATTTACATATTTATGAAATTTTATCAGGTATGTCAAACTTTAATTTCTTAAGTTGTTTTATAGAAAACTGAATTGAATTGTAACTGTACACCTGTAGAGGTCTACAACGGCGAAGAAACGTTGCGTTTGTTAAATATGATGTTCTAAATATGATAATAGTTTTTTCTGACTAACAGGCTGGTATTTCAAGCATTTATTTTTAAAAAGGAAGTCGGATTATTGCAATTGTTTCATTCAGTTTCTTTAAATATTCATAATATTTTGTTTATAAATTCATTTGTAAAGTTATAAATTTAAGTAGTAAATTAATAATGTAAAGGATAACAAGAACCACAATAGTTCTGTGTGAACGTTTTCGTGCAATGGGTGCTGGCGGTCTTGTCAAGACATAAGACTCGAGGGAAGAGCTACCGATGAAACAAGAAATTCAGTGGCGCCAGACACTGTGGTTATGTCTACAAGTTCTCGTTCCGGTAGTCTCATGAGGTTCCGTGGCCTAGTGTCAAGTGTCCCCCGTGAAAGAGGCCTAAGGCAATATTGAAGTAGCTTCGTTTTCTACCGGGCAGCTTCAATAATATTGAACTTTTACAAACTTTGGGGGCGCGTTCCTCAGACCAAAACAAGAAAAGTTTGTTTCTTAAACAATTGTCCAACAGAAATTCGTTTTTCAGGTTCGAGTATTGATTACAGACCTCTGACACGTTAACAGCAAATACCACGTAAGAAATTCCTAACAACCAGTCTTTAAATCCAGAATCACTGTTACACGTTGATGAAGTGTCTCTGCTTTAGGCATGGCTACTACATAAATAAATTACAATAGATGAACCCACATATAAAAAAAATCCAATTGATTGAGGACTTAGAAACGTGCAGGTCATGGAAATGACCTGTCCATCTGCCACGTTAGGTTGATCTCGAAGAATGTGGTTAAAATGTTCTGAAGTCCCGTCATGCATCAACGTCATACTTTTTCTTTTTTGCAAGGGCAGATTCTGTAGCAGGTTTGGAAGAGTGCTATGAAAAACTACCGGGGTACTGGGAGATCTCAATGCTATTTCCTTAATAATTAAAAAACTAAAAATTTTCGCAGACGTTTGTGTGATTTCTTTTAGTTTGCTGTGAAGAACCTGCGCCGCGTATCTGTTTTTATTTATATAACATTTTCATAATTAGACAAAATTTATTTGTGTAATACTAATTTCTAATCTGCATTACGTCGATATTGTCCTGCATGCACAAAATATTAATATGAATATGAAGGTTTTACAAAACAAATCTGGTATGCAGATTCGTAAATTTGATGTCTTATATGATTTTGTACCGACTTCGGGATAGATGTAAGTCAGTTAGGATCATGTGTTCAGGATTATGAAGAGTATGACGTCAGTATGGCGTCACAGGTCGAGATCGCACCTTGTACAATCTTACATTTCAGAAATGAACATAAGACACATACATTTAAAATATTGACCCTCCACTAACAGCTCTTAATATTTATTATATAATAAAGTAATTTTAGTTTAAGAATAATTCCTATCAAATCAATTATTATTTAAATTAATAAACTTTCCAAGAACGATTTTACAGACAGTTCCGTGTTGAATTTACACACAACTATCTGATGTGTGATGTGTGTGCTTATAACCTCAACCTTTTAAATCCGAATCTTGTCGCTTGCTCACTAAACTCGAACAAAAGCTTTCGCGTCACGCAAAGAAAATTTAAACTTTTTAAATTATTTATTGGTGACCTCTACAATATATATATATATATATATATATATATATATAATATTTCCAGATATGATTATATGAGCGCGTAGGACCGTTAAAAATAAATGTTCATTATCGCCATCATCCTAGAACAAAAGTTTTCTAAAATAATTTTCTTTAATATTATTGTCGGCGTAGTATTGAGACCAGAGCATTGTAAATAACAGTCAGTGTGGCGCATGAATACGGAGATTGGAATGGTTTCCAGTCTCTATTATTGTCGGCAACGTGTGTAATACACAGAACTTTTGGCGAAACAGCAGTCCTTTTTGGGAGCCTGACCGATGAGTGTCATGGCGAGTCTGGTTTGGGAGTTCCACGAATGATGGTCATAGAGAGTTTTGTTGTGGAGGCCGGCGGAGGAGAATCATACAAAAATCTGTTCTTGCGAGTAGCTACGTAGCGGCCGAGGAAAATCGTAGGGAGTAAACAAGTAGCAACGGACTGCCACGATACTAGGGTTGTTCCAGAAGCACGATATTTCTAAATCTTACAGACTTTCTTACGCGAGATAAATACTGTGATCGGATTGGATACCTAGTAAAAAGTGAAGTGTATAAATAATATGGTACACGAGCAGCTCTAATAAACTGATATAAAAAAACTTCTATTGTAAACGTTATATAAATATGAGTACTATCAAATTACTTTACGCTTCTTTAAAGTCCTGTAAAGTTCACTGGATTTCAGTTTTATTTAGATTTTTTATATGAATTGTTATTGTACGTTTAATTATTATTCTTTTGTAACTCTTTTGATTTAGATTTAATTTGGTTATAATTGCTAATTCACTATAATTATTATAGGCTCAATTAGCGGCCCTGAAAAATTGAGTTTCATTAAAAGCTGCGGTATTTATTTAAAAATATGTACAGAAACTAAATTAAAATAGAAATACGTATTAATTTTATTTATTATCTCCAAAAACTTTACTTTGTATATATCGCTTGTCATAGATTTTGATCAGTTACTGCCGATATAATTTTGTGTCATTCTTTTTAAAATTTGATGAATAGAATTTAAGGAGAAATGATGTGTTTTTCTGAATGTAGGCGTTTGTTTCAGTGGTTGACTGCGCCGTGACGCCGTGGGGACCGTGGTCCGAGTGCGACGCTGACTGCGGCACGGGCATGATGACTCGATCCCGCTCCGTGGAGCGGCAGCCGGAGAACGGCGGCAAGCACTGTCCTTCTCTCGTGCAGAAGCGCGGCTGCCAGGGAAGTCGCTGCCCGCACAACCCACGGTCAGCAGTCAAAGGTAATACCAACACCAGCACTCGAAGTGAGCTTCAGCGAATGAATGTAAATCACAAGCCTTTTCTTTGTTTTGATTTCGTGAACGCGGTTCATCTGGCGTACTTCAGACTGAACGATGACAATCGATTTACTGAAGCACAATAGAGAAGGGCGAGTAAACGGTGAGGTTCTCCTCGTTTTCCGAAGCAGAGCAGACAGATAGTCTAGCTATTCGACAGTAAAGGGCATGCGCTATGGGTAAAATGAGTTCAACTTCTTCCTCCTTAATCCACGGCATGGTTACAATGCTTGATGTTGTTTTATTTGATCCGAGCTAAATCTACGAGCCCTCTTGGGCAATAGTTAGGAGAATGGGTTCTAAAAAAGAATAAAAATTGGTATTGAGAACCTACATACTCGGTTGTTCTAGTAGAGGTACCTGGAACAGATTGCGTATACTCTGCTAATTATTAAGACCGTACACTACCCGCTATCTAGTCAATCACCTAGAAAAAAAGTGGTTAGTTAATGCATACTGTGTAAGTTCCTGCTGTAAGGGAATAGATCCGGTTCCTTGGTAGAATATTGCAATGGTTAACGGCAACCTGCCTGAACCTGACGAGGTTCTACCTATAACAAGCCCGAGTTAACATATCTTACGAGTCGGCTCCCCTTCATTTCATACACCCTTTGTTACAATGCAATAGTTATACTGTTACGTAAACTGTGATACTTTCCAGTGAACGGAAATTAGACGAGTATGTAGAAATACAGAAATGGGCAAACGACTCTACCGGGATCCGAGATACACGACAAGAATTCCTGTCAGGTCAGAAACGTCATTAAAGGAAGGTTGAACGACATTTATTATGTCTCAAAGGGAATCAAATTTCGAAATATCGCATCCTAGAAAACGGGAAAAAACACGTCTCCTTGAAAATACACGGAGGTGGCGTGCGTAACACGTCGGTACCCCAAATCCGAAGCCGTATGTGGATAGCACCACGACCAAAGAATATAAATTTCACTATAATTTACTATTATTCTCATAACACTTTTCGCATCCACACTTAAAAAAAAGTCATAGCCGTTGTCCATAAGATTCCACTAAATGCACACTCATTGTACGATCCGATGGGAAACGCATCAGCAAAGTGAAATCTGGACAACACAAAAAAAACACTCTTGAGTTCGTTCTTTTTTTGCACTAGGCAAGATTGTCACCACGTATGGAAACAGTAATCGTATTGTGAATTATTGATATAACAACCTGGTGGCGCATAACCGCGACTCGTAAGGTACGCAAACAAGGAGACAAAGTCTTTACGGTAAAATCGAAGATGTCAAAGGCAGGAAACTCCTATAAGGACGAAGTGCCAGTCACTCAAATATATTGCTGGCTTGTGGTTATCCTGAGTTTTCCAAGCCAGCGTTTCAAACCATATGACGCCTTAAGTTCTCTCGAGAAAATGTTTCGGATATGATGGCCTTGTGGTAAATCTAACGATTTAATATGCGAAGTACAGTAATTTAAATTTCTTCAATGCAAATTAGTTACCGGGAGATGTGTAAAAGTTTACTTGCTATAAATTTCCGTACTCAATTTAATTAATAAATTGAAATTGAAATTTTCATAAGCATTTATTTACTCTTTGTTGTTCTCCATTCAGCAGCAAGCATGGATCTTTTAATACAGGGGTTCTGCAGACATAATATCCAAAGATATCTTGTCGGATTTAACACGCTGAGCAAATATATAAAAATTTCCAACGGCGAGGAACGAGAAATTTCTGTTCATCACCAATATAGTTGTATAATTTCAGCAACAACCAGGACTTTTTTAGGAGGCTGTGGTTACCATAGATCCTCGTTGACATTTACTGGTGTAACAGATGTGAGCCACTGAAATAGTACAGTAGTCACTGTCATCTTCTAATTGCAGGAACTCGTCGATCTTTATAACGTATGATTAATACAGCAAATGTATGGTCTGATTATGTGACCGTATGTGATTACACCTGACGGATGTAATCGGACTTGACGTCCCAGGTTGTATTCAATTTATGACCAGCCACTACGTAAGAACTTCGTCGTATAATGATACAAATGATACTGTATGGTATGTATTAGAATACCAGCAAATAAGTAGGTAAGTTCAGCTTCTTCTCCAAGTATACCATTTTGTATCATGTAGCTCCTCCTAAATGCAGTTGGCGAGGATTAATATTAGAAGTGTGTCCTCGGGGAATGTATATTGGTGATATATATTTGTCTTTATCAGTACTGGCTGTCATCTCGAGTGTTTCGACTTTGTGGACGTCGGTCCGTTTGTGGGGTGTTTTCCTTTTGTGACGATTGTTTAAACTTTTGGAAAAAAATGAGTTTATTAGTGGCATATACTCGATAATTTCAGTTCCGAACTTGCATTGTCTTCAAAACGTATAGTGTTACAGAAATGTTGTAGTTCTTGGCCTAGAAAGTGCACATCTTATTCAAGACGGCTATTATTGATCGTTCACACCCACCCGGCCATAAGTTTTCCAATTGGACACAATGGTAAAACATCTGTTCTTCATTCCAGTCATTAACGTAGAAAGTTTATGCCGCAAATAAATGATGCGTTATTTGTACATGTCGTCGGACTTCCCGATGCTGCTTTTCAGTGATTCCTACTCCTGCCTCTTTTCAGAAGCGGCGAACCTAGATATAAGAGCTCCATGGAGTTTTCGCTTTTCTCTATTGGTATTATGACATGATCTGATTGGGAGCTCGACTAGCTAATTCATCCTTCTCTGTCACCTTGGGTAACACCTACCCCGTAATTATAGTTCACAAAGCACCATAAAAATCACACAATAGAAAAAAATATTTTTACAAAACAAATTAGAAAAATAACGATGAATAAAACAATGACCCGGATAATTTTTCTCTTAATTTTGCAAGTGAATATATTGTGTTCAGTTTAGGATATGCTGTACGTTATATATATATATATATATATATATATATATATATATATTGTAATGCATTGAGGGAATGCATTGTTTCGGAACAGCGCACATGTGGGGGTGAGGATGCAAGTGCAATGTAATTACGGGTCCTGTCTCGATGTGGCAAGATATTTGTTTCGGATTAATGGTCTTGGCCGGCACAGGAAGTGGCAATGTGTACTTAGGATTTGTAAAGCAGGGCAAGGGACATGCGCGGGTGGTCTGTCGCAAGATGAATCGGTTTAGGAAAGGCATTGTGTCTGGTTAATGGGCTTGACCATCGGCTTGTTGACTTGAGATCAAAGCGGTCAGAAGAATTTCGGAACAGCGCACATGTGGGGGTGAGGATGCAAGTGCAAAGTAATTACGGGTCCTGTCTCGATGTGACAAGACAGAGGGGCTAGATATTTTACTAGCTGCGGAGCAGCAGGTGCAGAGTGTAAATCTCGGAGTAATGGAGAAACTGTCAATGCAATTGCGACGTGGTCTTGGAACAAAACAGAAGATAGAGGGGACGGTCATATATAAAAGGAGGATAAGAATTTGTTAGTCAGTCGAGGAATTGGAGTCGAGGAGTTAAGTCAGTTGAGTGTGGAGGCTTACGGCGAGACGGAGTATGGAGAAAATTTGCAGCCTGCGAGAGAAATACCAAAGTTATTCAACTATAAACATTTTTATATGCAGAAGTTCAATCTGTAGTAATATCAAAATTTGACCACTGTCTTCGATGGTAGGAGACCAGGACACAGCATCCAGCGTCGAGTAGTTTTCCCCACGAGCAACTGGGATGTCCTTCACCGAGTATGGAGAATCAGCTATCGTCGAACCAATAATATATGTTAGAGTCAGTGTGTGTAAACGTCCAGTCGATAAAGTGTGTGTGTAATGAACGAGCCAAATGATCCTGAGTAATCGTGAGTTGAAATTTATGGTATTAATTTGTGTAAACGGAATTAAAAGATACAGTCAGATATAGTTCTCTTCTTTTTGTTAATAAAATAAACTCTTTTAAATTTAGAATCAATCTGGTAATTCTAAGTTCGTTAATAAGTTTCGTCGATGTCTAGACGAGTAAATATTTCTGTTTAATTTAAAGATAAATGTTGGGTTCTTTGATTATTTAAGTGTTCTGTCCGCTATTAAACCCAGTAAAGACCCATGAGAGAAAGACATCTTTTTATAATATTAATTTGTATAAATGATAATTTTTGAGAAATAAACTGTTTGTTATATAAATTTTTATTTTTTATTTTAGACCCACGTTTGTTTATTACAATATATATGTATCCCGTTTGTACGAAAATATTGAATGCTTTTAAGAATGATAGTAGCGTTACCCCAAATTCCCTCTAACCAACAACCTGACGACAATACTCCCCTCCACCTTCTCTCTTCTCCTGCTGAACATGTCATACTATTTGCCATTTCTGACGTCTACACTGAGCAGTTATGAGTGTACTTCATGTATGTACCGGGTGTTCATTTCGATTTTCATTACGGTTTTAGGGATATCGCACACATTTCAAGTTCGTTTGCCAATACTTGCCATATATATTAATTAAATATTTGATTCTTAACTTCCAGCTTCGTATTAGTTTATAATTGAGAATTTCCATCAATACCGTCCGTACATGATCCTACTGCCACTGTTGTAGACCCGCATTTATTCCAACAGATATTCGTTTCTCCAACTGTAAAGGATTTCTTGAAGATTCCCCATTTCATATAGATCACGATTCCTATGTACGTTTCATATAAATATTATATTATTTTTATATACCGTCAAAAATGTAATTTCTGTATTATTATTTCTTGCCTCTTTTCTTATTTGTAAGTCTACCTTTAATTATTTGATAATTTATTGTATTTTTTCTCTCTCCATATCTGTGTATCTTCATCCTTCTCTTCACATCCTTATGTTTTACTTAATTCGTATGAGTTTCTTCCATTTAAATCGTTTTTTATAGTGCGTTATTTGAATTGCCTATTATCCTTGCTATTAAATTAAAATCCCTTCGGATTTCTTGTTACGTACTTAAGAGTGTGACGTCATACATGCTAAATATCCCTAATTACAAATATATATTGCATATTAACCACCACTCGTTTCAGTAAAGTAAAAATTAAACTATATCGTTACATTTCGACTATAATTTAGACCAACGTCTTTCTCAAACATCTTGCTTGAAAAATATAATTTAAAGACATAACATGTTTATTTTACACTCGATACTAACGATACATCATAACGTTAAACGTTACAAAGATTCTCTAAATAAATTGTTGGTCTACAAGGTTGTATATACAATTACTTGGAAATAATGTGCCGCATGTTTTATCGGCTAAACAAAATGATCTTTGTGTACCAGGAGTGAAAAAACTAAAAGCAATACGATAAACACAATCGAATAACTTAAAATCATTTTCGCCATAATAATGTGATTAATTATGAAGAATGTTTACCTTAGACAGCAAATATTTTGGTCATACATGAAATATTACTTTTCTTTTGTGGGCATCACTGTGTAAATCGTAAACACAGAAAGTTTTCCACAGTTCGTAGAGGATTGAAACTGGAATTTTGCAGAAATTAAGTGCTTATTATGGTTCATAAAAGAAAATGTGGAACAAAATTGTAATACGGTTTTTTTTTGCTCCGTTTAATATTTACATGCTTTTAATACATATTCGTTGATCTTCTTTTCTTTTCTTCTCAAGTTATACATTTTATTTACATACTGATAATAATTTATTCATATAGAATAATGTATTATACGTAGACTATGTCACTAATAATAAGATATCTTATGATAATATCGTCAAAAACTAATCGATATTGATGCGCATTTTATTGTTATGCAATATATTATTCGAAATCCCGCGAGACAAACATTCCAAATTGCTAAATATACCTTCAAAAGTCTGGGTGTATGAACGTCCGGGTAATATAAGGCAGGTCTAATCCTTTTCCACGATGAAGTGGATCACACCGTCTTAAGAACCGAATGAAAGCCGTGCCTTTACGAGCTGAGAGTAATAACGCACAGGCATTCACGTTGATGACTTTTACCACTTCAGGCTGGACATTAACGACCTTAAACGTCAACTCTCGCTAACATTTACTCGGATTACATGGCAATGTTTTTATTGTTCTTAATTTGTTCTCTGTATAACGCACTCATTCTTCTAGTTTCGACATTCGGTTTCTTTATGACCAATATGTTTTTAATATTTTGTTAGATAAACGACCCACATAAAACGTAGAAAATTATTGACTGTCAATAGAATTTGAATGATTAATATGTTTTCAGCCTTTTAGCCTAATTCAACGTCTCCTATTTTACGATTGACGAAAACCAAAAACATATTCATGTTAAGGATAAATTCATAGAAACTTTAGTAGTTGTTTTTAACATGTAAATTATCTGAACATTAATCAAAATTAATTTTATGGAATTATAATTATTAAAACGAGTAGTAACAATAATGGCTATAATATGGTTGAAATTAATGGTTCTGCTGAGGCTATTCTATCCGTACTCTGAAGAAGAAACAAAATTCTGTTACTTTCTTTCTTCTTCGGCCGATAAAGTTTATTAGTAATTCTCAATTTCATAAATAATTATTTTAATTTATTATTAACTTTTGATTGACATAATTTATTTGAATTTAATAACAAAATTAATTCGATTAACAAATAAATGATTCCAAACTATTAACAATTCACCCAAAAATTAAAAATCGCGCATTGTAAAATAAGTAATATCTCAGAGTGTAATGCGAAACAAACTAGAATGAAAATGACAATTGAAATTGTTTTTAAAGAAATGTAATACAAGACAATCGCGGGATTTTCTTACGTTAAGTTCAGCCTGTTCTATCTGGAAACGGCTGTCGGCGTTTCTTCTTCTCTTGTCTCCTACAGAAAATCCTCGTTCAGAACATATTTTACGTCCTCTTCCTTAATCGCCCAGTCAATTTTAACCACACATTTCTCACATTTTATCTGCAACCCGACGCACACTGCGAATCTCAATCCTTTCTTTCCGACTGTCCAGCCCGTTTTACAAACACCATCCTTGCTGTCCACAAGCAAATGCACCTACCTGACGCTTTCAGTTCCTCTGACTAGCAACCACCCGCTGCGTGGGCGAGACAAGAAAACTGATCCTCTGAAGAATCCACATCCTCGTAGTTATCTTTTGTTTACGGAAGAAAATTCTTGTTCAGTTTGGTGCGGACTTTGTATCTGGCGTTAAGTCCAATATAGAAATTTTACCCTCCAAAAATTAGAAATGAGGGTCATGATTACACAACAAATCCAAAACGTTGCACATACAAACTGAAATGCAATCCTCCTGTGTGACGTCCTATTTAAATTTGAATGCTTCTTACGATGTTAATTGCAATAATGAGTCATTGATGGATACAAGTGCGTATAAAAAATAAGGAAATATATAATTTATTACATGTAAGCCTGATTTCAGAATTCTAATATAAAGATGTTTGTACTGTGGAATTTTGTAATCCGCTCGTTAAACTAATATTAAATTACTGCAGTGATTATTAAACTATTTTTCTGTAAATGAAATATTTTTTTTACAGAAAAACTGATTTTTAAAATTTATTTATGCATCTAAATATAAGTATTTTTAACAGTCATAGAGTAGCTTACTGAATTATTATTTAGCAAGATATTTCAGCTATATTGACCAATATCATACTGTAAAATATTTCATATATATAAAATACATAATAATTTTCGAAAAAAAAATTGCTTCAGCCATTTAAATAATAAAAAATACATTTGAACGGAGTAGGACTGCGAATAATTACTGCGGATTAGAAACTTTTTATGTGATTTTGATTATATTGTTAAGGATTTCTAATTAAAACGTTTTTTAATTGGGTTATTTAGTTAAATACATGTAATGGGACAAAATTTCTGTATATATAATGATTTTAAATAATGTATTTTACTTTCGGCATTAATAGATTTAAAAAAATAAAAACTATTCGTAATGTAAAAATTTACTGGAAATTGGCACTAATCTCTAATACGTAATAATAAATTTAAGAAGCATTAACAATAAAAATAAGAAAACAACTTTGTAACTGGTAAATATTGTAATTAATGTATATACAATATATGCAAAAGTCGTGATAAAATAATGTAACAAATTAAATTTTTAAATATCTTGGACAAGTTTCGCCTGTTTTACGTTCATTATTTTATTCATATTTATATGAACTTTATACTAAGTTACAATTATAAAAGTAAAATTCGTTTAACAAGACAATATATATTCGTATTCTCGTGTTCTTCTAGACAATGCTACAATCCATGAAATTCTGAAATTTCGTAATTAATAGAACTTATTGCTCAATTCATACGATTTAAGACTACATGCTCGTATTTCAACACAGTTAAATTTTTTAATTTGCTTAATTGAATATGCTTACTCAATTCACGTTCACTTTAGACTGTGATTGCCCGGGATGATGAAATGAAAAAGTACATATATACTTTCTGGATAATTCGTTGACTTTTTCAGTTTTATTTACTGGCTATCTGATTCCATAATTCGCACTTTGATTAATATTGGTTCATAGTGATCCATTTTAATAAGTTTTACGTAAATTCCACGAGCTCGTAGATAAAAAATAAAAGAACACCTATCTATCCTACTTCTGAGTAATAAATGCAATCTCTGAAATTGGAATTTTATAAAGTTATATATATATATATATATATATATATATATATATATATATATATTGTAATAATACTAATGATGCCTTTTATTTTCCCCACGTTGTGGTAACCATTTTGTAATAAGCACTTAATATGGGCTTTTTAAATGAAAGATTAATAAACTTTACTAACAAAAGATTTGTTGTGGCAATAACTCAAAACAATTACAAATTTATAATATTGAATATCTCAGGGTCTTCACTGGGTTTGATAATGGACAAATCAATAATATTTATAATCTTATCAACAACAAATTACAATTAAAAGAAAAAGAAATTTACTCGTCAATTAAACTAGAACGAAATTTAATTGTGAACGATATTAAAAGTAAAAAGATTGACTCTGATTAACAATTTTAATCAAAAAGAGAACGAAATCTGACGGCTATCTTTCAATTACGTTTACATAATTAATTGTTTTTTTAAATTGTTACTCACGTCTGCCCAGCATTCCAGCGTACCTTTAATTTTCGAAAACACTATTGTGGGGTTTTACACTGCTTCTAAACTCACAGATTCTACACCAAATTTTTAAGTCAAAATTCTATATGTCGTCTGGAACTCGGATGTTACTCCTTTCGTCATCTATCGGTTGACCGCTCGCCCTAGGTGACTTCTGCGATTTGTCGATTGGGTAGTCGTTATTGTTCCGGACTTAAACCGAAACTTTTGCTATTTATGGCCGGCTATAGACACAAAAACTGCTTTTTATTAGCAGGTTTCGACGTTATACTTTTATGAATGTTTTACATCTGTCCTACTAATTGCCAACCCTGTTGAATTTTCCTTCCAAAACTGTTATACCTCGACGAAGTCTTTCCGTGAACTCTCCTTCACCAAACCTTCCTGAAAACTGTACTTTATCAATATCTTAATGCGAACTGAAACTCGACTCGCAATTTGAGCGCGCATACGCAATTTTGACGGACCTTCCGACAATGGAACAGAGCCGGTTTTCTATTGTTGTTCCAAAGGCTCCTGCCGCTACAAAAGATTTCTTAAACAATTTAGATTTTTAATTTCACAATTAATGTCTGAATTAATTGGCATTACATTTTAATACAAGTTCAGTAGTTTAATTAGGTTTTTATTTACATTCGAGTGAATTTCATGTCAAGTTATCCAAAAGAATGGAAGAAGGCGAAACATTCAGTGCTAATTACACATTCGGACCAAGGAAAAGGTGCCGATTAGTTCCGCTGCGCGGTCAATGTGCCTTTAGTTGCGCGGAATGCGCAGTGAATAATTAACATTCCAGAGTCCATGATACAATTCGCTCCCGCCGTGAATCCTGATCCTTATACAGCACCGGGAATGCGCCCAGTCCTGTGCTATTCCAGCGAAACCGGTTACATTTACTTCTCCGCGAGCAGCATTTTTTTAAAATTTGACTTTTGTTGCATCAATTAAATTTTTAGTCTAAACTTACGTTGAAAAATTTCAAAGCTCTCGCCCCTGATTAACTGAGATTCTCGCGTCGTTGAGTGAATTGAATTTGGAAACAAACAGAAGTACAAGTTCAGCTGGGTATAAATTTTTTATTAATTTTTTTCCTCGTTGACGAAACTGGTAGATCTCATTGTTAGATTTCTATGGTCTTTAAAATATAAACATATAAAGCAACCACTACAGAACAAACTCTAAAAGTGACATATTTTCGCAATAAAATACATTTTTTTTATTATATTTTTATTAGCAATCAGATTACTAATGATCTTTTAGCTAATTTGCTAACATGTCACCTAGAGGCCAAACTTTTGTCCCACAAAAACACATTCACATTCATACGTTTAATTTGTATGTATGTATGTCTCAATTTCATTTAATGTACAAATGGTAAACTTTCCCAACGGTAGGTGATATTATATTAAAATATTGTAGCCTAAATAAACCGAACGTGGAAAAAATATGTAAAATAGAAACAGTAATCGTATTGAAATGATAAGAACTGGAATACTAAGGAACAATTATAAAACTAATATTCGTTTGACAAGACAAAGAAATATGATTACTCCTGAAAATAAAAATTTAATATTCTCGTGTTTTTTTATCTGGTTACTTTTATGAATTTTTTTAATAAAACGCTACTACTTCACTAAACTATGTTCACTATAGATAGCTTAGATTGAGCTTAAAATTTATTTTAATTTATTGGACCGTAGCAACGTTACTTTTTCATGCTTGTAGGAATAGTATCTGGACTACTTTTAGAGTTTCCATTTCCAAATTTAAAGTATTCCATGTTCACTGGACCAAGGCAGTCGACATTCTCCAATTCACACGGACAATTTGTGGTTTCATGAACGTTCATATATGGTGAATTGGAAATATATCCAGCATTTCAGTTTTATAGCGTTTTATAGTCTGGTTGATGCACTCTCATGCTCGAACTATCCGAATCCTTTGGACAGCTGGAAACGAATCCTCGGTGAATGTTGACAATTTCATCACAACTAGAAAATGTTTAAAATTTTCTTCATTTTTTGGTACCAATTCGATACTTTTTACTGCATCGCAGCTCCAGTACACCTTTCTTTTTTAATATATTTCATGGGAGAAAATGTTAGACGTATTTAACCATACAGAATAAATAACGCTATTGTAGATTAAAAAACAACAAAAAATAATATTGAGATGGCCCACATTCTAATTTTGGTCCTGAAAGTATAGTAAACTTTACAAAAACAAGTTTTTAGTCATTTTTCATTCGCCATATTTTTACTATTAATACTGTAATGAATATTTCTCAACACTATATATATATATATATTGTAATAAACACCTACATAGGGTTAAATTAAATGAATCAATTAACAAACAAATTAATTAAAATTTGTATAATTAGCCACACGTTGAAGACGTCGAATCTATAATGATTTAAAAAGGTGGTCTTATATCATAGGAATAATTAACAACATTTACTAAGTTTTAAAAGAAATTTATTATTGTTGATAAATTTACAATGTAAAATACCTATTTTCATGCCGAATTACATCTATTTAAAACAAATACTTAAATTTTCATTTATGAATTCGTGGCATTTATGAACATACAGTTCTTATATCATTACAATCAAATTCGTCGAATCTCTTATCTCAGGGCCATAACTGGGTTTGATATATAACTAAATCAATGTATAAACAATTAACAATTCAAATATAAAAACTGAACGAAATCTGACTATACCTTTTTAATTATCGTTTATAAATTTGTATAAAAGTTTTGTTACTCACGGAACGTCTGTCTGATACCAGATCTCTCTCTTTTATCTTGAAAACTACCACACTAAAAGGCCATTTTTACACAGACTCTACACTTCATTGAAAATTTTAATACACACGATTAAAATACTCGTCCTCTGCTATCTGGAACCTTGGATGAGCCGCCCCCTTTGGTCTGCTAGTCGATTCCTGTCTCCTCTATGCGATAATTGTTCAATCAGCGTGAAGCAACCATTTGCTTCACCGTGTGCAAATTATTATGTAAATCTCTCTGTAAAATATTTGTTTTCTTTCATGTAAAAAGTACAGGATCTAGCCATTCGTACTTTATACCTGGAAACTTTACTGTTTGTTGCTCTAGGTGAACTGAACTGTATTATATCTACCCGTCGACTTTTAACAGTTTCATCTCTCGTACGCAGAATTTTGACTCCTTCACCTTTCAATCGCCGATTCCAGAGTTTTATATCATCAAACTTTTACGTTTGTCAGTTCCCCACGTGAACTGAACTGTTCCGTTTCTCGCAGCAGACTGGCGTTCTCCAAGTGGATACTGAGTTTTCTCCGCGCGCAGTCTCCATTGTTTAACAAAGGAGAAACCCACCTTCATTCTCACCTTTAAGCATTCGAACCGCTAACAATTTAATTATATAAAAAAACAATTAATGGCCTGTTTAATTGGCATTACAATATATATATATATATATATATATATATATATATATATATATATCTATTGGAAGAGTTTCTCTTAATAGCAACTATTTCATGATAATGTAAAGATATACACTGGTTAATTAGAGCCAGTAACGTACCAATAATTAGTCCAATATTTTGGCTGCTTCAGCTAGAGATATAAGGCTACTTCTTTGTGAAAATGCTTGTAAATAGAAGATGATACACTGGGAGCCTTGAAACACCTCCAATGATTTTCTGATACAATCTATCTCCTCTATCCACCCGAGATTGGTAATAAAATAAATGCTTTGGTGTTTACAGTTTGCCTCCTGAGCCACCGTTCCCAGAAATATGATATACAGTTTTCGAATTGTGAATGTAGGAGAATTTTAATAATTCTGATAGCCTTGTCACGGCCACAGTTGTTTTAGTTTTATTCCCATTGCCCTTGCATTTGATACTCAGAGCTGTTTTGGAGGATATGCATGAATTCACTAGACGCTTCTGTATACGTTACCTTTAGCTGTTAAGTCTCTCAATTTATTCCAGTTTGTAAATTATAAATGAATATTTCAATAATATTGAGATAATAACCGTTCCTTGGATAAACTTATGAATATATCAGATAATTACTAGGGGCGATTTATTTCAATAAAGCATGTAGATTTAACGTATGATTTATATTATAATTAATTATCCGACCATAATTTTCAAACCAGTTTTTTAGAATTAAGACGTGAAGTGTGGGAGCAGCATCAATTGTCAGTGAAAAGGCAAGTCATCGTGAAGTATAGAAGTTACATCAGTTGCAGCTCATCCTGTCCAATTGGAGTAGATTCTGGTAAACGCGCATGTCAGCTATTAAATAAATATTCTTGCAAAGCCAATATATTTTCATTTGTTAAGCCGAAATTATCGAATTTAGAGATCCGAATTTGTGCCCTCAGCTTTATCTATGAGAAAATGAGTCAATTGTTTTACTGTATTTTTTTATAAATAATTTCAGCTTTCAAATCCTATCATGTTTTACGTTTCACTTATTTAATATATAATAATGCTTTATTGGATTAGAAACGGAATATTTTATTCAATTTAAAGTCAGATCAAGTAGCTTCCTACTCAATAAAAATTAAAAAATACAATATTTTCTAAGAAAACTATTCCGAACAAAAATATTATAACAAATTTGTCAGACTCACTCGTTCATTTTTGGACAATTATTAAAATAACCTTCGTTACTTCAATTTGTGGTATACAAACGTAGGTTTTTGTTTTTCAGTATCACAATGTACTTGTTTGAAGATTCAATCAACGGGATTTCATAGCCATCGGTGGTGGGTGGGCCGTGTATGGTTTCGACGAAACCATACGTCGCCCAACAAGCCAAAAACCGATAATTACGAATGTAGTTCCACGGGCCACACAACCTATCAGTTATTATATAAAGTGTCAGTAATGTTCCGGTACCAGTTTTAATTAAAAATTGTCTCTTTATCAGCTCGGTTATGTAAAATTTATATATAATATGTAGTTTTTTTGTGGCCGCTTTCCAGGTGCTGACATGATCAATCACTTATTTCGCAGACGATGAATCAGGTTAACGTGGTGGAAGGTGATAAAATTTCCCAAATAAATTATATTTCTTTAAAAATATTGTCTCTGGAACGATTAATATCTTTGTCAAGTACTTATGGGTGATTGGACTCAAAGATTTTTATCATTTGAACAATTGTTTTTCTCTTCAAAGACTGAATTTGTACAAATAGTTTTTTCATCAGATGACAATTTCATAACTGGATAAACAGTTCTTTTTTTCCACCCGGGTTAAAGTAATCTTAAGCCTCAACGTTTCGATGCCGTACTGTGCCATCTTTCTCAAATAAAGTCGAAACGGGTGGAAACTCAATAACTGTTTATCCCGAACATACACCGGGTAAATCTTCGATGCTTGATATTTTATAACATGTCTTCGCCACGAAAATATTTTCTTACGCTCTCTCCAGAGAACGACCTCATTGTTGTCTGAACTCCACGGCGTACGTTCTTTTAACCAATTTTTTGTTTACTTTAGATGAATATAAATATTAATAGCAATAAAACTAGGAATAAAGTGAATTAAAAGCTGCAATTCTTTTATATAAAAATTTATTACATAATTTTTTTTATATATTTACGAAAAATGGAGTATTGTTTTAATTAGCTTGTTTGTATATTAAATGTAAGTTACATACTTTGCATTTTCAGCTTCGCAACTGTCATTTTTTTATTTAATATTGAATCGTTATTAATTTTTTAATTAATAATTAATATTTTAATTTACGTCTGTTTAAATTATTAACGTAAATTTAACTACCATTATAACAAATATTTTATTCAGAAACATTTATGTACATTTTAATACTTTTATCAGCTTATTTATATTATGTTTCTACTGTTACAATTATTTTCGTCATCAAATTCATTCCAGTGAGTCTTTTCTTATTATAAAATTTACTTAGTATATTTAACAAGTTTATGTAGCTTAATAAATAATAATAAATCAAATAACCAAATACCCATTACGTTTCAAATTCAAAAATCACCTTGAAGATTGAAAAATTAAATGTATCTGTAAGAAACACAACAATATTTTTGTCATGAGAGATGTAATAAAACAAAAATTGATTTAATAAGACAATTCTATTGTAAAAGTCATAAATGGTGCAAAGAAAAAACAATATAATATTTATAATATTATATATTTCATAATATTGATAGTATAAGATTTCAAATCGCAAATTTATGCAACATTATTTTATTTTTAATATTTATGTAATAGGAAGAACGACAATATTCTAGCATAAATGTTGTATGGAACAATAAAATGTTCAACATTCTTTTAATTTAATACTAAACGTTACCAATCATAAATTAAAAATGAAGCTAAAATTTTTCAAATGAAACATATTGTAACATTCAAATTAAAGAAAACCTTCAGGGTCGATTATCGGGCCTGTAACAGTAATAGTAAACCGCAATGATATAACCAAATTAATATATATATATATATATATATATATATATATATATATATTAAAAGTATCGAATTGAGTTTACACGAGTATTACTAACATAAGAAAAATCTGTAGAAATCTGATGGTACGGAGTTTTATTCCAGGCATATAACATAAATTGAGTAGATACCAGACATCGAAGCAGCTCTTGTATAACACTAATTATTCTTTTCATCAATTATTTATCTTTTCACAAATTATTTAAAAGAATTTAATTAAACAGACCATAACGTGCACTAAGTTACACACAATTTACCCAGAACAGTTCCGTGAGCACATCAAACCAGATTTCCACGTAACCACAGTCAATGAAGTTATACAGAATGTTTTGGCAGATAAATCTTTCAGTTTTAATCGCAGTTGAGTTATACCTCTTCCATTAACTTAAAACAACTTATCGAAATCATGTTCCATAAATTTACTTTTACATTGCCATATGTAAAGTTAAAATGACTACCGGACACGTCTCCAATATTCCTTATACAGTCTTTCCGTCCAAGATGTATCAGCCAAGACTTGAAGTCTAAGCTCCACATGGTTTTAAGTCTCTTGGTCAGCTCACATTACAGACTGAACTTTACTGTCCCAGTTCAAATTGCAGACTCCAAACAAACTTCTCCGTTCCAGCTCGTATCGCTGACTGAACTGAACACTCGTCAAAGATTTTCCACGTCACACATTGCAGACAACAATACAGTCAAAAACTCCACATTCTTACGCAACGCTGACTGTTGTCTACAATACTTGGGTCACAATAGTACGCTGACAATAAAATATTAAATAAATTATAAAAATCATTTCGTTACATCTATTGGTGGTCACCATATATTATACATGGTATTTCGTTACGTAATGTATTATTCTTTGTTAATATAAGTAATCATTTTATATATGATAAGTAAATTGTATAATTGGTGATAGAGCTCACATCAGTAAGTTTAATGAAGGACTAAATTGTAATATTTCTGTTCCCGTAAAAACATAACGTAAACCTGTTGAAAGATAAAAATGTACAGAACGTCGTTAAATAAAACATTTGTTATAATTGTCGTTTAATTTATCTCAGTAAAGTTCTTCCAATCATTTACCTGCCACTACCTGAAGAGGTCTTAGTTTAGGACGAAAGGTAGTTTATGTCATAAATTTTAATGTGAAAATGTAATTTATATTAAACTTTTATTTTCTGACTTATGACTATTATTATATTGTATTATACTTTAAGAGAAACAAATAATTGTCAATTTTTTGTTCAGTTTACTTGAATACAAATTTTTATATTTTTTCCTACGAAATTATTCATTTCTGTAGAAAAATAGTTATTACCGATGTGTAACGAAAAATTGTTTCGGACTTGGGATAAAAGTAATATTTTTGGAGTATAAACAGTCACAATGTATAAATATGTTAAGGGAACTGGTATCGTTTGAACCAAAAATTTCAATAGTAGAATTATTATTAGCAGTGCTCTGGCTTCTTATTAAAAATATATTATTTATAATAAACTCTTGAGACCTTATCTGTGAAATTAAAACAAATGTAAATGAGAACATTTTGGTAATATTCGCGTAGTATACCAATGGATCAAATTAATTACCAATTAATTTTCATAGAATTAATATCTGTGTTTTTTATTTTATTGATATAATTTACAGATTATTGAGTATGTTGATCAACTGTTTTGTCAAATACATCTTCTGTATTCAAAAAAATAATTTAAGTTCGTTGGCTACAATGCTCTAATGTCACACAATTTTTATCAACATTTGAAAATAGAATTACTCGAAGAATTAAGTATATGAAATTGAAATACTCAGTTATGTAAATTGTCATCCAAACACTGGAGCACCAAATATATACTGACTTCGATTTAGAAGTATAAATTGGACCGGGGAAGGCTAAACTGAGTTTTCGACACCATATATAGAGCACAATGCAAATTCGTGTCAAAATTAGTCTGCATGAAGGAGTAATCAACCGCTAACATGGCGGCCAACAAATCAACATTTTCTCTTCCCACCAACGTTAATGAAGATAAATTTATATGTTAAACAAATTGTTGACCGCCGCTGTTTATCCTGTTCCCCGTTTAACCATTTTCCCCCAAATTTATGTTCTTCTGTTTTAAGTATTTATCACAGATTTGTATCCTTTGAGGTCCCTAATATTGCATAATAAATAAAGTATCTAACTTTCTATTCAACTGGTAGTTTGGTATTCATGAAATTAAAACTGCAGAATTTCTTATATTTTCGTTGCCCGGGTTCTCATTATTAATCTCAGCGCCATCCATGATCCCGGAATTGACTACAATCTCGGCTGTTTTGCGTTATTTTTATGTAACGTCCTTTCACCCCGGTTACATGCCAAAAGGGACTGAAATTATACACAAAATATCTGCAGGTATGTCATTGATTCCGAAAAATTTTCTTTCGACCAAAATATCGGCCGTTTAACAGGTTTGAAAATTTCCACCCCCGCCCCTGGCGGTTAAATGGCATGTTTAAAGTCTTAATTAATTTCTTATATTTTCGTTGCCCGCGTTCTCATTATTAATCTCAGCGCCATCCATAACCCCGCATTCGACTCCAATCTCGGCATGTTTAGCTGTTATTTTTTTGTTACGCCCCTCCACCCGCATCCGTAAGAATGCTTTCTCCAATTTCGTAAGGAGTTGAAATTATACACAATCAACATCGGGAGAATCACTAGCAAACTCAATGATCTCGAAGAAAAACTTATGCGACGTAAATATCGGCCGTTTAACCATATTTAAAAATTTCTGCCCACATCCACCCATCGCTCCTAGGGTTGGAAGTCATACCGCCAAAGTATTTGTTTCCGGTTTGAAAGGAAAACGTGTAAATAAAATTTGGTCAAAATTGCTGGACGCGTTTAGATATGTATGCGGAACATACACACATGCAGAATATTATATTTATTAGAAAGAAGAAGATTAAGTCCATTTACCAGATAACAATGCCATCATAATTTTCGAATGATGATTAACATCTCTGCAATAATTCGTAACTTTGTCAAGTTTACCACTTATTTAAATCTCTTTATAATTTAAACCCCTAAAATATAACTGAAATAAGTTAGAAATCAATATTGATAAAATAGCCAAAGGAGATAATCTTCTTATAAATAAAAAAGAGTGTATGTATGTTTGTTTGTATGTTTGTATGTTTGTATGTTTGTTTGTATGTTTGTATGTTTGTTTGTATGTTTGTATGTTCGTTATACAAATCTACACCGGTAGAGCAAATTTCACCAAATTTCGTACACGTGTTCTTTACGACCAGGAAACAAACACTGTCGGGGTGAGACATGTCTACCACCCCCAGATGCGGGGGTACACGGGGGTTGAAATATTTAAACATGCTAAAACAGCCGATATTTTAGTCGGATAATAATTTTTAGGGGTCCAAGATATTGATGGTGTTTCTACCGATGTTTTCTGAATATAATTTTCATCCCCTACACCCTGGGGAAAGAGCACCCCTAGCGTTTGGGGTGGAGAATACAAATCTACACCGCTGGAGCAAATTATACCAAATTTCGTACACGGGTTCTTTGCGACCAGGAAACAAACACTGTCGGGGTGAGACGCGTCTACCAACCCCAGAAGCGGGGGTGGACAGGGGTTGAAATACTTAAACATGCTAAAACAGCAGTTATTAGATTTGGATAAATATTTTAGGGGTCCAAGATATTGATGGTGTTTCTACCGATGTTTTCTGAATATAATTTTCATCCCCTACACCCTTGGGAAAGAGCACCCCTAGCGTTTGGGGTGGAGAATACAAATCTATACCGGTGGTTAAAATTTCACCAAATTTCGTGCACGTGTTCTTTGCGACCAGGAAACAAACACTGTCGGGGTGAGACGCGCCTACCACCCACAGAAGCGGGGGTGGACGGGGGTGGAAATATTTGAACATGCTAAAACAGTCGATATTTCAGTCGGATAAATATTTTTAGGGGTCAAAGATATTTATAGTCTTTCCACTGATGATATCTGAATATAATTTTCAACCTCTACACCCTGGGGAAAGAGCACCCCTAGCGTTTGGGGTGGAGAATACAAATCTACACCGCTGGAGCAAATTTCACCAAATTTCGTACACGGGTTCTTTGCGACCAGGAAACAAACACTGTCGGGGTGAGACGCGTCTACCAACCCCAGAAGCGGGGGTGGACGGGGGTTGAAATATTTAAACATGCTAAAACCGCCGATATTTTAGTCGGATAATAATTTTTAGGGGTCCAAGATATTGATGGTGTTTCTACCGATGTTTTCTGAATATAATTTTCATCCCCTACATCCTGGGGAAAGAGCACCCCTAGCGTTTGGGGTGGAGAATACAAATCTACACCGCTGGAGCAAATTATACCAAATTTCGTACACGGGTTCTTTGCGACCAGGAAACAAACACTGTCGGGGTGAGACGCGTCTACCAACCCCAGAAGCGGGGGTGGACAGGGGTTGAAATACTTAAACATGCTAAAACAGCAGGTATTCGATTTGGATAAATATTTTCGTGGTCAAAGATATTGATTGTGTTTCTACCGATGTTATCTGAATATAATATTCATCTCCTACGCACTGGGAAAAGGGCACCCTTAGGGTTTGGGGTGGAGTTGCTTTACAGAAAAATAACGCGAATACAACAGAGTTTGGAGTCAAATCGAAGGTTATGGATGTCAGTGAGTTTACTTCCGATAAATATTTTTAATTGCCCATTTAACTCGAAAGGGTGGGGGTTGGAAGGGGAGATAAATAGTCAGTTCTTATGCGTTCTTGGGGGAGAATTACGTGAATACTATTTCAACGGATGTTGTTGGAAATATAAATCCCTTTAGACATTAGGGGTGAGCTTGCTTAGGGCTGGGGGTTAGAATTGTCTATTATTCTAAAACTGCCAAAATGTTATGTGTTTATGGGTAAACTAGATTGATAGTGTTTCTACCGATGTGATATGAGTAAAAATTCAACCCTTTCCACCACGGGAAAGTAGCATATTTAGGGGTGGTGTTGTTTATACTATTTTATCCTATGTTGTTTCCATTAATAACGACGTTTAATAAAAATAAAAGTGTTTCAGAACCATTGCTTTTTATACTCTTTTAAAAAGTTTTTATATTATAAATTGTTATAAACATACTGTATATTTATTCCGTAATTGAAGTTGTATTATTGAGAAGAAATAAAGCAACAAATAATCACGGACAAATACATGTAACAAAAACTCTACATGCTAACGTAGTTTATAATTTAGTTTACTACAACTTCAATGAAAATATTATCCACGTAATCTACATTATTAGAACAATTGTTCTCAAAATCCTAAACCATATAAATCAATCCATTAATAATCCCTTTTCAACCAGAACGAAAGGGCTTAATATAAATAATTATTACACTTAATCTTATAAATAAAAATGAGTGTATGTATGTATGTATGTTTGTATATTTGTATGTTCGTTATACAAATCTACACCGCTGGAGAAAATTTCACCAAATTTCGTACACATGTTCTTTGCGACCAGGAAAACAACACAGTCGGGGTGAGATGCGTCTACCAACCCCAGAAGCGGGGGTGGACGGGGGTGGAAATATTTAAACATGCTAAAACAGTCGATATTTCAGGCGGATAAATATTTTTAGGGGTCAAAGACATTTATAGTGTTTCCACTGATGATATCTGAATATAATTTTCAACCTCTACACCCTAGGGAAAGAGCACCACTAGCGTTTGGGGTGGAGAATACAAATCTATACCGCTGGAGAAAATTTCACCAAATTTCGTACACGTGTTCTTTGCGACCAGGAAACAAACTCTGTCGTGGTGAGACGCGTCTACCACCCCCAGAAGCAGGGGTGGACGGGGGTTGATATATTTAAACATGCTAAAACAGTCTATATTTCAGTCGGATAAATATTTTTAGGGGTCACAGATATTAATAGTGTTTCTACCGACTGTTGGGGTGAGACGCGTCTACCACCCCCAGAAGCGGGTCGGGATTATGAGTAGAGCACTTTTAGGTGTTGGGTGGGGGAACGCTGCAATAAAATAACGCGAATACAACCGAGATTGGAGTCAAATCCAATGTTATGGATGTCATCCAGTTCAATTATAGCATCAAATTGGCCATTTATCCCCAAGGGGCGGGAATGGATGGGATGGAAAATTTCTAACATGTTAAATCATCGATATTAGCGTGGAATAAATAAATTCCGGGACCATTGACGTTGATAGTATTTCTACCTATGTTGTTTGTAGGCATGATAGGGGTTGGGCTGGAGGGAATTTCCATGAAAATAACGGGAAAACAACCGAGATTCGAGTCAAATCGAAGGTCAAGGATGTCCCTGAATTTATTTATGACAATCTGGACAACGCGCGGGTATCGGCTGGGTTGGGATCAGTTGACCGGCTGTTTTTTGCGTCAATTAAATATATTTAGGGATGAATTAGATTAATAAAATTTCCCTACATGTTCTTTGTGAATAATTTCAACCCCTTTCGGACTCATAAGGGTGCACCCTTAAGGGTGGGCGTGAAGTAGCATTACATAAAAAGAAACCAGAAACTATCGGGATTGTCACTGAGTTTAATTAATTTCCTTGAAAATAACGGGAAAACAACCGAGATTCGAGTCAAATCGAAGGTAATGGATGTTGCTGAATTAATTTATGACAATCTGGACAACGCGCGGGTATCGGCTGGGTTGGGATGAGTTGACCGGTTGTTTTTTCGTCAATTAAATATATTTCGGGATGAATTATATTAATAAAATTTCCCTACATGTTCTCTGTGTATAATTTCAACCCCTTTCGGACTCGGAAGGGTGCACCATGATAGGGGTAGTGCTGGAGGGAATTTCCTTGAAAATAACGGGAAAACAACCGAGATTCGAGTCAAATCGAAGGTAATGGATGTCCCTGAATTTATTTATGACAATCTGGACAACGCGCGGGTATCGGCTGGGTTGGGATGAGTTGACCGGCTGTTTTTTGCGTCAATTAAATATATTTAGGGATGAATTAGATTAATAAAATTTCCCTACATGTTCTCTGTGTATAATTTCAACCCCTTTCGGACTCATAATGGTGCACCCTTAAGGGTGGGCGTGAAGTAGCATTACATAAAAAGAAACCAGAAACTATCAGGATTGTCACTGAGTTTAATTAATTTCCTTGAAAATAACGTGAAAACAACCGAGATTCGAGTCAAATCGAAGGTAATGGATGTTGCTGAATTTATTTATGACAATCTGGACAACGCGCGGGTATCGGCTGGGTTGGGATGAGTTGACCGGTTGTTTTTTCGTCAATTAAATATATTTCGGGATGAATTATATTAATAAAATTTCCCTACATGTTCTCTGTGTATAATTTCAACCCCTTTCGGACTCGGAAGGGTGCACCCTTAAGGGTTGGCGTGGAAGTAGCATTAGATAAAAATTAACCAGAAACTATCAGGATTGTCACTGAGTTTAATTATGACATTAAACTTGACCGTTTAAGTTCTTGAAGCGGGAGTGGTCGGGGGTGAAAAATTTCAAACATGTTAAATGGTCGATATTTGCGAAAATTATTTTCTGGGGTTAATTACTTTGAAAGTATTTATACCGATGTTGTTCGTGTATAATTTAACCCCTGTGAGGGGAGCAAGCTTAGGGGTGGCGTGGAGGTACGTTAAATAAAATCCCGCAAAAACAACCAAGATTCGAATCAATTCCGAGACTATGAATGTCGCTGAATCTAATTGTGACAACATGGGTAACGCGACGGGTTTGGGAGGTGTTGGCCGGGGGAATAAATTTTCAGACAATGTAATCGGCCGATTTTTGCGTGGAATACATTCTTTTTCATTATCGCATATTTGTAGGGGTAGTCATCTTCTAACATGTAAAAACGGCCGATATATTTAGTCAATGACTTCATCCCCCTTCGGCATGTGAGGTGAGCACATTTAGGGATAGGGTTCGAGGAGCTTTACATAAAAATAGCTCAAAAGAAACCAAAATTGGAGTCTTATCTATGGTTATAGATAATTGACATCTCGGGCAACGCCGGGCACCCAGCTAGTATTTAAATAAAACATAACAGCATAACGTTTCTTATGATTATCTGTATATCTCCTCATGTACATTTTTGGTGAACAACTTTGGTGAACGTAAAAATGAACGATTAAAGTGTATTTAGATTAACGGAATTTTCGCACCTGATGAAATTATAAGATCTACGGATAATTAAAAGAAACGCTGTACTGGTTTATTCTTTAATTCTGTCTGTTTTTGCCATTTATTAAACTTATGAACAGACATTTACATTAAAGTCAATTTATAATTCTCTAGGTTTTATAAATTTTCACCAACATTCATGCGTGCTAAATATTTCAGTTAGACATTTCCGTAGGTATACATACAAAGAAAATGATCACTTAAAATTCACTTTATAGTATCTTACAACTGTCTTAATTCGTACATTTTATGCAAAAAAATGTGAAATTTTGATTCAATGAAGAACGATGTTATAAAGAGTTACTTGTATTGAACGTTAACGAATCACGTTTTTTAAAAAAATAAAGAGAGAATAGTGAATCAAACGTTATAGAATAGTTTATTAATCAACGTTATCTCAATTAAATAGTTCTTTAGAGACAGAAAAATAAAATAATAGTGTATAACTCATAACTTACATCAAAGTAGTAAGTTAAGAACTAATTATGATCAAACTTGTTCATAAGCATATTAGAAAAATTCTACAACAATACGTTAATTCCACTTCATCAGGTAAAAAACGGAAACAAATATATACACATGAGAAGACCAAGTATCATGCTGAGATTGTTCGTATCAGTTTTATCATTAATGGATGAACAATTAGATTAAATCTATAATAATCCACACATTAATCTCGCCTAATATTTGATTTCAGAACGTAATGTTGTTACATTACTCCAATCAAAACAGTACCCTTTCTGTTCTCCTATGGTATGAAGATTACAGTCTGTACATTACAATTTTTGATACAATCTTTTCCGTTATTTATAATTATAATAATTGCTTGTTTAATATAAGATACCAATTTTGTACGATTTAAATAATTCAATTAATTTATAACGCATTTTCTTAATTAATGGAAGAATAATAATTTTTTTTATCGCAGTAGGCATATTAGATTTTACTTTGTGCAATATTGTGTTACATTTCTTGATAAAAAAAAAATTGCAAAAATATGTTTGAAACTATTTTTAAGTTATTTTTATGGAGACTTGGCTAGGAAACTCGAATATCTTTGACAACTAAATTGTAAACTTTAACACGTTCTTGAAATAATGGATGGTTGGAGTGAAATTATGGACACGTTCAGAAAACGGTTTGAGAAACCAGTTAGTTAGTAATTTATTACCTTTCACCGAAACGGAGACATACAAATATTAAGGGAGTCTTTATTTTCAATTTCATAGGTTAATTGGAGCTTTGGGTTATAATTATTAAGCACATTGATCAGCAAACGTTTTAGAAACAAGAACAAAGAAGTTGGGAATCGGGCAGAGACATTTTGTAAAAATCGCATGTGATATATCGTAGTGGATTTTTAAGGCAGGAAATATGTTAAATATGTAGGAGCCAATAATACTTTTTACAGTGATATGTGTATAAAGTAAAGTTTCCTTTAGATTTAGTCACGATTATAAATATGGAATCTGTGATATCTAATGTGAGTCAAATTATATAATTCAGTTCCTATTTACGGCTTTCAGCGGCCGTAATCTGAATCGATTTGAGAATTAAATGGGATCTAGGCGTGTGTGATACGCAATCTTTGCTGTACTGTGCATGTGTCTCGTGCTCGCCAGTTAACAGATGACTTTTCTACACGGAACTGGTGTACTCGTACTGCCATAGAATTTCCTCAAAAATTGATTAATCCTTCGTTTAATATAGTATTTTTTAGTATGGCTTTTTCGTCATATCAACGTCTAGCCTCGACAATATGAATTATAATACAATTAAAAATCATATTCCAGTAATTTTTAGCGTAACAGAAGAAATTAAACCTCACGGAAACTGCATAAAAATCTATTCTCGATCCGCCACAGTACGATTCCTTCAGATTTGCGTGTCTTTTCTCAGAGTAAAAGATTGCATGAGGGTAATCCACGTGGTGGCAACTCCCGTTTAATAACATAGGAAGCGATGCGGAAGGGTAGAGGAAGGTAATCTAGGGATAAACATCCTACCCGGTATTCTCCTAAAAGTGATGCAGAACAAACCCTAAAAAACCTGAATCAGGTAGGTCAGGCGCTTGGTACTTGTCCGACGCCCTTCTGATGGCGGGAGACGGTTAGCTGTGGGGGTGCAGCTTTCCCTTCTCCATGCCTCGGCCAGTTTAGGAGGAAGCTAGCCGGCTGTTCCAATAGGAACAGAAAACAACTTACCGTATG
Organism: Zhengitettix transpicula; assembly: GCA_037074705.1. Lineage (NCBI taxonomy): Eukaryota > Metazoa > Arthropoda > Insecta > Orthoptera > Tetrigidae > Zhengitettix > Zhengitettix transpicula. The sequence continues at coordinate 206,370,740 of CM073591.1, forward strand.
CCCAGGATCTGCGACCCTGGAACATACTGCACTAAAAACAGGCCGAGGTGGGAACTTCAGTTCAAACGCAAGGAGAAAAGGAGGCATCTCCAAAAGTAGCCCTCTCCGTCTTTCCAGAAAGGTTCTGCCTGGGAGAGCTAAGTTCCGACAGACTATCTGTTACAGCTTTTCATGTCATCATACTTCGTAAAATTTATTGATATAATACGGGTAGCACTTTAACGAGTATGTAAGGAGCTTATTTTTACTGTTCATTATGCATATATTAAACGTGAAATTAAACCTGTTCCGAGGGTCCCTGCAGTTTACATAATTTCAATATTCTTTCCTTCGTGCCTCACTTCTCCTAACGAAGTGGAAACATCAGAAGAGAATTCAGCAGTCTTTTTAAATTCCTGATAAAAGTTGAGTTCGTTATTTCTTCCAATACCAACGAGAAATTCAAACAATTTCTGAATGGAAAGACAATGAATAAGGAATGTAAGTGCTGTTTTCTATTACGTAACACAATAAGTATTTCTGTATTCACATTAGTAAACATCCTTTCCTTAAAATAATAGTTAGTGATTCTTCATAATGTATATTTTAATTTCAATATTATGCTGTAAATTCATCAATAAAAAACAGAATTAGTAACTTATAGTTTCGTATGAATATTTTACCAACGTTACGTGAACTAATGCCAAAGTTCAGGTTTGTAAATGATATTGTTTTCCTTTGTTAGAGAAGAAACAATATTTTTTAAAAAAAGTAGTGGCCTATATACTGCTCGAGGCGTTCGTTCCAAAATTGGGATGCGGGAAACGAAGATAATTAAATTTAAATTAAGTTTCTATATGATGGGAAAAACGAAAGAATTTTGATCTTTTGGGAACAAGTATAACAAGTATTAAGGAAGAAAGTAATCACCGGAAGGCAAATACAGCAAGCTAAGGCAGAAATTTTTCCAGAGACGGAACTATCAGTCTCAAATATTAAATTTCACCCCACCCCCGGTCAAATTGGCTTTGGGAACTGTAAAAATCCTAAATAACCGATATTAATATGGAATGTCTATGGAAACTACATTCAAATATAATTCTATAGAGTTATCAGACTTGTTCTAGCAGCGATCGACCGCAATAAAAGTATGCAGCAAACAATCGACATAAAATTAATTAAGAGAGGGAAGTGAGGGGGGTGGGGGGTTGAAGCTTTGTGTGCTTTTTTTGTTTTGTTGTTTGTTGCCAATCAAAATCTGAATTCCACTACTAGGGAAAATGTAATGTAACTGAAGTTATTGTACATTCAGTTTATACATACATAACAATTATAATCTATGTCACTAACGCATATTAATCTTTGGATGTCCATGTATGGCATTGGATTTCGTCCGCGTACTTTTCATGGTATGGAAGTAATTACTGATTGATAAATACCCCCCAAAAAAACCTGAAAATCACTTTGAGCCGATGCGTTTATATAAAATATAACTGATTACCATTGGACAACTCGCTGTATATCAGTTATGTGTTTTAATGTATATTCTATTAACACTTTCGCTCAAGATTAATTACATCGATCTATCTATCGTTTGTAATTACTGGATTGTACAACAACATTAGACACAATTTTGTTAAAAGAAGTAATAAATAACTCAAAATTAAAGTAAAGAAGTACGCCAGACAACATTAACATTCAGTTAACATAAAATATTCAATGCATACAATCTCCACGTATTCAAGGACGATTTATCGTAATAGCGTCTTAGTAACATACGAACTGGGAGGATTTCAGAACAACTTTATATTAACTAATTAACTTCAATACATCCTTGAAAACACCAGAATAACTAGACGTCGCAGTTGTTAATCTTACCACAGCAATTCAAAACGCAGCTTGGGAAGCTACACCAGATCACAAAGAAAAGAAAACTGTCCTGTAATAATATAACAAAAATTACGAGAAAAATTAGAAAAATATGGCACCTTACAAAAACAGAGAATGAGAAAAGAAAATTCAGCCATGCAGCTAAGGAACTAAAGCAGTTACTTACACACATAAAAAATGGTTCTATCCTAGAGTATCTAAGCACTGTATCAGCTATTGAAATGACTGATTATGCTCTATGGAAAGCTACCAGAAAACTTAAATGGCCTCAAGTGTCCTTTCCACCTATCAAAGATAAGCGCTGGTCTAGAAGCAGGAAAGAATAGGCTTGTGAGTTTGCAGATCACGTATACACCATTGTTATACAATTTCTAAAAAAAAACACTATATCAGATGGATGTCCCAATACCAAACCTAAAACTATATGTAACTAAAGGTACAATTTTGCGATGCACTAACTTCAAGGAAGCACTTGGGTTCGATTTTATCACAGGCAAGATGCTGCAAGAACTATCAAACAAGGCTTTTAAAACCATTAGGCTAGTATTCAATCCAATAAGACTTGGATACTTCCCTAGTACTTGGAAAGTAGCGCAAAATATTATGCTGTTAAAACCTGGTAAAAATCTTATTGAAACAACCACTTACCGTCCAAGTTTACTGCCTATACTTTCAAAGCTATTTGAGAAAGTATTTCTAAAAAGGCTGCAACCAATTCTAGACACCAATTAACTTATTATTAATCATTATTTATTAACAAACAATAAAAATAAGTTAATTGGTGTCTAGAATTGGTTGCAGCCTTTTAAAAAAATATTTTCTCAAATAGCTTTGAAAGTATAGACAGTAATCTAATTGGAGGGTAATAGGTTGTTTCATTATGATTCTTACCAGGTTTTAACAGCATAATATTTTGCTCTACTTTCCAAGTACTACGGAAGTATCCAACTCTTATTATTGCATTATCAGTAGTTTCGGTTTAGATCGTAACATGGTACCATTGAGCAGGTACATCGTATATCTAATATAAGCAACGAGCCTTTCGAAAAAAAACTTGGTACTGTTAGTCGGCGTTTCTAGATGTCAGCCAGGATGAACACACTGATCTCCTACCAATTAAGTCCGGAATGCTACAAGACAATGTTTACGGCTCATTCTGTATCTCCTCGACACGGCTGATCGTTCAACAACTAACGATACAACAATTGCTTCGTACACAAATGCTACTGCAGTTCTCGCCGTACATCCCAAGCCATCAGTTGCATCAGAATAACTCCAGGAACACTTAACCATACTACAAACTTGGCTAAACAATTGGAGAATCAAAGCCAATGGATCCAAATCAATTCAGGTTACGTTTACATTGTCCCAAGCAGTCGATGCCAAATATTTGGGCATTCATATCGACAGACGTGGAGAAAACAGATCTCTACGAAGCGGAAACAACTGGAAATAAAGCTACGACAAATTTCCAACATGATCGGAAGAAAATCTCGTTAACAACTCAAAACCAGTTGTTATTATACGAAGTAATTCTGAAAACCGATGTGGACATACGGGATACAGTTGTGGGGCACAGCAAGGAACTCAAATTTGGAAATCCTCCAGCGCTTCCTGAACAAAATACAACGGTCAATAGTAGCGCCTTTTGGTATGTTCCAAACGATCTAATCGCGAGAGATCTACACTCGCCGTCGATCAAGAGTGAGGTTCAACGGTTTAGTGTGAACTGAAGTGCATCCGAATGTTCACGCAAAAAAAAACTGTTTGCTAGTAACGGAGATTAAACAATTAAAACGATTCAAGTCGAATGATCTACTGAACAGGTTCAACCAGCAGTAATTTATACTTTTGACATTGGCTATATGACTAAAGACAGTCACAAAAGTGTCTTCGTAGGAAGCACCTCCTCCAAGTTATTGTTGTATAGTGTTTATTCAAAGGTTATACAAATTACTTACTGTCCGTATAGGACGGATTGTAAGAAAAATTAGTTAATAAAAACAACGCACTATTATTAGACTTGTAATTACACTCAGGATTAAAATTTAAGTAACTTTCTTAATAAGATGAAAAAATTTACGTCTGCTTGAAAGTAATGAATAAGAAAGATAGCCAATATAGACAAAGAAGGGTAATATAAATACCACACAACTGCACAAGGATCACAGAAACGTTGTGTGGTATTTATCTTACCCTTCTTTGTCTATATTGGCTATCTTTCTTATTCTTTATTAATAAGAAACCGAAGTCATGAAACAGTTTGTATTCCACTAATTTCGTCGGTACTATCCCTTACCTTTAAAATATTTCAATTTCCAGCGATACTTCCGTTATCTACCAAAAATCAACTAGTCAACAGTTTCTTTATTTCGCGGTGCCAGATGGATCGCCATGTTTCTCTTTTGAAAATGCTGTTTTGTCCAAGTATTTACATATTGCTCCCGGAGCCGATACCAAAAATATTGTTATCAAGTTGATTTTACAGAGGAGATAGAATTTATTCAATTTTATGCCTAATATTATTATTATATAATATTATAATTAGGTCATGCCTGGACAAAGCGGGAAATCAGCTAATAAGATAATAATGGTCACAACATCTTGTAAATGAGGCAGGTTACTTTTATCATTTTATTTTACGTATATTGTGGTAATCTTTTTAATCTTTAATTTAATAATTCTCTTTAAATATTATGAAAAGGAAACTTTTAATCATTGGAGAGTTTTAGTTAAAGTAAATGATTATTTTTGAATTCTATATATTTGAAATTCAGAAATTCATTTAATTTTTGTATACAATTTTTATACATTTTGCCACGGCTTACTTATGTTGATATCTCTCGGGTCGCTTAATCGGGCTTCAAAACAAATATAGGTACCCGCAATGCATGGTTAATTGCTAGAAAAATTCAATAATGTTGACATGAATTTATAACAAGTTTTAATTAACTTTTCCTAAAGTATTAAAAACAACTAAATGAAATCTGACGGTATGAAGAATTATAAAATGTTTACAAAGTTTTAGTATTATCATATTACATACCGAATGTGGGAACAGTCATTGTACCAATTCAGTTTCTTTAACTTTACAATTTTTAACAACTCTTAAAATCGAAACTACAAAATTTAATAACTTACTTTTGCTATTAAAATGGTCATAATGTGCGTTATTTGGCTCTCACAATTCATACACGACACTTCAGTCAGTTTACAAAATTCAATCTATCGTACACCACAGACGATCAGTTTTCTGTGGTTTAGCAATGGCTACCTCAGAATTTTTTTCGTAAATCTCGTCTTTACTAAAGAGCTGCGAAGCAAACTTTTCATCAAATTACATTAGCTCCTTTACAGACCTCCGTCAACAGAAACAATAAGCAGAACCTGGTTAACTGCACTTTACTTGCAGACTTCATTAGCAGAGTCTACAATCAACCTTTATAATCGATCCTTACTGTATCATCTCTACTAACAGAGTGGTGTTGCACACATTTTTGAGCTCCTCCTGACTGCAGCTAATCGCTCTCGGTCATCGCCCATCATAAAATGAACATTTCGTCAAAGCTTTTCATTCAACATTACACACCGCCAACAATAATACAATCACTCCAATCTCCGCATTCATACGCTACGCTGTTACTTACAATGGCCTGGCCACAATAATACGCTACAAGTACAATAATTCAGAAATTCATTTCGTTAGATACATTGGTGATCATTACAATATATTGAAAAGAACATATCAGAATTAGTATTACATATTTCGGTGAAATTGCTTGTTATTTATAACTTATATAGATTTTGTTTGTTCAGAGAGCGATATATGTGTACCATATTGTAGGCACCGGACGGACACACCTTGTATAATCGTAATGTCTATTAACATCCATATTAATCAGCCAGAGTCATAAGAAGGAAACCGTTTTGACTGACTAAGGAGAGACCGTCAATGGCAATAACAGGGTAGAATAATGTAGGCTAATTCTAAAGCAGTTGAACCGCTGAAGAGCCCCAATGGTGAACACTAATCTACATGATCCCCAGCCTTTACCTCCCAAAACAATGACTCGGCCATTAAGGTAATAATACAGGCTCCGCATCGCCACCTTCAATCAGCTCTGTATATCTGACGCGCTAATGAAGGCACGTAAATAGCTACATTTACATACAATATTCAAGATAGTGTGACCTTTGTTAAAAACTTCTTAGATATTAAATCAAATACACGGACAATCAATGAATAAAGTATTTCTGGTAATTTATTTCCGTGAAAGATATGATCGTAAGGTGAATTAAATATTTTTGAATGGGTTGGTTTAATTTACACGGAATATTTCTCGGATCATCTATGATAGCAATTGAGAAATATAATTTCAACCACCTCCGTTTCCATTTCAGATACAATAAATCAAAGAGATACATTAACATAATAGAGTGGCTGTACCAGCGTTACAGCGCTCTTGGTGGAAGCAACAAACAACACTGACCGCCATTTTTTAGTAGGTCTACTTCACCGAAATTCTTAGTTATGTTGTTTACGCTGTTGTTCGTGAAAGTTTTGAAGTTTTTGTGTTAAAATATATTGTTTTGTTAATATTAATCATGCCAAGCGTGTGTTCAGCCTACAATTGTAATAATCGTAGTTGAAGTATCGTATTTTAGGTATCAGCATAATAATAATAAGAAAGAGAAAATAAGTGATAATATAAATACAACACAACGTTTCTGGGATCCTTGTCCTTTCTTGCACTCGTCATTTGACAAAAAAAAGCTTTGGAGGTGCTGTTGTGTCGCTCTAGACTATTTCGTCTGTATTTGACTATCTTCCTTATTATTTTTCCGACGTATCAGTATTTTTCATTTCTAACTTAACTTATTCTTAGGTCGTATTTATCAAATTTATGTATTCTTCACGGTCATCTATAATGAGAGTCAGATTTATTTTTATTAAAGCATTTCTCTGTACTGCAATAATCTAGTCCCCCTTTTTTATATAGACAAGTTAATCAACCCGTCTAAAGACTTTGGGAAATTATTTACACTTGCTGAAAAAGTATTGAGGAATAATGAAACACATAGGAAAGAAGAATTTGCTTTTAAAATTGTGTGTGGAGGTATTCCGGATGTTGGGACACAAACAAATTTTATTTTGTGAAATCGACCATTTAATAGATTCGGCCGAATTTGGTGAGGAAACTCACTACTCAATTTTAATAAAGGTTTTATTAAAACATTACTTTCATTGCAGAATTCGTCATATTTGTAAAGAAAAAGCAATGGATGAAAGAGGACGCAATATTAGGCAATTGTATACAAAACTGATATTATTTAAAGGTCAATAAATTTTTCAATGCCATAAATGTGTTATATTTACTTAAACCTTAAAAAATATGTTGTTTGTAGAGATTTAGTTTTAGGTCATTTATGCGGCATAGTAAAGGCTAGCAGACGATAGGGGAACGCCCACCAGTCCTTATAAAACATGGCGGCTGAATTTTCAATTTGCTTCAAATATGGCGGCGACTTGTCCAGTCTGTGTTGTTTATAAATGTCTTTGCAAGAAACACACAATTCGAATTGCAAAAGCTTTTGCTTAGATTGACAATGAAACTGAAGGAAATTAATTTTTTGAAGCGTATCTAACAAAGGATGTATTCAGTTACTAAAAATCAAGACTTGCGTTTGTAAAGGAATCTTTAGCGTTAATTCAAATTTATAGATTTCTACAATTTCAACGCCATTTTCTGCAGCTAGCCTGGATAAAGTAAAGTTGAGATCAGTCTTAAATGATTAGGAAAGCACACGCTTAGTACGTATATTATCTATATTTACTTTCTTTGGAATAATATAATAAAATATAAATTTAAAGCTTTTATTCTCCCATTAAAAAAACATACGAAACAAAAGTGATTAACATTGCCCTTTTGTCGAACCCCTTCTTATATAAATAATTGTTAGTAAAAAAGTCTTAATTTAAATACAATATAATTTGAATACTTTAACTTTTAATTAATTTATATTAATATCTTATTTTTAATCACTTTTTCAAAGAACAATTGTATTTAAATATAAGTCGTAAAATTACAGCAAAAACCGTATTTCACATAAACGGTGATTAATTACTTTTGAATTTTCAAGCATTTATATTCGAATACAATTGTTCATTCAACAAGTAATTAAAATTTTGATATTAATGTAAATTAATCAAAACTTAAAGTATTCAAACTAAATTGTATTAAAATTGATACATTTTTTACTAACAATTATTTGTATAAGAAGGGGTTCAATAAAAGGGTAATGTTAATCACTTTTGTTTGGTATGTTTCATTAATGGGAGATTAAAAGCTTTAAATTTAGATTTTATTATATTATCCCAAAAAAATAAATCTACATAATATACGTACTAAGCGTCTGCTTTCCTAATCATTTAAGACTGATTTCAACTTTACTTTAACCAGGCTATCTGCAGAAAAAGACGTTGAAATTGTTTGATAACGTCCCTTAATTCATACAATTGTGATAAACGGTTTCTTACATATTCATCTGACATATAATTTTTAGCTTGTAAAAACCTATAAATGTGAATTAACGCTAAAGATTCATTTACAAACGGAAGTCTTGATTTTGAGTAACTAAATATCCTTTGTTAGCTACGCTTGTCACCATTTTTTTCTGAATTACTGTCGCAGTAATTATACAATAGTGCTAAATATTTAGTAATACAATGAGGATAATTCATGTTTTAGATAATATCACTCTTACGTATAATGGCAAGAAAACAATTCAGAAGTTTGTTCGATTGTTGTATTTGACATCAAGAATGGAATTTCGTGCTTTCGACAACGTGAAAATGTCGTGCGTGTGCAAGGGAAGAATTGAACAAAGACTCGTAATCGTACTGTTCCGCTGGCAATTTCCGTCCCGCACTTCTTCCGCCGATTCTGCGAAATCTTCTGTTTTCCTTATTTCCTCAGTATAACTCCGATTTCTTTGTGGAGATCTAATACTATTTGTGAGCATTGGCATTCCCTATCGAAGATCCACTAGTACATATCTTCAAGATATATGTCTTATATCCTGCAGACGGTGTGTTTCATCGTGCATCATACATGCCGTTTAATTCGGTGTGCGGAGAGATGAAGACTTGGATATTAAAACTTTAAAATAGGCGGAATATGTGAGACACGCGACAGACGTATACTTCATTTGTTAGCTGAGAAATAAATTGTTTCTGTCTCTTAAAAATAATAAGAAACGTATTTAATTAAGTCATTGTAGACGATAGTTTATACGATATTGCTAATTCATTTCCTTTCATGGTGAAAATATGAAGAAACAAAGTGATAATTTAAATCTAGATACTGCTTGCTGCCCCTTCATAAGCAATTATTATTATATATTAGGGCTTGAACTAGTTAATCTTTATATTTTTATGGAGCGTGATACTTTAATAGAATCGGAAGGGTTATTGTAATTCGGAAGGGAAAACAAGGTAGACGAAGATTAACTACAGCTCTTTTTTAAATGTTTTTCTAAATGGCAACCGTTCTGGCTGTCAGCCAATGATAGTTGAGTATTAGAAACCCGTTACCATACCGTCAGAAATGAGTGACAACAAACCCTTACTGCAGCTTGGTGGACAATAATATGCAGAAACGCCACACGAGTTTGATTCGACGCCACAAAGAACTGTTTCAAGGTCAAATCTGCACCCATTTGAAGAGAACTATAAATGTTATGTCGAGAAACCAGCATTAAGTGGGTCAGAACCTTCTTGCTACCGGTCCCACGCATTTTCAATTACAATAAGGCCCGTTACACTTGGCGATTTTTATCTCTTCGGTAAAATTATCGTCGGCGCTCAAAGAAATCGGGAGCCTTACACTCAACGATTATTATCTCGGCAGTAAATTTTCCGTTGTCCGATTCTCAGTTGTTGAGAACTTTAGTTCTAAATGAACATAGTGACTTTCTGTACGCCCAACGTCTGCGAACCCGAAGCATAAACATCTCAAAACTGACATAGGTGTCTCGGCTTATGGGAGCCTTAATTCAAAAGCAAAGAGAGAAGGCATTTTAGTAGGTAGTCCGCAGGTAGTCTCCTCTCTCCAATGGTATTTTTAATCACTTAATTCGTTGCTTAGAAATATAAATAAATTACTTGTTCTTACTGGACTTGAGAGATTAAAAAATAATGTGCTTCAATCTGTGATCAGATTCATCTTTCTCTATATTTGTTTAAAATATATTTGAATTGAAGTATTTTTAAGGGCGTAGATGACTTCGGATGTTTTTTGTTTCGGATTTAATTATAATTTATTGCAATTGTGTGAATTCATTGGGAAAGAGCTATCCCCATGGGAATTTTAAATATGACATTCACAGACATAAATATTGTGGTGAATTCTGTTCGATAAATATTGTAAATATTATGTGTAAAGGCGTAATCTTTGTTGTAAAACAGTTTTAGTAAGAGTTTTTAAATGCTGTTAAATATGTATTAAAATATTCGTATAAAAACATTAAAAGCAATGATATTTCCTAATAGCTGAATATCCAATTAACATGAGCTAAAGAATTTAATTACGATTGTGATGAGATGGACATGAAAGATATAAAAGTTCAATCAGATTTTTTAGCTAATTTGATTTGAAGTACCGACACTCAGCACAGAATTCGAGGCATTGTCTTGTTCAATCTTAGAGAAGCTCTCACAATGTGCAGAATATAACATCTAATGGAGCTACATTCGATTCTATTGGAAACTCGGAGTGTCTCTACATTCACAGTGTGGAAATTACCTTCAACAATTTTCCGCGATAGCACATTGTTGTTGAGTACGAGTATGAGGGTAGGTATTTTATGAGGCACGAGCCAGGTCTGAGTCCATTCCTGCTCGCTAATGGAAACGCTGTCGGACGTCACGCCCAACTCGGTCGAGCTGCGTCATTACAAAGTAATTGTATTTTGGTTTGACACATTTTCGATCCATATGTGAGGGTGCCATCTATCCATACTACATCATAAAGCCTAAACTTTCATTACTTTTTTGATAGAGAAATGACGATAAAATTTAAATAAGGTGTCAATGTATTCGACAACGCATGCACTTTATAAAATTTCCTTATAAAAAGGATTCCAGTGTCCAACATTGTCCAAATATTGTAATATAATTTTTAAACTAATATTGTTCATGTTTCTGGAAAAATCACAAATCAAATATTTAATTGTTTTAAAGAAATTTATCGTCAACATTAATGAAATACAGAGTACATAATAAATATATTATTATTCGAGGGTTATTAGAGGGACTACTCGCGTCTTAAATGTTTGACCAACTATTATTATCATTTAAATTTGGATGGTACGATCATTCTATTTCATACACTCTATCTTCAAAGAAATACAGGAGGCAAGTTTTGACTTTTTATTCAAAATTACCGTTTAAGTTTTTTATAATGCCGGAGAAAAATTAGCATAGTGCTAAATCAAGACTATAGAAACGGTGAGAAATGCCTGTCATACAGTTTATGAGCGAATATTCACAACGCAATTTGCGATATGCGACTTTGCATTGTCGTTGTGCAGCTATTCTATAGCCTTAAGGGGGTTAACAAATACATAAATTTATTTGCAGTAGAATTTTGTACTTATTTGAACCGTTGTCACTGACACAACACTTGTACCACAAAACGTTTATATATAAAGCTAAAAAATGCAGACTATAATTTTGCATATTATATGCAAACAAAGTATATGTTTTGACTAAATATCCGTCCAATTTGAAGTTTTCCATTTGGCGTCCGATCTGTTTACGCCGATATTTTGGCCATATTATATTTTATATACAATTTATATATAATTTGAAAAGATACATAGAGTAAACTACACAAGTTAGTTGGCACTACGGTGTGTGGTTTAAGTACTTGTATTAGGTAATATTTCATAGAACCTATTGAGATGCAAACGGCCGATATTTGCGTTGGATAAATATTTTTCGGGGTTAATGAGATTTATAGTGTTTATTGTGTATAATTTCAACACCTTCCGGCATGGGATAGGATTACTGTTAGGGTTGGGAGTGGAAGGACGTTACAAAAGAAAATAACGCAAAAACAACCTAGATTGGAGTCAAATCCAGGGTTATGGATGTCGCTGAGTTTAATTATGGCAACCCGGGCAACCAGCTCGTATCTTATAAATTGAATAGCATGTATTTGGCATTTACCATGTTTTTAACATGTAATTCCAATTATTTATTAATTCAATAGAAATGGCCTAGCAAAAAGTTCATTAAGCAACGTCCCATGGGGGTTTGAGAAATAAATTAATATCATTATAATGGACACCTTAATTAAAATTCTTTACCTGGCTTGTAAAACTTGCTTTTGTTTCTCGTATTAAAATTGTGGACATTTGAGAAAATTGTGATTATTACTTATCACAAACAACATTAGTGATTTCATTACTGGCACTTAAAAGAAAGAATACCCTTTTTTTAAGTTCCTTGCATGATATTCTGGAAACATTTTCACAATCTTTTTTTCAAAAATAAAATTTTTCTGTTTTCCTAAAGATTCGCCCCAAAAATTAAACTATTTTCTTAACAAGAAGTGTAAGTAAGCAAAGTAAACTAATTTTCTGATATTCAGATCGCTGCACTGTTACGTTTAAAAAAAGTAAATTTACTACTACTCATTTGTAATATTGCGTACAGCAAAGATTACTCTGGTTCAGTCTCATCTTTAACTGAAAGTTTCTCATATTAAGTTTTAATTTTCCCTCCGCCAGTCAAAGTTTCCAGAAAAAATGTTGCACGTAACGTTTTAGATGCAGGTCATACTTAATAGTTTTTTGTATATTAATTTATTTAAAGTCGCATCAACAGCTCTGGTTATTAGCGACTTAGTATGGGAAATAGTTTTATCTAGTCGGGAGACTGATTTGCCGAGGGTTCTCTCACGCACAACAAACATCCATGCCCTCGCCTGGATTCGAATCCGGGACCTGTGTGATATGAGACTGTCACGCTGACACCTACACCACAGGAGGTAATAATACTGTTGTTTACTGACGTATCGTGCTTCTTTAATTAGAAGTTTTCCGCAAAATAATAGAAAATAAAATATTCTATGACCCGAATTATCCATAAAACTAATCACATCGATTAAACGTATGTGTTCAGATTGAATAAACGTCATCAAATGTTTTGTAATATTCTTCAAGAATTGCTAGTAACACTTCTTTATGCAAGGGGAAGAATCGATTGCATCCCCTTTTGCTAGGCAACACAGAGCAGGTACAAAGAGGAGAGAGCGCCAGGCCGAGCAATTTGACGAGGGAGACAAGACGTGTGCCCACCCACGCTCGCTCTACCTGCACTTTGTTCGCGCCTGCGAAGGCATAAAGTCCACGTTTAATTTCCTCTCTATTATTTTAGCTCTTTGTTCTGACAGTCTAAAAAGGTATTCCTTCGATAACTCACCACGCAGCATCGACCAAATTTCCATCCTCTCCGCAGCATTAACTTACACTGAAAGACTACTAAAGTCACATTGCTTCCGAAACGTCATTACTGCAATGACGAGAAAATTTCCCGATACAAAGATTAAGAGTCACAACCAGACTGACAATCAATAGCGAGGACATGTTTGCACTAATAAAACATGATCGTTATAATTTTATGATTGTAAAGGTGAACGATGCATTGAATTAACAACCAACCCCTTTCCCTCCGTCATTGCTCATATAAACTGAAATATTAAGAAAACTGGAGAAATTTATGTTCCTTGAGAGTAAAATAGGACCCTGACAGATGGCATCCAATCAGTGTTTTTTTTTTCTGACTGGTACATTTCTAGGGAAGCCATTGTCAAATCAACAATTGGTTGTCAGCCATAGTCATGGCCCAGACTAATATAGTTAAGTGCTATTTCATTGCGTTTTTATCTTAATTTTATTAACATTGTTGTACTATTTTTATATACGTTGTTTAAGTGTTTTTAGTATACATTTTACAGTTCTTCTGTTCATCCACAGGATTTTGTTTATTCATTCGGTATTTTTATTTAATTAATTCAATTAAATTTGTTACTTTAATGATTTTTAAATCTTCCTAATGTTGCAAACATTTTGTGCTTATGAATGTATCAAGCGATACAAAAGTCATTAATAACAAAAGTAGTATTGGGGACGAAGAAAATAATTCTGTATACGCAAATTTGAGACGCTGCAAACAAAGTGTTCGTTGTTCACTCCATTAAAGGTAATTTTGAACGGGCAACTCGTTTATGTAACTTTGGAGTAATACTTTTGCGAGAAGCTGAGTTCGTATTAGTTTTGTTTCTCAAATTACAGCGATAAATGACATAAAAGGGGTACTGTTACCTTAAGTTTAACACTAGATGGAAGAAACATGGATGGATGAATATAGTATTACTGTTTAATACTTCGATTCTTGAATGAGAAACACATAGAGAATCTGTTATAGATTGTGGAATTGACTTTTAGAACGGAGATCTGGATAAGTGCCGCTTAAGCGCATTTTTCTATCATTAGTATGAAGTCCAGTCGTAATCCCACGTTTCTTCCGACAGTTGTGGAAAACCGTAGGAATGACCGCAAACGTGATCAACAAAATTTTAATATGACAATAATTTTTATAAAATAAATTGAATAGATGTAATGATGGCTAAGAGTTTTTTTTAGTTTACAATATAGACGATTTTCCTTTTCAATCCTTTTGCAAGAGTACGTACTTACCACCTGCTAAACTTAGGCTTGTTGGCTTCAAAGGTATATCAATAAAGCTGTCCAACAGGACGTATTGTTGCGTCGTATTTTGGAATCACATTCCACTGTTTTGCCAGGTCATTGGTTTCTCAGTCGCAGGTAGGAAATTGCTGTCCGTCGGAGTTGTTTTCCGTGTTAGGTCTATACCCTGGGGACTTTGACGGCTCTGGAGGACTCCCTAGGTTCATAAAGCTGTCTCCAACCTACAGGTAGGCGATTGCAGTTCTACAAACAACAAACGCTCGAAATCTGTTGCGGGAAACGATCGGAAAACGTTATGATTTAACACAGAGTTTAACACTGCAGTATTCATAAATACCCGTCAACAAACAACCGAAGATTAATTAATTTGACTGAAGTTACCGAACTATTTGTGGGGGTTAAAGACGTGAAATACTAAGGTTTTCCCGGTTCCATCGAGTTCTGTATTACCAGTATTACTGGGCCATTACTCATGATTGAAACAGGTCATTTTACACTGTTTTTAGAATAAGAGATGAATGTCAAGAACATTAAGCTATAGCGTACTTCACATTTATCTCAAATCACCAGACACATTTTAAACTTATACGATTATATTGTAAACCTATTTCTCCAGAATTCTATTTTTCTAATTTCAACTGATGTGAATCTGACTATCGATATTTGTGAATAATATATAGTTTTTGGTTTAAAAAAATTGGTTTTGATTTTGAGAAGAAACTAATTTTAACATACTTGGCTTCACACAGATAATAAGTGTGACGTAATACTTATGTAAGGAAAAGATTTGAATTTACTGTCGGAAACACATTTGGTTTCTAACTAAAACGTCAGCATTGCAACATATTTTTTTATACAGGTAACTGTTTCAAATCTGGCATCAGTTGTGTCAATAAATAAATAAAACTTCTTCAGGTTTGCAAGTAAAAAATTGGCATTGATGAATTCGACAAGTATAATATAACAATTCTGGTATAGATGAATACCCAAAAAGTTAGCAAAACATTTTTTCTATAAACATAATATAAGAAATTTATAATACATTTTGTAAATATTTATAAATATTAAAATTTTACTATTTAATTTCTGTAATATTATGTAAGGTCAATACATAATAACATTTTCTCCAAAATTGTCATTGTTTTGGTTTATATTTACATAATTGTAATATAATATATAATAATCTGCGAATGTATTGAAATGTAATCCATGGCATAATAGGATAAGAAGATAAACTTTAGAAGCAAGACGTTTCCCCTGTCATCAGGTGAAACGCCACTTTTATAAATATAAATATTTTATATTTATAAAATTAGATCAATATAAATTTTAGTTTTATAAATATAAATATTAATTTCACAAATATAACTTATTCTTGCACCTGATGAGATTTAAGTCAGATGAAACGTTGTGCTTTTTAAATTTTATCTCATTTGTCTGTATTTGGGCATGAATTACCTTTTGTACGTATTTTTATTATAAATTTTTATATGGTATTTATATGAAGATTGTTTTCGTTAAATTTGAGATATTAATCAGTACTCATTTTGTTATGTTATACTTGTAGAATTCATAAATACAAAATTTGTTATTTTATACCTGTACACCTGAAGAAGTTCCCAGAAAAGCAATGGAAGGTTGAGTTATTTTATATTGTTTTCTGGCGTGTTGACCGTTTTAATTAAATGTTATTATTGTCGATTTATTTTCGAATGGGAAAAGTATTTATGCAAGTGTATAAATAATTTTAACGTTATAACGAATTGATTATCTTTGTCACCAACGAAAAAGTTATAATTCTGGAAACTTGTTTTTTTTTTGTATATGAGAATTGCGAACATTAAAAATACAATCACTTAGATGTAGTTTGAATGTCAAATATTTACTTCTTTTTTCCATTAGTATTGTCACGGGTAAAAATTGATTTCATGGCAGTCAATGTAATGATATCCCTAATTTTGATCAAAAAAGTAATTAATTGATTTTTCCTGATTTATCTGTTAATTAGTAATTAATAGTAAACAATGAAACACTAACACTCTGGGTTAATTCCACTGTCCAATTATATTCGTTAATAAAATCTAATATTAAAAGGAATTTATGAATTATACTCGACTCTGTAATTTTCTCAGATCTCTAAATGAACATCCATATTGGAATAAAATCACATCTGATCAAGGCATAGGTATTGTTTGAATGAAGTGATAAACGTAACTCTATACAAATAATTGTTTTTTCATGAAAATAAGAAAATTTTCTCTTGTTTCTTGTGCAAGATAAGAAATATTCTAATTAGATAAATAAATAGACAAACAACAGGGAAATGAAAGAAGTGACAGTATAAATACCTGATGCAGGTTTTCTAGGGTTTGTCCTGCATTACTTTTAGGCGAATGCCGGGTAGGATCCTTAAAATATAGCCCGGTCGCCCTAGTTAACCCTTGGCTACCTTTTTCTACCCTTCCGCATCCCACCTTTCAAATCCCTTCCTTTGCTATTAAAGGAGAGTTCCCACCATTTGGATTACCCTCGTTTAGCCCGTTACCTAAAAAAAAAAAAAAAAAACCTGATGTATTTGTTGCTTCCGCCAGGTGATTAAGCACACAAGAACCATGAGAACGAAACTACCGCACAAACCAGGTGACGTACTCAAATTAGCTCCTTCTCACGGCTCTTGCGTTTTTAATCACCTGACGAAGCAACAAGGATTGCAAAAACGTTGTGTGGAATTTTAATTATCAATTAATTGTGTTTGTTATTTGCCTATTTATTTATCTAATTAGTATACTTTTAACACAAACCTATTATATTTCAATATTCTGTTCTTACATTAAACTGAGATGTGAGACCCGAGTCTGAAATCGTATTAAAATGATAATCGTAACAGTTACGTTTGAAATTTTGCGCAGAAGTACGTTGTCTTTATGTAATGTTTGATTTTGACGTTGGCGGCGCCTTCAGTCCGTATCCGTAGGGCAGGACGGAAACCACTGTCCATCTGTTAGCACGTGTAAGGCATTAATCTGTTAGCCACTGCGATTGGACGGTAAATCAGAAACGGTAACTGCACCTGTAAATCAGATCCCGCTACGAGTAAGGTTCTACTCTGATGCATGAAGCATGCAGTTTCTATACAGAATCAATAAAATCCTATTTCATTCAACTATGTTCATCCTTCTCAACAAAATAGCTACAAACATTACAGGAACGGAAAAGAAATTGCAATACAACGCGGAGTAGTCATCATCTGTAAATGAATATAATGACCAAACTGTCACAAAATGTTTTTTAATTAATAATGCAATTCGAACAATCGATCACTACGTTTCGTCCCTAACTTGAGACTTCTGCGACTGAAAAATAAAAAGAAGATGAGAGCATAATACGAGGCTGAGTCAATAAGTAATGGCTCCTATTTTTCTCTCTTTTATTTGTCAAGACAATTAAATGCAATTTACACAGTATAAACACAGTATTAATGATTAAATATTCACTTCCCAATATACTCTCCGTCCTTTGCCACAGTTTTTTTTCACCTTTTAACAAGGGTATGTATTCCACTGCGGCAAAAAGCGTAGTTTGCTTCCTAAGCCAACGACGCACGGACGTTTTCACGACTTCCTCATCTTCGCTTCGTTGCACCGACGAATCCATCGCGGAACAGTATTGGCATCCACTCTTCAATCACCATACAAATTTTTTCATCCTTTTAATGAATACGAATGGACATTTCACCTTCCTCATTTAAGAATTCAATCACAGAATGCTGTCAATGTCAGCCATTTTATAAAATGGTGGAGTGCTGTCATATGTTGCCTTAAGACGTTGTTACTGCGTTGGATTGCAGAAGAATGTTTGAGGAATCGTGCCAAATTCAAAATTTTTACATAACTATATATAAAGAAGTAGGAGGCATTACTTATTGAACCACTTTCGTACCATTTTAATATATCTTCAAGGAACATCTGTTGAGTTTCTTTTAGCTCTCGCAGGTATAACCTTACCCGGCTACCTTTGTGGATGCATTCTTCTGTTGTCCGCTATTCCCATTGGAAAACTGGTCGAGGCACGGAGAAGGGAATGCTGCGTCCCCACAGTAATCCCTTTCCTATGCTATAAGAGGGGAGTTGCCACTATGTGGATTACCCTATACATAGCCTGTCTACACCCAAAAAAAACTATCTGTTTTTGAACTAAGGTTCCCATAAACCGAGACACTCTGGCTTGTTTTGAGAGGTGTATGTTCCGGGGCCGCAGAACTTGGGCATACTGTTTGTATTGCGACGAAACTAGTCGAGACACGGAGAAGGGGATGCTGCGTCCTCACAGCAAATCTGAAGGGCGTCGGAAGGGCATGGGACAACTACAAAATGACCGACCTACCTGATGCATGTTTTCTAGTGTTTGTCTTGCATCACTTTTAGGTGAATTCCTAGGTAGGATCCTTAAACCATAGCCCACAGCCCTAGTTAACCCTTGGCTACCTTGCTCAATTTTATTTATTCCATGAGTCCTCGTAGGAGGCAATAGAATTAAACATGTCTACCTGTCCGTACCTGTCCCCCTTTCAAATACCTTCCTATACTATTAAAGGGGAGTTGCCACCACGTGGTTTGGCTTCATGTAGCCTGTTACAAAAAAAAAATTTCTTCAGTGGTCTTTAATATTGATATACTACAATTAGAAGAAATCATATTTTAATTAATTTATATTAAAATTAATTATTACTAATATTATAATCTAAAATTTATTAAAATATATTGAATATATGCTAAATATAGAAGCAAACATATTTTAGCCTGTATTGAAAAAACATACAAAAATATATTTTATTCTAATTTTAGGAACAGAGTATTCAGGATCTTTGAAGAAAATAGAGATTGTAATATTAATTAAAGTCTCTTTCTTCTTTTTATTGTTTATCTGATGAAGTTCCAAATAAGGGTTTGGAACTACTGTTCTAATATTATAATTGCATTGTTTTTTTTAACCTTTTCTACCTGTGCGGCGATTATATTCATTAATTGATTGTTTTTCAATAAATATATAAAAAAATCGATTCTGGTAAAGAATATTCGACCTCGACGTTATTGAAATTGGAAAATCCTTTATGTAATCTTAATTCTGTCAAAATGATGATATTTTTCCTAGCATCTACGCAGCTACAGAAATAACGTTAACATTATCGAAATCAAATTTCAACTCTTACAGTTAATATGATTTCCGACGTATAATGTGTTGTGATGTTGAGTACAAATACAAAATGGGTTGGAAATCATTTGCATCCGTAAGCTGAATAATCCGCAGACGATTGTCAACGAACCCTAATTGCTGAATAATGCGCTGGCGATTATGTTCCATCAGCAGCCGCGGAATATTCCGTTGTATGATATATTGTATGAGATATTAGTAACAGGGACAGATTTACATGTTTCCTGTACTAAAAATTCGAATTAAGGAATTTGTAATTTCAACATGAATGTGTTTGAACTACCACTTTATGCCTATCGACGAAACTTCCGCTGACAGGTAACTTTACCGCACGGACGCTATCACTTTCGGAGAATACGTGAAATACTTTAAGGGTATTTGTATTGTCTTCTTACTTTTCCAATCCACAAATATTTACTCATAATACAGTTTCGAACCAGCATTCAACTACAGACATAATTTTTATCGTAAAACATTCCAACATACTAGAAATATATTCATATTTCAAACTCAATTGACTAATCCAGTGCGTTTGTTCAATATATTCGAAAATCAACTGTATATGTTTTCAGAAACATTAAAACTAAAATGAATTTGAATCTGGTTACATATAACTTGTGTCGTTGTTCAACAGAGTGTACATTCTGCACTTCTTAAACAATGGAATATCAGCAGGGTTATATTAATCAACGGTAACATACATCAAAAACACTCATTTCTTCATTAAACGTATTTAATAGTTAGTTTATAATTTTATATTTATATTTTGTGTATTATTTTGATGTTTCCATTGCCGTGACCAAATAAATGAACGAAATTAATTCATTGACCCTGTTTAAAATAACCTATACCAATTTCGTGCCAGAAGGTGTAGGTTTGAAGATATTTAAGCGTGACATTGGGGCAATCATAATTAGAATTACTAGTTAGCTTACCCAAATCGGCAAGATAAATTAGAATTTTGCAATAAGGATTCAGATTTTTTCAACGGTATATTATGTATACTTCATAAATAATAATTGAACATGTCACTTCAGTTTTCTCTTTTATTTAAGAATCAATACGAACATATGGACCGACAACCAAAGTTATGTAGTTTTACGTATTGATCAAAGTTTTAAAGTAATGCGTAACTTACTGTTTCTCGTATTTATATCACAAAAATTAAAAGTCTGGAAAGCTAAATCATAATATAAAATTAATATATTTTCAGTGCCTACAAGAGATTTCTGTTTGTACGCGAATTCACCAGTAATCTTTTAAACGGCAATTTCAAACATTGCCAATCTATGGATTACTGTTTTCATACATGCAATACATTTGAATAATGATTAAAGTGCACTTCATTCCACTTCACACAGACAGACAGACACACATACACAAGAGATTATTTCTCACGTTGGTGAAACCAAAATGTAACGAATAAACAATATTAAAAGAATTAAATGGTTGATTAATGAATTAAATTTTATTTATTTAAAATTTAAACGAGAAGGATTTCAATTACTTTACCAAATTCTTTTTAACTTTACAAGACAATTAATTTATTCCAGGTAAAATTACAACATTTCTCGACGTGATTATTTACATTTGAAGTTTTACTATTTTAAGATATTTTAACAAATCTCATCTCAGGGTCGTCTTTTTGGGCCTTCTAAATAAAGAACCAACCTTTACATTTAAATTAAGCAATCCAATCCTTTTTACAACCTTAGAATTAAAACAATAAAACAAACGAGAAACCGAAATCTGATGATTCTGTCTTTAGTTAACGTTTACAAACTTTATGAAATTTCTTTCTACTTACAATCTCTGCTGGTACCATACTTAAGTTTGGGTTCAGATGCACCACACTTTTTACAATAAACAGGCCATGAATTTACTGAATTTAAATTGATTACAAAACACTGCCGGAACTTTGGGATCTATCAACTGGAAACGACTACTCCTTCCGAATTAATGGTCAGTCAGATTGTTACCAACTTTCTCTCGGTGAAATTAGTGACGGTCTATTTTTTTATTGAAATTTTACTGCGTCATGACTTATTAAGTTACTTTCCTGTAACTTTATTCGATGATTTACTGTCCGAAAAGTTCTTGTTCAATTTCAACCTGCGACCTTTCTGGATGGATATCTGCCTGCAACTGTGTCCGCCGTCCAACTTCGGTTTTAGAAACGCTTGTTGCCGACAAAGGCTCGACCATTGCTGTCTTATATTTTCGCCGCTAACAATCCACCACAAATTTCCAATTATCAAATCACTAATGGCCTCTAATTAGTATTACAATATACAATATACAATATATCGTAATATACAAAAGATATTATTGAAATAAGGTCCATGTTTGAGAGTGAAATAAAACTTAAAAGATTAAAATAATATAATGCCACCACGTTGTAGCCAAATTATGTAATATACAAAAGAGACTACAAACAAATATGCCACCACGCTAGAGACAAATTATGTGGTGAACACTATTTTACTAAAGGGAAAAATGGAAGGAAGTTTACGTTGAAATTATAAAGATTTTAAAGAAGTAACAAAAATTATTTATTTGACAAATTTGGTCTTCCTTGAATTTACATTTTATATTGTTAAGTAATTGCCTCAGCTATTACGATAATCTAAATTTCATGGCCGCTTACCGGGCCTCTAATAAAGACAGTAAAACATGAATTTAAATTTACAATAACAACATTTTATACCAATAACAAAAACTATTAAAATCTGAAAAGTTATATAAATCTAGCAAAGTTATAGAAATCTGGCGGCAAACGATATTTACGTAAAGTTTTACAGAACAAAGGTTTTTTTTACATACCATTTATTTAGAGCTTCTCTGGTTTGTGCACTCGTGATTATATATTTTTAATAGAACACTAAATTTCATATACAGGTCACAGCGCTGATTTTATTCTCGTCTCACTTTACAACACTTGGGCGCCTTTCTACTTCGCTGAATTCGTATTGTTACACTCAATTTGCTGTGAAGATCTTTAATATAAAAGGTGATGATGTTTAGCCTATACTTTACTGACTTCGATCACCTTTGACTGACTGTTTCTCTCAACAGACACCGCTCTCTGACTGTACTGTACTTTGAATGTTTTGTCAAGATCTCCAAAATATCCGAGTTCTCCGCAGGCTCCCAAACACTCTCTTTAACGGAATATCTGAGTAACTAACTGTCGACGCTTAAGAACTGAGCGTCTTATATACGCTTTCTCGAGAACAATTCTTATACTTACGCCAAATAAAAAAGAGGAAATAAAAGTGGTGGAACCAATGCACAAAAAGTCCCGACAGACGTATGGATTGTGAGGTAGATTCGAACGATTATCAAGCTTCTGATAAGCACCGTCGCTTAGACGAGACACTTGTTACCTATTTCTGTCACACTTAGCGAAGTCTTAAAACATTCGGAAATCCCTTGAATGACTTTCCATTCTTACAAGTACCGCTTGCTATATACATGTTATGGCGCAAAAGTTCGGGCAATTGTTTTTCCAACTAGTATATGTTGTAGCCATTAGTACAAAACCAAGTTTTACAATTCTAAAGGCCTTGGAAAACAGTTTCTGAGGCCTAAAAACCACAACATTTTGCACCTCATTTCAGATTTTCGCTCACAGCAAAGGATTGAACCATTCTATTGAAAATTCTGCATGGAATAATGTATTCGAGGACGTAATTCGGTCAAACGAAGTGGTAGAAATCGTTTGTTCAATTTACGACATTTGACGTCACTTTAGAAAAGCATGCAGCTTGCCAGATTTCTAGTGCTGATATCTCATATGGAAAACTAATAAATTTCTGTTAGTTTTCAATGAAGAAAGAATAGCAATCAGAACTGGGGATTTGAGTCCTAGCACTTTTGCTAATTTTTCTTTACTGCAAAATAATATAGATACTCTTTGAAACGCTGTACTCTTTCTTTCTCTGATGAAAACAATAGTCTTTTAATATTTTAATATGTTCTGCAAAAGACAAGTTTCACCCTCACGTGGGTAATCGTCACTCCCATCTTCAACGCCATAATATTAGCTCAACCAGTCCAGCAAAATGGGAGTATTTTTCGCCAATCTCAATGGATTTTTAAAAGCAGAACATGCGTTGGAAAGAGAATTAAATTCTCTAAAACCTTTATTCTATGTCAAATGACTTAACAGCAGACCATTTTGAATATATCAGCACTTGAAATACGACAAACTGCATTCTTTCCGAAAATGACTTAAAATTCGTAAATTGAAAAAACGATTTCTACCACTTCGTTCGCCCAAATTACGTATTTGAGTTCACCATTCGATGCAAAATTTTATGCTCTACAATTTATTACTGAAAAATATTTTCAATATAATGGTTCATGCGTTTGCTATTAGCGAAAATCTAAAAAGAGGGGCAAAATTTCGTGGTTTGTAGGCCTCAGAAACTTTTCCGAATCTTTTCGTATTGGAAGATATGGAGGTTTCTCTAACGACCACAACAGATACTAGTTGGGAGGGGAGGGGGGGGGGGCGATACCCAGCCTTTTGATCGCGGGGGACCTATATAAGCAAGTTGTATCTTTTCCCCTGTGTTATTGAGCAGGTGGATCTCCTCTTTATCTTTGTTAATTTGGATTCGTGATCGGGGTTGCATATTCGTTTCAAAGTGAGCAGAGAATACATAATTGTGAATAAGTTTTTTTGCGGTTGATGATCCGCATACATCGATTGCCAATTTGATGGCGAATAATTCTGCGGTTAGGATTGATGCGTGTGGTTTTTTTTCTATGATGTAAACACAAGTACAGCCAACTACATTCTTGACATTGTTAAACGCACCATTGCTGGACTAAGCGTCCAGACCGTTGGAGGGTAGAGAGCTGATGCATACGTGAAAGCAACAGGTTTGCGTAGAATTCGTACATTGTAAGAATGGAGTTGCCGTTTCGTTATTGACCGGAAATATTTCCACCTCGTATTCCTTCGACGGATGAGGCAGAAAGAACTGGAAAATGAAAATTTTTCTATCCATTTCCGGTGCGTTCAACATTTAACTATTTTGTTTTGATATTTAAGCACCGCCTGATTTGCTCTAAAGACCGCCATGACCAATCAACGAAGGTTTTGACGCTTCCTCCGTCCGGAGATAAATACAAGTATGCTGCATACACTTCACCTTCATTGATTGGAAGTCTGGAATCAACTTTTCCCCGTGACGTTTTATATATATATATATATATATATATATATATATAGTAATGAATAACTGGAGATTAATTAATTATACAATTTAATAATCAAAAAATTAATTAATGATTTGAATTCCATAGTTGGTTTATAAATCAATTATATTTAATTAATTTAAAGAGAAGGATTTCAAATAATTACGCCATTCTTTAAAACTTTACAAGACAATTTACTTTTATTCAGGTGGAATTTACAACATTTTAAAATTAGATTATATACATTTGAAGTTTTCAATTTTATAGATTTTACAACTCTTTTCTCAGGGTCATTTATCTGGGCCTTATAAGTAAAGAAACAACCTTTATATTTACGTTAAACAATCAAATTCCTTTACAACCTAAGAAGTTAAACAATCAAATTAACGTGAAATCTAAATCTGACGACTTAGCTTACGTTATCGTTTACAAAACTTGATCAAATTTCTTTGTACTTACAAAACATCCGCTGGTACCAGGCTTAAACTCTTGGGCTCGGGCTCACCTCACAACTCACACTAAAAGCCCATGAAATCACTGAATTTACATTTGATTAAACAAACACTGTCGTAACTTTTGGGTCTCTCCTCTGAAAACTGGAAACTGCTGCTCCTTCCAAATTATTGGTTGGACAGATTTTTACAAATTGTCTCTCTGTGGAATTGATACTTATAGATGATTATTGTGGCGTGATTTATTAGGTTACTCCTTGTAATAGTATTTGATGAATTTGACTGTCCAAAACTGTATTACTCAATCTCAAAACTTGTAACCTATCCGGCTAGATCTATATGCCTGCCACGCTGTTCGTCGTCCGACTTCCAATTTCCGACTGTCCTGTAAACTCAGCGGTTCAGCACAACAAAACCCCGCCTGTCCATTGTCGCCTTTGAAATTGGTGCCGCTAACAATCTACCATAAATATGTATATATATATTGTAGAGATTACCAATGTGTACTGCAAAATTTTTATTTAAATTGTTTCTTTAATTATTGACGGCGTAACTTTGAGACCGACCATTGTTGAGAACAGCATTGTTGGTCGCAGGAATGCAGAGACTATAATGGTTGCTACGGATTATTGTCGAAAAGCGTACGCACAGAAAAATTTGGCGGAAAACATTCAGTATGTGTTTGGAGGGCTTGATGAGAGGAGTCAGTCAGTCATTCAAATAGTCATTCATATGTGTTCTAGGAGCTGGAGTAGTGTGTTGTGGCGAACCGGTAATTGGTGGCCGAATTCAGCAAAGTATAAGTTGAATATATCAGCATATGTATTAACAGGATTTTTCACAGCAAAACCGAGTGTGATGATACGTACGACAGTAAAGTAGAAAGGCGCCGAAAGTGTCGCAAAGCGTTAGGACGAAGTGTGACGAGTGTAAAATCAGTGCTATGGCCTGTCAATAAAAACATTGTTCTACAAAAATTAGAATAATCACGAGTGCACAGCTCTAAATAAAAGGGTACGTAAAAACTTTATTTTGTAAAGTAGCTCTAAATAAAAGGGTACGTAAAAACTTTATTTTGTTAACCTTTATACAAATAGATAGATAGATTTATTCACCATTAGCCCTCTAATGAGGAAATAGGATTCGTCACAAATGTACAGTAGATAAATTACATATAAAATGAATTAATATTAATAGCAATAATTAATAAGTTACACAAAATAAATTCATATCTGTTCTCATTTGTCTAGTCACCACAATCATACACACTATCTTTAAGAGAGACGCACACAACACTCATCACTTCTTGGTATTCAACTCCTCGCTAGGAACGGGAGGATGTCGTCATAGATATTTACTAAAACAGAAAGCAGAGCCAGGAAAACAGAACCAAAAGGGGAGAACTGGACAAACTATTTACATATTTGTTACATATTCGGCAATTTTGTAGTCAAGGCAGTTCAGCGAATGTGAGACCGATTCAAAAACTCATTTACGGAGTAACAAGTGCTATTTACAAGAAAAGTTTTATACTCCTTGACGAATGAGTTGTAGTTGTTGATGTTCTTTACATGTTGAGGAAGCCTGTTAAACAGTGCGATACCGGAATAATGAACGCTAGACTTGTAGAGACTGAGGCTGTAGTCAGACCTGAGAACTGATCGATATAAATTTACCGTCATATTTCTATAGTTTTTGTTGTTTGTATAAAATATTGTTATTGTAAATTCATGTTTTTCTACTGAAATATTGGTGAAAATCACCCTTAAATATTAGATTCTTTTGAAAGCTGAGGCATTTATTTAAAAACATAAAACGTAAATCAAAATGGTGAATTAAATCATCTTTTGTTATCTCTTTAAAAAATTTGGTTTAACTTTCAACGTAAAATCCCGTAAATTTCCTTCCTTTTTTGCCTTTTACATAATTTGACTGTCCTAACGTGTTGGCTTTAATTTTCATTATTTACTTAACTTGTTTTCTTTTAATTCAACAGTATACCACTATTTGTATATATGCATATATATATATATATATAATATTTCTTTTATATGTATTATTCTTATGTATTTGTGTGATATTTTTGTTTATTGTTATATTTATGCATTTTCAAGTTGTGTACGTTATTGTTGTGTAAGTTGACTATGTAAATTTCTTTGACTTGTTCTAATTCCTCAGCAGATATAACGCGAAAGTTTGTTTTAATAATAACGAAGGGAAGGGAAATAGTAATAAATACTTTTACAGCAGAAATATTCAGTTGATTTGATTCATCTACATTTGAAACTAGCAACTAAAAACATCTTAAAACCAAGTATTCTAACTTAATAGTTTTTTTTAAGAAATGTCACTTTCAGACATTTGTTTCATTAAATTTGTGTATAAAATCTACCGTTATAACACTAAACATAGAGAGCTAAATATCTCATCATTTAAAGCAAAAATGATCGATGCCGTCCGTAATTAGAAATGTAATGAAAAAATGTTGTATTATGCTTATTGTAATGGAGTTCTGCATGTTTTGTAATTGCTCCGCTACTAAAAATTAACTTTCAGATTTGTTTGCTATCGTTCATATAAAATAATTAAATGGTATACAGGAGGAAACCATTTCGAAACTGTCAAAATATTTGTAACATAGGCGACCTTTCATTCAAGAACCATTACAATCCTAGAGACTGTTCGTGTAGTTTGAAAGAATTTAATCTTTGTTGATAAAGAAAAAACTTGGCTCTAAATCTTAATATCTGTAAACCGGGTATTGATCGTCTCTTCTAAATATAGTGGAAAGTTAACGATAATAATATTTATTACGAAAAAATCATTTAGGATTCAGTTGCTTAGAATCGTAGAGGCAGGTTGAGTTGTGACACTGATAATAATTTTCTTGGCTAGATATGTCATTTATATACTTTTCAGTTATTACAATGTGGATAATCAGTTACTAGGTTACTGGTCATAAATTCTAAGCATGTTTAAGTTTCCTGATATTTTAAGACATCGATTTTTCTTGCGTATTAATTTAGGTTGGTGGTCCTTAATCTATTGGCTGGTTTTTTGCGGTTTTCCATCTTCCTCTGTCCCGGCCATCCACTTTATATCACAGCATTTCCTACTTCTGACAGTCTCAATTACGTGATCATTATACGGTGATCGTTCCATTCCCCTATTATTCTTGCTTTAAGTTGTACCTTCTGACAATGTTTTCTCGTTTTCTTATCAGCGTGATCCAAATACATTTTTACTCGCATATATGATCTGAAACTTTTTTATTTGTAACTTTATTACTCCATTTGATCTTCAACAGTCTTATGTAAAACCACCTATCAAAAATTTTCAGTCTATTACTTTCAGATCTTCCAAAATCATCATGTTTCCTTACAGTCTTGTACACCACACATATAATTCCAGATACGTTTTCTCAATACAGTTTAAATGTTGGACACCCAAAGGATTCTCTTCTTGGACAATGCTCTGTATTGTGCTTTTGTTGTCTGCTTTGCTTCGTCCATCCCAGGTAATCCAGATATTCAAATTAGAAAACTCTTTCTCCTCCTCTACTACATTGGAAACGATTTATATATTACGTGAATCTGTATGGTTCTGTTTGCAGCTAATCATCTCATTAGTTTTTTAATTATTTATTTTATGTGCGAACTTATAGTATGCTGTATATTTCTTGCAACATATTTGCCAAATCTCAATGTTTTCAGATATCGGATCAATATCATCTACAAACCTTAGCATTGCAATTATTTCTCCTTGCAATTTAATACCTTCTCAAGTTTTTATTTTAATTACTTGAATATATAAGTTGTTAAACAGCAACATTGCCTAGCACCCTTTCTAATATGAGCTTTTCTGCTCTCACTATTTTCACATGGTTTTCACATAGGTTGTGTATTATACTTATATCCCTGTACTTCAATATTCCTTTCTTCAGAATGCAATGAATGTTATTACAATTTACATTGTCAAAGAATATCTCCCAGTCCATGAAAGTATCCACGGTTTTGTTAATTCTTCGATCTATTATAAGACGCAAATAAAAGATTGCTTCCTTCGTGTGCTTGCTTCTCCCCAACATAAAATGATTTTTCAGGAATATATTATTCGTGTTCATATTGTTCGATAATTCTCTCATTTATGTGCGTTAGTTTCTTTGGAGCTGCGCATAATACGTACATTTTATAGTTCTCCCTTGAAGCTTAGTATATCAACACCTGTAGCTTTATTCGTTGCCAAAATTTTCACTGGTATTTCAAATTCTGTTTGTAGCGGTGAGTCTCCTAATTCTTCAATATCGCTATCTGTGCAAATTCTTTGCAAGTAGTTGACAATGGTTATCCTCTTTAATGAATAAGAAAGTTGGCCAATTCAGACAAAAAAGTGATATTACTTCTATTCTCACCAATTGGTTTTTAAAACCTACATACTCTGGACGTTTTATCAATTATCTTTCTGATCATCCTTCAAATCAAAAGAGAGCTGTGGTATACAATCTTGTAGACAGAGTTTTTAACTTTCTAACTCCAAGTTCCATCAACACAACTTAAATATTGTCCGAGACATTTTAATCTCCAAGAAGTACCCTTTAAATTTTATTATTATACACGTAAACAGCAGGTTGAACAAAATCCAGTATCCTATTGTCAATCGTCCACAAATACCTCACGCCAATTTTTTTTCTCGTACGCCCTTATTACAGATTTCTACATCACAAATTTATCGAAATATTCAAAGAATATCAAATATCCATCATTTACAGATCCACTTTACTACTGGATTAAGAACCAGAAGGCCCCACTTGACACCTACAACAAACATTGTGTTGTTTACAAAATCTCTTGATCTAGTTGTAATTCCTGCTTCAGAGGGCAAAGAAACGTCCCCTTAATACACGTATCAAAGAACATACATCTAATATCAAACTTCCCATTGATAAACATTCTGTAGTATCCAAACATATAATCAATTCCAAACATACATTTGATTGGCAAACTGCTAAGATTTTTAGACATTGAAACGAGGTACAATTCTAGACTCATTTCAGAGATGCTTCACTTTAAATCAAACATCACACCTATCAATGTACAAACAGACACTATGAAACTCTATAATGATGCAATGATCCATTATAATTACGTTAAACCTTCTGTTTTCCCATTCCGTTGATCCCTTATTGTTACGGTAACCCTTCGACTCTCCCATTGTTGTTGCGTTTCCGTCGCTTTTGAGTTTTGGCAACTGACAAATGTAGTTGTGTCGCTCAAGGCTCTTCTTCGCACCTGAGGAAAGGGACAAGGATTCCAGAAACGTTGTGTGGTATTTATATTATCACCTTTTGTCTGAATTGGCTAACTTTCTTATTCATATTACATTTTTATCCTCCGTTATTTTATTAATTAAATGTATTTATTCCTGATAAAACTTCCATTGCTAACTCTTAATTCGCCCTATTTACTTCCAATTTTATTGATCAGATTTTCCTTCTATTTTATTCCAATTTCAGTCTGCACTTCAGCATAACTCAATTATCATTGGAGTCCATGTCAGCTGCAGTGACTGCTTTTACTGTGTAGCATTTGGTTCAGAACATTTACTTAGCCAGGATATAATCCTATCGGACTTCCTCCAGGTGTATTTTCAGCTTTTGTAGATAGTGTTGTTTATTGCAAAATTCCGGACTGATTTGTAAATTTAGTATAATGGATTTGTTTGGGACCAATTTAATGACACAAGTTTGTTGCCATATTTCAGAGACGGCCATGTTGCTACCTGCAAAACTTGGATCCAGCCGTAAGGTGAATGAAACCAATGATATTCGAAGGAATCTACGTCTGCGGTACCCTAAAGACCCGGCCCAACACAAAGAGTAAGATATCAATTTTTCTGTTACTTATATTACTTAAAATATGAAAAATTATTATGTGGGTAAGATTCTTCTAGCACCCCATAAGTGCAGGTGGAAGGGATTGCTTCAATGCGAAAACATCCGATATATGCGTCGGATCTTATTTATCGGAATCTCTGACATTAATAGCGCCCAGTGTGCGTACAATTTAAACTATTATTGGCTTGTGACGAGGTGCTACGAGATTAAAATTAAATATCTAAAATGATCGAGAATGGTGAATATCACTTATTTTTGGATTATCTATGTTCATAAGTGAAAGTTCTGATATTATTTAAGTTCAATTACAACCCCAATAAGCTTTTAATAATATTATATTAAAAATACAACACAATTTCAGAAATTTTTCAGATTTGGTAATTTGATTGGTGACAGTCCTGATGATGTACAAGCCCAAGTTTAGTTAAATCGAAGTCGCTTTTTCATTCTATAAAGCTGTGTGTAAACAAGATGCAGAGAAGAGAGAGGAAAGAGAGAACGTGAAATAGATGTCATTCCTCGGACATTACTCATTCTGAGGGATATTCCTTTTAACATGCATTAGCGATCTCAATGACAAAGTCTTGCGGTGGATACCTAAGTTGTTTATTCAAGGGTCGGTTCACCTCAGAATTGATTTATTCTTACTCATGAAGTTAAAAGTAAAAACTATTGTTTATAATAGATATAATTTCTTTCTTTTCGTGTATAACATTACATCGGGATAATCATTCAGTCATTCAGAAATTCGATGTTTCAGTTGGTAGTGTGTACATTTCCTTAATATTATAATTCAATTTTTATTTAACCATAAAAGTACTTACTGTTTACCTACAAATAGTTTTTCCTTATTTTAGGTTTTATCTGTTCAATTGTAGTAATCATGTGTTTGAAATAAAATACGTTTAAAAATGTTAATTCGTTTGTTTGACTTATGAATTCAACTGGAAACATTTGGTTCTACGTAATCGTAGTCATGTGTGTAAGAAATCACAAAAAGTTTTATAAGTGTTATAAAAGCTATGTTTAGTATTTTAAAATTCAATCTATATGTTTGTATGTACGGTAATCTTAATAGAAATTTTATCGCGTGGACAGAATGCAACAAAAATTGGTATACGTATTCTGCCAAAATCGAGAACCGGTACTGTGGGGGTGACAAACCCATAGCATAAAGATGGAAAGAAATGTATTTGATTTATTTTTACGAATTTTCCCATAAAAGTTAATGTTATAATTTAGTGTTAAATAACTGCGCGCCAAGAGACGGTGACGTCATACGTTGGCGAGACAATCACGCATCATAATAATATAGTTCTGTATTTCGTAATGAAATATTTTGATTGAATAAAAAGTATAATTTTTTTCAGTAATACTCCATCAAATAGTGATAAAAAAACAATAAGAAATAATATACCATCCTTGCGCAAAGTTAATTTGGAAAAAATAATTATCGTCGCAATCTTTAATAACGCCAATATGGCGTTATAATACATTCAAATGTATGTCGGCCGAGATTTATAAAATTTCATTATATAACGTACTATTGTGTCCTGTATAATATTTCAGAAGATAATAATATTTGTCAAAGGTACGACTGCTGAATTATGTGTTTGTAACTATAAAAGTATTCTAAATGACGTACGGAACTCCCAATGTTTTTATTGTCGTTATTCAATTAATGACCTTTCAGTCAAAGGTATGTACAGAAATAGGAACATTTATATTGAATTAAAAGGACAATTAATTGTACTTTACGCAACGTATTTCTATAAATTTGTATAAATGTAAACAAATTATTGTGTGCAAAGTGTCGTGAAACAAAAATTTGAGGTTAGGATAGCAGTATTTGTTTTCCATTTTTGGGAACGACGTTATAGATGTACAATTTCTGAGAAATGAAGTAAAGCAGGAATATTTTGATTGAATAATAAGTATAATTAAATCTACCAATACCACTTCGAGTGATAAATAAAATTCATTATGAAATAATATATAATACATTGCATTAATTTTCTTTTAAATAATTTGACTATTGACGTGGAATATTTAACGGGATCAGGGACCAATATGTTGCCCAATTATATCTTGCAATACGCACTGGGAGATACATAAAACTATGATGAAAACAATACTTAAATGTTCAAAATTGATATTTTTCTATTGAAGACAGCGTATTTCGAAATGTTTTGCATTAATTTTATACAATGCTACCAACTGCCGATTGCTAAAACCACCAAATAGTTTATTTTCAGATGTAAAATTTTATATCTAAAAATTTAATAATTGTTTTAAATAGTGTATGTATGTATATATATATAGCTTCAATTATATAAAATTGCCTTATGAGGGTATCTATGTGTTTATACATGTGGGTATGTATATGGGTATGTTCCGCTTGCAAATCTACACCCTCGATGCAATTTCACCAATTTTGGTACACGTGTTCTTTTCGACAGGGAAACAAACACTGTGCGGGTGTAACACGCCTACCACCCCCAGGAGCATGGGTGAACGGTGGTGGAAATCTTCAAACATGCTAAAATGTCCGATATTTGCGTTGCATAAATATTTTTCAGTGTTAATTAGATTTATAGTATTTCTACCCATGTGATTTTTATTAATTTTAACCCCTTGTGGCACGATGGTTGAGCACATTAAGGAGTGGCGGTGGAGGAGGTTATAAGTACATAACGCTGAAAATACCGAGATTCGAGTCAAATAAAAAGTAATGAATGTCATTGAGTTCATTTATGACAATCTGGGCAACGCGTGGGTTAGGATGGGGTAGGTGGGGTTGGGTGGGGGGTAGACATTTTAAAATCATTTAACCCGTCGAATTTTGCATCGAATAAATATATTTCGGGAACAATGATAATCATAAAATTTTCCTACATGTTCTCCGTGTTTAATTTCAATCCATTTCGGGCTTGGGAGGGATGCGCCCTTAAGGGTAAGGGTGGACGGGCGTTACAAGAAAATAACGCGAATACAACCAGGATTAGAGGCAATTCAAAGGATTATGACATTCGACTTAAACATCCCCAACGAGGGGCTGGCGGGGTTGTAAATTTTTAAACATGTTAACCGGCTGATGATCGTGTGGAATAAATATTTGGCAGGCGTTAATGGTATTTCTACTGGTAATGTTTGTGTATAATTTCAACTCCTTTCAGTATGAGAGGGGAGAACGCCTAGGGGTTGGGGTAGAGGGTAGTTACAATTAAATAACGCAAAAACAAACGAGATTGAAGTAAAATCCAAGGAAATGCATGTCGCTGAGCAACGTGTGGCATAGGCGGAAGTGGGAGGGTCTAGCAGTGGTGGGCGAGGTTAGAAATTTTCAAACGTTTTAACCGGCCGACTTTTGCGGCGAATAAATATATTTCGGAATCAGTGTGATTCATAAAATTTATCTACATGTTCTCTGTGTATAATTTCGAACCCTTTTGGGATTGGGAGGGGAGCACCCTTAAGGATGGGGGTGGAAGGGCGTTACAAGAAAATAATGCGAATACAACCAAGATTAGAGTCAAATCGAGGATTATGGATGGCGCTGAGTTTAATTAAGACAATTAATTGGTGTTTTAACCCCCAGGAAAAGTGGTGGACGGGGGTTGAATTTGTCAAACATAATACGCAGTCGATATTTGCGTCGAATAAATATTTTTCTGGTTCTCTGAGATTTATAAAATGTCGGTACATGTTCCATATATTTAATATTAACCTCTTTAGGGGTTTGTGAGGAGCACCCTAAAGGGCGGGAGTTGGAGTAGATTTATATAAAAATAGCGCAAACACAATCGAGATTGGATTCAA
Source organism: Zhengitettix transpicula (assembly GCA_037074705.1). Lineage (NCBI taxonomy): Eukaryota > Metazoa > Arthropoda > Insecta > Orthoptera > Tetrigidae > Zhengitettix > Zhengitettix transpicula. Next base: position 206,405,969 of record CM073591.1, read on the forward strand.
ATCCAGTGTTATGGTTGTCAGTGAGATTAATCGTGATATTCAAGTTACCGTTTAAGTCCCCCAAGCGGGGGTGGTTGGGGGTGGAAATATTAAAACATGCTAACACGGCCGCTATTTGAGTCTGATAAATATTTTCCCGGTAAATAGTGTTTGTACCAATTTTTGTCAGTAAAATTTCAACATTTTACGGCATGGGAAAGGAGCACCCTAGGGGGTGGGGTTGGAGGAATGTTACAAGGAAATAACTAGAATACAACCTAGACTGGAGTCAAAACCAAAGTTATGGATAACGCTGACTTTAATTTTGACATTAAACTAGCAGTTACACTCCCAGCGACGGGGATGGTCGAGGGTGAAAATTGTCAGACATGTCAAATGGACGATATTTGCGCGAAATAAATATTTAAAGCTGTCAATGTCATTGATAGTATTTCTACCGATTTTATTTATGTATAATTTCAACACCTTACGGCAAAATAGGGAAGCATTCATAGGGGTGGAGGTGTGTTCCTTTTAAAAAAAACCAAATTTGAGATTCGAGTCAAATCAGAGTTATGGTAATAGGTGAATGTGTTTATCACAACGTCGGAAATGCACGGGGGTTGGTGGTGGTGTGCGGGGCTTGGCGGAGCTGGGCAGGGGAATAAATTTTCAAAAATGTTAACCGGCCGATTTTTCCTTCGAATAAATATATTACGGACCAATGAGATTCATAAAATTTCTCTACACGTTCTCTGTGTATAAATTCAACCCCTTTCCGGCTCTGTAGGGGTTCACGCTAAAGGGTGGGCGTGAAGGGGCATAACATAAAAAGAAAGCAGAAACTATCGAGATTGGAGTTGAATTCGGTGTTATAGTTGTCACCGAGTTTAATTACGACAATTCAACTTGCCGTTTAAGTCCCCGAAGCGGGAGTGGTCGGGGGTGGAAATTTTCAAAAAATGTTAAACAGTCGATATTTGCGATAATTACTTCCTGGGGTTAATTACTTTGATAGTTTTTATACCGACGGTGTTTGTGTATAATTTCAATCCCTTTGAGGTGAGCAAGCTTAGGGGTGGCGTGGAGGTACGTTAAATAAAAATAACGCAAAAACAACCGAGATTCGAATCAATTCAGAGACTATAAGTGTCGCTGAGTCTGATTGTGACAACCTGGGTAACGCGATGGGTTTTGGAGGTGGTGGGCGGGGATAGAAATTTTCAGACAATGTAATCGGCCGATTTTTGCGTGGAATAAATACTCTTTGATTATCGCACATTTGTGAGGGTGGTCATCTTCTAACATGTAAAAACGGCATATATATATATATTCGTCTATGACTTCAACCCCTTTCGAATGGAATGTGAGCACATTTAGGGTTAGGGTTCGAGGAGCGTTACATAAAAATAGCGCAAAAGCATCTGAAATTGGAGTCAAATCGGGGGATAAATGACATCTCGGGCAACGCCGGGCACCCAGCTAGTAATATATATAATATGTTAATGACGAACACAAACGTTTATACTACAATGTTAATTGAGCCAGCTGAGTATGCATGTAAAGCAAATATAAGATTTACTACCAAATTATTCATTATATATATATAATGATAAAAGGGCAATTAAAAGAATTAATGATTAGAGATTATTGAACTAAATTGTTACCGGCGAACACAAGGAGATACGATAATGGTCGAGAATACTGAACAGGCAGGACATTGATGGTTTTAGTGTGCGTAAGCCGTGAAATTTTGTTGGTCAGCCACAGGACATTGTGGAATGCAGAGTAATTGAGTTTGGCAGTTGGTGAAGGATATCAGTAGAGGACAGAACAAAAATTAATTCGGTCAGAGATTAGAGACGAGAGCGTCAATCCATATTTGGCCAGCAATATCGAGGAGCTCAAAGTAAAGTCGACGGATATAGGTGGAACGAAGGTTTCGGAACAATTGTGTCCGGTGGTCAATCGGCCGGAGTTTGGCAAAGTGAAGCGAAGTAAATTGAGTGATACATGGCCTGTTAAAGTGTTCGAGGTGAAAATGTGCTGAAAAATCTCTACAATTGTCCTGGTACCGGTACAACAGTGAGTAAAAAAAGGAAACATTAAAAAAATTTATATTGTAAACGTTAATAAAAGGTAGAATATCGTAGATTTAGATTTCATTTCGTTTTATTTCGTTTATTTTGATTAAATTTCCAGAGTTTATAACTGAGTTTAGTACTGAATTGTAAAAATTTTAATTGTTCTTTATTTAAAAGGCCAAATAAAGACCCTGTGGTAAGAGAAAAGGATATTTTGTACAAAAATTTATGTAAAGTTCAACAAGTAATTTGTTTTTAAGGTAAATAGTTGTGCATAATAAACCAATTGTTTAAGTAAATTGAATAAATATAATTATTTTCATTCTTCTTTCACTCGATAATTTCAATGATTAGTTCAAGTTAATTAAATATTTAATTTTGATGACACGGGGTTCCATTTTAATTTGCCCCACGTTGTGGTGCCAAAATGTAATATTTGACTATGCTGGACTTTTAAATGAAAAATTATAGACTTTAAAACAAACAACATTTATTTTTCAACTCTTGAAACATTATACACTTTAATAAAAAACATATATCTCATTCTCTCACAGGTCTTTACTGGGTTTGATAACGGACAGAACACTTAAATAATCAAAGAACCCAACATTTATCTTTAAATTAAACAGAAATATTTAATCGTCTAGACATCGACGAAACTTATTAACGAACTTATTCTTCAGATTGATTCTAAATTTAAAAGAGTTTATTTTATTAACACAAAAGAAAAGAACAATATCTGACTGTATCTTTTAATTCCGTTTACACATATTAATACCATAAAATTTCAACTTACGATTACTCAGGAACATTTGGCTCGTTCATTACACACACACTTTATAGACTGGACGTTTAAACACTGACTTTAACACACATTATTGGTTCGACGATAGCTGATTCTCCGTTCGTGATGGACGTCCCAGTTGCTCGTGGGGAAAACTACTCGACGCTGGATGCAATGTCCTGGTCTCCTACCATCGAAGACAGTAGTCAAATTTTGATATTACAACAGATTGAACTTCTGCATACAAAAATGTTTATCGTTGAATAATTTTGCTATTTCTCTCGCAGGCTGCAAATTTTTCCATACTCGGTGCTCGCCGTACGCCTCCACAACCAACACCCAACTCCAACTAACTCACAAAAATCTTATCTTCCCTTTATATATTCCAGTCCCATCTCTTCTCCTTTGTTCCAAAACTACGTCGCAACTGCTCGTTGACAGTTTCTACATTATCCCGAGATTTACATTCTGCAGCTGCTGTTCTTTAGCAAATAGCTAGCCCCTCCTTCATGTCACATCGAGACAGGACCCTAATTACTTTGTACTTGTATCCTCACTCCCCGCATTCACACGTGCACTGTACTAAAATTCTTCAGACCGCCCAACTGCCCCTTGATCCTAAGTCAACACGCCGATGGTTCAGACAAATGCCTGCCTTAACAGATTTATCTTCGACATGCCACCCGCACATATGCCTTGCCCTGGCTCCTTCATACTGATCGTAAGTCAACAAGCCACTTCCTCTGACGGCCAAGACCATTAATCCGAAACAATGCATTTCCCTCAAGGCATTACAATATATATATATATATTTATACATTTATATATTATATATATACATATATATATATATATTTTCATTACAGAACAGCTATATTTAGTCATCTTCGAAAACGTTAAGTATGTCGTGGTGCCGTGTTCGGTTTGAAAGAGGAATTAATTAATAAATAAAACAAATCTTGAGGTAAGGGGTTCTGAGAAAAGAGCAAAATAGTTTTGAATGTTAGATGGACACTTAAAAATGTAAACAGGAATATAAATAATGTATAATACAGACTTTAAATAATATGATTAGCTGAGGTGGTCAAAAATAAATTATATAAAAGGGTAAATATTATCGGAAGGTCTTCAAATGGCGTTCAAATGAATATATTCTGGTTGTATGTAATGATTAATATAGCCATTGTTTGTCTACAATAGCCAAAAGTTCCTTTATATAATATGGTGACGTAAGAGAGAAAATTTTTGTTTTTGGTTTATCATGGAGTATTATTTATAATTAATCGTCTTAAAATGGATTTTTATAGAGAAATGTTGATGAGTGATGTAAACTATAGTTTTTATCATGAATGCTTATATGAATATTTCTACAAGCGTATGTGATATTCTTTCTTTAGATATTTGCAGATATTTATTTATAAATGATAATCACATCCTACCATGAAAGATATTTCCACTCTTTCTTTAACCGATATTCCTTTGAAGTAGGAATAAGATATGTGTAGGGATGGCATCGTCCTAACACAATAGCATGTTCTAGCGGCTAAGGGCTACTGTCACGGAAACCATTACGTCCTTTTCATTAAAAGACGACTGGCGTCTGACATCGCCTCAGCAGGGCACGCAATTGAACCAGCACGAGCGAAGAAAAAGGAAACTGAGCTGGCCGTGAGACATCTTTACGCCTCCAAGCAAACGGCTAACGATGTCTGTGGAAAAAGCTCGTTTCTTTCTTTGTCTCGAGATGCTAGCTGTAGTGAATGATGGGAACAGAGATGCACTTGAGTCTGCGAACAATTCCCAATCGCTGTGTACTTAAAGGACTGTAAGCATGTGCACTAATATGCACGCACTATATCCGCAGGAACATTAACTCTAAAATATTCCATCTGTTTTTCTGACTTAATTTAATTTCCATTTATTATTACGTCCTGAAAGATCCTGTATTTATGTTTTGCTCATACTTTAAATTTTCTGGTCAAACATTTCAAATGTATTCTGCATGTGCTTTTAACATAATTTAACATTTAATCATAAGTGGGAGCGCGAAAAAAGATTATTACATTGATTGGGACCATGTAACCAATTTTATTTCGAAAGATTTTTTTTTCCAATGATGAGAAGAGCATTTGAGAAATTTCGCTGTACGCTTGGATAATTTACGAGGAGTCGTAATTTGTCAGCAAGACTTATATTGTTTACAAGCATACTCAGTCAGCTCAATCAGCATTGTAATATTACCTTTTTTGAAAATAGCAACATATAGAACAAAATAATTCCTTCCGAAGTTCGACGATAATTTTGATTCCGGCATTTGACATGCACTTAGTGTGAGTCTAAGATACGCAAAGACAATTGTAAGAAACATAGAATTAATTAAATTCATCACTGTCGATGACTTTATCGAAATATAAAAATGAAATAACAGATTGATGTTACCTAATATGTACATAATTATGATGTTTAAGTTTTAATAAATATTATAACTTGTGGGTAATCTACATTGTGGCCACTTCCGTGTAGTAGCATAAGAACCCTGCTCTGGTACCATAGGGTCTCGCTGACCTAAGGCATCTTTGGGCCAGAGAGTTCTTGGATTGTGGTACTCAGTTTTTGAACTAAGTAACACTAATTAACTAATCGGCTAGTTTATATCAGTGTGATAACTCTTACTCAGATATATATATATATATAGGTAATAAATATTGAAATATACACGACTTCAGTGTGGCGGCTTCTGATTTGTGGACGGCCATTGACGTGGAGACTGAGACATCATTCCACTTTCCCGTGTGGCTCCTTCTTTACGCTACGCTCAATATTCCCTAATAATACAATTTTATTTTATTTCATTAGTCATATAACGAAATAGAATACGTCAATACATAAAATTACAATATAATAATTGGATGCTACAATTATAAATAATTAGAAGTTAACATAAAAGTACTAAAATTCAGGAACACAAAAATTTCCCTGTCCAACATAAGTAAAAGAACTATATATTAATAATAACAAAAATAATAATTCTTTAACTATACCAAGGGTACAATATAATTTACAGTTCTAATAAAAAAAATTCAATACAATTCTCACTAGTAAAGAATTAATGATTCGAGAATTAACTATCACAAAATATAGAATTACACATCACACAAGAATAAACAATATAACATACGGGACGCCAATGACCACGATGTAACGATGTAACGCAACCGTTAAAAACTTTAATTTTAAAAAAAGAATAGACACAAAACTTGACACACGCACACTAGAAGGAAACACAAACGACGGACAAGTCACTTCACGATTTAGAGCGACGAGGAATCTGCACAATCCCGGCCGTACATAAAACAAAAAAGCCCAACAGAGACTAAGCAATTTATGAAATAAGTAGTTATTATTAGCAACACACTGAACACATTTGCAGTTTTTTAAAAAGAATTCATTAACTAGTAGGGGAACGATCAAGAAACTCCTGTATTGAGTAAATTTCAGGAGAATATTTTTACATTGAATCCCAAAACTCTTGTAATTATTATTGTTCTTAACATCTGGAGGCAGACTATTTTATAAAACTATCCCTGAATGGTGAATACTTCTCTGGTAGAGAGTAAAGATCGTAGACCTCAGTGATTTCTCGTCTCGTAATCGTTTGAAAAAGATTCATGTTCCGCTTAACAAACTTTAACACTTCGTGAATAAACACGCTGGGATGAGTTAATATTCGCAGACTTATGAAAAACGTTTACAACTGGATTTATTATCCTATTAGAAATTATTATAATGGCACGCTTTTGCAACGTGAATATTTCGATGCTCCTGGAGCAATTGCCCCAATTTGCAATGCCATAACACATAAGGGAATGAAAATACGCAAAGTACACCATTTTCGTTGTGTTGTTGTCAACATGTTCCGTTAATGTTCTGAGACAATAACAATCCCAGCAAGGAGATCTACATGGTGAGTCCACTTTAAATTACTATGAATTTGAAGACCCAGAAAAGGCGCCACAGTCGAGAACTTCTCTAGAAGGTTGTTACTACCATCCTCTGAGAACTGGACGAACTTGCTTTTATCTATATTTAGTGATAATTTATTAACTTTAAACCACACAGTTAGTTTGTGTATAATAATGTTTACGTTTCTAGCAAGATTATGAACATTTTTGTCTGCAATCACTACATTTGTATCATCCGCGTAGAGAATTGATTTAAGAGGATGTACGAATTCTGGAAGATCATTAATGTAAAGAATGAAAAGTAAAGGCCCAATAACTTAGCCTTGAGGAACACCGCAAGTAATTAATTCCCAATCAGATAAATGAATATGTCCATATTTAGTTTCGACCGCTATCTTATGTTTGCGATTTTTAGGTGTGATTTAAGAGAAGTAAGCCATAATATTCTAACTTTCTTAATAATATTTCATGATCAACCGTGTCGAATGCCTTAGACAGATCAGCAAATATTTCACCTACCTTCAATCCCTCATCCAAAGAATTTGGAATATTTTAAGTAAAGGCGCACATTGCAGTATTTGTAGATTTTCCTTTAAGGAAACTATGCTGGGAGGAACTTAAAATATTATATTTGCTGACGAAATTATGTAATTTAATGTGAATTATTTTCTCAAAAAATTTAAAAAGTAGGAAGCAGAGAAATGTGTCTATTATTTGATACGTCGGATGGTGAACCTTTCTTGAATAAGGGGATTACTTTCGCAATTTTTAGAGCATCGGGAAATATTCCAGTTTCAATACATTTGTTGAATATGAATTGAAGTGGAAATGCGATGTCTTCAGCACATTCTTTTACCATTTTTCTTGCTATGCAACATATGTCTGTTGTTTGGGAACACTTTAAGTTTCTTACCACTGAAATGATTTCATCTGTACATATATATATAGGTTGAAAAAATACACTATTTTGCAGAACCGGAACAGAGTTCTGTAAGAATTACAAGAATTCCTCCTCAATACGCGCTGAAGTGTCTTTTATGTGAAGGTTAGCAACATTTACGAAATGCTAATTAAATTTTCAAGCCGCTTCTCTACCGGAAAAAGTTTCCCTCTCGTCTATAAGTAGAATTTCTTTGCGATTGCCGACACCTTTGCCCAGCATTCCAAGTTTCTTTGATTTTATTATCAGCATTTGCTGTGCGAGTGGAATTATTAAGTTCTTCCGCAGCTACCTGCACTATTTTGTAAATACGTCTGTAATTTAGGATATAGTTAAGTAATTGAGGGGATGTGAAGTGATTATTGGGTTTGTTCAAACAGCAGAGTTTATCCCCCGATATTCTAATACTATTAGTAATCCAGTTAGCCTTGTTAACGTTTTTGGTAGGTTTTAATTTAGTACGGGCTACCTCATCAACAACCGATATAAAAATTCTTAGAAAATTTTTAAAAATAGAATTTAAATCATCTGTTTTACAGATATTAGAATACTTTGCCATTCAGTTGAATACAATTTATCTAAAATCTTTGGCGATATAAGTAAATTCACTTGATTAACTTGAATGCTTTCCCGTTTACTATACAACGACTTGTACGTATTTCTCTCGCACAGCTGTAGGTTATTACTATCGCAGACGATACTGTTTTGAGCTTATCAACTTCAATATTTAACTCCATCAATACTGAGAAGATTATGATTCGTCACTTGAGGGATCACGTTTTCGTTTCTGCAGTTATTAATATTTTAGTCAAATAATTCAACACGGTATTTCTGGAATAGTATCACGTCTTTAAACATTACTTCATCTACAACAAACTGAACGATTGACCCATTGTATGGACGTAACTTTAATTTCAAGATTAAATTATTTTGAGATATTGCAACAAGATAATTTTTTTTAAAAAAAGATTACGTCTTTTATTATATAATAGTGTGTTATCAGAGCAGTTGTGGTGCTCTCCCTGTTTGCTGTTTGACAGAAAATTGAAAAAACTTATTTAATATTATAACAATATTATTTATTTATGTCAGTCAACGAAATAAAAATTTATTCCGTGGGAGGCAATTTCAGTTTGAAAATATTTACATTTTAAAACTATTAGACTAAGTTCCAAGAATATTTCGGTTAGTGTAAAATACATATAATAACTCTAGAGGATATTTATGTGAATGAATTTAAGAGATGCCGAATGCATTTAAATTCATCATTGTCCGAAACATGATTGGGATGGATCAAATTAACTTTAAGGAATTTTACAAAAAATTTTTTTGGTAAATAATGTTGACATTGGAACTGCAAAAAGCTTCTCCGGCAAAAGAAATGGTTTAAAAAAATTTAATTCCAGAAACTGATAAAAATGTAGCGTAGTTTAGTTAATAATATGATAAAAACTTCAGTATTAGTTAATTGGCATTAAGTTTTTGAAATTAGAAAACCTTTTTTAGTTTTAGTTATTTTCTCTTAGATTTAGATCCTACCATGGGAAAAGAAATGGAGTATCCAGCTGGAGAATTCGTTTAAAATTTTTTCACGAATGCTGCATCATTTCGGTACATGGACTTCATACTTACGAAGAAAATTTGTATGCTTAAGTTGACGTCATCCGGATTAGCTGGTCGCATATAGTTGGAGTGTCTGGACCGCGACAACTGTGGGATGCGTAATTCAGTTCGGAGGGGAGCATGTGTTCACCACTCAATTCTGGTTGACGCCGCCAGAGCGGTAATTGTTCAATCCTGAGCGAACACATTCTCGCTAATGGCCACTGTCCTCGGAAAGGTTCGTTCTCTCGAACGGCCATGCCGTTTGTGATCGGAACGTGGACTGCTCTAGTTCGTGATCTGCTGCCGTCTGCAGCTCCGAGCACTCCGACAAAATTACAGTTGTATATGCAGCGTAAACATATTTTGTGACGTGAAAAATAAATCCAAGCCGACCGTGCGTGCGTGTGTGTGGCTGAAAGGGAGAGCTAAATAGAAATAAAATAATTCACGGTTGACACCACCTTTTGTAGGACGACAGTGGAAATATTCTACTTTAAAGTACAGCCTAATTTGTCAGCTCTCTGAATCTCTAATTTTCTGACTGTATTTGAAGATTAAATTTATTCTTCATTGCTCGGCATCGTCTCATTACGCATTACTGATTTTATATTAATTTTCAATATTTCATATCTATGGCGGGACGAATTTATGTGATAGTAAATCTACATATTAGGTTGAACTGTGTATAACCTTACGTTTTCTTTATTCTGAATTCATTTGTAGTAATTTTTTCAAATTACGTGAAACGACATGTCTCAGAAAACCAATAGGATTTAGGGGAACAACGCGTCAAATGTTTTTAGGACTACGGTGTTGCTGATTATTTTATTTTTGTATTATCTTTCGCTTGTGTTTTCAATTGTGGCAGATACTTTAATCAAAAGGTTTAAAATTTGTATGAGTGAGGATGTACTTTCACGACATGTGATTTAAAAATTGATAAATTGTAATGAGTTGGGAAAATAATATGTATGTTTTACGTATAAGTTTACCATTAATTATATAATAAAAATTTTTACAAATCAGACAATATTATCCTTTCATTGAATACAGATTTGTTAATAGATTAAAAATATAGATAACATGGCAATCGTTTTACCTGCTTTCAGGATTCCTAACCGTTACAAACCCCTCTTGGACTACTTAAACTGATATTTTACTTTCACATCAATTTTATAAGAATTACTGAAGTTACATAATTTTTTAAAAAAAAATAAGTTGGCGGGATAATTGAAACTAGTGCTCGCTTAACGTTTTGATGCTTTCAGTTAAATTAAAATATTTACTTGTATTATCCTGAAAGGTTTAAATTAGCTTCGTGTATGCAATAAGCTTTGAACCTCGCCAATGTACGTGTTCAAAGGATATTCACCTCACAATTCAATGGACTTTTCTTAAATGGGCCTAGCTCAAAAGGTATCAATTGAGAAGACAACAAGTTGAACATTTTCTTGATAGAAATATCCCGTGAAATAAGATCTGGAACACACATGCATTATCTAAAAGTCCAATGGGAAATGGACATTTTTTTTATAATTTTCGAAATGAGTATTAATAATATCTGGGCTGTAAAGTGAAAGTTGAACATTGAGTATTACGTGTCTATCTTATGTCTGCACTTGGCAAAAAAAAAGCACGTGACAAAAAATCTATAACCCCTAATGGAGGAAATATGAAAAGTAACCAATATGCCTCAATCGAATTCGTGTTCCCCTGTTCCGTTGTTTCCACAAATACTGTTAATAAAAAAATTCAGGCTACAAGTCGATGAAAATAAAATTACCATAATTGACGTATTTTGCTGATAGACTTTAGAGTAGTTTTTCCTCTGATAACACTACAAAAAGCAAGGCGTCCATTTTGCCTTACTAGCAATTCCTGTATTCGCTCAGTTAATATGTCTGCTAGAGGCTCCATGTTACAAATAATTATTAATAAAAGGAAATTATTAAAGTAGAAGAACTTCAATGCAATGAATTGAGATTTGTGTTTCGGTTAAAGTAATTACATTTAAAGTTTTCTCTCAAATTCCGTAATAATTCATGTTCAATGAAAACATTTTCAATATAATTATAGTTATTACTTATCATTTTCGTCGTTAATTTTTTTATGGCTGAGACATAATAAAAAATTTATATTTCATGAGTCATTTTTTAAATATTCCCTTTTCTATTGTCTGTTATTTCCGATCGCTAACTCCAACAGTACCCAAAATCTCGACACATTTCTCACCTTGCTCCTATTCTTGGAAATATCTATCACAGCGGACCGAAATTTCGCTGTGAAAAAGTATATAGGCCAAACGTGTCATATACGTAAAGCAGGGACCAAAACTGTCGCGAGAGGCACTAACTTAGACAGGTCAATCGCCATTTTAATAGTGGTGTAATAAATATTATGCTCTATTCCAATTTAGATATTGTACAATTAATAATTGTAATGACCTGAAGTGCATAGAAAGTAACGAATATAGCATATCCTGTTGTGCGTCAAGCTGTATCAGTCATTAGTTTCATAAAAATAAATTGTGAAATTTGGGATATGAAAACAAACTACAATTAAAAGCTACGAGATTATGATTTCATTTGTGTTAAATACGTAGCGTTAAGGAAGATAGAGTAACTACGCAGACTAGAATAACGGTTAACAAATTATTGTTCGGTTAGTAATTAGTTGTATCAACCATTACATTAAACAGACTAACTTGAACGAACATAAAAGGCAACTAATTGGTGTAAACATTTCTCAAAAAAGCGGTTTGTTCATATAATATTATTGCATTGGTCGAAGGATGCCATTTACTGTATTTTGTTTTAACCTTTGAAGAAATTACAGTTATTAATTGTCATTTTAATTTTTCATGAGCAATCATTTCACTCGCATTTTATAATGACATTACTGAGAATGGACCAATACCTTTATTAATTTTAATTTTTTCAACAGCGATCAGGCATTAGGATATGCCAACACAATGAATATAAATATAAATTATAGAAACAGTATTGTTGTATATATCTCATATACATAAACTTAAATCAAAATAGATTATCTTTTCACATAACAAGATACTATAATTACTGAAAGGGAAAAATAACGGGCCTATAAGATAGAAATTAACATTGAACGCCCAATATCTCAGATTTCTGTATTAAGAAGAAATTATTGTCGTGAGCAAATATCCTCTGTGTAGATTAAGTCGAACCTACTATATAATATATATTTTAAGAGAATTTCACATGAAGGGCAGAAGCCATGTATGAGAAAATTTTTTTTTAATGTTTACACAAAATAGTCACTCGGCCCCATAAATCTTTACGCGTTTTATAAGATATCTTTTAAATTTTTACTAATCACTTGACTGAATATTTCTTTTTACAAATTAATCTAGTTAATTATGTCCATTCTCTAAATAAATGATTTTATATGGATAGTTCATATGACTTCAAAAAAATAAAAACAAAAATAATTTTACAAACAAATATATATGGATACGAAAGATAGACAGGGTAGCCAACTTGCCTGAAATCAACAGTTGTTGCAGAAATAAAGACCAAATTTTCGAGGACTTCAGCCCACTCATCAGGATAAAATGTTTGAACTACGTGCCGGTCAAGTATAATAGTGTTATTATTAGCGAAATAAGAATACAATTTTGGACAGCTCACCTTTTAAAATCTCGTCGGCCATGATAAGCACCGGGCTATGAGCACCAGTCTAATAACTGCCCGAATGTGCTATACAAGATACGAACGAAGTGAAATATTGAATGACGATTGAGTCATTGAACGAGAGCGACCGCTACACATGCGCTCCAATACATACGCGAAAAACCGCGACCGAACACGCATGTTGTGGCAAATGTCCGTTAATGCCGACAAAATACTACTATCGTACATTCCTTATATATATATATATATATATATATATATATATATATATATTAATACTCAAATAATTAAAAAAATTAAATTAAATTATATGATTCTGCCTCACGTTGGTGAAGCCAAAATGTAATAATCAAAATTAAATGAATTAATTAACAATTAATATGCCTCTCGTTGACACGCCAAAAAATGTAATACTCAAAACAAATTAAATATTATGGTTAATTAACTGATTAATTAATTTATTAAATTAAAATGAAAGGATGTGAAATAATTACAGAATTTAAACCTCAGAAAACAAATTATTTATTTAAAGTAATAAAATCTTGCTGTGATTTATTTTCATCAGTGTTCTTACTACTTTACAAACTTATTTACTCTTGTCTCAGGGTCGTTAACTGGGTCTTTTAAACAAAGAACAAACCTTTTCCTACTCTCAAAAGAAAAAAAATTCAAACATTCAACTTGATTGGAATAAAAACAATAAATGAACTTGAATCCTAAATCTGACGATTTATCCTTATTTAACCTTTACAATAAATTTTATAAAGTATCTCTCTCTACTTACAGTTTTCTTTACTGGTACCAGGCATTCGTTTGGGCTCTTTGATACACTATACACTATTCACATGTAACAGGCCATCGTTTCACAGAATTTAATTTGTTTCAAATCACCGACCAAAACTTTTGTACCTTCACCTGAAACAATTACTCCGTACAACACTGTGGACCTCTGCATTAAGTCCCTCTCTCTTTCTCCAGCAAATATTATAATTATCGTTCTGATTAAGGGTAAATCAGAATGATATCCTCTCCTTCTCCAAAGTTTTACAGATACCTGCTGACCTTTAGTTGATCAAATTCTGTGTCCAACCGCTCTTAATAAAATCTTTCCTGCAACTCACTCGATGAAACTCTGTGTGCAACTGCTTATGTAGCTCAAACGCTCGCCGCCGACAAAGGCTCGCTTGTACATGTTTTACCCATTGTTGTGTTTATATGCTCGCCGATAACAATTTACTGTGATTGCCCAATTATTAATTCTCTAATTGCCTCTAATTATTAGTACAATATATATCGAATAAACAATATATAATTTATTAAATTATTTACTTTGCGTCATAGAAATAAATTTAAATTCAATTTTGAAGTATTTAAAAAAATTAATTTTACTTTACCTTTCAATTCATGATCATAGATGAAATATTTAATTTGCACGATTTAAATTCAACTAATAAAAATTTGAAGTTATTAAAATTTTAATATATGAATATGTATATAACCACGTTGTCTTCGTCGCTTTCTTCGGTTTATTTGGGCGCTAGGTAATTTTTTAATATGAAATTACGAAAACAATTATTATATGCAAGTTATTCATCGAGCAATGAGTTACGTACAATTCTCCAGGAAGTTGCCATTAATTATCGAAGACAAACTTCATTTGCAATACTTTTAACTCCCAATGGTTTGGGCCCTATCCCCGACGAGGCCTACATGGGAACTGCCTTTACAAATCTTAGTGCGCGCCATCCACACAACAATATCAAACAATAAGCGACGCGGCAAGAGTACGCCGACAAAGGCAATAATCCAACAAAATCACATTAACATGTTACAATATATATATATATATATATATTAATTAAATGAAAATTGCCCCACGTTGTGGTAGCCAAAATGTAATAATTAAAAGAATAGGTCGTTTAATTTAATTTGCCCCACGTTGTAGAAGCCATTATGTAGTAATCAAATGGATAGCTTTAATTAAATGAAAAGATCGAAATTAACAAACAAGATATTTCTTTATTTTGTGGCAATAACTCAAAACAATTACAATTTAAAATATTATTTTTCAGGGCCTTCACTGGGTTTGATAATGGACACAACAAATTGTTTCAAAAATATTATTAACAAACAATTCACATTTACCTAAACAATACGTCGATAGAAATAAATTAAAAAGAAAAGAAATTAACTTGACAATTAAAATAGAACGAAATTTAAAAGTAAAGTAATTAACTCTGATTAATTATTACAATAGAAAACGAAATCTGACTACTATCCTTTAATTACGTTTACATAAATCATTATTTTGTAATTTGTTACTCACATCTGTCCAGCTGGTTCCAGCATCCCTTTTGTTTTCGGTATATTGCAAACTTTTGTTACACTGATTCTCGTATCGGCTCACAGATTTTACACTCTTTAAGTCAACCTTGATAGGTTTCCAGGAATTCGGATGATCCTCCTTTTTGTCAGCTATCTGGTGGCCGCTTGCCTTGTATGAATCCTGTGATTCATAGATTTGCTAGTCTTTTTACCGCTTGGGACTTAAAACTGCAACTTTACTATTCCTGGCTGGCTATGGACGTAAACTGCTGACTTCCTTTCCCTGACTACAAACGTAAAACTGCTTTTACTTAGCAAGTTTCGATGTAATGCTTCCGTGAATGTTTTTACTTTGTCTTCAACTCACAACTTTGATTAATAATAATACATTTAACTACGGTTAGTCTCTTCTCTAGTATTATTCGTTCCGTTCTCTGTAATGTCCCGCCACTAACTCTTAGCGCTCTCCAGTTTTAGCCCGCATACTCATTTTTGACTTTCCGACAAAGTAACAAAGCTTGGCTCTATTGTTGCTTTGGAAGCTCCTGCCGCTACAATTAAATTTGATTAAAACCAATTAATTGGCATTACAATATATATATATATATATATATATATATATATATATATATATATATAGCGTATGTGTGCAGCTGGTGTCTGTGCGCGTTCAGTAACAAACTCGCCCTTCGCTTTCTTTAGATGTTCTAGATTTAAGTGGATCCTCTCTGACGTTTTATAAGACCTAAACGACTTGGGCGGGAAAGAGATTCCCACCTGTTCAGCGTCCATTACACGACTTGATGCATAATCATTTATCTTCTTCTCTCGGAACTCCATTAGTCATTTTCTTTCTTGGCAGCGTTGTTCCTGCTCACTTCGTTTCCACCGGCCGTAGAAGCGGACAGAGGCAAAAACTCGATTCGTTTTGTTCGGCGATCGGCGTTATTCTGGGCACGGCGCCGCGCCTCGCCACGTATTTGTCTGGCAGACTCCGTGAGGCCGGCTATTCTGCCAGTTTAATAGCTTCCTTTTAACGCAGCCTTGCTCACTGCATTTGTTTCCTATTACTGACGGGAAATAAATGAACCCTTTTGTTGTTCGTACAGTTAATGGGCTTCAATTAAGTGAAAACTGCTAAAATTAAAGTAATTAAACTGTCACAATACACCTTTTGGAGCTGCATCCTCGTTGTTCTTGATTTTGGCAGCACCTGCTCTGAGACAAGGAGATTACGTGGTGCGCAAGAAATGCCTTTCAATTTAATTAACTTAGTTATATCTGTTGCACAAAATGCCGGCGTCACGGCCAGGACATTGTTCCGTTTACCCCCATGATTCCTTCTAATGTGTCGTGATAACTTAAGGACGCCCGTTTCATTATGTTTAAATTTTATTCTTTTAGTTCTCTACTTACAGTCGTAACATATTCTTGGAAGTTTAACGTTCAGATGCACGGCTTTTTTAGGGTAGTTTCGTCTGTATTGTGCAAAAAAAACCGATAATTGTAATTAGATATATAAATAGCTAAAATAATGTAAAAATGTGCTGGGTTAAAGACCACACAACGTTTCTGCAATCGCTGTTGTTTTTGTGAGGGATCCAGAAAACGCGAAGGCTTTAAGAAAATTACGTGACACAAACCACTTGTCACCTGACGAAAGGAACAAGGATTGCG
Source organism: Zhengitettix transpicula (assembly GCA_037074705.1). NCBI lineage: Eukaryota > Metazoa > Arthropoda > Insecta > Orthoptera > Tetrigidae > Zhengitettix > Zhengitettix transpicula. The sequence goes on from CM073591.1 coordinate 206,422,993, forward strand.
CAAACTTCATGTGGTATTTAATTTAGTATACATTTTTCTCTGTTATTCGGATATTTAATTTGTATACTTTTTTAATTTAATAAATCCAAAACCAGAATTTTTTATGTATAAAATTCAAACGACAGAGGTTCAACACCATGTACCGTCGTGTGGCGAGAGAGGGAATATTTCTGCTATTCATCAACAGGTTTTATTAAGCAGCCATTATTTATTCAACGTCATAATGCATTATGCATGACGCTTCTTACATTTCCATTCCACATATATCAGTAGTATAATGGAATTATTTCCAGTTTACTCGCCAGTATCAATTATTTATTCTGTATGTTAGATAATAAATAATTCTACATTATTTTAAGAAACGGGCTACTTGAGGGTAATAAACATTGTGGCAACTTCTCTATATGAACGGATAGAAAAGGAGGAAAACTAGGCAGACATACCGAGTTAAAGTTGAAGAATCCTATGAGGTATTCGCCTAAATGTAATGCAGGAAACCCTAGAAAACTCGCAACAGCTAGGTCGGGCTCTTGGTACTCGTCCCACATTCTTCCGTTGATTGCTGGGATTTGCTGTGGTGACGTCTCCATTCCACAATAGGTTTGAAGGTAGATGGCCGATGGGAATAGCGAACAAATCATGTCAACTACACAACATCTACTTCCCCGATCATACACTTCTCAAACTGACCTAGATATCTCGGCTTGTGGGAACCTTAATTCGAAAGCAGAGAGAGGAGTAGATGTTTCTTCGGCGGGGAATGGCTACATAAGGGTCATCCACTTGGTGAATTTTCTTCATTAATAGGATATTAATTCGATCCATAAAAAAGTAATGCAAACAAAAGCCTTAAAGAAGAGTCGGAAGTAGTTACTTATGGGGATGTCTGGATGATATTTATAAGGTGTAGGCTCTGGATTCGCAGACGTTGGCCATATTGCAATGTTTGTACCAATTGGTACAGTCGTCCGTTGAACAATGTCGAGAAGTGAAGTCGGAAATCTACGTCCGCACACCAAACCACGTCCCTATTCATCGAAAGGACATATATATATTAACGGAATGTCCGTTGATAAAGGCGTAATTGTAGTGTTTTAGGGTATTTCTGTGTATTGTTGAGTACTCAACAATTAAGTCGAACGAGAGATATATTATTGTTGGGTTGAAAAGGCAATTTCCAGTCGGGAACGGACGGGGGAAGACGCTCTACCAAATTGTACTGAAAGATACGTGTTGAGAAGTCCAAACCACGCCTAAGGAATTAATGTTTCATGTTAGTTAAATAAACTATTAAAAATGTTTCAAGTTTGGTTACTTCCTTGACAAAATAACCTGGCGCCCAAAGTAATATCTTACTATATATATATATATATATATATATATATATATATATATATATTGTAGTAATTAGTAATTAATCCATTGTTATAATTGCAAAGTAAAGGACTCATTATTAGAGTAATATAAAGCATACACCGCGACACAGGCGGCGAGACAAAAGAACCATTGTTGAGACGTACGCAGTCAAAAATCTACGAGACGAACAGACACAGTCAACGAGGAGAGACGAGTGTAGTTGGAAGTCAGATGCGGGCAAGTGGTTTGTCTGCCACAAACAGTAACCTAATAAGTCATGCCGCAGTAAAAACTCAATAAGTAAAGAGACCGTCATCAATGTCATCGAGAGAAAGTTGGTAATAATCTGACTGACCATTAATTCGGAAGGAGTAGCCGTTTCCAGCTGAGAGAACCTAAAGTTTCGACAGTGTTTTCTAACCAATTTAAATTCAGTGATATCCCCAAAACCGTGTGCACAGAAAACCCCAAAATTGAGACCTGGTCGGCCGTAAGTAAAAAAACTCTAAAATTTATTTGTAAACCATTTCTTTAAGATACGTCAGATCGTTCTTCAATTATTTCTTTTCTTTAATTATTCATTTCTTTAATTGTTTTGTTAGTTAATTTAAAATTCAATCTGTAATCTTATTGTCATCCGCAACAAAATTCGTCGAGGTTTAGACGAATTAACTTCAATAAAAGGCTAAATGTAATTATAAATTATTGTAAATTCAAGTCACCCATTTATCAAACCCAGTAAAGACCCTGAGATTCTAAATATTATTGTGTAATTTTTTATATGTGTTTTAACTTCATTAATAAATTTTGTTTAATTGTTCACCTTTAATAATCTTTTTATTTAGACGCCTTTTTAATCTGTTTATTACAAATTGGCGCCCAACGTGGGACGCCAATTTGTAATAATTTAAAACTTTAATAAATTTTGTTTAATTGTTCAAATAAATATTTTTATTTAGCCACAGCCATTAGTTCTTTTTAAATTATTACAATATATATATATATATATATATATATATATATATATATATATATATTTGTTCACCTAAATGAAAATTATCTTGTTTACATTAATTCTTTCACTTGATTTTCCAAATTAGGTTCCTAATTTTTTTTAAAAAAAATACACTCATTTTTCGATAAGAAAAAGAAAAAAGAAATAAGAATTAAATATGGGTTTATTTTATAGAGAATAACAAATTTTGAACTTATTTAAAAATTATATATGTATGAAAGTATCAGGATGGAAAAATGTCAGCCGGATCAGGAATTGAACGCGGGAGCTCCTGCTTACCGGGAGTACGTACCAACTGAGCAATCCCGGGTTCGATTCCAGGTCCGGTCGGCATTATTCGTACTTTTATTAAACTTAACAATGTCATTTGGCTTGTGAAAGCTTTCTCTCGATATTATTGAATTGAATATTTAAGTATTATACAGGCAATATTCATACATACACATATATTGCAATTGTTTTGTCATTGAGATAAAGAGTAAATTATTCTGTATTTCTACGATTTCCTTAATGATTTCATACTTTATAATTAATTCACTTTTAATTTTGCTAATAAATAATTATGTATAAATGTATTTAATTTAGTTATTTTTATTTCATTTTAAGCCTATAAATGAAGCCCCCACATGTAAGTAAATAATTTTAAAATTTGATTTTGAAAGTTTAATGATCCTACCAGGGATTTGTCAAAATGTGATGTAGGGAAAACCGTATAGAAACCTGCAACAGGTAGGTGTTGTTAATGTACTTGTATATCGAATGAGCTATTAGTTATGAAAAAGAGCTCTTTCGATTGAGCGAGTGGTTTCCATCCGATCACTAAAAAGAACGGTTTTGGCCATCTCTGGTGGACAACAATAGTCGTTGTGTAGGTCCGCTTCCTTTGTGCCACATGGCCGAGGGACCTCCGTGGAGTAGCCAGTCCGAATGACGAACAACGAAAGCTACTTAGCCTTCAAAATAATCTCCTCGTAAGTACCATTCATTACAAGCTATCGCGTACTTCGCTATCTTGCTCTCCGTTTCTCATCCCCCTTTTCAATCCTTTACTATGTTATTAAAGGGCTTATCTGTTTCTCAAAAGGCAAATCACAAAGTTATACTTAACCTGTCAAAGGCCAAAAAATTCTCTGAATAAAAAAAAACTATCTCATATCTACAGATTTATATATTTAGAAAGTAAATATTATAAGTATTTTGCATTATTCAAGAATTTCATGAATAATTATATAATAAGACTTGTTGATGAATACAAATCTTTAATCCTGCACAAAAGAAAAATCTTTTATTTTTCAACGACTGTATGAAGATTTAAACGTTTGCGTAATTTTTAATGTCGGCTAATGCGGATTTGAAAGATTTAATAATCTCGGATCAATAAAATGTAAACTTGCTTTAATTATCCTAAAACAGAACATCATTAAGTTCTTTATATAATCAATAGACTCGTACAACTTAATTTTCAGTTTTAATTGGACTTTCAATGCTTTACGCCTTCAATATAAAAGTTCTATTAACGTGGCCTTGAATTCCGGGAATATATTTACATTTTTACGCCTCGTTCGGATTTATATAAATTTTACAGTTAAACTCATCTTCATTCTAGACATTTCCCTCAAATAACGTTTCAATTATCCAAATAAAAGAAAATTAGACAAACCCACTTTTCTGAAAGCTAGACAGGAAAAGTGTTGAACTGTTGCTTTCGGCTGTTTAATGAAATTTGAGTTTGGGACAGGTGCATCTGTATGTAAGCTGACTGTGGGACTCATCACGTGTCATTAGCCGTAACTGTGGGTGGCGAGGACGAGGAGTAATTAGGCCGCTAATCTCTGCACGTGTCCTTCTCAATACAGAATACAAAGGATGTGAGGACAAACAAGCAGCCCTGCAATTACTGCTTGGCCAAGCTGAATGTCTCAGAGGGAGAATTATTGCAGCTCTGCGAAACGAGGACCAGCGTCTTCGTCCAACATAGAGCGCTTGGAATGGTGTCCTGGACTTCTAGCAACCTTCTGTAATGTCAACAGTTGACAACGAAATATATATATACACTCCACAATTACAACTGATACAATATTTATTTTTTCAATGCTGCCTTCTACTTTTGTATTCGTGATGTTTGGTTTCCTTGGTTGCTTATCGCAACAATACAATATTTTTGAGTACAATGCAGTACTTCGTTGCTATACCTACCATCGTATATAAAAGTTTTATTAAATGTATCCTGTCAAATGTGTTTATCTATTCCGATATGAATGCTTCTTATCTTCTCATCATTCGTATACAATTTCAACTTATTGTCCTGATTTCACATATTTTTATTAAATTCACTCCCAGCCTTCTCTTATAGTAATTCATAATTTATTGTTTAAGTTATCAATAATATTAGAATTTTATACCAGCAAAATAAGGTCAAAAAGTATTTTACGTATGGAGAGTTCCTCTCGATGTATGCATTTCTACTTAAATGAACGACTTTTGTAGTGCCGTACAATCGAATTTCAATATTATGGGTCCTGGCTCAACAAATACATAAATCTTTATTTTGTCTGTGAAAATAAATTAAACTTGTATTAATTCTCGAAGCATATAATATGTATAATACGATATAAAAGGCAGACAGAAAATCACATGCTTACATGCAATTGAGGTCACGAGTAGAAACAGTCGCTTCTGAAAACTTGAAATGTTTATTTCTGTCCGACATGGCGACACCAGCTATCAATTTCCGATAATAGAGTGATTCTCTCTATTACTCTCTCTTGTCAACATCAGTTTTTACAATGTCACATCATCCTTAATTCTTTATACTCACAAACAAGTATAAATATATGTATTATTCTTGCATACTTATATTTTTAAACTTAGTTTTGTCTACTCTATATTTTGCTAGTTACACGTTTTTACTCTCTGTCCGCCTGGTAGTTCAAAAGAATTCAGTTGATAAAATTACATATATAAGAAAATAAATATACTTGTCAAATTTTAGGATATCGTATACATATAATTTTTGTTTTTTATATGATTATGAAATTCCCTCATATTGTATGTACGTAATTAGATGTTAAATCTATCTAAAAATGGTTCTGTTCGCAACTTAATATTTGATACATGTATATATTAAGCTGTTCTACCGTGTATATATATAACCTATATACTCACGGAATATTTGTTTAAATGTTAATAGAACATGAATTTTTTTTTAAAAAAAATCCAATTGCACCGTAAATATTCCAACGAACGACAAAATTAAATAAAATTAGTTGTTCAAAGAAATAATATTGGCTGTACTTTTTCAAGCGTAGTTTATATTACTATTATTCATTTAATTGAAAATTAATTTTTTAATCACTATTTTAATTAATTTTGTAAACAAATTGATTAATAACATCGTTTTTGTTCAGGTACTGCGTGCATTTTGAAGTTCTAAAAGCATCTAAAGCTTGCCGCAAAGAGCCAAACTTCTCTGCACTGAGAGAAGGTAAGTATGACATTGTCTGTAGTAATAATACTTATTAAATCAGGGCGCATTTGTGCAATGATTTCATTTTATGACTATACTATTAAATTAAATTTCAAATTTACTAAATACTATTTATGAATATGTTATTCGATATAAATGGAACTGAAATTGTCTTCGAACTCGCAAAAAAATGCGATTGCTGATTTTCGATCGTTTTTTGTTTCCTAGAATAGTCTGCATGTTGTTGTGGTAGTGAGCCCACAGACTGGTTTGATTCAGCTCTCCCTGTTTATATATCATGTGTTAATATTCATCTCTGAATAACTATTGCAGGCAACATCCACCCTGATATTCCTAACATATTCTATTATTACTCCACACACCTCCCCCTAAACTGGCATTCAAAATGCAATCTAATTAAACGACAATCTTAGTATAAGAATAATATGTATTTATAATATGAAACAGTTTTAAATAATCAATCAGTAGTTGTCGAAAGTCGTCAATGAGTTTTATGTTGACTCGACTAAAATAACAGTGTAGTCCCATTCTTTTCAAGAATTTCTAATTTTTGACTTTTCAGCATTCTTCTGCAACACATTTCAAAGGCTTCTATTCCTTTTTGATCTACACCAAGTTTCGCTCCCATATAACGCCACACTCCAGATAACACACTTAATTATACAAAATGTTTATTTTAATAATAATCATAATATTTTCCGCTGCATAATTGAACATTTATAATTTAAATAATAGAATTTTTGAACAGAAAAAAGGAAGAATATCATTAATATTTCACTTGTCTGTTTTCTTTTATCGTCCGGTATAGATTGAAAACGTTACGGGATATTCAGAAGGAAAGATAGGAATCAGATTACTAAATTCCGGTTCCCCAAGAACTCATAGCACAAGAACTGAATTATGAAATTGTGTTCGTAATACTGTTTTAAGCTTTCCACATTATTTAAATAATTAAAATCTGTGCCTTATGTATTTCATATGCGACAATAAGGTGCGTTCTGTTTATTACGTTGGTAGTCACATCCGTTTTATATGTAGTTAGGACCCTACCATATTGTCATTATATTCTACCTGCTTGTAATTCGGATTAAATTAACTATGCCAATTGGTATAATTATGGCTCTGAAAACGCTCCTGTCTTTATATCACAAATAGTCTGACGTGATAATGCAGTTGCAATGATAGCTGCGAAGCTGTAATTCCCGTGGAGTTATTATCAAAGGCAGTGAAGCTATTGCGGAACTGTTGAGTAACACAGCAAGCCCTAGAGACGTTCAAGTTAGAGCGTAACGAAATTCCAAATGGACGCTAATATCGTTGGGACGCGCCTGGCCTTCGATCTGTCGCCGGACCTGACCGGAGATGGGACGATGATATGCAAATTAGGCGGACAGACCGTCAAGTTGATTAGTGGGCAGCTCGTGTAATTAGCTCAGAGGTGACCGGTCCAGCGCTGATTCGACTACGCAATTAAAGCTGTTCCTGTATCAGAGGACATTCTCCTCAGATTCGGCTCGTCTCTCATCGGCCGCTCAACAAGGTTTTAATGGCGTGATAATGGTCTCAAAATGGAGTATTCTTCATAACTACATTTTATATTATCATATCTATAAATTAATGCCATTATATGGAGCTCGAAGTAATGCCCAATTACTTAATCCGAACAAATAGTTCACTTCCGACAACTCAGTTTGATAAATATGTTTTAAAAATACTATTATTTTATCAAGACTGTTGTATTACATTTTATGTATATAAATATATACAATAATAACTCTTTATTAGTCATAAATTTGTTATATATGTAATTATAATTTTCAACAAAAGTATTTATAAATATAGAAATAAAATTATAAATGCTCATATGAAACTATTATCGGCTATTTTTGTAGTCATCAATTGCATTTTTAAATAATATATCACAAGGAATACCTAAACTAATAGTATAATGGCTACCACCTGCATAAGTACAATCATTTAAATGTTTTCCAAAATTTTAAGCCTTTTTATATTTATATACAAAACATTGAACAGAATGACAATGTAAAAAATGCGGAAATCTGTTTATGAATAATAATAAAAAAAAGTTTGTGAATGTTAACGATGCTTATTACAGTATATAGAAATATTTCTATATTAATACGATTATAATTACTATCTCCATTTCCTGTTTATAATTGGCAAAGTGTTAGTGATAGTCTGATTGTAAGTTCAGTTTGATTCCTCAAAGAGTGTAGCACCATTCGGTAGATTTTTTTATCGTCGTCTTTAAAAAAATATTTGTTGTAATCTCCTATTGATGCGTTTCTAGTGATATATTTAAGACTTTTTTCTATATCTGTACCTCATCGCTGCCTTTATTATTTTCTTTAGGTAAATTAATTAAGGTCATGGATACCGAAAATCAAACGAGAATGGACGACTAAAAACAATACACTCTTTCCACTACTCGTTAGGCCAGTTTAAACTAATTGTGTCTCTTGATTTTTTATAAATTTCATGATTTTTCTTGGTACTTTTAATAACTGAAGTGCTTCTCTTAATTGTTTGCTATAACTGTCCTCTCAAAAAAAAATATTCCAAGCTAATGGCTCTTACAACATGTACAAATTGCTAACCTTCAAGCCTCTTTCTTTGAAAATTAGGTCTTTCAATAATTTTTATTGCCCTCGTCTTTATGGTTTTTTGAAACTGCATTCATGTTTTATTACCAGAGATTAACGTTAAATATGTCCTGTTTAAACCTTGAAAATGTGTTCTTAAGCCCTCTTCACCTCTCATAAACGAAATATGAATTGTATCTGGAAGAAAATTGAATTTCAGGGAAAATGTTTTCAACCCCACCGATTCTGGGCATAAACTTCTTTCGCCTTTAAGTTCGGTAGGTCGAACAGATAATGCAAAAATAAACCAGTTTCTGTTTTATTTCGATAGTCCGTTGCTAGTTCAACGGTTTTAATCTTCCTCCACCAGCTGTGGGTTCAGTGATATTTGCAAGTCTAGTCCACACATTCCTCACAAATTCTATTATTTTTCGAGATCAGAAAATATAAGACATAGACAGAAATGTACATTTAGATCCTCACAATTCTTACGTAACATGTTGTAAACTTCTATACAAGACACAACTCGTTTATCAGCAAGTGATTATTGGTGCTAAGGTTATGGAGGCTTGGAGGACTGACCAATACGACGGGAATTAATCGGGACTCAGTGAGGTTTCAAGAGGAAGGAAACGGGCTGTCTTATTTATATACCTGAAAGTGATCACAATAAACCGGGAAAGAATCGGTTCTCGCCCTCTTTCACACGGTGTCAAATCCAGATGTTTGTCTGAACCGTGCTTCTGCCCAAAACCAAGGAATATTTCTCCGACAAACTGGCGCATACCCAAGTTCCAACTTGACCAGTTCTCAACCCTTGTTGTTATATTATATATATTATAATTAAATGCAAATCTGTTTCTAACCAATCATTAAATTATCGCGCGCACTATGAAATTGCAGGTGTGGAACCCTCAATGCACCTGCATTTACTAGGCTATTCATCACTCCTAACACCTATATTAGAGACATTTCAGTAATGACGCTATGTTGTTTCAGGCGAGCGCGTGTGCGTGCGGTGCGAGTCGCAGGCGCTGCGCAAGACGCTTGGCTACCGCTGCCCCGGGCACGGCGTGGCGGACCGCGCCACTCGCTGGACCGCGCTCTCGGCGCCGCACTGCCACGGCAAGTGGTTGCGTCTCTCAGCCGACGACGATGGCGACGCCGACGCCGACAGCGGACCCTCGTGCCCGGCGTGTGATAACGGCGCCAGCTTCATCTTCGTCTGAGGACCTCGTCGCGGCCTGTGGGGGAACCGGGTCGCCCCCGGCCGGGAGTTTTCTCGTTCCACGAGTCTGGAACAGTCACACCACGTTTCTTACTCAAACCCATCATAATAATATGTAAAATATTTTTACGTTTTCTTTTGCCGAAAGAGTGAGGATATGTTGAATAGAGTTTTCATAGTATTACGTCACTTTGTATAGACTCTTTCTCGATTTTTATGTTTGGAAACAAGAAAATTTGAAATATGAGTCGATCAACTCGTGGGCGATCAATTGTTTCTTATCAAACGTAAAGGGACCGAAACTTTCAACCTTAAATAAAGAAAACCTGTTGAAATTAAATAAAAGGTGAGCATCCAAACATCGGCCGTGGAATAAGAGCGAAGTTATTAAATCGTTTCGGACAATATGATCTTAGCACATCTTTCGGTATACAGTTCAAATTAAAGACTGAGGTCAACATCGACGAATTCAACTTCGATGCTGCGGCTTAGATATTTCTTTGCTAACCTTGTTTGTATTATACTCATACTCATATCATCATTTATATTTCACATTTGCAAAAATAACGGAAATATATATACTTTGCTATCATTCATTGAAGAATTATAAGGAACAATGACCGCTTTATTTCCCGTTGGATTAGAGTTGAAAATCGCTCACTTGACAAATAATTATCATTAAATATTAAATCTCCATTAATAATTCTGATTCCTTATATTTAAAATTCTAAATAAATCTTCACAGCTGATTTGTAAATATAGTATTTTTGTAGTTTGTAGTGTCACATTGGCGTTTAATATAACAAAGTATTACTTATTTTTATTTGCACCGTATTTTATTTCTTAGACGCTATCATTAATTTTTCTCATTTTTTTGTATTAAGTTTATTACTATATCTAAACACTCCATTTCATAATATATGCTCATTTATGTGGTGCAATACTGATTACATAACACTCGGTGTTCGGTGTTAAATTTTAAATTTATCAAATACAAAAGACTGTAAAACCTCTGGACAAATTATTTCAGCAAAGAACGTACTTTTCCAGAGTGCCATTCAAAACATAATAGGCGCAACGCCACGATTGGGACGGATAAGGTCGTTTAAGTCACAATAATTTCATGTCGTTGTTGAATAATCAATAAATGGAATATATTATTGTTGTTGGCGATTGTTCATGTATTGTAAACACATATTTTAACTGCCAAATCGTGTTTCGTTTGATCCTGAATTTGATGAAGGAAATCCTTTTCCATGATTACATTATTAACATAAAAATATTAAGGCCACTTGATCGTAGTAATAATAGTGTGGAGTATTTCTGGTTTAGACTGTAAAATAAAGGGCCTGAATATGTGTGATTTTTTTAATTTAAGTGTAATATTTGTATAGCATATCATTTTTATACGAAGTATTCCAGAACTTCCATTGTAACCCCCGAATGGCATATCATTAAAAAATTCCGTTATTGGATACTTAAATAATTTTGGAGGGCTGAACAATGTAATTACATAGTCATTAAATCACAGAAATAAAATTAGTTTCTTTCTGTAACATTCCTTCACCCAGTCCTGAATTTGTGTGTTTGTATGACATGGAGGTTTAAGAAGATTTTAAACTGCTAACTATTGGTAATTAGTAATAAAAAAAATTGCTCATGGAGATTTGGACTTACTGACCCGACATGAAAAGTAGTTCGATTGTGGTACCATTAAAGTATGTTATAATTGTGGAAATCTACTATGGGAGAAATTTGTTCCATGAGCTGCAGAAATCTAAATGAAATAAGTAAAATTCATGACAAAGTTAATTTTATTTAAATATTGTGGCTTCAAGTTTCGTCGTTTCTAGGAGGACAATAGTGACTGTCACGTACATCATCGTGCTTTCTGGTTTAATTGTGGTAGCCATTCTGAATCTTCCTTAGGGTTGAATTTACGTAAAACGGTGACTCCTACATCATTAATATACTGAAACTGGTCCCAACCATCTAAAATGAAAAACTATACCACAAAATTCATTGCGGAGCTTCACATTTATGCAATTACAAATGTTCTCGTTCTTCGCTCCCAGAATTGTTAAGATTCCCTTCATATACACTTTAGAATTTTTTTTTAGTCGCTATTGAAGTTTTCTTTGAAAAGGGAATATTATTTGTGAAATTATACCACAAATACTATAATTCGTCATGCGACACTGATTTTTAGGAACTAAGATATCTTGATGTCTTCAATAGTCGTCCAAAGGATTATTATAAAATCTAATTATAACGGATCCAGTTAAAAAACTTAGTGACCTTTTAGAAGTTGAGTAATCAAGTCTTAAATTATTTACTGTGATAATAACGTGAATAGTAAAAAAGTCTGTGAACTAGATTTAATTACGAGGGAATGTTGGATCTACGCTGGAGGCGCTCGAGCTCTGTGCTTGGTGCTTGGATGGTTGCAGACTTAATGGGAGGAAATTAAGAGACGCGGACAAAGGAGTCGCCGAGGTGCGGTTCCGTGTCCCCGGGCGTCTTTATTGCACCAAAGCCACGAAACTTGATTACGAAGACCTACTCAGGAAGAAGACATTCACTTCTTACTTCTGAGAACTTGTAATAATCACTTTTTAGGACCAGACAAAATGTTTTATACGTGTTGAAACTTTAGGACGTTTCGTTTAACATAATTACTTTCTCAACGTATCTAATTACTTTTTTATGTATATTTGCGTAGATATGACTGCATAAACATTCGTTTACGAAGCCACGTAATGAAATGTAGTGAAGATGAAACATTATTAGCACTTGTAGTTATAAAATAGTTTTAAAGAAAGGCCCATGTAATAACATAGTTACAACAGTATTGCGGAATTTTTATGTATGAACATTCAAGTGAAGTATTAAAATTTATTAAAGTATAATATTGTCACTAATTACAAAGTATAATATTTATATTTACTTATGAAAATATTAATTTACTTTATGGATCATTCATCAAGAAATTTCATTCACCATACTTGGAATTTAGGATATTTTCGAAAAATTGAAAAAGGGCCGTACTTGAACCGAAACAACAGATGTACTGTATTGTATTGAATTTTTATTTATTTACCGTCTGTAATGACCAAAAATCAAAGTTTGAAGTACTTTTTTTACTTGGACGGAGATTTATTTGAATAAACTGAAGCGATCACAACAATTACTGTTCCACCGACAAAAAGAAACAATGTGAATCTATAATGAATAAGAAAGATAGCCAATTTAGACAAAAAAGTGATAATACCACACAACGTATCTGGCATCCTTGTCCCTTTCCTCAGGTACGAAGAAGAGCCTAGAGAGTTTTGTCAACTGCAAGTGCAGTTGTGTCGTTCTAGGCTGTTTTTGAAACTACGACGATTTCATTACAAGAATAGCGAGTAAATATTCGTTTATTCCACTTGAGTTTTGTGACATCAAATTGAAATCCATCGGCAGTTTAGTGAAGCATGTGGTAAATGAGTCACGAATGAGAAGAATGTAGGTTCAACAGTTTAAAAAAAGGGCGAATATATTGAGACAACGCCGAAACAATCTCGACTTAGCCGCATACGGTCTGGTGGAAGCAGTTGTCCTGAACGAATATTGTTATAAACTATATTAAAAATGTTTAATACTTCATGGAGATTACGTAGAGAAATGACAGGTAAGTTTTAAGGTTTTGTGTGACTATTTGGTGAAAAATAAATTGGAGATCTTGGATCTTGAATGTACGTTGTAAATCACCAACACAAATAGTTTATTTCACATCAAGAATTTACAACACAACCGATTGTAGTATTCATTTTAGAATTTTTATAATGTACGTACTTAATAAATATTTGGATATTGCCCTAATATAAAAATATTCTTTTAAATGCTGCCAATCAAGAATTTTTTTAAAATTCCTACGAAAGCATTTTAATTGAGATTTGGTTCTTGGCCGAAGTTTGCATCAAAATGTTTGCCAACAACATCGAACCTTTGACACGAAGCAGAGAGATGACCCAAGGAAATATAAGATTTTTGTGTACTCCAAGTAAATACACGAAAATTTCAATAATTTGTACGCGTGTATATATGTGAATTTTTAAACTCATATTTATTCTCTAAATGTTCATGAGCCTGTCCAGCAATCGTATATCGATTTAATGAGAAACTATTGTAAAACGTCTCGGAAAAAATTATGTTCTTGCTTCTATCCAAGAAACAGTGGTTCAACGATACTTTTTATTATATATATCTAGTCCTCATCTTAGATTAAAGTTTACAGCACGCAAAAGAAAAACTGACCAGTTAATACTGTTTAATATATGTCTTATTCTCTGTGAATTATACTGCTTCTATAAACCTAGAAAAAATCTACAAAAGTATTATATAATATTACAGAAAAAATCAAACATTGTGCATCGATTTCTAGCTCATTAAAAAAAGATACTCTACATTTTATAGCCCACAAAAGATCATTAGTCTTAAGAATTCTGAGGTTTCGTTCTATATCATGAATTTAGTTTTAGTTTTTCTGTATGTTGATACTTGGAAACAAAAGAAAAATTTGTGGACAGGTAACCGTTACGAAAGTTTCCTCGGTTTTTCATTGAAAATTGTAACAGCAATGAAAACCAAAATGTCTTAAACATGCACTATCTTTTGTTTTAGGTGACGTAAATAACTAACGTTCGCCATAGACTTGCATATCAATTTTTTGTAATGTTGGTCAGAGAGAGAAAGAAAGAGTATTTCACTTTTGTAATACATTTTTCATATAATTTGCAACGGCTACGCACATGGTATAAAATTCTACGGACATTTTCAAAGAACTATAGAAACACTGAATGTAACAGTTCATATGCGTAGTGGACTAGTGTCTAGAAGTGAATATTTACGGTTTTCAAAACCGCTGTCTCTCGGTTAGTCTGAAACCAGAGCGCTCTGATAGCAGGAAAATATAAAATTATCAATCGAGCCTATTGAAGAGATTATTCAATCTGGTAGTAATTAAAGTATACAATAGTATAAGGAAAAAATTAAAAATGATATAAAATCTAATTACATGAATTCTAAATTATGTCCTTAATTCATGCTGAGACTGATATTTAATACAAATATTGTCACTAAATCATGTTTCTCGAGAAATTAGGTAAAAATATCAGTTTTTTTACGGCTTAGTATTACGTTACATAAGAAAAAGATATAAAGGAAAACAAATTCTCTTTGAAGGTTCAAATACATAGACCATCAAATATTCTAGTTATAACAATCAGTTTATTTGACATTTAATGGTCAATGAAAATTAAATATCTATATTTCATTTGTAACTTTGCATAGTCCACTATATGCAATAGTTTGAATTGTGAGGACTAATTTAAAATTTAGCAAAAGTACAGCTACTTACACTATGTACAACGCGTTTATAAGAATCCAGTGATCTTCAGTTACGTCAATATTATTATATTAATAAACTATTCAGGTCCAAGTTCAGCCAAATTGAAAAATATTTTGTAATTTTTAAGAAGTTGTCTGCCACTTTCTTTATAAATCTCTAAGTCTTGAAATATTTTGAACACATTTTGTCTTGAAAATGATCGTTAGCTGGCAATCAAATTCTTATATGACGTGAATATCTGAGCGCCAATGTACGGTAGCCTTGATTAGATACCGCATTCTCCCTCTACGGAAGGCAAACAATGCTTGCATGCTTGGAATATCTAGGCCCAATAAGCAGTTTGGATCTTTGAGGGGTAATTACAATGCAACAGCCCGAAATGCAAACAAACCGTCAGGAAATATTTATGATAGGGCGTTTTAATAATATACACATTGCATGCAATAGGTTTTTATATGAAACTGAACGATGTGGAAGAGATTGGGATGCTTAATAACAAAACTTTCCAAATATTCAAATCTATAATGTCTTAAAGATTTAAGAAATTATAAATAATAATTTAGCGTTCCGCAGTTTGTTTTACTGAATCAAACATGATAGTTATTCTTTAATTTAAAAAACATAATCTTCGAAGTAGTCAACTAACTGGATAAAATTCTAAAGTAGCACCTAGAAAACGATGTTCATATCCATACATCATGTAATATTCTTCAAAAATTTTATCATAAAATAATTGGTTACAAAATTATTAATATTTTAGCGTATTTCACTAAGTACACTTCTCTTGACTCAAAAAAAAATGTCCCTAACAACGCACTGTTGCTATTACGATCGAATCCTTGTTTGGAGAATAATTATCTAAGGACAGTAATTGAGGGGATACGTTCAGAATTGAAGAGAGAATGACCGAACACCTGAGGTGGTGGCGACTAAAACAACCGACAAAATCCGCAGTAGCTGAGCATGCTATTGTAACCGGACACCGGATAAATCGGGAAAATACCAGATTGCTAGGCCACGCCAATAACTACTGGGACAGTGTGCTACTAGAGGCAGTGGAGATAAGATTGCAGGACAACCTCCTGAACAGGGACACGGGGTTCGGTCTCAGCCGGGCCTGGGGACCACTAGTCGCCGGTCTGAGACGACAAGCCCAAGCTCGGGACACTGGAACTTCCCAGGACAAGGGAGCCGATAATGCGACTCCCGCGTCTGACCCCGCCGGGAAGGCGGTGGGCGGCACCAACACCCGCTGCACGAAGCCAGCTGGAGATGCGCGCGACACCCCGCCGCAGACTGAGGCGCCAGCCAATCAGAGGACCACCTACCCCCGCCACTGCCGCAAACATATATAAGGGGATCCGTTCAGACAACTCGGCACTTCGCCAGAAGATGATGACGCTGAATGTCATCGAAACGTCGCGTGCTATCGACGAGTTTACCCGGCTGGAAGCCCGAGAAACTTTTACTAACTTTCTACACCGGGAAAACCTTCGTTCTACGTTCAGAATTATTAATAAAAGCATCAACTATAATGAAATGACGAACAAATATGCTTGAACAATCAATAAAACATGTCACAAATAGCTCCATATCATTCGCATACCCAAGCTTTGAGCCACTGAGACATAAATACTTTGGGTTTCAGACGAAATGAAGACAGACAAAACAATTTGTCATACTTGCTAAAGAAATACGGAATGTATTAAAGAGAAGTGTTAATTAAATAATACGCCAAATCTGGATAGCATCTACAATGTTAGTATAAATTATGAATGATTTAATATTATATTTTTGTCTGAGTAAGAAAATGCAATGTTTAATGGACCTGGCTCTTAATTGAGTGTTCCATAATCACATATTCAGATGAATATGACAGGGCGTTTATTGTATCCCACTATTTTTTCCCTTATTCATACTTAAACAGTGACGTAAGTTTTGTTGATGTTATTCACAGGGATAGTATTAAGTTTTCAAGTGAGGCAAGAGTTCCTTATTTAGTCAGATTGTCTACCGTCTGTAATAATTATTCTGCACTTCCCAATGGCTAGGCCTTCGCGGAAGTTGTTCCACCTTTCAAAGGAAGTGACAAAACCTGTGTCTTAACCTTAAAATCATCCAGAGATGATATATTCGCAGAGACTATTTCATAGTTCAACTTGGTTTGACATAAGGTTCCTGGTAAGAGAACAACGTAGTAATATTCTACGTACTGGCGGACGAAATAAACGATGGTAGAAGAATAGATGCTTTTATCAATAATTTCCTCAAAGCGTTTGACGTCGTAGCACATGACAGGTATTGGCAGGCAGGTTGTGCTTTGGTCCAAGGAATTTCTGAACGAGCGAAATCAAAGGGGGGAAATATTGGTAGAAAACTGTCGGTAAAACAAAAAGTAACGTCAGGAGTTCCTAAAGGTTCAGTAATCGAGCGTTTAGATTTCCTAATAAATATATATTAATGATTTTACAAGTATAATCACTTCTTTTTGCTGTTGAATGTACCGTCTATGCAAATATTAAGAGTGTTGGATGAATATGAATTGAAAAACGAGTTATTTGCACTAAATAGTTGGGTTCAGTACATACATAGCAAAAGAATAAAATCAATAATAATCGATAAATTTCGTGCAAATATACTCTGTTAATACATAGAAATCTTTTTGAGTTTAAATTTAGCGTGGCTAGCTTACATTTCGTAATAATAATCTTAAACATCTATAGTTCATACTATATTCGAGTATGGAGAACGTAGCTGGAAACCTATGAAAGCAAAGGAAATTTTCTGAGAGTAACAGAAAGAGAAAATTGGTAAGAGAAATTGGGTGGAACAATTGGTAACCAGAAGAAAGAAAGATTTTATTATTATTAATTTATGGTCGAGTCAACTTGTTGATAATTGTCGGCCCTCTAGTGTTTACATAGTTAGATTACAATGAGTTTGAAATTTCTAATTGTGATCATAGTTTCATACTGCGGTTGCCTGTTTAGCGTCGGAGACGAACTCGAGGACACTCTTGATCGCTGTGGTGTGTGAGCAGAAGTCTTCTCCTGAGAATTCGGCTATGTTTATCTTGCGTATAACCTCATACTTCGTGTATTCGAATAAAATATGTTGGATGGTGAGGACTTTATCACACGCATCACAGGTGGGCTGATCTGTTCTGGAAAAAGGATATTCATGTGTGAGCTGGGTGTGCAATGATTTAATCCTGGAAACTATTATCTGTTGTTTTTTATTGAGATGTTGTTGAGGTGGCACGGATCTTCTTATGTTTGCAGGTTCTTATGGCAGAAACCGTTATTTCTTCCTCTCCTCGTGTCCTGTCAGCTACCCTCCACTTTTTCTATACATTCATTTAGGATGTCCGAGGCTGTACAGGTTGGGGCTTCGTAGAAGTTAGAGCTTCTTGTGCCGTGGCAGCCATTTCTGCGATGCCCGCATGAGCCGGGATCCAGACAAGCTGCACGGATTTCTCACGTGAACTACAGAGATGTAGGTTGGCTCTGATGGCGTTGTTGGTGCCGTTCCTTATTTTAGGGGCTCGTATGTTCCTTAAAGCTTGCAAGGAGTCTGTTAGAATCATAATCTTGTTGAGTGGAGGTTCCAGGCAGTATTCAACTGCCATTGCTATGGCGAAGGTTTCCGCTGTGGTGTTTGAAGCTGAGTGTTAATGGCTACTGTCCTGGTGAAGTTGGGAAGAATCTTCGCACAGGTAGTGCCTGTTTCTGTTTATGAGGGATCTGTGTATACTAAGGTAGGGTTTCCATGCTTCTGTATAAGCGCATAGAAGTGAGCGGTAACCCTTGCCCTGAGGACCTTCTTGAGAATTAAGTTCAACGAGGTGTCTATTTGGAGCTCGGTAAACTTCCATGGAAGTAGTATTGTGGTCTATGTTGGAGATGGTGACCTGGAGACTGCGAAAGAGTTTACCTGATGCATTATGGAAGGGTAGGGGACGTTGTATTCGTAGTTCAGGTTGTGTCGACCCGATTGTGCTCTCACGCTCATGGAGTTTGCCCGGAGGGACTTTAGTGTGTACTTAATTGTGCTTATTCTTCTCCGGAGGAACATCTTTTCCTTCATTTAGGAGACTAACTACCGGGGTGGTTCTCATACACCCTCTAATTACTCTCAAGGCTTCATTCTGAATCATAAAAGAGGGGCTTTGCTCTCTGTTTAAATCGTATACAGGAAACAAAGCGTGGAAAGGCAGAATAAACTTGAAATAAAATTTGTATGGGAGAGGTGATCACAACTTGAAAATAAAAACGAGATTACAAGAAACGGACTTAAGGAAATTTAAGTGGTAAACAGGTTGATTGGCAATTGGAAAGAACTTTTTGTAGGGAATCTTTCAGCATCCTGAAGGTAACATAAATAGATTCATGAAGTTAAATAAATACAATTTTTCTAACATAAATAATAAACAGTGTCTTTTTTTTCTATTTAAGTGAAGCAGGGACAAATTTCAAGAAAATTTATAGAACATCTATTTTTTTCGAAATTATATATATTTGACTTTGTTGTTTACTCAATTTCTTATATATTTGTTTGTCAAACTACCACTCGGAACAAACCCACTCACAGTAAATTGTATGCATGCATACATATCCATAGTCAGATTATTTGGTTGCCTCTGTTGTTTATTTGACTGTTTTATTAATTATTTTAGTTAAAGTTGCTGTAACTATTTAAATCTTTAGCGATTATTAACCTATTACATATTTTAATATTATTTAAGGGTACAAAATTAAGAATTATGAAAGACATTGATCATTTTACAAACTAAATGCAATTGATACTGGCAACTAGAAGACTTAATATGCTGACGAAATCAACTTTGTTTACTATAATTTGTGTTCATTATATTTACGACACTCGACGAAGAGCTGAAGTATTTATATTAGTGTGCTGCATAACTCGTACGATATTAAGTGAGGATGAGAGAAATGTGTGGTTTAACTACTTGTTCACTTAGTTAAATATTGAGTTCATACGAAGCTGAAGAAGATTGGTATAGATTCGTGGGTTTTACTTCTACATTCGTTCCTTTGGTCATCAGTTTCTCACTCAGATATTTCTACGAATCATGGAGTGCGTTTTCTGTGTGAAAAACTGGCGTGATTTATTTATATTTCACATTTGGCCATTTCCTTTCCAAAACTTTGTTGCTGAGGTGTTATACAGACGATTACGACAATTTTTCCATTTGATGAATTTCTCGAATAGGATATCTGATTTCGGATGTTCATTTTTCATAGTGAAGTGTTTTTTTTACAAAAAATAAGGAATCGGAGAATATGAAGTGTTTCGAGTTATTATTTAAAATACCTATATTTCGGAAGGTCGTCAATTTCAAGAATTGATAGATGGATTAAATGAATTTTGAGTAGATTGCATATTAGCTCCAACCCCGTATTCGTCCTTAACTCCGTTGACGTAAATCTGGTATATTGTATTCGTGGGCGTGTTGATGTCAGTATTTTATACTGACATTAGTCACCGCGTTTGTCAGATATTTCTTAGAATATATTGTGCCAGATAACCGCTGTTAGGATGTTACTTTTAATTTCCAAGAGACTGTGGTCAATATTTATATATATTTCGCAGCAAACAAAGAGAAATTTAGCAGTTCCTTGTTGTTCCAACGCTAGTGTGACGGAGTTGAATCAAGGAATTTCAGAGTTTTTTTTAATTGAAGTTTATAACGGCCGCGTCAACATCGTGGTCATTATTTACAATAGTTTACATAGTTTACATATTTACATACATTCTTAAAATTATTAGCAATTGGGTTTCTATATTTGTTCACTTAGGTTTGCTTCCTCGATAAATTTGACGATGTCTTTGAAGTACAGAGGTCTGAGATGTGTTGTTTTGTTATTGTAGCTGTTCTGATGTAATATCTGCTGGAATAGAAGAGTATTTGGGGAATAGTTAGTGGTTGACTGCATTCTTCACAGGTTGGTTGGGTAGATCTGGAAAATAGGAACGCATGAGTATAAACTGAGTGGAGAGTTCTTACCAGAGCTCTTTGTTTATATTGGAATAATGTAGATAATAATTTTTATATGAAAGAAATATCATTACGTATAATCGGATTTTTCTATGTAAACGATTTTAGAACGTATTATCTACGGAGATTGGAGAGGCATAAATTATCCCATCCAATTGTCAGAGGTTGGTTGTGGATTACATATAAATTTAAGTGTCGTTTGGAAGCTTTTTATTATTATTACTAGCTGGGTGCCTGGCGTTGCCCGAGACGTCATTTATCTATAACCCCCGATATTACTACAATTTTGGTTGCTTTTGCACTATTTTTATGTAACAGTCCTCGAACCCAATCCGTAAATGTATTCACCTCCCATGCCGAAAGGGGTTGAAGTCATTGACCAAATATATCGTTCGTTTTTACATGTTAGAAGATGATCACTCCCACAAATGTGCAATAATCAAAAAGTATTTATTTCACGCACAAATCGACCGATTACATTGTCTGAATATTTCTACCCTCGCCCACCACCTCCCACACCCGTCACGTTACTCAGGTTGTCACAATTAGACTCAGCGACATTTATAGTCTCTGAATTAATTCGAATCTCGGTTGTTTTGCGTTTTTTTAATTTAACGTATCTCCACCCCACCCCTAAGCTTGCTCCCATCACAGGGGTTGAAATTATCCACAAATAGTATCGGTATAAATACTAACAAAGTAATTAATCCCACGAAATAATTATCGCAAATATCGACCGTTGAACATGTTTGAAAATTTCCACCCCCGACCACTCCCGCGTCGGGGATTTAAACGGCAAGTTTAATGTCGTCATTAAATTCAATGACAACTATAGCCCCGGATTCGACTCCAATCTCTATGGTTTCTGCTTTCTTTTTATGTAATTCAACTTCACGCCTATCCTTAAGGGTGCACCCATCCAAAGCCCGAAAGGGGTTGAAATTATATACAGAGAACATGTAGAGAAATTTCATGAATCTCATTGATGCAGAAATATATTTATTCGACGCAGAAATCGGCCGGTTAACATGTTTGAAAATATATTCCCACACCCCCGCTCACCACCGCCAACCCCCATGTATTTCCCATGTTGTTCACCTATATCTGGAATCTGGCATGATTCACGTTATTTTCTAGTAACGTCCCTCCACCCCCAGCCCTAATTGGAATCTTTCACGTGTGTCAAGGGGTTGAAATTAAAAGCAAAATCGGTAGAAATATTATCAATGACATTGTTCCCGACAAATATTTATTCGCTACAAAAATCAACCGTTTAACATGTTTAAAATAATTTACACCTCCGCCAACCCTTCCTTTGGGAGAGTTGAACAGTTAGTTGAATGTAATAATTTAACTCATTGACATCCCTGACCGTGTATTCGACTACAATGTCAATTGTTTTTGCATCATTATAATATAATTCCACTCCACCCCCACCCTTAAGGTGAGCTCCATTCTCAATCCCGAAAGATGTTGAAATTATACACAGGTAAAATGTAGAGATATTTTATTAATTTAATTGATCCAGAAATCTATTTAATCGACGCAAAAAACGACCGGTCAACGCATCCCAACCCAGCCGATACCCGCGCGTTGCCCAGATTGTCATAAATACATTCAGCGACATCCATTACCTTCGATTTAACTCGAATCTCTGTTGTTTTCGCATTATTTGCTTGTAAATCCAATCCACTTCACCCCTATCATGCCTACAAACAACATCGGTAGAAATTCTATCAACGTCAATGGCCCTGGCATTTATTATTCCACGCTAATATCAATGATTTAACATGTTTGAAAAATTCCACCCTTGGCCATTCCCGCCCCCGGGGATTAAATGGGTAATTGAATATCATCTCAGATAACATCGGTTGAAACACTGTCTCTTCGATACCTAAAAATATTTAGCTGTCTAAATATCGGCTGTTTTAGCATGTTTGAATGTTTCCAACCCCTCCCCTAAGTATGCTTCCTTCTCATGCCGAAAGGGATTGAAATTTTACAAACAACATCGGTAGATATATTATCATTGTCATTGACATTGACATGGACATTAATTATTTAATTCAAATATCGATCGTTTAGCATGTTAGACAAATTCCTTCCCTGTCCACCCCATCCACTCCCGCCCCTTGGGGTTATATGGCCAATTGAATGCTATAATAGAACTCGGAGAGATCCATAACCTTGGATTTAACTCCAATCTCGGTTGTATTCGCGGTATTTTATTGTAGAGCTCCTCCACCCCACCTCTAAAAGTGCTCTACTGATAAGACTGAAAGGGATTGAAGTTATACTTAGAGAAAATGTACAGAAATTATATGTATCTTATTGATCTATAAAAAATTGTAATCGTTGCAAAAATCGGTAGATTATCATGTATGACAATTTCCACCCGGACCACCCCCGTCCCTGGGAGGTTAATTGCTAGTTTAATGTCATAATTAATCTCGGTGTTATCCTTAACTTTGGTTTTGACTCCAGTCTCGGTTCTATTCGAGTTATTTTATTGTAACATTCCTCCACCCCACCCCTAGGGTGCTCATTTCCCATGCCGTAAAATGTTGAAATTTTACTGACATACATTGGTACAAACACTATTAATTACACATCCCGGAAACTATTTATCTGACTCAAATATCAGCCGTGTTAGCTAGTTTTAAGATTTCTACCCCCAACCACCCCCGCTTAGGGGACTTAAACGGCAACTTGAATATCATAATTAAACTCGCTAAGAACCATAACCCTGGATTTGAGTCCAATCTCGATTGTGATTGCATTATTTCTATATAAATCTACTCCAAACCCACCCTTAAGGGTGCTCCACTCCAAATTTCGAAACAGGTTATATTAAATATATGGAACACTTAGAGAAACATAACAAATCTTAATGAACCAGAAAAATATTTATTAGACGCAAATATCGGCTGCTTAACATATTTGAAAATTTCAACCCCCGTCCAACCCCGCTTAAGAAATTTAAATGTCATAATTAAACACAGCGACAAATATAACTCCTGATTCGACTCGAAACTCGAATGTGTTTGCGTAATTTCATGTAATAAGTTGAAATTATACACAGATAACATGTAGTGAAATTTAATGAATACCATTGATCCCGAATTATATTGATTGGACGTAAAAATCGGTCGGTTAGCATGTTTGAAAATTAATTGTCCCCGCATACTTCCTTTCATTACCGCCAATTCCCACACATTTCAGTTTGTTATAAATAGTCTCAGCGACATCCATAACCCCGATTTGACTCGACTCACGGTTGATTTGACGTTAATTATATGAAACGCCCCTCCACCTCCACACATAAGGGTGCTCCCCTTCCATGCCGAAAGGGCTTAAAATTATACACAAACAACATCAGTAGAAATACAATCAATATAACTAACCCTGAAAAATATTTATTCAACGCAAATACCTGCTGTGTTTCCATGTTCAAAAATTTCTACCCCGCTACCCCTGCATCTGAGGGGTAAATGCCAAGTTGAATGTCATAAATAAACTCAGTGACATCCATAACCTTCGATTTGACTCCAATCTCGGTTGTATTCGCGTTATTTTCCTGTAAAGCATCTCCAACGCAAACCCTAAGGGTGACTTTTTTCCAGGGTGTATTATATTCAGATCACATTGGTAGAAACACAATCAATATCTTCGACCCCTAAAAATATTCATCCAACTCTAATATCGTCTGTATTAGCATGTTTAATTATTTCCACCCCCGTCCACCCCCGCTTCTGGGGGTGGTATGCGCGTGTCACCCCGACAGTGTTTGTTTCCTGGTCGCAAAGAGCACGTGTACGAAATTTGGTGAAATATGCTCCACCGGTGTAAATTTGTATTCTCCACCACTAACCCTAAGGGTGCCCTTTCCCCAGGGTGTAGAGGATGAAAATTATGTTCAGATAACATCGGTAGAAACACTGTCAATATATTTGACCCCTAAATATATTTATCCGACTCAAATATTGACTTTATAAGCATGTTTAATTATTTCCACCCCCGCTTCTGGGGGTGGTATGCGCGTGTCACCCCGACAGTGTTTGTTTCCTGGTCGCAAAGAACACGTGTACGAAATTTGGTGAAATATGCTCCACCGGTGTAAATTTATATAAGGAACATACAAACAAATATACCCTAGAAAAACTTGCATCAGGTAGGTCGGGCATTTGGTACTTGTCCCACGCCCTTCCGATGGCGGGAGAGGGGTTAGCTGTGGCTGTACTGTGACTAAGTTTTAAGCGGATGAGATCTCTGTATGACAGTGGAAGAACGTGTATTTGCATGCTAATAATGTTAGGATCATCAGTGTACAAGTGTAAACACGTGATTTTGATGTTGACAAATTTTAAACTTTTCTCTTCCAATTTCAGAACTGGAGTTCTCAGATTGTTCAGCATAGAAAAAATTACATTCTGTATTCTGGGCTGAGAAGCAAGACTATTGTGACCAGACAAGTAGAGTGTCAAGTGTTTTTTTCTATTATTATTAGCTGTGCGTATGATTATTAGTCATTCAGATACTTACTCACAATTGTAGGTGGTTTTATATTTTCATCCGATTAATTTATTTTCAAAAGAAACAGAGTTGATCATTGTGGCACACTTTTTAATACTTTTTATAAGTATAGTTGGCCATTGCCCTAGTTCTCGTAATTTAATTGTTGAGTAAGTTTTGGGTGATGTCGAACATATTACCTTTAACTCCGTTTCCAATTTATATTGGAAAGGGAAATTTGTGTTCCCGATTTTTAGTATTTATATGTCAACTTCTAATTGTTTATAATTGTAGCATTCAATAATTATATAGTAATTATATGTAATGACGTATCCTACTTCCTCATACGAGAACTAATGGAATAAACTAATCAAATCAAATCATAGTTTTACCAAAATTTACATACGCAAGGCGTCTCGTACACTTTAGGGATGACTAGGCTAATTTCCAGAGGAAGATTGGTTGTTAGAAAACATTTCTTTTATATGTTTGTCTCCACTAAGTGTGATGTCGAATTTCTTGTTGTAAGCCAAATATACCTTCGGAAATTTTTGCTAAAGGAACCATCTTATACGAATATTAATTACTTTTTCTATGGTTTTGCACATTACATATGCGTGGAATATGTCTGTAATTAGTTAGATTTATTTTTTACAGTTTTAAGAAGTTTTAAAACGTGGAAATTTTTTTCTTATTAGTAAAAAAGTATTTTTCAACCAAATGAAGTTTTGTATTTTCAGTAATTTTTTTTTATATCTTAGGGTAGATTTGTCAAGAGAATGTTCTTTATATTATCAGAAATATGAAATGAATTATTATTCGATTTTAATGTTAGTTCTACAACGTTGTCTTTCGTTGAATTAGATGGGGACGTATAGATGATACTGATCGCTTGCGAAAGTTGGAGACAAAATAATTGAATTCATGAATGAATTTATTGATCCTGCACTTCAGTTACACTGGATAGCAATTACAAATAATAATATAAAGATAATAAATAAAAATTAAATTAATACACACAAACTTCGGATATGTTTACTTTCAAAACATAAATATAATATCCATTGTTTAATCAGTTTGTTGTCGCAATACACTTTCACTTCACTAACACGTACACTTCATTATTCTTATCTGGAAAGTTTTAAGGAAATGCTTAAAAACTTCAAGTAAATTCGTCCAGTCTCGTACAGTCCGGTTTAAAAATGAATATTTTCCATCATCAGTTTTAAAGTTGTCCTCTTCTACTTTAAAATTATGATCCCCTTTTATTGTAATAATTTGCACTTGCAAACTCTGATGCAATATTCTCCCATAAATTTTGATTTGGCGTCGTTTTTCTAACATTTCCCAATCTAATTGTTGTACTTTCTCACTTCCGCGATCCGGACGCAGCCAGCTTGACACATTTTGTCGCTTCCCTTTACACCCTTTCCAGTGCCCCGATCTGATATTTTCGGAACGGATCCCAAGAACTACTATAACAGAGGACGCACGAGTGATTTATGCGCAAGTTCGCGTGTTTCAATGTTTGACCTTTTTAATATTCTCATAACGAAATGTAGTGACGTCCACGATTTCCTTGTCTCATATTCGATTTGATGTTCCCAGCCAGTATCACTGCTCAGATAAATACGCAAGTATTTACATTTACTGTCTTGTATTATATTTTTATCAATGACTTTATAATTTAGTTTTATTTCTTCTTGTTACAATAATTATTCATTTTATTAAATAACTCATCCAAATCTTGTTGCAGAAATTCTTCATCAATCGCAGTTCTAATTTTTCTGAATATTACTCAATCGTCAGCAAAAAGTCCCATTTCGAAATTAATGTGAAAAACAAGTCATTTACGTAAACTAGAAACAGTAAGGGACCAATTACGGAACCTTGTAGGACTCTCACATTCACAACTGAGGACAATTCGTTCCCTACTCTAACTGCCTGTTGTTGGTCGCGTAAAAACTCCCTAATTCATAAAACCACTCTGTTATCAATCCCAATTCTAGACATTCTATGTAATAATTCGTCATTGGCTGGTATATTAATAATTTCTACAGAGTTATATTTGGTGTTTTCTTTTTAAATGAAACGTGTCTGATCATTCTGCAATTATCGTGTATAGCATTCCATTGTTTTCATGTTGCTTAGATATTTTTTTACTGCTTTTTTTAGCTCTTCATTAATATATACATATAAAATTCTGTTTCAATGATTTCTTTTAAATAAAACATTTTATTACAGACAATAATAAAAATCAATGTAGCAGACAGTCGGTCATTAGACTCTGACGCCCGTGGAAACAAAATTAGTCTCCTAAAAGATAAAATTAAAATCTTGAAGGTTTTCCATGAACGGCTTACCCTTGATTGTTGCAGTGACGAAGGACGACGGCGTCCCTCGGGATGGACGTCCATCTCTGATTTGGAACTCGTTGATGTTATTGTGCTTCGTTCCAAGTTGTAAAACGTTCTCTTGTCGTCCAACTTTACGTTTCCACGTTCACTAACGTTTCTTCATTTCCTCGTGGTAAGATACTTGAATTGGTTCATCATCATCCTTCTCGTAGCTATGAAGGTCAATCAATAAATCTAAACGAGATGACGTCATTGTTTCGTCTTCTATTGGTGCCGAATACTGATTCTTTCATTTCTCGGTTGTTTGAGGACGGATATCTTCTTTTTAAAAACCCAGTGCATTGTCCAGATAATAAACTGTGCCCCCCAAAGGGGAAGTACAGCGAAGTTCCTGAGTTGTAACTATTTTTGTATTTATTTTCGACGGGCAGAATTTCCCTTCCATTGACTACTCCCAAGTTGCTCATTTTAGTGTGATATAAAATAAACTCCATGTAGTTTGTATATATTGGAAGACGTTCATCTAATCGAACTGGTTTATTAATAATCTTCAAACTTGTGACCTCATGTCATCATTTTTGTTTTCAAATGTGTTCAATGATCCCGTATATAGTGTCCACTTTACTTTTTGAAGTTCCAGCGTGCGGATATTTCTGTTGAGTAGATTGAACAGAAGTTATGTATAAATTGATTAAAACTGGGCAATTTTCATTATAAGGATATTTATTCATTTTTAAGAAAAATTAGTTCTACATATTAAGAAGTCAATTGAGCTAAAAATGCTGTTGACACCAATAAAATATGTATCATAAGGACATGCTCATTGGCGAATATTTCTATTTCGTGACGTCTCAGGCTAGATCTAGAGGCTGTTAAAATACCCGATCAAAAGATAAAGTTTAGGGAATTGGGCGACGAAAGATTTTCAAATTTTATCAAATTTTGTGACACTGGTGTATTGTGAAGTGACGTTCGCCATGTGTCGGTTGTATGTTATCCAGTTTGATATCAGTCCCCCGTCTTTTGAGCAGTGATCTTTCAAATATCTTGGTTTTATGGGATGTGTCTTCAGGCAATATGCATCCCGAAAAGTGTGTATAGTCACATCATTAACTTAAGAGTTAGTTTCTAGAGAGCTGAAAGTTTGTACTAAATATTCTGCGAAGGCTTTCTTAGGACGTGTCTGAGGACGTCTTGAAGTGACGACATATTTATTTATGTAGACATATGCCATATATTCTTGGTCAATCCGTGAATCACAGTATCCGCAACCGGCCATTACTGGAGCATCCCGCAGCAAACGATATAACAAACTCCGTTGTGGTACTGGTGGCAAACCGCATGCTGGAACTTCAAAAGGCAAAGTAGACATTATATATGAAAAAAATAAACCAAGAACTAAGTAACAACAACTAGGACCTTAAGATACAGAGACTATTCTTAATAAATTCTCATGAGTCAGATCATTGAACACATATGAAAACAAAAATGATGAGATGCGGTCACAAGTTAGAAGATTAATAATAAACCGGTTCGATTAGCTGCACGTCTTCCAATATATACAAACTACATGGAGTTTATTTTATATCACACTAAAATGAGAAACTTGGGAGCAGACAATGGAAGGGAAATTCATGTATTTTGAATTCATAGCTGTTGCAAATACAGAGTGAAAATAGAGCTTAAATTTAACATACTACGGCTTCAAATTTAGTTCTCCTCTTATATACTGCAACATGTGATTGGAAGAGGAAGCAGATTTGCCTTCTTACTTACTATTGCAATACGTTAGGCAAATGATATTTTTCGGGTAGTATTTCGCTTCAGACAGAGAATCGTTGCTGCGGAAGTTGTTTTCTAGGAAGCTTTTCTAGTTATGGTAGATCAATACGTAGCTCTCTAGATTAGATTATATATTTAAATAGTTCAATGAGCATAGTTATTTTTAGATCTTCAGTTTTTGATTCTTTATTTGTTTTCAGAAATATTTCTCGGTTTTCTTTTATTTGAAATTCTACACAGATGACTGTGGTGACAGTGCTCTTTGGTTAGAGGAGGTAAATTAAATTTGTCAATGGTAATAGATTTAGTAAAAATGTTAAATATGTGCATACTCCGCAGAAAAATTTCCAAAAATATCTTCTGTCCGAACGCTCACATTTGTGAAAAATGTTTTACCCATAAAAACCTTTGTTTTTAATTATAGTAAGATATTGATGAAGGTGTTTCTTAGATACATTACCATTAAAATATAAGAAATTTTTCTTTTAATACAGTAATACGTTCTTTGTTAGCAGATATCATTTATAATTTTTCTGAATTTTTTGTGTTCGGACTTTCAAATAAACCCAAACATTATATTTTAAACAAAATTTTACTTTCAAAAAGTAAATGTTATTATATTTTGGAAACATTCATCCGTTATCTATACTAACAAAACCGAATATTAACATCAGTTGTTGAGTTGTTAATGGGCCCTTGTTCTGGAGTTGGACTTTCGTATGTAAAGGGTGCAGATACTAGTTTCCTTGCAAAGTCAAGACGCCATGTTTCCAGTGGAAAGAAAAACTGTATACGCAGTGTCTTCATAATAAAATTGCTAAAATTTGAGGAAGTTTAAAAAAACTTAGGACATGTTCAAATCCCATCTTGAAGGACGGATAAAGTTGTAGTTATTTTCAAGTTCATTGGCACTAACGTCATGTGGGATAGTGGTAGAAACGTTTGAGATAATAACTGGTGTGTTTTCTGATCTGCGGTTGATGATGATACACATTCAGTTGTCTTTAACGAGATACAAATATAGTATTGCAAGATATCAAAATACTTGCAACAAAATTGATGATAATCTTACTAGAGTTTTTTGTTTTTGCTAGCAAATAAAAAAGCAAAAAATAAATAAACTTTGCTACAAGTCGATGACAGTAAGCGTTATCTTATTTCTCTGTTAGAAGCCCGAGAACATTCGTATCCATGCAAATTGAAATATGTTCAGTATCGCCTACAGAACCAAAATTGTTGTCACAGAAAAACTAGTTAGATAAATTTATTTATTTTGAATTGAGCATTACACGGTGGCAATGTTAAAAACATATACAATGAAGGTACACAAACTACAGGCCTATATACCAACTTGAGGATAAAACAAATATGAAACAAAATAATTACATTTAACCTATAAACCTTTTTACTTAATACTAACAATTATGGGCTTTTATTAAGACTATAAATTTCGTTTTACAGTTCTCTGCACCTTTCACTTCACTGCAATATAGGATTAAGCCAAAGTTCAAAAACCATACATTTATTAACATATTGTTTTCAATTCTACTTCACTCAATTTATTAATAGAAATAGTATTATTCTTACAATAAATCCATATAATGAATAATTTATCATAACAACTCTTATGTAAATAAGGAATATTTGATCAATTGTGTATGGGACGTCAATGACCAAGTCGTCAACGCGGCCGGTATAAACATTTAATAGAAACAAAATTCTTATCACAATTCATTAATTTACATTTGAATTGTTTTATACTTTCTTGGCATGCCGCTAGCAGGTGCAGACGAGATTTTTACGAATAGAAACAGTACTGATGAAAGTTGACTTGCATCATTCTGCTCTTGAGAGCCAAGAAAATCCATTGTCTAAATCTGAGACTGAAACAAATCTATCAAGCCAAGAGTGATTAATTATGTGTAGAAAGCTAAGATCATTATTTTTTATATTCATAAAAAAGTGTATCTAAAAAAATAAGTGGGCCTGACCATAAAATTGTACTAAGAATTCTTCAAGGCCATACCAATTGACAAAGGCGACATCTAAAATTAGAAGGCTGCAACATGTTGTAAGCGTACCTTCCAAAACTAAGAGATCGAAATAACATGGATGTAAAGGAATTTTAGTTCGAACTAAGGTACAGAAATGAACAGGTTGAAGAGGATGAGGTAAAAGAAAAATCCAGCTCCGTCTCTTCTTCAGTGCCGAGAGGAAAGGAAGCATTCTAGGATAAGAAAATAAGAAAGTCGATAACGTGGGTTTCTTTGTGTCTAAGTAACTTCCAGAGACATGAACAAATTCAGAAAGCGCTATGTAGTTAAAGATATAGTTATAGAAAAAGCTTCAGCGTTTGATATAAAAAAAACCTCCGAAGTGATGATCCACTTGCAGAAGGCGGGAATCGAATAAAAAGCTCCACATCAGTCCAAGTGACGTGTAGTGGGGTCCCTTAAAACCGGTTACTACAGGGTTTCTACTACGTTTGCACTACCCTATGGAAATTATGTTAGCGGAGCGTCTACATTAGATATCCACACATAATCTCGGATAATAAAGGAAATTAACAAATTAATATGACAATGTTAGTGCTAGAATGACGCAGTGAATGTTGCTGTCTATATGTTACAAAAATGTTTACATATTTAACGCTTTGTGACATTTCTTTTACACTGTGGAAATAGATTTTCATTATGAAAACCTGCGTTGGAGAGTGCTAAGATGATTTGTAAGAATCCATAAATAATAGCATTATAAATGTTTACAAAGTTGAAAAACGTGGGAAAAATATATTTCATGATTCATAAATATTTGGAATATGAGTAAAGGTTTTTGATAATTCTACGTTTTCCAGAAGTGAACAGTTAACTGCCCCGCAATCGCAATTAATTTCCGTGCATAATGATATATATGACTGTTTAAGAGAAAAATATTTATGATTGAGAAAATACAGCGTTTCGTCGCAATTTGCAACCTCTTAGGGGATATGAAGTTTTACAAAATATAATATTTTTTCAATTATTTATTATTTCTGCCTTTAAAAGGTTGATTTTATTTATAACTAGTTCGGTTGCCGGCGTTGCCCGGATTGTCATAATTAAACTCAGAGACATCCATAACTCCAAATTATACTCCAATATCGGTTGTTTTTGCGTTATATATATAGGTTCCTCCCCACAATTTTCCCATGCACAAAAATATATGGTGAAACGCTATCTAAAAATTTTCTTTCGACGTAATTCACGGCTGTTTTAACACGTTTTAAAATTTCCACCGATGTCCACCCCCTCTCCTAGAGATAGTAGTTGTGTCTTATCTCTACAGTGTTTATTTTCGGTTCGAAAGGAACATTTCTACAAAATTTGGTCAAATTTTCTACACGGGTGTGGTTTTAATCTACTTTCTTCTGCTTTTGGTATGTTTTTCGGATTGGAATATACCGTTCAAAGATATAGTTTGAATTTAAGCGATTCAATAAGGTAAAGTCGTTTACTATGATTTAAAATGGTTTTAATAGTATCTACGTTATATAATATTTTATTTTAGACAAATATCAAACAAAGCACAATTTGTTAATTTTGGACGAAAACGTAGAATTAGTTTAAAGGAAATATGCCAATTTATTTCTTTACCACTTAGGAAAAATCTAGTAAAATATTGAAGAAGTATTCAATCTGACATTTATGTATGGCGGAAAAGAATTCGTTCATTAAGCTCATCAGCTTTGTGAGAATCAGTAACGGAACTATGATTACAAGAAGAAATAATTAAACGTTCCAGAACAAAGACTGTTAATTAATTTCTGTAGATTGTTTTAATTAACCTCCATTGTTTCAAAGGACAATCGAAATTACTGAGTGCTTGAGCGAGAGCAACACATCCTCGTATTACAACGCCATCTCTTCAAAAACATTCCGTTAGGAAATAATCTCGGCTTCCGCTAACTTCTCTGACCGCTTTTGGCTGCTAATTGCAAATCATAATCGCAAACGTCCAAAGTTTAAATTGCGGCCTACGAACTAATATGTTTGGGAAGTTAGTGGTAAGTTGGCTACGACAAATTACTGTCGATACCTCCTTGAGCCGCTGAGGAGCGGGGGTGGATTTCCGAGCATTAGAGCACCAAAATCACTCAGTCGCGACATATTCATATTACCACTCGAGTTGAAACAATAGAAGTAATATATAATGCATTTTAAATTACAAATAACTGAAATACAGGGATAAAGATGCTTACAAATATTTCCAATCATAAAGTTAATTTAATGATCTTGCATTCAGTATTACGAATCTAAAACCATCAGAGTTCACATCCATTAACAATACATAGTAATTGCAATAAATATGCCTTTAAAATTATTTGGTTATGCTGATTAATATGAATCTCCGTTCTAAAAGGAAAAGTGGAGACTTAGAAAATAATTTCCACGTCTGTATGTATGTGGAACAAATAATGAAGAATACTATAGGATATACGCAAACATACTATGAAATAAACTAGAAAAGTTGCATAAAATATGCACTAGAACGTATCAAGTAGATGTAATTGTGGATTGTCCGGCGTTTCCCCGGTATTTATTTAAATTAACCTGGAGTAGGATTTGATTCCATACTAACTATTGAGAAGTATTTGATTTAATCCTCACCAATAGCGCCAGTTTTTGGAACATGTACCCATTTATGGTCACCTCCCACCTCCCAGACCACCTACCCCCTTGGCATCTAACTTCAAATAAAGCACGACGATGACTGACGTTATTCCAGAATTCTCGTACTAAATAAAATAAATGTGTCTAAAAAATCACTACGAATTCAAACAGTAAAAAGTAATCGTTTCTTAATAAAGTAACTTAAATGAATAAAAAATACAACCATAAAATAAATAGAGACCAAAATATAGATGGAACCCTAAGAAGAAACCAACTTTACCCGGTATCTTAAGACGGTAAAACTACTCCGGGTAACCTTTTCTCAACCGCGTCCACCTCCACAAAAAGGAACGTAAAATTTCATCAACCACCATGGTTAATGCAAGAATTAAACTCAGCGACGCCTATAACCCCGGAATAGACAATAAACTCTGTCTTTTTTGCATTATTTTTTATGCCAAACCCTTCTACCCCCACCCATATGGTGCGGGTGCTTCCCTCTCTTTCCTTTTTGAGGTAAAATTAGACACTTAAAAATTATAGAATGAAGCTATCAAATTCAGCTACCCCGGAAACGTTTTATTCAACAAATAATTTTTAAATGTCACCCCATTCATCCTCACAAGGGGTTGGTGTCTTAACCCTTCAATGTTTGTTCCTAAGACGGTAGAAATTGGTCCAAGCATTTAAGATTGTAAACGTAAATTTGTTTCACACTCTTCCACTCCCACTCCTACTCCTACGGTAAATGTCGGAATTAAGCACAGTGACTCGCAATCTCCGTTGTCTATTCATTACTTTATTTAATGACATTTCACCCACATCATCCCCCACCCTTAAACAAGGGGCTGAAATACAACATAACTGACATAGTGAATGCCAGAATTAAGCTCATCTACATTTATAATCCTGTATTTGACACAAATCAAGGTTGTTTTGCGTTGATTTTATGTAACGCCCCTCCTTAGTGGTGCTGAGTTCCCGTGCTGTAAGGTGTTGACATTATACAGTAAAACATCTGAGTAAGAAACTATTAATCTTATTTAAATCGAAAACTAATTATTCGACGCTTGTAACGGCCGTTGTAGCATGTTTTAAAATTCATCCCCAGCCCCCACACGTTTAGTGGCTAAAATACAACTTAACTGACATAGTGAATGAAAGAATTAAACTCATTGTCTTCTACAACTCTGGATTTTACACCATGTTCGATTGTTTAGCGTTATTTTTATGTAACGCCCTCAACCCCATCCCTTATTGATGCTTTAAGGGGTTGAAATTATACACTAAAAAATCTGGATAAAACTATTAATCACATAAACCAAGAAAAGTAATTAATCTACGCTACTATCGGCCATTTTAGCTTGTTTTTAAATTTAACCCCCGTTCACCCCTTTGGAGTTTCCTAACGCTTCGAAAACCCGACAGAAACCTTTATGGGGGTGCGCACAACAACTCATCAAAGTTTCAGCACAATCGGATAAATGATTTAGGAATCATAGGGATCAGACATACAGACAGACATTCATTTTTACATATACTGAGTTACCAGAGACAAACTACGGAGAATACGTGCAACAAATTGTATACGAAATCAATGTTTGAATGAAAAACATAACAAATGGTTGTATATTGTATGATTAGGGAAGAGGGTCTATATTTCAATTCAAAATTTGATTCACAGGTTAGGTACCCATAAATCGATTTTACACTTTATATATTGTAACACTCACCTGTGTAAAAATATATTAATATTTCCGGCTGACTTTTCTTCTTCTATAGGCGTGTATTATTTAATAAAAATCATTTTAGATTTATTACAGCTAGCCACAGCACTTAATTAATTGTTTATTTCAAATGTACAACGCATTAACTCCAAAGATATCTAACATCATACAAAGGTTTTACAAAGAACGTAATCAGAAAAAATTACAAACTCATTCTAACAATTTAAAACATACGACAAACTTTAACGTGTATTGTGTCTAAAATGCCTCACAACAAAGGAATTCATATTACTGTCCTCTAATCATCAATTCTTGAATCGGCTAACTTAAATTGCGTCAGATCCATATTCCACTAGTTGTGATTTTCCATCCAGTCCTGATTTTCATGTAGAGTTGAAGCATTGTTATTACAAATTCTTCACCATGCGTTTCAGCTCTGTATCACGATCTTCTATAGGAGGCAAGCCCACAACCCATGCACACTACTATGGATTCTTATTGTTTTGCACATGAGCATCAGCAATTGTAACTCGGTAAACTTTAAATCTGTTATTATTACAGCTTGTTTGAGTGCATGATAAGGATATGAGTTTGTACTTTCAAACCTTGCTGGACCGAGAATTATTGCGTAAGCTAGATCTGGTATTATAAAGGTTGCTACTTCCATACGGTGTCCTGAAAAACAAATCATAACCTGATATAGGATCGTCACATTCATTTTGCCTAAGGCTCCATTTACCTTCATACTAGTTATGGACAGAAGACTTTTTTTTAGAGTTACAGACTACATGAGAGTAATCTTCGTGGTGACAACTCTCCTTTAATAGCATAAGAACGGATTTGAAACAGGGGTTGCGGAAGGGTAGAGGAAGGTGCCCAGGGTTAACTAGGACACCCCGGGCTATGGTTTAAGGATCCTACCTGAAATTCGCGTAATAGGTATCTTTAATCCGTTCAAATTGCTCCTGACTTATAAAATTCCCTGAAGCACCAGCGTCAAGCAGTACTTCCGCTAATAAGTCAGACCTGTTTTACTCTCAAAAGGAATGGCTTTTGAATTTCGGCTTTGTTTTCTTCCCATTTCAAAGTACTCTCTTCCAGCAAATATGAATTATCTACCAATGGCAATATCATCGACGTTAATTTACACCCAAATTAAACTTTCTCTCATCATTTGGGGAATGTTAGAAGGCCATTTCAGTTTCCCTTATTGCGTTACTTGTTTACGACCTTCAACCCTATCCATTCAAATTTCCTCTCATACATTCTTCTCTACTTGACACAATTGGTTTTGCAGTCCTTCAGTCAATCCGTCATGTTTCCATTCCAATTTCCTCTCATACATCTTTTTCTACTTGATAAACTTTGTTTTGCAGTCCTTCAGTCAATCCGTCATGTTTGTATTACAATTTCCTCTCATACATCCTTCTCTACTTGACACAATTGGTTTTGCAGTCCTTCAGTCAATCCGTCATGTTTCCATTACAATTTCCTCACATACATCTTTTTGTACTTTACAAATTGGGTTTTTCAGACTTCAGTCAAATGCCGCATTCCTTGTCGGAAACAACAAGAATTATGATTAAACATTTGTTGCCACTCATAAATTTGAATTGCAGAATCCGTGCCGTTTGCTCAACTAGACTGATTTTCCTCGAAATTACGAAAGTTTGCCCTTTTCTTTAGGTGTATTCTAGTCATTTTCATCCAAATCGAGCCGTAAATTATTTATCTTTTTCCTCTTTCCAGAATATTTCAGGCCGCAAAATTAGAAATTATGAAACATATAAACATTTTGCATTTCCGTACAATATAACACGTAAAAGGAAAAATTAATGTCTGCTGAAAATAATAATGTTAAAAATACCTTTATAACAGACAAACTTAAAAAAAAAGGAACTTAAACTAAGTAAATTTGATGTTCCGTCGTGGATTAGCGTCTTCTTCTAACGGTTGACAATATGTTATCAATTAACATTTATTATACGAAAACAAAATGTGTGTTAAAACGAAACCGATAATTTCTAAACGGAACAAACCAAACCGGAAACTTATAAATAAATAAGGCATATCCTCCACATATATTATTCAGAATAAAAGATCTGCTGTACAATGCAGCTAATCTCTCAGGGTTCTGAATGCACAGTCGGCCAGCTGCCTTCTAAACTGGTCAAGGCATGGAAAGGGAATCCTGCGTCCCAACAGAAAACCCCTCCCTCGCTTTCGGAAGGTCGTGGGACAAGTACCAACGGCCTAACCTTCCTGATGCAGGTTTTCTAGGATTTGTTCTGAATCAGTTTTAGGCGAATACCCGGTAGGATGCTTAAACTACATCCCGGAGACCCTAATATGCAATTAAATGGGAGTTACCATAATGTGGATTACCGACATGTAACTGTTACTTTTAAAAGAACCGCACTTACACAGATTTTCTGGACCTCAATATTTTTGACGAAAAGAAAATTTCAGGGAAGGGCTGTCGGAAGATTCGAGCCAAGAGAGCCCACTGTAGCTGCAATGGTGTCTGATGCCAAAGCCTCTGATTTCTATATTTATCATTCAAGGAGAAAATTTTATATAATTTTATATTAATTAATAATAAGAAAGACAGCTTAATAAGCGATAATATAAATAACACTGTGGTATGTATATTATCACTTATTTTGTCTGTATTTGGCTATATTTCTTATTATTAATTTTCAGACGTAAACTTTGTCATTAATTTTTATAATGCCCCCCAAATTTGACATTTAAATGTCTGCCCATGATTTTTCCTAATTATTTCTTGCAATTAGCACTGTAGGAGACGGGCATTGTTTTCTCTCTTAAGCTTCAGGGATTTTTTTGACATTTTAAAATATGGAAAGTCCTATGACTCGTTCATATCTTTCTTCAGATAAAGTGAGTAATTTTTAATCCCATAAGTGGAAAACAATATGGGTATGTTCCACATACAAATACACACCAGTGGAGAAATTATGATCATATTTTGTTCTCGTGTTGATTAAGAACCGGAAAAAATCACTCTGGGGGGTAAGACACGACTACTACCTCCACGAGCGAGTTGGGGAACGGGGTTCGGAATTTGCCAACACGCTAAAACGGCACTTTTTTGCGTCATATGAACTGTTACGGAGCCAAGATTGATAGTGTATGTGTATTGATAGTGATAGTTGAATGTGTATATTTTAGACGCCTTCGAGTAATGAAGCACCCTTAGGGCTGGGGGTGGAGGGCGTTACACAAATGAAACGCGAAAGAAATAGACATGAGTTGCATCTCTATTTATAGATGTCGCTAAGTTTAATTATGACATTCAAGTTTTCGTTTAACCCCCAGTAGAGAAAATTTTCAGACAATATTTTCGTCTATAGCAAATATTTCGTGGTCAATGAGATAGCTATCGTTTATCCATATATACCTGCATATAATTTCAATCCCTTGCAGCACGTGTGGAGAGCACCTTTAGGGGTGGGTGTGGAGGATCGTTACATAAAAATAACGGAAACACAACCGAGATTGAAGTCAAATCCGGAATTATGGAATACTTATGAGTTCAATTATGACCTTCAACTTGCTAGTTAAGTTAATCTCTTAACCTTATGTGTTGGGTGAAACCGTTAAACAATATGCGTTGTTCCACATACAAAAATATACAGCGAATTTGATAACTGTTGTGTACGTGTTCCTTTAGAACCGGAAACAAACACAGTCGACGAAAGTTATAGAAGGAAGGAATTCACGAAAATAAAGATCTGATAAGGAAACATGAATAAAGTTTATAAAAAGGGGCGGTATATAGTTATGCCGTATAAAATTTAAATGTAACAAATTAAATTTTCCTTAGATCGCAATCATATTACTTTTCAGTAAATGTTCTTATTAATACATAATTAACTTTGTAATTTTTTAAATTTAGAGTTCATATGTTTCAATATTTTACAGCGTTTAACATTATGCTTTTGTCTCATAATGCCGCCTAAAAGTTAAAATTATTGATGTTCTCTGATATTTTTTAGCCGTTGAACGCCAAGTGATAAAAAAGAACTTAATGTGAAATACTGATGGTAAAAGGGGAGTAAAGTACCCCTTATCTTCTTCTCGCTAAATGATAGCCTTCTAAGAGGATGAGACTCGGACGGGATATAAATCTCTATAACGGTAAAGGCCTAATAATAATCCACATTAAAAGAGGCAGAAAGTTTCACAACGAAACATTATACGGTCGACTTTATTAAAGTTTAATTAACGAAAATTGGAGAGTAATTGGTATTGATTTCTACAAACTTACAGAATTTGAGGTATGATCTTCAAAAGCATAGATTTTCATTTTTATATGATCAATAGGTTGAGACATTTTTACACGGACTCTCATTTAACTTATTTTAAGAGTGTCAGTTTTAAGTCCTCCGTTTTTTTCTGCCTTACATATAACGAAACTTTATCACGGAATATGGATGGAAAAATGTCGAGAGATCAGGTAGTCTAACCCAGGACCTTCCATTTACCGGGCGGCCGCTCAAACCACTAAGTTAATCCTTGTCTCCCGGTAAGCGGAAGTTCATGGTTTCGATTCCCGGTCCGGTCGACATTTTTCCATCCTTATTCCTAAATTAAATTTAACTAATGGTTTGAGGCTTAAATAAAGTCTCCTGAATTTCATTGAATTTAAAAAGTTATCCTTAAAATTATTAAATATTTTATGATAATACCAATTGTTAAATCTGACAATAAAATAGAAGGAATTAAAATTTGTATGTGACATACAGAGGGATAGGGAGGACAGGTCAGAGTATATAGTATAATTTAACTCAATGAAAGGCAGTAATATAGAACAATTAAGATATCTACAGTAACGTACTTTATCGGGTGGGTTGTATGGAACAGATTAGCATTGAATTTGTTTGAATACTAAATTTTAATATCATTTAGCATGGTTATTAAAATTTTGATTATTAGGGTGATTATCTCAGGTTAGTATTAACAAGAGACTCAAATTAAAACATTATTTCGTTCAAATCAATGGGTCATGCCTCGTGGGTGTCGTGTAGCAGAAATCTCGTCAAACGCTTCTTGATGCGGATACACACACACATCTGATTGTTTTTCTCTCGTCGGCCAGGAGCACTGACTTAGGTTTCAGGTAGCTCAGTGATGATTCTTGGCATTTCAGTCGGATTCCTTCCTGCTCAGCGACACGTAGTGTCGAAGTTGGGCAATGAAATCCGGTTCATTGGTTCCGGATCTCCTCAGATCTGTGGATGCACTGGGCTACCTTCTCTCTTTCTCTCTCACTCTCTCTCTCTCTCTAGGCTAGTTACTTAACTCGTACACTGGACTGGATGTTCTCTCGTAGGCAGTACCTTGTAGGAGAGATACGAGGGAGCTACCTTTGGGGATGCCTTTTCCTCTCCGTTTTTGAACTAAGGTTCCCCCAAGCCGATGCACCTCGGTCTGTTTTGAGAGGTGGATGTTTCGGGGTCTCAGAACTTGAGCATACGGTAAGAGTTGTTCGCTATTCCCATTGGGATAGTCGACCAGCTGCCTCCTAAACTTGTCGAGGCTCGGAGAAGGGAATGCTGCGTCCCGACAGCAAACTCCTCTCCCGCTATCGGAAGGGCGTGGGACAAGTACCCAATACTCGACCTACCTGAGGCAGGTTTTTCTAGGGTTTGTCCTGCATTTCTTTTAGGCGAATGGCGGGTAGGATCCTCAAACCATAGCCTGGGGGCCCTAGTTACCCTTGGCTACAATCCTACACCCTTCCGCATCCCCCCTTTCAAATCCGTTTCCTATGCTATAAGAGGGGAGTTGCCACTATGTGGATTACCCTATAAATAGCCTGCCTGTCTACACCAAAAAAAAAAAAACTTGCACGGTTCTTCACAGACTGCGATGGTAAACTGTGCATGGAACTCGCACAATTCTTTCTACGTTCTGGCTTCAACGACGAACTGATCATGTCAGAACGTTCTTCTCTTACCTTTCTCTCTGACCTTTTTTCCAAGATCTGACCAAATACTCTTTTCCTCACTTGTCTTTGCTAATCAACAATTCACTCTGAGATGCAATACTATAGTGCTCCTCCCGAGCTCGCGTCTCCCTAACACAGGGATGGAAACTAAACCACCTGACCTGTATCCTCTAAACAAACTAAAATATGTTACTTCAACAAGTCCAGTACAGACATGTGAAGTGAAGTGCCCTTCGGAATATTTCAGGGTTAATGTTCGCTGGGTGAAATTTTCCCAAGCGATCTTCTTAATCCCATTGACTTGTATTTTGACATGTGCGCATGCTTACATTCCAATCATTACAATATATCTCAACGTATTTCTGTTCCTTGCTAATCCAATCGCTGAAATATTATATTTTACAAACGAAAATGATAACACTTTTGCACGCATGCGAAAATCTGAGAATTACTCCTTAAGCAAAAAAAATAGTATTTTATTAATTGGGTTTTATTATTTTTTAAACGTTTAGTGGTAAAATAAAGTAACACCGTTATAATGGACTGCTTTATGTGTAACTGCCATCGTTTTTTTTGTTTGATAAGTTGTTTTTATTTCTTGCAGTAAAATTTTGCGCATATTAATTGTTTATGAATAGACAAATATTGTGTAAGAGAATTCCCGATTAATTTAAAAGCCCCCTGTCCCCTAACAATTCTCGGAGAAACCAGACTCATAAGTATAAGAATTCTGTTTTAAATAACTCACAGAATTATACCATATGTCAACAAGAAGTAAGATTATGCAATGCAACTACGTTATTATTTATTGATTTTCTACTGCTTACTATTCTGCATCCTTCTTTCTTTACCTTATTCAGGCAGTAAAGTATTGTATTAACACTACCAATAACATTTTTATCAAATAACTATCTTCTGTAATAAAATAAACACTGAAACGTGAATCGTTATGTAGGCAACATTATAATGAAATGTTTTACTATATATTTTAATAATACGCTGAGAAGTTTCTATACGTTCACAAGACAGAAAATTCCAGAGGAGCTAGGAATAAGATCACATGGCAGAATTCTGGGAGTGCTAGGGAATTCTGAGTTGTTACGGAGACTATAATTGATGCTAAATGCTGAGTGCGTTAACTCAGCAGTCCGTTCGTTCTCCAGAGCAACGTCTGTAAAAATAAGCGCACGCTTACATCCGTTTTGTCCGTATTAAAAACCGGGTCTTATCTATGAATATTTACTGTTACACGAACTCCACATAATATAATTTTTTGTCTTACGTTCTACGCATTAAAATAATAACACGTTTTTATAAGAAATACGACTTCTAGAATATTATCATAACTTACTAAGAAAAATAGCTAAACAAAAAACGCAAGAGCCTAGAGCGACCCAACTGCCCAATTCAGTTTACAAAACTTAAAACCTTCTAGAGAAGGTGAAGGTAAGAAAAAAAACCTATATTATGTGGTGTTCGTGTAACAGTTGTGTGGTAGTTATATAATCCCTTCTTTTGTTTGGATTTGGATATATTTCTTATTATTAACTTTCAAAAACAGACGTAAATTTATCATTCATTATCATCACTTCTTAGAAATGATTAAAATAATATGAAAACTGTTACATATTTTATTTAATATCCATTATTGCTTAGAAAAATATTTGCTTTTTCAATAATATTTATAAGAGAATATTGAAATAGAAATGATTGTCCTAACGAGTAAATATCTCTCACGAGCGAAAGCTGAGAATATAATGCTTTGCGTATTGTGCCGCGAGAATGGAAATTGCTTCCAAGAAAAGTAACAATCACTGCTCACGCTTCAGGGACTTGATTTAAGCAAAATTTCCATGGAGGAAATGATGTGATGCCAAACGGCATCTCACTCTCCCATAAACTCTTTATAAAAAATATTTATTGTTAGAGAAGAGATTTAGGTGAAACCAATATCCTGGATAATTTTTTATCAGTATTCCAAAGCCTTCTTTATTGACGATTTAATTGGCTTCAAGTTACTGATCTCCTTTAAATTGATAATAAAAACTTTATGTCATTGTTTATGTCGTTTCGAAGGCAATATGGGAGAGAACAAACTTAAAATTAAATAAATAAGTTAGCTAATAAGTCAGATAATACAAACAAGTGTCTGCGACTTTATAAGGTGATAAATTAATAAAATTATATAATTACTTAATTATAATTAAATGTCATATACCAACTTCCTATTTAATGTTTTGGCATAACAAAATTTAAATTTTAACTTTTTTGGGGGTAAACTACGAATGTGTTTGACATAGTGGATCAAAGGTTTGATCAGTTTTCAGAGTGTTTGGGGTACTTGTACAGTTTCCAGAGAAGTGTCCATTCGCGTCGCCCGCATGCCTTGACGTCATGACAGTTGCTTGCTTGCTTGCTTAGGCCTGTGGTTTACTTTCCATGAACTTGCTCTGACCGGACTCCCCACCCACGTCATCCCAGAACAAAGCGGGTCATTCGCTGGAAATTTATCCGCCCCAACGCACACAGAACGCTTCAGCGTTTCAGTTGAATAAATTTTATGGATATTTTCCTCTTTTTTAAAAAAGTTAAACAAAGTGAAAAATAATTGGAACGTGCACAAATAGAGTTAATATAAGGCAAAATAAAACACTTTCTGTGACAGCTACGAAATTAAATAACTTTGATTAGATCGATTTATGTGGAAAATTAGGTGAAGAATCCATTTATTCTTATAAGTGCAACAATATATATATATATAT
Organism: Zhengitettix transpicula; assembly: GCA_037074705.1. Lineage (NCBI taxonomy): Eukaryota > Metazoa > Arthropoda > Insecta > Orthoptera > Tetrigidae > Zhengitettix > Zhengitettix transpicula. The sequence continues at coordinate 206,467,856 of CM073591.1, forward strand.
ATATATATATATATATATATATATATATGTGTGTGTGTGTGTGTGTGTGTGTGTGCGTATGTGTGTGTTACTAGGCTTATAAAAGTGACCCAAAGTCTCGATACATTGTCGTTGCATGTACGACTATTATTTTCTGCAAAAGGGATCAATTCCGGTGAAGGTTGAAAACAAAAATATAAATAATTATGCAAACAAATGAATAATACAAATTTGAAAATAAAATATCATAAGTCTCAGTTATTTGTCTTGAAAATTTGTTCACACCTTCAAACACTTCACTTCTTTAAAAGAAAAGAAACGCAAAAGATTTTCATTTTATTTCACCAATCTTTTTAGTTACAAATAAACGACAGCAAATTTAAAGTTAGAAAAAAAATTATTTGAATAATTATTATTGATTTCGGCCACGGCAGCCAAAGGAATCATCAAAATTTGTTAAACTTGAACCTGAAGAGGTCTCAAAGATAGCGACGAAACGTAGTTTAATTTTTCATATATAAATATATTGTTCTGACTTCAAATTGGGTATTGCTTATTTATAAGTTGTTTCAATAGTCAGAATATATATATCAACATCAAATCTATTTAGATTATTTTTAAACATATCTTTGGCTGCAAGATTCTCCTCCTACAGGCAAATTGTTACTATCGATCAGTTGAAGATCTCTATGTCTACATCTTGCGGTTTCGCTTTGATTTTAAATTTGTGATGCCTTCTCCCAGTGGTTTTTTCAGCTTATCCCATATGCCTTCCCACATTACGTGTCCCGTGTACGACCTTTCTTCTTTCTGGTTGCCAACGATTTCCACATTATTACCTTTACATTATCTTGTCTGTGGCCAGTTGCCCGTATTACAAATTTTTTTGTTCCCCTCTGACGTTGTTATAGGCCTTCTATTTTTGCTGTCTATGAGGATCCCAATAACGTGTACCATACAGTATGGGACGAACCAGATATTTACACGCAAGTTCCTTTGCTTTTTAATTATCACTTTATCAAATATAAGGTTGTCCGCACTTTTAGAGATACAGAATTCACTTGTCATTCCAAATCTAAATTTGATTTAAATATTATACCTAAATATTTGTAGCTATTTACTCGATATTATAACCAAATTGCATATTTTCACGATATTTATTGAACGTAATTAATATTATTTTTTCTCTATTTATTTTTATTTACTTCAACCAAGATATTTAGGGCAACAAAGTCGTTTTGCAATTCGCCTTCATCCAAACTCAGCTTACATCCGTAGATTATGTGAAATTGAAATAAGAATCAAATAAAAATTATTGTACAGAAACAATTAAACAAAGTAATATTATATTAAAATAATCCTTTAATTTTTAATGTTAGGTACTGCGTTCTGCTACTATTACTTTTTGGTCAATACTGAGACAAATATATGAAATAAAAGCTAATTTTTTAGGAGTAAAAGGCTTCATGAGGGTAATCCACGAGGTGGCAACTCCCCTTTAATAGCATAGGAAGGGATTTGAAATAGGAGATGCGGAAGGGTAGAGGAAGGTAGCCAAGGGTTAACTAGGAACCTACCCAGCATTCGCCTAAAAGTGATGCAGGGATAAACCCTAGAAAACCTACATCAAGTGGGTCGGGCATTTGGTACTTGTCCCACGCCTTTCCGATAGCGGGAGAGGAGTTTGCTGTGGGGACGCAGCAATCCCTTCTCCGTGCCTCGGCCAGTTTAGGAGGCAGATGGCCGACTATTCCAATAGGAATACCGGACAACTCTTACCGTATGCCCAAGGTCTGCGACCCCGGAACATACACCTCTCAAAACAGGCCGAGGTGCCTCGGCATGTGGGAACCTTAGTTCAAAAAAAACCCAGAGAGATGTGAAGGCATCCCCAAAGGTAGCCTCCCCCTGAGCTCTCTGGGTTCATCCGATCCGTTATTCAAAGAATCTATTCATATAAAAGATCACTTCTCTAAAACGACTGACTAGATAGAGTTAAGGCTCACAGTTCGAGTTGTAGAGTAGTGAGCGAGTTGCTTAATCCGAAGGGTTAGTATCGACTCGAACTGTGAGCCTTAACTGTATCTACTCAGTCGTTTTAGAGAAGTGATCTTTTATAAGAATAGATTATTTGAATAACGGATCTTTTATAATAATAGATTCTTTGAACCGATTCTCGGTTATTTTGCCCACCTCTAGTTCCAAGTCAATGGTATTTATACAAATACCAGAATATATTAAAAAGGTGTTTAAATAGTACGAATGATAAAATACACACTCTGGGGTAATAAAATGCGGTTTACAGTTTGGATTCCTAGAATAAATAAATTATTTATATACATATATATATTGTAATGCATGTAATATAATGCATTGGATTAAAAACAGCGCACATGTCGTAAAGAGAATGCGAGGGAAAAGGAACCGCGGGTCCTGTCACGAGGTGACAAGACGGAGCTGTAAGGCATTTATCTAGGATGAGTGCTGGTGAGCGGCAGAGAGGAAGCCGTAATTTGTAGAGAGAGTTTGACGGTGAGGCAATTAGGTCTAAAGAGTGATTGCGGGTCCAGTAGCTTATTGATTTGGGAAACGGCGTGAAGAATTAGTAACGCAGAACGTGGGCGAGCAGATGTTCCCAAAGTGGCTATGTTAGAGCAGGCTATTGTCTCTGACGAATGACCTGACAAGTGGCGTAGTTGCTTGGGGACTTGGAAGAAAAGATTTTGTGCGAGTCGGACAAAAGAGAGCAGCCGACAAGTCCTGAGTAATTGCGGGGGCGAGGTACTGCAGCTGCGGGCATGTCGAATGGCGCAATTGCTTGGGATGATGAGGGTCCAGGCACTTGTTGACTTAGGATCTGGAGAAATTAGTATCGCGCCCTTGTGAGCGGAGAGGTCCAAAGACAAATTAGACCTGTCACGATTGTCGGGGTTCGGAAGGCGGAAGGAATCCAGTGGCCGGGACGTAAATTTCAGTAATGGGATTCTGTCACCGCGCCGTTGCGACGAAACTTTGCATCAAGAAAAAAACAAGGAGGCTGGTGGTATATATAGGGGAAATAACCTATTGTGTGGACAGTTGGCAGTTAGCGTGGGAGAGAGAAGGAGGACGCATCGAAGAGACAGTTGGACAGTTGGAGTAAATGTGGGAGAGGAGACAGACACAGTTAGCGTGGGAGAGGAACGAGAGACAGTCAGCATCAGTCAGCAAAACCATAACAGCTATAAACATTTTTAAAATACAGAAAGTCTATCTGTATGAGTAGGAGAATTTTACCTGTCTTCGATGGTAGGCAACCTGGATGCAGCAAAACGACGTCAAGGAGTGTCACGGCGAACCAGTGATATTGTGTTAGAGTCAGTGAGTGAATGTCAAGGCTATAAAGTGAGTGTCTTAAGAACGATTTGAAGTAAACCTGAGAAACCGTAAGTTGGAATGCATAATATTAACAGATGTAAACGTTATTAAAGGATAACAGTCAGATGTCGTTCTCTTCTTTTGATAATAAAGTTAGAAGCAATCTATAGGTTAAGTTCATTAATAAATTTAGTAAATACCTTTGTTTAATTTAAAACTTAAATGTTGGGTCTTTTTAATAGTTCGATTCTGTCCGTTGTCAAACCCAGTAGAGACCCATGAGAGCAAGAGTTTCTTATTATAATAGTAAAAAGTAAATTCAATTGTAAATTCTTCTTGTGTTAATAAATTTGTTTGTTAAAATCAAAAGCTTATATATTTTTTTATTTTATACCCTTTGTGGTTATTACAATATATTGTAATAAACAACCGGGCGTCAAAATAAAAAAAATTATATTTTATATTTTAACAAACAAACAAGCTTTATTTATCAGAATTTACAATTATACAATTTAATATTATAAAAAGATCTCTTTCTCTCATGGGTCTTTACTGGGTTTGATAACGGACAGAACACTTAAATAATCAAAGAACCCAACATTTATCTTTAAATTAAACAGAAATATTTAATCGTCTACACATCGACGAAACTTATTAACGAACTTACAGTTACCAGATTGATTCTAAATTTAAAAGAGTTTATTTTATTAACACAAAAGAAGAGAACGATATCTGACTGAACCTTTTAATTCCGTTTACACATATTAATACCATAAAATTTCAACTTACGATTACTCAGGAACATTTGGCTCGTTCATTACACACACACTTTATAGACTGGATGTTTACACACTGACTCTAACACTTATTATTGGTTCGACGATAGCTGATTCTCCATACTCGGTGAAGGGCATCCCACTTGCTCGTGGTGAAACTACTCGACGCTGGATGCTGTGTCCTGGTCTCTTACCATCGAAGACAGTGGTCAAATTTTGATATTACAACAGATTGAACTTCTGCATACAAAAATGTTTATCATTGACATAAATTTGCTATTTCTCTCGCAGGCTGCAAAATCTCTCCATACTCGGTGCTTGCCGTACGCCTCCACAACCAACACCCAACTCCAACTAACTCCAACTTTTCACCTCCTAGCTCCAAGACTCCACTCACTCAACTCCTCAACTAACTTCCAAAATCTTATCTTCTCTTTATATATGACCGTCCCTTCTCTCTTCTTTTGTCCCCAAAACTACGTTGCAACTGCTCGTTGACAGTTTCTCCATTAACCCGAGATTTACATTCTGCAGTTGCAGTTCCTTAGCAAATAGCTAGCCCCTCCGTCATGTCACATCGAGACAAGACCCGTAATTACTTTGCACTTGTATCCCCATCCTTCCGCATTCACACGTGCGCTGTTCTAAAAATCTTCAGACCGCCCAACTGCCCCCTCATCCTAAGTCAACACGCCAATGGTCCAGCCCATAAATCAGACACAATGCCTTTCCGTAACCGATTTATCTTGCGACAGGCCACCCGCGCATGTGCCTTGCCCTGACTCCTTCATACTGATCCTAAGTACACATTGCCACTTCCTGTGACGGCCAAGACCATTAATCCGAAACAATGCATTCCCTCAATGCATTACAATATATATATATATATATATATATATATATATATATATATATATATATATATATATGAGCGAGTCTTTAGAGTTGAGCTGTTGAAGAGCTCTTGGAAAATGAGTTACAAGTTGAGTCGTTAAGTTGAAGAAAGATTCGGCCCTGACCGAAAAATTTATGAGCAGCCCTCTCCAAGAATTAATAAACAATAACACACGTAATAAATTTTGAAGTGGTAGGCTTAGATCCTTTAACATGCAGTATGGTAAAGTTTTAATTATTTCTAAGATAATCATGACAGAAAATTAATTTTGATTAGTTGTCCTTACGACTTCTATAGCTGGCATATTATTCACAGCGTTTTTTTCGCCCTTTCGATGTAAATAGTTTTGTTCAACTTCTTGAATAATTTTCGTTCTTAAATCACTAACCCACTCACATCTAAATACTAAAAGCTTTAATTACAAGATTATGTAGAATGGATATGCAGAATAAATTTTATTCAGATGTAAAGGTTGCAGTGTAGATAACATCGCAAATTATTTCACGCATTATTTGAGTTGAATGTTTCGTCCCCAATAAATCCTGGAAGGTTGGCTAGGACGAGTTCAATGCCCTAGCTCCTGCTCTCAATTTAGAAGGAAATTCTGGTTTTTCCCGAATGTACAATTCACTTCCTTTCGCAAATGCTTTTTGTGAATAATAATACTAACTTTGTAAAGTAGTTGTAGAAATATTTTTATATTAATTTTTGTAAATAAATCTCTCACTATATATAAAAATAAATCTCTGTGTGTCCCATATGCACTCCTAAACCATTCATCCAATTGCGATTACATGTTAGCGAGTTGTTTTGCGCACCCCCGAAAAGGTTTCTGTCGGGTTTTAGAAGCGTTAGGAAACTCCTAAGGGGTGAACGAGGGTGAAATGTAAAAACATTCTAAAACGGTCGACAGTAGTTTGGATTAATTAGTTTTCGAGGTATATGTAATTAATCATTTCTATCCAGATATCTTTATTGTATAATTCATTTCCTTAAAATACCAACAATGGAGGGGTGGAGGAGCTTTTCACAAAATAATCCGAAACAAGCGAGATTGGTTCAAAGCCAGGGTTGTATAATGCAGTGAGTATAATTCTGATAGTCACTATGTCTGTTAAGTTGTAGTTCACCCCTACGTGTGTGGGTCTATGTGATAAATAGTGTGTTCTTCAGATGGTTTTGTGTATTTCAGTCCTTTACACCATGGAAAGTCAGCAGCACTGAGTGAGGGGGTGGAGGAGCGTTACATTAAAATAAAGACGAAACAACCGAGATAGGCGTAAAATCCATGGTTATAAAGGTCAATGAGTTTAATTCATCTGAAATTTTCTGACATTGAATATGTCAGTTAAGATTTAGTCTAAGTGTGAGATTGTAAGGAGGTAAAACAAATTTTTCGTTTACAATCTTAAATTCGTAGACAAATATCTATGAAACTTTATACAGATGTTACTTACGATCCAGGAACAAACACTAAATAGTTAAGGCTCACCTACCGCCTCTAGAGGTGGGGTGGAATTTAAAAACATTAATAAACTGCCATTATTAGCGTCGAATAAGATGTTTCCGGGGTCGCTTAGTTTGATAGTGTCATTCTAGAATTTATGTCTATTTTCTACTCCAAAAAGCAGGGGAGGAAAGTACCCGTGGGTGTGGTGGTGAAAGGGGTTACATGCAAAGTAATGCGTAAAAGACCGATATTCCTCATCAAACACCATTCAACTGTGTTTTATATGTTTATTCTTTTAATTTACTCGTTTAAAATAATTAATTATTTTGTTTGAATTCGGAAATTCTTTTGATGATACCACACTCTCAATTATGTATATCTTTTATTTGCGTTTTTCTTCGGAAATTATTGTATGTATTTTAAAATAAAGTTTCCTGATTAAAATTTTTGTATAGAAATGGTCATCATATTCGGAAATATAGCTTAAATGTAGCAATTTGTATTATCCGTTATGGAGGAAATTATGTTGTGTTGTGAATTAAAGATGAATATGGCATTGGATATTGAAATTTTGTTTAAAAAACTTGTTTAATACATATTAGTATAATGTTATAAAACGAAAGACTTATTAAATTGCTTTAAAATCTTTTGGTTGTAATTATTCCACAGTTTTCAAATATCTGATTGAGCTTCTTCCTCGTTTGAATCGCGATGTTTTTCTCGCCATGCACTAAGTTTGAAATTTTCCTACAATTACTTTTTCATTCAGTATTTCAGTCCTGAAATATGTATTACATGCTAATCAAATTCTCGTTTTCACCTAAACTTACATTCTGTTGTCATTTTTCAGGTCAAATAATTATGAATAGAGGTTTATGTGGAAAGATAACATTAAAATATTGAATTTTTTCCCCTTTTGAATTAACTCTGAATGGTCTGGGAGATCCGTTGGTTGAAAATCCATATTTTATGGTAGTAAATTCTGTAAATATTTATTTTTTACCTAGTGTGTATTCAATTTGTTTGAATATTGTAAATATAATATTATACCCTTAGTAACGTTAAATATTTATTATTATTATTATTATTAGTGCTATGTAGTACTTTTAGTTATGTTGGACAGGGAAGTTTATTTTTCCGTTTTTAATTATGTGCATTTTATCTTCTGATTATTATTTATTGTAGTTTCTAATGATTATATTGTAATTTTATGCAATGACGTATCCAATTTCCTCATTCGAGGACTAATGAAATAAATAAATAAAATAAAATAAAATAAGATGAAATAAGTCCACTCTATATTTATCAGAGAATTCGTAAACAATTCTGTAGGCTTCACGTGGAAGAATTGCTTCAGATTAATGTAACATTGACACACCAATTGGAGTCAGAGTGATAATCAAGATAAAACATTCATAAATCCATGAAAATTATAGGAATGATGTCATTTTCTCCACCATGCTATGTAAAAATCGGACAGCAGAAATGAAAGTTGTGGCCTAACAGCGCAAAATTTAAACCCGATTTTCGGTGCTCTTTAGATGTGGCTCGATTTTTTTAAGCTTTTGCAACGGATCGACGTCTAGCAGTCATTTTTTTACGAGTAACAAATATGATGAAGTTGTAGTTGATTTTTACTCACTGGTACGAGTTCTTCTATAAGCACATCTTCTCCCGGTTTAGGGTTTTATATTATAATCAGTGTTCAATAATATATGAACGGATGAGATTGATGGAGAAAGTTCTCGCCAACCGAAAAAGGAAGTCTCATGCTGTGACTCAGCTTTTGCAGCTGCTGAATGGAACTGTGTTTACTTCCTGGCATTGCATAAGCCGTTCTTTAACCTTCGTAAGAAGATTGCTTCCTCGAACGTGGGCGTTGCGGCTAACGCTCGGCCTCAAGGTTGAGGCCAAGAAATCCTTTTGTGCTATTACTGTCTCTGTGCAGCAGCCTTATGAATAACTTGACCTCAAAAAGTAAAAGCTTAAAATCAAAGTATTGACCAAATGTTTAGTCAAACAATAATAAAATATTAGAAACGCATTTATTTTCTTACGGACATTTTCAATTGTTGCAAATATTTGAGTCTTTTCTACTTTCAACTATAGTGCTAAAACATCAGTTACATCTTCATATTCCGTCTTTACTAATAGAAATAATGAATCATTAAATATATTTAGACATAAACATTGGAAATAACTACATGTGTTGCGTTTACACTACAAACGTATAATGAATCGGTTTAACGAACTTTCTAGAAATAACCAGATATTATTATTCAGATATTTATTCAAATAATCATATTGTTTCTAATTCTAAATATTTTTAACAGTAATATCATTATGTAAAACGTTTCAATCTATTTTTATTTGGAAATTATATAAAATATTGAAATTTAACTTTTCACAAATCTTTCCTTATACTCAACAATCATTCTGTTAGATGGTAGACCAGCTGTATCACACAAATAAAACGTGACATTTTTTGGGGAAAATATCCTCCTTTCTGGACGTAGTCTTCATTTATGTCGGAAAACTTTTACCAACGACGTTCAATAAGTTCTATGCCCTGTTTATTGTGAGAACAAACTAACTCTTCATAATCACAACGAACCACAGGCTCCATTTCTTCGTTGTTGACATATCTTTTATCACCGAGCCATTTTTTCAAGTTTGGAAGGGGAATGTAATCCGAGAAAGCTAAATCTGGCGAATAGCGCGCGTGAAGAAGCAATTAGAACTTATACTAATTTATTTTGGCCAAATGGAGCCGTTTTCGATTGATTTCATCGCTCAAACGCTGCATAAGACTCATAGTTGATTGTTTTTTTAATGTAATCAATGAAAATTATTCCACGCACATCCCAAAAAAAACTGTCACCGTGAACTTTCCAGAAGTAGAACTGCCTCTGTTTTGGAGCCGATTCTCCCCTTTCAATCCATTGTTTCTTCTGTGCATTCGTCTCAGGTGTTAGGTGTTGGATCCAGGTTTCATCCAAGGTTATCGTAAGGAAACGCGACACCCATCTTGCACACAGCTTTCGAAAGTTCAAATTTTCAGTCAATATGCGATGTACAGAACTTGTCTATAGCTCGCGTATTTGCAGTCTACGGACATAAAATACGTTTTTGTAGATTTTCTTCACTTCGATTGGTCGGTCACTGCTATGTTTGTTTTGGCAGTTCGTACGGCCTCGTTTAAATTTTTCAACCAAACATTTTATTGTTGTAGACGAAGGAGCAGATTTCCCTAGAGCAGAATCTTGCTCGACTTGGGATGAGACCATCCGACTGAAAGTATTGTATCACATAACGATGGACAATTGTTTCCATGTTTACAAATTCATTGAGATGAATCACTATCGTAGGATGCCAACAAAAGCAATGTAGTTTCCTCAAACTTAATCTTTTTAAGGTTGGTTCTTTAGAAATTTCGTTTTTCTAACAATAACCAGCCACAGTTACCATTAGTAAGCAGTAGCGTCTAAGTACGTGCACTACCCAGTTCTTCCTTTCACTTATACTTTGCAACAGTCTTCTGCTCTCACTAACCCTTTTCAATACGTCTTCATTTGTCACCATTTCCATCCTCCTTCACAGTCACATCTCGAAAGCTTTCCTCATCCTATCTTCTCAAACCACGTCTCTGCTCCGTTTAGTGCCACACTTCACACAAAGCACATGCCTAATGTTTTTGTCAGTCCTTTTTTTATTTTTCCACATAATAAATTATTTTTTAAAAAAATTCTTCCTTCACAATACGCGTTTTTATCTCCTGATGGCATCTTAAGATTTCAGTGATCATTATATAGACACAAAGTAATAGATGGCATCAAAGGAAGCGGAACATACACGAACATCAAGAGATGGCAGAAGACAGGAGTAAATGGAGATCTACTGTGTGAAAACTTGCCTACGGGCTGAACACTAATGATGATGATGATGCATACATCAGGTCGGGTACTTCTGGTGCAATCCCCACATAATTGGGGTTATTGAAAGAGAACAGTTTTGAAAAAATTAAAATTAGCAAAGTAAAAATATAATATAAAGTATGAAAGTGAAAAACCTTCAGACACCTGAAAGCGTCACTCACGTTAACGCGATTTATGATGCTGGTGAGATGATTCCTGCGTGTGATGTATGCTGTGTTTGTTTCTGTTGTTGGCGTCATGATGGCTGTTCTGAATACTCTCTCTCAGATATTTAAACCGTCACTACCATTGTACTGTCGACTTAGGCCTTTTTATGTCTAGCTTTTTTCCTATAGAATGCTGAAATCAACATCACTATATGCAGATTTGATGTTACTATTTTCCATCAGAGATGATCATAATGTAAGGAAACTTTGAGAAGTACTGTGGTGTTCTTAAATAGTCGCCTACAGTTTTCTAGCTTTTATAGAAACTGTAAGTTCTTAAAAGTCAACAATCAAACACCGATTCTGGAAGCATGGAGAGCTGTCTTTGAGGGACAATAGTCACTTATAATTTAAATCTTATTAATTCTTGAGTTTATGCAGCAAACATACTTCTCATACATTGTTTGAGCATCGTGTTTAGTTTCTAGGTGTTACATAGTACACAGAGTTTTTTCCACCATTCACTGTTTGCCAGGCTGTTTACTCACGTTGTTTGCTGACGTGTTTGCTGATGTTTCGCTCGCAAATCCAGAGCATTACCAAGGGTCGGTTTCAGTGGAATTTAGCAGCTGCTTTCATTTAGTTGTTTTCACTTAATTTATAAATATTTGATGAAATGCTTGTTTTTGATATCAATAAGTTAAACACATTGTAACATTGACAGGAATTGTGGATATTTCCAGCAAAACAACTCCAGTTGTGCACTATTTTCATAAAATTAATATGGACACTTTAGTAATGACATACGCTATCGTAATGGGAGACAATTATCACATATTGTACATTGTCATCGATCGCCACACAAATTTTTGTTTCTCATGTAATGTTTTTGAACTGTTGATGGGATTTATTACAGGATAATATTCAAATATTTAAATTTATTGAAATGATTATTTATCTGTCAGAATATTTAATTGTATGTCACGGTTAAATTAAATACCATAATTAATCCTTTATATTTTTAAAACATACATAAAAATATTAACTTCCTGGTCTTATTATCGAATTGAAATTAGCACCAGGTATTTTACAAATACAATAGATACAAAGAAAATTTCTCTGAGGCATTGTGGGCCTAAAATACAGCGGTCTTATGTCTTATCGAATTGAAATTAGCACCAGGTATTTTACAAATACAAATAGAAACAAAGAAAAATTCTCTCAGGCATTATGGGCCTAAAATACAGCGGTCTTATGTCTTATCGAATTGAAATTAGCACCAGGTATTTTACAAATACAATAGAAAGAAAGAAAATTTCTCTGAGGCATTATGGGCCTAAAATACAGCGGTCTTATGTCTTATCGAATTGAAATTAGCACCAGGTATTTTACAAATACAAATAGAAACAAAGAAAATTTCTCTCAGGCATTATGGGCCTAAAATACAGCGGTCTTATGTCTTTCATAAACGTACATTGACAAGTTTATCGTCACAGTACATTACCGCTCAAGAGGATCAGGCAGGTAAGTAGGCTTCACAGGGGGCTCGGCGGACTCTGCAATTTCTCGTATTCCCTCGAAGATGGCCACCCATTTGGCTTGCAGATACTCGTCGGAAGAATATTTTTAACTTATTCTTCTTATAAGACTTTTATAAACTAAAACTGATCGAAAACTAAAATTGAAACTCCATGTCTACTCTATATTTTCTTCTAACTTCTAATTTCTTATAAAATTAACTTTCTAAAACTAAAATTAATTCCAACTAACTGTCCATAACCCAACTTCTACATAATTTCCCCCAAAACTAACTTACTCTCCATAACTTCCCTAAAAACCCAAATTTTTATTCGAAACTAAAAATTATTATCTACTTCCTGTGCATGCTCTTTTCCATCGCGGTTTGCCGAAATTTCACCCACAAGATCACGAATTCTGCTGATATTAGACAATAGGAATCAGATTTGTGCCCCGAAAAAAACTCAGTATTTTAATTATAAGGGGTTTACATAGCAAATTTAGTGTGCCCGGGAACACACGTCCACGACGGAACCAATTAGACGGAGAGTCTTGTCTGAACGTTTCTAAAATCTTTAGACCAAAGTTTCGACTCGCCAGACACCATATTTTAATCCTCACAAAAGGAGACTCCGCTCTACTTACTAATTTCTTACCTGAGACACGGGCATTACTATGGCCAAGCTGAAGCCAAGAATTTTAAGTACGCACGATTCTTATTCACGTAAAATAAAATAAAATGTGCAGATAAGTAAGAAAAAATTCCCCCCAATTAATTTATCGCGGTTGTATGCGCTAAACTCACTTAATTCCAAATTATATATTTTCTTACTTTACTTGTGTTTATAGCCTATATGGTTGATTGATATTTATCAAGATGTAGTATATGCACCTAAAATTTTTATATTTATTTACGTATAAATATTTCTTGGTTTTGTGTAAGCAAAAATGTAGGACTACAGGCGAGAGGGAGTCTGTGTGCAAGAGCGGCGAAACAACTACATATTGTCTCTCTTAATTACTTTACTGAGCAGCCTCATTTATGACCCCGATTTTGGATTACCAGCATCATCATCGAAACGTTCTGGCACTCACCAAACAGCGGATCATGCATCATGGCAGCATATAGCAATATTAAGTTAAATTAATCTTGTTCTGTGGATAATGGTCCCCGGTCATTCTTATAAGAAATTAAATAATTATTTGATTCAATTGCGTCTAAATATTGTAATTATATTTGTTTTCGTTTAATTTTCAAATTTGTATATTTTTTTGTTTCCACTTTATTCACAATCTGGCCGTTTCATTACAGAAAATATGTAAATATTTTGCCAATACGAACCTAAGGGTTGAAAAGTAATTCTTCTTTGAGCAGTCTCTAGATATAATGATATATTTGTATAATATAAATTTACTTGAAATCTTAAATGTATATTTCCATGTCTCTTTTAATTAAAACGGTAAGGAAGGTCTGCCAGTTTGAATCTCTTCAGTCTTCGTGACTCATTTTTATCATCGAACAGTGTACATGCAAGTTGGTTTCGATATGTTGTAACCTTGTCATTGTTTTTGTTGCTGAAATTTTCTATTTCTTGATATACTGTAGTTATGTCTGGATCTTTATGTAGAATTGTGTTGGGAACATGCCATGGTGCAATTTCCATGAGCACTCTGTTTTGAAATCTATGTATTATTTCTACGTTAGATGAACTTGCAGTTCCCCAGAGTGGTATAAAATATGTCCAGATAGGTACAAGATGGTTTTACATATCAGTAGATTTTTTAGAGAGGTAATTCAGAGTTTATTTCCCAGAAGCTATTGTATTTAATTAAAATTTCTGAATAATTATTTGTTAACCTATCGAAATACACACTAGTTAAATTTGCTCAATTTACCTGCTATTTTTGTGTGGAATTGTCAGCTTTGGTTAAAAATAGTATTGAATAAAAACTCTTGTAAGCAATGAATCTAAAATTTAAAGGATCCTCTTCTGAATACAAATTGAGAATTCTATCTCACCAATGACTAACTGTTGTAATTGGACAGGATTACCGCAAGAATTTCAACCTTAAATAAGTTTTCTGATTTTAATTTAATGAATTAAATTTTACAGCGCTGGTGTTTAATTAACGTATTTAGGACGGACACATCAATTATATGGGGCCACATCGTAATTTACACATCTGTCGGACTCGAGAACATAGTAAACACAATGTAGAAAAATATTTGTATTGTTTTTGAGCTTCATTAAAGTCATCTAATAACTTATTAAACTTAGCTATTATATAGAGGTTTTGCTTAAAGTACAGAAATTAAGAGTTGCATTCTCTAATTTATGTAACTATTTTCTAATCTGTTTATTAAATTTCCTCATTATAGCGTATTTAGCTACCCATTTTTTCCGAAAATATTTTGTATTACATATTGTCATTTGCATATTAATTATTACATTTTTGCTTCATAAATTGTTTTTTATTTTCGTAAATAAGTATGATTTTAAATGCCCTATTTTCTTATTGAAAGATTAATGAAATTCATCATTAATAAATTGAAATATATTACCTTAAGTGATTTTTAATTAAGAACGTGTTCCTTAGCTGCAGACAATAATAATTAGTGATTTAAATTACTTTCAATTCCAGGAATGAATTGAGTATAATAAAGCGGGAGAAAAATTTAATAACATTTCTAAGAAAAATATTTGTAAATTGAAGGAGTGAAATTTCGCCTTTGTACTGACGACCATGAAAACTTTATTATAGAAGAAGCAGGTGTTTGTTGCAGCGCGATGGCCCTGAATCTGAAGGTGATTTCTTGTGTTGAAAACAAAATGACTAGATTTCCATGAGCCTAAATTGAGTTTATTATAATTTAAGCCATATTATGAGAAGCGTTGCGTCATTGTCGAAGAGAAATGGCCATGTCATTTATATAAGTGCTTTGACGGAATTGTACTTTTATTGAAATTGCGCGCGTGGTCTGTGATAATGTTATAGCTACGTCATTATAGGAAATCATTTCAATATATTCTAGGTTGGTGAGAGATATGAACCTATTTTCAAATTGTAATCCTATGAAACGCCCTAAGATGTGAGAGATTACGTGGAACCTGCTGTGATGTAAATTAATGCGACACGAGGTTAAAGGTGTAAGATGAAAATTCTGCTTCATCATCAGGCTTAGCTGACTTTTATCGTGATATTTGAGATTGGAGTAGGATGGCCACGTTCGACGAGTCATTTTTAATCGATGTGATAGAGATTTATGGAAAAACAGATGACGTTGTTTTAATGAAAGTTCAGAACACATAACAGAGTCAAAATTTCTCCAGAAACTTAAAACGAATGCGTTTTTACATGAATAGGTGAAAATAAAAATGCATATATATATATATATATATATATATATATATATATATATATATTGAAAATATCTCTCTCTAACAATAATAATAATGCCTGAACAATCTTTATTAATGATGCGAGTCTTTCTCTCAGGGTATGTTGGAGTATCAAAAATACTTCAAATAGCATTCATACCGCCATTGTTTGGAAAATTTACCCATTTAAGTTAGCCTCCCCGACCTAACTCCTCGGCAGTTAACTTCAAATAATCCAGGATGATGACTGACTGTATTCGGTAATTTTCCATTTAAAAATTAAAAGTGTTATAATATCACGACGTCTTAAAACAGAAAACTACTCCCGATACCTTAAAGAAGTAAAGAAATACAACCTTTAACTAAAGAGAGAACGAAATATAGCTGGAAGACTAAGAAAAACAAAACATTACCCGGTAACATAAGATGTTAAAAGATACTCCGGGTATGCTTTTGTCAACCGCATCCACCTCCACGAAACCAACATGGTTAATGTAAAAATTAAACTCTGTGACTCACATAACCTCGGAATCGATACTGACATCGGTCTTTTCTGCATTACCTAAAAATTCAAGAATTTCACAATCAAATTAAGCGATCCCGACAACTATTTATTCGACGCTAATAATAGTCCTTTAGGTATGAGTTTAAAGTTCAGATCCTTCATCCCCACCCCTAGAGGCGGTAGGTGTGTATGAATTCCCCAGTGTTTGTTCCTAGATCGTAAGCAACATGTTTAAAAAGTTCGTCGGTAATGAGAAAAATGGGAATAATTGATGCAGGTGAAGCAAGAAAAGTGCCAAATTTTTGTCGAGCAACCAAGCTGTGCGACAAAATGACCAGTAAAACAGTAAAATAAGTTTCAAATTTTAGTGTTGATATTTTGGGATTTTAACAGATAAATTTTGTGTGTTTTAGTATTAAGTTTCTAGAAAAAATAAAACATGTGCATGATCAGCTAAGAAACAATTCTGTGTTTATGAAAACATAACTCAAAATGCTTGTATAAAGTTGCCAAAATTTGTAAGAGAAAGAAATCGGAATCCTAATAATTCATTATAGATCTGGAACAATATTTTGAAATTACTAGAATTTAGGCTCGAAAAAATGTCTAAGGAAAAAATATTTAATTGTCCGAAGAAGAGGGGGAAGGTGTTAGAGGATTGAAAGCAAAATTTCTTAAAAGATTCTGGAGTTCAGATGGATCATTGTGGATTTATTACATAATGGGCGATATAAGGGAAATAAAGATGGTCTAACGGAAGAATATTTCATTGGTATGATTAATTAAAACAAATATCTGTATATTGTAATCGCCTACCCGCTCCCTCGGATCCTTATAATGGATGAAAAGATTTATTTTAAATTATACAAACGACAATCGTCTCATTAATTAACATTCGCGATCCACACCAGGGAGCCGATAAACGATTTTCCAGGACTCGTGAGTACTTGAGTCGAGCATGAGACTCTCAAATGTATCTCAAGGGTCCTGGCTTTGATCAATCACGTAAGGAAGGATTCACTGAATGAAAACAAAATGTAAACATAAAATTCAGTTTAATGCACAAATTGGGGTTAGTACAAATACTCGGCCCGACTCCTCAATCGCTAAATGTTGCCTTTTCATACACTATTATTCATAAACTTAAATGTAACAAGTCTCCGTAAATTTACTATTTTGGCCAAATTTATCAAACTTTCCTTTAAGAACACAGCCGGTCATTGGACCCATAACTCTTAATTCGCACTACTTTCACACGATGCAGGGAAAGGGAGGGTAGTTTGCTTACTGTGCTGCGACGCGTTGTTTTCTGATGATGTCTAGGTTGAGGTTCAGGTCCCTGGCCTGTCGGCTGACCAAATTCTTGCACAGAGCAGCGGCTAAAACACATAGGCGCAACGGCCTACACTTGCTCCGCAATTCACGGTTCTCTTCTCCAAGAACCTCCGCACCAAAATCTCCTACGCGTTCGTCCCTTACAGTTCACCAAGAACCGACGACGCCCGCTCTCCTGCCTTCCAGGACGCGACTCGTCTCCACCACACTACTCCGGTCAAAGACGCCGGCTCTGCTTGCCGACGAGCCGAATGTTGGGTAACAACTGTCCCGTCTCCTGGCCCACAGCTTCTCCTTCGCCGTCCAGGACCCGACAGTTAAACCGCCACAGCTATCACCAGCCACGGTCACCTTTGTCCTAGCACGTTTATCCCTACGGTCAGAAAAGACCTGCCAAGGCGTCCCTCGCAAACCCAATTCCTGTTGCCGTATACTTGGTCCCAATGACCGGTCGTGTGAAAAATTATATCTCCAACATTCCCACGAGAAGAAAACTAGTATTAATGTTTAAAATCACTTATTACAATATATCCCCTTGACTGACAGTCGCGAATTAGATTTTTAATTATTTGTCGCACACATTATGTTTTACGTAAACCTATACAAAATTAAATTATTAATTTCAAATTTTATAATCGACATGTTACAAATGTAGTTTATAAAATTAAGTGTTCAAATTATGACTTTTGTTATATCGTTCAAACAATAAGGATTTTCAATACTAGGATTATTTTAATTTCCTATTCATTTATCTTTGATTTTACTTCCATCCTTAAGTTATTCGCCGTTAGAAAGAGACGCTAATCCGCGTCAAAACGTCCGGTAGTATTAAATTCAAATTTACTCAGTTTATGTTTCCCTTTTTTAAGTTTGTCTGTATAAAGGTCGTTTTTAGCATTATTATTAGAAAAAAGAGCTATTGATAACATGTAGGTTCATGTTATCCATAAGTGGTGATCCATTTTCTACGTTATGTTTTAACGTTGTGTCATTTCATTTATCTGGCAAGTAAAAAGAATGTTCCTTCTAAATATCGAAGCGCGCAGGCATGAAGCATATTCGAGGGTGGTCAGTTAGTTACGGGCAGGCCTCCAATTGTATTCTAAGGGAGTTTCCAGACGTTTGAAACGGGAGAAGAAAGAACCTCAGTAGTGCGGGAGAAGATTCTTGCAGAACAAGTGCTTGGAAGATGGTGTCTCTTCGCATTTACATTCAAAATATTCAGTAAATCATATTTGGTAACAAAAGGAGTTTCTAGGTCAAGTCTAGACATCCAGAGGAACAAGTTCGTCGATCAGTCCGTCAATCAGCTGTAAAGCTGACGACGACAACTTCATCTTTCGTTTCTACACTCATCCAGTATCGGCTCCAAACAAGTTCCGGAGGGATCCACGAAACAACGTCTACAGCATTCAACAGGAGAGACACCTCGTTCTACAAGCACTTCCAACATTTCTAAGTAACTAAACACCATTATCGTCTAAACGCGATAGTTGCATTTTATATTTTATTTACTTTCAATTTATGTTACGCCCGGGATTTTTAAAAGTAGTCTTTTGATGCTACGTAAAAAAAATTCTTTCTTCTCTTCAGAGATCCGGTTTAAATTTCGTGTAATTTTATATCAATACTAAAATTTAATTTGAGTTATTTAATAAATAAATTAATTAAAATTCATAAGCCTTCCAACATTTCTAAGTAACTAAACACCATTATCGTCTAAACGCGATAGTTGCATTTTATATTTTATTTACTTTCAATTTATGTTACGCCCGGGATTTTTAAAAGTAGTCTTTTGATGCTACGTAAAAAAAATTCTTTCTTCTCTTCAGAGATCCGGTTTAAATTTCGTGTAATTTTATATCAATACTAAAATTTAATTTGAGTTATTTAATAAATAAATTAATTAAAATTCATATATATTTATTAAATACAATTGAATACAAAGCGGCCAATAAGACAGCACAAATAGTACCAACCACAGACTTTCAAAATATTCTAAGCTCTAAGTAAGTTAAAAATAAAGTTTAATAAAAGAAGACAACTGTAGGAAGTGCAAGAGCCTTCACAACTCAGTGATTAAAGCAAGACTGATTTGAGAGTGGCGTTCTTCCTTGAGAAACCTCTTTCCAAAGCTAGCGCCAAGACGCCTGCAAGCTTAGTAAGGATCCAATTAAAATGTCCAGATCCAACCTCGTGGTCTTAGACTCGGCCCCTGCAAACTGATTAATAATATATGTCTTTCTAGGCTGGCACCGTAACCCGAAACGTGTTCGGCAACCAGACCGTGTCTACCTGATCACCTTGTAAAAATGAAATACGCAGAGATTAATTAATAATATAATTTTTTAACAATGGGATTAGATATATATATCAAATTTATGATTCATATTCTCCGACAGAAATTAAAAACTTCTCACAGGGGGCACAGGAATCAATGTGTTGCGCGCAAATTCATTCGTGTCTCGCAATGACACATCTGGATAGCTGGTCTGCGCTGAGAAGGACGACGTTGGGTGGCTGGTGATTTGTGTCTCCTTTGGTGTTTACTGGCGCTGGCATAGCGTCTAGTTGTTGGTAGGCACTGTGGGTTCATGGCGTGGCTCGGCTTCGCACTCTTACTCGTCTCTCGAATGTTTCAAGTCTCACTCTCCTCTGGAACGATTGTCTCAACACTCCTCTCCTCCGCAACGGTCGTTTAAAGATTAACTCTTCTGTATACCGACTGTGGCGAAACTCATCTCCTTTCCAACGATTGTTTCAAGACTGCTCTTCTCTCCAACGACTGCTCAATAACCACTCCAAAATCTTCTCTCCTATCCTCTTCCAAATATTCAGGCCACGTGGATATTTGTCAGTGATGGACCAATTTCCATCCTTGGTCCCTTTCACGTGACTTTTAACACTAACCAGAAGGATCCTTTCATTCCCGCCAAAGCCACCACCAACGCAAGTCGAGTTCTCTTCGAAGACGCCAGCCTCCTACCTGGAGGAAATTGGTGCATATTTTCCATTGTACGCAGTCACCATTGTCTTCATCCCTGCAGGAAATTTGTAACAGTCCTTTGTCCAGGGGACTTTCCACATGCGCGTGCAACGTCGAGAGGTAAAAATGAAATATGTTTTGGGTGCAATGCTTTAATAAAAAAAAATAGAAGCGCATGCTACAGCCTCAAATACGTTTTTCTGAGCAGCTTAATCCTGCACTGAATATGCAAACTTCAGAGAAGAAATACGGGAACAAAATACTCTCAACTCGATTTCACACTACGCAGCATACCATGAAATAATCATGCAGTACATGAACCATACTAACTACAACGCCAGACTAGAAAGCCCCAACAAACGTATCCTCGACTTGCAATTAACTATTGTATTTAATATTATGTAAATGTATCTTATGCAACTATCGCTTAATGACCTAGCCGCTAATTCGACATAAAAAAATATACTTTCACTACATGACACTGGTAAAAATTTGTCTGATGGATTACTTATTTTCGCGGTGGCATCTTCCAAAACTCAGGGCGATTTCTTTACGTATTTTATTAAAAAAAATTAACAATTGTATTGGTAATGACCAGTTCGACCACTGGGAAATCCAGCCTAGGTATTGAAGGAAATGAAAAGTATTGCCTTGTTCTTCTAAAGACTCATGATATGCAGCTTAGTTTCTGGATCGTACGTATGAGGCATGTCTCATCAGAAAGCAAGAACACTCTTTAAAAAACTAGTCTTCATCAATCTTTTTCTTTACATAACTGATGTTCACTCACTGCTTACGTTTGGATCCTACATTTTCCGGTATAGCGAGGAAAAGATAATTCTAGTCACCTCTTCACCCCAGTGCAACAGAGTGGGTCAATCGAATTTTAACGCGTCACCGCTTAAGAATACAGTTCAACGTAGAAAACTTTAACCTACCACGGAAAATAGTTGCTAATTTTATTTTTGTTACAGCAGGAAATTTATAAGCATAAAACTGTCGAGATAGCTAGTATGGAGGTAGACAAATATGTATCATACAGAAACAAATCTTTATAAAATGTGAATTCATTTAATTCTTTTAGGTTGGATTATACAATATTGAATTTGTAATCAAATTAACATGGTAAGATAACAGGAATGATGACGCGGTTTGGCTTTAATTCTTTTCGACAGCGTTGAATACAGTGCGATCCGCAAACTTGTTCATGCGTGTAAAATACAATTAAACAGCTAGTGATGATGTTCAGCTGTTGTAGGCAGTCGAGTGTACAATTTATGTCTTTGTAACATGTTTGGCGCTGTAGAACATAATCTGCGTCAGATAATGGAATTTGCGGTACACTGTAATTTGGTTTTATTAATCACAATACGTTTCAAACGGAAGACGGATCATTTGCTCAACTAACGCCGTTATTGAATAGAACGACGACTAATGCAACACGTATAGAATGTATTTTTTTCTTTACAATATTCTTTGTTATTTTGGTTTAAATAATCTCATAAATACGAAGATAATTCTAGAAACAGTTCATATAATATTGCAATATTGGTTTAAATAATCTAATAAAGAATAAGATAGTTCGAGAAATAGTTAATATATTATTACAACTGCCATTATTATATTTGTTTTATTACAGTCCGTCATGTTTGATGCATAAAACGGGAATAATATTGCTGTTTACTACAAACTCTTCATTATAAGCAATTCCCAAATACGTGTTAAGTTAATAAGTCTATTTTCAAAACGGAAAAATGTAATCCATTGGGGAAATATGTCAATACTTCCATGCATACATATAAAATTAGCGTTACAATGATGTAGTATACTGCATACCACAATAAATATATTGCTAAAGAATAAAATGGACAAATAACGCAACACTGAGTCACTCTTCACTATAAATTTCCACAACATCCTAGTTTAATTAAGAACCTATCTTTGTTCTTAAGAGACAAAACTCAGATTTCAAATATTACAGAACAGAGTACAACACTTTTCTCCTTTTGTAAAGGAGAAAAAGTAGGAGTAAATGTAATTAGTTAGTACTTACAAGTATTTATAAATAATTAAATATTAACCGCATAAATTGATTTTATATCATTAAATATACACAGATTGCTTGATCATTATGTGACTATTCCGTTTTAAATTACCATACGTAAAAATAAACTCACTCAACATAAAAACTGTAAATTAAATATTGGTTTATAATTTTTTCTCTTCCAGTGCTACTGCATGTAATACTAAATATTTTTGTAGCGTTTAATAACTTACTCAAAGAATAATAAATTTATTCTGGATAATGTATTACAAGATAATATTTCGTATTATTCTTAATATATTTCACTAGATTTTAAGGAGTTATTTGAGAGAAATTCATGCTTTACCCACAAAAATAAAGACAATATTTATCCGACATATGTAACAAATGATTTGATACAATTACTTAAAAGTCAGATATGTTTCGCAAATTTTTAAAACATTCATATGTAATAGGAACGAAATTTAAATGATGTAGAGTTTGAAAACGCAATTAAAAATGTTCACAACAGTCTTTTCCTCACGCGCTTTAAGTATTAAAGGATTAATTAAATGATTTTGCGTATACTAACAGGGTCAAATTTTAGTCAAACCGCTACGTTTCCGCCATTATTATCATTGCCGTCAGTCTTCCTGACGACAGCGATTATGATAATCGTTTTATTCAGAGAAAAATTTGACCCGGTTAATAAAGCGACCATAATTAATTAAAACTATTCACCGAGAAAGACAACGCTCATTATTAAACGATTGTTAAATGATTGCACAGCAGTCGGTTGTGTTTCTAATATGGCAAAAACTAGTGCTCTCAAAAGCTAAAGGTTAACACAAGTTTTAATT
The DNA here is from genome assembly GCA_037074705.1 of Zhengitettix transpicula. Lineage (NCBI taxonomy): Eukaryota > Metazoa > Arthropoda > Insecta > Orthoptera > Tetrigidae > Zhengitettix > Zhengitettix transpicula. Next base: position 206,491,001 of record CM073591.1, read on the forward strand.
ATATGAATTGAATGAAAATATGTTTATGTATACAATAGCACTAATTTAATTAATATATTATTACTACACTTTTTTAAATTTTATTTTAGAGTAAGACTACATGAAGATAATCCACGCTGTGGCAACTCCCCTTTAATAGCAGAGGAACGGATTTGAAAGGGGTTATACGGAAGTGTAAATTGGCTTGAAATGTAAATAGATCAAGGATCATACCTGGCATTCACCTGAAAGTGATGCAGGACAAACCTTAGAAAAACTGCATCGCGTATGTCGGGCATTGGATACTTGTCCCAAGCCCTTCCGATGGCGGGAGAAGGGTTTGCTGTGGGAACGCAGCATTCCATTCTCCGTGCCTCGACCAGTTTAGGAGGCAATGGGAACAGTAAACATACATAGAAACCCTACATTGGTTTACACAGATGCCTCAAAAACGGAAGTAGGCACTACCTGTGCGGTGATTCTTCCCAACTTCACCAGGAAAATAGCCATCCATAATTCTGCTTCTAGCACCACCGCTGAAACCTTCGCCATAGCAATGGCAGTTGAATACTGCCTGGAATCTTCGATCAGCAGAATTATGATCATAACAGACTCTTTGCAATCACTAAAGCACTTACGAGACCCTAAAATAAGGAATGGCACCATCAACGCCATCAGAGTTAACCTACATCTCTGCAGCTTGTCTGGATCCCGGCTCATGCGGGCATCGCAGGGAAACGAGGTGGTGGACGTACTGGCGGCCACTGCACAAGAAGTTCTACCATTGTACGAAGCCACAACCTGTACAGCCTCGGACATCCTAAATGAATGTACAGGAAAAGTGGAGGGTAGCTGGCAGGAAACGAGGAGAGGAGGAAATAACGGCTTCTTCCATCAGAACCTGCAAACATCAGCAGATCTGTGCCACCTCAACATCATCTCAAGAAAACAACCAATAATAGTATCCAGAATTAGAACTTTGCACACCCAACTCACACACGAATATCTTTTTTCCAGAACAGATCAGCCCACCTGTGATGTATGTGATCAAGCCCTCACCATCCAGCATATTCTATTTGAATGCACAAAATATGAGGATATACGCAGGAGGACTTTAGCCGAGTTCTCTGGAGAAGACTTCTGCATACACACTACGACGATCACGAGCCTCCTGGAGTTCGTCTCCGACGCAAAACTGACATCCGCTATTTGAAACGTTATTCAGAGTTGGAAATTTTCTAACCTGCTGTAACATAATTACGTAAATACTTGTAGAGGATCGCCAATAACCAACAGGTTGACGCGACCATAAATGAATTTTTTAAAAAAACTCTTACCGTATACCAAAGGTCTGTGATACAGGTTCCTTAGCTTAGTTCAAAAACGGAGAGAGGAAAAGGCATGCTCAGAGGTTGCCCCCTCCGTCTCACCTTCCGGAAGGCCTTGGATCGACAGTCCATTATGGGCCTTGACCTACCGAGACGACTGCTAGTAGACCTTCTCACTTGACATATTCTGGATTTAGGAGTGACGCCTGGACGGAGTGTCGACTTAATATATCATAAAATGACATAAATATAGAAGCGTTAGACCTATAGCTGTTCTTAATATGATTATAAAGCAATCGGCTCATGAATAAGAGATTAATAAAATAATCAAGCGTAGACTATGACCATGAATTATTGAGAATTTGAACAATTTCCACTCCCATTATTCAAACTTAGAAGATTCGGCTGAGTCAAGTGAAGAAGATACACTTACGGAAAAACAACATGAGGAGAGGAGATGTGCGGAAATTGTTTTTTTAGTGTGAGGGTAATCCACGTGGCGGCAACTCCCCTGGGAACGCGGAATGTCAGAGCAAGGTAGATATGGGTTAACTGCGGTCCCCTAGCAGTAGTCAAAAGAGTCTTACAAGTTCTCAGATCTCGCAGCTGGAACCTTTCTGGAGAGACGGAGGAGGCTTTCTTCTCTCTCTGTTTTTAAACTAAGATTTACACATTCTGAGGCCTCTTGGCCTGTTTTGAGCAGTGTATGTTCCCAGTGCAGACCTTGCGCATCCGGTAAAAGTTTTTAATGTTCACATTGGAATAGTCGGCCAGCCTAGTCGGGGCACGGAGAAGGGAATTCTGCGTCCCCACAGCAAACACCTCTCCCGTCAACGAAAGGGCGTTAGACAAGTACCAAATGCTTGCCACCACGTGTATATCTGACGTAACAGTTACTCTAAAAAGTTAAAAGAAAGAATACTATAGAAAAATGCTGCTGCTATGTAAATTTATGAATAATTGTAAGTAAAGATGCATATGTGCAAATATTTCTACATATAAAACAGTGCTGATGTAAACTATTGTAAGTAGCATAAGGATCGCCAATAACCACGATGTCAACGCGACCGTTATAAACTTAAATTTTTTAAAAAACAGAGCAGTTTGGTAAATGACTAAATTTACATACCAAAATAAAGGAAATCTATAAATTTCAACAAAATTTATAGCTACTATTTTAAAATTGATAACCGTTAAAATATAGCACATTAGAGCAACCTTATTTCTGAAAAGAATATCATATTCTTAAATATTAAAACATAGTAAATATGTAAATACTAGCATAAATATATTTTTATCCTGGAGGTGAATGGGAATAATCCTTCACATTACTCAAAAGTCCTAGATCAATAATTCCATAGTTGGTTAATGAAAATTATTCATGTTTTATGTAACTAACAAATAGTATTCGTTTTCTCTGCCCTTTATTATTAACTGATGCCGAGAACAGAAAACATCCTTGAAGAGTGTCATTTAGATCATTTTCAAAAATTGAGAGAAATTTAGAATAGTTCTTTTAAAGTTGCTTCCGCAACAAACAATTATTAGAATTAAATTATGTTCAGTAACAAAACTTTCTGACATAATTTGCTTCAAATGATTTGGATTTCTTTTCAAAAAGAAATAAATATACATACAATTACCAAGCCAACTATTAGCATTAATGACACACTGTTTTTTATACACAATTACACATTTTCATCTTAGTTAACAATCCAATTTCCTTAAACTAAAAACGACGTCGGTCGCATCATTATACTAAATATACTTTTTCCACCTACACAATGTTTTTATCACAGAAGAAGAATACCGACTTTAGTTGGCGTGTATTTTCCGGTGTTTGGTCGAAATATACAGAATCAGGTGGCCGGGATGGTTCAAATATCTTAGCCCGGGATATTAGCACTGATTCAAACACTAAAATAATTAAAAATTAAAAATAGTATATAAACTGAATGCCACACATCATGAATACATATATAATTCTATACTTTTAAAAGTTAATCAAACTCTCATGAAGAAGAAGGTGTAGACAGGATATGTACAGGGTAATCCACACAGTGGCAACTCCCCTCTTATAGCATAGGACAATGGGAACAGTGAACAACTCTTACCGTATGCCCAAGGCCTGCGACCCCGGAACGTACACCTCTCAAAATAGGCCGAGGTGCAACAATTTGACATTTACACTGCATCTTGGAAAATACAACTGCACAATAAAGTTGATAAACGGCGGCTCAATTAACCAAACAACAAACAAACCAAAGGTACTCATGTGTCGCGTCTCCGGTCGAAGACATAATCATCAAGGAGATTAGTATCACAGACATTTTTTCTTACGATTTATAAAAAAAAGAAAGTAAAATTAAAATGTGACCGCAAATGGCATCTCCCGAATTGAAATAAATTAGTTAGAAATTTTGTAGTTAATTTCCAAATTAAGCAAAAAATAAGCTGTTATTTAAGTATTCATTTCTGTGTACGCGTAACTGAAAAATTCTATTTGATATATTTTTTCGTTAAATTTTTTTTTGTAGATGGCTTTAAATATAGTATCATACAGTACTGATAGTTTCTGAACATCATACTTAAGTAGTATATAGACAACACTTTAAACTAGAAACACACTGCGGTTTCTTTTCAATATTTTTTACGCCATTTTTCAATATCTTTACGCAATACGTTTCACAGATGGAATTTGATCTGTCTGTAGCACTTACATTCTATTAAAGTTCTCATTTTAAGACACTTTTATGTTCGAATTATTTTTTATAAAATAGCTGGTTGCGATTCACAGTTTGGAAAATAATAAATAACAATTACATACATCGATCAGCTAAGGAAAGCCAGAGAAAACAAGCGGTATTGTTCCTTGTACGCCTCCAGTAGTTTGTAGATCGCAATTGTTACCGTCATGAACCGTAATTCATTCGAAATTAGTGACAATCCATTCATATTAGTCTATTTCTTTCTCCTTGACGCAACAGTCCATTTAGGGCTTTGCCTCACCTGGCCGATTGCCATTGTCATCTTCCACGGCACATTCCGTATTTTTTTGGAGTGTCACTTGATGAGTGTCACTGAACAACGCCTACAAGACTAATTAAACTGACAGTTTACATCAGGGTCGGTTGTAAGCTACGTTGCTTTATGAACCAATGGGACACAATAAATGTTGAATGGCAATGCCTGACTCGAAAGAAAGCGAGATGACGTCAAAGAAGCTATAACCTCAATTTTTTAGAAGACATTTTGTGAATGAGAAGCAGAAAACTGACACGTTTCGGCCGTGCACGAATGAACATGATGAGAGCTTGGTGGAACTGTCGCCAGAATTAAAGGTAAGGGCTAACATAACAGGTGATGAGAATAATTACATAAAGCGGCCTGGTACGATTCTTTATCACTTTCTAGCCGCCAAGCACTTCTTGTTGATCTAATGTTTCATATAAATAAGGGAATTATCGTCAGTATATTTTTTAAGATATTTAAAAATATTTAATTATTAATATAATATGGCAGGGTGAAATTATTTAGAATAATTCAAAACTTGTACTTTATCAACACTTCCTGCTCTTATTATCATCTTGTAATACTCATTGTAGAAACATAGGAAACAGACAAATACTCCCAGGGGTTGGTGGGCAAAATAGGATGGTCACATGGCTTTCATGAACAGACTTTGATGGCATTATCGTCCGAGTACCTTACCACCCGAAGATGATCTGACAGGTAACTCGGAGGACTATGCATCTCTCGTATGATGCAGATGGTCACTCAGCTGGTCTACAGGAGAGTGCAGTCTTCTCTAACTTATTAAAATTTCTCAAAACTAACTTCGCCAAAAACGTAACTCTCTAATATCTGCTCTTGTGAAACCTGAAACTTCTCCACAACTAATCCATAAATTTTCCCAAAATCTAACACCTGCAAACAACAACTTATATCATCTTAAAACCAAAAACTAACTTCCTCTCTAAAACCCAACTTCTTCATAAGTTACCCAAAAATGTCTTCCACTCCAAAACTCAATAACTGCTAAATAAAATCCAACAACTCCTGCTTGTTCCCTTTATACCTCTGTTTGCCAAAATTCCGCCAGCAAGATCTTGGATTCTGTTGATCTTAGCCAATAGGAAACAGATTTGTGTCCCCACAAATCGCAATATTTCTATTAGAGACATGTCCGCGACGGCGACGACTTGGCGGAGCGTCTTGTCCGAACGAGCTAGAATCCAAAGAATAGTCTCGCCAGACACAATATTTTAATCTTTCGAAAAGTAAATTAAAATACACAAATAATAAAATAAGTACCCCAAGTAATTTATTCCGCTTGTGAGCACTTCATAGTTCTTTCAAGAATCTTGAGGACTAAACAGAAATAAGACAATTCAATGTTCAACTTTTACTTGTCTCGCAGCAAGTAGACCACCAAGAGTAAAACAGAGAAAAATAATCCCCGTATGTCAGAGCATGTTCCTAACAAAATAAAAGTAATCCATTTTTCTAGCCAGGTTTACTTGCAATTATTCATTATGTTCTTTATCATTACGTCGGCGTCACAAAGATGTGTCATCCATAGATGTCTAAAACACTCGTCTAACTTTTAGCAGGACACAGGTGCTAACTAATTATTGTGCTTTAATAAGGCCCTTTGTCATTAATAATTAATTTCCATAATATACTACTAAATATATGAGTTATAAATATTTAATATTACATATATATTTTACATTCAATATTTTCCGGAATAAAAAATCGAGGAACCACATACCAAATATATAAGTTACTTTAACCGTTTAGTGAATGATTGTTTATTTGTTTAAACTAAATTTTTAAAAGTATTTCTGTTTTACGTCTGATTGAAAATTAATAATACGAAATATTGGCAAAATAAATGATTATAATAATACCTCACTAGGTATTATCAATCAATAATTCATATTAATTAGATAATTATTATTTTAGTACCATTAGAATACCATGAGACGCTTTAATTATCTTTCTTGAAAAAACAAAACAAAACAGAAATGAAATATTTTGAAATTGTCTGGCGGGTAGAAAAATTTGGCCTAACGGGATGACTCAGAAGGCTAGGACAGGTATGTTTTAACATGTCACTGATGGAAAAAAAATTATTATTTCCTTAAGTGCATGATGTTTCATATCTGCATCACAGATTATTATCAAACGCCTCCATAATGATACTAAAAGTTATGTTGCATATATGCTACACTATGCACCAAAGGATTGAATTTAAGGCTTTTAAATCAATTTTAATTTAATAATTAAATTAAAATTAAAATTAATTTTTATTGGAAACGTTTTATCATTCAAGTTAAATACAGATATTGCACTTTCATTCTCACTAGTATTAAATTTTATAATTGTTCCAAAGAAGCAACGCATGTGCATCAAACCGTAAGATCTGTCTAAAAAAGGTAGTTTATAGAATGAAACTATCTTCTTATGATCGAGAATAAATCTTAATGTGTAAGTAAATCTTGTAAATTCATGAAGCGACTTAAAATTCATCAACCAAGTATAAAATACGTGATTAACAAAGGCAAACAGAATATTTACTGTTGTTTTGTGCGTGACATAAACTGATACGTGAAGTAATTTGGAAACGCAGCGGCTGTAATAATTACGGCGAAGAGGAGCCGTCTGTTTCTAATGAGCGAGTTCTGTGGCCGGCGTCTATGAAAGCAACGGCAACGCGCCCTTATAATTGCTAAGATATTAGCTTTGTCTCGTGCTATTACTTAACCCCTTAACACCAACTTTCTGGAGGAAGATGTGGATTTTAACAGAACTCCAACTTTACTTCAAACTCAACACCGCGATAACTTCCAAAATTTCCCACTGCTCCTACGTGGTGATTTGTAATCGATATTATTCGATCATAATTAAAATGGATTAAAACTGAACAAGCGCCCCTAAGGACTTTCTATAAATGTGTTTTATGTCGTCACTCCCATGCTGGTAATTAAAAGCCACAGTGTTATTCCTGCCAATCGATCTCAACACCACTGAATTATAACGTTATTTCAGCAGTTCAGTTCCTCACACAATTTCGAATCGGCTCTTCAATATTTTTCCCTTTACTTAAGTCTGTGTTTAAATTGGAATACTATATTTAGACTGTCTATAGGATACTAGGAACAGTAATGCAGTAAATAGAATCTCTTTAAGGAATTTGAAAATTTTTGGTGAGTGGTGAACATTTAGAAATGTTTTACGAGCCATGTTCTTCCACAAGAAGAGTTGTACCAGATGTCATAACACTCTATGCATATATAATTACAATGAATATAAAACACATATCATTGTATTGTTGCCTACAGTTCGTTTTCCTATAATTATAAACTAGGAAACTGTTGACAGACTTTGCTTAAGCAGCTTAAATGTACATGCGTAAGAAAGTTATAGTTAATTTCCTCCAGATTATCATTCAAGGATTTCTGTTTGAAGTATACGACGAGTTTTTTAACATGATGTTTTTCGTATGATATCAAAAGGAAAAACATTCGCGTAATACGAATCCGTTTTGTCAGACAGGAGAACTCTGGGTGTGTATGGGTACTTATTCGTAGAAATAAGCGGCCCCTTCCTCATGTCACATCAGTGGGGGCATTAAATAAATAAAAAAGAGAATAAAAAAATTCATAATTTAGATTAAATTGAGAAAGCCAGTAAGTTTCGCATATATTTTAGCAATTTAAATGTAATAAACTGTAGATCAAGAAGAAATATTTTTAATTTAAAAACTACTATTCAAATTCTGCATTACATTCCTAGTATTCTAAAACTGTTGGAAATATTCCAATATTGTTTTACTAACAATAATGCAAGCTGATGAAGTGTTAACTATATAGGATTTGTATGTGTGCGAAGTAAAGAGGGAGGCATACATCGAATCTTAATTCAATATAATAAGATAAAAAACGTAACTTTCAAAACATTGAAAATTTCTTTCGTGAGTCAATAATACGAGTAATTTAGCTTTATAGACAGATTTTGTTTTAGGAATGCCAGGAATTTTAAGTAAAACTATAATGTTTACAACATACATCCGATATTTTGTGTCATTACGATGTATGAACAATACAGAATTAGATTTTGATAATGGCTTCAATTTGCTTTTGAAATTATACATTCTTAATTGGTCTGTACCGATTTATACATGATGGCACCTCCCCTTTAATAGCATAGGAAGGGGTTTGAAACGGGGCATGCGGAAGGGTAGAGGAAGCCAGCCAAGGGATAACTAGGGCCCCCGGGCTATGGTTTAAGGATCCTACCCGGCAATTCGCCTAAAAGTGATGCAGGGAAAACCCTAGAAAACCCTGCATCAGGTAGGTCGGACATTTGGTACTTGTCCCACGTCATTCCGATGGCGGGAGAGCGATTCTCAGTGGGGTCGCTGCTTTCCCCTCTCCGTGCCTTGATTGGTTTAGGAGGCAGCTGGCCGACTAATCCAATAGGAATAGCAGACAGCTCTTACCGTATGCCCAAGGTCTACGACCCCGGAACATACACCTCTCAAAACAGGCCGAGGTGCCTCGGCATGCGTGAACCTTAGTTCAAAAAACCAGAGAGATGTGAAGGCATCCCCAAAAGTAGCCTCCGCCAGAGCTCTCTGGGAAGGTCAACGGACGTTTTCTAACTTTGACTGTTTACGTTTAAATTTTAGTACTTACGGTATTCATCTGTAATATTATTGATTTTGATCTATTATTATGAAAATGTAACTTGATAATATCAGGCTGCAATTCTGGATATAATTATTATTATTGTTTCATTTGAATAAATTATACAAATTAGTTACATTTAATTGTTAAAAATAATTTTGTATTCCCAATTTTTATTATATATAAACACGAAAGTCTGCAACTATGTTCGATGCTTATGATACATAAAAGCAATTTTTATTAAATATTTCACGAATACTTTTGGGGAGCATAGGAAAAACAGAGGAAAGGTTATGGTGGTCAGAATGACAATAATAATCGAGAACGACAAATATTTGTATTAAATGCGTAATTTTCATGGTCGTGTTAAATTTATAGCAATACCCTATATATTTTATGACCGGGTTCAGTAACTATTGAAACAGACAGGGGTAAGAAGAGGTTGAGAAATGTAATACTAAATACCAGTGATTAGTAACGAACCCTTCACTAAGTTGATTGGTGAGATTTCTAAGACAGTTAAACCCAAGTATAGTTAAATAAGACTCCGTAAAAAGTTATAAAGGCAAATGGTGAATAAGTTTTTAAAAAATTTATTGATTATAGTCAGGTCAACATAATAGTCATTGTCGATTTTTCATACCTACTACATAAAGTTATTACATATTATTCATATTACATATTATTCTTAGCCTAAAATTCATTATCTATTTAGATTAGATCTTGAATGCCGGTTTCCTTACTTAGCTTTACCATTATTTCCGCTGCTGAGGTATATAATCCCCTTCTCGTGCATTTCTCAATTGTGACCTTCTAATCCTGTCGTGCTTTGGACAGTCGTAGAGAACATGCTGGATCGTCAGGGCAGCCTTGCATAAGGTGCATAATGAAATTGAAGAATCTTTCTTAACACCAAAGCGGAGGGGGTGAAACAGTACTATTGGTGGGACGTTACTATTTCTGACGCATCTCCATTTTAACGGTAAGAGTTTCGTTCTCGATCAGGATCAACATGTCAGAAGACCAATCAACCAAATATTACGAAAAGTATTCCAGATCGTCTTGATTATCTCATGTAAAACTTTTTCATTGATGAGTTCACGAAAATATTTATTCATCTTACGCCCTGGAGTTAGAACTAAAATTATTGATTATAATCTAGTTTGGAGGTTAATTACTATTATAATCAATTTCTAAAATATTATAACTTTTATACTGTATTTATACTCATAAACTTCATAAAATCATTATGATCTTACACTACAGACAGAATTATTTCCTTTTTCATTTTTCATATAAGATTGGGAAAAGCAATGGTCTGAGCCAAATCCGGGAAATCATGAAGCTACAAGATATTTAATTCATTTTCGTTGTAAAAAGGTAAAACTACAAAAATTATTCATATTTTAAGGACAACAAAAAACTTTAAAGCCTGTTTCATTTGACTTGGTGGTTAGACAGTTATTTATAAATATATGCTTAATCTCTCTGTAATTAAAATTTGGAAGGTACTAAAAAGTTATGAATTTGATTGATATTCAGAAAATCGCATTACAACCACAGGTTCATTGTGTGAGTCTCAATTCAGTTTTTATTTTTATGTGTTTATTTAATTATATTTCGTGATTATCTAACATCCTGCATCCGTTTTGTAACAGAACCGACTTTTGTAATCCCGCTGCTGCAGTGATCAGCCATCGATCAAAGGATATAGCTTCACCAGAATGAGTTGAAAACAGATTTCATTATTTTTGGCCGCAGGCTAAAGGTTTTGTACTGGGATTGTGATCAGATCCCCTGACGAGAGACGAGGACCGTGTTATTTGGCGCAGAGCTCGCTTATGAGCCCATATTTTTAGCGTTTCCTTGCTTGGTAGTAAGCGGCCTGTAAATCTTACACTGTGTCCCGGAGTGTCGTGCAATATAAACTTGTCTCGGAGTTGTGAACTCGGTAAATGAACCCTCCATCAACTTTCTCCGCCCCTATCTTATAACGAGACACCGCACAACAATGGACCTGCAGCTGCGATGTGGGTGATAATGCCTTCTATCACCCATCCTAGAATTTTCTCGGAGCTTCCAAGGCGAAGATACATTTATCACTTATTCTGGGACAGTTAATTACAGATATAAGAAGATTTTAAATGGATCATCAACCTCAAGGTTAATATATAAATGGAAAATTAAAAGGTTATGAATATACTAATAAAATAGATTGTTAGTGTACGTGTGTATGCATACAAATTTACACAAGTGGAGAAATATTGACAAAATGTTGTATACGTCTAACAAACACTGTGGGGGTAAGACGCGTCTATCAACCCCAGGGACAGGGGTGGACTAGGATGAAAATTTTCAAACATGCTAAAACTGCTGTTATTTGCGTAGGATGAATATTTCAACCACTTCCGGCACGCGAGCGGAGAAACCATAGTTGTCGGAGTGGAATGGCGTTACAATAACGCGAAAACAACTGAGAATAGAGTTGAAACCGCGGTTATGGAAAGGTGCTGAGTTTAATAATGACAACCTGGGTAACGCCGGACACGCAGCTACTATAATATAAAAGGTACTTCTCTCAAGTTATGACCAATTATATGTTTCAAAAGTGATGTGCAATGTTATTTGGTATTTTGCAAATAAACTTATGTTTTACATTTGCACTGAGCCAATATGCGGAGCAATCTGTATAAAAAAACGCTAGTGTTTCTGTTTTTCGAACCATTTTACCAGTATAAACTTAAAGTCAAATTAAAAATAAATTATAAAATTCATATTTTCGTTTATACTTTTTGAGTTACATCTTTCCTACTTAGGAATAGTGAAATTAAAAATACATTTTAAATAGTGGCTATGGATAACTGCATTTTTTTGGATGAGTAACAATTGAATTATTATTATTCGAGTGACATTGCAAGGTAACAAACACTTGACTGCTGCGAATTTTATAAGACGTACAATGCTGTACACGAGACAACCCGCAATATTTAGTAATATTCCCTCCATTACTGTCATATTAACACGTAGGAATAAGGAAAAGTATCATTAATCAGTTCAGAATAATCACTAGGCCAACGTGGAGGAAGGTAAAAGGGGCAGACTAATAAAATCGAAGAATGGAACAAGAAGGGGGCTACACGAGGGTCATCCATATGGAGGCCTCTCCCCTTTAATAGTATAGGAAGGGATAAAAATGGGGTTGCGGTAGGCAGAAAAAAGAGCCGGTTTCCGGGCTAATGCTGAAGGATCCTACCCGGCATTCGCCAAAATGTGAAACCATCGACTAGGTCAGGTCCTTGGTACTCGTCCCAGAATCTATTAATATTTAACCCTTTAGTGTATATGGAACAGAACTTTTAGTATCACCCCAGAGGCGTCTGTTGGTTTCTGAGAGAGCTAATTTGTCATGCAGATATGAAACAACATGCACTTAGGGAAATATGAAATTTTTAGCATCCGTTAAAACCAAGGCTTTGGAGCGGAGCAAGAAACAGGCCGAGCAACGTATTTTAACTTGTAGCAGGATCGGAGACGGAGCACGGAAATTTATACTGCTCCGATATATATATTTTTTATATTTTCCTTCATTTATGATTACAGTCAGTACGTACAGTAATAGTTTCCGTGAGGGCCCGGTTGAGATGGTTTGCATAAATGTGACACATCTCACTACGTTCACATTAAATAATAAAGGATTTCTGGCGAAATGGCTCAGAAATTTGGTATATCTACTGGAAACGATGCTGTTCGTCCTTTAGTAACAAACACAGAAGAGTTTGCTCACATCAATCGAAGACAAACTTTAACAAGACAATTACGCTATTTAAAGTTAGATTCTGCAACCCGCAAAAACAGAATGTTTTTGCCATCAATTAACAATATTTGGTTGAAAAAACGATAAAATTAAAATAATAACATTGGATACAGACGAAAGACATAACTTAAAATTTTGAAAAATCAAATTAAAGAAACTTGAAACACAGTAGATACTTGATGATGCAGCGAACATGACATGTGCTGTAAATAAACTTGGAATCAGAAAATATTTCCCTCAAACTGAAGATATCGAAGAAATTAATGTACATATGTCGCAACAGTGGGTTAAAGATCCTTTTTTAATATTGCTGTAGACTAATGATAATCCAAAAATTCAACCAATGAGGTGTAATTCGATCTGAAATTGGACATTTGTGATCGATAAAAGAATGAACGAATAATAAAAATATTAGGAAAACTTACACAGGTTGTGGTAAAATTACGAAGTAAAAAATATTTGGATAAACATGCTTGACCGTCTTCTTTTTTAAAAAAGTCTACTCAGACGAAGTATCTTTTGCTTGGACATGCGACGTAGAACTTTTTCAAATGAGAATGGGATGAAGTAAAACAAAATACAGCTATAATAAAAAAAATATTTTCACAATTGCCCTTAAAGCTGCCGATCTTCCTCTGAGGATGTTTATGAAAGAATAGTCTAGACTAGACTTTCTGTGAGTCAACCCCTTTTTATACCCGTCGGTCAACTTAAGAATATTTATTTACTGTGGTTTTTCTGTTGTTTTTTTTCAAGAAAGAAAATTTAAGCGACATTCTCAGGGTATTATAATTGCACTAAAATAATAAATATCCAATTAATGTATATAAATCAGTCCTAACTAAATTTATGAAAAAATTACGTCTGATTGAAAAGAATTTATACGAAAGATAGCCAATTCAGACAAATTAGATGATAATATAAATACCACACAACGTTTTCAGTTTTGTGAACTGACGAGTGCAGTTGTGTCGCTCTAGGCTCTTCTTAGCACCTGAAGAAAGGGAAAAAGATCCCAGAAACGTTGTGTGGCATTTATATTATCACTTATTTTTTCTGTATTTGGCTATCTTTATTAGTATTATTAATTTTCAATCAGACGTAAATAATTTAATTCGGGACTATTGTTTGTAGACTAGAGGTAATTAACAAAGAAATTATTTGTTTTTAATTGTGGGGGCTAAGTTAAAGATTATTTTCCCCGAGTCTGATTTGTTTTTTCAGGTTGTTGTTCCAGAAAAATACTGATTAATAACGCCGGTTTTTAAGAACGTCACTCGGGCATTGTAGAGGCAGCGAAATACTTATTGATGTAACGATATATGCTGCTTGTGCAGGTTTTATATATTATAATAATTGTATCCACATTCCCAGAATTCATTACCCCAAATGTTTGTGTGACCTCGCGGGACGTATAGACACAATTAGAACATTTAATTCCGTCTCTTTATCAATTTTATCTATAATAGAACAAAAGAGCGACAAAAGTTTCGCTCGTTTGGCCTAATTACCCAGCGCTTTGGTTCGTGCAGACCAAACATCAATTTTCAATTTGTCGGATAACGTATGACGCCACATATTTCAGCCATGTTGCAGTACACTTTGATTGCAGATGTTCATCGCAGTTCCAGGAAATAATGATTGATCCATCTCCACAACCCCGGCTGGCTATGGACGACTCAATGAGGATCTCATCATGCAGTGTTCAGGATCGGTTTTTGACAGATACTGCGTGTTTCGTTCCGGAACCTCACCGGAACATCCAAGATTCAGGACAACATTCTGTGAATGTGGTCACTCCAATGCATTTCTTTTCTTGTTCATACTATCCTGCAGAACAGAAAATTTTCAGAAGTAACAGACAGTATCGTGGATGTCGCGTCACAAACTCTGCCAAGCCGTGACTTGTGTTATGCCGCAACCTGCCGTTCAGATATGGACACACAATATTTCATGGCATTGCAGACGCAGCTTAAAAGTTATCAACGTAGCACTTCTATGTTCCGAACCATCGAAGAGTACGATTATGCGACGCACCTTGCAATTTAAATCAGTATACGACGCAGACTGCCCAAGTACCGACAAAGAAAAGAAGAAGAATGCGTAGACAGGCATGTATAGGGTAATCCATATAGTGGCAACTCCCCTCTTACAGCTTAGGAAAGGGAGTGAAAAGGGGGATGTGGAAAGGTAGAGCAAGGTAGTCAAGGATTAATTAGGGGTTATGGTTTAAGGCAAATCGCCTAAAAGTGATGCAGGAAAAACCCTAGAAAAACCTGCATAAGGGTAGGTCGGGCATTGGGTACTTGTCCCACACCCTTCCGATGGTGGGAGAGGGGTTTGCTGTGGGGTCGCAGCTTTCCTCTCGCCGTTCCTTGACCAGTTTTGGAGGCAGCTGGCCCACTATTCCAATAGGAATAACGGGCAACACTTACCATATGGCCAAAGTCTGCGACCCCGCAACATACACCTCTCAAAACATGCCGAGGTGCATCGGCATGTAGGACCCTTAGTTCAAAAAACCATAGAGAAGTGATGGCATCCCCAAAGGTAGCCTCATCCAGAGCTGTCTGGGAAGGTTCACCTGCGAGAAAATTCTCTCACTGGCTTCCTTGTTGCAAGTACCGACATTGGGTTGCTTCTAAATACGAAGCAACCATACAATTGACGACTGTAATAACCAGAAACTTTCCTGCAATCCTCAGCGGCTTTTACCATTACAGTCAGGCATACTGCCACGACGGCCGACTTATTGAAGTCGTCACGGGTCTTCCATTAACCGAATCAAACGCCGATCGCTTGATATTTACCGCTACATCTCTATGAAAGGTGAAGCATGACGACCTTGCCGTGTCCAGAATGTACGTATCATTCCAAACCGTTACTCGATCAGTCTCTTGTAAGACTTCGTGAATAACATGAAGGGAAGTGTAATCAGAGATAGACTTACTCAAAGTGTATGAACATATACCAGTAAACTGTGAGAATAAAAAAAAAAGCAATTACTACTTCATTTGATCTGTTTCCTGCATTTTCATGTACTTTGGCCGGCGAAACACAGGTCTGACATTCCAACGTTTCATCAGATAGGCTCTGAAAAGTTTGCGTTTCGTTTGTGTATGTGAGCGACATCCTCGAACGCAGTATGCTAGAAGAACAGTATAGAAGACTCCTTGGGGTAATCGTGGATCACCTGAGACACCACGAAATCGTTTTAAAACACGATAACAGTATGGTTTGCGTCCCGATCGTTTCGTTCCTATAAAATCACTTCAGAGAGCATCTCCGCATTTCCGGAAGTCATAGCAACTATCCAAATAATTTTTTGACTTCAAATTTCGAATGAGCTTCGGTATTTCTCTGGTCAGATTAATTTTTACAGGCGGGAGTTTCATACCACATGATCTGAATATCATTCTTCCTTCCATGTGACTATAGCAAATTTACGTAATAATCAACCAATGCTCTGGATAATTACGCATCTCCACACCAAGTCATCCACGACCATCGGCCCAAGTGAGGAGTCACTTTTCAGCAGCGACTCACCAAATAGCATTATTTTCTAAGAAGCTTGCATTACAACAATGACAATCATCCATCTATTATCGTGAATTCCATTTTTTCTTTCCAAATGACCGCCACTTAAATCAGTAGCTTAAATGTTCCATCCCACATAAACCATAGTGTTTTGCTTTGAAACAACAAAATGTTTGTGAAATCTGAATATTCTTTGGTTTTTTTTTGGTATTATTCTCAATGTTTTAATCAGTTGTCAATATGAATAACAAAAACTAATTAATCATTTTCAAATAATTAAATTTTGTATTTGTAGATTTTTGCAATACTGCTATAGCCATCTTAAATTTGTAAGAAGATTTGTTCCCTTACAATCTTCAAGTCATGACTGCATCGTTTTCCTACAAGGTAGCGTCTGTCTGTCGGAAAATCCTGTAAAGCATTATAACTGCATACCATTAGTCCTGATACAACATAAATCCTATCTGACTCCACGAAAGAATATAGTCAATTTTTGTAATTGACACGTTTAATTACCTAAATTAATTAATTTAAAATAAACTTTGCCTACCAATTTTGTTCAATCTGCAATTTCACTACCACAGAATTTCCACAAACCACAAATTTTAAACAAATTATGGAACGCGGTCATATTATTGTACACTCTCACACCACACACAATTCAATCCTTTTGGAGCAGAAAATTGTAGACTCAAGATGTTTTATCCACACCCTCCAGTCAGTTCAGAAGTAATATATTACAGTGGACACTGTCGTGATCCAAATAATGGTCAGCCCACAAGAAATTTTGCCAGTCGCCACCAGTATAATAAATGTTCAAATGCAAAACCAACAAAAGTAGCAGAAATCAACTTTTTCTGCTACCGAAATCTCAATATCATACAATCTTCGCCGAATAAGTCCAACAGTGTATATAAATCCTTTAAAAAATTTTATAACTTTACCTTTCAACACTTCAATACTCGCTGTCCGACCCCGGACTCTATCACCCTATGGTAACCTCTCTCCTCGAACAAAGGCAGACAGGATAACTCTACAGACCAAACCTTTATCTCTCCAAAAGGATGCCACTGTGAGAAATTCATATTGTCCGGTCTCCCACATAACATCGGCGACCAGATAAGTTGACGTACCGCGCCGCTGACCAACAAAACAATACGTAAAACAAAACAAAAAATCTGGGAATACTCTGGATTCAGCGTTCTCATGCCACACTGACTATATATTAATATATATATATTGTAATATCCAAATAAAAATAAACTTTATTAATTAAATTAGCCCCTCGTTGTGGAACCAATTTTGATATTCAAATAAAATACCAATTTATAAAAATAATATATATATATATTTATATATATATTTATCAATCTGAATTTAACTTAATTGGCCCACTTTGTGGAAGCCAAATATGTAATAATAATAAAAATTAAAGAATTTAAATTAAATTGCATTGTCGAACCAAAAATATAATACGACAAAATAATTAGAATAGCTTCAAGTTGTTGCCAAATGTTATTTACAACTAAAAGGATCATCAATTTGCCCACATTGGAGCAGAAAATACTATCAATTAGACAAGAATTTTTGAATTAAACAAATTATTAAATTCAATAAAACAACACAAATTTATTTACTCAAAATACAATTTAAATCTCTTATTTTATTACTCACGACACACTTATATTAAATTTTACAGTCAATTAATTTTTACCATTTTATGGTATTTAACAGAATTTATACCTTTATTTTTTACAATGAAATGAAAACTCAATATTTCAGGGTCTCTACTGGGCTTTATTGAAAGAACGAATATCCAATTACAATTTGAAGAATTTACAGAATATAGAAAATACAATTTAATGAAGTTACTAGAAACGAAATCTGACCTTTCACCTTTAATTTACGGTTTACAAAAATAAATTATTATTAAATCGTTACTTACAAGTTGCATTCTGAGTTCAGGAACATGTTTCACTTTTAACATAAAATGGCCAATTCTCTGCATAGTATTTACACAGCTGTTTCACTGACACATGTTTCACAACACTGCACTTTATCCTATTTTGTATCCTTATTCCAGACTGTAGATTTCTGATGCCTCGTACAGATATTTCGCCTGCGGCCACCAGTCAGTTAGGTCAGTAAGATTGCCAACTCCAAACGTTCAATTTATTTATTTCAATATTGTTCCGGATATTTCAACGTGCACCACAAAAGAGTTCAATTCTTGCATTTAACTAATACTCCCATCTCAACTAACCCATCTGCCTTCCTCAAGCTCCGACTTCCAACATCAAAAATCCACCTTCGAGCACAGACCTACAGCTGCTCCAGATACCACATCCACCCCGATCGCTCTCTGGCTTACGACTGACTATTTCTATCAAAATCTTCTCTCCAGAATATTCTCATTTCCCACGATCTTGCGTGGACACACACAGATCATATCCGGTTTTCCCACAGTATTTTGTTCCCACGGTCTTGGCGACGAAGATCCACATGCCAATCAAACTAATTTTGAGTCAACGGAGCCTCTTACTAATTATTTGTTCCGGACATCGTCAAACAGAAATCCCGAGACATAGAACAGACAAAAAATACAATTCGGCTTACTTTCCCAGTCTGCGCTGTCACTCAAATATGAGTTTAACAGAAATTTTCAAGGGATCCGAGTTGCAGAGTAACATTTGTTTGGATTGTTAAATATATACTTCAATTTCCTCACACCTACACTGGTGTTTGCCGACAACAATATTCCTATTGATGTTTGGTCCCTATCCCGATTGACGCTTGCCCGACAGTTTATTATACCGATAAACTTTTCCCCGACAAATAATTTTCCCGATGGACCTATAACAAATAATTATTATTACATCATCACCCCTATCCCTAGGGACTAAACCTTCACATAATCCTGCTCGAATGCCATAACTCAACCCAGTGACTACCATATTACCGGATTGAACCCGTTCATGGTCTTTGTCGTACTTTTTTATCACCACTTTTCACTCCAACCCTAAAGCTGTCGTTATGCCGTTAGGGGATGCAATTTTTCACTGAAAACATCTAGCGTGACATTAGGAATCTGAACGACTGCGTAAACTATTTATAAGTCGCCAATTTCTGTGATTATCGCATGTTTTTAAAATGCCACCCGCTTTCACTTCCTTCCACCCCTATCCATAGGAATGCAAGAGTTATTCTTAAATTCACATGGTTTGTTCCTGATACGTATACCAAGATTTGTTCAAATAGTTCCACGAATTAATGAGTTAATTAATTTACAATTATAAGAAAATAATAAGATAACTAATATATTAACTGTTCTACAATATTAATAGCATGCTTCTTTCGTAAAAAGCACATTTCGGGAAAATTATGCATCGAGAAAATGACTAGTAGGGAAAACGTAAATCGGGATATTGTCCTGCCAGGAAAATGTCAGTCGGGATAAGGTCCTGTCGGCAAACGTCAATCGGAATATTGTTGTCGGGTAAACGTGCTGAGGAAAGAGTGTGCCGGGCAAACGACCAGATCCCCCTACACACTTGTGGTCTATGCTTTTCTACAGGGCGAATTACAGACTAGTCCTCGTAATGCAGGTCTGATAGGGCATCTACACCAACAAAGATTAACTTCTTTCTCCACAAAAATGTTCGAAAATCATTTAAATACTGTAAGTAACTGCTTAAAACATCATTTTTCCGCCAACTACTATGTCTATGTCAGAAACTGCTTCGACAAATCTTTTCCTTGTTGCTTTGTCTGCAAAGCCCTTTTTAAAACTTCGGCCGTTTTAAAACAAGCAGAGAAACAAGCCAGCAAGGGATGATGTTCTCTCACAGGCAGAACCTTTAGGAGAGACGGAGGGGACTACCTTTGGGGATGCCTTTTCCTCTCTCCGTTTTTGAACTAAGGTTCCCACAAACCGAGGAACCTCGGCCTATTTTGAGAGGTGTATGTTCCGGGGTCGCAGACCTTGGACATACGGTAAGAGTTGTCCGCTATTCCTATTGGAATATTCGGCCAGCTGCCTCCTAAACTAGCCAAGGCATGTCGAGGGGCAAGCTGCGACCCCACAGCAAACCGCTCTCCCGCCATTGGAATGGCGTGGGACAAGTGCCAAATGCCCGACCTACCTGATGCAGGTTCTTATAGGGTTTGTCCTACATTACTTTTAGCCGAATGCCGGGTAGAATCCTTAAACTATAGCTCGGGGGCCCTAGTTAACCCTTGGCTACCTTCCTCCACCCTTCCCCACCCCCCTTTCAAATCCTTTTCCTATGCTATAAGAGGGAGTTGACACTATGTGGAATACCCTATACATAGCCTGTCTACACAAACACACAGAAAAAAAAGATTCTTAAACCATAGCCTGGGGGCCCTAGTTAACCCTCGTCTACCTTCCTTTACCCTTCCGCATCCCCCCTTTCAAATCCCTTCCCATACTATTAAAGGGGAGTTGTAACCATGTGTATTATACTCATGTATCCTGTAACTCTAAAAAAATTGAGCCACGCATCATATTTCTCCTCCAATCATTATTATTCATTTTTCTGAAATTTGCCATTTTCAAGCTCGGTGTTCTTTGTGCGGTCACTTTGCTTCACCTGCAAACACGTCCAACATTCGCTTCTGCTAGCTGTCTCCACCGTTGGGAATTCCTCTCACCATCTCAGTGTCACAAACCGAATTCTATATGTAGCTTAGCATTTGCAGTTGAAACCAAAAAAAAAATATTGCTTGTATAAAATTTATAGTATACGAGTTACATGGGATTTAACACGTTATTCCTTTGAGCGTCTTGAAATGGCACGCAACGTAAATAAAAAGTTGGGTATAGGACTAACACTCCTTAGTTTAGAAGAGCATCGGAAATTGATATATAAAAAAAGGAAAAACCTGCGAACTGCATAAAATGTTTTAACTGTAAAGACGAGGAATGTTAGATGTCCTGCAAGAAGCAAATATAATACTGATAGTACATATTCTTAGAGGGAAACAATTGTAAGTGGTTGGAAGTGATTAATGAAGCATAATTCAGCAGACCTCGTTAATCTAACATAAGTAAGAATAATCTGTATATCAAAGAATAAGAAGTACTTTTCTACATTAAAATTCTTTTGAAAGTACTGTTTACAATTGGAAAGAACTTTGAGAGAATCCTAATAAATGTGAACTTTATTTTGAGCTTAAGTAATTGTGATTAGAAATTTTAAAAACTTAAAATTAATGGTTTTAAGCAAAATGCTCACATGTTTTACAAACTATTTGTATTATTTTTCTCTAATTGGTTATAGAATGACTAATAGTTCTTTCTTCTTCGAACCACTGTATCCTAATTTTCTTTTATTTGATAGTAATCTCTAAAATTTAACTGGGTCGAATTCATTTCGTTATGTAAATTTCCTTAGCAGTTTTTCCGGTTAAAACTTTATCCTTTCTGTATTTTACGGATAGTTTATAACGATATAAAAAACGCGATGGTTTTAATACTTTTGAAATCACTCATACTTGTCTTAAACACCCTTATTTCAATTATTACATTATATTTGGTTTATTTTCTGTTAATCCTCAAATTAGGAAATAAAATGCGTCACAAGTGTATACACACAAAAACGCGTCATTTGAAATTATGCTGCAAAAGCACTAATAAAATTTTAAAAATTAAAGAAATTTACAAATTAAGTAGTCCAAAAACAAACTATTAAAAGCAGGTAAAAATAATGCCTTACGAACCCATATTCATAAGTACACACACGTAGTCGCACAATAATTATTCACACAGGTAAGATTCTAATAGCATAAAATGATCTCATTTCTGCACGATTCAGATTTACCATTGTTATTTAAAACATCTTCAGGAAAGAGAAACAGAAAATAACGAACAAAAGCAATTTATACTGTCAGAGATAGAAATATTTACATCACATATTCAACACTTTCATAGGCAACGTATTTAACATGTTTCAGGGAGATTCAAAGAGTCACTACTGGAGAAGAAAATACTACTAATAAATAATATATTTATAGAATAATTTAAGCTGTATCACGCGTATTATGCAGCTAAAAGTGAACACTCTTAAGATAAAATAAAGAGATCAATCGTTGGATGTGGGAAAATTCTCGTTTCTGAGTAGTACGATTAGGAATTACATTCATTTTCCGGGAAAAACACAAAAACCTCATTTATAGTAAAAGACTGAAACATGGGTTCGACATTTTAGGTAAGTTGCTCAAATAAAGTATAGTTACATTAGAAATACAAGGTCTAGTTATGTAATAGTGATGTTGTGCAGAGTGAAATAAGAGGTTTAGATTAATTCTAAAGCGAATGTCATACAATTATTTACCTTAGTGGACTGAAGTGCCTTAAAGTATAAAAATGTGTTACAAATTAAAATATTCACTACAACCAGTGAGTAATCAGAAGTTTACAATTGTCAGTGAAGTAGAAACTAAAGTTATTGGAGAAATATTTTGAAGTTTTTCTATGGTATATTTTAATTTTAAATTAGATATAATTTATAAATTAATGAACCATCCAAATTTTTCAGAAATATATTTGAATAAAAAAACTACAACTCAATAATAAAATAAATATTGCCCGACTTTAGGTTCCTTTTTGATATATGTACACGTGCAAGTCTAAAAGAAAAAATGTATAGATGAAGAACGTAAATATTAATCATGATTGATGAGTGAAATGTTGTATATTAGGTTGAGTAATTCGGCTATTAATGTGAAAAATCATACGAATCATTCAAATAGAATTTATGATTCTTTGTGAAATTGTCTCAACAAAATTTTAATTATATATTGATATTTCAAAAAATAAATTGTAAGTAATGTTCAATAAATTTTCGCATAATTGCATTATAAATATCATGTATAAATAATATTTATCCCCTTACTTTTTTAGATATTTAGACTTGTAAAATTATTTAATTTTCACGTGAAGAGGTATAATAAGGAATTTATATTTGATTAGTATGCTCTAATATTTTATTCTACTACAACACATTTCTGAAACATTTAGCTGGTCTATTTATTTATAATTCGATAACGTCAGATAAATATAACTATTACTTGCAATTTTCATTTAATTAACTCTGGCACCAAGTGAAAGCCTAATAGCAGATAATAAATTTATTCATTGATTCAGTTGCCACCAAAACTTATTCATATGGACAACCACGCTGAGAATATAATAAATTCCATTTGTCTTATTCATATAGTTGTTTATAAATTTATTTTGCATAGACTAGAAAAGTAGATATATTTTTCTCGCTATTGCTTCTTAAATTTTGGCTGAATGCGATTCCCATTAATTTTCACACAATCCATTCACTTTTTACGTTTTTAATACCTGAATAATAAGCTGACTAAACGACCACTGTAGTTTTTTTTTCTTTCCTGTAAGCTCTGTTTAAATTAATGCCTTCAAAAATATTCTACTGCTCATAATAAAGCGCTGAAAATATACCGCAATAATAATTCCAATTAAAGTTCCCCGTAAGAGAGAAGGAATTCGCTGGCTTTCGGTAATTTGTTTAAACAACTCGTTGTTGGAGCTGTCGCTGAATGATTAGGCAAACTCACACGCCGCAGCACGGCAAACAAGGCCCGTCGAATGTATGTATTGTTAACAGGATTATCGGTCGTGCGTGCCGATTGGGCCCCGGGGATCCACTCTCACACGCAAAGGCACGCAGACGCATACGTGCGTGGAAAACGACGAAGCGCCGACTAGATAATGGCTGATTGTACAGCTCAGATTTAAGCTCTCTGCAAGGAACATACGATTAAGTAAGCAATTACCTGCTTCGTACTCGTACAATGACTCACCATCGGTACGTTGAAATATACATAGTGTTCGTGTTTTTATTTATAATTTGTATAACAAAATATTGTAAACTCTCCGTAATCGTAAATGATACTGAAACTCATTCAATCCGGATTAGCAATAATGCAAATATTTTTAGCGTCAATTCTTGACTTTTCGCATCATCCAGTAATATGGTATCGAAAGCAGTCTTTTCTCTATATCTTGAACTTTACTGGTCTGAAACAATTTATGAAATGTATAACTGGAGATAAATAGCTAGTCGTATCAAAATATGATGCGCAGTCGTCCACTGACCTGGAGTTGTGGTGGAAGTAGGCCGGAATTCAGTTTAACGTGAACCTGTTGTTACGGCAACTTGTTGCTGTTAACACTATTATGAAAACATTGACGCATAGAAATATATTGTGCTCCGTTCAGTGTTCAGTTCAAAAAAATTCAGCCGTAAAAAATAAAAAAATGATAAGGAAAGGATGTGGTAAAAAAAACTTGCCGCTGTGTAAACCGTTAGTAAAAAAATAATGAAGGAAACAGAGAGAATATTTTGATAAGCTCAAGCCATAGAGTCCGTGAAATTAAGCTGAATTTAAGTATCAGGAATCGACCTAACCAGGAATAGAACTCGGTAACTTCCGCTTACCGGGCAGAAGCTGTACCAACTGAGCTTTCCCTGTCGTCTCCAGATCCAGTGCGAAATTCCTCCATCAAACAGACCTTATGATTAGGTCGATATTTTTTCCATCCTGATACTTTAACCCAGTTTAATTTCATGGCCTCTATGGCTTGAGCTTTCTCTCTATCTCTCAATTGAAAATTAAAAACCATTGATGAATTTACATTAAAAAAATCCGTCCTAAAATTTAAGCCATGTAAGAATTATGATTTAATAAAAACTGTAGGTTAGCCTGAGGTCTAGTGAATGAAGGAATTTCGCACCGGATGTGGAGTCGACAGGGATAACTCAGTTGATAGAACTCCCTCCAGGTAATCAGGATGCTTCTGGTTCTATTTCTGGTCAGGTCGACATTTTTTAACTTTATTCTATAAGGAAGAATTTTAATAATGATAAGTAACGCTACAACAGATGCTCTCCTGACGTCTATCTTCTTCCTTCTTCTACTGAACGGGATTCGGACGTTTTCCCGACACACACTTGTCCGATGCACGTTTTCGCAACAGGACAAAATCCCGATTGACGTTTTCCCGACAGGTCATTTTCCCGAAAGGTGAGTTTTTCGAAATAAAGCATAATATTAATATTGTAGAACATTTTAAATTAAGTTATTCATTAATGCGTGGAACAATTTCAACCAAACTTGGTACACGTATCACTTAAGATTCAGGAACAACCTAGCGGAATTAAGATAACTCTAGCACCCCTATGGGTGAGGGTAGGAGGGGGTGGAATTTTCAAAATACAAAATATGCAAAAAGTGCCTATATTAGCTCCAAATAAATAGTTTTCAGGGTCGCTCAGATTCATAATGTCACTATCGACGCTTTTAGCGAATTTCAACCCCTAAAGGCAAGAGGACAGGTATGAGGTGGGGTGAAAGGGTGTGACAAAAAATTGCGATGACGGGCAAACGTCAGTCGGGTTAGTGTTGTCGGGAAAACGTGCATCGGGCAAGTGTGTGTCGGTATTTTGTACTAGGACCCCCTTCGAACGTCTCTTACGACTTTCTATTTCTCACGAGCTATACTTCTGTGTTATTTCATAAATCGTCCAATCCTTTAAGTAACGTGTCCTAAAGTAATCATTTAAATGATTTTAAAAGATCTGCCACATTATCACAATGTTTCACCTCAATAATACCTTTCCCTGAGACGGTAGCTATGTGCCTCTGGCTATATCACCAGAAATTCGGATGTTGACCGGCTTCTGGAACTGCAACGTTGTTGTGGCTCTCGTTGTCAAGGATGGATAAAAGAGATAATATATTTTTATTACGGATAAGTTCAACCGCAACTAGTTTCTTCAGAGCAAATCAAAACTTGTCAGACCATCAGTGAAGGAAAATAAGTTCATATTACTTAGTGCAGTCAGCAGAGCTATGGAAAATCCAAATATTTCATTATACAGTACTTTCAATTAATAAAAAATAACCACTTCAGAGGGACTACTTACGGGCTTGTACAATGTCATAAGGTTTTAAAACAATAAGAAATTACGGAACCTGAAGAGAGGTGCTGCGTTTGCGATTCCTAAGCTCGGTACCATTTGACAAACTACTACTACTGGTATATTGTTTAAATGAGCGAAAGAAAGTGAAAATCAGTTGTCGATTTAATTAAATTAATGTAGTTACTCACATCGGTCATAATTTGGACCCTTATCAGGCTTATAAATAGAAAGTAATCCTAAATAGTCATTTAATGAATTCGTATTTGCATGCCCGATAAGGTTTCACATACGGACGTAAAGAATAGGCTTATGTTTTTTTATTTGTTTCATATAACATTTAAATATTTAAAAGACATACACTCCACATGAACTGATAACCTGCTTTTAGTTGCGAAACAGTTTTCCAAATTCAGTGTAATAGTTGAATAACTATCTGAGTTTGACTCGATTATTTATCGCTGAAATGTCGACAGTAGACACAGCTAGTGAAGTTACACTAGATGACATCACCGCACGTACTTACTAGTGATATGCTGACTCACACATAGCATTGAGTAATTCAACTGATTCACTTACGAATAAATTTGTTAATACGAACTGCAGTACGCTTTTCGTTTCACTAGATATGGCACGTTGAGTTGCTGTGAAGTTGTAGCGATAAAACATAGCGCTAGTAAATATTATTATTTTATGAATGCATATAAACGTAATTATTACGAGAATAAGAAAGGGTTCGATCTCCTGATAGGGAATTTGGCGGAGCCGAGGCAAATGGACATAAGCCGACGGTGATTGACAAAGATCATAAAACCCAGACAGGACGCCGTCTGATAGGAATTAAATATATATATATATATATTGTAATACTAATTAAGGAGGCCCTTAATGACTTTACTTATGATGAATTGTTTAGCGGCACCGATCTCAAAGACGACATTGGAAAACATAGACTAGCTTTGTTGTGAACTGCGCGCATTGTACGGAAGGTCAGTTGGTTGCATTCTGGCAGTTGCAGTTGGTCGAGAGATGGAGCAGAATTTAAGAGTACGAACAGCGGTGGCCCAAGCTTAGAAATTCAACTGAGAGACTTATATGTTTTAAAAATCTACGTAAAAAGGTCTGGACGGAGAGACAAGTTATAAAAAAAAAACCTTCAAAGCTGAAACAAAAAGTGCCACATTCAGATACATAGGCGTTCCGAACTAACATTTTCCGCAGAAAGGCATTGAAATATAATACGTCCGACTGATCACGGTAATTAAAGGTAGAGTCAGATATCGTTTCATTTCATTTTGTTAGATTTCGTATTCCGTTCGTTTCAATTTGGTTGAATTGTTAATTATTTAATTTATAATTTTGATTGTTCTTACTTATCAAACACAGTTAAAGACCCTGAGAAGAAGAGTTATTTAATTTGATTGTTTGTGAAATATAAAAGATTGTATTTTACCTTGAACGCCACAAATTATAAAATAAAAATATTTGTTTTGTAAATTTTGAAATTATTCAATTCGGCGTGCCAGCCTAGGGCAAATCATTTTTAAAACTAAATGAACCCCTGTTGTAATAATCTTTGGAAAATTTAAAGTTTTTCAATCTGAATAAATTTGGTTAATTAATATCATTTAATTAACCTTTCTATTTTAATAATTACAATATATATATATATATATATATATATATATATATATATTGTAATATACAAAAAATTGACTTTTTATTAAATGAAAGAAATAATTAAATTTACAAACAAAAGATTTTTATTGTGGCAATAACTCAAACAATTACAAAATTTATAATATTGAATTTCTCAGGGTCTCCACTGCGTTTGATAATGGACGAATCAATAATATTTATAATCTTATGAACAACAAATTACAATTCAGAGAAAAATAAATTAATTCGTCAATTAAACCAGAAAATAATTGTGAACGAAATTAAAAGTAAAAAAGAACGAAATCTGACGGCTATCTTTCAGTTACGTTTACATAATTAATTGTTTCGTAAATTGTTACTCACGTCTGCACAGCATTCCATCCTACCTTTATTTTCGAGAACACTATTGTGGGTTTTACATTGCTTCTAAACTCACAGATTCTAAATCAAAATTTTTATATGTCGTCAGGATCTCGGATGATCCTCCTTTCGTCATCTATCGGTTGACCGCTTGCCTTAGGTGAATTCTACGATTCGTCGATTGGGTAGTCTTTATTGTTCCGGACTTAAACAGAAACTTTTGCTATTTGTGGCCGGCTATGGACACAAAAACTGCCTTTTGTGTGCAGGTTTCGACGTTATACTTTTATGAATGTTTTACTTTGTCCTGCTAATTGCCAACCATGTTGAATTCTACTTCCAAAAACTGTTATACCTCGACGAGGTCTCTCAACAAATCTCCCTACGAACTGTTTCTATGAATATCTTAATGCAAACTGAACTCCTCAATATCTTAATACAAACTGAACTCTCGTCTCGCAATTTGAGCGCGCATACGTTCTTTTGACGGACCTTCCGACAAAGGAACTGAGCCGGATTTCCTATGGTTGTTTCAAAGGCTCCTGCCGCTACAAAGAATTTCTCAAACAATTTATATTTTTAATTTTACAATTAATGTCTTAATTAATTGGCATTACAATATCTGTCCAATATCAAACTGCACATTAATAAACAATCCAAACATATCATCAATTCCAAACATTTATTTGATTTGGAAAATGCTAAGATACCAGAGACTATTCTAGAATTATATCCTAAATATTTTATATTAAATATAACATTACTGCAATTAACATTAAAAAATATCTCAAAGTTGTTAGCACCGAATGTCTGGTAGTAAATTTTTAGAATATAACTAATTTTTAAGGTTAATTTATATAGTACGGAGTTTTCTTGCGTTAATAATGATAAAACTTGAATTGTATTTGGAATTATCATGAATTGAATATAAATACGGAATACAAATTTAAATTTTATTTTCAACATTAGAAAGTGTTATAAAATTGGTCTAATATTAAATTAAATATTAATGGTTTAGTCGAAATTCTTGCTGGCAAACTGTTTCTCAAAATAATTATTATGATTTATTTTTATAAATTTCCAACTAAATATTTAAAAGCCGAACTGAGCATGGTAATTTAAATGTAAAATTTAAGCTGAAAACACGGGTAGATGTACAATTTCCTGCCAATATTATGAACTGCTGAATTTAAACAGAAAGACCGCCTTGGCAAAGCATATTTCGGCAGTTTACGCTTGTATTGGCTGATCTCCTTCAACCTGCTTAATGGAGTAGATGAGTACTTCCGTCATTTAATCCTACCACAGGCGAGAAACAGCGAATTTGCGAAACTGCTGGAGGCGGCAGACAGGGGCACCTAAAAATAACACGCCCGTATCTGAACCTGTCGGTTAAAGGCAAAAGGATGAATTTAAAACTGCATTAAGCTAAAATGAGCAGATGATCGTTATCTCGTCTCAAGTTTATACAATTGAAGGATAAATTTGATGACAATGAAGATTATGTTAAAACATTATTATCTAATTCTATAATTGCGACAAAGCGTGAAGTACAGTTTTAATTTTCTGGTGTTAGAAATATACTAATCAGCAAGCAATATATTTCGCTCATTAAATATAATGTAATGATGACATTTTAAATCGTGTTGAGTGATTCCAAACTTTTTTTATATAAGCTTTTCATTACTGTACGATGATATTAATTATTATAAGCATATAAGCTATATAATAGTAGCATCGAACTGTTAGTAATCTCAGTTAAGGGAGGAGTCCCCCTAACAATAGTAGTCTACGGATGACTCCCAAATGGTGCGACATGAAGGGTGGCGTTGGTTAATGATGGGATAACAGATGCTTCAGGTGTCGCCTCCATGAGCTGTTCATGGTTTGTAGAATCCGAGACGAGACCCAGGGTAGACCAAACGGCGTTTACTCCTTAAACTGATTGCATAGCTTCCAATCCCACACACTAACAATAACACTCCGGGTGCAGATGTCTCCTTGCGGTTTCGGCACGTGGGCAAGGTGAACGTGGAAGGGTTGGCGAGTGGTTCTCTTGAGGATGTATACGAGAAGCTGCCATCCTGTCCTGTTGGTGGAAACTGACTCAAGGTGGTCATCCAGTCTTCTACGGTGT
Source organism: Zhengitettix transpicula (assembly GCA_037074705.1). Classification (NCBI taxonomy): domain Eukaryota; kingdom Metazoa; phylum Arthropoda; class Insecta; order Orthoptera; family Tetrigidae; genus Zhengitettix; species Zhengitettix transpicula. The sequence continues at coordinate 206,521,480 of CM073591.1, forward strand.
GGAAGGTGTTAGTGACCCCAGTACAAACTGCATTCTAGGAGGCTCAGGTGTCGAGGGTAGGGGGCCTGTCTCCAGCTCTTAGTTATCCGATGAAGAAACCTTCTGGCCATAACTCTTTTGGTAGAAATAGCCTGTTGCCGTCAAAGGGAGATATCCCTAACTTGAGAGTCATTCTGGGTAACCAGAATTTGCCGACAAGTTTCAAAGACCTTCGGGCAAGTGCAACTCCGCCCTGTTGGGCGACCCTGAGAACGTCATTGTTTACGGAGCATAGCGCGGCACTTGGTACCTCGGGGTTGCCCTCCATCTTTCCATAAGCCCAGCTGGGTTGAGGCTTTGTCCACGTCCCTTCCGTCGCACGTTGGAGTTGGACTCGAGTGTGTAATGGTTTCGTGGGCACAATCTCTCTTCTGTCCTTTCCAGGATGCAGGACCCAGCCTGTCGGGATTTAGTCAACGAGGTATCTCCGTTGTCTGCTTGAAGGATTCGACAAAAGACCACTGGGAAAAAAACCATATATATGTCCGTTCGCGATTTCGTGTTCCTCCTTGCTGCCACTCTTTCTCGGAAAGACATGTTACTCCTGTGTGTCACGGTAGTAAACTATTCTATTATTTTACGTGAAAGGAAACCGATGTTGATTTTCCAATTGTACAAAAGGAAGAAGCCTTACAAGAGTTTTTTCGGTCTCTTTTACATGACGTTCTCCAAGCTCAGAAAATGTCATCTCATTTACCCACGTGGTCGTAACGGTTAAGTTGTTTTGTCCTGAGTTTCCGTGATCTTCACTACCCTGGGGTTTCTTCTGGTATGGCACTGCCTTTGTTACTAAAGCAAACCAATTTGAAATGTGTGAAGGTATCACAATGGTGGGAACTTTGCATGTGCTATTAAGAATACTTTGCAGTTTTCGTTGCCGAAATTATGAGGGAGGTACTCGATCGTTCCACATTAATTGTAAATAATATATTAATGTATGTATTATATTCATGAATGTAATGTATTAAATCTCTCTCTCAATCGACTTTCGTCAATTAGTCATATAACCCCGAAGTGAAGTTGCTAACGAGAATATCGAGACTTTTAATGACAGGGATTAGATTGTCATTGCCTAGTTTCATCCAGATTTTAAGATCTTGTAGGTGCAACATTTTCTCACCAAGGTATGGTGGTGGTGTAGTAGTTCAGTCATGGAATTGTAGATTAATGGAAAAGTTTAGTAGTGGAGAGAGGAATAAGTTGGACAGTAATGTGGAAATAGTAGTTTACTATTTAATAGTGAGAGTAAAGTAGATGTTCGTAATAAAAAAAAGTTAGTAGTGATTCATGGGAGATAGTAGGATAGAAAGTGAAAATAATTTATTCCAGTTGAGAGATGTGGGAAAAATTTGATGGAACGAGCCACGCTTGGAAGTAAGAAGACTGCCACTGTCTTCCAGGAACGAGAAAACATCTCAGCAAACGAGAGGTTGTGATAGTTGGTCTACCTGCAGAGCCTGACCACCTGCCAGATCACAGTTCAAGCCAAAGTATTGACCCAATGTGGCCTATCAAAGTCCGTGTTATAGAGCCACAGTAGTCCACATTTACAAATATTTAGGACTATAGCGAGAATTAAATAAGTATTTGTTCAGTACTGTAGCTCTGGGTGGAGAGATAAAGTAAAAGTATTCTTAATCATTACATCACAGTCGTATGTTACTTTTTTGTTTTGTTCTTTATAATCAGTATATCATCCATTAATGCTCCATGAATCATGAAGGGAATTTGTTTGTGTCTTCCAAAATTCTACCACAGATCTACAAGTAAAGAAGTAGTTGGCTTATTCTGAATAGTCTGGTGTCGTGATTTTCATGTTCCTGCTAAGGATGGGGTGCCCATTGCGGTTCACTAAATGTGAATATTCTGTCCACAGTTGTGTTACTTCAAATATTCTACTTTACATCCAAACTATGTACTTGGAATAGTAACGTGTTACAAGTCTAATACATAGTTCCTTAAGGTTCTTCCGCGTCCTTAATGTAGGGAATGCATGAACATTCAAATAATTCAATTTTTCAGCAATCCGAGGCATTTTTCTACATTCTGTTTACAGAAAGAGTCTTTACTGGAACTTTTTGGAATTTCTCTTTGTGTGTGTTCCCGAAACTTGCCCTTTCCTCCCGAGTAGGACGTTTCGGCACGAGATGCGGCAATTTCAAGGGCACTTGTTTCAAACAAAATATTTTTGGTTGAAATCCATACCTCAGATTAATATTTTAAATTGAAGTTATATTTTACGTTAGGAAAGAAAAACGTTTTATTCGTATTGATATTTATAAATAAACATTATAGCAGTTTAATTGTTCACCGTATAAGTGTAAACTATGTAGCGTAAATAGTCGAAAATGTTACTGTCATCAAATTCTTCACTAACAACATTATCATGTCTGCATTTTTTAACTTACTGCTAATGATTAATACCTCGCTTCATCTGCACTAAACGAAACACATCTATAAGTTCCCAAACCATGGATTCTTCATACAAAATCCCCACTGAATTCTCAGTTGCTTACACTTGGTTTGGGGCGATTGCCTCGGTTAATCGTTCTCTCGTAACGTTTCACATGAAATATTGGTGGCAGTCGACCAATTCAACCTACGAAAGCAAAATCATCAAACCATTGCAGAAGCGCTTTGAAATTGTAAAGGTTAGTAAGCAGCTGTTTCCAAATGGAAGAAAAGCCACTGACATGATCATTCTGGATTTCAAAGAAAATTTAGGTCATTATGATATTGTTGGTTCATGTCGAGGACTATACGAGTTTGTTGAAAATTATTTTACTTAGTAAAATACACTCGCTCAAAGCAAAATAAAATAATATATGACACTTTTTTATGACAACATTGAAATATACTTCAGTGCAACATGACTTTCACTGTCTCTACTTGCAATAATAAAGAGTTTTCATTCAGTTTTTTTCTTCAATAACAGTTGCTTCGATTTATTTCAGACCAGAAAATATTTTTATTATTAACACATTACTAATATTACAAGCCTTACTTCACACGTGTTTAGGAATATATTTAATAATATATGCATACTCTGTAAATATCATAATCTAATTCGAATACGTTAATTGAGTTTTTGAATATCATACCAATTATTTAATTGTATATTTCTTAATGTTATTAATTAATTAATTGTATATATTATATTCCAATGCTATTAATTGTAAGTTACATAACATAAGTTCTAATAATTATTTGTAATTTCATTTAATGACGAGGGCTGACGGAATTAATGATAAAACTAAATCTAAAACGTTCAATACTAACGAGAATATAATACACAATAATTGATATTGCACAAAGTATTGACCGTCTGTACAATCTGTACCGTCGTGCACAATCCTATTCTCCTTGGCTGAACAGCCCGTTAAGGACCTTGGCCTACCGAGACGACTGACAGGCTGCCATCTTACATGGCATGGAATTAGGACTGAACAGTACAAGCGCAAACATCCATGCCCATCCCGGGATTCGAACCCGGAACCTCTGTGACGCAGAGCAATGACGCTGGCCACTACACCACAGCAGGCAGACACACAATATATTGAGTCAATCTAAAAGACAACATTTTTCATTTTACGTACTTTTTTAAATTAATAAATCAACTTATTTTTATTTAGAGCGCAACGTCGTTTCGATACATGTTCGTATCTTCTTCAGGTTTTCTTTCTAAAGAGAAGGTATTTACAAATCTTTACTTGTATACTTTGTACAATTAGCCTCTAAATTTAACCATTTGTAAATACCTCCTCTGAGTCCGTATAAGGTCAAAAATTGTCTTATCAATCAAAAAGAAATAGATTTTTTTGCGCAGTATGAAAAATATTGTATTTATTGTAACATGATTGGGTAGTGAGTCATTGTCGACGTCTCTTGGCCGCGCGACAGCGTTGTTGACCTACAGAGCTGGCCGAGAGGGGAGAATTTAAGACGCAGTTCCAAGCTGGACTCGACGAAGGACGGAGCGGAGCTCCGAGGGCTGAACAGAAAAAACTTTTAACAAACCACGCCCTGACGACCATTTATTGCTCATGCTCGACAAATAAAGTTATTAATTATGAAAAAGTTGTTTTGGTGATTTTCTCCTAAAAATTACCTGGCGCCCAAATATAAATAATCGAAAAACGCAAGGAGTGTAGCGGCGTTGCTACACTATATATATTTAGTTATTGGAGAAATATATTAAAGTTTGTATATAAATATTATATGTTTGTGGGTTATATTGCGCAATATTGATTCACTTGTGTCTCCTCAGACATGTAATTAACATCGAACTATAGTTAGGATGTCCTGATTTAACATTTTACAATTTATTTTATGACATGACTACGAATAAACACGAGGAAAGGAAATTTATTTTCAAATGTATAGAGTTATATCAGCTTTGTGGAGTATTGAAAGCAATGACTATAGTAATAAAAAAATAAAATAAAAATACGAACGTTTACTTTGTAAATATAGAGAGAAGTATCCAGATTCTGATAAGTTACTGTTAGTTTAAAAAAATGTAATTCGTTGCGCACTAACTTTATAAAAGAATTGAAGCGGATAAAGAATTATGAAAAAATCCGTGCTGGATTAGATGACATAATAGAACCAACATTATGGTTTTTTGAAGAAATGAAGTTTATAATAGGTCAGGAAGAAGCATGTACGTATCAAAATACAATTCTGATTGAGGATGGACAAGGAAGAGGCTGAGGATTACATTGACGATGTGGATAATATTGGAACAAATAATAATTCTAAGTTTCGAAAGTCAGATGGTTCACATATGCTTAGTTCACCTAACACATTTTTAGAAGTGTATTGATTTCATTTTTAACCATTCCTTCATCCAAATCAGTTTTTTCTCCTGTTTTTTTAAAGATATAATTAAAGCAATTGCCACACAACTTGGTTTATTGTTAACCCACATGTATACTGTCGTAGTGACAGACTAAATTATTGGGTAATAATATTGCTACGCGTGTGTCGTTCCATAAATATATTGTATTATATTACTGAACACAATATTGATCGTCTAGGGGCATCTTAAAGTAAAAGTTGTTTGCGTCGAAACTTCTCATCCCGCATTTCATCGTTCTTTGTTATATGCAATTATTTTAATTGTGTAGACATTCCAATTACTGCCCCCACAGTTGTATCGTCTATATTTGTCAGGCTGTCTTAAGTTCATGTAGAAGAGAATTCGTCAGAGCACAGTTTAAAGTCAAAGACCATGCCTATGAGATTTCTTCCACAGAATTTCACTTCGACAGTCTCAACAATAGCCACTGCCTTGTCATCAGAACTACAAGAAAGTTACCAATATTCTAGTTGAGCTTCAGGTCTGCCACTGAAGGGTGTGGTCCCGTTTCTCAGACAATATTTTTGTATTTTGTGAGAGCAGTTTTGACTTGACGCAAAATGTGGTTCACCTCTAACACTGCAATATCCAGCCAGTTTGCCGCCAATCAATGTCAGACGGGATGTTATCTGCAGTTTGCTTCCTCAGGTTTCGGGGAATAGTTTGTCCTGATTGTCGACAGATGATTGCCTCTGTGTTGATGTCAGCCCTTCAGCAAGTGTCGGCAAGGTAATTGTATTTGTCATTTAAAGGCTAAGACCCTTTCAAAAGGTTATCAGTTGACACATCCGTAATCGTGAACAGGTTGAGGAGAAAGTAACAACAATCTTGTTTTTGTTTATTAATCGTATATTTAACTTTCTCTATATGCGATAGTGTCAATCATATATGCAGATTGTAGATCAGGGTTATAAACAGACTTAACCATAAAAACAACTATTGTTCAGGAGTTTTGTCAAAAGTTTACATAAATTCCAACAGCAGCCAAAGCACTCATTGTCATGAAAAATATTTGAGTGATATTCTGGATTAAAATCTTTTATTTTTCAATTCAATAAAATGTTCCTGCCGTAGCGTTCTGGCGTTAAACTAAATATAAACATATTCATGACAATTGATGACCTTAAACGTAATCGCTGTTGTGGTGACTCGTTTCCTCATAACTGTTATTAAAATTTAATTGTTATACAATTTCATTTCTCTAGCAAAAAATAAGAATTTTCCTGCTAAATGTTATAAAAGCCAACAGGCAAGTCGGATGCTTATTCGAATATTCGAGGGTGATCATTCTATCTTTGGGGATGACTTCTCTTCTCAATTGTTTTTTGAACTAGGGTTCCCACAAGCCGAAGCACCTCGAACTGTTTGGAGAGGTGTATGTACCGGGGTCGCAGACCTTGGGCATACAGTAAGAGTTGTCCGCTATTACTATTGGAACAGTCGGCCAGCTGCCTCCTAAACTGGCAAAGGCACGGAAAGGGGAAGATGCCAACCCACAGCAAACTGCTCTCCCGTCATCGGAAGGGCATGGGAAAAGTACCAAATGCCCGACCTACCTGATTGAGGTTTTTCTAGAGTTTTCCCTGCATCGCTTTTAGGCGAATGACCGGGTAGGATTCTTAAACCATAGCCCGGGAGCCCTAGTTAACCCTTTCCTACCTTGCTCTACTATGCCTATGCTATAAGAGGGCCTAGACACTTTGTGGATTACCCTATATATAGCCTGTCTACACCTTCTTCTTCTCTTCTTCTAGTTACGGTCAGAGTCTGTGAGTTCTGTTCTTCCAAATGTTGCAAACGGGGGACAAGGACCTGTCAGTCCGGGACCAGTCTGGCAGAATTGGTGCTAGGAGCTGCACTAAGAACAAAATTTATTTTATTCAAAAAACCATTTTGACTACCATGGAGTGTTGGGCCCAGTGCAGACCAGATAGACAACTTATTTTCGGCGACCAGAGCGTGCACAAGCAGGTAACGACGTTTTCACTTCGAGTGACGGGTCGACGCCAGCCAAATCCATATTCATAATCGAGAATTCGGTTCTGAACGAGTTTCCGGAGGCCCATACAACAGGAGCTTCTACGGAAGTCACAATGCAAGACACTAGTTATCGAAATTTTTCAATATTTCAAATAACTGAACACTACTCTAGTCTCAGCGCGATATTGGCATTATAGAGTCCGTCCACGTTACGCATGAAAATTCTTTTTGTTCCCCAGAGTTACGCCCAGTTAAAAATTTAGTTATATTTATTTTATTTAATCTAATTTTACAAATAAATGAGTTTAAAATCAAATTTTTTATTCAATCAGTTGCAACACCTTTCAGAAGTAAAAGTGGTCGGTAAGGCTCAACATTGCTGAACAACGTCTGAATTATCGACTGTTCTTTAATTATAAATGAATAATAAGTGAAACGTTGGTGACAGGAATTTTGAGCACCTATTACCAGTTAATTTTCAGACCATTTCCTTGAGTTTTGCCGTAAATGGGTCTTGTTTAATATTCTTCCAGTTTCACTTTGACGTTTTGCCCACATGTATCCTTCTAAACGGGTGTTCATCTTCTTGTGTTCTGAGTTCGTTTGTTACTCTTGATTCCTTTTAATGTTTTCAAATACTTCGTGTTACATATTATTACGTATTCTCTTAATACATTTTGGCGACCGTATATGAAATGAGGTAAGAAGAAGGAATGAAGTGCCCTTCTTATTACACTTAAGAAGGGTGAGAGAGTGAGCCACCTTTGTTCGTGTGTTGTCGCTGACAGCTGGGGCAAGTTTGCAACAAGCTGGAGGCACGCTCATGTTCTGTGCGTGGACATAGTTCCAGCAAGTTAGCAAGCATGTCAGCCATGTCGACGCTTTACGCCCCAGCGAAGAACGGTGATACATCAACAACGGAACTTCACTATGCCACAGGCCAAGTCGGAAACGTTCTCGGGAAGGGAACATGACCACAAGTGTCTCGCACAAGAAGTGTATTTAACATTTGTAATTCATGTGTTTTGTAAATTTTGCTGCAAAATACACCTCAATAACGAATATATTTGAACGCAAAACAAGGACTCGTATCTAGTTTTCAGCTCATGTGACTTAAAGTTTACCATTAACAGATATTTAAATACATAAATAACTAATAATAATACATAAATAAATAACATTAAAGATAGTATAATAATTTGAAAATTATACGTTAAATTTGAATATATATCATTTAAAAATTAAACGTTAAATTTTAATATATATCATTTAAAAATTATTATGCACCTATTCAAACATAGAAGTACGCATTAGCCATTAATTATATTATTAATACATTCGCTAATACATTTCTATTGTATTTGGTTTCTTCAAATTAATATTGATGAATATTCACGAATATTTAACGGGCTTCTTTATTATGATGACGAGATCACCGGACTTCTGCTAAGTTGTCTTAATGAAATGGAAATTAATGTTGTCGAAAGTTTCAGGAGATTTTTTAGTGTTACGTTTTGTTGCGTTTTTAAATAAAATGGTTAGGCCTATACGACGTTCTTAGTAAAATTACACTTACAAAGTCTCATTAAAACTTAGTGAAGATTACCTAAAATTAACACTCAGTATTTTAAACTTAAAATTGGCAATTGACGGTGACATATGCCATCAAGGACAACATTCAACGATAATTTTCGAAGTGAATTTGGTACTAAAGAGTGAATCGCTGAGGATCATCAACATTTTTTTCGCGTATTACCATTCCATCCCTATTCTCAAGAGTCAAGTTGAAAAAAGGTTCGGTCTAAAATTTACAATTTTTATTTTACAATACATATTACAAAACATCTTCAATTAAAGTTATTCTTTTTATTCTTGCATCCTATTTAATATTTTAAATTCTAGAAATTCCAAAATTAAATTATTTTTTTTAGGGTAACAGGCTACATGAGGGTAATCCTCATGGTGGCAATTCCCCTTTAATAGCATAGGAAGGGATTTGAAAGGGGGATGCGGAAGGGTCGAGGAAGGTAGCCAAGGGTTAACTAGGGCCCCCGGGCTATAGTTTAAGGATCCTAACCGGTATTCGCCTAAAAGTAATGCAGAGAAAACCCTAGAAAAACCTGAATCAGGTAGGTCGGGCATTGGGTACTAGTCCCACGCCCATCCGATAGCGGGAGAAGAGTTAACTGTGGGGACGCAGCATTCCCTTCTCCGTACCTCGACCAGTTTAGGAGGCAGCTGGCCGACTGTTCCAATGGGAACAGAGAACAACTCTTACCGTATACTCAAGTAATGTGAACACGGATCATACACCTCTCAAAACAGAACGAGGTGCCTCGGCTTGTGGGAACCTTAGTTCAAAAGCTGAGAGAGGAAAAGGCATCCCCAAAGGTAGCCCCTTCGTGTCTCTCCTACAAGGTTCTGCCTGTGAGAGCCCTCGCAGACGGTCCTGAAATTAAATTCATAACAGAATAACATATGTAGAAAAAATTAATCAATTCAATTGCGAGCATCACTTTCCTTCTTTGCAACGAGTTTGTCGAACTCGTTGGTCACTTCCATTCGGACGCAATTATCGAGATGAATGTCAGTCTTTGCACTTATACTGGATTTTTTTTGTTTTTGAATACATTTATGTTTGAATAAGCATATACACACCGTTAGCTTGAGCTGAAAAAAGTCTTTACTCTCAGTGCGACACAGAGCAACGCTGAAAATTTGCTTGGCGACCAGTGTATTAGAGTAAGCCAGCTACTCTAGTGGACAATAAGTCTGAGATTATAAAATAAGGTCATCATAAGCCATTACACAGTCGGGATTTGAGGGGTGTATATCACTGGGTAGCAGACGTTGAGCATACGGTAAGGGTTGCTCACTGGCTTTATTGGACCAGTCGGCCAGCTGCCCTCTAAATGCAGTTATGGAAATGGAGTTTGGAATGCTGCGTCCGTAGATCATACCAGACTCTTGTTGTTGGAAGGACGTCGGACAAGGACCAAATGCCCGCCATACCTGATGCATATTTTTCTATGCTTCTCCCTGCATTATTTTCAGGCTAATGCTGAGTTGGATAATTAAAATACAGCCAGGGGGCCTATTCACTTCTTGACTATCTCCCGCAACTCCCATATTACATCCCTTCCAATGATATTAAAGGGGAGAGCCCTCAAAGCGAATAATCCTCAAGTAACCTGTCACACCACAAAATCTAGGACATTGCATTTTTAAAGTTTGAAACTGGTCAGAGCCATTTGTAGGTATAAAAAGGACCTAGGACATGCTTTTGACAATGTGATAGCGGATTAGCAAGAAGTCTGCTTGCCATCAAACTGGAGCAATGCAATGGAACTAAATTAGAAGAAATTTCCAAACGACTTTGGTCAGCTCTGCCTAAAGCAAGAGATTGGCCATGGGAAAAGCGGCCTGATGAGAAAATTATTGGTTGAAAAATCACATGACGTAAATATAATCTTGTATCAGGGGAAAAAGGAAGGACGAAACTTAATAAGGGAAGTAGAAATCCCTGCTATACGACCCGCAGAGCTGTGACAATTGAAGATGAGAATTGGAAACAGAAACAGCTTTGAATCTGAAACTAAAGCGAAAGAAGAGAGTGTGTGGAGTTGAAGTTTAGTCTTCGAGTCGGAATTTACCGGTCAGATGTGAATGAATCTACGAATTCCTTTTCCATCAACCATACATCACACAACTACGCCGTCGAAAATGCCAGCACGTAGTACGTATGCATTCTCTAAACTAAAATAATCTGCTGCACGGGCCACAGATACCTTGAGAATTATCTTGTGACTCACATGCTGGGTAAAATGTGTATCATTTAATTACATTCATCATTTAATATTTTTGTATTGAGTCCCACGCTATATATATAAAATATATTAAGGTAATTATATAACTATTATAACACAGAATTATATTTGTGGTGTACGTATAGTTGAAATAAGCGTGTTTTCAAGCGAATTCCAGTTTTACACATTAAATTATTCGCTTGAGAATATAGTTACAAATTGGAATCGGTTGAGTCCTTCATTACATTTTGGTCCCGGATGAGTAAGTTAATTAATTATAAAAGCGCGAAAATACAAGCGCGCTATCCCAAGAGTTTAAAGCTCCAGCTTAAAACAATTCTCACTCACGCTACGATCGTATCAATCGCATTCAGCTCACGAACATCTGTATTTATTATGGTGACAGGTTTTAAATTATTTTGCGTTTTTATTTCTGCTATTTGCATGAATAGAATTTATGATTATCAAATGCGTTATTAAATTACGTTGTAATGAAAATTTGGTCATCAAATAAGGTAATAAGCTCAGTTTAAATTATGCAAATCTCAATCTGCATGATGTGGGTTGTATTTCGCGATTCATTTCGATCGGAATGCTGTGGATTTATCTCATGTATTCTTAATAATAATAGGGTATAGTAGTGTTAGCACTGTAATTAAAATTTTTCGATTATCAAGTGCTACATGATTCATGTAGGGAAAATCTTTTATTACAATCTTCATTTCCCATTAGCAACATTAACAAAATAGACGTATACAAATACACAACAGTAATTTACAAACAAAAGAAATAATAACAAAAATATCCCGTTCTCATTCGGATCCTCGGAACATTGGTTTCGAAAAAACTTGACGATTTCACACAAGTCCTATCTCAGGGTCCCGTTGGGCAATGTTTTTCTGATCAAAATCGTCCAGCTAATAGTTTTGCCACTCGCAACAATCGAAAGTCACAATATCGTTTCTGAGGGCTTGGTAACGGCAGCAGGCTCAGCGGGATCCATGGATGGGTTTGAATTTAGCTGATGACGTCATGTATGACGCCCGGGTTTGTCACAAAACCGGATTTTAATTCTGTTACATGTATGAATGGGCAAGAAGATTAATTACAATTCGTTTAAAATAATGCAAACACAAGTAAAATAAATTACGCAATTTACAAATACGCCTTTCATTACACTACTATAGTTTGTATTGCAATATTGTTGCATTCTTTGAAGAAAAATACAAGGTCAATAAAGTCCAAAGTATAAGAACAAGAATATTAATTAGACGGATCACAAGTATAAAGAAACTAAATTCAATTGAATTAAATGAAAATACGACTAGTCTTACCTATCGTATCACTCAGATAAAAAAAAGCATAAGGTTCCAACACCTCAGTCTGTTTTGAAAGGTGTATGTTTCGGGGTCGCAGACCTTGGGCATACGGTAAGATTTGTCCGCTAATACTATTGGAATAGTCGACCTTTTGCCTCCTAAACTGGTCAAAGCAAGGCGAGGGGAAAGCTGCGACCCCACAGCAAACCCCTCTCCCGCCTTCGGAAGGGCGTGGGACAAGTACCAAATGCCGACCTACCTGATGCAGATTTTTCTATAGTTTTCCCAGAATCACTTTTAGGAGAAATGCTGGGTAGGATCCTTAAACCATAGCCCGGGGGCCCTAGTTAACCTTTCAGCATGCCCCCTATCACTCCCTTTCCAATGCTATAAGAGGGAGTTGCCTCGACGTTGATTACCCTATACATAGCCTGTCTATGTATCTTCTTTCTGGCCAAGGGGCAACAATGTCTAGCCCCAATGTTTATAATTTTGGCTCGATTAATTGTTATAATAATTCAGGCTAAATAAAACGTTCACCAGAAATTTAACATGTAATCTGCATATTTAAAAATGCAGTAATACAAATTTATAGACAAATTATTCGTGTTGTCAAATTAAGAGAAAAATAATAATCACAGCGGTATAGAATCTCCGCTCGCGGCCACGATATCAGTACACCAAGGAGGATTGTATCACAGACTTATTTGTTTACCGCACGAAAGAACTAAACACGATAAAAAATTATTAGATTTCAACTTTTAAATAATCTCTTCATCACAAGTCCTTCGTTGCTCAGTATTAACGTTTAATGAATAAAGAAGTAGAATCATTTCGTTATACACTCTCAATGATGAACGGAATATTTGCCTACCTCACTTCGGTTGACAGGGATTCATATCACAGTATCTAACAAATTATTCTAATGGGTATAACGTTAGTATTTCTCAATAAACAACAATTTCTCCATTGAGAAGAAATCCATTCTATTAATCCTTCCAAAATATCCAAGCTTCCAATCCAGATTACACAAATAAATCCATCATGACATTCGCATTATTGATAGGAAACTGAATCGAAAATTACATACCTCTGGTACAGCTATTTTAAACGTTTTTAAATTACGAATTATCCAATAAATTGGCATAATTAAGAGATGGAATAAATACCACACAATGATTCTACATTCCTTGTCACCCGGAGATTCAAAATCGTTTTTACAGAAATGATATTGTTTATTATAGTTATAAACGATTATAATTGTGATTTTTATTTATCTTTCGATACTTTTGGTAAAATCGTTTACAGTATGAAAGTTAATTTATAAAAAATATTCATTTATTCAAAGTTTTGATTATATATACCATGCTAAAGAATTTATGATTTTCGTCACAATAATTTGTAGTTACTTTCATCAATTTTATTTTATTTCCTCATCTTTTATCACTTACGTACTTTCACTTCAACTCTCTACCTTACCTTTCACCAAATATGAACAAATTAATGTTCTATAACGTATATTTTGTATAACTTACAAGTATTCGACCATTGGCGATTATATAGTATACAGTCTTATGATGCAGCAAATGTGTCCTGGAAAATAAATCCTTACAATTCGTCTTCAGTGAGTTGACTTTATGCTCCTCTATCATGCTATTCTCTTATATGTTCTTATATATTTTGTTAGATATTAATAGCTTCAATAAACGCTTGAGATTACCATGATTTATTATTTGGGAACATAAATAATAATTGCACAAGTATTGTCCATACCGTTTACCAGTAGCGGTTAATGTAAATTGAAGAGGGTTATTCCATGCCAAGTGACCAAATCGCGTTTTGGGTACCACCTTGGATTTCGATGAAATTTTTGTGATAGTGTTGAATAAAGCTTCAAGGGATGTTGTGCAAAATCTAAGATTCACTAGTAGTATAGAGGGGGCGCCAGGGCCTCCTGAAAAAAGTCACCTGTGCAATTCAACCGTGCGCGTGAATAGATTGTGAAGTTTGAAGTACTACTGTTGTGAAACTGTAGCAGCTAGCTTCCTGAAAAATGCTAACAACAGACAAATTTTTATGCTCTACACGATGGTTGCATTTTCAAAGTTTAAAAAGTTTTAGTTTTATTACTATTATATCTCAAATTTTCTCAAAAAAACCGTCACGTCTAATTGAGGCCGACTTTTCGGGCTTATAACGTTGAAACAAGACGTTCTACAAACTTATGCTTTGTTAAATAACTAAACCCATTACTGATTTTAAGCTGCCAAAGTATCATCTTTCAAGCTCACTTTGTTGTCGAGATATGTGTTAGTTAATATGAGGTTCAAATTTTATGTGTCAAATTTTGTGTATTTTCAAACCGAAATAGCAAAAAAGCATTTGCTACAATCAAGTTATTTTTTTACCATTGAAAAGAGAAGACTTTTTTCTTTTATAGTCATCTAATTTCATTTTAGAGACTCATCATTTAAGGTCTCCAGCATAAAGGTAAGTCATGCGCCACTCTTGAACGTTCTAACAAATTGGCAAGTTACAAGTACTATTGTTGTGGAACTGTAGCAGCCAGCTTCCTGAAAAATGGTAACTACAGACAAATTTTTATGCTCTACACGACGGTTGCAATTTCAAGGGTTAAAAAGTTTTAGTTTCATTGCTGTTGTATCACAAACGTCTCAAAAAAACCGTCATGTCAATTTGAGGCGGATTTTTCGTACTTATAACTTTGAAACAAGACGTTCTACAAACTTATTCTTTAGTAAGTTAACTCAACCCAATACTGATTATAAGCTGCCAAAGTATTAACATTCAATCTCACTTTTTTGTCAAGATATATGTTAGTTAATATGAGGTTCAAATTTTACGCGTCAAATTTTGTGCATTTTCACACACAAATAGCAAAAAAAACATTTGCTACAATCAAGTTCTTTTTGTTACCATTGGAAAGAACAGACGTTTTCCTTTTAGAATCATCTAATAAATTATTATTATTATCATTATTAAAATAATACTCGTAATATATATTTTAATATCTCCAATTTTCTATCGTTACTCAAGTGGCACAAACACACCTTTCATTATTGTTATCCAATTACTGAACTTTCACTGTGATAGAATAGCCATCTTCCGGTTCAGATGCATTAATTTAGTCTGAAATCATAGAGTATTTCTTTTAATATGATTTCTGCCACCCGATAAGTCTATTACTTCGTCCAGCTGTCGAGAGTATTTGGAAAGAGAATAACAGTATAATCTTTCCGTCGTCCTGTTCTGCTATCGCTGAAAAATGCCCCGAAAATATTTATTTTATAAGTGGACTAGTCACATTAAACATATTGAAATTTGATCACGTAAAATGGGAATTCTGCTCACTGTAACATATTAAAAGAAAGGAAATCCTCCAAGTAATCTTAAATGTTAGTCATGTCGGCATGGCCCGATTCCTTCCAGTAGTGATCGTCCGATTCCTTACCGACGTGATACTGGAGTTAAGTCAAGTGGAATGTATTTAAATCGTGAATTTTTATTTTCATCTCAGGCTTTATTTATTAAAAATACAATAAAATTTAATAATAATAATTTAATTAATGGACGTTTAGAAAAGGTATTTCTGTACGGCACAGATTGAACAAACTCCATGGTAGATATTTCACCCGCCCTATACTTTTCCATTTGCTTTTGTATAAACTTATATTTTTAGCATTTATTCTAATTTTTGTAGTGACTGCAGATGACTTAATTTTAATGTTGGTGACAGCTTGCATCATAAGTAAAACTTAAAGGATTTTATAGATGTCACGATGGGGTGAATAAAACTGTTCATTCAAATCACTGAGAAAACTTTCACATGCGGTGGTTGTCCTTTCTAGGTTGACTCAAAATTCTGCCCACAGGGTAGGAGGAAATTGGGAATTATATCGATGTAATTTACCACCAAATAATCGCAGAAGAAACTAAGTTGTTCCGATTGTGGCTTTGAGAACATAAAAGCTTCAAAAACATTATATTAATCCCTGTATGGTACCGTAATATGATAGTTATCATTAATGGGTTGTCAAATTAAGAAAAATACTCAAAAATTTATGCAAAATTAGCAAACAGCCTTAAACAAATCACTAAAACAAAAATATTAAAATGGTTGTTGAACAATAAAATAGTCACGAAATTGTATTTCATATCTCCAAGCTTTCTGATTTATTTCCCATATTCATATGAATTGTAGATGAAAAATTAAATACCATTAAAATAAATTACTATTTAAGAAAGCAGTTCATGACCAGTTTCAGACAGTTATTTAATTAAAAACCTGAAGAAGGTTCAAATGCGTAACAAAACATTTTTTAAAATTGCCTGAAACTGGTAATAAACGGTATTATAAATAAATTTGGAATAATTCGTATATTTTAAATTGTATGCTCTTTAAAAATGGAAGAATGATAAAACATTTTAACGTTGTTGTTCTATCACTAATCCATCAGATGATTTAATTTTTTTTAATTTTAATTAAAGGTCGCGTTAACAACTTGGTCATTGGCGACCCATAAATAAATTACAAGTAGTGCAGCGATTTACATTGATTCCAATAATATACAGTTGATTGAACAGTTTGAAAGAATGATTATACCTTTCAAATTTGGGTTTCTTACATTTACATTTTACAATTTTCATTTTTGAATCATTTATCATAATAATAGGATAATTAATTATATTAACTTATTTGAAGCTGCAACTGTTGCAGATTCCACTGTAGTAAAGTGATAGTCTGTTTTTATTAGGAAGAGGCGTCTGCTTCTGAATATGTATCACTCTCTTGTTTCTTAACTAAATTTATGAGCCTTTTTATTCTACTTTTTGCCGTTTTATCATTTAAGTGTGGGTAAAGAGTCCAATTTATTTTTGAATGATGTAGAGGATATTTGGTAATCTCTAATAATGGTTCTTCGGTTCTTTGAGTCCATAGCATTTAGTATAAGAGTCTTTAACTGTTCCAAAGGGATAGGTGGAGCACTGGTTTCTTCTTCATATAATATTTTTAGTGGACCTAATGATTGACTAAGCGCCATTTATGATCCTGAATGTTTTGTTTTGTTTTCTTGGGTGGATTAGTGCTTGTCTTCTGTTCAGGATTACTGTCGTCTTTCTTATCAGCTTAGCTTGTCGAGCTCGTAGATGCAGTTCTTTTTTTGTTTGTTAGTTGTGAATTATCCATGTCCGTTTTTTGAGGGTTAATTATTTGAATTGCGGGCGCCGGGTTCTTACACTGAATTAGGTCATAATTTTCATTTGCAGTCAGATTATTTTTCAGTATTGCATCTCTATTAGGACAATTTATAGCGATATGGCCAGGACTTTTACAATGATAGCAGTTATCGTTCTCCTTTGCTAGATACAGCTAGTGTCTTCATATTGCACCATTATCGAATCCGGAAGGGTATTTAGCTTATACGGGTTAATGAAGAATTGTCTTCTGAAACTTTTAATGTGAGAAAATCTGCGGTCACCTGTACTTATTCTAATATCCGATATTTTAGAGTCTGGAATTATATTTAGCTTTTCTAGTTCTAGCACAATAATCTCGTTAGGGATACATTTGACAAGATTACACGGCAGTAGTTTTGCATTAAAGGTCTTATATTGAGCATCTCACCCTTTATTGTTATTGATTTATACACTTTTATTAGGTTTTCGACATCCTCCTTAGATGTTAGAAATGCGCATATTCTGAATTGGCTATTTTAGAGATGTACTTAATTCTGATGGGGTCAATAATATTAGCTAAACCTATTAGGTACTCATCTGTATTTAAACTTGAAACAGCGTCCAGAATTATGACATGCATTTTATCCGGTTTATGCTCCGTGGCCATCGCCTTCGAATACAATCTAGCCTCCATATTGTGTGTGGACGTCATCTTCTTTACACTTTCGGGGAGTAGTGGACTTTCCTTTATATAGCTTAGATATTATGTACTTATACACTCCTTAACACGATAATAGCTAGCCGGAATCCGCCCACTTGAACCACCGGCTACTGATGTAAACACACTCGGGCACCTTGATGAGTTCTAGATACTGTTTACCCTACCATGGCTGGAAGCGAACTGCGATTTAATTTTGTTAAGTCTAAATTTAATATAGTTATTGATAAAGGCACAGAAAAAGAATTCGCCATTAAAAATGTCAAAGTCAAATTTAAATTATTTTTTTGCGAAGTTTAGGTGAGATAAACCTTATCAACTATGAACCTTCATCAATTAAATTTTAAAACATTTCCCGTTTTTAGAATTAAGTATGACTTCAGTAAAAATTGAGATCCAGCCTGGAAAACGTCGAATTTTTGCTAGTAATTGTTCAAGAACTTTGATGAATTGAATATGGTTTTCGGAATATTATTAATTTTTTGTGATTGTTAGTGCTAAGGTTTTTGTAGGCGTGCAGGTCTTACCGATACGAGTACGGCGGGAAGTAAACGGGACTGGCTGTGTCATTTATATACCTGAAAGTAACGGCAATAAACGGGGAAGTAATCAAGTCTGGCCCATCATATCATCTTGCACGATGTACCATAACCATCTAAAAATTTGTTCAATTGGAGGTTTAAGAATTCTAATCACGCGTAACCGCTATACGAACTTAAAAAATATACAATATCTAAGATAAGAATATTCATACAAAATGTTACATAGTTCACATCGACATCCACATCTTACTTGAAGACTAATGAGTCATAAGCAGTTATATTGAGGTTTGCTCTTAGTTATTAAACACTTTACAAATTTTGTACTGGAGTTCATTATTCAGTATTGCTAATTACGAAGACTAGATTTTCTTCTCTCAGTTCTGGTGCACTGGGAAAGAGACTTGGCTCAAATTGAACTTGAAACATGAATACGATAACGTAGAAGGACAAATTGTCATATTGTCATATAAATCTTACTATTCATAATTATTATTGTAAATTAAGTTAAAAACTAATGCATGTAACAATGTCAACAAAACTTGGTACACAAATCGATTAATATTAATGAACAACCCTCATGGATTTAAGATAATTATGCACCCTTATGGGTGGGGGTCGAAGGAGTTGGAATTTTCAAAATATGCTGTAACGGTCTATATTGGCAACGATTATATAGTTTAGGGGGTCGTTCAGATTCATGTCACTCTCACTATTTTCAGTGAAAAATTTCATTCTCTAACGGCATAAGGACAGCTCTATGCATGTAATTTACTTTAAGGAATGACTTGAGCCAACTTGTTAAACTAAAAGAATAATAGAGAAAGTGGGAGTATGGGAAATGAATAAGTGGGTGGGGGTTGGGGGTGGAGGGGAGAGTTATTCTCAATTCAAGTGAAGTAAAATGCTTGCGTAAACAGAGATAGATAGTCTGAGCTTGGATGAAAAACGAAGATTAAGCACGATCCATTATTCAGACGTAAGCAGGTCGGAAGAATCTGTCAGCAATTCCCTTCACATCCTTGGGAATACTTTTCCTCTTCCTAAATTGGTAGGTGCAAATTCCTCCAATTATTTGAAATTTGACGTTATAAGCTAATAAGCAGTATAATTTATTAGTTGAATAATAAAAATGTATTTTAGAAGTCGTATATTTATGTAAATAAAAGATTCAAATATACCTAGTTACCAGCATGATTACCTGTGTTAAGTACTATTATTATCTGCTTAAGTGCACCCCTGAACAAAATTTTATATTAAGTTACTAAATAAAAATATTACATATTTACTTTTAATAGAAATAAGAGTTAATTCAATGATCCTCAGCTAATTTTTTTTAATTTAATACTACTTAAGGTGCATTATCAATATTTAGTCACAGTAACTTAAATACATTTATTTTAAAAGATTACAATCAGGTTGCCAATAATTCTTGATACTTTGGATTTCTCTGAATGTTGTATTAATTTTTTACAGGACATATTTTAAAGTATGTCATTGCTTTCTGTTATTAACATTTCGTCAATAATTTTTTTGTAATCATGTTTGGATGTTTTTCATTTTTAGAAGTAACTGGTTCTTCCACCAACATTTCTTTACCATGGTGAGGTCCAATAGTCGAAACGTTTCTAATAAATTTATGTTATTAAGAAAATTGTAAAATTTATTTTTTGACTTCGTAAGGCCAACATTTATGACTATACATAAATGACCTTGAGGCATAAATGTAATTATAATGTGTATTGCAACAAAGTATTAAATTATCTGAACTTTAATATAAATAATAATAAAATATGATGGCCATGAAGTCAGAAATAAGATTAATTAAATTATTAGGCAATTAGTAAGGAAACATTAATTTTTGGAAATATTGAATATATTAAAAGATGTTTCGTCCTTGGATTAGGACGTCTTCAATTTATAGGATATTTTAATCAAGAACATCTAAAAAGAATAATAAATTAAATAATGGCAAATAACATTAAAAATTGAAAAAAAACAACAGGAAAATAACTTATATTTAATCAAACCAAAACATCATTTTAAAATATGAATAACGTTTTAGTTTGATTAAATGTAAGTTAATTGCCTGCCTGAAACTCTTAGGTATCAAACGGTGGTGTGAATTTAATATTTTTTTCAATAAACATTATATTTACTTTTTTGACTCAAGGACATTTATTTATTTACATTATTATAATTAAGTCAAATATTTTTTCTTAATCATCATTTAATTTAATATTCATAAATGACAGCTTACCAAGTAATTTCATACTGCAATTCCTTCAGGGAGAACTATAACCTAGATGTAAGTACTGAAATTTGAATAAAACGTTTCCAGACCGTTTATTAGAATCATTGTGACTGCCCAGTGAATTATTATATTGAATTATACTAGCACTATCAGTTGCACAGTTGTCAGCATCTGAACCGTTTTCTGAACAAAATGTCTCTTACTAGTTTAAACGTTTATATTAATATAATTAAAATATAATGAAATTGTATCAGATGAATGTAAATACATTCATGTACAGAAATAACTGTGCGTATTTTAGTAAATTATACAAACATTTTATAATGGATGACTTTAAGATGATATAATTTTTATAATATAATAAAGTTACCGTTAATAATTGTTTCTACAGTACATACTTTTAAAACACTAAGAATTAAAGCCCTTCGTGTGAACTAGTCTCCGCATCTCTCACAATATTGAAAGCTATTCGTTTACTAGCTCATCTATATTCATATGAACGACTAAAAACAGGCAGAATACGAGAACGGCATCAATCCGGAGCCACTCGTGAAAAACACCCGCGGGTAGGTGTTATTGCTTTCCGATACAAAGCATTCGACGTATGCACATTGCAAATTCATTGCGCCCCTGCTCCAGTTATCTATGCGGATTTCGTCAAAAAGGTTGCGGCCTCACCACGTCTCTGATTTATCGAGTCTGCATCATCGCCAACTGCGAAATACACGCCCAATATGGCGATAACCAGGCCGGTATAAATCACTCGCGTTTGACCACGAACAAAAGGCAAAAATAAAGTGCAACTTTGGGAGATCGTTTTTTATAATTTTTTGGGGTCGGAAGGGTCGATTGGCGTTGTATTGTTTCTCGTAGAATGTCCACAAAATACGCTCTAACGCAAATTATAAACATTTCTACATGCATTGGCAATAAAATAAATTATTTTCCAGATTTCTGATGCATCAACAATCAGCATGGTTATTCATATCATTTGGGCCAGAATTACCAATGCCTATACTCATGGGATGGTTTGGCTGCAGGTATCCCTTAAAAATAGAGGAACGATCTTTTAAAAACGGTTGGAAAGGAAGTGATTTCACTGTTTATGTTTAATGAATCTCTAATAGTAATCGTTAGGGGGAAAAAATACGGGATATTGGACTGGGTATTCAAAATTCAGCGAAATTCAGGTTTCCGATTATTAAGTATTTATAACTAGTCTGGAAAAGTATTTAATTCACACACTAATCTTATCTTAAGAGAGTCAGAAAGTGTCCGTGTAACCAAAGAGTAAAGAATACTTGAACCCCTCACTCTTATATGTGCTAGGGAGTGTTCCCCTCCCATGCTAAAGGATTGAAATGATGAACAAACAACATCAGGGGAAACACTATCAATATCATTGACATAGAAAAATAATAATTCGATGCAAATATCGTTTATTCATGTTTTTAAGAATACTTCCCCGTTTGGCCCTGGGGATTTGCCTAAGAATCAATATGATCTTCAATAATTTTGCACAATACTTCGAAAAATATATTTCTGGGACGACACATACGTGCAATATTACTGCCTAATAATTTAGTTTACTACTGACACTTCTGATGTCTATCTGAATGGTACTTTTTTAAGTATGTGGATATTCCTGACCTAATAGAAACTTCATTTCATCAAATCGCAAGAATAATAAATATAATAATAAAACAAATAATAATAATAAAATTTTTTATACCGACACTTTTACAGTTTATTTATATTGTAACGACGTTTCGATACATATTTGGTTCTTCTGTAGATAATTTCCTAAACAGGATGTATTTACAAATGATTAGATTTATAATATAATGATACAAAGAAAACAAAGAAAAACTAAAGTAAAACAAAAAACTTACCAAATTAATATAATAAACTAGCACAACAAAACTTTTACAAGTTATTAAATTCACAGTTTTGAAAGAGGGTCCGAGGTCTTAATGCTAATATTGTATCTCCTAAACCATTCTTTCGGTTACGATGAAACTTGGGTGGGTTGTTGTACGCTTCCCCACAAAAGTTTCTATTGGCCTTTCGAAGTGCAACTAACAAGTGGTGAACGGAGTGAAATATGGAAACATGCTAAAACGGTCTATAATAGCGTTGGTTAATTAATAGTTTCGGTCTAGAAGTTTTTAGTCTATAATTTCAACCCCTTAAATCAGGAATATTGAAGGGCGTTCCATACAAATAACGCGAAACAACCGAGATTAGTGTCAATTCAGGGTTGTAGAAGTCAATGAGTTTAATTTTGACATTCAATGTTTCAGTTTAGTTGTGGTGGGGGAGGAAGTGGGTGAAAGGCCGTTACATTAAAGTAATGAGTAATCAACAGGTACTGGTGTTGAATTTGGGATTATTGAGGTCATTGAGTTTAATGTTTTCATTTTCCATACTGGTTAAGATGTAATTCAGCCTCTAGGAGTGTGGGTGGAAGGGGGTGAAGCCAATTTTACTTTACAATCTTAAATTTCTACCAAAACATGATTGTTGGGGCCGGAAGCGGAAGTCATTGCTTGGGCAGAACTGAGAGTGTGAGGTCTGGCATAAGGCAACAGAATTGCACCAATGCACTATATTACTGTAAATCTTAAGGAAGCATTCTCTAAAAATAACATATGAACTTCTCCTACACTGCATTGTACTATACATGAAAGTAGAATGTCTGTTCGAACATGTTTGCTGTCTGAAATTCACATAGGAACGAAAGGACCGGACAGTCGATCATTACCACAATTTTATGTAGTGCGATGGAGCACCTATTTTTATCTTCTTGAGATTTAACTGAATATATATGTAGTAAAATTAGTCAAACTCTGTCCGGCTGTAAAAAACACTTGTTTCGTTTCAATTGTTTCATGTATAAATTTAAACAAACGTAAAATAAAATGTTAAAGTATAAATCAAAATAATATTTGGAGACGCAATATGCATCGTTATGTCAATGTGGTAGGAGGAACGTAACTGGTTAAAAAATTATTTTGCGACTTTTCAAAGAAAACAAAGAAAGTAAATGTATTTCATATATAATAAATAGTTACAGTTAACTTAAAGGGAAAAGTTATACTATTATGGTTCTAAATCTATAGATATTCCTTAAAAGGAAACATCTGCTTCTTGATGAGTAATTGTTTCGGATGTAGATAAAATTCTCGGCCCAATTGTTTGTTGAATAACAACGTTTCGACGGCAAGCTTCGCCATCGTCATCAGGTTAACTGTTAAGATAAAATTCTCGGGTCTCAACCCGATAATTTTAGTTACAACAGATTCACCGGAAAAGCCGTCACTCTCTTATTTCGGATATTACACATTAACTGATTTGTTATATAGATTAATTTCATATTTATCTATTGAGAAAAAAAATATTTGTTAATCTGGTTCTGGAAAACTTAGGAGTAACTCTGTTTGAAACATTATCAAAGTCTTATCGCGAGAATACTTCAATAACATTTACCTCGGTTAAAAAAGTGTGTCATAACTTGCACAAACGCCTATTAAAATAAATGTTGGTAGTTGCTCCGGCGCTTTATTAGAAAATTTGGTGATGTGAATACATTTGTTTTTGTTGAAGAGTTTTGTGGAGAGCTCTGATTGTTATGTTGGATTGAATTCCTTTACGCAGAGGAAGTAAGTGTTGCATTAGTTAGGGGCGACACGATTTCGCGTGTTAATCAAGATTTGGAAAATGACATACATATTTTTCAAGTTTTCGAAGATGAGATTTGCAACATCGCAGTTGCCTTTTTTAGGTCTTGATATTTCTGCTGATACTGTACCGGTAGATCCTGAGCAGGTTTTAGCTATTCAGGAGTTTCCTCGCTCATCCAACACTCTAAGAATGTGGCAAGATTAATGGGCACGGTAAATTATTTTGGGTGGTTGATTAGTGAGTTTTCTGAGTGTGCGGAGTCGCTGAACATGCTTAGGAGGAAAGGAGGAACGTTTATCTGGAAGAAACAACAAGTTGGGTTTCATCAGCTGAAGAAGGCTTTGATTACTCCACCCGTTTTAGCCATACCCGATTAGGACGCTCATTCCAAATACTACCTCTAAGAAAACCCGACGGATGGGCGAGATCAAATGAAGAAAAAGCCAACACTTTCGCGGAACATCTTGCTCAAGTATTCACCCTATTTCCATCCTATATTATTAATTTCAATACAGAAATTAAGGAACATATCAATGCACCGGGACAACTGTCACCACCCCTGAAATCAATTTCACCTGCTGAAGTATATAGAGCGATAAAATTAACTAGCTCATCCAAAGCTCCAGGGAAACATTCTAAAATACCTTCCTAAAAAAGCGGTGGTACTTATAACAACAATATACAACCGCATTCTTGATATCTCACACTTCCCACCTCAATGTTAGTTTGCAAATATAATTATGATACACCTAAACCTGGCACATCCTACCGACCGATAAGCCTTCTACCGCTACTATCAAAAATATTCGAACGCCTCCTACTACATAGAATCAAAGAAGCAATATCTCCACAGGAATCGATTACTCATCACCAGTTTGGCTTCCGTGAAGGACATTCAACCATCCAGAAATGCCATAGAATAGTCAACCACATCAGGGATGCCATCGAGGAGGAGAAGAAACTGTATGCGGCGCAATAATGTCAACAGATATTGATGCGGACCAAGCAACCGCGAATCTCCAGATACATCTGAACCTTTAAGAAAACTGCGCATCAAAGTGAACTGTAACAAGTCCACGCAAATTACGTTCATAAATAAACGCTCGACGTGCCCGCAAGTTAAAATATTCAGTGAACATATCCCAGTAAAAACTGAAGTAAAATATCTAGGACTCCGTCTCGACCAAAAACTGACATGGAAAAACCACATAAAATCCAAAAAGGAACAACTGAAACAAAAAACTAAAAACATGCACTGGTTACTTGGACGAAAACCCAACTCACTACTGAAAACAAACTGCTTCTATATACTCGTAAAACCATACTAATACCTATATGGTCTTACGGGATCGAGATATGGGGATGCAGCAAACCATCAAATATCAAGATCTTCCAGACTTTTCAATCAAAGACAATGCGCACGCTAGTCAATGCACCGTGGTACATCAGCAACCGTACACTCCATCACGTCCTCAAAATTTCATTTATTTCAGAAACAATCAAGACGTATGCCACCAAAAGCAAACGTAGAACATTAAACCACCGCAACAAATACATCGCCGACTTCTACCTCCATCAACCCGTAGCGAGAAGATTGAAGAGATTATGGCCAGAAGACATCGCTGAATAAATCCAGGAGATCCGCCACTGGACGGTGCCCTACTCAAGTCAAATAGCTTTAATAATTAAACAATTTACTTACTATGTGTTAAGAGTAGATTGTAAATCAGCAACCGAAATTAAAAAAAAATCTTCTGACTGATGCTCCCGCGGTTACACCGTCGGAGTTGTGTTGCTACACGAATTTGATGAGGGTCGTATGACTCACTCACACTGATGGATGCCGAGCGTAAATACATACTCGAGACGCTGGCAGTGTTATTTGGAACGAAGCGGTTCTCTCGTTATTTGGAGCATCGAGAATTCATGTTATAATGTGACAACCAGGACTTAACTTATTTGTTAGGGGATGGTCGTAGGTTAGGACGTTTGGTTAGATGGGCATTACGGCTGTCCGCATTCAAGTTTGTGGTGCGGCATATTAATTGGAAACAGAATGCACGTCGAAAGGATTACTAGTTTTGCGAGTCAGTCCAGTTGTTCTCTCATTATTCGACGGCCTGACTTGGGGGATCTGCGGCCTTTATTTTCATGCATTGGTGAGGACCAATTGGCTGATCCCTGGCATGGGAAGTTCAGCGGTGATATTCGATCGGGAGAAAAGGTACCGGGTTATTCCTTAGCACAAAATTTGCTGTGTGTGCCTCGCACTCTGCCTGAGTGGTTGATTCCGGTAGCTACTAATTTTATTCATAAGTCTCCATTCGGACGGCATCTGGGTTTCGACAAAACAATATCAAAGATTGCAGATTTTGTTACTGCCGGAGCATGTCAGAGAGTATTCGTGAGGCAGTTCGAGTGTGCCTTGGCGAAATCTGCGCCTTCTACCAGGGTCGGTCAGTTAGCGTCCACTTTGCGTTCTTTACCGATGAAAAACTTTATGTAGACTACATTTAATTCCCAGGTAGGGAAGACGCAATGTCTATGCTCTAGTTATCCTTGATGTATCAAAATTTGTTTGGCGGTGTTGAATGCTACTGACACCACTATCCGAGTTCTTCAGGACAAGATTTGTTCGTCTTTGGACTTACCGCGGGTGATTATATCGGACAATACTAAGCAACTTTTTGCCGTGGATTATTCCGTTTTTCAAGTTTTTATTTTGTTATAAAGAAAACTGTCTGTGTATACTGTAATAAACTCCCTTATATTTAATGAGGTTAAAATGGGCCACTCGTTGAGCCGCCAACTTATAATATTTACTTTTTATACTTAAATGTTGGGCGCCAATTTGTAATAATCACAAATAATACTGCCAGTTTAAACAAACAATTATTATTTATTAAGACACAATTTACAATTACACATATAATATAATGAAGTTTTACAACAGTTAATAATTAATGTTATACAATGAAATTTAATTTTTCTCATGGTCTTTTACTGGGCCTTTAACAAAACGAATACTTGTTAAACAACTTTAACAATGAAATAAAGAAAAATACATACAATAACCAAATTTGAATTCTGAAATCTGATGATTATACCTTTATTTAAAAGTTTACAACTATGAATACTGTAAAAATGAACTTAAAATCTCTCTGTTACTTCATGCAAATTGGATCACTCGCATACTTGCACGCACTCACTTCATACAGGCCATAAAGAACACAAAGTCGCGCTCACACTTTACACTTCCACAGCCACCTCTCCACGAAGAATTCCTCCAAACAATTTACTGATTTATTTCGGCCACCTAACTCGGCCTAATGTCCACCGATGATCTCTCCTGCTGACTGCTGACTGATTGATTCATCTCGGCCACCTAACTTGGTCACAAACGATGACCGTTGCTAACCAACTGATGACTGATCGAAACTCCTATTTATTTCGCCCACCTAACTTGGCCCAGCGAAGACCTCCATCAACGCTCTCTCCTGACGACTGACCACTGATATCCTCTTACGACGCCTTATATTTCTCCTTATGCGCACTTTACAACGAAGTCGTGTGCACTTCTCCCCACACCCTCGACTAATTTGCCATCTGTCTGTCAATTATCGTCCATTACCTCGTCTTTGCTTACCACTCGTGTCCCTTCTGCCGCTGTTAATTCGAGTCCAAACTACGCATCGGAACCGCCTTTTCACACTTCCCTACAAAGTTCAGACGTACCAAGGGAGAGTTCGTGTGCACTTACGCTTCTCCCCCAGAGTTCGGTTGCACTCAAGAGTTCGTGTGCAAATCTTCTCACGACACTCCAGCCGGGCGTAAACACATTTAACTCACCTCCTTTAATTTACCATCTGTCGCTCAATTAAGCCGTCATTATCTCCTTATGTCTACCCTGCGTGCCTTCTGCCGTTGACCACGCGAGTCCAAATATTTGTTTATTATTAAAGATTTCTTTTAATTATTACATTATATTTTATTACATATCAACCAACATATCACAAAATTCTTAATATATATATATATATATATATATATAATGTGAATATATATATATATATATATATATATATATATATATATATTCACATTATCAAAGTTTCTAATAAAGGGCCAGTGTAACTACCATCGTTATTTACTTTAATAGGCGCCGTTGCAAACTTTTCAGCAGGTATGGTGAGAAGCAGAATCACATACCATATACTACTTGCTCTGTAATTTGAATATGAGCGAAGCGAGAACCATATTCCATTAAATGACTCCTGCTTTTTATAAATGATCAAAGAGATAGCAGTTTCAACAGGGGATCGACAGTAACGAATCTCAGTGTCATTGAAGACCTTAATTACGTATCCCGGAAAAGATTAAAATAAAACATTATAATTTCTGGATCCTCGGTTTCTGCAATAAACAAAAATGGCACTGTAAACTGATGCAATTATAACGGATCTTCAAAGATACTTTGACTGTAGAGTCCTATTAATTTTCAGGATCTATTGAAGATATGTGACTCGCTGAACATAAGCTACAGATATTCATCGTCGATAATTGGCATAGAAACAACTGACGATATTTATTTTACTAATTTTAATTAATTACTTTCGTTCGAAATTTAATAACTAATGCAGTCATTAGTTTCCCTTTATTTACTTACGGTTGTAAGTAAAATTAGTGAATCAGTGATTAGCAATAAAAGTGCATGGTTCCTCTAAATTGTAATTTTTTTATCGGAAGTGAATTTACGGGAATATCATTATCCCAATATATTCTTTTAATTGGATATTAATACCAGCATATTCTCTTGTTGAATGATGAATGTCAAATTTTAAATGCTAACAACCTTATTTAAATTCTATAATAATGCGTACATACAAGTCACTTTTCTCTTTAAAAGTACACTCCTACCAATTTTTAGTCTTAGATACGCTTTCATCTAGTGAATAATTATTAAACAGAGCCGTTGCTGTAAATAGAATACTGTTATCAGTAAATGAAAGTTATTGTCAGGACAGGCATTTATAATACCTGTGCCCTGTTCGTATAAAACACAGCGATAAATTTAACGTATCTTTATCTATATAATAAAAAAGAATGTATATTTCTATGTATGTATGTATGTATGTATGTATTTACGTTGTTCATTATACAAATTTTATCGCGTGGACAGAATTCAACAAAAATTGGTATATATATTCTGCCAAAATCGAGAACCGGTACTGTGGGGGTGAGAAACCCTAGAATAAACGTGAAAATAATTATAATTGAAATAAGTTACGAATTAGTGTTAAATTACTGCGCGAGACGATGACGTCATAAGTTTTCAAGACATTGACGCATCCTAAATATAGTTCTGTATTTCGTAATGAAATAAAGCTGAAATATTTTGATTGAATAAAAAGTAAAATTTTTTCCAGTATTACTCCATCGAATAGTAATAAAAAACAATACGAAACACTTTACCATCCATGCGCAAAGTTAATTTGGAATAGTTAATTATCCCGCTAACTTTGATAAAGCCAATATGGCGCCTTATAATACATTCAAATGTGTGTCGGTCGAGATTTATAAAATTTCATAATATAACGTACTATTGTATCCTGTATAATATTTCAGAAGATAATAAGATTTGTCTAATTGAATTATATGTTTGTAACTATAAAAGTATTGAAAATGACGTACGGAACTCCGAAAGTTTTTATGGTCGTTATTCAATTAATGCACTATCATTCAAAGGTATGTATAGAAATAGGAACATTTAAATTGAATTAAAAGTACAATTAATTATACTTTACGCAACGTATTTCTATAAATTTGTATAAATGTAAACAAATTGTTGCGTGCAATTTGTGTCGTGAAACAAAAAATTTGAGGTTAGGATAGCAATATTTGTTTTCCATTTTTGGGAACGACGTTATAGATGTTCAATTTCTGAGAAATGAAGTAAAGCAAAAATATTTTGATTGAATAATAAGTATAATTAAATCTACCAATACCACATCGAGTGATAAATATAATTTATTATGAAAGGTTATACAATCCATGGCATTAATTTTCTTTTAAATAACTTGACTTTTGACGTGGAATATTTAATGGGATCAGGGACCAGTATGTTTCCCAATTATATCTTGCAATACGCACTGGAAGATATGATAAGATATGATAAAAACAATACTTAAATGTTCAAAATTAATATTTTTTTATTGAAGACAGCGTATTTCGTAATGTTTTGCACATCTCGGGCAACGCCGGGCACCCAGCTAGTTGTTAAATAAATTTTTACATTATGAATAATAAAGATAGCCAATTCAGACAAAAAGGTAATATAAATACCACACAACGTTTCTGGTATCCTTGTGCCTTTCATCAGGTGCTAAGAAGAGCCTAGAGCGACAAAACTAACCTTGTCAAATGCCAAAACTCAAAAAGAATATTTTCATTTAAAATATTAAAATTGTATTGTAATGTGAAGTCCCCAATCACAGCTCAATAAAAAAATATGTTTTATTTAGAACAGTAATGAGTGTTTTAACATAAATCATAGCTGTAGAGCTTCTGTAGACCTACATAATGTTTTATTAAAATGATCGAAAGGTTAATTTGACGTTATAATTTAGAATAATACAAATTATACTGATCCTAAGTCAAACAAAATTATTTGTCGACCTTTGTGGTGTAGAGGTCAGCGTGACTGTCTCGTTATCACAGAGGTCCCGGGTTCGAATCCCATGGATGTTTGTGTGCGAGAGAGAAACTCCTCAAATCAGCTCCATGACAAAGTAAAGCGTGTTTCAATACGGAGTCACTAGTAACCTGAGATGTTGATGTGACTGTAAAATAAATAAATTATTTAATATAGTTTAACACCATTCATTTAACGTAGATTTCATGAATACAATAGTCATCATATTATATTGTTTAAAATTTTAGGTAAAAAACACAATTCATATATACAATATTCAAATTATTAATTCTAATTTAGAACATTTTATTCAAAATATTACATATTCAAATAAGTTTCTCATTATCAAAGATTGAGGCATTTCCCGGTGTGGTTGTTCAATATATTGTTCTCGGAGTTCAACCGGGTTTTGCATAATTATATTAGAACGCAACGTTTCGACGACTAAAAGCTCTGTCGTCATCTGCTAGGCGAAGTGCCGGAACCTTTTTTTTAGGGTAACAGGCTACATAAGGGTAATCCACAAGGTGGCAACTCCCCTTTAATAGCATAGGAAGGGATTTGAAAGGGGGGATGCGCAAGGGTAGACGAAGGTAGCCAAGGGTTAACGAGGGCCCCCGGGCTATAGTTTAAGCATCCTACCCGGAATTCGCCTAAAAGTAATGCAGGGAAAACCCTAGAAAAACCTGCATCAAGTAGGTCGGGCATTGGGCACTTTTCCCACGCCCTTCCGATAGTGGGAGAGGAGTTTGCTGTGGGGACGCAGCATTCCCTTCTCCGTGCCTCGACCAGTTTAGGAGGCAGCTGGCCGACTATTCCAATGGGAATAGCGGACAACTCTTACCGTATGCCCAAGCCACTGCATCATCACGCTGTAAGAGCCAATCAGCGCTCAGTTAACAGTCCGCCTCAGCCATGTCAGCATCAGTCAAAAGGCCTGCCATTCGCCGAGGTACATTAGCCGCAGCAGCCCCAGCCACAATAGAGCTCCGGACCCCTCGTCTTATCAATGATATAGCTGGGTCCCAAGTCTTGCTTAATTGAAACCCGGTGTCCCGGTTTAGCAGGTTGTCTTGTGTCCTAATATGTGTGGACTCTTTGATGATGCTGCTCCAGAAACCATTGACACGATCCAAGATTTTGGTTTCATTGAACTTTATGTCATGGCCGAATTCTATGGCATGTTCAGCCACCGCTGACTTATTTGGCTGTTTGAGTTTGAGATGTCTTTGATGTTCTCTGCATCTGTCCATTACCGTGCGAATAGTTTGACCGATGTACTTCTTGCCGCATTCACATGGTATGCTGTAGACCCCAGGAGTACGAAGTCCTATACTGTCTTTAACCGAGCCAAGCATTTCTTTAATTTTCTTTTGTGGTCTATAAATATGTAAATAGCTTGTCCAGTTTTCCCATTTTGGATCTGTTTTCCTGCCTCTGCTTTCTTTTTTAGTAAATATCCATGACGACATCCCTCCGTACCTAGCGAATGGAGATGAATACTAGGAAGTAATTAGTGTCGTGTGCGTGTTTCTTAAAGATTGTGTGTATGATTGTAGTGACTAGACAAATGTGAACAAATAGGATTTTTTGATGTGTGAGTGTGTGTGTAACCTATTAATATTAATTCTGTTTATATGTAATTTATCTACTGTACATTTGAGACGAATCCTATTTCCTCTTAAGAGGGCTAATGGTGAATAAATCTATCTATCTATCTACACCTCTATTAATAATTTTGCGTTTAAAAATACAAAAAGAACAAAATAATTACAACTATTAGAATAACATTTTTAAGAAATATTTGGCAGATGACAGAAAAGTTTACTTTTGTAATTGAACAGAACAAATCCATTAGCTTTTTAGACATTTGGATAACTATTAGTAATAATGAATTAAGTAACTTTAACAAAATTTATATTGTTTGTTATCTGCCAAATGTTTCTTAAAAATGTTATTCTAATCATTGTAATTGTTTTAATCTTTTTAAAGTTTTAAACTTAAAACTGATTAGGTCGCAAAATGAGCGACGAAACGTTGTTTAATATTACATTAATAAATTATATATTTATATATATTGATTAAATTTTCATAATCATAAGTATTTGTGTCCTACGATTAAATTTGAAAACGTATTCGAACTTTTAATTGTTTAAAATTTCAATAATTTATTATGGGTTACCATCAGACACAAAGCACGGTAATGGCTATACTGAATCAATTTTTAAAACTCGAACTCAGGCATTTCATACATAAAATAATGTTTGCTTTTCTCTTTTTAGTGTCGACCTCAGGGTCTCTTGAGTGGTACCTTCCAGTTGTCATACTTTTTCTCCTTGCTTATGACCTGATTCATGGAAAAGCTCCATGTATTTGCGTAGAATTCCCTGTGATTTATTACCAGTCTTCAACTCAACCAACTGTTCTGCTCTTCTCCACCTCCAGAAAAAATCTGATACTCTGTATTACTCTTCTCAGATCTACGAATTCTGTTTTAACTATAATACACTATTTATTACTCTTTTTTCGTCCTTCTATTGATTGTCGTTAACTTTGCTAATTCTGGTGATATCGAATGAGTGATAAGAAATGAGTGTTATGAAATCCTCACCATTGTTTCTATTCGATCTGCTAGATTTTTTAACATATAATTCATCTCAAGATTCAGTTATGTCGAATTTCTTCTCCCATGTTATTTTGATTCATAGAGCTCAACAAATTGACCACCAACGTCCAAATTTTAATATGACTAGCACAATTGCTACCTCTAGCCATCTCACTGCTCTACAAAAACTTTAACTATCCACGTACTTTCTTCCACTCTTCCCACTAAACTAAACAATTCACTTCCATCTCCAAACACTCCGACTGGTTACATACCACCTAAACGTAGTGGCTGTAACTATTCACGAAAGGCAACGCTAAATGTTTCATATTTACGAATTAATTCTGATCAACAAACTGCCCCTGACTACTTCATTTTAACGACCTAATTCTGAACCAAATAACTGTTATAAACCAATGTAAACTTTGTGAAAAAATTCCGTTCCCGTATTTCAAGTTCATTTTGTTTAAAACCAATGCAAATTAAATTCATAGATCAACATCTGGAGACAGAAACGCCTTCATTCAAAATGTACAGATGACATTTTAGTTTACCGAAATATGTTTCCGAACTTTATGCTGTACGTCTATTCATTCTTTAATGCCATGATTTGCCCAGAGATTCAACAGCTATTACTAAGGGAAAATATTCTTCGGTGAATAACCTCATATTAAATTACTATATGCGATTTACTAACAAATATCGCAATTTGAGTCATTGAATTTTGCACTACAATATATTGTAGTGAATAACAACCTTAAGTGGCCGCCCTTGTGTCCGCGGGCCTGAGTAGGAATACATTAAACGCGCACGTGTTTCTTCCCGAGAAGGCCAAAAGAAATCGGGGGTACAGGTCCCTTTTTTTGCATCGTTTGGGGGGGGGGCGGAGTTTTAAGTCTATGTTAAAGAAGGACATACCAGAATATGGTAAACCTAAACAAATTATGTCAGATCATGGAACCCAATTTTACAACTCCAGGTGGCGTGAAGCTTTAGAGCGGGAAGGTGTGAAAGTAAATTACACGTCCATTAGACACCCTCAGGGTAATGCGTCTGAAAGATACATGCGAACTATAGGGGCAATGTTGCGCATACTGTGCCTAGAAAAGCATAACAGCTGGACGACCTATTTGGGGCAAATTCAAAAGTTTGTAAATGAAAACTTTAGTTACGTTACTGGAAAAATACCTGATGAGCTACAAAGCGGGCCGCAGTTGGAATTGCCATTAGAGAAATTTATTGAGTTTCCCTCCAGCAGTAAAGTTTGGGACAACGATACAGTGTCAAAGAAAGTGATGACACGATTAAGTAAAAGTGCAGCTTCTCGGAAAAAGAAGAAAAAGGTAAGAAACCATGTATTTTATGAAGGCGAATTAATCTTAGTGAAAAGTTTAAAAGTGCCTGATCCTGCTAACGAAATTTGCGCGAAGTTGTTGCCGGTTTACGGGGGTCCATATGTAATTGTTAAATGTGGAAACAAAAAGTATTATCATGTGCAGAAAAGAGATGACGGTCCAGTTAAAGTCTTCAACTGGTATAATTTGGTGCCATATCACCAAAGACATTCTGTTTAGATTTTATATGCGTGACATTTAGTATAGAAACCTGTGTAAAAGATTAACGGAATGAACGTACTATTTTAATGTGGTGATTACATGTAAGTTGGCGGTGACGGAGCTGTGGAACGTCTGAATGTGCTGATGACATCGCTCTATAAACATTAACATGGCGAAGTGTACGGACTGGATGAGATCGTGAGCGTGTGAAATACTCATTAAAAATAGATTGTTTGATTTGCAGAATTGGCGATACCCTCATTTTATATTCACTGGAAATGTTGCCTTTTCAACTTGTCAAAGTGCACGCATTTGAAAAGTGTGAACTGCCAATATTTGGGGTAATTGTAGTGAATAACAACTTTAAGTGGCCGCCCTTGTGTCCGCAGGCCTGAGTAGAAATACATTAAACGCGCACGTGTTTCTGCCCGAGAAGGCCAAAAGAAATCGCGGGTACAGGTCCCTTTTTTGCATCGTTTGGGGGGGGGGCGGAGTACGAATAAATACTTCGAATCCGGGTGAAAGAAGGACAAACGCAGGCAGACAGACAGAGTGAAGGCTGAAAGTGGAGTGAGAGGGTGAAGAATTTGGCGAGCGGGAAGAAACAAAAGTTTTGAAGGACGTACATCGCGGGAAGGCCGAAGAAGATGGGCTGCTTACGACGAGACCAGTGACCC
Organism: Zhengitettix transpicula; assembly: GCA_037074705.1. Classification (NCBI taxonomy): domain Eukaryota; kingdom Metazoa; phylum Arthropoda; class Insecta; order Orthoptera; family Tetrigidae; genus Zhengitettix; species Zhengitettix transpicula. The sequence goes on from CM073591.1 coordinate 206,557,408, forward strand.
ACTGCAAGTCGGCTGCCGCCACAAGTAAAGTAAGCATCACAATTTTTGTAAAGTGCCTTCAAAAGTAGAATTTTTTACACAGTGCGGACTCTGTTCTTGAATAGCTACCGAACCGCCCACATTACCCTGTTGAGAAGGAGGACTTTATAACCAAGCCGGAGCTAATGTTAATTTTTTTGCAGACCAATGTATATCTGCTGGCGCCCAATAATATTTTTTAATGTATCTTTGTATTTTCTTGTATTAAAGTTTATTTTTTAATATTTAGTAATAAAGGCAAATCATTACAATATATATACATACACACACACACACACACACACACACATATATATATATATATATATATATATATATATATATATATATATATATTGTAATAATTTATAAACTAACTTTTATTATCTTCTGACAATAATTCTGGATATGAATTATGTGGCGTTTTTTAAATGAAAAGAACTATTACGTGAAAACTATTAAACAAGATTTCTTAACAATTTTAAAACAAGTATGCAAATTACAAAATATTTGGGATCTCAGGGTCTTGAACTGGGTTTGATAAATGGCAGAATTTATATAATCAAAATCACAAAAATTACATTTACCTTATATGGGAATCAATGCGTCTGAACATAGACGAAATTTGTTGCTGAAGAAATAATATTAAAGATTGAATTTAAACAATTTCAATTTTTATCAAGAAATAAAGAATGATCTGAATAATTAAAGATCTCATTTTATCGATAATTAAAGAACGATCTGACGTTTATCTTTTATACGTGGTTTACAATGATTTTAAAGTTTTCTTTCTACTTACGGCAGCCCAGGTTCCATTTTAACTTTTCGTGCACAATTTTGGGGATATCACTGATTCTAAGTACTCACAGACTCTAAATGTTCATTAATTAGCGTAGTTTGTTAGTTGGTTTAAAATAACTTTGTCGATTTCCGATGATTTACTGCAACCTGGATTTGTAGGTCTCGTGGATTTTTGTTGAAAATGCCCCTCATTGGTTTTGTCTGTTGACTGAAAACTAGTTCAATTTCTGCATTTTTGATATAACAGCTTACTGGGTACTGGAACACTTTCTCGTTCTTTAAATTAGACCGTCTTCATTCTCACTGCTGACTGACTAAATTGTTCAACTTTTCGTGTATTAGAATTTTGTGGTCTTTACACCTCGCCGTTCATTGCCTGACTGTCCGTTCTTTTCGTCTGCTGCCCAACTGTTCGTTCGTCTCGTAAATTTTGAGCGCGTAAAACCTTCTCGACCGATCAACAATGCTTTCTTTGCCTTGCCGGTTTGTTGCGGCGTCCGCTATATCCACCAATAATGAGTCCTCTACAATTCAACTTCTCAATTAGAACAATGCCTTAATTACCAATTACTACAATATATATATATATATATATATATATATATATATATATATATATTGTAATGCATATAATATAAGGCATTGGATTGGAGACGGCGCACGTGTCGTGGAGAGAGTGCGTGGGAGGGGTAGCCGCGGGTCCTGTCACGAGGTGACAAGACGGAGCGGTAAGACATTTGTTTGGGATGAGTGCTGGTGAGCGGCAGAGAGGAAGCCGTAATTTGTAGACAGAGTGTGACGATGCGACAATTAGGTCTAAAGAGGGATTGCGGGTCCAGTAGCATATTGATTTAGGAAACGGCGTAAAGAATTCGTAGGGCAGAACGTGGGCGAGCAAATGTTCCCAAAGGGGCTATGTTAGAGCAGGCTTTTGTCTCTGACGAATGACCTGACAAGTGCTTGGGACTTGCAAGAAAAGATTTTGTGCGAGTCGGACAAAAGAGAGCAGCTGACAAGTCCTGAGTAATTGCGGGGGCGAGGTACAGCAGCTGCGAGCGTGTATAATGGCGCAATTGCTTGGGATATGAGGGTCCAGGCACTTGTTGACCTAGGATTTGGAGAAATTAGTATGGCGCACTTGTGAGCGGAGAGGTCCAAAGACAAATTGGACCTGTCACGATTGTCGGGGTTCGGAAGGCGGAAGGACTCCAGTGGCCGGAACGTAAATTAGAGTAACGGGATTCTGTCACCGCGCCGTTGCGACGTAATTTTGCAGCAAGTGAAAAACAAGGGGGCTAGGGGTATATATAGGGGAAATCACCTATTGTAAGGACAGTTGGAGTTAACGCATCGAAGAGACAGTTGGAGTTAGCGTGGGAGAGGAGACAGTTGGCAGTTAGCACGGGAGAAAGACGGAGGACGCAGCGAAGAGGTGGACAGTTAGACAGTTGGAGAGTTGGCAGTTAGCACGGGAGAAAGACGGAGGACGCAGCGAAAAGGTGGACAGTTAGACAATTGGAGAGTTGGCAGTTAGCACGGGAGAGGAGTTAGAGACAGTCAGCAAAACTAAAACAGCTATGAACATTTTTAACATACAGAAGCTCTATCTGTATGAGTATGAGAATTTGACCTGTCTTCGATGATAGGCGACCTGCATGCAGCAAACGACGTCAAGGAGTGGCAAAACGAACACCTGGAATATTTCACTGGATATGGAGAACCAGATATCGGCGAACCAGTGATATTGTGTTAGAGTCAGTGAGTGAATGTCAAGGCTATAAAGTGTGTGTCTCAAGAACGAGTCGAAGAAGACCTGAGAAACCGTAAGTTGGAATGTACAATATTAACTAATGTAAACGTTATTAAAGGATACCAGTCAGATCTCGTTCTCTTCTTTTGATAATAAAGTTAGAAGCAATCTATAGGTTAAGTTTATAAATAGATTTAGTAAATACTTTTGTTTGATTTAAAACTTAAACGTTGGGTCTTTTTAATAGTTTGATTCTGTCCGTTGTCAAACCCAGTAGAGACCCAGGAGAGCAAGAGTTTCATATTATAATGTTAAAATAGTAAATTCATTTGTAATTTCTTTTCATGTTAATAAATTTATTTGTTGTTCATAAAAATTATCCTTTTTATTTATATGCCTTTATGTGGTTATTACATTTTGGCTACCACAACGGTGGACAAAGATAGGAGTCTCTTATTTGTTTATTACAATATATATATATATATATATATATATATATATATATATATATATAGAGAGAGAGAGAGAGAGAGAGAGAGAGATAATAGGTCAAAATGTGTGGAACTAGTAATTGGAAAGATCTCTTACGGATTTTGTAGTGGAGTCCATGGAACATTGCGGTTAATTTAAGTCACACCCTGACTATTTCTAAAAATTAATGTCTAGAAGAATAAATTTATTGAAGAAAATTTCAATGTTTAATAACTTCTTTAAATAAAAATACTAGAAACATTTAGATTTAAGTTAAATCACTTCCTTTTCACCCCCGTCCATCCCACCCCATCCCCCCTACACCCCCATCTCCGTCGCAGACATTGTGCAAACGGTAAGAGTTGTCCGCTATTACTATTGGAATAGTCGGCCAGCTGCCTCCTAAACCGGTCAAGGCAAGGCGAGGGGAAAGCTGCGACCCCACATCAAACCCCTCTCCCGCTATCGGAAGGACGTGGAAAAAATACCAAATGCCCGACCTACCTGATGCAGGTTTTTCTAGGGTTTTCCCTGCATAACTTTTAGGGGAATGCCGGGTAGGCATTACAACATACACGCGAGAGAGAGAGAGAGAGAGAGAGAAACAGACGTTACTACACGACCGCGTAACAACAAAATAGTAACACATTTCGTAATGAAATAAAGCAGAAATATTTTCATGGAATAAAAAGTATAATTTTATTTAGTAATACTTCATTGAATTATATTAAAATTCAATACGAAATACTGTACGGTCCTTGCGGAAAATGTAAGTCAATTTTCGTGTTATATAAGTGACTCCAATATGGAGACTATTTGTTTACATTGTGAATGTAGCAAACAATTTCGTGAATTTAATCTTTCGTAATCTTTGAATACTCAAAGAGAATACTTTAGAAGAAATTCGGAGAAATGTTTGTTGGTATTTATGCAATAAAATTCAATGTATTTTATAGCTGTTCAATTATTTCACTATCGGTCGAAAGAATATACGGAACTAGGAACATTTAGTTTTAGGTTAAATCACATCTTGACTAAAGACTAATATTGAATTAAATACTTTTCGGGTTTATAAAAATAAGTACACGGGCAACGCCGGGCACCCAATGTACAATTTGAGTTCATATACATCGTTAATGTATGTATGTATGTATATATGGAGTACTGATAACTTTAACATGCGTTTATAAGCAGAGAAAATAATCACGCCAAATTGGAAAGTGTAGTTTTTTTAACGGCTATTTTGTAATTCGTGTGGAACATAAAGTTTAAACTGATGTTTATTAATAGGTATATACTGCGTGTGTTTGTAATTTCCAATGAGAGTTGAGGACATTTGATGGTCAATCCGATTAGCTGCTTCCATTTTTCAAAACGTTTTTCAGGCCGGTAGGCGTATTAGTGAGAGGAGTACACCAGGTATTTGACACAGAAAATAATTCCTCCGATTAGGGAAGAAAAATATTGTGGAGATTTTGAAATTGTCATCTTGTATATGTTTATCGTAACTGCACAAGTACAAATATATCACTCATAAAATATGGTAATCTTTAATATTTTAGTATCTATATTGACATTATTAAAAAATAACATTTATAGAATCGTGGGTGCAAATAATCAACTACAATTTTATGTACGCTTTGGGCTCATAAAAAAAATCTCTGGTGGCATTGTTAAACCAGTTGCATAATCAGACTCGGTGGGATCAATTAAATTACTTCGATCGTAAGAAATACGAGTTTAAAAATAGATCAATTATTAATCTAGTCTTTCTAATAAATTAAAATAGACTGTTGGATTGAGTGTGTGTATGTTCCTCATATAAACAGCAGAGCCAATTTGGGGCACGTGTACCTTTTGAACCGGAAACAAACACTGTGGAGTTAAGACACGACTATCAGTGGCGTGGGGGTCAAATTTTTTTAAAAAAATTAAACGGCCGATTGATGGATAGTGTTCTCCCGAATTTTTTCTTCCCTTTCGGCATGGAAGGGGAACATTTTTAGGGGTCGGCGTAGAGGAAGTTACAAAAAATAACGCGAAACAACCAAAATTGTAGTCGATTCCGGGCTTATGGATGACGCTGTGATTAATAATGACAACCCGGGCAACGCCGGGTACCCAGCTATAGCAACACTATAGAATCTCTCTCTTATCAGTCAGCAACGTACTTGAAACATATACATTCAGTCAGGTTTTCTCAGCCAAAGCAATTTTATCACTATAATTAAGTTTTAATATTACGTTAAAGTCAGCTGTATTGCATTACAACATTACAGTAGGATTAATTGTAATTTATTTCAGTAACCAGTTAACTGAATATCGTGTTACGCATGAAACATTGATTTATATTCCAAACTGAGCTTTTTAATGAGTGAATAAATTAATGTCTTAATGAATCATGTTAATTATCTACATACAAATTGATATTGATTTTAAGAACATTTCAGGGGAAAAAGAATATTGTTTGGCATACTTTAGAGGTTGTTCTTCGGTAATAAATGCAATGTTTTTCAATATGTAAATGCTTGGTTTTACAAAAAAAGCTATTTTTTCATGTTATACTTAGGTAATGCTTTATCTTTAAAATAATACTATATTAGTTCAAGAACAGAAAAAATGCTCTAACACTGAATTAATACGTTAGGATGTAAAAATAACGACAGAATTTATTAAATTGTACATGAGCTTCTTTTTCATGGCTGTATAATGTATAGAGAAAACTCGCGTGAAACCGGGAGTCCACGAGGATAGTTACTGATTAGAGCGATCGCGTCCTGTATTCGATTCCCGGACCTGTCCAGATTTTTCTATCCTAATCTGTTAAAGATGCTATATTGTAAGTAACCTCTACAGGTGACATCTCGAATGTTTTATATATATAAAGGTTGACAATATGTGAAAAATTCGCTCAGAAACTCGAATTATGTTTACAAGACAAAAACGGATTAAAATAAAATCAACATTCAAACTCACGTTTTTGTAAACAGAATTAATTTTTAACTTGACAAAGCTTAACCCTTTAGTGGTTTCTAAGACAGCTAATTTCTGATGAGGATATGATACCAAATGCACTTAAGAAAATGTGAAATTTTTGGCATTCGTGGACACGTTAAAACATGCCTTTTCTGAGTCAAACATAATCACCGATTTTTCTATCCGCCGGTCAATACAGAATATTTATTTTCTGCTTTTTTTTTCAAGAAAGAAAATGTAAGCGTCATTCTCAGGGTATTATAATAGGACTAAAATAATATTTATCCAATTAATGTGAATTATTCATAAATCAGACCTAATTTCATTTACCAAATTGACTTTGCTCACGTTTGATATTTTTTTGGTTATATTTTCTGTATTGTATTCACAAAAATACTTCTTAAAAATTTAATTTGAAAAGTTACAAAAAATCATGCACTAAAGGATTATGCTTCAAAGAAACAATACATATCGCTCTGTAACAACACAAACGGAATTATTTAAAACATACAACAAGAAAAACGAATCAAAATCAATAATCGTCAACGCTCTGTATCATTTAGTTGATATATAACGTTATTCTTTGAAAAGTTACTGTATTTTTAATTAATTATTATCCACAATTAATTAGGATTCTACAACTGAATTCTATTATATTTGTAACTAGCTGGGTGCCCGGCGTTGCCCGCATACTTATTTATATAAACTCGAATAAGTATTTAATTCTACATTAATCTTTAGTCAAGAAGTGATTTAACATAAATCTAAATGTTTCTAGTTCCGTACACACTTTTCACCGATAATTAATTAAACAGCTATAAAATACATTTAATTTTATTGGATCAATCGCAAAAAACATACATCCGAATTTCTTTACGAATAGAAAGAATACTTTAAATACTCCTTGAGAATTGTCGGATATAATTGTTCCTGAGTCTTCAGACAGTACGAAAGATTAAATTGTTAGATAGATTCACAAAGTAAACAAATAGTCGCCATATTGGAGTCAATAATATGCCACGAAAATTAAGTTACATATCCGCAAGTACAAAGTACTTCGTATTATTTTTTATTTTCATTCGATTGAGTATTACTTGATAAAATAATACTTTTTATTCAATGAAAATATTTCTACCTTATTTAAAGACGGAAAAAGGACCTATTTCCCTTGATCGTCGCGTAGTAACGCCTCTCTCTCTCTAGTGACGTCAGTGTCTCTTGGCGCGCAGTAGTTAAACCAAAATTATTACGTTTTTCGATTATAATTCTTTACACATTTATGCTAGGAATTTCTCAACCCCAAAGAACAGTTTCTCGAGCATTCAAGAATGTGTGTACCAATTTTTTTGGTAATCTGTCCACGCGTTTAAATTTATATAGAAATTAACGTAAATACATACATACATACAAATATACATACATTTTTATTATATAGACTATCTGGATACCCGTTGTTGCCCGTGTACTTTTTTATTTAAGCACGAAAAATTATTTATTCTAAATTAATCTTTAGTCAGGAAAAATGCCACTGACAAGTGTTGCAACCATACTCAATACTTCCGCTTGTGAAGAAACCACAAATGATCATCAAGGGTCGAAAGAAAACAAATAACGTTATTTTCCTATTCTATATCATAAATATTGTAACGAAAAGATTCGATTTTGGGATGACTGATAACTTGCATTATTATAGAATTATTACATTTATGCTTATTACAATGCGTAATTAAGTTCCGTTGGGCGACAGTTAGCCGAGACGGTTAATAATATCCTTTATTGAAATGAAAAAAAACACGTGTGAATGAAACTTAATAATATAAAAGATAGCCAAATACAGACAAAATAAGTGATAATGTAAATAGCACACAACGATTCTGGGTACCTTGTCGCTTGATTCAGATGCTAAGAAGAGCCTAGAGCGACACAACTGCACTCGTCACTTTGAAGAAACGTACAAGGAATCCACAAACGTTGGATGGTATTTATATTATCACTTATTATATTTTTTATTATTATTATTTTTATTGTTGGGAGTAACAGAAGTCATTCATACATAGGAAGAATGCGGAATGTTGAATAACTAATTCTTTACGCTCTGGAGGACAGAGATTTCGTTATTTGTTGATTATTCATTGCAGCACGAGCAAGCAGAGAAATAGGACTCAGTCCAAGATGGGAGCTCGTGGTAGCAAGCTCCGTGTCGGATGACCCACCGGTAGTGGTAGGAGGCACGCTTTTCGCTTTTATCAGTTTTCTTTCCACAAATTGCGCAATAACGAAGCATCTCTGACATACATTGCAAGAGGGAAAATGTGTGTATTTACCCCTTTATTCCGTCTTTAAGTTTATGTACTCGTCAAGAAAATTTACGAAGTTAAGTTCTCATGAAGTAAATATCATTTTGCATTCTTAAAAATACAATTCCGTAAAATATAGTACTCATTCCACATGTATCGTAAATAAAAAATTCATATAGGAATATATTATTTTAACGAATTCGAATTGAATATTTAATAATGTCCAAATTATAACGTACCCTTAAACTGTCATAATTTTATAACAACCACCTCATTTTTACTGCCTCAAACTGAAATTGCTTTCAGGCTCCCGCGCAGATCAATTACTTAAAATTCATGGTCTGGTTCAAGTCATCTATTATTATCGCAGAGGGGTCTGCACAATGCAGTGTTCTGGGGAAAGCCAGTGATCGATCATGGAGTACGACATAAAATAGAGCTTCAACTTTGCTTTAAACAGGAAATGCTTACAGGTAGAAATAGAAACAATCCGTACTGCACACGGAATTAAATATTTAAATAATGTACCTGAATAAATTAGCATACAGTTGAAAATAAGTTTAAACAAAATTCCAGAAGTCGTATCCGTCTTCCTCCAAGCTTTTTCCGTAAATCTAAATTTAAATATACGTATCTCCCAGAAGTCATCCTCCATAACGTAAAACGATAGTACCAAGTATTACAACTCCCCAGTTTCCAACATATATTATAATCATTCAATCCCAGACTTAATGAAAATCAAGTCTTAAATCGAAATATACTCTTAAGACTACTTTCCCCGCTCCAAAACAATAAAAACGCATTCTGCATCAATCACCTACCGAACAAAATAATCTATATAATAAAAAAGTATGTATGTATGTATTTACGTTAATCTGCATTCAATCAATTTTAACGCGTGGACAGATTGCAACAAAAATTGGTATACAAATTCTTCAAACCACGTATTGTGGGGGTGAGAAACCCCTAGCATAAATGTGGAAAGAATTATAATTAAAAAAACGTGATTCTTAAGTGTTAAATTACTGCGCGACAAGAGACCGTGACGTCACGCGAGAGAGTGAGACGTTACTACGCAACGAACAAAGTAAATAATAATGAAATGAAGCAGAAATATTTTCATTAAATAAAAAGTATAATTTTATCCATGAATACACCATCGAATAATAATAAAAATAATACGAAATACTTTCCGATTCTTGCTGAAAATGTACGTAAATTTTCGTGCTATATTAATGACTCCAATATGGCGACAATTTGTTTACATTATGAATCTAGCTAACAATTTCATCAATCTTTCGTATTGTCTGAATCTGAAGGAAAATAATATCCTGCAATACTCAAGGAGTATATTTGAGTATTCTATTCGTAAAGAAATTCGTAAGTATGTTTGTGGGATTTTTGCAATAAAATTCAATGTATTTTATAGCTGTTCAAATAATTCAGTAACCCATTTACCCCATTGGGAATTGCCTTAACTCTTCGAAAACCCGACAGAAACCTTCACTTGGGTGCACACAAAAACTCATCGCAATCGTATTAATGGTTTAGGAGCGCATAGGAAACACACAGACAGACAGACATTCATTTTTACATTTATCTATATAATAAAAAATTATGTATATTTGTATGTATGTATGTATGTATTTAAGTTAATTTCTATAAAAATTTAAACGCGTGGACAGATTGCAACAAAAAATTGGTAAACATATTCTTCAAAACTTGAGACACGGTACTGTGCGGATGAGAAACCCATATAATAAATGTGGAAAGAATTATACTTGAAAAATGTAATAATTTTGTGTTAAATTACTGCACCCCAAAAGACCATGACGTCACGAGAGAGAGAGAAACGTTACTACACGACGAACAAATGAAACAGTTCCCTTTACCGAAATAAAATAAAGCAGAAATATTTTCATTGAATAAAAAGTATAATTTTATCCAGCAAAACTCAATCGAATGATACTAAAATATACGACGAAATACTTTGCGATCCTTGCGGAAAATGTATGGTAATTTTCGTGCCATATTAGTGACACCAATATGGTGACCATTTCTTAATTTACCTAACAATTTAATCAATTTAATTTTCGTAACGTCTGAAGATTGAGCGACAATTATATCCGACAATTCTCAAGGAGTATTTAAAGCATTATATTCGTAAATACATTCGTAAGTTTGTTTGTATGGGATTGATGCAATAAAATTCTATGTATTTTATAGCTGTTCAAATAATTCACTATCGGTGGAAAGTATGTACGGAACTAGGAACAGTTAGATTTAGGTTAAATTACTTCTTGACTAAAGATTAATATAAAATTAAATACTTTTTCTGGTTTATATAAATAAGTACACGAGTATCGCCGGGCACACAGTTATAGTAAATAATTAGAATATTTGCACCATTCACATCTCGAAAAAATAATAAAGAAGTCCATCACAAATCCTATGTTGAAGATGCCGTTTGGCCCTATTACGACAAAGGACATAGGTGCATGAATAACGATATCATCATCATTAATTAGTTTAAAGTTCGGGTCCTGTATCGTTTTATATCAAGAATATCACCGCAGTTCAGACATTGATGGTTCTGTAATGTTGTATAAATTTGACACAGCAAAGAGCTACTTTGAAACCAATTGTTTCTAAATAATAAAAGAATACACATTAGAATAATTTTAGCAGTCATGATACAAAAATCTATACTGTAGTGATATTTCCCTATGAACAGTTTGAAAACACTCGTCGTAGAGAATTGAAAATTCCTGCGTTTTTTTCAATAACTTCTTATTTAACTATGTATTTATTTTAACGTTCAAATAGGAACGTAATATTTTCAGATCTTATTCTTTAAAATTGTCCTTTTCAGCTTCAGAGACTTAAGGCTATCAAAAGACAGTCAAGTCTGTGTGCTTCACTGACATTGTCATTTTGCAACTGCATATTCCAATATCGGACTTCAGCACAGTCAACCTGTTATTAATTGCAACAGTCAAATGAGACCGTATATGAAATTTCGTGTGTTTTCTAAAATCGTGTCTGGAACTTCGAATAGCATATAAGAAACGTAACCACATCCAATAATCAAACATGTAAAAGTAAACATCTCAAATACTGAGAAAAATATCAGTTTGTAGTTGTATTTATCATAAACAAATCTATTTTAGAACGTCTAACAGTTTTATTTTATATCGAAGAACAGATTATCGTTTCAGTAACACGAGGTACGTATCTTAGATAAAACCCAATTGACAAATATTATGAAAATAAGAATTGTATGTATTTAATATAATAATTACTAGCCATAAAAGTAATGAGAAATTAAGAATAAAATTTAACAAAATTACATCATCAAGTTCTACTAATTATTGTCACCGCCTGAAGAGGTCCGAATCTTACATACGAAACGACGAAATTTAACAAATAAAATTTATATTATGAATTTGTAATTTTTTAAAGCATTAGTATATACTAGCTGGGTGCACGGCTTTTATATTTATATATATATATATATATATATATTTATATAAACCTGGAAAATTATTTAATCCTACATTAAACCAATAGTCAAGAAGTGTTTAACCTACCTATGCAGAGGAAATGTTAATTTCATCATAAACGGTATGTAGACTCACTGCGCTTTTATCGAGACAATACACCTTGAGAGTCATAAATGCATAAGAGTGTCCAATATACTCTATCTACACTGAAATCACCTAAACCGCTCCCCATTTCCTAATAGATTTATTCAATACTGTCGGTACCATAAAAAGTAAAAAAATACTCCTGGTACCTTAAAAAATTCAAAAATAATCCACTTTAAAAAGTTAAAAAATATTCTTATACTTAAAATAGTAAACAATACTTCTGGTACCCTACTACCAGGACTGTTGAGAGTCCAAAATTCTCCCACTACACCAATAGAGTAAGAAATACTCCCGGCACAAGAGTCCAAAATACTTCCTATATAGATCAAAAAATACTCCGGACCTCTTGAAAAAGTAAAAAAATCATCTCGGTAGACTCAGAAATTCAAAAATATTCCCGGGTTCCTAATAGATTCAAAATACGCATCGTATCTCAATGGAGTTGAATATTTTACCGTTTCACTAATAAAATAAAATATTCTTCCAGCACCATAAAAGAATAAAAAATACTCCTAGTACGTTAAGAAAATGAGAAACACGGTATTTTGGAGTTATATAAATACTCGTTGTTAGTTAAGATAGTCAAAAATACCCTTGCAATTCTCCAGAGTAAAAAATACTCCCGGTGCCTTTAGCGTGATTTCCGGTACTTATTTAAGTCAAAAATATTTTCATTAGATAATGAGAAACAGACATATTCTATTTAGCCTAAGACGGACAAAATTACTTCAGTTACCTTGAGAGTGTCAAAAGTATTCTCGGTACTGTAGGGACGTGAAAAATCTACCAGGTACTCAGAAAGAACAAAAAGAGTTCTGGTATCTTAAGAGAGTCAAAAATATCCCGGTTCTTTACGAGTCAAAAATACTTCATGTAATTTCCCCACTGTATAGGTATATTTTTAACGAAATGTATTTTCATCTAGTGTTAAATTTCATGTACCACTCTGTTGTATTTCGTTCCAAACGAGTATTGCACGTTGTCTTCGTCCACATTTTAAAAAACCTCGGTAGACAACGTCTCATCCAATTCTCACGACGCAAACAAGATTTTAGGTTCGCAAAATAAGTTTTTGAATTTATTTGACGTATAATAATGTCTTACAAAGTAACATTTTGGGCACGGCGTCGACGAAGAAATTACTCAGAGTTAAAACTTTACAATTCGCAATAAAGTACGCAGGCTTTTATATGAATTTATGACCCAGGTAATATAGCTTGACGCTTGCTACACACTATGATAGAGAAGAAAACCAGGTGTAGAATCTCTATTACGTACAAAGCGATATAAATATCGAAATACGTCATTACATTATCGCTTTAAAATGCTTTTGATATGAAATGCCCGAAATAACTGTGCCTAGTAAAATATTTCTTTAATGAACTTCCTTAAAAAATATATTATTTAAAGTGTACAATTATTCAATACTAATCCATTAAGGGTAGTTTTAAATTTTTTCTACCGCTATGATTCAATTGATTGAGATGTTACTGTATTTATATGGTACTTAATATAATTAAAACTAAAATTAAAGATAGCTGATGTAAAACAAAAATTTAAAAGAAGAGATTTAAATTAAATAAAAAGTTAATGGAAAACTTGAATCAAATAACTTACCCAGAATAAATTATCAAGGTTTCCCTGTTCCTAATAACATTGGTTTCATTTCCATTCTCGTTATATTCAAACACATGAGACTCGACTTATGTAAAATATACCGTGGAATTAATGTATTATTTTCGCAAGGCAAGTTGATCTCTTTTTACTAAATATGAATGCATTATAATATTTTGCATTTGTGAAATGTTCACATTTACGCGAAATTTTAATATATAGTGTAATGAAGTGAAGGCTTGTTAGTGAATTATTTCGAACGTTTTAATTATTTATTGGTTTGATTGTGTAAACGGAGTTAATTTAAAAGCTATTATTATGGAAATTGTGGACAGTTTTAACGCATTTCAACTCCTTCAAACATTTTAGGTCATTAGTTGTGTCAGTGATTTTAAATTATTTATTTATTTGTTAATTTTTTCTATTATAATTATATTCAGTCCTTTAATTATTTAAATTAATTGTATAAGGTTGAACATTGATTATCAAAGCAATAATGTGTAAAAATGTTTCCCAATAATGTGATCAAATACGATGAAGTTTTCTATAATGAAAAAAAAGCAAACTAATAATGGGAGGCAATAATTGATAGCTCTTGAATGTAGATTCTGAATGTCGAGCGCAGAGATAAGCTTGTGGACTGTCACAGAAAAATTATAAAAGGTGAGCTGAAAACTACCAGATGCAGGTTTTATAGGATTTGTCCTGCATCAGTTTTAGGCAAATTTCGGGTAGGATCCTTAAACTATAGCCCGGGGGCAATCTTCCTCTACACTTCCGCATTCACCCTTTCAAATTCATTCCTATACTATTAAATGGGAGTTGCCACCATGTGGATTATCCTCATGTAGCCTGTTACTCTAAAAAAAAGGCATAAATATTCAGTATGGCACAAGTTTTCGTCTTAGCATCTTCACGTCACCTTTATCCTTAGATATTCGGACAAAGAAAAAAATCAGTCTTGATGTGCGTTTGATTGGAGCATCTCCAAGCCACTAAGATCTTAAATAAATTGAACTTAAAAAAAGGACTTGGAAACAATTGTTTCGTCCGCATATTTTCTGAGTACGAGTTCTGCCAGCTGTGAGATTTCGAGTCGCCAAGACTTCGTACGAGCCAGCAAGCGTTTCCGGAGGCCGACGCCTTAGCCAGTGGCTACCCGTATTACCGACGCCTAGCAGAGGTCCTGCTTAAGCAATCTCTGCCAGCTGTGAAATCCCGAGACGCCAGGACGCCGATACAGGAGAAACAGCAGTAAAAGTTGACAGAGTGCCATTTTTATGCCGTGTGAAGCTGTATGAAGACGTTTTACTGCGGGAGTACTCAATTCCAGTTTCTAGAAATATTTGACAACCCCTACTTAAATCCCTGTCGAGATAGTTTACTTTTGTCTACCGATTTAAATATACGCTTAGCCATAATTATTTTTCTGTCATTAAATTCATAATTTTGATTAACCTGAAAAGGAACTTTATATGCAGGAAGAATTTAAAGACATTATTTGTCTGATAACAAGTTTCAAGTGTAAAGGAGGTGCTGTTTTATTATGTCAAAAAAAGTGTTTACTTCCTTTTAATTTCCTCATTTTTAATTTAAAGTAATTCACTTTACATACAAATTAATTATAATTTATCAATACCAATTTATAACGGACAATCTTTGCCATTTATTTTATAAGGTACTTTATTTTCATCTAACACTTTAATCGTTGAAAATATATGTTTAATCTATTTGTAGGGTTAGATCCAAATTTAGTTACATATATACCATTTTTGTAGAAAATATTTTGATTAATTTAGGTGTGAGCCTATCTTATATAAGTTCAACTCCGATAATGTTCTATTTTACATTGTTCTATAGTGTTCCTATTTTATGTTTGTTCTACTGGTTCCTGATTTTTAACGATATTATTGCAGTTCATCGATTTATGCAAAGTGCATAAGATAATATATTTTTAATTCTCTTTAAACCTAGTAAAAATTGTCTGATAAATGTATTTTTCATATGTTAATATGATAATTCTGTGAATTGCATTGTTAGCCAAGCTCAGTTTACGAAACGGCTGAATCGAATACTAATTAAATAATAAATTACAGGCATTTTCTTTTTTGTACCATTAGGTATATATAACATAGCATTTCCTCTAATGATGGTAATGTACAGATAATTAAGCTCTACCTCGCGTGCAATTTAATATTATTGAGTGATTCCGGTAGTATGAGTAAATTCATTTTGTTCATTATTAGATACATGTCGTCAATATATTTAGTTATTAATTTAAGTATAATCTCATTCAAGCTGATAGCTTTGTTAACAATAGAGTTGGGGACTATGTTTTTGTGATAAGTTAACAGAGATAAATTATCATTAATTTGTTATTATTGTTAATTTGTTTGAAAATCTTAAAATCATCTTTAAAATACCAATTGTGAATACATAAGACCTTCTACAAACGCGCATTTACTTTGGATGGTGTAAAATATTTTATGTTCTCGCGATTAATTGGTGTATTAGTAAACAAGGCTATTATACCTAAACTACTCAATATTTCATTATCATGTAGTGACAATTTGTTTAATATATTGTAATGCCAATTAATTAGGCCATTAATTGTTTGGACGTAAAATTTGATTGTTTGAGAAATCCATTATAGCGGTCTGATCGAACAAAGCAACAATGAGAGAAGCGAGCTCACTTTGCTTTGTTGAAAAGTCAAAAATGGCGTATGCGCGCCAAAACTCGGGAGAACTAGGAGTCAGTTTGCGGAAAAACATCGTGAGGAGAAGAACAAGTAATATAACTGTTAGTTAGCGGAGAAAGATTGTTAGGAGCTGTTGGCGGAAAGACATTATGAGGAGCAGAACAAGAAATATAATTTGAGCAGAGACTAGACATCATCAATGTATAACTAGTTAAAGCTGTAAATTAATACGAAGAAAATATTCACGCCGCAAATATTGCAGCGTAAATAATTGAAAAGTAAGAGCATTTTAAGTCCAAAGCGGTAAAAGACTAACAAATCTACGAATCATAGGATTCGTATAAGGCAAGCAGACATCAGATAGCTGACAAAAAAGAGGATCATCCGAGTTCCTGGGAGCCTATCAATTTTGACTTCAATAGTGTAAAATCTGTGAGTTGACATTTTAGAATCAGTGTAAAAGTTTGTCATAGTGTACTTCCGAAACCAAAAAGAATGCTGGTACCAGCTGGACAGATGTAAGAAACAAAACCAAAACTAATAATTAATTGTAAATGCTAATTGTTTAAGTAAATTGTAAACTGTTTGATAATAAGATTTTTAAATCAATTTGTTGTGTCCATTATCAAACCCAGTTAAGGCCCTGAGAAATTAATATTTTAAATTGTAATTTTTTTTGAGTTAGAAGCCACAAAGTGAAAATAAATAATTTTATGTATTAAATTTTATTAATGCTTTTATTTAATTAAACCCAACCTTTTGATTATTACATAAATGGCTACCTCAACGTGGGGCTCGTTAATTTAAATAAACGACCTACTATTTGATTATTACAATATATTTTATTGCGCTGCATTATTAGATCATAGGTGTTTATTTTGTTATAGTTTTCCAGGGTATCTATATCTATCAATCTATATTGTAGAAGATTGTAGACGTGGTTTTGCGTCATAACGTAGCAGATTTTACTCGGATAAACCCCCTCCCCCTTTGTTCTCACGAATAGGGTGCCAGATATATTTTTTTAATTGGTAGAAATTAACAAAACTTCGAAACAATTAAATATTCATTATCTCGAGGCATGAGATATACACTTTGTCAGAACGTGGTATAATTTACGATGGTGTTCCATATAGTTCCGCGTCCCACGAGTGTGTCGAAAAATAAATCTCTTCAACAAGCGTGGCGTAACATAACAATACGTGAAAGGTGTCGACAAAGGCAAATGCAACAAGACTTAATTGTTATGTTACAATATATATAAATGTGTGCATCTTTGTTTGTCTGTGTGTAGTCTGTGTGTTCCTACACCATTCATCCGATTGCAGTGAGTTGCTGTGCGCACGCCTGTGAATATTTATTTCTCTCGGCCTTTCTAAGCGTTAGGCAACTCCCAAGGGCCAAACGAGGGTTAAATTTTAAAACACGCTAAAACGGTCGATATTAGCGTCGAATATTAGTTTTCGGGGTCTATCAGATTAACAATTTTTCTCCAGATGTTTTTAGAGTGTAATTTAACTCCTTACATGGTACAAGAGAACCACTAAGGACGGAGTGGCGTTGGTGCAGAACATTTTTTTATTAAAATTAACGTGAGACAACTAAGAAGTGTCAAATCCAGGATTATAGAAGACAATGAGTTTAATTCTCGCATTCACTATGTCAGTTAAGTTGCAGTTCATGCCACTAGATGTACGGCGTGACGTCGTCTGTTGCCGTCATTATCTATTACCACGCCGTCCAACCGATTGCTGAATGCAGTACGGCGATGAACTAAGGAAAGTCTATATCTATATCTTTATATAAATATTAGGCTGGTGGCAAAAAATGTTGAAATCAAAACGACAACTTTCGTAAACTTTGTTAAGCCATGTCAAACCCTGAAATGAGAAAGTCAATAACACTTGTAGTATTTGAATAATTGTCCTTCCATTACGAAGTGCGAAAAAAGTTAAAGAACCGTATATTGTAGCCGTATATATAAATTTATTTGTCTGTGTGTATATATTTATGTATTAACAATTTGATGAGATATGCATATTGAAAACACTTCAAGTTGTTGTAACATAGATATATTTTGACGCGTCTCGAATTAAATGATTGATAGAGTACAGAAGAAAAATTGTGACAGGATGTGGGTGAAAAGCCATTGCATAAAAGTAATGAGTAAACAAAACTGATTAGTTATTGAAGTCACTAAGTTTAATTCTGACTTTTACCGTACTGGGTAAGATATATTTCAACCCCAAGGAGTTATGTAGGAAGGTGGGAAGGAAATCCCCGTACACTGTGTTTATATCTAACATTTACCATACTGGTTAATATGAATGCGAGGAATGCGAGTGAAAGGGGGAGAAAAAATTCCCCGTACACTGAGTTTATATCTAACATTTACCATACTGGTTAAGATGTAGTTCAACCCCTAGGAATGCGAGTGAAAGGGGGAGAAAAAGATTCCCCTAAAACTGTGTTTATGTCTAACATTTGCCATACTAGTTAAGATGTAGTTCAACCCCTAGGAATGCGAGTGAAAGGGGGAGAAAAAAATTCCCCTAAAACTGTGTTTATATCTAACATTTACCATACTGGTTAATATGTAGGAATGCGAGTGGAAGGGGGAGACAAAAATTTCCGCGTACAATATTAAACACGTCAATCAATTTCTACCAAACTTAATACAGTTACTTACAATCCAGGAAAAATCCCCAAGGGGTTAAGGTAAACCTGTCACTTCTAGGGGTGTGGGTGAACTCATTCATTGAAAAACATTCGTCAACGGTATTAATTAGTGTTGAAAAGTTTACGGGACAGCTGACTTTTATAGTGTCATTATCCTAGAAGTTTTAAGTGTTTAATTTCAACTTTAAAAGGTAAGGGAGGGAAGCACCCGTACGTGTGGTGGTGAAAAGTATTTACCTAAAAAGTAATGCAAAAAAGACCGAGATTCGTTTCGATTACGGAGTTGTAGGAGACGCAGAGTTTAATTCTTGCATCGCAAATTTTATGTTCCTCTACGTGGAGGTGGACGT
The DNA here is from genome assembly GCA_037074705.1 of Zhengitettix transpicula. Lineage (NCBI taxonomy): Eukaryota > Metazoa > Arthropoda > Insecta > Orthoptera > Tetrigidae > Zhengitettix > Zhengitettix transpicula. The sequence continues at coordinate 206,576,715 of CM073591.1, forward strand.
GTCTGACAAAATGTTGCCGGGAGTATTTTGTGTTCCTCTTAAGTTACCGCATGTTTTTTAATTTTCTTACTCTGTCAGATATCTTTTTGGTCCTTATTTAGTTGAATGTTTACCCCATTAAGGTATCAGAAGTATTTTTAGACTTTATGAAGTTAACGAGTAATTTTAATTGATTTAATTTGGCGTGATTTTTAGACATTCTTATTTTATGTAGTTGAAGAATTACAGAGTTGTTTAAAGTACTGTCAGTCACCATCCTCGGTTATTTGAAGTAAGATGCCGAGGGGTTAGGTCAGGGAGATTAACGTAAACGGGGTAATGTTCCACACAATGACGCTATTGATGCTGGTTAAATGAAATGTTTACTATGAGGTTAGTGTATAATCAATTTCTTCTCGGTCTAATTTAAATAAATACAAGGGTCACGCCGGTAACTCAGTTAGTTATTCATAAATTTTGATATATCGCGTTATTGATTTATTCAACAATTGGCCTTATTAGAAGATTTGTTTTATTACTTAAGTAATCCATGTATCCCAGGGAGGATTGCAAACACGCGTTTTAGCGTGTAGTTTATTTTTAGAAATAAAAAAAGTTAATTAATTATTTATTATTTTTATATTAAATTGCCTTTCGTATTCTTCTTTTTAATATAGGCATCTTAAATACCCAGATAGTGTCATATTTAAAATCCACAATAATGTAGCATACAATAAAACAAAAATTGTCCGGTCTCTTTCGGGTCAATTTGTAAAGTACTAATAACTAAACTCTCATTTAACCGATTGCTACTAAAGAACGCAGACAGGAAGTCGTATTAATTATAAACATAATAAATTAATTTTTTTATATTTGATTAATATAAAATGTTTTAATCAACAATGAAAGCTCTGTAACAAAATTTACATAAATAAATTTAAAACATGACTCTTTCTAACTAAACCACATGGTGGGGTTTTCTGAAAAAATTGAATTTAGTGCCACGTGAACATACTTAAGTAGCAGAAAGTTTATATAATTCTATTTTATCTGAGGATGTCCGGAATGTGATCGTGGGAATCCCCCTGTACTCCTCTTCGCAAAATTTGACTTTCTCATTTCACTTCACTTTCATAAAAATATCACTTTACTCTGTTTTTCAAAATATTGATTCAGTGCACTTTATTATAATATCGTTGTATCAACAACTTGAACTTTCCTCACACCTGCTGTTATTCTAACCTTTCGTAATTCGTAAAGGTCGTAATTCTTAAAGGAACCTTTCCAATAACTTTTTAGATTTTATAATTATCATTTTCACTTGTTCCCGACGGATACTCAGCAGCTACTGTATTAATTTCCTAGAATCTGCCAGACATATGTGTTAACGTCTTTGTCCCCTAACTTCGTAAATTTTTCCACTGCTGGATATCACTCAAACGAACCTGGGACCCTCAGTGATTTTCGTCTCGATCAAGACGCTCCAAATATTCGCCAAATCTATTTAATTTTGTTGTATATTTAATTTTTAAATAATTTTCGGGGCTTTCATAATTTTTCTCATTACAATACATTAAAGACTAAATGTGGAATAAACTTTAGTTACTGAAATCACTGTAACATGAGGGATTTGTACATAGAACAAAATAATTATTTTAAAGAGGCAATATGAGACTGGAGGATAGTATGAAAAGTGTATCAATATCAAACTAAGCTTTATTAAGCGATTAAATTGAAAACAAGTGCTTGAATCAAAATAAGAAAACTAATAAATAAATATCTTAATTTTCTTCACCGATCAGCTGTCTGGCAAGAGTTCATCCTGCATAACGATTTCAGGGATAAGTTATTTGATATAAGGTTTTTAAAACCTTAAATTTATAGATAAATTCCCTGTCATTCTTAGTAATGGTTAGCAATAACAACATTATACAAATTTCTCTATTTATTATCGACTGGTTTTTAACTCACAGGAACTATATTGTAGACGAGAATTTTATTAGGTACAGTAAACCCCTCAGAACTATATATAAATAGTATAAATATTATGAATACTTTTTTCGGTTTCTTATTCGTTTAATAAATAATAAATATAAAGTTTATACATTCAAGCACCTTAATTTGATACGTATATTCTCAATGTAAACGTATAACATAGAAATTAATTTACTGATTGTCAAATTTGCGCAGTTTGACTTTTTTTTTTAGGGCAACAGGCTACATGAGGGTGATCCACATTGGGCAACTCCCCTTTAATAGCATAGGAAGGGATTAGAAAGGGGGGAGGCGGAAGTGTAGAGGAAGGTAGCCAAGGGTTACTAGGGCCCCCGGGCTATGGTTTAAGGATCCTACCCGGCATTCGCCTAAAGAAATGCAGGGAAAACCCTAGAAAAACCTGCATCGGGTAGGTTGGGCATTTGGTACACGTCCCACGCCCTTCCGATGACGGGAGAGGAGTTTGCTGTGGGGACCCAGCTTACCCCTCGCCATGCCTTGGCCTGTTTAGGAGGCAGCTGGCCGACTATTCCAATAGGAATAGCGGACAACTCTTCCCGTATGCCCAAGGTCTGCGACCCCGGAACATACACCTCTCAAAACAGACCGAGGTGCCTCGGCATGTGGGAACCTTAGTTAAAAAAAAAACCAGAGACATCTTTAATAACAGAATTGAAGTAGTTTATTAGAATTGAGAACGAGCCTGCGAGAGAATTCTCTCGCAGGTAACCTACGAGGGATGTTCTCTCGCAGGCAGAACATTTTAGGAGAGATACGAAGGGGTTACCTTTGGGTATGCCTTTTCCTCTCCGTTTTTGAACTAAGGTTTCCACAAGCCGAGGCACCTCGGCCTGTTTTGACAGGTGTATGTTCCGGGGTTACAGACCTTGGGCATACGGTAACAGTTGTCTGCTATTCCCATTGAAATAGTCGGCCAGCTGCCTCCTAAACTGGTCGAGGCACGGAGAAGGGAATACTGCGTCCCCACAGCAAACTCCTCTCCCGCTATCGGAAGGGCGTGGGACAAGTACCCAATGCCCGACCTACCCGATGCAGGTTTTTCTAAGGTTTTCCCTGCATTTCTTTAGGCGAATGCCGGGTAGGATCCTTAAAATATAGCCCGGGGGCCCTGGTAACCCTTGGCTACCTTCCTCTACCCTTCCGCATCCCCCTTTCAAATCCCTTCATATGCTATTAAAGGGGAATTGCCCAATGTGGATCACCCTCATGTAGCCTGTTGCCCTAAAAAAAATTTTTTTTTAAAGTTTATTAGAATTAGAAAAATTTATGTACATAACCCAATGATATTCGATCCCAAGTTTAAATTGCGGGGACGATTGGAATTTCTCAATCACTGTTATAAAAAGTGTAGGAAATTATTAACACTGCTCCAATGCTCCAATTTCTGGAGGTATGGTTGAAAAATATTTCAGTCAAGGTTAAACTTTGTCTACAAATTTTTACCAGAAGCTGATTTCAGTAACAACACTTGCAAATAGACTTACAAAACAATTATGTGTTATTCCATTATTTGTACTAATAAACTCCTGCGAAAAAAAACGTGATGCAGCGATGATCTTTTCCTCATTAATTATATAAGTGACGTAGCTTGAATTCTGAATAAAATGAAATGGTTAAATTGTTTTTCCTCGTGTTTGTTCCAAGTAAAGAAAACGTTCCTTTGTAAAAGTGATGTATTGGCGACGCTGTTGTACCGAAAAACTTCCATTACCTCTCCCTTCATGATAGCTTTCTTGGCTGAATGAAAACTTTTGCCAGAGCAAAGACGAAAATTCTCTATTGTGATCGCACTTAAAGGTTATAGAGACACCCTATTTTCCGCTTCTTCAATTTCTCATTTCACTGCCTGTCTGCCCGCACAAAAGTTTATCCGTGTTCAGCAAGACTCACTGGGCTACGATTTCCAAGTTTCGATGCATTCACCAGAATATGCGGAACGTAGTCCGGGGATTTCAGTTAAAAGATATTTGCTTTTAAATCACGACACATGTAAATTCCTAGAACTAATTAATTAGTTTTTCTAATTATTTCTGCGAGGCAAAAATATTATTATAATCTCAAGGTGTCAGTTCTTAGTAATATATTTACCATAGCCGATCGAATTTCTATGTAAAATGCTTTCCGCAATTAATAAGAGTCTTTGTCTTTAAATTTCTTTGTCGGGCTAATCCCATCTATTCTTCGATCTACGTAATCGTATGCTCACCTTTTAATTTACTGTAATAGCATATATCATTTTCTGTTAGTTCATAGGAATCTTTAATTTGGAATTGTTTCAGAAATAATTTTATTCTGACGTAACACGAGTATAATTGGAAAATTATTCAAACTTCAATTTATCTCAATATGCTTGCTGTTAACGTTTTCAGTGAATTTTGTGTTCAGTGTGAATTACCGGTTGAATCTTTTTGCATTATCATATTATGACTTTGTGGTTAAATGAAGTAAAATCTTTCTCCCTTCATTGGCTAAATATTTGACTGAAACTTCTGAATTATAAGTTGCCCGGAGATATTTTCTTGCTATTCTTTGTTGTTCTCGACTTTATCTTACCTCTTAAAAGAAAAGATTTGGCGAGATGTGTACTTTAACTTTTATGATAATATTCAAAACTGTAGAAAACTTTTCTGTATATTACCAAGATGTTTCCTTTAAGCCGTCCGATAGCTTCGGGCAATTGAGCTTTCGTTATAGAATCTCAAATAAAATTTATTAATCAAAACTTCATCTAATCAAATAAAAATTTCTTCATGTAGCCTAAGGGTGTAAAAAATACTCCCGGTACCATTGAGAGTAAAGAAAACTCCCGGTATCTTGAAATAATCAAAATTATTATCCATACGTTAAGAGAATCAAAATTCCTTTCGATTAAAACATCCCGGTATGCTAAGAAAATAAAATAGGCATTTAAAGAAGACAAAAATAGTTCATTTACGTTAAGAGAGTCAAAAGGAGTATCCGTACCCTAATAGAGTAAAACTAATCCAAATACCTTAAGAGTATTGTTAATACTACAATTGGGCGTATTCCCGGCAATAGCTAATTAAACAAGCTTATATACATGTCCGGGAAAATTATTACTAAAATATATTACTAACACCGCGAAGTTAGCACTGATCAAAACTTCTCTCAAGGTTGACAACTTTTGCGATTTATTTCAGCATCGGATCTTATTTACTTTAAAACATTAATCATACTTCTAAATTTATTTTTGTGAATAATGGAGTATCCCAAAATGCGCTGTAATTAATTTATTCAAATCGTTGATTTATATCTTTAGAAACAAATATTTTCCAACGTCAGAGTTTTGTTCCCTGTTTGATTTTACATAAGTGCGTTGGTTTATGTTCATCATGAATGTTTAACTCCTGTATAAGATTCAAATAAAGCACAAAGTCGATCTTTCTGCATTTGATTTTTCACTTAGGGAGGTTTTAACCTTGTCGCATCTGTGTGTATTATTTAATTCGTTTATGAAAGGAAATGAGTTTATTAATGTTGTTGTTTATTTTAATTTAATTTTAGTTCCATATTGCTCAACACATTCACATAATTCTTGTAATTTCACCTCAACTAGCTTTCCGTTACATTGCTGTCAGTTATCGACGAAGACTCTCTTTATATTTCACTTTAGTGAGCAAATCGTTGTTTTGTATTAGAAACTATCTGGGTGCTCAGTGTTGCCTGGGTATTTATTTTATCTAAGCCCGAAAATGTTTCTATTAGTCCTACCCGATGAAAATGTAATTCCGTCAGACACCCCCCCCCCCCCTTCCACCCGTGCCTTTACAATACCATAATTTTTTTTTTGGGCAACAGGCTACATGAGGGTAATCCACGTTGGGCAACTCCCCCTTAATAGCATAGGAAGGGATTTGAAAGGGGGGATGCGAAAGGGTGGAGGAAGGTAGCCAAGGGTTAACTAGGACCGCCGGGCTATATTTTAAGGATCCTACCCGGAATTCGCCTAAAAGTAATGTAGGGAAAACCCTAGAAAAACCTGAATCAGGTAAGTCGGGCATTGGGTACTAGTACCACGCCCTTCCGATAGCGGGAGAGGAGTTTTCTGTGGGGACGCAGCATTCCCTTCTCCTCCGTGCCTCGGCCAGTTTAGGAGGCAGCTGGCCGACTATTCCAATGGGAATAGCGGACAACTCTTACAGTATGCCCAAGGTCTGTGACCCCGGAACATACACCTCTCAGAGCAGGGCGAGGTGCCTCGTCTTGTGGGAACCTTAGTTCAAAAACGGAGTGGAAAAGGCCATCCTCAAAGGTAGCCCCTTCGTATCTCTCCTACAAGTTTCTACCTGCCTCCAATACCATAAATACTCTTTTTTTTGGGTGTAGATAGGCTATGTATAGGGTAATCCACATAGTAGCAACTCCCCTCTTACAGCATAGGAAAGGTATTTGAAAGGGGGGATTCGGAAGGGTGAAGGAAGCTAGCCAAGGGTAACTAGGGCCCCCGGGCTATGGTTTAAGGATCCTACCCGGCATTCGCCTAAAAGAAATGCAGGACAAACCCTAGGAAAACCTGCATCAGGTAAGTCGGGCATTGGGTACTTGTCCCACGCCCTTCCGATAGCGGGATAGGAGTTTGCTGTGGGGACGCAGCCTTCCCTTCTCCGTGCCTCGACCCGTTTAGGAGGCAGCTGGCCGACTATTCCAATGGGAATAGCGGACAACTCTTACCGTATGCCCAAGGTCTGCGACCCCGGAACATACACCTCTCAAAGCAGGCCGAGGTGCCTCGGCATATGGGAACCTTAGTTAAAAAAAACCAGAGAGATGTGAACTCATCCCCAAAGGTAGCCTTCGCCAGAGCTCTCTGGGAATACTCTCATATCCAATAATAAAATACTCATAATACTCATAGTGGTAGAGAGAGAGAGAGTCAAAAATATTCTTCGTACCTTAACATACATAAAAATATATACTCGGAACCCTAATACAGTCAAAAATACAGAACTATAGAAATTTTATTATACTCCCGGTGTCCTAATCAAACAAAAAATTTTCATGTAGCCTAAGAGTGTAAAAAATACTCCCAGTATCTTAAAATAATCAAAATTATTTGCCATAGTTAAGAGAATCAAAATTCCTTTCGTTTAAAACATCCCGGTATGCTAAGAAAATCAAATAGGCATTTAAAGAAGACAAAAATAGTTCCTTTACGTTAAGAGTCAAAAGGAGTGTCCGTACCCTAATAGAGTAAAACTAATCCAAATACCTTAAGAGAGTGACACATAATCCCAGTACCTTAAGGGACTCAAAAATACTTTAAAAGTGTCAATTTATGATGTCTTTAAAATTCCACACCTTTCAATCCCACTTCTATAGGTTATCGAGGTGTTTTTTCGATCCAGTGTATGTTTTGTAATTATTATCCGTACAAAATATGATAAAATTCGCTGCACGTGTTTACGATTTTACCCGTAAAATTGCCTTCACCTACTTACCCAATTCTCAGGGACAGAATTACAACTTCATCAGGATGTAGAATATCATTATTAAACTCAAAGACTTCCGTAACCCCGGATTCGACAGCATGATTATTGTTTTCGCGTTATTTTTATGTAGTGCCCCTCCACCCACATCCCAAAAGAAGCTCCCATCCCATGCCGAAAGGCGTTGAAAATATATAAAAAAAAACATATCAATCTCATTGAGGCCAAAAAATTTTCATTGTGTCTAACAACACCCCCCCCCCCTTCACGACCACCACCACCCCGGTAGTTTATTCTGCGTATACCAAATTTGCGTATACAAAATTTCTCCACGGGTTGTATATTTGTTTGCCGAACATTCATACATACAAACCCACAAACATACACAATCTATTTTAGCTATTTGAAAGATATTAACTGCGGAACTCTCTAGGAAACATTGTGCAATTCAGATATTTATTACCTGTCTATACCCTCTGAATTCTATGTGGACTATCTTGCCATTCTCTGCCGATACTGTCTAGTTTCGTCAAAAGTATATCATCGAGCACTAAATCGAATGTTTTGGCCGAATCAATTACTACACAGTCTGTGCTGCCTTGATAATCTACATCATCGGATACTCGTAGTTCCCGGTCAATCCCTTTACTGAATCCACATTATTTTTCGAAAAACCAATCATTAGTCTCAAGTTCCACAATTAAATGTTCCATTGTTATACAAATTACCGATATAAGACTAATGTGTCTGTACTTTGTATCGTTGTATTTATCACCTACTAGTTTTGAACAATTTCCCGTCTTCGTGTGGTATCGCATTAGGAGTTTATTAACACTAAATTTCAATCGGGCTCAATTCTCCATTGAGTTTAACCGTATGGATGTCACGTGATTTACTAAATATTTGCCGCGAAATCCTTTTTCTGATTTTTAAGGAACTAACTATTTGGCTAATGTAGTCATGTAAAATTGTGCTATTTTATGACTTACGCTTGTATAATAGACTGATGCGAAGTATGAGCTCAGAAATTCTGCATTTTATTTATCATTTTCTACTGATATTACATATACATTGCTGTTGTTTCTTTAATTACAATTTTGGGAAGCCTAATACTATTTCTTTCGGACTATATAAAAATATTCTGAAGGACGACCCCTCTCCTTTACTATCAATTAGAAGCTCAACCTGTGTGTTATTGTGTCTTTCTGTGTAAACGTTCCGAGCTTGTAATTTCAAGAAAATTATCTCTGTTGTGTAACATTCAAGATTGATATTCTTCTCTATCATTCTGAGTGGAACAAATGCCTTCATAGATTCTCTGAAGATCTGTTTGAAACTATACCAAACTTCGTGTTTTAGAAAGCACTCTATCTGTTATCCTAAAAACGCTCTGAGACCTTCGTATCTATTTTCCGGAATTGGCCATTTGTTGCATGATTGTTCCGTGAAGTACATTCTACATGCCCCAATGTTTTTACACACTATAATCATATATTCGAAAAAAAATCTGGCACAATAAAGTAAATTATAGAGGACGGACTAAATTAAACCCAAATTTTGTCCTCCCTACGCTAAATTGTTTTCCCATACTACGTTAGGGCCCACTGGCAACTTTTTAATCTAAAAGATTTATTACATTTAAGTTGCTTACAGCGTTCCGACCGTACAATAGCAATCGAATAATTGCTTTCACTGAGTTTTAAAAAGGCTTTGTGAATAATTTTAACCTCTTTCGGAATGGGAGGGAAACACCCTTCGGGGTTGGGAGGTAGGCCCTTATCTAATAAATAAAACAGGGTGTTTGTATGTATGTTTGAATGTATATATATTTGTTTGTGTGAATGATCCATATACAAATCTACACCGGTGGAGCAAATTTCACCAAATTTCATACACTGTCTGGGTGAAACACGTCTAAAAACGCCAGGAGCGGGGGTGGAAATATTCAAACATGTTAAAACATCCGAAATTTGAGTCTGATAAATATTTTTAGGGTTCAAAGAGATTGATAGTGTTTCTATCGATATTATCTTACTATAATTTCAACCCCGTACATCTTGAGAACTGAGAGATTGCAGTAAAATCCAGTTTTATGGATGTAGCCTAGTTTAATAACGACATTAATTTGGCCATTTAACCCCCAGGGGCGGTGCACCGCCCCTGGGTGTAGAATTTTTCTAACATGTTAAATAGTCGATATTTGCGTGAAATAAATAATTGTTGTGGTCAATGACGTTTATAATATATTTACCGATGTTGTTTGTAAAATTTCATCCCCTGTCGGCGTGCGATCTAAGTACACATAGGGGTGGGGGTGGAAATATTCAAACATGCTAAAACAGCCTATATTTTAGGCAGATAAATACGTTTCGAGATCAAAGACATTAATAGTGTTTCAATCGATATTATCTGAGTATAATTTCAACCCCTTACAACATGGAAAAGAAGCACCCTTAGGGGGAGGGGCGTTACAAATAAATAACGCTAATAAAACCGAGATTACAGTCAAATCCAGGGTTTTGTATGTTGCTGAGTTTAATTATGATATTCAATTGACCATCTAAGCCCCGGATGACGGGGTTGGCAATTTTTAAACATGTAAAATGGTAAATATTTAGTGGAATAATTTTTTTAACATTAATTAGATTTATAGTATTTCTATTCCCGTTATGTGTGTAAAATATTAAGCCCTTGTGGCATGAGGGGTAGGTTACAAGAAAACAACCGAGATTCGAGACAAATCGGAGTTATGGATGTCGCTGAATTTATTTATGACAACCTGGGTAACTCGTAGAGGCGAGCTAGGGTGAGTGGGCCTGGGCGGACGTGGGAGCGGGATTGAAATGTTCAAAAATGTTAGCCTATCCATATTTGCGCCAAATAAATATTTAGCGGGGTTAATGACACTAATAACATTTTTAATATATTCTGTGTATAATTACAACTCCTATCGACTTGAGAGGAGAGAACCATGAAGGGTAGGGTGGAGTTGCATTACATAAAAGTAAAGCAATAACCCGATATAGGAATCGAATCCGGGGTTATGGATTACTCTGAGATTAATTATGACATTCACGGTTGGGCGTAACGGAGGTAGAAATTTTCATACATCGGCCCATATTTGCGTCCAATAAATATTTTTCGATATCATTTAAATTCATAATATTTTGGTAGATATTCTCTGTGAATAATTTCAATTCCTATCGCGGTGGATGGGGACCACTTTTAGGGGTGAGGTTTGGTGTTGCGTTAAATGAAAATAACGCGAATAGACCAAAATTCGAACCAATTCTGGGGTTATGGATGTCGATGAGTTTCATTGCGACAAACTGGATAACGCGCCGTGGTGGGAGGGGGGGGGGGCTGAACGGGAGTAGAAATTTTCAAACGATGTAACCAGTCTATTTTTGCGTGGAATTTTTTTAACCCACTGTAGCGTGGGTGGAAATTTTCAAACATGTTCAACCGGCGATGTATTCGTTGAATAAAACTATTTCAGGGTCAATGTGTTCAACCCCCTTCGGAATGGGAGGTGAACACAGTTAGGGATAGGGGTCGTGTTGTATTACATAAAAATAACGCAAAAGATATCTAGATTGGAGTCAAATTGTTGGTAAACGACATCCCAGGTATCGCCGGGCATCCAGCTAGTATAAAATAAAGCAAGAAAAAACCGATACTAGAATCGAATCAGTGTTTATTGATGTCGATAAGTTTCATTATGATGCTCAACTATCCATTTAACGTCCCGGGACGGTAGTGGACGCCCGCTTAACTTTTCAAACACACTAAAACGGCCGAAGATGCGAATAATAAATATTTTACGGAGTCAATTAGATTGATAGTGTTTCTCCCAATGTTGTTTCTACCCCTTTCTTGAGAGGAGCACCTTTAGGGTGGGTTGGAGAGGTTTTACATAAAAATAAGGCAAAAACATAATAAATTGGAGTCAAAATCAAGGGTTATGGTTGTCACTGAGTGGAATTATTAGAACCCGGGCAATGCCGCGCACCTAGATGGTATTCTATAAAGCAGGACGTATTTTACGAAATAAGTTATTCATTATTATGCTACTTTATCTCTATTAGGATTCCAGATGAAGACTGAAGCCTGTCCTGTTGTAAGATGCAACTATTTGATCGCAGTGTGCGGTGACATGTCCTGAATCATCTTGAATGCCAAAAGCTGACTCACACACAAAATAGAACATGTTGGATATTTTTAAATGTCCACATCTATTTAGTTGCCAAATTGCGGTCTGTCATAAGTAACGTGTTGTATTTGAGAAATTAAAAAGTAGCTTCAGAAAATTTGCAAGTGTGCCGGGGCCATAATGGTAATTGTATGCTTGAAGGACATCCCTAAAGCGCCATTATAATTTAAATATTTCCATACTACAATGCCTATACCAGCTCCAGAAGACCGGGTAACTCTTACAGATTTTTATAGTCAAAGAGTAGTTTCTATTATCTGATGGTCTTCAGCAGGGGTCTCCGACTACGACCCGCAGACCAAACCCGCAGTAGTACGTCGGGCGTACCAGCTATAAAGTTTATTTATATTATTATATTGTGAATTTTACAATGTAAGTAAATCATACAAAATAATAATCAGATGTTTTAGTTTAACTATTAATTAAGAAACACATGTGCGTAATGAATTTGAACATTTGAACTGCAAATACTGATTTAAACGTTTATCTGAAAACCTGCAATAAGTGACATACATAGATAATTCACAAAATGAAATTCAACATTACAATTGTGATTAATGGGATTTGTGTAGATTTAACTTTCCCCTGACAATTGTTTTCAGCTGTGCATCAATTTTACTGGTGGTAATTATCATCAGCGACTTACAATGCTCATCAGTTAATTTGAATCTATAATTGTTTTTGTATACGTTTCATTTTGGAGAATGCTTTTTCACATAAAAAAGTAGTGTCGAAAGCGGAGAAAAGTCACAAGCAGTTATGCAACTGATCAAACCTTCAGAATGGAAGACTTTTAAAATTCCAATAATTATAACTTTAAATATTTTTTAATTATTATTATCGCAACACTGTAAATCTATAATTTCCATTTAAAGTTCTGAGCAGTGGCTTTATATGTAGGCATTAAAGGATTGCGAAAAATTCTGAATTCATTTCAACTTATTTTTAAATCGCCCAAAGCTTTAATTGCGAAATCTACCGGAAATTGAGTTTCAGCTTTCTGACCGACTTTTTGGCATGTACGTATTAAAATGGGTGAAACGTTTTTTGTTCAATTGGGTTTGCAATTTTTGTCGATAGAATTTAATATGAGTGTATATATCAGGAAGTGCTCGTTTTTCTTGCCATTCATTAGTTGGTAAAATCTGTATAAATTGATACCTCCATAACCACTCATTCTTTTGCAACTCACTCGGAGGATGATTTATTTCTTTCAAGAATATTTCTATTATTAATCGAAGCTCAAAATATTGCGTTAGAAATTTACCGCAGCTAATCCAAATTACTGGTAAGGCAGCTTTCTCCAATGAATTCGCGGAGTTGTCGACGGTTGAGCGTTTGTGATATGATATAATTAACAACTGTCATGACTGACTTTAAAACTTCTGACAATCCAAAAATTTTCCGCACCAAGACTGTTTAAGAATAATGCAATGTAAGTTTAATGGTTTTGTACAACCGTCATTTTATACTACCTTTGATACGAGAACAACGGCACATTAATTTTTTTTCACACTTTTTTATCACCATCAGTTACGAGTTTTTGAAAAAAAAAATTCTAAACAGTATTTTCTACTTCATTAAAATTATCTTCTCCAGTCGTGCCGTAAATGCTCAAGAAAGCTCTCTGTATACCTCATTATTTTATATTTCTAGAATAAAAATTAACACCGAAGCAGTGGCTGAAATATTTTTTCTCATCCAGGGCCAAAGATTTTCATCAATTGAGTTAATATATATTCTACAATATCATCTACTCTTCGAGGCACAGTGCATAACGCACTAATTAGGATCCCCCAGAACCGTTTTTGTTACTATAATTGAAGAGTCGGGTTCTGGCGGGTCTTCAGGCAATTGTCTGAAGGAATGACACCAAATTTATAAGCGTGGAGAATTGGGACGATCTATTTAATACGAATATCCGTCAAGCCCAAATTCTCGTACTGGCTAAAAAAAGGTTCCTTAAGGAACAATGCTTTTGTCGCGACTTGGATGGTTTCACCATCGTGGGTGGCAAGAGAACGCGTGGCGAAATTCGACCGCGTATTTGGAAGACAGAAGCCTCCGAGAAGTATATATACGTGTGATGGAGAGCAAGGTTGGTAGATTATTATTGGTGTTGATGAACAAGTCTGGTATCCGAACCACATGGAGACTGGGTGACGGGTCCAGCGTCGATGACTGCCAGCCCTGAAGCTTTCGGTCGCAGTGTTTGAAGTCACGTGGTCCGTAAGTTTCAATCACATTAACCTCGCATAACCAAGGTCAAAACCAAATCATTCGATTATTTGTTTTTCTATATTTTTTAAAAGTGTTTCTGGTCTCGCCGGAATAATGTCCCTAAGGGTATAAGCATCATTTTAATTTCTGCTAATTGAATGATTCATTCTTTTATGTACAACGATTTTCTGTAGTTATTTGTTATAAGTAAATGTATATATGATTTATATTCAATTTATGTTTTATATATATATATATATATATATATATATATATATTAAAAATAAGAAATAAGCCAATTTTTAATAACCAAAAACTATTAATTTAAATACAATAAATGCGAGAACTTTGTCGCACTAAAATTATAAATAAACAACAAATGATAAAATTGCTTCAAGTTGTTGCCAAATATTCTTAACAACTAGAAGTCTAAAATAGTTGTGTAAATATAATTAATTTGATATGAATTTTTAAATTAAACAAATTATTATAATTCAACAAAACAAGACAAATTTATTTATTTAACAGTACAAATTTCAATCTCAATTTTATTTCTTTATATTACATTTAAACCAAATTTTAGAATGAAATGAAACTAAAAATATCTCAGGGCCTCTACTGGGCTTGATTGAAAGAAACAATTATTCAATTTACAATGTGAAGAATTTAAAGAATATAAAAAATACAATTTAAATGAAGTTCCTAAAACAAACAACGAAATCTGACACCTCACCTTTAACTTAGTTTACAATAATTATTTATTTTTAAAATCTACTTACAAGTTGCATTTTGGGTTCAGGAACATGTTTTACTTTTAAAATAAATTGCCAATTCTGTGCATAGAACTTACAAAGATGTTTCACTGACACTTTTCACAACACTGCACTTTATCCCTTTTGTATCCTTACTCCAGGTTGAAGATTTCCAACTCCTCGTCCAGATGTTACGCGTGCGGCCACCAGTTAGTTTGGCCGGTATGATTGCCAACTCCAAATGTTCAATTTATTTAGAATGTTCCGGATCTTTCAACGTGCATCACAACAGATTTCAATACTTTCATTTAAATAATACTCTATTCAAGATAGTGTCAACTGCCTCCCTTTAGTTCCAACTTTCAACATCCACCTTTGAGCACAGACCTTCAATACTTCAGATACCACATCCACCCCGATCGCTCTCCGCTTTTCGACTGACTATGTTATCCAAATCCCCTCTCCACACTATTCTTATTTCTCACGATTTTTATTTTCCCACACTCAAGATCACATCCGGCTTTCCCACGCTAAAGAGTTACTCAAAATATTGTTAGACAAACAATCCCTGGTCTTGTAATTGAATGTCAACAAAACCGCTGTCCGTCGTTCCTATGGATTCTTGTCCCGACGTCAGTCAGACATTATATCTAAAAGCTGCCAAAGATCTCCAATTATTGTTCTCCCTTTTATGCGCATTTATCCGCCGTAAATCATGATTTTTTATAAGAGCCGCCCCAAAATCTCCAGTATGAGTCAGTAAACAGATTTAATAGCCGTTATCCACCTCTATTCCGTGCAGTGAAACAAATATTAAAACATTTAAACAAAATAATAGCCTTTTTAATTGGTATTACAATATATTGTAGTTATTATTAATATGATATTAATTAATAAATAAATTTTATCATTCATTATTGGCGGCGTAACTCTGAGGCCATTGCATTGTGACTTACGGTATTGCCGACGACAATGCGGAGCAGATATTGCTTGCTACGAAGGGCATTGTCGGCTAAGGCATAAATAGACATGCGGAATTTTGGCGTAGCAGGAGTGTGATTTGGGAGGCTGAGGGGTCTGTATTGAGAATGTAGTTGAGTCAGAGTTACTCGGAGAAGTTGGTCACTAAAATTTAACAGAGAGAGTTACTTGGAAATGAATGTAGCCGAGTGTGATTGTATGTCAGTGGCCATGAGTTTATGAGCAGAATGTAGAGAGTGAACTGAAACAGCGAATGGTCAGCGAGTGATGGTTAATCTACAAACAATTATATAAGTCTGAAACAGAAATACGTTGGCAGTGTTTTAATGTGGTCGCCAACAATAATAATTAGAATCAGTGCAAATGGACTGTTAGCGAAAAGTGTTAAAAACACAATTACGTGTGCACAAACCCCAGATGATCAGACAGTGGTATGTAACTACAAAACTTATATATCAGATTCAATTAAAATTATATAATTTTCAAGTAGGAATAATTGTTTATTGCAAATTTAAATTTCATTTTGCTGTACTATCTTTATTGGAGGCCCGATAGTGGACCCTGAAATTAGTTTATTACAAAAACCGTGGCATAATATTAATAAATTGTAAATCAACGAAGAGTAAATTTTGTTTAATAAATTAATTTGTTATTTTTAAAAGTAATGTTTGATTTCAATTTCCTTTTGTAATTAGATGAAATGAATATTACAATATATATCAAATCATAACCACCCATAAAGTAGATGTAAATATTACAACTGTTTGCTGACAAACTGAAGCATTTAATTAAATTACCTTTTTCTGAACAACTTTCTTCTTCTGCTGTAATTATTCAATTCGTAATTAATTCGCCGTCAGTAAATAGTTCACCAATATTTTCGTGAACTAGCAAAAGGGTTGTTTGATACGTCTGGAAAAATGTAACAAAAGACTTTTTTTTAAAAAAAAAATACTTTATTTCTCAACATAGTCTCCTTCCCTAGCTATATACTTGGCGCAGCAAGTTTCCAATTTTCTCAACCCATGACAAAAATACGTTTCGTCAAACTCTGCCAAATACTCCGTCACAACCACGGTCACTTCTTCATTTGATAAAAATTTCTTCCCACCAAGCCTAATTCCGGGAACAGGAAAAAGTCACTTGGTGTTAGGTCAGGTGAATACGTCGGACGAGAAACCAATTCAAATCCCAACACGTACATTTTCGCCATTGAGACTACTGCTGTGTGCTGTGGCTGTGCCCTTTTTCCAAAAAATGTATGATTATTACCCCCTGTCATATATGTATGTGACTTTAATGGAACCTGGCGTGCTCTTCTAGGTTTTTGAAGACTGCTTTCAGACCTCTTATTATCAAACCGTCCGGTAGCAGATCCTCGACCGTCACTCATGTGCAGAGAAAACCCACGTTACAGATTTACTATTCACCTTTACTAAACTCTTCCTCCTTCCTATTTCACCGACCCCCTTCGTCGATATCAGACACTAAGAATCCCAAAAGACAATGGCAATCAACTTTCTAGCTGACAAAACGGTCTTCGCCTTATTCGGTGCTCATTCACCAGCTTTTGTCCATTCTTTTAATTGATTTTTCGTTTCTGAAGTCTACTGATGGATCCAAGTTTCATCGACGGTTACGAATCTGCCCAAAACGTCTTGAGGGTTACGCCTAAACAATGCTAGATTCTGCGTTGAAATGTTTTTCTGAATCCGTTTTTGTTCCACTGTCAACAGTCGTGGCACCCATCAAGCTCAAAGCTGTTTTTTTTCATGCCATTTTTTCACGGAGGATGAAATTCACTGGTTCAGTTAAGCAACCTACGACATCAAGAGCCTCACGCTCTGCAATCTTCCTTTACCATATTTTGAACTTTTCCAATGTTTTCCTAGTGGTGACCTCAATCGGAGCGAGTTTCATTTTCTGTGCTTCTGAGATTTCATTTAAACTCATTAATCCAAAAGTAAATGATCTGCAACACTGGTGCAGAGTTCGCATGAACTTGAATCAATTTGATTTTGTTGTGCAGCTCACCAAAAGTTCGAAACTCCTTTTTTTTCATTGTCTCCGCCTGACTAATGTGGACGAAGACAAATCCGCTAGCTAGTATGGAAGGGGGAGAGAATATGGAGACGTGGTGCAGAAATTATATTATTTTATATTTAGAGTTTTTATAAAAATTACAGATATTATTCAATTTGTTTTTATTCGTTTTGATTTTAGTTTGCCCTATGAGTAATTTGAATTTATAATATGATTTAAAGTGATGTGATTGAGCATTTTGCCTAGAACGTTCATTTCCTGTGGCGGACGGAAGTATGAAAGGCGGAAGAAGTCATTTAAAAAGAAAAAAATTGGGTAACTGAGTTAATTTATGTCTTTCACCACAAATATGTTCGCTGTCGCCTTTTAATTAATCTTACTTTGTTATAACTTAATATTCTGTCTCACAGAATTATTTTCTGTGGTTTTAGTTTTAGTTAAGCATCTATTCATATTAATTAATTATTTATAAGGTCCTTCCACCACCACCCGTACGGTAAGGGTGCTTCCCTCTGTTGCCTTTTGGAGTTGAAATTTAACACTTACAAATAGAATAACACTATCAAATTCTGCGACCTAATAATGGCCGTTTAGGATTTTTTTTAAAATGCCGCTCCCTCCATCCGCACCTCTAACAGTGGTAGGTGTGTCTTCTTAATCCCAGGATGTTTGTTCCTGGATCGTAAGTAACATGTGTATAACGTTTACTAGAAATTTCTCTACGCATTTAAGACTGTACGCGGAAATTTGTTTCGCCTCCTTCCACCCCCATTCCTACCAGTATGGTAAATGACAGAAGTAAAATCAATGATTCCATAACCCAATATTCAACACCAGCCTTGGTAATCTACTCATCACTTTTATGTAACGGCCTTTCACCCACTTCCTCCTCCACCATCACACACAGGGGTTGAACTACAGCTTAACGGACATAGTTAATATGAGAACGAACTCATTGCCTTCTATAAACCTGGATTAGACTCCAAACTAGGTTGTTTCGCGTTATTTTTATGTAACACCCTTCCTTAGTAATGCTGCCTTCCCGTGCTGTAAGGGGTTTAAATTATACTCCAGACACAACTAGAAAGAAACTATTATTAATCTCATAGACCTTGAAAACTAATTACTCGACGCTAATATCAACTGTTTTAGCATTTTTTTAAATTTTACTTCCATTTACCCCATTGGGAGTTACCTTAACTCTTCGAAAGCCCAACAGAAACCTTCGCTGCGGTGCACACAAAAACTCTTCCTAACCGTATGAATGGTTTAGGAGGGCATAGGAGACACACAGACAGACAGACAGACAGACATTCATTTTTACATTTATTTATATAATAAAAAATTATGTATATTTGTATATATGTATGTATTTAAGTTAATTTCTATAAAAATTTAAACGCGTGGACAGATTGCAACAAAAAATTGGTAAACATATTCTTCAAAACTTGAGACACGGTACTGTGCGGGAGAAACCCATATAATAAATGTGGAAAGAATTATAATTGAAAAATGTGATAATTTTGTGTTAAATTACTGCGACCCAAAAGACTGTGACGTCACGAGAGAGAGAAACGTTACTACACGACGAACAAAAAGAAATGGTTCCTTTTCCCGTAAAGAAATATAGCAGAAATATTTTCATTGAATAAAAAGAATAATTTTATCCAGAAAAACTCTATCGAATGAGAATAAAAAATACTTTACGATCCCTGCGGAAAATGTAAGGTAATTTTCGTGCCATATTAGTGACACCAATATGGTGACCATTTCTTAATTAACCTAACAGTTTTATCAATTTAATTTTCGTAGCGTCTGAAGACCGAGGGACAATTATATCCTGCAATACTCAAGGAGTATGTTTAAGTATTATATTCGTAAAGAAATTCGTAAGTATGTTTGTTGGGATTGATGCAATAAAATTCAATGTATTTTATAGCTGTTCAATTAATTCACTATCGGTGGAAAGTATGTACGGAACTAGGAACAGTTAGATTTAGGTTAAATCACTTCTTCACTAAAGATTAATATAGAATTAAATACTTTTTTGGGTTTATTTAAATAAGTTCACGAGCAACGTCGGGCACCAAGCTAGTTTAAAAATAAAATTTAGATAATTGGTGACAATATTATTAACTATTTAGCTGTAACTAATTAGTCCCATGTACTATTAAATTTTTAATTATATATGTTAGCTCAGATTAGAGCATCGAACTCATGTATTTGCATATTTCCTTACTTAGAAAATTGCCAGTGTCACTTTCAGCGCTAACAATGGTTCGTGATAATGAGATTATTTGATACGCTGAGTACAAAGACTTGCTTCTAACGATTCCAACTGTTCTTATACCCCATATATTTCCCTTTTCACATCACTGTCAGATGCCTCTTTCCGAACTATTTATGTATGTATGTGTGTATTTACGTTAATTTCTATAGAAATTTAAACGCATGGACATATTGCAAATAAAATAGGTGTATATATTCTTCAAAACACGAAAAACGATTTAGTGGGTGAGAGACCCCTACCATACACGTGGAAAGTATTATAATTAAAAAATGTGATCATATTGTGTTAAATTACTGTGCGCCATGAGACTGTGAAGTCACGCGACAGAGAAATGTTACTACGCGACGAACAAATGAAATAGTTCGTTTTTCTGTAAGGAAATAAAGCAGAAATATTTTCATTGACTAAAAAGTATAATTTCATCCAGTAATACTCCTTCGAATGATAATAAAAAACTACGAAATACTTAACGATCCTTGCGGAAAAATGTAAGTTAATATTCGAGCCATATTAGTGACTACAATATTATGTTTACATTGTGAATCTGGCTAACAGTTTCAGCAATTTAATCTTTTGTAATGTCTGAAGACTGAGTGACAATTATATTCTGCAATACTCAAAGAGTTTATATAAGTATTCTATTCGTAATTGATGCAATAAAATTCAATGTATTCATAGCTGTGCAATTAATGCACTATCGGTGGATAGTATGTAGCGAACTAGGAATAACTAGATTTATGTTAAATCACTTCTCGACTAAAGATTAATATAGAATTAATTAATTTTTCGGGTTTATATAAATAAGTACGTGGGTAACGCCGAGCACCCAGCTAATATTTAAATATAACAATCTACTAAACGTTACACGTCACCAATGTAATGAGAATAGTTTCCCAAATAAAATATATTTATTAGAATTTATTACGTTGTGATTTCGTAGTAAATGTTTCTTAATTTCACCGTTCATTTTAAAAATAAATAATTTTCTGAGTACTCGAATTGATAGCATTGCACTGTGCATCCCATTACAGGTGTAGGTATGGATTATGAAAACAAAGGAATGCTTAAGCACCAGAAGAAAGGAACAAAGTTTCCAGAGACGTGGGATATTTATATCATACGTTCAGCTTTTCGTTCATTCGGCGATTATATCGTCGGATTATATTTCATAACAGACGTGTTATGTATTATGGCAAACCTGGAAATCTCCCCGACCTAGAATCAGGAGCTATCTGCATTGCTCAGGAGACTACCCAGAATTGAGTGAATAATTTCTGTTGCCACTATTGTTTATATAGGAAAGCAATTATTATAAATTTATGAATGCACATAATATATATATGGAACATGCGTTCGCTATCAGAATGGCGCCGTTTTCGAGCCAGTGTGCTATGAATATTAACAGCAGCTGTGGAGCCTAACTGCAGTTTACGTCATTGGAGCACTAACACGTTCACATTACGACTATACTGGCATCGCTACATCGCCAGTGACTACTCATATATGCATTCGTTAAGATTTCTTCAAGTATTCAACCTACAAAGATATGTGCCCATTTAATTTTATGTATTTAGGAATTATCTTTCGATAAAAAATGAATTCTTTGTAACTATAGTAATGTCAGGTGAATTAATTTTCAAACACTCATTGGGAATCGAGACTAATTACTGTTTATTCTACTGTGAAACACATTGCACGAAATATAAATGAAAAATATCTCTAATGACACCAGTTTATAAATGATTTCACCGGTAGCTGAAACCAAATTATATTGTATTACGCTGATTTAGGTAATGAATCGATAATTGAGATGGACTTCGAATAATAAAACTTTACTCTTAAATCGCCATGGTTTCACTGTTCATAATCATAGCTTATCGATAAATATCAACTAGGTTATCTCACCATTTAATTATTAATCTGAAAATTATTAATTTAACGGAAACGAACGGTGATAATTGCGAGAAACGAATATATACTATCCAAACTTACTTCTCTTAATTTCTTGCCTTAGTTTTTGTTGCTTTTATCTAAGTATATGTAATTTTTGTATGTTTGGGTTTATAATAAACATCTAACTTCTTGTAATGTTAACAATTTTCAGTTCTCTTCCCCTATAATGGTAAAAGTGTAATGGACTTGTGTGCGTAGCGACCCATGTAATACCTTATAATGTTATCAGATAAACATTTTATAACAATTGTAACCTAAAATTTCCAGTATTTAGTGTAACACTGATCTTTTTCTCTTGCTCAAGTGTGACACTGGTTGAGTCTTAGTAGTATTTTATGTACCTTTGTTCGTTTGTTTGTCTATATGTTTGTATTTTCTCCATACAGATCTAAACGCGTGGATAAATTGCAACAAAACTATGCACACACATTCTTAAAACACCGAGAAAGACTTTTTGGAAGTTAGAAACCCCTAATGTAAATGTGGAGAGAATTTTAGTTTAAATAATTTGCGAATCTGAGTTAAATGTTAGTACGTGCACAGGGAGCGTGACGTCACAGCACACCTTCACGCTCAAGATAGTTGAGACGAATCCGCATCTTAAAAATTTAATGTTACGTCATGAATAAAGCAGAAATAAAAACATCGAATAATAATTTAAAATGCGAATTATTTAAAAGCGCAACTATATACGGCATCGAATGATAATTAAAAAATACGAAATGTTTTAAGATCCGTGGGACTGCAAAGAAAGTTCGATTTCATAATGAACTAAACCAGAAATATTTTGATTGAATTAAAATTATAATTATATCCTGCAATACTCCAGATATAATAATAAATAATACAAAACACTTTATGCTTGAGGGAAATCAGTTGTTAAGTTATTTTTCGTCGCCATTTTAATGGCTCCAATTTGGCAACCATTTGTTTATATTCTACATTGTAAATGTGGCTGATGGAATAATTTCAAGTAATAATTCACTAGAATATGTCGTTATGTATCAAGACTGTAGGACAATTGTGTCCTGCAGTAGTCCAGGAACGTATGAAAGTATTCGTAAATAAATACGGAGATATTTTTGTCAGGCACTGAACTAATAAAATTCAATTAAATGAGAGCTGTTCAATCAATGCACTATCGTACGAATTATGTACGTAACTTGGTACAGTTAGATTTATTAAAATAACAGCGAAGAGATCGTCATGCAACGTATTTCTCAAAATTGGTATAAATATAAAAATGAATGGGTTATCTGTGCCGTTAAACAAAAGTTTGAGGTTAGGTTAACGTAATTTGTTCACATTAAGATGTCTGTGAGTGTTAATAAATCAACTTCTTTACCATGATTGGGAAATTTACCAATTCTGAGCTACTAATCATATATATGTATAATTTACCCCTTAAACAAAACGCGTCATAAAGTTTATGTAAGATTGTAAACACAGGTAACAATACTAGCAACAGTAGATAATAAATTCCACCCAGGAAGTATTTGACTCCATTAAGGTATCTGGAGTATTGGAGCAATAACGGTACAGGTAGTATTTTTTACTCACATAAGGTATTGAGAGAGTTCTTGACAGATAAACACTGTCCAGACATGGGGCCAAAGTGGGTGGGGGATGGAAATTTTAAAACATGTTTAAACGGCTGATATTTGAGACGAATAATTACTTTTCGCGGTCTATGAGATTGTTAATGTTTCTCCAGATGTTGTTTGTGTATAATTTCAACCCTTTTTGGCATGACAGGGGAGCACCTTTACGGGCGGGGGTGAAGAGACGTGACATAAAAATATTGAAAAAACGATATTGCTGTCGACTCCAGGGACATGGAAGTCGTCGAGATTAATTCTGGCATTAAACATGATGGTTAGGAAGTAGTTCAGCGCCTATGAGTGGGGCTTGAAAGGGGTAAACAAGTTCCCCGTGCAATCTTAAACACGAGGAGAAAATTCTATTAAGTTTTATGTACATTTCCTGTTTACCAGAAACAAAAATGTGGGATAACATTTTAAATACATTTAAAATGGGAACTTATTATCGTCAAATGAAAAATTTTCGGGGTCACAGAATTTCATAGTGTCATTTTCGAAGCTACATTACACCCCATATGACACTGAACATGAGCATCCGTAGGGGTGGAGACGGAAGGGCTTCACATAAAATTAATTCGAATACAACCGAGATTGTTGATGAAGGTCACTTAGTTTAATTCTGATCTTCAATTTTCTGGTTAAGTGGTATTTCAGTCCCCAAGAGTAGGTCGGGGTCAAGTAGGGTGAAACAAGGATCCGTGAACAATCTTAAACAAGTGGTGCAATTTCTTCCGAATTTTGTACTCATGTTCCTAATGATCCAGGAACAAACACTGGGTGGGGAAAACACGACTAGCGCTTATAAGGATCAAGGTCGAGAGTATTTTTCACTCTCTTAGGGTTCCGGGACTATTTTTCACTGAACGTTTCCCTGGAGTATTTCTCTCTCTTAGGGTACCGAAAGTATTTTTAATTCTTTTAACGTTTCGGGAGTGTTTTTTATTATTTATTAAGGTACTGATCATAAATGTTACTGTATTAAGGTAAACTGCATGGTTTTACACCCTGTTAAGTTCCAGGAAATATTTTTGATCCTTTTAAGGATACCGAGAGTATTGTTACTCTCTTAAGGTATCGAAAGTATATTTAAGTTTCTTAACGAAGTGGGAGAATTTTTTACTCTCTCAAGGTCTCGGCAGTATGTTTTATTGGCAGTATATGTGAATCATAAGGAACCGGAAGTAATTTTACTTTTCTAGAAAATCGAGTACATTTTTTCTCTCAGATTACCGGGATTCTTTTAACTTATCGGGAGTATTTCTGATTCTCTTGAGGTACCTGGATAATTTTTTTAACTCTATTAGGGTCTGTCTCACGTAGTAATGTTTTTAACACGGTTTCTTACATTAATGTAAATTATGTATTCAGATCAGCATTAGGAATTGACAGTTTTACGAAAAGTCGTGATAGAATAAGAACTCAATTTCATGAAATTGGTGACAGGTTCAGGGAAAGAATGAAACAGTATTCAGAACCAGAATCAACCAATATGATATTTACTGAAGATCTGAAGAATATGATACATATGGCTGAATCAAATGACAGTGATGTTGAATTAGTGATAAAGATGCTTAGAAGGTTTAATGCACAGAATAAAGAGTTGCGATTTGGATCCTTCGTTTTTGGTCCAGTACTAATGCGAATGTTCTACGTAGCTAACATGCCAAATGAAGCACTTATGGTTTTTAAAGATCCTGAATTGACTGATTTATTTGATCAGTTAATGTCTTACCATATACTTCTAGATTTGTTGTTTAAAAATGCACTTTATCAAGAAGTGATTGACACTTTCAACTTGATCCAAGAAAAGCAGTTACAACGTGCAAGATTTCCAAAGAATGTTGTAATATTAATATTTGCTGCATGCTATAAACTGAACTCGGCAGAAAGTTTTAAAGTTGCTATGGATGTGTGGAAACAATTGAGAGAAGTTGGACATGATCCAAAGATGAGGACTACTTGTTTTGTAGCTGCTTTGGCCATCAATCAAAATGCACCTCACATAGATCTAGAAATTCTCTCAATTATACAGCAGCAAAATTAGGTTTCAATAAGAAATCTCAAGATAGCAGCCTTGACTGATATTGGAAGACTAGAAGATATATTACCAATATTGAGGTCCATATTACAAGTAGATGATCTATCAAAAATAAATCAAACTATAAATTCTGATGTTATGGAAAAGCTGAAAAAGGCTGTAGAAAGGGGACCAACTAAGGAAATTGCATTTCAGGTGCAACAACTTAAGAAGATACTGATTGAGCATGGACACATATCTCAAAAGGTAGTTGAAGACTTCCTCTGCTCAGAAATTGCTCCAATAGAAAGTGATACAAAGCCTTCTTATGATAAACGGTAAGTTACTGCCAGATTTTCCCAAGAGCCTTGGCAAAGACCAAGGCAACCAAGGAGAACACGAACAGAGACAAAACATAAACTTTCCAAATAATATCTCCTTCTGCCACAGACGCGCTACACCACACAAAGATATCAAGGCGTGATTACAACAAGTAACTAGTATTATGTGTATTGTATAATTTAAAGCAAGTACGTAAAGTGAATGTCAATGTTATCAAGGTAAAATCCATCTAGAGATGAAATAAATTGCAGATGAATATGGTCGAGGGAGAAATTTCTTGAATATTTTTTTTAAAAAAACATAAAGGGTATGAAGAAGACTTGTTGGTGTACCTTTTATTGAATAATGATTATTTCAGAAATAAAAATTTAGTAACTTCAAGAATCTATTTAGATTATTCTGAACATTTCGTCTGCAGGAAGATTCGCCTCAAACAGTGCTGCCGGTTAATTGTTCCAATCGCCTACCAATCTGTTTAAAAACGAAATTTTTCCCTACGCCTGTTTCTAAGTTTGATTCTCACCTTGATTTTCAGATTTGTGATTGACTCTCTCACTACAATTTGGTGTTTTCAAGCTTATTCCGTCCTTATGCCTTTCGAAACTTTGTTTCCTGTGTACGATTTAATATAGCGCAAAGCCTTCCTGTCTATCTTGCTTCTGAATGACAACTATTCTCACTCTAATTATCTACCTTTTCGCACGCTGTAGTGACGAGACCCCGGTATTCCAAATTTTGTTGCTCAGCTTCTGATTTTTTTTATTTTCTCCAATCGGCGCCACAGTAACATTTCTAAATACTTCTAAAAGAACCCGTAAACATGACTTTTACAACTGCCATTAATATTGTCATTGTAAACATTATGGCGGGCAGTTTGCTATTATCTGAGAAGCCGTAAAAATATAACAGCGGCACGGTCCACTCAAATAAAAATGTCAAGGGTTGTTGTTGGCGATGACGGTTGTCTTATAAAAGGGCAGAGTAGTTGCTGCTGGAAAATATTTTTATCGAAGCCAGTGACTGAAGATGAGATTATACGGTGTCCTTGGTGAGTACTGCCGTCGTCGAAGAGTGGTTTGGCGGTTCGCTGTCCATCACCAGTCGTTGCTATTGTCCATGTTGTTGTAGTCGTTGCAGCCGTGGCGTTGGTCCTGGCCTCTTTACCTCACAGTAGCGATGCCAACGATCTAGGTGAAATTAATTGTAACTTCATTTGCAAACCGTCCCTCTTTCCTGTGTGTGGCCGGACCACCAACGGAAAACTGATGAACTTCCCCAACGACTGCAAAATGAAGGCTTACAACTGCAAATACAAAGAAGGTAAAACACCAAAATTGAAGTTACATAGAACATTGATATGAGTTTTTCTTTTTTGATCTGTCTGATAGATTTATTTTGTCTCATTGGGTGGAGCCTGGTGGGAACATACATTTTATACTGCAAAAATACAATATAATTCAGACACCAAATAACTAAGATTATTATTAATATTAAAAATACACATCTTTTCACTCATACTAACGTATAATTTTATTACAGCAAATATACATAAGTAAACAAAATTCCTAATTCTGTCTCCAAATGTTTTCGGAAATTTTCAGGAAAAGAATTCCAGTTTTCCTGGTATTAATTTTTTTTATTTTTTATAGTCAACTATTGCATAAAAACAGAAGTTGTAAGACTAGAAACAGATTTCTGTTAGTTATGATCCCTGTGAACGGCCAGTAACATCATTAAAGGACCAACAGCTACAATGACGTCTTAAGTAGACTGGCTTATTTCTTCATCCTATTCTTACGAAATACTTGGTATTTTCTGCGTCTTCATTCAGAAGAATTAGTCCATTCCAAATTAACTGCAGACACTGATGTCATCAATGACTTAGTCCTCAAGGATATCTCTATTGCAAAGTATATAAAATTGGCCACAATGTATCTTTCTTATTCATTATTTTCAATCAGAGGTAATTTTTTTCAATTTAAAGTTCCCGTCGATTATTGTCCAGGGTACTCCTCAATGATGACCTTTTCGCGTCATTAGAAGTAAGCACGACGTGGTTTCTTGAGTGACGATACATCAAAAGTAAATACAACGCAAAATGTTTTCATATGTATCACATTGAACCCAAGCTTCGCAGATCCAGAGGTCATGATCTTGAGTCCACACACCATCACCAACTGCTTTGTTTGATACTGATAACCGTAAATACCGTTGTAATCCAATATTAATCTGGATTTTCCACCTTGTGTCTTCGTGAGGCATCAGTGAACATCGACGGCCATTGTCTGATGAAGAAGGAAAGCTCCAGGAATCCAACCGTTCGCGGATACAAGGACCAAAACAAGTTCATGACGAACTTACTACTTAAATTGCTAAGGCCATGGCAGTGGTGGAACCTTAAATTTCCATTCAGAATTTATATTCCTCTTTGATGATTCCAATTAGCGAGTGACTGTCGACGTCCTTGGCCAGCAAAGTGGCACTGCTGAGGTGATCCAAGATTAATCTGGATTTCCTATCTTGTCATCAGTGAAAAGCGACGTGGATAGTCCAAAAATGTGGAAGAAACACTTAAATGCAGCCAATTACGAAGACAAGGGCCACCCTATCTTCACGATTATCTTTGTCTCCTATCCCAATGGTGGAGCAATGTTGACAAACGCTTCAATATATACGTGGTTTCTTGTCCCAATATGACGGATGGAAAAATTATAAACGTCGACACATGAACCAAAGAATCTAACGCTTTTGAAAAATAATGTCCACAGCTACCTTGACGAGGCATTCCACTCTTGAATGCCTTGTCAAGGACGACGACAGTCACTGAGACCTGTTGTAATATTATAATTATAAGTATTTTATTTCACTAAACTTTTAACATTATTTATCTCCTCATCTAAGGGTTTACGTGGGCTTGTGCTAATGTCTTTCCAAGATCACCTCTTCTCCCTCTCCAACTCACAGGACCAACCTCTACACCACTCTCGATTCCTCCAGTTTCACCACTCACCAAAGATACCTCTTTTCTCCTTTATATCCAAAGATATCCATTCTCGATATCCAAAGATATACGTCACAGATAGCCCCCAAATGAGGTCTCATCTTGAACAGACCTTGTCAAGCGTGGGATCTCATTTCGAGAACGCATATTTGTATAATAAACCATACCCAATTCATTTTTCACATTTTTGTTTCTAGATTCAAACATAGTCATTACATGAATCTTAATTCTATAAAATCAATAAATCTGACTGAAGATTGTAACAATGAAAACACAAAAGTAAATAGTTTTAAATTACATCATAAGATAATTTCTATGTCCTCATATATTAACATTTGCTACTCAATGTACACCAGTACTTGGCACTTTCTTGGCTGCAGAACGTCTTAGTTACGTAACACAAATGCAAATATATTCACTCTCACTTGCTCGAACTGGACCACCAAACTTAGCCATATCATGGCAGAATAAGCACTCTTAACAGAATATCGCTGAGCTCTATTTCTCTACGTTAACAACAAACTGCGGTCTCCATAATTCCTTGTTAACGTAATTCTCCCAGACATACAATTTAAATCATTTTCTTCAGGTCTTTGGAGTATTGTTTTTCCTGCCAGCTGCATCAGTACTGTCATTTCTGTATCTTGCAACCAGTATTCTAACTTCTTTCATGATTTGTGTTGGATCTTGACCCAGTTCTGGAATATTTTCGAATTCCCTTTCCAATTTCGTCTTTAAATAGGTTTTTGCTAAACCACTGTATTTGCAGGTAAGCCTCATTGAAATCTAGTCTTTGAATTTCCTTGAATCATTGAGGAAATATATCAATCTCCATCTTATTTTCGAAACAAAATTATCTCCTCCAATTTTCTTCATCACTAATCATCAATCATCTGTAATTTCTTCGCTGACATCCGCTCCCAATTTTATTTCAATGTCTCCTGCAGAAATTGTTTCGTCAATCCTATTTTAAATGTTTCTCTCTCTCTCTTTAACAATCTTCTTCCACATCTTCAGTTCCTTGTCTATTTAACTCCTCGTGCCGTTCAAATTTCTTCTCCTGCGTTTGCATTTCACCAGTTATTGTTATATGTATCTTATCCTCGATTAATTTACGTAAATTCGTATTTTCCCAAGTTATAGTTTCAGCCAGATTTGCTATTAGTTCGGTCGAATTAACCACACTAAAATCTGCGCTGTTCCGGGTCGTTTTGTTCTGATGTCTTCTCTGTCACCCCTTGGTTCTCCGATATAACCACAGAATCTCCAAGCCCGTTATCTGATTCGGGAACTTCGTTCTCCATTTCGGCACTCTGTAGACTAACTTCGCGTTGAGGTATAAATGAGTTCACATTTATTTCGTCATTTGACTCTAATTTCAAGTACTTCTATAACGGTCGTTGGAGTTCGATACATCGATTTTCCCTGGCGTATAAATTTCTCATTGCATGGTGGCGCCGCCCGTGACTCACTTAGTATATCTACGACAATCAGCTGCTGACAACAATTACGAATTTTCAGCCGATTTAAGTTCATTACATTTCTTCAGAAAAATACATATTACAACATTACTCACTACCGCACTCTCTATTCACCAGTTCTAATTCTGTTTTTGCACGTACAAGTATAAATTTAAAATTATTCCCACGAAAATAGCAGCCCGTTGGTGCGCCACAATTTGTAATTTTAAGTCTTTTATTTCATTCAACTTTTAACACAGTATACATTATTTATCTCATCTCAGGGTCTACGTGCGTTCGTGCCTGATGTCTTCCCAAGATCACCAATTCTCCCTCTCCAACTCACAGGACCAACCTCTACACCACTCTGGATTCCTCCATTTTCACCACTCACCAAAGATGCCTCTTTTCTCCTCTATATCCAAAGATATCCATTCTCGTTATCCAAAGATATACGTTACACAGCCCGAACATGAAACAGCTACCTGGAACGAGAAAGTCTAGAGCGGTGTTGCTGTGTTCTGAAACAGAAAACCTCTCGCAAGAATTAAGTTCTCCATCAAATCCTTTACTCATTTGTAATATCTCATTAATGAGGTCTCCACACAGAAGTTTTTCAGAAGAAAATTGACCGTTGTTGATAATTTAGAGCAGTTTATTTGTGGTAGTCTTGTATGTAATATATATTTTTCTTCTGTGTTTCATATGCAGCGTTCAGTAAGGTGACCAACGGCAAATGTGTGACCAAATCTCCAAAAACTTCGGGTTCTGTATAATTTCCTTAAAGAAGTATACAAAATGTAAACTCTAGTATATTAATAAACTTGTTGAAATCGAAGAGAATTGCGGCAAGTTACCTGGATTTCATTCTTTTTTCGTCTACCTTCTTCATCATCACAACCCTTCCTCATTCTAGGTTACAACGGTGTGATCTGGTTATAATTGTCAACTCCATTTTCTATTCCCGATTGTTCCTCAATTCTAGCCAAATGAATATAAAAACAAGAATAACGTGATAGTTTATTCCCTGATATCGTCATCCAAAATAAAATATATATATACAGGGTGCATCACCTAAAATTTGCATTGTAAATATTTCTGAAATTGAAAGTGCTGTTGATGTATGGTTTTCACAGTACAAAGGGCTCGTATTTGCAGAACATACACAGATTTTAAAGTGTTTTTTTTTTAAAAAAAACATTTCCTTACGTGGATCAATGATTGTTGACATTGATAACAAAAAATAGATAAATTAGAATGCCAGCGGAGTTTTAGCAGGATTCTGGTGCAAGTAGTTTACGAGATACTGTAACAGAAACATATAAGTGACTGGTGAAAACGGAGAAATTAACGTTCTGGCTGCTGTTGCAGTAGATCCGTGCAATGAGCCAGGCAAGTGTACTACAGCATGAGCTACCTCCATCAAGACATGATACTCCATCTTGTTTAGTGATGAACATTTACTAATCATGGCCACGTTAATATCTCTGAAACACGCAGTATTGAATTTATTTAATTAAGTCCAATAGCTATGCTGAGAACAATTCGAGTAATTATAAGTATTTATGTAGTTGAGAAGGCTATAGTGTAGTGGCCAGCGTCATTGCCCCGCATCACAGAGGCCCCGGGTTCGAATCCCGGCATGGGCATGTATGTTTGTGGTCGTCCTGGTCAAGAAAACTGGGGTTAAGGCTGTGGGAGAATCGATACTCTGACCAGTTGTCACTCCTAAATCCAGATTGTTTCATGTAAGATGACAGTCTGGCAGCCGTCTCGGTAGGCCAAGGCCCTTCCGGGCTATCGAGCTAAGGAGTTAGTTAGTTACTAGTTGAGAAGAGACAATCTACATGCAACAGCCAGAGAGATTCAACGACAGCACAGGCTGAGTTTGTGAGCTCAAACGAATCCTATATGGATTAAAGTAAGATCCAAGGTGATGTAATAATCGATTCGGCGCCTTTCTTTTATGAAAAGTTCAGCAGATCCGTGTTTTTATATTAAAGAAGAAAAAATTAGAAGATTTTCGATGTTGACGACGGATTAGCCTTGGCAGCAGAAAAAAATCTGGAGGACAATTTCATTTGGATGTTAAAGGTTGAATATAAAATCACCTGAAAACCATTATCAAATTTCCTTCGTCTTGAAATTTAACGTGGTTTCAACGCCCATTGTAAAGGAACTAGAGATTTCAAGGATCGAAGGTAAATTATTTTCCTTATAGACAATCAGTTGGTACGTTGATGTGGGAACAAGACCGGATGTACCATGAGGTGTTGGTTTCTTATCGAGGTATCTTGATTCATCATCCGTAGAGAATGTAATCAGACGAATACTTCGATATATATGCAGGTACATGTAATATGGGCATTGTCTATCGTCCGAATGCATATAGTGGTAGATTAGAATGCTTTAATGATGCTGACTTTGGAGGATCTAACAAGTCTGGTATATCATCATCAGGAGTTGTGGTAACACTATTTCGAAGACAGGTAACGACTACCACATCTACAATTGAGACAGAACTTGTTGCTGCAACAGAATCACTCTAAGAGATAATTTGGCTGAAAAGACTATTTCAAGAAATTGAGAAACTGAAACAATTACCAGTTTTTCAACTAGATAAGTAGGCAACGACGAGACTCACAAAATCAGAGTTTCATCATCGCACTAGGCTTATCATGATTAAGTATTTTTCGTTCGAGAAAACGTGATGTATTGTGAGTTTAGCGTTCAGCATATTTCAACCCAAGATCAAGCGGTGGATATTATGTCGAAGCCTCCAGTCTCATTTCCAGTCACAATTTTTCCGCCAAACATCTCTCCCTCCACATTTAATCACTGCAAGAGTTCAGACGCTATTGTTTTTCTTGTTTCTTTATTCTGGTCGGTTAACATTTACCGCGCACAAACTTTTGAGTACATTAGTTGTTGAATTATTGTCATAACACTGCCTTTACTGGTGGACAGTGTGAGACACCATTCATTAGTTTTTATCCTGCGGACCTCTCGAATGAGCTCATTGACTCGCTGAATGTTGCGTGGAGTCACTGCAGTAACCGGTCTGCCGCTTCGCTAGAAACCAAGAGTGTGTGCTTCTTTACAACATTTATTTCAACTTTTATCGGCATTGGAGGTGACATCCTCCCGGTTGTGGAGGGGTGTACCGTAATTATAACGCGAAAACAACAAATATTGGTATTGAATTCTGAATTAGGGATTATGAAAGTCGCCGAGTTTAATTATGACGTTCAACGTGCCGGTTAAATTGTAGGTATGCTGCAAGAAGTGCTACTGGAAGTGGAAATCAAAATTTCGCGTACAATCTTCAACACATGCATCCAAATTTTGTACAGTTGTTACTATACGAAACACAAACTGGATGTATAGAGGTGGGGTGGATGGGGTGTTATTTGAACTATATTCTAAATTACAGGGAGTATTCTTCATTCACAAAGTACCGAGTTGTTTTTTCCTCTCTTAAGGTACCAGGAGTATTTTAGACTCTTTTAAGGTACCAGGAATATTTTTCAATATCTTACGGTATCGATAGTACTTTTGAGACACATAAGGTAACAGATGTAATATTCTCCTTCATAGGCTAAAGAACTATTTCTCATTTTCTTCAACTAATTAAAATATTTTTGAATCGCATAAGATATCAGGTGTACTTTTTGCCCCCGCTAAAGTATTTTTCACTCTTTATATTGTAGGTGGAGCATTTTTGTGTCCGTTACGGTGATTATGTTTGACTCTCTTATTGGGAGTACTTCTGACTCTTAACCTACCGGGGTATTCAGACTCTATTACGGTACGGGAACTATTTTTTACTCGTTTAACGTAATGGAAGTATTTTTTTCTTTATTAAGGCACGATGAGTATTTTTGACTCTGTTAACCCATAAGGAGTCTCTTCGAGAACCTAAAGTAATTTTGACTCTCTCAGGCTACTGATATTATGAGTCTTTTTGATTCTCTTAATGTATTGCAAATCATTTTGATTTTATGGTACCGGCAGTATTTTTTACTCTCAATTATACCGGCAGTATTTTTGAGACTCTCAAGTTATAGAAACTTTGACTCGCATCTCTTAAGGTATGGGAAAGAATTTTGATTCTCTTAACGTACCGGAAATATTTTTACTGTCAGTGGTACCGGAAGTATTTTGTACACTCCGAAGTTACCGGAAGTAGTTTTGACTCTGTTAAGGTGCTGGGACTGTTTTTGGTTGTCTCAACTTACTGGGAGTATTTTTGACCGCCAGTATTTATCTCTCTCCTAAGATACCAGGAGTATTATTTATTTTCTTAACGTGTCATAATATTTTTCGAGTCTTTTAAGGTGCCAGAAGAAATTTTGATTTTTTTAAGGTATTATGAGTATTTGTTACTCTTTTAAGAAACCAGGTGTATTTTATTTCTTTGAGTACCGAGGGAATTTTTTTACATTTTTAAGGTGCCGAGAGTATTTTTACTCTATTTGGGTAACGTGAATCTTTTTTACTCTTTTAGGTTCCGGTAGTATTTTTTATGCTATTGGGACATTGGAAGACTCGGCACCTGAAGTATTTTTTACTTTTTTAAAGTTTCTTCTTAAGGTTTCAGGAGTATTTCTGACTTGTAACCATATTAGATGATTTCAGTGTACAGGAAGCATATTGGACTCTCTTAGGTATTTGGGACGATCTCAAGATGTGACTCGATTAAGGGTACAGTGTATCAAAATACCGGTTAAGATGAAATTAACATTCCCTCTGCATAAGTTGATTAAATCGCTTCTTAACTTATAGATTAATGTAGAATTTGAAATAAATATATAACAGTTTGATTTATATAGTCTATAAGGGATTTTGGAATCTTGTGGTTATGCTCTAAACTTATTCTCTTTCTGGCGTACAGGAAAACTAATTCCTTTTCTTTAATTTCTATAGATACTCCATAACTCCCCCACGCCTTCTTCAGTTATCTCTCACCTTATGATCAATTATCTAATATTCGAGGACGTGCTGAAAAGTAATGCCTTCGAATTTTTTATTTTGTTCTCAATATCGGTTGAGATCGACCTAAGGTCCCTTTGATATTAGTAACAATAGAAGGGTTCTAGGTCGACTTTCCCGCTTCGCTGACGCATGTTGCAAGCCTCTGCCGCTAGAGGGCTCCGAATTGTAGTGCGTAACTATGCCGATGCGTCAGCATTTGACCCCGAAAACAAGAGAGCATCAATGGAGTTCCGCCACCAAGAATCACCGACACCAAAAAAGATTAAGACTATGCCATCAGGACACAAAGCCATCCTCAAAGTGTTCTGGGATGATCAAGGTGTGTGGTGGATTCGGAATTCATGCATAAAGGCATCACCATAAGCTCTGAGAGGTACTGCGAGACCCTCAGAGAATTGAAATAATTAATTCGAAGAGTAGAGCACCCTCTCCTTCAAGATTACAGTGCCATACCACACACGAGCGCTGCGAGATCTGGAACAATCCGACGCCTTGGGTTCACTGTTATCTATCACCTTCCATACAGTCCCGACGTGGCCCCATCTTTTTCCAATACTTAAAGAACGTCTTCAAGGAGTTCACGTTGATAGTGATGAAGCCTAAGCTAGATTCTAGATTCAAGCAGAGGTAAAAAATTCTATAGTGAAGGTATGAACAAAATGGCCTTTCATTTGGACAAACGTGTTCGTCGCCAGTGTGACTATGTTGAGAAATGAAGAATAAAGGTGTAGAATCTTAAGGAAATTTGCTTTATTTAAAAAGCTTTAACAGCTTTCACATAAAAAATTCGGAGGCATTACTTTTCAGCACGTCACTACTATGTTTTTCAATGTTGTCTTGTTTATGCCATTCGAGAGATTGTAATTTCTTCACTCATTCCTCAGAGAGTAACGTGATCTCTCAAGTTGTTCATTGACCTTCGTCTTTATCTCATAAGAACTTCAACTATAGATTGTGTTATTGATGCGTGCTAGACTGAAAGTTTGTGAGATGAGGAAATTTAATCAATGGATAAGGATAGAAAAACCTTGATTGGACGAGGAACCGAACCGAGGACCTCCCCTGAGTATGCCATCGCTCTATTCATTGAACTGTTCTTGTAGACTTGTAGATTTGCATAGATCTGATATCAGGCTCACCTACAATATATGTAACCAACAACCTTTCCTGCCTAATTTTAGTATTTTAATGAAGGCCTGTATGTAACCGGGAATAAACAAGGATAACTCAACGGTTACATCGAACATATATTTAGCGCATAAATGTAGTTTGAATGATTGACCATTTTGAAGTCTATTTTAAAATCCATCTGACCTATAATTTTGTGTTTCATGATCTGAAATTCCTGACGTAATTACTTTAATTGCGGACGAAATCGGTTGTATTTACGTCCTGGTGATCTCTCAATTTTGGAAACGATAAATTAGTAGTATTTGGGAATTTTAATAACTTTGTACAATATGCTAATTTTAATTCATGTTTCGATTTTTTTAAACTGAAATATAATTGGTCATGTGCTCTCTTTTACAGACTATAATGAGTAAGAATTAAATACTTCAGTTCATTAGGCAGCTGCGATATTATGCTAAGTTTATGTGCGGCTATGGGAACTATGATTATATAAGCATATATTTATAGTAAACGGTCGTTGACTTGAGACGTGGGCAAAGATGCAGGCACTGCAACACCTGCACGTGCGTAAAAATATTCGTGGAGGAGTCTTCCGCGTGGGCCTAACTAATACCTGGGACATTCACCTGCCCACAAACAATGGACACAACGAGACAGCAACACAAGACCAAATAAGGAAGCGCCACTTCTATTAGAACAGATTACCAGAAATTTATTTAAAATAACAATAATTAACTAGCGTTTATAAAACTAGTGTATTCTATAAAAATTTTTATGATTTGTATTGAACACGTAAAGAGAATTCACTCGAATATAATACATAAAAAAGTGTAAACATTTATTTAATAAGCACAGCAGAAAGAAATAGTTTATACCTATCTACCTTTCTAAATCGTTTACAGATGGTTACTCGCTCTAGAATACACATTTACAACCATAATTTAACAGGGTACCGTTGGTTCTAATTTAAATTAAAGTGTGCATACATATCTGTTCTTTGCACAAATGATTAGATAACGAAGAATTGGTGTAAAGAATGAATAAAATCTGCTCGGGCTTCTAACCGTCTTGTTATCTTAAAAGTCTTCGAAACGTCCCTGATTCATCTTTTCACTCTGTCAGAAGCCCGAGAAGATTTTATTCATTATATAACGACGTTTTCCAGGCGTAGTTGCGGAATGATCGTGTATATCGTTAAAAAAAACCTTACGTTTCGAGAGGTATTATACAATAGTCGTCAGTTCGACAGATGTTATTGACTACGTCATCAGGAGATTATGTTGAAAGACGGTGAATATAGCTGTCGAAACGTTGGTGATATATTTAAATGAAAACAAAAGTGTAAAAGTATGAGCATAGGTAAATGAGTCTGAAATAATTTATTAACAAAAGAACATAGAAATTAATATAATGTTACGTCCTCAATCTAGGATTTCATCAGATATAGAATGGAGTCAATATAAAAATATAAACAAAAATAACATTTATAAATATTTTAGTAAAAAAATTATATAAAATAGAATTCACTTACAATTTATATGCATTGCCGAATTCTTCTATACGTATTAGCCAAATATTGATGGTATATTAATACATTTTGCGTATAATTTCCTATGCATGCTTTCCTTGCAACGCCTGTTTAACCGAAATGACCGTGACAATGTGGAAAAGAAATTCGTAAGTAACGCTACAGATTTATAAATAATTAATGAATGAAATTGTTCATTAATTAAATCATAAAAACAATTCATAAAAACTAAGTATCTTAAATTATATTTGAATTATTAGTATACTTTTTTTCATTTACAAGTTTGGGAACAAATAAGTTTATTCATTGTTGTTTACCATTATATAGTAGCAAATCAATTTGTGAAGAATTCTCATATATATTTACAGTCAACTGCAGACACACAGTAACATTATTTTGCTGACCGTCTACATCTTCTAGGAATAAATACAGTTTCTGAGGCCATTAAAATTGAAAGTAGAGATTTGATCAAATATAATTTTTCATGATGACAGTTTCAATTGGTTCCAAAATTTTAATACAGTTAGTTGCAAGAAATGTGCACTATTTTGATCCTTTGTTTATATTTTGTGAAGCATTTCTTTAGTAATAGTATTAATTTTTCTTTTCGTAGACGCTATAGAAAAGTTTGGAGTAGATAATTCTTATTTTAGGAACGGCAGAAAAGATAAAATATTTGATTTTAAAAAAATTAATGCCTATTTATTATAATATAAAATGATATACAGAACGCGAAAAACTAAGAAATATTAAAACCTGTAATTAATTTGTCAAAGTTAAAGCAAATTACAAAAAAATGTATCTCTCCAATATCTGAGTTCTTGGTATGTTACGGAATCGTGACATATGCTAATAATAATAATCAATAAACTATAATGGTAATGTTAGTTATTTGTTTACATGTTGGTGAAAACTCATTAACACAAGGACAATAAGGATTGTTTAGCTGGCTTCATGGAATGCATCAATAAACTATATTTGAACATCAGGGATGCTTCCATGTTTATTATTATTCTCGAACATGGACCCTCAAGTTCGGCTTAAGTTTAGAATAGATTACATTCATCTTTTGCTATTAATCTCTAGAGCGATGCAAGGCTTCAAGAATGTGGAAAGTGTCAACCTATAAACCATTTTTCATCCTACTATCAATTTCTGCTCTAATATGCT
The DNA here is from genome assembly GCA_037074705.1 of Zhengitettix transpicula. Lineage (NCBI taxonomy): Eukaryota > Metazoa > Arthropoda > Insecta > Orthoptera > Tetrigidae > Zhengitettix > Zhengitettix transpicula. The sequence continues at coordinate 206,615,854 of CM073591.1, forward strand.
CTTCTCCGAGACTTCGTCTCTAGTTTTATATGTTCTCCTACCGTCCTTCTCGTGCAACATTTTCTCGTTCCTGTTTGAGAAAAAGTTCCTTCAATCTTGTTATTCAAGGTGACCAACAATATTTTACTGCCACAGTATGCTCTTCTATCTGTTTTTCGTTCACTCTTCTGAAGAAGAGATATTTATCAATCAGTCACATATTTGGAGGAATATATTATGTTATTCATTCATATTTAGAAAAAGGGCATTCCCTTAAATTTGTGTTTTCATGGCTAATAAAGTCTTACGTTGTCCAGTATCCAAAATCTCGGAAAGGCATTACTTGGTATTGCTGTCACTCCAAGATGCACATAATAATTTACAGGACTAACAATACCCTTCAATTAAAATAAATTTTTCAATAAAAATTTATGGTTATTTGTCATAATCTTCCTTACAAATGATTTACGAGGATTGGCATTTATTTGAATATACATCTGATTCCATATATCGAAAAAAGAAGGTGAGGTTAAGTCAAAATCTAGTTTTTAATACAATAATATATTAAAAATACTACTAACATTAAAATAGACTCCTTCCTTTAAAATATACAGTAATTTTGTACGTATAAGATTATTTTTCATGAATGTGTAGATCTGAATTGTCAGTGGACTGATACGCTATTGATCACAATCAGCATTAATTACTGTATAAATTCACACTGGAGACTAAGAACGATATTTTAGATGGCACTTGTCACAAAACTCTAACATTCCTTTCTTGAAAACATCATGCTTCTGCACATCATTGATTCTGCACATACCAGACTAATAAATATAGGAGATAAAATTATGTAACCTGCTAAATACTTATAAAACAGAGCGACGTTCATCTGAGTGTTAAAGAGCTTACATTCTGTATCGTCAAACGCAAAGTATCTGACTCCATTATTTAAAATTACAGAACATGAGATCATGCAATACAACAAGAGCCACCGATCAATCATTCATATCTCTTCCATTAACAATTAAGAAAATCAGTGTAAAATTCGTGCCGTTTGTTGTGACGATCAGAAACAGACCCTTGTTGAAATCAGTCAGGAACTGCTTGGGACTGCCAATTGCAATGAAAAATGCCTTAAGAACTTCATAACATTCATTTTTTTTATTTTTTATAATGTCATGACGGCTGAGATCATTACCGACTTTTAGTTTAACTCTGTGGTATCTGACTTTGTCCGTGAAGTAATTTGTGGGTGTTTCTCAGTATGCAAACACACAACATCCATGTCTTCGCCGGGATTCGAACTCGGGAACTCTCTGATTTGAGCCAGAGACACTAAACACTACAACACAGGAGGTCGACAGGAGGACAGACATTGAGATTTGTGCTTATGGCTATGATATTGAAACGAACACTCGCCGCAGTTGGTGGCAGATGGTCTCCTCGTCCAAATAAAGCACGCATGAGTCGGTCAGAGTTCAATGTGATGTTCGTTGTGTTTTTTGACTGAAAAGGAATTTGAGCAACGTGGTCATATGGTTAACAAAGAAGATTACTAAAAATATCGTGTTTGAGGGATTCTGGGCGCAGTAAGAGGAAAACCTTAACCGTTTTTCCCATATTCTCGGTACCTAGCCCTGGCAGACTTTTATCTATTTCCCAAACTGGGGTATTACCAGTAGAGGCGACTACTATAGATAGTTTAATGTTGTTAATCTCCTTGTCAGTCGCTCATTTTCATCTGACAATTGTACAGTATATTCATGAACAACACGTTATCTTTTTATTCCTTACACCTATCACTTATACGACTTTTATATCACTTGTATACCACTTATATATATATATATATATATATATATATATATATAGATAGATAGATAGATAGATTACCTACAGTGGAGATCGGTCACTATGACAGGTAGAACTCATAATTATAATTTTATAAGGATTTATCCTCATCTCATCAGACTGCACACAAGCAGCATGGGCCTGCAGAGGTTATAGGTTAGGATCCAACACAACAGTATGGATCTTCATTTTCATTTGTCGCCGTATCACACTCTTCATCATAAAAATTACAAAACTCCAACTTCCCCGTCGTCCGGTAGAGCGCCCAATTTGGGCTCAGCTCTCATTATCTTAACGGCGGAAGGCAACGCCGTCAAATTTTAAAAGCGACAGGAAAGATTTTCCAACATTTCTAACTGATCAGAAGTATGTTAGAATGGAACTGTATGTATTATAATTTATGACTAATTCATAATCAAAATTCATCACTGAGTTACAACTGTTCAAACTAAATTTTCAATTACATAGAAGGGGTTTTATTTCATCTTAAATTTATTTCCATCTGTAGGAAGATGGCGTTGTTTATTTATTTTTCAAGTACTTTTTGTAGGATTTTTTGAAATTATTTAAATTAAAAATATTATACTATCCTATATATTTATTTAAAATCGTTTTTACTTGTTAAATACGACTGAATGAACTGAAATTAATTGTTGTAGTTTGATTGACAGCACGTTTGTTAAAGTACAAAGGCTATTCAGTAAAAAATTATCATATTTTTATCTCATGATTTATTATTGAAAATTCCTCCCTTCTTTCCTGGAAGGATTTTTGTCACTAGGCTGTGGTGGCTAGTTCCATGATACTATCATAAAATATTTCGTGTGTGGCTTTAAAGACTGTAAAGAATTGCAGGGAAAGTCCATTGTATGAATGGGACCTAGTTTCAGAAGTACCATCAGAATTTGGAGGTATATGCTTTAGAAAATTAAGAACATTGTTAATTGAACATCACTCATATTTAATAATTTTCCTAAGACACTATACCTAACATATAAAATTTTTAGTGTAGTTTCGTAATTATTCCTCATTTTTTGCCGAAATTATTGTTTAAATGTACTTAGAGTAATAAAGTATAAATAGAAAGGCTTCAATGTGTTTACATTTATTACCGACTTATTAATTCATAGACAAAGCAATTTGATTTTAATTGTCTTCAATACTGTGTTATTCACATTATTCATTTATTTATTCATTAAAACCTTTCTACCTGAATTGGTTTACTACACTATGTGTTACATCATGAGTAACTTACGGTGTTACAAAGTAATATTGATCTGTATTAAAAATTTTATTTTGTATTTTATTTAGCCTATGAAGTTGTGACGGCCACAGATCACTTCTCAGTCGTGATACTAAATTCTCGTATATTCACTTTCATTCAGAATGACGGCAAGTTTCAATCCTTTATTATAGAAACACAACTTGTATATTTAGTGTTAATCTTAAATATTTACCTAATTATTGTATCTGTGGAAAACAATCTGAATTATTATGTATGTTCTGGGACAAAAATAGCGTAGTTGCTGTTACGTATGGCATGATTTGTCGTATTCTCTCTCTCTTCATTTATATATATTGTAATGATTAACTTTTTAAACAATTTAATAAGAAAACAATGTCTCACGTTGAGGTTCCAATTTTGTAGTATTCAATATAAATAAACAATTTAAATCGCCACGTTGAAGCGTCAATTTTGTACTGATTTACTTTTAAATGATCAGCAAATTTAAAATTTAAGTGATCGGATTTTAATTAAAAATAAATATTTTGAGCATACAAATAGATTAATTTATTAAAACAAATTATTGAAGTTATATTTACATATTAAAGCTTAACAATATGCCTCGGCTAGATCTCAGGGCCGACCATCGGGCCTTCAATAAAGAATATTTATGTTAAACAATTAAATTTACTAAGTTATTAAAACATTAATTTGAAATAATCAGTACAATATAAGATATAAAATATGATATCTGAACTCGGAAATCTTACAATAGGATATCATTTACTGTGGGGTTTACAGATATTAATTTGAGCAGTTTTACCTTAAAATTTTGTTGTACCAAGAAATGGACTCATACACACACGCACGGTTATTGTTAACACTTTAAAGACAGGCCATTATACACAGAATTTAATGGGAAACACTTTCTACTTGCCAAATTTTACTCACAACATTTGATTCGCTGTTCTCTCCATCAATATCATACTACAACTCTCAAAGTTTGGTTATTTGCTGGATGCAATAACCTGGCTGACAATAATTGAAGAAATGTCTAGCTCATTAATTTAGGCTAGACTCCGAATAACAGTCGGCGTAATATCGTTGCCGTTATTTGTTCATAGACTAAAAATCGCATATCGTTCTGAATATTATAGCCGTTAGACTATATACAGCCTTGCCTCCCAAATACACACTTTCTGAATTTCTGTACTTTCTCTACCGTCTCCTACCACACACTTTCTGAATTTCTGTATTTCTCCGCTGCCTCCCAGAAACACACTGGAGTTCTGCGCATCTCACAAAATGTACTTCTACAATACCCAGCAATCATGCATTATCGCTCCATTTTCTTGTACACAACTCGTATGTTTTTACGCCGCCAACAATACAAGTCCAAACTTTTTGTTTATTAATTAAGTATATTTCCTTTTAATTACTACAATATATATATATATATGTATATATAGATTAACACATTACCTTCCTGCTTTTATTATCAATTGAAATACCACCGGCCTTTTCACCATGATAAAAAAACGAGGCAAATTCTGGTAGGCTAAAGTACGGTGATCATATGGTTTTCATGAAAAGGCTATGAAAGGCTTGTCTTCTGGTATATTAGTGCTCATGATGATCTGGAAAGTAAGTATTCTTCTCGGGTGGCTCGTGCGAACTCTGCAATCCCTCGTATTTCTTGAAACATGGTCAGCCAATTGGCCAACAGGTTATCGTCTGCAAGACAGTGCAAACTTCTCTCTACTGTATCAAAAACTAACTCTCTAAGAACTGATCTTGTAAAATCTTAAAACTAATTGTCACTTCTACACAAATTCTCCAAAAAATAAACTCATAGCATCTTTTAACCGAAAACTAACTATATCTACAAAACCCACTTCATTTTAACTTCTCCATTAGTAATTGTCATCAACTCCAATACTCCCTGACTAAAAATTAACTCATGCTTTTCCTCAAGTTCCCAAAATATTCTTGGATTCTCCTGATTTTAGCCAATCTGAATCAGATTTGTGTCCCAACAAATCTCAATATTTTAATTAGCTAAACCCCCTGAGAGGTCCACATGGTAAATTTCATGGGCGTGGGAAGACACGTACACGATGGTGCCAAACTGGTGGAGCGTCTTGTCTGAACATCCTAAAGATTAACATAGCCAGACACTCATAATACCTTTAATCAGCACAAAGGGAGGCGACATTGGGGTTCTTTCCTTTACGTTACTACCTGAGAAGCGTACATTGATCATAGCAAGATAGAATGCGAGAATATGAATTGCTCACGATATTTTATTTCGGAAAATAAATTAAATTACATAAATAATAAAATAAATAACCCCAATTAATTTATCCCACTTCTGTACACTACAAAGAATGGTGAAAGGTATTTACAAGAAGGAAGACACACCGACGGAATCTACAGGTAGAAATTCTGTGGCGTTCTGTCAGAACACTTGGTTCTCTTGTGCCCGCACCTAGTTTAGATCCGGTCGTTTGCCCAACAGAAACTTGCCCCATACACGTTTTCCCGATAATGTTCATGAAGCACCAGCATTTACTACACTAATTCAATTTGGAATGTCATTACTTAACTCAGTGACTACCATAATACGGGATTCGACACCAATCTCTGACATAATCGCATTATTTTTATCATCCTCTACCACCATCATTCGTAGGAGTAAAACTTAAAGTTAACCCTGCTGGAATTCTATAAGTAAATTCAGCAACTACACAACACGGGATTGAACACCAATCTCGGTCGTTACCGCATTATTTTTTCGTCCCCTTTAACCAAATAGTGTGTATGATTGTAGTGACTAGACTAATGTAAACAGATATGAATTTTTGTGTGTTTTTGTGTATTATAAGTTTATATGCAATTTATCTACCGTACATTTGTGACGAATCCTATTTCCTCTTTAGAGGGCTAATGGTGAATAAATCTATCTATCTATCCACATCTTTAGTGCTGTCGTCATGACATTATACACATAAATATCTAGAATGACACTATGAATCTGAGCGATCCCATAAACTATTTATTCAGCATCAATATAGGCCGTCATCAGTTATTTTAAAAATTCTAACCCCCTTTTCATATGAGTGCTAGAGTCATCTTAAATACGTAGGATTTGTTCTCGGATCTTAAGTGATACATGTATTAAGTTTGATTGAAAATTTTTCTACACCAGTTTAAAATCCAGATTTCTAGGTGGCCTCTGAAAATAATGTCACCGAACGCGAACAAAATATACTCGCTTGGGAAATTTTGTGACATCGATTGGCCAGTTATAATTTGAGAAAGTTATCTGCTCAGAATTGTAAATTGGAGGAGAAGGAAGAAGTAACATATATGAGCAAAAGTTGATAAAATGGTCCGCATAGAATCAGAGATGACCGTTTTTAGTGGACATTTTTGTGGAAGTTTGATTTTTTGACACTAATTAAAAATTTTTAGACGCTTTCACGAGCAGTTTTGGTGGATAGTGTTAGTGATTCGTGAGCAAACACTTTTTGAGGTGAAAAGTTCATATGGAGATAGAAGATTATGGTTAATGTTTTGGAGAAACGAGCTGATGTTTAAAATAGGGGATTCCGAAGTTCATCCAAGCAGAAGTTCAGAGTATCACCCCATGACTGGTTTTCGTCCTGTCACAAAAGAGTGTAGCGCAGAAAAACACTCCCCAAATAAATTCAAGATTAAATTTTAATATTTGAAAAGAAAAAGGCCTATGTACCCACAGCTTATATGTAACTACTTGAAATTACGGCCATAAAAGTTGGCGCCGGTGTGACTACGAGGTGACTACACAGGTGTGTCTGCCTGCGACGTTAGAAATCGAGACTTCTACCGCATGTATATGCCCTCACATACGGCCCCTTTTCTTTTTGGTTTATGTTCAGAGTCTTAAAAAATCGCCCTGAGGGTTGGCCATATAACGTATCAGAAATTATCTTTATTTGAATAACGAATGTAGTTAAAGTAAATTATCTCACAATTTAAACTCAAGACTGAGGAAATTTTAATTACGTTGATGCAATTGAAAAGGACCCGGTTGAATTTGTGTAAACCGTTAATTATAAATAAATTAAATTCAGAACCAATTAAATTTTATTTTCAAATAAAAGTAGCCCCTCTCAGCATTATATTACAAGTATGCAAAGCAAGTGTAGATGAGAGGGGATAAAGAATAGACCATCGGTCCAAATTATTTAACAAGAAGTAATATGCTATGAGGTCATTAAATAGTCCGTATATTTTAATATATTCTTATGCTGGGTTTTATTTATTTTTATTTGTAAATGATATTCGCAAAGATAAAATTTTATAGTAATTAATATTTATAATCAATTTTTGCAGTAAAACAAACATTAAAATGGCAGGAAAATAATTATTATTTAAGTCCCTTCAGCGGTAATTTTATAGAGGGGGAAATTTTATGCATATCGGTAAATTATAGGACTAAAAATTTAGGTACATTTATTACAAAATTATATTATTAAAATATGCTAATTGAATTAATAAACTCATAAAATTCTTTATATAATCAGAGTCATTGCAACAACTATATAATCTATGTAATTTACAATACTGTAATTACGTTTTCAATCTAATTTTATGAATTCCTAAATAAATAACATTATGTATGTCATTAGGTTGTTATTAGGTGGAAACAAGTTTCAATTTTATAATATGATCGAGAGCTGAAATCGTTCTGCTCTCCTTTTCATTTTTACATGAATTATACATGCAGTTGCTCTTTTTTGCGAAAATGTGTTTCCGAAATTCATAAACAATATTGACGTTTCCACAGTGAGGGCACTTCCGTAGCATACTTCAGTTCTTTCAATGAAACAATTTTTCCTGGCGTATGGAACTTTCCGAGTGGGGGACAGAACGATTGGCTGCGCTTGAGCCATTGTATGGTAATAGCAAGGCACTTATTTATAAATGCAAGCTGATGGTAAGGCTGGGACTCTCGGCTATAAACGCACGTAGGAGGGACGGAAGAGTGCGTCGCATGCTTCCTCAATAATGTATTTCGTTGGAATTCTCCCGTGTCTGCGGTTGCAGAAGAGATGAAGCAATTCCTCTGTGCGGCCAGAAATAAAATCTCTCACTTCTTTATTCGACATAATTATTCCGTATAAAAATAAGAAAACTTACGATCTTCGTTAAATGTAATCAATCCATGAAAACGTTTGAGCCCAAAACATACTTCTTTTAATCTAAAAAGGAATATCAGTTTATTTTATAAGAAATGGTTATTGAGATTTTTATTACTATTATTTACAATTAATACTATTTAAAGTCAAGAACGAGATGGAAAAATAAATTTATCGACTCAGTTTCGAGACAAAAAATCCAAGTATGTTAGATTGTTTACTATTTGTAATAATTTATACTTTAATTGAAGAATTAGAATGGATGAAACAGTTGATCAATTTTCTACAGAATTCTTTGCTTTGTAATTCATACCGATATTTCGTTCCGGAACAGTAAAGCCAATCATACGAGTCTACTTTCATCATTACATGTATAATTCCTGGTCACAATAATTTTGCGTCTTTTTATAAAAGCAATAAGCAATGATACTTTGATCCTGCGTAGTACAACGTATTTTACAGTCTCCATTAGCTTTTTTATTTCATTTTATGTCCATAAAATTGCCCAATGTGTAAAAATCTACATTTAGAAATTCATATGTGTCATATTAATCTGTATAAGAATTAATCTGATGAAATATTTACATATTTATACGACTTTATGTAAACCCCATTCTTAAATCAAATTTTAAAAAAATAGTACAAAATCGTATAGACATAATAATACTTTTATTGCCTATACAGATCCCTACGATATATATATATATATATATATAAATGATGAAAGCTATTCTTTTTAGTTATTGGACAATATTATTAATTTAACTTTAAATGAATAATTAATTGAGACTGTAAACCAAGGGTCTTACTACATAGAATCAAACCAATATAGCATTCACTCTAATAATTGAATAAAAAAACCGTTTGTATAAAATCATGTTCGACTGTTACAGGCTGTGAAAGAAAATAGGTCTTCACATTACAAGGGTTATAACGAGCAAGGTGCTTTTCGCCCAGTTTCCCACACTGAACATTCTCTTGCCTTTCTTGTTCTTATTATAAAGATATACATAATAAATAAAACTAAATTTAACGTTAAAAGTAATGTAGTTTATAACGTAACAACGATTTTGTAGTCTTTAAATGGACAATTCAAATCTCAAAACATTACTGTAGTGAAGTTCAATTCTTACTATGAGAAAGTATGTTTTTCAAGTGAAATTTATTAAATTACTGTCTTAAAATGCAAGTCTGTTGTAATATAAACGGATAATACTAAACGAAAATATTTTGGATACTCTTTGTTCATATCGAAGTACAAAGAGAATTATAATATCTTTATGAAAATGGGAACATGAATCATTATTGTAACTTGTAATTTGCTTAAATACGCCTTAAGTTGATATTAAAATGCTTCATGAAGTAAATTGCCATCTATGATACTATTCCAGTAGGATGAGTTCGATTAAAAATCTGTTCGGTTTGTCTTTTGTGCCATTCCCTGGTTTCGAGTCGGTTTTCTGTATCGATGCAATCCTAAACTTCGGTTTCAATTCAAAAAATCTATTACATTAACTAAAATGTTATTATAAATAGGCAGGATGGAGAATTTTTAAATATATTTTTGGTCGTCTTTATGAACCTTCAATTTTAAATAAATTGGCAGTTGAAGTTATCAATTGATGAAAGTCCTGTATCTATGTGGCTATCTTTATGTGGAAAGTACGTGTGGTTAATCGTATATTAAGGGACTATTTATTTGTATTTAACGTTAATTGATATTGTATTATTATTATTTGTGCATAATTGTGGAATTGGTATATTTCTAAATAAAATTTCTAAAAAATATGAAACATCATCTATTCAGCAGTCGACGGGACGAGTTCTATCAGCACATCTACCTGATTCACTCGGAATATTTAGTACGCTATATGGCGACTCTTCATACCCCTTTGTTTAGGTTACAATCTTAATGTACAAACGAAATCTCGAATTAATTAATAAATAGCTAATAATTAGTTTGCAATTATAAATTTCATACAAATATTCCCTTTTAGTTTTCTGTCATTTTACGAATTTTGTTAATTTGTTAGTTATTGTCATAAACAGCCGCATAAAATTGATTTATACATTAAATGTTTAATAATTTTCATTTAGGAATGGCTATTAATTACTCAATCGCCTCTCGACTCTGTTCCTTAACGCGCATTACCCAGTAATATAGTATTTATGGGTGTCGGACCAAATTTAATTTAATATAAATACACTACATTGAAAATTTTACTTCACTTTTATTTTGAGTCTATTATGCTTGTGTCTTAATCCAGCACAGGAAAGTTCTAAACCATTGGTATTGGTTTATGTTAGTTTTTCTTCGTTAATTTACATTGTAGAGTATATAAAACATATTTCTCAGAGTTGTTACAGCTGTTCATTTCCTTACATCGTTAGCTTTATTTAGTATCAACAGAAATTGGTTGGCATTGGGAAAATATGCCATTAATATTTCATTTTGAAATGAGAAGTTTCTGTACGGGTATTAATAATCACTATAAGGAAACATAACATGAATCCGCTTTTGTCTATTATCGTAAATGTAAACAATAATATTCATTTCAATTTACTATCTAATTTATTATTTATCCTGAAGGGTAGAAAATAATGGCCTACAGATTTTCAATACGTATTCCAATGTTTAATTTCAATAATAACAACCATTATATTGCAACAACTGTATAGCCACATCTTCATTCCAAAATTCATAGTCTATCCATGAGCAGATGATGTTCCATTATACAAACATAAATTTTAGTGTGAAAATCTGTAGCAATTAAATAAAAGAGGTGATTAGCGTGTTTTTTAAATAGACGACGCGAATAATTTTTTAATAAATGTAAATTACTGCAATTTGAAGTATGCAGATTATATGTTTATTACAGGTGATATATTTCATTAGGTTGAACTACATTGAGAAATATAATAAGGCCAATTTATAAACAAGGTGATAGACATGTTGTTCCTGTTCGGGGAAGATCTGTTTTTGTTCTTTTTCGACGAAATGGAACATGATTGCTGCTTCGAGAAGACAGATAAATACGTCTGAGTCGTAACGTATGGTTTTCACGTCATTTCATATTTGGGATTCGGAGATTCCCTTTAAAAGAATATAATTGTATTTAAATACAATATATATATATATACATATATTTTAATATTATATTTATCAGCAATCAGATTACATTTTAATCCATAAGCTAATGTGGTAGCTTTGACATGTTATTTACATATCATACATTATGACATGATGAGATCCCCTCCAGCGAAGAGAACTTCTAAATCTTGTATAGAGATGTGCTGGCCATTTTCTTTTCAGTCTTCTTGTATCATCATTTTCTAGTAGTGGTTGTAATAATGGATTTGAATGTGATTTAAGCTTTTCGTGGTGACGAACACTCTTTTTACGGGCAGTTTCCATAACAGTTGGTATTTTTAAGTCATTGTATATTTGTTCATTTGTTATGTACCAGGGCTCTTAATATTTTAGACTGGCATCTTTGGATTATTGCAGTATTTGACTTACTGGCACATCCCCATAATTCTATCCCGTAGGTCCATATTGGTATAATTATGGTTTTATATAGTAGTAGTTTATTTTCTATGGAGAGGTGTGATTTGCGTCATAGTAACCAGTACATTTCTTTTTGTTTAATATCCATTTGTTTTCTTTTTTTGGTTATGTGGATTTTCTAATTGAGTTTGCTATCGAGATGTAAACCCAAATTTTTGACAGAGGGTAGTTTATAAAGATCGGTGGGCATTGTTTTTTACATAAAGTAAACGTCACATGAGACGACTTTTTTACATTTATTTTTATTCTCAATTTCTGAAGCCATACTTGAACTATATTTTTTAATGAGTGATGAAGCCTGGTTTATATCTGAATGTGAGGTTAGAATCACAATATCATCTGCAAACGTTCCTAGGACAATATTTTCGACCGTTGGGTGATCAGAGGTGAACTACAAATACAACAGGAAGCCTAAGACACTGCTATGAGGAACTCCTGCATTAAGTGAATGTATAGATGAAACGTCTTGTTTCACTCTTGTACGGAATTTTCGGTTTTTTAAGAATGATTCCAACAATTTATAGAACATAGGCAAGTTTTTTTTATTTTATATTGTAAACCCCGATGCCATACCTTATCAAATGCCTGACATGTCTTTATTTTCGAAGGCTCTATTAATGTAATTTGTTACTCGGTGGCACTGGAACGTAATAAAATGTGAACTGATGCGTTACGTAGCTGAAACACTTTATTTGGGTTTATAGATTTTTTCAACGAACTCTAAATAATGTGTTTGTTCTTTACACTATTACGTGTGAATAAATCTGATTATCTAGTTGTGTTATCACCCGGACGTCATAAGTGACGTCATCAGCATAAATGAAACCAGCTTCTTGATCCAGCTTAACCGAGACTGTTACTACGCCTGTCGACATATTGTGGGTGGCAAAACTTACAGGTCGATAACTAAATAAGAAAAATATTCCCCATGGAACCCCGAAAGAGCTTGTGAATAATCGTCGAACTAAAATACCAACATAATGTTCATCGGATCATAGAACGGAAATTTATTTGTGTTTGCAATACGTTATATATCTGACTACGTATTATTGTGCATCCATGATTCGCAACAAATCAAATAAAAATTGTTATTAAATTTCGCAATTGTTAAAATTAATTATGTGGTCGAGGATTGTAAAAGCGAATTTTGAACTTAAATTTAATATTGAACTAGGATTAAAAAATGTAGGGTTCGGTTACAAATTTGCTATTATATTTCGTGACATGAAATAATTTTATTGTCCGGGAAACAATTACAACCTGCGTTTGTCAAAAAAGTTCTCGTTGAGTTCAGAGCATGTGTAGGAGAAACATAACGGAATGGAGAAAATGTAAAGTCAGCTGATATTAAATCCTTATTAGAAAATCCGGAAATTGCATCATAAATTAAGGACTCCAGCCAGTACGGCGCCGCCTGCTAGAAAGTTAAGTAAATTTGATTTCGCTGAAGTAGACAAAGATATTTTCAAAAAGTACGTGACTATGTAATCCAACCAGGGTTTTTAATAAAACTTGTCAATCCTCTCAAAATAACTGACTTTGAATAAATGTTCGATCGTGTAAGACTTTTGTGTTCTAGATTCGAAAGTTATAATGAAGCGTTAATTAGAAACAGTTCTGCAAGGGTCAGAGAGTTAAATGTTATAGGCTTTGAGTTAACGTTAGCCTTTTTGAACAAACTGAAACGAATTCATTCTTTGTTTCTTTTCCAACACTATTTAAATATTTTAAAATGAGAGCTTCTTCCTCATCCAGAGAGTTTTCTTTGCATTACATAATTGCTCACATTGAATAATGTCCAAATATTGCAGAAACTGTACGGATTTGTGAAAACATGAACATACTATAAATAAAATTGAGGATGCGGATTAGACGTCAAACATTTATAAACAATAAATAAACACTGATGCGTATTAAAAAATCAAAGATTAACTAGTAAAATCATCTCCTAAATTCTAAGTACTGCTATCTCATAAAATAAATCAACTTATTCGAGTATCCAAGCATTTTTATAGAATATCGTGCAATTAATTTTTTTATTAGTATATAATGTTTCATCGAGTTTACGACAGTGTCCAGAGTTCGTTACTCGTCGTTTCACTGACTCGCGTCACCATCTTCTTCAGGTGATGTGCTAAGCAATAAGACGAAAACAATTGAAATGTCTTGTTAGAAACTCTATACACATTTGGAAACCTGAGAAAATATACTCCAGCTTCACCGGAAAAACCTAAATACCTTTATTTTATTAGTGCTTCCTTAACGATGAGAAACCTAAGATAAACACATCGGTGAAATAATTATATACTCGGTATATTTAACTGAACAAGTATTTATTTTTAGTTAAAAATCTAAATCACTGAAACACAAATTATTTAGAGCCGTACATATGAAAACAAAATATTTTTAATGTAAAACTACATAGTCAGCAAAATATATCAATCTATAAAAAATTTGCTACTAATTTACTTATAGAATATTATTAATTTTTTGGGGATTGAAACTCAATCTGATACTTGAGCGAACCATACAGACAGACTTGGAATCAGAAAAATGAAAATCGGGCTGTTTTGCCAGTAGTGTTAAGAGTTGTGCAGGACAAGTGCATTTCTTGTGTTTTGTAACCCAACACTTCTTACCGGAACACTGTTGTATATTTCAAACTATTTAGACCCATTAACATATATTATATAAAAACATCTCAGTTACTAATTAAAATAATTTATGTTTGTATTTTTAAAAGGTGTTAATAAATCCCACACAATTGAAACAGTATTATGTTTTCCTTTCTTGTAAACGCTTAACACACGCATTTAATATTACAGTAATACCTTGGTTTACGTCGATAATCCGTCCGAAAACCTAATCAAACGAAAACTCAGGCAATTATATTCATATGATTCAATGTAAATTAATTTTGTTTCTCGATACTGAAAAAATAAAAACCCATATATCTATATAATAAAAAAGGATGTATGTATTTACGTAATTCTCTATACAGATATAAACAGGTTAACAGATCGTAGCATATTCTTAAAAATACGAGAAACGGTCCTGTGGGGGTAAGAATCACCTATCATAATGCTGGAAAGAATTATAATTAAAAATGTGATCATTTTGTGTAAGATAACAGCGCGCCAAAAGTTCATGACGTCACATCGCTTACGGAGAAACAACAAAATGGTTACTTATTTCGTAATTAAATAAAGCAAAAATATTTTGATTGAATAAAAAGTATTATTATATCCAGCAATATTCCAGCGAATGAGAAAAAAAAACATTGGTTACACTCTAATTGGGCTAGTCGTCGATGGCGACTTCCCGTAAATACGGTCGATTTCACCAATCTTGTTTCCGCTCTCATACTCTTGAATATTTTCTGTCTTCGATTCGATTGTTTCCTGGCGTACGTGCGAGAGTTGCTGGCTTTGGAATTTTTCTTTTGACACATGATGAAGTTAAAAGTAAAGGGCCAACATATTGGTTACAAATTACGTGTCATAGGTATACTTTTTAACTTAAAATAGAAAAATAAACTCAATCAAACAAACATTTAAGTAAAATTCACTCACAATCAGGAAAAAACTTTCAAAAAACTCTGAATAACAAACTTTTTAACTAAACGTGGGGGTGATACTCACGAAATGAGAGTGTAACGTATTTTATTTGGGTGGGTTGTATACAATAGACTATTTATTAAGAAACATTATATGTATTTGATTACTGAATTTTAAAATAAATTATCAGTTATTAAATTTTTGATTATTAGGGCGATTAGCTAAGGGACTACCCTTAGCTAATCGCCTTAATAATCCTGGATACTCAAATTAAAAAATTATTTCGTTAAATCAAAGGGTCATGACTCGTGGGCATCGTGTAGCCAAACATATCTCGATGAGGAAATACATACAGACGCACCAGAATATTTTTCTCTCGTCAGCATGGAAGGCAGGTATCTGGTGGCCAAGGGATGATTCTTGGAATTGAAGACGGCGTGTGCAAGGTTCCCTCGGGTTTCCTTCCTGTTCAGCGACACGTAGTCTCGAAGTCGGGCAATTATCTCCGGTCCATTGGTTGTGGATCTACTCAGGTCTGTGGCTACATTGGGCTGCGTTCTCTCTCTAGGTCGGTTACTTAACTCGTGCATTAGGACTTACACGGTTCTTCCTAGACTGCGATGATAGACTTCCTCTCTGTCCTTTTTCTCTTGTCTTCTCTGTCTTCGCTAACCAACATTTCTTTCTAAAATGTGATCTTATACTGCCTCTCCCGAGCTCGCATCTCCTCCTAGTTCGCCAGTTTCTTTCCTCGTCGCTCCGAATACAGATGGAAATCAAATCACCTGACCTTTCTCCGCCAATCAATTTAAAATATTTTACTTCATTAAGTCTACTACTGAGTTGTGGAGGGAGGTGCCCTTCGGATATTTCAGGGATAATGCCCGCTGGGTTGAAATTTTCTCGAACAATCCTCTTAATCCCTGCGACTTGTATTTTGTCATGACCGCATCCTGTCTTTCAGACACGGTGGCGCCGCAACGTTAGGATCAGAAATTCCAATGTCCACTTGCTGCTGGCTTCTGCTTATATTCAATTAAAATAAATTATTTAATAATTGGTCGGCGCGCTTCTTCTTTGCAAGAGAAAATAATAGGACAATGGGTCGGCCGTTGCCGACGAAATCCGAGTCAACTTTGTTCTCCAAAAACTCTACCAAAACCGAAAACGACGATAACGCAAATCAACGAACACTGAAGTTTGACTGTACATGTCAAGTACTTATGACTAAAAATATTTTTAAGAAAAAAGCTTAATTAATCTTTCAGTTTGTGATATATTAATAACGAATATTTCGTAATATTAAATTATTCATTTACTTTTTTTATTAATTATGCAATCATTCATGTCATGTTAGTTTGTTCTGCTGAGAATAATATTGTTTTGAAAATTGTTCCTAATTTCACGTCCTATACATAATTGAAACATGTTTTGTATTATTCTGAAACACTATACGAATAAAATATATGTGACAATAAAATGGCCGTATGGTTGATGTGCTATCAGTTGACGGAGTGTGATGTTTCCTATTGCCCTGCCTGCATCGTGGCTGGCTTTGCAAACTGCAAAAATCCCTGTCAGTTGGGGGATTTGAGACTCCGAGCCTTCCGCCCTGTTGCCGGGACTTTATCCCTGATCTATGGGGCGTACAAACTTCAGTCTTGTACACACTGCAATAGTTCTCGGCTGTGAAGCTCCCCTTTTAAATTGACAAGGTGATGCTCGTTCAGTTGAGTAAAATAAATATATTTACTGGTTTTTATGACGTTTTAATATATTGTAATAAACAAATGTAAGGCGTTAATTAAATGAAATGTTTAAACAATTAATAAAAAAAATAATTATTTTATATTGTGGCAATAAAAGATAATTACAAGCAAAATTTGAGATCTGTCCTCTCAGGGCCTTTACTGGGTTTCATAATGAACACAAAAAATGATTTAAAATCTTATTAACAAAACAGTTTACAATTTACCTATACAATATGTCGATAGAATGAATGAAATTAAAAAGTAAAGAAATTAAATCTGATTGACAATTAAAACAGAACGAAATCTGACTTTATCCTTTAATTTGCGTTTACAATATTATTCAAAATTAAGTTACTTACGGACCGTCGGTCTGGTACCAGAACAATCAATTTTACCTCGTTCGGACACTTTTACACTCTTTAATTATTTAATATCAGGCCTTGGTTTTCACTGATTCTACACTTCACTTTAAAATTTGGCAAGATTGGCTGTATTCCGTTGATTGCTCCGCTCCACAATAATTTACCAATGTTATTCCGCAACATTTCCTCCACGAAGATTGTAAAAAGTTCTATTTTGACGAAACTGGTATTACTTTACAATATTCACGTTGCAATATCTCGGTGAATCTTTTACTCAGCTAAATTTTATAAAGACCGTTCTCTGCAACGTTTTCACCGTCGGCCGCTTCTATTCTCCAATGATTCACCAACTTTATTATACTATGCTCGACGATGTCTAACCTCTGTACAATCCAGACACAACGACCAACTAAATCTTCTAGTGCTTTCGAGTTTGAGCGCGCATACGCCATTTTTGACTTTTTGACAAAGCAAGCGAGCTCGCTTCTCCATTGTTGCTTTGTTCGATCACACCGCTATAATGGATTTATCAAACAATTCAAATTTTATGTCCAAACAATTAATGGCCTAATTAACTATTGCTACAATATATTTATTTAATCGAATATCTATAACTTATTTAAATATTAAATATAATGTACTATCTATATATCTTAATACAGGCAAATAGGAAGAAACTATAATTGCATTTAAGGGACGAAAAATAATTGTGAAATAAATAATATACGCTACGGAACTATTCATATCCGAAACACACAAAAATATATTACATTTCCAAAAGCAACACATGACCGATCTTGAGTCACGTCTCGAATCGTGAGGAAACGTACGCACTTCGTCTCAAGAATAGGTGCAATTCTAAACCCGAATCTCACCTGAAGCTGAGCTTTCCGAGGTGATACAGGGACATTTTGGATGCCACAGAGGCAAGCCACACCCCTTGCAACCTGTTTAACGGCGATATTGAGTATGGTATCAAGTTATCGCAGCATGAGATTACGTCTTCCTCACGTTTTGCTAACCTGATCCTCCCACACAAATTAATGTTGAAAAATATTCGTTAACGCGTACACCTTTACATACATGGAATTATGTCTTTTAAATCATAATACCGTTTATTTATAAAAATCTGTTTAATAAACAGCATTAAATTTCTGAACCATATATTTCAATTTTATTTTCTTATCCACATAACTGGCATTGGAAATGAAGCAGTCGTTCGCGAACACAAATCATCTAATAAAAAACTTGGTGACTTTCGGCGCCAGTCTGATGCACACAACAGCAAAACATCTGCTGTCTCGTCGCATCTTGAAATTTCCACCAATCAGCCAACACTAGAAACAAGTTACGTGCAAACTACAATGAAAAATACGAAATGATGGTGGGTTATCGTTGGTTCTTCTCATTAGCAATACTAAAAGAAAAAACCGACGTGAAAGAAAGGAAGAAGATAAGTCGCAAAAGATATGAGTTACGTTTCCCGATCATTAGGACGAGGTTGATACTTCAGTGGAGGCACTGAAGACACAAAATCAGTCGCACTTTGGAGATCATTATAA
This sequence comes from Zhengitettix transpicula, assembly GCA_037074705.1. Classification (NCBI taxonomy): domain Eukaryota; kingdom Metazoa; phylum Arthropoda; class Insecta; order Orthoptera; family Tetrigidae; genus Zhengitettix; species Zhengitettix transpicula. The sequence goes on from CM073591.1 coordinate 206,634,895, forward strand.
CATAAGTCTAGTCGAGACATGGTGGTATTCATAATCCATTCTTATCACATCTCCTGATTGGGAAGACAAATATTCAGTTATTTTTCCTGGTTCTAGTTTGTCCCCAAGTTTATTCCTAGGATAAGTTCCTCATGCCAAATTAACGCATATTTACGTGTGTATTCGAGTATAATTTCATTTTGTTTATTAAATAAATCAGATTCTTTTGTGTTATTCATTATTACAATAAATAGATTTTTCTCCGAAGCAGTGGGCAGGTAAACAGTTCCAGGAAACCTGATCCAGAGACCCTACAATACGAGGAAACTGCTTTGGCGCCAAACATTAGTTATTACATTCCGTCCATTTATTTAAGAAGTACCTTCATAAAATGACTTATTTGTGGGAAATTATCAATTATTAACACCGAATATTTAGCCACAACAATCCCATTCGATTAGTTAAATAAAACAGGTTTAGACAAGAGTAGTTGTTGTTAAACAGGTTGTAAGGGACGCTCATGTAACAACCAACCACATCATTTCTTCACGGTGGAGAGTTCGGATGTGAGATGCGTGGTATTTCGAAAAGTTCCCTCATTTGATGTGCCTAGGAGTGTAGAAAAATTTATTATATCTGCGTTTCAACTCGATCAACATTTTTCCTTAATCGATACACGTATGCATGAAAAACATAGCAATACCGACATCTGCTTATACACATTAATACTTTTGTTTTTACATTATTCAAAATAGAGTGATGTTATTTTATCTACAATTTTTATGTTCTAGGGTATTCTAAATCTACGTCACCTAAATTCTTAACTGCCTCACAGATAAATGTTTTTCGATTTTCAAAATGATGGGAATGTGAAACTTTATTTATTAATAGTTTATATATATTGTAATAATTACAAATTAATTAAACGAATAGATTAATTGCCACACTTTGGTGACACCAAAATGTAATGATTAAAAGGATATTAATTAAACAAAGATTATTTCAATGATTTTAATTCAATAGTTGGTTGATGAATTAATTATATTTAATTTTATTTAAAGAGAAGGATTTCAAAATAATTACGACATTATTTTTCTTTACAAGACAATTTACTTTTATTCAGGTGAACTTTACAACATTTTTAAATGAGATTATTTACAATTAAAGTTTTTAATTTTATTGATTTTAACAACTCTTTTCTCTGGGTCTTCTAAGTAAAGAAATAACCTTTATAATTACGTTAAACAATCAAATTCCATTACAACCTAAGAAGTTAAGCAATCAAATAAACATGAAATCGAAATCTGACGACTATATCTTCAGTTATCGTTTACAAAACTTGATCAAATTTCTTTGTACTTACAAAACATCTGCTGGTACCAGGCTTAAACTCTCTTGGGCTCGAGCTCATCTCACAACTCACATTAAAAAGGCCATGAAATCACTAAATTTACATTTGATTAAGCAAAACACGGTCGTAACTTTCGGGTCTCTCCTCTGGAAACTTCTGCTCCTTCCGGATTATTGGTTGGACAGATTGTTACAAATTGTCTCTCTGTGGAATTGATGACGGTCACGGTACTTATAGATGTTTATTGTACCGTGATTTATTACTCCTTGTAATAGTATTCGATGAATTTGACTGTCCAAAACTTTATACTCAAATTTAACTTGTAACCTTTTCCGGCTAGACCTATCTGTCTGCCACTCAGTTCGTTGTTCGACTTCCAACACCCGACTGTTCTGTAAACTCCGCGGTTCAGCACAACAAAACCCCGCCTGTCCATTGTCGCCTTTGAAATTGGTGCCGCTAACAATCCATCATAACTATCCAATTATCAAAATCATTAATGGTCTCTAATTAGTATTACATAATATACAACAAACAATTTGTAAATGGAAGAAAAGGCAGCATGATATTACATCAGTGAAAAGGGATGAATTTATAAAATGTAGGAAACCTAAATAATTCATGTCGATGATAGAAAGTTATTATAGATAATGAGAAGTTTTACAGTATTGATACATTTTAACATGCTAATATTATAATAGTTATTGACTTATTATAAACAGAAACACTTGAGTCATAGTAACAAACTAACATAACTGCTGAACGTATTGTTTTTTCCAGAACTATGGATAATATTTGTAGAAGACAGCTGTTGTGTTAATCTTCTAATAGTATAAATCTTCTAATGGTATAAATTCCGCCGCTTTCAAAAAGTCTGGAAGTATGGATTCAGAAAACATACATCAACAATGTGCATGATATCAATAATATAATACAATAATAATGTATTGTGAATAAGAAAGATAGCAAATTCAGACAAAAAGGGTAATATAAATACCACACCTTTTTTCATTTTCTCATTTTTTTCATTTCATTTTAATAATAGTGATGACGTCATAGTGATGACGATTGTTGCAAAAATAACTGGTTGACGGTAATTTTCACCTCCGGTTAAACCTAGTAATTATAAATACTCAGTATGACCAAAGTATAGATTTTTTTGTAGCTTGGCGATGGGAATAGAAAATAAATAAAAAATTAGGCTTTGTGAACAAAAGTGTAACTTTTGCAATACGCGTTGGCATAATGATAGATTTATAATTATGTGTTAATGCAAATTTATACAATTTTAAATATTCCCTTTAAATGCAACCTACTCAGGAATGTATTTTCAGCGATATGTTCATCGGCTAGAAGTTCCTATTCGTCATTAAACACGAAAAACAGCTCTGTATGAGCCACACGACTTCAGACTTAAGTTGTGTGCCATGACATGCTCGACGTGCAAGTTTTACTTTGTGGCATATCTGGTATGTAATATGAGCGAGAGGGGCTTTACATCTTAGCAGTCTCACAGTGTCACAAATTTAAACAAGTACTAAAATAAAAGCACCACCAACTAAATAATGATTGATTTCTTTAATGTTTTTCTCGAATTTCTTTTTCTTTAATTTTTAATTTCTCATTATTTCCTGAATGCTTTAAAACGCCTATTATTCCATTTTGTGCTCGTTTATTGGATTAATGAATAAATACGGGCCAAATAAATGTTAAAAACTGTTTATGCGAATTGAATACAACGTTTTCGGATTTAACCAGTATATTATTTTTTCACTATTCTGTAGTGATGAATTTTTTTATGATTTTGTTGTTGCCTCCATATCACACGCATTCAATGAAAGTCTTGATTATGTTAAGAATTTAATTTTCGTTAACATTTAATTTGTAGGTACTACAGAGACGTATGTACAACTATGTAGTTACCATACAGTTTTTACATTTTCATATACATATTACATATTCAATACAATATATACAACTAATACTTGTAGAGACTGAATTGAAATGGAATAAATCTGTTTGAGGTGGTAATTGATTGTATAGGGAAGTCATTATGTGTATTGGAGCCTTTGAGGCGGTTATTGATTTAATATTAGTGCTGTAAAATATTTGCTGGTGTCTGTTGGTAAACGATGGTACACGAAAATTGGCATAGGATAGCAATGTATTATCATCAATTTTACCGTTACGGAGATCGTATAGAAAATGGATTGACGCTTGCTCACGTCTGGTTGGATGTTTCTCTATATTGTATCTTTCTAGGAGCTCGTCTAAGGTAAATCACGTAGTTTCGATGTAATACTGAAATCTTAGGAATTTCTTCTGAATTTTCTCTAGATCTTGAATTTGTGACTTGTAAACAGGATCTCAGATTCATGAGGCTTACTCTTATATTGGCCTCACTAAAGATAAATATAATAGGACGGATGTGTTTATAACGTTTAGAATTCCTAACAATTAGTCCTATAACTCTGTTCACGTTTTCTGTGCATTTGTATATATTGTAATACCAATTAAACAGGCTATTAATTGTTTTTAATATAATTTAATTGTTGGCGGAACGGGTGCTTAAAGACAACAGTCGCAGCGGGTCTTTCTTTGTTAACAATGGGAGACTGGAGACCGCGCGCCTAGAGGAACGCAGTCGACGGCAATAAGCGAAACGGAAAAGTTAGCTGCAAGACGCGAAAGGAAATGTCTGCGGCGAGATACGAGACAGAACGGTCCACATAAAGTAATAACACAGTAAAGTTTGCTAAAAGCATGAATAGTGTTATCCATCCAGGAGATATGATAGTTTATATAAAACGCGAGTTAGCAGTTTGGCGGAGAGACACATAAAATTGCAATTTGGAAGCAGAAGTTTTGCTTCACAAATTGAACTAATTGTCGCATCGAGAGACTTTGAGGAAATCTACGTCCGGCAACCGGCTGAGGGGGGCTAATCCAGATTCCCGGATAGCAGAGACACGAGGACAACGACCGCGTGTATTCAAATTCTAAAGTGTAGAATAAGTGAGTAATGAATGGCCTGTTTTAGTGAGTGTTAAATTCAAGCAAGAACTGGTACCAGTAGCATTGTCGTGAGTACAAAACAATTATTAATGACTGTAAACGATAATTAATTTTGTTCGCGTTTTTCTTTTCATTCGTTTTCTTTTACTTTTTGTATTTAATATTGTATTCCGTTAACTGCAATGACTTTGGATTGTTAATGTTTTAGTTCATTGTATTTGTTCTTCCTATCCAACTCAGTGGTGACCCTGAGATAATTTTTTAGTTCATTGTATTTGTTCTTCCTATCAAACCCAGTGGTGACCTTGAGATAATGAAAAATTCAACGTAATTAATTGTAAACTTATAAAGCTATATTTTCATAGAAAGTCACGAATTATTAAAATAAAATTGAGATATTTGTTCGTTAATTTGACGGAATTCGGCATATAATGTGTAATTATCAACAATAAATTTTAAATACATAATAATTTTGTTAATTATTCCTATTAATTAAGACCACCTTATTAATAATTACATAATTGGCTTCATCAACGTGGAGCAATTTAATTATAAATAGACCCTATTAATTATTACATATTTGGCGTCTTAAACGTGTGGCTAACTATCATTCAAATATTAATTTTTTTTTGTTTAAGAATTTCTTTTAATTAAAGATTTTGTTTAATTATTACAATATTATTCCCGAAAGTGAGTCTTTGGTTACAGACATGTTTTTTTTTAAAAAAAAAATAGAGGGATAACAGTGGAAATCCTTCATTGACACCTGAGAGGGGTCCGCACATCTCGGGTAGTGTGAGACTCTTACTCAGTAAAACCAGGAAACCCTTTCCAATCGATTTGACTTCCGCCCCGAGACCACGTTAGCATTACTTCAGGGCCCAGTCGATTCTAATTTTCTCACGGCGGTTGTATCTCCCCTTTAATAGCATAGGAAGGGATTTGAAAGGGGGGATGCGGAAGGAAGCCAAGAGTTAACTAGGGCCCCTGGGCTATGATTTAAGGATCCTACCCGCTTGTCCTAAAAGCGATACAGAACAAACCCTAGAAAAGCATCAGGTAGGTAGTGCATTTTGCACTTGTCCCATGCCATTCCGACGACGGGAGAGAGGTTTGCTGTAGATACGCAGCATTCCTTTCTCTGTGTCTCGACCAGTTTAGGCGGCAGCTGGCCGACTGTTTCATACACCTCTCAAAACTGATCTTAGTTCAAAAACGGAGAGATGTTCTGCCTGCGAGATAATAGCTGTCACAGGCTTATTTTCCCGTATCGATCTCCCAATAGGACACGACAAAAACGTATGTTAGTACCAGTAATGGCTGAAAGCACCAATAAAATGTGGTGCTGGAGTACATAACTGACTGAAACGTCGACATATTTGCAACTTAGATTAAATTAATAAGATGCGTACGGATATTTATCATTATTATTTACGTATTAGCAGTCCACTAATTTTGTCAGATGCTATTTCCAGGTAATAGTGGGGGATCCATTACAATATGTACAAACGCCCTCAATAGTTTTTTTGTTGTTGTAAATGGTAGTAATAGCTCGCCGGTCATGTAGATAATTATATTCAGACTGGAGTAGAAGACGTAATGGGCTTTGTTATGAACGTATCTCAGTTTTATGGCCTTCGGAAATTCACCTGTCTAGCCTAAGGCAAGGGCTCTCGGCCATCCGTAATGTGACGAACCTCTTGTTTTCAAAACCCCTGAGGTGTGGTTGGTCTTGAATGCAGGGAAGTGCGGAGAACACGCCCACAGCAAATGTGGAGTCAGAAAACTGCTATCAGCTGAATTTTCCAGGAAACATCAATTCACGTGGTACTGAATCTCCCGTCTGTATAATAAACAAATTATTCATTTCATAATTACCAGCAGTTCCCTTCAGAATGGTGCTAAATTTACTAAAGATCTTCCAGAATTTTTATAGCGAACTTTTAGAATAGACTAGATTAAAGTGAAGGTAAATGAGACTGAGAAGCAGCTCTAGAAATATTCAACGTATGCAGATCATTTGACTAAGCTGCAGGGATAAAGTTGTATTTCTAAATTAAGGTATTACGTTTATGTAAGTCAGTGTTTTTTGAAACTTTTCTTAACAATTAAACCCGTCCAAAATTACATTAAAACCAGGACGTCTGAGATGGTCAATTGAGAGTCTGAGGATTGCGTTTGAAATATTTATTTACCGGTGTAAAGTATGGATAGAGTTTTTATGTGATATAAAATTTAAAATAATTCACTTAATTTAAAATATAATTTAATGACAAAAAATAACAAAATATAAAAATTGAATTTAGTATAACATAACGGAAATATTATATTAATAAAAACGACTGCCTCTTCCTCTTAGGATTCTTACTAAAAGCGTAACGTGAACCACAGCATCGCAAATTTAACTTAATTTAATCAAAAACTGAGGACTCTGGTATTACAGTACTTGAAAATACAAAATATTCACGATACCGTGCCGGCGGTATCTGTATCTCGACCAGTTTAGGAAGCAGCTGGCCAACTGTTCCAATGGGAACAGCGAACAACTCTTACCGTATGCCCAAGGTCTGTGACCACGGAACATATACCTCTCAAAACAGGCCGAGGTGCCTCGGCTTGTGTGAAACCTTAGTTCAAAAACGGAGAGAGGAAAAGGCATCCCCATAGGTAGCCCCTTCCTGTCTCTCCTACAAGGTTCTGCCTGCGAGAGAACATTCCTCGCAGGTACTGCCTGCGAGAGAATAGCCCTCGCATACAGCTTTTCTCTTCCTGGCTGGTGATCTGGTGATATGCGGTCTTGAAATCTTTTATGTACGTAAATTAAGTATTTAATTGAAAGCTGGAGGACTCATTTGGTGTTTTATTCTGTTAATCAAGATTATAATAGTCCTTGGTTTGGAACATTGGTTTTTGGAGGCAAATTTGATGATAAACAGCGAATTAATGCCAATTACAAAAAGTAACATTAATGAATTATTAAATTGCGACATGTTTCGGTTCTCGTGTGGAACCTCTCCAGGCTTTTACAATTTTATCTTTGACTGAAGAGGATCCAGATGAGGACCGTAACATGTCGCAATGTAATAATTCATAAATAAGTTACTTTTCTCAATTGACTGTTTTCGCTGTTTATCATCAAATATTTATTATATTGAAAAAAGTTAAAGAAACAAAATTTTTATTTTCGTTTTTCTATAAATAAATATTTTTACAATGAGTTATCCTGTCAAGACTATCTTTGGCTTGGAGTGATAGAATTAATACGCGAATAGTGTGTTGACATATTTGAATAGCTTTTGGAGGGCCATGACAGCGTACGGTTTAGATTTCATCCCCAAAGATGATAAAAGGCCGAGGAAATGTTTTCTGGAATAATTATAGATTTTAGCATACAGCAAACGACACAGAAATAACAAACATTCTTGGTGTAAAAAAATTGACCTTGGATTCATTTTGGCACGGCCCTGGGTAATTAAAGGGGGTTTGACCTGGTGCGGGATATAAAACCGTGTAGAATTACTTAAAAGAGGATTTTCGACCCAAGAGAGAAGAAATAGGTTTTACCTTATCCTGACAAAAAAGAGAGCCCTTGGAAGTGTGCGACAAGGGATGTTTCGTCATCCAGATACATAAATTAAAACACGCTCCTTTGCCCGGATCGCAATAAGGCGTCACAATTGGATCAGAGAAAAGCAGATAATTAATTATACCGTTTCGTGAAACGATATGCTAATTTGTGCAGTACGTGATCGAATGTTTGAACGGATATTCTTGTGTATTCGAAAAACAGTTTTTCATATTTCATTAAATTTTTAATAAGTGGTTCTCTCCGCAAGCCCTTCTAATCACATTTCAGACTTATTTCATATCCGGAAAACATCTTTTCACTCAACAAGAGGAGTGACACCATGACGACGACTGCAGTAAGTTCCCGTTCTGCAGCTCTGCGGCCCCGCTCAACGCATTGCCTCTTTGTCTCTCCACCACTCAAACGCTCATCGCTCGCCGCTTCTATCGTGTCCGAGGCCCTGCTCTGCGGTGGCGATGTGAACTTCTGACGAGTCTGTCGAGTCCTTAAATGGTAGGCGTCGGACAGATGGTGCGCCCTCTCAACTTAGCGCTGAATCATTTACTGCTCGGATCGTGAGCTGGACCCGACGACCCTTTAGTGTATCTTTGTTCCTCCGGCGCGCAATTTTTCATTCGATTAAATGCCTGAGAAGATTTTACTCATTCTTTACTAATAATTTTGTTTGGATGTCATTGGTTGGCCTCAGCCAAGATGGTAACCAATGAAATATATTATATTTACCGTTAAACGAAATCTCCCAAATGTCTGAAATTTTAGTGTACCCGTCTGCGAAACAAATGCTTTCGGGTTTCAATTTCTTAAGCCTAATAATTTCGGTCGTCACTCGAAGCTGTCAGTCTTCTTGAGCGTGGGTCCATTGTTTCGTTCTTCCTTTGTCCCAAAAGTGACGCAGGCCACCTTCGAGTCCAGTAGTCCCCGTCCTATCCAAACAAACGTCTTCCGCTTTTCATAGTTTGCTTTGTTTCATCATTCATTAGCCGTTCCAGGCAAATTTCTTATCGGCTCACTGCACGATCGCACGAATCGCATAAATTAAATTATTATAAGACTATTGTTTAGAAATATAGTAAAAATTAAGTAATTCTAAATACGTAGAGGCGGCCGGAGTGTTAATAGCAAGTAAAGATCCGAGAGGCATAAGACACACAACAAATTAATTTCAAATAAAGGTTATCAAAATAGGGAAAGTTTTTAATTGGCAGTCTTGCGAGCAGACACCGATGTTCTGATAGAATATAATGACATTGTTCAGTGTTAAATTTAAATGGTTAGCACTTCACATATCGGATTCCAACGCTACGGGTACAATCCCGGACATCCTGGTGATTTTTCCAGTCCGGGGAGGAACGTAAGCACTACGTAACTCAAATAGGACGCTAAGCCGGAGATCCCGCATGATGCATCATGGCAATTCGCAAAATTTGCAGGAATGTGTGCTCACCATCTGCTCCTCTACTATACAAATTTATACAGAGTCGTGAAAGTTGATGGTGAAATAATGAATATATAAATATTCGACAGCAAAACAGAAATACAGTAAGCAAAATTATATTGTAAATAAAACACTGAATTGTTCAACGCAGATATTTTACTCTTAATTGAAATATATTCATGTAAGCTACCAGAGATATTGTTTAACGCGACAAATGTTGTGAAAAATGTATATTACATATTGTTAATACGTGGCCGTTGTGTTTACGTCAGCATTTCACCACTCCGCTATTAGCGTCACTCAAATTTTGACACACGGCCATCGGAATTCGCATCATTGGTGAAATTGATTTAGTGGCCCGAACGAGAAACTAGCATGTTAGATACGAGCCCTGTGCAACATGTGACAGTCGAATATATCACAGTAGAAATCAATAACATTAGCGTACATACAGAGATCTTAGTTGCCAAGCGGAACGGAATATATAGTAATATGAAACCTTGCTACTATTTTCAATACAATAATGAAATATTAAAGTAATACAAAAAAGACGTATACGTAATTATTTAGACTTTAATACAGAATATCGTACTTCCTAGTTCGGCTAGATCAGCACTTGTATTTAAGTTATGTGGTAATAATAGTACACATAAATACAATTCAGTTACACAATAAAATTCCCGAAATACTGTAGAAAAAAATAATTGTGAAAGAAAATGTTTATAAAAGTCTCCGATAAGTATTTTATAATTCCTGGAAGTTTTAGATCAAAATTAAACTGTAAGTTACAAAATTATAATTTTATTTGTAGTTATCAGTTACTAGGTTATTCAATTAATTAAATATTACTTTGTCCTGAATCTATGAACAAAATTTCAAGAGAATTTTTAAGGAATTTTATTTTTTGTTAAAAACTTTTTAATACATTTTGAAAATATTTTATTTAGAATTTTATTTAGAATGTTGTGTTTTAACAAGAGGTGGTTTTCAGTTATAAATATTTAATATATGAATTTCACTGAAATCCTATGCGATTATAATTCTTTTCAAAAAACTAATAATTAAAGGTTTTGTATATATGACTCAGAAAAATACTAAAAAAAACCAAAAGGTAACTTAACCGATGTAAATATATTTAAAATATGTATATAAAACTGAATTAGTATATTTTATTTTAGTGAATCTTATAGTATTAAACATATGAATAAACATTTTCACAAAAGGTGCGATTTTACATAATAAAGCATAATATTAATATAACATTATTTTCAAATAGCCGGTTAAGTTGTAGTGCAGCCAATACGAGTAGGGGGTGGATGGGAGTAAAACAAAGTTGTGTTTTCATGTTTAGAAAACGTGGTGCAAATTCTACTAAACTTACGATCCAAGAACAAACAGTATTTTGAGGAAACACCCGAAGCAGCTATAGGGGTGGGTATGGAATTTCAAAAACATTCTAAATCAATATTTTTTAGCGTTGAATGAAACGTTTTCGGAGTTTTTGAGTTTTATTGTGTCATTCTCGAAGTAATATTATCAACCCGATTCACCTATTATTTAAACTTTAACTTAACTCTGCTGGTATACCATCATTAAAACCAGCGACTACCATAACACCGGACTCGACACTAATATTAGTTGTTATTGCAATTTTTATCACACCCATTCATCCCCTCCCTTGAGTTATCCTCATGCTGTTAGGGAATGAAATTAGACACTGAAAACATCGAGAGACATTATGAATATAAGGGACCTCCGTTAACTGTTTATTCGGCGCAAAAATAGGCCCATATTGCATATTTGAAAATGACACCCCCCGTTTCCACCCCCCGATCAAAAGTGTGCTTGAATTATATTAAATCGACATGGTTTGTTCCTGGATCTCAAGTGTTACGTGTACCAAGTTTTGTTGAAATTGTTCCACCCATTAATGAGTAACTTAATTTACAATAATAATCATGTATATTAAGCTAACATATTAAGTGTTCTATAATATTAATATTAAGCTTTATTTTGTTAAAACGCACCTTTCTGGGAAATTACCCATCGGGAAAATGACCTGCTGGGAAAACGTCAATCGGGATAATCTGCTGTCGGTTAAACGTCATTACCAACGTTAAATCCCTGTTATATAAATAGCATATATGGGTCGTCGGCATCGCTGCTGTGGACGTATTTCACTTATCACAGAAAGCAAACATGACAAACACGATCAGTAGGTTAGATAGGCAATTTACACCTATTATAAGACAGTGTCAGACACGAGTACAATCCTAAGAAAAGTAAATTTTGGACTAATTGTTTCGGGAAACCACGAATCCGGAAACTCTAATTTTATTTCATAAAAACGAAAGTCCGGAAAACGCCCTTCCGGAAAGCTATCCTTTCAGGATACAACGCATTTCGGCAACTTTCTGGCATTCTTGTTTTGAAAAACCAAACACGTCGGAAAATTATTCATTTCGAGAAAAAAATCAATACAAAAATAGGGCACTTGTTCGTCTGGCAAGTGTATTCGACTCTTTTCACACTATACGGCTTCGAGTGGATTCATCGAACGGCGAAAATCCCAAATGGACAGTATGATTATACTGAACGATTTTTGCACGACTTTTTTTTCCATCACTATATTTTCTCCTGTGGTATTCGATAATCCACAAAAAATTACTGCATTATGGTTACATTACCGTGTCAGGAGACGGCAATACAAACGTCAAGTTCGGATTTATCTTATCAATTAAAGTAAAAAGGAAGTGGGCTTATTTTATACGTTATTTGAGAATCCAAGAAAATAAGATATTAGCTTTGGCTTCCTCAGGCGTAATTACATGATATGCATAAATATTGCCCAATATTTAGGTAGAAATTAATATGAACCGTTATAGTAATTATTTAGTAACTAGCTGGGTGTCGGCGTTACCCGTGAACTTATTTATAAAAAAGTATTTAATCTTTAGTCTAGAAATGATTTAACCTAAATCTAAATGTTCCTAGTTCCGTACATTCTTTCGACCGATAGTTCATTAATTGAAAACCTATAAAATACATTGAATTTTATTGCATCAATTCCAAGAAACATACTTTCGAATTTCTTTAGGAATAGTATACTCAAATATATTCCTGCAGTATTGCATGATATAATTGTTCTTCAGTCTTCAGACATTACGAAAGATTAAATTGATGAAATTGTCAGCTACTTTCAAAATGCAAACAAATGGTCGCCATATTAGAGTGAATAATATGGCATGAAAATCACCTTAAATTTACCGCAAGGATCGTCAAGTATTTCCTATTGTTTTTTATTATCATTCGATGGAGTGTTACTGGATAAAATTATACATATTATTCAATTATATTATTTCTGCTTGATTTCATTACGGAAAAAGGAACTATTTCCCTTGTTCGTCGCGTAGTAACGTCTCTCTCACGCGCGCGCGTGACGTCACGACCTCTTGATAATTAACAAAATTATCACATTTTTAAAATTATAATTCTATATAAGAGGCCTGCGAGGGCTATTCTCTCGCAAGGCAATACCTGCGAGGGATGTTCTCTCGCAGGCAGAACCTTTTAGGAGAGATACGAAGGGGTTACCTTTGTGTATGCCTTTTCCTCTCCGTTTTTGAACTAAGGTTCCCACATGCCGAGGCACCTCGGCCTGTTTTGAGAGGTGTATGTTCCGGGGTCGCAGACCTTGGACATACGGTAAGAGTTGTTCGCTATTCCCATTGGAATAGTCGGCCAGCTGCCTCCTAAACTGGTCGAGGCACGGAGAAGGGAATGCTGCGTCCCCACAGAAAACTCCTCTCCCGCTATCGGAAGCGCGTGGGACAAGTACCCAATGCCCGACCTACCCGATACAGGTTTTCCTAGGGTTTTTCCTGCATTTCTTTAGGCGAATGCCGGGTAGGATCCTTAAACTATAACCCGGGGGCCCTAGTAACCCTTGGCTACCTTCCTCCACCCTTCCGCATCCCCCCCTTTCAAATCCCTTCCTATGCTATTAATGGGGAGTTGCCCAAAGTGGATTACCCTCATGTAGCCTGTTGCCCTAAAAAAAAATAAAAAAATTATAATTCTTTCCACATTTAACCTAGGGGTTTCTCACAATACCGTTTCTTGTGTTTTGAAGAATTTGTGTACAAAGTTTTGTTGCAATCTGTCCACGCAAGAAAATTTGTATGCAGATTAACGTAAATAGATACATACAAATATACGTCCTTTTTTATTATATATATATATATATATATATATATATATATATAAAATTTATGAAATAATAATTCAAACTGAGAGTAGAAACGTAGAGCAAACCCTCGATAGCAACTGACCGTAGTATTTAAAACTGTCTAAGCGAGCATTTGGTCACGTATACCACTGAGCTATCAGTTGCTGTCTGGTCGTCGAAGGTTTCAGCGACAGTGGACGGCTCCTGCACGTGTATAAATTTCCTTCAGCGTGTAATGTAAAACTTCTTCCACTAAAATTATTTCACCGTATTGTTTTTTGCTTTGCGGTCAGAATCGTATATTGTGAAAGAGCTTTCGTCGAGATTTAGTAAAAAACTGTAAGCGGCATTCTACGCGTCCTTCACAATGATTACATACCTTCTGACGCAGTGCACGTCCTTATACACCCCATCAGGCCTAATCACAGGGTTACATGATGACATCACTAATTATTCCTAGTCATAGGCCATTGCAACTCTAATGGTTGTCCCATTCCTGTTTTTCAAGCCAGGCTTAAATGGGTATTAAATAATATGAAATATTATTTTACCAACTGAGTAAATTGATTTCGTATAATGTTTTTCCAGTATAAAATAGACATTTATATTTTATTTAATAATTATAAATGACAACGGTAAGTGACAGATAGTACACTTGTCCAGCATGCGATAACAGTGGCACAGTCTAATAAATGAAATTAATTGTGTTTTTGTTTGTATGAGTGTGTATGTTCCGGATACAAAATCTACACGCTTTGAGCAAATTCGAACAAATTTTGAACACACGTTCTAATCGAACCGGAAACATACGTTGTGGGTTAAGATGCGACTTCTACCCCCCGGGGGCGAGGATAGATGACAGTGGAAATTTTCAAAGATGCTAAAACGGTCGATATTTACGACGAAACAATATTTTGCCGGGTCAATGATGTACTGTTTCTCCCGATGTTGTTAGTGTATAATTTCAATCCCTTTCGGCATGGGAGGCAGCAGCTTTAGGGAAGGGGTGGAGGGGCGTTACATAATAAAATAAAGCGAAAATAGCCGAGATTGGGGTGGAATCCGGAGTTATGGACGTTGCTGCGATTAATTATAACATTCAAATTGCCGGTTACGTTGTACTTCAACCCCTAGGAGTAGGGGTGGAATGGTGAAATCAATTTTCCGCGAATAATCTTAAACACATGCAGCAATTTCGTACACACGTTCCTGTTAAACCAGAAACAAATACTATTCAGATTCAACACGTGATGGAAATCGAAATAAAGTCCGATATTTGCGTGGAATAAATATTTTTCTGGGTCAATGAGACTTATTGTGTTTATCCCGATATTGTTTGTGTACTATTTAAACCTTTTTTGACTTGGGACGGGACCATCCTTAGAAGTGGGGATGTAAGGACGCAACGTGAATATAATACGAATACAGCCGATATTGGTTTAAAATCCGGGGTTATGGAAATCACGGAGGTTAATTATGTATTTCAACTTGCCGGTTAAGTACGATCTTAAACAAGTACAGCGAATTTTACCAAACTTTGTACATATGTTACTAATGATACGACACAAAAACTGTATCGGTGAAACCCCCTATTAACCTACCGGGAGTGGTTTTAACTCTCTTAAGGAACCGAAAGTTTTTTCTTAAGGTCTAGCAAATAATTTTGATTCTTTTAAAGTACCGGAAGTATTTTTTTTCTATCCATGTTACCGGGAATATTTTCGACTCTCTTAAAGTACATCAAGAAATTTTGACTTGCTTAGGGCATCGGAAGTATAATTAACTCTCTTAAGATGTGAGTATATTTTTGATAGTATTAGGACCGAGTATATTATTAAGTCTCATCGAGTATCAAGAATAATTTTTAACAATATTTGATACCGGGTAAGAATTTATGCTCCTCTGGAACTCTCGTAGGGTGTTGACAGTATTTTTGACTATCTTAAGGTACGGGAAATATTATTATATCTTAGTGTACCAGGAGTATTTACGACAGTATTAGAATACCGGAATTCTTTTTTATTATTTTTAAGATATCTGGAGAATTTTTTTTCTCCTTGTAGATACAGGATTATTTTGATTCTCATAAGATACCACAAGTCATTTTGCCTCACTTAGACTACCGGTATTATTTTTCACTTTCGTAAAGTACCGGAAGTAATTTTGACTCCCTTAAGATACCGGGAATATTTTTGGTTGGCTAAACATACAGGGACTCTTTTTGTCTCTATGAGGAGACCGGGACTATTTTATCCTCTCTAAACTTAACGGAAGTATTTGTGTCTCTCTTAAGATACTGGAAGTACTTTTGATTATATTATGATATCGGGAATATTTTTCAACTCTTTTAAGCAGCTGGAAGAAAATTTTCATTTTATTAGGGTCCCGGCGGAATATTTTAGTCTCTAGAGGTACGATGAGTATTTTTTACTCTATTAGATATTTTTAATCTACTAAGGATACTAAGGGTACCAAGGATATTTTTTAAGGTGAGGGAGTATATTTAATCTCTTAAGGTACTGGGAGTAGTTACGAATCTCTTACTCTATTAGGATACTGGAAGTATTTTTGAGTCTCAATGTCCCGGCAGTTGAATACCGGAAGTATTTTCGACTTTTTTAAAGTATCGGTATTATTTCTGAATTAAATATTTTCCCGGTTTATAAATATAAAGACCCGGGTAACGCCTATCACCCAGCTAGTAATGTAATAAAAAAAGGAGAAAATTAAATTTTAGCTACATCAAAGCCTGCTTAATTTCTCGCGATACTCTAATTAAAAAACCTCGCGATCAGAATACAAGGCGGATCTTTTTAACGTAGGGAACATATAATCCTGTATCACTAATTAAGCAACTCTTTATTATCAATGGTAGCGATTCATACAATTCGTATTTATAATAACGATTTAACATAGGGTGCAAACTGACACAGTTAGTCATTTAGAATAGAAACATTACGCAATACAGTTTGCCGAACACAGAGAAACGACGACATGGAATGGATTCACAAATATTATCGAATTTTCACGCTCATGACTTGCATTTAATTAATAATTGATCACTAAATTAAACAGTGAAAGTTTTCTGCTGATGCATTGCATCATTCATAGGTGCACAATGACCGAATATAGATTTGGCAACATTCGGCAAGTTATTTCAAGTAAGAAATACGTTATTAATGTATTAACCGACCAGTTTTTGAGAGGTGTATGTTCCGGGGTCACGGACCTTGGGCATACGGTAAGAGTTGTTCCACGTTCCCATTGGAACAGTCGGCCAACTGCCTCCTAAACTGGTTAAGGCACGGCGACGGAAATTTCAGCGTCCCCACAGCAAACTCTTCTCCCGCTATCGGAAGGGCGTGGATACAAGTACCCAATGCCTGACCTACCTGATGCAGGTTTTCTAGGGTTTGTCCTGCATTACTTTTAGGCGAATAACTATAACCCGGGGGCCCTAGTTAACCTTTGGCTACCTTCCTCTACCCTTCCGCATCTCCCCTTTCAAATCCTTTCTATTAAAGGGGTGTTCCCACCATGTGGATTATCCAACTAGACATCAATCAGTACAACCTCTGAAGTAAAAATATCCTGGTTATAAATGTTATAAAAATGTATATAGAGCCAAGAATTAGCAAAAGTAATGAAAATTTGGCCAAATACTGACACAATAAAGAAAATTTTTAAAGCACAATGTTTCGTCTGACATTGCAGATTCAATCAAGTTGCATAAAATCTTAAGAAATAACACGACAATCGGATTGAAAGTATTACGATAGTGTATTAAATTTTCAATATGATTGACGTATGTTAGTTATTAAGATTTTATGTACGTATTGTGATCTGCAATATAGGAAAAAACGTTGCGAATAAAATGTTTCTTAACCTTCCCTGTATTTGGCCAGATATCAATTAAACGTTTATGTCAAATAATATTATATAGTATTAAATGAAATATTTGTTATGGGAACAATGAGTTGTAAGTAACACATTAAATAAACAGGATAGACTAAAGCCGTTCATTAACAGTAGTGCACACGGTAGACGAAAATTTTGTATAAAGCTAATCCTAACTTGCAGCTCCCGCTATCGGAAGGGCGTGGGACAAGTACCCAATGCCCGACCTACCTGATGCAGGTTTTTCTAGGGTTTTCCCTGCATTTCTTTAGGCGAATGCCGGGTAGGATCCTTAAAATACAGCACGGGGCCCTAGTTAACCCTTGGTTACCTTCCACTACCCTTCCGCATCCCCCCTTTCAAATCCCTTCCTATGTCATTAAAGGGGAATTGCCACCATGTGGATTACCCTCATGTAGCTTGTTGCCTTAAAACAAAAACCCAATACTGTGTAACAGTCTGCGAGGGCTATTCTCTCGCAGGCAATACCTGCGAGGGATGTTCGCTCGCAGGCAGAACCTTGTAGGAGAGATACGAAAGGGCTACCTTTGGGGATGCTTTTTCCTCTCCATTTTTGAGCTAAGGTTCCCACAAGCCGAGGCACCTCGGCCTGTTCTGAGAGGTGCATGTTCCGGGTTCACAGACCTTCGGCATACGGTAAGAGTTGTCCGCTATTCCCATTGGAATAGTCGGCCAGATGCCTCCTAAACTGGTCGAGGCACGGAGAAGGGAAAGCTGCGTATCCACAGCAAATCCTTTCCCGTTATCGGAAGGGCGTGGGACTTATTCCAAATTCCCGACCTACTTGATGCTAGTTTTCTAGGGTTTTCCCTGCATCACTTTTAGGCGAAATACCGGGTAGGATCCTTAAAATATAGCCCGGGGGCCCTAGTTAACCCTTGGCTACCTTCCTCTAGCCTTCAGCATCCCCCCTTTCAAATCCCTTCCTATGCTATTAAAGGGGAGTTGTCCAACGTGGATTACCCTCATGTAACCAGTTGCCCTAAAAAATATTTCAAATCCCCTTCCCCCCTCCGAGGAACCACGGTCTGTTTTGAGAGGTGTATGTTCAGTGGTCGCAGACCTTTGGCATACGGTAAGAGTTGTCCGCTATTTCTGTTGGAATAGTCGGCCAGCTGCCTCCTAAACCAGTCAACGCACGGCGAGGGAAAGCTGCGACCCCACAGCTAACCCCTCTCCCACCATTGGAAGGGCGTGGGACAAGTACCAAATGCCCGAACTATCTGATGCAGGTTTTTCTAGGGTTTTCCAAGCATCACTTTTAGGACAATGCCGGGTAGGATACTTAAACCTTCTTCTGCTATTCCTATTGGAATAGTCTGCCAGCTGCCTCCTAAACAGGTAATACAGGTTCCATATTCACTGAAGTATAAATATCTTAGTAAATGTAAAATGTTATAAGGAACCTTCTTTAGTTGTTTCCTTGAACTTAGTACTTAGCGTTACTAATAATAGCTTAAATAAGATCAAATGTATTTACTTGTATTACAGATTTTTTTCTTCTAGTAATAGTTCAAGATTTTAGTCAAACCCTTTTATATCGCATTTGTCTTTTCACTTTTGATCTTATAATTTCACTATAACCATTCCAGTGAAACGGAATGTGAAACAATTCTTTGGATTGTGATTAACACTCAATCTAATTATATACTATCTTTCTTCAGCCAATAATCGCGATATTTAACTTGTTCATTTCGTTTAATTAACTGCTCTGAACAAACGGCAAATGGTTGACAAAGAGATCCGTCTATGATCAAATTTTTCCTTGAACTGTTTTGTTTCATGTAGCTACTTATTAAATTGTAATTTAATACACATTATTATTCAGACTTTTTAAATCTTGATATGCAAATAAAGTGTAGTTTGATTTGTCTAGACCAGAAGCTACAAACAAAATTAGTTGTTATTTAACAGGCGAGTACATTATTCTAAAAGAAATATAAATGTATGTACCGTATGTATCTGTAGATGAATCCTATTTTCTCAATAAACGATAATGTAATAGAAACGTAAGTCTGAAAATAAGAGTCCTTACTATTAAAACTAGTCTTTAAAGACAAACCATTAATTTTCTTCTTAAAATCTTAAACTATATACTTATCGACTAGTCTATCCAATGTTGTTTTATACATTTTTCTTTTTGTTTTTTTATATATATAAAAGGTTTTACTTCTTTAAGAATATGTTCATGAGTCAGAATTTTATTTTGCGTCATATTCAGCAATTCCTGTCACCTCTAGAGATTTAACGCAAGCTACGATGCTTGTAACCAATATGTTCAATAATGAATTAAAAATTTCCTGTCTATATGGTTGTTAAAATTCCTTTGACATTACGTTAGATATTTTTCCATCCCCTTCTTTTAATTCCTTAGAGCTGCTCCCGAATACAGTTAGTAATTTTTCAGCCGTATAAAAGTCAGATTATTTCATGAGGCAAAGTCAAGAGAACTGTATAACTAGTTTTATTTGATACGTTCTTCAAAAGGTCTAAACGTCGAGTTACAGATTATTCTAACATGCAATAATTTATATGAACACTGAAGTATATTTCTATTATTGAATTCGGTGTCAAAATAGTTTGAATTGCATCTGTTTTCGTAATTACAAATTAAACATGTTTTATGATTTTCCAGAAATTAATTCGAACATTTATGAACAATATTGCATATATTCGTTTAAAAGTTCTGCATTGTAGAACCTTCTACTTTTATACATGACATAAAAATAATTGATTTGGAAACAAGAGCGTTGATCTGTGACGTTGCTGAATTTTTTTTCTTTGCAAAAGACCGGCTCATGCAGTTTCCACACTGGCTTTTTCTCGAGTGACACGTCCACGTCCGTAATCCCTCTTGGGGGAGAAAATTGAAACAAGGTCGCACGTTCCCGTAATCCGATATTTGCCCTCGCGAACAAACGATTTCACTCACTCCCTGCCTAAGAACACAGCAACGAATACTGAGATGACAGAAATAAAAGCCCTGCTGTTGTTACAAAAGTGTTATGTTTAACGTTAACATAGTTTTTTTTATCAAATACCTTTTTATTACTAATGAGGCGTGAGAATTATACATTTACCACCGGTCGTATATTAATATTATATTTAAAAAGTTGAAAATCGTTGCTGCATTTGGCAACAACTCACTGATTTCCCGTCGCCGTGCCTCGACCAGTTTATGTGGCAGCTGTCCGACTGTTCCAATGGGAACAGTAACAACTCTTACCGTATGCCCAAATTCTGTGACCCCGGGACATACACCTCTCAAAACAGGCCGAGGTGCATCGGCATTAGTTCAAAAAACCAGAGCGATGTGAAGGCATCCCAAAAGGTAGCCTCCTCCAGAGCTCTCTGGGATGGTTCACCTGCGAGAGAATTCCAATACGAATAGAAGAAGAAGGTGTAACAGGCTATGTATAGGGTAATCCACATAGTGGCAATTCCCCCTTTTATAGGATAGGATAGGGAGTGAAAGGGGAGATGCGGAAATATAGAGCAAGGTAGCCAAGGGTTAACTAGGGTCACCGGGCTATGGTTTAAGGATGTCTAACTATTAATACACTTTACGCGGTGTTCACTTATAACGTTGTTTTTTAGAGACTGACAGACAGGATAAGCCACGTGGTGGTAACTCCCCTTTAATAGCAAAGAAAGGAATTTGAAAGTGGGGAAGGGTAGAGGAACGTAGCCAAGGGTTATGGTTTAAGTATGCTACCCGGCATTGTCCTAAAAGTGATACAGGACAAACCCTAGAAAAACTGCAATAGGTAGGTCCGGCATTTTTTACTTATTCCACGCCCTTCCAATAGCCGGAGAGTGGTTATGGGGTCGCAGCATTCTCTTCCCCGTGCCTCGACAAGTTTAGGAGGCAGCTGGTCGACTGTTCCAATGAGAACCGGGAACATGCATCTCTCAGATCAGGATTGAGGGAACCTTAGTTCAAAAGGAGAGAGAGGGAAAGGCATCCGCAAATGTAGCCCTCTCCGTCCCTCACCTCTCTCACGGGCTTTCGTCTTCTGTATTTTTTATTTTAAAAATATGCATCTTAAATAACGACGAAATACTAAATTGAACTTATAACGTAACGTTGCGTATTACAAAACAGCGATATGCGACAAGTTATAAAGAAGTTTACGAGCGAATGTTAATTAAGGCAGCTAACAAGCACACGTTGACAGGTTCAAATTTTAACGTGGGAATAAAATTGTCACAAAAACGATAGTAAATATTAAAATGAAAAAAAAAAAACTTCCATTCTCCCCAATTGGTTCAACAATCCTAGATGCTCAAGACGTGGACTCATTTTTCTATATTATCACGTTCCACACCATAAGAGATCAATGATTTACAATTTATTATACAGAGCTATATTACTTAATATCTGCAATTTCCATCAACACAAAATAAATATTGTTCCTAACGTTTAAATTTCTAATGAGTTTGTAACGGTTACGCTACCGTTATTTCATTTAAAAGGGTTAACAAATATTTATGACTAATAAAAAACTTGATTTGTTTTAAAAATTTATTCACCTTACATATTTTCAAAAAATACCAAATTTCCTCCACAGCTTTAAAAATCAGATATTCCTTTTCTCATGGGATTCGGGGAGGGGGGGGGGTTAAAAAATATTAGCATAATTGGCAAATTAGCAATTTAACACGAAACCGTCCCAGTGTCTTACCGATTTAAAATTTTTCAGAATTCGCTTCCTGGTATCAGCGGCTAGCTTCAGGTCCTCACTGCGCTCGAAATACTCCGCCACGATGGCTCCTTGAAGGTGACGGTTGAGATACCAGAAATATATTTGTAGACAAGAGAACACTTGGCATAATGAAGCTAACAATTTTTCTTCATCGGACTTCGCGTGTTTCAGCTTTGACGAGCTAAGCTGTCTGGTTTCTTCCCTGTCACCTTCCATCAACCATAACTCTTCCCGCCGAATTCTTCCTTTCTTTGTATGCGAAGCGAGTCCGTTCAATTGTTCGAGTATTGGGCAGACTGCCGTTTCCTCAAATTCCATTGTCTTTGACCACCTAACAACCGCCGACAACCAGATTACTCATCCTAAACGCTCGCCATTTGAGCATTTTCCCCTTTTTATATTAATTAAAACTGAAGAATTACAATAACATTTCAAGTTTCATTAATAGACACAAACATTTCATTGAACAAAACCCAAGCTTCTCGTCCCCAATCACGTTACACGTTCTCCTGTATTACGAATTTTTACATTATAAGTATTCCAAATTTTTTAAGAATATCTAATATCCACCATTTACAGATCAACTAATACTCTTTCCTTCTTGATAAAAAACAAACAAAAAAAACTTGACCCCTATAGCATGCATTGAGTTGTTTTACGAAATCTCTTACTCTAATTGTATTTCCTGCTACATAGAGCAAACAAAATGTTCACTTAATAACCATATCAATGAACATATGTCTAATATCAAACTTCCCAACGATAAAAATCTGTAGTCCGTAAACATGTCAACAATTCGAAACAATCATTTTATTGGCCAAATGTTAATATTTTAAATGTTGACAACATGCGCCATTCCACAATTGTATCAGAAACGCTTCATATTAAATCCAACATAACAACAATTAACGTACAAACCGATACTATGAATCTCAACACGATCCCTCATTGTGCTATCGCTATCGCATTGTCGTTGCGTTTTGCTTCGCTCTTTAGTTCGTCAAGTGTATTGCGCGGTTGTGTCGCTCTAGGCTTTTTTTTCTTAGCACCTGAAGAAAGCAACAAGATTTCCAGAAATGTGTGGTATTTACATCATCACTTCTTTTGTCTGTATTTAACTATTTCATCTTATTGTTAATTTTCAAAACAGACGTGTTATATTTTGTTTACAATATAATATTTTGTTACCAATTATATGGTATGTTTGAAGTATTGTACTATATGTGTCGGAAGAATCCCAATCAATTAAAAAGTTAACTATACAAATGACGTACTAAATATATAAACAAACCTAATTAAATATTTTATATAAAAATGTAATCCGATATTTATATTTTTTCTTCTGATTTTGCAACATAAAAATATATGTTTGTAAAAATGTTGTTAGAACTTTTCAACCTATTCCAAAATTCTCATGGTTCTCACTAATTTGAAACGTAATGTAATAATGAAACAATCTTCAGTTAGGGAAAAAACGCTACACTTTAATATCATTAACAATGAGATAACAACGTAGAACTGGAATTGTTCAGCACAAAAGTTGATAATGAAAATTAAATTAACTTTTAAATTGTGAACGTACTTTTTATTCGTTAATGTGAAAATACGGATAGGCTCTGTATAATATGGACCTCATTGGAAGTTTGTTGGCATCTACGAATATCAGCCATGAGTTACGAGTATATAATTGCCCTCTCCGTTGAAGCCCTCTAACAAACCTCGTTTAAATTGATACACAGTCTGCGGCCTCGTTAATTGGAAAGTCGGTTGGATCGTGTGGTATGCCTCTGTTGTCAATTGGGTTTTAATAAAATTCCTACGTCGGTGCGAACTGAATTAATATTGTAATTGTTTAACCGCAATAAAATCTCTATTGCTCTGAGTCTACAAAATTGAATATAAAATTACCCATTTATTGAAAGCGGATAGAATTGTTTTTGAAATATTTTCATATCACACCTGATATTGAAATAAACTTCTCTGTATGCATATATCGTCATTATATATTTAAATCACTTTAAATTGATTATATAATTTATTCAACTTAGTGTGGAGTAAATAAAAGATAAAATTGAAAATAGGTATAATTAAAATATGTTTTACAATTATCTGCTTTATTTAAGAAATTTCTTTTGGGATTTGAGAATCAGATTATATCCCTTCCTATGCTATTAAAGGGGAGTTGCCCAATGTGGATCACCCTCATGTAGCCTGTTGCCCTAAAAAAAATAAAAATAAAAATTTCACTATTCACTATTCAAGAAAAGTAAGCCTGCGAGAGGATTTCTCGCAGGTGAACCTTCCCAGAGATCTCTGGCGGGGGCTACCTTTGGGGATGCTCTCACATCTCTCTGGTTTTTTTGAACTAAGGTTCCCACATGCCGAGGCACCTCGGTCTGTTTTGAGAGGTGTATGTTCCGGGGTCGCAGACCTTGGGCATACGGCAAGAGTTGTCCGCTATTCCTATTGGAATAGTCGGCCAGCTGCCTCCTAAACTGGTCGAGGCACGGAGAAGGGAATGCTGCGTCCCCACAGCAAACTCCTCTCCCGCTATCGGAAGGGCGTGGGACAAGTTCCCAATGCCCGACCTACCCGATGCAGGTTTTTCTAAGGTTTTCCCTGCATTCCTTTAGGTGAATGCCGGGTAGGATCCTTAAAATATAGCCCGGGGGCCCTAGTTAACCCTTGGCTACCTTCCTCTACCCTTCCGCATCCCCCCTTTCAAATCCCTTCCTATGCTATTAAAGGGGAGTTGCCCAATGTGGATCACCCTCATGTAGCCTGTTGCCCTAAAAAAAAATTCACTATTCAAACAGTCTACATTTTAGAATTTTCATTCGGTCTTGCTACAATCTGCTGTAACGATCATTTTAGTTCGGGTTGTGAGACCGGCCGTGTTACGGTGGCTTAAAGTTGCTGGGTGACTTGACAACGTAGTCAGTGTCCTATAATAATATGCGGGGGTGGACCCTCGCGTCTTGGAGAGAGAACGGCAGATGAGGTGAGGATGTAAGGAGGAGACACTGCGGACAACATGGGACTTGTGTATAGCTTGGCAAGTTGTCTTAGACATACACGACAATAAAAACTTGCAATCCTGTCCACGTGTCTGAGGTATCCGGAAGGGAACCCGGAAATATTTCGCCCAAAGGTGAAGCCGTGACTGCCTGACCACGAGTGAATCCAAGTCGCTTGTAAGGTCCACACCGGAGCAGCGGAAGCCATCGTGACGCGAGGTACAGACGTCAAGGAAATTTAAGTTATAAATATATAAAAGAAAAATTTAAAACATGCGATTTCCTGCCACTGGATGCCATTTCACCGTTAGGCCCAGCTAGCCCCTGGATTAAGTCATGACAATTTATTTAAAATTCTAAAGAAAAATATAGAGATATATTTATATCAGGAATTAAGTTTATTTTATTCCACCTTATCCCTTCAGTCAACTTATTCAAGTTGATGTGTGGTACATTACGTTAAGTGAATTGTGTTCCTCGGACCCTCTTTCAAAACTGTGTGAATTTAGTAGCATGTTAATCGTTTTACTGTGCTAGTTTATTATATTAATTTGGTAAGTTGTATGTTTTTCGTTTACTTTAGTTTTCCTTTGTTTACTTTGTATAATTATACTATAAATCTAATAATTTGTAAATACCTCCTCTTTCGGAGAAGATACAAACAGGTATCGAAACGTCGTTACAATATAAATAAAAAATGTCTCTATGAGGTCATCAATTGTTATATTAATTCAAAAGTAGACGTTAAATTAAAACTTGTAATTAACATTAATAAACAATTGATACTTCTTTCTCAGATTTATTTTTAACCGCCTTGATAAATTATTGTTAACAGTTCGTACCGTCTACCAAGGAAACCTAGACACTGCAAGATATTCTGCGAGGGAAGTATCTATCGTGGTCTCCGGCGCATTTATTTGATTTGATTTATTCCATTAGTCCTCGTATGAGTAAATAGGATACGTCATTACATAAAATTTCAATATCATAATTGGATGCTACGATGAATAACAATTAGAAGTTAACATAAATATAACTATAAATCGGGAACACAAATTTCCCTGTCCAACATAACTAAAAGTACTATATAGTAATAATAATAAAAATTAAAATTGTAACGGTACTACGGGTATAATATACTATTTACAGTACGAGATCAAATTTAATACTTACTAGGTAAAAAAATAATGTAGAGAATTAACTATCATTAATATGGAATTACACATCACACGAGAATAAACACAAAACCTGACACACGCACAAGAGGAAGAAACACAAACGACGGAAAAGTAACTACACGAAATAGAACGACGAGGAATCTGCCCTTCCGTAGAAACTCCACATACATAAAAAAAGTAGACAATACAGAGACTAAGAAAGTAATGAAATAAGTAGTTTATATTAGCAACATATTGAAAACGTTTGAAGTTTTTTAAAAAAAAAATTATTAGGGTAATGGTCAAGAAACTCCTGTACTGAAAAACGCGCCTTTCAGTAGAATATTTTTACACTGAATTCTCAAAACTCTTGTTGTTATTATTGATCTTTACATCTGGAGGCAGACTATTGTATAAAACTATCCCTGAATGGTGAATACTTCTCTGGTAGAGAGCAAAGATCTTAGACCTGAGGGATTTCTAGTCTCGTAATCGTGAGGCTCCCCATTCGTTTGAAATAATTCATGTTCCGCTTTACGAACTTAAATATTTCGTGAATAAACACGCTGGGAAGATTTAATATTCGCAAACTTTTGAAAAACGGTTTACAACTAGATTTATTATCCGTGTCAGAAAGTATTCTAATGTCACGCTTTTGCAACTTGAATATTTCCATGCTCCTGGAGCAATTGCCCCAATTTGCAAACCCATAACACGTAAGAAAATAAAAATAGGCAAAGTACACCGTTTTCGTTGTGTTGATGTCAACATGTTGCATTAATGTCCTGAGGCAATAACAGACCGAACTGAGTTTCCCAGCAAGCAAATCTACATGGTGAGTCCACTTTAATTTGTTGTCAACCTGAAGACCCAGAAAAGGCACATCAGCTCCTCCGGACACGAGAAGAAGGTGAATTTCTCATAGTTCTCCGTGATATAGGGAATATTTATCGGAGAACGGAAAACCGAAGCAGAGAATTGATGATAGGAAATAGGAAAGAATTAGGCTTCGGGAATGCCTTAGCGCTCAGGCTCAAAGACTGGAAATGAGTGTATAACACAACACTTAAGTAGAAAGATAAGTTTTAATGAACAATGAAGGAAAATATGGAAAGACCATGAGCCAAAGTCTTGGTGGAGCGTCCAAGAGCGACATCCCGATTTTCCAGAGCTACTCGAGGAAGGGATATTCCTTCAATATAAGAAACCCAAAGTAGGGATCCAAAATTTATTGTATAATGGCCGCGAAAAGTTAAAACATAGTTATGATGTTCTGTCGCCTTGCATTTCCACTCCAACCGCAAAATGCATTGAGATACTAATTGCGATTTTAGATGGCTTGAGGCAAACAGCAGTCGCTACGGGCATCCATTCTACTCGGCTTTCATCCTGTCGTCGTACACTCGTCCTATCCGAAGAAGTAAAATCATTTACAATAAGAATTTAATAATGATATTAAAATATCATTACAAATTCTACACACATTGGTTTGACGGTGATACCACAGGCTCTTCACCAACATTCCGTCGAACTGAATTCAGGAAGCCGATCCCGGGTGTAACATTCGCGTCAGCTGAAATAATATATAAGCTCCTTTACTGGAAGGTCATGGACGGATTCACTAGAAGCGGCCGTAAATTATGAACGCAGTCTGCAATGACCTCAGGTGATGACTAGCTGGTGCCGTCCAACAAGTTGGAATACCACCCTCAAAGAAAATAAATTTTCTCATGTCGTTAAGACACAGAGAATGTTCAGGACTTGTTGCGAACTATATGTGAGGAACTCTAAGAAGCACGTTAAGGTGGTGTGTGTGTGTAATAAATCCACGACGTGAAAGTGTCAGTGCAATAATTGATGTAAGCATGTTGGTGGACTTCTATTACTCCCCGCTGAACACACAGACACATTACATTCCGCAAAGCAACCAAGAATAGAAAAGATCTAACATGGTGCAAAATAGTCGCCAATAAATTGAGATCTATTAGGTACATAAAACATCACGAATCTGCACGATATTCATATTTAAATGCAAAAGGACTAAAAAGCCGTCTCAGAAAAAGGAAGGCACAATTATCAGGTGACATAACAGCAGAGAAACTGAAAATAACTATCAGGTCATGTCACAATTTAATAATAGTAAATTTTATTTTCCGTGAATTGTTGTTTACAATATTGGTAATACATCTTACTAAATCCAGCTTATTATAGTCATAATTTACACAGTTTGAATTTAAAGAATATATTTGCATAACAATTTATAATCTTATAAAATACAGAATATTTATTATCACAGGTCAAGGCTATTTTCCAGTAGTACAATATTAAAGGTTTTTTTTATAAAAATTAGAGTCATGGCCTTTTAAAGCACATTTTTGATTTTCGCTGCTTTTCGAAACGATTACTATAATATATATTTATATTCTCTTAGAAATGGACCTGTATAAGTAGTTTCATGTGTCCTTAATTCTTAATCATTTTAATACCTCCTGGTAATTGTGTCATAACAATTTTATGAGTTACCAAGTCTTTGTCTGTCGTTATTAAAATTACTTTATATATGTTAATTTAAATGGAAATAACAATTTATGCAAATAAACTAAAAAAAATTATGAGACATATTGCAATACTAATTCTATGCCCTCATTTCCCAGCGTTTCAAAATTTATTTAACCATCAGTAAAGTTACATTTAAAATGCATATATTCATGAATATTTATTTCCTTTGTTTTCTAATTTCGGTCACGGCAGTCTGCATAGAATGATATGTCCATCAAATTTTTTTAAAAAACTTGAACCTTATGACGTCACAAAATTAAGCGATGAAAAGCTCTTAATTTAATAAATCCTTTGTTGCAGTTCTACTCTCCTTTCATTTATTTCAATTTATTTCAGCAAGATAATTGCAAAAAAATCTCATGGTCCCTTTCCTTAAAATTCTATTTATTACGCCATTTATTCTGTAATAATTTTCTCGAGTGACTTGAACAAAAATTGAAGAGGAAAAATTACTAACTACCATGTCACAACGATCAACAAAAATGAAACAAGTATTTATTTTATACTAATAACACCATCAAACTCAGGGGCACTTCCCGGTCTAGTAGCAGACAATGAGGATGTTAAACCTTCAATGAAACTCTTTCAAGCCGACGTTTTTCTTCGACAGCGAAGTGCACAATTTCCTTCTATATCTTCAGAATACTCCCACGGAACCACAGAAGTTACATTAAATCTAATATACAAGAAGAACAATCACTCAGAAACAAGTTCTCAACTTCCTTAACGTTGTCTACTTTTTGCTAACTTGTATTTTGATACATGTTGACAACAATGTCGGCAGTGTTGGCCGAACAAACCGATTTAACATTAGTAATTATTCTCTCTTTAGTTCACAATGAAATATGCTGTTAAAT
Organism: Zhengitettix transpicula; assembly: GCA_037074705.1. Lineage (NCBI taxonomy): Eukaryota > Metazoa > Arthropoda > Insecta > Orthoptera > Tetrigidae > Zhengitettix > Zhengitettix transpicula. The sequence continues at coordinate 206,664,706 of CM073591.1, forward strand.
AATATTTATCAAAATATTATTCTTTACAATATTTGAAATATTTGATATAATAGTTTTTAAATGAAAATTTCATAAAAAATTTCGGGGAGAAGATACAGTCTTGGAACGTTGATTAAAACTGATGGTAAAATAAATGATAAAACAAATTAAAAGCGTACGCGAGGAAATTTTTTTTGTAAAAAGTCAAAGAAGAAAGAATATGATAGAGGAAATACTGCCAATATTTATAAATTCACGCCAAGGATAATAAGGATTTGAGTTATGTAAAAAATGTTTAACAGCTTTAATACTAATTAAAATCATTCAATTTTGTATATATATATATTGTAATATGCACTAATAAATTTTAAATTAATTAAATTTGACCCACGTTGTGGTAGCCATTTTATGTAATACCTCAAATAAAATAAAACTTGAACGAACAATTCTCATTTATTAAAACACAAATTTACAATTACACAAATCTGATGAACTTTTATAAAATCAAAACAATTTTATTTACCTAGAATACATTTTAAATAATTGGACTCGGTACCCTCAAGGTCTTTACTGGGTTGATAAGGAAAACAGAACATAAATTTACAATTAAACAAATACAGTTACAATAAATGAAAAACGAAATGATTGAAACGAAATGAAAGATTGAAACGAAATCTTTGAAACGAAATTAACGAAAGTAACGAAATAAACGAAATCTTTGAAACGAAATCTGACACTTTTTACACTTTATTAGCAATTTACAATTATTAATTCTCTTTGGTCCACACACTCACTTCATACAGGCTTAAAAGTCACCGGGCTGACTTGACGATGTCACCCTCTCGACGAATTAAAACAACGCTGCTTTCAGACAGACCTCCACGATGAAATTCCCAACTGTTGACGACTGATGTCCAGCTGATTACTCTCGGCCCTGCGTCCGCCCTGCGGACCTGCACCAGCGATCTCTCCCCGCTGACACGTCCGTCTCCTCTCCAACACGAAATGATAATCTAGAGCCCTTCACTGTCCAACTGCCCTCTTATTTATATCGCGGCTCCCGGATATTCCCTTGTTTTCACAGTTGTTTTGAAATTACATGTTCGCCAAAACAAACACCATCTGTTAGCTTTCTCCCGCTCCGAGAGCCACTTAAACAATTACAATAAGCATCTCCTTTTAGTAAAATTGCCTCGTCCATCTGTTATGATGCCTTTCAGGGTTCCGTCGGTCACACAATTTAGCCCTAAGAGCCGCAAAATTGCTCTAATTATCTGTCCTTCCCTTCTCTAAAAGTCCACTTATCTGTCATTTTATCATTATTTTTAATATGTACCAACCACTCAAGGATCCCCAGTCTCAGTTTGTAACCAACTCTGATAAAAATATGAACAGAAAACATGTCCTTCTTTACTGGTTATTACATGATATATATATATATATATATATATATAATCGCAATTAAATCGCCACGTTGGAGCGTCAATTTGTAGTAATTACCATTACTAAACAATTAAAATAGGTCCACACGTTGAGTTGCCAATTTGTAGTAATTCAATTAAAATGATTTAAACGTGCCACACGTTGAAGCAACAATTTGTAGGATTTAAAGATAAATTATAAGAAAATTAAAATTAAATGATCGGATGATTTAATTAAAAGCTAAGAATTTAAAGTATACAAATACATTAATTTATTATATCAAATTATTGAAATTATATTACATGTTAAAACTTGATAATATACCACGGCTAGATCTCAGGGTCGACCATCGGGCCTGCAATAAAAAATATTTATGTCAAACAATTAAATTAACAAAGTGACTAAAGCATTAATTTAACACTAAGTAAAATATTAAAATATAAAATTTAAAATCTGAACTCGGAAATCTGACGATAAAATATCATTTACTTTGGGGTTTACAGATAATAAATTGTTCAGTTTACCTTAAAGTTTTGTTGCACCAAGAAATGGGCTCGTACGCACACACACGATTATTATTAACACATAATAAACAGGCCATAATACACAGAATTTTCTAGGCAACACTTTCTGCTTGCTGAGTTTAATTTAATTAATTGTTTCACTGTTCTCTCGATCAATCACTTATTAACATCATCAAAGTTTGGTTATTCACTGGATACAATAACCTTAATTGAATGAGTGAAGAATTGTATGACTTGTGAACGTATGCTAGACTCCAAAATTATTCTGCATCAGGTCGGCATAGTATCGTCGCTGTTGATTGCTCAAAATCTGGAAACTGTAGACTATTATTACATTCCACGTCTGACAAAGTACATATTCTCCTATGTTCTCTCAAAAACTCAGTCGTTCTGAAGTATCTGAGTTTTCTGGCTACTTATTACTTTGCCTCCCAAGAACACACTTGGTGCTCCCACAACACACTGAAGCTCCGCGCGTCCAGCAAGGTTTCACGACAATACGTACAGCAAGCAAGCATTATAGCCCCATATTCTTGTATACAAATCGTATGTTCACGCCGCCAACAATGCAAGTCCTAAAATCTTGTTCATTAATTAATTACGTTTCTTTTTAAATACTACAATGTATATATTGTAATGAACAAAAGAATAGCTAATTAAAAAAAATTAATTACTAAAACAAATTTATTCATTAAAGGTACAAATTATTTGCCCTACTTTAGTACACCACATTCAATAACAATTTATAAATCAATTAGTTATTCTTTTTATAATTTGTGGCATTTAAAGAAAATACAAACTTTTATATTTTACAAAAAAATCAATTTAAATAACTCTTTTTATCAGGGTCTTTACTGAGTTTGATAAGTAAGAAACAATCAAGAATAAAATTGAAAATTTACAATTCAAACAAATTGACACTAACGGAATATGAAATGACAAGAAACGAAATCTGACTATACCCTTAATTTCCGTTTACACACATTTATTATTTTTATTTGTACTTACAACTTTCTTTCTGGTACCAGATTTAACGTTTTCAGAGCGTGAGCACACACTTCACTAAAAAGGCCATTATTCAAAGACTCTACACTTGAACAAAACACACGGTTCAATATTTTCACAGCTTCAAACAAAAGGACCCCTCGTAGGGACCGAAGATGTTTCGCCCGCGGCCACCAGTCAATTAGCCAGTATTATCGCCAACGATAAGATGTTATGACCTTGGAAACCGGTCAGTGTTAATGTGACCCCAATTATATACAGATTACAAAATAGTTGGACCGTAGTCACCAGTCAATTCAAAAATGTTCCAGAAACTGCAACGAACACCAATGACAGAGTTCAATTCTTTTAAACATACAATCTACGCAGCATTGTAATTCTTTCAAGGCTTAACAATGCATATCAAATATTTAGAACCATTTTACTGAATTCTTCACTTCCTTGAACGATCTTTCCTAGCCTTCCAAAGCTGCCTCTCTCCTCGACGATCACCAACAACTAACCTCTCCGCCAGAGTGTCACCAACTGAACTCTGTACAACGCTCGCTGTTCTCACACTCGTATTTCCCACGCCTGCAGTTCCCACCAAATCTCGGTGACAAAGAAGCCCGCCGTCACTGTTATTCTTTGAGATTGATGCCGCAAACAAAACATTGTAAATCTAACAATCCATGGTCTTCCTAGTTTAATATCAATAAGAACCCGCCGTCACTGTCGTTCTTTGAGAGCGGCGCCGCCAAACAAATGATTATAAATCAACAAATAATGGCCTCCTTAATTAGTATTACAATATATATATATATATATATATATATATATATATATATTGATATTTGAAAATGAAAATTAACAATTCGTATTCAAAATATTCATAAATTTATTTTTAATAAAATAGGTTAAACAACTTACTCAATTTGCTGACAGAATTGTTCACACTGAGCGATGTTTTCTATTAGATGTGGAAAACACAGTAGTAAGCAGCATTGCAACAAAATTCTTTGACATCACAATTACCAACATTAGCCCAATGTTCACGGGATTTCAACACCGTTGCCTTCATGTATCCGTACGATTGTTGCCTGGTCTATACCACAGTTCAGAGTTGAACAATTAATCATGGTCCACAACTTTTACATTATTTTCTCTTCATCGATGACCAATGACACACAATCTTCAGTCAACCACCAGAGACAGAAAGTTACACGACTGCATTACAAAGATTAAGGAATTACTCCGAAAACCGCTTCCGTGATTGTCCCTAAACCTGTACTTTATTTCTTCACTTCGAATACCCAAAATATGCTTTCTCAACTCTGGCCGGCTTACAAATTTTACCTGGATATTAATCTGAACTCTTCAAAGTGAATATTTGAATGCGAATCTTTGAATAACGAAGAATAATAGTAACCTCTCCGATGTCTTTTGTGATGTTTCCCTCCATAATCAATCAAATTGACAACTTTCTGATCATTCTTTTAGCTCTAGTCTCGTACTAGAGTCAACTTCATAATTTTGCGCCAATTCCTCCCACGGCGACGTTGCTGGCAGTGTGAACCAGGTTAACTTCTATCGTAGGTCAGATTTTGTTTTTTATTTTGTTTTTATTCTCCACAAAATCTTTCCCTAACATCTGGATTTAACAGTTGAGAACTTCAAATTTATTCGCCTTCGGGAAACACAATAGTCCTATAAATATGTCCAATAAAAAGGTTTCCGCAAAAAAAGGTCGGGTTTTTTTCTTCCAACTTCTATGTGTTGTGGCCATTAGTAAAAAACCAAGTTTACCAATTCGAAAGGCCTCGGGAAATGTTTCTGGGCTTAAAAATCACGAAATTGTGATCCTCGTTTCAATTGTTCGCTAATAGCAAAAAGGTGAAGCATTCTATTGAAAATAATGTTCAGTAATAAATTGTAGAGAATAAATTTTTGCATATGATGGCGTATTCAAGTACGAAATTCGGTCGAAAAATGTTCGTCAAATTTACATTTTACATCATTTTCTAAAACAATGCAGTTTGTCATATTTCTGGTGCTGATGTCCTCAAATGGTCGGCAGTACACTTGTCCTCCAAGAAAAGTTTTAGACAATTTAATTCTCTTTCCAAGGCATGATCTGGTTTTAACAATCTATTGGTTGAAACTACACCCATTTTCCTCGATGTATACACCCGGACCGGTTGCACAGGGTGAAAATTGTCTTTTGCAAAGCATATTAAATTTTTACGAGTATTGTTTTTCTCAGACGAAGAAAATGTCAGGCGTTTCAAAGAGTACGTATATTCTTTTGTGAGGAAGAAAGAATAGAAATATTGGAGATAGGTGCCTGCGAGGGCTATTCTCTCGCAGGCAGAACCTTGCAGGAGAGACACGAAGGGGCTACCTTTGGGGATGCCTTTTCCTCTCCGTTTTTGAACTAAGGTTTCCACAATCAGGGGCACCTCGGCCTGTTTTGGGAGGTATATGTTCCGGGTTCACAGACCTTGGGCATACGGTAAGAGTTGTTCACTGTTCCCATTGGAACAGTCGGTCAGCTGCCTCCTAAACTGGTCGAGGTGAGGAGAAGAGAATGCTGCGTCCCCACAGCAAACTCTTCTCCCGCTATCGGAAGGGCATGGGACAAGTACCCAATGCCCGACCTACCTGATGCAGGTTATTCTAGGGTTTTCCCTGCATTACTTTTAGGCGAATGCCGGGTAGGATCCTTAAATTATAGCCCGGGGACCCTAGTTAACCCTTGGATACATTCCTCTACCCTTCCGCATTCCCCCCCTTTCAGATCCTTTCCTAAGCTATTAAAGGGGAGTTGCCACCATGTGGATTACCCTCATGTAGCCTGTTACCCTAAAAAAATAGCAATATTGTTCGGACTCGAGTCCCCAGTTCTGATTGCTATTCTTTCCGTGGCAAGTTACTGAACTCGCTGGACCATGGTTTGAACTCCCATTCAGTCGACGTGATTTTTGTAATCATTTTTGAAATATAACGTCCTCCTAGACATATGCAGCTAATACAATCAAATCAACAAGCAGTTAAAGTGCGATATGTAAAACTTTGTAATTTAATATCTGAATTTCGCTGTCCCTCCCAACTCCAACTACATGATAAAAAAATACCTTCCGTCTGTGTGTTATTCGCCATCAGCCATATCAACTCGTTTTCCAGGATTAAATTCCAAGATTGGTGGGTCTTCACGTAAGACAGTTGGTATGTATTTGAATAAGTTATTAAAAACATCCATGCTTGTGCCAGGATACAACCCACTATTATATATACTTAGATATATAAGCATTCCATACCTGTAGTAAAATTAGAGGAAGAGGCCCAGCAGTTTAAGATTAATACAGGCATCAAAGATAATTACTCCAAAATTGTTCAAAGCAACAATAGAGATGAAATAATGCGGATATTATGCTGGAAGGAATAGTAACAGGCCATGTCACGTATGATATGTAAATAAAATTAACCGATTCATTGGAGGTGTCTAAGGAATTGGAGAAATTAAAAGCGAATATAATGCAGTAAATTTTATGCACCTAATATTTACTTGGAAAAAAGAAGACGAAGTTAAATGAGAACGATGACCCGTAAAAAATATCAATGTAAAGTATAGAAATAAAAAATTAATGAATTTATTTGTTACTCGGACACGTAATTAATGTCAAAGGATCCTTGATGCCACACGTCAATGAAGAATAAAACACAGTCGTCGCAGTATTGGATGAGACTAATTGGATGAAATTATATTAAACTCGAAAATATGCCACTGTAACTGAAGAGGCGAATATTTGATCAATGTTTACTCCCAGCAGTGCGTTTGTGTAAAAAAACATGGGCCATTATATCACATAACGGAGAGCTGGAAGTTGCACAAAGCGTATAGAACTCGCCATATTGGAAACGGAAAGAAGATTTCTCTTCAGGAATAATTTTACAATACGTTACAAATAATAAGAAAAATAGCCTAATACAGACAACAGAAGTAATGATATAAATACCATTCAACGTTTCTGGAAACCTTGTTCATTTCTTCAAGAGCTAAGAAAACCAAAAAACACAAGAGCCTGGAGCGACACAACTGCACAACGCAGTTGACAAAACTAAAAAAAATTGTACAGTTGTGTCACTCTAGGCCCTTATGTTTTTTAGTTTTCTTAGCACCTGAAGAAAGGAACAAGTTTTACAGATGTGTTTGCGGTATTTAATCATCACGTCTTTTGTCTACATTTGGCTATTTTTCGTACTATTAATTTACAAAACAGACTTAACAAACAAATATCGTGGAAAGAATAAAAAATCAAATGTCAGTGGACAGGACGCGTAAATCGGAGACTGACTGGTCGGCGGACTAGCAGACTCTGAACGGGAATTACGAGATGAAAGATGATACATGATAGGTATATCAAGGACACAGATGAGCTGTGTGAGCGGAAGACACCCAATCTAATGATAATGTAGAAAGGTAAGTGAAACTGAAAGTAAAGTTGCCCACACTCTGTTTAGCTCATAATCATGATTACACCCGTGATAACAGAAACGTCTCGGGATTCAGATCAGCCATTTTATTAACTGAGAGGCAAATAAGAAATATTGAACCATTTTTAAATCAGTTTAATTATTGTAGTAAGTATGCACATTACTAAATAAAATATATTTTACAGTTAATTTTTTTAAAATTCTAAGAAACATCAAATGATTTATATATAGAGAACCTTATAAACAAGTTTAATTTTTCTTGAAGAACTTTAGTAATAATTAAGATAATTGATTAATAATATTTGCTGCATCACATATATTGAAAATACGTTAATTTAATTTAAAATATTTTTCATATATTAAAATTGAGGTACAAAGGCAAAATAATTGTTCTTTCTTATATGAGAATAGTGAGACCTAAAGGTCCGTTTAATGATGGAACAAAAATAACGGAAATTACCCCTGTAAAAATGAGTATAAACACGAATCTTTTTCACAGGGTTGACTGTAATATACGAGTGCACATGGGTCCCTAGAGGACCGTAGACATCCTACACAATACACTTCGTGTCAAAACAACATAGCCGCCCGGAGACTCTTTTGTTTCGTTTTATGTTTCCGTTACATAGTTCTTGTAAAACATGGATGTGATGTTCGCATACCTTCAATTTTAATATTTATAACAGAAGGAAAAAATTCTTGAAGCTTTTCTATTTGTGCACAAATAATTCTTTGGGAGCGCAGATAGTTATGAGGGACTCCTGACGGAAACTATATTATAAGGTTTATCAATACGATAAATAACAATATGGTGTTGGTAAGTACTTATATGTACCACCTGGAATTATATTAAATATTACCTAACACATATTCATTTAGAAGTCAGTCGGAATGTATAATTAAATTATTAACGTGCATTACACTATTCCATACTTACACTGTATTCCATTCCCTTGCGTCAAGCTTATGAAAATAAATCTGTCATGAAAATTGGTTCTTATTTATTTAATTGAATTTTCACTAATATAAATATAGCTGAATCATACATTCGAGTAATAATAACAAATAATCAGAATAATTAGCTTTACTTTCCTAGTGAATAACGCAAATACGTTCATTGGGGTTATTTTAAGAGTAATTACAACGATTGATGTATCACAATTTACTTGCATTTAGAGAATAATTAACAGTGCCAGTATTATATTCAGTTCAGTTTATATTAGAAACGGCTCGTTTTTGCATCTCAAATATACCGGTATAATGAAAAAAACTGTGGTTTTTTAATATTTTTAATGAATAATTTGAGCGATAAATTTGAGTAGTTGAAATTGCTACATTTATTTGGAACATTTTCCAGTAAATTCTTTTATAAGAATCTCAGCATTCGGTTTAGTTCCAGATGGTACTTTTTTGAAGGAGATGGTACGAACACATATTTGTTGTAGGAGGTCAGAAACTAAACTGTAAAGGTTCGCACAAAAGTGACTTTTGAGTAATGTAGTAATCAAATTTTGAATTACTAGTGTTTTGCGTTACATTTGTGTTTAGATCGCTGAACTCATTGCTTGGAAAATTGAAAAGTTTATTGAGTATAAGTATATACTGTATAATTAATGGTATTTACGCGGAAATTATTTGTAAGGCTCAGTAGTTGTTTTGTTTATCACGCAAATTGCACTTGAAATTTCCCATTTCGCACAAAAGGAGCGTACCTACATAATAACTAGTGCCGACAAAAGACGTTAAGAGGATTTATGAAAAACGTTTGAGGAATCACTCCTGACGACTACCGAATGACGTCCAAAATTTAAGCAAATTAATTGACCCGGAACCGTCACTTGTGAAGACGGGCATACTAAATCTGACAAGAAAATAAATTTAGTTCCGCAGAGATTGTAGACTACTTCATTGGCTGAGGGCGACAAATGAAAATTTAATAGCACAGCGATTGGCCGTTTAGAAATGGACGCGTAATTATGGAATATCCGGAGCTGAAATCTGGGATCAAAATCGCGATCCAGAGCAGTAATACATTCTGGTCCAATTTGGTCAATTGGAGACAATAAGCTTTTAAAGTCTCAGAGTAGAAAATTATTTTCACAGAAGAAAGTCCAGCCAGCTTGATAACGACTAAGCATGTCAAAGACGTCCTCTGCGACCGCCTTCAAACGACGCTCCGTTGACAGAACCGAGCGTCCTGATGCATCACCACACCGGTAATAACAATAAAGCACCATACGCCTTCACGGTATCGTTAAAATTTGTTTTAGCAATTAACTTATTGCCAGGGTCCTAAATTCATCGAGTAGGGTAATTTGATTATAGATTCGTAATGGTTAACCACTTCAATGGCCTTGAGAGAAAGAGTAAATTATTCGTATCCCTACGATATTTTTATATTTAAATGAACATTTAATTAAAACTGGGTAATTCGGTACGGAAGCTGCTGTTTGTCCAAATGGCGGACTCGGTCGGTGGTCTCAAACTGTTTCGGTGGAAAAAGACCTTAAGCAGGCTGACAGCTCCAAGGGACACCAAAATTAATAGGCCTGCATAATTGAGCTCAGGAAGCATCTGTAGTCAGCGGACGAGCATGGAAAATTAAAAACATATGTCGGAGAAATTTCAGGAGTACGAAATCGTGGAGTGAGCCAGCCTCGAATTTGAGCGGTCGGTGATCAGACATGGAAAAATCCAGCGAATCCTGAGATAAGTGTTAGGGTGTTCATGATTTATCCGCCGCCACAGAGTTGCACTCGAGAGGGCGACGCTTCCTACGCAACCAGTCAGCACCACGTCACGGTACCGTCTGAATTGTTTAAATCCAAGTATCGTAATGCTTGGTTCCTCTATTTACACTTTTAATCAAGAAATTAAAATTATTTATAGCAATAATTTCAATTTTGCCATGTTGAGATTCACCCAATGAAATTCCTGAGAGACAGATACCATGTTCCTTTGCTTTAGTTGTCATTTTTGTTTATCAAATTCGCTGGCGTGCTGTGGTGTAGTGACCAGCGTCATTGTCTCGCATCACAGAGGTCCCGGGTTCGAATCCCGGCATGGGCATGAATGTTTGCGGTCGCCCTGGTCACGAAAACTGAGGTTAAGGCTGTGGGAGAATCGACATTCTGACCAGGTGTCAGTCCTAATCCAGAATGCGTCATGTAAGATGTCAGTCTGGCAGCCGTCTCGTTAGGCCAAAGGCCCTTCATGGGCCAAATTTATTAGTAAATGAATATATTAAATAAATTAAATCTTTTTATTTATGAAAACTGGCCCCACCTAAGAACCGTGAAAGTATAAACATTTGTTTTGCTTTAAAATATTTTATTTATGTCATTTATGCTCTATAAACAAAGTTCCCACCTGTAATAAAATAAATAAAATTGACTATCACGTATAGATGAGCTTCATTGCCTCGTGCTTTCCTGTTCAAGGGTGTTCCATTCTGCAGTAGTTACGCTGTAAGAACGTGTCTTTCGCCAAAATTTATTTCCCTTTGTTCAAAGCAAAATTTGGCGATTCTAGAAAATATGAGATCGTTTCCACGCCTTGGTACGAGTTTAATGACTCGTGTATTGGAGCGAATTTTCAGTCTTCACGCACATGGGCTTCCATGAATTTCATTGAGACTCGCAAATACCGTCCGATTAAATATCCTTCAAGACAAATTATATTTAAAAATAATTTCCTCGATGAAAGTAATTTCATGAATACACGCGAGGAAGGTGAATAGAGGTTTTAAAATAGCTATTATAGAGTTCCAGGAGTTACGGTTTATATACAGTCACGTGAATTAAATTAAGACGATAGTGCGCTTAATGAGACAGCCAAAATGAGATATTTAACGTTCAGCTATGAGACACTGAGCAGTAATGAAGTCTATGAAAAACAGGACTGCTCAGACTTGTATCATCAGCGAAGAAAGGCTATGGCAATCGATCGAAAATAAGTAAAGGGAGTAGAAACTAAGCTCTATGGCATGTGATGAGCGTGTTGCAGCAGTTATGACCCTTGTCTTTTTTTTACCAGGGAAAAATCGGAATTCCTTTATTAGGGAAAAAATACAATGTAACTAAAATTAACATTGTACATTCAGTTTATGCAATTATAACTATATGTATATCACTAGCACAATCTTTGGAAATCGATGCATGGAATTGCATGCCAATCGTGTACTTTTCATATGATGGCACGCAATTACTGTTGGACAATCGCAAGTAGTATGACAGTTAGCCAACTGCGATATATTTAATAATTTTCATTTCAGAAAACGCATATTCGCATCGATAAGTTGACCCAAATAATCCGGTTATTTGAGACGCAAAATTGTTGTAAACATGGATATTTCTCGTCAGATATATATTAAAAAAAATTCGTCACTTACTCTGGCTTTTAGATTTATACCCGAAATTATAAGAAATATCTCATTTTCAACAAAAGACAAGTGAATATTGAAGGTGCTTGGTATTTCAGTGGCAGATTTTTTAACGTCTACACAAGAGAACGGACAACCCATAAAAGTTACAACATTCGTCAATTTGTTAAAGTCGGAAAAACGTCTTTCAAATTCGCCCCGAGTATTTCTTACTTCCGTCTCGTAAATTCCGCAATTTAACCCACTCCGAATTTTCTTTCGAACGTTTGTATTTATCTGATTAATTAATAGCTGCATTTTACTTTGGAAAGTGATTGTGACACTAATCATGTTGGTAATGGTTTTTTATTTCTCTTGTAGGAGCCAAGTGACATGTTAAGAAAGCACAGAAATATTGTGTTTTACGCTGTATTTTAGTTTGATTGAAACATAGCCAGTATTTTTTTCTAAATCTAGATCAATTTCATGATCCGTATACGAGTAATCAGACCTCGTTCCTCAAATGTTTTAAGTTTCCGATTCATCTTTTGATTCTTTAATATGTCGTCATACAACATTTGTGTCGATTATTTACTTCTAAAAGAAGAAGACAAATTTTAACTACATTTTGAGGATTTTTCAAGTTGTTCATATTTTTACTCATTTTCCACAATTGTTCACAAACATAAAAACGGAAAGTTGTAAAAAAACCACAAATAATATTTAAACATATCACAATAAAAATTTAAGTATGAAAAGATAAATATTAGATATTAAAACTGAATACTTGTCAATTATTCTTACGAAAAGGAACTATATTATCATTCCGCACTACTGCGGCAAAAACGAGAGAAATACTGACGGGAGTGGTCCAAGTAGGTCAACTGGACCGAAGATTCGTTACTTCCTTTTTCAAACGTCAAGGTCTCCTAATTAATAGAATTGCCAGAAGAGTCCGAAGCTCACTGACAAAATGTAGTAATTTTAGAATAAATTTTTACCATTATTTTACCTTATTATATATTTCTCTGATATTAGACCATTATTTATTACATTATATTTCTAAAATGTCAGATAATTTTTTTAAATATCATTAATCTAATATTTCACATTCTGATTAAAAATACCCAGTAGGGACAATTAAATCGAGAAGCTGTTGCCACACCCACATTGAGACTTAGCAAGAGCGTTCTTGATTTGAAATCCAGAACCACTTAGATCTTTAGTATAATCTATAGTTGTGTTATTTAAAAATTTCACTTAACAATTATCAACCATTAACACAGGGTTCCCACTTTCATCATTAACTATTATATCTTTATCATTTGTGCTAAAGCTGGAGTGAATCCTATAGTCCTCACTATCTTCACAATCGTCGTCTTCGTCATCAAATTCATCATCATCTTGTGGTGAGCTTAAAGTCAAATTAACTAATGGTATGCGGATTGTTGGGCGCCACCTGCAAGGAATTATTCTTGCAGGAAAGGGAAATACAATATTTAGTTAATAAAAACAAGAATTCATTTTATGAGAATTTATATAAAACGAAAGCTCTCCAGCCTGCCAGGGATGCATGTAACCCCCTCCCTTTCTCAAGATTAACCGTGGTTCTCCTCGTGACAAACCGACGCGATACCCGGAAGCATGGAATGTGACTTACCAGGTCTGCAGCTCGGACAGGGTCGACTCCCGTTGGCGACTCTCTCTCTCTCCCTAGCATTCGCAGAAGACGACCGGAGACCCACGTGCAAAACCAAAATCTTTCAGGATCAACTCTCCCTGACCACTCTCACCGACGGTCCAAATCCATCTCTCTGTGTTCGCAGACTTTTCTCTGCCTCCTCAAAATCCCTCTCTCCTGGTTGGTCCTTGTGCACACGTGACCCACTTCCATCTATTTTAGAGCCATACCCTCCCGGTCGTCTACCCCTTCCTTGGCCGACCCTGACCTTGCTTGCGGGACTTGCCGATTTTCCAATCCACCCCGCCATTGTCTTGTGTCTGCTGCTCGACCCCGGCAAGCCACATTCCCATGCTTCCAGACAGTAATTTAGGCAACAGTTATAAAAAATATTTTGTAACAAATCGATAACTAAAGGCGCACCATAATCTTCGTCATCCAAAGACATCATCTTATTTATTTGATCCATATGAAAATCATATTTGACTGTAAATGATCTTAAAAATCGGTGGTGTAACCCTATAGATAATACAAACTATTTTTATTAGTTTAAAAAATTCCTAATATCCCAGTGTCTGTACACTGGGATGTTTAGGAAGTAAATCCGCTCTCAATAAAAACCTGATGATGCGTCATTATTACCAAACTTAGACCTATTTCTATTACTAAAACCAGGACGAGGACGAGTAGGCCTATTATTATTATAATTTGCTCCAGGTTTTTTTATTAAACGAATTGTTATAATAATTATCTCTGTTATTTAAACAATCTTTCATTTCTTCACTACATAACATCCCTTCCAAAAATATGGTAACATATTCGCTATAAGCAAAGATGTTTGAGAGAATAAAATAATTTTTCATAAAGGAAAACAGAATTATTGCTCTCACCACGTAAATACATTTATGTATAATACGATATTTAACTTGATGATGGTGACATATACTTAGGACCACAACTTGTTTGAGAGCTGCGGAGTAAATCTATCTGTCGTTGTCGTCTGGGGTTTATTTCCAACGAACGCGGTAGACGGTCTAAATGCGCCTCCGCATCTGGCGCAGTAAAACTTTTCGAGGGCTATAAATCAAACAAATGACTGTGCCCCATCTGATTCAAGTATTCAGAACGGCTTTTAATGGTTGTCCGTTATGAAAGGGACGAAATTGGAAGGTCCCCATGGAATTCCATGGACAGTTACAAAGCTGCGGCATTCATAATTCAAAAGTTAAATGCACCAGGTTATTATTTCAAGGAAGTGTGAAGTCTAATTACTGCTCTCTAGCTTAATCATACACTTTCCATTCTAGACAAATGAACACTACATTTTACTGCAGTATGTCATCTTGTGTCAGGAATGCAAGATTGTGATCAAAATTTGAATCAAAGATTTATTCTTAAATCACCACCTGAGGATAGAGAATCTTTACTTAAATTTATCTCAGAATAAAGTTAAAATGTGCCATTTCTAAGGTTTAAACTTTAAGGTAGCAACGGCCGAATAAGTCAGAAAATAAATATGTAATAATCAAACACGAGAAAATTACAAATTCTTGATTCAAATTTTTATTGTATAAAATACAACATTTAGTCCTATGATTTTTTAAAATAAATTGTAATAATTAAAATTTATTATAATGGCTGAATTTAACAAATGAAAAAAAACACAAAATTACAATACTTTCTTTATATGGGAATCAAAGCGTCTGAACATAGACGACAATTGTTACGGAAGAAATAATACTAAAGATTGAATTTAAACAATTTCAATTTTATCAAGAATTAACGATCTCATTTTATTGATAATTAAATAATTAAAGAACGATCTGACTTTTATCTTTTAAACACGGTTTACAAATGATTTTAAAGTTTTCTCTACTTACGGCCGCCCAGGTCTCTTTTCAGCTTTTCGTGCACAACTTTGGGGACATCACTGATTCTAAGTTCTCACAGACTCTAAATGTTCACAGGCTCTAATTGGCGTTGTTTGTTAGTTGGTTTAACACAAATTGGTTGGTTCTCGATTCTTTACTGCAACCTGGATTTGTAGATCTCGTGGCTTTAGTTGAAAATGGACTTAATTGGTTTGTCTATGGCCAGCAGGATGAATCTGCGCTTGACCACCGAATACACACTAGTTGCTCTGTCTCCTTCACGACTGACTATTGCTTTACTTTTTAATATTTGAAAGCATGTTTGTTACTGGACCACATTCTTTCGTTCTGACTGCCCCACTGTAAAACTTTCAATGAGTTCTTTTCGTCCGTTCTATTCACTGTCTGCTGCCCGACTGATATCTGTTCAAGTTTTCATGACTTGGAATTTTGGTCTTTTCTCCTCGCTGCCTACTGCCCGACTGATATCTGTTCAAATTTTCATGACTTGGAATTTTGGTCTTTTCTCCTCGCTGCCTACTGCCCGACGGTAAAGCTTTCGTCTCGTAAATTTTGAGCGCGTAAACTCTCTCAACTGATCAACAATGTTTTCTTTGCCTTGCCGGTTTGTTGCGGCGTCCGCTCTATATCCACTAATAATGAGTCCTCTACAATTAAACTTTTCAATTATAACAATGCCTTAATTACCAATTACTACAAAATATTTAGTAAAATACAACATTAACGTATTTACTTATTTGAAAGGTATGACATTAGAATTATTTTAGAACAATCAGTAAGTTAAATTTTGTACAGAATGTTAAAAGATCCAATCCAAAATTCTGACAAACATGTTAATATGTAAGATAGATTTCTCTAAATGTATTGCATGCTACAGTGGACAGATAAAACGAGCTTTAAAAACTCGGATTAAAGAACACTGTTCTAACTTGAAGCAGTCTGTTCAGAAGCATTCAGTTTTGATTAAGCATAATTATCTGAATAATTATAGGATTCATTGGGTTAATATCAAGGTTAAGGATGAAAAACCCGAATATTTCTGTAGAGTAATGAAAGAAAAGTTGCGTATTAGATTTAATACTCCAATTAGTGGTAAAATTGAGACAAAAAACATAAATTCAATATTATTGTACCTAAATAATTTCTTAATTTATGTTTATAGTAGCTGGGTATCCGGCGTTAAGAAATTAAACTCATAGACATCCATAACAACAGAATGAACGCCAATCTCTGTTGGTTTTGCATTATTTTTATGGAATACCCCTCCACCCCAACCCCCAAGGGTGCTCCCCTCCAAAACATAGATGTGCTCCACGGGTGTATTTTTGTATTCAGATCATAAACGCATTGGTTCCCCTTCCAACCCCACGTGTAGGGGTAGAATAAGAACTTAAGCAGAAAATTATAATTAAACACGACATCCATAACCCCGGGTTTGACTACAATCTTACTTGTTTTTTCGTTATTTTTAGGGAACGCCCATCCACCAGAACCCCCAAGAATGCTCCACTTTAATACAGAAAGAGGTAGAAATTATACACAAGAAAAATTCAACACTATCAATTTCATTGACCCCGTAATATATTTATTCAATGCAAATATCGACCTTTTTTTAAGGTAACAAGCTACATGAGGGTAATCCACATGGTGGCAACTCCCCTTTAATTGCATAGGAAGGGATTTGAAAGGGGGATGCGGAAGGGTAGACGAAGGTAGACAAGGGTTAACTAGGGCCCCCGGGCTATAGTTTAATAATCCTACCCGGCATTCACCTAAAAGTAATGCAGGGAAACCCCAATAAAAACCGGCATCTGGTAGGTCGGGCACTGGGTACTTGTCCCACGCCATTCCGACAGCGGGAGAAGAGTTTGCTGTGGGGTCGCAGCATTTCCTTCTCCGTACCTCGACCAGTTTAGGACGTTCAACATATTTCTTAAGTTCCATCCACGTCCACTCCCGCCCTTGAGTGTTAACCGTCAAGATGAATGTCATAATTAATCTCAGAGACACCCATAAGCCTGGATTTTCCTCCAACATATGTTGTTTTCGCGTTATTTTTATGTATTGCACTCGTGCCCAAAGGGTGGTCCCTTCCCATGCCGAAAGCGGTTTAAATTATACACAAACAACGAAGGGGGAAACACTATCAATTACAATCAGGCAGCAATATATTTATCTTCAAAAACCGGCCGTTTTAGCACGTTTGAAAATGTATAAAGCCCCGTCCACCCCACCCCACTAAACTATGCCTCACACCCACAGTGTTTGTTTCCGGTTCGAAAGGAACACGTGTACGAAATTTTGTCAAATTTCCAATTTGTATACGGAATATACACTCACACAAACACAGCAACTGCCTATTTGATATATTAGAGAGATTTAGCTCTGTCGGTTTAATCTGAGGTCCTCGAATGTCACTCCAATCAACAATATTACCGTATTCAGCAAACTGCTATATCTTTCTTTACATAACTTTTATGAATTACTTGTTGGCATGCGGTTCAGACAATCAGTTCAAATTTGAATATTATTTATTGGATTTAATTATGAAGGTTGGATCAATAATTTAATGTGGACATCTTTGATATTGAATGTTATTTTCATATTATAATCTATGTAAAGATGTTTAATTTTTTTAATGATTAATTTTTTATTTTTTTTCATAAATGGAGTCACATCATCTATGGTTGAAAATTCAATCCTCATATTTAGGTTTAAAGGTTCCATATGTATTTTATAATTATTTTAAATACCTGAAGAGGTTCAATTAACAGAACGAAACATTGTATTTTCTACAATATAAACTTGTACGAAGAATTTGTATATTCACATTTTTTATTATTAAATTCGTTTTTGTTTGGCCATTACTATTTATGTAGTAACAATTAAGATTGTCAGATATTTTTCACACATAAACTAAAAAAATGCCCCCAAAGAAAAATGTAGAGATATAATGCGTCTCAGACTATTCAGAATTTAACAAGAAGAATCCATGGATCTGAAAGAGATAAGAGCGGCACTGCCCCAATGAAAAGTACTGAGACATATCCTCTAATTGTTATATACTAGAGATGTCTAAAAATGTGAAGAAACTGAGGTGGCTACTTATGCAGATGACACCGCGATACTTTCCGTAGGCAAAGACCAAAATTTGTCAATTATAACACTACAAACAGCCAGAAATGCATGACATGACTGTGCTAATTGATAGTGGATAAAGCTACATGAGCAGAAATCAAGTCATATTATTTTTACAAATAAATCATCCAAAGATCCACCGAGTCTTGATATAATTTGGTGTTCCTCTGTAAGCATGCAGGGAAATCCAACGTGCGCAGATTTGTGAAATTGCACATTTTTAGAGTCAGATGAAAAGAATGACTTGTGCTCTTGACTTTGTGGACCGACATCATAAGGAAGGAACAAGTTTTGGAGAAAAATGTCACACGGGACGAGACGTGGGTTTCTCACATGACCCCAGAGATGACGAGGTGGCAGAAGCAGCTAAAGACTGGTTATGCTCACAGGTTGCAGACGTCTGTGACTTAGGCATATACGTTATAATAAATGTTTAAACAAATGTGGAAACTATGTAACAAAATAGAAAAACGTCTAAGGAATTAAATGAAAAAATTTTTAAAAAAATAAATCTGCTTTATATGTTTTATAAGAAATCGGACCTTACTTTCCGAATAACCCTCGTTTATAAAAAAGATAATTTCCAATTTAAAAATAGTAGTAATGGAAACATTATAGTATGATTTTTATTGTGAGTTTAAGGCTTATTTCTCGTGTAATAATTTTTATTATTTCTATTATTTGTTATATATCTTTTGTGAATTAAACTGTCTCAGAAATCTATCTCATTTTTGGAAAATTAAATATATATAACAATGTATATTCGAACGATTGCGTTTCGATTTGTTTCGAAAATCGAGATTTAGTATATTCCTAGTGTCCTAAAATCGATCAGCATATGTCTCGGATAAGTTCCTAATACAAGATCAACGTCGCTTCCTTTTCTAATATCTATATTAACCAATAAATTCTTAAGATATGTACTTCTCTATATTCTCAGTGTGTCATTTAAATCCCAAAATGATGGTATAAAAATAATCACAAAAGTTTATCAAATCAATTCACAATTTTCTGAAATGCTGATATAGATTGAAACTCACGAGCATCTTCTGATTAAATAAGGTTTTCATGGCAGTATCCGACGGCAGGATGGTTTAATGAGATTCATACGTTTGAAACATACATGTCCAAATATTAATTCAATTATGAATATTAATTTACGAGACAAATTTTAAGCCGTAATAAATTATTTGAATTTGTATAACTTTTGTTTACACTAACATGTTTTAATGTATTATATTGTGGAAATGATTCCAGGCACCATTTCTAATAGTATACATAATTATCAGCGAATCTGAGCAGCTCATCGTAATCTATATAGGAGTTTAGAAATCCTTACTCAAATAGTACTTAATAAGAAAAAACAACTGATCCTCCAAAGGTTATCTTTTCAAATTTGGTGCAACTGTAACCGCAATTTCAAGATTAAACGATTCGATTTTTAAATGTAAATCAGATATATATATATATATATATATATATTGTAATGCATTTAATATAATGCATTGGTTTAAAAACAGCGCACATGTCGTAAAGAAAATGCGAGGGAAAAGTGATTGCGGGTCCTGTCACGAGGTGACAAGACAGAGCGGTAAGACATTTATCTAGGATGAGTGCTGGTGAGCGGCAGAGAGGAAGCCGTAATTTGTAGGGACAGTGTGACGGAGCGGCAATTAGGTCTAAAGAGTGATTGCGGGTCCAGTAACTTATTGATTTGGGGAACGGCGTGGCGAATTCGTAACGCAGAACGTGGGCGAGCAGATGGTCCCAAAGTGGTTATGTTAGAGCAGGCTATTGTCTCTGATGAATGACCTGACAAGTGGCGTATTTGCTTGGGACTTGCAAGAAAAGATCTTGTGCGAGTCCTGAGTAATTGCGGGGGCGAAATATACTGCAGCTGCAAGCATGTCAAGTGGCGCAATTACTTGGGATGATGAGGGTCCAGGCACTTGTTGACTTAGGATCTGGAGAAATTAGTATCGCGCACTTGTGAGGGGAGAGGTCCAAAGACCAATTGGACCTGTCGCGATTGTCGGGTTTCGGACAAAAGATAGTAGCCGGCGGAAGGACTCCAGCGGCCGGGACGTAAATTTCAGTAATGGGATTCTGTCACCACGCCGTTGCGACGAAATTTTGCATCAAGAGAAAAACAAGGAGGCTAGTGGTATATATAGGGGAAATAACCTATTGTGTGAGAGTGCAGTCAGCGACAGTCAGCGAGAGTCAGCGTAGGAGAGGGGTTCTGTGAACCTCGACAGTTAGCGTGGGAGAGGAACGAGAGACAGTCAGCGACAGTCAGCGAGAGTCAGCGTAGGAGAGGGGTTAGGTGAACCTCGACAGTTAGCAGTTAGCGTGGGAGAGAGGTGCAGGACGCATCGAAGAGTCAGCATCAGTCAGCAAAACTATAACAGCTATAAACATTTTTAACATACAGAAGCTCTATCTGTATGAGTAGGAGAATTTGACCTGTCTTCGATGGTAGGCGACCTGGATGCAGCAAACGACGTCAAGGAGTGCCACGGCGAACACCTGGGATATTTCACTGGATATGGAGAACCAGATATCGGCGAACCAGTGATATTGTGTTAGAGTCAGTGAGTGAATGTCAAGTGCGTGTCTAAAGAACGAGTCGAAGTAAACCTGAGAAACCGTAAGTTGGAATGTATAATATTAACAGATGTAAACGTTATTAAAGGATAACAGTCAGATATCGTTCTCTTCTTTTGATAATAAAGTTAGAAGCAATCTATACGTTAAGTTCATTAATAAATTTAGTAGATACTTTTGTTTAATTTAAAACATAAATGTTGGGTCTTTTTAATAGTTCGATTCTGTCCGTTGTCAAACCCAGTAGAGACCCATGAGAGCAAGAGTTCTTATTATAATAGTAAAATATTAAATTCAATTGTAATTTCTGATGAAGTTTAATAAATTTGTGTATTAAAATCGAAAGCATCTATATATTTTTATTATTTATACCCAATGTGGTTATTACAATATATATATAACATGTAATAATTAAAAGGCAATTAGAGTTAATAATTATAAACTGTTGAACTGAATTGTTATCGGGAAACACACACTGATTCAATAATGAACGAGAATATGAACTGGCAAGGTATTGTTTGGACTTGGCGCGCGTAAGTTGGTGGAGTGAGCAGTCAAACACGAGGCATTACTGAGTACGGAAGAAATTAAAATTTAGCAGTCTGCAATCAGAGGCGAGAGAAATTAGTTGTATTAGGAATAGTCGAGAGGATGTAAAACATTAATAGGTAAAGTAGAAGCAGGTAACAGTAAAAACTACAGAAAGTGTTTGAAAGCTAAATCAACGGAACGTATTATTGAACAGCAAAGTTGGACGGATTTATTCCAGGTAGTCACTCAGAAAAGTCTCTGAGAATTACTCTAAATTATCCGAAAAATCGACGAGGAGGAATTCTGCGAGGTGCCACCAATAGTGAAAAGTCCAATAGTTTTAAAAATAGTGTAAATTCAGTGTAACATGGCCTGTTCGTAATATTTTTTGAGATGAAAGTGTGTTGCTGAATCTTTTCAATTACCCTCCTACCACTACAAACAGTGAGTAAAAAATGAAACATTTAAAGTAAAATTGTAAACGGTAATATTAAAGTTATAATATCGTTAGATTTCGATTTCATTTCGATTTTATTAAAATATTTGTCAATAGTAAATTGTAAATTAATTGTTTAAAAGGGGAAAAAAACGTTCTTTATTTAAAAGGCCCAGTAAAGACCCTGAGATAAGGAGAAAATTTCAGTTATTTATATTAAATTGTTGTGAAGATCGGCGAGTAATTGTTTTGTAACTGTAAAGTATTTGTTTACAAATAAATTAATTGTTGGGTCAGTTGTAATAAATGTTTTATTCATGCTAGTTTTTCATCATATTAATTTCCTTTTAATTAATTGTTTTATTATTGAGTATTACATAAATGAAGCCTCAACGTGTGGCCCGAATCAAATCAGTTCATTTAAATTTCCATTTTTTGTGTATTACAATATATATATATATATATTGTACTACCACCTCTTGATAATTAATTTTGAAACTTTGTCGCTCCAAAATATAATAATCGATAAATCTTTAAATTTTTTGTTTCAAGTCATTACCCAAAATGTTTTTTATTAACAACTTGAAAATTAATTTGCTCCCATTGAATACCCAAACTATAGATAAATAATGATTATAGGATTTTAAATTAAACAAGTTATTAAATTTTTATAAACAAAACTATTTTATTATTCCAGAATACAACTCAAGAAATCTCTGTATATTTTTTATATTATTTTCAACAATTAAATTACACTAATAATCCAGTTACATTTTATAAATCAAACTCTATACCCCAGGGTCTTCACTGGGTTGATAAGGAAACGGAACACTAAAATTAAACATTTAAACAATGTAGTTAAAATAAAATGAAAAACGAAATCTGACTCATTACCCTTATCTAGCAATTTACAGAATTTATCACTAAATGTCTTCTTACAATTTTATTCGGGTTTTCAGGAATGCACTTCACTCTACAATGCCCTTCTGTGCACAGACTTTTTCACACACACGCTTCACAGACACGTTCACTTTATCCTTTTGTATCCAGACTCCTGACTGCTTGCATGGACTAAAATGTTTTTTTTTAGTCACGGCCACCATTCAATTTGACCGAATATTTATCACCAGCGTCAAATGTTCAGTTTGTTTGAAATATTTCGAAATACCCAATAATGTTTATCTCCAAGCTTTCTTCTTTTCTCTCAGATGATCATTGATTAAATCCTTCCACAAAGTCAGTAAACCAAAATTAGTTTTACTTCAGCATCTATTTCCTATTTTCCACTGCTCCAGCTTCCACGTCCTCCTCCTTTGAGGTCTACAGTCCAACTAACTTTTCTATCCGCTTCCCCCTCTCCAGAAAATTCTTTCCCCCCCCCACAGTTTTTGAGTTTCCACGTTCGGACCTCATCTGGCTTTCTCACGCTCAGAGAGCCACTCAATATTGTTAAATAAACATTTCCTTATCAGATAATTGGATGTCCACAAAAAACTTTTGTCATTATTCCTTTAGGGTTTTGTTCCGATTTCTGCCAAAACATTAACTCTAAGATCCGCTAAAACGTCCAATTATAGTCCTCCCTTTGGTGTCCACCCTTTGATGTCAATCATCATTTTTTTATACAAGCCACCCAAGAATCCACAGTCTGGGTTGGTAAACAAATCTTATGAAATATGAACTAAATTTATGTCCTTCTTAACTGGGTATTACAATATATATATATTGTAATATTCACAAATGCTGTTATTAATAAAAGTTTATGAATTGTTAGATTATAAAGTTTGTTCCGTAAGATAATGGCCATGAGATTGAAAGAATATTATTGAACAGTCAGTAAACCGTGAGAAAGTATAATTGACAAAGTTGCCAGACTTTTAGTGGGATTTTTATAGTTTTGCGCGGCGGCGAATAAGTCAAATGGTGTTCGGTCGATGTCGTATGAAAGACCAGACTGTTCCTACAGTGAAAAACGTACGGAAGTGGTCAATTTGGTCAGTAAAAATAGTTAGTTGGACCGCCCTCGTCGAGGAGAGAGGTCCAGGTGGCCCACAGAGTCCCGGGTCGGACCAGTATTATTTAAGATATTGAAAATGTAAAGTAGTGTTTAAGTTTAAAAAAGATTCTGTCTGTATTAGCTGATAAAATTTTTTGACTTGAGCAGACGAGCGTAATTGTGTAGTCTGGAAAGTAAAAGAATTTTGATGTGGTGTGTTGTGGAAGTTATTTGTAATAAATTTCATTCCATTTATTGTTTGTATTTTGAGGATATTGACTAAGTATAATATTTTGTAAATTTAATTCAAAAGTTTTGTTATAAATTTAATATATAATTTTAATTCTATACTTTTCAAGAGGCGGGATAAAACGCCAGGAGATAAAACAAGAGTTTTATTTCAAATAAATATCCGTGGCGAACTTTATGCAAAATTTGTGAAAAAGTAAATTCTTTATATTTTATATTGATTAAATTTCAGTTTCGTCATTTCAAACCTGTTACTAAATGTTAACAATTGCTATTAAAAGTAAAGAATTGAAAATTTCCTTAATTTGGTTAAAAATTTTAAAGTTAAGTAGAATTTAATTTCATTAAATATTTCAAAAGTCATTATTACATTTAATTGTTTTTCAGCGTTAAATTCAGTAAATAATTAAATTTGTTCACATTTTATATTACATTAATTGACTTTGAAACGTAATCAAATTAAAATTGTTTAATAAATTTCTATTTGGTTATACTGTAGAAATTACAAATGTGTAATTAAATGTTTTATATAATTTGTTTCTATAATTATTGCCGGTGTAACATTGAGGCCAGAGCGTTGCAAAGAACAGCATTGTTTGGCGCGATAATGCCGAGACTATAATGGTTGCTGCGGTGTATTTTCGAAAATGGATATAAGACGCTCAGAACTTTAACGGAAAAACAGTCACTCACATATTCAGAGAGCAGAGTGTGTATTTGGGAGACGTTCAGTACAGTCAGAAGGCAGTATGTTGTGAGAAACAGTCAGTCAGGTGTGTTCTCGGAGCATGGCAAGAGTCTGTAGTGGTCGAATTCAACAAAGTATGGGCTCTATATCATCATTTCTTATTAAAGATGCTACAGCAAAACTGAGCGTGACAATACGTATGACAGCGAAGTAGAAAGGGGCCCAAAGTGTTGGGAAGTGAGACGATAGTAAAATCAGTGCTATTGCCTGTCAATGTAATTAGTGTCCTATAGAAATTATATAATCACGAGTGCACAGCTCTAAATAAATGGTATGTAAAAAAAAACTTTCTTCTGTGAACCTTTACGGAAATATAGTTTACCGCCAGATTCCTATAACTTTTACAGATTTATATAACTTAATCAGATTTCTATAGTTTTTGTTGTTGGTATTAAATTTTGTTATTGTATATTTAAATTAATTTTTTGTTTTTGTAACTTGGAGAAATTTACAAATCACTGCCTTCTAGACTTAATTTCAGGACCGCTTATCGGACCTCTAATAAGACGTCCGATAAGCGGTCCTGAAATTTAGATTCTCATAAAAGCATTTACTTGAAAATATAAAAATGTAAATTTAACGAAATTTGTCAAATAAATAATCTTTTGTTATCACTTTAAAAAATAGGTTTAATTTAAACTTCCTTCCTTTGTTAATTTAATTAAAGTGATTGCTACTATTCATCTCAGAGACCAAGCCAACGATATTATTTCAACTTGTATACTTCAACGATTTAAGGACTGCGTATGAAATGCTTTATGACCGCTATTTTTAAAGATTTACTTGTTTTCTTTCCTTTTCTTAGAATCGTAAAGTTCATTTTAGCTCAGCATCTTTCGTACTTAACTGGAGCCTATGCAATAGCACGGAAATTATGAGAATTGAATTCTTTCAGATTTGTGTGATTGTCGATTTAAGGATACGTCACAGACAAAGATTCGGCATCAAGGTTGTACATATAAATCAAGTTTATGATTGAGGTAATTCGTCTGGCTGGAAAAACTTTCAAGAAGTCCTTTGAATACCAGATGTGTAGAAATTAAGTCTAGAAGACTATGTGTTAATAAGTTTAAATTATATAATGAACAGCTCCAAGTACCTACCAGTTTGGGAGCAAAGTCTTCCCTAATTTCAGTATTTTTGCATTAATTTAACTTAATTGAATGTATCCCTAGAAATATACTTCTATGCTTAGCGTAACGTGATCGAAGCTTACAACGAGTGTAAAAGAGGCGAATAAACTTGTCAACTGAAAGAATTGCTTGTTTTGTAAACTTAGTTTTGAAATATTAAAACTATGTTAAACGATTCGTTTTAATCTTTACGCTAGGTTATGAATATAAATAAGATATTAAATGATATTTATGTTTTATTTGTCCTGTGCAAAGTAAAATCATTGGCGGATAATCACAAAGACGCGAAGGCGGGTCGAGTATGACTCCTTCCAGCACATTCTCTTCTAAGGCTATGTCGAAGCCAATTTCTGACTGCCTATCGCATTAATGTTTTATTAGGTAAATCGTGGCCGTACCAACGCCCAAAGTATTTTTATTCTTCTGCAAATTAAACCTCGTGTGGTATTGGTAACATCGCTGTAAGGTCTGCGCATACACATTCCATACCTACAGTGTTTCATCTATTAGCACTCTTTAAAGATAATATAATGCAAGAAAACTAAGGTAAAATTCAATTAATCTTTAAATGCCTAGAATTTTTTGCAAACATCTTAAAATTTGTATTTCTTTCTTTACTGTATCTAATACTTTCTCGTTTTTAATTCCATCATTCGCTTCCAATTTTGTGTTTCCTCCTTCAATCTCTGTACTATCTTTCATTCCTAATTCTATCCATGTAGCTAATGCGATTGCCTCCATTTTCCTCTCATATGATTTCCGCAATGCGCATGCATATTCCCAATACAAACATTCTCCACACAAAGAACAATCTCCATTTTAGTTCTCTATCTAGACAGTACGCAGTAGTATGTTTAAAACTTCGTGGTTTACTATTGTTCTTATCCTCCTGAATACATTTAATATTATATACTACTACCTATCTTAAATATTTAAACATCTTAGCCTGTTCTTCTTCGTCATATCCAATATTAACTTTTGTTGTGTCATTTGTCACCTTATGACAGGAAATATCCCAGAAAGGACTCAGCTTGGAAACGTGGTCGGCATCCAAAAATCCATGTTGTGAGCCTCTAACTTAAAACGACAATAATCGAATTAAAAATCATATTGTCACATTAATTAATGTAACTATAAAATAGTAAAGGTTCGTAGTCAATTTTTCAAAACACATTTATTGCTTTTTCCAGTCGATATGGATTTACCTGAGTTTATTATATAACGCACCACAAGAAAAACATTCACAGAACAGCGGATAAGATATTTTACATGAAACACTATTTTAATGTACGTTACATTTGACATTATCAAAGTGACGTTTACCGGACCAACAGACAATTTGTAAACTAAATAAATAAACACATACATAATAATAAATTGATAATTATTTAACAATGTATATTTATTTATCCTCCAAGTGAGTATGGATTCTCAGAGTAGTTTCCAGTACATGTAAAGCACCTGTGTTGTTATTTTTACATTCTTTAAAGTGTGTGTTAATAGGTTAATCCAGATAGAAGTCACTACCCTCTGATAGCATTGTAAAGGGACTGAAAGGGGGGATGCGAAACGGTAGAGGAGATTGCCAAGGGTTAACTAGGGTCGAGGGCAGTAGTTTTAAACATTCTGCCAGCAATTCACGTAAACACGTTGCACGGAAAAATAGAAAAACCAGCATCAGGTAGGTCGGGCATTTAGTACTTGTCCCACGCCCTTTTTATGTGGGGTTTGCTGTGAGGACACAGAATTATCTTATCCATGCCTCGGCCAGCTTAGGAGCCAGCTGGCCGACTACTCCAATTGGAAAGACACGGTGGAAGACTTTAAATTTAGGTTCGTCGAATACGCATGACGTTGATTTTTGAGGGGCATAAAGAACAACATTCGCGATGTGCAGTTTTGCATTATCGTGCATTATGTCTAGTTAATTTGAAACATGACCTTTCGCGAATGACAAGGCCTAGGAGAATTTCCAGAACATCTCTGCAGCATGTTGAGGTGCAGTTATGTTCCGTCCAACGACGTGCTTGTAAACAGTTCCCAAAATATAAAAAATGATATGAACATAACATATCCAAAAGACGCCACCTTTATTTGATGTGGGTAATTCCGGAGCCTATAACTTTGTATATTCCTCTCTGTATCAAAATTATTCAGCCATGTTCATGAAATGAACAAATTCTCATTTTGCTGTAAGGCCAATTTCATTGCCGTAGACGAAACTAAACATGGCGCTGACGCAATATTGGATTCAAGTTAATTAAGCTTCAGCCACATATATATTAAACTAACAAAATCACATAAAACGGAATCTTTTAATATTAAGTAATATCATTATTTATGATATAGCTAATGTGTATTTGTGTGTTTGTACAGTAAGCAAATAAAAGTCCGCACGATATATAAATATGAATTCAAAACTAATTTGGTAATGTTTACTACTGTATATTGCTATTTAAATTTCATATTTGAAAGCCGTCTCGACATTCATAACATCGGCTGTTTCAGTAAACATTTCCACATTATTAGGGACTAATAAGGCTGTACTTGCTATGCCGTTCTACTACGGTTTGAGAACTTCACAATCAATTAAGGTTTCCAGACCGTAATATTAACAATTAGATTTGTGTAAATAAATATAAGATACGGTACACAATGGCAAAATTAGAAAAGCCCAGTATAATTAAAAAGATACATAAATTTAATACAATCATTTTTCGTTCATTCTCATTTGTATCTGTCACATA
The DNA here is from genome assembly GCA_037074705.1 of Zhengitettix transpicula. NCBI lineage: Eukaryota > Metazoa > Arthropoda > Insecta > Orthoptera > Tetrigidae > Zhengitettix > Zhengitettix transpicula. Next base: position 206,693,627 of record CM073591.1, read on the forward strand.
TATATTGTAATGATTAGACTTTATTACCATATATAAAAAAAACTATATGGAATTGGGGACCCCTACAGGAAGATAGTTTTAATCGATTAAAAGAAGCATTATCTAACGTACCATTGCTGCAACGTCCTGTTTTTACCGAACCGTTTCTTTTAGCATGTGATGCGTCAGAATTTGGCATTGGTGCTATCTTAAGTCAAGGTAAATTAGTCGAAGATCTACCCATTGGTTACGCGAGTCGAATTCTAAATCCTCATGAAATCAAGTATAGTGTTACCGACAAAGAACTACTGGCAGGTTTATGGGGAATCACACATTTTAGAAATTATTTGTATGGACATAAATTTACGGTTGTCACAGATCATCGAGCGTTGGTATGGCTATTTAATTGCAAGGATCCAACCACTCGCTTGTGGAGATGGCGAATCAAATTACTGGAATACGATTTCGAAGCGATACACCGACCGGGAACTAAACACGTCAATGCAGATGCGTTGAGTAGACATCCTGTCATCTGTTATGCTGACAAATGTGACATAACAGAAAGAGAAAAGTCTGAAATACTGAAACAAGCTCATCTAAATCCGATCGGGGTGCATCAGGGAATCAATCAGACACTGGCCAGGGTTAAATTGTACAAGCAATGGCCAAATATGGCTAAAGATATTTCAGATTACATTTCAAGTTGTAGAGAATGTCAGCTCTTTAAAAGCTCCAATCAACAAACTAAGCAACAACTTCAGGTTACTGATACTCCAGATCATCTTTGGGACAAAGTCGAACTCGACATATTTGGTCCCTTGAATACTACTGAATCCAGTTACAAATATGTACTGATATTGCAAGACGTTCTCTCAAAATATTTAATCGCAATACCTCTTATTAACCAAACCGCGGAGTCGGTCGCAGAAGCATTTGTAAACAGAGTTATTTTAGTGTATGGCATTCCTTCGACCTACCCGATGCAGGTTTTTCTAAGGTTTTCCCTGCATTCCTTTAGGCGAATGCCGGGTAGGATCCTTAAAATATAGCCCGGGGGCCCTAGTTAACCCTTGGCTACCTTCCTCTACCCTTCCGCATCCCCCCTTTCAAATCCCTTCCTATGCTATTAAAGGGGAGTTGCCCTAAGTGGATTACCCTCATGTAGCCTGTTGCCCTAAAAAAAAAAAAAAAAAATCGATAGTTTTGTATTGACAAAGGAAGCCTGCGAGAGGATTTCTCGCAGGTGAACCTTCCCAGAGAGCTCTGGCGGGGGCTATCCTTGGGGATGCTCTCACATCTCTCTGGTTTTTTTGAACTAAGGTTCCCACATGCCGAGGCACCTCGGTCTGTTTTGAGAGGTGTATGTTCCGGGGTCGCAGACCTTGGGCATACGGCAAGAGTTGTCCGCTATTCCTATTGGAATAGTCGGCCAGCTGCCTCCTAAACAGGCCAAGGCATGGCGAGGGGTAAGCTGCGTCCCCACAGCAAACTCCTCTCCCGCTATCGGAAGGGCGTGGGACAAGTACCCAATGCCCGACCTACCCGATGCAGGTTTTTCTAAGGTTTTCCCTGCATTCCTTTAGGCGAATGCCGGGTAGGATCCTTAAAATATAGCTCGGGGGCCATAGTTAACCCTTGGCTACCTTCCTCTACCCTTCCGCATCCCCCCTTTCAAATCCCTTCCTATGCTATTAAAGGGGAGTTGCCCTAAGTGGATTACCCTCATGTAGCCTATTGCCCTAAAAAAAAAATCGATAGTTTTGTCAAATTAGATGGTAGTAAGCCTGCGAGAGGATTCTCTCGCAGGTAACCTGCGAGGGATTTTCTCTCGCAGGCAGAACCTTTTAGGAGAGATACGAAGGGGCTACCTTTGGGTATGTCTTTTCCTCTCCGTTTTTGAACTAAGGTTCCCACATGCCGAGGCACCTCGGCCTGTTTTGAGAGGTGTATGTTCCGAGGTCGCAGACCTTGGGCATACGGTAAGAGTTGTTCGCTATTCCCATTGGAATAGTCGGCCAGCTGCCTCCTAAACTGGTCGAGGCACGGAGAATGGAATGCTGCGTCCCCACAGCAAACTCCTCTCCCGCTATCGGAAGGGCGTGGGACAAGTACCCAATGCCCGACCTACCCGATGCAGGTTTTTCTAAGGTTTTCCCCGCATTCCTTTAGGCGAATGCCGGGTAGGATCCTTAAAATATAGCCCGGGGGCCCTAGTCAACCCTTGGCTACCTTCCTCTACCCTTCCGCATCCCCCCTTTCAAATCCCTTCCTATGCTATTAAAGGGGAGTTGCCCTAAGTGGATTACCCTCACGTAGCCTATTGCCCTAAAAAAAAATCGATAGTTTTGACAGATCAAGGTACTAATTTTATGAGCGAAGTTTTTAAACGATTATGTAAACTGCTTAGGATACAGAAATTGAATAGCACTGCATATGATCCGCAAACAATCGGTTCGCTCGAACGGAGTCATTCCAGTTTAGCAAATTACTTAAGAATCTACGCGGACCCATTGAAACATGACTGGGATCAGTGGTTACCATTTGCGGTTTTTGTCTACAATACGACACCCCATTCTACAACTAAGCACACCCCATACGAATTGATGTTTGGAAGGGTGTGCAACATTCCGGGAATTTTTCAAAAATCACCCCAACCCCTATATAATTATGATGACCTAATATTGCAGCTGAAGTACAGATTACAAACTAGTCACCAAATAGCTAGACAGAATTTGATTGCCACTAAAGAAAAACAGACAGATGCGGTTTCATTCCATTCTGTCGAATTCAAACCCGGTGATAAAGTGTTGCTAAAGAAAGAGAACCGCAGAAAAATGGATGCTAGGTACACTGGACCATATATTATCGAAGAATCAAGCTTCCCTAACATGAGAATTAGACCTGAAAGTGGAAAGACGAAAATCTGGGTACACTCCGATCACTTAAAACATTATCAGGAAAGATTAGATCCTAATAAAACGACGATAAGACAGAAAGAGAAATAGGTAGATCTAAACGTTGGGGGTAGTTAACAATTATCATAAGGAATTTGAAGTAATAATTTTGTATTTATGTTGTAATACGTGTATTAAATTCTATTCACGAGATAAGGCATGACTTACTGACCGTTCAACTGTTTCAAGGACAAAATCTAGAGCAAGTGAGTTAAGTATCATGTAAGGTCGAGCTAAAGATAATTTCTTTGAGGCGCAAAGTTATTAATTTTTTTTTAATTTATTTGTTTTAATTAGTTTAAACCCTTCTAATATAAGACGCATGAGACAAGAACTCATCAATGGTGTAATAGGAACAGACTCATTCACTAACCTTTCCTTTGAACTATTAACTATCATACCTCCTACTGTATATATGTTTAACAGACAATTAGTGTATAGGATTAAAGTACCGCTTCATGGAGAAACAGTATATCAGTTTTATAGACTTGTAAAATTTCCATTTCAGTATAACGCAACTCATTATGCGTGTGTGGATATTTCCTTGAAAGACGAATACATAGGGACTGATGCGACTCGATTAAAATATGTAAAATTAACTTCAAATGATTTACTAAAATGTTACACTTCTAGAAACAATGTTTATTACTGTGATAAAAATGTAATAATTTACACATTCACCAGTGAATCAACGGATTGTGTTGCGTCACTAATTCACCCTTCCACGTCTTCATTACCAGAAAATTGTAACATTCATTTGATCACTTTGGCAGAATTGTTAGTTTTACCTCTTAATACTAATGAATTTCTATATGTGACTCCAGTAATGGAAAAACTTATGGTTAATTGTAATAACACCAATACAATTTTGGATTTATCTGGAGCCGGTAAATTATCGTTACCACCTAGGTGCAAGGCATACACGAGAAAGATGATATTGTACTCTTTAGCAGAAACTGTTATTGAAGAAAACCTAGACTTTACACCTAAGTTACAAACGTTATACTCAAAGAATGTTAATCATTACGCTGATGTTGTGTCGCAAGAACCATCAGCTAAGTGGACATTAAAAATGATAATAAATAATACTGAACAACTGGTAGAAATAGAGAAATTGTCAAAACTTTTAGATACTACTGCAGCAACTGATGTAACTGAGCCAATACTTTTGTTTAGTGTAGTAATTGTATTTGGAATTATGTGTGTGGCAATCATTTGTTATTTTATTTGTAATTGCTTATATGTAACCTTTCCCTCCTTACGGCAAAAGATAGCACACTTCTATATCGTGTATCCTACCAATGAAATATATAGAAGCTATTGTAAAGGTGTCACCCCCGGAAGATGTAAATATAAATATTAATCAAAGCACTAATACCTAAATAGGTAACAGAAACTTAAATAGGGATTTGAATCGACACCGGCCGATTCCAATCCTGTTTAAGTGAGGGCGTGTAATATAATAGTCTACACGTGCCCTCTTATCATAACGTCTCTTCAGCATAGCGGACCTAAGAGGGCGCAGCTGCAAGAACGCTGATGCAGTTAAAGACATCATTTTAGATATAGTGAGTAACGATACGCACAACAACATAAATCTTCACCCCTTCCGCCTAGGCAGCTGTGAAAACGCTGCGTCTAATGAAGTCAGCATTTTAAGTGCCTTATGCAGACATGCACACGGCAGCAGAAATCTTCCTCTCTGTAAGAGCTCTCATTGGAGACTTAAAATCATCAGGGAGGGGGAAAGGAGTCTTCGAATTGTTCAGAGCTTCTTGGGAACGACAGTCGTGATCCAACCTCCAGACGGGTCGGTGGCTCCTGGTGCTATCCGCCAGTTTGTTTTACTTTATTTTATTTCTAACTATTAAATCTCTTTATTCTTCATCAGCTCTTATTTGACTGAAGTGCAGCGAAACACCAACCACTACGCCTAGGTTCAATTAGTTGAACCCGAACCCTCACGTTACCGACTTTCCTATTTCCTGTTCTTAATTCTTCCTTTAACGTCTAGATCGGCAGCCAGGTGAGCTAACGGAGGTATAGCTCGGTTGGTGAACGATCTATCTGGACTTCCCATTTCCAACTGCTGGATTGTTACATGTTCACAGTGGTGGTGTGTTACATGATGGCAGTTTGGGATGTTACAACGGGCTCTAACTTTGAATTTAACTATATTTAACAAATAGTTTACAATACAGTACCAAAATAACACATAATTAGTTGTACAAAACTATACGCTCCTAGCGTCCGTGTTATTCCTAATTTACTTTCTAGCAGCCTGATTATTTTGTATTTTTGAATAAGATTAATAGAATTATTACATTATGAATTCAAACGACACTACAATATTCTAATACAATATTGCCCAAAACAATGCTTTCCTTAAAGTCTTTGCTATTTCTATAAATAAAAGCTAGTATATCTGTTGTTATTGCGGTACTTAGAAGATATGTCGAACCTAGCGCAGAATACCGTTTAAAGCCTCTACAGGATGTACGTGATTTAATTCGAATGGTGACGACACGAGATCCTGGCGCAGCTCAATCTCCAAACGAATCACCCTAAAACACGGCTACCTCATTGTAGAATTCATTTTCAAATAAATTGTTATTGTTAAGGGATCTATCATCATCCTATGTTGCAGAGTAACATGGAGTACATTTTGCAAGATTCGACCTTGCATTTAATTGAAACGATATTTCTGGTTTCGTACAAACTTCAGTAAGAAGGAGAAGAAAGTGTAGATAGACTATGTATAGGGTAATCCACATAGTGGCAACTCCCCTATTATAGAATAGGAAAAGGAGTGAAAGGGGGGATGCGGACAGGTAGAAGAAGGTAGCCAAGGGTTAACTAGGGCCCCGGGCTCTGGTTTAATGATCCTACCCGGAAATTCGCCTAAAAGTGATTTAGTGAAAATCCTAAAAATCCTGCATCAGGTAGGTCGGACATTGGGTACTTGTCTCACGCTCTTCCGATAGCGGGAGAGGGGTTATCTGTGGGGACGCAGCATTCCCTTCTCCGTGCTTCGGCCAGTTTAGGAGGCAGCTAGCCGACTGTTCCAATGGGAACAGAAAACAACTGTTATCGTATGACCAAGATCTGTGACCCCGGGACATACACCTCTCACAACAGGCCGAGGTCCCACGCCCTTCCGATAGCGGGAGAGGGGTTTGTCACAACAGATCTAGGTGCCTCGGCTTGTGGTTTTTTTTAGGTAACAGGCTACATGAGGGTAATCCACATGGTGGCAACTCCCCTTTAATAGCATAGGAAGGAATTTGAAAGGGGGATATGGAAGGGTAGAGGAAGGTAGTCAAGGGTTAACTAGGGCCCCCGGGCTATTTTTTAAGGATCCTACCCGGCAATTAGCCTAAAAGTGATGCAGGTACTTATCCCACGCCCTTTCGATGGCGGGAGAAGGGTTTTCTGTGGGGTCGCAGCTTTCTCCTCTCCGTTCCTTGACCGGTTTAGGAGGCAGCTATTCCAATAGGAATAGCGGACAACTCTTACAGTATGCCCAAGGTCTGCGACCCCGGAACATACACCTCTCAAAACTGGCCGATGTGCCTCGGCATGTGGGAACCTTAGTTAAAAAAAACAGAGAGATGTGAAGGCATCCCGAAAGGTAGCCTCCGCCAAAGCTCTCTGGGAAGGTTTAGCTGCGAGAGAATACTCACACATTTTTCCTAGCAAACTTTAGTATTTTTTCGTCAATCTTTAAGTATTACATTATGCGTGAAAGACACACGAATTTAGAAATTACATTTCTATTTTCAATTCGTTGTAATGGCGTTCCGATAGTGCAATAATGAACAGCTTGATTGCAATAATGGATAACCCATAGGGCTGACAAATTCACTATATTCTTAAGAACAGGATATTCAAAGCAAATGTTTTTTACCAGAGTTTGTGTACTTTTCAACAGTTAGCTTTTTGACGTACAATGTATCGTGTACTAAACGAAATATATTACAGATCATCAATGTTTTCAGAAGAGTTTTTATACTGCCAAGTTTCCGTAACAATAGTTCGTGTTAAACTGGCATCGGGGCTACCCCCACTAATATTATATAGGTCAGTGAATCACTACACGCCGCATTTTGACGCGAATAGCTATTTACCGCCATTTATACTTAGCTGATGGACCTGATAAAAGCTGCTGAATGTAGATAAGTTGGGAAATGAATGCAACGGTAGTTTGTAAATATAGGAAGGTGTCTATGCATTTATGGTTTTAAGTAAGTAATAAAAATATAATTTCCTGCATTTTTCTCTACTACAGGCTGCTTCTTATCATAATTTATTCTGTCTTCTTAATGAGGATTGTGTGATACGTTTCAAGGTATTATCGAATGAGTATTCTGACACATTTTGAGCTTATTAGTAAGTGATTAAAGTAAAATCAACTCAGAAACACATAATAATTGTTCAAAATTGTATATACTTGAACACGCGCATCCCACACGGTGTCCAACAGTTTCGCAGGCATCCAAGAAAACTTGATGATATATTATGTACATCAGGAATTGTTGCTGCAAAACCAATTGAACGAGAAGGTCCCACAGATAGAAATCCAAGAGTTTTCGGTCAGAGTCATGAAACTGGCCCTTCCCCGCATATAAATTTCTCAAGGTAGATATCGGCCAGAACAAAGTGTATCCCCATAATTTATAAACCACGTGTTTCGTCATACTTTCAATGGCACATTCTATAGCAGGAATGGAAAAGTTTTATGAATAAAATCCATGTGAATAGCGTTTCAAAGACGCGCTGGGCGTTATCCTGCATTTTCACTTGTAAATTAAAAACGAAAGTGTGTCGGTTTTATATTGCCGTTTTTCTTGTTTCGGTGTGACGAATCTGCTCCTAAAGTTAGTAAGTTTTCGTTTGTTCGAGTGACAGGCTACGAGAGGGTAATCTATGTGAGGGCTGCTCCCGATTCATACCATACGAAGTGATTTGAAAGGGCTGTGGAAGGAAGGGCAACACAGTTTATATTTTTACGATTCTACCCGTCATTCGTCTAAAAGTAATTCAGTGAAAACCTGCATCTGGTAGGTCGTCCTCTTTTATGGTGACCCGTTCCAATGACTGGAGTGTGGTTTCCTGTGTGCACGCTGAATTCACTCCTCCATTATTCGATCAGTTAAGGTCTGCGAACCCCGGGCCGTACACAATTCAAAACTGAAAGAGGTGTCGCGGCCTTTGAAAACCATAATTCAGAAGCAGAGTTTGAAGAAGGCATCCACACAAGTAGTCCTCTCATACTTTCCTGTAAGGATCCACCTACAAGAGCTCACAAAGTGTTATTAATATACCCTGTATATACTTATATATATAATGCAGCTATATGTTTCGGACTATATATTCATGCTGTGGGTGTTGTGTTTTTATTCGTCTTATGGATCAATGGTGAAATATCCGCAAGCGGAGCACTAGAAGCGCTTATATTAGACGGCACTTTCATTAAACGAGGTTCTCTTCTGGGAAATAACATCTGGCCGCAAAAGGCAACTGTACAAATTGCTATCTATATTTCCATGGGGAAAAACGTTTTCAGCTCAGAGAGCGAGATTATAAGGTTCTAATAAAATCTGTCGTGATGTGCAGGATAGTAACAAGTAAACTAGCAGTAATTTTAGTGAAGATTTAAAATACGGTTATGTAAGCACTTACCGTGTAGACCGGCAGAAATTTCTCAAATATTATTCCGTGGTGTTGAAAAACTTTTTTATAACATAATTGAGACAGTTCAAAGATTGAAGTATTTCCCGGTGAAGTTGTTCAATAAATAGTTCTCGGAATTCACACGGGTTTTGCAAATTTTTATTTCGACGCAACGTTTTGACGACTGAAAGCACTGTCGTCATCTTCTAGGCGAAGTGCCATTTCATGTTATATATATATATATACTCAACTTGTTGAAATGGGATGGTTCCGGCACTTCACCTAGAAGATGACGACTGTGCTTTCAGTCGTCGAAACGTTGCGTTTAAGTTTAATTGAGACAGTATTTGCCATGATGTAGTCACCATCAAACTAATCTAATGTTGCTGGACATGGCAAATAACTATTTTATTGGGTAACAATAACTTTCGTATCGTTACATGGCAGATTAAGATTAGATAGAACAATAAATTTAATTTACCGTGAGAGATGCGTTACAAAATCTCTCAGTATGATGTTTCATAAAAACCTGTCAACAAACTTTCCTGAGATGCGTTCGTATTCTGCAAAAAATTTGCGTTTTCCATAATCTCGGCACGATCAATGTATATTTTGTATAGGCAAGTCAGGAAAATGTGACAAATTCAAATGAATTAACTCATTTCGATTAGAAAAAGGGCAGACAAATTAATTATGCCCATCCTAGCTACTCCCTCTTCGATAACCAAATGAGTTAGTATATATGTATGGTGACGGTACAAACGTTCAGTCACAGGTCTCCTCTGATTAGCTTGCCTTACACGAGCGGACTTTTCTGACGGGCCTAGGTCGCGGATATCCGCTGCGGACGCGAACCGCCAGTCCGGGCCTGTCTGTCGCCCACTCACTAACATGCCGCGCCCGTCAAAATTAATTTGTTCTACATACGTCAGCGGTCGAAAGTAACGGATTTGTAGTCATTTATCCGCCGGTCTGGCATTTAGAGCACGTTTAAAGGCGACGGATACAGGCCGCGGTTTTCAGTGTTGTCTAATCGTATGAAAAGAGAATTTCTCTTGTGCTGCTCAGATTAAGTTAAACATTGTTTCATAAATTTAATTTAGTATATTATAAAAATAGTTCTCTGTCTACATTATAAACATAGATATTTTAAAATATATGGTATGGACGAGAAGAAGAAGATCGTGGCAGCTGCAGGTGGAATGTACGCTTTGTGGATTTATATTTCTGGAAAGAAAAGGCGCTTAAAGCATCATCGTCTACGAGGGTTATTCTCTCGCAAGCAGTACCTGCGAGGGATGTTCTCTCGCAGGCAGAACCTTGTAGGAGAGACACGAAGGGGCTACCTTTGGGGATGCATTTCCTCGCCGTTTTTGAACTAAGGTTCCCACAAGCCGAGGCACCTCGGCCTGTTCTGAGAGGTGTATGTTCCGGGGTCACAGACCTTCGGCATACGGTAAGAGTTGTCCGCTATTCCCATTGGAATAGTCGGCCAGCTGCCTCCTAAACTGGTCGAGGCACGGAGAAGGGAATGCTGCGTCTCCACAGGAAACTCCTCTCCCGCTATCAAAAGGGCGTGGGACAAGTACCAAATGCCCGACCTACCTGATGCAGGTTTTTCTAGGGTTTGTCCTGCATTTCTTTAGGCGAATGCCGGGTAGGATCCTTAAAATATAGCCCGGGGGTCCTAGTTAACTCTTGGCTATCTTACTCTACCCTTCGACATCCCCCTTTTCAAATCCCTTTCCTATGCTATAACAGGGGAGTTGCCACTATGTGGATTACCCTATACATAGCCTGTCTACACGGCAAAACAAAAAAAAGGCGCTTTAAGTGGGAGAGATCATGGATTGCTAAGACAGTAGAGCAGCCATATAACGTTAATTATGGATCTCAGAGACAATGAACCTGATGTCTTCAGGAACTACCTGAGAATCAGTCATTGCCATTTCGTCCAACTGTTAGTTAAATTAGATAAATTATATAAAATAAGCCAGAAGCCGTGTGAATAGCTTTACACATGTTTAATATGATTTTTTGAGAAATGGTTGGTCCATTACTACAAAAAAAATTACAGTCATGCGTAAATTCGTTTCACCTGAAGAAAAATTGGCTGCCACACTGCGATTTTTAGCTACTGATAGGGGTTGCGAAAAATTGAAATTCACAATTCGGATTTTTGCAAAAACTGGGGCCCATCATTCCAGACACATGTCGAATAATTTACGAGAAGCTTAAGGATAATTACATGAAGTATGTTTCATAGAAATAAAATAAGCGAAATAACACTTTATACTTTCAAAATTAACATGAAAACATTTATTTCAGCAGTATTAAGTGCTAAGCTGCATGTTTTTATGAACTCCGAAATAATGCTTTCACTCTCCTTATGGAGTCGATTTTTCTTAGATTGAGGTATTTTGAAACACCTGTAAAACAAAAGGAGAAAAATTGGTGTCATTAACATAATGTTTTGTTCTAGATACCACTAACAAAAGAAGAATGGAAAAAAGAAGCACTTCATTTCAAAAATAGATGTCAGTTGATTAACTGTGGGGGGAAGTATTGATGCGAAACATATAAGAATTGTCAAACCACAGGGCAGTGGTGCATTGTATTACAAATAGAAAAGAATTTATAGCACCGTTTTGAGGGCTGTTGTCAATGCTGAATACCAATTTATTTATGTTGATGTGGAAAAACAAGGAAGGCTGTCAGACGTTGATGTTCTTGACTATATGACGAGTGGAACATTTAATTTACCTACAAACGAAGGATTACATTTTATATTTATAGGTGATGAAGCATTTGCTATGCACGAAAATGTTTTGAAACCATTTTCTCAACGAAATCTCAATTATGAAAGGCAAATTTTTAACTGTAGAATTTCACGTGCTAGAAATGTGGTAGAAAATGCATTTGGATTAATGGCTTCTAGGTTTCGTATTTTCTACACTTGTATTAATCTGTAACCTAAAAAAGTAGGATATACTGTTCCGCATAATTTTTTGGTGCGTACCAGCACTGCGATTTACAATTGTCAAGTTGTGGACACAGAAAATTCTGTCACTCATGAATTGGTACCTGGTATGTGGAGGAATGATGAGGGCGAGAGTTTGGTATCCATACAAAATAGTACCCGACGTAAAAACATTCCGACAGATGCGAAAACAAACAGACTGAATTACGTTCGTTTTTTAGTGGTAGAGGTAAAATACCTTTGCAAGAAATGATACGCAAAGGGAAAGCTTAATTATTCCACCTTTCTGATGTTACAGGTACCTTTAATGCAATTGGTATAGGTATAGTGTAAAATGTGTCTATATATCTATTCAATTTTGTAAAAAAATATAATTTTATGGAAAATGGCCAACAGTCAGAATATTTTTATTAATTAAACTATTAAAAATTGTCTTTCTTAAGTTACCGATGTATTAAATGTTCCGTTACTTAAGACTTTTTAAAACTTAGTGTACTTATTTATGATACAAGTAGATTTATTTTAAAAATGGAATTGCTAAAAAATGGTCACTCTTTATGGCGGTTAAATCACGTGTTGACCAAGAGAATGTCGAATTAAATACTTTTCCCGGTTATTATAAATATATAACCAGTACACGTTGGGTACTCGGGAGTAAATATCATACATATATAAATTTAAAATTTACTATAATTATTTCAAATATATTGGCTCGGGTTCTTCAAATTAATCATTTCAAAACAACACATATATTATCACTATATTTTAAAAAAATACAAATATAATTTTTTTAAATTGAGATGTTAATTACAATCAAAATTGTAGAAGGTTCTAGCTCAGTTAGTAGACATGAAAACACTTTTTCATCACGGAGTTAAGTGGGGGTACTATAAATATCTCCAGAAATTGCAGGCTGAACTCTACCACAATAAGAACTTCGTGATATAACATCACTCTGCATATAAATAAATTAGCACTCTTACTTTTACTGTTCTCTGTACAAGCAGGTCAGATCTCCACAGCTATTCAGGTGACCCCTGGGGTTAGCGTAATAATCGTAGTCGCGTGCAGGAACTAGGCAGGATCTCCACAGCTCATCAGGGACTCTAACTGGATTGTGTGTCTCGACCTTCATATCGTACTTGAAAATAATAATCATTGCTTCCATTCCCCCGATTGTCGCTTCCGTTTATTAACTCTTGCTTCCCATTACAATAATTAAAACTCAGAATACAAAAATACCAAAAATACACAAAACAAATAACCACATCTATTTCATTTCATTATAATATATATATATATATATATTGTAATAAACACCCTTTTTTAAAACAATTAATTAAAAATGGGCTACGTTTATGACGCCAATTTGTAGTAAACACTAATTATTGCACCTTTTATTATTAAATGTTGGACGCCAATTTGTGATAATCAGTCTTATTTTAAAATACTACTTGACAAAAGCAGTTTAAACAAACACTTATGATTGATTAAGACACAATTTACAATTACACAAATAATCTAATGAAGTTTTACATCAGTTAATAATTAATATTATTCAATGAAATTTAATCTTTCTCGGGGTCGTTTACTGGGTCTTTAATAAAACGAATACTTGTTAAATAACTTTTACAATAAAATAATGAAAAACCCATACAATAACCAAATTTAAATTCTGAAATCTGTCGATTATACCTTTACTTAAAAGTTTACAACTATGAAAACTATAAAAATGAACTTAAATCTCTCTGTTACTCCATGCAATTTGGATCACTCGCATACTTGCACGCACTCACTTCATACAGGCCATAAAGAGCACGAAGTCGCGCTCACACTTTACACTTCCACAGTCACCTCTCCTCGATGACCTTACTCTCACGATGATTCACGACGAATTCCTCCAACAATTTACTACTAATTTATCTCGGCCACCTAACTTGGCCTAATTTGGTCTCGATGACCACAACCGACGACCGTTGCTAACCAACTGATGACTGATTGAAACTCCTATTTATTTCGGCCACCTAACTTGGCCCACCATCCGGCCCCGAGGACCTCCATCAACGATCTTTCCTGACGACTGACTCCTCTTACGATGCCTTATATTTCCTCCTTCTGCGCACTTTACAACGAAGTCGTGTGCATTTCTCCCCACACCCTCGCCTAATTTGCCATCTGTCTCTCAATTATCTTCCATTACCTAGTCGTTGTTTACCATTCGTGTCCCTTCTGCCGCTGTTAATTCGAGTCCAAACTACACATAGGGACCGCCTTTTCACATTTCCCTACAAAGTTCAGACGTACCAAGGGAGAGTTCGTGTGCACTTACGCTTCTCCCCCAGAGTTCGGTTGCTCTCAAGAGTTCGTGTGCAAATCTGCTCACGACACTACAGCCGGGCGTAAACACATTTAACTCACCTCCTTTAATTTACCATGTGTCGCTCAATTAAGCCATCATCATCTCATTATGTCTACCCTGCATGCCTTTTGCTGTTGACCACGCGAGTCCAAATATTTGTTTGTTATTAAAGATTTCTTTTAATTATTACAATATATATATATATATATATATATATTATTTGAAGGGAACAGCATAGAGAGAGATAAATAGTTGTGACAGTAACACCGAAATATTATTTTTCCACCTACATCCCATTACATATATCCCATAATACATACGATATGATGATCACTATAAAGTATTTGAGTCCATAAAAATAGTCTGAATACATTTAATTAATAACTTATACAAAACTTTCAGTTGGCTGTAACAGTGAAGCTGAAATAGTTTACTTTCGAATTTATCGCCTGTAATTATATGACCAAACGAAAAATTAAATACTTTGGCAGTGATCTTGAATACGTTTCGGAACATGTTAATCAATAATTAATGCAGTAACTCAAACATTAAAAAAAATGAAGTAAGCTCTTTGACATTATTTCGGCTTTCGTTATATAATGGCTTCATTATAACAAATTTTCTGTTATTGTAGCCAATTTTATAAAGCAATGTAACAGCCTATAAATTACAGACAAATACTTGTTATGTATCAAACCTCATATAAGTTCTCTTCATTTCTTTATTTTCTTAGATATATAAACCACAGGAGCTTTCGACGTTTGCCATAGTCATCTGTTTTTTAAAAAAATATCAATCAATCATACATAATGTTACATAGAACATATAATTATAATTTTTTACCTTACACCACAATACATTATCATTAGTATTTTCATACCTGTCATCTACCGTAAAATGTCTTCAATGACTTTTATCAAGTGCTTTACGTCGATTTTTTCCTAGTTCATAACATAGTATATGTTTACGTCTATGACTATCTGGTTAATCAATTTCTCATACTTCAAACTTATCACTCTCTTTCATTTATGATAATCGACTTAATATTTGCTAGTACATACATTTTTCATTATATTATTTTACATTTTGTATGTATTTTTCTTTCCTAAAAGTTCTTTAAAAGCCTACTTATTCTGACATATATTGCAAATACCACATTTTTCGCCACTAATTTTAATTTTCATAAGTCTATTGTTACCCTTTTACTATTCTTTTAATTTTTTCATTACACTGGCATAGAAATTTCCCATATTCCCCGCATCCGTTCTTTAGAAGAAATCTGTGGTTTAAGAAAACAAAGATATGAAGAGAACTTATATGTTGTTTGATACATAATAAGAATATATAACCGAAACGTTTTTGTCACTTGACAGTGTTTTTTATTACAGATAAGGGACATAAGTATCAAATCAAAACTTTAGATTAATGACATGAATATTAGTATCACATTTTAATCGAAGTCTTTACTACTTATTTGTCGTAAAATAATTCTGACCTTTTTCTTAGTTAAAGATTTAAATGCTTCCTGAAAGCTTACTGGTCACGATTCCAACAGCTTAAAATCTGCCCATTAATGACATTTCCAGCTGACGTGGTCGTATCACATCTTCTGCTAGTAAACTTATTTGGTTTAATTTAAATTAAATATCATTTCTCCTCCAGTTTTAATTGGGTGGCTAATTTATGAAAATACATTTAATTAGTAAATGAATGTTACACGGACTTTCCCGATTAATTTCAGAAATGCCTTAACAACGAAACTGAAGTTGAAATGGATCATTTCAATACATTAGGAACGGCTGTAATTACGAACTTGCTTTCCAGTCTCCTTTAATTCTCCCAGAAAGACCGAGCATTGACCTGCATTCGCGACAGCCAAATGACCTGTCTCCGCCAGAAAAAAAGGGACCAGAACCCATTAACACTCCACAAACCCATTTGCATACAACAACCTTAATTTCAGTTTCCCTCATGTTCAAATATTACAATCCAGAAAAAAATGAACATTTCTCCAATAATAAATACTTTTCTCTGATTAATATTCTGATAATCTTAACTATGTACATGAATTAGTATTTTTTTAAAAAAAATATGATCAAAAAATTTGTCTCCGAAATCTTTTTTCCCAATTCCAAAATCCACTACTAATGTGTGTGAAGTCCATGAATTGACGCTCAAATATGCACTATCTGCGATCTGTGAAAATATTGAAGAACCTAATATAAAATCACAGTGCTAAAAATGCAAAATAAATGTTGGTATGATATGTTTAAATAATGAACACGATATTTCTCGAGGTCTCCGATTAAGAAAAAAAAAATTGAGAAAACCAACTGGAGGATCCAAAATGGTGGAAATATTTTGTAAAACCGAATGTTATTCGTCGAAGTCAGTATTTAGATTTTTTTGAGATTACTAAATAAAGATTTAAATATTGAAAATCAGAGAAATGGGCGGAGAAACAACTTCTTCGTCTTTTTTTATATTGATTTATTTACAGTCGCAACAGTTTTTAACGACGCAGTGTGGGAACTCATTTTTCCTTTCCGAGACAAAGATTTGACGAGTTTCTCTCACGTACCCAAACATCCATGCCCTCGCCGGGATTCGAACCCGGAACCTCTGTGCTGTGAGGCAGTCACGCTGACCTCTACACCACAGGAGGTCGTCCTCTTCATCTTCTTAGCCTATTACAAATTTTCGCAATTAATATTAAAATTAATATTAAAATTAATATTAAAATTAATATTAAAATAAATAAATACAACTACTACAACAAGAATGAAGAAGTATAAACTTAAAGAAAGATTTATATTAATAATTTATTCGTTATTATTAATTGTAAGTCATTTTCGGTCCCCAGGTAAATCAATAATAATAACCAATATTTCCTATCAAAGGATTTATTTAAAATAGGAGCTTTCGGCCTTATACAGTTCGGTCGTGCTTGTGGTGGAGAGACATGGTCACCTTTGTTGTTGTGACGTGGCTCTAGCTGAGTCGGTTGTATTATTTGTAATGTTGTCTTATTTTTTATGTTGATGTTCTTAGTGACCAGATGATTATAGCCGTATGAGGCCGAAAGCTCCTATTTTAAATAATACTGGCAATATTGGTTTTATTACTGCCATACCTGAGGACCGAAACGTGATTACAATTTATAATAATAGTAGAACTGTAAAATTGAGTGGTTTTTGGTATTCGTTAACTGATGAGTCGTCGCCTTCCGTCGTTGAGCTGTCTTCCGTTGAAGTTAGTGTTGGGTTCCTCCATGTCTGGTGCGTTCAGTAACTGCAAGTAATACAATGCTTGTGTGGCATATGTAAGCAATGTTTAAATAGCTTATCCAGGAATTTAACGATGAAATTACAAATTGAATACAGTTTTAATATATTTTTATAACAAATTTGTGAAGTTGCATTGCAAATGTAACAACCTTACGCAGACGATGTTCCAGTGATCCTATTCAACATCAGCCATGATAGTGCAGTTTTGTAATAAACTGACTTCTTTTTCACACTTATCCGTTTCAAAAGCGACCAATATTTTTCTTGTTCTTCAATGAACTTTGATTCTTTCACCACAAGCAGTTTCGTGCAAAAGTTCCAATAGATACCATATAACATAGAGGAGTCACAGGAAGTCAGTTCACTGATAAGCGATATTAAAAATATGCTCGAACTGATTTTTTTTAGAGTAACAGGCTACATGAGGGTAATCCACGTGGTGGCAACTCCCCTTTAATACCATAGGATGGGATTTGAAAGGGGGATGCGGAAGGGTAGAGAAAGGTAGCCAAGGGTTAACTGTAGTTTAAGGATTCTACCCGCAATTCGCCGAAATGTTATGCAGGGAAACCCCTAGAAAAACCTGCATGAGGTAGGTCGGGCATTGGGTATTGGTCCCACGCCCTTCCGATTGCGGGAGAGGGGTTTGCTTTGTGATCTCAGCAATCCTCTCTCCGTGCCTTGACCAGTTTAGGAGGCAGCTGGCCGACTATTCCAATAGGAATAGCGGACAACTCTTACCGTATGCCCAAGGTCTGCGACCCTGAACATACACCTCTCAAAACAGGCCGAGGTTATGACGCCATCTTCACATACAGAAACTATTGTTTGTAAAACCTACAAACGTAATTGTTTTTGCATCCCCGCATGCAAATAAAACCCAAATTACGATCATTTACAGAAGTTAGGTTTTTTTATAAATTGTCCATGTGGCAACAATTTTTTTTTTCATGCTCTATATCTGTAATTTTACCTTGCCTCTGCTTTCGTATTCAATTATTTTCGCAAAATCGTGCTTCGTATTCCTTAATTGGTTATCCAAAAATAAGTGAAATGGTAAAATCTGATGTCATTTGGTTTTCTAGCGAAAATTCTACTATTTTTGTCTACTTTTGTGCCAGAGACGGTCTAAGCTAGTAGCCATTACCACATCTTTCGCTTCATTAACTTTGAAGTTCGTTGATTCATTTGTGTGGCAGATACACCTTTTAATAGAACGAACTTTTCCCATTTGTCTGAATTGAGTGGATTCACGTATTTCCTAAGAAACACAGGAAGAATGACTAAAAACTAGTCTTCTGCCCTCTCCAGTCAATATTAAAACAGATTTTGCATCCTATACGTTAGCCGCTGGATTGTCGCTTCTGCCGACTAACTAAAGTATAAACGTTAGACACATTTTCCCTCTGCAATTGCCAAATAAAAACATTTAAATCCCTGGTTCGAAACTTTTTTTAGTTTTCGCGAGTTTTTGTTTTTGTGATTCAGATCACTGAGTATCGATATTCGTCGCAGTGAAAAAAGTTATTATTTTATTTGGAAGAGTTTTCTTGATCAAAGATTGAAGTCATTCCCGGTGAAGTTGTTCAATAAATAGTTCTCGGAATTCACACGGGTTTTGCATATTTATATTTAGACGCAACGTTTCGACAATGACGACAGTGCTTTTAGTCGTCGAAACGTTGCGTCTAAATATAAATATGCAAAACCCGTGTGAATTCCGAGAACTATTTATTGAAGAGTTTTCTTATTTCTGTGTTTCTTTTATTCATAAGACAGAATAAATGTTTTCATACTGTTTCAAATTATTGAAATTATTTTCACGTATTGTACTTTTATCTGCCACTCTTTGCATTATGTATTTATTTAAAAATACCGAGAGCTGTGTACTAGCGTAGTTCGGATAGTTCTGTGACATAGATGACACTGACAATGGTCAAGTCTTTTCTGTCAGAAGTCATATTTTACAGGCTCAATCCTGTTCACTCAATACTTTGGTTGTTGTAATTAATAAAAGTGAAAATTGGATAAAATATTTATTGGAGCGGTTCATTAAATATTACAATTAAAATATTTAACCACAGTAGCTGTAGCAGATGAATTATATTCGACATTAAACGGATTTACACCATCGTTTTCAACTATTCAAACATGTTCGAACTTCCCATTTTGGAAGATGATCATTTAGGACACCAACAATCGCTATACCGAAGAAAAATTGTAGAAATCTATAACTGGATATTGAAAGGAGTCCGATTTAAGATACACAAACTTTCTACCCCCCGCCCCCCCCCCAAAAAAAAAATATATCCTCGCCTTATCGTGGCGGAGGGGTTTGTGTTCTGATGATCCTAAGAGCAATGCCGGTGGTAGCTTAGCTACTGGTAGGGCTTCCCTTCCCGGACAAGGTCCTGGGTGAAGTTCCAGGCGAAGAAGGATACACTGGTCCTCCAGGTTGGGGGTTGGGCGTGGGGCTAGCTATCCCACCCCGGAAAAATAAATTGTTACGAATCCTAACAATCAGCCTCGGAATATGTAAATAAGGAAAATGGAATCAATACGACATGGAAAAGAAATAAGGACAACGAAAAGGAATATTGGAAACAAATTGAAAATAGGAAAATGGAATATCCTATCCAGGATGCAGTCTGGGAAAATGATGGAAGTTGCAGGAGAGCTCAAGAAATTTAACTTACAGGGGTTAAGATGGAAAGGAAATGGTAAAATAGATAAAAAAAAAGAATTTACATTATACTATTCAGGATCAGAAGAGACGTCTGGAATGTATGGAACTGGATTTATGGTTAGTGCAAATATGGGGAGAAGTGTGCTAAATTTCATACCATTGGAGGAAAGACTAAGGAAAATTGTAATTAAAGGAAAATTCCGGAATATTACTATATTCTCAACAAAAGAAAGGGCAGAAGAAGAAAAATTTGAATTCTATGGTAGATTGGTAAAAGAAAGTAATAAAGTACCATATGACAGTAATATTGGGAGATTTTCATGCAAAAATCGGGAAGTAAAAGGAAACAACAATGGTAGCTGGAAAATACTCATTACATGATGAAACAAGAGAAAATGGGAAATTGTTGATTAATCTAGCATCAACAACAAATACGCTAACTATGGATACCTTTTTCGAACATAAGGATATACACTAACACACATGGAAAATACCTAGATCAGTGTCATGTAACCAAATAGACCATGAACTAACAAACAGACAGTATTTTACATCAATAAGAGATGTAAGATCAACAAGAGAACCCAACTGCGAATCCGATCATTATCTTGTTCAAGTACAAAACTCTCAACTGTCAGAAAACCGTGGGGATAAAAGGAAGAAATGGAACATAGCAAAACTCAAAGACAAAGAAATACTCGAGAACAATCAAAAAAATGGAAGATGAATTAATTATAGAAAATGAGAATGAGCCAATAGTAGTACAATGGAATCACATAAAGGATACAATAGCAAAAGTTGCAGAAGAAAAAATAGGTAAAGTACAAGAAAAAATAAATGTAAAAGGGCAGTAGATGAGAGAAATAATGATACACAAATGATGATGCAAAGAGAAACTACGGTTTCAAGAGAAAAGTATACACAAAGTAGAAAAAACGCCAGAAACATTATCAGAAAGAAGAAGAAATTCTATGAAGCAGTAAAAGTTTAAACAATATCAAGCAAGAAATAACGTATGTCGAGGAAAAGACGGTGAAATAATTGAAGACCCACAAAAAGTAATGGAAATGTGGACAGAGTATTATCAAGAATTGCTGTCTAAAGAAAACGTAGAAACTACTGAAGAAAGAGAAGAGATAATTACAATGAATGAAACAGATGTTGAAAAGCCAACACTGGCAGAAATAAAGAAATTAAAGAATGGGAAGACACCTGGGGAAGACGGAATAACAGCTGAATTGGTAAAAAATAGTGGTGGAAAATTAGAAAAAGCACTATACAAAATGATTTGTAAAATTTGGGAGCAATGTGAAATTCCAAAAGTATGGAAAAATGCACTCATTTACCCAATCTATATAAAGGGAGACAGACTTGAGTGCAGTAATTACAGAAGTATTACACTATTAAACATAGCGTATAAGATTTTCTCAAGTTTAGTACAACAAACAATCGATGACTATATATAATTGACGACTACCAATGTGGTTTTAGAAAGGGCAGAGGAATGACTGATCACATTCAAGACGATTACTTGAAGAATGTTACGCACATAACATCGATTTGCACATAATTTTCATAGATTACAAGCAGGCTTTCGATTGTATAAATTGGAATCTACTATTTAACATATTAAAGAAAGAAGGAATATCAGAGAAATTGATAAATATGGCTCGAATATCCATGTTGGAAACAAAATGCAAAATATGTGTGGGAAATGAGATAAATAAGGAATTTGAAATAACATCAGGGGTCAAACAAGGTGACTCGCTCTCGGCAACGTTATTCAATCTTGCACTAAATGTCACAGTAAAAGAATTAAATTTGAGAGGTAATATATTTTATAAATCCACACAATTTCTAGCATATGCAGATAATATGGTATTAATAGCGATGAATAATGAAACATTAAAAGATACGTTTATTAAACTTGAAGAAAAAAGTAAAATAATAGGACTGAAAATAAATCAGAGAAAAACTAAATATCTAAGAATGTCAATAGGGAAAAATAAAATAAAAGTGCAAGATTTAACAATAAATGAATATAAGTTTGAAGGAGTAACTGACTTCTCATATCTCGTCCCTAATAACAATAAGAACAAAAGTAAAAATATATAAAACATTAATTAGACCCATTGTAACGTTTGGGGCAGAGACATGGACCCTAACTAATAATAATATGAAGACTAAGGAGATTTGAAAGGAAAATTATAAGGAGAATCTATGGAGCTGTTAAAGAAGATGAAAGATAGAGATTAAGATATAATGAAGAGATAAATAGCATCCTAGGAGGAGAATACATAGTTAAATTTATAAAATCACGTAGAATCTCATGGTTGGGACACACACAAAGAATGGTTACAGAAAGAATGCCAAAGCAGATATATAAAGGCAAAATATTTGGTACTAAAAAGAGGGGAAGACCAAGGAAAAAATTGATCCAAGATGTGTTAGAATACTTAAAGAAAATGAAGACAATCAGATGGTGGGAGAAAGTCGAGAGGAGAGAAGATTGGAGGCAGATTGTGAAGGCAGCCAAAACCCACATCGGGCTGTAGAGCTTTGGAAGAAGAAGAAACTTTCTGGGATTGTAAAAGTACCCGTAGTTAGTGACCATAACATTTACGTGTACATGTTGGTATTAAAAATGTGTTATCGCAATGGCTGCTGCCTTATAACCATAAAAGTTTTACCATAAACGCTTTGTGGATTTTTTGAAAAGCAATTCAATTACGTTTTTTCGATTATTCATTACTCTTTATGAAACATTATCACACACCCAGCAGTGCGTCGAGACCGCTGGAAGTGGTCCGATGAAGGAGAGAAAAGTCGTTACTGTGCTTTGGGATGCACGGTGTGTAGCAAACATCGGAGTGAAAATAAATTTAATTAATAAATCCCGCGGTATTGAGGTCGACTTGCTGCATTAATAATTTTATAGAGGAACACGCGGAACTAAGTTTGCCAGCAAGTAGGTCGATATGACAATTCAATCGAATATTGTCGTCAACCTCAAGACCAACAGAAAGCACGTGGTTTGCGAATCTGTGGTGACGAACATAAGTAGTTGCTGAAAGTTGGCTAATTATTTTTTCAATATGAACTGTTATCGAATTATTATTACTGAGCCACTGCTCCGTGGTTGTAAATGCGTTTCAACATTGAAACCGTGAACGCTTATATTCGTATCGAAAACTTAGACGTTGGCGTCATCCGCATACAACATAGATCGGGGAGGGAGGGGGGGGATTATACCAGAAACATCATTTCTGTACAAAATAAGTAAAATATGGCTGAGAATTGCGGTACTTCAGAAGAAGTCTGAAAAGTAAATTTTACGGTTTTGATTGATTTTTATTAAAGTACGAGGGGAGGTGTGAAAAATTGCTTCCTCTAATATCGAAGAATTTGAGTTTATTCATTAATAAGTTATTATCAACTCAGTGAAATTCTTTGACAAATTTATCAATATCCCCGTTATTTTAATTTTTTATCGATTTTGTTCTGAATGGCTTGTAGAAATTAGAACTTTAATTGTGGCGCTATTTATTTCATGTTGGGTTAACCGTCCGAAGAAAATGTCGGAGGCAGAATGATTCATATCACTATCCTTTACTTAAGCTGAAAAGCTTGATATTGTAATAATTTTATGGTATTAAACGAATCATTAGATTTTCCCCATAAAACTTTATACAGATACTCATTACATTATATCCCCGCAACCTACGATTTTGCCGCTCGGCAGATACGATTTTCATAAATAAATATACAAGGTGTAACAAAAATCGACAGTAAAATTTCAGTAATGGATTCATCTTATTATGAGAGGAACAACCCAACAACATGGGTCCAGAAAAACATAATTACAGAGTTATCCGAACGTCAGTATCTGATCGGTTTGTATGAAGCTCAACTGACAAGTTGGAGCGCTCTGTTCACATATCAGATGAAATGTACAAAGTGACCTCATTTTTACTAATTACAGACAGTTTCTAACAGGATGAAAATTGCGTTTAGTGTGTACTTTCTGACAGGTTGCCACAGTGCGTGCACGTAGACTTAATAGGTCATCGACAGCATTTGAATACACCAAAGACTTAAGTTGTCCCCAAAAATAAAACTCCAAGGGGTTGGGGTTGTTGACACGAGAGAACGTGGTGGCCAAGTAAGTAGAGGGTAGAGGAAGATTAACTAAGGCCGCCGGGTTGCCTAAAACTTATGCAGGACAAACCATAGATTTTCTACTAATCATCCAGTAGAGAGGAAATGTGCTCCAAGGTGCCTGCGAGCAGAAAGACTGAATTGTGCGATAGCACCATCACGCATTAAGAACAGTAGATGCTAAGAAATATTCGAGTCATCAACATTATTATTCGCTACATGTTTCTCACGTAACAATTTTAACCTGTCTCGCATTTTAGTCCAGAAAATAAGGCAACTCGGATAACTCTGTAATTATTACAAAAACTCGTTTAACGTTTGTTCATCTCCAACAGTGGTGCACAATTGTCATATTAATATTTATACTATCGTAAATAGTATTTAATAAATATTTCAAATGGAATGTTATTCCATAAATGTATGACCAGTCACAACAAAGTTCGATGTTGTAATGTATTACTGTTAAAGGGGTTTTTACTATATCCATTCACCGTAAGCTTGAATATTATATTGAATATAATATTGAAATTTAATTACTTATTTAATACTGATTAAATTTTTAATAATATGGCAGGGTAAAAGTAAATCGTACAATCGTTAGCTGTCTATAACAAAAAATATTACGTTCCTTCAATATTTACAAATTTTAATTATACCGGCTACGTACCTGTATAAAACTAAATCATGAAACTTTTTCTCAGGGAGTTGTGGGCTCAAAATACAGTGGAAATAAATCTTTGAAATGTTGGCTACTGTGGATTCAGAACACTGACTTTAGCGACACATATAGTTTCAATACTTTAACCGGTTCCTCCCGGTATCGGGACAGGAAAGTCTGCTCCTCAGCTAAGGCAAAGCTGTCGTCTGATGTCCCGCGTTCCAGGAAGAGGGTGGCACAGTCTTAGTTCTTCTTGTAGGTCGGAATCACAGTTTCGTTCAATTCAAAATTCTCTTACGACTCTCAGATTTACTGTTTTCATAAAGCGATAATTACCTACTCTCAAACTTCACGACTTCACTACTTCCTGAGAACTCAATAACTTTCCAATTACACGACTACTGCTTTCTTCACGACTTTTCTGCCCGCTCTGCAGATCATTTCGATAAGCAAATGTTCCACCCACAAGATATGGAAATGTGAATGACAGCGCCAATGAGAGAGTGCCACCCACAAATCTCAATATGCTCGTTATTTTATTACATAACTAATTTCAAGCCCCTGTAAAGTCAAGTATTTTAATCTACTCAAAATTTTTATTTAAAACAAATAACCCCCAATTAATTTATTCCATCTATGCACACTACAATATTTACAAGTTTTTATATCCATATGACAAAATAATATTTTCTAATATGTTACAGTGTATATTATTTACAAATATTTTCAAATTAATAATTGGATAAGGTAATTTTTTAGTAAAATAGAAATAGTGAGGGAGTAAGACAGTCCTGACAATTAATTCTAAGCAAGGGTTGGCAAGTAAAAAGAATGCAAAAAGAACATATGTTAGTGTTGAATCCATTGTTTTAGGGATCTATAATAAACTTTTTCTGAGTCCCTAAATTAATTTATTAAAGTGATCGTCTATGGCATTTAGCCTCAAGTTAAGTTTAGTATAACTATATACAGCCTTCTAGAAAGCTGCGTATAAAGATAGTTTTTCTTTTTAGAGTAACAGGCTACATGAGACTAATCCGCATGGTGGCAACTCCCTTATAATAGCATAGGAAGGGTTTGGAAAGGGGGGATGCGGAAAGGTAGAGGAAGATAGCCAAGGGTTAACTCGGGCCCATGGGCTATAGTTTAAAGACAAATCCTAGAAAACCTGCATTAGGTAGGTCGCGCATTGGATACTTGATCCATGCCCTTTCGATGGGGAAACAGAGGTTTGCTGTGGGGACGAAACATTCCGTTCTCTGTGCCTAGACCAGCTTAGGAGGCATCTGGCCAGCTGTTCCAATGAGAATAGATAACAACTCTTGTCCATGGTCTGCGACCCCGAAATGTACACGTTTCAAAACAGGCCGAGGTGCTTTTTTTAGGGTAACAGGCTACATGAGGGTAATCCACATGGCGGCAACTGCTCTGTAATAGCATAGGAAGAGATTTGAAAGTAGGACCCCCGGGCCATAGTTTAAGCATCCTACCCGGCATTCGTCTTGTAATTAAAGCAACTCGTAACAGAAAAGACAGTGGGTGAAACATTTTTATTCTTCGCACACCACTCATTCCAACGGATGTCCATTTTAACTTTAAGAAATTGCAATTTCCTATCAGACTTTAGCAATACGTCACGATCATCGCAGCGGTACTAGTAAGTACTGCGCAGCAGATTTCTTCCATATTATCTTAAGACGGCAAATTAATGTTATTTAAAGATGTGGCTTTGTTTAAATAATATTTTCTTCTTCTTTATTCTTGCTCCATGAAGTTAAACTAAAAATGTTGTAGGTTAAGTCAATATTACGGAAAATATTTTATTATTTGTATACTGAAAGTATTTACACAATTGCAACAAAATTCGAAAGATAGAGTTCGTTTCGATTCATATAACTGCAACGCCTGTCAATCTCATAATGATGGCAGCCGTATTCTGGATGTTTTAACAGTTTAATGCTTAAAAAATTAATTGCAATATGTTTATCGGTTTTGTCACATCCTATTGTGGGCGTTTTTGTGAAAGAAGAGGTCGCAGGGGAACTGGTGATGTAATTACGGTTGGTTGGGGGTCGACAGGAGGTTTTTGGAGTGTAGTAAGATGATTAATTAAGCCCGGCAAGTTGCAGCGTCTGGTACGTCAGTGCGGTGCGTTACTTGCAGGTGCTGCCGCTACGCATCTCCCATAACTCATACTTGGATTCCTTCACCATCCCCCCACCCCTGCCTTTCTATCTCTTCATATGCTATTATAGGGATGCTGCAACAATGTGGATTACCTTCAAGTAGACTTAAAAATCTTTTTCGAGACACCTGATCGAATTTTTTGTATAGGAGTATAAATCAATAATTGACAATATTTGTAGTGTAATTCCTTAAATACAAGTGGACCAGTCGGTCTTTAATACCATAATTCGTTCCTTTTTTTTAATACTCGAAGTAGACTTTATTGCACGCATTGCAGTAGTCTGTTAAGTCATATTTTAGTCATTCAGTTTGCTAACACGACTCTGTTCCCTCTGCCCTGTCTGCAAATGTGACATGGCGTTTTCAGCCAGTCTCAAGTTTGTTGAAATGTGTAAACTAAATTCATTCTTAAGGCAAATCGAGGGTTCAAGGACGATCACGCCTGATAAGTGAAGGATCTTTGATCGGGAAATTAACTTTGCATGAGGAGTGGGATTTTAACCATTTAAATTTGTTTTATACAAATAAAGATTAATTAAATATCATTAACCTCACGTACTTTGACACAGTTTGGAAAATTAGATTTAGATTGTTGCAATAATAATGAGTGAAGGCCATAAGTGAATATAATATGCGACGAAAAAATGTGAGAGGTATGGAGGATAATCGCAGACGGGTGATTTATCTGAGAGAAAAATACAATCGTATGATCGGTGAAAAAAGTGTTTGAAGATAATTTTTTTATATAAAGAATTGAAGACGGTTTACAGAAGTCTTATAAGTATTGAGAAGAATATTATAAATAGAATTGATTGAATATTGTAATTAAAGGAGAAATCAATATGGTCTGTATGTTTATCAAATTATAATAAAAGACAGAGGAGAGCATATTAAAATATTTTGTTGACTTGGTCATTGGTTTTAAAAGTATATTAAGTATTATGTTGGTAAATTATTATTAAGTATTCATTAATTAATTGTTTCTCGGGTTTCCAGCCGGATAAACTCGTCGATAACACGCGACGTTTCGATGACATTCTGCGTCATCTTCTTCTGTCCTGTGATGTCACAGGACAGTGTAACCCCGCCGCTGCCGCTAGGATAAATAAGGGGGTCCGTTCACACAACTCGGTACTTCGCCAGAAGATGATGAGGCTGAATGTCACGTGTTATCGAAGAGTTTACCAGGCTCGAAACCCGAGAAGCCTTTATCCACTTTCTACACCAGGAAAATCTTCGTTCTACAACTAATTGCTTATTTTAATAAAAATTTGTTTTTATTTTATGCTAATTAGAAGCATATCCCGCATACGTGTCTCGAGGAAGAATATTCGCCAGCTGATGACGTCAGAGTGCCGTCAGTTAAATATAGTCGGAAGCTTAACTAACAGCCCAGGAGGATCTACTGAACTTAACCCCGAATCCAAGAGCACTATGATATCAGAGTATCGTTTAAAAAATATAAACAACGTGGCGGATTCTGTTTGTTTTTAAGCGTTGTGAACACATAAATTTCGAAGGATCCAAACCCACGTAGACCTTGAGACTAAAAGAGTATAGTTTTTTATGCTATAAAACAAATTTAAATATGCACAATATCATAATGTATGATAAATTTGTCGGTTATTTATCTGTAGATGTGACCAAATGAAAAAAAAATTGTAAGTAGATATTTTTGATTTAAATAATCCAGATGATATTATTCTTGAGACGTTAATTATTGTTTATTTACAACAATATTATTTACACGATGTATTTAGCATATTGGGTTCTGTATAATTTATAATGTAAACTCTATCCGACTCCCTAAGTGGAGTACTCGTATGTCCGATTTAATAGCTTAGTCTAGAATGCAATATGATAACCCATTTCGAAGCTAGAAAGCTGTTCTTCCTTCCATAGCCAAATTACAGCGATAGTATTCAGTAAATCTTTCAGAATGTCAGATAAAGTGAATTAAGACGATTGAAATAATTACACTGAGGTTAAAAGTGTTGCTAGATGCATCTACAACCACGCCCGAGACCCTACGACATATTCCGTTGTTTAATAATTATGTATTATATTCGATATTATTGCAAAAAATTGATGAACAAATCCAATTTGTAAATTATACTGCATTAATCTGAAGGTAGTAGACTTTATTGAAACAAATAGACGTAACATGTTCTTAATTAAAAGAAGGGATGGGCTAGTAGCGCGAAAGGCTCCTTAAATTAGTATTAGAGGGAAGTGTGTTGAGCAATAATAGAAGAGGATGACCAAGGTTATGCAGAGATGAAACGATTAGCGCAGGATAGATTAGCATGGAGAGCTGCATAAAACCAGTCTGTGAAATCATTACCACAACAACAACTTGTCTGTAAGTAAATGCAATATTATTTTTATATACTGTAATAGCAATACGTATTTCGTATAGTCCTACGTATTTCGTCAGTTCCTATTAATTTTACGTTACTTAATTTTAATGTACATGTAATTTTTTCTTATTTTTCTGAAAGTTATGCCTAAACTTTGAGAGGGCATGTATGTAATTGACTCTAATTTGATATCAGTTAGCCCTGAATTCTGAAAGTAGTGTTATTGAGTTAACTGTTTTGTGAAAATCGGAATATGTATTCGAGTCTTTAAATAGAACGTATAGTGAAAGGACTGTTCAATTGGTATGCTGTACAATGGGAATAAGCCATTTCATAAAGAATAATCATGCTCTAAGCAGACGACAATAAAGATTAAGTGATATTGAAAGAGATTAAGAAACAGTAATAATTCGATTAATTTGTTCAGAAAAGGAGACAGGCAAAAATAAGAAATATGAAAGGAAATGTAAATATATTAAATTAACAAAGGAAAAGTGAAAATTTCAGGGTAGGGTCTCACTTATATCGTCATATACTCTACACCTGTCCATTGTTTATGGCGAGAAGATTTTAGGGGCGCACTGCGCAAATATATTGTTGGGAAACGTGTAGAGATTAAATTAAATAACATGTAAAAATATGTATGTTACGAAACATAAAAAAATTATTGGGAGGAATCGAGTGTATGTAAATGGGGGGAAGGGGGTAATTTTTTGTCCCAAAAACGGCAGTTTTAAGACCGGCAAATAAAAAATTGTATGAAAAAGAGTAATTTATAAGATATATGAATTTAAAAAATCCTAAAATTCATCAACGAGAGAGCGGGTGTGACGTCATAGTGACGTCACAGATGACACACGTGTCAACCTCGATGCGTTCCCCCAATGATGGGCTGCCTACTTCAGCATAATTGCACTTCACACACAGTAATCCTGGAAATAGTAGAACTGATGACGTCACTTATGAAGCGTAGTATTGTCAGTACTATTTGTGAACAATTTGTGATCATTATTGGAAAGCGCTGTTCACGAAAGCCTCAGTGACCTTGGAAAGCGCTCCTCATTGGTTCCTCGGGCCTATTAGTGACGTTACACCTGCTTATTTGTAATTAAGCCTATCTTCGTAAGTATATGTTTCCGCAAAAAAAATTTAACGAATCGAGTTGTAAATGGTCGGAAAGTGGTTTAGGATGGCTAATATTTTAATAGCTTCCATTGCCATTTGTTCGATATTAGCCAAAATTCTTTTCTACTTTTATAACAGTTAGTCTCATGGGAAGAAAAAACTAATTTAAGTCTTAATTTAATAATATTTAATACTCTTAAAACTCAGTTATCCGTTCCTTGAATTTAACCGACTATTCCAAACAAACTTTAATGACGAATTGTATACGATTGGATAAGAGAGGCAGTTTATTGTTTTGCACTCACGTAACTGTGGCTGAGGAACGACGTGTCTATCTATCATGCTCCGCCTGCGAAATCTGTCGGTTGCACTTGCTCGGTAGTTCGATGTTCTCGTAGACTCTATGCTGTGCCCTCGTTCCAAATGGGGAATCAGTCTAGTTGTGAGATTTCATAAGCATCAGTCAACAGCGAAGTTAAACAAAACCAATCTGTAAATCACTCAACTGTTCGAAACAATATTTTTTTTATAAATTTTTCTCAAGAGAATTCTATATTGATGCTATTAAATGGCTGCTGGAGAGGTTCGTCCACGCTAGTCATAGTCGAGAGGCAGTTTGACTTTGTGCCTCGAAACATTCCTACTCTTCCCATACCGAGAAGTCCTTTCAGTATGGTGGTGGTAGTGTCTACCGCGCCTATTAAAGCAGCAAGACCATTAATTGACTGTCAAACCAACCTTATTGCTTCGGCAAACTCCCGGTAGTCCGAAGCACAAGCCACGTGCTTCATGGCTCCTGCCCTCGTCTCTTTTTTTTTCCATTATACGCCTCATTTGTCCCCAGCCCATACTTGATTCCTTCTACCGTAGTAGTCGATTAAGCTACATCTATTTTATAATAACAATTAGTTCTTACAACGTTATCCTTACTAAACCTCGTCCTTTCTGTTCAAAGTGTGTCGTACTAAATTTGTTTCTCCCCTACGATGCGTTTACGTCTTCCCTCTTTCAACTCTATTCTTACCCTCATAAAAACTCATTCTTCCTGGTTTTTTCCTCAAAACATTCACCAGTTTATTTTCGTCTGTTCTATCTCTTATTTTCTCACATTTATACCCTATTTATTTTGTCATTCTTTCACCACTATATTTTATTTCAACCCTCATTTTCTTAAAACTGTCCCTAAAAACTCATTTCTATTAAAAACATACTCCTCCCGATAATTCTGTTTATAATAATAAACAAAAATTAACGTACGTTGAAAATAAAAATGTTAAAATGACCTTTATAACAGACAAAATTAAAAAAGAAACACTTAATAAGTAACATTTAAAGCTGCCGTTCGTTTCGACGCGGATTAGCGACTTTTTCTAACGGCGAATAATTTAAGACTGTAGTTTAACAACAAACCAAAATCACAGATAAAAACTAAGAGTCAAAGAAGTTAAAACAAGATATCGTGGCTTTTGAGTTTCGTCAACTAACTAGTGCAGTTGTGTCGGTCTAGGTTCCTCTTAGAACATAAAGAAAGGGACAAGGATCCCAGAAACGTTGTGTGGTATTTATATTATCACTTATTTGGTCTGTATTTGGCTATCTTTCTTATTATCATATAAAATTATCTTGATAAAAAATTATAAGAAGCCGGATATTTTGCAATATTTCGAATAAATTTGATTGATAAAATCACACAAGGTTTCTAATAAAATTAGAATATTATGGAATCAGGGGTAATTCTTTAATACTGTGTGATATTTCAACAATCAAAATCAGACGGTCGTTCCTCAAAAAAATAACGGTCAGATCTATTTGCTAGTGACGTACCTCAGGGCTTAATTTTTGCTCCATTGTTTTCTCTTTTGTATATAAATGATATTATATATATGGGCTCTCTAAGATTTTTCATACGAAGATGGCATGAATTTGATCATTATGGACATCGATTTAAATAATCTCAATACAAAGATAGAGAATACTTCTAGAAACATTTTTTTTTGTTTACTGCTAATAAATTACCATTTTATCGTATGTGATAAATTCTTATATCACACGACTTTCCTAAATTAAAGTGGAACTCATCCATTGGCTAACTAAGTTCCGCTTGATACTCATTGAGAGTACTGATGCAGCATGTTGATACCAAAACTGATAAAATAGCTTACTTTTATTATTTTCAATCACATATACATATGGTATGGTAATTTCCAATTTGGGGAACTGCTACCATAGTTTGGAAATTTCAAATTGCAAAAACAAGCCATTTGAAGGATGACAGGTTTCAATAGTAGAGGATATGAGCCCTTTCGTAACTAACGGTGACACGAGAAATAGTCCTAAGTCTCTATTATTATTATTTAGCAGCCTTCTTGATAATGTTAAGAAGTTCAACAATTAGAACGTTTTACTTACAAGCGTAAAGCTTTACTTATAAATACTTTATTACTCCATAATTGTTTCATCTGCGGTGAATTGCGGCTACTGAATTGCTGAATATGTGCTACCTAGGTTTATGTGGGCAGCTGTCTGTTTTCCTCTCTGGTTTTTCACTTTGTAGCCAAAATCCGAGTCAACTTTCCTTTGTAGCTGCTGACAGTTATTTTCCAGATATTTTTCTATCTCTTCCGAAAGATACCCAGTAAATATATAAATTTTCTACAAGTGAGAGAAGAATATGGCCAATATGTTTTTAGGTTAAACAATGCTAGAAGTTCGCAACCTTCAGGGGAAAAAACAACAATTCCAAATAGACATTTTCCAATTTAATTCAGTCAAGTTCTCGGCTGACGACTGTCTAGATATGAATCGCCTCGAATAATTACTTAATTAGTTTCTTATTTCTCTCGTCACTTTCAAACAACCAATGAAATATCGCAACGAAATCTTATCCTTTTATGTTAATTATAGAGTAATAATTCATTTTTGAAGGACTTTACTTTGTTTAGATTTTTAAACGTCTAAATATGATACAGCAATTTAATACGTCTTCCTTCTAATAATGCAGTCACATTTGACTCATCTGTTCCATTTTCCTCGCTAAACTACATTTATGCATATACAAAATTCTGCACAACAATTCATTTTTTAGAGTAACAGGCTACATGAGGGTAATCTACGTGATGGCAACTCCTTTTTAATAACATAGGAAGGGGAGGATGCGGAAGGGTAGACCCGGGGACAAATACTCTGGGAGTAACCCTTTTCGGGTTCAGATCGGAACCACTCGTTCAGTCGAGTTTCATGACTCACCGAACATCGATATATATTTTGTAATAAACAATTATTAAAAATTTTATTTATTTAATTTTTGAAGAATTCGACGCCCACGTTGGGCGCCATTTATGTAATAATTAAATATGTAGTTAATAAGCTTTATTTAATTTTTGAAGAATTCGAGCCCACGTTGTGGTGACATTTATGTAATAATCATTAATGAGGCTTTAATTAAATGAAGTAATAAACAAAATTTAAAACATAAAATAAAATTTATTATCAAATTGTGGCCACAAACTCAAAACAATTACAAACACAAAATTTGAGATCTGTCCTCTCAGGGCCTCTACTGGTTTTGATAATGAACACAAAAAAAATGATTTAAAAAATTATTAACAAAACAGTTGATAATTTACTTAAACAATATGTCAATAGAATGAAAGAAATTTAAAAGTAAAGAAATTAAATCTGATTGACAATTAAAACAGAACGAAATCTGACTTTATCCTTCAATTTGCGTTTACAATATTATTCAAAATTATGTTACTTATGGACCGTCGGTCTGGTACTAGAACAATCAATTTTACCTCGTTCGGACACTTTACATTCTTTAATTATTTAATATCAGGCCTTGGTTTTCACTGATTCTACACTTCACTTTAAAATTTGGCAAGATTGGCTGTATTCCGTTGGTTGCTCCGCTCTACAATAATTTACCAATGTTATTCCGCAACAATTCTTCCACGAAGATTGTACAAAGTTCTATTTTGACGAAACTGGTATTACTTTACAATATTCACGTTGCAATATCTCGGTGAATGTTTTACTCTGCTCAATTTTATAAAGACCGTTCTCTGCAACGTTTTCACCGTCGGCCGCTTCTATTCTCCAATGATTCACCAACTTTATTATACTATGCTCGACGATGTCTGACCTCTGTACAATCCAGACCACAACGACCAATAACTATGCTTTAGTGCGCGTAAACGCCATTCCGCGCTCTCAATAATAGGAACAGAGCTCACCACTCATTGTCGCTCGGATCGCTCTCGCTATAATACAAACTTCGCCAAACAATTCAAATTTATTTCAAAACAATTAATTGATTAATTAATTGGCATTACAATACATACATACATATATATATATATATATATATATTGTAATGTACAAATTAAAAGTCTTTTTAAATGAAAATATAATTAACAAACAAAATATTTATTATCAATACTTTAAAACAATTACAAATTTAAATATATCTCAGGGTCTTTACTGGGTTTGATAATGGCGAATCATTATATTTATAATCTTATCAACAATTTAAATTAAAGAAAAAGAAAGTTACTTGTCAATTATATTAGAACAAAATTTAATTGTGAACAAAGTTAAACTAAAAAGATTGACTCTGGTTGACAATTTTAACGAATAAGAAGAGAACGAAATCTGACGGCTATCTTTTAATCAGGTTTACATAATTAGTTGTTTTTATATTGTTACTCACGGCTGCCCAGCATTCCAGGATACCTTTAATTTTTGAAAACACTATTACGGGTTTTGCACTGCTTCTAAAACTCACAGATTCTAAATCAATATTTTTATATGTCGACAGGAACCCGGATGATCCTCCTTTCGTCTCTATCAGTTGACCGCTCACCTTGGGTAATTTCTGCGATTCGTCGATTGGGTAGTCTTTATTGTTCCGGACTTAAACAGAAACTTCTGCTAACTCTGGCCGGCTATGTGCACAAAAACTGCTTTTTTTACTTAGCAGGTTTTGTCGTTATGCTGTAGTGAATGTTTATTTTGTCCTGAGAAAAATGTTCAGGGACCAATTAACTCTGTTGAATGCTAATTCTCAATATTTCTCTGCAAACTGTATTTCACCTTGCCTTCCTGCTAGCTGCTCTATCGTCTCCAATTAACAGTTACTACTTCGGTGACGTCCCACCGCAAACTCTATCTCATCAAACCTTGCGAACTGTACTTCACCATATCATAATGCAAACTGCATCTCACCAAATCATAATACGAACTGACTCCTCAATCTCTTAATGCGAACTGTATCTGACCAAACCTTCCTGCCAACTGACTCCCGTCTCGCAATTTAAGCATTTTTCGGGCCTTCCGACAAAGGAAACAGTGCTTGGCTTGTCTATTGTTGTTATGTTCTGGACCGCTGCCACAAAGGATTTCTCTAACAATTTAGATTTTCAAATTCACAATTAATGTTAACCCTCCTAATTATTTAAATCCCTTGCATTCTGCCAATATTCTGCATCTGTTCCATATTTGCATCTAATCAGATGTTCATTATTTACATCTTTCTCCCTTCCATTCACCAATGTTAAAATCTTGTTTCCAAATTCTATGTTTAAATAACATTCAATTACGTGTTTTAAATTAAATACAGAAGTATTTTCTTATGTTTCAATACTCTGTTTTCTTCCATCTTATACCTGAAGGGATAGTCGTGTTTAACTATCATAGGTCTAGTAAACCTAAGGAACTTTCTTGCTACAAATTATAATTTTCCTTTCAATAATTTGGTCTTCGTCATCATTAGGTGCTTATTCTGTTTAAACTGAAGCTATTCCTTGTTTTCTTCAAAAATGAATATTGATGCTAACCAAAGCTTGGTAAGGAAGAAGCAGATGTTAGAAAGTTAGGAAGAAAGACCATTATGGCATGGTATTCTTGTGATTTTCATTGAAATACTGGGGGGTCAAAATTCTCGCTTAATTCAATTTGTGATAGGGGATCACTGATAAGTCTTTTGCGGATAGGCGAGCGGCATTCGTGACCGAGAACGTTTCTTTATTTTTTTTGTCTCTTTTTAATTTTGTGGCAGTTGCTACAATGTTTTGTTTACTAAAGATTACGATGTAAGAGAAAAGGGGCGTGGCATGTTTAAGCTGTCACATGAGTAAATTTAATTTTGTATGTTTGCTCATTCACATTGGAATGATTTGAAAGGGACTTTGAGATGTTTAGTGTGTAAATGGAGGAGAATGGTTAGGAATAAGATAAGATAGGGTAAGATAATTTTGAGAAATGTAAATTTAAATGAGGGAACATAGGTTATTGTGCAGGAAGGGGGGCGTGGCATGTTTATGCTATTTCTTCTTGTTCTTCCTGAATGAATATTGATGAATTCTAACCAGAGAGGGTATGATGAAAACATTCGAAGGTTTTAAAAAGGAAACCATTGTAACATGGATTGCTTGTTTTTTTTGTTTGATTGAAATACGGGAGGTTCTAAATTCTCGTGTTATTCATTTTGTGATAGGGGATCACTGATAAGTGTTTTGCGGATAGGCGAGCGGCATTCATGACCGAAAACGTTTCTATATTTTTTTTTGCTATTTTCGTGGCAGTTGCTACAATGTTTGTTTATAAAAGCTTGATGAGGGAGTAGAGAGATAGGAGGATAGGTGGAATGAAAATGTATGTGGTAGTTATGGAAAAAGGTGGAAAAGCGTTAAAGTTTGGAGAGGCATAAAGCTGATGTTGAAGAAGGAGAGATTAAAGGGTTAAGTAGTGAAGAGGGGGATAAAAGGAAGGATGAAATATTGGGAGGATAGTGGAAAATGGTGATGAAGTAGAAAGTGATGAGAAAATAGAAGAATTGAAGGGAGGAATTTTATATCAAAATAAGATAGAAGGATTTGTTTTACAAACATGAAGTGGGGGCGGCTGACGAGAGTAGTACGGAGAAAGCATTAAGAAATGCAAGAATAAAGTTTAGGAAGGGGTTTAAGAAGTTTAAGCAAGTTAGTAAGAGTTTGGATAGTTGCAAAATATTGAAGTTAGAAAAGTTTAACGTCGATAAATTTGAGAAGGAGGGAAGGAGAATGTAAACAAAGAACATGTGATCGGATGTAAGCAAAGAACTGCTGGTTGGAAGTAAACATGAACAGCTGGAGAATTTCAGGAAGAAAATAGGTCAAGGCTTATTTGAGGTTAGAGACACAGGATAGATTCAAAGTTTAAACGATTCTGGATTAGAAAATAGATTTAAATTTTATAAAGTTAGTTGATATTTTAGAAAACAATAATAATTAATAATAGTTGATTTTTTTTAAAAAAAATAAAAAAATAAGTCAATGAATGATAATAGTTATTCTTAATTATACAATTAAAGATAAGATTTGATAAAATCTAAGAAC
This sequence comes from Zhengitettix transpicula, assembly GCA_037074705.1. Classification (NCBI taxonomy): domain Eukaryota; kingdom Metazoa; phylum Arthropoda; class Insecta; order Orthoptera; family Tetrigidae; genus Zhengitettix; species Zhengitettix transpicula. The sequence continues at coordinate 206,731,409 of CM073591.1, forward strand.
TTTAAATGATGTGAAGGGTTGTAAATATTAAGTTAAGGGGTTGTTTGTGATTTTGTGGCATCCACAAACATAGAAATAATTTGTAATATGGGGCATATAAATGTTGAAAATTAGGATTAAGACCAAATATGCACATTTAATTAAAATCGTAAAACTTATTTAAAATCTTAATACAATTTATGTAATGAGAAAAATAATACATTGCACCAATATTTAACGGGAAATTTTGTAAATATTTTAATTAATGGTAATTAGATATAAGTTTCTGAGCGAAATCTGAAAAATTAGGGCAAATGTTGTAAGAAATTTAGTTTTTCGAAGAGTAAAGTCTGGACATTCCTTTCTCAAACTAAATTTGTGGCATAATTTAATGCATTGTATCGGATTAATGGTCTTGGCCGTCACAGGAAGTGGCAATGTGTACTTAGGATCAGTATGAAGGAGTCAGGGAAAGGCACATGCGCGGGTACCCTGTCGCAAGATAAATCAGTTAAGGCAGGCATTGTTCTGATTAATGGCCTGGACATTGGCGTGTTGATCAAGGGGCAGTTGGGCGGCCTGAAGAATTTTGGAACAGCGCACATGTGGGGGTGAGGATACAAGTGCAAAGTAATTACGGGTCCTGTATCGATGTGACAAGACAGAGCGGCTAGATATTTGCTAGCTGGGGAGCAGCAGCTGCAGAGTGTAAATCTCGGGATAATGGAGAGACTGTCAATGAGCAGTTGCGACGTAGTTTTGGAACACAGGAGAAGAGAGAAGGGACGGTCATATATAAAGGGAAGATAGGATTTTTGAGAGTTAGTTGGAGTTAGTTGGAGTTGAGTGTCAGAACGGAGGGGGAGCTGTGAGCACCCAGTATGGAGAAAATTTTCAGCCTGCGAGAGAAATAGCAAATTTATGTCAACGATAAACATTTTTGTATGCAGAAGTTCAATCTGTAGTAATATCAAAATTTTCCCACTGTCTTCGATGGTAGGAGACCAGGACACAGCATCCAGCGTCGAGTAGTTTCAGCACGAGCAAGTGGGATGTCCTTCACCGAGTATGGAGAATCAGCTATCGTCGAACCAATAATGTGTTAGAGTCAGTGTGTAAACGTCCAGTCTATAAAGTGTGTGTGAAATGAACGAGCCAAATGTTCCTGAGTAATCGTGAGTTGAAATTACATGGTATTAATATGTGTAAACGGAATTAAAAGATACAGTCAGATATCGTTCTCTTCTTTTTGTTAATAAAATAAACTCTTTAAACTTAGAATCAATCTGGTAATTCTAGGTTCGATAATAAGTTTCGTCGATGTCTAGACGATTAAATATTTCTGTTTAATTTAAAGATAAATGTTAGGTTCTTTGATTATTTAAGTGTTCTGTCCGTTATCAAACCCAGTAAAGACCCATGAGAGAAAGAGATCTTTTTATAATATTAAATTGTATAATTGTAAATTTCTGATAATTTTTAATAAAATTTGTTTGTTAAAATATAAATATAATTTTTTTATTTTGACGACCGGTTATTTATTACAATATATATATATATATATATATATATATATATACAGTGAACCATTTCGTCAAACTAAAAGTGTTATTCGAATCAGTGATAAAAATGGCCTGTGTATAAAGTGTGTGTGTGTGTGTACGAACGAGCCAAATTGCCTTGAGTACCAGAGACCGTAAGTTACAATTTCACTGAATTCATATTTGTAAACCCATAAGTAAAGGTAATTATCGTCAGATTTCAGATTTCGAATTTCAGTCAAAATTTAAAGTCATATTTTATGTTTTGTTTTGCATTGTAAATAATCTATTGATAAAGTAGGTCCTTGATAACTTGATAAAAATTAAATTCTTGACAAGTATTTTTTATTAAATGCCCAGTAAATGTGCCTGAGAAAGAGTCAAATATTAACAAATAATGTAAATTAAAGTTAATTTTTTTAATAACTATTGTAAATTCAATTGATAAGTTATGTAAATTTAATGGTTTGTGCGTTAATAAAATATTTTGTTTGTTTTTTAAAAATCTTGATTATTATTAAATCATCCTAGCATTTTAATATTTAAATTACTAAAAGTTGACACATTAACGTGGCGATTTAACTTTAATTAATTGGTGATTACTACAAATTAGAATCAACATATATATAAGATTTTTATTTAATTAAAAAACACATTAATTTATTATATGCAAAAAGTATTCAAGTTACAAAATAGATATTTATTGAATATATATATATATATATATATATATATATATATATATATTGTATTATATACATATTTTAATGAAGTTTTAATATGATTAGCCTTACGTAGTTGCACCAATTTGTAATATATAAATATTCAAACAATTAATATAATAGTTATCCACACGTTGGTGAGGCCAACAAATGCAGTATTCACAAATGAAAATCGAACAATTAAATACAACAGTTAGCCCCCGTTGAATGCATCAATTTAACTACTTTAACTTTTAACTAAATAGGATGTTAATAAATAAGATTTTTATTTAATTAAAAAAACACATTAATTTATTATATGCAAAAAGTATTCAAGTTACAAAATAGATATTTATTGAATTTAACAATAATTATTACGTACAATACAAAAAGTTTACTCTTTCTCTCAGGGTCTTTATCTGGGCCTTTAAATAAAGAAAGGTATTACTCTTTTTAAACAATAAAATTTTTAGGGAAATATTTACAAATATTTACAATATTAAAAAAAATCCGAAATTTGACGATTTTATCTTTAACCAAGGGTATACAATTAATAATTGAATGGTTTTACGACTTATAGTTTCTCTCTCTTTCTCTCTCTCTCTTTCTGGAACCAGGACAATAAATTTTTACCTCGTTCAGACACTTTCACACACTTTACTTTTAATATCAGGCCTTGTTTTTCACTGATTCTACACTTCACTATGATTTGGGAAGATTGGCTGTATTTTGATGACTGCTCCGCTCCACAATAATTTACCAATAATGTCCTGGAACAATTTCTTCACGAAGATTTTGTAAAGGTCTATTCTGACAAAACTGCTATTACTTGCCAATATTTACGATGCAATACTTCCGTGAATGTTTTGGTTTGTATTAATTCACAACTTTTACTGGTAATACATTAACGACGTCTAGTCTCTGCTCAAGTTTTATTTGTTCCGTCCTCTGCAATATTTCGCCGCCAACTGTTCTATACATTCCTCTCAGCGCGCTAAAAGTCCTACAATGCTTTAGACTTGTTATTATTGTCCATTCTTGTGTGTGATTTGTGTCTGTTTGCCGATAACAATTCAAGTCCACAATGTTTTTAATTATTAATTGCCTTTTAATTACTACAATATATATATATATTGTTATATATAAATATATTGTTATAAACAATTTTATTTAATTAGATTTTAAATGAAGATAAGCCTTATGTTGGAGCACAAATTTGTAATAAACAAAATAAATGAATTAAAATTTATCTGTAGATAAGCCCACGTTCAGGTACCAAATTTGTAATAAACAAAATAAAAGTTAAAAATGAAAGGATTGAAATGAAAACAACAATTTAGAATATAACAAAACTAATTTAATAAAACAAATTTTTATCCTAGTTGAAATTTTATAAATTGATATTGTTGTGCCACGGTTTAATTTATGGGCCGCCTATCGGGCCTCCAATAAAGATAGTTACATAAATGACAAATCTTACAAGGCAAAAATATTCCTGTGTTAAATTATTATTATTCTAAATGAAATTATCGAAATTTGAAATCTGACAATAATTAAATTCACACTACAAGGTTTACAAAATTATTTTTATTTACTTTACTTTTGTCTGGTCATCTGGGCCCGATTTCACTTGTTTTTTAAACACATCAGAAAACGTCCATATTTCACTAAATTTAAAGATATTTTAGTTTTCAAACACAAATTACTTTCTAATCCTAACTGTAGATAACTTTGTTTGAATAATCACAGTTGATAACTTTGTTCTCTAAAACTTTGATAATTACTCGAACACGGCAATAGACGAAATATAATTCCAAACTGGCGACTTGCAATTACAAAACCGGGGACTTTTAATACAACATTTCTCGGCTTCCAAATCGCACTTGCTCAGTCGTGGTCCCAGGAACTCTGAATACGTACTCGTCTCAAAACACATCTTCCTCAATCCTCCTCCGAGGCAACTCTGAATCTCTCAAGTTACGTACGTCTCAGTGCTGCCTCAGGCAACAATGCAACTCTAGCAAGCAAGCATTGTAGGCTCCATATTCTTGTAAACAATCCTTAATGCAATGGCCTCATATTTATGCCGCCGATAATGAAAATAGTAAAATTTTATTTATTAAATAATTACATATTCGTAATTACCAAATTATATTCATGACTCACCGCTCCCGATTCACCTAAATGAATCATACGTTGTTTACATGACTTTTCATTTGTTTGTCCAATGAATTAAGCTTTAAAATTTTTTAACAAAAAAATACGCATTTTTCATTATTATTAATAAATAAAGAAATGCTTATAAAAATTATATATATGACTATAGGGACTTTATTGGTTCTATTGGATTGGATATTCGGATTTTCCTTTAAAAAGTAAAAAAAGATTTTGAGCGTAGATCATGACTATCCGATCATTTGTAACTTATTTAAAATATGTATGTAGTATATATAATCAATATTCTTATATTCACTTGCTTTGTCCAAAAAAATTATTTGTCGGTACCGTTTACCTTAACATAGGAAAACAGTTCTGGAAATAATTTTCCATCCAAATTAATCTAGTTATGTAATGTGGTAACCTCGTGGACTGCCTCCTGAACCTTAAAATTTTAAATTTCATATTTTCAACTGGTTCCTTCTCCATGAATTTTTATTTCCTCTCAATATTTTTTTGTATGGATCTTTTTCATGCGTCTTTTTCTTGCATTAATAATATGATTAATTTTTATAATTTAAGGACGTGATCCGCATTCCACGCCGATATTATAAGAAAGTGAATTATTAATGTTAATAAAAATATTCTAATCGTGTTCTAACGAGAAACAGGAATTTTAAATATCGTACCTATACTCAAATTTAAAACAAATAATTTGAAATGAGAATTCTGTGTTAAATAAATTAGCCACAATCTTACATTGCGGATATAATATAACTTGCAGTTTCATATTGTATTAAATACATTCACTTTGATAATATAAGTGCTTAGCCTAATGCAACTTCAGAAAGAACAAGCTCAGCTACAACTAAGACATCCCAGTCGAGCTTTACTCATCTATTGGACAGCCAGAGAACAACTTCACCAACAATTCACATCACATTCTTCATGGCCGAACTTTAGGATTCGACGAAGAAGGATATTAGTGAATTTATCAACGACGCAATGAATTAATTCGGAAAGAAGAGAAGAAGCTTCAATTATATAGACTAAGCGGGACACCCGGGTGCGATTCCTGTTCCGATCGAGATTTTTCCATCCTGATACTCTAATGCACATTTTAAAATAAAAAACAACAAGCAATTTAGCGTATAAAATGGATTTGTGTGATAAATACCAATAATTAATAACGTTTTAGTTAGGTTTATAAAAATGATAGAAATGGAACAATATTTCTTATCTAAAGATATTAGGATTTTTTTATGGTAAAATGTGAGGGTAATCCACATGGTGGCAACTCCCCTTTAATAGCATAGGAAGGAATTTGAAATGGGGGATGCGAAAGGGTACAGGAAGGTATCCAAGGGTTCACTAGGGCCCCCGGGCTATGGTTTAAGGATTCTACCCGGCAATTCGCCTAAAAGTTATGCAGGAAAAACCCTAGAAAAACCTGCATCAGGTAGGTCGGGCATTTGGTACTTCTCCCACGCCCTTCCGATGGCGAGAAAGGGGTTTGCTGTGGGGTCGCAGCTTTCCCCTCTCCGCGCTTTAACCGGTTTAGGAGGCAGCTGGTCGACTATTCCAGCTGACAACTTTTTTTTTTTTTTTGGGTGTTAACAGGCTATGTACAGGGTAATCCACATAGTGGCAACTCCCCTCTTATAGCATAGGAAAGAGATTTGAAAGGGGGGTTGCGGAAGGGTAGAGGAAGGTAGCCAAGGGTTAACTAGGGCCCCCGGGCTATATTTTAAGGATCCTTCCCAGCATTCGCCTAAAGAAATGCAGGGAAAACCCTAGAAAATCCTGCGTAAGGTAGGTTGGGCATTGGGTACTTGTTCCACGCCCTTCCGATAGCGGGAGAGGAGTTTGCTGTGGGGACGCAGCATTCCCTTCTCCGTGCCTCGACCAGTTTAGGAGGCAGCTGGCCGACTATTCCAATAGGAATAGCAGACAACTCTTACCGTATGCCGAAGGTCTGTGACCCCGGAACATACAACTCTCAGAACAGGCCGAGGACAACGGACAACACTTTATTATTCTCTTAAAGAATAGGCTTGACTACTTTCAGTTGCGAGAAGGAATTTCGGCTCAACTTATGACGAATGTTGTAATGGGGTTAAGACAACCTTGGACTCCTAGGGATGGAGTGAATGGGATTGAAATTAAAAATAATGCTAAAACAGTCGATGTTAAGTTGAATATTTTTCTGGTTTGTTGAGATTAATTGTGTCACTCACGGGATGGAGCATGTTTATAGATGGAAGTGAGTGTGTTTGTGTGGCATAAAATTAATGCGAAAACGACAGAGATCGTTGTCGAATCTATGTTTTTACTGTCCCTGAATTTGGCGTTCACCTTCTTAATCATATATACGCGGGGAGAGAAGGAAAAAATAGGGTCTAAAATGGCTGGTTTTGTGAATAAAATAACGAAATAAACTGCATAGAAGTATTAAACGAGATTACTGTAAGGTCACTAGAGATGCTTGAGTAATTCTTGGGTTTCCAACCGGGTGAGAATAGGCTTAAGGGAACCGCTGAGGACTGATTGTTCTTCTCCCTCTCTTGTACGAGTGCGACCAACAGAAGTATTTATGTCGAAACCTCCTGCCCCTTCCCCACAACGTGTATCGCCACTTCCGGTCAACACAGGAACCCAGGCTTTGCTAAGATAGAATCCAATATCCCGGTTCATTAGTCACCGGTACTGGTTTTAAAGGCTGTAGCGTCCATCAAAACACTGTCCCAATACTGTGAATTTTTGTGGAGCACCCTTGTGTTCTCAAACTGTATTTTGTACATAACGAGGGCAGTCACCCTCATAGAAATGTCCAGACATAATCCTATTCTCATTCGGTTGGAAGCTCAAGAATCACTCAAGCAGCAAATACACCGGGAAAACCTTCGCTCTTTGGTGACTAGAGATCTTTGCTGGGGTATTAAAGATTTAGGTTTGTTACGTCACTGGCATTAAAAAACTATGAATAATTAAAGCCCAACGAACGAAAGGAACAAGCCGATGAGTTACGAGATTTACAGCAATCCACAAAAAGCAAATCGATTTATAGTTCAATGTCCGTTGAATTATATTTTCCTTTTACGATTAATTAAATTATTTTTGTTAATAAACATTATAATCTTATTTCCATTTAGTGAATAAGAAAGATAGCCAATTCAGAAAAAAAGTGATAATATAAATACCACCCAATGTTTCTGGGATCCTTGTCCCTTTTCTCGGTTCGAACAAGAGCCTAGAGCGACACAACTGCACTCGTCAGTTGACAAAACTCAAAAGCGACGAAAACGCAATAACAATGGGAGAGCCGAAAGGTTAGCATAACAATAAGGGAACAACTACAATCAGAAAACAGATGGTTTAGCGTAATAATAAGGGATCATACAAATTATTGAGTTTAATAGTGTCTGTACATTAATAGCTGTGATGTTTGACTTAATGTGAAGCATCTCTGAAATGAGTCTGAAATTGTACCTGGTGGCAATGTCTAAAATCTCAGCAGTTTGCCAATCAAATGTATGTTTAGAATTGATGATATGTTTGGATACGACGGATTGTTTATCAATGGGAAGTTTGACATTAGATATATGTTCCTCGATCAGTGTCTTAAGGGAACGTTTTGTTTGCAGGAATTACAATTAGAGAAAGAGATTTTGTAAACAACACAATGGTTGCTGTAGGTGTCTAGTGGGTCCTTGTGGTTTTTAATCAAGTAGGAAAGAATATTAGTGAATCTGTAAATGATGGATATTTGATATTCTTTGAATATTTGGATAAATTTGTGATGTAGAAGTTTGTAAATTTTTTATTTTTATTTCCATTTAAATGAGAATTTTACAATATTTATTTATACTTAGTTGCAGGATGAGAGATTTTGAGTTCAAAGTAGGCACGTAAATGTCAGATTTCTTTGAATGAGATGTTCCGTCACTGATGTGATCAAATCTTGCTTCGCAGTTAATGCTTGCAGGACTATAACAATTTCAGCTGGAACATTATTATTCCGCGAGCTGCTTGTAGTGTTGCAATAACTCGGGGATTATGGCAGGGACCTACACAGGCTGACTGTCAGGCAAGCAGGCCTTTGTGAGCCGAAGCGCGTCTTCATATCCGGAGAACGGCTGTGTTGCACTAACGTGATTAGCGCTCTGCAGAAGCAAACAGACGCTGCGTCGTCTGAAAGCGGACCGGCAAAACAAGTTATAAATCTTATCTTACAATTATTTAGATGCTAAGCATGAACCTAATGAATCACTTTCATAAAGTAAATAATCTCCATGGTGCAAATTTTATTTTAATAAATCTTTTTGGTTTTGAATAGAAATTGAGTTACTATCGAGTTTCAATATTTTTAATATATGAACGGAATTTCCTTTGAATATGAGTTTTGTTACAGATTGCACGCATTGGTAACTGAATATGGAAATGACGGGAAAGGTGAATATTCGAATAATTAAATAAACGTGTTCATCGTCTCACTGCTGTGGATTTCGGTTTATTCCCGTCTGTTCTAGCTTCTGAAGCCAAATTTAATTGTACACTAAGTAAAATTTCAGAACGTAAAAAACTGTTTCATTATTACTGTTATCAATACACTTTTTTTTGGTAAAATGCATTAGACTTTGACAGATAATGTATTTAATATTTGAGTCTAGTAAACATATTCTTCTATTAAGCAATGCTAAGCTTTCCTAAATTTTGTATTACATCTAAGTAAAACTCTTCGGTATTGACAGACTTTTTTGTTGTCCTTTCCCTACAAGCTCTAATAATAAAGTAAATTAATTACATGGAAACTACCAGAGAGGGCACATGAAATCCGCTTAGTTGCGTGTTTACTTCGTGATTCCCAGGGAAGCGAAGCGTAAATGAAGTCCAACAACTAATGATTTACTACTACTTCATCAGTATAAATCGTAAAATCATCAGCAATTATATTTTCAATTATTAATCAACATAGCTGATTCCAGATGAAATAAAGTAATTATCCATCAGTCACATAATTTTAAATTGCGTCATGTTCTATCTCGAGCCAGAGTTTATTTACTCAAATATATTGGATTCTTTGTCTGGTCGTACCATCAGGTTTACTTTGAAAAATTTAAATAGCAAAACCACATCGAGACAAATTTTAATTAAAGTGGATTAAGCACACATTGTTTTGCTATACGATTATTTAGTTTTATTGATCGTTATGTCAGAATTACCAAAGACTAATTTGTTCATACTTCTTAACAGGTAGAATAAGTTCCATTGCTCTGAATAAACGTGTGTAATTATTGACATCTACGTTTTTTTAGTCTTCTTGGGAATATATTGTGCTAATTAAAAGGCAATTAATAAATAAAAACATTTTGGACTTGAATTGCTAGCGTCAAAAACACAATAAATAGGTCTAAAGCATTGTAGCGCGCTGAAGGGAACATATAAGTCAGCTGGTGATGAAGGACGGCAGAAAGCGGTCGTTATAGAAAGAGACGAGACGTCGACAAAGTATTGAAAAGTAAAGTTATTAAATAGAAGCAGAGTGCAGCATTCATCCGGATATTGCTGCGCTAAGATTTCGGAGGATAACAGTTTTGCCAAAATATAACTGTGAACAGTCGTCGTGGAGGAATTATTTGAATTACCGCAAAATGGCATGACTGCGGAATAAGTCTTCTTCGAGATATAGCCAACACTTGCTAAACCAACAGTTAAGTGCAGAGTCAGTGAAAAGAAAGGCCTGTTTTTAGAAAGCTGAGTGTGTTGCTGAAAGAGTTAAAATTTCCCAGGTACCAAAGAAATTGTAATTCATATATCCATTAAATTATTATTGTAAACCTTTAATTAAAGATAAAATCGTCAGATTTCGGTTGTTTTTTAATATTGTAAATATTGTGTATTGCATTTAAGTACTGAGAAAGATTTTTATAGTCACCACAAAATGCACATTTAATGGACACAATAAATTCACACGGAGAATTTTATTTAATGAACACTAATACTTGACTTTATAGAAGTTTTAAAGTTAAAGTAGTTAAATTGATGCATTAACGTGGGCTAACTATTATTTAACTTGTTTTCAAAGTAGTATATTACAAATTGGCTTCCCAAACGTGGGTTATTGTGTTTATTTAATTAATATTAATTTTGTAAATACTACAAATTGCGTCCTCAACGTGTGGTATATTTTGATTTGTTTATTTAATTGTACTTTAATTCTTGTAAATACCACAATATATTTTATTCCTTCTTTGCTTCTATAACGTCAAGTATTAGTGTTCATTAAATAAACTTCTCCATGTGAATTTATTGTGTCCATTAAGTGTGCATTTTGTGGTGACTATAAAAATCTTTCTCAGTACTTAAATCCAACGTTTTATTTTTCAATATATATCTGTGAAAGGCATACACATTTCCCGTAATGTCCTAAATTGTGTCCATATTTGTCCTGATTTATCATTTCATTACTAGCGGGAAGTGAAAATTCCTCCTTTCGTATTCTTGCTTTTCTTGAATCAATCAGTGTTCTTTCTCCTACCTCAAATATATATATATATATATATATATATATATATATGTATATATATACATATATTGTAATGATTAAATAAGGTTAATAAAATTAACTTCTTAAACAAAAAAATTAATTAAAATTTGAATGATAGCCACACGTTGAAGACGCCATTTATGTAATGATTAAAAAGAAAAGATTTAAATAAATTAATTTGCCCCACGTTGTGGAGCCATTTATGTAATGATTAAAAAGGTGATCTTAATTAAAAGGAATAATTAACAAAATTATTATGTATTTAAAAATTTATTGTTGATAATTACACATTATAAGCCCTGCTTTGCACTCCGAATTCCATCAATTCAACAGTCCAATATTTCAAATTTTATTTAATTAATTTGTGGCGTTCCCTAAAAACATAGCTTAATAATTTTACAATCTATTACGTTGAATTTCTCATTATCTCAGTGTCACCACTGGGTTTGATAAGAAGAACGAACGAAAATATTACCAATCCAAACTCATTGAAGTTAACGGAATACAATATTAGATACAATAAGTAAAGAAAAACGAATGAAAAGGAAAACGTGAACGAAATCTGACTATACCCTTTAATTATCGTTTACAGTCATTAATAACTGTTTTGTACTCACCACAGTGCTACTGGTACCAGTTCGGACTCTTGTATCTTGAAGTCAACACCCACTAAAAATATTAGATACAATAAGTAAAGAAAAACGAATGAAAAGGAAAACGCGAACGAAATCTGACTATACCCTTTAATTATCGTTTACAGTCATTAATAACTGTTTTGTACTCACCACAGTGCTACTGGTACCAGTTCGGACTCTTGTATCTTGAAGTCAACACCCACTAAACAGGCCATTATACATCTACTCATTAGATTTTGAACACACGGTAGTTAGTTCAGTTTGTGAAGCAAAACTTCTGCTTCCAAACTGCGATTTTATAAGTCTCTCCGTCTAAATTGTTTACTTCCGTTTTATGTAAACTATTATATCTCGCTGTTAGACTTCCTAGATAGCCCTATTCATAATTCTGGATCCGCAGACTTTTACTGTTTCTATTTCTCTATGTGAACCGAACTGCTATGTCCCAGTTCTCGACGAATACTTTTCGCCGTAGACTTTTTCCTTTCACGTCTTGCCGCTGATTGAGTTCCTCTCTGCGCGCGGTCTACAGTCTCCATTGTTAACGAAGAAAAACCCGCCTTTATTGTTGTCATTAAACACCCGTTCCGCCAACAATTAAATTATATTAAAAACAATTAATAGCCTGTTTAATTGGTATTACAATATATATATATATATATATATATATGTGTGTGTGTGTGTGTGTGTGTGTTATTTTTAATCATACCTGTGACGTCATATTTATCTACTCTGCTTTTCATAATCGTTTGTCTTTTTGATAAAATAATAAGTAAATGAATCAATACCTATTTAAAGTTTTTGGTACTTTTGAATAAATTGATTTAAGACAGAGCTACAATGTATAAACACTCCTGTTGTGGCCATCGACGAGCCCGGACGTGTTCTGTTTACATCGTGTCGGCGAGTCCAAACGTGTTTTCCTGCTCATAACGATACGAAATATAAAAAGGAAAAGAATGCTGATATAACAAGAGCTTTTGGCTGGTATAACGGCTGAGTAGTTAATTAGAGCTATCTACACCCGTTCAACACCTCTCCTCCATTCACCGTGGATGGCACAGAAGAATCACACAATGACAAAGGCGTAGAATCGTTAAATATTACTCCCCTTTTATTACTGCAAATAAATTCAATATTATGTCATGCGATGAAGCAACCAACTGATATGACTACTGATATAGTATCAGACAACGTGCAGTAGAAAAACCAATCAAACCACCGCCCATTTATAGAGATAAGATTGGTAATATCAATTTGTTCATACAGCAATTAACTACAAACATTTGCCCATTCAGACAGCAGACTATCAACAATAAAGTCAAGCTCACGATAGGGACTATCGTTGGCTACCGAAAAGCTATGGCCTACCTTCGGTTTAATAACGCGCAGTGCACACATTACAGCTCAAGTCGGAACGCAACTTAAGTAGTCATTAGAGAATGCACCCATCCCCCTGCAGACATAGATCTTATGCTGAATGAACTCAAAGAAAAATTATTTGACCCTGTACAAATGTTTCCAGTAAGGCACTCATCTTTTTAGACCTGAAACTAAATCCAAGAAATGCATCAGTGTATACACTAGATACGCTCTATTATACAAAATATAAAGGTAGAACCGCCTAAGCCCAAACGAACTGTTGCACAGTGCGCTAAATGACAATCCTACGGCCACACCCAAAATTACTACCACCGGTAAACCTAAAAGCGTAAAATGTGATGAAGATCATTCTACTGAATCATGCCCTAAGCCAGTAAGTACACCTCCAATCTGTGTAAACAGCAAAGGGTCACACACAGCTAATTATAAAGGATGCACGGTATACAAGCAAACCTAAAACTGTTGAGTATTCACCGCTCACCGCAGCGAAAATATCAGGAGCAATCAACCACTACTACTTAAACACACACCATAATCAAATCCAACAACTATGCCAGTATAACAGCAGTTCAAAATAAGAAAACTGATGCCAAGGTATCGCTTTTTCAAAAAAAATTGACATGCTTTCATCCATCCTACAGCCTTTAGAACAAACTTTGGCTCATGTACTTCCCACGTTGTTAAAAGCATCGTGAACTCTTAACTCTTGGAATTCGCGACGTTTAAATAAAAAATATCATATGCTCGAATTATTTCTTCGTAGTTATAGTATAGATATTTCCAGACAATGCGAGAAATTTAGAAAGGGTCAAACATAATTGTAAGGGTGGCTATGCCAATTTTATTGTAAGAATGCTCTCCATGTGGCCCGAACATGAGGTAATGGGCAGGGAAACAAAAGTTTCAAAGAAATTAGATGTGAAACAGCATTTAGAGAGATCAGTCATGAAATACCACTTGGAGACATCAGTCATGAAATATTATTTGTAGAGGGCAACTATAGAATAGATTTTGGAGATTCTCCATTGGGCAGTTAAGCAGTCATTAAATATTTGGAGAGAGCAGCCTAAATTCAATCCTCAGCGAGATACGTTCGTCAGTTTAATTGCAACAACTAAACGCAGAACTTCGGAAACTTTCAAAAGACATTGTGGTCCAACAAAGGGATACCATAAATGTTCACTCCGCTACTCAGGCTTCCTGGATATATCGTGGTCCTTACAGTGAAGACACTGTGGAGGACAAGCAGGCCGACAAACACAGGGTTCGGATCGAACTCTGCTGGTGATCCACGTTTCGCCCAAAATGGGTTATAAGGTTTAATTTGTAATAATAAAATATCTGAGATTAACTTAACCAAGGTCTATGAATATTAAAAAAAATAGCCAAATTAATTTCATTTAAAATTTGAAAAATATAAATGCCTGATGAATAAAATTTTTTAAATCAAAACCATTAAATATAAAGTAAACATTTCAAGTAAAGATAGATAGATTTATTCACCATTAGCCCTCTTAAGAGGAAATAGGATTCGTCACAAATGATATTTACAATGTACCTATTATTATAGCATCCGTCTAACAATTTTCCATATATCGCTTGTTTTTACACGATCAATATATTTAATTATTTGGGCAATGTATTCGAGGTTCGATTTGGGCCGTCAAAACTGCTTGGTGCGGCGTTGATGATTAGATGCCAGGAACATGTTCGTGATATCGATAAAGGTAGAAGTCGTGAATAATGGAATACTCCAGATTATCTACCGACATTTGGAACGTGACAAGTCAAAACAGGTTAGGTACGTGGTGACCTGAGGCAAGCAATGATTGGCCAAAAACTAACAAGTTAATTCATGAATTTAAATTTGTATATGGAACACACAACACAAACGAACATACATTTTCGATTTAGGATCCTGTGTGCAAGTATAAAAAAATATATCGAAGCAGTGTGGAAACATACATTTACTACAGCACTTGACACATGAAATATTGGCCATCCAAATGATTAAGTCAGAAGAGAACTGTAAAGCTGCTGTGAACATGCACGATAAAAATGCTCCTGAAAGAGCGACCATTGATAATAATGAAGGCCCCCAACCAGCCCTGCGAAGTAATGTCTGACGACGGTTCCATGAGGCAGTTAAGGAGTAATGATCATATGGGTTTTTAGTACGACAGATTCAGTCTCACATAATATCAACTTTTGAGGTAGGCGAAAATGAATTTTTCCCACCAGTAAAAAAAACGCAAAACGAAAATGTTGCAATTTGTTTATTAAAATGTTTGCACGTAAGAATTCATAATATAAGGAAACGATTTAACAGAGGCAGGCAATGCAAATACATGAAGTTGTATTTTCTGAAATATATGTAATAATTGGGTCACGAAAATGAGGTCAATAAATTACCGTACCGATTCGTCACTAGAAATGTCCTCAGCAACTGGAACCAGGAACTGTCGCACTTCTTGACGTCAAGTTCTTCGATTCATTTTTATCAACTATTTCTATTTGACACTTTGCTCACGTCCTCAGTCTAGTTTACAATTGTCCACCCTTCCGAGCCAGTTATCCTCCGCACTCGTCTAAAATAGCAAGACTCCTCCCTTCCACGCTTCCAGCCCTCGCTCTTCACAGTTTTTCGAGAGTCAATTTGTCGCGTTACAATGTACTAATTTATTTCCTACTGGAGAAGAAGAAGAATTTAATTCTTCAAGCAAAAGGTTTCACTCAACTTCTCAGTTATATTTTTAATACATCGAATACAAATTACTTCAGACACTGCAATGTTCCATTCATGAGCAAACTTGATCTCTATATATCATAATAACACTTGTGATTATAAATTCCTAACTACATAAATAGTGTTCAATAACTATTTCTTTATGCAAAGGAAGAAAAGTGACAACAATATCTCACATATGTTGAGTACAGAGCATAAGTAAATATATGAAACCGCTGGAACTCAAACATTTCTGTAAAAACCTAGACACACATTCATAAAAAAGGATCATAGCAACTTTAAATACTAAATAAATATCCTCTGAAGTGCTGAACTACCAGAGCCAATTACTTTGTTGATAGAAATGACCAGAAACAAGGAGCGCAAATGAAGACGCACACAGTTGGCTCCATCATATTAATTACATGCGGGTCGATTGTGAAGCAAACAGAAGTGTCATCATTTACTCCACCAACTTCCTTAAGAAAATATTGTCACTGGAGTTTTTATAAACTGAAATATCACTCAAAACAGGAAGATTATTTCTAAATAATTTATTAAGAATAATTTTGAAATTGTGAATTCGACTTTCAAAGGTTATTTAAATTTATTTAAACGATAAAATCTTAAATTTCATATTTTATTTTTGGCAAAACAGGCAATTAACTGATATGGCCAATGTAAGTAATCCGTTGTTGTTATTTATCTATGGCACGATTGTTTGGCGTTGGAAACAACTGCAATAAATTATAGGATTGTTTACTGTTTCCCCCAAAAAATTGTTCATTTGCCTTATTGATATATTAATATCTGATATGCAGTATTTTTACTGTCACATAAGTTTTATATAGCCTAGATTTGAAATTTACATAGCGAGGTGAACGTTTTAGTTGAAAAAACTACGGTAATACCTTTACAATCGAATATGTAGATGGCATAATCTTTGTGTTCATGAAACTAAATAACAAACTTTCCTAATTGTCTCTCATAATTAACTATAAACTTGTTCCAATGACAAAATCAAATTAAGCTAATAAAACAACGATGAAACGTTTAAAGATATGGTATATTTGTAAATTAATGGAAAATAACGCGATTTTAAATCTTTAAAAATTATTATAATTTTATTTAATAGCCTCACTTTGTGGTGAGCCAAATTGTAACGTAAAATTATTTAAAGTTAATTTTTATTACTTTATTATGGGAGGAGTTCTGCTAAACAGAGGCCTTTGAAGATAAATAGACAATTAACATTTATTATGGAATTTACAACAAAATTTCACAGAAACACAAAATTACAAAAATTACAAATTCAATACAAATATGCGTGAAACGATCATGTGATTCGATGCGAACATTATAAAACGATAAAAGTGGAAACAATTGAAGTAATAATATACAAAAGGTTTTACAGAAGTTTTTATTTACCCCGTGTAAATATTATCGTCATATAATCTTGGCATTTTAAACATAAACTATTTAATGAATAAGAAAGATAGCCAATTCAGACCTAAAAGTGATCATATAAATACCACACAACGTTTCTGGGATGTTTGTTCTTTCGTAAGGTGCGAGGAAGAGCCTAGAGCGACACAACTGTACTTGTCAGTTGACAAAACTAAAAAAGCTTTAGGTAAAATAGGCTTTTTGATAAGTCATTAAGCGGTAGTTCAAAACTTTGATTTCAGATTATTGATTTAGTTAGATGTTTTCTCAGGACTTCGGACAATTTTAAACAACGATGTTATATATGTTATAGACAGTAACGCAAAGTACTAAAATACCTATTTGAAAAAAATTACTACAAAAACTAAAAAATAATTCAAATACACTAGCATTCTATTTTCCAATTCATGATTTCGTAGTTGTATACAGACAAATAAAGAGAGAGCTCATATCGTCAATGGCATTGTACCTTTGATCTTTGGCATATGTCATAAGAAAAAGAGATTTGTAAAACACTTTTAAGTTCGTAGCTGAGTATAAATTGTAAAACATATCCATTGTGTTAAGTAATGCATTGTACATTAAATTAAGAGGAATGTTAATGCACCGTTGTTTACAACAGAATTTCAGGAATCTATGCTTTATTATCAGATCCATGACGAGAAATGATTGATTTCAGTATTAAACCAAATTATTCCAAATATTAATTTAAGAGTTATTGAAACATAAAAGTTAAGTAATTCTTTTTTAACTCCTAAAGGAAACTTTCATTGAATTATAAACGTGTTTATTGAAGGACTTACTCTAATTATCAAGAAGTGAACTATATTTAAAATTTAATCACATAGTTTGCTTTTGAGAATTCTTCCGGGTAACAATCAGCTGTTTTACTTTCTATTCTATTGGATACCTCAAAACAATATAATTTACCATCTGTGGTTATTAAACCTTTTAAAAGTAGTCACTACTCCATTTTATTAATTAATTCAAGTATTTTATCAGAGAGCTGCTGCTATGAGCCCTCTTCGGCAAACGTCCCAATTAAGACCGTAGCACTCAGACCTGAAGCAAAAATATATGACGAAAGAGTGAAAAGGAAAACGATAAAGGTCACCACGAAAAATACTTATAACAAAAGGAGAAATAAAAGTCAGATATTTGATACACAAGACTTGGTGGTTATAGTTTTGGGACCTGAAACAGAAAACAATTTTTGATTAGTGACACAGAAATAAATTCTGATTATTAATTTTGTTAACTTACCCGGCAACTTATCAAATTAAATATTTAAAAGTAATAGATTGATTAGACATAGGTGTATGTGAGTGTGCGTGCTGTATTGACCATTAATATAACAGTCTCGCAATAGTAGTGCCACCAATTAACAACAGTCACAAAATATCATAATATTCGTTTATAATTTAATCAGATTTATTAATTCACAGATGTGTAAAAGGAACAGATTATTTAGAGAAGTATTTATTCGTGTTTGTTCCAGTATATGAATATTTAATAAAAGTTTGTGATAATAGTCGCTGAAATTTGTAAGAGTAATGTGTAGCAGAGTGGTAAGTTGTGACGTGCTTCTATAATCCAGCACGCTGGAGGTTGAACGTTTAGAACGGCGAGAGTCTGGGAGTTGAGTCGACCAAGCGTCTGCTCTAAGCCTACCATCAATTTAGACTCCTTGGAGGAGTTTGAGGAGGGTAGAATGGCTATGGAGGTGCGTAGCCGGGTAAAATTTCCCTTTGGGATGCAGTGGTGGGGCAGCGTTCAGAGGTTTCAGGTCAACCTCAAATCGGGCAAAAAACACGGACCAACAGTTTTTACGTGAATACTTATTTGAAATCGGAACAAGGAAGGGAAAATTAGACATTTGCAATGTTTTTAGACGTTATAATGACAACTATTATAACTTAATTTCTCAGTATCATAAAGAGTCTTCAACCCAAGACGATAGGTTTTCTGAAACAGAGAAAACCATACGGTTTATTATGCAATTTCAAATTGTTGGCTTGTATACACAGGCACAGCCTTCCATTGGAATATAATCCTGTAGACACTTTTCAACGTACGTGCAGTGCCGTCACGTGAAGACGCGTACCACACTTTTTTCGCCCATGGTAGTTGAATTAATTCCCGATGGAACCTGGAATGTCATTTATCGTGTCCACTCGATCGTCAGTCTTCAAATACACGTTCGATCGGAAAAATGACGTACACACTGCTGAAATAAAAAGACTCGAGACAAATATTGGACTATAATAAGCCAGGAGAAGGAAATGAATAGAAGTTTCCAGTAAATACGGTGAGCACGCTCAAAAGCAACGGAGAAATCTTTCAGGGCAGAGAAAACGGTAAGCAGCTTTTTTTATGTTTGATACCTTCACACTGTCCACAAAATTCGGTTCGTCTTTAATGTGTATTATATTCTCTTCTCCCACTTGTAACATAAGAAATTGGAATGCTTCCGACTCAGGTTGTTTTCACATACGCAGCCTGTTTCTTCTTGTGATTCCGTACGTTGACAGGAACGTACGCAAAATTTCCTTTTAGAAAATGTTTTTCATATAAATAACGAAATTTGATTTATTTTAATTATTTAGCGTAATAATAAGAGATTATAGCAAACATTTTAATCTCCAATGAGTACCCTTTAAATTTTATTATTAAGCACATAAAAACCAGACTGAACAAAATCAATTGTCCTACTGTCAATCGTCTACAAGCACCTCAATTTTTTCTAGTACTCCCTTTTTACAAATTTGTACATCACAAATTTATCGAAATATTCAAATAATATCCTACTTGATTAAAAACCACAAGGACCCAGTTGACAGCTACAGCAAACATTGTGTAGTTTACAAAATCTCTTGCTCCAATTGTAATTCCTGCTACATAGGGCAAACTAAACGTTCCCTTAATACACGTATCAAGGAACATACATCTAATATCAAACTTCTCATTGATAAACAATCTGAAGTATCGAAACATATAAACAGTTCTAAACATACATTTGATTGGCAAAATGCTAAGATTTTAGACATTGCCACCAGGTACAATTTCAGACTCATTTCAGAGATGCTTCATATTAAATCAAACATCACAGCTATTAATGCACTAACAGACACTATTAAACTCAATAATTTGTATGATCCCTTATTATTACGCTAAACCTTCTGTTTTCTCATTGTAGTTGCTCCCTTATTGTTATGCTAACCTTTCGGCTCTCCCATTGTTGTTGCGTTTTCGTCGCTTTTGAGTTTTGTCAACTGACAAGTGCAGTTGTATCGCTCTGGGCTCTTCTTAGCACCTGACGAAAGGTACAAAGATCCCAAAACGATGTGTGGTATTTATATTATCAATTTTTTGTCTGAATTGGCTACCTTTCTTATTCAATCAGACCTAATTTTTTTCATTTTATTTTAATTATTATTAGAAACCTAATAAATGCTGCATATCACAAATTTTTGTTTAGCCATATGAATTTGAACAACAAATTTACAACTTCTATTGCGTGAAAATTCTTTTATCTCTTCAGTTACTTCAGCTAGTCTAGTTTTTATACTTTCGGTGCAAGAATTAAGAACATTTCTATCAAATACTTGCTAAAAAAAACACCTAGCTATTCGTCACAAAGATTTTATTAACAATTTTAAAACATAATATTTAAAAAACAACGTTCATCCCTGGTATTTTTAACATGTATTTAAAAAGAAGTCTGATTATTATAATTATTATCTCTATTTACTTTTTAACACTTTAAAGACATCGCATAATATCGAATAGGTTCATTTCTGTGACCTTAATTTACTAACCGAAGTCATCGAAAATTTTATCGATCCTTCAAGGATAACTGTGAACCTACTTCGGATCTAATTATATTTTACTGTATGTACATTTTAACGGAGTTATAACTTTAATATCTTCCGTAATTTAAATAGTATTCTTCACTTGAACTCATTTAAAATTACAACTTCTAATGCTAGGTGAGAAATAAATTTATTTGAAAACATATTTAGTTTCCTTTAAAAAAAATTGATATGCAGACAACGTTATTGTACGGATTAGTCCTGCTTGTGTATTACAATCCATACTATGCTAACAATCCACCGTTTTTGTGTGCTTAATTCGCAATAAAACAATGAACTGTGCGATCATTGACACAAATTTCTGGCTTTATTATATTTGAAGCTTTCACTTGCTGTGATAGGACGCGAAAAAGCTGAATTTGCAGTAAACGTTTTACACGGTTTTTAATTGCGGCGCGTTTTGCAATTCATGATGTCGATTTCCCTAACTATCCATTCAAATTTTGTCTGTGTTCAAACAATGCTCTGTGATTGGGGTTAGCCCGCTTCAATTATCGTCTAGAACGGCACAACTTTTGAATACAATAAGAACCATTTTCATCAGTCCTGTAAAAAGTGATATTTTCTTCCGTTTTGTTTAATTACTATTTGCTGTAGCAAAAATAGACTCATATTTGGAAAAGGAATAAAATTCGAACTGAATTCGACGATGGCCATTTTCGTTACAATATTTCGAGATGGATATAAAAAATTTTTCATTAGTTAACAAATGCTTCGAGTCAATGTGGAGGAAGAGTAGCATAACAATAATCTTACATAAAAAAAATCATGTCAAGACAATGAATGAACTGTGAAATAAAATTTTAAGTTTGAATGATGTTGCAAATTTAGCGAAGTCATATGAACGAAATCCTTTTAAGTAGTAATAATTTAACGACTATATACCAATTTTCGAAATTTTACGGTCTAACTCTTAACAACATTAAATGAAACAGAGATAACAAAATAATTACTTAATTATTTTACCAGTTACAAAGAACCAGACGAAGCAGAAACCGATTCAGGAACCGAATTTACTAATTTCCCAATAAAATTACCTTCTGAACTATCATGGAGTTAGTTATACATCGTATCTCATCGTTGATCGATTGCACTGAACGTTAATCGAACATTTATGACTAATTAATCTAAATTCAGTACAACTCAAATAAGCCAACAAATTCAGTCCTCATAATTTTTTAATTTCATGAAACATTATGTCAGGAAAAAAATGTTTTCGACCATTAGACCATAATCAGCAGCAAAATATATAACATATTCAAACCATCAATAAAATAAAAATGTATGTTGTTAGTATTAGCGGCGTGCACACGCCTCATATTTTCAATGATACGAACTAACAAATCTAATACAAAACCAATAAAAATTAACTTTAGTACTTTATTATTACATTTTACGCAGTAAACCATTTCCGTTTCATCCATTAAACTTATTCTGTCCTTATTTATTACTAGTATTTTCTATTTTGGTTATAGTTTCTATTCGTAACCTAATTTCATTAAGCCCATGATAACGAAACACTTTTCCAATCGATTAAGATCCTTTACAATATACAATTTCCTTATACTCAAACTTATATTCTTATTTTTATCGTAACCATTATCTACCAATCAAGTTCGAATCCTAAATAACACTCTCCTCCTTTCTATCTTTACTCCGGGGTGTTAGGTTTAGATACATTCCCTTTAACATTAATTTCGTTTTGTTTTAACCGCTATTTTTACCTCTTTCACACTAATTACTACTATCTTCGTAATACTGACCCTTATACAATTGTTCCCGCGTTTCATTTACACGTTTAGGAGAAAACCAGTTTTGTTATCCTTTTCAAATACCTATTGCAGTTTAACAAACTGATTAATAATTTGGTAGGGATATTTTTTAACAGTACTTTTTTTTTTATCAAATATGCATATTGCATCTACATTCCGCAAACCTTTGATATCGGATAATTTGTCATTTAATTTGAATTAATTTTTAATATCGTACATTAGTGAGTCACCGTTTTATTAAAATATTTAAAAAAATATATATACAGGACAATCTATTCCGTCAACTATGGGTCTCAGTAGATTGCCGGAATTATAGATTTTAAAATTACATTCAATTGAAATATTAAAACACGTGTTATGAACACTTCCTTATAAATAAAGCTCAAAATAAAATTTAGTCTGTTTAAAATTTTCAAAAATAATATTTCTTTTGGAAATATTTATCTCACACCATTGATCGCCTTAGTTTTCTATAAACTAAAAATGTTTTGTACTAGACCACCCCGCAGACAAACGGATTGTGCTCAACGAAAAACAACTAAAAATGCTCCCAAATTTGGAAAACGTGGGGTTTTTATACTAAATTTGAAAATTGGGAACCAATCAGAAACACGATTCAATTTTCGCGCAGTTACAAGGACGAATCATAAAGTCTTTGCCCCTATTTTTATTCCACATCGCCCCTTTCTATGCTATTAAAGGGGAGTTACATTCACGTGGATTATACTCATGTTTCCGTTATACTAAAAAATTAAGTGCATCAGGTAATTAAAAATATACGTACTATTCTACGTATCTTACACTATTTTTTCACATAGTCACCCACACCAGCCTCGGCTGAAGCAAGAGAGGCAAATTCAACTCACCTCGCCTAGAAGATGACGACAGAGCTTTTAGTCGTCGAAACGTTGCGTTCTACAATTATGCAAAACCCGGTTGAAGTCCGAGAACAATATATTGAACAACTGCACCGGGAAAGGCTTCAATCTTTGAAATTCAACTCTGATTTTTCTCTCCATTGACTCTATTCCGCAATGCTGTAGTGGCTATGAAACCTCATAAAATTAATTTCATGACTATAAAATAAAAATACACGTTTATTTAAACAAACAAATAAATTTCCATTAATTACTAAATGTTCGTATTACAAATAATTTACGTAAATAATTCAATAATTCAAAATAATTAATTGCAATATTTTATTTTGTTTGTAATTAACAATGAATACTATATATTGCAGAGATTACCAATGAGTAATGACAGTTTTTTTAAAATAATTTTCTTAAATATTATTGTCGGCGTAATATTGAGGCCAGATTATTGTAAATAACAGTCAGTGTGAGATTGGAATTGTTTCCAGTCTCTATTATTGTCGGCAACGTGTGTAATACGCAGAACTTTGGAGAAACATGCAGTCTGGTTTGGGAGCTCGAACGGTGATGTTCAGAGTAAGTCTGGTTTTGGAGGCCGGCCGATGATAGTCATAACAAAGGCTGTTCTTGCGAGTAAACAAGTAGCAACGAACTGCCAGCATACTAGGGTTGTCCCAGAAATGAAATTTCTAAACCTTAACCGAATTTCTTACGCGAGATAAATACTGTGTTCGGATTGGACCTTAGTAAAAGTAGTAGGTGCATATTCAACTCGGTGGTCGGATTTTAGCGAAGTGAATCAAATATATACTGTAGTATGCTCCAATGTTTGTACTTAAATTATTTGAAAAATATGTTAATTATAGGCTTCATAAAATAAATATGATATGATTTAAAAGAAGTTTGATAGGCCAGCATAGAGTGTGAGAAAATTTATATTTCCGGGTTCCCTGACATAGGTTGGTAGTTTGAATGGTTCTTCAGATAATATCGGTATGCATGTGCAGTCAAATAAGGAAACGAGCGTTTGCGTGGTAAAGCAATAATATAGAAGTCCTAGAAAAATAGCCAACCTTAACTAACCTTGTCAGTTAGAGAGAGGATGAACATTGTGAGTAAAAATGAAAGACAGAGTTTGGCCCTGAGTGATGTGTACGAGTTAAGCGGCAAATTTTTGCTCCGGATGGTGAGTTTGACGGAGGAATCGGTTCCAGAGAGACGTGTCTTTATAGAGGTTGGCAGCCAATAATATTTCTTGCTGTAGTTTTGGGAAATTGATGTTAACTGGTGTCAATGGGCGATGCATATCGCTGTTAGGTCCTCTCAGGTAGTACTTTGTACATTGGTGTCCACAGGTGAAACATTTTGGTGTCCGTAGGCTGGATCTTGAATAGTGAGATTGTCCAGAGCACGTGAAAGATTTGGTTCATTGTGCAGGCTGAAGTGTTGTGAAAGTGTATGAAACTACGTGCACATTATTGCCTCTTGAAAAAGGTTATCTCAAATATTTGGTTGGTGTTAACTGTATAATGGAATAAAGTTTAAGGAATCAAAGGATAATCAAGGATAGGTACGTAATAATAAATTCATTGTGAATGATTGCATAGTTTTGTACCGTCACTTTTCATATTGTGTTATATTCAGTTGGGGGAATTTTTTAAATTTCAATATTTTGTTAAATTCAATTGGAAATACTTTTTGAGTTTCCATATTTTGTTTTATTTAATCCGAATATACGAAAAAGAAAAGAAAATTTTGTTCCTGTCTTATTTCGAGGCCCGGTAAAGCGCCCTGAAATATTAAATTGTGAAAATAATCATGGTAAAATTTATAACTGTTAAGTGTTCTTATTAAATAAATCCATTAAATCTTGTATTAACTAAATTCTACTGTGAAGCATGGCATGTTTAAATTTATTTAATAAATTCAAGTTGTGTCTTACAGTATATAATATATTATATATAATGTATAACAATGTAAATCTAATGTTAAAATTGAATAGTAAAACGGTAATGACGTTTCGAGTACGATGTTTTGTAATGTAAAGTTTAATATTAGTGTCTGCAAAATTAAAGAATTACAAATCTTAAGTTTTAGTAAAATATTTATAGTTGTTTCATCGAAAGTGACAAAATATGAGCAATATAAAAGTAAATAATAATTTTTACGTAATATAATACAAATTGGTGTAAAGAGTTTGTTATTTGTCATGAGGCAGTGAGAAACAACAATTTCTTGTTGTCAATAAAATGATTATCATTCTTTTATCTACATTTCTAACAGGGCAAATAAATATTTAAAAATGAATACGTAATTATTTATGAAAGAACTATCAAAGATGTTCTTTTCCATGTATTTTAACAGGATATATTGACATTTCATGTTACGTGTTGGAACATATGTGCATTTCCCGTTTGATTATTTGCATTTATGAGAAGCTTTCAGTTGTTTGCTTCTCTGAGTATACACGACACGATTAATTAAGGAACAATCAATAAATTGGTGTATTGACTCATAACGGCAAAATTTACGTTGTGTTGGTTTACCTTTAGAATACGTAATTATCATCTTTATACTATAATAATGTTAATAATTTACATAACGTATTCCATAAAACATTCAAGTTATTAACTTTGAGTTAATGCGATTTTACGTGTCGCACGGTGTCTAGTAAAATCATACTTATACACCGCTAATTTATTATTATTTTTACAGGATTAATCAATGCAAAGATCAATTAATAACAACATTTTGTTGTATTCCTTTTATCTTCTGTCAAGCCTCTTTATCCTATCCAGTGCATCTTCCTTGCGTATGTTGCGACGCTCCATTATATCGTTTATGTGGTCTGTCCAAGAACGTCGTGGTCTCCCGCGTTTACGTCTGCCAAGTGGTTTCCATTCATAAATCTTCCTTGACCACCGATGATCTGACATTCTCCACATATATCCGTACCACTTTAATGATTTTCTTTCCATTATATCTATAACTGTCTGATTTGCCTTCATTCTAGCTCTTACTTCATCGTTTTTCTTTCAATTCTTGATATTCTGGTACCCCTACGCAAAAAATCCATTTCCACAGCTTATAGTCTTCTTTTGAGATCAGTGTTTAAGAACCATAGTTCTGAGCCATAGCACAGCACTGATTCGATCATTATCTTACCCACTCTTTTCTTATTGCGTTTGGAAATGTTCTTGTCCCAGCAAAAGGAATTCATACACCCTAATACTTTCCTGCTTTGCTTTATTCTGTATTTGCTTTCTGTATGGCCCAATCCATCTTTATCAACATATGCACCTAGATATTTAAATTTTTCTACCTGTCTTATAATTGCTTTGTCATTGATGTGAATTTTAAATTTAGCATCACTATTCCCACCAAATGCTCTGGTTTTGTTAGACTCATCTGTAGACCCCATCTGTCATATTCCTGATATAACCGTCGCATCATGAATTCAAGATCAAAATCATCTTGTGCTGAAATGGCTTGATCGTCAACAAAACTTAATGAAAACATCCGTACATCATTGACAATGATTCCCATTCCTCTGCAGCTGTTCTTCAAATTTCGGAGGGCCACTTCTACATATAAATTGAACAAGATAGGTGGCATACTGCATCCTTGCCTCAATCCTTTTGTGATACTAATAGGTTCTGATTACTTCGAACCTCTTTTAATCTGTACCGTATTTTCTCTGTACATTTCGATAACAATATGTAAAAGATGATCATCCATACATTTTCATAGCTTCCCACAATTTAGTTCTAGGGACTTTGTCATAGGTTTTTACGAAATCTATACAGGCAATGTGTAGCTGCTTCCCTACTGCTATAAATTTCTCCATTAGCTGTTGTAAAACAAATAGGTTATCTGTACATGATCTGTTCTGCCTAAATCCACTTCCCCAATATGGTGGCCAACATTTTGTCTAATTTTTTCAAACATTATCTTGCTAAATAAGCGGCTCATTGTACAGTTCACACTAATGCCTCTGTAGCAGTTGGCGTCTTTTCTATTCCCTTTCTTGAAAATAGAAAACATATATGACCCTTTCCATAATTCTATAAAGACATTTATTGTTTGCGAGCTCATGTCTTCATCCCGCATTATGACATCAACAATAAAACGAGATACATGCCTCCTACTAGAAGAATCAATCAACTACTCTCGGTATCTTTTGTTGCCATGTAACTGTTTCATACTTACAGTGTAGTTTCTATTGATTTCTTGTGGTGATAGTAATACATTCCACTAGACACCCAACAGAACAAACTATAAGTCATCAGTGTTACTCATTATTGTGCTATGATCTGATTTTGGCATTACACAGACAATTACACACACATATATATATATATATATATATATATATATATATAAGATTGGTAAGATTTGTAAGATTGGCTGCAATGTGGTCGTTATGCAGATTCTCTCACTTTTTGTCTATATGTGGTACTTCGTAAAATATAGTTACATTCGGCTTACCATATTTTAAAAGTACTAATGAGCCCTTCTGAGACACCTTTGCTAGCTGTTTGTTCCCCCTTTTATCCCTGTTTTAGAGGATCCAAGTCCTTGTCTGCTAATGTCTCGCCCACCAAAACTACTATGCCACGTGGATACAAATTTTCTCTATGCTGGCTCAGTTCTCACAACACGTCGAAATTAGCAACTAATTGCTTGTAGACAAACTGCGTGTAAATTTAAAGGTTTTGTTGAAGATCACACGTCGAATCTCCGCAGCCTAAAGAAAAATTAATGTCTCTTACTGCGTAAATGTTAGTCCTCATCTCTAACACTAATGCGCATTCATCGTCCCGCCTTGGACACACAAAATTTTGGCTATATATATGAGGCTCCAATCGTCATCTGTCTTTTCTTAAGTCACGCTTCCTAGAAGGCTGTGATTTTAGAAGTTTTTCACCATTTTTTACCGAATTTGGTTGGGTTGTTTAATTTATGCTGAAGCACACGTAGCCATGAAAAATAAATATTTCGCAGGTCTTTGTCCTCCGAAATCTCGCTTCTCGGATATAAAGCCTGTTTACTCCAACCGTGGGACATTTTTCGGAGACCCATAAGTGAAGTAACATCCTACCCCGAGCAGAAATGACAAAAGGGATATCATCCTATGCCATCAGCGGGGCTCTGAAACAAACGATGATGCAACGTCATTCTTAAAATAAATACATAGGCTGAATTAAATATTCAAAAACATGTGATTTACTACAATGGTATTAGGAACGTGCCACTCTTAACACTTTATTTTGAAAACTTTATATGATTTCAATATTAGTCTCGTAGCAATAAAACAGAGCGCTAATAAATATTATTGTTTTATGTATGTATATGAATATAATTATTACGAGTTTAAGGAAGTGTTTCGATCGGCTGACAAGGGTCGTAAAACCCTCACAGGTCGCTGCCTGATTTGGAATATTCATGTTGCGGTAGTAAGTGGGGTGAGTTCCACCACCAAGAAAGAGTGGACAGATGATGATGGGAGAGTGTTCGATCGAGACAGTCGGTGTGAGAGAGGAATTTAGCATGACATAGTTTTTGCCGTGGAAAGTTACTGGATTGCTGGGCGTGCCTGAAATTGGGAGTTTGACAGTGTAGCGAGAGACTGAACTTGAAAGGTTAACTTCCAATAAAAATTCGTCCAACACTGTAACGGAGAGGGACATCGCTGGCGACGCGACTAGGAAAATACAACAGATAACGGCTAAAATGAAAAAAATTACGTCTGATAGAAAATAATTAATAAGAAAGATAGCCAATTAAGACAAAAAAGTGATAATATAAATACCACACTAAAGGAGATTAAAATGTTTCGGACAATATTTAAATTGTGTTGATTTGAAAGGTATACCTAATTAACACAATATTACTTTTTAACTCCAATCCTGAAGTTAAGTTTCATGTTTATTTTACATTGTTAGATTTAAGTATTTAATTAAAGAAGTTATATTCGTAAGAGCACTCACATTGATTCTCTAACACTAATACACATTACAAATATTAATGTACGTATGTACTCGCTTAATGCCATAATAATAAGTTACAAGAACCATTTCCTTGCAGCTTCCAGTTCAGTTGGACTTCAACATGTTTCTCATGGATACCATTACAAGCGAACAATATGCCTGACGGCGCATTCAGAGTAGCGGTGAGGATTTAAGTGTCACAAGCCAATTGGGGAAGAAAGCTAATTTGAAATTAATTTCGGCATCGCTCAACTCGCGGACTTGGCCGGCCGGGACGCACAAACAAGCGGAAGCAATCAAGTGGGCGAGGAACGTGTGCGATTATTGGGTTACGGAGCGGTAAACAAAATTGCCAGCGGCTAAATCCAATATCGACTGAAGCGTGACGTTCGCAAGCTCTGTGCGTCGTTCAACCTCGCGGATTCGCCAACAACAACCTACAAATTTCATTTCGTTCCGTCATCAAGTATCGACCGTTTTTCCCTCGCTCCTCATTAAGCCCATAGCGGGAATATTCAGCAAGTACTTCAAACATGACAACCGAACGATATCCATAATAATTAAATTATTTTAAAACGTAATACAGAAGGTAAACCTGGACGAAAAAATTAAAGAGTACATATATATATATATATATATATTGTAATAATTACAAATAAATTACAAACTACAAATAAATTAAAATAAACCTCTTGTTGGAGCACAAAATGAAATCATTTACAATTATTTACAATTAAATTTCATTTTAATTTGCCCCACGTCGGAGAACCAAAATGTAATAATCACATTTAAATGATTAATTCTAAAGTGAAGATAAGCCTTACGTAATAAACAAATTAAAAGTTAAAATGATAGGATTTTAAATAAAAAAACAAGAATTCAAAATATAACAAAATTAATTTAATAAAAACAAATTCTTATCTCAATTGAAATTTTACAAGTTGGTAATGTGCCACGGCTTAATTTCAGATCCGCCTATCGGGCCTCCAATAAAGATTGTTTATAAAATGACAATTAAAAATTACAATGCAAAAAATTCCAGACTTAAATAATTATTGAAATACGAAATCTGACGATAATTATATTTACACATTAGGTTTACAATTAATAAAATTCATTTTTTGTTTAATTTACCCTTAGCTGTTTGTAAGGGCTCGATCACACTCGATTTTTGTTCAACACATCACAGAAAGGCCATATTTAACTGAATTTAAGGATGTTGTAGTTTTCAAACACAAAGCACTTCCTGCTCTTAACTGTTGATAACGTTGTTTTTTAAAAACTTTGACAATTGCATGAATATAGAAATAGACGAAATACTTCAGACTGTCGACTTATAATTTCAAAACCCGGGACTTTAATGTAATAAGTCTCTGCTGCCTAACCACACTTGCTCAAATACGGTACCAGGAACTTCGAATCAGGGACTCCACAA
Source organism: Zhengitettix transpicula (assembly GCA_037074705.1). Lineage (NCBI taxonomy): Eukaryota > Metazoa > Arthropoda > Insecta > Orthoptera > Tetrigidae > Zhengitettix > Zhengitettix transpicula. Next base: position 206,762,464 of record CM073591.1, read on the forward strand.
AACACACCTTTCGCCTTCGTGGTCCAAGCAACTCTGAATATGTCAAGTTCCGTACGTCTCAATGCAACTTTAGCAATCAAGCATTATAGGCTCCATATTCTTGTAGACAATCCTCATATTTACGCAGCCGATAATGAGAATGGTAAAATATTGTTTATTAAATAATTACATATTTTTAATTACCAAAATATACATATATGTGATAGTGACAGGTTTTCGTTTACCGTCGTAAAGTTTTTATTATAAGTTCCACGTTTAGGACACATATGAAAACAGTTTCTAATTAGCACGCTCCAAAGCTGTAAGCCATTTGTGACACGTACTATTTATAGGTTGGGATTAGAATATAATACTTCAAAGTTTAAAGTAGTATAATAACAAAAGTAGCCAAATACAGACAAAAGAAGTGATAATATAAATACCACATAACGTTTCTGGAAATCTTCGTCCTTTCTTCAGGTGGTAAGGAAACTAAAAACACAAGATCTGCTAAGGAGATTTGCCAGAAATGCATCGTTACGTAATAGAAAATTACTGAGATTGATTTTAATTTAATTATTTTTGAACAGGGTTATTTAATTAATTAATATTTATTTTCATAAGGAATTTTATTTTAATTAAACAATATTATATTAACGTTAACAATTATTTCAAATTTATTTTGCGGATGCACATTTAAAGTATAAAACACGCGTAATTATAATAATATTTAAATAAGCAATCCTATATGCAAGATTACTTAAGCTCAGGGCATACTTGGGAGAATAATAATTGGCAAAGTATCATCTAATTATTACACTTTTAAAGAGACTTTTTATATTTTAAGTTCATATTGTTCGTTTATCTGCTTCCCTATTGTCCCTTATCCTCGGGCCGTCGAACCATAATTTCGTCTTCGATGAGTTTTGATATTGTAGCACCTCCTGACTTAAAAAATAGCTTTATTTTATTTATTTACACTTTACTCAGCTTTTTATATCACATCATTCTTGTATCACCACGATTCTTTTCGGAAATAACTATAATTTTCTCTCCTTATGTTTGATACCCAATACTTGCTACAGTAAAACTTAACTCGTAAGTCAATTCTTTAGAGTAATCGGGTACAGTAGGGTAATCCACGTGGTGGTAACTCTCCTTTTCTAGCATCAATTGGTTTTCTAACGAGAATGCGGAAGAGTAGAAGAAGGTAGGCAAGGGTTAACAAGGTCCGTGGGTCGTGATTTAAGAAACCTACCCGGCATTTGGATAAAATTAATGTACGACAAACCCCAGAAAACCTGCATCAGATACGTCGGGCATTTGGTACTTGTCCCACGCCCTTCCCATGACAGAAGTGGGGTTTTCTGTGGGGATGCAGCATTCCCTTCTCTATGCCTCGAATAGTTTGGAGGCATCTGGCCGAATGTTCGAATGAGAACAGAGACAACTGTTACCATATACCCAAGGTATGCGACGCCGGATCATAGCCTCTTAAAGCAGGCCGAGGTGACTCGGCATATGAGAACCTTAGTTTTAAAGCAGGGAGAGAAGACGGTGTCCCCAGAGGTAAGGTAGCCCTCTCTGTCTTTCACATAAAAATTAGTATTCAACTCAAAAGAACTTGCTTACAACCGAGACACCTCGGCCTGTTTTTAGAGGTGTATGTTTCGGGGTCGCAGATTGTGGGCATATTGTAAGAGCAGTCCTCTGTTCCCATTGGAACAGTTGGCCAGCGGCCTCCTTAAAATGGCCGAAGCACGGAAAAGAGAATGCTGCGTCCCCAAAGCAAACCCCTCTGTCGCTATCGGAAGGGTACCAAATGCCCGACCTACTGATACAGATTTTTTTAGGGTTTTCCCTGCATCACTTTTTAGTGAATTTCCGGATATGATCCTTAAAACTACAGCCCAGGGGCCATAGTTAACTGTTTGCTTCATTCCTCTACCTTTCCGCATCCCCCCTTTCAATTCCTTTCCTATGCTATAAGAGGGGAGTGGCCTTTATGTGAATTACCCCATATATAGTCTGTATACACCTTCTTCTTCTTCTTTCATCTAGCAGTTCTCCATAAAATTGATGGATTATTTCAGTTGCTTCTTCTTCTTCATCGTCCATAACATTGGTTAGTTCATGCACATTTGCTCATGATTGAGGGAGGGATAAAACACAAGAAAAATATTATCGTAATTTAAGTATGAGGATAATAAAGATAATGAATTTACTTCCCGTATTTCACATATTGAGAAAAAGGATAGTTATAAGTAATAGTAATTTCAGTGTCACATTAAAATTATATCTATAAAATTTAATAACAGAGAGCAGAACTGCTGGCCAAATCGGAAAAAATGAAAACGATGCAGTAGGTTGTTACATAGAGCATGTTTAAAATCTCTCACGCCCACAACATTCTACGGTAGACGACTACGCAAGCCTTTCTGTCGTAAACTTGGGATTTTAACTTTGCCTTGTATGTATATTCTGGAAATTTTAAAGTATCGTCTGGAGAAGAATCAATTTATATGCCCTACATGGAGCAAATAATTGATACAACACTCTCAACTCCGCATTGAAAAACATCGCCTAACCTTTTCCGCGATAAATCTATACTATAGTCTTCCGCATGAGATAAAAAACTTTAACCACACAAAATTTTTTTATAAAGACTTATAAATCTTTGTTAATTAATGGAGCATATTGAAACAAAAACGGTGCCTGCGCAACTCTCTCTGGCTTCTTTGAAAAAAACAAGGTCTACCAACAGAACAGGAAGGAATGAAGGGATATGCTTCAGTGAATTCATAAATAATAATATTACACCTTACACACCAAATTAACCCATAATTTTCTTTATTCTAGTTCACCACAACCTGAATGTATTCTCTGCAGGTCTTCATTAACGATAAAATGCCCTCTGTACGACTTGTCCAGGAGAAACACTCTTGCAATCCGTACCAGAACAGCAATATGCGCATCGTCGGCAGCAACCCACTCACTGCTAGAGTTCCTCGCAGACACAGGATTGGATAGAGAAATATAACCCTCCACAGTTACATACTAGAATTAATTATCTACACTAAGATTATTAAAATGTTGTCTTATTATCTTATGTCTGGATCATGTACAGTCGCCAAGGACAATATTTTTTATGCGATTTTAAACAATCCATTAAAAAAGAGGAGCATATTACACGCTGAAAGAGTTCTTAGATGAGAAGGATAGATTAGATCCTCCTTAATACAATTCTTTTATGGTATCCTATCAAGTTATGCTATTATTTCACGATTATAATCTTGTAGAATTTATCTGCCGTCTTTATGTTGATGGGATTCGAAGCATGATTTACTGTTGGAAACTCCGCCAAATGAAAATTGAAGATTAATATAGTTATTATTTATTTAATTATTGTTATATTAGTATCTTTAACGTTGCTTTAATTTATATAACTTTTTGTAATGTACAACGTTTGATTTTTAAACTTTGTAATTGTAATATTTTATTATTTTCTTGTATTCTTATATTATGACGTATTTTATTTCCTCGACAAAGGACTAATGGAATGATTAAAATATTCAAAACTATGTATTTGGCGAAATATTGTAAAGAACTGTCGTTGCAAGTGGTGAGCTTGTCTTCGGGTGTTCTCAGGCTCTCAGGTGGGAATCATCATCAGTCATCTTGTTAATAAAATACATGTCTTCAATGAAGGCCGCTTTTGTTTTTAGAAATAAATAATACAAATAACAATTTTATTTGCCAGTTAATTTAAATACAATCAGCCCCGAATAATATCCTATGTTAACGTCACAGGGGGTTTTAGGTAATAAATTACTGACAAAGCATTAATTTATAAAAAAATATAGAAAGACATACGTTTTATTTATCATTACAAGCGTGACAAAACTATAATAATGTATTATAAGTACTTCTTTAACTTACATATTTCTCTATCACGAGTTCGTAAATAATAACCTTATGCTCGTACGTGAGCGATTAAAAGCGAAAGATCCGGAAATGTGGCACCCAACCGTGCGAAATAAAGGTCAATTTTTTGCCAATATAATCTCTGGCGAGCGGATTACCGGAACCTCGGCAAGCGTGGACTAAATTAAACGGAATGTTCCAAATAGGATTTCTATTTGGAAAAAATGACAATGAGGTACGGATGCGACGAAGTTGCAAGAGATACGTTTTAACCATAATACGTCCTTGATAAGAGATTTTTCTGTGAGCTATGTACTTGACATATGAATAATTGAACTGGACCCACGTTGCCTATTAATGCGACCGAAACAAACATTAAGTTTTTGGTTGTGAGTGTATTCCATTAATAGTTCAAAAACTATATTAGTTGCCATTAATCTTTTGATTTCGGTAAAACGTTTTATAGAAATGAAAAAATTAATTTATATACTTTATATTTAACTGATTAAAAACAATATTTCCCTCACCGAATTAGAAAATAATTTGTAGGACTTTAGTATTGATTTTAAAATATATTGCAAGCTTTGCGGAACTGTTAAGCTATTGGTTGTACATAAAATAACACGTTTACCATCTTATTCGAAACCTTCTCTCTATAGACTTTAAAGTATAATTTTAAAATAAATATTGTATAAATAATACGTTATGAATAAAAAATGTTTTCTGCATAAAAATTATGAGCGTCAGGAGTTAAAAATCATGGAGATCATCGGAAATATATTTTTTCTTTGGGCTGGCGAAAGAGGGAAAATTTCGAGTATTTAACTACGTTTCCTTTTAAGATATAGAAGAAGGATACAAAGTCATAATTCTAATCCAGAAATAGTCTGCCTGCCGTTCGTTGTTAGTAAAAGAAATAATTTGTTTGCGAGAGAGATTAATCAATATTGGCTATTTTAAGCGACTCGGTGCTGGGACACTGACGTTGTGAAAGGTTACTTCGCTTCCGTGACGTAAATGATTGAATAGTAGTAAAACAAATATTATGGGTCATTTAAAATTATATATACGAATTTAATAAAGGGAATAAATCATAATTTCAACATATTGAACTAAAAGTATATATACTTTCAGTTCTTATAGGATACTACTTCTATAATGGTATATTTAATTTACCTAGAATATTTCTGCGACTCGGTTCTCAAACAAATGTTTTAATTAAATTGCTTCGTGTACATGTATGTATTGTGCAGTTTAACGTTCGTATTACCTGCGAGCCTTCACTAGCGGACAGAGGTAAATTTGCTGGGTCATAGATTTTCTGCTGTACTCTAAATCGACTGTCAGGTTGGATTTATCAACGTTCCATTTTTACGCGCCTCGCAAGGCAACGCACGCTTCGCAATGAATCAAGCTTGTTCCACTAAAAGAGACACATTATGTCCCCAAAATTAAATGACCCGCTAAGCGGAATGGAATGTACATGACTGACGTCAATTTTTCAAGTCTATTAACATATGTATTAATATGAATGTCTTCTTAAATTAAAATCCAAATACAATAAAATAAAACGCAGTTACAATAAAATATTTGCGTTCCTTAGATCATGCAAACGAGAAATGCGTAGTATAAAGGTGAAAGGAATTTTAGTAAAAATTTTTTGTTTTAAACCATAGGTCTGTGACGTCACCGGAAATACATTAAAGTTAGCGATAGGAAATACGCCAAATTTTTTTACAATTTATTATTACAAATTTCTACATCACAAATTTATCCAAATATTCAAAGAATATCAAATATGCATCATTTACAGATCCACTAATACCATTTTCTACTAGATTAAAAACCACGAGGACCCACTTGACACCTACAGCAAACATTGTGTAGTTTACAAAATCTCTTGCTCTAATTGTAATTCCTGCTACAAAACGTTCCCTTAATACACGTATGTATGTCTAATATCAAAATTTCCATTGATAAACAATCTGTAGTCTAAACATACATTTGATTGGCAAAATGCTAAGATTTTAGACATTGACACCAGGTACAATTCCAGACTCATTTCAGAGATGCTTCACATTAAATCAAACATCACAGCTATTAATGTACAAACAGACACTAAGAAACTCAAAAATTGCTATGATCCCTTATTATTACGCTAAACCTTCAGTCTTCCCTTAGTCGTTGCTTCCTTATTGTTACGCTAACCTTTCGGCTCTCGCATTGTTGTTGCCTATTCGTCGCTTTTCAGTTATGTCAACTGACAAATGTACTTGTGTCGCTCTAGGCTCTTCCTCGCACCTGACGAAAGGAACAAGGATGCCAGAAACGTTGTGTGGTATTTATATTATCACTTTTTTGTCTGAAATACATGAAAGAGGAAATAAAGGAACAACTACAGAAAGCTGTGAATATCATTCGTGAGTACTTTCAAATAAGTAAACACGCCTCTGAAGTTAAGAATAATGTTCAAGAAATAAATGTAGAAGAGGTTATGAATTTAACAAACGCAGTTCAGGAGACAAATGACAGTCTCGCATCGCAACAACTAGCGACATCTCCCTGCCACTCTCTTGAACCTCCAAGTAGCAAACTGAAACAGACCTCGCCACATGGCAACAGCGACTTCTCCAAGGTACAAAGGAATCAGCAGGAAACTAGCAGCGATGAACAAAGACTGACCAAGGGAAATGTTGACGAAGTGGTGACATGTAATGGCCAGTCACCTGACCTGACTAGAAACACACAACACCAAACACGAACGGAACAAGAAATAGAAAAGATGAACCAACAGATAAAACACATGTTTGGAAACCTGACAAACAATATCAAGATGATGATAAAAGAGGAAATGAAAACAATGGCGACACAAAGACAGGAACCAGCACGAACACATGGCGGAACAGAGACAAAGATAACAAGACAAGAGCGGAGGGGTCAGCAGGAACGACCCAGCGATGCCGAAATAAATATAATAGAAGATAAAGAGTGGAAGCGAGGAAAAGCGCATCCTAGAACGTCAGTAAATGATTAAACTAATCTAGAGAACCAGAATAGGGAGTGGACAACAGTGGTGAGAGGCGGGAACAGACAGGACAGACAACAGGAAACCGAGACAGAAAAAGAGATGAACGGAAGAAAAATGGGAATGAGACAAGGGGGGAAAAATAAAGGCAGCGGAAAGATGTGCCTGGTTATACGTGGGAAAACTGGACAAAGATACGACGTAGGAATCTATCATAGAATACCTGAAGGAAAACGGATAAAAGGGAAAATATACTGCGATCTGATGAATGAAAAACTGGGAAGCAGAGCCTTCAAAATAGGCATTCCACTCCAATACCTATAAATAGTCTACGATGGAAGCTTCTGGCCTTTCGGCAACCATGGAAGTTCAGAGGTCCGGCAACCAGGGATTCACATAATAACATGGAATGTAGAGGGCCTGAGGGGACTCTTGAGCCTGCTCCCGAGAAAAATTATGGCCGAATACGACATTGGATATTCACAGAGACAATGGTAAAAGAGGACACAGAACTGAACATCCCAGAATTTTACAAATTTCATGCCTATGCGATACAGTATATGAGAAGAGAAAGACCAACGGGCGGTGTTCTATGCATCATCAAACCACAACTGGCCCCCTCAAACTACTACAAGAAAACATGCTGGTTATTAGGACAAGGATTCTGGTTATAGTAGCAGTCTACTTTAATCCAGATCACACCGCGACAGACATAATAGATAAACTAGGGATGGCCTTGGATCACGGTTAGAAGTATGGACAAGATAATCATTGCGGGAGATCTGAATTGTGCAATAAACAGGCAAGATAGAAAATGCAACGAAGTAATGGAATATCTAACAAACGAAGGCTTTACAATACAAAACAGACAGGAGGACTGGACATACATAGGGCATAACGGAGCCAGTACAATAGAGCTAATAATCACAAAGGGCTTTAGAACAAATCACCCCGCCACCACAGTGAAAAAGGAAGAAGCAATCATCCGTAAACACATCCCAGTACAAATATATATAAAAAACAACAGAACCAGCAAATTAGAAGAAAGACTAAATACAACAACACTTGGCAAGAGGCTGGACATGGAAAAAATTAAAGAGAAAATGAAAGAAAAAGAAAAGGTTGAACGAGCAATAATAGCAGGAAATATTGATGAGGCCGCTACATGGCTGAAATCAACTATAATAAACGGGGCCACCACACAAGACATAAATAGGAAAGCGAGGCCATGGTTCGATAGAAAATGTTATGAGCAAAGAAAACTGACACTGAAAACACTACATAAAAGCAGAGAACAAATGGCAAGCGCAAACACCGAAGAATACCAACGAGAACGAAAGAAATACAAGGACCTAATACGAAAGAAAAAAAGCAACACCTGGAAGAAGAACATAAAAAAATGGTAGAGGAGGCAAAATATACCCTTACCGAGCTCTGAGACCGAAAAGGCAGAAAATAGATCCCAACATCCCCATGGAAACATGGAAAGACCATATAAGAAAAACAATCTGCTCAAAAGAATTAAGGCCCGAGATCAAGACACCTAAGACTCCACAAGATGACGAGATCTTCACCACAGAGGAAATTGCGAGAGCGATACTGAAAATGAGGAACAACACAGCACCAGGAATTGATTGAATAAGAAATGAACACTTAAAGCAGACAGCTCAAGAATACCTGCCGATATGGACCTCCCTTCTAAATAAATGTATAGAATTAGGAAGTATACCAGACGAATGGAAAATGTCAACAATCAAACGATTATAAATGGAAAAGAACCCAAACGCGTATAGAGGAATAGCCATGGAATCCACACCACTGAAACTCCTAACAGGAATCCTCGTCAAGAGACTGGCAGAGAAGCTAGAACCCCTTCTACCAGAGGAACAATTTGGTTTTAGAAAGGGAAAGTCCACGACCCTGGCAGTAGAAAACCTGTTTGGACAAATAAAACAGACGATAGAAAGACCAAAAGGAAAACTATATGTGATTTTTGTTGACTACTCAAAAGCATTCGATCTGATTAACAGAAAAGTATTAATAGACAAACTGGAGGAACTAATTGGAAGAACCAGCACAACGATCCTGATATCAAATATAGTGGCAGAAAACCATTTACAGATGAATGATGGAATAAGCGTATCAGACAGGCTGTCACAGACGAACGGTGTACTCCAAGGCGACCCACTCATCCCCATTCTGTTTAACGTTGTCACGAACGATGTCAGCAAAGGAATGGCAGGAACAAGCACGTAAATATCTAGGCATCACAATTCAAACAACGGATAGGAGTTTCAGATTGCATATAAGGTCTAGAGCAGTGGCGGTCGCTAGAGCTATGAATGAAATCAGAAACATTACACAGCTATCGATCAGCACAGCGATGGACCTGTACTACCTGTTCTGACGTATGGCCTAGAATACCTCACGTACAGACAACTGGAAGAACTGGAGCGAGTAAAGGCTAGATACCTGAAAAGAATTTTAGGAGTTCCGCAGAATTCAAGATCGAGGCTAGTGTACGAGCTTACCACGGAGACCTTCCTAATAGAGGATCTAAGATTCGAGCTCATACTACCAGCTAATTGCAGCTTCAAACAGCTTATACAAGATCTGTATGAGAAGAAAAAGGAACATACCGGAGGACTTCTATGCAACACCTGCTATGCAAGACAGGACATGGATAGAAGATAACCATGAACTACGACACATGAAGACGAGACTGTCGATCCATGGCTTTCACCATAAAGTGTGCTGCAACAAAGTATTTCATGAACTAAATGACGAATGTGTGTGTGAGTTGTGTTTGGAAATTTGTGATAGATACATATTATAAAATGTAGGAATAAACAGAAATATATCGTTGCTTATAGCACAGAAAAGTTGTAATGTAATGTAATTTGCACGGCATGTGTGCGCTTCCAATATATAAGTCAAATTTTCTTTCGTCAAATAAGTCGGTCTTATTTTCGAGTTAATCGAAGCAGGATTATATTTTCTAACGTCCACATCTATGGAAGCTTCTTCCATCTGTGCAAAAACAACTTCGAATTTTCTTTTCTCGGACGGTCACGCCACTGGCTTTTATTCCAATCTTATGTGATGATATATGTAAATATTTTAATTTTCGTCTGTTTTTTAATATCATAAAATTAAGAACATTTAAGACATTCACAATATTTTATTTAACACTCGAACAACTGATCAGTACGTTTTGAATATTTATCAGGTTGTTATGTAACTACGGTAACAATTTTGTGTCATGCAATTTTTCAAATCAGTATATAATTCTTCTTATTCTTCTATTATAATACTTAAAATCAAAAAATAAATTTTCAACAAGTTTGCAAATGTATTGATAAATGTTACCATCATAAAGTAAATATGAACAAAATTTGTTTCAAATTAAAATTACAAATTTATAGTAAATTTTATAAATTTTCTCAAATATTAAAAAATATTTGATTATTAATCTTACTTAATTTTAAGGCATAATTAGGTGAAATTAGTGTGTTAAAAGTTGTTTTAATACACAGAATTTCTGATAAATTGCGCTTTAATAAATTTTGTTCATTTTCTAAAATTTCCACATTACTTCAATCATATTCATAATTTTATTCTAATTTATGTACAGTCACATTATTATTTAGTTTTTTTATTGTTTTGTTCGTTTTATCTAGTTTCAAGAGCAATTCTGATGACAAAAATTAATTTCATTATGTAGTTTTTCTTCTTTCATTTTCTCATTAGCTTTGATATAATAAGTTTGTTATTAATTTTTAAGATGACTATAAAATTAAAATTTGTTTATAGCAATTTATTATTTCCATTATTCTCTCATGAAACGGTAATATAATAAAGTATTTAAGTACTTTTTCTCTAGATAATTATTAATTTCGTTAGTTTTCGTCTTCTTAAATTTAGTATATAGATTATATACATTAATTTTTTAATGTATGTTAATTAATAAGGTTTAATGGGTAACAATTATTAATAAAAATATTTTTTAAATTTTAATTATTTCTTTGTGGCATTACATATTTGATTGTGTTCAACGTGATTGTAGATAAGTTACTAAAAGTGGAAGGTCTTTCCACTTACTAGTTTTGCAATTGTTTTTATGTTATTTTAATCAGGTTTACAGAGCACATTTAGGTTTCTCTTTGTAATTTATCTACAATCATGTTGAACACAATCAAATATGTAATGCCACAAATAAATAATTAAAATTTAAAAATATTTTTATTAATAATTGTTACCCATTAAACTGTATTAATTAACAAACATTAAAAAATTAATATATACATAATCTATATACTAAATTTAAGAAGACGAAAACTAACGAAATTAATAATTATCTAGAGAAAAAGTACTTAAATACTTTATTATATTACCGTTTCATGAGAGAATAATGGAAATAATAATACCTGAATAATGGAAATAATAATATCTGAAGAGATCCTAATTTAATTACGAAACTTCTTGTATGTGTATCAAATTTGTATGAATAATTTGTTAATTTTTTATTCTGACAATTAATATTTATATTATATCTTTTAAAAATGTCAGATAATTTTCAATTCAATATTAGAATTACTTCAGACTTATGACTGTCAATATTCCCGCTTAAAAGAATAAAAAAGTCCATAACTTATTTTATGGTATAATAACAATACAATTAATTAAACCCAAAAAATATGTCCCAAATTCAGATAATAATAATAATACAATCCTGCATAAATAATCATTTTTGCACAGTAAGCTTTTTATTTGTCTCCAGTATCGGTCGTACAAGGCGGGTGAATGAAGCGGCATATTATGATATTCATACACAGTAGCATTGAAATTTAACAAATATTGTGATTTTAACATTAATACATTATGTAGACGAGACTTGATTAATAATCTGGTTGCATTCTATTCAGCGGAGATTGTATACATCCCTATCATAGCGGAGATTATATGCAAGAAATGTCAAGAAAATTGAAATAAATGATCATATATTGCAAAACTTAGGATGTATTACAGGTGTATTCCAGCGTTTAATGTCGTTTAAAAATTATAAGGATAAGAATTGAAAGTAAGACTGACCCAGAATAAAGAAATTTATTCAAAACAAGCAATTGTAAGAGGTCATTCGTTAACGGGATTGATTCTAAAGGAAAGTAAAACTGCTGAGAGATAGTAATGTACAATGGAAGCCACAATTCTGTTTTTACATCAGCATATAGGTCGAGTGGAATAGCAAAACCTGTGAGCTGCTCAGTCGGAGAAGGGAGAAGATGTAGGGGAGTTTTGTTGTAAGCGGAGAGCTGCTTCTTAGAAAGTAGTTGGAGAGACGCTACATCATTTTTAATAACATTGCATCCTTACGAACGGGACAAACAGACCCGCAGTAATTATCATCTCTTAAAATTTTCTGATGAGTTCTTATGTTTTAACATATCCTGAAACTTGTAGAACTAAAGTTATTTGACAGCGGTCGAATGAACATTGCAGAGATATTATTCGAGTGTTTCGTTTTCTATAGTGGAAATGATAATAATAAGAAAATGCGGACAAAAGAAGTGATAATATAAAAACCACACCACCTTGTTTCATTCTTCAGGTGCAGAAAAAACCCAAGAGCCTAACGGGACACAACTGCACAAGTCAGTTGACGAAACTCAAAAGTGATGAAAACGTAACGACAATGGGAAAGCAGAAAGTGTAACAGTAAGGGATCGTAGCAATTGTTGAGTTTCATAGTGTCTGTTTGTACATTAATTGCTGTGGCGTTTGATTAAATGTGAAGGATCTCTGATATAACTCTGGAATTCTACCTGGTACCAATGACTAAAATTTTAGCAGTTTGCCAATCAAATGAATGTTTCGAATTGGTGATGACTACAGATTGTTTATCGATGGGAACTTTGATATTAGATATATGTCCCTCGGTACGGGTATTAAGGGAACGTTTGTTTGCCCTATGCAAAAGGAATTACAATTAGAGCACGAGATTTGCGATAGTTGCTATAGGTGTTAAGAAGGTCGTTGTGGTTTTTAATCAAGTAGGAAAGAGTATTAGTAAATCTGTAAATGATGGATATTTGATATTCTTTAAAAATTTGGACGAATTTGTGATGTAGAAATTTGTAATAAGGGAATACGACAAAAAAAATGGATTGAGGTGATTGGGGACGAGTAGCAGTACGATCTTGGATTTTGTTCAATCTAATGTTTATGTTAGATATTTTTTTATTAATAAACACAACAGGTCTTCCTCCACTTCTATATTGTTCTAGACTTCGCAAACGTTACTCGAATATCATTTTTGTCTATCAGTAATTTCCTGTTAGTCCCTGATTTCCTCCATCGGATTCCTATGTTTCGTAATATTACACAGAGTCCATGAGCTACGTTGAATATCAATTTTTTTCATTAAAAGCATTCAATACGGATTTTATCGCTCCTTTTTAGTTAAATGAAAGTCATTTACTAATCTGCGAATAACGCATTGATCTACATCGCTCACTTCAGATTTTTTTCCCCTACAGCGTACCTTATGTGGAGTTGAAACAGTGGTCGCTCTACTCTGATACCCTTCCCTTCATTTAAAATCCGCTGCAAGCTTTTGATAGATATTCCAGTTGCCTCTGCAACGAGCTTGGATACTCTTAAGTTTTATCCGATTCCCGCTCTCACATTCGCTTCTCATGAATCTGCGTTTGTTGAGAGGAAGGCCAGATTAGATCCTCTTTTATAAAACAGTTTGGAGGAATCCTATCAAGTTCTGCTATTATTTTTCTATTATAATCTTGAAGAATTTAACTCCCGACTTAATTTTTTTTCATATTTGACGGGAGTCGAAGTAATATTTGCTGTAGGTTCCGTCAAATGTAAATTGAAGATTAATATAGTTATAATTTCTTTAATGTTATATTAGTATCTTAAACGTTGCTTTAAATTATATAATTTTTATGTAAGTGCAATGTTTTTGTCTTTGAACTTTGTAATATTTTATGCTTTTCTTGTTATATTATATTATGACGTATACTATTTCCTCGACCGAGGACTAATGAAATCAATAATAAATCTATAATCTACATATGCAATAATTTCCCTAATTCCGTTGTGGATAACTTTACGACCCCTATTTTTTTTTAAAAAAAGTTTCACGTTGCATACTGTAAACTAATGAAATATAATAATAATACTTACAAAAAAGATCATACATAACATTAATGAAGATAAAATTTACCGAAACTGAATGAAATATATTTCCTTGCGTCAATCTTTTTAGAATATTTTTAACAAAACATTTTCATAGAATTAACTATGACGCAACTTTTTTATTTTATCAACAATCGTATAGTAAAAAACCTTTTATTAAGTTGTCAAGTTTTTTATTAAGACCAAAACAGGAGCTTTCGACTATATAGTCATATTCATCTGAAAAAAACTATTCGGTTGTTACATCAAGAAAACAAACATGAATCTGCAACCATCCTTTTAAGAGTTTCTATCAATATAAAACAAGATCTTTAAATACATGCTAATCTAAAATAATAATTATTAGTTAGATTATTTTAGTAACAAGTCACGTTCGAAAAACTGTTCATACTATTCGTCTTACAGGAGTATTTTTTCCCGTAACACGTGAGTCCAATAGGCCACACATCTGAAGTCAAAGAGGACAGCAATTGACATTTTAGTTTCATAATATTATTTTATTAAGTCTTTCAGAAATCGAAACTTTTTCATAGATAATTATTTTAAATTATCTACAATATAATCGTTACCTTTAATCTCTCACTTGTAGGCCTATAACAATTTTCATATCCGCATTTATTGTACTTACAAAATCAGGCTTGTGATGTTATACATATAAAATATATAAAAGAAATTTTATAATTTAAATCATCAAAAAATATATAAAAATACATAGAACTTACTACATTTCATATATACAATATACACTGTATTCATTCCTCCTTTTATTTAACATCTGATTGATATCTCTTAAATCTCCCAGTATGTAAAATTTTAACCTGATCCCATTTGCATACATGTCAATTTTCTTTGAGATGTATAAAGAAAGAGCAGTGTTAGTTTTGAAAAGTGATAGTGAATAATATTTTTAATACATATAAATATATTTATATATCCCCATAATATATATAAATATATATATATATATATAATCTCTTATGTCTTCTGTTTTCCTTTTGTCTTTCTTACTGTTCACAAAATTACTAATCTTATTCACGGGTTTCAGTGTAATCCTACCTATCCCTCAGTAATTTACATAATTTATCCGACACATCTTTATATAAGACAAATAGCTTTTATATCTATAATTATTTACATTAACACTAATTACATTTACATTCAAGTCTATTTCTCTATTAATAAAACAATTGATGATCTTATACAGACACTTTTTATTTTTTATTTGTTAATAAGACGATCGTCAACCTTCAGTAACGTTGGTAAAAAAATGGAAACACAAATTTACAGAAAAACGACTTACAGGTACAATTTATATTAACAAAACAGAAGAAACAATTTAGAAAAACAAGGAGTTGTAGATATTTATTAACTTAGTTGTATCGTTGTGCGAATTGAGTGTGTTTTTGTTGCCCTTTATGTGTATCATTTGTCATAGATTCCGTTTGTATAAAATTGGTTCAACATCTAACACGTCAACATTATCTCATTTAAAGTCGTGATTTTTCTCCAATCAATGGTTTGTTACTACATTGTGGTTATCCGTTTTTTAATTATTCTTATCTATTTCTATTCACAATCTCATTTTTCTCGAAAGGTTTAAAATAACCTTTTATACCATCAAATTT
The DNA here is from genome assembly GCA_037074705.1 of Zhengitettix transpicula. Classification (NCBI taxonomy): domain Eukaryota; kingdom Metazoa; phylum Arthropoda; class Insecta; order Orthoptera; family Tetrigidae; genus Zhengitettix; species Zhengitettix transpicula. The sequence continues at coordinate 206,778,229 of CM073591.1, forward strand.
TTTTGGCAATGATTCTTAACATTCTCACAATTTAATCCATCATCAATGTGTATCACTTGAATCTTATTATAACTATTATGTTCAGCACCATTTTTACTTCTATATATTTCAACATAACCGTTCCATATTCTTTTAATATATGACATGGGATGAAAATAGTTGCAGATTAATGTTTGTTTCCCTATGTAACAACCGTACTGTTTTTTTTAGATGAATATGACTATAAAGTCGAACGTTCTTGATTTGGTTTTCATAAAGTACTTGCATCCCCATAATTCGATCCCGTAAGATCATATAGGTATTAGTATGGTTTTATATAGAAGCAGTTTGTTTTCAGTAGTGAGTTGGGATTTTCGTCCAAGTAGCCAGTGCATGTTTTTAGTTTTTAGTTTAAGTTGTTCCTTTTTGGCTTTTATGTGGTTTTTCCATGTCAGTTTTTGTTCGAGACGGATTCCTAGATATTTTACTTCAGTTCTTACTGGGATAGGTTCACTGAATATTTTAACTTGTGGGCACGTCAAGCGTTTATTTGTGAACGTAATTTGCGTGGACTTGTTGCAATTTACTTTGATGTGACCACTGAACTTGTACACCCGAAGCACTGTACTGTGATTAAATTCAGTGATTAATATGAAATGGTTTCCTTTACCAGTCTTACAGCCATTTTTGACCAACTAGTATAAGTTCTGCCAATTGATTAATCAACCCACATTTCCGAAATTTAATTTCAATCATCAATAGTAATGGTAATGGGACTAAAAATTAAGACATTATATTTGTCAAATACAGGAGAGTTTAACGTGGCTTGTTGACGGTCCTTAGTGTTGGGTGAGCGAGTCCTTGTGTTTGTTTAACGACTTCTCGTGTTCGTGAATCTTCCAAACACAGACACCACGGCAGTTAAAGTGGTCAGTGCTAATTCAGCGTGCAATCTAGATGTTTACCCTCATATTATGTGCTAATTAATATGACGTTAGTAATGAATTTTGTCACGCACAAGTCGGCAACGCCCCACCATTAAGATCTCAACCTTTTAGAAAACTGGCTCAACCAATGGCGCATCTGTTGCTTGGTCCGCATCAATATCTGTTGACATTTATCAAGATCTTGCAGACTTTTCAATCAAAGACATTGCGCACGCTAGTCAATGCACCGTGGTACATCAGCAACCATACACTCCATCACGACCTCAAAAATTCCATTTATTTCAGAAACCATCAAGACGTATGCCACCAAAAGCAAAGAAAGAACAATAAACCACCGCAACAAATACATCGCCGACCTCTACCTCCAACAACCCGTAGCAAGAAGTTTGAAGAGATTATGACCAGAAAACATCGCTAAATAAATCCAGGAGACCCGCGACTGGACGGTGCCCTACTCAAGATAAATAGCTTTAATAATTAAACAATTTACTTATTACTCTATGTGTTAAGAGTAGATTGTAAATCAACAACCGAAATTTAAAAAAATAAAAAATAAAGAACTTGACAACTTAATAAAATGGTTTTTACTAAACAATAGTTTTAACACTACCAATTTGCCGTAACAAAGGATCGTATTAAACTGAAAGAGTGGGCAACTGCGCATCTTACCTAGGCAGTTGTACATCTTTAACTTCAATATTGCATAATTTAATACTTGCCGTTTACATGAAGTAGAAATCCATAGTTTCTGCGAATACAAATTTTAAAAATTCCGACTTTTATGGTTTATTGTTTATTTTGATGAAAGGAAATTATTGCGATTAATGCAGAACGGAAGATGGATAATCAATCTGTTCCAATTTATATTTATATATTAATCTATTTCACAAATCTTTAAATTAAATAATAATAATATTTACAGTTATGGGCGAGTTGTAATACACTGAGATGATATTAAGGTTGAAACATTGAGGGATGTGAGAAGACTGCTCTCTCCCAGGCTCCCAGGCCAGGCCGGGGTTGTTGAGCTGTTGACACTTCCCAGAGTCCTTGACACATGTTCATTTGTCTACCACTGAGTTGGCCCTTCGTGGACGGTATTTAGCAGCTGCCGCTGTCTCTGATGGATGTTTCTGTCATGACCGAAGCTCATAACAGGATTCCGAGTATTGGAAAACTTTTAAAACGAGAAATATCTTAACCGAGGTTAAGTTTATAATCATCGTAGATTGACTTTAAGTCCTATAATTATTTAATTCGTGAGAATTTTCCCGTAGATAATACGGATTCTCTTAGTAAATAGTCTCATTCTGATTTTGATTGTGTTCATCTATTATCGGCACCTGGTTACAGATCCGATTCCTTCCGTAGATGATAATTTTTTATACGTGACGTGCGCAAAAAATTATATCATCTTGGATACAACACTTTGTTTGCAACGTCAGTCTGCATAAAGCACTTAACAGGATTGAATAACTTGCTGACAGATTTTCCAATATCAGGAACTTACTGGCTGTCGTCGATAATAGCATCTAAGGACACCCAAATAGACGTATAGTACATAGTCTGTCAAAAATAATGAGACTGATGTCTTAACTTTGGAACTATTCTACGTGCTGTAAAGCGTGTTTGACTTTTAACTACATTCTTACGCGATAACAATCTATGGACCAACACGTTTCCAGAGGGTGAAGTGTTAAATATAATATTTATTAAATTACTCCGGAAAATATAGACGACATCAGAACTCACGTGAAAGTTAAAAATTTTAATTGATGGACTATCCAATTTTCTAATAATCAGACGTAGATATTTACGTAATATCCAGAAACGAAGTGACAAATCATAACACTATATTTTCCAAGTGCAAAAAAATGCTCACATGAGTCGTTAGAAATTAAAAATAGTTAGTAACGTATTCTTCAAAATCCAGGTCATAGTCGTGGAAAAAAATTCCAAAGTGATCGATCTCTTAAAAAATATATTCTAACACGTCAATGACAAATTTCATGGTCGAGCCATGAATTGTCGAGAGGAATGCGTAGACCAAAGGATTATATATATTGTGGTAAACCAATTATAACTACAATTTTTATATGTCGAGCCCCACGTTAAGGGTCAATTTTGTAGTAAACACAAATTAATTTAACAACAATTTTTTATGTTTTACCTCACGTTCGGGCGCCAATTTGTGGTAATCAAAAATATTATACTATTTATTTTTAAACGTTGGGCGCCAATTTGTAATAAATACATATAAATTCTCAGTTAAGCCCCACTTTGGAGCGTAAATTTGTGATAATTACTTAAATATTAAAATTATTGGATGTTTTAGTCAGAACTCAAGATTTTAAAATAGACAAACAAATTAATTTTATTAATCACAAACAATTGAATTTACACAAGTTATGAAATGAATTTTTACAACAGTTAATAATTAATGTTTTACAATAAAATATTCTATTTCTCAGGATCGTTTACTGGGCCTTTAATAAAACAAATACTCGTTTACAATTCAATAAAGCAAACACATACAATAACTAAATTCGAATTCTGAAATCTGAAATCTGACGATAATACCTTTACTTATGAGTTGACAAATATGAATGCTATGAAATATTAACTTACGGTCTCTGGTAATCAAAGAAATTCGGCTTGCTCGCACACTCACACCCACTCACTTTATATACAGGCCATAATGAGCACCAAGTTGTGCAAACACTTTACACTGAACACTTTCGTCAGAAAAACTAAGCAGATTTTTCACGTAACGGCAGACTATCACCACACGACTGCAACTTTCGTCTGTCCACACCCACCTCTCCACAATAACTCAAGACGAACTCTCGCCTTTATTCTCACGATGACTTCTTCCTCACGAAGACTTTCGACTACTCTTTCCAAACAATTTACTTATATTTATTTTGGCCACCTAACTCGGCCAAATGTCCACAAGGACCACCACCGACGAACTCTACGGACACACTCCTTCTCTCACGACGACCTCCTCTGCTCTGTTGACAGACTCTTTCTCACGACAACTTATATTACTTTCTTTTGCACACCTCACCACGAATCCGGGTGCACTTTTTCACACCTGTCCACAGCGTTTGGGCGCACTTTTGCGCACATCCCCACAGAGTTCGGGCGCACTTTTGCACACCTCCCCACAAAGAATGATGAATTATGGAGACGTGACCAGTTGTCAGTTGGCCGGAACTTCAGCAAAGTAAAAACTAGAGTTATGGAGTAAGATTTGAAAAGTGGTTATAAGTTGATGAGAGAAATATAACCCAGCGGCGATTTAAAACTGATGAACATTCTATAGGACTTCATTATCTGTGGTAATGTGCTTATTGTGCTGATTTAGGTTGTGAACAATGAATACCATGGCCTGTTAAATAAAATCCTTTTAAATAACCATTGAAGTGTATAAGCAATGTGTCATGAGAGCAGCTCTGACTGTAAAAATGAAAGATGTAAAAAAAATTTCATTGTAAACCTTATATAAAAATTCATTTACCGCCAGATTTCTTTAGATTATTTTTTATGTTAATATTTTCTTTCGTCAGGTGCGAAGTAGAGTTTTGTCACCTTACACGTGCAGTTGTGTCGCTCTAGGTAATTCTTCGCACCTGAAGGAAAGAAAAAGTATCCCAGAAACGTTGTGTGTTTTTTTGTCTGAATTGGCTATCTTTCTTATTCATTATTTTAAATCAGACGTAAATTTTTCATTTTAATATTTTCTTGTAAATTGAATCATTATTTTTGTAACATTTTGTTTTTATTCGATTTGGTGATAATTGAAAATTACTGTAACTATTACATTCCCAATAAGCGGCCCACAAAATTTAAGAATTTCACTAAAAGCTATGAATATTATTTAAAAGTATATGTACAGAATCCAAACTAAATAGAAATTTGTATTAAATGTTTTATCTTTAAAAGTTAATTGTTTAAATTCATTTATAAATCTCATTAATCTACCATTACAGTTTTTGGCATAATATTTTAAGATTATTTATTACATTAATTTGACACCGCAACGTTATTTTATTTCGTTAAATTGTATACCACTATATATATATATACGTGAATAAGCCTGTGCAGTGACTGGAAAAATACCACTAGTCAAGGTCGTGTGTATATGCTTCACTACAAATAGAATAAATACCGGTGCTAATAATAAAATACAAATAATAGATTCAATTAACAATGTTAATTATCACATAATAATTATATGTTATACTGTTCGTAAATAATCCAGAAATTTTTCACTAATCTGTAGTGAACGAAAAATAATCACAGCAGTACATATGACTATTATATTCTTATATTTATAAACATACGTAATGGATTACTTCTATTCACAAATATAACGTAAACATTTTTTTTTTCAATTGTAAGCTCACCTCAATCAAGGCCACGGTTAACGTATTATAATTATATATCAAACTATGTATATATTGTTCTTAAGTTGGAACGTTCTAACCTCTTTCTATATGAATTGAAAATGAAAAAGTTTTTCGTGAAGAAAAGTAACGAAAAGAGATAAAATTATAGTGCAAGAAGTGATAATAGATTAGGAAAGAAAAAGGTAGTTCCACGAACAGAAAAAACTCTGTTCATCTTCAGGAAAGTAAGAAACAGAGACAGGCCACTTAATACCCTTAATGTTTCGAGTGATAGCGACTGCTTGATCAAAACTTATGATCTTTTACGTAATCAGTAAGTTCTGTCATTTGGTCTACAAATACACGTGTTTGTGTTAACCTTATGCAGTTACATTTTGTTCACTTGATAAGGTCCATCGATTCGTAGAACGAACAAGGTTCACACAAGCCGAGGCACCTAGGCCTGTTTTGAGAGGTGTACGTCTGGGGTCACAGACTTTGGGCATACGGTTAGAGGTGTCCGCTATTCTTATTGGAAAAGTCGGCCAGCTGCCTCCTAACTGGTCGAGGCACGGAAAAGGGAATGCTGCGTTCCCACAGCAAACCTCTTACCCACCATCAGAAGGGCGTGGGACAAGTACCGACCTACCTGATGCAGGTTTTCTAGGATTTGTCCTGCAAAACTTTTAGGCAAATGCCGGGTAGGATCCTTAAACTATAGCCCGGGGGCCCTAGTTAACTCTTGGCTACCTTCCCTTACTCTTCCGCACCCCCCCCCCCTTCCTATGCTATTAAAGGAAAGTTTCCACCATGTGGATTACCTTCATGTAGCCTGTTACCCTAAAAGAAAATGAAATTAACCTTATTCAGTTACATTTTGTTCACTTGATAAGGTCAACCGATTGGTGGAGGAAACGTTGTGACGTTGTTTTTACTTAATTGTCTGTTTTTTGGTCGCACTTTTATTACAATATTATAAACCTCTTAGACAGTATATTATTAATGTACCATTTCTGCTAAGTTTTTGTTGGTATAAAGTCCAAAAACTGCATATCAAATTTAAATGATATTGTTTGTGGCGATTTAGGAGTGATGGACCATTATTTTAATTGCACGTAATTGATATTGAATGCAATTTACATACTTTTTATTTTTATTTCAGCAATTTACACTTTATGGGTTTAAATAATTAATTTTCATTAGTTTAATTTAAGTATTATTAAAATGAAGATAATTTATCATTTATTTGAAGTTCTCATATTTTATTGTTGCTAAATGAAGAGGTTCTAATATTAGAACGACACGTACCAGTTCATATATTAAATTTTAATATGAAGAAATTGTAATTCTTCATTAAACTTAAATTTTCTGAGTTGTAATGTATATCTTTGAATATCGGTGTGGAGGATGAGGAGTTGATCTTTGAAAGTGGTGAGAGAAGGAAGGATGGTTGTGTTGAGGTTTTTTCTGTGAGCTAGAGATAGAATAATGGTTTTGTAGGAGATGTAGTATGAGGTAGTTGAGGATAATAAATTGATAAGTAAAATAAATCATGGTAGATTTTGGAAGACATAAGCACGTAGACTCTGAGAGAAGGAGTATCTTCCTAACACTAGATAAGTAATAGATTTTGTGTTAAACGTTTAATTAAATCTAAAAAAGAGGATTGACGAAACAATTTCTGCAGGAGACGTTGAAGGAGAATTTGGGGCAGATGTAAGCGCAGAAATTACAGATGATTGGGTGCTCGGTGATGAAAAAAATGAAAATAGGAGATCATTTTGTTGTAAGTAGAACATTAAAGAATTATATGTCCATTAATAATTGTTTTAAAAGAACTAGAATAGAAATACTCTTTTCGATGGATACTGATAAATAAATTAAATCATTGCAGTAAACGTTAACAATGGCAACAAAGTAGTACCAAATTTTGGTTCAAAATTAGATGTCAATCTAGTGCAATGTACGTTGTTTATCAAGAGCTACATTACTTATCAGAGGAAAGTCACGTCTTTCTGTGGAAACTCCTTAAAATAATGGATGAAATAATACATTACTTTTACATTAATTTCAACGTATTTTATGAAGAGGTTCTATGCATGTACATACACTCTTAGAAAGTTAAAAATTGAACCTTATGAAAATATTAAGTTAAAGCTTTGAATTGGTACTTGTAAAATCGACTGGGTCTGGGACCCGAACAACGGTCATAGCTGTCAACGAAGGTCAAGCAACTCGGGTGCAACGCTCCGTGACGTCAGCGGATGTGACGTCACCGAGGAGGCATGTCCATTGCACATAATGCGCTTTATTAGCTCCCTTGCTGTGGGAAGAAGGGGGCAGGACCGTGTCAACAAATTTGTGTACCGCCTTTCACACTTCGTGGGTGAATCAACTACTCTGACTAATTAAGCAACCGGCTAGATAAATGCCGCCTCTTTCCTTATACATTAAAGTACACGACAAATAAATTAAACAAGAAACCAGTTTAGGGTAATTCATTACCAATGAACATTTATTATTCAAATTGAGTAAAGTAAGGAACTGGAAGCCCCCCTAATATAGTAATGAATGTAAATCTAAAATAAAAACACCGTCATTTTTAGTGATTGTGTCTTTTACATTAAAATAAATATTTAGTTGTGTTATGCACGTTAGTGTGTTCCATAGTTACTTAATTGTATTTAAGGCTAATAATTAATTTCTAATTATTGTCCTGTATTCTTAGATGTAGCTTCTCTTAAGAGGGTGATGCGCTTACACACAATATTTTATATCTGTTTGTAGTCATTCGCGACCGTACAATAGCATTAACTAGATCAAATAGATAGTTCCGACATAATTAAACTACGTTCCATAGATCTTCCAGGAACTCGATAAGATGGTCCAATTTCTGGAGAAAGGTGAGTAAGTCTCCATCCTTCAGGTCGATGAGGAATTTGTGTATGTATGAGTGTATGAAGGGCAGTGCTGAAGAATGTCTCTCGTCGTGAGCTGAGTAGACATGTTGGTTTTGGGATGCTGGAAATTAGATAGTTATGAGTTAGAACGGTATGGGCCGACCTAATTATAGAAATAACCAGTGTGCTCTTCTGGAAGTCGTCTTGGATGATCATAGTTTCTCTCCTTCTGGTAGATTCCTGTATCCTTAGCTGCAGGATCGTTGATCATGCTCCTGAGTTGAATACTGAATAACTCGTTTTCGGCTGAGTAGAATAAGTCTTGACATGCTGATATCTGGTCGACTACACAGTTGTCATTCAATATAGAAGTTTGTTTAGCCAATTTATTAGCCAATGCGTTCCCCCGGATTCCCTTATGGGCGTTGATCCATATAAGATGAATGGTTGCGTTTCTGAGACTGGCTACCGAGATTTTATGTAGATATTGTTGATAAGGGTGTCTTGAGTGGGGAGTTTGCATAGAACATGCAAAGCCTCCAGGGAGTAATTCAATTATTGCCTTCCTCTCTATGTCTCATTATTACTTGTATTTTAACGTTGTAGTTTATATACATATATATATATATATATATATATATATATATATTGTAATAATTAAAAGGTGGTCTTAATTAAAAGAATTAATTAACAAAATTATTAAGATTTAAAAATTTATTCTTTAAAAGTACAAATGGTAATCCCTACTTTATACGCCGAATTTCATCAAGTTAACAAACAAATATTTTATTTCATTTTTGCAATTCGTGGCGTTCTAGGAAAAATACAACTTTATATTTTACAATCAAATACGTCGAAATTCTCTTTACCTCAGGGTTATTATTGGGTTTGATAGTAAGAACAAACCAATTTAATAAACTAACATTAACAATATAAACTCATTGAAGCTACCTTAATACAATATGAAAATAAACGAAATGAAAGAAACTAAATGAAAAGAAAAACGAACGAAATCTGACTTCTACCTTTAATCCTCGTTTACAGATTGTTTTGTACTCACGAATGTCTTCCAGATTGATTCTTGGAGCTTGAGGACAACACTCACTAAAACGGCCATTATTCACTGGTTCTACCCATTAAATTTTTAATACACACGGTCGATGTTCTCGTTCTCTGCCACCTGGAACTTTAGATCAGCCGCCCCTCAGTCAGCCCTTGGACATAGGTCTCATTGATGCCTCTATGTGAAATTTAGTTCAGTCTGTGTGAAGCAAAACCTTTTTTTCCAACTTTGCGATTATCATTTGAGTCTCTTCGTCAAAACTGTTTACTCGCGTTTTATGTAAACTAATAGATCTCGCAGTTGGACTTCTTGGACCGCGCTATTCATACTTTTAGATCAGCATCCACATTTTACGTTTTCAGTTCCCGTGTGGACTGATCTGTTTCGCTCCTTGCCGCAAACTTCCTACTCGCGCGCATTTCCCGGCAACATTAGGCGACCAAGGGCCGTGATTGTTACTTTCATAACTCGTGCCGCTAACATTCCAATTATATTGAAACAATCAGTTGGTATTACAATATATATATATATATATATATATATATATGTATGTATGTATGTGTGTGTGTAACGCTCTAGTAATCGCAATCCTTACAGTGGCGGCGTCAGCGTTTGAGAGATGAAATAAAGAAAAAAACGGTCGCCATTGGGCGTAAAAGAAATTGTTGTTTCATCACGACAATGCACTAGTTCACACATCCATTATCGCGATGACCAAAATTAATTAGTTTAAGTTGGAATTGCTCCCTCGGATTATTTTTATTTCCAAAAATGAAAAAATATTTGCTGACAAGGAAGAAGCTATTTTGACGAGTTCGTTTGTTCTGACTTTAAACATGGTATCGAAACTATTTAACATCACTCGGAAAGTATCGAGCAAACAGAAAACTAAGTCGAGAAATGAAAGAATATTTTTCCCAACTTTTAATGTTTTATTTGTGGGAATAACCTCGTATTAATTCGTATATATATTTTTTTTTAGGGCAACAGGCTACATGAGGGTGATCCACATTGGGCAACTCCCCTTTAATAGCATACGAAGGGATTTGAAAGGGGGGATGCGGAAGGGTAGAGGAAGGTAGCCAATGGTTAACTAGGGAAACCGGGCTATATTTTAAGGATCCTACCCGGCATTCGCCTAAAGAAATGCAGGGAAAACCTTAGAAAAACCTGCATCGGGTAGGTCGGGCATTGGGTACTTGTCCCACGCCCTTCCGATAGCGGGAGAGGAGTTTGCTGTGGGGACGCAGCATTCCCTTCTCCGTGCCTCGACCAGTTTAGGAGGCAGCTGGCCGACTATTCCAATGCGAATAGCGAACAACTCTTACTGTATGCCCAAGGTCTGTGACCCCGGAACATACACCTCTCAAAACAGGCCGAGGTGCCTCGGCTTGTGGGAACCTTAGTTCAAAACCGGAGAGGAAAAGGCATACCCAAACGTAGCCCCTTCGTATCTCTCCTAAAAGGTTCTGCCTGCGAGAGAACATCCCTCGCAGGTTCTGTCTTAATTCGTATATCTAATATACGTATTTAAAATATATATATGTCTCATTTCAGCATCGATCAATTTTGTATAAAACCGACATTTAAAAGATAAAAATACTGATGGTCTGTTTTCAGTTCTAGTTGTTCATGAATGCAAGATACGTTAAAATGGGCTCGCCTATGTTGCAAACAAACCATAAGGATTTTTGGAATTGTAGCAGCTTTGTATGTGTAGATGATGAATACATACAGTCAGGTTAAATAACATGTTGGTAATAGATTATTTGCGTGAACATTTGTGCATTTAAATATTTTTCTTTAGCATCACATCGTTACATTTGGCGAAGAAAACTCTTTTGTCTTCTGTAAGAAATTCATCTACGTTTTAAGTAAAATCCAATATATTTAAGAATACGTCTTTAAGCCAACACTTTTCAAGAAAACATGTGTTCCAGAGCCATCCGTCGTAGAAAAGATCATACATGGCCGAAAAGTCGTTATTAATACATTTAATTCATCTCCGTTTGTGTGATCGTTATAATTATTTTAAAATATTTGAGTTATAAATTACAATTCATCTAATCTTGAATGAAACAATATTTATCTACAATTGAGTAATTCATGCATACAATCGTTGCATGTGCATCGCTACGGTAAAAATAAAATTCATGTGGCAAATTTGAAATAGTTTTACCACAATAAAAGAAAACATTTACGTCATAAAATAATCAAAGAGAGAGCTGTAGGCAGCTTTAAGGTTTGTACTGATAAAATGCGGAACAGGTTCCCTGTAGTGATTGTTTTCTTGAGGTGGAAACTGTGTTGCAGTGAAGATAAAACCGTTTGTTCGCAGAGGGAGATATCGGTACTTGTGGCCAGTAGCGCAATTCGGAATCTCTCAAGCTCGACTTATCTCGCAGCCCTCAATCTTCCCAAGAGGTACCGTCCGTTCCACAAATCTGACTTCGTCTGCATTGCTAAGCCGCACTTTCCTCCACGCTGCTAAATCTTCCGTGTCTTAAGCCATCGGCGACACTCAATTTTTACAGACAATTCGGACATTATAAAGTTATAACTAAGTAAAAGGAATAATTTGTATTTAATACAGCCTATCGTAACTTTGAACTTTATTTAGATGAGAACAAAAATTACAAATATTTGTTTAAGTATACTTTCTTAAAAAAACTTATATGTACGAGATTACCCTCCCATCTAACAGGTTAAGTGTCTCAGAATCGACTCTCTGAAATATAGGGGTACATTGGGGTACTGAATGAAATCTTATAACGTTGTTCTACAAATTGTTACTATTTTTCTACAAATATATACTGTAACGCATGTATTTTGGTTTATTTTTGCTTTGTCTGGGAAGTGTTGTTTGCTGTAGTTTGGAGAATTCGAAATCGTGCATTGGCGGACTGATGCCAGGAATTGTTTTCTGTGAAATGTTGGACGAGGTGTGCGTGGGTGTGGAGGAGATCAATGTTTCCGTCCAATTAATTTTTGTATCCTGTCTTGATTGTTGGCCTCAACATGACTGAATTGTTGGCCAGTGTTGACTACAGAACTGCAGCTTCGTGTAACAATGGAAGAATTAGTGAAAAAATTATATTTTCGACCAAGTTTTCTAATAATGAAAAAAGTAAAAAGAATGCGTGGCTATAATGGAGGGAACTAGAATATAGAAACTAAATCAGTTGAAGGACATACACGATGTTTATGAGCAGAGATAAGCTTCTGAAACTGGACAGTTGTTCTGCGCTCACCGCAGCTGGTGGATGTGATTATGAAAGGCTCCGTATTGCGTTACGTGTATACGTTTTAAGTGTCACCGATCTACAAATCTCATGAGTTCTGCTGTAAACTTTTCCAAGTTGTTGCCTCTGATTTAGTACGAGGGATTGCCAACAATCAAACCCGGAGGCCGACGCCTTAGCCAGTGGTCAACCCCTGAGTCGACTCCTTGCAGTGGTCCTGACTAAGTCATCGCTGCAGTTAACCAGTTCTGCCAGCTGTGAGATTCGGAGACGCCAGTACGTCGGTACGAGAGCTACAGCAGACAACACAACACAGAATAGTAGGACGTATTTAGTGCGGGCAGCTAATCTCTTCTACGTAATCCACAGGTGTCTGAGATAAGAGCTAATAATTTTTTGTGCTTATTTTAATAAACTTATTACAAATTTCTTTAATGGTCAATAATATTTTTGATTTAACATAAAAAACTAGCCCAATAAAATAATTATTTACAATACATAAGAATAATCTGAGGATCATTTAAGTAGGAAATACATATAAGTGATTTCTAATATCAATATAAACAATATTGAAGAACAGATTTATGCTTATTAATTCATAAAATCATCCATTAAGATATAAACGATTGCAAAATCATTTATTAAACTCAATTATCAGGTTGTAATTCGTGAACAATCCCTATACTGTGAATCCTTATACTGTGAACAATCCTTATACCGTGAAGAAACGTTCTGATTACTTTGAAATTACTTTGAAAGTAAAAATATAACAATAATCGACTTATTATTATCTATTTATTTTGGTAGTCTGTTAAAGTCTATTCTCTGTTTAAGAATAAAACAACATAAATTTCAAATTATTCTCAACAGAAATTATCCCTAGAATCGTAATATGTTACTTGTGTCTCTTAATAAATACAACAGGAATAAAACGACTCTTTGAATTGAAACTTTTTAATAAAGGTGTTAATTAGTAATACGTGCCATTGCTCCGCATGTCTCTTATAAAAATGTTTTGGGAGATGTAAGAAATTGTAAAGTATAATTATAAAGTAATGATAAATTATAAGTGAGTTATTTTCGAAGGCGGAAGATGTTGTTTGGTTAGGGTTTGGTTACTGAACTCGAAAATGTCATGCGTTCCTTTTGGGTCAAAGGAAGAGTGTAAAATGGACCCGCGGACAATTAGAAGAGGTTAAAAATGTTGGCTTACAGTTTCTACGACCAAAATTATTAGGTTGAACAAATTGTCCCCCGAATGCATCTGTTTCGCAGCGGGCACAACAAAATTTTAGACACCTGGAAGAATTTCATTTACAGGCAAATACAATAGATTTCATTGGCTTCCATTTTGGCTGAGGCCAACCAATGAAATCCAAACAAAATTAGCAGTGATTGGTCAACTTGTGAATTTAGGCACCTCAGGAGTCGAAATCGGAAGAATGCAGGGAAGAATATTGGCAGTCGCTGACCAGTCACAGTAAAGGGTACTCGAGTCTAGCTCGCACCCACGCAGTAGATGATTCAGCGCTAAGTTGGGGATTACGAATCTTCGGTTCGACGCCGACCTTTGATGGACTCGGCAGCCTCATTAAAAGTCCACAAACGACGCCCGACGCCACCGCGAGGCAGCCTAAGACCGCACATCACCATCCACAACAAATAGACATACGCCGGAACGGTATCACGAATATTTCGAATATCGTAATGCCTATTCTCAGTTTTTGATTAAACATTAAATTAAATTTGGCATGATTTGGTTAACCCTGGCTGGTTATACTTACCCTGAGAGAAAGAGGAAGCCTTTTTTTATTAATTGAATATTAATAATAAATTCAATTTTAAATTTTGTTATTTTTTACCATTAAATTATATTTTAAATAATTAATTATTTTTTAAATATTAGGATCAAAAAGAAACCCGCCCATAATATTACACAGTAATTAAATATTTTCGAATAAAGTGAGTAAAAAATGATTCCACATAAAAAGTTGAAGAATTTTTTCTAATAGAAATATAATCAGATAACTAGTAAAACAAAGCTATTGGCTGGATAATTTAAAAGATAGGTTAGAAATAAAAAACCGAAAACTACAATTATATTTACAGGTTGACGTGAAAATAATATATAAATGAATTAAACCGCATCCTGAATTGATAGAATAAATGAAAGATTTCTTGTGTACGGTACGCAAGAATTCTACACTAGAATTACTCGGAGTTTTCTTCTACATTATGTGTTCATATCAGTTTCGGTGAAAGCAAAAATTGAAAATTGGGGTTTTCCGAGTATAAACTGTCAATATAAAACCATTTTACATATTTATTTCTTGACATGAAGTGAGATGAAAACAAATTTTTAACAAACATTATACATAGATAAATATTGATCCTGTCAAGGTTGCATGATTGGGAGTTTATATTTTAACCGTAGTGGCCACTTAAGTCTTCTCCTGTTATTGAAGTCTATGTAGAATCGGAAGCTCGTGGTTAAAATTAAACAAAAAGCCTATTTTCAAACATGGATGTTTATTATAAACGCAATTATTCAAATACATCCTAATAAAAAAACAAATAAATCAAAGCTAAGATTATATGTGCTAATAGTGGTGACAAAAATGGGTCTTTAAACTCTGTGAATTAATCCAGCATGTCCACTACTTCGAGAAGTTAAGTGAAAATTCAATATGCGACCCCGACAAGGACTGACTTGGAAAGCTGTAAAAATCCGAAAAAGGAGCAACAGTTTCTATTAAACTGCTGAATTTTATTCGACTGCAAATATTATTTTGTTTGTTAAACCCTCATATTATATTTTATTGGAACGCCGAGACAGATGACCCAATAGACCAAGGGTGGGCAAACATCAAGACAAAGAGAGCCGAAATCCGGTTTTTACATTTTATAAAGAGCCACACGGAGATACACAAATTCAAATTTTTTTATTCCATATCATTGCATATTTTCACAAATCACAGATAATAACTTAAGAACATGCAAAAACATAATTGAAAAAGAAGAAGAATATTTTCGAAATTTTAAAAATAAAAGTAAAATGTAGTAAAAAAATATTATGAAAATATATTTATTATTAAAAATTATAATAACACCTAATGACAATCTTTGGTCTAAATTTTAAAATTTGGCGTAATATTAGTTTCAACTCAGGAACTTCATTGTGGATTTCAAAGATTCACAGATATATTTTGTACCAAAAATCGAAAAATGATGACGAACAGCTTTCTTTAAGTTTGAATATTTTGATTCAGGCATGAATTACAGACCAATTTACCTACTTCCGATATTTTCAAAAATACTAGAAAAAATTCTACACAAAAAGTTACTTGAATTCTTGACGAAGTATAAAGTAATTACTCCCGCACAACACGGCTTCCTCAAACAAAAATCCACGAGCAACGCTATGTACGAGTTCATTCAAAATTTCCTTGATGAAAAACTGAAAGTAGCCGGAATGTTTGCTAATCTCTCGTAGGCATTTTATCTTGTAGATCACAGCGTACTCCTCCAAAAATTAGAATATTATGGGATCAACGCTGTGGTACTCTTTGAATCATACCTCAACAATCGGAAACAGAAGGTGGTCTTAAAAAACAAAGCTGGTGAGGTGCACTTGTCAGGCATTTCTTGTGGCGTGCCTCAGGGCTCAATATTAGGTCCACTGCTTTTTCTTTTGTATATTAATGATCTTCCAGAATATATGCAACCTATAAAATCTGTCTTGTACCCAGATAACACTAATTTGTTAATGCGGACATTAATTTAAATAATCTCAATGCGAAGATTGAGATTACATCTAGAAACCTAAATACTTGTAAAATGTTGAAACGGACGATATGATTTATGAAAGAAACTTTCAATGAGTTCAACCCCTTTTGGCATGTGAGGTGAGCACATGTAGGGATAGGGGGTGAAGTGCATTATATAAATGTAACGCAAAAGCAACCAATATTGGAGTCAAATTGGGGGTTATGGATATACGACATCCCGGGCAACGCCAGACACCCAGCTAGTATATATATAAATAAGGATAGAACAAAAATATGCAATAGAGGAGATCAAAGAGGTTATTTGAGAATAGTGTTAAATGTTGCTGACATTATTTGTATAGGTTTTAATATCAATTAATGAACTATTGTATTTAATGTTTAATTTCTGACATTAATCCCGCATAATACTTCATTTCAGATTCTAATATTGTTACATTCTTCCCGTATAAATTGTGGTTGTTTGAGTGTACACGTGATAACTGAATGCTTGCCACATAGTTTTAAAATTATAAATATGGTATTTTAGGCGATTTTTTTAATTCCCTTTATGTTTGTGCTAAGTAACAAATGTTGCAGTCTTTTGAGATTCCATTATGTTTCTACAAAATACTGATATAATCGTTGCAGATTGTAGAATAAATTATAAATAATTGGTTGTTGTATGTATGATAATGTCCAGAAAACGTCGGTTTATTGAAAAACCAAATATTTGGAAATAACACTAAAGATGTCGTGCACATATATGAAAAACTGAACAGGATTGGAATTAAGTAAACTGACTTTTTGGCTATTATATTACATTCATACATAATAAATGTTGATAAATAGTTTTCATCTCCACAATCATAAAATAATAACACAAAAAATAGTATGTAATTAACATGATATTTCAATCTAGAAGAAATGTACTTATCTGCATATACAAAGCAATTAATTAGTGTTTCTCATTGTTGGTACTTGATAAGTATAATAACATGTTATAGTAAAAAGTATCATCTCATTACGTTAATGTGACTGGAAACTTAAAAAAAACTCTTGCTACCAGAAAGATTATTTATTACTTTTTTTTATAGTGAGTAGCAGCTCTTCTTTTTTGATTCGTTATTTCCGCTGTCCGTTCCATGTTTGGTGCAGTGTGTGCTCGTCAAACAGAAAGGACATTTGCAGGAAGTTCTGAGTGTAGCCAACCGGCTGTTTCAATAGACAGGTTGAAATAGTCAGCCTCGATACACAACAAGCACGTAAGAACAGAGAATCAGGTCACACACTCAGCTTCACAGTGCTATAGTACGGAAGTGCTCAAGTTGAATTAGCGATCTTTTGTGAAAACATTCATTCAAAGCTTCCCCGTCTTTACGAAACTGTAACATTTCAATAAGAGGATGGTACAAATAATAATGGAAATAAATAATTACGACTTTTGATAGTTGTGGGAATTTTTTAAATTAAAATCAATTTCTTTCAAAATTCGAATACATGTGATTTTCAATATCCAAATCTTAAGTCATCGTTGTATCCAAATGGATCTGACGAGTAAATTTTTACAGCTATGGCTATGGCAAATTATACCTTACGGCATGTTAATTTATTGATTACTGTGGTTCTGTAATATTTTTTTTATTCATAATATTTACGAGACTGCTGAAGTCGAACGCCTAACATACAAATGCCTCCTCTACGATTCTTGTAATATATTATCAAGAATGCAAGGTAAAGAACACTTTCTACTCTGATTGAAACAAAATGACTCCTCCCATAACAAAGAGTCAGATGAGTAACGCACTTTTCGGATACATTCTCGATTAGAATATTGAATTTCCTCCTTAGTTCTTATTTCAAAGATATAGATTACAAATACACGGAAATTAACGTAAAAGATGAAGAAAAATAAAACAAAACAGCGATTGCAAGTCTAACTGGACAAGATTTGAAATACGATTGTAATATGAGTATCGCAGTTATCCATAACTTTAAGTTATTACGATTAGGTACTAAGCATAATCTGTGACCGAAAAGATTAAACATTCAACATATAAGCAATCATCTCAAATCCTTCCAGCTACCACCCCTTTCTCCCTAATATCCAACTTATCTAAATTGTTAGAAAAAATAATATCCAATAGACTCATGTGGTACATGGAATTGAATAACCAACTCAACCGTAACCAACACGCCTTCCAGAAAGATTATTCTACAACGACCATCCTCACGGCGATGGACAATTTCATCAAACAAGCAAAAATCGAAGGTCACCACCCTAGACAAGGCCTACGATTCCACCTGGCGATGGAAAGTACTACAAAACATAAACGCCATGGGTGTATCTGGCCACATACTCTCTTGCACCTAAAACCTTATAACCAATAGATCCATCATAGTAAAACTGAACAATACAACATCAGAGGCAGTCACCATGGAAAATGGCTTACCGCAAGGGTCAGCATTGAGTGTCACGCTTTTCCTCGTTGCAGTCAATAACGTCTGCGAACCCGGAATGTACACCTTTCAAAACAGGCCGAAGTGCCTCGGGCTTGTGGGAACCTTAGTTCAAAAACGGAGAGAGGAAAAGGCATCCCCAAACGATCTGCCAGCAAAAGCAATCATTACCCCTCACGGGCTGCACTTATTGTTCCACAGGCTGGTTATTTTATTTTTGAGTAACAGGCTACGTGAGGGTAATACACATAGAGGAAACTCCCTTTTAATAGCATAGGAAGGGATTTGAAAGGAGGGATACGGAAGTATTTAAAACTCTAGTACTTAAATACAACTGCAATTCTCCGTTTCGTTGACGATTGGCAAAGTTTACAAATGAATTTTCAATCAACTGATTATACTCTTAACTGAATTTGATTCACGATTTCTGTATTCGCCGTTAAGTTTAAAATGTTCTACTTAATTGTTACCAGCAGTATTTTGTGTGTTGATGACGACAGCACCGCTTCGCTATCTTTTTGAATTCCTGGTTGGTCTTTAGATCAATTTTTCAATGCCAATTTGGCACTTCATTTACAGTCCCATGACTCTCGTATAATGGACTGTAATTTAGCGCATCGAGCTAGCCGTCAAGCTCATTTTAAAATGTCGACACTGTTTTGTACCGACCATACTCCAACACACAAAAAAAGAGCAATACTGTACAGCGTGATTAATGGATTACGGTATACGAATTTCACTGTTTCAGTACCATAGGAGGATAGGTGCTTCATTATGTTATTTATCTCCGACCGATAAGGCATACAAGGACATCTATTTCATCCGGTAATGAAGGAAAAATACATTGTTTACATTTCCCGCAGATAAGGTATTTTTTTAAATATTTTGAACAGATACCATGTATGTACTCATAAAAACTAATAACATAAAAATTGTATTACTATAAAGGAAAAGATACTATAACATTAAATGTTAATTCAATGAATTCTGCTTAATTTATTATTAGCAATTGAAAACAATATAACCAATTAGCCATGATACTTAAGAATCACAAATGCCCATTTTATCTAGTTTTCTTTTGGTTGATGTAACTAGTGTTCCATATTAAAGTAAGACTATAATGAGTAATTTGGAGCACATTGAGGATAATTTAGTTTAGTTTTAGTTTAAAACTAATTTATGTCGTCTAGTTCTCTTATCGTCATAAATTAAGTGTGTGTTTAACAATATTAGAGATAACTCTCGAAGCTTGATTCTGGGTAAGCCAGCTACTCTAGTTCCGAATAGGATAACTTCCTGTTCGGGATTTTCCTCATCCGTGCATTTGGACAGGGATTTCAAAATAGCCGTTAAGTTTTGAAGCTTGATTGTTCCGGGGTCGAAGATGTTGGGCAAAAAAAAAAAAAAAAAAAAGGAGGAATTATTAACATATCGTTGACTGAACTGTTATCATTCTACATGAGATCACATTTTGGTAGCAATTTTTAAACTTCTGCTTCTGATTTATCTTCAAGAATTTAAATTTTATATAGAATTAGCTGGGTGCCCGGCAACATTTGTTACTTAGCACCAACATAAAGGGAATTAAAAAAAAAAAAAAATCACCTAAAATACCATATTTATAATTTTAAAACTATGTGGCAAACATTCAGTTATCACGTGTACACTCAAACAACCACAATTTATATGGGAAGAATGTAACAATATTAGAATCTGCAATGAAGTATTATGCGGGATTAATGTCAGAAATTAAACATTAAATACAATAGTTCATTAATTGATATTAAAACCGATACAAATAATGTCATCAACATTTAACACTATTCTCAAATAACCTTTTTGTTCTATCCTTATTTATATATATATATATATATATATATATATATATATATATATACCCCTAAGCGTTTTTCTAAGCATGTCGCTAAGGGTTGAAATTTTACAATCATAAAATGGGTAGAAATACTATAATTCTAATTAACCCTGAAAAATATTTATTCCACGCAAATATCGACCGTTTAACATGTTTGAAAAATTCCACCCTGTCCATCCTGGCCCTTGGTGGTTAAATGGCCAACTGAATATCAAATTAAACTCTAATCTCTGTTGTATTTGCGTTACTTATTGTAACAGCCGTCAACTCTCACCCCTTAGAGTGCTCCTTTGCAATGCTGTAAGGGGTTGAAACAATACTCAGATAACATGGGGTGAAATACTATCTATCTCTTCGATCCCTAAAATTATTTGTCTACCTAAACTCAATGAAACTAAGAAACACTCACCTAAATATGATACAAGTTAAAAACTAGTTTCACATCCTCTTATTGAAAAAAAACACAAACTTTAGAAGTTTTTCCGAGGCACTTATTCACAGACTACACACAAGTGCGATCGTAGCAGACTACAGTGTGTAGTTTGTGAATAATTGCCTCGGAAAAACTTCTAAAGTTTGTGTTTTTTTCAATAGGATGTGAAAATAGATTTAACATATTAGGTGTTTCTTAGTTTGTTGATAATAGTATAATAATTTTTGTTCAACCACTTGTAACATTCCACCGCTGACACCATGTAACATTCCAGCACTGCCACCATGTCACATTCCAGCACTGCCATCATGTAACATTCCAGCAGTTGGAAATGGGAAGTCCAGATAGATCGTTCACCAACCGAGCTATACCTCCGTTAGCTCACCTGGCTACCGATCTAGAGGATAAAGGAAGAATTAAGAACAGGAAATAGGAAAGTCGGTAACGTGAGGGTTCGGGTTCAACTAATTGAACCTAGGCGTAGTGGTTGGTGTTTCGCTTCCCTTTCAATCAAATAAGAGTTGATGAAGAATAAAGAGATTTAATAGTTAGAAATAAAATAAAGTAAGACAAACTGGCGGATAGCACCAGGAGCCACCGACCCGTCTGGAGGTTGGATCACGACTCTCGTTCCCAAGAAGCTCTGAACAATTCGAAGACTCCTTTCCCCCTCCCTGATGATTTTAAGTCTCCAATGAGAGCTCTTACAGAGAGGAAGATTTCTGATGCCGTGTGCATGTCTGCATAAGGCACTTAAAATGCTGACTTCATTAGACGCAGCTTTTTCAGAGCTGCCAAGGCGGAAGGGGTGAAGATTTATGTTGTTGTGCTTATCGTTACTCACTATATCTAAAGTGATGTCTTTAACTGCATCAGCATTCTTGCAGCTGCGCCCTCTTAGGTCCGCTATGCTGAAGAGACGTTATGATAAGAGGGCACGTGTAGACTATTATATTACACACTTTTATAAATTAATTGGCTTTTTGATAATACAAATTTATTTTATACAATTTCTCCGCAGGAAGACCTGATGAAGGTAAAAACACGTACCGTAAAAAATAAATAAAAATATTGTCTGGTATTAGTCAAAAAATTGCATTAGATATTTAATAAAATTGTAAATTGTCTTTTATGTGAAACTTATTTATTACCTTTGTTCTGAGAATATTTTTGTTTTATCGTTCAAAGAAAATGTGTTTTATAAAGAAGTTGTTTGAACCAACAGAATTCTGCATGTCTACACAGATTTTTATTCTAATTATCCTCGCTCAAAGAGAGACATTATTTGAAATGGAATTAGTTCATGCTAATGTTGTAAATGTTTGTAAAAAAAATGTAAACTTGTTTGTGAAATAAAGCTTTCGAACATCCTCGTCGGTCCATTTATTATTGACTGTAAACGATAATTAAAGGGTATAGTCATCTTTCGTTCGGTTTTTTTTATTCGTTTTCATTTACTTTTGTTTTTAATATTGTATTCCGTTAACTTCAATGAGTTTGGATAGTTAATGTTTGTATTTGTTCTTCCTATCAAATCCAGTGGTGACCCTGAGATAATGAGAAATTCAACGTAATTAATTGTAAAATTATAAAGCTATATTTTCATTGAACGCCACGAATTAATCAAATAAAAATTGAAATATTTGTTTGTTAAATTGAAGGAATTCGGCATGTAAAGCAGGGCATATAATTATGTAATTATCAACAATAAATTTTTAAATCCATAATAATTTTGTTAATTAAGACCACCTTTTTAATCATTACATAAATGGCTTCATCAACGTGGGGCAAATTAATTTAATCAACTTTTTAATCATTACATTATATATATAAAATGTAATATACAATTTAACGATAGTAATACTGCCTCTAACAGTAATAGGAAACAAAGAATGTCACCACGGTACGGTATCCAATTTAAAGAAATAAAACCATCACGATGTGGCCAATTAATATGATAAATTAATGATTTATAAATGAATTTAAATACCAAACGTTTATATTTAGTTGTATCTTGCAAAAATCTTTTACATAAATACTACGGATTAATTGAAATTCTTATTTCTTTAGGGCCGCTTATCGGGCTTCTAACAGTTACAGTAAACCGAAATTATAAGCGAATTAAATGAAAACAAAATTTTACAAAATAATGAATTAAACTTACAAGAAAAATGTTAATATAAAAAATCTATAAAAATCTGAAGAAATTTTATGGAATGTAATAAAAAAATCTGAAATCTAAATAGATCTGACGGTACGCAATTTTTATATAAGGTTTACAATGGAAATTCTGTACATACCAATCATCGCAGCTGCTCTCATAAACACTACTTATACAATTCACAGGTAATTTAAAAGTATTTTATTTAACAGGCCATGGTATTTCACTGTTCACAACCTAAATCAGCACAATAAACCAAATCTCCATGTTACCACAGTCAACGAAGTCCTATAGAATGTTGATCAGTTTTAAATCGCCGCTGAGTTATATCTCTCTTATCAACTTATAACCGCTTTTCAGGACCTTACTCCGTAACTTTAGTTTTACTTTGCTAAATTTCTGGCCAAGTGACCACCGGACACGTATCGAAAATTCGTTCTACAACTCTTTCATCAAACATCTACCAGCCGACTATACTTTATTGTCCTGGATATTAATGCAGACTCTACACTTTAATGTTTCTTTTAATACGCAACCTCTTCACTTTACTGTTGCCTTTAATGCACAGGCTGAACACGACCACTACAGGTTGGCTTCCGATATGGACTGTCATAACCGCCACATGCTATTCCAGACTCGCGACTGTTCTGTTCTCTCGTCCAATCTTTTCCACATAACAATAATTGCCCTCTAGCTCTCCACATTCTTACGCAACGCTGGCTGTTGTCTACAATACCTGAGCCATAATTATTACACCGACAAAACAAATATTAAAGAAATTATAAAAAAAAAACTTTCATTACACTCTGATAGTCAAGTTTACTTTTTAAGTTATGTGGTAATATAGATATAGATTAACGTATATAAGTTTTTTGGCGAAACGTAGTTGTAGATATGAGGAGAAATGGACAATGTAAATTTTCTATAGTCCGTACACACATAAGTATACGCACAAACATCTAATGATATTTATTAGATTATATGGAGGAAGGGGAGCCATATATAGTTAATAGGTGCTCTGTATAAAGAATATATATATATATGCTATAATAAAAAGATTACTTTCTCAAAGTGATTATGTATTTGAAACTGATCATAATTTCATTCTTTATTTAGTACTAGAGGAGTTCTGAACTGCCAATAAAAGTAATTCAAAGTAAAGTCAGATGTAGTAAATATATGAATAAGTTGTCGATTGGACTTTAAATTTTCAATAATTTGTGTCGGACTTGTACAGAATTTACTTTAATGCTTAATTACACTAATTGAATAAATTTTTAAAGCAAAACGTGACTTTTCAAAAAATACTCCACGGTTAGAAGTGGTTAATTATAAAAATTATTTGATATGGTTTTGAATATGAACTATCCCGATAGCAGATTGGTAATAGTCCCAGCGTTATAGAAGCACAATTTCTGCCTCCATCAGCATGGGTGAGGCAAAACCTGAGACTGCACTGATTAGTGATTCTCTCAATGACATTGAAAGCCCATTTACGTAAATAGAAGCACCATGTATAACATTTAAGAAGTCTGTTTGTAAATAATATGCAGGACAAAGCAATTGGCAGCCGAATCTTCCGTGTAGGGTTATGTCATTTGGTGGTCAGAAAGAACTGTAGCTTTAGTTTCACAATTTAAAATGTTAAGCCAGTTTTCGGTTTGATCTACGCGGCGAGATCACCCGTACGACAAATAGTCATAGTCTGGTGAAATAGAGGCAACTAAAGAATTAAACTACAATTAAAGTTTTACCAGTATTGTATCTAGTAACAATTAACCCTAAGAATGTAATTAATGTGAAATATATATATTAAAAAAAGTTATTTGAGATTAGAGCGTATGAAGTTAAATTACACGTGTCTTCAATACGAGACACAAATATAGTCATTTACATAAAGTGAATTGAACACCACTTAACTCCAGTTGCGAGCTGCAAAAGTAGGTATTCATGAATGTTTGATATTCCACGTCAGATGTAGGAATTCCCTAGGGATCGACCCTTAGCCCAACCACTTGCTCCAGAACTCTATCCCTTGCTATTTTCTTTTCCATCAGTGCTAATTGGGTCGATACTGGAAACTCTTGGATGTCTCCCAAAGCCCATCACCGAGTCCTTACATTTGCACTGCCATGTTCATTAATTATAGTTGATTATAAATAATGGTACTTAATTTACGAATGTAAGTACAAAGCTTTCTGCCATAGTGAATAGATGCACTACATTCTTTTCCTTTAACCGCTCAGCTTAGTTTAAATTCGTCTTATGAAATATTTCTGTTGAAGGTTTACGTTTGAATGGTTTTATTATAAAACAAAATTTTTTTTAATTAGTAACAAGTTTTATAACATATTTCATTGAAACGTATTTTTAAATTTATATGAATCGGCTAGTCAACAAATATTTTACTGACGTTACCAATAACTATTTCTCTAGAACTTCAGGTAAGGTAAATCAATAAACCAGGCAAATATTTCGAAAATATTATAATATTTTGGCCAATTACGAAGTATGGGATAAGATGTTTATGTAAATAACAACTTGAAAAAACTATCAAATAAGAGAATTTACCAGATTATTTACGTTTTGTAAAGCTTATCTAAATAAGTCGGCCTGGACTGAAGCCTTTAACCGTTTAGGGCTTATGAGTACGTAAATAAACGAGCACGTAGAAACAATAGCGAACATATTCGTGAAATTTTCTTTTTTAAAATGAACAATAGGATCTATGTATATGATAGTGTACTGGACACATTTCCACGGATTGTTAATTATTTATTAATGATTCAAAACTACCGTAATATGTTTATGTACAATTTATTTTCAATAATAGTGATCCAGAGTAAATACATACATTATATTACTATTATTCATTTCGTTTTTCATCTTAAACCGTAATATATAGCGTAGTAATGCCCGTGGGATACGCTCCATATTTCTTTTATGACGTACTATCTTCATTAAGGTTTAGATTGTTGTTCATTTTATTTTTTCATATAAGGTATTATTACGTACTTGGTTTTTTGGCTTAGATTGTGGTTGTAATGAGAATTGTAATTATGACTATAGTAGTTGTAATAAAGACGCTGTGATATTTACCATGGATAAAGCGTTTATTATTATTAAGTGTTCTCCCTACTGGTAGGTGCTTGGGCTTAGTCTGTAAGTTTCCTTCTCCACTGTACCCTGACCACAGGTTTGCGCACTGTTTTTATATGTTATTAACTGATTCTTGTCAAGTCCCCTTCATAAATATATTTCAAAGAAAAAAGATGCTTAAATTTTCCAAAACCATTTTTGTCCAACGGTTTAATAGCATTTCTATTGTTTTACCCTTTTACTCAAAGTTGCATTCAAAATTATATCATCTCTTTAATTATTTTAATGTCAGCAATATTTATAAAACGTCTAACTCACTGGCCTATTTTATTAATAACTTGTAACGCGTGAGCTTTAATTTATTACATTTGTTTTACTAGCGTAAATTTTCTTTCGAACAGTAGCGGAAATTTTGTCAGGCAGACCGTAAAAGCTCTGAGGCCCTATATACATGGTACATTGTAGTAAATGGGAGCGTACACATGTTGTCGCGCGGTTTAATTTGGTCGCGCGCAGTCGCCTTGTATCATCACATTCACATCAATTTGTTTAACGAAGAATTGCGAAAAAGATCAGCAATTTGGTGTGGACTTTTAATTCATAATATCTGTATTGTTCTGACTTAAATTATAATATATAAAATTGATATAAACTAATAAAAAAATTACATAAAGTTTAATTCAATATATACGACGTTTCTACCACCATCTGTGGGTATTGAAGTGACAATGATGTGTGCAAAGTTACATATATAAACAACCAATTCTTATTAATAAATTCTGTCATTGCTTGTGAATTCCGCTAGGATAATACGGGGAACCCTGGTATATTTGTTTCCGCCGAATATTTAACGATGGCAGATATGGTCATTATTATTTTAAAATATTTCCGCGGTTGACCAGCAAAGCAGATAAACCGAACACGGATAATTGAGAGTCTACTGTACAAGAGAAAATGTAATAAGAAGTAAACTATCAAGGAGAAGATACATTGTTTTGTTTAACCTTATATAAAGAAACTTCCTTTAGATGCTCGCATACAGAATTTTTTTTAAGTACTTCAAGTTATCCAAAAACACAGGAAATCTACATACCTCTAAGAAGTCAAAATCCTTTGCAAACATATTCACGCAAATTCAATAAACATAATGGATTATCGCCAGTACCCGTACCTTATTCTTATTACCTAAGAACCTCCAGAGAACCCAATTATCCTTTCCATCCCACAAAGATACATCACAACGCTTCATTTTTTTTTAGGGCAACAGGCTACATGAGGGTGATCCACATTGGGCAACTCCCCTTTAATAGCATAGGAAGGGATTAGAAAGGGGGGATGCGGAAGGGTAGAGGAAGGTAGCCAAGGGTTAACTAGGGCCCCCGGGCTATGGTTTAAGGATCCTACCCGGCATTCGCCTAAAGAAATGCAGGGAAAACCCTAGAAAAACCTGCATCGGGTAGGTCGGGCATTGGGTACTTGTCCCACGCCCTTCCGATAGCGGGAGAGGAGTTTGCTGTTGGGACGCAGCTTACCCCTCGCCATGCCTTGGCCTGTTTAGGAGGCAGCTGGCCGACTATTCCAATAGGAATAGCGGACAACTCTTGCCGTATGCCCAAGGTCTGCGACCCCGGAACATACACCTCTCAAAACAGACCGAGGTGCCTCGGCATGTGGGAACCTTAGTTCAAAAAAACCAGAGAGATGTGAGAGCATCCCCAAAGGTAGCCCCCGCCAGTGCTCTCTGGGAAGGTTCACCTGCGAGAAATCCTCTCGCAGGCTTACTTCCAAGAGCGCAACGCTTCAAATAAGCCCAATGTATCACTTGGAACTGATTTGCAAAACCACCTGCAGCTCCAGCCCGTCGTCAAACTCCAACTGTTCCAAAAAGTATAATTAAATCTGTTCTAAATATGCACTTTGTAGTTGTATCCCAATTTTTTTTCTCCGTGTACTCTTTCTAAAATAAATAATGCTAATTTAAACTAATTTTGTTAAATAATAATGCTTAGTTTTATTAAAAAAAAAGAAGTAAACTTGCGTTAAATTTATGACTAGTTTTTCTTCAGGTGAGACGATATCCCTTACTGCCTAAGAACTTAGTGCAATAAATAACAATAATTCAACAAAACTGGTAGCACACATTCTAAAATAGTTCGTGTCACAATGCCGCAATTACGGGTAAGGCCACCTCACACTAGTGCGGGACTGCTGGAACGGGAATCCCTTTGTAGGTACGGGACGGGATACCTCACAGTCCTTCACACCATTGCGGGAACGGGAAATCATTTTCTAGACGCTTTCCAGCAAACACAGCAGTTTCACTTAAAATAATTACATATTTTTAATTATTTTGGATAAAAAGTTTTAATTCAAGTTAAGACTGTGTTCAATAATGTCTTCAGATGAAGAAGAAGCTCTAATTTAACTAGCTCTAGCCGAAGACGAGAAACGTGCTATTCAAGTTATTAGAATAATAAGAAGCAAGGCAATTGTTTACCCCGCTGCTATATATATTTAGGAATAGAAGAATATGGATTCACGAAATTCTAAACGTAACATTAGGTGAATATCACACCTTTATGCTACGTAGAGATGTTGCAAGATTTTATATTTAAGACTGACAATTATTTGATGAAATTTGCAATTGAACGAAGAATGACATTAAAAAGCAATACACGAACTACCGTGAACCTGAAGGACGACTTGCAATTGCTTTGAGGTACATTTGTTATAACATATAACGAGTGTGAACGTTTTAGAATGCTTAATTTAATGTATAATTAAGATTTTATTTGGCGGCTTGTACCGAAACAATGGGCAAGAGCACAGCAGGTACGTGCGGGACACGGGAAATATCGTGCAAGCTGCGAATCTTCACTGGGACGCAGCAACATACCATGAGATAATATGGCCCGTAAAATAGGTTGAACCCAGTACTGTCTCGTATCCGCCGTTTACAACGACTTTAGCGAACCCAAAGAACACCAATTTCTTCAAGTTCAATGGCTGAAATAAAGTGAGAGCTTATCACGTCAAATTCTGGAAATACAGCAGTGTATCTTTGTTCCGACCATCAACAATGACTCAATAAAGGGAATTGTTTTAGCACGACAAAGACGAAGTTAAGAACACCTGGTCCTATTGTCGGAGGATTTTGGGAATAAACTAGAGATGGACATAATCGAATGACCATAATCGATCATTCGATTATTGCAGATCATTCTAAATGTCGATTATGATACAACGACCACCGAATGGCGATTATATTTCGAATGACGAGACTTATGAAGGCTTAAGCGAGCGAGCGATGAATGAATCATTCGATTATTCCGTACCTAAGCCTTATTTTTAATAGTTACACTCTGAATTTCACTCAGTTTGTGATATTTAATAAATATTGCTTTTGTAAACAAGAATATTTGAGACTGAAGTCGATTATATTTTGAATGACGAGACTTATAGGTGCTTAAGCGAGCGAGCGATTATGAGAATCACTCGATAGCGGATCATTCGATTATGGCCATCACTAGGAATAACCCAAAATTGTTGTATACGTGGTCTACTGTGCCTCTCATAACCCCCTCCAGACAATAATTCTGGAAAAGCGAGGGAAAAAGGGGAGGATGGATTGGTGGACCAGATCACATGGTGGTTGGAGACAACCAATCAAGGAGAATGTGAGGAATATGGAAGAGAAATGAAATCGTCGAAAAAGAGGATTCGTGCTGAGGAGAGAGTAGTGAGAGATTGGATGAGTGATCCAGAGGAGAAAAGAAGAAAGAACCTGCTATCAGCACGACCAATTTATCAACTGTTCTTTATTGTTAAAAAATATTACCATGCTAAACACTCGTATGTTCAAGTAAAACTGGTAACAAAAATTTATTATTAATATTATCGGGCAGCCAGAAACGCAGACGTCGACAGAATTTCTGGGAAGGGAAGAACAGCCTACCTGATGTTGCAGGAAATTAAATATGTAAATCTCTAGATGAAATTCTCGGGTCTCAACCCGGACCAGTTGTTTGTTGAAAAACTACGTTTCAACGGGGTTGAGACCCGAGAATTTTATCTAGAACAGATTCATCGGGAAAGCCTTCGCTCTCTAATACATAAATCTCGTTCTCTGCTACATGCAAAAAACACCTGAGATGGTAGCTTGTATTTGCCAAATCTCATTAATAATTGTGTACATTATTATTTTTTATTTACATTCCTCTATCGTTAAAATTGAACAATTTATTCACTGGCGCCCATATCACTTATAATTAATTCAATTAATTGTCTTCAATTAAAATAAACAAATACCAATTACAAACTGTAAAGATGCATGGGAATGACGTGTTACACATTTTATGGTTTTATGTGCCAATTGTGATGTTATTTATACAGGTCAAATAAGAAGGTCTTTAACTCGACTAAAGGAAAATCGAGTTAATATCAGACTTTATGATGATAAACACTCATTTATCTCCAAATATATTCTTACTAATGATCACAGATTTGATTGTGACCTTAAAAAAATTCTGGATATAGAATAATGGTATGCTAGATTAATTTCTGAAATAATATATGAAAAATTAAAGAACAACTCTATTAATATTCAAAACGATATTATTTGAGTGGTATCTATGTTACAGTTATCACCCAGCCTTATTTGGTAATGTTTAAACTTTTTTATCGGATTGACTTGTGTTTGTTCATAAGTTTTAGTGCACCTGACGAGTCATAATTTTAACTTTTTCTGTTTTCTTCTGACTTTGGCCAAATTTATCAGATCACATAATATCATACAAATTATATTCAACGGAAAACGACATTAATGTCTGGTTTGTCACCCAGAGAAATAAAGTAGTGCCGAAAATAGGAGACTTGATGAAATAAAAGTTTATCAGCATTATCTATACAATAAAAAATTATGTATATTTGTATTTATGTATGTATTTACGTTGTTCTTTATACAAATTTTATCGCGTGGACAGAATTCAACAAAAATTGGTATATATATTCTGCCAAAATCGAGAACCGGTACTGTGGGGGTGAGAAACCCCTAGAATAAACATGGAAATAATTATAATTGAAATAAGTTACGAATTAGTGTTAAATTACTGCGCGAGACGATGACGTCATAAGTTTTCAAGACATTGACGCATCCTAAATATAGTTCTGTATTTCGTAATGAAATAAAGCAGAAATCTTTTGATTGAATAAAAAGTAAAAACTTTTTCAGTAATACTCCATCGAATAGTAAGTATAATTAAATCTACCAATACCACATCGAGTGATAAATATAATTTATTATGAAAGGTTATACAATCCATGGCATTAATTTTCTTTTAAATAACTTGACTTTTGACGTGGAATATTTAACGGGATCAGGGACCAATATGTTTCCCAATTATATCTTGCAATACGCACTGGAAGATACATAGAATTATGATAAAAACAATATTTAAATGTTCAAAATTGATATTTTTTTATTGAAGACAGCGTATTTCGTAATGTTTTGCATTAATTTTATACAATGCTACCAACTGCAGATTGCTAAAACCACCAAATAGTTTAATTTCAGATGGAAAAATTATATGTCTACAAATTTAATAATTGTTTTAAATAGTGTATGTATATCTATCTATCTATATATATTATATAAAATTGTCTTATACGGGTATGTATGTGTGTATACATGTGGGTATGCATATGGGTATGTTCCGCTTACAAATCTACACCCTCGAAGCAATTTCACCGAAGTTCGACAACGTTTTCTTTGCGACAGGGAAACAAACAATGTGCGGGTTTAACACGCCCACCACCCCCAGGAGCATGGGTGGACGGTGGTGGAAACCTTCAAACCTGCTAAAATGTACTATATTTGCGTTGCATAAATATTTGTCAGGGTTAATTCGAATTATAGTATTTCTATCCATGTGATTTTTATTAATTTTAACCCATTGTGGCACGAGGGTTGATGCGCATTAAACGGTGGTGGTGGAGGGGGTTACAAGGAAATAACGCTAAAAATGTATCGGGACATCTCGGGCAACGCAGGGCACCCAGCTAGTCACAAATAAACTATAAATGTTAATTCATATGGTCAATATATTTTATGACAGTTTCGAATTTCACCTGTTAAAGTTAGGGTTGGATAAAATTATGGAATTGAGTTTTCGTCCTTTATGCATTTAATATTCGAAAACAAGAGAGGTTTTCCCTTCGATGTTCAGTACATGTTTTGTTACGCCTCTTGTAAGAAACTTGCGTATTGCTGTTTCAAAGTTGACCGCAGGATTCCTTGAGTGCGGCGATGACGAAATGTGGCGGCACTTCTGGTATTTCCGGAGTCCCTGTTACACTCGTGAATCAACTGAGAATCTCAGTTTATAATGGACTAAAACAGGCATCGTCTCAATTTCAACGAAAAAAAATATACGCTTATACAATACCAAACCTCAAAAAATATACTTCTCATTTTCCTGGGTCAGTTGAACTAGTTGTTGGAAAAATAGCGACGATAAATGTTCGAGAAATTATGACATTTGAAGAGGCATAAGAGCATTTCGGTCGTAAATATTTTCTGTTCGTCCTCATGTAGAAATTAGGTGCGCGGTACGAAAAACTGAACATTCTTAGACTATCTATATTCAACTTATCAGCATAAGCATCTCTGATTGTTTGGCCAATGTTTTTCCTATTTTTATATTAATATCTACCACACTGTATTAATTTCATGCTCTCAACAATTATGCTATCATCCTTACCTTCTTCAGACAACTGATATATGGAAAACCGAAACAATCCTTAACATGGGTATATTCAATATCAAATAAAACATAAAAATCAACTTTCAATAAGGATGTTACGTAGAAAGCAATTATTTACATGTGAATGGGGTAAGGTTATCTAAACGAAGACACATTAACTACTGTAGTGTACACAAGCAGGATAAATTAATTTGAGGTTATTTATTTTATTATACATGAGTTTAATATTTTTTTACGAAAACAAAAGGCTTCAGCCTGGCAACGGCAATGCTCGCGACTCAGATAAGTAACGGTGGTAAATTGAGCGACCTCCTTTTGTGACGATGAAAATATTGTCACAAGATTTCAGCACGTTCGGACAAGACGCTCCACCAAGTTGGCACCGTCGTGGTTTCCCAGCCACTTCAAAGTTAGTATGTAAACCCGGAGAGGGTTGAGACTTGTGGGGGCACAAATCAGCTTTTAATTGGCTAAGATCACCAGATTCAGGATTTTGTGGGTGGAATTTCGGCAAACCGAGGTGTAGGGAACTTCGAGAGAAAGCAGGGGTTAGTTTGTTTCCGGAAAGTTATGAGAAGTTGGTTTTTGGAGAGTTAGTTAGTTGGGCTATGGAGAGGTGGTTAGTTTTTGGAATGTTATGGAGAATTGAGCTTTTAGAGAGAAAGATAATTTTTATTTTTAAGATGATATAAATTGGTGTTTGGAGAAATGAGGTTAGTTTGAGTTTTTAGTTAGTTAGTTTTTGGGAAATTAGTCTACGATCATTGTGAGAAAGTTTTAGTTTAGATAAGTTTTGATGAGTCACAGAAGTTTGCACGGCGCAGCCCGGAGATTTCTGCCGAGGACAACGTGTAAGCAAGCTTGTTGGTACTCTTCCGGGGAAGGCGGTACAATAACAGCCAGATTGCAGAGTCCGTCCGAGCTACAAGAGAAGACAACTTACATGCCGCATCATCACCACCCGGTACTGTACTGTACCGATTCTCCACGAGACCACCAACCCGTGTGAGAAATTGTCTTGGTTTTGTTCTTTTTATGTTTTAAATAGCCAATGGTAATAGGAAGAGGAAAGTCATGTTATTTTAGGTATGTTAATAATTTTAATTTATTTATTATTGTATTCAATTTCACTATTCAATACAATTAAATATTTTCAGACATAAATAATAATGTAAATATTTTAACAATATACAGTAAAAACCCGATTAAAGGTTAAAACGTTACACTGCATTCGGAAATCGCATGAACAATGAATGAATGTATGAATTATATTGAACTGCATTTTTACTATATCCCTGGGTTGTTTATTACAATACGCATAAATTTTACATAATGCTAGTCTAGAGAATAATATTTAGTTTTTAAAATGTTAATTAACGTTTGCACGCTTTATTTTACACATCGCCTATAGGAAACATTTTAGGTGAAGGAATACATAGAAAAATAACGTATCATTTCAATTCATTTACTATGGTAGCTAAATTCTGTTGCTATATATATTGTAATACAAATTAGAGGCCATTAATGATTTGATAATTGGATATTTATGGTGGACTGTTAGCGGCACCAATTTCAAAGGCGACAATAGACAGGCGGGATTTTGTTGTGTTAAACCGCGGGGGTTTTGGACAGTCGGAAATTGGAAGTCGGACGACGAACAGCGTGGCAGGAATATATGTTAGATCTAACCGGATAGGTTACAAGTTTTGAGATTGAGTAATAAAGTTTTGGACAGTAAATCTCAACGACAAAGTTACAAGAAGTAACCTAATAAATCACGCCACAATTAACATCTATAAGTACCGTGACCGTCATCAATTCCGCAGAGAGACAATTTGTAACAATCTGTCCAACCAATAATCCGGAAGGAGCAGTAGTTTCCAGAGAAGAGACCCGAAAGTTACGACCGTGTTTTGTTTAATCAAATGTAAATTCAGTGATTTCATGGCCTTTTTAATGTGAATTGTGAGGTGAGCCCGATCCAAAGAGTGTTAAGCCTGGTACCAGCAGATGTTTGTAAGTACAAAGAAATTTGATCAAGTTTTGTAAACGATAACTAAAGATAAAGGCGTCAGATTTCGATTTCACGTTTGCTTGATTGTTTAACTTCTTAGGTTGTAAAGGAATTTGATTGTTTAACGTAAATATATAGGTTGTTTCTTTACTTAGAACGCCCAGATAAATGATCCTGAGAAAAGAGCTGTAAAATCTATAAAATTTAAAAACTTTAAATGTAAATAATCTCATTTAAAAATGCTGTAATTTCATCTGAATAAAAATAATTGCCTTGTAAAGTTTTAAAGAATGTCGTAATTATTTTGGGAAATCCTTCTCTTTAAATTAATTAAATATAGTTAATTCATCAACCAACTATTGAATTTAAATTTATTCAAATGATCTTTGTTTAAATACATTGTTTAATTAAATTATCTAGTTAATTATTACAATATATATATCGTACTATGTTGACATCCGCAAAATGTTAACTTTGAAGTCGTATAAACTGATAGTTTATTAAAATTTATTGTAATGAAACGTTAACGTAGTCGTTAGTTTGATAATTATTATATTAATTTACATCTTTGCAATATACATATTTCTTTACAATTTACACCAGATCTACTATTTATCTCATATATTGACGAAATAGAACGCTTTCAATGATCCTTAACAGAATTC
Organism: Zhengitettix transpicula; assembly: GCA_037074705.1. Taxonomy (NCBI): domain Eukaryota; kingdom Metazoa; phylum Arthropoda; class Insecta; order Orthoptera; family Tetrigidae; genus Zhengitettix; species Zhengitettix transpicula. Next base: position 206,813,984 of record CM073591.1, read on the forward strand.
ACTGTTCAACAATGTATGGTGGTTCATTTTAATTGAATTTAATTGTAGCAAAAATCATGTTATTATTACATGATATAAATAATTTTTATCAATGTTTTTCATTTATTTAAATGTAATAATTTTGTAGGGTATTAATAATTAATATATATTAAACGCAATCAACCTTTCATAATTTTCATTGCAATGAATAATGTAAAATACTTTATACAAAAATAAAATAAATATGTCATGTAGCAATGACGCAGCATTCTTTCTATCGTATAAAATATTTTTTGAATGTATGAATTTCTTGCAACCTATCGTGCATGAGCCTATTGCAACACACATCAAGGTCAGATTATAAATTATAATACACACATTATTTAAAATTATGAAGTTAGTTGTATTTTTCAATCTACAAAAACAAGTTTGGAATTTTATAAAGAACGTGAGCCACTTATACAAGCTGAAAATAAATGTTAGTGGTAGAATATTTACCACAAAATAAAATTTGCTTGTTTCTAATGAGTAGTGACGTGTGTGACCAGCTCTAGATGAACTACTTGCCTGTGTCAAGTGACAAAATAAATGAATTCAACACTAAATTAACTAAAAAACTTAACTAAACCAACCGTTTTATTTTAAAGAATTCCCTGTTGTCATGAATAATTTTTTTAAGTTTTTAAGTTTATTACAAAATGATAATTTCATAAATGGTAATCATTATTTTTTCATGGGTACAATTTCAATAAATAGTTGTATTTTTAATTATATTTGTTGTTAACGTTGCTTATTTGTAGTTATTTTCAAATTGGAATCGGTTTGACCTTGAAGCTCTTCCTTGAACCGTCCAATAAACTTCAAGCGAAGGAAAGTAAGACGATGAGGCAACGTTTGTCTATTTCACTGCTATTATTCGCTGAAAGCCAGAACGGCTCCCATTTAAAAACTATTATAAGGGTTTGTTCCTAGAAAATAAATGATAGACTTCATTGTGTAATACCACTTGTTTTCCCGTCCTTCGTACTGGAAAGAAAATATTGTGTAACGTTAGGGTTAGTTTTGGCACAAATATTAATCTACGGTGAATTGTTACGATCAAGTTTTATTGATTTAGTTCTTCGTTACTTCTTAACTCTATGAGATTATATGCTCCCCATGTATTTATTTAATATTGATAAAAGGGCCAAAAAACACCAAATTAAAGAAAGACAAAAACACATCCGAAGATATTTTCAGGTGCGAAACTTCTACGATTCCAAACAATTTTTACATTCACGAAGGTGTAAATTTAATTATAGTTTAAATATCGAAGCAGACAGCATGAATAAATAACGAGGCCTGCGCGTGTCTCGGGTGTTGTGGCAGTACAAGATCAAAGATCGTTCATTAAGATCAGAACTTTACGCTGAAAACTCCCACAGAAATCCATAGGTCTTGAGTGAAGTTTGTTATGAGTTCACATGGGACTGCAGAAGTTTCTCGGTGGACTGCTCGTTTTCATAGGACCCAAAGGCCGAAAATGTCAGCAGGTGTTTCAGAAGTGGTGGATGCTCTTGAACGTTTTGAGACGTGTGAAGAACATGTGAGTCAAAATCAGTATTAAAGTATTTTGAATATCGAAGTGAAGAAGAGAATGAATTCTGCGTGATTGATGATCACCGTTTGGTTGATGAATAGAAGCAGAAACCCTGAACTAAAATTCGTGGGAGTCGTTTTACATCAATGAAAAACCTTTCTGTCGACATTTAGCCGTGTCACTCTACACATAAACCAAATGTTTTAATGAGAATAGGAAAGCTTCCAAAATGTTTGATCAATTATTCAGAATTAAAGTGTAAGTAAATAGAAATTGTGAATATTGTATTATTTCCCAAACAACTTAATAAACGACCCAAATCGTCAAATAAAGAAATAGAATATATCAGTATAAATTAGTGCAAAACATTGAAATATTATTCAATTACAAAGATGGCATTAGAAAAATTTTAAATCATTATTATTTAGCATCTCGTGTAGTTCTATTTCGTAATTTTCCAGAATATCTTAGAATATATTGTCTCTCACGGCAAAGCTTACATAGCCTTCGAAATTTTTAGTAAATAATTGAAAGAAAATTTAAAATTTAACGTAATATAATTTGAGAACTCATACTTTAATGAATCTAATATTTGTCGGCTTATAAATGTACAAGATAAATAAAATGGTAATAAAATAATTACGTATATAGCAGCCAATTATTTTCACATGATTCAATTACGTTCCTGTGGCTACGCAGAGAGCCACTGAGAAGATTGGAAATTCCCTAGTCATAGAAGGCGAAACGAGAAAACAAAATTAAATAGGCAGAACCCTGAAATTGAGTCCTACACTGGGCTCTCTACAATAATGCAGTTATGTGGTTGATGTTCATCTCGAATACATCATTAATTTATTATTAGATAAGTAAGAAAATCAATGTATGTGCACTCTCTACATTGTGAAATTTGGTTAGCGTTGCACTTGACTAAATTATATATATATATATATATATATATATATATATATATATATATATATATATATATATTGTAATAATCGGGAGTCTATTAATTATCACAAATGAAAGAAAGTTAAATAAAACTTTCATGCATTTAGTGAATATGTGACTTACAATTTCTGGTACCAGGGCAATTTTGGGCTCGTTCAAAACACTTACACACACCCTATAACAGGTCATTCTTTACACTAACTCTAAACGTCACTGTTGGTTTGCCAAAAGTTTGTTATATCTCGATGACTGCTTTACTCTGCAGTAATTTAACAACTTTATTCTGCAATCTCACCACGAAGATTTTACACAGCTATATCTCCTCGACAACTTTTCTCTGCTATGCTTTGGCGACGATTCCTTTACTATATCTCGACAACTTTACTCTGCAATCTAACGACACCTTTGTTATATTTCCGCGAAAACTGTTCGACAGTCCACAATCTTTCTACGACGACGACTAAGACTGGCCAACACATTCCCTCCAGCAAGCCAAAGGCCTACAATACTTTGAACCTGTAGCATTATTGCCCATTCTTGTGTGTAACTTGTGTGTTTCTGCCGCTAACAATTCGAGACCAATTTTTTTAAAATTATTCATTACTAATTGCCTTTTAATTACCACAATATATATATTGTGTATATGTTGTGTGCGTGTTTCTTAAAGATAGTGTGTATGAATGTGGTGACTGGACAAATGTGAACAGATATGATTTTTTTGTATAACGTTTAATTATTACTATTAATATTAATATATATTAATGAAAGAAAACGAATGAAAAGAAAAACGCGAACGAAATCTGACTATACCCTTTAATTATCGTTTACAGTTATTAATAATTGTTTTGTACTCAAGACAGTGCTACTGGTACTAGTTCGGACTCTTGTGTCTTGCAGTCAACACCCACTAAACAGGCCATTATACACTGATTCTACTCATTAGATTTTGAACACACGGTAGTTGTCAGGATCTCTGCTATCCTGGAACCTGGATTAGCCCACTTTCAGCCAGTTGCCGGATGTAGATCTCCTCAAAGTCTCTCTATGCGAAAATTAGTTCATTTTGTGAACCAAAACTTCTGCTTCCAAACTGCGATTTTATGAGTCTCACCGTCGAAACTGTTAACTTGCGTTTTATGTAAACTATTATCTCTCGCCGTCGGACTTCGTAGATAGCCCTATTCATAATTCAAGATCCGCAGACTTTTCTCTTTCGCTCCTCGCCGCAGACTGAGTTCTCTAAGCGCGCGGTTTCCAGTCTCGATTGTTAAGAAAGAAAAACCCGCCTTGATTGTCGTCTTTAAGCACCCGTACCGCCAACAATTAAATTATATTAAAAACAATTAATTGCCTGTTTAATTGGTATTACAACATATATAAATATATATATATATATATATATATATATTGTGGTAGCATATTTAGGTAGAAAACGTAGCCACTACAGTGCGTTTCAATTAATGTGGTAACCAATTTAGAATAAATTGAAGCCCCATGATGTGGTGATAATTAATGTGATAAATTAAGAAATTTAGATTAGTAAAATGTAAGTCTTAAAATAAATTTACAATTACTTTATCAAAAACATCCCATGTTACTGCGTCAGTTAACGTGGTAAACAAATATTTAATGTTTAAAACAATTGTTTAAAAGGGAACTGTGATCTGTACACGGATTTATTAAATTAAAAGATTACTCACAAATTCAATTTTAAATACAGAAACTTAATTCAATTTAAATTTATTTAATTTTTATACAAGAATGCCACAGCTTTAAAGAGATTCTTGATACCTCCAGGGTCGCTCATCGAGCGTCAAACAGTAAAAGGACCCGCAAATTAATAGAATGTTACCAAATATTGAAATTAATGTACTTGAATGTTACACTATGAAAGTGACGGTAAGGAATATTATACAAAGTTTGCAATGTATTTGGTTACATACCAACATCGGAGCAGTTCTCGTATCACACAAAATCTTTCACTTCACAAATTTTACTAACTTTTGTTTTTAGATCACAAATTATTTAAATGACTTTAATTAAAAAAGCCATAGTATTACACTTTCTACACATCTTCAGTCAGCATTTGCGATTAAATCCATACCACATTACAGACGGTCATCAGTTGATTTCCAATATTTCGGCGAATAGTGGTATCATTGAAATCACGTACGTTTCCTATAAATCTATTCGTTCATCTCGTTCAAAGAAAGGGGTTAACACAAACAACCAATATAATTTATCTTTTACACATTGACTTCTACATGCAGACTCGCTGCTAACCGCTTTCGGTCAGCTCCCATTGGAGACTACTGAACACACGTCAAAGCTTTCTATATTACACAGGCACCGACAACAATACTTTAATCTTTTACGTTCTTACGCGATGCTGACTTGCCTACAATGAATACCCTGTACACATTACGCTGATAATACTAATATTGAATAATTTAGAAAATACTTTCATTACATATATAGGTGGTCATTACATTATATATATTGTAATAAACAAAAAGGCATCCTTTTTACTTTGCCCACCGTTGTGGTTAAAAAAATGTAATAATTAAATATGATGGGCTTTTAAATGAAAAATTATAGACTTTAAAACAAACAAATTTTATTTAAACAATTCTTGAAACATTTTACATTTAATAAAAACATTATCTCTTTCTCTCATGGGTCTTTACTGGGTTTGATAACGGACAGAACACTTAAATAATCAAAGAACCCAACATTTATCTATAAATTAAACAGAAGTATTTAATCGTCTAGACATCGACGAACTTATTAACTTATTAACTTATTAACTTAGAATTACCAGATTGATTCTAAATTTAAAAGAGTTTATTTTATTAACAAAAGAAGAGAACGATATCTGACTGTATCTTTTAATTCCGTTTACACATATTAATACCATAAATTTCAACTCACGATTACTCAGAAACATTTGGCTCGTTCATTACACACACACTTTATAGACTGGACGTTTACACACACTGACTCTAACACATATTATTGGTTCGACGATAGCTGATTCTCCATACTCGGTGAAGGACATCCCAGTTGCTCGTGCTGAAACTACTCGACGCTGGATGCTGTGTCCTGGTATCCTACCATCGAAGACAGTGGTCAAATTTTGATATTACTACAGATTGAACTTCTGCATATGAAAATGTTTATAGTTGAATAATTTTGTTATTTCTCTCGCAGACTGCAAATTTTCTCCATACTCCGTCTCGCCGTACGCCTCCACACTCAACTGACTCAACTCCTCGACTCCAATTCCTCGACTGACTCACAAATTCTTATCTTCTGTTTATATATATGACCGTCCCTTCTATCTTCTGCATTGTTCCAAGACTACGTCGCAATTGCATTGACAGTTTCTCCATTACTCCGAGATTTTCACTGCAGCTGCTGCTCCCCAGCTAGTAAAATATCTAGCCGCTCTGTCTTGTCACATCGAGACAGGACCCGTAATTACTTTGCACTTGCATCCTCACCCCCACATGTGCGCTGTTCCGAAATTCTTCTGACCGCTTTGATCCCAAGTCAACAAGACGATGGTCAAGCCCATTAAGCAGACACAATGCCTTTCCTAAACTGATTCATCTTGCGACAGACCACCCGCGCATGTCCCTTGCACTGCTTTACAAATCCTAAGTACACATTGCCACTTCCTGTGCCAGCCAAGACCATTAATCCGAAACAAATATCTTGCCGCTCTGTCTTGTCACATCGAGACAGGACCGGTAATTACTTTGCACTTGTATTCTCACCCACACATGTGCGCTGCTCGGACGCCGCAACAAACCGGCAATGCAAAGAAAGTATTGTTGATCGGTCGAGAAGGTTTTACGCGCTCAAAATTTACGAAAAGAACGAACAGTCGGGAAGCAGACAGCAAATAGAACAGACGAAAAGAACGAACAGTCAGGCAATGAACGGCGAGGTGTAAAGACCACAAAATTCTAATACACGAAAAGTTGAACAATTTAGTCAGTCAGCAGCGAGAATGATAAAGGTCTAATTTAAAGAACGAGAAAGTGTTCCAGTAACCAGTACGCTGTTATATCAAAAATGCAGAAATTGAACTAGTCTTCAGTCAACAGACAAAACCAATGAGGTGCATTTTCAACAAAAATCCACGAGACCTACAAATCCAGGTTGCAGTAAATCATCGAGAATCGTCAAAGTTATTTTAAACCAACTAACAAACTACGCTAATTAGAGTCTGTGAGCATTTAGAGTCTGTGAGAACTTAGAATCAGTGATATCCCCAAAATTGTGCACGAAAAGTTAAAATGAGACCTGGGCTGCCGTAAGTAGAAAGAAAACTTTAAAATCATTGTAAACCACGTTTAAAAGATAAACGTCAGATCGTTCTTTAATTATCGATAAAATGAGATCTTTAATTATTCAGATCATTCTTTATTTCTTGATAAAAATTGAAATTGTTTAAATTCAATCTTTAGCATTATTTATTCAGCAACAAATTTCGTCTATGTTCAGACGCATTGATTCCCATATAAAGCAAATGTAATTTTGTGATTTTGATTATATAAATTCTGCCATTTATCAAACCCAGTTCAAGACCCTGAGATCCCAAATATTTTGTAATTTGAATACTTGTTTTAAAATTGTTAATAAATCTTGTTTAATAGTTTTCACGTAATAGTTCTTTTCATTTAAAAACGCCACATAATTCATATCCAGAATTATTGTCAAAAGATAACAAAAGCTATTTATAAATTATTACAATATATATATATTGTAATACCTAGTTAAGAAGGCCATTATTTGGTTTATATTTCATCATATTTGTTTCACGGCACAGACTAGAGGTGGACAGCCATTATTTAAAATCTGTTTACCAACTCAGACTGGGGATCTTGGGTGGCTCGTATAAAAAATTATGATTAACAGCGGAAAAAGGCTCACAAAAGGGAGAAATATTTTAATTGGGGGTCTTTAGCGGCTCTTAGATCTCATGTCTGACGGACATCGGAACAGGACCCCAAGGGAACGATGACAACAGTTTTTTGTTGACATCCAATTATAATAAATGTTTATCTAACAATATTGAGTAGCTCTCTGAGCGTGGGAAAGCCGGATGATGTCCGAACGTGGGAAATCAAAACTGTGGGAAAAAGGAATAATCTGGAGAGTGGGAAGCTGATTGAACAAGTTAGTTGTATGTCAGAGAGCAAGGGAGGAGGACGTGGATGAAAATTAGTGTGGTGTCAGAGTTGGAAGGAGATGGACGTGGAGTGTGGTGCCAGAATCTGAACGAGAAAGACATAGAACTGAATGTCATAGCTGGAAGGAGAAAGTAGTGTTAGGTTGAACTCCAGATTTGAACTCTGTCTTGGTGAAGGTTGAGAGATCCAGAACATTTTAATTAAAACAAAACGCATTGGAATTGTCAATCATACAGACGAATTGATTGGTGGCCGCGGGCGAAACATCCATACGAGTAGTCGGAAGTCTCCAGTCTGGAGTTTGGATACTGAAAGGATAGTGTTGTGTTGTGAAACGTGTGTCAGTAAAAATTTAATGCACAGAGTGGCCATTATTAAACTGAAGTGTGTTCCCGAACTCCAAAGCATAAAACTTGTAAGTAGCGATTTAAAATAAAAAAATTTGTAAACCGGAAATTAAAGGTGAAAGGACAGATTTCTATAAATTGAATTTCAATATTCTGTAAAATTATTTCAAGTGTAATTAGATTTTTGTTTTTTCTATCAGGCCTAGTGGAGACCCTGAGATTTTGAGTTTCATTCTGTGTAAAAAAAAATAAAGGTATAAATTTTCTTAAAAGCCACAAAAGGTAAAATTAATTGTTAGTAAAATTTGATCTAAATGTGGCGAAATAAAGTAAAGATTTAAATTGTATTTTGTGTGAATAAATTTTGTTTTGTTTTGATAAATTTAAATTTTTGTTTAATTTAAATTTCCTTTCATTAAATATTTATTATTTGGTTAGTACAATATATATATATATATATTTCGTGGTTTTGACTGTATATACGTGTAAGTTCTACATTCCAAAACTGACTGAAAAGATTTTAGAACAGAAAATTTAATTATACTATGCATCAAACTCAGGCTATAAAAGGAAAAGTCTGAATGAAAAAGCAAGAAAACGTTATTCCAATGGATTCGTAGTTGTGCGAATCCACCCCACTGGTGAATACAAAACAAATAATACGGAAAGGCAACTCAATATAAGATTTAGTTAGCGCAAAAGAAGTATGAATCAGCCTAAAAATTCTGAAGTTAGTGGTTACTGCACATGAAAACAATGAAAATTCAGTAATTATAATATAATAATCTGGGAAAAATTGTTTTGGTACTTCTATCATTCCGGATCCTTTATTGTATCTTAAAATAGATTCCATATGTCGTCAGATATATCAATAAATTATAATGAACTATAAGAAATGGGCAATGAATAACAAACGGATATTAATCAATATTTTATATTTCTTATTGTGCTACATAAGTTGTTTGTGATTTAATACAGAGTCTGTAACTTCACAACGGTCATTATGTTCCTGAAACAAAAACGTTCATTTTTAGTATTCACCCCTAAAATATAAGTACCTTATTATAAATTATCTGATTTTACTCACTATATAAAATCTATTTTAGTAAAGTTAAATTGAATAAAACCAGTAGTCTTCAAATATTTTTTTGCACAAGTAAAAAAAAGACACGGAGCTTGCGACACTAGGCCTTAATCATCTGTAAAAGAAAATGAGAGATAATATAAACAGAAAATACCAATTTCCAAAACGCAATAATTTTTTCTGTAGTCTACAGCAAGGAATTCTGTGTGAGCTTCTCTCGCAGGTGAACTTTCCCAGAGAGCTTTGGAGGTGACTACTCCTCTCTCTGTTTATGAACTAAGTTTCCCACAAGGTGAGGCACCACAGGCAATGAAGAGATGTGCATGTTCCGGAATCGCAGACCTTGCGCATACGATAAGAGTTGTCCGCTATTCCTATTAGAATAGTCGGCCAGCTGCCTCCTAAACAGGTCAAGACACGGAGAAGGGAATGCTGCGTCTCCACAAAGCAAGGGCGTGGGACAATTACCAAATGTCCACCTACCTGATGCATATTTTTCTAGGGCTTTTTTCTACATCACATTTAGGCGAATTGCCGATTAGGATCTTTAAACCATAGCCCCGAGACCCTACTTAAACTTTGGCTTCCTTGCTGTACATTTCCGTATTACCCCTTTCAGTCCCTTCCTTATACTATAAGAGGGGAGTGGCCACAACGTGGATTACTCTACACCTTCTTCATCTCTACCGTTTTATTGTGACAACGAAAAAAAAAATATTTTGGATATCTGCCGTTTTTTTCTGCTGGGTTTCTATAACAACGAAAAAAAAATTAAGCAAAATCGGTCCTAACGTTTTTTTTTGTGAATTATCAACAAAGCCACCGTTGCATACACAAATAGAAATTTAGATATTGGTTTATGTTAAGATGTCCTGACAGCACTGGATTCTACGCAATGTACGAACTAATTATTAATTTTTGTACATACGAGTTGATGTTCTAAAAGAAATTTATCAGACCTTGGAATTCGAGGACAACAAAGAAAATCTAATGCAAAGACTGGCAATACTAATAAGTAAATATATTTGCATTGGTATGAAAATGAATGCGTCATTGTTTGTTTGTTTCTTCCATATGCGTTGCGTTCCTATACCATTCATCGAATCGTGATGAAACTTTGGTGAGTTGATGTACGCACGCCCGCGATTTTTCTGTCGGTTTCTCCAAGATTAATTGGTGGTGTAAATTTACAACATGCGAAAACGGACTATATTTTCGTGGAAAAAAGATTTTTCTAGATCAATTTGATTTATAATGTTCTCCCAATCATGTTTTGGTATAATTTCAACACCCTTTGGTATGGGAGTGGAGCACCGTTAGGGCCGAGTATGGTTGGGCTTTTCATAACAATAACGCGAAAATAACCTACATTGGTGTCTATACAGAAGTCGATGAGTCTTATTCTGACATTTCACATGACGGTTATGTTGTAGTTGATCCCCTAGGAGTGGGGGCGGAAACTTAAAACAAAGTTCCACGTACAATCTTAAACATATGGAGTCAAATTTTATGCACACTACTTATTATCCAGGAACAAACACTGTTTGGCTAAAACACTCCTAGGAACTATATGGAATATTCTAAGTCCTCTATTATTAGCGTCAAACGAATTGTTTTAGGGATCGCAGAGTTGATAGTCATTTTCAAAGCTGCCATTGGCTGATTTCCCTAATGTCAATGAACGACCGTAGGTGGCGGGGGCGGTTTAAAAAAAACATCAAAAACGGCCGAGAATGGTGTCTATTCTGGATGAAGCATAAGTTGTGGTTCAGCCCCTAGATGTGTGGTTATAGGAGGAAGGAATGAAATGCAGTTACATAATTATAATACGAAAGCAACCGAAAATGGTGTAGAATTCAGTGTTATGGAAGTCCCTGAGTTTATTTATGACACTGAACATGTCGATTAAGTTGTAGTACAGCACCTAGGAGTGGATGTGGACGACCGTGCAAAAAACTTCCATGTACAATCTTAAACGCGTGGGGTAACTTCTACCAAATTCTGTACACATGTTACTCACGATCGAGGAACAAACACTGGATGCGTAAAACGTATAAGTGTTTGTAACAGGCTTTATCCCAAAGATCCCATGTAAACTGTAAACAGTGCCAAAGAATAGTAGTGCTATAGAATGTAAAGAATAACGGACCATAAATTGTATGTGTTGAACTAGAGCTGTATGAAGAGTAAAATATAACATAAGATAGATCATAATTTAAGTGATAACCAGTTTCATCATATGAAAGGAAGCGGAACCAGAGAAGCGACAGAAAATTTAATAAATCTACAAGAGCGATTGATAGAGATGAAAAGATGTGTATAAGTATTCTTGACTCGGAAGAAGCATTTGACATGGTAAAGTGGGATATATTATTTGAGGTGCTAAAATACATCGATATTGAATGCAAATATACTTCTGACGGAGTTATATAAAGTCGAGAATGTGACAGTAAAAGTAGGCTAAATATATAAACATCGGTAGAAGAGTGAGGTAGAAATGTTTCATGTAACCAGTATTATTTAATTAATCTGCGGTGGAACTGATTGAAAAGGTCCCTAAAAATCGAATTTTGGTTTGAGAATTAGAGAAAGATTAAAGTCTATTAAATGTTGATGAGTAGAAAAAACCAAAAACAGTCTCCAAGTTTATAACTTTATTAATATATAGTCGGAAGCTTTCAACTCATTGTTACAATCATCCTGAATGAACATTAAAAACGTTACCACTTATATACAAAAAAACATCAAGTTACGAATACATTGCAACACCTTCAGCATAACATACCTTCTTGTCTTATAATTAACATCACATTAACTTTAAAAGGTATTAGTACCTATAGGTACTTAGTCACTACTATAAAACTATGTTGTTATTCAACATGTTCATTCAGGATGATTATTACAATGAGTTGAAAGCTTCCGACTATATATTAATAAAGTTATAAACTTGGAGACTGTTTTTGGTTTTTTCTACTCATCAACGTCTACGTCAACAGTCCTTTTTACCATAAAGTCTATTAAATATGCAGAGGATCGAACTATCAAAGCATGTACGGTATATAAATTACAGATGATGATAGTAAGAGTTGGAAGAGAATTTGGGATGAATCTAAATGTGGGAAAAACGAAATTGATGAGTATAGGGAATACATAAGGCTGAGAGAAAGTAATAGGAAGTAATAAAATCATTCAAATACTTATACAGTTTAATTAATTTCAGCTGTGCAGAAGAGATACGAAGTAGGATATGGGAAATGTGGCGAGTGAAAAAGTAAGAGGACTGATAGCTAAAAGGGTTCGTATTGGAGATCAGAAAAGTGTAAGGAGTTTGGTGTTATATGGGTCTGTGACATGGAAAACTAGAAAGGAGGCAGAAAAGTTTTAAACGTGGCTGTGGTGCAGAATGGACCAATTATAGTAAGACGTGAGGAAATACTAAGAAGAGTTGGGGAGGAAATACAGTATAAAAACGAAGAAAGCATCGTGGATCGGACTTACATTTAGAGGAAACTGTATAATGACAGATTTGATGGTGGGTAAATTGGAAGGTAAGACAGGAGTGAGAAGGCCAAGAGTTGGAATATTGGAAGAGAGGAAGGAAGACGCTCAAGTCAAGACTGAGAAGGATGGAGAAGGGCTTGCTGAATAGCAGTTAACTGAAAGATCGACTAAAGAGAGAGAGAGAAAATTTGCTAAGTTGTGGAGCTTAGAAAGTTGTTACGTTGAGAACGACGAGAAGCCAGTATTCACCGCGTCTTACGGCAGCACAGACTGCCAAATACACGACGAAGAGATATATTTTTCAGTTCTTCTCCTATTCAGTTCGAGACCATTGTTCCTAGTTTTTATATTGCCAACAAATAAATGGAATTTTGTCGCATTTTAATAAAATAAAATATATATGTGAACAACTACGAATGTGTATTAAATAGATTTTCATTCATCAGCTGCGTATTGTCCTCTTAGGACTGAGCCTACTTCAATGTCCAAAAAATAAGGAAAACAATATTTTCATTACAGTACTGCGTTTTTAGTTATTCCATTATTACTTGACTTCATACAACACAGCAACGAGCCGAATACTTACTTTTTCTGCAGCTATCATGATATACCCGAAATAGCCTTCCTACATTTTAGAACTGAACCCGAAGTCTGTGGACTGAGAACACTAGGTAGTTCTATCCGACGTAATACTACTATGTAAGCTGTGTGTATTTTTGGCCTTTCAAAGTGAATTTTCTCCGTGTAATTTTTCGACTTTTCACGTCAGAAAGTTCGAAAAAGGAAAATTTCTTATGTTGTAATATAATTATTAATTCCTTCTTTTAGGAATTACTATTTTAATTAAAGATGGAGACCTGACAAACATTTTATTAGAATTAATAGTTTTCTTTACGAGGTTATCTGTGAAGATAAACTAGAAGTTAAGACAAAAATATCAAAACCTCATCTATTTTAAAAGGAAATTTATACATCAATTTCAAACACTAAGTCATAGCTGGCAGGTAATAAAAAACAAACTTTGTAACTTAACTATCCCTTGTCTCCTAGATAACGAATGAACAAGAAAGTCCAAAGACCTTTACGAGTAAAGCTAAAAACCATGACTGTTTACTTAAATACGTACCTGCTTCAGTTAAGTGCAAAGAATTGGGGCCAAATGGATTGATCTTCCTATTTCTAAAGCTTCTCCGCTTGCTGAAATAAAACTATTTTTATAGTGCTATTATAATTAAAAGACACTTGAATGTTATTTCCCAAGAAGGATTTGGCCTTGAATCCACCTTTAAAAAGAAGGACGGGGGAGGAAGCGTTGCCGAACAATCGCAGTCTATTCTAGTGCTTTCGATGAACTGATACGAAGTCCATTTGCGACCACGTGTGTGCGAAGCATCAGCTCCTCCATCCACGCGGAATTAAAAGTTCCTTATAATCTTGATCGCAATATAAGCCCCTAAAATGTTTTCTGGTTCAGCAAATTTAAAGTTTTCGAGGTCAGAATGTGTCTGAAAATACTCATGAAATAGGAATTATAGGCTTTTTAACCAAGCTGCAACCTTCCCCGAAGGATTATTTTATTCTTAGCAACGTTTTTAAGAGAGCAGATATTCAAAATGAACTCATTATTTGTTTTACTGAAGTGATTAATAAGATAATTTAAACAGAAGTCAACAACAGACCATTAGTTTCTATCTATTTCAACAACAAAATTTCAATTTACATGGATTTTAATATCTGCTAATAACTTTTTGAGAGACGTAGAATATAGAAAGAATAAGAAAAACACTGAAATTAAGGCTACACTTATAGTATTACGAGCATGTTAATTGTGATTTCATGAAAAGAGCAGCGGAGTTTCTATGTAGGCAAAAACAAGGTTTTATTGAGTTCCCAGCATAACTAAACCCCATAAATGCGGTATCTATGGGCAGATTATTTTTGGTGTTTCTGCCTCATTTATTCCTTTTCTCTTATGCTTTTCTGTACATACTCCAAATTCGGAGGCTACAGAAATTGACTTATAGTTAATGTACATAGTAATGAAGTCCAGCTAAGAATAATAAATCACATGTATTGCCAACACGACCACCCTGAGTTTCGTAACATCCAACCAACTGTTCCTGACCGTGACTCAAGCCACGGGACATTCATTTATTATTTTTGTTATTATTATTATTTATTTAAAGTGGCATCAACTGCTAAGGTCATTAGCGGCTTTGTACTATGTTTCATATTCTTTATCGGAGAAACGAGTGTGTGTTTCTCAGTATCGAAACACGCTGACCACTACACCACAGGAGGTCGTCTTTGGGACATTTCCTTTCACTATTTTTCGTTTAATCCCGGCCACACTTCTTATTAGCTTTCGGTGATGTAAATTTTTATTAAAAAATTTCTTCATGTATTTTTTTCTAAATATTTTCAATGTAATTTTATTGGATAAGTAATTATATGATTTTATATAGTTAGCCTGTAATCTCCAAAGATTTCAAATACTTTAAAAAAGATTATTTTTTCTTAATAATCTAAATTATACTTCATCATTTTGAAAATATTATTCGTATAACAGCATTATATAATAATACAGAATTGAAATGGAATCAAAGTTGTTACACATCTGACTTGCTATATCAGGTTGGTAGCGAGATAACATGTAAAACCAATGCGAAAAAGACTGATATAAGTACGGAATCAATATGTGTCGGGATCTCTGAAATAATATTGACAATCCCGATGCAGTTTAAGAACGATTTCAACGCCTATTGTTTGTATTCCTAATTACTTGTATAGAACGACATTTGTATTCATTAATAAATTGTTGATATCGTTACATTGGAAAATTATATATTGTGGTAATTAAAAGGCAATTAGTAATTAATAATTAAAAGAAATTTTGGACTTGAATTGTTAGCGGCAAATACACACAAGAATGGACAATAATATAACAGGTCTAAAGTATTGTAGACTGTTGGCGCGCTAAATGGAACATGTAAGTCAGTCGGCAATGAAATACAGCAGAGAGCGGTTGTTATAGAAATAGACCAGACGTAGTATTGCAAAATAAAAGTTGTTGAATTAAAGCAGAGTGTAGCATTCATCGAGGTATTGCAGCGTAAAGATTGCAGAGTATACCCGTTTTGTCAAAATATAACTGTATAAAGTCTTAGTGGAGGAATTATTGCAGAATAAAGTCGTCGTCGAGATATAGCCATCACTTGATAAACGAACAGTGATGTGTAGAGTCAGTGAAAAGAATGGCCTGTTTTAGAATGTAAGGTGTGTGTTTCTGAACGAGTTCCAAATTGCCCTGGTACCAGAGAACTGTAAGTCATATTGTAAAGAATTATTTTTGTGGGCTGGGTTTTTACGTTAAATCAAAAATTATTTACTATTAAAGAAATTTTTATATAAGTTTATTACAGTTAAGCATGAAAAACTCTTATCTTAGACATAGAAGAGATCTGCTGCAGGTACCAAATACGTACTGCTATTCTGTGTTGTGTTGCTTGCTGTAGCTCTCGTACCGACGTACTGGCGTCTCCGTATCTCACAACCGGCAGAACGGGTTAACTGCATCGATGACTTTAGTCAGGACCACTGGCTAAGGCGTCGGCCTCCGGGATTCGTTGCTGGCAAGCCGTTGTACTAAATTGTGTGGCTTCGATGATCTCTTCACTAACAAATTGTGGCCCCTTTCTCACGACGATTCTGCCTCGGACTATATCAGAGACAACAACTTTACGGAGCCTCTCATAATCACATCCACCAGCTGCGGTGAGCGCAGAACAATTGTCCAGTTTCAGAAGCTTATCTCCAGTCCCTCCATTATAGCCCCCCATTCTTTTACTTTTTTCTTTATTAGAAAACTTCGTCGAAATGCCAGTTGACTGATTCTTCCATTGTTAAAAGACTTATATTCTCCAAACCACAGCAAACAACACTTCCGAGACAAAGAAAAACTAAACCAAAATACACGCGTTACAATATATCCATTAAATTATTATTGTAAACCATTAATTAAAGATTAATCGTCACATTTCGGGGTTTCGAATATCGTTAATATTTTATATTGCATGGTAAAAATACTTTGAAGTCGAGAATCTTATAAATAAAAAAGAAGTGTATGTATGTTTGTATGTTTGTTTGTATGTTTGTTTGTATGTATGTTTGTATGTTCGTTATACAAATCTACACCGGTAGAACAAATTTCACCAAATTTCGAACACGTGTTCTTTGCGACCAGGAAAACAACACTGTCGGGGTGAGACGCGCCTACCACCTCCAGAAGCGGAGGTGGACGGGGGTTGAAATACTTAAACATGCTGAAACAGCTGATATTTTAGTCGGATAATATTTTTTAGGGGTCCAAGATATTTATGGTGTTTCTACCGATGTTTTCTGAATATAATTTTCATCCCCAACACCCTGGGAAAAGGGCACCCTTAGGGTTTGGGGTGGAGAATACAAATCTATACCGGTGGATCAAATTTCACCAAATTTCGTACACGTGTTCTTTGCGACCAGATAAACAACACTATCGGGGTGAGACGCGCCTACCACCCCCTGAAGCGGGAGTGGACGGGGGTTGAAATATTTGAACATGCTAAAACAGTCGATATTTCAGTCGGATAAATATTTTTAGGGGTCAAAGATATTTATAGTCTTTCCACTGATGATATCTGAATATAATTTTCAACCTCTACACCCTGGGGAAAGAACATCCCTAGCGTTTGGGGTGGAGAGTACAAATCTACACCGCTAGAGCAAATTTCACCAAATTTCGTACACGGGTTCTTTGCGACCAGGAAACCAACACTGTCGGGGTGAGACGCGCCTACCACCTCCAGAAGCGGGGGTGGACGGGGGTGGAAATATTTGAACATGCTAAAACAGTCGATATTTCAGTCGGATAAATATTTTTAGGGGTCAAAGATATTTATAGTCTTTCCACTGATAATATCTGAATATAATTTTCAACCTCTACACCCTGGGGAAAGAACACCCCTAGCGTTTGGGGTGGAGAGTACAAATCTACACCGCTGGAGCAAATTTCACCAAATTTCGTACACGGGTTCTTTGCGACCAGGAAAACAACACTGTCGGGGTGAGACGCGCCTACCAACCCCAGAAGCGGGGGTGGACGGGGGTGGAAATATTTGAACATGCTAAAACAGCCGATATTTTAGTCGGATAATAATTTTTAGGGGTCCAACAAATTTAAGGAGTTTCTACCAATGTTTTCAGAATATAATTTTCATCCCCTACACCCTGGGAAAAGGGCACCCTTAGGGTTTGGGGTGGAGAATACAAGTCTATACCGGTGGATCAAATTTCACCGAATTTCGTACACGGGTTCTTTGCGACCAGGAAAATAACACTGTCGAGGTGAGACGCGTCTACCAACCCCAGAAGCGGGGGTGGACGGGGGTTGAAATACTTAAACATGCTAAAACAGCAGGTATTAGATTTGGATAAATATTTTCGGGGTCAAAGTTATTGATTGTGTTTCTACCGATGTTATCTGAATATAATATTCATCTCCTACGCCCTGGGAAAAAGGCACCCTTAGGGTTTGGGGTGGAGTTGCTTTACAGAAAAATAACGCGAATACAACCGAGTTTGGAGTCAAATCGAAGGTTATGGATGTCAGTGAGTTTACTTCGGATAAATATTTTTAATTGCCCATTTAACCCGAAAGGGTGGGGGTTGGAAGGGGAGATAAATAGTCAGTTCTTGCGCGTTCTTGGAGGAGAATTACGTGAATACTATTTCAACGGATGTTGTTGAAAATATAAATCCCTTTAGACATTAGCGGTGAGCTTGCTTAGGGCTGGGGGTGAGAAATGTCTATTATTCTAAAACTGCCAAAATGTTATGTGTTTATGGGTAAACTAGGTTTAAAGTGTTTCTACCAATGTGATATGAGTAAAAATTCAACCCTTTCCACCACGGGAAAGTAGCAGATTTAGGGGTGGTGTTGTTCATACTATTTTATCAATGTTGTTTCCATTAATAACGACGTTTAATTTTATAAATAAAAATGAGTGTATGTATGTATGTATGTTTGTATATTTGTATGTTTGTATATTTGTATATTTGTATGTTCGTTATACAAATCTACACAGCTGGAGAAAATTTCACCAAATTTCGTACACGTGTTCTTTGCGACCGGGAAACAAACACTGTCGGGGTGAGACGCGTCTACCACCTCCAGAAGCGGGGGCGGACGGGGGTTTAAATTTTTAAACACGCTAAAACAGTCGTTATTTCCGTCGGATAAATATTTTTAGGGGTCACAGATATTGATAGTGTTTCTACCGACTGTTGGGCTGAGACGCGTCTACCACCCCCAGAAGCGGGTCGGGATTATCAGTAGAGCACTTTTAGGTGTTGGGTGGAGGAACGCTGCAATAAAATAACGCGAATACAACCGAGATTGGAGTCAAATCCAAGGATATGGATGTCGTCCAGTTCAATTATAGCATCAAATTGGCCATTTAGCCCCAATGGGCGGCAGTGGATGGGATGGAAATTTTCTAACATGTTAAATCATCGATATTAGCGTGGAATAAAAAAATGCCGGGACCATTGACGTTGATAGTATTTCTACCGATGTTGTTTGTAGGCATGATAGGGGTGGGGCTGGAGGGGATTTCCTTGAAAATAACGGGAAAACAACCGAGATTCGAGTCAAATCGAAGGAAATGGATGTCGCTGAATTTATTTATGACAATCTGGACAACGCGCGGGTATCGGCTGGGTTGGGATGAGTTGACCGGCTGTTTTTTGCGTCGATTAAATATATATCGGGATGAATTACAGTAATAAAATTTCCCTACATGTTCTCTGTGTATAATTTCAACCCCTTTCGGACTCATAACGGTGCACCCTTAAGGGTGGGCGTGAAGTAGCATTACATAAAAAGAAACAAGAAGCTATCGGGATTGTCACTGAGCTATTAATTTCCTTGAAAATAACGGGAAAACAACCGAGATTCGAGTCAAATCGAAGGTAATGGATGTTGCTGAATTTATTTATGACAATCTGGACAACGCGCGGGTATCGGCTGGGTTGGGATGAGTTGACCGGCTTTTTTTTCGTCAATAAATATATTTCGGGATGAATTAGATTAATAAAATTTCCCTACATGTTCTCTGTGTGTAATTTCAACCCCTTTCGGATTTGGAAGGGTGCACCCTTAAGGGTTTGCGTGGAAGTAGCATTAGATAAAAATAAACCAGAAACTATCAGGATTTTCACTGAGTTTAATTATGACATTAAACTTGACCGTTTAAGTCCCCGAAGCGGGAGTGGTCGGGGGTGAAAAATTTCAAACATGTTAAACGGTCGATATTTGCGATAATTATTTCCTGGGGTTAATTACTTTGATAGTATTTATACCGATGTTGTTTGTGTGTAATTTAACCCGTGTGAGGGGAGCAAGCTTAGGGGTGGGGTGGAGGTACGTTAAATAAAATCCCGCAGAAACAACCGAGAATCGAATCAATTCCGAGACTATGAATGTCGCTGAATCTAATTGTGACAACCTGGGTAACGCGACGGGTTTGGGAGTTGTTGGGCGAGGGAATAAATTTTCAGACAATGTAATCGGCCGATTTTTGCGTGGAATACATTCTTTTTCATTATCGCATATTTGTGGGGGTGGTCATCTTCTAACATGTAAAAACGGCCGATATATTTAGTCAATGACTTCATCCCCCTTCGGCATGGGAGGTGAGCACATTTAGGGATAGGGTTCGAGGAGCTTTACATAAAAATAGCGCAAATTGGAGTCTTATGGATGGTTATAGATAAATGACATCTCGGGCAACGCCGGGCACCCAGCTAGTAGCTTTATAAAAATTCGATTATCAACAAATAGATTCCTTTATTTAAAAACCCAGTGAAGACCCTGAGAGAGAGAGAGAGAGAGAGAGAGAGAGAGAGAGAGAGAGAGAGAGAGAGTAAAATTTTGATTGTACGTGATAACTATTGAAAAATTTAAATGGATAACTATTTTTAAATTTAAATTTTTGAGCAATGAATGAATGTGTTTGTTCAGTTAAAATTTCTTATTTATGAAATATCCTTTCATTTGAAAGTTAAATTAATATAAATTGTCGCCTTAATGTGTGGCACATTTTAACTTTGTTTCAATTTAACTTGTTAATCATTTGTGTTTACCACAAATTGGCTTCACCAACGTGGGTCACTGTTGTATTTAATTGTACTTTTATTTGTGTTTACCACAATATATATATATATATATAAATTTATTCGAACAAAGAAACAGACAATTGTATGATATCCTTAAAGGATTTAAAAAGTGACGACGAGATGAGTATTAACAATATTCATTTAACGAAAGATGAAAATATATGCAAAAAGTTGAAAATGATGTTGTAGAAGAATTGGTCACTTAAACAGGGAATTAGAACCGTGCTCTAAGAATTTTAAATGTAGTTCTTTTTGCACATAATAGTCCGTCTAAAACGTTTCCTGAATTGAATAAACCATATTGAGTAAACCATATTCAGGTTTTGTCAAGGAAAAGTAAAGTGAGATTTAATGTTGTTTTTTGTCACTGGGGAAGACAAAGCAATTGAACTTAAGCATTTATTGAAATACCTCTTTACAAATTCAACACAGGACATTTTATCAGGGATTGTTAAACTTCTCCCTCTAATCTAATCTTCTAATAAATAAAACAGATTGTTTGTTTGTATATTTGTGTGTAGGTATGTGTGTTCCGCATACAAATCTACACCCATGGAGCAAATTTCACCAAATTTCGTATACGTGTTCTTTGCGACCAGGAAACAAAGACTATCGGGGTTAGACACTTCTACCACCTTCAGGAGCGGGCCTGGACCGGGATAGAAATATTCAAACAGACTAAATCAGCAGATTTTTAAGTCGGCTAAAATATTTTTAGAGCTCAATGAGATTGATAGTTTTTCTACAGATGTGATCAGTGTATAACTTCAACCCCTTTCGGCATGGCAGTAAAGGACACATAGGGGTGGGGGTGGAGTTGCGTTCTAAGAAAATAAAGCGTTAAGAACAGAGATTCAAGTCAAATCCTGATTTATGGATGTCGCTGAGTTTGATCATGACAACCTGGGTAACGCGGTGGGGTGGGAGGGGCTGGGTGACGGTCTGGGGGTAGAAATTTTCAAACAACGTAACCGACCAATTTTTACGTTGACTAAATAATTTTTTGCAGTATCGGAGTAGAAATTTTCGAACATGTTAAAACTGCCGATATATATGCATTGAATTATACTTTTTCGGGGTCAGCGAGTTCAACCCCTTTCAGCATGGGAGAGGAGCACATTTAAGGATAGGGGTCGTGGAGCGTTACATAAAAAAAACACAAAAGCTACCGAGATTGGAATCAAATCGGGGATTTTGGATATATGAGTAAAATCGCACTTAATAAACTATTATGATTGAGTCTTACTCATTTCCAATCAAGAAAATCAATAAACATGTGCTCAATACATCAATAATTCCTCTAAACAGTCATGGTGGTTTGCTCCTAAGCTGTTAAGAAAAGATAAGAAAATCGAGATTACTACAAAATAATTTGAGGTTATAGTTATTTCGGTTTATTTTTCCTTGTTGATGGTGTTCGCGTATTAAAATTTGTCGATAAAAATTATTTGTGAAACTTAACCTCTTCAAACTATCCTAGTAAACTAATCACGCTACAGCTACGTCAGTCACTACATCACACCAGTGCCTGGAAATCAGGCACGGTTCTCTTCTCAGGCTCCATAAACACATATCCAGTCGTTGAAAAAGAAGTACCCATGCTAGAGAATAAATCTGTTTAGAACTCTTACTACGGAATTGTACAATTAAACGGTATCGGTTATATGAATATAGTAGGTTAGTAACGAGCAACACCAAACTGTCAAATACAACCGGTGGATAGTATATTTATGTGTCAGGTGTAACGAAGAAGCGAAGAGTCGAATTCATAATTATCAATTAACTTTACATTTATGGGTGCTTAGAAAAAAGTAAATAATGTTAACTGGGGTCTTAATCTAAACTGATCATAAATTTGAGCATTTCAAATTAAATACCATATTTTAATCCCTATACTTCTATGATTTTAGTAATACGGTTATTGCCCATGAATTCAACTTTCTTTTGTTTGTGATTAGCAAAGATGCTTATTGTAATCCATGAGCCTTTAGTAAAATATTCCCTTGGCTGGACTTCCGTCGAATTAGTTTGTTTTATTATCTGTTAGAAATACCCTCTCGGTATGTTACAAGTTTAAGTCAAAATTGCAAATTAATACTAACTTTATCAACAAAATATATAATTATCATCAGATTCATTCCCTATTTACAGCAAGTAAAAGACTTATCGGTCTATCACTTACTCTTCAGGAGTTATAGGAAATTCTGAAAAATACAGTACTAACAAAATGCAAGAAAATTGGAAATGATTGACATGAGACTTGCCGAAGACACTGCCTCAAACCAAGACGATTAATTTAAGACCTTTTTTAGCCTTCTGGACACTCTGCTGAATATATGTAATTAGCTGCTGTAATAACTATGTATTTTTTAGTCGAATTTGAACTATATTTTGTACAAGTACAAATTGGGTCAATAAACTATTCGCATATTTGCGGAGCTATAAAACACAATATCTAACATTCTGTCGACTTCTTGCCAATAATTCCACTAACCTTGAACAAATAAAGCTTGCAATCTTGTTCTTAAGAATCCAGTGTTTCCATTGTTTTGCCATTTCATTTAGCACACGATTCCAAGTTTATAATATCGTCTATATGTTAATAAATTTGGTACAAAGGAACTGCATCTCTTTCTATCACTTTTACCCTAAATTAAAATTTACAGTCGAAATAGAGAAAATTCACCAAATCAGGTTTCTAGATGATCTGATTAAAAAATCCACCAACAATTTACAAACACAAGACCCAGAAACTAAGGCCAACATCAAAATCTCTCATAAAACCATCCTTTTAATACCTAACTAGGCAAAGTTATCAGTCTTTTTCATAATAGCTTCACGTATCTGATCCAACAAAAAACTGTTTGCCGATGAAATTAAACATATGTCCAACGATATACGCAACAACAATTACCCCCTCGTAAACCATAAAAAGGGCGTTACAAAAAGGTACAAAAATAACATCAATGCTTACGACACATCTCAAAACTACACAATGGCCCATAATATATTTACCAGAAAAAATACGTATTTGAATTAGTTTCGAATTAAGCTCGATTTTCACCTTCGGAGCGAAATTTGTACCACGAAACTTCATGCAGATAAATATGACAGAAAAGATACTGTTTACACTGTTCCCTGCGAATGAAGCAAAAGCTACGTAGGCGAAACCCGGATGAAGATATTTGTGAGGATGGAGGAACATATTAAAAATGTAAAACAAGGAGAAATCTCCAAGTCCAAACTAGCTGAGCAGGTTTGGGAATATGGCCAGGTGTTTGATTTTAAAAATACTCCCACACTCTGCACCGAACCTCACCCTTCAAGGAGTCTACTTCCTCCCCGCTCTCTCCTCCGATATAAAAACGAGCAATTGAAAACCCTACGACTTCACACTGTTGCCACAAAATTTCAAAGTATATATATTTCATAAATAAAAAATATACGAATTCTGCTACATTTAGTGTTACACAAGAGTATGTTATACTCGTAACACTACATTAGCGTCCAGAAAATTTTGATAAAGGAGAAAATCTATTATCCACCTATTGTTTATATTTTACTCCGAATGCATACTTTGGCAAAAGATTTATGGACGAGAGCCCCGTGCACCAAATCGAGAATATAAAGGCGAACGCTACGACCAAACATCAACATAGTATAGAATTGAGCGGCAGAAAGGAAAAATGTAATTAGCACCGATGTTCTTGTAAATCAATTTATTTCTTCGGAGAGGATGAGTATAACTCCTACTTACACGTACGGCACGACACGCACGCTTGCATAAAGACTGTCGTCCACTCACACTCCACAAGCGCCCGATTCAATTCCGAGACACGGTTAAATACCTAGGAGTCCCATTTGACCCGGCCCTGACATGGAGACACCATATCACAAACACCATTCGAAAAGCAACCATTAGACTGAAACAGCTCTACCCATTGCTTAACAGAACAAGCACCCTCAACACATCCACAGCCCGCTCTCTATACTTAACACTCATACGGCCAATCCTGACGTATGCAGGACCAGTGTGGGGCTATGCAGCCAAGTCACATCTACGTAGCCTCCAGGTTTTACAAAACAAGGTCCTTAGAATCATCGCCAAGGCACCTTGGAGGGCACGAACTAAAGACGTCCTCCGCGAATTAAACATTCTGCCATTAATGGACGTTATCAGAGAACATGCTGAACGCCTGTACAGCAAGACACAATTCTCACACAACACCATCATAAGACGACTGGGCAATTATGACCACACCCGCGTCACAAAACACAAACGCCCAAAACACCTCCTCCTCTCCCCCGAACTCTCATGATCGGCTCATAACGATTAACTGACCACGCTTGTTTACGGTTTTCACAGGACGTGTGCGGAGATCCGGACTCCTCGACGATAAGAGGATCGACGTGCATGATACCCACAACCAACTATTAACTTATTCCTACCAACAAAACCATGTGCATGTTGCTGTCGCACAAGAGCAGTATTCTAGCTCATTGTGCCCTTCAACCCATCTAACTATCGCTGAGGTTTTTTTCCCGGTAAGGAGACCCTTCAGGTTGAATTATTGGCACTTTTTTCCCTCAGCCCTACGCTCTTCATTCTGTCTCTCTCACAAGCTATCTCCGTGAATGACCGTATTAAAGGATATTATGCCCTCAGGTGCGGATCAAACACAAGTTCCCAATCCTTGTGTTCCAAGTTAGTTTACTAACAGCACGTGCAGAGGGGGTGTAGAAAGTGGTAGACCCCCATGCTTGGCCGTGCGTGCTTTCAAGGGGGCACGGCCTTTAAGGGCCTTTGGCCCATTAAAAAAAAAGATGAGTATAAGACGACGCAGGATGTAAGCTGAGTAGAACGGATGATCGCAGCGACTACTGTCTTCCTTATCTAATCAAAAATCCAGCGTAGTATCTCCTTTCATTTTGCGTCGTGTGTGGGAATTCAAGACGCATTAAATCATTACTATGTTTAATTTGGGAATTACTATTAATCCCCAGTTTAGGTTTGATGTATTGAAGCAATATCCCCTCCTTGGGAAGCTCTGAAAAAGGGGGGAGTCAATCTAGGCGTTCGACAAAAACGGTGGCTCTTGGTCTTTCCATATTTTCTTTAAAACTTATCTTTATCTTCAAGTGTTGTGTTCTACACACATTTCCAGTCTCTGAGCCGTAGTGCTATGGCATCGCGGAGCCGATCCTCAATTCTCTCTCCCACTTTTCCGTTCTCCGATAACTATCCCATATATCAGGCAGACCGACACATTTTGCATAGAAAGCCCTGCATTTAATATAAAATAAATAATGACGGTAAAGAAATAAACCTTCATATTAAGATAAACAAAAATCGTAAAATCAATACAATGTAACAACTTTAAAAGTTTTAATTAGAAAGACAGATTTTATATCACATAATACTCTCCATTCATATTTTGTTTAAAACAGTTTATGGTAAAAGTGATAATGCGGTTCTTGTTTATTTATATTACTAAAACTTTACAGTAAGAGAATTGATTATACAAAGATTTATTTTATAAGCCGTTTATATGGCGTTTAAAGTACTGCTAAACTAAATTTTAGCAGATCATTCATATTACCAGTTACGAATATAGGCGATGCCATGGAACTGTTGCGTTGCGCTCCGAGAGGGTTCCGGTTCGGAGCTAACTGCATCGGTGTGTAAACTTGGCTTGAACCCCCAAACGACGGTTGTGCTTGTGCGCCCATACTGAATTGTCTGCTGAGCGTAGTTGCTGCGATTCCGGCGCCACCTCCGAACGTATTCATCATTTTATTAGCAAAATCGGTGACATGATGGCCAATTTTGACGCCAATATTTGCTGCTTGACCAGCAATTTCACTCGCTATGGCGCCAGCAGAACTCATTGGGTCATCAGCAGGAAAATTTCTACTTCTCTGTCCATTCACTGGAGCAAACTGTGTAATTATTAACATCTGTACCTGTCCCAGGAAAAAAATTCATACCTATTAATTTTTTAGAAAAAAGTAAACTGTATTTCAGTTATCATTACTCACTATCTACATAACTTATCAGTAATTATTTTATGAATTATTACATTTAAATAATATTGGCTTATTACAAAAGCATAGTGACAGTTATATTTTCGTATGATATATAATATAAGAAATATAGACCGTAATAAACACAAAATTATTAAATTAACAGTATTAAATACGACTCTGAAAGTCATGGTTCTTAAAAGAATCTAAAAATATACGCTTCAACCAAATCATTTAATATAAAATTTTATACGTAAAATAATTTTTGTAAATATCTGAGTTGCCATCCATTACACGAATATCAGTTTCCTTTTACCGATCTATATTGTAATATACTCAAACTGTGTACCGTGAGAATGCTGAATCCAGCATAGCCTGTCTGCACCCCACCCCCCCGCCCCCCCCCCAAAAAAAAACTTTCTTCTCCTCTCTCGCAGGTAGAACCTTGTAGGAGAGATACGATGAGGCTACCTTTGGGGATGCTTTATCCTCACCGTTTTTGAACTAAGGTTTTCACAAGCCGAGGCACCTCGGCCTGTTCTGAGAGGTGTATGTTCCGGGGTCACAGACCTTGGGCATGCGGTAAGAGTTGTCCGCTATCCCCATCGGCCAGTGGCCTCCTATACTGGTCAAGGTACGGAGAAGGGAATGCTACGTCCCCACAGAAAACCCCTCTCCCGCCATCGGAAGAGCGAGGGACCGATACTCAATGCCCGACCTACCTGATGCAGGCTTTCTAGGTTTAATCCTGCATCACTTTTAGGCGAATGCCGGGTAGGATCCTTAAAATATAGCCTCGGGGGCCCTAGTTAACCCTTGGCTACCTTCCTCTACCCTACCCCATTCCACCTTTCAAATCCCTTCCTATGGGGAGATTCCACCATGTGAATTAATCTCACGCATCCTGTTAGTATAAAATAAAATAAAACGCTTCAAAGCTACATTTCTGAAATCAGTTAAGTGATAGATAGATACTTTTGCAATATCTTTTTACAAATAATGTAATGTCAACTTCTCCAAAGATATTGATATCATTAAGAATATTTCTTACTGTACTGGTTAGTTGCATCTGGAAAAAGTTCTTTTTCTTAATAGAAAATAATAAATAATTATTTAAGGTCAACTATGAATCCACAAAGTTAGAGTAACGTATGCATTATTTCGATAGAACTTAAATATTAGATAGTTTGGATACTGTCAGATTTCGCAAATACTCAATTTTTGTATGTAAGTTTTATTTTTAAGCCTTATCATAAAAAATAACTGTCATTTACAAACTAAGAAATCAAACACGAATTGAACTTTTATTGATTTTTGGATAGTTGTAGTTATTAGAATTACTATTCTTAGATATACTATATTAATTAGAATATACCCATTCATTTTTAAGTAATTAATTTTTTAAAATTAAACGGCTGAAATAGTAATGACAATAAATTGTTTAATTATAAAACTTGTTTCTTCTTTACGAGCGTAGTCAGGAAAAACAGGATAAGGGAGCAGCATTGTCTGTTTTGCACGCTGGCGCAGAAGAGGTTTGCGGCGGGCCTGCGGTGTAATATCAGTCTCAGTAAGCTGGTGTTCACAGGAGTTTTTGTGATGAAATTTTAACTTGCCCACCCCATAGTCTGAGTCTAATTTTAGATTATACTTTGAGGTGTGGATAATTAACGTAGCTCAGTGAATCGTTATTAAAGTGTAATGTTAGTGGCACGTGAGCCAACCCTGGAGTTGAACGTGAACCTGAAGTTGAAGTAAATGGAAGACAAATAATGCCATTTCCAGCAAATAATGATAATTCTAAAAACACTTACAGAAACATATTTTCAATGCCTATTCGTATAATTGTAGAAATGTCATATTTTTATCAATTTATCGCCAACCGGGTAGCGATTGTGCCAGTTTTATTTCGCTTCTAGACCGTGTATTAAGGAAAATCAACGCGGAAAATAAGACTTATTGTGTCAGGTGACTTCAACGTTGACTACCTGCGCGAATCCAGTAATAAACGCGACCTTGAGACCTTGCTTAAATCCTACGTCATTTCCGTCCCTAACTTAGATCCCACTTGCATTGACTATATGTTGTGTGACCTTCACATAGATTCTTACAATGTTAATGTAATAGAAACAGGTTTATCCGATCAGAAGGGTATATTAATGAACATAAAGAGTGAAATAATCTGCAAACCTAGCCCTAAAGACTCAGTACTACTTACTAGAAACCTGAACTCCGCAAAACTCAATTATCGCAAATAGACTAGAGACCGTACAATGGGATTCTATTTTAGATGTTAAAACTAACATTGCTAATGATACTGTAGATCACAGCATACTCCTCCAAAAATTAGAATATTATAGGATCAGAGGCAACGCTGTGGCACTCTTTGAATCATACCTCAACAATCGGAAACAGAAGGTGGCCTTAAAAAACAAAGCTGGAGAGGTATTACTTGTGGCGTGCCTCAGGGATCTATATTAGGTCCACTGCTTTTTCTTTTGTATATGAATGATATTCCAGAATATATGGAACCTATAAAATCTGTCTTATACGCAGATGACACTAATTTGTTAATTACGGATATTGATTTAAATAATCTCAATGCGAAGATTGAGACTGCATCTAGAAACCTAAATACTTGGTTCGCCGCCAATAAATTAACGCTCAATGTACAGAAAACTAAGTTAGTTCGTTTTACAACAGAAACCAACAACATCGTAACTTATAAGTTCTCAGATCATGCGACTTTCCTCGGCTTGCAGGTCGACAGTAAATTAAAATGACACTTGCACATTTATCGCGTTGTGCGCAAACTTAATTCTGTTGAGACTATTGATGCGACAAGTTGATACCAAAACTGCTTCACCAGTCTATTTAGACTACTTTCATTCACATATGTGTTACGGTATTGCCAACTGGGGCAATTGTTCTGGTAGTGTGGATGTTTTCAAACTGCAAAAACGAGCCATTAGAATTATATCAGGTTCAGATGCTAGAGAAAGCTGCAGACCGCTGTTCAAAAGGCTTCATATTCTGACTCTACCTAGCGCTTACATATTAGCAGTACTAAAATTTGTTAAACGCTACATGAACCTTTTTGCAAATAACGGGGACAATCATGAAAGAACCGTTCAGTTCTCAGCCTCAGTCTCTACGAGTCTAGCGTTCATTATTCCGGTATCGCACTATTTAACAGCCTTCCTGAACATGTAAACAACATCAACAACTACAACTCATTCGTCAAGGAGTGTAAAACTTTTCTTGTAAATGGAACTTATTACTCCGTACACGAATTTTGGAATCGGTCTCACATTCGCTGAACTGCCTTGACTACAAAATTGCCGAATATTCTATAAATATGAAAATAGTTTGTCTAGTTTTCCCCTTTTGGTTCTGTTTTTCCTGCCTCTGCTTTCTGTTTTAGTAAATATCCATGACGACATCCCTCTGTACCTAGCGACAGGAGATGAATACCAAGAAGTGATTAGTGTCGTGTGCGTGTTTCCTAAAGATAGTGTGTATGATTGTACTGACTAGACAAATGTGAACAGATATGAATTTGTGTGTGTGTGTGTAACCTATTTAATATTAATTTTGTTTATATGTAATTTATCGACTGTGCATTTGTGACGAATCCTATTTCCTCTTAAGAGGGCTAATGGTGAATAAATCTATCTATCTATCTACGGACTTAAACGTAACTCCTTCACGAAGATGACTAGTACCAGAGTCATCTGACGATAACCATAATGGCATAGACTGTGTAAAAAATGTTTCTTCTCTGTGCGGATTTGGGGTTGGAGGTTATTGACATTCATTAACAAAATAATTATTTATAGATATATCAGGTTACTATAAATTAGTTACGCTCTCATGTCGACCTCCTTATTTAGTCTGAAGCAGCACCCTCTTAGAAGTAGGACATAAGGCAATAAGGCCAGTTACATAAACCTGCTAACGCAGAGTTCCTTAAAGCAGAGCACGCAAGCTCTTTAAAAGCGCTTGGGAGTCTCTTTCATAACAAATTACTGCTGCTGACATTATTGTGGAAGCGTATCTCCGACTGGGCTATCCTAGTTGAACCCTCATTTTCCTTTAACCCTATCCTAATACTTACAGTGGTATATTATACTGCGAAATATACTACTACTCTTTACATCTGTGTTTTTTACTGGCAAAACCGCCAACACCCCCGGTTCCTCCCTAATAAGCATTAGGCGAATCCATCCCCCACACTACCCTCTTTCCTAGACTTTTCCTACAACTTTAACCATTCTAGATCACTTCTAGATCTGCTTTCATTTCCAAGCCCAAGTCAAGAATCACCCGCACTAGTTCTTGGCCGGAACTGTCGGGTAGAGAAGCTGACTTCGGTCCTTCCATTTCCTGCAACGGATCCCCGTCCACCTAATTCGACGGGCGAACACGTTACAACGCAACAAACTGAGATGGCCGCTATTGTGTGATTTTTGTCGTGATTGTTTAACGGCGGCGAATAAAGGACAGCCTCTATGTGGATTTTACAATATTTCCAAAACTTTCCCGTCTGAGCAAAAATTACCTTTCATTTAAGTTATAAAATTAGAGGGAAAAAATTAATACTCCTAAACGAGTAAGGAAGGAATCCGGAAAAAAATTCAAAGACGTTTAAGCAATGAAAAGTTTTTTTTGAAACGTTCACATTCGCTCAAAAGAAAATAATTTTCTTTTTCGTTTATTTCATCCAACATTGCGACACTCTCGCGGCTTTCCCGTCTTCGGAAGTGCATGGGATAAGTAGCAAATTCGAGATATTCCTGGTGCAGGTTTTTCTAGGGTTTTTCTCTGCATCCATTTAAGAAAATTGCCCGGGGACCTAAGTTAACCCTTGGCTACCTTCTTCTACCTTTCCGCATCCTCTCTTTCAGTCCCTTTTCTGTGCTGCATGCGGGAATAGCCTATCTATGGATTACCCTATACATAACCTGTCTACATAATATTAAAGAATAGTAGGCCTCTAGATTTAGGATAGTTTGTTTTTCCATTAGTCCTCGAAAGATGAAATAGGATACGTCAGTAAAATGCATACATAATTATACAATAAGATCAGTTAACCCTTAACTCCTGTTCTCTCCCTTCCGAATCCATTTTATATCCCTT
Source organism: Zhengitettix transpicula (assembly GCA_037074705.1). Lineage (NCBI taxonomy): Eukaryota > Metazoa > Arthropoda > Insecta > Orthoptera > Tetrigidae > Zhengitettix > Zhengitettix transpicula. The sequence goes on from CM073591.1 coordinate 206,846,006, forward strand.
TCTATGTTATTACAGAATTAAAACACCACGTGGATTAACCTCATGTAGCCTGATAACTTTTGAAATATAAATTTAAATTGTATAGTTTACATTTTTCCTGTGGTTAGGACCTCTTCAAGTGATTAAAGTATATATTGTTTAGCAGACTTAAAGTTAAATCTACGGATTAAATTATCAAAATTATTTTTTGTTGATAGCAAAGAAAATTGTTATCATTCATTGTTTAAATTTATACCTCACAAAAATTTATACACAAAAGGTTATTCCAAAATGTTAGATTTAGTTAATATCTTTGTTTTGGATGAGGAATGAATTAACTACAGAGCATAAAATTTCCTACATTTTATGTGTCCACTTGGATCGACAAACTCTAGCTGCGGATCTATCGATTCTACAAAAAAAGACAAATATATAAAAAGTAATTTTCTTATTCAATTTACTAATATTAAGTAAACGTTTACAACAGTGGTATATTTCCGAGATTTTAAAATATAAAAATGACGTAAACGGAAACGGTAGATAAAAAAAATCTGACAACGGACAGAAAAACTTAAGGGAATTAAAATGTGTATACTTTTCATCATGATATATATAACTATATATTCTGACTATTGACAAAACTAATAAATAAATAAACATCAACCAATTTTATGTCAGAAAAAATAACATTAATGAAAAATTAAACAACGTTTCGTCGCTTATTTGGCGACCACATCAGAGTCAAGTTAAAACTACAAAAAGAACATAACAATTACAATTGTAGAATAACATTTTTATGTAGCATTTGGCAAATAACAAACAAATAATATAAATTTAGTTAGCCTTACAAAATTTTTATAGACAGGTCAATCACTGCTGACTGCAGTGGCCGAAATGTCCAATTTAAAACAAATTAGCAACGAAACGTTGTTTAATTTTACATTAATAAATTATTTTTTTTGGGACTTAAAATTGTCTGACGTTTATTTATGTACTCTTTACAGTTTAATACTGTGTTAACTTGTCAGTTTTAAATATATTTGAAAATCTTATAAATAAAAAAGTGTGTTTGTATGTATGTATATATATTTGTTTGTATATTCCTTATAGAAATCTACACCGGTGGAGAAAATTTCTCCAAATTTCGTACACGTGTTCTTTGCGACCAGGAAACAAACACTGTCGGGGTGAGACACGTATACCAACCCCAGGAGCTGGGGTGGAGGGGATTGAAACATTTAAACATGCTGAAACAGTCGATATTTGAGTCTGATAAATACTTTAAGGGGTCAAAGAGATTGATAGTGTTTATCCGATGTTATCTCATTATAATTTCAACCCCGAATATCATGGGAACGGAGCACCCTTAGGGTTGGCAATGGACGCGCGTTACAAGAAAATAACGCTAATACAATCGAGATTGGACTCAAATCCAGTTTTATAGATGTAGCCCCAGGGGTGGGGCTACATAGGGATAGAATTTTTCTAACATGTTAAATGGTTGATATTTGCGTGGAATAAATAATTGTTGATGTCAATGACGTTTATTATATATCTACCGATGTTGTTTGTAAAATTTCAACCCCTTTCGGAATGATAGGGAAGCACACATAGGGGTGGGGAGGCAATATTCAAACATGATAAAACAGTCGATATTTGAGGCGGATAAATATTTTTAGGATTCAGAGAGATTGATAGTGTTTCAGTCGCTGTTATCTGAGTATAATTTCAAAGGGTTGGGGGTGGCCGGGCGTTACAATTAATAACGCGAATAAAACCGAGATTAGAGTCAAATCTAGGGTTCTGGGTGTTGCTGAGTATAAGTATGATATTTAATTGGCCATCTAACCCCCAGGGGCAGGGGTGGAAATGTTCAAAACATATTAAATGGTCTATATTTTCGTGAAATGAATATTTTTCAGGGTTAATTAGATTTATAGTATTTCTACCCATTTTATGTAAGTTAATTTTTAAACTCTTGTGGCACGAGCGTTGAGCATGTTAAGAGGTGGGGGTTAGGGGGGTTACAAGTAAATAACGCTGAGTTCATTATGACAATCTGAACAACGCGCGGGTGTAGGATGGGTTGGGCGGAGTTGGGCGGAGGGTAGAAAGTTAACCGGCCGAATTTTTTGTCGAAAAAATTAATTTCTGGAACAATGATATTCATAAAATTTCTCTACATGTTCTCCGTGTTTAATTTCAACCCCTTTCGGGTTTGGAAGGGTTGTTCCCTTGAGGGTAAGGGTGGACGGGCGTTACAAGAAATAACGCGAATACAACCGAAATTAGAGTCAAATCCGAGGTTATGGATGTCAATGAGTTTAATTATGAGATTCGACTTACCGTTTAACTTTCCCAACGAGGTGGGGGCGTAAATTTTCAAGCATGTTAACCGGTTGATGTTTGTGTGGAATAAATATTTGTGTGTGGTTTATAAAATTGATAGTATTTCTACTGTTGATGTGTGTGTATAATTTCATCTCCTTTCGGTGTGAGAGGGAAGGACGCGTAGAGGTGGGGGTAAGGGGGGTTACATGAAAATAACTCAAAAACTACCGAGATTGGCGTAAAATCCCAGTAAATGCATGTCGCTGTGTTTATTTATGAAAACCTGACTACCGCGTGGGGTAGAGCAGTGGCGGGAGGGTCTGAGCTGAGGTGGTCGGGGGTAGAAATTTTCAAACGTGTTAACCAGCCGACTAAATATATTTCGGGAACAATGTGATTCATAAAATTTCTCTACAAATTCTCCGTGTATAATTTCAAATTCTTTTGGGCTTGGGAGGGGAACACCCTTTAAGGGTGGGGGTGGACGGGCGTTACTAGAAAATAATGCGAATACAACCATGATTAGAGTCAAATCCAGGGTTATGGATGTCTCTGAGTTTAATTGTTACACTCAATTGGCGTTTAAACCCCCAGAGGCAGTGGTGAACGGGGGTTGAAATTTTTAAACATGCAATCTCTGCGGATATTAGCGCTCAATAAATATTTTCAAAGGTTAATTAGATTGATAGTTTTTATACCGATGATGTGTTTATAAAAGTTTAACCCTTTTCGGCATAAGATGGTAGCTCGCTTAGGGGTGGGGGTGGTAACTTTCAAATCTACTAAAACAACCGATATTTGAGTGGATTAAATATTTTTCGGGGTCAAAGAGATTGATAGTGTTTCTACCGATGACATCTGAGTTATGATTACAACCCCTTACGGCATGGTAACGGAGCACCCTAAGGGTGGGGGTGGACGCGCGTTACGAGAAAATAACGCTAATAAATCGAGATTGAAGCCAAATTCAGTATTATGGCTGTAGCTGAGTTTAATAATGACATTCAATTGGCCATTTAACCCCCTGGGGTAGTGGTGGACGGGCGTAGAATTTTTCAAACATGTTAAACGATCGATAAAAGCGTGTAATAAATAATTGTTGAGGTCAATGACGTAGATAGTATTTCTACCAATGTTGTTTGTATAATTTCAACCTCTTCGGCATGAGAGGGAAGCACACATAGGGGTGGGGGTGTAAACATTCAAACATTCTAAAACAGCCGATATTTTAGGCGGATAAATATTTTTTGGGATCAAAGAGATTGATAGTGTTTCTATCGATGTTGTATAAAGTATAATTTCAACCCCTTTTAACTTGAGAAAAGCGCTCTCTTAGGGGTGATGTGGATAAGTTTTAATAGAAAATAACGTGAATACAACCGATATTGGAGACAAATCAAGGGTAATGGATGTCGGTGAGCTAAATTTTGGCATTCAATTTGACATTTAACCCCGCGGTGTTGAGGGGGACGGGGTTGAAATTTTGAAACATATAATGATGACCGATGTTAGCGTTGAATAAATATTTTAGGGTTAATTATAATGATAGTATTTTTACCCATGTTGTGTGTGTAAAATTTCAACCCCTTGCGTCACGTTGGGAGCTTTCTTAGGGATTGGGGTGAAGGGGAGTTACTAGAAAATAACGCTAAAACAACCGAGATTCGAGTCAAATCGAAGGTGATGGTTGTCGCTGAGTTTATTTATGACAATCTGGGCAATGCTTGAGGGTTGGCTGGGGTGGGAGGAGTTGGGCGGTGGTGGGCGGGGGTAGAAATTGTAAAACGTGTTATTAGGCCGTTTAATGCGTCGAATAAATACATTGCAGGATCAATGAAATTAAAAAAATGTCTCTACATGGTATCCGAAAATGGAGGGGTGGAGTGACATTACATGAAAATAATGCAATAATGCAAAAATAATCGCCAAGAAGAAGAGCGCGCTTAGGGGTGGGGTTTGGTGTTGCGTTACATAAAAATAACGGGAATAGACTAAAATTCGAATCAATTCTGGGGTTATGGATGTCGATGAGTTTCATTTTGACAAACTGGATAAGGCGGGATTTGAGATGGATGGGTGGGTGGTAGAAAATTTCAAACGATATCACCGGCCGATTTTTGCGTGGAATTTTTTTAACCCACTGTAGTGTGGGTGGAAATTTTCAAACATGTTCAAACGACGACGTATTCGTTGAATGAAACTATTTTATGGTCAATGTGTTCAACCCCCTTCGGGGGGAGGTCAAAACATTTAGGGATAAGGGTCGAGTGGTGTTAGATAAAAATAACGCAAAAGCTACCTAGATTGGAGTCAAATCGGGAGTTATGAATAAACGACAACTCGAGCAACGCCGGGCACCCAGCTAGTAATTAAATAAAATGTGATATTTACACAAAAATTGCAGACAATTCCATTTTCCGGACAAAGTTTTTATTTTTCAAAACTGAAATTCGTGTTCAATGACCATAAACAACATTTTACATCAATACTACACCAAAACTTCCCTCTACATTCAACCATTTCACTGGGCTTCTTCCTGTAGATTGTGTTTCAGGCCGGTAAAAGTTAAGAGACTGAATTTTCCATACATACAAATAACATACAATAACAGAAAAAACATCATTTTAAATATACGGAGACGTAGATATCGCAAATTAATTTGATGATGAAGTCTAAAAATTAATTTCAATCTCGATTAAATTAACAATTGAAATTTCTATAACTCAAATACACCATACTTTTGTTAAAATTAATACCTGACAAAACCCACTAACATTTTCAGAATTTCTTCATTTTACTTAGCAAAATTAAAATTAAATCTGAGGGGAAAAATTATTTCGAATACTTGTAGCGTTACTCTAATTTTTTAAAATCCGTGTTATATTTCCTCTTTTTAAATTGATGAAAAGTAAACAGAGAAATATAATTCTGCACTCTAGGGGCAAGTTTCAATTTTATGGTGCAATTTTTTTTTGTAGGTGTCGCTTAGGACTTAACATTACCAGTAACGCTATCTCTTGCCATCTGTCGCCAACTACTGCCGTCGTTCCTGGGGCAATTAAATTCACCGCGCTTTTTATGTGGTATATATATAAAAATAAAATTTATAACGTAATTATAATATTTTATATAAAGAAAAATTTTCATTAAAATTTTTAGATGCATTTCTTATGCTGAAATTACATTTATTTAGCTTTATTTATTGACTAAAATACCTTGTGGAGGGGCTATAAAATACCGCGAAAGGTTTATTATCTATTCGTCTTGACGTTGTGCGAGTCGGTTCAACGGTGCTGTATTTTGAGCGCCCATGTCCTGAGCGGACAACCTACCCCCCCCCCCCCTCCGAACAATCCTCAATCCTGGTCACTGAGCGAGAAGGTATAAAGTTTTCCAAAGAATTTTATTGCTTAAAGAATCAGTCTTGGTTTTAACATAAATTGAATGTAATAAAAGTTTAATGTAAAACATTACTTATCTGGATTTATATTTTCTGCCTAGAACTATAATATGGAAACTGTTCCAATTGGTAGTGATTCGTTTAATAAATATGCTTAGAAATGATTAATTAAGATAAAACAGTTACATTTATCTTACGTCCTTAAATGAATGAAAACATCAACTTGTTTAGTTAAAAATTTATTATTAATTAAAATTTTGAAATATTATAATAGAAAAATCATTCTTAAAGTTTCGTCCCTAATTTATTAGGAGCTCTTCAGGTGTTGTAAAGTCAATTATATGATCTAATTTCAAAATCCGTGTTTCTAAAAATTCCAACAAAGCCATATTTTACAAACTTGTAAATTTATAATAAAATAAAAAAAATATTGAACATTACTTACAATTAATTACATGAAATGTAGTGTACAAAAATTTCTTAGATGCGATTTGCCCACATATTGCAGGCGAAAATTCTGTTATGTTTACAGCTGTTGAGAGCATTGTTAAGTTTAAACGCTGACCACTAGACCACAGGAGGTCGACAAGTCGGTTTTTGTTTTGAGCTGCAAGGCAGAAAGACTACTGCGGATTCTTGTGCATTATAAATCCTGAGATAACGTGAGAACACCTAGTTACCATCCATTTCAAACAGCAGAACCTTACTGAACCACATATCCAACAATCGCTGCAGGAACTTCCTCCCCCTCCCTCCCTTCCCCCCCCCCCCAAAAAAAATAATAAATTACGTCGTATAGCAAGTTCAATACCGAACAATTATACAACAAAATTGCCAAAAATATCGTTGCCCAGCCCATTAACCCCTGAAGAGTACTAAGCTCATTAATAGCCGAAGCGTTCTTTATTTTTACTATATGAGTGTCCTGCGTTGACCGGGTTGTAATATATTCATAATCCCCGATTTGACTCCAACCTCTGTTGCTTTTGCGTTATTAGTATGTAACGCACGTTGGCCTCTACCCTAAATTTTCCCATCTACCATGCTAAAAGTAGTTGAAATTATGAACAAACAACATCCGTAGAAATACTATCAATGTTATTGATCACGAAAAATATTTGTTCGACGCAAATATTCAGCCAATTAACATGTTTCAAAATTTTCACTCCCGCTCACCCCCGCTCGTGGAGGTTATACTGCAAGTTGAATGTCATAATTAATCTTAGCGACATCCATAACCCCGGATTCAAGTTCAATCTCCGTTGTATTTGCAATGTTTTTGTGAAACGCCCTCCACCCCCACCTCTAAGAGTGCTCTCCTCCCATGCCGATAGGGGTTGAATTTATACACAGATAACATAGTTAGAAACACTATCAATCTCTTTGATCCCTAAAAATAATTATCTGACTCAAATATCGGCCGTTTTAGCTTGTTTGAATATTTCCACCCTCGCGCCTGGGTGTCTCACCGCGACAGAGTTTGTTTCGTGGTCGCAAAGACCACGTGTACGAAATTTGTTGAAATTTGCTCCTGCTTATTGTAGATTTGTATGCGGAACATACATACAAACATGCAAATACACAAACACTCTGCTTTATCTATTAGGAAAAGATAAAACACTACCTGAGTGTTCGGCGTTGCTCGGATATTTATTTAAATTACCCCGTAGGAGGAATTGTATCGTCACTAACATCTTGGTAAACATTTAATTTAGCCAGCATCAATAGCTCAATGCTTGGATCATATGCCTATTTACCTTCATCTCCCCGACCTAACCTCTTGGCTTCTAACTTCAAATAAATCATGATTGTGACTGACGGTACTTAAACAACTGCTATTACATAAGGTAAGTGTGTCTAAAAATCACGCCGAATTAAAAGTGAAAAATACTCGCTTATAAAGTTTAAAAGTTCTCCCGATACCTTCAAGGAGTAAAAAGCTACAATTTTAGCTACACCTGATACCCACAGTCTCACCAATTTCGGTCTTTTCGCATTTTTTTATGTACAACTCTTCCACCACCAAAACGCGAAGGGATGCTTAATTCTATTTCCATTTTGAGTTGAAATTAATCCTTAAAAATTATAGTAAAACACTATCAAAATCAGCGACGCCAATATCGTTTCATTCGACGCTAATAATGGCCGTTTATGAGTATTTATAAATGCCACCCCCTCGCCTAGAGTTGGTGTGTGTGTCTTAATACCTAGGTGTTTGTTCCCGGATAGTAAGTGTATAAAGTTTGCGTGAAATTACTCTACGCGTTTAAGATAGGACACGGAAATTTGTTGCTCCGCTTGCACCCCAATCCTATGGGCTGAACTACAATTTAGTCAGTAGTATAAATGTCCCAATTATACTAAGTGACTTCCATAATTTCAGAATCAACACAGTATCAATTGTTTACTGATTACTTTTACATAACGGCCTTTCATCCACTTCCTTACCCACTCCCGCAGCTAGCTGCTGAACTACATCTTAAGTGACGTAGTAAATATCATAATTAACTCATTGACTTCTATAACCCTGGATTTGACTCCACTACTTCCCTTAGTGGTGCTGACTTCCCATGACTGTAAGGGATTGAAATTATACACTAAAACATCTGGAGAGAAACTATTAATCTCATCAAACCCGTAAATCTATTATTCGACGCTTAAATTGGTCATTTTTGAATGATTTTATATTTTACCTGGTTCACACCTTCGGAGTTTCCGAACGTTTCGAAATGCCAACAGAAACCTTCGCGGGGGTGCGTGCAACAACTCACAAAAGTTTCATCGCAATCGGATGAATGGTTTAGGAACGCATATATATTGTAATGCCAATTAATTAGGACATAAATTGATTTTAATAAAATTTAATTGTAGCGGCAGGAGCTTCCAAAGCGACAATGGAGACTACTCGAGACTCGAGACTACGATAGTTCAGTTGGTGACGGGACATTTCGGAGGACGGAACAAATGATACTAGAGCAGAGACTAGCCGTCGTTTAATGTATTATTAAACAAAGTTGTGAGTTGAAGACAAAGTAAAAACATTCACGGGAGCATTACATCGTAAATATTGCTCATTAAAAGCAGTGTACGTCTGTAGCCCGCCAGGAATAGTAAAGTTGCAGTTTAAGTCCCAAGCGGTAAAAAGACTAGCAAATCTATGAATCACAGGATTCATATAAGGCAAGCAGTTATCAGATAGCTGACAAAAAGGAGGATCATCCGAGTTCCTGGGAGCCTGTCAAGGCTGACTTCAAGAGTGTAAAATCTGTGAGCCGAAATTAGAATCAGTGTAAAAAAATTTTGCAATAGTGTACTCCCGAAAACAAAAGGAATGCTGGAACCAGCTGGACAGATGTAAGTAACAAAATACAAAATAATGATTTATGTAAACGTAATGAAAGGATAGAAGTCAGATTTCGTTCTATTTTAATTGTCAATCAGAGTTAATTTTTTTCTTTTAATGTCTTCCTTTCGACATATTGTCTATGTGAATTATAAACTGTGTGTTAATAGGTTTTTTAAACAACTTGTTGTGTCCATTATCAAACCCAGCAGAGACCCTGAGATCTAAAATTTTAAATTGTAATTGTTTGTGAGTTAAAACAACAAAGTGGAAATAAATAATTATATGTTTTAAATTCTTGTTGATTATTTCATTTAATTAAATCCATTAATTGATTATTACATTTAGGCTACGACAACGTGGGGCAAATTTCATTTAATTAACGTCATTGTTGATCATTACATAATGGCACCATAACGTGGGGCTCGAATTCTTTAAAATAGTTAAATTAATTAAAGGCTTCATTGTTAATTATTACAATATATATATATATATATATATATATATAATAGATAAACTGGCGACCACAGTTCTACTATCCACGAATCACTGTACGTCTCGAACAGAAATTGCATCGAGGCAAATACTGAATGTGTGTGAATTCAGTGTAATATAGGGTTCAGCATGTTGACAGTGCATTTCTGTAATCATTCTGCCTAATATTCTCTAAGAGCACTGGGGGTTTGTCTTTCGAGCAGTCGGCGATGGCTTTGGTTAATTACTAGTAACCGGGACCAATTCAAGGTGCTCGTCAAAGTTTCAAGCTTGACATATCCATCCTGGAATCACGACCACCAATTTTTGTATCGACTTGCAAGTTTCAAACAGTCTACAGCTTTGTGCAACTTGATAGTTTGGATGATATGATAATATTTTTATTGGTGATTCAAAACGTTGTTTTTTGTGGGGATTAATGTTTGATTATTGGCTTGTTATCGAACGGAAGTCATTATGTTCTAGAAATGAAAACATTCAGCAATAAAGCAAAGAATTTCAGTATTAAGTACGTAATGCAGAGCACATATCAAAATTGTATCAAAGGAGGTCGATAAATTAAATGCAGATAAAACAACGAATGCATTAATGGAATTCTCACTAAAGTTAGAATAAATGGGTAAATTCATAATTGTTAAATAATACTATTGTATCGAATCTTCTCGGTTCAGCTTAGCCTCAGTGAGACGATTATCACGGATTTTTGCTATGCACTATTATTTCTTCAAAAGAGACATCCTGAGAATGTTGGTAATATTCCTGAATATTCCATCATCTCAAAACGATGGTTGGTCTATAATTTCTCCTCTATATATCACTTCATCTAAACCTCAGAAGCATTGTCTATCATTTACTATCTCATTAACAGTTTTTGCATCTTAATTCAAATATTTATTCTTCAAATTAGGTCGTGGATTACATTGGAGTATTTTCTCTAAACTGAACCAGCCATTTTCACCATTTCACTCCGAGTTAGTCAAACCTATTTTACCACTAAGTCTTTGAAGAGAAAAAAATGATTGATTAACATGCGATACATTTATTATAAGCTCTATGTTATAAATGACACTAAATTATGAACAAGGAGAATATTTTGATACAAACGAAGGGAAACGAATTCAGTCGTCGAAATGTTAGTAGCACCGCAAAGGTTCGTGTGAATAATAATATATATCTGGTATACCACACTTAAGAAGGTTTGATGGTACAGTTGCCATTGGTTAAGAAATATTGACTATATACAGTGTATGAAATATTACTTACAAATAAAGGTACAAGAACGCGGATCATGTTGACATGAATCATATTTCTGCTTTCGCCTGTATGAGCTTAACAGCTGAAGCAGTCGTCATTATATACTGTACCTAACATCCGATTGCAATCTTCCGGCCAGTAATGACTGTGTGTTAGTGCTCTTTTTACATAGGCTATTATGTGGTTTCCCTAGTGTTTGCTGAAACATAACAAAAGTCAAAAGCATTTTTTTAAATAATGAAGTACTTCAATTCGAAACTAATATACGTTTCACGTCAACATACGTAATATCTCACTTCAACTATACGTCCTCAACTTTGTTAACAGCTTATTGGAATACTTAGGATACATATAATTTGAAGAAACTTAATAGCGTAAATTTCAAAATAAGGCAATACTGATCAGACTGTTTTCGAAACAAGAAGAATATCCGCGTACAGAAATTATATATTAATACAGTAGTTAGGAAACGTGACATTAAGGATTACCTAGGAACCTGATCCAGTTCTTAGGGTAAACGATAGGCGGTTGCAAATATTGCATTTACAATAAATTGTATTTCATTCCATACATTAGATAGCGACCTCTCAAGTTTTCAGAAAGCTTTACCAAATACTTATTATACTACAGATACTTACCAATTAATTCATTAAGTGATATTATTGTATGGGCAATTAATTTTCCTTTAAAAGTAATTAATACATATACACATTAAAGTAATATGTTGATACTGGTTGTTTCAATCATTTTCCAATAAAGTTTTGGGCATTAATCGCTTAGAAAGTAACGTGTTCGCCCGTCGATGTATACTGACGTTGGGGAGACGTTGAAAGAAAAATGAAGGGAGCCAGTCAGTGATTCGTTGCCGTTCTGTCTTGCCTTGATGGAATGGATTTATGTGCTGATTTGGGAGATAGAAAAGATACGAGATCTAGGAATGATCTTGAACGCTGACTGCTGTAGGTAAGTTGAGGAAAGAGGGTACTGCGGGGAGTCGATTCGCCTGGAGCTTAACAGACAAGGGATCGGACGCTTGGAGGGTTTACTTATTTGTTTTAGAGTAACAGGCTATGTGAGGGTAATCCATGTGGTGGCAACGCGTAGGAAGGGGAATGAGAGAGTCCTATGCCAGAAGGTAGAGCAAGGTAGCCTAGGGTTAACTAGGACATTCCGCTATGGTTTAAGGATCCTACCTGGCAATTCACCTAAAAAATATGCAGGGAAAACCTTATAAAAGCCTTCAACAGGTAGATAGGGCATTCAGTACTTGTCCCACGCCTTGCCGATGGCAGGCGAGGGGTTGCTGTGGGGTGACAGCAATCTCCGTGCCTTGACCTGGTTAGGAGGCAGCTATCCGACTATTCAAATAGGAATAGCAGCCAAATCTTACAGTTTGCCCTAGGTCAGCGACCCCGAAACATACATCTCTCAAAACTGACCGAGGTGGGAACCTTAGTTCAAAAACCAGGAACAGGAAAAGGCATTCCCGAAGATTTCCCCCTCTCCGGGAAGTTTTACCTGTGAGACCTGAGAACAGCTCCCACAGCCTTGAATACATTGACTTCATTAAACAAGTTTAACGCTTTGTATGAGAATTAAGACTGGGAGACTCTTACGCCCCAGTCCACCATGACAATGATCCAGCACCAATTAATTATAAGGCGCAACGTATCGACTGTTTCAACAGTAATCGTATAGTTTACTTTTTAACCTCCCTTGGTGTCGAAAAGGAAATCTTTAATCATAAATACGTCTTGATCTAATCATGTAAATGATCGTATCAGTGGTATCTTCTCCCATGTGAAGCTGGCCTCTAAGAAATAAGATATCGCAGGTGGAAACTTCCATGGGGGGTACTAAAGGCCTGCGAGGGCTAAGCCGAGGCACCTCGGCCTGTTTTGAGAGGTGTATGTTCCGGGGTTGCAGACCTTGGGCATACGGTAAGAGTTGTTCGCTATTCCCATTGAAATAGTCGGCCAGCTGCCTCCTAAACTGGTCGAGACACGGAGAAGGGAATGCTGCGTCCCCACAGCAAACTCCTCTCCCGCTATCGGAAGAACGTGGGACAAGTACCCAATGCCCGACCTACCCGATGCAGGTTTTTCTAAAGTTTTCCCTGCATTTCTTTAGGCGAATGTCGGGTAGGATCCTTAAAATATAGACCGGGGGCCCTAGTTAACCCTTGGCTACCTTCCACTACCCTTCCGCATCCCCCCTTTCAAATCCCTTCCTATGCTATTAAAGGGGAGTTACCCAATGTGGATCACCCTCATGTAGCCTGTTGCCCTAAAAAAAAAAAATCTCTCGCAGGCAATATATCCCTCGCAGGCAGAACCTTTTAGGAGAGATACGAAGGGGCTGCCTTTGTGTATGCCTTTTCCTCTCCGTTTTTGAACTAAGGTTCCCACAAGCCGAGGCACCTCGGTCTGTTCTGAGAGGTGTATGTTCCGGGGTCACAGACCTTGGGCATACGGTAAGAGTTGTCCGTTATTTCCATTGGAATAGTCGTCCAGCTGCCTCCTAAACTGGTCGAAGCACGGAGAAGGGAATGCTGCGTCCCCACAACAAACTCCTCTCCCGCTATCGGAAGAACGTGGGACAAGTACCCAATGCCCGACCTACCCGATGCAGGTTTTTCTAAAGTTTTCCCTGCATTTCTTTAGGCGAATTCCGTGTTGGATCCTTAAAATATAGTCCGGGGGCCCTAGTTAATCCTTGGCCACCTTCCTCTACCCTTCCACATTCCCCCTTTAAAATCCGTTCCTATGCTATTAAAGAGGAGTTGCCACCATGTGGATTACCCTCATGTAGCCTGTTAACCTAAAAAAAAAATCCAGAAGAGTGGAATGGTCTGTCTCTGGGGATACCTTCTTCTCTCACAGCTTTTGAATCAAGGTAAGAACCTTGATTCAAAAGCAGTGAGAGTGAGAGTGCCATGATACTTCTCTTAGCTTGAAGATAAGTATGATCCTGCGCGAACAACTTCTCAATACGGTAACAGTTGTCGATGTTCCTATTGAAATAGCTGCCTTCAAACTGGTCGAGGCATGGAGAAGGGAATGCTGCGTCCCTGTAGCAAGCCCAACTCTATTCAACGGAACGGCGTGAGACTAGTATCAAGATAGCGCTCTAACGATACCAGTTTTCTAGGCGACTGCCAGACAGGATCCTTAAACTGAAGATCTAGGGTCCTAGTTAACCCATGGCTACCCTGCCCTCCCGTCTTTTCAAATCCCTTTCTATGCTGCCATCACGCGTATTATACTTATGGAGCCCGTCACTCTCAAAATCAGTCATGTAAATATATGAAAGTAATCCTCACATTTCGACTACTAGTAAATAGTATATGTAATTAGGTCATACCATACTGCATATAAATTATATCCATATGTTTAGAGACTAGTTGTTGAGTCCTCACAATTTTCTGACCTCATATACAAAAAAATATTTTTTAATACTAGTACATAACAGTTTTTAGGTCTGTTAGACGTAATTTTATAACCTCGATTATTATTTTCCATTTAGATAAAGAAGTGGCCAATAAACAGACAAAATTAAGTGATAATATTGTTTGTTTATTGGTTACTTTCTTACCTAATTATTATATATCTAACGCAGGTTTTTTATAATTTCAAGTATTTTCTAGTTTCGAGACTTAATTATTGTTTTTGTCTCCGATTGTATTATCTCAAACCGCACGGGAATGTGGACAGGTAGGAAGGAAAGAAGGCAGATTTTGTAACGTTGTTGTTTCCTCTCTCCCACGGAATCTGTTCTGACATAGTGTGTTATCAGTAACCGCATCACAGGAAAGGAAAGAAGGCAGGAAGTATGTTGTTGTTAGATGCATTCAAGATGGACCGCGTTGTTGTCGCGTTTGTCTTCTTGTCACTAGCAATGGTGAATGCAGAAGTGCCATCTCAAATCAACCGAACGACGGTAAGTCCATCTGTCAATCACAAAGAATTCACAGCTACTGATTTCCCTCCAATCATATTTCTCCCCAAGTGACTCACGTCGCTGTCTCTGTCTGCATTATGTCGCCATTGCCTTTTTGTCGTCTACTCACCTTTACTGTACTCACCTGCCGTTACCTGAGACTTTCCCACGAATTTGCAGTCTTCATTTATAATATTTAAAGAACTGTAGGAACTAGTTTGTAAAGCACACTTTGAGTTACAGAGAGCGTGATGTAAGCAGCCATTCGCCATTCGAAAATTTAAATAAAGTAAAGGAAACGGAAAAAATAGTGACTTGTTGCTGGAACATTTTCTAGAATGTCTTCGTAGTCACCGTTGAGTATGTTCACGTATTATCCGACGTGACACAAGTACTGTATTTTTTCTTATATATTTTTGTTCAATGAATTACATACATTAAAACATTTTCCTCCAGATATTATTGTTTTACTCCATCTGTTCTTACCAACAAAATAGCAAACCCGAGACAAATTATCTGAGGGGCTGGTGGACCAAAATTACGTTTAAGATATTTCTGTACTAAAAATTAAATGCTAAATGTTATTATTTTACTCAAAATATTCTGTTCCAATCGCAGACATCAAAGTTTCGGTTTATTAAATTTCCAGATATATTTATATAACTAGATGAGTTGTCAGTGTTGCCCGGGTATTTATTTAAATTAACCCCCAGTAGGAACTGATTCGACAGTAACCTCTTAGTAAACATTTCATATAACCAGCATCAATAGCGACAGTGTTTGGAATATTTACGCATTTACATTAACCTCTCGGCATCTGACTTCAAATATACCATGATTATGATTCACGGTATTTATGAATTTTCCACTACATTAAATAAAAGTGTCTAAAAATAACGACGAATTAAAACAGCAAAAAATAATCGCAAACTTAATAAAGTCTAAAAATACAACCTTTAACAAAATAGAGACCAAAATATAGCTGGTACCCTAAGAAGATAAAAAAAACCCTTAGGGGCGGTAAGTATGTCTTAAACTCTCAGTGTTTTATCCTGGGTGGTAAGTAATATGTGTATAAAGTTTGGTACAAATTGATCTACGGATTTAAGATTGTAATGGTAAATCCCTTAGCACCCCCACTCCTACATCTTAACCAGTATGGTTAATGTCAGAATTAAACTCGACATCTATAACCCTGGATTTGACACCAATCTGGATTGTTTCGCGTTATTTATGTAACGCTCCTCCACCACAACCCTTAGTGCTTCTGTCTTTCCATGCTGTACGGGGTTGAAAATATACACTAAAATATCTGAAGAAGAAACTATTAATCTCATCTACCCCGAAAACTAAATATTCGACACCAAAAAGGGCTATTTTAGCATATTTTAAAACTCCTCCCCCACCCCCATATGTAGGGGCTGAACTACAAATTCACTGACATAGTGAATGTCAGAATTAAACTAATTGACTTCTATAACTTCGGATTCCACACTAATCTCGGTTGTTTCGCGTTATTTTTATGTAACGCCTCTCCACTCCGTCTCCTATTGGTACTTTGAGGGGTTGAAATTATACACTAAATACATCTGGATATAAACTATTATTCATATAGGTCCCGAAAAGTAATTAATCAACGATAATATCGGCCGTTTTTAAATTTCACGTTCAGAGATAAAATAACACAGTAGCTTTCGTATTTTTTATAACATATATATAATACAATGGATCCCCATTAGTAAAATACAAGTGTTGATAAAACTTTTAACATACCTTGACACAAGCATTATAACCTCTATTTATCACATGTTTGTTACTATTTTAACCTACTCCTAGGTTGAGAATTTATACCATTACAAAGTGTACTGGCAGCCAATCAAATAGCTCCAAAACCGTTGTATAAATGCAAAATTTCGAAACCTAACAGATTTTCTTACGAGAAATATATTCTGAGCCCCGATTGGCTGCTTAGTAAAAGTGGGATGAGCGTATTCAACTCACCCCCGATGTGCAGACATGTAATGGACGTTTAAAAATAGTAATGGAAGTGTGTTTAAATTTTAATCATTATATTACAGTCTTTATAATCAAAGTAAACCTGCGCTGAATCGTAATGATGGTTAAAATAATAATTATTGTTGTTAATTCACAAAATTGAGATATGATTTCATACTCCTCTAGTTACAGTGAAATGATGATGATAATAATAATTATAATAACACACGAAAACGGTTAACATTCGAAACAATGCTATTTTGTTTATTTGTTTGAAGTGAAACCATTTTACGTTTAATATTTATTTTTAAATATTTGCCTTGTTAACGTCTGGACATTAGAGAATTTGTATATCAATAATAATAATAATGTAACAGATGAACCAACAGCATATTTTAAATACTTTTGTTACATGTGTTCTTATATTTTAAAAAAAGTCAAAAGTCTAATAACGTTTAGTGTTTTAAAGGTTGTTATAGAGTTTAATTCACTTTTTATGAATATTACTTGTACCTCTATTCTTATGTCAATTTATTAAATTCAAAAATTCATGTGGTTAGGCAACTTTCAACTAAAAAGAAAAAACTATACATATATAGCGAATTTTTTTCAATTTGTGACATAGTGTATATTATAACAAATTATTTTTCTTATTTATTTTAAAAAATACAGCATAAATGGAGGAAAATCCTAAGCTAAATTATAAGTATTTAAATCTAAAAAGTGTAGGGATATATTCAATATAAAAATTAATATGTGTTAAATTGTTTTTCGTATTTATTTTGAATGGACGTACCACTTTTATTAAGCAGCCAATCTGGGCTCAGTATTTATCTCTCGTAAGAAAGCATGTTAGATTTAGAAATTTCGCGGTATAGACCTATTTTCCAGTTAAGTAACAGCTAGTACAGTTTAACTAATTAATAAAAATTACTTGAATTATTTTTTCTTAAGTTTTTCTCCTAATAAAAATTTATGTCGAAGCAGTTTATTTTGTGTTGCAGTTGGGTCAAATTTTCCTCGACCGGAACGAGATTAATATACGCGAATATTTATTTTACAAATTGTCATATGAGAATATAAATGAATTGCGTCAAAGAAGCCAATTTTTCGTCGATCGATTCTCTAGGAAGGCTACCCCGCTGCCCTTGACGGCCGAGGTGAGTAAAAGCGAAACACAAAACTAGTATATAATTGTTTTGTTTCATACAGATTTGATATAAATATATATACGCTTGCACAATTACTGAGTTCGAACCATGAATATATTTTAGCCCTTACGTATGGTACGAAAATGTATGTAGTTGGCAAATATGCATCACCGCTGTAGTCCACGTCGACGTCAACGCACATCTGTTTGAGGCAACAAGAAAGAAGATCCCGTACTCGACAATTTCTACATCGAGAGCTTAAGGGATTCTTATGACGAAACTGATTTTTTTATCTATCGTGAGGCCAGAACATACGAGACGTGTTCAGAAAGTAAGTGTACTGTGCCCCTAACGATCTTTGATTTTTTTTTAGGATTGGTAACACTGAGTGGTAGGGGTGGGGGGATCTCCTGACAGAGCGAGCATCGCAGGGACACTGTAGTTCTTCAACTCACATTGTAGTGTCCAGTTGGGTGGGTAAGAAATCCCGCAAACTCGCGGAAGGAATAACACCTACCGAGATTGTTTCGCGATCAAAACGGTTTACAGCGAAGAACGAGTTTTATAATGTGGTGCAGGGAGTATAATGAAGGCAGAACAAATGTTCATGACGAACAGAGGAGTGGAAGACCTTCCATTTTGGCTACTGAGTTGGTGCAAAAAATTGACGAAACTCTTCGTGAAAACAGCCGATTTACAGTGGATGAAATGTCTGGGATGTTTCCAAAACTCTTATAGAAAAGCAGAAATACCGCGTAAGATGGGTCCCAGAACAGTTGACAGGGGAATACAGGAAAAATCGGATCAATAGCGCTCGCGAGTTGAATTGGAAGTAAGGATTTTCATCTTCACACCTCCCTGAAGACACACATGGGTAAAATTAAATTTTCAACTGACAATCAGGTGCAGAAAGAGATTCTGAAGTGGGGAGAATTCTTCGAGGAGGTCATAAAGAAGCGTGTGCCACGGCTCAACATATGCATTGAACTGGATGGCGATTATGTGGAAAAATATTCAACAAATGTTTTAACAATATCCTGTATTTTTTTTAATACATTTTTTCTGAAAAGTGTAAAAATTAGTATACTTGCTTTCTGAACATTCTTCGGATTAATCTTAAAAGGAAAACCTTTGCTAGAAAGTAATATGGCTTCTGATAAAGGAAAAATTTTATTGTGTCTAAATAATTAAAAATGAGTAGCACAGATTATCAACAGTTCTTATTACTATTTTAATTTCACTTTGAAAGTCGATTAGATTTTTAAAATCGAACTAATATATATGATTAATTCTTTCCAGGTTCTTGAATACATAATAACGTTAATATATACCATAGTGTTTGAATTCTCATCCGTTTTTGAGAACGTTTCTGTCCAATCAATTTACGAGGAGCTTCGTGATCATTGCTCCGAATATCTGGAGTCGCCGATTGTGGACCTCAGAGTTGAATCCAGGGTGAGTACACAAGAGTACAGTGTATCCTCGGCTAAGAAAGAAGCCCTGCGCGACTTTAACATTGAAGCTCGTATGGACTAGTCGTAGTCTCAGCTATTTACCTTTTCCGATTCATTAAATATCACCTGTTTATTATTCCCGCTATCGTTTCCCTGCATTTCTTTAGGCGAATGCCGGGTAGCATCCTTAAAATATAGCCCGGGGGACCTAGTAACCCTTGGCTACCTTCCTCTACCCTTCCGCATCCCCCCTTTCAAATCCCTTCCCATGCTATTAAAGGGGAGTTGCCCAAGGTGGATTACCCTCATGTAGCCTGTTGCCCTCAAAAAAATATTCCCGCTATCGCATCACTTTAAGTCGAATACCGGGTAGGATCCCTAAACTATAGCCCGGGGGCCCTGGTTAACCCTTGGCTACCTTCCTCTACTCTTCCGCATCCTCCCTTTCAAATCCCTTCCTATGCTATTTAAGGGGAGTTGCCACCATGTGGATTACCCTCATGTAGCCTGTTGTCCTAAAAAAATCTCGCTATCAATGATTTGCTGATAAGATAACAGAGCCTATCTAACAACATCACATTACAAGTAAACTGAAGTCAGTTATAATATTACACATTTATATTTTTAAAAAGTTTCGTTTTATAATTATTATAGGTGGAGAGAAATAACTAGTCGTCTACTAGATTGTAATTGTAGGCCTGAGCTCAGTTTTTCACGAAACTTTATTACGGCGTCTCAGTGGTGTTAAAATTATACTGAAAACCTTGACGCAGGGAAATATATTGAGTTAAGTTCCGGATATTTTGTACGTCAAAAAACTCTTCCGTAAAATTTAAGAGACGATGGTATGTACATCCCATACGTAAGAATATAAAGAATGTTTTTAATAATCGTAGTAGAAATACGCCGATTCCCTCTGCGGTGACTCATTCCTCCATTTAAAAAAGGTAATTAAATGTTGATGTCATATAACTTTATTTTCTGATAGAAAAATTAATTTTCTAGCTAAATTTTGTCGAAGCGCGCAGGCAACACGCATGCATATTCGAGGGTGGTTAGGATCATTGCCTCGCCGTGCCATTGTATTTAAGACACGAAATTGCCGGGTAAGTCTTGGCGGTCGACTAGATGTCGTTGGAAAATACAAAGACTAACTGCTAGTCAGTCTGAGTCTGATAGAAGCTCTGAATTTGAGATCTTTGAAACCGCCCGTAAAAATTTATTTTTTAAAAAGTTCGACATAAAATAAATTGAATGCCAGGTCAAGTCTAACCCACAACAGAAAATAAACTTTGGCGTCCAGCCAGTGAAACCAGAGAGATTCCGTACAAGCAGCTGCCGAAACCAACACAACTAGTTCCGGTTCTGTACTAGCAGCTGACGACGTCATCACAACCAGAAACGGTTCCGGACAAGTTCCGGAGGGCCGCTCGACGAATCACCACCAGCCACGTCAAGACACGGTTCAGGCATTCAATAAAACCATTCTTGTCTAAGCGCGGTTATTTTTTTTTTTGATTTATTAAAATTAACTTTTAGTCCGGAGACTTTACAGTTGTGATAATAATATAATAAAAGTATTTACAACTGTAAAAATTAAACAAATAAAACATAAGGTATTTACAATTTGTAAATATTTCACATGTAAACTTGTGGTCTTGGATGTGACCCTTGTCATTCCAAGTTAGAGACGAGAGAAACCAATTAACTTGTTTGCCACATATTAACATATTAGCCGGCATGATGTTAGCGATCGATCTGGTCATTGGGGAAACTTCATGTTTGAAAAGCGTTAAGGAAGTTATGGGGGAACATGGGAAGAATCTACCAAGTCCCTAATAAATACCTCCATCAACCATCCAAATCCCACCATTGAGCTATTCTACAAAACCCACCCCCTCCTTCACAAAATCGCAGACTGAAATGTAAACTCCGAATTGACATCATCCTCCGGAATTACCTAACTCTAGCCTCTCCTACCAACTGGCACTACATACTCCCTAAATATCCGCTTATTGCATTTTAGATTTTTATTCTTTAGAGTTCGCCCACGTTTCCTGAGAGTATCCATTATATGCTACATAAGAATATTATTTTTGCTCTTCTGAGTTAGGGCCGTTAAATAAATTTCGTTTTTCTCAATATATTATAAAAAAATTATTTTAGTTATACTATAGTGTAAAAAAATCCATTTCAGAAAATAAAAAATTTATCATTTAATTTGAATCAATATACCATATTTAATTAAATTCAATTAAAAACAAAATAATATTATTAATTCAATTAAATACCATGTGAATTTAAAATTTGTGAAAGGGTGACATAATAAATCCAAACGGAAGTTTCTCACGACGATGATAATCTTACCGTACTGCGCATCTAAACACGCCATACTTTGACTTGAACTCTCAATCGGTGGTCTCGTTCCCTAGGATTAATCCACATGTCCAGAGTTGCAGGATTCCGGTACCCTCAGTTAAGTTTATGGTTCAAGTCGCTCGATCGCGTTCCACAGTCTTGCTCTTCACTCTGAAGACGCAACATTTGGTGGCGCCGCTCTCATCAACCACAGAAAACCAAGCGAGACTGGAACAGGGTACCGGGGAAATACGTGACGATATTAGCTAAGAGAATTTACACTTATTAGTAGATTCTTGGCGCTTTGCATAATACCCAGCCGAGATTTTCTTTATTTTTTTGATGAAACAACATAGCGTCTCTCCCAGCTCCATTGCGACATATTTTGCAGTGCAAGGCTGACTGCGAAAATAAAGAACTCGTTATCCGAGGTGCCGCTATATTTCTGTTTGATATTATTTTTTCACTTGCTATCTGAAGAAACTCCGTAATATCCTTGCGTTCCATAATCGGAACCTTTGCATTAGAAATTTTAATTTCCCCTTCAGTGATACTAACTTCACCATAATAAGTTACACACCACGCATTTACTACCGTTTTGCTGCAATGAACTCGAATCATGCGTATTTGCAAGTTCTGTCACAGTATAGACGTGAACTCATATTGCAATATTATCCAGATAAGCACACGAGTCTGTAACTACTTTTCATTAGATGAGCAATATTACAATAATATAATAAAAATATCACGAACATTTATATTTTACGATGAATGTTGCAGAATTCAACATGTATGAAGATTCACTTGACGAAAACGATGGTATTAAAGTTGAAGACTGCCATCGAGGCCGGTCTCGTCCATTTTTCGAGTGGGTACATCCAAAACCCGCTCCCCTTCTCTTCGAAGGTTAATCGCAATTGTACCCTTGCATATGAAGAACGAGTAGGACAACTGTTGAGCAGTTTCGTTGAAGATACCAATGACGTATTATCGGTGGCTGGTACAACACCTATAGATTGCATAGAGCAATTCATCGTAAAAAACTTACTACCTGTGTCGACGATTTTCGATATTACCTACTTCTCCTTGATATTCATGGCATACTTTACTACTTACGTACCACCCACGGAGCCATTTACGTTTGAAAACACAGTACGTCTGTGGAATAACAAAGCCATCACTTCAGCAGCCTTCAATAAAAACAACAACACCATATCACAAGACGGTCTGACTTGGGGGATAGTGAGGTCCAACACGGCAAACGTGAACCTTCCCTGTACCTACTACAGAGATATACACTCTAGGGACTCTGAAAAGTTTTTAAAGTTCCTCCACCAATGCTACTATCTGAATATTCACCTCTCAAATATCGACCTTATGCGCTGTGCGTACAAGGATCCGGCTACGATACCATTAACCTGGTTGTCAGTTAGTCCTGTCTACTTCCACTCTCAGTGCCTATGTCTCGCATCCAGCGGCAACGAGTGCGGAGTCGAGGCGCCCGAAGGTGTCGAGCCCAGTTTTTATTGCTTATCCATATTACTTCGAGACTTCCAGAGACAAATCGTGTACCGTCCGGCCGTTACCTATCTGGACTACGCCTTCAAAACACGAGTTCCGACCTGTAAATTAGCTAACCTTCTGCAAACAGCCTTCAGAAGCGAGTGTAACTCTACAGAATTGGAAATATTGTCATTGCAGTGCTACTTTAATAATTACGTCAACAAGAAACTCAACTGTACAGAAACTCTCATAGTGAATACTTACAACCACACTCTACTCTGCGGCCTAAGATACTTCATGGAATTCGTTCTCTGTGACGGGGAAGATGAAGTCGACGTGCACGTGCGTTACTACGGGGCCGGTGATTCGATAGTGGTACTGGTTCTGACGTATGTCGACGTCACGCTGCGAATCCTCACTCTCGTCACGTATCTGTCTTGCCCGCAGCTGCGCAATCTTCCCGGGAAACTGCTGATAGGCTACCAGGTAACTGCGCTGCTGAGACTATTAGTGGTACGTGCAAGTCTTGCGGACTTAGCGCTGGCCGTGCGGCTCGACGTCGCCACGGACTTGGCCTCTACCTTGTGGCTCACCGCCTACTTACACTTCCTCACGGTGTCTATCATGGATTTGCGACCTCCAGACACGCTGAGGCCCGATGAAGCCCGTCAGGTGCTTCTCCGATACGCATTGTTTGGATGGGCCTTGCCGGCGGTGTTATCCACGGTTTTCTTCTGCGTGGACGAGGCTTTCGACAGCCGCGTGCAGTTCGGCCAGCTGTTCTTCATACTGTGCAACTACGTGGCGCTCTTCGCCAACGTCTTCATGTTTTTCAAAAACTATCACTTCTACTACGACGTCAAGAGCAATGCGCGAATTCTTCAGGAAGGCGTTACAGCGCGTAGCGTCTACGCTAGCCTCTTCAACTTCGCGTTAAAGACGTCGGTACTGTCAGGAGCGGGGATTATCTTACGGCTGGTCTTCACGCAGATCCAAGGCCTGGAACAGTTGCTAGGCTACTACCACGCTCTGGGCACGCTCCATGGGTTGCTACTCTTCGCCCTGTATGGCTGCAATCAGGAAGCACGCGTCTTCTGGCAGAGTGTCCTCTACTCAACCCTCCATCATCGCCTTCGTCGTCAGAATACTTCTTCCTGGTAACGTACATTTATTTTATTTTTTCGAATAAAATTTTTTAAGCAAAATGGGAAAAGCTTGTCTTTAGACACATGGTACCATCTTACAAAAATATATTTACTGGGAGCGGAAAATGGAAACCTTAAAAAGGAAAAAATGTAAACTTACAGTAATAAGTAAATTGAAAGCGGAAAGAAATTATGTAATTTAATCAATTATCTTGAGTGTAATTTATTTAATGAACATACTTCGTAATTAATATTAGCATATTAGGAAGTTGTAATTTTTACAAAGAATAATTAGAAAACCGTTATGCTATAAAAGTTAGAGTTAGGGTTATTCATGTTGTAAGTTCGCCATCAGCTGTTTTGCTGACGGCAAACCAAGTGAACTCAGCTGATCCTAGCTTCTTATATATACGCCAACAAAATCAGCTGAATGATAAACCTGGAAGGTGGGACCATAAATCAAGGTTTATAAACACGCAAACGTTTAAAAATTCAAACACACAAAAATTCATTAAAGCAATCTAACAGTTTTCACTATGACGTTTAAGTATTTATAACACCTATTACACTGCTGGGTGCTAAAGTTTTATAGATTTTTACAACAGAAGTTAAAATATAAATTTACATAAAATTATAATTTCTATGGCATTACATATACTAATTAAATTTGTGAGATATCTGTTTCTCTCTCTATCTTCAAGGGTCCAGATTTGCTAATTCAAAATAGATCATTTGAAATTTATTGCATATGATTGATACGCATG
Source organism: Zhengitettix transpicula (assembly GCA_037074705.1). Classification (NCBI taxonomy): domain Eukaryota; kingdom Metazoa; phylum Arthropoda; class Insecta; order Orthoptera; family Tetrigidae; genus Zhengitettix; species Zhengitettix transpicula. The sequence continues at coordinate 206,871,117 of CM073591.1, forward strand.
AAGATATTTAACAAAAATTAAGATTATGAATTTTACAGCTTACAGTTTTTCTTGAATTGTCCTCAGAATTGTTAATCATCCACCATTATTTCGCCATACTCCGTCGCAGCGAACGGGATTGAATAATTCTCCCCATGGAAATTATCGCGGAGTCGGATGCAGCACACTCGTTCCGCATAGTTGCAACTCTTTCAGTATGTAACTTACAACTTCGGTGATAAATTTTAGAATTTGTTATTTTAATTTCCTACTGATAACTGTAGTGTTCTCATAACAGAATCCGGCAGCTCAATGTTCATGGCCACCACCGCCAAGCAGAGTGACTTCGTCTCGTCCTTGTCTGAAGCAGATTCCAGAAGATTCTAAAGAATTTGCCAATCAGATAATTTGTAACATTACGACATAGAAAGTTGTAAAATAAAAATTACTGTTTCACACAGCGTAAGAATCTAGTCGTTGCACCAAGCCCACATTATTATACAGCTAATATTGACTGCTGTTTCTAACTGTCGCCAAATTATACCTAACCTATAATGTTTAAAATGTTAATAAAACATCATTATAAATTAATTTAAAGTGAAAAAAATGGACAATTATACATATTACCAATACCTGTTGATTGTAATATACACACACATATTGTAGTTAACATCAATGTCTATAATAATATAAATTTCTGATTGTTGAATTATTACATTTTGTTGTGTAATATTGTAGCCATATTATTGTGAGAAAATTTCTATTATGAAATTTACACAGTCTGCTGGTATTGGTTTTTTTAAGTCAATAAGCTACATGATGGTAATCTACATGGTGGCAACTTCCCTTTAATAGCATAGGAAGGTATTTTAAAGGAGAAATGCGGATGGGTAGAGCAAGGTAGACAAGGTTAACTAGGGCCCCACTTCTGTAGTTTAAGGATCCTACCTGGCATTCGTCTAAAATTTATGCAGGGAAAACCCTAAAAGCCTGCATCAGATAGGTCGGGCAGAAGGTACTTGTCCCATGCCCTTCCATTGGCAGGAGAAGGGTTTTGCTCTAGGGACACAGCATTCCCTTCTTTGTGCCCCAACCTGTTTAAGAGGCACCTGGCTGACTATTCCAATGGGAATAGTGGACAACTCTTACTGTATACCCAAGGTCTGTGATTCTGGAACATACACCTCTAAAATCAGGCTAAGGTGCTTCGGTTTGTGGGAACCTTAGTTCAAAAACAGAGAGAGGCTGAGAGCATTTTGCTTGGAATTATAAGCCTCTGTATTGCATATACAGAACATAAGACACCATAGTACAGTGTAACTTTATAATTTGCAGAAGATAGTTGGGGTCTGCCAACACTATAGGTATTGCTATAGCTGTGACAATATATGTCCATGGGCCAAACTAATCTGGTGCCCAGTATGTGATCGTCTGTTGTACATGACAGAGTTGGTTGGTTGTGTTGACTGAAGTGTTGCGTATATAGTGTGTGTGCAACTTAGTCCGCATTATGGCCTGTTAAAGAAGAGTGTTTTCAGAAATTTTATTGTTTGTTAAAAAGGAAAAGGTTTTAATATGGAGAAATGATTAAATTTTAGTGTTGTAAGGATTATTTACTAACTGGTATGTAAAGTCATTCAAATTTATAAAATATTTTGTAAACATAGTATAATTGTTCCATACCATAAAATTTCAAATTTCATTTTCTTATTGTTTGTACCTTTCGGGAAATATGTGACGTCTATGTTGGAATCTTTCATTTGATCTTTCCATGGGACTTATTTTCATGCCTCCTACTTCTTCCCCTCCACTTGTTGCATCTTCTGGAAATGGTAATAGCTTCTCAATTTTCCATTTACACTCCTTAAACCAATGTAATTCTTTAGGAATATATACTGTTACCATACTATAATTAAATTAATATAATTTTCTATCTTCTTCATCAACATCATTCACTTACTATGATCCTCTGTCAAAACTTGCCTAAATCCTGTTATTATTTGTCTAATATATCTTTCCACTGGATTTGATTGAGGATGTCTTATTGATGAAAAATTGTTACCACTCATTTTCTCCATAAAACATCACTCCATTCTTTACAATTAAATTCTTTTTTCAGTTTAATCAGTTGAAATTTTCTTTGGTTTACCACACTCAATAAAATATTCCTCTATCAATTTTTTAAACATGATTTAGCTGTTACATTTTTTAAACCATACACTTTTACCATTTTAGAAATATGTCTGCAATTACTAATACAAAAACACAACCTCCTTTGCTTTTTGTTAATGGTCCTAGTAAATCAATTGAGATCATCTCTCCTGGTTCTTATGCAACAATATGCTGAAAATTACCCTCTTATTCTATGTTTCTATATTTATTTCTTTGACAGTTATCACAACTACAAACATAATTTTTAATATCAGTTGTCATTCCCTTCCAAGTCACCCATTTATCCACCATACATTTCATTCTATCAACTTCCATGTGTCCATTTTTATCATGAAAATATGTCATACAATTATTGATCAATAATTCAATATCCCCTTTTTTCTTTATAAGTTTTTACAAATAATACCTGTTCATATTCTCAATTTGCCTTCCCAATCATTCATATCATTTATGTCCTTTATATTATAATTTTTTTATTTTGATAATCTTCTCATACTTTTCTTCTTCTTGTATTAATTTTGTTAAATCTAAGTATTTTGTGGAAGAATTATTTTATCTTCTATTTTACATATTAATATTCTTTCTTCTTCAACATTTATATTTATAGATTTTACTAATTAAAAAATCTGTTGCAACATTTTCCTTTTCCTTTATGTATATAATATCTAACTCATATTCAGATAAAAACAATGCTCATTGAGTTAATATGGCATTTAAATGCTGACTTCTCTTTAAAAATGTTAATGCTTGGTGATCTGTTATCACTTGAACCCTCTTCCCCAAAATATAACATCAAAATTTGTCAACAGCATATACTAACACTAATAATTCGAATTCAGTTCATAATTTAATAAACATCAACTCTTCGTCATACATAATATCATGTTCTGCTTCATCCTCTTGACTTAAAACAGCTACAATAGCATTTGTACTATCATCTGTCCTAATTGAGTACTTTCTTCCCTCACAAGGGTATCCTACTGGTACTGCATTTCTGAAAGCTTCCTTAATTTTGAGCAAACATTTATCTTGTTTCTCACCCCATTTATTATTATACTTTAATAATTCATATAATGGTTGAAATAATTGAGCATAGTTATATAAAAATCCATTATAGAATTCAAAAAACCCTAAAAAAAATTTATAATTCTTTTCTTGATGTTGTTCAACCAGTTTCCTATCACTTTCTTTTAATCAAACATTGGTTTAACTCCTTTGCTTGACACTGTATGTCAGACAAATGTAATTTATTTCTTAAATAACTTAGCTTTATCAAAATTTAAAGTCAATCCTTCCTCCTTTAAGAGTCTTAACAATGCTCTCAAATCTTGTATATGTTCTTCTTTACTTCTACTATCTACTCCCAAATCATCTATATATACAATTATCCCACTATTATTGACTTTTCCTGTGGTGTCTTGAGGTGAATTGAGTAGCCATGAAATATATGTATATGGTTTATTGCTAAGTGTAGAGTAACATGTTAACACAGCGAGATCCCACACTAGAGTGTGTGTTTTCACTGTGGTTTTACGGTTCACACATAGAGGGCTAGACAGTGTCTTCTATTCACATCATGATATATTACATTTCCAAATATACAATTTAATTGTTTATGAACAACTTGAGCACTCATTTTTAATCCAAAAGATAGTATCTTGAAAGCATATTCCTGAGTTCCTGTAGCAAATGCTGTTAGCTTACATGACTCTTCAGCTAATTATATTTTATGATAACCTTTTGTTAAATGAAATGAACTCATCCATTCCTTTCCATTAAATCTTCAATCCTTTTGGGATAGCCATGTGTGTTTATGATCACATTATTCATACTGCTCACATCTTAACATCGTAGCATCTATCCAATACCCACATACCTTTTAAATAACCTTATCTTTCTAGACCCACTAGTATCATATTCAGCATAATATTCTTCCAATCCGATTATAAATTTTCTTGGATTCTGTCTACTTTCATAAACTATTTTTCTCTGAATTTTCACGTTTCTAATTTATTTAATCTATAATTAAGATTATCTACACTCATGACTAGTTCATCTTGTATTTCTTCTTGTTGTCCTTTTCCCACGAATTTTTTATTTATATCTACCAACTCCTTTTTAATATCTAATTTAAATTCATCCATCTGTTTCTGAACTTTCTCCATTAGTTCTTAAACATACTTCATAAATACTTCTTCCATATCCCTGATATTTCCATCCAAAATTTTATTTATTCCAACTCTATGTATATTATATCAAAATTATTCTTTAAATTTATTTTTATTATTTGGTAGAACACGAAACTCCAATTACTCTCTCAGTTGTTTCAATTCCAAAATCAATCCAAGCAAGGTACAAACATTTTTGTTTTATTCATGAATAGCTCATATAATGCAATTTTAAAAATAACTTTACTGTTAATACATTGATTACGTCTCTCCCAGACGTTTTCCATAATCTTGGGGGTCATATCGGGAGGATTATCGTCTCTTTATAAGCATTCAAAGTTTTGGGGTGATGTTGGTATACCCTGGCTTTGAAATAGCCTCAGAGAAAGAAATCGCAAGATGTCAAATCTCACGAGCGCGGCGGCCACCGCAAAGGACTCCATGAAACATTTCCCTCAGAATGCCAAGTGAACGACGAGATGTGTGGGCTGTTGAACCATCTTGTTGAAACCTCACATGTTAAAAAAACACGGGAATACATTGGACGGTAGCAAGGATCGAACCCGAGCTAACAGGTCATCACTTAACACCAGTCTCGAGCTACGCTAACAGATGTCGCATTGTTTGACGTAACATTATTATTGTTCAATACAGGTGTAATATCTATATCAGGTTTAGAATTTTTCTGTAGCATTTGTGAAACAATAGCCTTATTACGTATTCCATGGGATACCAGGTAGACACAAGCTTGAATTTATTAGTTTATTGGTCTGTTATTTTAGACTGACTGTTAATAATTCAGAACTTACTTTCCTTATTTATGAATCCAACTATGGTATAATGATTTTGTTTATTCTAATTAACCAAATAAAATATATAGTAAAGTAAAATGTGTCGTAATGACGTTAATATATAAATAGAAAGCATTGTCAAGTACGCACTGATACTATTGCTTCATTTGCTTTATTAAAACAGTAAGTGTACAGATTTATCAAGTATAATGTGATTTAGTTTAAGCTCAAAGATGTATTTTGTTCCTTGGTTTCGTCGCAGAAGTCCATCCTCGTCATATAGTCGCAAACCGCATTCACGGATCTCTGAAATAAGAAACATTACTGAAAAAATACCATTTTAATAGATATGGTGTTCTTAAAGAAAACAGAGGCCGTACTCATAAAATGTGACATGAAACAGGGCACAGTTAAATGAGAATGTGCACGTAAGATCAATATCTCACGTATGACTTACTTTGATGGCAGGAACAAAATTTAAAACCAACGTAGAAAATATGGTGGAAATGTGTAGACATTCGTTAAAAGTGCAAAATTAACCATGACGATAAAGATGTTTTAAATAGTTTTTAGAGATTTGTAAAATTTATGTATTTCGTAATTGCATTTATTTTAATTTAAAAAAATTATGTTAATATAAACCTTTAATTATTTGAAATAAATAAAAAGTAATAAAAACTAATTCATTACAATGTATGTATGTTTAGCAATCTTAAACTCACGATTTGAACCATTCATCGGGAAAATATGACCTCCAGAACTTAAACTTTCACATCAGTTAATAGTTAATGACTTTTTTTTAGAAAATGACAGCAGAAACGTTGAGTTTATATAGAAATCTGAACCTGGTGCTTAACCGTGAAAAATTCATTAAAAACATGACTTAGAATTTGGAATAAAGCCCGTGGTACCCTTAGTACATACGGATGACCGTGAGGAGGAGGTTTCATGTAAAAATAATGTCGAATCAGTTCCTGAGATAGTTGAGATACGTAGTGATACTCCTGATGCAGTAAGATCAATTTAAACCCATATCAGCATGAAGAGAGGTTAAATTTAATTGATAATATATCCATAATAACCTCAAATTGTGTCATATTTATGTTTGGTAACACCCCGACTGTTAATTTACTCCTCGTCAGGAGAGGGAAAGAGGTGAGAATATTTTAATAATAATATATTTAAAATTAAAGAGTTTGGTTAAATTGAGAACCACTTACATGATTGGTAACAGTTAGTATTTTATTTTTTGTCTTTTGAGTTCGTCACCTGGTTTGTGCGGTTTTAATCACTTGACGAAAGAAACAAAGATTCTAGAGACGTTGTATGGTATTTATATCATCCCTTCATTTTGGCTGTTATTTGGCTATTTTACCCAATTAGTTTAATTTATGAAGTCCAGTTCAATTGGTGGGGAGGCGATTATAGGAAACACTAACATGTCCTCAGAAACGGAGATTAGTGTCGAATTGCTAAGCTCACTGGTCGATATTCGCCCTCCGGAAACTGAGGTGACGATACGGGTATTAATAATAATGTCCATCATTGCAATATTGACGTAGAATTCATAGTCTTATGGGTCTCAGCGATGAATAGTGACTCTACCGATGTAACGTACTCGGACCCCATCGGCATGGGGCAGGTGGGAAAGGGTTACTTATAAAATCTTCATAATGGCTGAGAGATTTGTATCGAAACAATAGTTTTTGGAAGCGCTAGCTGATATCATTTAAGCATCAGTTTAATAAAACTGAAGCACCTAGAAGACTGTGTGTAAATAAAGAAGTCAATGTTTTGAAGATGCTATCTTAACAGGAAAGGGAGAGAGTGAAAGGGTTTTTATCCATCGGATACCACTCATTAATTTTAACTGGCGTTATGGATCACAATTTTTTAAGTATGGGAGAGTTGATTTGGGATCGCTATAAATAACTTTGCACATGGCTGGTTTCAAACAATACTTTCGTTATTTTTGTATCTGAAGTTGGAAATACAACAAACAAAATTCATTGAAATTGTGTTACAGACAGATTTCGTCCCTTTTCATGTCTAATATATGATTGGCAACCATGTTGTTATAATTATGGAAATGAGGTATACATTTTGGCGATATGCTCTAGTAACAAATTTACTTTGCTACAGATTACATAAAAGATTTTTACATTACTAATTTTTAACCAAGTTCTAAAAATTACAGTAAATTGCTTACAGGTAAGATTTAAAACAAAAGCCACAATTCCATTGAGGCAACACTGAACGAAATTGTACATGTTTTCTAGTTTTACCAGTTACAAGATGTGCGACTATATGCCACATAATTAACAATGTCGCATGCAAAATTTATCTCCCGCGTAGCATTCTTTTTGTCATCTATTCTTCTAGCGTACATCTAAAACGGTTACATCCAGGGAACTTCAGTTTTGTGCGACATGTGTTTACAAATAGTCGCGGTATCTGTATATTTGGTAATAGATTTGAGTAGTTGAAAAAAATCAAGTCACTGTGGTGTAGAAGACTCGGTGGACTAGAAACTCTAAATAATTTTTGCAAGAAATTGGTTGCAGACGATGAAACTATAATGAAATTTTACACGAATGAGTAAAAACAAATTTTGAGTTCTGGTTTGAGAAAGTATCACCTATTATAAAATATATATTAATTTCGTTAAGCAAAACCATCATGTTAGTAACATGTTCGTCAACAATACGGTTAATAGCTGTCCATGACTTTTGTATCTGTTTCAAATATCTGAGCGAATTATTTCTCGAATTATTCCAAATGTATGCAATGTTCTATATGATTTTGTTAGGGTAAGTAAAAATTTGAATATATTAAACTTTAGTAATTTATTACAATAAAAATATATATTATTACAAGATTTGAAGTTTTTAAATCAGAGTTACAAGTTAGGACTTCATAATTTTCTGGTTGGATGTGGTGATACTAAACTTTCAGATGCCTCAGTTAATTGAATAGGGCCACTAGAACTACTTTCATACTTGTACCATTCTACACATCATATTTGCCCATAGCTGTTTCAAATAATACTTACTTCCTCACTCCCCATCCCCCATGTAGCCTGTTACTCCAAAAAAAGTTCATTGTGGAGCCTGCCTGCCTGCGGAGGAGGCTACCTTTGGGGATGACTTTTCCTCTCTCCGTTTCTGAACTAAGATTCCCACAAGCTGAGACACTTCGGCTAGTTTTGAGAGGTGTATGTTCCGGGGTCGCAGAACTTGGACATACAGTAAGAGTTGTCTGCTATTCCTATTGGAATAGTCGGTCAGCTGCCTCCTAAAGTGGTCGAGGCACGGAGAAAGGAATTCTGCGGCCCCACAGAAAGCCCCTTTCCCGCCATCGGAAGGGCGTGGGACAAGTGCCTGATGCAGCATTTTATAGTCTTCCCTGCTTCACTTTTAGGCGAATTGCCGGGTAGGATCCTTAAATTGCCGCCCGGAGGCACTAGTTAACCCTTGGCTACCTTCCTTTACCTTTCCACATCCCTCCTTTCAGTCCCTTTCCTATGCTATAAGCCATTATGTGGATGACCCTATATATAGTCTGTCTACACCTTCTTCTTCTCGTTCATTCTGATTGGCCTTTAATGACGCGGTTCATTAGCTGACCTAACCATTTCCCTTTTATGCTAAACGATGAACCACTCTTTTTTGATAGTAGAACAATTGTGATAAGCGCTAACTTCTTCAACTTATCGTTTTTATCATGTTGGATTTATAATCACTAATTTCATTATTCCATAACTGCGATGAATTAGAACAATCTTGAATTAACAATGTAGTTTTTTGTAGCAGGTATGAATGTCGCGGGCTACATGTCGCCTTCTTATCTATCTAAATTACAATCTTGGCTAGGTTTATGTGATAAATATGTTCCAGTAATCATACAACAAGAAAAATATGAATGGTTCATTTATTATATTGAAAAAATTAGTTTCTTATTCCTACCTAGATGTAATCACTTGAGCTGCAATCCTCCCTAATTCGACAGCATTCTTGGCTTTGTCTAGTATTTTTGAAGCAATATCGAAAGGTAGCTCTACACTTGGAGGATCCATTGTAGCACCAATTTTCATTAAAATATCTAACAAATTCCCAGGAGCAGGCACGCCGTTAGAAATTGCAAACATTTTCGCCACCTAAGTGAAAACAATGTCAACATAAAAACTTATTTATTTAATTATTTGTTATTAAATATAAATTACGAATGTATTGATAACTCATCTCATTTGTCTGTTATTCTAAATGGATAATATAAATGATCACTTTGACACAAATTTATTTTACGAAAACACATTGGAAGTATGAAACACAAATTATTACAATATTTAAATAATCAATAAAATTTTCCAGAGTTCTTAACTTCAGTGCCTACACACGGGAAGAATACTTATATATATATATATATTGTAATGCCTTGAGGGAAAGGCATTGTTTCGGAATAATGGTCTTGGCCGTCACAGGAAGTGGCAATGTGTACTTAGGATTTGTAAGGCAGGGCAAGGCACACGCGCGGGTGGCCTGTCGAAGATAAATCTGTTAAGGCAGGCATTGTCTCAGATTAATGGCCTGGGGCAGTGGCGTGTTGACTCAGGATCGAGGGGCAGTTGGGCGGTCTGAAAAATTTTAGAACAGCGCACGTGTGGGGATGAGGATACAAGTGCAAAGTAATACGGGTCCTGTCTTGATGTGACATGACGGAGGGGCTAGCTATTTGCTAAGGAACTGCAGCTGCAGAATGTAAATCTCGGGTTAATGGAGAAACTGTCAACGAGCAGTTGCGACGTAGTTTTGGGAACAAATGAAAAGAGAAGGGACGGTGATATAAAAAGACAAGATAAGATTTTTGGAAGTTAGTTGAAGTGGAGTCTTGGAGCTAGGAGATGAAGTTGAGTCTTGGAGGGGAGTGAGAGTTGTGGAGGCGTACGGCGAGCACCGAGTATGGAGAAATTTCGCAGCCTGCGAGAGAAATAGCAGATTTATGTCAACGATAAACATTTTTGTATGCAGAAGTTCAATCTGTTGCAATATCAAAATTTGACCACTGTCTTCGATGGTAGGAGACCAGGACACAGCATCCAGCGTCGAGTAGTTTCACCACGAGCAAGTGGGATGTCCTTCACCGAATATGGAGAATCAGCTATCGTCGAACCAATAATATATGTTAGAGTCAGTGTGTAAACGTCCAGTCGATAAAGTGTGTGTGTAATGAACGAGCCAAATGTTCCTGAGTAATCGTAAGTTGAAATTTTATGGTATTAATATGTGTAAACGGAATTAAAAGATACAGTCAGATATCGTTCTATGCTTTTGTGTTAATAAAATAAACTCTTTTAAATTTAGAATCAATCTGGTAGATTATGTTCGTTAATAAGTTTCGTCGATGTCCAGACGATTAAATATTTCTGTTTAATTTAAAGATAAATGTTGGGTTCTTTTATTAAGTTAAATGTACTGTCCGTTATCAAACCCAGTAAAGGCCCATGAGAGAAAGAGATGCTTTTTATAATATTAAATTGTATAATTGTAAATTCTTGTAAATAAATGTTGTTTGTTTTTAAAGTCTCTAATTTTTCATTTAAAAGCCCATCATATTTAATTCTTACATTTTGCTACAATAACGGCGAGCGAAATTAAAACGCATCATATTTAATTATTACAATATATATGTATAGTAATAATCAACAGGAATCTAATTATTTATTTAAATTGCCCCACGTTGTTGAATCCATTATGTAATGATCATAAGAATAGTTAATTTAAAAAAATTAATAATCTAAATTGCCCCACTTTGAGGTCATCATAAATGTAATAATCAACAAGATGGGCTTGAATTAAATAATTAGATTCCCGCCTGTTTATTATTAAATTTTTGGCGCCCAACGTGGGGCAAATTAATTAATTGATTATTTCCCGTTGATCATTACATTTTGGCGCCCAACGTGGAGCAATTTAGATTATTAATTTTTTAAAATTAACTATTCTTTTGATTATTACATAAATTGGCTTCAAAAACGTGGGGAAAGTTAATTAATTGATTAGTTCCCGTTGATGATTACATTTTTGACACCCAACGTGGGGCAAGATAATTAATTGATAAGTTCCCGTTGATCATTACATTTTTAAAATTTGTGGCATTCAAGGAAAATACAAACTTTATATTTTACAAACAAAACAAATCTGATAACTCTTCCTCTCAGGGTCTTTACTGGGTTTGATAAGTAAGAAACAATCAAGATTAAATTTAAATTAACTATTCAAACAAATTGGAACTAACGGAATACGAAATGAAAGAAACGAAATCTGACTATACCCTTAATTACCGTTTACAAACATTTATTATTTTGGTTTGTACTTACAACTCTCTTTTTCTGGTACCAGACTTAACGTTTTCGGAGCGTGGGAACACAATTCACTAAAAAGGCCATTATTCACAGACTCTACACTTCAACAAAACACATTGTTTTACTTCGTGGATCACTCCTCCAGGAACCCGACGATCTGCAAATTTGGGGAAAATGTTATTTCATAGCGCGTATATATTTGAACGGGCGCCAAACCTTCTGTTTCAGTTCCTCAGACTTTTACATAACTTGTCTCTCCGTCAAGATCTCCTTACAAATGCAATGATTAACTTATAAGTCTCTATGTTGAATTTCTAAGCCCGGCCCATGCTGTTCACACTGAAATTTCTGCTACATTTCTCCTCCAAATTCTAGTCAGACCACCCTCGGTCACAACACTTGCCAGACTGCCACCAACCTCCTTATTCGCCAGACAGCCACCAACTTCCCCATTCGCCAGACAGCCATCAACTTCCCCATTCGCCAGACAGCAACCAACTAACTCCGTACAACGCTCGCAGTTCACATCAAAACTCGGCGACAAAGAGCCCGCCTTCAAACAAAATATTAGAAGTCAACAATCCATGGTCTTCCTAATTTAATATCAATAAGAGCCCGCCGTCACTGTCGTTCTTTGAGATTGCCTGCCGTCAACAACGTGGGGCAAGTTAATTAAATAACTAGTTCCTGTTGGTCATTACAATATATATATATATGTAGCAGCTCCGCTATCCTCCTTGCGTTTTTTTGTGTGGACTTGAATTTTTGGGCGCCAGGTAATTTTTTGGATAAAAACAATTACACAAGGTTTCCAAATACTTTTTACTCGTACAATACCGTCTTTTCATGTTTAAAAATACAAAATTTATATCTGTTTGGAACATAATACTCATACATTCTTTTTGACAATAATTTTTCCAAACTATTCATTATACAATAATCCTTTTTTCATCAGCTGTTTAGATGTCAAATTTTCAATGTTTTTATTAATCAGCTGATTGACCAATACCATCCAAAACCAACAAAAATTTACTCTATTTTTTAATAAACCATAATTAGCATAATTTTCAGATACAATATTTACACTGAGAATGTTCGCTAAATTATAATAACTGTTGCCTCCTCCTGGCTTCCAGGGAATCCCCACACAAAAATGTTTCACTAAATGCTTACATTTTCTTTGCAACGTACACATTTCACAGTCTTTATCTATTTTTATATCCTTCCATACATTCCTCAAATACTCATCATATACATTTAGTTTTCGGTTATTTGTATAACCCAAATTGACAGGTGTTTGAATTACATTTTTCACTCTCCTGTCAGCCACACCATACCAATTATTACTTCCTTTATTCATACATTCCTCAAAAATACATATATTTTTTCTATGTGGAGTGATAAAAATCAAACCTTTACACACAAAAATTTTCTTTTTCGGACTTAATCTATAATACTCCTCCTTAAAGTTAACACACTTCGATTTATTTTTTGTAATTTTACCTTTCGCTACATTTTGTGAGCTGTTCTTTGAGTTACATCCACTACTTTTTTCCTCATTAATGGGTTTCACAATTTCCCCATTTTCTACCATTTTCTCTTTTAAATTATTAGCAAGTTTATGCAATTCACTATCGTTAATCAGCTGTTTCTGAACTAAATTCTCTTTACCTCCTACATTTAATTTATTAATCCCTTCCTCCCATTTTCCATTTTGCATCAGTATTTGATCCTGAAAAATATTTTCTTCAACTTCCGACTTCGCACTCTCAACATTAACATTATCTCTGAAGTCATCACATTTTACATTTAAATCTTCCTCTACCTTGTCAACCTTTCCATCAATTAATACATCTATTCTTTCATTTATTACATCAAACTTTCTACTTATTCCACTTACTACATCAATACATCCGTTTAATAACTCAAGATTTCCATTTAATAATTTTAAGCATTTATCCCACATATCCGATCCTACCTCATTATTTCGTTCTGCCATTGCTATTAGAACTATAAATGACCCCACACACCAAAAATTTAATTAGATTGTCACCAACCTGCTTTTTTTCTGTTCGCTTCTTACTTGCATCACTTCACTAACACTTTCACTCACTTTTCTTCCGACGACGAAAAACCAAGTTTGTTACCCTCCCGCATCTGATCTCGTCCTCGTGTGCTCCAGAACTTCGATCCCGCGTGTACTCAACAACCTCGTTCTCCAATTCTGCTCCCTGCTCTCGCGTGTTCCATCTAATTAACGTTCAGCCCCACGTTGGCTCGTCATAATGTAGCAGCTCCGCTACCCTCCTTGCGTTTTTTTGTGTGGACTTGGATATTTGGGCGCCAGGTAATTATTTGGATAAAAATTACCATTCAACTTTTTCATAATGGATTGCTTTATTTCTCGAATATGAAACACACATTAACTCTAGGGCGTGGTTTATCACAATTTGTATCTTTAGTCCAAGGACGTCCGTTCTTCGTCGAGTCCAGCTTGGAACTGCCTTACATTTCTCCCCTTGGCTGGCGCCTAAAACAACACCACGGTCCTGCACATGCATAAATACAGCGGTCCCCCAGCCAAGAGACGTCGACCGTACCTCGCAACCAACAATCATGTTACAATATATATTGTGATAATCAAATGGTGGGTTAATATAAATGAAAAGCTTATTAACAATTAACAAACAAAATATTTATTTTATTTTGTGGCTTTTAAAGAATAAAAGATAATTACAAACAATATTTGAGATCTGTTCTCTCAGGGCATTTACTGGGTTTGATAATGAACACAAAGAAAAGATTTAAAATCTTATTAACAAAACAGTTTACAATTTACCTAAACAATATGTCAATAGAATGAAAGAAATTAAAAAGTAAAGAAATTAACTTTGATTGACAATTAAAAGAGAACGAAATCTGACTTTATCCTTTAATTAGCGTTTACAATATTATTCAAAATTATGTTACTTACGGACCGTCGGTCTGGTACCAGAACAATCAATTTTACCTCGTTCGGACACTTTTACACTCTTTAATTATTATATATCAGGCCTTGGTTTTCACTGATTCTACACTTCACTTTAAAAATTTGGCAAGATTGGCTGTATTCCGTTGACTGCTCTGCTCCACAATAATTTACCAATGTTTTCCTGGATTAATTTCTCCACGAAGATTTTGGATAGTTCTATTCTGACGAAAACTGCTCTTACTTTCCAATATTTACGCTGCAATACTTCTGTGAATGTTTTCTTTGTATTAATTCACAACTTTAACTAGTTATAAATTGACGATGTCTAGTCTCTGCTCGAGTTATATTACTTGTTCTGCTCCTCGTAATGTTTCTCCGCCAACTAACTATCCTAGTGCTCTCGAGTCTGAGCGCGCATTTCCATTTCGGCATTTCCTCAAAGCAACAGAGCTCAGCGCTATTGTTGCTCTGCTCGCCTAATGGATTTATCAAACAATTCAAATTTTATGTCCAAACAATTAATGACCTAATTAACTATTGCTACAATATATATATATATATATATATATATATATATATATTGTAATACCAAGTTAGAAGGACATAAATTTTGTTCTTATTTCATCACATTTGTTTACCAACTCAGACGGGGGATTCTTGAGTGGTTTGTATAAAAAAAATATAATAATAAAATGATGGATAAGCGGCTCTTAGAGAAGGGGAGGACTATAATTGGACGTTTAGCGGCTCTTAAAGCTAATGGTTTTGACAGACATCGGGACAGAACCCTAAAGGCATAATGACAGAAGTTTTGTGGACATATTAAAAGGAAATGTTTATTTTAATTGTATTGAGGGACTCTCGGAGCGTGAGAAAGCCAACAGTTGGTGTTTGTTTGGCGAACGTGGAAACTCAAAAACTGTGAAAAAAAGGGAATATTCTGGAGAGGGGAAAGCAGATAAAAGTTAGTTGGACTGGAGACCTCAAAGGTGATGGACGTGGCCAGAGCGCAAGAGGGAAAGATGTAAGAGTGTGGTGTCAGAGTTTGGAGGTGATGGACGTAGGAGTTGAAATGTAGACCGCAAAGGAGGTGGACGTGGAGACGGTGATAAATATTCGGTCAAATTGAATGGTGACCGTGCCTAAAAATAAAATAAACATATTAGTCCACGCAAGCTGTCACGAGTCGGGATATCAAAAAGGATAAAGTGAACGTGTCTGTGAAGCGTGTGTAAAAGTCTGTGCACAGAAGGGCATTGTAGATTAAAGTTCATTCCTGAAAAACCCAAATAAAATTGTAAGTAGACATTCAGTAATAAATTCTGTAAATTGTTAAATAAGGGTAATCAGTCAGATTTCGTTTTCATTATATTTAAGTGCATTGTTTAAATTGTAAATTTTAGTTTTCCGTTTCCTTATCAACCTAGTAAAGAATCTGGGGTACAGAGTCTGATTTATAAACTGTAACTGGATTATTAGTGTAATTTAATTGTTGAGGTAAAAGGATATAAAAAATATACAGAGATTTTCTTGAGTTGTATTCTAGATTAATAAAATTGTTTTGTTTAATAAAATTTAATAACTTGTTTAATCTAAATTCCTATAACGATAATTATCAACAAGACGGGTATTACAATATATATATATATATATATATATATATATATATATGTAAGTACTTAGGGGCCGTATACATTAAATTTTGTCATTGAAAGAGTGTATATTTATAGCATATCTCCTGCCCTCTGACTATTGAAAAATAATCTCCGGTTTTATTATTTCTATAGGTATCTTCTTGACGGCACGAAAAACTAACTTCATTGTATTTATTTACACTTTGCTCTTTCTATCACTTCTATCACTATCACTTCAGGCAACCACGATTTATTTCGGCCATCACTATTATTTCTCTCCTCAAGTTAGATTAATTTTTTAGTGTTGCACTTAACACGTTAAATAGATAGATAGATTTATTCTCCATTAGCCCTTTTATAAGAAAATAAGATTCGTCACAAATGTTACATAGATAATAAATAAGTTTCTAAATACAATTGACAAATTACATATAAAATGAATGAATATTAATAGTAATGATTAATAAGTTACACACAAAAGTTCAAATCAATAAGGCACTGTTCACATATGTACATTCTTTCTTTCATATCAACGCTCACAACACTTATCACTTCCTGGTATTCAACGCCTCGGTACGGAGGAATGTCGTCATAGATATTTACTAAAACAGTAAGCAGAGCCAGGAAAACAGAACCAAAAGGGGATAACTGGACACACTATTTACATATTTATAGCATATTCGGCAATTTTGTAGTCAAGGCATTTCAGCGAATTTGAGACCGATTCAAAAACTCGTTTACGGAGTAACAAGTTCCATTTACTAGAAAAGTTTTACACTTCTTGACGAAAGAGTTGTAGTTGTTGATGTTCTTTACATGTTGAGGAAGGCTGTTAAATAGTGCGATACCGGAATAATGAACGCTAGACTCGTAGAGACTGAGGCTGAGAACTGAACGGTTCTTCCAGGATTGTCCCCGTTACTTGCAAAAAGGTTCATGTTGCGTTTAACAAATTTAAGTACTGCTAATATGTAAGCGCTAGGTAGAGTCAGAATATGAAGCCTTTTGAACAGCGGTCTGCTCCTTTCTCTACCATCTGAACCTGATATAATTCTAATGGCTCGTTTTTGCAGTTTGAAAACACACTACGAGAACAATTGCCCCAGTTGGCAATACCGTAGTCTAAATAGACTGGTGAAGCAGTTTTGGTATCAACTTGTCGCATCAATAGTCTCAACAGAATTAAGTTTGCGCACAACGCGATAAATGTGCAAGTGTCATTTTAATTTACTGTCGACCTACAAGCCGAGGAAAGTCGCATGATCTGAGAACTTATCAGTTACGATGTTGTTAGTTTGTGTTGTAAAACGAACTAACATAGTTTTCTGTACATCGAGTGTTAATATATTGGCGGCGAACGAAGTTTATATTGTAATGCCAATTAATTAAGACATTAATTGTGAAATTGAAAATCTAAATTGTTTGAGAAATTTATTCTTACGGCGATACAGAACATAGCAACAATAGAAAAACAAAGCACTGTTCCTTTGTCGGAAGGCGTATGCGCGCTCAAATTGCGAAACGAGAAGTTAGTTGGCTGGAAGGTTTGGTCAGAGGCAGATCGCATTAACTTATTGAGAAGTTTAGGTCGCAAGGTTTTACGAGATAAAGTTTGCGGTGGGACGTCATCGAATAATAACTGTTGATTGGAGAACGATAGAGCAGATCGCATTATGATATGGTGAAAAACAGTTTGCAGAGAAATATTGAGAATCAGCATTCAACAGAGTGGATTGGTCCCTGATCATTTTGCTCAAGACAGAACATTCACTAGAGCATAACGACGAAACCTGCTAAGCACAAAACAGTGTTTGTGCACATAGCTGAGCAGAGTTAGCAGAAGTCATCCAAGGCAAGTAGGTCTACACAGAGGACGAAGGTGGATCATCCGGGTTCCTGATTTTGATGTAAAAATATTGATTTAGAATCTGTGGTTAGAAGCGGTGTAAAACCCGCCATAGTGTTTTGACAATTAAAGGTATCCTGGTATGCTGGGCACCCGTGAGTACAATTTACAAATAACTAAGTATGTAAACCTGATTAAAAGATAGCCGTCAGATTTCGTTCTCTTCTTTTGATTAAAATTTGTTAATTAGAGTTAATCTTTTTAGTTTAACTGCGTTCGCATTTAAATTTGTTCTAATTTAATTAACAAGTAACCTTTCTTTTCCAGTAATTTTAAATTGTTGATAAGATTATAAATAAAATGATTCGCCATTATGAAACCCAGTTATGACCCTGAAGACTGAGATATATTTAAATTGATAATTATTTGTGTTATTGCTAAAATAAATCTATTGTTTGTAAAAGTTTATTAATTTTTTATTTTATTAACGTCCTTCTATTTTGTATATTATGATATGTATATATATATATATATATATATATATATATATATTGTAAGAAACAAATTATATAATTAATTAGCCCACGTTGATGCGCCAAAAAATGGAATACACAAAAGATTTTAATTAATTAGATGAATGAATTTAAATGATTCTGCCTCACGTTGGCACGCCAAATTATGTAATACGCAAATAAATTAAATTGATTAATTAGCGGATGAATTTATTATTAAATTATTTGAATGAAAGGATGTTGAAAAGATCACTGGGTTTAAATCTCAGAAACAATTGATTTATTCTATTTATAATAATAAATTTTCTTGTTGTAAATTCTTTTACATAATGTTGTTATTACTATACAAGCTCCTTTACTCTTGTCTCAGGATCGATAATTGGGCCTTTTAAACAAAGAACAATACCTTTTCCTACCATCCAAAATTAACGAACAAATTTTTATAACATTCAAATCTTGAGTAGAATAAAACAACAAATAAAATTGAAACCGAAATCTGACGAACTATTCTTATTTAACGTTTACATATCAATACATTTATAAAGTTTCTCTCTACATACAGTTTGTACCGGTACCAGGCAATTGTTTGGATTCTATGATACACTTTACACTATGTTAACATAACAGGCCATTATTTCACTGAATTTAATTTTTTAAGTTACTTTCTGAAGCTTTGGTATCGTCCACCAGGCACAATTGTTCCGTAAAATACAGCTGACCTTTACCTTAAGTCTCCCTCTCTCTCCAGCCAAGATTGTAGCTCTGGTTCTGATTACGAACAAATCAGAACGTTGTCCACTACTCCTCCAAAGTTCCACACCACTGCCAGACTCAATTTGTTTTTGGTTTCACGATGTTCTGTACTGTTTAACCAATTTTCAACTTTTCTCCTTATATCATTGTTCAGTGGTTCAACTTTACTCCACTCGTTTTTGTATACAACTTTACTTGACGAAATTCTGCGACCGACTGGTGTGCGCCGTAGCTTACATGCTCGCCAACGACAATTCTTACCCATTTTTGTGTTTGTGTTCTCGCCGATTTTTTTTATTAGACAAAACTTTTATCTTAAGATTATTTGTTGTTACATAAAGTATTAGAGTATATACAATTAAAATCCGGTACATAATTAACCTGGGAACTTGTCACTTAAGTTAATCCAGCAATTAACATAATTTTGCAATTTTTTTTCATGTATTTTAATTTGGGTGTCTGAGGGGCATACATTGTTGGGTTATGAGGGTTCGCTGGTGATATTGAATTTGATGGGATGGATGGAATGGGTGGGTGGGGTCTGCGAGTATGAGGATGGGGTGTGTTAGGAGGTGCCAGAGTGTTCTGGGGGAAGGATGAGGTCGATAGGGCGTTTTCTCTTGAGGCGACGTGCGTGTGGGGGTGGGGGAGGGTTGCTATGGAATTGCTGGAGTGTGGTGTTAGGATGGTTGAGGGTTCTTTTGATTAAGGAGGTTATGGATTTCGTGATTATTGAGTTGACTTGGGGAAGTTTAATGTTGTGGTGGATTATGGAATTTCTGAGGTACCAGGGAGAGTTAGTGATGGTGCGAAGGATTGTTTTGTTTGGTTTGGATTTTGGCTGAATGGGTTTTGGCTGTTGCTCCCCATATGGATGAGGCGTAGGACCAGGTGGGTTGAATTATGGAGAGATATAATAGGCGTTTTGTGCTGAGGGCGTGTGGGGATTTTCTGTTTAGGAGAGGATATAAAGTTCTGAATTTAAGGTTAATTTTAGAGAGGTGGTATTTAATTTGGGGTTTCCAAGAAAGTTTTGAATCCAAGAGGAGTCCTAGGTAGGTGGTGTTTGTTTTCGTGGTTTTTTCGGCGTTGTTTAGATATAGGGGGATGTGCGGAGGCGAATTTTTTGATAGTGTGAATGGGACGGTTATTGATTTGGTGGGATTTATGCTGATTCGCCATTGTTTGGACCAGTGTTCTAGGTGGCTGAGCGCTGACTGAAGAGGTTGGATATTGGAGGTAAGAGAGGAGGTTTGGTAGGAGATGGCAATTTCGTCTGCGAAAAAGATTGTGCTTGTGGCGGCATGTTGTGGAATATCGTGGGAGAAGATGTTGTATAGTAAGGAGGCAATGACGCTTCCTTGGGGGACTCCTGCAGCGATGGAGTGGGGTTGGGAGATGTGGTTATTTATTTTGATGGAGAAGGTTCTGTTGGAGAGGTAGTTGAGGAGTATTCTATAATGGGTGTCATTTAAGTAATCTTTGATTTTTGAGAGAAGGGAAGGGTGATGAATTTAGTCGAACGCTTTTTCTATGTCAATAAAAGTGGTGATACAGGATTTACGTTGTTCGAAGGAGTTGTTTATGAGATTGCAGATGGAGTATAATTGATGGCAGCAAGAATGTTTTGGACGAAAACCGTATTGTGTTTTAGGAACTAGGAAGGAGAGTTGGTTGATTAAATGAGGGAGAAGTAATTTTTCAAATAGTTTGGAGATTGTAGGAAGAAGACTTATTGGCCGGTAATTTTCAGGGTGGAATTTTGGTTTGTTAAGTTCGGTAACATGATTATGGCAGCATGTTTCAATTTGGTTGGGTAGTAGGTGGTTCTGAGGATGGCGTTGAAGATATAGGTAATTAGGATTATTGTTTTTTGGGAGATGTTTTAGATGGCGGTTGGTAATGTGGTCATGTCCTGGGGAGGCTTTGTTTTTTAGTTTTTTTATTGCGGTTTTGATTTTGGAAGAGTTGAAAAATTTAGGGAGGAGGGGGTAGTTGTAGGGGCTGATGGAGTTTTGTTGCTATGGTGTGATTGCGATTGGTGTAAAAGGAGGAGTTTGGGGAAAATTGGTTAGTCAATATTTGGGCGAATATGTTCGCTTTTTGTGAGGGGGTGGTGTGCTATTGGTTGTCTTTTTTAAGTGGAGGAATGTCAGTTTTCTTTTTGGTCAGATATTTAGTTTTTTGCTATAGTGATTTGTCAGCTGCGTTGAGTTGTTGAAGGTAGTTGTAATGTTTGGAGTCGCTGGTGTCTTTTAGTAGTTTTTGTAGTTGTCTAGTGGCGTCATTGTATTGGCGTTTGACTATGGGATTTTTGGTATTGTACCATTGTTTTCGCGAAGATTTTTCTCTAGGAGTAGGTTTTCAATTTGGTTTTGGTGTGGGTTTTTTGTGTAGGGTTTTGGTGCTTTTTGATAGGAGGCTATAGCGGCAGAGGTGAGGATGATAGATTGTAAATGATTTAGGGCTAGGTCAATGTCTGAGGGCGTCTTCAGTGGGATATTGAGGATTGTTAGTTTTTATATTATTTGAGAGAAGTGGATCCAGTTAGTGAATGTGTTATTGGGTCTGTGATTCGTGGTATTGGGAGGAAGAGATAGATTTAGCTGTGCTATGACTGGTAGGTGATCGGAACTGAGTTCATGGAGTATTTGTGGGTTGGAAAGGTCTTTGAGTGGTTTTGTGACAGATGAAAAAGTCAAGTATGTCTGGTGATTTGAGGCTATCTGGGTAGTAAGTTGGTTCGGTAGGGTGTATTATTTGGATATGGAGTTTGGAGAGGATGTAATTGAGGTGTTTTCCATCTGGTATTGGAAGTTCTGGATCCGAAGTTCGGGTGTTTGGCGTTGTAATCTCCTCCTATTATGTACGGAGAGACGCAGGAGGAGAGTAGCTTTTTCCACGTGTCAGATGTGATTTGGTTGGCTAGAGCAGAGTAGAATGAGGAGACGTTAATGTGGATGTTAGTGGTTGTGTTGAGTGTTATTTGAGTTAGTTGCAGATCTGGGAGGGATATGGAAGGCAGTTGGTTGTGGTTTATGGAGCTTTTGATTAGGATAGCAGAACCGCCTTTTCTGGAGGAGCTGGGATGGTCGGCTCTGTAGATTTTATAATTTGGGATGTTGTAAGGCTGTGTGAGGATGAATTTGGTTTCGGTTAATAGCAGGAGATCAATGTTGTTTTTTTGTAGGAAAAGGTTAATTTCGTGGTATTTATTGGTAGCTCCACGGGCGTTCCAAGTGCATATGGTATGGTAATGTGGGGGAGGATGCGTCAGTTTTGGGTGTCCATTAGCTTGGGGATTATTGTGGTTAGGAATTGGATTAGAGGTGTGATGATGGAGACGAGGTTGTCTATTTTAGAATACAAGGAGAAGAGTAGGTTATTTTGGTTAGGCGAGTCAGCATTTGTTTGTTGTGGGATTTTTGGGGTGTAAGTGGGGTGAGTTTGTTTGACGATGTTGGCGTAGGATGTAGCGCCAGTATTGCTTTGTGGAGTTTGTGATGTAGATAGAAAAGTTTGTGGACTGAGGAGATGTGGTTGCTGTGGTTTTTGAAGTGCAGGTAAATTGGTTGTGATAGGTTTTGTGTAGGATGATTGGAGAGATTTGAATATTGGGCAGCCTTTGTATGGTTACCACGGCAGTTTGTGCATACGGGTGGAATGGTTTTTGGGATTGGGCATTTAGTGGGTGGGTGGTTGGTATCACAGCGCACGCAGCGGGGGGGGGGGATTAAAACAGTAGTTTTTTGTATGGCCATAGTTCTGACATCGGAGATACTGTGGGATGTATTTTTTTTAAGTTTGGGAGGTTTGACTTTTATTTGACAATGATATAGGTGGGTGAAGTTGTAAATGGTGTGGTTCTTGGGGTCGGGGAGAAGGTCGAGAAAGAACAAGGGAAGTTCAATTTTGGTGATGGGGTTTCTTACTGGAAGGACTTATGCAGGGGAGTATCCCAGTTCTTTTAGTTCTGAGATGATTATGTTTTGGTCGGCTTTTGGATGTATGCTCCTCAGAACAACGCGGAGGTTTCTCTCTGATTTTATTTGAAAAGTATAAAATTCGGCGTTGTTGTTTTGGAGATAAGTTATGGCGTTTCTAAAATCGGTGATGTTGCTGGTTTTTAGTTTAAGTTTTTTATCCTGCTTGATGTAGGTAAAGGACGAAGCCCAGATAGATTTCATTTGTTGGAGCATTGTGTTTATATTGTCTGTATTATTAAGGAAGATTGGAGGTGGTTTTTTAGGAGTATCTATGTGGATTTGGTTGATAGTAGGTTCGTCGTCAAGGGTTTGTAATAGTTCAAAACTGTTAGTGGTGGTGAATGGTGTGTTGGATATGGTTTTGGAAGATGAGTTAGCACTAGTGGAAGGAAGGCTGGATAGATTGTTAGCGGTTTTCCGCTTTTTTGTTTTTGTTTGAATTTGGGGGGAGAAAGGGGTGGAAGGATAGTCTGTTGATTCGGCACTTAATGCACTCACTGTCTCGTCGCCGGAGAAGTCCATGATGGCGCCTGGTTGCTCGATGTGGTGGTGTGTAGACGTGTCCTGTAGTTTGTTGTTTTGAGGCTGTTTCTGTGCGGATTCTAGATGGGCAGCTGATTTCCTGTTTGCAGATTGGAGTTTGAAGATGGGCCGAGGCGGCGTGTTGATCTTCTGTGACGTCGTCTACGACGTCCATTTGGATGGTGTTGACTCGATGCTTTGTCGTGTGGGGGGGGGGGGGGGCTTGAATGCAGGAGTTGTGGTTCTCGATGATTTGTAAAGATTTTTTGATTGGTTTCTTCTGCGATGAAAAGCAATGATAGCAGGTCCGATAACGCGCGGTTTAAGTGGCATTCTGCGAAGACTTTTTGTTCATATGGGATTAACGTTATCCTAGCTTCATTCATCCATTCCTAGAGCAATACCTGTGTTGAGCGCAGAGATTGCGTATGATGAAGTATGGTATTCTAAAACAATTACCGGTACGTCTGGCCTCCATCAACACTTAATGGTCTCATATTTTCTTCCCAAGGCAGTATAAATATTATTTCCAATAACTGGCATAGTAGAGACACAACATGGAGTATTCTTAATTATTTGATGTCATCCTGTATCTAGAAATACGTCAACAGTTTCGTTCCCATTTATCACAATGCTTAACCATACATGTTTTTGTGATTGTTCGCCTTGTTTCTAGGTCATTTTCCCTTTCTAACACTAAATCTACCACGGACTCAAATACCTTCACCTGTGAAATTCACCATTTTCTGCGGTTACGACGGTCGGCAAGTCTGGTTTTCCTGCCGTCTTTGCATTTTCCATTAAACGTTCTTTATCTTTACTTCAGCACTACGACCACCTTCATGTTCATTTAATCCTTTATTTGCTATAATCCTATGTTCTACTGCATTAAAACTCTTCTGAACTCGGTCTCTCCTAGCTGGACAGTAAACCATTTATCACTCGCAAACCATTTTCAGGGCAATTAAATTCACCATATTTTCTTGTTATTAGTTATTAGTGATAATTTTAACCAGTAATTTGTATTAGCATGACCTCGGTTTTGTTCTCACGAGCTTCTTTCAATCTGTTCATAGTCCCTCAAGCATGCCACTTCATTCAACGTTTTCAGTTCACGTGTACACAGAATTAAATATATTTTCACTCAGATCTGTAATTCCTCAAAGACAAAGTTCTTTCTCTCTATTTTCCCCTGCATTATAGTTTCTTCGTTTTGTCTACAAGAGAATAGAAACTTGGTTAAATACGAAATACCAGTACTTTTGCCCTTTAAAAAATTATTCTTACAGAAACGCAAGCTGTCAAAACAGCTATAATGTAATATACTAAATTATTAATCGTTTCTTGAATTACCTTACGAAAGCAACAAGTATTGCAGAAAATTCTGTGTGACTATTTATTTACCTAATCAGTACATTTTGTAATATTGTTCATAAATAATTAGTAATTTCTTCTAAGATTTACGACCTGACGATGGTACTAATCAGTACCCAAACTTTTTCGCTTTTATAGAATTAGAAAAGAAAGTCTGTTAATAGTCGAAGTTCATCCATTGTATTTAAAAAAATAATCGTAAAAACAAAACCCATATCGATAAATGTCAACGAACTGATCCAAAAGCGGAGGATGATAATAGGGACAATCAAGTGCCAGTTTAATATCTTGGTTAATTCTCTTGATTTGGTAAATCTAATTAATAAATAAAAGCTGATTATATGTGTATGTGTATAAGCGTATGATCCGTATACAAATCTACCGAAAACAAATACTGCGTGTAAGCCACGGGGGTAGAAATTTTCAGCATGCTCAAACGGCCTATATTTGCGTCGGATTAATATTTTTCGGGATTTTTGAAATTGATAGTATTTCTCCCTATATTTTTCGTGTATAATTTCAACCCCTTTCGGCGTGGGAGGAGATTACCCTTAGGGATGGGGGTCGAGAGGTTTTCCAAAAAGTAACGTGAAAACAACCGAGATTGGAGTTAAATCCGGGGTTATGCATGGCACTGAGTTGAATTATGACAACCCGGACAACGCTTAGCACCCAGCTAGTTATAAATAATCGAAAAGTCTCCTAAGAGTCTGTATCATCCACTAGATTTTAACCCGTTGTCGCCTGCGACACACCCTGCATTATGTGTGACTACAGTTATTGTTTTATTTTAATAATAAACATTTATTTGATATTTCTATAAGTATGCAGTTAGTATTTATCATTTTATCAGTATATGGGCCAAGAGGTAATATATAAAATATTGTAAACTCCCACGTTGACAGGACCCACGTAATTGTTTCAAAAATGTTGATACACAAATATTTACCAGGAGTAAGTCTAATATGAACTATTTAAAAGAAAACATTTCTATAAACATAAATTTCATAATATCGTATGTAGAAAAGCATCACCGTTGTCATAAACTTGCTGCTGATAAACGTTTTTTGTATAGAAAACAGTTGTTTAAATTTTTAATCACACCTTTTGTTTATTCGGATTTAAAATACTGATGGCGAGCGTTTAAAAATATTTCTATTCTATTCAAATACCATACGTTAGCGAATAAATTAATTATTAAGAGAAAAGCGTATTCCACTGAAATATGAACAGATATAAACTTTTGAAATTCGTAAGCAGAAAATAACAATTAATGAAAATAAAATAATTTTACTTTATTTCATTGTAAGAATAAAACAGATAAAACAGACAAGCATTAGGTGTTTATATATAAAAAAAGACTAGTTTTCTGCAATTGTTGTTGCTTTATGTGGTAGCAGTCTTCATTTATTCATACCTAATCCTGGTCTGTTTATGATATATAAAGAATACTAAATTAAGCTTCTCAGTCATTTCCCTTCTAAAAAAATAAATCAATAATCATATATGAAAATAAATAATATTTCAAAAGTTATATTATATGACATCCACTGTAAAAAAAACATTCTCCTACAGCTCTAACAAACTTTTCCATTCCATTCAATAGAATACTAAAAATTAATCCACGAGACGAAGGAAGAATTAATTACTTACAATGACCAGGGTAATCAATAGTTGGAACTTCATAACTGCACTCCCAAACGGACAATGTGGAAAACTCTTCGCTGGTACTGTTTTATATCTTCAAATCACTTCCGCAGATAGAATCAAACTGCGTCACACGTTGAATAAAGGTTTGATCATATTTTGCATCACGAGCATATAACATCCGGAAATTTCTCACATTTACGTAATTCTTTCCCTTTTATTATTTCATCATGAGTAGTATTTAATTTTGGACGTTTGAAAGTTTTCTAAATTTATGTAAGTCATTTTCCATAGAGATTGCTTCAAGTCTTTATTTGATTTCATTTATTTTCCTATTAGACGTCTGTTCGATTTATATGAACAGTTAAACTGCATTAATGTGGAGTTTCCAACGCCTTCGACAGATGTTAACGGAACGTCGTATATTTGCAACGCCTGCCAGTTAGAAACCCTAGAGCACTTACAACAACAAATTCACCGAGAACGCATGCGAAAGCTAATACATTAATATAACTATTTTTTATTTTAAGGTGTAGACAGGCTGTGTATAGGGTAATCCACATAGTGACAACTCCCCTCTTATAGCATAGGAAAGGGAGTGAAAGGGGGGATGCGGGAAGGTAGACCAAGGTAGCCAAGGGTTAACGAGGGCCCTCGGGCCATGGTTTATGGATCATACCCGGCAATTCCCCTAAAAGGAATGCAAGGAAAACCCTAGCAAAACCTGCATCAGGTAGGTTGGGCATTTGGTACTTGTCCCACGCCCTTCCGATGGCGGGAGAGGGATTTTCTAAGGGGTCGCAGCTTTCCTCTCGCCGTGCCTTGACCAGTTCAGGAGGCAGCTGGCCGACTATTCCAATAGCGGACAACTCTTACCCAATGCCCAAGGTCTGCGACCACGGAACATACACCTCTCAAAACAAGCCGAGGTGCCTCCTGAAGGAACCTTAGTTAAAAAAAACAGAGAGAAGTGAAGACATACCCAAAGATAGCCTCCTCCACACCTCTCTGGGAAGGTGTAATATAACTATTTTTTTTAGGGTAACAGGCTACATGAGGGTAATCCTCATGGTGGCAACTCCCCTTTAATAGCATAGGAAGGGACTTGAAAGGGGGGATGCGGTAAGGTAGAAGAAGGCAGCCAAGGGTTAACTAGGGCCCCCGGGCTATGGTTTAAGGATCCTACCCGGCAATTGGCCTAAAAGTGATGCAGGGAAAAACCCTAGAAAACCTGCATCAGGTAGGTCGGGCATTTGGTACTTGTCCCACGCCCTTCCGGTAGCGGGAGAGGAGTTTGCTGTGGGGTCGCAGCATTCCCTTCTCCGTGTCTCGACCAGTTTAGGAGGCAGCTGGCCGACTACTCCAATAGGAATAGCGGACAACTCTTACCGTATGCCCAACGTCTGCGACCCCGGAACATACACCTCTCAAAACTGGCCGAGTTGCCTCGGCAAGTGGGAACCTTAGTTCAAAACGGAGAGGAAAAGGCATACCCAAAGGTAGCCCCTTCGTATCTCTCGTGTCATCCGAAAAGGCATCTCCAAACGTTCTGCCTACAAGAGAACATCAATCGCAGGTTCTGCCTGCGATGTAATAGATTTTTTTTTTAGGGCAACAGGCTACATGAGGGTAATCCACGTTGGACAACTCCCTTTTAATAGCACAGGAAGGGATTTGAAAGGGTGGATGCCGAAGGGTAGTGGAAGGTAGCTAAGGGTTAACTAGGGCCCCCGGGCTATATTTTAAGGATCCTTCCCGGCATTCGCCTAAAGAAATGCAGGGAAAACCCTAGAAAATCATGCGTAAGGTAGGTCGGGCATTGGGTACTTGTTCCACGCCCTTCCGATAGCGAGAGAGAAGTTTGCTGTGGGGACGCAGCATTCCATTCTCCGTGCCTCGACCAGTTTAGGAAGCAGCTTGTCGACAATTCCAATGGGAATAGCGGACAACTCTTACCGTATGCCCAAGGTCTGTGACCCCGGAACATACACCTCTCAGAACAGGCCGAGGTGCCATTGTGGGATTCTTAGTTCAAAAACGGAGAGGAACAGGCATCCCCTTGCTATCTCTCCTACAAGGTTTTGCCTGCGAGAGAATATCCCTCGCAGGATACCTGCAAGAAAATCCTCTCGCAGGCTGTTCGTTTTTTTTAATGCGAGGTAATAGAATTTTTTTTGGGTGGGGGGGGGTGCTATGTATAGGGTAATCCACATAGTGCAACTCCCCTCTTATAGCATAGGAAATGGATTTGAAAGGGGGGATGCGGAAGGGTGGAGGAAGGTAGACAAGGGTATCTAGGGCCCCCGGGCTATGGTTTTCTCACTATGCTTTTGAACTAAGATTCCCACAAGCCTAGGCCTCTCAACATAAGTTTTGAGAGGTGTATGTGCCGGGTCGCAGACCTTGGGTGTACGGTAAGAATTACCCGCTATTCCTAAACCGGTCGAGGCACGGGAATGCTGCGTCTCCACAGCAAACCACTCTCCCACCTTCGGAAGGGCGTGGGACAAGTACCAAATGCCCGACCTACTTGATGCAGATTACAATGGTTTTTTCCAGCATCACCTTTAGACAAATGCCAGCTAGGATCCTTAAACTACATTCTGTGATATCTAGTAAACTCCTGGCTACCTTTCTCTATCCTTTCGCATCTCCCCTTTCAAATCCATTCCTATGCTATTATAGGTGAGTTGCCACCACGTGGATTGTCCTCATTTAGCGGAAAAAAGAAATATCTAATCTACACCCTGGGGAAAGAGTTTGGGGTGGAGATGCTTTACAATAAAATAACGCGAATACAACTGAGATCGGGGCCAAATCGAAGGTTATTGATGTAACTGAGGTTAGTTACGACATTCAACTTGAAATTTATCCCTCAGATGCAGGGGTAGCGAGGTGGAAATTTTGGATCATGCAAACTCGGCAGATATTTGCGTTAATCAATATTTTTCAGAGTTAATTATATTGATTGTATTTCTACTGATGTTTTTTGTGTATAATTTCAATCCCTTTCGGCATGCGAAGGGAGCAACTTTATGTGTAGGGTGGAGAGACGTTTCATATAATTAACGTCAAATCAACCGAGGTTCGACTCAAATCGGGGTTATGGATGTCGATGAGACTATTTATAACAAACTGAGAAACACACAGGGGTGGGTGGGAATTGGCGGTGATGAGAGGGGGCGGGCGGGGAAAGAAATTTTCTAACACGGTAATCGGCCGATTTTTACGTCGAATCAATATAATTCGGGATCAATGGCATTCATAAAATTTCATTACATGTTATCTGTTTATAATTTCATCTTATTTTAGGCATGGGATTGGTGCACCCTTAAGGGTTAGGGTGGAATGGCATTACATGAAATTACGCAAACACATTTGAGTTTCGAGTCGAATCCGGGGTTATATTTGTCACTGTGTTTAATTATGACATTTAACTTACAGTTTAACTCTACCAAGCGGGGATGGACGCGGGTTGAAATTTTCAAACATGTCAAGCAGTCAATGTTTAAGTCGAATAAATATTTTTCTGGTTAACTGAGATTTATTATATTTATCTACATGTTCCATATATTTAATATAACCTCTTTTGGGATTTGGAGTGGAGCACTCTTAAGGGTGGGGGGGTTGATTTAAATAATCATAACGCAAACACAATCGAGATTGGACTCAAATCCAGGGTTATGGTTGTCAGTGAGTTTAATTATGATATTAAAGTTGCAGTTTAAGTCCTCCAAGCGGGGGTGGAAATCTTCAAACATGCTAACGCGGCCAATATTTGAGTCGGGTAAAATTGATAAATTGTGTTTGTACCAATGTATGTCAGTAAAATTTCAATATTTAACGGCATGGGAAAGAATAACTCTAGTGTTGGGGGTGGAGGAATGTTACAAGAAAATAATTCGAATACAACCGAGACTGGAGTCAAAACCAAAGTTATGAATAACGATGAGTTTAATTATGACATTAAAGTAACAATTAACATCCCAGGGACGAGGGCGGTTGGGGGTGGAAATTGTCAAACATGTTAATCTACCGATTTTGCAACGACTAAATATTTTTAGGGATCAATCAGATTCAAAAATTTTCGTCTTCTACAATCACTTTCTTTAAAAGAATTTTCGAATTAGGCACGTATAAAACTTGAAAAGCTAGAATGTCACCTTTTCTATTATATTGTTCAAACCAACTTGAAATTACATAATACCATTAAATATCCAATTCAAAATGTTATCCACGTTTTCAGTTGAGCTAAGTTGCAAAATTTCTGCACTTTTCACTTAAATCAATATGCTTAGTAGTTATCAATTACGTCCATACGATATTTGCATACTGTTACATCTTCATATTCAACAATGCGTAATACTGTACATGATTTAAATATAATGAACTTTACTTCTACTTGCTTTCCAGCAGTTTTATTGTCCGATAACATAATTACCTGACCATTATTATTTTTCTGTAACTCGTTGCGTGAAGGAGAAACGAGAAAAGAGATCGTTAGAAGTGTCGAATGCTTTATATCGCTTTTCAAATCCTGCTTTTCACGCCACGCACTCAGTAAATTCGTAGGCATTAAAGATAATTTTCTAGTTCTTGAATGACTGTCATCAGAGTCTTGAATTATTCAAGATTCTTTTTTAGCGGAAGTCCCGTTAGGTAAAATCATTGATATCGGTTTTGGCGAACAGAAAGATCGTAGTCGTTCAATTTTGTTGTTGTCGAAGACATGGTAAGTCGCAAGATTTCTTCTCTCACGCTCCTTTGTTTCGCCTTGGGAAGCGTTTGTTGTGAACTCAGCGTAAAATCTATACCGAAGAAATTTCTTGATATGTACTTTGAGACTTTCGGTCGCAAAAGCTTTGTTCTATTCAGCTCTGAGATGTTGGAACTAGAATCAGGTTAGTATTACTCTAATAATCCGCCTTCAATTGAATAAATTATTAATATACAACTATTAAGTGTTATTAATGCTACTTTTTTCTTAACAAGCTAAACTGAGCTCACATACCAGTTGATTTTTCATGACAGTCGTTATTTTGTTATATATATATATATATATATATATATATATATATATATATATTGTAATAAGAAAAATAAATTAAATTAAAATAAGCTGAAGATAAGCCCCACGTTGGAGTGCCAAATTATGTAATAAAACAAAGAGAAATTAAATTAAAATAATCCATCACGTTAGGCGTCAAATTATATAGTAATCAAAATGAAAGGAAGTTGAAATTAAAAAACTATTTATAAAGATATAACAATTTAATTTATTAAACAAAATTTACACTTCATTGATTTGCAATTAATTAATAATTTTGCCACGGCTTTGTAAGAACTCAATTTCAGGGCCGCCTATCTGGCCTCCAATAAAGATAGTACAACAAAATGAAATTTAAATTTACAATAAACAATTATTCCTAACTTGTAAGTTATATAATTTTAATTTAATCTAATTGAAATCTGACGTTGTATATCTACACATAAAGTTTACAGATGAGATATTTTTTGTATTGCATACCATTATCTGGGATTCTGGCGCTTGTGCACACGTAATTTTGTTGTAACACTTTTCACTGACAGGCCATTTGCACTTATTCTATTCTATTTTTGTTTGCAAATACTAAAACACTGTCGACGTCTTTTCTGTTTCTGACAATATAATAGTTTTGTTGATTTAAGCATCACTCGCAGACCAATCGCTGATTACAGTTCACTCTCTACTGTCTCTAAATATCTGATTATTCTGCTCCGTATACAGGTGATCATTGAACTGCTACATTCTCAATACAACTTATCCACCTCCTAAATCACACTTTGCAGCCTCCGAGCAACTCCAACTCTGCTAAAGTCTAGCGACCAATTGCACTGCTACATTCAGCCTCGCAACACACTCTGCCACATTCTCAATATACCCTGCCGTTTTCCAAAAACATTTTGCTTCGCTAAAGTTTCGCATGTCTATGACAATGCCCTTCGTAGCAAGCATTATCGGTTCCGCATTCTCGTCGACAATACCGTAAGTCTCAGTGCAATTGCATCAGAGTTACGCCGCCAATAATGAATGATAAAATCTATTTATTAATTAATTACATTTTTTTTATTAGGGCAACAGGCTACATGAGGGTGATCCACATTGGGCAACTCCCCTTTAATAGCATAGGAAGGGATTAGAAAGGGGGGATGCGGAAGGGTAGAGGTAACTACCACATTATATATATATATATATATATATATATATATATATATAAAGAGAGACAGAGAGAGAGTAGAGTAGATTTGTTTGGGCCCCAAAATGTAGTAATCTGTTCGCTTGCCCACCAGTTTTTGGGCAACCCCCCCCCCCCCAACTGCCTTTCTATGCCGACTCTTTATTTTCATGATGCAGAATAATTTTTATGATTTCAGCATTCGTGTATGAATGTTGTAGTTCTTGTATTATTCCTCCGGGATCTCGATCAGCCGTACCTCTGGTCAACAATCAGGCGTATTATTTCTCAATGCCTTTATGCGGAAAAATGTTATTTCGGTACTCGTATGTATCTGAACGTGGCGCTAAACTTTTTGTTTCAGCTTTTCGGGTTTTTATAACGTGTCTCTTCGTCCAGACCTTTTTACATGGATTTTTAAAACATATAAGTCTCTCAGTTGAATTTCTAAGCTTAGGCCACGCTGTTCGTACTCATAAATTTTGTTCCCTCTCTCGACCACTATATCCGCCAGACTGTCTTCAGCCAATCTCAGCAGCTCGCAACAAAGACCGCCGACAAAAGCTTGCCATCATTGTTGTCTTTTAAGTATTTATACCGCTAAACAATCCAATTTATTTAAACAATTAATGGCCTCCTTAATTAGTATTACAATATATATATACATCCGGAGTCCGCTCAAACCGTTTACACGCACGCTCGTAGTCAAGTGATTTTAAGCCCGGGGGCATTTGGCTATATTCTTTCTCTACCTTTCCTCATCCCCCCTTCAAATCCCTTCCTATACTACTAAATGAGAGTTGCCAGTATGTGGATTACAATCATGTTCCTTGTTACTCTAAAAAAACACGAAAAAGAGAAGTAGCAGCAGTTTTTTAGTTTTTTTATATCTTCAGTTCCACTTTCACACCTTTTATTTTTAATTTTTTAAGCACCTGAGAACTCTGTAATTAAAATGAAAACATGATTATTATAAAGGATTGATAATGTATGCAGGTATTGATTGATTGATTAAACAATTAATGGCCTCCTTAATTAGTATTACAATATATATATACATCCGGAGTCCGCTCATTGATTGAACCGAAAAATATTTTCTCAGTCACCAAAATTCAGTGTTTCTGTGAGCGGCGACTGCGAGGGGCGATGACGTTGGACAGCTGATACAATGTTATCTGTGAGCGATATTTAATAAAGATTGTATTTTTACGTCTGTTTATATGAAATAAATAATGCAGTTTTTTGACCAATACAAGAAAATTTTATTTATTTATTGGCGACAACGTTTCGGTACGTATTTGTACCATTTCTCCGCAGGAAGACCTGAGGAAGGTACAAACACGTACCGAAACATTGTCGTAAAAAATAAATAAAAATATTGTCTGGTAGTAGTAAAAAAAAACTACATTAGATATTTAATAAAATTGTATATTATCTTTTATGTAAGGATCCCTAAACTATCGCCTGGGGGCCCTAGTTAACGCTTGGCTATCTTGCTATCCCTTCGCAGCGCTCCTTTTAAATCCCTTCCTATATTATTCTCATGTAGACCGTCACTCTAAAAAAAGCCTGTCACTCGGGACGACCTATCGGAGGAGATAATGTCTTATTCTCTCTATCTATCTTCATATGTTCTATGTTCCCATAAGAGGAGTCATCTGAATGAGATTAGAGAGATGTATGCTCCGGATCGCAGACTTGGGGCGTACGGTAAGAGTTGTCCGCTAATCTTATTGGAACAGTCAACCAGCGGTCTCCTAAACTAGTTGTGGCATGGAAAAGGGAATGCTGGGACTCCACAGCAAACTCAATTCCAGTCATCGGAATGGGGTAGGACAAGAGTCCGACCTACCTGATGCAGATATTCACGTTGGTGCAAATGCTGGATAGGATAATTAAACTATAAAACTTGGCTGCCTTGCCATCCCACCTTCTATGCTACTAAGAGGAGTTGCCACCACGTGGATTACCCTCACTCTAAAAAAAAGTCTCACTCTAAGAATTTAAAATTGAAAAACTTTAATGACAACTGGCTCTAAAGCAATAGTTTAAAGTTAAATCATGGAACACGAGTTTTACTATAGAATTCAGTTCCTCTTGGCAGATGCATTTCTTTCTCTATATTATTATGAATTTTTTGTTTACAATTAAGTTATATTTTTTTTAGCAAACTCCAAAATATCTTTTATGAAGACAATGTCTATAATGTCTTTCCCCGGGCAATGGTCTGACATTAATAGCCTTTGCCGTGGCGGCTTGATGGAAGTAAATAAATTCTCAATCAATATTGTAATATATTCGAAGGCAACATTTCGTGCAGGCGTACTTAATAAGGTAAGGCATACTTCTACTGGAAATTAAACATTTATTTACCCAAATAATATTTTAATGTCTACCTCGTAAGAAAACAAATTATTTTTTATAATTTGTATATAATTATTATTGTATATAATATCCAAAATTTCCATGGAAAGAATTACGATTCGTATTAATATTGCGTTCTTTTGATATTCACTGTACCTTTGCGTATGGATGACTATGTGTAAATGGAAAGACATTTATTGGTATCCCACTTGAGTACGACAAAATTGCCTTGTTTGAGTTTCTAAGGAACTCTGCAAATAAGTCATAACATAATTGCCTTCTATTTGAAATTGCTACATGAATACTGTTTAAATGTTCTGATACAGGAATTATATTTTTAATTTAAGTTTTTGATATCCCAACTACTTAAACCATTCTTGGTCACTTTATGTTTCCTAACAATAAGTAAAATGAGCCAAAATGTTGACAGGCCTCGAACATCAACCCCGAACGTTATTTGAGAGTCTTGAGAAGTCACCTTCAACTGAAAGATTACTATTTATTGTAGGTGAACAGGTGTGTGAGACCCATTCTATTGTTTCATTGATTCCATGTAGCCTATTACCCGACTTTTAGAAGTTACCGCCACCACAAAATCAACACTTGACCACAGTCGATAAAAAAAGTTCAATTTAGAAGAATCTGTTATTCATTAATACTCTTTTTAAATATTCATATTTTTAGTGCGTTTGGCTGCATAATTCTAGCCACCTCGTACTTCTACGAAACTTAAAATTTGAAAGTCTTTTTCATACGTCAGAACACTTAATTACGTCATGCACAATATTAATTTTTTTGTAATAAATCTTTTGTAAATGTAAGCATTATAAAAGCGAAATATTGTAAATAATAACAATCTGTACATTTGAATCCATCTTGAAATTGAATAGTTTTGATACAAAATAACAATATTTATTTTAATGTACTGTACATTAATGAATGTTACAATCATGTGTAGTGTTCGAAAATGGAGTATTTTGGTCCGGAAATATACTGGCTCTTTATATCGACCATTGTCGAAGAAGCTTCGTTGGTGCAGGATCTTCGAGAACATAATATTTTACTGGACAGTAATATCAATATCGCTGTATTCCAAAGTGAGGAAACGTTTAAGGTAACTAAAGGTTATAGTATACACTGCACGTTACACTATTACACATAATGTAGTTATAATCACTTCTGGTGTTAATCATATTCTGTAGGGTGTAAACTATGTTGTAGAAACTTTATATTGTAAATTCTAAAGATTCACTCAGTATATGTTCTACATTTATAACACTTTTTGTATCTTTATGAAACTTTAATGCGATATTATTAGACTTTACATTATTCTCTTTCTGAATTATTAATTAAAATTCATTAGATATATATTTTTAATTTGTTTGTAATGATTTATTGAAACATGCAAAGACAATTTCGACTATTCTATAGTCTGTCATGTGTAAAACAGTAAATTGAAATTAGAAGAAGGTAAAAATTTAAGATATGGAGCAAGAACGAGTAACTGCAACTAACGAAAATAAATTAATGTGTAGAAATGATAGGAGCAAATATTCAATGTTTCTAGTAGTAAGGAAAACTGTTATTGTTAAGTAAATATGGAAGGAGAAGCCAGTTTGGGAGTCTGAACACTCATATCCAAGTACGCATAATTCTGCCCAGCACTAGAAAGACAGACTTCCGGCTTTTCGCATATGTAAAATTTTCAATCACTCGCACACACTTTTATATATTACATTCCTTATGTTTTTTATAATATTAATACTTCACACTTTCACCTCATTTTGTGAGTACTCTACATTACAAAGCAGAATAAATATATATATATATATATATATATATATGAATTGCCCCACGTTGTGGAAGCCATTTATGTAATGATTTAAGGAAGCAAATTAACAAAAAATAATTAACAATTATTATGATTAAAGAAAGCTTTTAATTTACCACAGATTAATTTAATAGGTGATTATTTAGTTTTTACAAATAATTTGCCCTAGGTTGGCACGTCGAATTCAATAATTACAAAATTAACAAACTAATAATTTATTTATAACTAGCTGGGTGCCCGGCGTTTCCCAAGATGTCAGTTTTTCCATAACCCCCGACTTGACTCGAATCTAGGAAGCACTGGCGTTATTTTTATGTACCGCAACTCGACCCCTATCCGAAAATTTGATCACTTCCTATTCCGAAGGGGATTGAACTCATTTACCATGAAATAGTTTCATTCGACGAATATATCGCCGTTTGAACATGTTTGAAAATTTCCACCCCCCACTATCGAGAGTTAAACCGAAACTATTTATTGCACGCAAAAATCGGCTGGTTACATTGTTTAAAAATTTCTAACCCGTCCAGGTCCACTCCCACATCAATGCGTTACTCAGCGACATCCATAACCCCAGTACTAAATCGAATATCGGTCTATTCCTGTTATTTTCAATGCTCAACTAAATTCCACCCCTAAGCTTTCTCACCTCTCATGCCAATAGGGGATGAAATTATACACAGAGAATGTCTACCGAAATATTATGAATTTAAATGACACATAAAATTTGTACAGGACCCAAACATCGTCCGATAAACCTGTTTTAAACTTTGCCCCCCCCCCCCGTTCAGCCCCAACCGTGGGGATTACACTGTAATTTTAATGTCATAATTAATCTCAGCGACATCCATAACCATGAATTAGACTCCAATCTCGGTTTTTTTGCGCTATTTTCATGAAATTCAGCTCCACTCAACCCACCATTATTCTCTCATCCGAAGACAATAGGGGTTGTAATTGTACACAGAATATATTAAAAAGTATTATGAGGGTCATTGATCCCGCAAAATATTTATTCAACGGAAATAACGACAGGTTAGTATTTTTGAATTTTTCTACCCCACCCACCTCCAACCAAACCTTTCGCGGTGCCTAGTTTGTAAATAATAAACTTAGCGACATCCATTTGCTTTGAATTTCGGTTATTTTTGCATTATTTTCTTGAAACACCCCTCCATTCCCAGCACTAAGTGTCCTGCCTTCTCATGTCGAAAGGTGTTGAAAAACGTCATCGGTAGAAATACTGTCAATTTCATTGACCTATGACAAATATTTATTCCACACAAACATCAAACGTTTAACATGTTTCAAAATTTACACCCCTACCAGCCTCACGTTGGGGCAGTTAAACGGTAAGTCTATGCCATAATTAAATTAATTGACAACCATAACTCTGGTTACGACTCCAATCTCTATTATTTTGGATAATTTATATTTTCTTCCACTCAACCCCTACCCCTAAGGGGACCTCCCCTCCCAATGCTGTAAGAAGCTGAAATTACTCGCGAATAACATGTCGAGAAATTTTATGAACCGCATAGTATATTTATTCGACGCAAAATTCAGCCAGTTAACTTATTTTAAAACTTTTACCCTCCGACCACTTCTATCCAAATCCTCCCACCCCAGCTCACCCCCGCATGTTACCCAGATTGTCATAAATGAACTCAGCGACATCCATTACCTTTTATTTGAGTCGAATCTCGGTTGTTTACACGTTATTTTCTTGTAACCACCACCACCCTCATAACGCAAGGGGTTAAAATTTTACACACACAACATCGGTAGAAATACTATAAACCTAACTAACCCTGAAAAATATTTATTCCATGCAAATATCGACCGTTTAACATGTTTGAAAATTTTCAACCCCGTCGACGTTTGGGTTTCAATAGCCTACAGAATGTCATTATTAAACTCAGCGACATCCTTAACTCTGGATTTGACTCTAAGTTCGGTTGCATTCGCGTTATTTTCTTGTAATGCCCGTCCACCCCACCCTAAAGATGCTCCTTTCCCATGATGTAAGGGGTTGAAATTATACTCAGATAACATCGGTAGAAACACTATTAATATCTTTGACCACTAAAAATATTTATTCGACTCAAATATCGGTTGTCTTAAAATGTTAGAATATTTCAACTCCCACCCCTTATTGTGCAACCCTCTCACATTGAAAGGGGTTGAAATTTTACAAACAACATCGGTAGAAATACTATCAACGTCAATAGCCCTGTCATTTATTTATTCCTCGATAATATCGACGAATTAACATGTTTGAAAAATTCCACTTAGTCCATCCCCAGCCCTGCGGATTAAACGGCCAATTAAATGTCATAATCAAGGTCAGTGACATCTATAACACTAGATTCGACTCCAATCTCGATTGATTTTGCGTTATTTTTATGTAATGCAACTCCACTCCAACCCCTCCCTATCCCAAAAGGGGTTGAAATTAAACACGGAGAACATATTGTAATGCCAATTAATTAGGACATTAATTGTTTGAACATAAAAATTTAAATTGTTTGAGACATCTATTATTGCGGCAGGAGCTTCCATTGCGACAATGTACCCAACTCAGTTACTTTGTCGGAAGGTTCGAAAATGGCGTATGCGCGCTAAAACGCAAAACGATAGTTCAGTTCGCAGAAAGACATTGTGAGGAGGAGTTCGCGGAAAGACATCGTCGATGTATAACTGTTAGTTGATGACGAGAATTCAACAGAGTTGGTGATGATCAGAATTTAACAGAGTTGGTTGGTGCCTGGACATTTCGGAGGACGGAACAAGTGACACTTGAGCAGAGACTAGCCGTCGTTTATTGTATTACTAGTCTTATAAATAAAAAAGAGTGTATGTATGTTTGTATGTTTGTTTGTATGTTTGTATGTTTGTTTGTATGTTTGTTTGTTTGTTTGTATGTTTGTATGTTTGTATATTTGTATGTTCGTTATACAAATCTACACCGTTAGAGCAAATTTCACCAAATTTCGTACACGTGTTCTTTACGACCAGGAAACAAACACTGTCGGGGTGAGACATGTCTACCACCCCCAGAAGCGGGGGTGCACGGGGGTTGAAATATTTAAACATGCTAAAAAAGCCGATATTTTAGTCGGATAATAATTTTTAGGGGTCCAAGATATTGATGGTGTTTCTACCGATGTTTTCTGAATATAATTTTCATCCCCTACACCCTGGGAAAAGGGCACCCTTAGAGTTTGGGGTGGAGAATACAAATCTATACCGGTGGATCAAATTTCACCAAATTTCGTACACGTGTTCTTTGCGACCAGGAAAACAACACTGTCGGGGTGAGACGCGCCTACCACCCCCAGAAGCGGGGGTGGACGGGGGTGGAAATATTTGAACATGCTAAAACAGTCGATATTTCAGTCGGATAAATATTTTTAGGGGTCAAAGGTATTTATAGTCTTTCCACTAATGATATCTGAATATAATTTTCAACCTCTACACCCTGGGGAAAGAGCACCCCTAGCGTTTGGGGTGGAGAGTACAAATATACACCGCTGGAGCAAATTTCACCAAATTTCGTACACGTGTTCTTTACGACCAGGAAACAAACACCGTCGGGGTGAGACGCGTCTACCAACCCCAGAAGCGGGGGTGGACGGGGGTTGAAATACTTAAACATGCTAAAACAGCAGGTATTAGATTTGGATAAATATTTTCGGGGTCAAAGATATTGATTGTGTTTCTACCGATGTTATCTGAATATAATATTCATCTCCTACGCCCTGGGAAAAGGACACCCTTAGGGTTTGGGGTGGAGTTGCTTTACAGAAAAATAACGCGAATACAACCGAGTTTGGAGTCAAATCGAAGGTTATGGATGTCAGTGAGTTTACTTCGGATAAATATTTTTAATTGCCCATTTAACCCGAAAGGGTGGGGGTTGGAAGGGAAGATAAATAGTCAGTTCTTGCGCGTTCTTGGAGGAGAATTACGTGAATACTATTTCAACGGGTGTTGTTGAAAATATAAATCCCTTTAGACATTAGTGGTGAGCTTGCTTAGGGCTGGGGGTGAGAATTGTCTATTATTCTAAAACTGCCAAAATATTATGTGTTTATGGGTAAACTAGATTGATAGTGTTTCTACCGATGTGATATGAGTAAAAATTCAACCCTTTCCACCACGGGAAAGTAGCAGATTTAGGGGTGGGTTGAAAATATAAATCCCTTTAGACATTAGTGGTGAGCTTGCTTAGGGCTGGGGGTGAGAATTGTCTATTATTCTAAAACTGCCAAAATATTATGTGTTTATGGGTAAACTAGATTGATAGTGTTTCTACCGATGTGATATGAGTAAAAATTCAACCCTTTCCACCACGGGAAAGTAGCAGATTTAGGGGTGGTGTTGTTCATACTATTTTAATCGATGTTGTTTCCATTAATAACGACGTTTAGTCAAAAATAAAAGTGTTTCAGAACCATTGCTTTTTATACTCTTTTAAAAAGCTTTTATATCTTATGTTTTTTTTTTATATTTGTATGTTAGTTATACAAATCTACACCGGTAGAGCAAATTTCACCACATTTCGTACACAGCTCTTTGCGACCAGGAAAACAACACTGTCGGGGTGAGACGCGTCTACCACCCCTAGAAGCGGGGGTGGACGGGGGTTGAAATACTTAAACATGCTGAAACTGCAGGTATTAGATTTGGATAAATATTTTCGGGGTCAAAGATATTGATTGTGTTTCTACCGATGTTATCTGAATATAATATTCATCTCCTACGCCCTGGGAAAAGGGCACGCTTAGGGTTTGGGGTGGAGTTGCTTTACAGAAAAATAACGCGAATACAACCGAGTTTGGAGTCAAATCGAAGGTTATGGATGTCAGTGAGTTTACTTCGGATAAATATTTTTAATTGCCGATTTAACCCGAAAGGGTGGGTGTTGGAAGGGAAGATAAATAGTCAGTTCTTGCGCGTTCTTGGAGGAGAAATACGTGAATAGTATTTCAACAG
The DNA here is from genome assembly GCA_037074705.1 of Zhengitettix transpicula. NCBI lineage: Eukaryota > Metazoa > Arthropoda > Insecta > Orthoptera > Tetrigidae > Zhengitettix > Zhengitettix transpicula. The sequence goes on from CM073591.1 coordinate 206,913,241, forward strand.
ATGTTGTTATAAAGATAAATCCCTTGAGACATTACTGGTGAGCTTGGTTAGGGCTGGGGGTGAGAATTGTCTATTATTCTAAAACTGCCAAAATGTTATGTGTTTATGGGTAAACTAGATTTATAGTGTGTCTACCGATGTGATATGAGTAAAAATTCAACCCTTTCCACCACGGGAAAGTAGCAGATTAAGGGGTGGTGTTGTTCATACTATTTTAACCGATGTTGTTTCCATTAATAACGACGTTTAATTTTATAAATAAAAATGAGTGTATGTATGTATGTATGTTTGTATGTTTGTATATTTGTATGTTTGTATATTTGTATGTTTGTATATTTGTATGTTCGTTATACAAATCTACACCGCTGGAGAAAATTTCACCAAATTTCGTACACGTGTTCTTTGCGACCAGGAAACAAACACTGTCGGGGTGAGACGCGTCTACCACCCCCAGAAGCGGGGGTGGACGGGGGTGGACGGGGGTGGAAATATTTAAACATGCTAAAACAGTCGATATTTCAGTCGGACAAATATGTTTAGGGGTCAAAGATATTTATAGTGTTTCCACTGATGATATCTGAATATAATTTTCAACCTCTACACCCTGGGGAAAGAGCACCCCTAGCGTTTGGGGTGGAGAATACAAATCTATACCGGTGGATCAAATTTCACCAAATTTCGTACACGTGTTCTTTGCGACCAGGAAACAAACACTGTCGGGGTGAGACGCGTCTACCACCTCCAGAATCGGGGGCGGACGGGGGTTGAAATATTTAAACATGCTAAAACAGTCGATATTTCAGTCGGATAAATATTTTTAGGGGTCACAGATATTGATAGTGTTTCTACCGACTGTTGGGGTGAGACGCGTCTACCATCCCCAGAAGCGGGTCGGGATTATCAGTAGAGCATTTTTAGGTGTTGGGTGGAGGAAAGCTGCAATAAAATAACGCGAATACAACCGAGATTGGAGTCAAATCCAAGGTTATGGATGTTGTCCAGTTCAATTATAGCATCAAATTTCCCATTTAGCCCCGAGAGGCGGGAGTGGATGGGATGGAAATTTTCTAACATATTAAATCATCGATATTAGCGTGGAATAAATAAATGCCGGGACCATTGACGTTGATAGTATTTCTACCGATGTTGTTTGTAGGCATGATAGGGGTGGGGCTGGAGGGGATTTCCTTGAAAACAACGGGAAAACAACCGAGATTCGAGTCAAATCGAAGGTAATGGATGTCCCTGAATTTATTTATGACAATCTGGACAACGCGCGGGTATCGGCTGGGTTGGGATGAGTTGACCGGCTGTGTTTTGCGTCGATTAAATATATTTCGGGATGAATTACATTAATAAAATTTCCCTACATGTTCTCTGTGTATAATTTCAACCCCTTTCGGACTCATAAGGGTGGGCGTGAAGTAGCATTACATAAAAAGAAACCAGAAACTGTCGGGATTGTCACTGAGTTTAATTAATTTCCTTAAAAATAACGGGAAAACAACCGAGATTCGAGTCAAATCGAAGGTAATGGATGTCCCTGAATTTATTTATGACAATCTGGACAACGCGCGGGTATCGGCTGGGTTGGGATGAGTTGACCGGCTGTTTTTTGCGTCGATTAAATATATTTCGGGATGAATTAGATTAATAAAATTTCCCTACATGTTCTCTGTGAATAATTTCAACCCCTTTCGGACTCATAAGGGTGCACCCTTAAGGGTGGGCGTGAAGTAGCATTACATAAAAAGAAACCAGAAACTATCGGGATTGTCACTGATTTTAATTATGACATTAAACTTGACCGTTTAAGTCCCCGAAGCGGGAGTGGTCGGGGGTGAAAAATTTCAAACATGTTAAACGGTCGATAATTATTTCCTGGGGTTAATTACTTTGAAAGTATTTATACCGATGTTGTTTGTGTATAATTTAACCCCTGTGAGGGGAGCAAGCTTAGGGGTGGGGTGGAGGTACGTTAAATAAAATCCCGCAAAAACAATCGAGATTCGAATCAATTCAGAGACTATGAATGTCGCTGAATCTAATTGTGACAACCTGGGAAACGCGACGGGTTTGGGAGGTGTTGGGCGGGGGAATAAATTTTCAGACAATGTAATCGGCCGATTTTTGCGTGGAATACATTGTTTTTCATTATCGCATATTTGTGGGGGTGGTCATCTTCTAACATGTAAAAACTGGCGATATATTTAGTCAATGACTTCATCCCCCTTCGGCATGGGCGGGGAGGTGAACACATTTAGGGATAGGGTTCGAGGAGCTTTACATAAAAATAGCGCAAAAGTAACCAAAATTGGAGTCTTATGGATGGTTATAGATAAATGACATCTCGGGCAACGCCGGGCACCCAGCTAGTTGAATATAAAGTAAAACATTCACAAAAGCATTACATCGAAACTTGCTCAGTAAAAGCAGTTTTACGTCCATAGCCAGCCAGAAACAGTAAAATTTCAGTTTAAGTCCAGAGCAGTAAAGACTAGCAAATAAAAAAAAACACGGAATTCACCTAAGGCAAGCAGTCAACAGATAGCTGACAACAAAAGGGAGGATCATCCGAGTTCCTGACATCCTATAAATTTTGGCTAGTATCAGTGTAAAATCTGTGAATCTTAGAATCAGTGTAAAATCTCGCAATAGTGTATTTCGATAACGAAAGGTATGCTGGAACCAACTGGACAGATGTGAGTAACAAATTACAAAATAATTAATTATGTAAACGTAATTGAAAGATAGAAGTCAGATTTCGTTCTCATGTTAAATTTCGTTCTCATTTTAAATTTAGTTCTCATTTTAAATTTCGTTCTAGTATAATTGTCAAGTAAATTTCTTTTCTTTTAATTGTGATTTGTATGTTAATAAGATTTTTTAAACATAATTAATTGGTCCATTATCAAACCCAGTGAAGACCCTGAGATATAAAATTTTCAAATTGTAATTGTTTTAAATTATTGCCACAAAATAAATAAATATTGTTTGTAAATTTTATAAATTATTTTATTTAATTAACGCCTTCCAGTTAATTATTACATAATTAGCTTCAACGAGAGGCAAATTCTTCAAATTTCATTTGATTATTAATTGTGATTATTACATTTTGGCTTCCACAACTTGGGGCTCGAATTCTTCAAGTTTCATTTAATTAACGACGTATTAATTGTGTATATTACAATATAGAGAAATTTTATTAATTTCATTGATTCCGAAATATATTTATGCGACGCAAAAAACTGCCCACCACCGCCCAACTCCTCCTACCCCTCGCAAAATTGAGTAGATTGTCATAAATAAACTCAGCGACATCCATTACCTTATATTTGACTCGAATCTCGGTTGTTTTCAGGTTATTTTCTTGTAAGTTCCCTCCACCTCCATCCCCGACTTGCTCACCCCTCGTGCCGCAAGAGGGGTTTAAACTTTACACACATAACATGGGTTGAAATACTGAAAATCTAATTAACCCTGAAAAATATTAATTCAACTCTAATATGAGTCGTGATTTCTTGTTTCAATAATTCCATTGCCGTCCAACTTCATCCCTCGGAGTTATATGTGCAATTAAATGTCATAATTAAACTCAGCGGCATTCATAACCTTGCATTTGACTCTAATCTCGGTTTTATTCACGTTATTTATTTTTAACAGCCGTCCTCCCCCAACCCCTGCGGTGAACTCCCTCCCAATCCCGAAAGGGGTTCAAAGTAAACATGGAGAACGTATCGTGAAATTTTATTTATCTCATTGTTCCAGAAATATATTTATTCGGAGCTTTACTTATTTCAAAATATTTACCCCAACCCACCTCCGCCTAACTTCTCCCACACCCGCGGGTTCCTCAGATTGTCATAAATAAACTCAGGAACATTTGATTTGAATCGAATCTCTGTTGTATTAGCGTTATGTTCCAATAACTCGCCTCTACGGCAACCCCAAAGCCTACTTCCACTCATGTCGCTAGAGGTTGAAATTTTACAAACATAAAATGGGTAGAAATACTAAAAATCTAATTAACCCTGAAAAATATTCATTCCACGCAAATATGGACAGTATAACATGTTTGGAAATTTCCATTCCCGGTCCCTCGGGGGTTAAACTTCCAATTAAATATCATAATTAAAGTCTGCGACATCCACAACCTTGGGTTTGACTCCGATCTCGGTTGTATTCGCGTTATTTTATCGTAGCTTTTTATACACCCGCCCTTAAGGGTGCTCAACTGCTAAGCCCGAAAGGGTATTGAAATTATACTCAGAGAATACGTAGATACAGAAAAATATTTAGTCGTCGCAAAATTCGGTAGATTAACATGTTTAACAATTTCCAACCCCGACAACCCCCGTCCCTGGGAGGTTAATTGCTAGTTGAATGTCGTAATTTAATTCAGCGTTATCCAATACTTTTGGTTTGACTCCAGTATCGGTTGTATTCGAGTTATTTTCTTGTAACGCCCCTCCAACCCCACACCAAGGGTGCTCCTTTCTCCTGTTATAAAAGGTTGAAATTTTACTCTCATACATTGGTACAGACACTATTATTCACTTTTACCCTGAAAATAATTATCCGAGTCAATAATTAGCCGTATTAGCATGTATGAAAATTTCCACCCCTAACCATCCCCGTTTGGGGAACTTAAACGTAAATTTAAATATCATAATTAAACTCACTGACAACCATAACCCTGGATTCGAGTCCAATCTCGATTGTGTTTGCGTTATGTTAATATAAATACAACTCCACCCCCTCCCTTAAGGGTTATACACAATTTACGCAGAACTGTTACGTCAGTACAACAAACTAGATTTCTAGGTAACTATTGTCAATGCAGTCCTACAGAATGTTTTAGAAGATAAACAGATCAGTTTTAAATCGCAGCTGAGTTATATCTCTTTCATCAACTTATAACAACTTTTCAAAATAATATTCCATAACTTTACTTTTACTTTGCTATATTTCCGGTCAAACTGACTACCGGGCACGTCTCCAATGTTCCTTACCTACAACATTTTCACCCAACATCTACCAACCAAGTTTGAAGTCCACATGGAAACTCTTGACCGCTGTCGGTCATTACCCATCTTCGACTCAACTGAACTACAGTGTTTCAGTTGGTATTGCAGACGGCACTGTTTCTTCGCCGCTCTTCCACATGACAAATTGCCGACAATAATACCGTCTGAAAACTCCACATTATTACACAACAATGTTGGAAAATAAAATTATTGGCAAGAAGACCCGTAACGTTGTTTCCAGTAAATTTTGTCATTACCCACAGTCTGTATGAAATGTTGTTGACAATACGAAACAAATGTTGCCAACAAATATTGACAAATTTTAGAAGAATTCAAGATCATTTGTAGGCAACCATTTTTTCGTGTTATTAACATTATCCATGGGCTGTGGACAATGTTGTCAACATTTATTGGCAACTATGTTGACGGGACTTGTTACCAACATTTGTTGTCAACTTATGTAGCTCATCGTTGTTGGTGACAAAATGTCGACATTTTGTGTAAACGCGATTTTATTATGCTTATGTTAAATGTAACAAACGTAGAAGTCTACTGATAGTTAATAAGTTAATTGTTTATATTGCTCTACCATTGTGTGCATTGTCATTTCAATATCCATTGTACTTTTGCCTCCGTACTTTTATAATGTGGGAGTTTTGAACGGAACACCCTAAATTATTGTTAATTTGGTCCGAAATGCATTCGTAGTAATATTGTAGTGATAATACAAAGGTAAAAAGCAGAGTTTTGGAGCAGAGCTGGAGCAGGAGCATGGAGCAGGTGGTGAAACTGATTTTTAATTAGAGCAGGAGCGGAGCCGGAGCACGGATATTTGTACTGCACCACTACCCCGATATATATTTTTGATATTTTCCATTATTTATTATTACAATCACTATACATAGTAATAGTTTCTGCAAGGGACTGGTTGAGATGGTTTGCATGAATGTGACACATCTCACTGCGTTCACATTAAATAATAAAGGATTTGTGGCGAAATGGTTCAGAAATTTGGTATATCTACTGGACAGGATGTCCTTTAGCCCTTTAGTAATAAGCACAGTAGAGTTTGCTCACATAAATCTAAGACAAACTTTAAAAAGGCAATTACGCTATTTAAAGTTATATTCTGCAACCCGCAGCAAAAGAAAGTTTTTAACATAAATTTGCTTGAAAAACGATAAAATTGAAATATAAACATATTTCCCAGAATAAAGGAGATGAAAAAACAGATATCGAAGAAATTAATGTACATATGTCGCAACAGAGGGTTAAAGATCCTTCTCTCATATTGCCATGGACTAATGATAATACAATAATTCAACTAATTGGGGGTAATTGGATCTTCAATTGGACATTTGTGATGGATTAAAGAATGAACGAATAATAAAATAATGAGGGAAAATTACACAGGTTGTGGTAAAATCACGGAGTAATAAATATGGAGATAAACATGCCTGCCCGTCTTCTTCTTTTACAAAGACAAGTAGCTTTTGCTTGGACATAAGACGCAGAACATTTTCAAAGGAGAATGGGATGAAGTAAAACACATCAGAGCTATTTTTTAAAAACCAAAAAAATTGACAATTGCCTTAAAGCTGCCGATCTTTCTCTGAGGATGTTTATGAAAGAATAGTCTAGACTAGAAACATATATGGAATATTTTGGAGGATATGTTGCCTTAGGAATTTTGTTCTCCATGACAAAACGGAAAGAACAAGTTTTTTATATGTAATTATATATGAAAGAAAAAATAATGTAATTCCTGTAAGAATATTTTAACTGGACCATGGAGCGGAGCTGGAGCAAATACTTATTTGGCGGAACGGAGCTGGAGCGGAGCAACTCAAAAAATGGTCGCTCCAATAAGTATTTATATAAACGGGAACTCTTCCAAATCTATTAAAATTTCTAACAATCCAAGATGTTTTGTATTGTTCACATTTACGTTCTTGAGTTCGACTGTCAGGCCCTTTGGTTAACTCTTTGAGTGTAATATTAGTAAGCATTATGCTTGTTCTCATATAAGTAAGCATTATGCTTGTTCTCATATTAGTAAGCATTATGCTTCTTCTCATCATTTCATAATTTAAAACGTGTTACAATTCTCCTTTCAGATACGCGAAATCTATAAATTTACTCCTAACAACTCACTAATAATTGAAGACCTGAATATCAGAGAGAATGAGCCAAAACACAGTTTATATTTTAAAGAAAAAAGGCGGGCTAACTTTCAGGGTCTGAAGCTACGAGCAATTTCTGTTCTAGTAAGAAATGATTTTTGCTCCATTGTCATAACTTGTTTGCATGGATTGTATATAACCTATATTATTACAATATTTTTTCCTAGGTGAACAAGATCTACATAAACGTTCAATATTTGGCGGGAAATCCAGTCATCTCAGGTGGTCTTTTTGGAGAAACTTTTACTACATTGCAAAAAATTCTTAACTTCACGTAAGTGTTAAAGTTATAGCACACTGATGATCGCGAACCGCCTACTGTATAGTTTAAAGTAATACATAAATACTCACATATTCATACTTATTGTCATTATCACCATCATTATCGGTTTAGTCGATGCTATTACTTTATAATTTATTCAGCGATATCTTCTCCGTTTTCAAATATGGCTCATTCCACATTTGTTTTGTAATGTTTCATTGATTATACATTCCCACTCATGATGATATGCCAGGTAAGTACCGTTTTCAGGTAGGTCGGACGGACTCTACTATCTCTAGAATGATGTGACGCCGTCCCCGGAAGTGTCACCCAACTGGCTTACACGTTCTCGTTGGCAGGATAGTACAAACTTCTCCAAATGATTAAAACTTCTCTTAAGTAAAACGTTCTAAAACTGATCCCAAACTACAATTGAAATTTCATGTCATCTTCCCTACTTACCAACTTATCACAAATTTCTCAAAACGTCCACGACAGTGTCCATCTGGCGGAGTGTCTCGTCCAAACGTGCTAAAATATAGACCAAAGATTAGCCTCGCTAGACAGAATATTTAAATCCTTATAAAATGATGCCGCAGTGTTTACTGCCCTTCTTTGCATAAGCCGCTCACGTTTTTTCTTTTTGTAAAATAAAATAAAGTACATAAATAATAAAATAAATAACTATCAAATTAATATATCCCGTGTGTGTACACTACAGTTGATTTGTATAAGAAAGTACACGTTATGTTAAATTCTCTTATTCGTATGTCAATAATAGGTGTACACTTTTTTATATCCGATGTGAACACAATTGAATATCTCCAAAATGTTGTCAATTCGAGCCTGATTCTTCAATTTCTATTTAACATAATAATTGATGACCTTACACGGACAATTTTTTATTTTTAATTATGACGACGTTTCGATACCTTTTTGTATTTTTCGATTAGCATTATGTATAACTTGTCGATGAAGAATGACAATATTATTCCATATTGATGAACGAAATGTTGCATTTTCGTTCCCATGATTCGGTCATTAACGTAAACAAATGATATTATTAATTTAAATATAATTTATGATACCCTATTATTCTAATCAATTTATTGTATTTAAAATAATTTATTTCCATTGTTTCTATAAACTTAACAATACTCTCAACAGCTGTAAACATAACATTTAGTCTGAAATGTATGTCCACTACATGTAATTAATAGTATTTTCAATAAAATTTTAGTTAATTCTATTAAAAATTATTATGTTTGCTAAATCTTGCTTTGTTGGAATTTTTAGAAACACGGATTTTGTAATTGGATCATTTATTTGACATTACAACACCTGAAGAGGTCCTAATACATTAGGGATAAAACTTTGATGTTTTTTCTATTATACTGTTTAAAAATTTAAGTTAACAATAAATTTATAACTAAACAGGGTGATTTTTTCATTTGTTTAAGGACGTCAGATAAATATGACTGTTAAAAGATTTGTATCTTAATTGATCAGTTCTAAGAATATTTATTAAACGAATCACTACCAATTGGAACAGTTTCCGTATTATAGATAGAGATAGAAATTATAAGTCCAGATAAGTTTCATAAATGTTGTACATTAAAACTGTATTACATTCACTTAATGTTAAAACCAAGACTGATTCTTTACGGAATAAAGTTGCCTTTCCGGAACTGTATACTTGAACGATCAGTGGTCAGGATTGCGGAATGGCCCGGGAGGTGGGGGATATTGTCAACTCGTGCCACGTGCGCTCCAAATACGGCGCCATCTCCAGTAGTCATGATGTGAGCAATTTATTTTTGGCGATGGCTTTCGAAAGGTGACCCTCCACTCTCATACTGTTACTTCCTCCAGTTGTCTAGCCGCATTATCGTTAATCTTTTTCCTCAACTATTCTGCCCTCACCTCAATTTGTGTATTGCAGTCTTTTCGCAAGGACTCTCCGATAACTTTGACAGAATTTGCCTTTTCTAAAATCGCAGGATTCAGGTATACCCTTCGCAAAGCATGGAATCTTATGGAGCCGGCCATACTGTGTGAATATCGCAGCTTGGGTTTCTCCCACCATTGTCCAAGGGCTCACTGGCCGCTGCCTACTCTTTCAATATTATGCGTTGCAGTGTTCTTGTATGAATTTCTTTGTAGTTTTGTGCGACAATGTTGAATACCGATAACATAATCCATCGGGTAAACGGGTGGATAACAGTCGCTTGAGGTGTCGTCCGGTATGTTGCTCCTCGGATAGTATCCGAGTCGAGCCCAGGTGCAGTCAACACGGCGTTTACCCTTTGAACTGGTCCCAGCGCTTCTAATCCCACGCATGTGGATAACAGTGTCGCTGTTTCTAGAAGTCAGGCGTGGTAGACGTATGTGAGAGCAACATAGTCGCAGTTGTGGAGGAGTCCCTCTATCGCCAGTGCTCTACGAAGGACTCTCTGATGGTGCGGCATGAAGAAAGGCGTGGGTGAACGGTGGGATAACAGTCATTTGAGGTGTCGCTTCAATGAGCTCATCATGGATATTATATTCGAGACGATACCCAGGGCAGTCCACACGGCGTTCACCCCTTAAACTGTCTGCATTGCTTCCAGTCCCATGTACGAGGGTAACGGTCTCATTGATTTCCGATTTCATGTGTGGGAGAGGTGACTATTCTTGGTAGTGGGAGGAATCCTGCTGAAAATAAAACTTTGGTAGAGAGGCCTTCCCGCTGTTGCGGCACATGGGGAGGTGAGTGAGAAGGAAAGGCGTGTGGATCTATTGGGGGTCCTTCTGAGAAGCTACCATCCTGCCTTGCCAGGAGGTGGTGGAGATTGACTCAAGGCGGTCGTCCAGTCTTCTGGGGTGTGAAAGGTGTTGGTGACCTCAGTGGAGTGGTGGGGACTGGTCTCCACCTCTTAGTTATCCGATGACGAAACCGCCTGACCAAACTCCCCTAGTAGCAATAGCCTGTTGCTATGTGAGGGGGATAGCCCCAACTTGAGAGCCTTTCTGGGAAACTATAGTGTGTCGACAAGTTTCAATAGCCATCGAGCAAGTGCATCTCCACCCTGCGAGGCGACCCTGAGCACTTGTACTAACGGAACTATGTGCGCAGCCGACCAAAGCCGTCCTTCCGGAAATTTGGTACCTCGGGGTGCGTCGGGTCCCTGGTCTATCCTCTAGGGTCCCTGTAGCCCAGCTGGGGTTTGGTTTTCCAAGTCCAAGCCCGACGCACGTTGGAGTCGGACTCGAGGGGATATGTGGTTTCACAGGCAAAATCTTTCTTCTATCCTCTTCTGGGTACAGAACCCAGCCCGAAGGAATTTAGTTATCAAGGCATCCCCGTTCCCTCTTCGGAGGATCCGAAAAAAGGCCGCTAGGAAGCACTAGCGTACATCTTTATCAATGAAATAAGTATTCGTTCCCCTCTTTGGGATAATACTAGTAAAGAGAATAGCGATAGGGATTTAAAATGTAATTTATGCAGAAAAGTTGCAGCAATTGTAATTGCAAACTGGGACAAATTGCCGAAAAATGAAAAAAATGAGCAACGTAAATTACTTGTGTAGTACATTACTGTTTACTACAAATCATTTTACATAAACATTTAGTAAAGTTACGAGCTATTGTACAGTAGATCGTCGAATTTTAAATGTTATCATATTTCCTTGAAACATCCTGGTGAAGTGAAATAATCTGCAAAGATTTCTTGGACGTTCTTAGCATTAACAGTTGATCCACCAGCACCCTACGATTGGCATTTCTTCCATGGGGCATGTTAATGTATCGTCGAACTGGTAACTGTCTCTCACAACGGACAAAATTGCATAAAACACAGACTGCTAATACCATTTTTTCAACAAAATGAGGGTCGAAATCGATTGACGAATGAAACACTCGCCACTTATTTGCAAGCTGACCAAAATGACATTCGAGAAATCCTCGTGCCCTTGATAGTAGTTAAATATATTTTTAATATATATATATATATATATATATATATATATATATATATTTCTTCTTGAATAAGGTCAGATAACATGTTTGCTCATAGGAAATGCCTCGTCAGCGAAAATGACGTTAGGCATTTTGATTGTGTTCTCTAAATCTGGCAGAACTTTACTGTCTGGAACATTCAGCTGATCGCTAGGTAACAATTGATGTAGCGTAAAATATCGAAACATGTTTGAATACGCTGATTTACCATAATGGCATACATCAATCACGGTAAAAAAGTAATTAGTATCAGCTAAAAGTAATAAAATAATCGAAAAATATTGTTTATAATTTTAAAACTGTGATCCACTTCCCTCTGGCTACGATCCCGTCTTGTACATATTCGAGAGTGGAGTGGGAAACGCACGCGAATTTTCGATGCAATGTGACCACATTCTGCGGATAATCGCACTGGTACGAGGGTCATAAAATTTTACACCTGGACCCTGCGATTTTTCGCATGCGATTAATCGCATAGTGTAGCCGGGGCCTTATTATTCTAATTCTCATTCATACAATTAAATTTTGCATCCATCTAGTAGCAACCTTTTTGTGTATACACACCAGCCCCTACTACTCTTCAAATGTTCGACGGTTTTGATTTTGAGCGTAGACTTGGATGAAAGTACTTTTTCTGAGCTTGGCGACCTCGAACCATCCATCTCACTACTCCGAAAGGAAATGATTTAAAAATATTTTTAGAAAAGAATTATGATGTTAGGTCCCTTGTAAAGCTTTTGTAATTTATTGTATTGAGCGAGATAGTCGCTTGCTCGTCCAATTGTAGAGAAGCCGGAAGCGCGAATTCAACAATGGGAGACACGATTCGTACTGATTAACTGCTAATGACTGGCTTCCTACGAACGGCCCAATTTCCCCTGCACTTCCCGGCCCATCCAACATCCAACAGCCGAGAGACTGTCCCGTGTCCGTGCACACGTTCTCTTATTGCTGGGACCGTCAAGAACGAGCCCTCCATCTATAGAAATTATAATTACGCATTTATATTGCTGTGTGAGAAAACCTGATTGTTGCATTAGTTGTAAATTCTTCGATGCAAACTGAATGTGATTTTAAAACGAACAAAATCTATTGTTCATTAAAAAAACATTTTAATTTTTTATGTATTTTTGGAAGAAAGATTAGAAAACGAACGGTTAGGTGCCCACTAACCAAATTATTTTAGTTGTACGATTCCACGAAAGTTATAACAAAACACTACTAATATTTATTTTAAAAAAAACAATATTTCTGTAACACACACACACATTCGCAAAGAATATAAAACTGAAATTCTTATAGAATATTTTCTTTTATTTTCAGATATTCCTTAAACATACTGGACGGTTATTCATACGGGTACCCGAGGAAGAATGGGAACTGGAGTGGGCTGCTTGGAATACTTCAGAGGAAAGAGGCCGATATTTCCACGTGCGAAGTTTCGCTTGCTGCAAATCGCTTGAATATTATTTCATTTTCTCCTCCAATTAGAGAAGCAAGGTATACATATGAATTTGTGAGTTTTTTAATAAGTTACGAATTTTTTAACAATCACAGTTCACCGTAAAAGGGAAATCCCCTCTCACCCATGCAATCCTAGATGCATTTGTTAAAATTTCATTAACGTGCTTCTTCGCTCTTCATTAAAGATTATCTTTTTACTTAAAGTGTTGTGTTCTATATGAAATTCCAGTCTCTAAGCCTGAGTGCTGAGGCATACCGGGACCTTAATTCTATCCTATTTTCAATTCTCTGTTTCGACTTTTTTTCAGACCTCTCATGAGGATAATCCACATGGTGGTAACTCTCCTTTAATAACATAGGAAGGGTTTTGAAAGGGGGGAGGCAGAAGAGTAGAGGAATTTAGCCAAGAGTTAACCTTGCCCCCCGGGCTATAGTTTATGGATCCTACCCGGCATTCACCTAAAAGTGATGCAGGATAAACCGAGGAAAACCTGTATCGGGCATTGGGCACTTGTCCCCCACGCCCTTCCGATAGCGGGGAGAGGTGGACATTTTAAACATTTTCTGTAAAGGGAAGAAAAACGTTACGTGAACATCACTCTTTTGAAGGCCATAACTCGGAAGCCAAGCATTTCCGGACAGATGTTGTAAACGAACTTTTTTTATTGTCTACATATGGGTAATACATACATAAAATTATACAGTATATTTTTGATACACACTGTATATTTTTAAACTCATAGATATTTAATTACTACGTCTCCTGTGAATTGATATTGAATTTAATTAATAAGCACCAGTTTATAGGTAAAATAAAACCTAACATTATATAAACATACTTGGGCTTAATGAATGTTTTATTTTACTGGAAATATCGTCTGAAATTACAAAACTTATGAATTACACAATTGATTCTTGTATTACAGACTAAAATTATATGTTAAATCCACAACGAAAGACCTGACGTACCAATACTATCTGCTGCCTTTCCAGCCAATTGTGTGGTTAGTAATAGCAGCTTGTGTTCTGCTTCTAACTGGGCTAAAATGGAGCTTTCATCAGGCTGGCATTAGGAAAACTAGATTTGCTGCTGCCTTTTTTACAATAATATCATCATTTCTACAACAGGGTAAGCGTAACTCATGTACCGTAGATGATCTTTATTTTGGGGCATTTTAGTGTGTGTGCTGTGATCGTGTATCTCAAATACAATTTTAGATGTGTAAAATTTTATATAATTTGACTGAAGCAGCAGATACAAAATGTGCACCAACGGAAAAGAATTTGCTTGCTACCTACTACAATGCTATATGCCGGGAAGCGAGAAGGACAGTATTTTTTTTGTCTTGACAACGCGCGGATGGTCACTGGGCAGTGGAACTTAATGGTCTGCCCAGATGTTGAGACGGCAGTCACAGTTGTTTAGGCGACACCAAGGTCACTGGTTCGTAAGAAGTAACAGGAAGGACCGAGATCCGAGTTGGGCAAGGTGCGTAACATATGGGAGAAATAAAATATGCTACTATGTTCGTCCCGATAGATTCAGCTTAAAGGACAGCAAGGAAACCGGATGCTACAACTGGCTGGACGACGAATGTTTTTTTTTTGCATAGCTGAAAGAAGAAGAAGGGATGCTGCTCTCCATTTCCGGATGACACCTCCATATTTACGTAAGTAAATCCCGCGTTTACCTTTCATTACCTTTCTTTTAAAAAGATTCAATTCACATTGCATTATAGTTTTTCGATTTCCACCGTGAGATTTTCCAATTTAACTGTGCACATTTTGTATATGTCTGGATAAAATGTATAATATTTTGTGTAGTTATTAGTAAATCAAGATAATTTTGTTAATAAATTCTTATAAATTTATGCAAAACCAAATTAATAATAAATTATAGTAATTTTTTTAGGGTAACATGCTACATGAGGGTAATCCACATGGTGGCAACTCCCCTTTAATAGGAAGGGATTTGAAAGGGGGATGCGGAAGGGTAGAGGAAGGTAGCTAAGGGTTAAATAGGGACCCCGGGCTATAGTTTAAGGATCCTACCCGGCATTCGCCTAAAAGTAATGCAGGGGAAACCCTAGAAAAACATGCATCAGGTAGATCGGGCATTGGGTACTTGTCCCACGCCCTTCCGATAGCGGGAGAAGAGTTTGCTGTGGGGACGTACCTCCGTACCTCGACCAGTTTAGGAGGCAGCTGGCCGATTGTTCCAATTGGAACAGCGAACAACTCTTACCGTATGCCCAAGGTCTGTGACCCCGGAACATACACCTCTCAAAACAGGCCGAGGTGCCTCGGCTTGTGGGAACCTTAGTTCAAAAACGGAGAGAGGAAAAGGCATCCCCCAAAGGTAGCCCCTTCCTGTCTCTCCTACAAGATTTCTGCCTGCGAGAGAAAAGCCCTCGCAGACAGTTGTTACGCCCGAGTAATTTTTTTATGAAATCTTGAGTCTCAATAAACGACCTTACCACAAGTGCGTAACGCACAAGTCTTACTTAACAGTTACTCTAGACAGCCAGTTAAACCAGGGAAATTCTAAATAAATCTCCTTATTTTTCTTCCAAGAAGTAAAATTTGTATGATTCGTCATTGCCTCATTTCAACTGCAGAAAAAATGCGATTACGTTGCAGCTGTTTTCTTCAGTTCTTCTAACCAATATTACTAACCTTCTTCTTCATTTTATTAAGACTTACATAAAATTCTGGCTTCCTATTTTACTCAAAGAACAAAATTCAAAATAAATGAGTATATATCTATAAAATCGTTAAAGAAATAAATGGGATTTGAATAAAATAATTTCGATTGAGATCCCGAAGCACAATTTTAAATTTGCTACGTTTTCACTAAGAAATTGTCTACCGCTTCCAAAGATATTTAAAAGTTTTAGAATAATCCATAACATCATTGAAGAATAATTTGGCACCTATCATCAATTCATATCATTCCCTAAAGTTTTAAGTTAACATTAGAAAGACGGCGCACAAAGTTACACGCGATAAATTTGTCAAGGTTTGAATAAAATATAGTGCTAAAAGCAGTTTTGATACACCATACGGCCTGTTTACACTGCTTACACCGATTTATAGGATAAAAAATAATAATTCTCTTGAGAAACACATAATCTTCTTCTAATAAATAAAATAGGCCGCATACACTCGTGGAGGTATATCGTACACGTGTTCCTTTCCAACCGAAAACAAACACTGGGGATAAGACACGACTACCGCCCCCAGGGCGTGGGTGGAAGTTTTAAAACATGCTAAAACGGCCGATATTTTCGTCGAAAGGAAATTTTTCGGAGTTAATGAGGTAATTAGCGTTTTAGCAGATATTTTTGTGTATAATTTCAACCTTTTTTCGACGATGAAGCATCTTTAGGGACGGGGCAGGAGGGGCGTTAAATAAAAACAACACAAAACCAACCCATATTAGACTCAAATCCAGGGTTATGGATTTCGCTAAGTTTAATTATGACAACCCGGGCAACGCCGGACACCCAGCTAGTGTTGAGATAAATCATGACATTTAACATTACTTGTATATAATTATTATCTGAAAATTTTTGATGTAATAAGCTTTTGAAGAATGTGGAGGTCGTTGGATTAGCTAAAAAGACTTCTCCCTCGTATTCCAAATATGAGATAATTGAATTAAAAAAGAACATAAGTGGTATTTAAAATATGAAAATCAACATTGCCGTCCCATATCGGTAAGAATCTGTGAAAATTGTGAACAAACATAAAGACAGAGAATGTTCAAGTCCTACGAAACTATACACTGTAATGTCTTATATGTTAAAGGGTATTCTCATTGTATATTTTTAAGATATTTATATGTATTTACTTCATGATTTATCTCAGAAGATATTGAATTGCATGGCAAGGTAAAATGAAATAAATAATTAATAATTTATATGTTATTAACACACACAAAAGAAAGCTTTACTTTCCTGCTTTTATTGTTAACTTGAAATTCCTACTGGATATTCACATTACCGCTCATGAAGATGTCAGGTAAATAGCCTCCTCAGGTAATTCGGACGGACCTGCAATCCCTCGATTTCCTGGAAGATGGTAACCCAACTGGCTCTCAGGTCTCGTCGTCAGAAATCCCCGGTCTTCTGCAGTGCAAACTTCTCTGATTAATCTAATCTTAGCGAAACTGAAACTTTCTAAAACTGATTGCAAACTAAAATTGAAACCTCATGTTTACTCTATATCTTCCCTTCTTTCCAACTTCTCACTAATTTATCAAAAATAACTTCAGAATTAATTATAGGACTTCCTTATAACTGAAATCTCTAAAAACTGAAACTAAAACTACCTTCACTTCTCCAAACGACAACTTATAACATTTTAAAACCAACTGTTTTCCTGTCCCAAAGCCCAATTACCACCCAAAACTAAGAACTAACTTTCTCTCATTCCGAAAACTTAATAACTCCTGCTTACTCTGAAAGTTCACGTCACACCTCGGTTTGCCGAAATTCCGCCCAGAAGATCTTGGATTCTGATGATCTTAGCCAATTAATCTATCTGATCCCCAAAAGATCTCAATATTTTAGTTATCAACACCCCGTTCGGGAATGAGATAGAAAAATTCAAGGACCTGGACTATACGACCATGACGGTGCCAATTTGGCGTAGCGTTTTGTCCGAACGTGCTAAAATCTTGTTTCAAAAAAGGCCCTTATTGCATATTTTAATACGGCAGTTCTTCTTCTATGCCATAAGTGGGTTTCTTTTCCCTCAGCTCTAAGTCTATCAATTGGTGTGGTAATAACATCATTTAGCTTATTTAATAGCCTTTTATGGGCAGACATAAATGTGGGCTCCGTAATCTATCTTTGTCTTATAGGTGAGAGATAAAATTGCATGATTTGCCCCCCAACTTTTCACTTCTAACAGTTTTAGGTCTATTAGCTGTTTCTTTTGCTTTCAGGACCAAGTTTTCTATATTGGGTTTATAGGTTAGTCTAGTATCCCAGAACATCCCCAAGATTTTATATTGGTTAACATAGCTAATTTTGACGTCATAAATTTTTAATGGTACTTGTTCCAGTTTGTACCTTCTGGAGAAGATCCTTGCCCTAACCTTTCTCGGTTTAAATTGAATCCTATATTATCTGCCCACTCCACTACTTTGTTGATAGCCTACTGCATTCTCTCCGTTGAATGCTTGATGCTACTTCCTCTGCTGAGTAAAATGATGTCATACGCGTAGATATGCATCTCTATTGGGGGGCTATTAATGTGACCGATGTAATTTATTGCAATGAGGAATAGGATCACCCTTATACTGCTTGACCCTTGGGCTAAACTATTTTCTAGCCTGTATTATTCCGACGTGTCCTTCCCTATTCTTACTTTTATATATCAATCTGTCTTTAAGCTCTCGATGCATTGGAGGATATTTCCTTTTACCCCGTAGTTACTTAGTTTGTTGAGGATGTTCCACCTCCAAGTCTTCTCATATGCTTTGCTGACGTCAGGTATTGCCGCGATGCCATGATGTTTTATACTTATGGCTTTCTTAATATAGTTGTCTAGGCTAGTCAGTAATGCAATTGGGGAGTGGTCCTTACGGAAATCGAATTGTTTGGGGTACAATAGGCTGTTTACATTTAGGTACCACGTAATTCTTTTGGCAATTACTTTTTCAATAATTTTACTTAGATTAGAGTTTAACGCTATTGGTCTGAAACTGTCTCTGCTTGTATTTGGTTGACCATCTTTCAGGATGGTATGATAATAGATTTTTTCCAGAGTGCTGGAATCTGGTGACTTCTCCAAATATCATTTAATACTTCTAGCAGAAAATCAAAAACTTCCTCCGGGAGATTCTTTAGTAGTATGTTTGAAATCTGGTCTAATCCTGGTGCTGCGTTTATAGAGGATAGGATAATTTCCTTAAGCTCGCTTAAGGATATTTCCTCCTTAATTTGATCGGCTGCTATTAGCTGGTTAATTGGTCTTGTACAGGGTTTGGTTCTTTCCAGTATCCCTTTTTTTCTTATGAATTTTGTGGAGTAGGAGCTGGTTTCTGACGTTTTAATAAAGATTTTCGCTAGACAATTAGGAATTTTCTTGGGACTGGTTATTTTAATTCCTTGCTGATTTGTTAACAGGTTAATTTTAAGGTAGGTTTTTGCTCCTTTCATGCTTCTAACAATCCTCCATAATTCCCTGTAGTTTGTTGTTGAGTTAATTGTCTCCGTTATTTCCATCCACATTGCTCTGAACGCCTCTTTCGTTCGTCTTCTAATATCTGCATTTTGGAGCTGATTTTGTTGTCTTGGTTGTATTGCAGATCTGTTAATCAAAGCTTTACTACTGCTGCTTAACTTCATCGAAACGCATGGTGGGACGAAATAAATAGTGTGTACAGGAAATAAATTTATTAGTATAAAAAATTACTATTTTCCGGTGAGCAGTTTGTATACTGCTTATTATTATTTGATGACTCGACAGCCCTTTGGGAACCTTGACCTACCGGGGCGACTGAGAATCTGTAATTTTACATGGCACATTCCGGATTTTAGGAGTGGAATGAGGTCAGTGTGTTAATTCTTCTTCGGTCTTAACCCCAGTTTTCGTGACCAGGACGAGCATCCGTGCCCAAGCGGGGACCTCTGTGGCACTGGCTACTACACCACAGCAGGCCTGGCTTATATACTAATAGTATTATTCAGAAAAAAAAATGCTGTGAAGTCTCACTGTGGTATTACCACAGTACTGAGAAAAAACAGTATGATACATTCTTGAAAATATTACGACAACCAATACATCAAATATCTTTCAGTGGAATTCCCCTCCAGTGTGAGATATTTGAAAGAAATTACGTCATAATCTATTTCATAAAATATGTTAAATGACTTAGTATACTCGACTAATCTGTTAAAGATGTTATGTCCCATAATATGTAAGTAACGGAAGTATTATAAAAGTGTAAAATGCATCCTTGCTCGCAGGAAATGAAGATCCACAAGCCTGCTCTCTACGCATATTTCACTGGTCGACGTGCGCCATGTTCATGATATTAGGCATCGGATACGGAGCCAGACTTACGGCAACGTCGACTCTACACAAACACCAAATCCCAATCCGTAATATGCTAGACTTAATCCACAAACCTCACTGGAAGTTGGGCATTCTTGCCGAAAGTTTTGCACTGAAAGAAATGGAGGTATGTATATTCTAATGATCGTCGTTGGAATGAAACTCAGCAATTGTTTGATGATATAAAAAAAGAATTTATTAATATCTATAATTGTTTAACATTTTTATAAATTAAACTCTCATCATAAGTAGAAAATAACCTATCTAAGTATTACCTTCCTAAAGGCTCCATGTCTGTCTTCATTGTGTTACACTTAGCCAAGCAGGTCCACGCCTGCATAACTATAAACTCACCTTAATACTCTCAAAGTTCCAAGCAGGCTTTACGCATATGGCGCGTTTTGCTTTAGACTGTGACTCGAAGCGTTTCACGGAAGATATCGATCTCTTTTGCAGTGCGGTTCCCCCAACAGAGAGAGATACTTTTCAACCACGACCAGTCGAGAATTGTTCTTTAGGGTAACAGAGTACATGAGGGTAATCCACAAATAGTGGCAACTCCCCTTTAATAGCATAGGAAGGGATATGAAAGGGATAACTAGGGCCGCCGGACTATGGTTTAAGGATCCTACCCGGAAATTCTCCTAAAAGTGATGCAGGGAAAATCCTAGAAAAACCTGCATTAGGTAGGTCGGGCATTTGGTACTTGTCCCACACCCATTCGATGGCGGGTTAGCTGTGGGGACGCAGCATTCCCTTCTGTGTGCCTCGACTAGTTTAGGAGGCAGCTGGCCGACTATTCCAATAGGAATAGCGGACAACTCTTACCGTATTCCCAAGGTCTGCGACCCCGGAACATACACCTCTCAAAACAGGCTAATGTGCCTCGGTATGTGGGAACCTTAGTTCAAAAAAACAGAGAGATGTGAAGGCATCCCCAAAGGTAGCCTCCGCCAGAGTTCTCTAGGAAGGTTCACCTGCGAGAGAATTCTCTCGCAGGCTACCTTGTTCCGTAGTGAATTGTTCTTGGCAAACGAGAGTCCTGTAAAGGCTGTGCTGCAAAACAACTGAAAGTACGTTGTCTATTCCGCCTGAGGTGATACCACTGTAGAATGTGTCGTTGCTGAGTCAACGAAAATATTTTACATCCACATGATTCGACATAATACGAAAATTCCAACAAGGCTCAGTGACTAGTTCAGCTGAGAGTATTCATTCATTATAGAATCTCCTAAATTGGATTGACAGTGCAGATGGGAAACATATTCGCATTGAGAAGGAGGCCTACCCAAATTGTGATAAAAATGTTTTAATTACAAATCGTACAATTGTATTGTATTAATAGGATGTTGATGAAAATTTACTCTAAGTTTTATTATGCTGGCAAAAATCTATGGGGAAAATTTTACAACTTCAGTAATAAAATACTGTTCAAGCAACTTTTGAGTTTTGTCAACTGAATTGTGCAGTTTTGTTGCTCAAGGCTCTTGCATTTTTTAGTTTTATTAGCTCCTTAAGAAAGGAAAAAGGTTTCAAGAAACGTTGTGTGGTATTTATATCATTGACTTCTTTCGAATAAATGTTGCTAGAAGACGATGGCAGTGAACGTCATCGAAAAGTCGCAAATACAATTGTTTAGCTTGTTAGAATTCCGAGGAGAATTTTTCATTCTCTACACCGAGAAAGACTACATTCTTTATCACTTCTTTGTATTTGACTATTTTTCTTATTATTAATATTCAAACCAGACGTTAATTATTAATTTTAAAATACTGATTAACTCATGACTGACAACTTGATAATCCGCCTTATAAAATCTATCATATAATAAAATTTGTAGTAGTTTCTAATAATGCTTTATAACTGATTTAGCATTTCCTATATTACGTCATTTAATGGTCATACTCAAAAAGCGTGCCCCTCTCCCCCCCCCCCCCCCCCCCGGCTGTAGAGTAAGCCACGGAAGGAAAATTATCGATTGTATCTTTAAATCATGGCAGAAAAAGTCCAAGAAGTAAGGCGCTTATCCGTTGTCTTTCTGCCAAAAAAACATTGATATTAAGCGTAATTTACCATATTCCTTATCATTAAAAATAAAATAAAATTTATTCCAGAAGCTTTCGTCCTCAGACCATTTTCAACTGTAACAAAAATAAAACAATCCTGAGAATTTTTTATACACTGTATTCATGGAGAAAAAAAATTACGTGGAATGTTAGGTTGTAACTATTTTTGGACTGCTTTACAAGTGCAATAAGAAGATACTTCCACATAAAAATTAAGGCCTACTCATTTTATGGTTTTATACAACGTTCTTGTTTAGGACAAACATGCAGGAACGTCCCGGGTGACTTTATTTATTGGACTTCATCACAGTGTATAAACAATTGGAATAACTTTTATTTCATTTTAAAGATAAGGAACATGGTAAAGTACCCCTAAACTTATCACAATATCTTTTCCTGACTCATATATCAAAGTCATTAATATTGTTACAACCGTTTGTGCACTATATTACTACATTCGAAAGTGATAATGATTTGAATACTCAGTACGAGAGCCTTGACTTCTGAATTTCCATGCCTTCAGCCCAAAACCAACTAAAAGCCCAATCAACACTAACTGCTTTGAGAGACTTTTTAGCTAAGTTATTTATACCTCACTTCCTTGGAAATTGAATAGTTCAGTATTATTTCTCGCCAATAATCCTGTAAACCTAATTAATTAATATTGCTGATAATCAATACTTTCGTCTGCTGTTTACACACATTTTCTTGATTAAAACATTGGAAAAGTGCTTCGAGTTAAATCTTTGTTTTGGCGATAAATTCCTAACATCAGCAATCATCGTCAGATTTAAAAAGACTCTAAAAATCTTAGTGGCCACTTCTCGTTATAATCTAAAGTAATTCTTTATTAGTACAAATGTTACGTTACGCCGTGCACTTAAATTTTATTTAACTGTCCGAAAATCGTAAAATTTTCGCTATCGTCTCGATTAACACTGGAATTTCCTTGTAGTTCATACGTGGCACTTGACGTTATAATTGCTAATGAAATGAACCGCAAGGCTGAGAAGTGGGACTGTGTCCATAGAGCCGAGTTCGAGTCGAAAGAAATGTTCAGAATGCAGTTTTTTAGTTTATTTTATGTCTTTCGTTTGCTATTTCTCATCATAATATTATATTTTCCAGCTTTATTTCATGTTTCCCACTTGTCTTATTTCAGCATTTCTATACGATTACACATTCATAATGTCCCACACATTCATAAATCTCCAACTTGATAATCTGAATATTAAATTCAGACAATTTTCAATAAAATTTAAATATTAGTTATAGATCAGGTAGGGAAATTTTCCTACAGAATAACTGAGGAAAGTACTAATAATATATCCATATGCACTGATAATAAACTATAATCACATTACCCAACATTAAAAAATTATATTAGAAGGCTACTGATGTTTCAACAGGATTAGCAATCAAACCATTTGCACAATGAATCCTGCAAAACAAAAAACTCTCAATTAATGTATTGACCCAATTATCAATCAACAACTAAATAACAATTCTTTGGAACAGATTAAGAGTTGAATTTCAAACGTAAATTGAAATTGGTAAATAATAATAATTGGAATTTTGTCATCACAAACAATTAATGTCATTTTAAATATTTTTGTACTTGGAAGTAATTCCTTAAAGAAATTGTATTGAAATTGAAATATGTACCCAGCTCCTTTAAATTGAGTGACATATTTTAATTTAATAGAAACCCTAGAATCAAAGTAAACATCATGTCACACAGATATATTATATATAAATAATTCATATTAATGTAAACAAATAACCTACAACATAAATGTACCAAGTCTGTATGTTTTTATCAATTAATGGTGTATGCAAGTTATATTTGCAGAAAATCAATTAAAACATTTCATTGGCATAGACAGAAAAACAAAGTTAAATTTAAAGGTAATTTGTAATGGAATTGCATATTTCTAAAAAGTTCATACTGAAATAGAATTTCCTAACATTTGGAATGAATTTATTTCTTTGTTGTTAAATAAAGGGATTATGACTAACAATATAATGGATTACATCTACAGGGAGCTGAAGACAATAGTTCATTAAGGAGATTGCATGAAAAAGTGACTAAACATCAGGACAGTATTGTTGACACTGTTTTTGAAGGCTTAAGCAAAGTATTGAAGCTACCAAAGTTTGTATTCTTGGGTTTAGAAGATGCATGCCAACAAGAATTGTTGGAAAGATTTTCCTCAGAAAAGTCATGCCAAATTACCCAGCTCAGCAACAAATATTTTAAAGGATACCTTGGATTTGCTATTCAAAAAAAGTCACAATTCAAGAGAATAATGGATTACAGGTAAGTTTCACATTAATATGAATCAAGGTTCAAAATACAAGTCACTAGTATGAGTAATTTTCTGGATTCATTTTACATTATTTAAACTTTTTATCACATTTATTGTCTACCAGCTAAGTTTTGACATGCCACTCCACACCATCATAATCCTGTCATGGGCTCCAGTTCATAGCTCTCTTCATACGTTCTACTACTTCTCTAAATGTGCTAGATTTTACCATATCCAGAAAAAATAGTCTTAGTGAAGAATAAAAATGAATTCACAACAGTTATAAATTTATATATCACAGTTTAACATAATTTATATTCCACAAGGTTCAAAGATTATAGAGCAATACTTGTAGATGGTATCTGTCTTCTGAAACAATTAGCATGGTTAATCTTCTTGGATACTAAAGTCAGAGTTCTTTGAAAGCACAGACCTAATCTCCAAGTATAAATTACTAAAAAAGAAAAGTCGTCAACAAATGTTTGTGAAAATAATTGAAATAAAATTACAAATAAGAATGAAAATGTTTGAGAACTTGAAAGGAATCTTACAAAATAAATAAAGAATATTGAGTCTCCGCCCACATAATTTATTCACAAATGAAATACAAGTGTGGAAAATTAAGATGAACAGTAATCTGTGCACCTTTCACTCAATGACCTAGTTTATCTAAAGGACATCCAGATACCTACATCATCTAGTACAAAAACTTGGGAATATATTTAGGTAACAGGTTAGCATGGAAACAACATGTTTATAAAAAACAAAAGTCAAGGAAATGTAATGATGTTTGGTTGGAGGTCCAAACTAATTCATGAAAATAAAGTCCTTGTGTCTAAAAAAAATCATTAATATGGGTTTATAGTATTATAGTGGGTACTTAATGAAGAATTTGTCTGGTATTCCATTGTCTATAG
This sequence comes from Zhengitettix transpicula, assembly GCA_037074705.1. Taxonomy (NCBI): domain Eukaryota; kingdom Metazoa; phylum Arthropoda; class Insecta; order Orthoptera; family Tetrigidae; genus Zhengitettix; species Zhengitettix transpicula. The sequence continues at coordinate 206,938,533 of CM073591.1, forward strand.
TAGAAGACAAAATGAGAGGGTGGAAGAAGGAGAAAAGAATGATCCTACATTTCAACAGTATAAACTCTGTTAGTCTTCAGGGAAAGGGTTAAGAATCATAGCTCAGCACAAGAGTTGGAAGACTCCATAACGAACTAAACCTACTAGATTCAGCTGATTACAGAGAGGCTATCGAGGTCTTCGTATCTGACTGAAGTGTTTAGAACTTGCTGCTAAATTTATAGGATTCGGGTTGAGAGTGACGGGCTTTGTTTACTCATTTTAACTTTTTGTTGGAACGAATCAGGGATTTCCAAAGGTCGGAGATATTAACACCGGGTTGTGATACAGCTTTACTGGACGATATGTGGATGGATTCTTTAAATTTCCTTTTAAAAGCACGAGATTCGAAATCAACTGTACAGAATTTCTGAAGATTGAATTTATCATTGAATTTAAATTCCCACTCATGTTCGAATAATTTCTATTTTGTCGTTTCTCCGAATTTCACATTGTTTTTGTGCTCGTTAATTCGGGTGTCGATATTTATTTTGGTTTCTCCAATCTTTATAGCATTGTTGCATGTATAACAACAGCTCTTTTGGAATTATCATTATTTGGTAGGTTTTGTAATAGAAATTTTACTTCTAATATATTAGGACCGGTGAAAATCGTTTTTATGTTGTGATTTTTAGTGATTCGACGTATTTTCTCTGATAATTGCTTCCCTTGCGGGATGTCAGACACAAAATTTATTTGGGTTCACCTTAGAGCTTACTTTGCTGGCATAGGATTTTTTAAAGAAACACATGTTATACTTTTAACTATTTATTAACAAAGCAAAGAATGTTAGTAAAGCTTGTGAATAACCACTGATGTGCTATTTACATAAGATATTAAATACAATCTCTCACGTATCCTCCCGTCTCGTCAGTAGAAGTGTCCTCGGCGACTGGGACCAGAAACTCTTGCACTTGTTGACGCCACGCTCATTACTATTAACTGCTCCTATCTAACACTTTAACTTTGTTTCTTGACCTCTATCTTTGTTAGCTTCCAGCTGTCCACCCTTCCGAGCCAGCTTTCCTTCGTACTCGTCTGAAATAACAAGTTACCACACAGCTACCATCCCTCGCGCTTCCCAGTTTTTCGGGGGTCTATTTGTCACGTTACACATGCCCCTTGCATAATCAAGCAACTAACAGGTTGTTTTGCTTTATTCGGCAATAGCTCTCAACCTATCCTAAATTTAATTTAACATTCTTACTTACAATAATAGTTATACATATTCCATTTCCGTCATCCACACATCACAATTTCGAACTAACTTAATTACAATGAAGATAAAAATAAACATACATGAGGAAATTAGTCAGAGAAAAGAAAGTATGTTAACTAATAAGCTAGAACCTCCCCGGATCATCCATGAGATGAAAAAGGAGTCACCCTCCTATAGGAACTTTCTTATTTATATATATTACCACACACATGATCCCTATGGTAATAGGGCGCTAACTCATTTATATTAAATGTATTTATCTGTTCAGGGTTCTCTTTCGCATGTACCCTGTATGTATGTTAGTAAAGCTCGTGAATAACCACTCACGTGCGTACAGCTATTTACAAAATATATTTCGTACAGTCTCTCAAGCATCCTCCCGTCTCGTCAGTAGAAGTGTCCTCGGCGACTGGAACCAGGAACTGTTGCAATTCTTGACGCCCTGTTCGATCGATTCATTACTATTAACTGTTTCTATTTTACACTTTAACTTTGTTTCTTGACCTTTGTCTTTGGTTCAGCTTCCAAGTGTCAACCCTTGTGAGGCAGCTGTACTCAGCCCTGGCCTAAACTAACAATACTCCCGCCTTTCACAGCTATCCGCCCTCGCACGTCACAGTTTTTCGGGGGAATCATTTTGTCACGTTACAATATATGGGATAAATATTGGAGGTAATTGTGGGGCCCCCAAATTGTGAGCTCCATAAGGAGTGCAATACTTAGATCGGCAGGGCATGTGGAAAAGGAGTGAGGAGGGAACCCTGCTACAAAGAATATGGAAAGGAAAACCACGAGGAAGAAGGTGTGTAGACAGACCTAGAAAGAAATGGGTGGAGAATATAGAGGAAGATATGAAGGAGTTGGACATAAGAGGATGGAGGAGGAAAGCAAGAGATAGGACAGAGTGGGTTTCGATAGTGAGGCAGGCTCTAGCCCTACAAGGGCTGTAACGCCATGGTGTATGTATATATGTATGGAATTGTTGGAGTTCCTAGGGTTTTCTATTTCCTGTTTTGGGGAGCGTGGAAACTTCCCTCTGTGCTATACTTATAACGTTGTTTTGAGGTCTGATATAATATGTTTGAATTCCTTTTTAAATAATATCTCATTGCAATAGATTATAGAGTCTCCGTCGAAAAGACTTGTAGCAATGCATAATTTTGTAGTGAATGGATGATTGGAAAAGTAATTAAAGTATTTTCCGGAATGTGTTTGTTTTAGATATACTGAGGAAGAAAGTTTGTTATGTTGTTTTTAGAATTTGTTTTTTGGGTGGAAATTACTGATAAATTCAATGGATTTTTGATCAGAGCCGAATTTCGAAATGGCGAAAATGTCGTCGACATAGTGTCTATAGAATTTTGTTGGGGAGGACTAGGTTTAGTTTTTCGAAGCTTTGTAGAAAGATATCTGAAGAGTTGGACTAAGTGAGGATCCCATAGCGAGGCCGTCAGTTTGTCGGTAAAATCTATTATTAAATTGGAAATAAGACATTTGATGCAGCAGGAAAGGAATGATGGTGTTGATAGAGAGTCTGGAGCTTCGGTAAATGACAGGGTGCATGTAATATTGAGGGTCTCTTCTACGGGTGCATTGGTAAATATGCTTTCCACGTCAAAACTCACCAAAATTTCAGTAGAATTCAAGGATAAGGCTTGTCTTGCGTTGGTAAATTCGTAAAATTTTTGACAGAATATTGCATTAGGGGTTTGAGAATTGCAAATGACTGTCGGTCTAGAGGGAAGTCGGGTTTTTGTATTTTTGGCAGGTCATATGTATGTGGAGATTTTATCTGTTATAGCGGTGATTATTCTTTTTATATTCTACGTATTATTATTATTTGCGCCTTTATAACCTGTCTTCAATAGTATTGGTGGGGTCTTTGGATAAAAGGGCGTACGAATCACAGGTAATCGAATTCTGCGTTTTTGTTGTTGTAGTCAGATGAATCCATAACATTGTCGGCCGGAAGGAATTTAAAGATAAAAAAGTATTACATATGATCTGCAATGCCCCATGATATGTGTCTAATGACACACTTCATAACGTCTTGAAAATACGATAACTGTCAAAGATTTCATAACTGAAAATAGTATCAATTACTACACAGAACTAGAAAACGACACCAACACTCTCCTGAACCCTCTTCTGAAAATAAAAAATGCAAGAAGAAGTAAACATAAATGATGTAATGAATATCTGAGGAGGACTCGTCACTGGAAAAGACTTCATCACATTAAAGCAGAACTACCTACTACTTAGGCCAGTTCATTAGCTTATAGAATTGTATTGAAATATTCTAATTACTAATACAAATAATTTAAAAAAACATTGTGAAAGAAACTGATTTCATGTGTAAGCAATCTTTCATTTGCCCATAATTTAGTCACCCTCAAATCGAACAAAATAACCTCTTCTCGAAACATAGTTCAGAATGCTCAGGCTCTCCGTCCGTCGTGATTCCAATAATTTGATTATATACTTTTATAAACATCATAAACCCATATTCATATGATTCTGAACGTCCAACATGTTTTACAATCCAAATATGTTCCAATAATTTATTTTTGTATCCATTAATTTGGCTATTTGTTTTTTTCGTAATTAAATGAAACAATGGTAATGAAGAAATAGTAAGATTCTTGAGTGTCCATCCTTCAACACATGCATTACTATCACCTTATTTAAGACATTATGTAATATTTATATGGTAAGTACAGAACTACACATACATGGGGTTAGTACCTAAAAATAAATATTTTTGGTTCATATTTTTGAAGCATAACCAAAAATGCATTTATTTTTGTTTCAGTGTATTAAAACTGCATGAAATGGGAATAATTAACCATCTCATTAAAAAGTGGATTCCACATCAGAAGATGTGTAACACATATCATCATCAACCTGCTGACTTTTCAGATATCCTTCCTTTAATGATTATTTTCGTTTTTGGAATTTTGTTGTCACTAATTATTTTACTTATGGAAATTTGGTTTCATGATATTAAATAATAGTAAATTAAGTTTATATGGACTAATAACTCATATTCATTACAAAATTAAATGAAAACATGAATTAATAAACTACTGCTTTGCTTTTAAAATTTGTTTAATTGATACACGTTCCCATGTAACTACGATATATGCTTCGATAGATAGTGGACATTTATGATTAACGAAGGTGATTTGTACACAGTACAAAGTTATTAATTAAATTGTGTGTCATGATAACTTAAAATAGAAAAAATGTTGACACAAAATCTAATACCATTTCTGCCCTGTGTAGGGAATTAGTTGTTTATTTAATTAAATGCTACTCAAATTTAAATTATTTTTCTTTACAGTTAACTTATTTTTCAAAACAAGCAAACGAGACGGAATATGAATTAGATCAAGAATTCCCAAGGTGGGTCAGTTCGGCACGGGAACGTTATGACTGCTGGCCGTTTCGGCGCAGGATCGTGTGCCGTGTTATTTATTTAAACTTATAGTGTAATCAGGAGCAGCTTGTTGATGTCTGCTTCTTATGACAGGCACGGTGCCAAAACTTGTCTTGGCTCAGTAGTTCCTAGTTTGTGACCCGATCGACAGTCAGCGATATTTTTAATTTATATCGCTGGTTGCTAGCAACAATGCAAAGAATAACCGAAGATATCGGGATCTTAGACGACACGGTTCGGCCCAAAGAGATATATAAACATAATAGAGTGGCTATATCAGCGTTACAGCGCTCTGGGTGGCAGCAACAAACAACACTGACCGCATTTTTAGTAGATTTACTTCACCGAAATTCTTAATTGTGTTTACGCTGTTGTTGGTGAAAGTTTTGAAGTTTTTGTGTTAAAATATATTGTTTTGTAAAAATTAATCATGCCAAGCGTGTGTTCAGCCTACAATTGTAATAATCGTAGTTGAAGTATCGTATTTTAGGTATAGCATAATAATAATAAGAAAGATAGCCAAATGCAGACAAAAAAAGTGATAACATAAACACCACACAACGTTTCTGGGATCCTTGTCCTATCTTCAGGTGTTAAGAAGAGCATAGAGCGACACAACTGCACTCGTCATTTGACAAAAAAAAAAGCTTTGGATATTATTTTTCCGACGTATCAGCATTTTTCATTTCTAACTTAACTTATTCTTAGGTCGTATTTATCAAATTTATGTATTCTTAATGATCATCTATAATGAGAGTCAGATTTATTTTTATTAAAGTATTTCTCTGTACTCTAGTGTTTCTCTGTAATATAGTCCCCTTTTATATATATTTCCTTTGGAAAACAAGGAGCTAACAAAACGAAGGGTAATAAATATGAGGCGGGATAAGTGACATCCTACTGCTTATAGTTGTATATTGTAATACCAATTAATTGGGCCATTAATTGGTTTTAATAATATTTAATTGTAGCGGCAGGAGCTTCCAAAGCGACAATGGAGCCTAGCTCTGTTACTTTGTCGGAAAGTCAAAAATGGCGTGTGCGCGCTAAAACTGGAAAGCACTAAGAGTTATTTGGTGGCGGGACATTTCAGAGGACGGAACGAATAATACTAGAGCAGAGACTAGCCATCGTTAATGTATTATAAAACAAAGTTGTGAATTTAAGACAAAGTAAAAACATTCACGGAATTATTACCCCGTAATTATCGCTAAGTTAGCAGTTTTCACGTCTATCAGCAGCCAGGAAAGGAGTGCAGTTTTACGTCTGTAGCAGCCAGGAAAGGAAGTCAGGTTAAGTCCAAAGCGATAAAAGACTAGCAAATCTACGAATCATAGATGTGTATAAGGCAAGCAGTCATCAGATAGCTGACAAAAAGGAGGATCATCCGAGTTCCTGGGAGCCTATCAAGGTTGACTGCAATAGTGTAAAATCTGTGAGCCGATATTAGAATCAGTGTAAAAATTTTGCAATAGTGTACTCCCGAAAACAAAAAGAATGCTGGAACCAGCTGGACAGATGTAAGTAACAAAGCCAAACTAAAGATTAATTGTAAACGTAATTAAAGGATAGAGTCAGACTTAGTTCTATTTTAATTGTCAAGTTAATTTCTTTTCTTTTTAATTTATTTCTATCGACTTATTGCCTAGGTGAATTGTAAACTGCTTTTTAATAAGATTGTTGAAACAACTTGTTGTGTCCATTATCAAACCCAGTAGAGACCCTGAGAAATTAATATTTTAAATTGTAATTTTTTTTGAGTTAGAAGACACAAGAAAATAAATAATTTTATGTATTAAATTTTATTAACTCTTTTATTTAATTAAACCCAACCAGTCGATTATTACATAATGGCGCTTCACGTGAGGCAAATTCATTAAATTAATTGGACATTTTTGTTGATTATTACATTTTGGCTACCACAACGTGGGGCTCGAATTCTTCAAAAATCATATTTAATTAAACGGCTATCATTTGTTTATTACAATATGCTCTTCTCTTTCTGAAGACAGATACATGTGTGTTTAGGTTCTTTAGAGGTTCTCCTTGCTCCTCGCTCTGAAAGAGAAACGGGATTGATTAAAATAAAAGACTTTAAAGACAAGTTAATCAACCCGTCTAAAGACGTTGTGAAATTATTTACACTTGCTGAAAAAGTATTGAGTAATAATGAAACACAGATAGGAAAGACGAATTTGCTATTAAAATTGTGTATGGAGGTATTCCGGATGTTGGGACATTTTGTGAATTCGACCATATAATAGATTCGGCCGAATTTGGTGAGGAAACTCAATTTTAATAAAGATTTTATTAAAACATTACTTTCATTGCAGAATTCGTCATATGTGTAAAGAAAAAGCAATGGATGAAAGAGGACGCAATATTAGGCAATTGTATACCAAACTGATATTATTTAAAGGTCAATACAGTTTTCAATGCCCTAAATGTGTTATATTTACTTAAACCTTAAAAAATATGTTGTTTATAGTGATTTAGTTTCAGGTCATTTGTGCGGCATAGTAAAAGCTAGCAGACGATAGGGGAACGCCCACCAGCCCTTATAAAACATGGCGGCTGAATTTTCAATTTGCTTCAAATATGGCGGCGACTTGTCCAGTCTATGTTGTTTATATATGTATTTGGTTCGGCCATTATTTCTGTGTATTATATTTTACTGTCGCGACTCCATAAAGTTCTTTGCAAAGTTTATATTGAATTTGATTAAACCTGGAATTCAATTAATCATTTCTTAGTAGACGCACTATTTTTATGTGGATGCATATCGGAACATTTTTAATATGCATAAATAGTGTCCCCACAGAGATTCGTTCCGCACAGCATATGATGACGTCACACCCAGAGCCTATTGGTTATTTATTCGAATATTAACGATTATTTTTTCCCATATTTCCCGTATTTCAACCGAAGTAGTAGTAAAATTTAATTACTTGCGCACGGTGTAGGATAGTTCTCGTAGTGCTTTAGACGCGGGAGGAACTCTTTGTTAATTGAGTTTCACTTTATTTCGAAAGTGCCATGTGCCCAAAAATTTAATATATTTCCAGTAAAATTTGTATTTGTCGGCCCCACTAATGCTTTTCTTCAGTGGCCGCCACTGAGAGTAATTATTAATTCGTCGTTTTTATGACCCCTATACACAGTGTGACTATGTGCAAAACGCGGGCTACTTTGTGACTTCGATGAATAAGAATGTTTTGCTGCTGGCAATAGCTATGTAATCTTACCTAGAAAAGAAGAGGAAACGAAAAATCGTAGTGCATCCTACACGACATACGCAGGGTCAACACTCCCATGGCATTGCTTACAAATGACCATAATACATTTTTTGAGTATTTTAGAATGACTGTTTCATCATTTGAAGAAGTTGTATCATATATTCGATATGATATAACAAAGAACACCGTGTTTAGACTCGCTATACCAGTTAAAGAACGATTGGCTACTACCTTAAGGTATGCTTAATAAAGCATTCACTATAATCATATTGATAATGAACAAAATCTAAATAACGAGCATAATCTTGTGCAACACGTCTGGTAAGTTCCCGTTGCCCGGGCTATGAAAAGCGTTCGCCACCCGTATGTGAAATTACCGTTGTCGAAGTCCGAAGTGGTCAAATGAGTGAGTGAGGACGAACGCTACACCCGTACTGCCGTAAATACCTCGAAAACCGCTGATATTGTGTTTCATTGACCGAGGACGTGTGAATGCGCAAAATTGTACATCCTCGATCAAAAACAAAAATAGGTCCTGTTAAAAGTGACAAAATACTGCACATGTGCCTGGTAAACGATAGAATCATAACCCGTAGGATAGGGTGGAGATCCAGTTCGCAACTACGAGGGATAAAATAAGAATCTTCACTCCATCGGGGCTGAGATGGAAGGACCACGGATGGAATAGAGATAGGTTACCATATGGTATGTCACGAACAACAATAAATTCTAGAGAGCCTATCTATGCAACACGCGAACGATGACCCTTGTAATAAGGAGGTTGGGGAATGCTAACGTATATCTTAACCAGACCACGATCTACTCGCGATAGACCAATTACAAATTGAAGCGAACTATACGCCACGAATAATAATAGATCTACCAATATGAACTATCCCAAAAATAAGCTACGAACCAAATGAACAATAATCAAGGGAACTAGATCATAACACCAATTATAAATTAATGACAACTTGTTTCATAACGATAAAGGACTGTGTGTATAATATTATTAATATTTTAAATGATTTAACCCTTTTTTAATCACAGTCACATATAAAATTTATTTTAATGTAAATTCCATTAAAATGTCCGGCAGGAGTTTTAGACTATTCTGATCACATTCATCTGTAAAATTATAAAGTGCATCGTTGGAATTAAAATTGTGTGTATTCCTTTATTAATCACACAGATTTAATTATATTTTACATATATAATTAAAATATTTCTTTAGACCAACTTTTTCTGATATGGTTTTATATGACATCCTATTGTTTACAAAAACATTGTTGGGCAGTTGAGAGAGTTTACGCGCTCAAAATCTACGAGACGAAGTTTTACAGTTGGGCAGCGGACAGCGAACAGTTCGAAAGCTTTACAGTGGGGCAGTCAAAACGAAAGAATGTGGTCCAGTTACAAACATGCTCTAAAATATTGAAAAGTAAAGCAATCTTCAGTCGGGAAGGAGAGAGTGCAACTAATGTTGTATTCGGTGGTCGAGCGAAAATTCATCATGCTGGCCATAGACAAACCAATGAAGGAACTTTTCAACTAAAGTTAAGAGAGCTGCAAATCCAGGTTGGAGTAAAGCATCGAGAACCTACCAATTTGTGTTAGACCAACTAACAAACTACGCCAATTAGAATTTGTTGACATTTAGAGTCTGAGTACTAGAATCAGTGATATCCCCAAATTTTGTGCACGAAAAACCTAAAATGAGACCTGGGCGGCCGTAAGTAGAGAAATACTTTGAAATCATTTGTAAACCACTTTTAAAAGATAAAAGTCAGATCGTTCTTTAATTATTTAAATATCGATAAAATGAAATCGTTAATTCTTGATAAATTTAAAACTGTTTAAATTCAATCTGTAGTATTATTTCTTCTACAACAAATTTCATCTAAGTTTCAGACGCATTAACTTCCATAAAAGGTAAATGTAATTTTTGATTATTTAAATTCAGCCATTTATCAAACCCAGTTTAAGACCCTGAGATCCCAAATATTTTGTGTTTTAAAATTGTTAATAAATTTTGTTTGTTCATTAAAGTTATTAGTGTATTTCATTTAAGCCACATTCAGCCATTAATAATAGTTAATTATTACAATATATTGATTCCAAAAGTTTTCGTTGTTGTAAATTATTACATCTATGCAAAATGTTTGTTATCAAATTTAATATTATGTTTAGTCTCTTTGTAATGCATGGAATGGGCAATATTTGTTTTAATATTATTTTTTATATTGTTTTTATATTAGTTAATGTATCTCCTATGTAAATTGATTTTCACCCACTATACCTCTCTGATTCTTAATCTGCATTTTTTCTTTTGTGAGCGTATCTGGCTAGATTTTAGCACGCTCACACAAGATGTTTCACAAGATTGGCGCCATCGAGACCGTGACTTCCGTTTTTTTTTCATGTGATCCCCGGAGGGGTGGAGGCTAATTAAGAAATTCAGATTTGTATGGGGCACAAATATAATTCCGATTAGGAAAAAACTGTAAAATCCAAGACCCTGTGGGGGGAAATTTCGAACAACCTAGGTGTAAAGGGAGCTGGCAGAGCAAGAGAAAGTTAGTACTGAGAAGTTACGTTTAGTTATGAGTAGTTACATTTTAGTTATAAACGAGTTACATCGAAGTTTTGAGAAGTGTTATTTAAGTTTTCAGAAGTAAGATTTTAGTTAGGAGAAGCTGGTTTTTAGATTATGTCGAGTTGGATTTTAGTTTTGAAGCGGAAGTGTGTTCGGAGATTATGGTTTTCCTAAAATTACGTGGGATTGCAATGACTGCTCGAGTCAGTCTTGTCCTGGCCAGATCTGCATGCAGTAGTGTACCGGACATAACAGCCATCAAAGTTAACTCATTAAAGTCATATGACCATCGTATTTTGGCCCATCAATCCCTGTTAGAAATTGTATCCGTGTTTTTGTTTGTTTTGTTTTGATTAATTTGGTAAATTAGCCGTGGGAATATAATTGATAATGAGAACAGGAAGTTCATGTTATTTTGTTAATACAATACAAATGATTAATTATTGTGATTCATATTGGAAATATAAACATACAACTCGTGCCATCTTTTGGAGTCGACGCACCTCTACTGTGCTGCATTGTTGTTTCCTTTATTAAAGTCAGTCTTTGTTTAACTCTGTCAGAACGTACGTCGCTGTAAAACGCTTTGTCTGTGTAATCCTCTGTGTAAATAAAGTTCTGCTGTGAATTCCTGTAACGGCTATTTGTCACACACTGTACAGTGATTTTTATCAATTCATTTCTTCCCTGCAAATTAATTAAATAATTTCAGAGTTAAATAACTGTTTAAATAAAATTAAATATCTTAAAAAGACCCCAATCAAGATAAAAACATTACATTATAATAATCCCAGTAGCCCCGATATAGTCCATTACACGTTTAAGGAATAAAATTTTCTTGGCGCTTTAACTGTACAAGAATATGTATATAAAAATATCGTCCAGTTCCGAGTCAAATTGTTTACAACCCATAGCCTTTACGAGAAAACACAGGTTTTTTTGTTTATTAAATTTATTTTTCTTAAAACTTTTATCTATTGACTTTACAGTTTGGTTAATAATTTACAAGTATTTACAAATGTTCTGGTAAATAATTCACTTGTTTGCTTGTGTTGGAGGAGAATCCGGTGACTTTCAAGCCTTGAATTCATGATTGTCGTTCTGAGGGGTTTGGGGTGCAAGGTGAAGTGGCTGATTTGTTATTACTGTTTAGGTTTGAGAGTTAAGTAGCAAATGGCGTAGGTGGGTTTTCGGGCAGGGAAGTTATTTTGGGGTTGATGGGAAGAGGATTTGTCATAAAGTGCCAGAGTGAGTGTTGGTGGGAAGTATGAGGTCTATTTGAAGTTTGTGTTTCAGGCGACGGAAGGCGATGGCTATGTATGAATTCTATGGTCGGATTTGGGTGATTCAGGGTACTTTTGATTAGCGAGGATATGTATTTATTGATTATTGTGTTGATGGTAGGGATTTGGGTGTCTTTGTGGATTGTAGAGTTTCTAAGGAACCAGGGAGTATTGGTAATGGAGCGAAGGATTTTGTTTTGGGTTATTTGGAGCTTTTGTGAGTGGGTTTTGGCGGTGAGGCCCCAGATAGAGCAGGCGTAGGACCAGATAGGTTTGGATGAGGAAGAGATAGATTAATCGTTTAGTATTGATTGAGAGTGGGGAATTTTTGTTTAATAGTGGGTATAGGGTTTTGACTACATTGTTAATTTGGGGAAGAGGTTATTAGTACGGGCTTGCCAGGATAATTTTGGGTCAACGGTGTGACCTAGGTAAGTTACTTATCTTTTTGTGGGAACAAGAGTTCATTGAGGGTAAGAGGTAATTGGGTGGCTGGGTTTATTTTTAAGGTGAAGAGTAGGATAGATGATTTGATGTTGACTCTCCACTGTTTGGACCACGAGTCTAAACAATTAAGTGCACTTTCGAGTCCTGTGGTGAAGGAGGTTTGGTATAGGATGGTGATGTCGTCTGCAAATAATAGTATTGGTTGCAGAATGTTGAGTTATGTCATGTATATATACGTTGAATAGGAGAGGAGAGAGGATGCTTCCTTGGGGGACGCCCGCGGTAATGGGGTGGGGGTTTGTAGTGGGTGGATCTAATTTTGACTGTGAACATGCGGTTTTCAAGGTAATTTTTTCAGTAATTTGTAGTGGGTGTCACTGAGTAGAGTTTTTATTTTTGCGAGAAGGAAGGGATGATTTTATCGAATGCTTTTTCTGCGTCAATGAAAGTGGCAATACAGGATTTTCGGATTTAGAAGGATTTGTTTATATAGTTGGATACTGTATATAATTGGTGGGTAAAGAAATGCTTGGTGCGGAATCCGTATTGGGTATTAGGGGGAGAGTTGTTTGCTGAGTTGGGGGAGGAGTGAGAAAACTCCGTTGCTGGAGTTTTTTGAATCACCTTATTTATGTTTTGACCACGAGACGAGCCCATTTGTTTGTCAAAATTTGCTGGTCGTCTCTTTTCTAACCTCGCCGCTCCGTTGTGTTCGCACAGTAAGTGTAGCAGAGAGCGATTACTACCCCTACATTATTTGCAACTTGTTTTGCGGTTACATTCACGAAAAAAAGTCCTTTATTCAAAAATCTAGAGGAAATCCCGTTCTTCCTTGAGAAGTGTAGGCGATCTACTGGTGATTTTTGCAGGAATCAATTGTACGTGCAGATGTCATGCCAGGGCCATACAAGTAACAACTGTGAATTCCAGATTGAACCTACGGTTCTGCTCTTTGACCTTCTCCAGATATCTAGTTCTGGGTCTCGTCCTAGGTTCGACTGTATCCGACTCTTTCACGCAGGAATGCATCTATCTGAGTGGTCCGCGTTGCCCGGGTATTTATTTACCACAACGGTTAATGTAAGAATTAAACTCAGTGACTCTAGTAATCCCGGAATCAATACTAATCTCGGTCGTTTTTGCATTACTTAAAATGTAAACCCCTTCCACCACCACCCGTACGGTATTAGGGTGCCATTTGAAGTTTAAATTCTAGAATGAAACTAGCAAATTAAGCGACTCCAAAAACGTTTTATTCAATGCTAAGAATAGCAATTTAGGAATATTTGTAAATTCCACCAACATTCCTAGAGGCGGTAGGTGTCTTAACCCCTCGCTGTTTGTTCCTGGGTCGTATGTAACATGTGTAAAGTTTTGTAGAAATTTCTCTACACATTTAAGATTGTATACGGAAATTTGTTTCACCCCTTACCACCCCCGCTCCTAAGGGCCGAACTATATCTTAACCAGTATGGTCAATGTCAGAATTAAACTCATTGACTTCTATAAGCCTGGATTTGACACCAATTACGATTGTTTCGCGTTATTTTTATGTACCTCCCCTCCTGCCCTTTCCTTAGTGGTGCTGTAATTAGTTCAAACCACACACAAAAACATCTGGAGAGAAGTTATTAATCACATAGACCCCGAAAAGTAATTAATCGATGGTAATATCGGTAGTTTCAGAATGATTTTAAATTTCACCCCCGTTTACCCCTTAGAAGATATTTCTCCTCCGTTTCTTAACCGCTTCATGAGGCAAGTAGTATACGGTTTGAGGAACGACATTGTCAGAAAATGTTGATTGGAGATATAATCCAGCATTTACCTTTGATGCATCTCTCTAAATTTATTATTTTCCAGCAGTTTCTTCTCTGGAAGAAGTTCGAACATTACTGGATCCATACCGTACAACAACGATGCTTTACTTCTGAACTATCTGCAATACTAAAAGAGGAAACTCTGTCGCCATAATTCCCCATTGCACGTTTCAATCCCTTCTTGGAAGATATTATTCGTTTGGGAGAGGCTATAGTTTGCAGAACTAGCAAGGACCGAGAAGCATCCAATTCTCTAAGACGGTTATCATCATATTTACTCGTATGCTCATCATGCACGTTCACATTAAACTTAACCACCTTGGGGTTAAGATTGTGCTATCTGAACTTCAGGGCTCGTCAGCGAAGAAGGTACTCTACACATGCTTCCCCTGCAAAATTGCTCACAGTCGCAGACCTGAAGAAGTCGAAGCACAACTACCATTGGATCGAGTTCGTTTACGCACTCATTTGCTGTAACAGGTGTTGATTTTGTGGGTCCTCCATATGTTAGAGTGGAGTACAAGTAAAATACACCATCTTACACATTACAAACCGACTTCCAACAAGATAAATAACAGAACTTATAAAACAATATTTAATTTACTCTTTCAAATAACTTACAATACTAATTAAGGTAATTAAACAAATTAAAGTTAATAAAAAAGCTATATTTACATTGTGCAGTGTAACAAACAAATTTAATACTAATATAAATCTGATATTTTCTATTTATAAGCAAGATTTTTCAGCTATTTTGTAAACTAAATAAGACATAAGAAGTAAGACAGTTATTACTACAGTTCGTAGCTTCCAATGGTGTTTGCTTGAATTTAATAGTCCAACAATTTTCTCTGCCTCAATTTGAGTATCATACATGGAACCAGAGTTATCGATGACAAAATTTGCCCGCTTGCATTTTTCTTCTAAAGGCATCTGAGCTGCAATGCGTGCCTTTGCTCTCACTGAGTCCATTGAATTCCTATCCATAAGTCGGCAAAGTTGTTGATCTTCATCACTAAATAATAAAAAGTGATACTTCGTAAGTAATTTATAAAAAATAAAATTTAAAACTGCTAAACAACAAATTAGACTTCACTATTCACATTCTTATGCTAAAGATATTAGGCTGCATTTACTAATTCGTATACACCCACATAAATAAACTTTGGAATGATTCACGAACATGGGGGAGTAAAAATTTTAAGGAACGGAGACTACTTTAATTTTGTATTCAAGCTGAGAATTTGTTTAATAAAAGGTTCTCGGTTTATCAACTGGGTCAATTGTTTATTAAAACAAAGTTTCATCTCCGCCGTCATCTGACTTATGCTGAGCAGCAGCATCGACATATTACCTAAGTCCAGCTTCATTTATATGCATCAGCTATTTTCTCACGAAATATAATCAGCTATGACAATGAATACAAAACTTGAAACATAGTAGTATTTTTCATAAGTAGGTAAAGTTCTCTTCAAATGATAAAATCTAACAGTAATTGTGACAATTTGGCTATCTGACACTACAGTTTAATCTTTGTGTTCCAGACATTTTCATCTTAAAAATTGAAGCATTCTTCTTACTCACGCATTCATACAGTCTTTCACTCACTTACTGTGATGGCTCGGGCAGGATACAAGCGGCGAGCGGTAAGCGTTTGAGAGGATGAGAGTCAGGAAGGCAAAGCGATGAGCGGGGCCGAGTACGATACAAAGCTGCAGAGCGTGAACTTACTGCAGTCGCCGTCAAGACGCATGAGGTAGCTAAGCTTCTATTGTTGAGTGAAAACAAGAACTATTTATGGAAACGCGTTTTACAGAATGGCAAGAAGAACTATGGCGTTCACTCCATAAATAAAAGTTGAACGCATTATGGAGATAACCGCAATCTATTTAAGGATTTAAGAAAAGATTAAACACGTTATTAATATATACAAATTCTCTTTTAAGGAATTCAATACAGTTTTATATCCCCAAACAGGTCAAACCCCCTTTCATTGTCGAGGGCAGTGCCAAAATATATTCAAGGACAATTTTTTCTACCATCTTTCTGCCATCGTGCCATTTCTGTGCCGTTAAAAGCAGTCAGTAATTATTCCAGAAAAAACATTTCCAAGGCCTTTTAGCATATTTGCGGCAATTCGTAAACCGCATGTTGTTACTTTCTTTAACTATTTCAACACTCCATTCGCGTATAAATTTGATCACTCCAAACCAAATATAGTTGTGAGGTGATACCTCATTTTAAAAATATTTTTTATGCAGAAACGAAAAAAAATTTGTTTCCCTTACATTTTTCAATATAATAAATATTTGATGACAAAAATCCAATAACAGACAATTGTAAAAAGTACTTTATTTAATTAATTATTAAATTGCGAAATGTTTCGGTTCTTATGTGGATCCTCTTCAGGTTTTTACTATGTTATCTTAGCATTACGGCCAAAACATGTCGCAATGTGTTAATAATTACTTAATAAATTACTTTTTCAATTGGCTGTTTATCAACAAATGTAACTACACTGACATATAACTTTATATAATATAATAAATAATTTAAATAAATAATTATTGTCGGGTATCAATTTTGCATGAAAGAGAATTTAGCTTTACTGCAATCTGTTGTAAGATGAAAGCCGTAATTGCATAAAAAAAATATTACCTCGGCGTTTTAGCATCTTCCAGAGTTCTGCAAAACCACGTGTTGATTCCCTCTAAAATCAAATCTGTCTTCTAAATAAAACATTTTAAACAGTTCCAAAGCAAGGACTATTATAATGTTGATTAACAGACTAAAAAACCAAATAAGTCCTCCAAATTTAACTGAAATGATTTATTTAACCAACGTCAGTATACATAGAAGCTTTCGGCCTCTGTAAGAGCCAACCATACTCATCTTCTGAAATACAAATTAATAAACTTTAGTATATAATCAAACTAAATATATAGTTAGATACATAGAGCACTGAGGAAATACATACGTCATGCAGGTAACAAACCGTTGGCATTGATTCAATAATTCATGTAAGCGAAATTTGGCCGTCTTTATTGGTTTTTACTCTGTTAAAATGTTATTTTACATAACTATATCCAGACTCAGTACGATTCGAAAATCGTTGTGGCAGAGATGGCTCAGAATCAAGATAATATTTGTTTGAATACAAAAATTTAACAAATTTTGCTTACTTCACTTTTTACAAAATTTAATAAATACATTAAATAATTAATTATTGACGGACATGATGATATTGACCCGTGTTTAAACGTATAAGCATTGTGCTAAAACAAGTACTTTGACGATGGGCGGTGAGAGAAAATTTAATGTCCGGGGTCAGCGATGAGCGTCGACCACTGAGAGGGAGGCGGTGCCGCCCTGCCGCAGCTGCTTGTTGTAGCCAGCGGACCCCCAAACCCACTACATTCTATTAGGACATAAAACTGAGCGGAGTCGCTCAGTCTACCTGCTCCAAGACGCTCACCGCTTGTATAGTGCCCGAGGCCTGATACTATTTCTCCGAGTCCGCATCGCTCAACCATATGGGCCTTAGAATTTACTTCACCAACTAATAAACTATATAAATAAGTATGAATAAAAATAAATATCTTATGTACATGAAAATATATCTTTATTGTTTATGAATAATATCTATATACTTTTTGTGAAAATCGAAGGTTGTCAATTTCTCTTTAGGCTACTTTCACACTTACTCGACAACAGTTTAAACTACATTTTAGCTGGCCACTGCTCCTTGCTAGCTCTCTTCACATACAGCCAGTTGTCGGCCCGACTTCCTTTAGTCATTCTACGAATATGAAGCGTGATAAGTTATTCAATTGCATAGTCTGGTATAGATGTTCTTGCAAACGAAAAAAATCAATGATCCAATGTGTTTGTCCAATGATTATGAAAAGAGACATGTTGGGGGCTTTCTATGTTCACTTTCAGAAGTTGAGAAAATTTGAAGAAAAGTTTTTTTAATTATTTTCGTATAGGTATTGAAAATTTCGACGATATTCTTGTCAGATAGAAAAATCCATTCAAAGCCACAACACATCATACACATGTTTCAAATTTCAATTGCAAAAAAACGTAAGTTATATTTAACTGATATTTATTTATTATAAAAATATATATTTGAAAAACGTTAGAAGTAAAGGAAAAAATACAATAAAAATTCAACCACCACTATTCATTTCATCCCTACTTTCTGACTTTTCAGATGGATTCTAAAATTTTAATAAAAATAAAAATCAAGATCCGACTGTTTAGTGGACATTCAATGTCAATTCCAAACACAGTTTTAATTATCGCGTTCGAGAACTCTAAAGTTTGTACAATGTGTAAAAATTGGAGGATTTTTCAGAGAATTATAAACTTACATCTTAATTGATATTGTAAAGGCTTGTAATGGTTTACATAATTTTGTTCTTGAAACAGACTTTGTATATAACTGGGTGTAGAATTACGAGAGTGGATGAGTATGTGGAGGAATTTCAGAAAATAACGCAAGAAACGCTCGGTAAAATGGCATTTGTCTTATAATTAATATATGGGGGGGGGGGAACTGGCAAAATGTGTGCTTTTGGAACTACCAGAATTTACAAGTCGTTAAAATTAGTTTTAAAAAATCAATATATGTATTGTAGTCTCCATATTCCGTTCTTTCTTTATCATCCAAAATTTCATTTCCATTTCTTAATTCCCCGCAAACTTCTTCCCAAGAATTTCTATTCTGTAATCTGTATTTATGTATTTCTCTACTTTTGTTCCACAAAACGAGTCGATCATGAATTAAATTTAACAAGTAGTTGTACATTCTCCATTATGATAATGGAAAAAATATAAGTACAAAAATATTTTACTTAAAGAACGCATATGATGAACCAGGAAAAATGTAGACTAGACGAATCGGGCCGAGTAGATGTGAAACGCTCCATAGCTTTATCACCCTCTAGGCTGACGCACTTGCACGACAGCCGGGACTCTGCTGTAGGAGAACCTGCCGTCTAGACTGTCGGCTGCAGGGCCGGCCTAGTGTGAACCTTCTCTTAAGTTTTTAAACCTTTCTGTAGTCAGTCTGATGTCGTTTAGCCGATTGTCGGGTAAATGTGAAACGAGCCTTATTCTGCGTTCAGGATCGTAACGGCCTAGTCCGGAAACCAGGTTGTTTTCTGAAGTATACGACGCACTTCTGTGTAAAATCTTTCAGCCGCGTCCAGGATCCTCTGTCATAGAAGTTGGACGCCCTTACGGTGCTGAGGAATTCCGGAGGTAGAGAGCACTCCAAAGGTACCTCCATTGCAGCAACGCTAGTGTTCAATTGAGTTTCCAATATTTTTGTCACACCGGGGACGCGTACTTCATGATCACATAATGTTTATCTCTGTAAATGAATTTAGTATTTAAGGGTTAAGTTTGTTTAGTAGTTTAGTGTAAAAAATGACTAACTGTCGTAGAAGTCTAGTTAATGTAACAGGACTTGTCGATTACTAGTCATGATTCATTGTTTGGCGTATTGTCAAAATATTGTCAATACGTGCAGGAAACGCTAGGAATTGTTTTGTAGCAGTTCTGTACAGGACGGGGACGAATGAGCCTGGGCTCCGTCGAGAAAAATGAAAAATTTACATCTGATTGAAAGTAATGAATAAGAAAGATGGCCAATTCAGACAAAAAAGTGATAATATAAATATCACACGTTTCTGGGATCCTTGTGCCTTTCGTCAGGTGTGAAGAAGAGCCTAGAGCGACACAAAAAGCTAAAGCTTTTGAGTTATATGCCTCTTTGCTCGAAGATTGAAGTATTTTCAGAAAAAAAACACTATTTCACCAATTTTAATGTAAAATTACTTCAGTAAGATAATCTCAAAAACCAACTCAACTACGGTTCTCTCATTTCAAGATTATATAATTTTTTCAACAATATCTTATGATAAACAGAATCAAAGGCTTTTGAAAATCAGTATAAATACAGTCTACTCTATTTCCCGGATCCATAGAATTCATAATATATTGAGTATAGTAAGTCAAATTAGTTTCAGTACTTCTCTTATCAAAAAATCCATGTTGATTTTTTGATATAGTTGTATAATAGGTTTAATTTTTTTAAACAATAATAGTTTCAAATAACTTAGGAAAAGCACTCAACATTGATATAGGTCTATAATTCAATTTTTTTTGTTTATCTCCAGATTTATGAATAGGAGTTATATAAACTGATTACCAACAATTTGGATAAACACTTTCTAATAGTGATTTATAAAATAATACTTGTGAAATGTAAAACACTTGTTTCAGAGACATTGAAGTACATTCGGGAGTGCCTCAGGGCTCACATCTAGGACCACTCTTATTTAATATTTTTATTGATGTATCGATAAAGAATTAAATGGTGTGAATTATTTACTTTTTGCTAATGACTTGAAAATGTTTAAAAGTATAAAAAATAAAAATGATGGAATAATCTTACAAAATTGTTTAGATAAATTGAGTATATGATGTACTAATAACTATTTATATTTAAATATTGATAAATTTAAGTGTATAACATTTTCTAGAATAAGAAATATACAGTTTCAAGTATATAATCTAAATAACATAATTTTGGGAAGAGTATCATATTAAAGATTTGGGGGTTATATTTGATTCTAAAGTGAATTTCAATTTATATATAGATACTTGTATTAATAGATCTAATCAGCTATCGTGTTTTATTAGAAGAACATGTAAAAAATTTAATTCTATTGGTACTTAGAGAATTCTATATTTAACTTTAATTAAACCTATATAGATGTATTGTAGCATGCTATTCTAAAAATTCCTATGGCATCTAATTTTAAATTTATTTTTAAAATATGTAATGATATGATAGATTGTCCATAGTTATTAAAATCATTTAATTTTTAAGTTCCTGGTATAAATTCAAGGCAGAAAAACATGTTTGTTTAATAAAATATTATAAATGTAATTATACACAGAATAATTTGCTAAGCAGAATTTGTAAAATGATTATTGAATATTATATAGATTTGAATAACTTGAATAGTCAATTAATGAAATTTATATATACAAATATTTATATTTACGAATAATTGTTGTGAAAGTTTATTATTCATTATTATAAACATGGTATTGTATATACATTTATAAGTGTTCTGTATAGTATATATTATTTCTGAAAATTGTAATTGGACAGTAAGTCCATTTAGTTAAAATAAGTAAGAATTAGGTAAATAATTAAGAGAAATGTTAATCAAATTCATGTACAAAATTAGCATTTCCAGGGTCTGTCTATCACTTTATCATCTCAGCCGGAACATGCAGCATGTACCCAAGATTTGCACTTGATGCACTGGAACCACAATTCTTCCTTCCCCTACTCCCCACAAATAATGCAGTAGTTTTCTTCTACTTTCAATAATTATTCGAAATCATAGTTGTGCTCCATATAATGATGGGTATATCTTGAAATCTGTTGCTATATTTACATTCATAACACAACATAGCCATAACATATTGTAATGACGACATTTTGATGCAAAACACATACATGAAGTATGTTCACACAAAAACAAACTGATTCACGTACAGGGAGACTACCATGGTTTGTAGAACGCTTAACTATCCTTTAACTCAAGTTCCTAAATCCTACCCAAGATTAAACTTGCACGATACAAACTGCATTTAGCTGTTCAGTATTCTCCTCTTTGACAAACTCTGAATCCACATTTTTTGAATATTCACATTCAAACAAAATATTCATAAAAATCTAAGGTAATTAGGTTGAAACCCCATTTTATTATGAAGAATTAACATGTAATTACAATAGCTATGATCAAATCAAATTTCCCAAACATTTTATTCACAATTATCCTGTATTTCAGTACATGACCAAATTACATGTAATGAAAATGATACCACATAACCATGTTAACAGTATTATATTATGTTGCAATTATTAAAGTAGATTCCATATATATATAAAAAAAAGAAGAATCAGAAAAAATACTTGAAATTCCTAAATGGAGGTTTGTATTTCCAACTAAATTGGAATAAGTAAGAACCAAAGATGTCATTATAAGCTAATACACACACACATGTATATATATATATATATATATATATATATATATATATATATATATATAAATATATAAATATATGTATATAAATATATGTATATAAATATATATATGTGTCTAAAATAAAATAGTGGTTTATAAAATTGACTTACCATGTAACAACAATAGTTTTATGTAAGTAATTAATCATAGATCCTGTTTCAAAAAGAAGTGGTAGGTCCATTACAACATACTGACAACCTGGTAAGTAAAACAGGGCTAAAATATTACTTTACATTAACAAATATTAATGAATATTATGTGAAATATAAACTTACCCTTTATTAAATACTTAACAGCATCATATATCATTTGTTTCAAAATTTCCGGGTGAGTTAAAGCATTTAGTTTTTTTCTCTTTTCAATATCATTAAAAATTAGGTCTCCTAAAGCACTTCTATTTAGTGAACCATCCTCATTAAATACATCACTTCCAAACTCAGCTTTAATTTTTGTCCATGCTTTGGTTCCAGGTTCCACAACTACAATAATTACAGAAACACATTTTATTAAGAAAGCACCAAATTGACTAACAACATAACTTATAAAAATATTCTGAATAATTCAATCCATGATGTTTAAGCCATCATCAATTAGGAGTTTTGTATAAAACAATTATAGATTGTATTCATAAACTTTAAAGTCCATTTTTAATTATTTTTTTGTCTTTAGAAACAAAGTCAATAATTGTTATGCTACCTTTCCACATCAGTTTATAACGATAATATGGTTATTTCTAAGCATCTTAATCTGATAAAGGTCGATATCGAAACTATGAATTTAATATTCCTCAGATGAGAGCCAAGGGTTATTAATCAAGCAATTACAACATGAAAAACTTAATACACTAAGTACGTAATTTTAATAAACCATCTATTACTTGTCAAGATCCTATTCAATTAAGAACAGATATAGATAAATAACTTGTTCACAAAATTTTAACAATTGACTAAAGTTTTCCAAAATTAAATGAAATTCCATCTTTTATGACAAACTTCAGATAAACATGGGTACAGAAAATTTACTAAAATTTTGAAAATTTCGACCATTCAATTATAACCATTTACCTTACCTTTTCTTGCAATTTTATCCGCATCAATCACAGGTATTCCACGGTTAATAAATACTTCTGCAACAGTGCTCTTCCCTGTACCTATACCTCCTGTCAGGCCAATAATAAACATTATTACTAATATTTATTTAATGTTTAGACAATAGTTTTGTCAATAAGCAATCTTCTACTGTAGATCACAATGCTAGTTTCACAAAATAAATAATTTAAATATATCTCAATGAAACACGTTAATCTGCATATATTAACACACGTTACTTTACTTTGACGTACATCGATAGATCGATAATTTTAAATGTAAAGCGCTATATCGGTCCTGTTCCACATTCCAAAATACTAAATTTTATCAAATATTTCAGTCTATGCCCTTGGAAACTACATTAAATCTGTAACTGTTGATTCAACAGAATTTATAATTTACTTCAAAACCAGAAAAAATTATAAATTTCGATAGTCTACGAAACTTATATACTTTCACGTCTTCACTAAATTAGACTGTTATCTTCAACTTAATTCATGCCGTTTTCCCAATTTTCCTGTCTGTCTTATAAAGTGACTGTCATAAATAGCTCATTATCTAATCTGGTTTATTTAATTTTTTTGTGTGTGCTTCTCTGATCTAATAGACCATGCCTACTTCCATTTTTGATTGCGTATAGATTCGGTCCATTAGTAGAACTTATTCACCTTCCTCCGAATTATTACAGTGCGATATTTTTTCGCGTCCAATAGGGATTTTCCACATAAATTATAGCGCAACTTCAGTTTGTGTGCGATTGACGTATTTTTATTATCAATTTATCATTACTGTAACAACAGATTGGTTAAAAACTTTTAAACACTAGTTAATTACTTCTAAATGAACTCCATCGGAGTCATCTGTGTAATTATTATTTTTTGCCAATACGTTTTGTAGAGTAAACTTTCACAAAAATTAAATTGTAAGTTAAAGTATACTTCAGTTCAAATAATTTTGGACAATATACACTAATTTATATCATGTAGTAATTTTTTACCAGTAGAAATATAGAAAAGCCAAATGACAGACAAAATGAAGTGATATAAATACCACACATTTCTGGAAACTTTGTTCCTTCCTTCAGGTGCTAAAAATCCTAAGAGGTGCACAATACAGTTAACAAACTCAAAATGTCAGCTTTTGAGTTTGTCAACTGTATCATGCAGTTGTTTCACTCTTGTTTTTATTAGCTACATGAAGAAGGAACAATGTGTGGTATGTATATCACCACTTCATTTTGTCTGTCATTTGGCTATTTTATCTTACTATTATAATAGGTGTGCTATATTTATCATTTCAGTGGTTTACCAATCCATATTTTTTTGTAGGTTTCTTATGTTTAGTGGCAGTGAGTTATACAGTTTTGCCACCAAACCTCTCATATCCACAGTTCTACTTGGGGACTGTCATTCATCACTGTGCTCATCACCTATCATACTCTGTAGCTATCCCTCTATCTCCCTCCATATACTAGTTGACTTTGGAATAGTGCACAGTATGTTGTATATAGGTTGTTAAAAGGCAATGTGCATCTCACAGCTTTTGCAAAAGCAGGTTTAATCAATTCAAGGTCTTGGTCATGGCTTCCATGTTACAGTTTGATCTGTCAGAATACCTAGCAGCTGAACAGAGGTGACTAGCTATTTGTTTTTATTATTTTCATAACCATTACAATTTCAACTGCATTCAACTATATAAATATCATATTACACAAGAGGCGCCTCAAATGTGGAACATAAATCATGAGTAGAAATTTAATACATCTAGTTGCATTTGGCAAAGTCCAATTCCTTAACCCACAAACCAATCACTGTGCTGTATTTTGTGCATATAGCCCTTCATGGCCCTCTGATGTACAGCAACCTGATACAATGACTCAACTATTACAGTAGCAAGAAAATTGAAATGCAGCAAATGATTAAGAAACAATTACTATCAGACTAAACTCCTTTGCGAAAGCAATATCATAATGACCTTCAGATACATGTTCTCCACAGCATTTATTCTTTCATTTCTATTACTTTAAATGTTCTACACAGCATTTATTCTTTCATTTTTATTACTTTATATCAAAGAGATAGCCCACTAATTTAAAGTGAAGATTTTCAGGTGCATATCTTCTTTCATTTTTTAAATTAAATGTTACTGCTATATAAATAGCACATAACTTAACCATCATATATTGCACACTTGTTTTTGTTTGTGTGGTTAACCAAAGAGTCTGTTCTGGCACTGACAGAACCCTGCAGAATGCCACTGTTTGTGGTTAGTGTCCTGGACAACATATGATTAAATGGTCTAACTTTGAGATTTTCCATAGACCAAGCAAGCACAATGGATATGTTGACACTCTCAGTCACTTACCTGTTACACGGTGGAGATAGTACTACACGAATGATGCTCCAGAAGAAACACCACACACAGTATCAGTAATAATATGGTAATTTTATTCTTTTTCTGACTTTCAGATATTCATTTATATCCATAGCATTCTGGCATGTTTGTAACTGCAAGGTTGTTTGTCAAAGAACACTCCCTATAACCAACGGGATCGGTTCACTCCTGCCACTTGGTCATTGTCTTACCAATAGTCTGCAGGTTCTGGTTTCTAAAGATTGGATCTCATGTTTTCCTCAGTTGTTTTTTGATTTTGATAGGAAAAAGACACAACAGAGTTAATTTCAGGTAAGTCGGCTACACTGTCTCTACGATAAACAGTTCTCGGTTTTCATACGAGTGTAGCATATTTAAACGCATTTAAATATGCTACACCCATGTGAAAACCGAGAACTGTTTATCGAACAATTACACTGGGAAAGACTTCAATCTTTGATCATATACTGTCTCTCTTTACTGTCCAAATGTGTTATTTAATTTGATCTTTGTCACTTTTTATTTAAGTGCTTTATATACTTATATTATATATATATATATAAATGAGACTCATTGTTTATTTAAAAGTAATTGTGTGCAATTCAAATTATCATTGATATGAGAGTCAGTAACAGCCTTCAAAATCTTATTAGCTTTTGGGAAAACTAATAGTTTGAATATGATTTTGCCATTAATTGTTTAAAGCCAAATTGAAAATATTAATTATGAATGTGATGAAACAATAGTTACAAAATATAGTAAACATAATTATTAGCATATATTTCCATTTTGTTTAAACAAATATAATTTCTAGAGCAACTTTTCACATTAAGCTCATTGTACATTTAATTCAATGTAGAAAAATCATAATTTTGGGGTTAATACCAATGTTTACTTAATAAATGGTTGAATTTCAAACTAGAATTTTATGCTCACAAATTTTGCAAGATATAAAAAAATTAAATGACAACTGTGAATTAACAATTCCTGGACTTAGTTAGCATGAAAGTCTATACATTGAACACTTAATTGTAGTATGACATATCATATTTAAAATAATAAACTAAATCCTATTAACAAAAACAAAAAAAACATTTTTTTTATTGAATGAGGTTGGCTTCAATACACACATTGTGGCTCTTAAGATTAAATGCTCTTTGTAATATACAAATAGCTGTATATCTCACAAATAAAATCTTGTAACAACTTAAATATGGTGACACAATATTTACAATTACCTCTGAATAAGTAATGTTGATTGCTGTCCAGTATAATATTTTTTATACTTCAATGAGAAAGACTAGTTTGCAAAACAGGCCGTAAGTCTTGTGTCATTATAGGATATGACACAAGGGGTGCAGTAGCACCTGAGATAGACATGGCTAATGTTTGCGGAGGTCCTGGTGTGGGTCCTGGTTGAGTAGGTTGAGGTGGCACTTGACCTGTACCAGGTGGTGGGGGAGGACCAGGTGGCCCAGGTTGACCAGCTCCTTGTGGTGCAGATGCTTGAGGTGGGGGTGGCTGTTGCTGAGCCATTGTAACAATCTGTGAGAAACACACACATCCACTTTTATTAAGAACATAAAAATAAAAATTCATTGTTAGTACCTTAATTTAAAAGAGAAATCAGAAAAAAACATAGTTAAAAAATATTTCCTCAATTTTAAAGATCAAATAATATTCAATCTAATATTAGTTTTCTATATAACATAACACAGAAAGTTGACCCCTCAGAAATATTCAAATTTAGACCGTTAAAAGTATCATATGGTCATCTTTCATAGGTGACAACATTTATGAGAAAGAGAGAGAAGTATTGGTGGCAGATTGCTTGGTGGAAAACATTGTTTAAAATTATTTAAAAAAATTGTGAGATTGTATTAATTTAAAAGTCATGGTAGTGAATACATAACTGAAAATTAGAATGTTTATAAATCAGAGTAACATGAGATGTAAATTACATAATATTGAAGGTTAAAAATTGTTCTTTGCTGATAGAGCTTGAATGAAGGTGAATATTACACAGGCAGTTGCAACCCTGTGAATATCACATGTAAAAATTGGCTGTCGTGAATAATAGTGGAAAATATTTCTAAAGTTGAAGCAAACCAATTTAATGTTTTTCTTTGTTATGTGGTTTATCAATTAGAATTAATTCTAGAGAACAAAGGCTTTCCTGTATCTGTTGCAGAAGATACAATTCTCGGGTCTCAACCTGGGTCAATGGTTGGTTAAACAACAATGTTTCGACGGCAAGCTCCGCCATTGTCATCAGGTACTGTGATGCCGAGACCGTACTTATATTTGGTCCTGTGCTCCCCTGGGAGCTGTGCTGTGTTGTGATTGGTCCACTCCATCATTCCTTCCTGGGCTTTTATCTAATAAAATTTGTGTTTTAATAACTTTATTTTAATAAACGTCTGCAAGTCAAAATTGCATAAAAAAGTAAAACCTGATTTAGATATAGAAGGAAAGCTAGAGTAGACATTATTAAAATGTTCAAATAAGCAAAGTAAGAACTTTTAATGAAAGATTACATAAACAAATTTGATTTAAATGTAAAGTTAGATAAGCAAAGTGATAATTTAAATGATAAGATTAAAGGAATGGCATTGAAGTCTGATTTAACAGTAAATTAAATGATACACAGAACCAAGTATAATTACAAAGTAAGAAATGAGAGGAGCTATAAAGTAGAATGAGTGGCGAATGTACTGAGAAACATGTACAACAAGGGCAGACTTTTGATTCTAAAATTCAGCAAGTTAGTGATCAGCTCAATGTAAGCATACAAACAACATATGAGAAAGTGTGTGGCAGTATGGAGGAAAAAGTGCAAGTTGTAAATAGTAGAATAAGGAAGGCATAAGGTAAAGTAGAGTCATCGTATGAGAGAATGTGTAAAGTAGAAATTTAAAATATTGATATAGATAAACCTGATATTGGAGACACCACAAATGCAGAGAAGGATAGAATTTGGTTTCTGGGACAATAGTTAGAAAATGTGTATGATCAGCTGAGAACTAATTCTGGGGTTTATGTAAGCCTAACTCAAAATACTGGTATGGATGTAAAGTTGCCAAAATTTGTGAGTGAAATCAGAATCTTAAACAGTTTGTTAAAGATAACGAAGAATATTTGAAAATTGCTAGAACTCTGGAACATATCCAAGCTCATGTAATGAAAAATGTCTGGGGAAGGGGGGGCGGATATTGAAGTTGGTGGAAGTGTTTGAAGAAGAAGGGGAAGGCTTTAAAGGGTTGAAAGTAAAATTCCTTAAAAGATTCTGCACAGAGGGTTATTGTGGATTTATTACATATGTCATATAGATTTATTAATTTGTCCTATTATTTCATTTAATAATACACTATTGAGAATTTTTCTTCACCTGGGCACCAGAAGACTGTGTGCATCTGAGGTGGAGACAACACACAAACATTTATTGCCTAGCGTCAAGTTGGGATGCAAAAGCTGTAGAAACCCTGTGGTAACCGGTTTTGAGGGGCCCCACTACAGATCACGTGGGTTGATCTGGATCTTCTGCTTGGTTCCCAGCCTCCTAGCAAGTGGGAGCTTTTTTCTTCTTTCAGTCTCCGAAGCTACTGTGTGAATTATTCTTGCTACTGACATCTTGGGTGTGTGAAGGTTCCTGGGCGCTCTCTGTTCAGTCTCATTTTTCTATATTAAACTATATCTTTAACTTCATAGTGCTTTCTGATTGTTTTCATGTTTCAGGATGGTGCTTAGATACCAAGAACCCCACATTATCAACTTTTCTATTTTCCTATCCTAGAAGTCGATGCTGAAGAAGAGATGGCACTTGATTTTCCTACAACCTTATCCTATAAAGTCTGACCATTTCTGTGCCTTAGCAAAAACTAAAAGTTATCGACATCCTCCTTATTTTGCTCTATGTTTTATCAGGTGCACTATATTACACATAACAGGAGATATAAGGGAAGTAAGGATGGTAAAAGGGAAGAATGCTTCATTGGCATGATCAACCAAAACAAATATTTGGGTAACCCCTTGACTAAAATTGAGTTGTGAATGAAATTAAATTTTGAAATGAAAATATAATACGTTTGTTTTCAAATATAATAGTTAGATGTAAATGGAGATAATGGCACTTGGAGGACAGAAAACTATAAAGTCTTCTTGACTGGCAAATCCCCTGGTGGGGAAAGTGAAACGTAGAGACTACATGGGTCAAATTAACCAATATTGGTTGATAAACATGATTTATTATGGGATAAGACAACTGGAAAAAACAGTAAACCAGATGGTATGGGATTGTTATATATTGATGTGGAAGTGAGAAGAGTGGTTATGTCAATTTGATGTTGTTGTATTACTGCCTTTTTCGGCATTCTCTTGCTGCACCGTCTATTGTTGGGGATTGTTAAGTTGAGATGGATTATGTAATTTTGTTAGTTGATTGAATAAAATATCTGAAAATTAGATATTTTTTAACAATTTTACAAGTCAGTTCTGTTTGTCCGAAACAGCTGTCAATAGTAGGGTTTAATCTACTGTCACTTCTGTTTATATCAATAAGCAGCCAGTTGTAGTTGTCAAAAAAAAAACACTCCAGCTATAGCAAACTAAGTCTCTGAGTGTCTGCTGATTCATTGCAGAATGTATAGAATTCTTTAATAAAGGGATTTTTTTTTAAAAAAAATTAAAATACTTGTAAATGCCACACACCTTTTAAACTATAAAAAATTACAGACAATAGTAATTGTACCCAGGCTGAATGGCAAAAGTTATTTTTTATATACAAAAACACTAATTTTATTGTAATACTTGAGATACTTCTCTTAAAAGGGATGGTCAGAACCAAGTATATGCACCCCTGTTTGACTGTATAAATTTCTGTTTATGATAAAATTGTCAAGCTCTGAAGAACAGTTCCATTTCACTAATTGAAAGAAATAATTTTTTTTTACTTTGTTTTTATTTCACACCTTTTATTACCTGCAGCTTCTTTTTTGAGCTGTCCTTATACATCTTCATTCCTCTAAAAGTTAGTTTCCCTTTGCAATTCCAGAAATTCATGGCAAATATATATAACAATATTCCAACCCAATGAAATGTTAAAAATGTGGATAGAAAAAATATTTTTGGGATAACCTGTTTGCAAAAATTTTCAAAAAATTGTACTAAAATTAAATTACTATGTATTATAATACTTATTTAATTTTAACAAACCGGTGCTGGAATTTGTACAGGAGCCATAGAAACAGCTGCAATTGAGACAGGAGCTCCTCCAGCAGCAGCAACAGCAGCTATTGATACTGGAACAGTTGCTGCAGCAGCCACTGCATTCCTTAATGCTCCAGCAGTTAACGCAGGTTGAATTTGTGCTGTTATTGGCTGAACCTAAAAGACCACACCAAAATATAACAGTTTAGACTGTTTCTCCAAGGAATTTGAACTATTAAATTGCAAGTTATTCATCAACTAAACAATAAAAGACAACATTTAACTGATCAAAGATCAAATTCTTTCCCAGTCTATTTGCTGTAGAAAGAGTTCTCAGGTTTCCACCAGGGTACAACAGTGATATCAACTCTCCATTTGGATAACCAACAGCTCTGTCATCATCTTTGACTGGAAGATGGTCATTGAAACGTCAAATACTAATCACTGTTGTACCCTAGTAGAAACCAGAGAATTCTTTCTACAACATTTAATTGAGTTAGCTGGTAATAAATTGAATATGAATTTATATTTTAAGGAAATAGTAAATAATTCAACTGAACAGGGTTGAATATCCCAAGAACTTTAATTCAGCAACATCCAGAAATAATTTGACAGCATTATGACATAAATAGGATTTTAAATTCACCCTTTTGGTATTTTGTGGGCATTGGCCATGTACAATAGAAGCTGAGTAAATCAGGCACATGAACAAATGCAACCCACTGATTGTGACATCAAATCCATCATAAAATCCTTCTATATAAGACTGTTCACACACATTGAGTCAATACAGCACTAATAGGGCTTAATGGTACACTCAATCACACACCTTGCTCACCTATGATCAGATTGGTATAGCAGCCAATTAAAAATCTATCAAAACAGAATCAACCTGCTGTTGACAACATTTTTAAAAACTTATATTTTTAAAAATCTCAGATAAAAGTACCTTTACAGTTAAGAACTGCTGTATTTCATTATCAAAAAGTTTCATTTCTAAAATCTTACTACAAAGTATAAAAAATACACATAATTTTTTTTAACCTACTCGGCATCCTTCTGATATTATTAAAAACCATTAATAACTGTATTGTCTCTAATTGAGGACTTAAGAGCAAAATAAAAAGTATGAATAATTGGGATTACCTTCATCAATGTTATAAATTTTTTTCTTTTCTATGTTTATCTTGGTGTGTCATACAGAATTGGTAGCCTATCCAAAAGTAGTCAGGTTTATTTCTTTTTCTAATATCCAGCGATTGAAAACTGTGAAATTCATTGTTAGAACCATATAAAAACTGAAGAACAAACTTGATCTACCTCATGTCTTAGAGAATGTATTTTAAACCACTCTACTTTGTCATAGTCATTTTTCCGTACATGAAATATTGCTTCATAAGCTCCTTGACTGAAAAATCTATGAAAACCATATACTCTACAATTGTAGGAATCTGTGCAATGAAAATTATGTAAGGAATAATGTCACTGAATTACTTGGATATGGTTATTTGTAAAAATAATGATTTGGTGATGAACTAAGAAAGTAATACAACTGTTCATGTGGAATATAACAAAAACAATGCTTGTCTGTGACATACATGTTGAGCCAAATAACAATTAACATGGTGAAGCAAGGAGATTCTTTGATCCCACAAATCTGATGCAACAAGTTGTAATTGTTCCAAAAAAAGAAACCAAAGTGGTCTATGACAAAAGGCCCAAACTGGAAACAGTACTTGTCATCTTCAGGCCCAAAATTGCATTATGCTACTATCTTTCGAACATGGTATAAACTACTCAAAGACCATGTTGAACAAAATCATTCCTTAAACAGTTTTATACAAAAATGTGGGATAACCCACTCTGGCATTGACTGCCTCATATAGATCCCTAAGGTTTTTTAGCAACATCTACTTGTCATATACTAAATGACAAATGTTCTAAGACCTGATTCTAACTGATTCCAAAAAATGGCTGCTCAGTTTTCTCTCTAAAGTGGTAAATAAATTAGAGGTTGAATGTATATTTCTCTGGTTTAAACCTGTGTTATTTCAACAATGATGGAGGGTTTAGCTATTGAAACATGTTTCACACAGGATATAACCAAGGTTGAAACCCAAGGAATCTACATTCAACAAATTCACCAGGAAAATCTACATTCGATAAATTGAAGATTGTCTTAACTTGTCATCCATTAGAAAAAGTTAAAACTTAACATTCTGTCTGCCCAATTTCTATAGGCAAGTAAACAACGTGTTTCATGTTGATGTACAAATAAGAACAATACTTAATTAACAACCATTAATATATTTTATAAGTTTAATTTTTCATAATTATAAAAAAATATTAATGGTCTATTTATGACCATAAAAGGGTCTAATTGTTAATAACATATATAAAAGTAAAATAGTACATTTTACAAGAAAACTTATTGCCAAAAGCTAACTCTTTAGTTAAGAATCGTACAAAATGTATTAATTTCCATATGCAATAAGTCCCCCACCAAGTCATCTCTACAACAATATAAACATGTTTAGAAGTTCACAACAAGAAATGGTCTTGGAAAATTTATAATTGGTTCTATTTGTCATTTAAAAATGAGTATGAAAATTTTTCGAGATTCGAGAAAGGATTTTAGCTGGTTTTCATGAATAGCAGCACTGTTATCTTGTACTCTATTTTTCATTATACACAATGTACACTTTTATTAAGTAACAAAATTATTATGTTCTCAGAGAGATGAAATTCTTTATTACAGTCACATACTTACAATAATACATAAAGAACTGAAATGTATGTTCTGGCTTTATGTGCCAATATATTATACAATGGGAACAATTGATAATTACCTGCATTGTTGGGGCTCCACCAGTGCTAGTAATTGTCACTGCTGGAACTGTTACAGGAGCAACATGTTTGCCACTCATTCTCAACTGAGCATTTTGGTCAAGAAGAAACTCATTTGTTGCGGTTAAGTCAGATACCTTTAAAATCAAAAAGAGTTGCTCAATAATTTTACAAGAAAAAATATACAATACTTTGATCACAATGTACAATAAACATTATATATATAATTGCGATATTGGTATTAAAAGGAAAGAGAGATAGCTTCTGGCGTACCTGAAAGTGATGTACGGTGTAGCCATAGGAAACTTAAGGTAGTTCATCAAATTTTTGGAGTCTCTCAGCCTCCTTCTTCTTTCCATACCAATATAGCAATTATTTGGTGACATTGTCAAAAATAATTGCAATATTGGTATGGATAGGACATAAGGAACTGAAGGTATTTCTTCAAATTTTCGGAGGCTCTCAGGAAGGAGGGTTACACCATTCCATGCACCAGCAGTCCGCAGCCGGCCGGTGCACTGAATGGTGCAACACTCCTTCCTGAAGAAGGAGGCTGAGAGCCTCCGAAAATTTGAAGAAATACCTTCAGTTCCTTATGGCGACGTGACACTTCACTTTCAGGTAAGCCACAACCTATCTCTCTGTCCTATCCATACCAATATTGCAATTTATATATATATATATATATATATATATATATATATATATATATATATATATATATAGTATTATACAAACGGGTGTCTAAACAAAAAGATTAATATTTATAAACAACAAACAATTTTATTGTAATTTTTGAACACTTATACAATTAAACAAATATAAAAAGGATCTCATTCTCTCAAAGGTCTTAACTGGGTTTGATAACGGCAGAACATAATCAAAGAAACAAAAATTTACATTTAATTTAAAAGGAAATATTTATTCGTCTAGACAGACGAAATTAATTCTTGACGAACTTATTCTACAAGATGGATTTTAAATTTAAACAGTATATTTTATCAACACAAAAGAAAAGAACGATATCTGACTTTATCTTTTAATTCGGTTTACATATATGAATACCATGAAATTTTAACTTACGATTACTCAGGAAAATTTGGCTCATTCGTACACACACACTTTATATACTGGCCGTTTTAAACACAGATTCTAATAAACACTGTTGGTCTGACAAAAGTTGGTTCTCCGTTCGTTAAGGAAATATTATTTGCTCGTTCTGAAGATTATTTGACGCTGGATGCAGTGTCCTGGTCTCCTACAATCGAAGACAGTGGTCTAATTTGAGGATAGAATAGATTAGACTTCAGCATACAAAATGTTTATCGATGAATATTTGGCTATTTCTCTCGCAGACTGCAACTTATAACACATTCTCCTCCCTTAAACGATGTCTCTCTTAATCTCATCCTCCAGCCTCGGTGATCGCAGAACAACTCCCTATCATATCCTCCAGTCTTGGTGATCGCAGTACGACTAACTCTCAAAAGCTTATCTGTCCCTTATATACTCCCAGCCTTTTCCTTTGTCCATTGTTCGAAAACTTTGTCGCAAATGCCAGTTGACAGATTCTTCCATTTTCCCGAGATTTATATTATGCAGCTGCAGTTCCATAGTCAGCGAATGGCAAACTACTTCATCATGTCAAGCCGACAATCAAGACAGGACTATTTGTCTTCTGCACCCCCACACGCACGTGCCTGGTTTCGAATTCAAGACCACACACCCAGAATTTCCAAGACGAAGAAATACTCAGTCCTAAATAAACGCGTTACAAAACTGCCCCTCCAACAGTCCAGACTATCAATCAGAAACAATGCCTCACTTAACAGGCATTACAATATATATATATATATATATATATAGACACACACACGCGCACACATATATATTGTAATATACCAATTAAGATATTAACAAAAAAAAACACTGCCGCCAATTAATGTGATATTTTGATATGGAAATAATTTAAACAATTAAATTTTAAATACAAAATGTTTATTACAAATTTATATTTAGTTGCATTTTGTACAAAACTTTTACATAGATCTGCAGTTTTATTGAAATTCTTAAAATCTTCAGGGTCGCTTATTGCGCCTTTAACAGTTATAGTAACCCACAATTATAACTGAATTAAAAAAAACGAAATGTTACACAATATTGAATTACATTATTAATATTAATATTAACATAGGAAAAATCTATAGAAATTAGAAGAAATTTTATTAAATCTTTAAAAAATCTGACAGTATGCAATTTTAATTACTAGGTTTACAAGGGAAATTTTGTACATACCAATCATCCGAGCAGCTCTTATAAAAAACTACTTATTCACTTCACCAATAATTTAAAAAGATTTTAATTAACAGACCATGGTGTATCACTGTTCACAACATACGTCAGCACAACAAACCAAATTTCCACATTATCACAGACAATGAAGTCCAGTACTACGTTCTTTACAATTCACATGTAACTCATCCAATTTCTCTCTCCAATAATTTTAATAGCTGTCTTTGCTTACGTTGAAAATATTTGCAATATTTATAACCTCCAATAAATCCTTTAGTTCTTCAACACATACCGGGCCCAATTTCGCCCACCTCATCCTCGGCCAATTATCTCCACCTTGAATGCAGACTCAACTTTTTTGCCTCAATTCATATCGCCGACTGACCGAACTCTTGTCTTTTCCACATCACACATTGCTGACAATAATACATCTGAAAAATTCCACATTCTTATGCAACGCCAACTGTTGCTTACAATACCTGTGCCACAATAATATGCTGACGAAACAAATATTAAAGAAATTAAGGAAAATGTGATAAGGTAAAATTGAATAAAACATTTAGATAGGAAAGAGAGACAGCAATGCCGACTTATCTGGAATCAATAGTTGGCCCAGTCTGGCAGCGGTGAGTGAATACTACAAATTTTCGAATGCCTGAGCCCCCTTCATAAGGAGAGGTCTGAACTGTGTGCCAGCTCGAACACGCTACATTCAGACATTAAAGCAGCAAAATGACCCTGTATTGGGTCACAGGGCTGTTACGTCATAATTCTGTAGCGATTCTCTACAAATTCCAAACTTCACACTTCTCATGGGTGCAGAGTACATATCTCTCCTCCACCCCCTACATGATGCAAAAAAATGGTACATGGTGAATTTTAAGCACAGTTCCTGGCACACATGTACAAATAGTCTGACAATGCCTTTTCAGCAAATTTTTGTTCACAACAAATTTGTTCTGAAGTTAATCTCCGAGGCCCATGGCAAAAGTGTTCCCATGCGCCATTTTCATTTCTGACCTATGTTCATTACAATATATATAGTAAAGATAACGACATTCTTTACTTTACATACTTAGCTCAATCCTTGAAATATTACTACAAAGCTCCTTCTAATTTGTCGATCCTTGAACACCAGGTTATTTTTTTTATATAGAAGCTTATTTTTATTATAATCAATTTAATTCCATAAGTCATGTAATATAAGATTCTCTCAAGGTGTGGTTGTCCTGAAAAACACGTGGTTTGAGCACACATAAATTTACATCTTCACTCAAGACAGAGTCAAGAAACTAACACCCACACAATGTTATGGATTTATATATTGGTGATGAAGTTACATTATATACTTGGATAATGAGGAAAGATAGAAATATAGGAGAAAGGTGGGAATTCGCTCTTTGAAGAAATCATATGGTTTGGTGTAGAAATACACTGCGAGGAAAGTATATGTTCAACATGTAGAGGGGGATGAAAGAAGGAAAAAATGAATATATTCGACAAGGCTGGGAATCAAACTCAGTTCATCTGCTTTGTATGCAGAAGGTTTACTGACTAAGCTCCTGTGCGAACTACTGACCCTAGCGAATACAGTTGGTTTTGAATATGCTCTAAAGATATGTGTGTGTGTGTGTGTGTGTGGAATGTATATATATGAGCACATGTAAGTATATTTCCATAATGTCTCACAATATTTCTTTAAAAGAGAGTTGATACCTTTGTTGGGTGTCAGTTGTTGCTATCTACAGTTGACCTCCCAGAATTTGAAATCAACATAGTTCTCTGTTCTGTAAAATTTCCTTTACTTCACAAAGAGATGTCATTTTTCAAGGCTGATACACAACAGTATTCCTGCACGAGTTTTATCAGTATCATGCCAACAGCAAACATAAGCAGCATATCTACATTCTGAAGGAGGATAACATATCTGAAAATTTGAATTCTGTGTGTCATTGTGACCATCTTCCACACTATGGTAAGTCACCTATGAATTTTTTCTATTTCCTACTTATATCAATTATTTGACTATATCATATTAACCTTGTGCCTATCTATTATACTCTACAGAGGACTACCCAATGGTGCGGCATGAAGGGAGCTGTGAGAGTCACTTGAGCTTGCCTCCATAATCTTCTAATGATACATAATATCCAAGATGAGACCCAGAACGACCACATGGTGTTTACTCCTTGCTTCCAAATCCCATGTTTGGGTGAAGATCTCAGTACTTTCCAAATTCATCTGTGGGAGAGGCTGCGAAAGCACTCTCGAACCGTGACTATTCTCAGTTGTGGGAAAATCCCACTAACAATAGCATTCTGAGGGCAGAAGCCTACCCATGATTGCAGCATGTGAGACGGAAGAGAGGTGGAAGGGAGGAGCATGATTCTCCTGGGAGTCTTTCTGAGAAGCTGCTGCCATCTTGTCCTGCCAAGAGGTGGTGGAGTCTGGCTCAAGGCGGTCATCCAGTCTTGTGGACGGTCATCCAGGAGTGTGGAAGGAGCTGGAACCCAAGCACCAACTGCATTCTAGGAAGCTAAGGTGTCAAAGGTTGGGGACTTGTCTCTATCTCTTAGTTATCCAATCATAAAAATGCATGGCTATAATTCTCCTCGTAGTAACAGCCTGTTGCTATCAGAGGGAGATAGCCCTAACTTAGAAGTGGGTAACTAGAATGTGCCAACAAGTTTCAAAGGCCTTTGGGCAAGTGCAACTTCACCCTGTGGGACGATCCTGGGCATGTTGGTGCAAACAGAATAATGCATGCAGCCGACCAATGCCATCCTTCAGCCACCTTAGTACCTTGAGGTGCATCGGGACCCTGGTTGCATAAGCCCAGCTGGATTGTGGCTTTCTTCTCCATGTCCACATTGGAGTCAATGAGGTAATTTCTCTTGTACTCTCCTGGGTGTAAAACAACCAGGTATCCCCGTTCCCTCCCTGGAGGAATAAAAAAAGCCGCAGGCAAGAACACCATATAATATATATAAGAAAGTAAGAGTTTTGTGTGGTTTTACCTTAGTGTGAAGAATGGCCACCATGAAACATAGAGTACATTATTCAAATTTTCTGAGATGTTACCTATTTTCTTATTATCTGACTGCACAGACACTTTCCATTTTCTATCCTTACACTGAGAAGTTTAATTTTAGGAGTAATCCATCTCTTGAAGGAGAAGGATCTCCAAAAATTTCATCTTCTTTTTGCTTGGAATGGCAAGACCACAATTTAGTTTCTGGTATTACTAGTAAATGATATAGAATTAGTGTACCCACCTGAAGGTTAAAGAAACACTTCCAAACAATATTAAGAATTGATTTGATAATTTTATTTTAAAATGGTTTAGTTGTGAATTATGCAATATTAGTGAATGTCTTACAAAAAATGAGTGATCAGTACAACAGAAATGATATTTCCTATAACTTTTGAATGGTGGAAATGAGTGAAGGCCGGAATAATAATATAATGATCTAAAATTTTTTTCTGACTAATGGGCTATTTTTTTAATTATTTTACATAAATATTTTAGTACCTGTTTTTTAAGCTCCTCTAACTTTTTCCTCAAGAGGCTGTTTTCCTCTTCCAACAATATGCACCGAGTAGGTTCAGTATTATGATGATGGTGGTGGCATACAGTTCCACCATTACTATTGCCACCTGGAGCACATGCTTCCATAACTTGCCGGCTACGTTTAGCTTCTGGT
Source organism: Zhengitettix transpicula (assembly GCA_037074705.1). Taxonomy (NCBI): domain Eukaryota; kingdom Metazoa; phylum Arthropoda; class Insecta; order Orthoptera; family Tetrigidae; genus Zhengitettix; species Zhengitettix transpicula. Next base: position 206,978,241 of record CM073591.1, read on the forward strand.
TCATAACAAATACCACTCCCACCACACATACTAGTTGGTAATGCTTGTTGATGTACAGGTAGAGCAAAATCAAACCTACAAAATTAAATTGTTAAAATAATTGGTAAACGCATATCTTTTAATCCAAACGAAGCTAATAAATTTGAAAATGATTAACATTTAATGGACTGAGCTTAAGAAAAATTACGTAATATCAAAGAAAGCAATACTGATTAATATGTTCATAAATGGATAGAGATCTAACAAAGGTAAATATCGGTAACTAGAATGTAATATGTATGCAATTGTTGAAGTCATAAAATAAAACTATTTCCTAAGTACATATAAACGAAATAATTATTGTTATAATGTGAGCACTTTTATAGTCTACTGTGATTTCAGTAATTCAAAATCAACCCTATGTTTGCAAGGTTGGAAATTATTCCTATTGTTTACATTTATCTACATAATACATAAAGAAATTTATCATTCTACACTTATAGAAGAACACTTGATTGGACTCAAGAAAAATGTCAACTTCATATTCCTTCCCTATTCTACCAGACCTCTAATGAAAGACTGATTACCATGACTAAAATTCACACCTATTACAAAATATTAGTGTTTTTGATGTAACGGCATGTTTGTACAGATTAAGGACATCTTATCATTCAGGTGAGCAACATCACAGGTGGATGAATCTTAGTGAATGTCATGCAAAAAATGATAATTAGTACAACATGATAATAAATCGCAAAATGATAATTGGTACCAGAACAAAATTACATTACTGACTAAAATTGTGTACTAAAGGCATCTGGACATTTATTTGTTATGATTTCTGTCTGGATAAGTGTTGGTGTCCACAGATGTAAGTCATCATAATTCACAATTCAGTTTTTTGAATTTGTAGAAATGATTTTGGAAAGTGAAAGTGTAAAATAGGTATTATGTGATGGATTGAAATATAAGAAATTAAGGTAACAGGAAGAACAATAAGTAAGTGAAGAAGAATAGTAAGAAAATTAAATTAAATCAAAGAAAAGATAACGGAACATTTCTGTTTCTACAAATTTTACAAAAGCATTGTAATCAAATTTAAAATCCAGATTCTTTGAAGTGTAGTGCCAAGTATGAATAGAATGCAGTAGCTGGATAATTTGAATTAAATATAGATGCAATGTGAAAAGAGTATTTAAAGAGTGAGTTAAATTTTTCGTCAATGGATTATAGGGTAATAACAAGCCGTTAGAATGCTTATTACAGGAGTGATATTTGATTAAATAAATAATTAAGACAGAGTTAACCTCTCTGTGAAACAAAGGGATAGGATAATTTTCATGAAAAATTAATATAATGAATGTATTAATATCTACTTTTCAGGAACAAATTAAATATATTGAAACAATATATTATAACTGAGTAACTCATTCAATGGCAAAATATGTTAATATTAATTACAAAAAACTTGTAGGTCTATGATAAATTAAATTTGGAATAAAGTAAACTGGATTGAATATGTGAGGAGAAGATGGTTGATACCTCACATTACTGAATGACAAATATGAAGTTTTGAATAAATTATTGGAAGCCAAAGTTATATTTGAATGAGAATGCTATGGACCTCTAAAAACAGGACTATTAATATAAAATTAACATAAAAATTGGCTTATTGTGAAGCAAATTTTAGAGTAATAGTTTATTATGTACATTTGTTCTCAGGTTTCAACTTAGCCCATTGTTGAAAAAACATAAAATGATATTTTGTTATGACAGACTTTAAACGCTTAGTTGCTAAATATTGATATGCTATAATGCACACTATAAAACAAGTAAATTAATATAAAAATACTATTGAACTTAAGTCTAAGTTTACAATAGAAGAGAAATACTAACATTTGTGTGTGCACTTGATCCTTGAAGATATTTTGACAGTGTGACACATATTAATTCTATTAAATTTACTTAATATATTAATTATAATAATATATAATTATTCATTTAGTTCTTATAATTGGGATTTTAAAGCCAGTAGTATTAGTTTAAGGAAAGTACTTTGGGTGGGTTTTCCTGCCAGCCATAGAAGCAGCCGCCCAACCAAGCAGAAAAACTTGGGCATCAAAGCAGAAGCAGAAGTCAAATCAATTATATATTGTAAATGTATTTAAATTCTTTTTTTTCATGTATAAATATGATTTTAAATAGAAACTTTAGAAAATTATTAAAAATCAATTAAAAGCAATCCCAAATAACAAAGATGTTACAACAGTCACAAATTTTTCGATTGTAGAATCAATTTTTTATTTACCAATTCTTTGCAAGGTACTTATTCTCTATTATTATATTGTACATTCAGTAGCCATCATTTAAAAGAAAAATCACAGGACATCTTTCTATTTAACACAAAAAATTGAAATTCAATAAGTGCCTTCTCATTTCACAACTATATCTTTCGGATTTTAAATTAAATTCAGACATAATATTGTCCAGGTGGTTCATTGCCTGATTTGGAAAATAAATGTGTGAAAAAGAGCAGTAAATAAGTCTGAGTGATGTAAGAAGCCATAGATAGTTATCTCTCTTAGTCAAGTGTCAGTGATCCACAACCCTGTGCTCTAACCTGATAGTCTCTATCTACTACTGTAGATGATAATGGTTGTTGACTGTTTGAAATGTAGTTATATTGCCCCTTACAATCTTTGAATTAACTTTTGATCCTACATAGATCTAATTTATCTCTTTCTTCTTCTACTATGTGTAATTAACAACTCATCACATTAAGTACATTCAAAGTCATCACAGGCATCATATCTCTTACTTTGAAGAAACAACTCCCAAAGCTAAAAACAATGTGACTATAAACACTTTCCCCTCATAATAAGCCACATAATATTTTAATACATTGATGCCATCTCATGGAAAATACCAGTTACAGTTTTATTGGAGCACCTGCTTTTGGGATATACCCTATTTACATATTTTAGTGTTGCTTTGTTACTCTTGACCATTCCTTGTATTGGTCACATTGTATGTGTGCAAAATATGCGGCTTGAGAAAGGTAAAATGTTTTACTGTATGTGAAGAATTTAAATGTATTGCCAAGGAAGAAGTGCTATAGGTAGGAAAATATGATGTGAGGGAAAATGAAACCAAATTGCAAAATTTCTGAGGAACTACACAGGTTTTTTTAGATAAAACTTCAAAGTCTACCAAGCTGGAAGAAGGGGTACTGAGGTATATTTTAGGGAAGAAAGAATATAGATATGCCGTGACCACAGAAATGTGTCAGTTGAATTAAATAGAAATTGCAAAGGAATTAACAAAAAAAACATTCATAGCTAGCAGAGGATGGATAATAATGTTTTTATAATAGACGTGGACTACAATAACTCAACATTGTCCAGAAGCCACAAAAAGAAAATCATGCGATTTCAGCATTGTGTCATTTGAATATTGCAAGAAAGTGGTATTTCGTGAGTCAAATTGGAAATGCCAATCAGATTCTGATTTATTTTCACACGCTGCTCAATTTTACTATGAATAAAAAAGGAGCAAAAAGTGTGCTTGTTACAAGTGGCATTATGAAAAAATACTGTACAGTGATGCTGGAGATATTGTTGAATAACGGGAACTCGAACTGTATGTTGTATTCAAGCAAACACCAAGACAAAAATATATGAACTTACATTTTTATGATATGTCGTATGAAATTAAATTAACTTCAGGAGAAAAAAATAATTATTTTTTAAATTAATTTATTTTCCCCATAATAAAAACGAGAAAATAAGAGTGCACATTTCACACGATAGCACAGCATACTCATCTAAATATGGAACTTTTGCACCATATGTGCTAGCACATTTGCAACAATAGTATAGGAAGATTTCCCTGTCTTAGCCTAAGAAACTCTTGGATTTTTTCTGAGGAGAATGACAACACTTTCCTTGCTCCTACACCTACAGGTTCCAATGGGCGCAAAACAAAATCAGATACTTTGAATTGTCAATTATATTTTATATAAGTATAAGCCTGTTGAATTAAACATTCAGCCACAATATACAAAGTTAGATATATGAAAATCAGCTAGCATAAAGTCAATTTTGAAACCAGAACCATAAACATAAAATACTTTAACGAAACTTCTCTTTGATTGAGAGAGAATGAAAAAACATAACCATTATTTGTGCACAGGTTGTTGGAAACCATTTTTTAAATTAATAATAAGAATGGTAGCCAAATACAGACAAAAGAAGTGATGATATAAATTAAGATTTTGTTTTATTTAAGAACTGTTTCTTACTCATCTGCAGTACAACGAAATTGCTTTTGAGTTTTTTCATTTTAATTTTTACAATTTACAATCATTTAATTCAGCAACTTTCATTTATTTCAAAATCTGAACAGAAATAAGTTATGATTATCAGCCAATAATGGGAAGAAATTTAATACCTCATGTATTGATCCTGTAAAGAAGCGTTGCTAACATGTTGACCAGCACCATTCACCATTTCAATTCCAGACATTTGCTGCCAAGGGGGGAGAGAATGCTGCTGCTGTTGGTGATGGTGATGAATAGGTACAACAGCACCCATGCTGGCACCAACATTTGATATCTGGGTAACACCTACAGCAACTTGAGTTGCAACAGCTCCAGTTGAACGTCCATAACCCAATTCTTCTTGATATTCACGAACAGTCAAATGTCGAAATCTAAACATCATGAACACAATAATTCAATTTAATATGCATATAAAATAATTCCATTTTCTTATATATTACAATTAATAGGTCCATGTGAAACAGAAGATGTCTTTATTTAGTAATAATCTTCTTATAAATTTAGCAGAGTGTTTGATTGTATGTATATATATTTGTTTGTGTGTATGTTCCTTAAACAAATCTACACCAGTGGAGCAAATTTCACCAAATTTCGTACGTGTTCTTTGTGACTAGGAAACAAACACAGTCAGGGTGAGACGAATCTACCACCCCTAGGAGTGGGAGTGGAAATATTCAAACATACTGAAACATCTTATATTTGAGTTGCATAAATATTTTTATGGGTCAAAGAGATTGACAGAGTTTCTACCGATGTTATCCGAGTATAATTTCAGCCCCTTACAGCACGGCATAGGAGCATCCTTAGGGGTGGAGGTGGATGTGCATTACATGAAAATATGGTTAATACAACTAAGATTGGAGTCAAATCCAGGATTATGGATCTTGCTGAGTTTAATAATGACATTCAAATGGCCATTTAACCCCCATGGTTAGGGTTGGAATTTTTCAAACATGTTAAATGGTCGATATTTGCGTGGAATAAATAATTGTCTAGTCCAATTAAGTTTATTATATATCTACCAATGTTGTTTGTAAAATTTCAACCCTTCGGCATGAGACAGAAGCACACTAAGGGTTGGAAGTGGAAACATTCAAACATGCTAAAACAGCCAATATTTTAGGCTCATAAATATATTTTTAGGGATCAAAGAGATTGATAGTGTTTCAACCAATGTTATCTGAGTTATTATTTCAACCTCTTACGGCACAGAAAATGAGCACTCTTTGGGGCGGGAGTGGATGCGCATTACGAGAAATAACGCAAATACAACCAATATTGGGATGTCCGTGAGTTTAATTATGACATTCAATTGGCAATTTTTCAAACATGATAAATGGTCAATATTATCGTTGAATAAAAATTTTCTGGGTTAAATAAATCTACCCATGTTATGTGTGTAAAATTTCAACACCTTGCGGCGTGAGGGGGGAGCATGATTAAAGGAGGGAGTGGAGAGGAGTTACAAGAAAACAACCAAGATTCGAGTAAATTCGAGGTAATGGATGCCGCCAAGTTTATTTATGACAATCTGGGCAACGTGCAATGGTGGGCTGGTGGGTGGACGGTAGAAATTTTAAAACGTGTTAACTAGCCAATTTTTGCATCAAATAAATAGATTTCAGGATCAATGAGATTAATCAAATTTCTCTACATGTTATTCGTGTATAATTTCAAGGATGCTAATGAGTTTAATTATAACTAACCGTTTAACTCCCCCTAGGAGTAGTTGGCGGGGGTGTACATCTTCAAACATGTTAAATGGTCGATACTTGTGTGGAATAAATATTTGTCGTCGTCAATGACATTGAAAGTTAAAGATTGAAGCCTTTCCTGGTGTAGTTGTTCAATATATTGTTCTCAGAGTTCAACCGGGTTTTGCATAATTATATTAGAATGCAACGTTTCGACGACTAAAAGCTCTGTCGTCATCTTCATCGCCTAGAAGATGACGACAGAGCTTTTAGTCGTCGAAATGTTGCGTTCTAATATAATTATGCAAAACCCGGTTGAACTCCGAGAACAATATATTGGACATTGAAAGTATTTGTAATAATTTTGTTTTTCATTTCATTCCCTTTCGGCATGAGAGACGAGCATGCTTAGCGCTGAGGGTGGAAGGGAGTTACAAGAAAATAACATGAAAACAACAGAGATTGGAGTCAAACCTAAGGTAATAGATATGCTACTTATGGCAACATGAAATGAAATGCAAGGTAGGGTGGTAGTAGGAGGTGTTGGGCAAAGATGGGCAGGGATAGAAATTTTCAAACATATTAATCGACTGACTTTTCCATCGAATAAATATAATTAGGGAACAATGAGATTATTAAAATTTCTCTACATGTTCTCCATGTATAATTTCAAACCCTTTTGGGCTTTGGAGGGGAGCACCCATAAGGGTTGCAGGTGGAGTTTAATTACATAAAAATAGCACAAAAAAATCGAGATTGGAGTCACATTCAGGGTCATGAATGTTGCTGAGTTTAATAAGAACATTCAATTGGTCATTTACCCCCAGGGGCGGAGGTGGACAGTGGTTGAAATTTTAAAACATGTAATAAAGGTGGATTTTTAATCAATATTTTTCTGGGTTAAATAAATTCATAGTATTTCTACCCCTTTTGGTATGGGAGGCAAGCACGGTTGGGCTTGGGGTGGAGGGGAGTTACAGAAAAATACCATGAAAACAACAGAGATTTGAGTGAAATCAGGGTTATGGGTGTCGTGGAATTTATTTAACACAACCTGTGTAATGTGCAGAGGTTGGTGGGAGTAGGAGGGACTGGGCGGACATGGGTAGGAATGTTCAAAATTGTTGACCAGTCGATATTAGCATCGAATAGATACTTTTCGGTGAAATGAAACTCAATATTTTTTAATATATTGTGTGTATATTTACAACCCCTATCTGCTTGGGAGAGAACTGAAGGGTAGGGTGGAGTTGCATTACATAAAAATAACGCACAAAGCCAATATTGGAGTCGAATCCGGGGTTATGGATGCCACTGAGATTAATTATGACATTCACCTTGCAGTTTAACCCCCACGGGTGGCTCTGAATGGAGGTAGAAATTGACCTGTCAATCGGCCAACATTTGCGGCTGATAAAGTTATTTTGGTGTCCTTTAAATTTATATTTTGGTAGATTATCTCTGTGTATAATTTCAAGACCTATCACCATGGAAGTGGAGACTACTTAGGGGTGGGGAAATAATGTGAATAGACCGAGATGTGAGTCAATTCTGGGGTTATGGATGTCAATGAGTTTCATTGTGACATACTATGTAAAGAGTGGAGGTTGGAGGGGGGGATGTCTCGACGGAGGTAGAAACTTTCAAACAATGTAACCGGCCGAATTTTGGGTAGAAAATTTTTTTTGTTTAACTGACAGAAGCGATGGTGGAAATTTTCAAACATATTCAAACGGCAATATATTCGTTGAATGAAACTATTTTAGGATCAATGATCCCTTTGGAATGGGAGTTGAACACATATAGAGGTAGGGGTCAAGTTGTGTTACATAAAAATAATGCAAAGCTATCTAGATGAGACTAAAAAAAAGTAGTCCACTCCTCACTACAACCTACTTCCCTGGACTACAAAAAAATCAACTGCATTCTCCGCCTAGCATACACTGGACTGCAATCCAACCCTGATCTAAACACCATCCTCCCCACCTTCCCAAGGGCTGCCATCAGACGTCCATCCAGCCTCCGAAATTTACTTGTTCACCCGTGCAAAACCCACATCCCCACCCGCCCGCGCTGGGTTTCATCTGTAGGAACAGATGCCATGTCTGTCCTATCTTACAGTCCACCACAACCTTTCAGAATCACATAAAAACATACAAAATCAAAGAGAACATCACCTGCCTCTCCTCCCACACCATCTACCAAATTAACTGTAGACTCTGTCCTGCATTCTATATAGGCCAAACCAAAAGACCCCTCCCTGAACGAATAGCCAACCACCACAGCACTGTCAAACTTTCCAAAATTCAGTTTCCAGTAGCTGCTCATGTCCAAAGCCACAATATAAACAATTTCAACCAATGCTTCACACTCACCATCCTTAAAGTTCCACCCCTCCCCCCCCCCCAATTCATCAGAGGCAGAACTCCGTCTTTGGGAACACTCCAACATGTCTTGTGGTCCAGGCAAAGCCCTGGATGAACATCCTTTAAATAGTGCCCCTCCTACTCGCCATCCCCACTTTCATGAGACCATGTGAGTATGTATGAGCATGCTCATGTATGTATGCATACATATGTTATGTATGTCTGTGAATGTTTATATGTATGTTTAAGCATATTGTATATATAGGTTGCTTTGTATGAATGATCACTCTATCAGAAGTTTTCCTATGCCACGACTTTCCCTTGAGAAAAAGTTAGTGGCCTGTTGGGGTGTTAATTGTTTATGGGCTACTAGCTGTGCGGCGATCAAATATCTGCAGTGTGCAGCCGGCCAGTGCATGGAATGGTGTAACAGTCCTTACTGAAGGAGGCTGAGAGCCTTCGAAAATTTTAACCATTTTAACCTAGGGCTACACCGTACTCCACTTTCAAGGAAAGCCACAACCTATCTCTCTTTCCTTTCCATACCAATATTGCAATTATGTGATACTGAATCTTGATAGGTACCATTAAAGGCAACAAGTTAGTTGGCCTCAGCTCTGATTACATTTGTATCTATTATATTATAAATATTGTAGCATGTACATTTTGGCCCATGCCTCTGATGGACCAAGAGCCCCTGTTTTGTTTTTTAACACCACAAGAAGGCCAGGGTGAGGTCAATGGCTCAGTGGTATTTGTGAACAAAGGAGTTGGCCGCTCCAGGTAGAGAGGACGTTTCAGGTTACAGTCCTGAGGGTAGGGAGGGGAACCCCAAATATGAAGATAGGTGTCTGGACAGAGCCCGAGGATAGGTTTTGGGATTTTGAAATAGACAAGGTGGATGGAAGTCTGAAGATAGATGGTGGTGGACTTTGAAAGGACTTGATTGAAGTGAGAAGTGGAGATAATGAACGTGGGAATACGATGGAGCAGCCAGAGGATATTCATATGCCACTGTCATTGACCGACACTGGAATAGGTGGACATCAATGAAAGAAATGTAAGCATTGTGGCTCCAAGAAAGTGTAATATATATATATATATATATATATATATATATATATATATACACACACACACAGATATATATGTATGTATGTATGTATGTATGCTATAAGGTCTGAAATCCTATATTTAATAAAATTGAAATTATTTAGTTTGTTATATAAATTAAATAAAATATTGATACCCACAATATACACAAAATCTGTAGATATATACAAAATATAGGGAAATGTATGGCAGCTAAAATAACAGTTAAGAAGAAACTATACATTTTTATGATAAAAACAATATTATTCTCTAAATAAAATACATTAAAGAACACCTTACAGGATAGATATATCTGCTAGAAACAATATACAGGAGAATGACATCCATGTCACTTAAAGTAATTCATATAACAAGCCCAAAAATAGATTCTGGTATGTAACCTGTTATGAATTAGTTTCCTATTCTTATTGCATTTAAAGAACAGCACAGAGTCATGTGTAGTCACATCCTGTCCCATAATGCACATGCTTACTAGGATTGAAATTGGGAGATCTAGCGGACTGGGAAACAGTACTCCTTTTGGCGATACAATATTTGCTTACAAAATATTGTGCCGGATATTTTATTAAACATGTTGCAATAAGGTATAAGGTCAGAACTGACATACTAGATGTTCATTTTATAGCTTCTCTGTAGATGATAGAAAGTGCAATCTTAAAACTAAGGTCAGCCACTTAGTAAAAGAAAAATATAATTTCCATCCATGTACTCGCTCCTTGTGAGGTCTACAACAATTAGCAGATGTTCAGTCCCAAAAGAACATATATCTGCATTTATCAATCAATTCTTTATTGTTTATGGTTGCATGTGTCAAGATACACACTGACTTTGATTTTATGTAGACAGATACAGTGAGGTTGTATTTGTGGAGTTTTGGCTGCTGACACATCACACCCCCAAGCGAATAGCAATTGTACAGAATACATAACTCAATTGGGGACACTCTATTGATGAAATTCATACAGTAAGTCAGAGGTAGTATATCCCAGAGATACTTGTGGGAATTTGGAGTGGTTACACACCTTATTACAATGCCTGCTGCATGTGTCGTATTTAATATTAAGGATTTCTCACATCTCCATTTTCTTGTGTAACAACATTGTAGCTGATATTTCTACTCTTAAAAGAATTTCCACTAGAGTCTCAACAATAGTCACTGAAATAAAGTGTAAGATAAATATCTTTTCCAATCTCTATATTTTCTCTGTTAATGTAAATAAATTTAAAATTAATTGGTTTATTTATCAATAATGTTAGTTATAAATCATTACATTTTTTATGAGTTGCCATGGTCCTGAGACACAAAATTTTATAATGAAATGGATTGATGCATTTATAAGACAACGATTGTCACCTGCACGATTGTGGGCCTCTACGACAGTCCCCCTTCAAATAGTCACGGCAAACTGGAGCTTCTCCAGGCCTAGTAGTACTAGGCAATCCACCAGTTTTTCCTGCAAGAATCACTGCTTCCAGAACGTGTGGTGGAAGAAGTCCTGTGCGTCTATAACATGCTTCATCTTCTCTTCGACAATGAACAAAGCGACAATCAGCACGGCGACAGTTAGAATTTTGGTAGTCACGGCAGAAAATGATGCACCCATTTCCTCTGTCAGCTATATAAAAATTTAAGGTTTAGTATTATGTTCTGTCCAGTATTTAAATTTATAATGATTTATAATTAGAAACACCAAATTTATCGAATGAAACAAAATCTATAAACTGTTGAATTCTCAAAATAAATGTCTTGTATAATAGATTTTGTTTAAAGAACACAATAATGGAAACAGGAAGACCTTTATAAATTAAATCAAATAATTTAAAAGAGATTTTAGCATATTAAAAGTTTGCATTTAAATGTCACTGATAAGCCCTTAGTCATTAGAAACAGACACATTTTAATAGGATTCCACATTGAAAACTTATGGTTTCTTTTGATAGAAATTTCAGTTAATATGCTTAGATAAACCACCATCTACATATATCAACCATAATTTAATTAAATTGACAATTCTCTAATCATTATGAATAACAAACTATTTCAATCCACATTTCATGATGTACCATCTCTCATATACATTTTCATCACACAAATACACTCCCAACTCATATGCTCAGACATTTCTATGATGGGCTATATTTGTTGATACTATGCCATGTCTCTGTCCAACTTACATACTATTTGATGTATACTACCTGAAGGGTTCCTATAAAAATCACTTGGATGATTTTAAATCACCTTCTCTGATACCTCTACATGTGTTGAACATCAGTGGCTGTAATTTTACTAACACAATTGCTTCCCTGAATATATTTCTACTTACAGATTTTCAACAATAAAGAGCGTACGTTTTCCCGATGTACATTCTGTATAAAGAGTTCTTGGGTTTCCGGTCGGGTAACGTGATTTAAACATGTTTCTATAGCTCACACTGCCATCCTTGTCAGGTGAACTGTTGTCGAGATACACAGCAGCGACGTCTAACTGAAGGTCCAGCCTCCTGTGCTGTTGGTCAGAGTTCCTTCCTGGATTAAAATCTATTCTGCTTTTATGGGACATTTATACTACATAATATACATTGTAACTTTGTCTTAAGTGGGTGTCACTTCCCAGGTTTGTTTTCCATAACTTATGTTAAGTGAATACGCCTTTATGGCTACCTGACCATTTTGGATGCGAACACTCCCATTTACTCACACATTCACACTCTCATTCATACCAGTGGGCTGCTGCTGCTTCTCAGCTTCTTCGTTGCTGTCTCTATCACTACTTATTTCTTCAGCGCTCTGCGCCTTGAAGGGAAATAAGGAGATGAGGGATAAATAGAGCTATGTAAATAAATAAAATTTGTATAAATAGATAACTCTGTGTTGGAAATATATCTGTAAATATAAAATAACTATTTAAAGGGTTCACCAGTTTCACAGGAATATCGTCAGAGGCCCATTCCTGTTTACCTTCTTGTCAGGGTCACACTTTCCAAGGGAGGATACCAGTTCGTTGTCAGAGGTGGAGGTGCTGCGGTAGAATCTCTCGGAGATACCGAGGATTCTGTCCCACAGGTGAACCACTCCTGACATCTTCACGACTATAATATTTGGGAGTTTCGGCGGCAAGTGCAGGGCTCTAAGGAGACATCTTCTCTCTAGGATCATGAGTTTCCTGATATGGACCTCAGCAATAGTTGCCCATGCTGGGCAGGCATACTCGATGATTGGCCTAATGAGGGAGATGTATATGGCTATACCTACTCTCGGTGATATTTTTGATCGAGGGTTGAAAACGGGGTAGAGCATACATAATCTGGATATAACCTTTCTTTCCAGGTCCTTTATGTGATGCCTCCAGGTGAGCTGTGTATCCAAGGTTACCCCTAGGTGCTTGGCTGTACTGGTCCATGGAATAGTTTCTCTGAATAGCTTGAGAACATGTTTCGTGGTACCAGGTGTTCTCCTCGTGATCATTAATCAGAAACACAAATTCATCCATCATGGACACATTAGTGGCTTCAAGGATCACATCATTGTGAGAGAGTGATCTGTATACATACAGATATCACCAAGTCATTATTTTATAAGTCAGACAAGCTGGTAACAAAAATACTAAAATAAAAGTGCAAACATAGAAGAGTAACTTTAGGTTCTTTGGCCATGATTCCTTCGTCATGATGACGGAGGAAGACATCACAATGACAGGATCTCCTGAGTACATGATATCTCAATTAATGTCATTCATTAGAAAGGCTTGTGATGACAAAGCACTCAAAAGAGAGGCATCAACAGCCTGTTTACTGGTGGAACAATGAGATCGTGCCTCTCAGAGGAAAGCGTCACTGAGCTAGAAGATTGACACAATGAGCTCAAGAATGATCAAACCACGATGAACTGGAACAGAAATATCAAGATGCAAGATGATCTTTGCACTAAACAATCAAGGCTAACAAACGCCACAGATAGGTGGAACTTTGTAATGAGGTTCGACAACAGTCCATGGAGGACACCCTGCCAGACCGTCATAATTAGGCTTAAGGGTGCCCATAATGTTGCTTCTGACCTGCCCCAAGTTAGTAGAATAGTAACTATGCTGTTCTCATGGCAGCCCAATTCAACTCTAAATGTGGATTCTCCTACCAACCAGACTTATGTCTAACAAGAGAGGAACTATCACAGGCCTTTAAGAAGAGGAGAGGTCAACAGTTGAGGCAATTAGAGCTGTAGTTGATAAAACTAGAAAGGATATCAAAGGCAAACGTTGGAAGTGAAGATCCAAGAAATACTGTGCTATAGTAACATTGTATGTGAAGAACGCATTCAATTTGGCGAAATGGAACTGCATCATTGACACATTTAACTCAATGAAGGTTCCATCATACTTCAGGAAAATTTTCAGAAGTTATTTCTGTAACTGTATTATACCGACGCTGGATTAAGACCTACAACATCACCGACGGCATTCCAAAAAGCTCAGTTCTTGGACCCCTGTTGTGAAACATGATGTACAACACGGTACTCAGGTAATTAGGCTTAAGGGTGCCCATAATGTTGCTTCTGACCTGCCCCAAGTTAGTAGAATAGTAACTATGCTGTTCTCATGGCAGCCCAATTCAACTCTAAATGTGGATTCTCCTACCAACCAGACTTATGTCTAACAAGAGAGGAACTATCACAGGCCTTTAAGAAGAGGAGAGGTCAACAGTTGAGGCAATTAGAGCTGTAGTTGATAAAACTAGAAAGGATATCAAAGGCAAACGTTGGAAGTGAAGATCCAAGAAATACTGTGCTATAGTAACATTGTATGTGAAGAACGCATTCAATTTGGCGAAATGGAACTGCATCATTGACACATTTAACTCAATGAAGGTTCCATCATACTTCAGGAAAATTTTCAGAAGTTATTTCTGTAACTGTATTATACCGACGCTGGATTAAGACCTACAACATCACCGACGGCATTCCAAAAAGCTCAGTTCTTGGACCCCTGTTGTGAAACATGATGTACAACACGGTACTCAGGCTTTCCATTCCTACACACAAGTCATAATTGCTGGTTTTGTGGATAACTTAGCCTTAGTTGCAGTCAGAAAATATGTGGGAGAGATCACATTGTTGTTGACTAGGGCTATCACTACTATTTGTAAGTGGCTCACATCTGTAGGCCTACATTTAGTGGACCGTGAAATCGAAATATTACTAGTGACAAGCAGAAAAGTGAAGCAGACCATAATCCTCAGTCGGAAAAAGCGAGATTTATTCACAAGCAACATTACGGTACCAGAGTGTGCTGATTGATGTCAGGCTCTGGTTTGACTATCACCTGAGACTTGTCAGAAAGAAGGTGGAATGCGTGGAATAAGTGCATTATGCCCAACATTGGGAGACATCGACCAAGTGAGCAGAGGCTTCAGTAAAGAAATCTTACAGAGGTAAGTTGAACGCAGTATACCACAGAAGTGCTCTGTGTGTAGTACAGGCATTCTGTATTGCATCATATGATGCCGTGTGCATGGTAATGAATATGCCACCAATTGATCTGGTAATGGATGAGTGGAACAGAATATACAATTGTGGGCACAGAAATTTATATCCACGCTCATTTGTAACAATACAAGAGAAATTAGTGACACTGGTGAAATGGCAACAACGAAGGGACAAAACCAAACAAAAGAAGATGGACATATCGCCTCATTCCTGACCTTAACATTTGGACAAATAGGAAATTTCAAGAGGTGGATCACTATTTAACACAATTACTGAAAGGACAGGGTGTTTCAGATGCTATCAATGTCAATTTACGATCAATGATGTGGAGAGCTGTCCCGACTCTGATCTAGCCACTTAAGACATGTTTTCTTCCAGTGTAAGCACTTCAAAAAGAAAAGAGAGGAGCTGTGTAGAAACATACATATACAACAGCAGATGACAACAGAGATACTGATAGTCCAATATATATAATTTGACACTGCTTCTGTAGTTGACTATTCATTCATGGAGAGGTCTTTTAGTTTTGCTCATATAAAATTGATCTTGTATGTCTTTGTGCGATCCTGGAGGATTGTGGTGGGCTGTAGGATAGGCATCTGTTCCTACTGCACGAATTATACCAAAAAAGGTGGGCGTTTGCGGGTGTGGGGTTTGCAGAGGTGGACTAGTAAATTGCAGAGGTTGGATGAGAATCTGAAAGCAACATTTGGGCAGGTTGTGAGTATTAGTTTTCAGATATATATATATATATATATATATATTTGTTTGTATGTTCCTTATAGAAATCTACATCGGTGGAGAAAATTTCAGCAAATTTCGTTCATGTGTTCTTTGCAACCAGGAAACAAACGCTGTCGGGGTGAGATGCATGTACCAACCCCAGGAGCGGGGTTGGAGGGGGTTGAAATATTTAAACATGCTAAAAGTCAATATTTCAGTCAGATAAATATTTTTAGGGGTCAGAGATATTGATAGTGTTTCTACCTATGTAATCTGAATATAATTTTCTTCCCCTACAACCTGAGAAAAGGGCACCCTTAGGGTTTGGGGTGGAGATGCTTTACAGGAAAATAACGTGAATACAACCAAGATTGGAGTCAAATCTAAGGTTATGGATGCCACTAAATTTAGTTATGTCATTCAACTTAGCATTTACTCCTCAGAGGCAGGGGTAGTGGGGTGAAAATTTTGGAACACGCAAATACAGCGTTGAATAAATATTAGTCACGGTTAAATATATTAATTGTATTTCGACTGATGTTTTTGTGTATAATTTCAACCCCTTTCGGCATGCAAGGGGAGCACCGTTATGTGTGGGGGTGGAGGGGCGTTTCATATAATTAACGCCAAATCAACAGAGATTGGAGTCAAATCGGGGTTATGGATGCCGCTGAGACTATTTATAACAAACTGAGAAGCTGACGGGGCGGGTGGGAATTGTCGGTGATGAGAGGGGGTGGGCGGGGAAAGAAATTTTCAAACATGCAAACCGGCCGATTTTTGCGTCGAATCAATATAATTCAGGATCAATAGCATTCATAAAACTTCATTACATGTTATCTGTTTATAATTTCAACTTCTTTTATGCATGGGAATGATGCACCCTTAAGGGTTGGGGTGGACTGCCATTACATGAAATTACACAAACACATTTGAGTTTTGAGTTGAATACGGGGTTATATTTTCCAGGTAAATGTGATTAATAGTGTTTGTACCAATGTATGTCAGTAAAATTTCAACATTTTACGGCATGAGAAAGGAGCATCCTAGGGTTCGGGGTGGAGGAATGTTACAAGAAAATAACTTGAATGCAACCGAGACTGGAGTCAAAACCAAAGTTTAATTACGACATTAAACTAGTAATTGTCAAACACGTTAATCTACCGATTTTTATAACGTTAAAATATTTTTCGGGATCAATGAGATTCATAAAATTTCTCTACATATTCTCCGAGTATAACTTATCTGTAGAGCACCTTTAGGGGTGGGGAGGAGGAACGCTACAATAAAAAAACATGAATACAACCAAGATTTGAGTCAAATCCCAGATTATGGATGACGCCGAGTTCAATTATAGCATTCAATTGGCCATTTTACCCCAAGGGGCGAGAGTCAATGGGGTGGACAGGAATGGATTTTTGGAACATGTTAAACGATCGTAATTTGCGTGGAATAAATATTTTTTACATTTAATTGTAACATAATTAATTGTCGAGGTCAATGACATTGAGAATAAATTACCGATTTTTTTGGTAAAATTTAATCCCTTTCGGCATTAGAGGGAAGCCCACTTACGGGAGGGTCTGGAAACATTCAAACAAGCTAAAACAGCCGATATTTAGGCAGATAAATATTTTTAGGTATCGAAGAGATACTGTTTCAACCAATGTAATCTGAGTATAGTTTCATCCTTACAGGATGGGAAAGGAGCACTTTTAGGGGTGAGGGTAGAAAAATAAATAACGCAAATAAACCTGAGAATACAATAAAATCCAGGGTTGTGGATGTCGCAGTTTAATTATGATATTCAATTGGCCATCTAACACCCAAGGGTAGGGGTGGACCAGGCATGGAAATTATTTAACATGTTAAACGGTCGATATTTGTGTGGAATAAATATTTTTAACGGATAATTACAATTCTAGTATTTCCACCCATTTTATGTTTGAAAAATTTCAACGCCTAGCGACATGAGTGACATCACACTTAGGGGTGGGTGTGGAGGTGAGACACTGGAAAATAACGCTAATACAACCGAGATTCTATTCAAATATAATGTAATGGCTGTCCCTGAGTTTATTTATGACAATCTAAGCAACCTGCGGGGGTGGAATAGGTGGGAGAAGTTGGGTGGTGGTGGGTAAGTAGTAGAAATTTTAAAATAAGTAAAGCTCTGAATTTTGCGTCAAATAAATAAATACAATGAGATTATTAAAATTTCACTACACATTCTGGGTGTTTAATTTGAACCCCTTTCGAGATTGGGAGTAAGCTCACCTTAGGAGTGGGGGTCAATGGGAATAAAACTGAGATTAGAGTCAAATACAGGGTTATGAATGTCGCTGGGTTTAATTATGACATTTAAATGGTCATTTAACTCCAGTGTTGGAGATGGACGGGAGTGGAATTATTGAAACAAGAAATCACAACCGATATTAGAGTTGAATAATATTTTTCAGGGTTAATTAGATTTATAGTATTTCTACCCAAGTTATGTGTGTAAAATTTTAACCCCTCTTGCAGCATTAGGGAGGTGCATGGTAAGGGGTGGTGGTGGATTGGGACTTAAAAAAAAATAACGCAAGAAAAACCAAGATTCGAGTCAAATCGAAGATCATGGATCTCACCGATTTTATTTATGACAATCTGGAAAAACCGCGAGGGGTGGGCTTAGGTACGAGGAGGTGGGAAGAGTTGGCGGGGGTTAGAATTTTTAAAAACATGTTGACCGGTAGTTTTTTGCGTCGAGTAAATATATTTATGGATCAATTAGATTAATAAAATTTCTCTACATTTTGCCCATGTATAATTTCAACATATTTTGGGATAGGGAATGGAGCTCCCCTTAAGGGTGAGGGTGGAGTGGAATTACATTATAATTATGCAAAAACAATCAACATTGGAGACGAATCCACGGTGGTGGATGTCAATGAGTTAAATTATAACATTCAACTAACCGTTTAACTCCCCCAAGGAAGGGTTGGCAGGGGTGTATATGTGTTTATGACAATGTGGGATATTCACCTGGCTGGCGGTGGTGTGTGAGGGTGTGAGGGGCTTGGCGCAGTTGGGCGGGGGAATAAATTTTCAAACATGTTAACCGGCTGATTTTTGCTTCAAATAAATATATTTCGGCATCAATGACATTTATAAAATTTCTCTACATGTTCTCTGTGTATAATTTCAACCCCTTTTGAACTTTGAGGGGTGCACCCTTAAGGGTGGGCATGAAGTGGCATTACATAAAAAGAAAGCAGAAACTATCTAGATTGGAGTCCAATACGGGGTTATAGTTGTCACTGAGTTTAATTATGACATTCAACTTGCTGTTTAAGTCCCGGAAGCGGGAGTGGTCAGGGGGTGGAAATTTTCAAACGTGTTAAACGGTCTGTATTTGTGATAATTATTTCCTGGGGTTAATTACTTTGATTTTATTTATACCGATGCTGTTCGTGGATAATTCCAGCCCGTGTGAGGGGAGCAAGCTTAGGGGTGGGGTGGAGGTACGTTAAATAAAAAAATGCAAAAACAACCGAGATTCGAATCAATTCAGAGACTATGAATGTCACTGAATCTAATTGTGACAACCTGGATAACGCGACGGGTTTGGGAGTTGGTAGGCGGGGGTAGAAATTTACAGACAATGTAATCGGCCGATTTTTGCGTGAAATAAATACTTTTTGATTATCGTACATTTGT
The DNA here is from genome assembly GCA_037074705.1 of Zhengitettix transpicula. NCBI lineage: Eukaryota > Metazoa > Arthropoda > Insecta > Orthoptera > Tetrigidae > Zhengitettix > Zhengitettix transpicula. The sequence continues at coordinate 206,997,632 of CM073591.1, forward strand.
GGGGGTGGTCATTTTCTAATATGTAAAAATGGCCGATATATTTGGTCAATGACTTCAACCCCCTTCGGCATGGGAGGTGAGCACATCTGGCATAGGGTTAGAGGAACGTTACATAAAAATAGCACAAAAGCAACTGAAATTGGAGTCATATCAGGGTTTATAGATAAATGACATCTCGGGCAACGCCGGGCACCCAGCTAGTATATATATATATATATATATATATATATATATATATATATGATAGGTTGTGGTTTACCAGAAAGTGAAGTGCAATGTCATATCTTTACTAATATCATATATATATATATATATATATATATATATATATATATATGTTGCAATTGACCTTTGTAGGCAGGTACCGAGTATTTGGTAGAGGGCGCAGTTTGCAGCAGTGTGGTACAGTTTGGGGAAAAAGTTCCATGGGAGCAAACAAATAATCTCGACCAACTGAATAAAATAAGAGCAAGGAGATACAAGAGAACAGTCTCAACCAACTTGTTTCTTTCTGTAGTAATTGCAAGGAGACACATACAGTTAGTCCCAGCCAACTTGCTTATTAATGTAATAATTGCAATAACACAGTGGAAGTTAATAGTATTGGACTAAATAACAAAGAGTTTGTATGCCCTATATATTCTAAGAGTGCTAAGAGAATGATACTGATGAAGTAAAAACCTGCCTTGAAGGTTTTTCTAGCCTTTTTTAACATATGGATCAATTTTCTGCTAAAATATCAAAGTTTCTTCCCAGAACCCTTTGTCAATCAGACCCAATTGTCAATTATGATATATCATAGTAGGAAATTAACATGTTAAAGACTTTTCAGAAATTTAATGTGAATATGAATACTAAACATGGAAAACTTATATTTACTTATAATTTGAATACATCAGCTAAATAGTCTAATTAATTCAAAATTCACAAAAGAAGGTACAACATTAATTACCTTCTTCTCCTTCTTTTCCTTCAGGGTGCTGGTACTTGCACTTCTTACCCCTTCGGCAATTGCTTCGAAGATAATCTCTACAAACGTCATCCTCACTTGCTGACCCGGACCCTTCAGAACCTCCACCGTGTTCTGGGCTAGAGTCCAAACCCATACTGTTCTAGAAAAGAGAAGAATATTTACATTTTAATATTTGTAAAATATTTGTAATATTTTGAAATGCATTAAAGATACCAATTTTGTAAGATATTAAAAACTCATGATGTGTAATGTTACACCAGAGACACAAACAAAGATATTAAATTATAGTGTAACTTTAATGTGAAAAAAGCAACTAAATTTATCTTTGTTTATCTCTGTAGTATTTGGGAATTTTTCACAATTCTATGGCCAGCTTAAGCAAACTATACCATTAACTTAATTCAATCATGCTGTCTCATTAGGACTATCTCATAATTTTCAGTTTGATTAAACACAATTTATATATGAAGTTAATACTATTCACATCTGAGAGACATTTATGAGTATAAACTGTGCTTATTTGAAATTAATTATAGTAACATTTTAAAATTATATGAGTAATTTTAGTAATTCTGTTATATGTAGTATTTAAGTTTGCTATATATCGATACCCAAATGTTACTGATAGTAAATTCTGTGAAAGTGGGAGTATGTGACCATTTATCATGAAATTTATGGACATCTTGAAACTTCAATCAAGTAAATTTTAAAGAAGTTAAAAAGCTTATAGCAATTCACTGATGGTGTACATTGTTTCAATCTGTGCATAGAAATAATAAATCTCTGTACTGTGTATTAAAATATTCATATATAACAATGAAAAATTCTGAGTTTATGTTGTATACATTAATAAGATTTACTTATTAGATGAAGAAGTAGCCTAATAAGAGATTAAGTGATAAAATAAACACCACACAACATTTCTGTAATTCTTGTTTTTTTCATAATGTAAATCAAAAACATAAGAAACACAAGAATGATACACCACACAAACCAAATGATGAACTCAAATGCATTTTAAAATATGCTTTTGAATTGTGTGGCGTCGTTCTTGCATTTTTAGTAATCTAATAAAAGTCCAAAAGGATTTCTGAAACATGGTGTATATTTTGTCCATTATTGGTTCTTATTTTGTCTATTATTTGGTTCTTTCATAATTTTAACACAGTCATTTGATAATCTGAATAAGATTTAAGTGTTAGTTGAACAGAATAAGTAATAAAAATCATGCCAGTTTTGATATATCAAATTTTATACTTTTTATTTCAAAACACATTAAGAAAATACATAAACATGTTCATCACACCATCCCATTTCAGGTAATGTCATATGACCTCCTCTGCAACTCTAGCATAAAAGATCTCTGTCTGTGAAATTAGCTATGACTACCTGACAAGATTCCACTTGCATTTTGCCAATAACAATTAATAATTAACTCATGGATGTTTTGGGTTATTTGGCATACACCAATGGTTTAAGATAACCTCAGAGAAAAAAATCAGACGGGTAAAATAATTGTTGGTCACTATTATGTGAGGTGAGGGGATCCAAAAATCACTCATGGAGAAACTGAATATTTTGCTTGTTGCTTTCTTCAGATGTTGAAAAAACAAACTTTTTTAAGCAGCACAACCCAGGCAACATACACATAAGATTCTCATGGTAGACTTGATGATAATTAACTTGATTAAACTTAAAATAAGTGAAGCTGAGGATGATATTTAAAATGCATAAAGTTTCATGATGCAGTATTTTAGAAAAATGACTGAAGTTGGGTCATCTGTTTTTTAAACTGTAAATGACCAAGTAATTGGGAATAGAGTTTAGAAGCAAAATAAGATCAAGTTTACATAGCGATAATAATGGATAGATAAGTATTTAATTCTATCAATAAACTGGTAAGTTTTTCACAGAATAGTGTTTTTATTCATTGTGACATTTTGAAATTAAGCACAATAATTCTAAAAGGTATGTCAGGTATGTAAAAATTTGATAGGACACAAGCTCTAGTAATGTTAGCTGAAGAGATGGCCTTTGTTTACAACATCTGGATTTTGCATATTGTTCATTAAGCTTTATTTTAATACTAGATGAAGGTTTGCAGATATGCTCTGTAATATTTATTTTATCATCTAATTTTGTCTGTTTATTGGCTATTGGTTATTATTATCTGGTTGTTAGCTATAACATGAGTTTTGATATTTTATAAAAGTAAGACTGTTAAATTATTTAAAGTAAAGCTTAAGTTCTATTCGATGGAAAATAATGTTATTTACCTGATATTAAAGTATTAATTGTTAACAACATATTTGAAATAAAATTACGAATTAACTGAGGAGAATCAGCACACTAGTCATATGCCAACAAAAAAAACAACAGAATAACTCTCATAAGATTACAGTCTGTCAAGTAAAGGAGGGTTTAGCCTGTATCTATTTCTTATCATACATAAGTAGCATCAAGACAATTAGTATAAAAAGAAAAAGCTGAAAGTTTTTGTAATGTGCTACAAGAAAAATGTTTGAGGATTAAATACACTAACCAAATGGAAATGTTACATCTAAAGGCCATATTAAGCCAATACTCAAAACCTAATCTTGAACAATTGTTTTAATCCTGTATCTTGAGGACTTCCTAATATTTTGATGGATGTTGACATAGGCAGGATGTAAACAAAGGATGTCATACCTTCGGCAGCAGTGGATCTCATTAACTAAGTTTATAGTGATTTAATAAGAACAAAGTTCAATTTATAACTATTTTAACTACAATTGTCATTAATTCGCCCGCTACAAGTACTTTTACAGCCCATTATAGCAGTACGTCGCCATATTTTAATTACTTAGGGCCAACGTTGCAAAAACAAATTTCCCGCGTTTGTTAAATTTTTTTAGTGTTTACAAATAAAGATGATTCATAATGATATTATAATCATTATAATTATTTCAGATATAAAGATCTTTTTGTTTTTAAACGATTTTGTGTCACACCAACTTGTAATATAGTTTTTGAAGTATGGGTATGGGTAAGAAGTTGGGCATGACAATGAATCAAATTGCTACTTTACAGCAAATATTTCTCTGTGAAGCGAATGACATTAGGCGATAATTTCATTTCTCATTCGAAATATTTGCTGTGCAATATCATAATTTAAAAATTGATAGAATAGATATTGTTATATTCAAGCTAAAATGAGCTTTGTTATTTATAACCTATGTTTCCAAACCCACTTAATAATCATAAAACTTATGGCCATATTGATACTTGGTAATGTTTTTGTAAACGGGATGTAGAGGGGTTAAAAAACGTTACAATAAAGAACAATAGAGAGACAGTTAGGAAAAAGCTAATCGATAGAGGTTGTTTACAAGTGAGGATTTTAATGTTGGAAGCATTAACCTGAGTAAGAGCATGTCTGGGAAACGTAAAGCTGAGACGATTGAGGACGAAAATGAGGCAAAGCAAACAAAAGTAGAGGAAATGTCTTCCAAAACAGATGAAAATGGAGGATCTCTGTGTCCAAACGAGCATGAGAAACGCCAAGAAACTGAGACTTCAAACGAGTTTGAAGACAAAAAGGTGATATTCTTAATTAAGTTTTAATTTATTATGGTAAACAATTCTATAAGTGTAATTACATTTTCATATGTGTCTTTTTAGAGAATTAACTGGAATAAAATCTGAATTGCACTAATTAAATCTGACAAGTCGTAATTTAGCTGAAATACGTATTCAAAGGATTTGTCTATGCATATACGTTTATTATTAATTCAGTTGTACGAATGAAATTTTTGGGTATCTATGTTTTGTATATTTTTCCTATTTCGCAATAATTAATGTAGTGTGTTTTTTCTAGTTTTTCTGATTACATTTCTGTCTTTGCAGTAGTCGCGAAACATGGTTTAGTATTAATTTAATTAATGTTATATTATTCTATGGAGGGAAAATTTAATTAGTAACTGTTGTGCCCAATTTATTGTTTCATATATGTGGGAAAAGTAACTTTATCTTTATTTTCAACTATACTATTAAAAAACTTGCTTTCCAACGTGTTTACTTCTGGTTACTGCTGTAGTATTATTGTGAAGTAAACAGACCCAATATATGCGAACGTAAATAAATTTATATCTTTAAATTACATTTTTTAGCTGTTTTTTTTATATCTGAATTTTTCCCATGTCTTTGTAGACTTGTGTGTTCTGTATTTTCATATTTATTGCTTTTTTTTATTGAGCCCATCTAACCAATGTTCTCATCTGTCAATCACCTATGTTATATGGACTTAGTCCTCTACTACATGAAGTCTGTACCTACACTTTAAACTGTTCTATAAAAATAATAAACGTTTAAATTAATTGTTACTCAAATTTAGTTTTGTTGAGATTCAATAACCTTTGGATTTTAATATTCAGGTTGACAGCAAATTTGGTGGTGGTGGAATGTTTCTAATTTCTGGATGTACAAATTGGAACTTAACTGGCAGGAAAGCTCCATCAAAAGGTGGCAAATCAGGTCCTGGACGTAACTTGTGGACACCTCATAGATTCTCTCCCCTTTCTGGTGTAAAAGTAAGATATGTTGCCTCAGGATGCAATGCAGCTCATAATGTTATCATAACAGAAACTGGGTCAGCTTTTGTATTTGGTAAGTAATTTCAAGATTTCAGAGCTTTCACAATTCTCGTGACTATTGTTGACAAGCAAAGGGATAAGGCTTGGCAAAGTTTATTCTAATAATTATTTTATTTGTTTATTAATAAAATGTTAGCAAAACATGAAAGAAATAATAATTAACAAATAATGTACCTTTAAGAATAGAAGTTCATAAATAACTCATTATAATCCTTTTGACTGTCCAATTTATTTAAATGACCAGAATAATGTTCTCTTGTTATTTTACTGCCTTCAATAAGCTAAATGTTTTCTTAGAACTTTAAAATGTTATGATTGGAAAATGAGATTACTTATTTTGCCCTTAGCAATTACAATGTTTTGATTCCATTTTAGTTTCTATTTTATAATAATACAGTACAACCCCAGTTAACCAAACTAAAGTGGGTGAATAACCTGGGTTCAGTTGACCCCAGTTCGGTTGTACTGTAATTCCAAACCTCATGCATACTATTAAATTGACACAAAATTTAGTCTTGGTGTCTTTCCTAAACTTTTGTGCTGATATATTTTTCATTTGTTACAATCATTTATCTCAGATGTCAATAACAAAAACTTTATTGAAGAGCATAGGTTTTCCTGGTGTATTTGTTGCTTGAATGATTCTCAGGCTTCCATCCAGGTGAGAATAGACTTAGGCCACAATGTTTCAATAGTGGTCACTTCCATCGTTATCATGTGATAACAGCTGGAATGTACTGAACACAATGCAGATAATTTTGAAAATGTTAGGACTACCCAGTGCCGAGTAATTAAAAAATTCTTAGATACCTACAAACCAGAAAGACCACCATTTTTTAACCATGCAATATAAAAATTAAGAAAATTAACTTTCAACTACCAAAACAAGGAAATGCATAATTAAATATTATTATACTTTTTGAGATTGTTAGTACAAGCATAGTACAGTATATTCTTAATTATTTACTTTTTTCTTTCTCCTTTTTCAAATCTCTTTTTGCTCTCACTGTAACATTCCTAAGAGATAAAAACAAACATTATGTTAGGTGTGGATTATTGTTACATAAAAGTTTTACATAGTTGGGACATAAATCAACATATCCAAGTTGATGTCTGAGTAGAGCATGTCATTCTTAAACACCTTAGATAAAATAATGGACTAAAGTTATCAAATGACAAAAGCAGTAGTTATTATTGGCAGTGAATTCTCTTATTTGTAACTGATTACTTCTTAAGCCCCATCACAACTCCAGAAAAGTGTATTCTTACAACTTCTCAGATCAGCAGACAAAACTATACTGGTGTAAACATGCCTTCTGTAAATCAACAATGTAGTATTAGACACTATTATTAATGTACTGGCAACAATGGCATCTTGCTGTACTTTATTTCACTCCAATGTGTTTCTTAACTATTTCCTGTTGTATAATCTTTGTTGAAGTATACTATAATATTTATAAAATTTTGGTCAAATATATTGTGGTTTCTTATAGAATGGAATGTAAGGCATGCTGTAAATTTCATTACTAGTGAAAAATGTGTTACAAATTCCTTTTAAAAACACCATTGGACTTGTGAAAATGTAGTAAATCCTAACCACCCAAAGTCTTAGTACTTAAACATGGAACATCCATTATCAGCATTTATAAATAAATTGAAAGCTTTCTTTTCTCAGTTAATCAAACAAAATAGCATGTTATTAAGCCTATTAACACAAGTCATTGGTAAGCAAAATCCATGACTATGCTAAGAATGTTTTTTTGAACAATTATAATTTTGTTTTTGTAGATTAATATTGCTAAATTATTAGCTGGAAATTCCTAGGTATAAAATTTAAAAAAAAATATAGTTATGGAGTTTTAAATTATTTACTGAGACATATTTAGAACATGTAGATATATACATAGATATAAAATGCTAAGTTTATTGTACTTTTATTTTATATTAAAGTATATTGAAATCATCATGATACATAAACTAGGAAAAACTTACCATGAAACTACATCTTATTGACCTATTAGTTTCCTTCCTGTTGTAAGCAAGGCATTTGAACAATTGCTACTGAAAAGGATCTATGCAGGCCAATAATTTTTCTCTGTACTGTTGAATCTCCAATAGTCTAGAGGAAAAGAAATTCTGCAATGCTGTATTCCTGGAAGTCTTATCAGGAATTTGACAAGGCATTGCATAGAGACTTGTTCTTCAAAAGAAAAGAAAAAACATCTTATCCATCAACTATTATTTTCTAATCAAATCATATCTGAGCCATGTTTCATTAAAGAACAATCTAAGTTCCATCAATTCTGCTATTCCTGAAGGTAGTGCCCTGATCTGTACTGCATATATTCCATAAGCCAGCAATACAAAAATCTCATTTGCTGATGATGTAGTGCTTGCTACAGACAAAGATCCTACCAGAGCCTCTGCATACCTACAAGAACAACTGAATTAATTCAATGGTGTATCAAAGTCAATCAAGCAAAATCAGTTCACATTATGTTCACTGTGCAACAAACCACATACCCTTGGGTGGGAATGAACAATGTGTTCATCCTTACTGTAATAGGAGAAAAATATTTGGGCCTCCATATCAATCAAAGACTAACCTGGAGGACTCATAAAAGAAGACAACTTTATCTAAATTTCCAACAAATATACTGACTCCTTGGTCATAGATCAAAACTATTCCTCAAAAATAAGACACTATTGTATAAAACAAACCTGAAACCTGCATGGACTTCCAAGTGCTATGATTGTTGGGTTTTGCAAAGCAATCATTTCTGTGTGTATTACAAAGGTTCCAGTTATAAATACTAAAATCACAGGCGCTCCCTGGTATGTCATGGTCAGTAATGAAACTCTTCACAAGAATTCAGGATTCCTTTTGTAAAAGTAAAAAATGTAATGAATATCTGACATACAACTAATAAATTACTGCCCATAAAAATAAACTCATATAGAAGTTATATACTGTTGGTTCTTCTATCCAATGACTAAAATGAATATGGCCATAAAACTTACAAAAAAATGAAAAGTGAAATAATGTAAAAAAGGGAGACATATCAATGAATGTTTCCCCTAACATGTTTATATTTCCTTATAGCAAACTTGCTCAATACTCTGCACAGGTGTAGATTGTAAGCTTATAATAAAGAGGGAGAAAAATCAAAGGCTCTGTAGCATATGTATGCCAAATTTGTGATAGATTATTAAGATATTTCAGGTAAGTTAAGTCATATAATTCACATTATCATTGCTTCTCAGTTTATGCTTCTTCTGCATTAAATCAGGCCGTAATGAGAAAGGGCAATTGGGTGTTGGAGATTTGGTTAGAAGAGATGTTCCAACACAAGTGGAGGCTCTTAAATCCATGAACACTGTAGCAGCTGCTTGTGGACGAAATCATACTCTGTTCTTAACTGGTGGGTAGATAATGTTTCTTTATTTAACTCTGTATAATTTTGACACATAATTGTAGTTGATGGAGCATTTTATTTGCATGTCCTGTGATATTTTTATAAGAAGAGCTAACTATTGATTTCAGGTCGGCTTCACTCTCCCTGTCCTATCTAAATGTGTCACATTTTCCTTAAGTGTTTAAATAGGAAACATAGGAGGATTACGCTTTATGTGAATTCATATACTCAGGCGCCTGAGCATATGAATTCACATAAAGCATAATCCTCCTATTTCTCCTATTTATTTCTATCCTTCCTCACTATCCAAGTTTGAATGTGACTTTGTCACCAAATTAGTTCCAATTCCTTAATGGATTCTCCTAATATTGTATTTATTCCTTAATGGAAGCTCCTAATACTTCATTCCCTGTACTCTATCCATTCCTCCACTAAACAACTAATTGTCCACAATAAGACTGTCTACATTTGCCTGGTCAGGAACTTGACCTGGTGGCCAAGATGGTTAAGGCGTCTGTGTACTGAACAGAATACGTGGGTTCAAATCCTGCCTGGGTCAAATATTTTCAGTCTTTCCTTCTTCTTCCATCCTTCTCTCTGCTTTGAACATATGCTTTTCTATGTGTGTATTTCTTTGCCTATATATATTGTAATGCATTGAGGGAATGCATTGTTTCGGAACAGCGCACATGTTGGGAAGAGGACGCAAGGGCAAAGTAATTACGGGTCCTGTCTCGATGTGACAAGACAGAGCGGCAAGACATTTATTTCAGATGAAGGGTCTGGGCCGGCACAGGAAGTTGCAATGTGTACTTACGACGTATACAGCAAAAAAGGGCACATGGGTGGCCGGGTCGCAAGAGGTATCGGTTTAAGAGAGGCATTCGAGTAGCCGGTCCCAAAGTGATTATGTTAGGGCAGGCTATTGTCTCTGATTAATGGTCTGACAAGTCGCGTATTTACTTAGGATTTGTAAGTAAGGGTCTTGTGCAAGTCTTGTGAGGACGACAAGTTCAGAGTAATTGAGGGTGCAAAGTAATTGCGGGTCCTGTCTCGATGTGACATGACGGAGGGGCTAGCTATTTTGCTAAGGAACTGCAGCTGCAGATTGTAAATCTCAGTAATGGAGATTCTGTCACCGCGAAGATGCGACGTGGGTCTTGGAACAAAAGGGAACGAGGAGGCTAGTAGTATAAATGCAAGCGATAAACTATTGTGATTCAGTCAGCGTGGGAGAGGGGTGCTGTGAGCATCGTGAGGACAGTCAGCGTAAGAGAGAGATGCTGTGGGCATCAAACTTGGAAGTCAGTCTGAGTTGAGTGTAAGAGCGGAGGGAATGGAGAAAATTTGCAGCCTGCGAGAGGAATAGAAAGTTATTCAACTATAAACATTTTCATATGCAGAAGTTCAATATGTATTAGTATCAAAATTAGACCAGTCTTCAATGGTAGGAGACCAGGACACAGCATCCAGCGTCTAGTAGTTTTCTCCATGAGCAACTGGGATATCCTTCGCCGGGTATGGAGAACCAGCTATCGTCGAACCAGTAATATGTGTTAGAGTCAGTGTGTGTAAACGTCCAATCTATAAAGTGCGTGTTTAATGAACGAGCCAAAGGATCCTGAGAAATCGTGAGTTGAAATTTATGGTATTAACATGTGTAAACGTAATTAAAGGATACAGTCAGATATCGTTCTCTTCTTTTGATAATAAAATAAACTCTTGTAAATTTAGAAGCAATCTGTAGAATAAGTTCGTTAATAAGTTTCGTCGATACTTCTGTTTAATTTAAAGGTAAATGTTGGGTTCTTTGAATATTTAAATTCTGTCCGTTATCAAACCCAGTAGAGACCCATGAGAGAAAGAGATCTTTTAATAATATTAAATTTGAAATTCTGTTGTAAATTCGGATAATTGTTAATAAAATTTATTTGTTAATAAAAAAATTTATTTATTTATACGCCTTTATGTGGTTATTACAATATATAATTTCAATATTGGTATGGAAAGGAAAGAGAGATTGGTTGTGGCTTACCCGAAAGTGAAGTACGGTGTTGCCATAAGGAACTGAAGGTTGTTCTTCAAATTTTCGGAGACTCTCAGCCTCCTTCTTCAGGAAAGAGTCAAGTGGCAGTCCGCAGCTGGCCAGTGCATGGAATGGCGTATTCACACCTCCCTGAAGAAGGGGGCCAAGAGCCTCTGAAAATTTGAACAACCTTAAGTTCCTTATGGATGCACCACACTTCACTTTCAGGTAAGCCACAACCTATCTCTTTCCTTTCCATACCAATATTGCAATTATATATATGACATTTAAGGAAAATTAAATAACACATTTATATAGGAAAGAGAGGCAGTGAAGTTGACTTACCTGAAATCAATAGCTGGTCCAAAAATCTTGTAAATTGAAGGCAGTCACAAAATTTGAATAACATGTGTATTAATGCAATTCTGCAATAGAATCAACAAATGACCTATTTCGTTGTCGCATGGGAATTGGATATTAATTTGAAAATTGTGAAGATTTGGTGAATGTACTATATGTAACATTTTTTTCAACATTTACCTCTATCAGTCAAATTTTTGTGTTGTAGATTGTGTATTAATATTGTTGTTTAGTAATATATTAAAAAGAAAAGAAAAAAGGGTGAAATTAATTTTATTCCAAGCCTTTTATATGAGTATTTTTAATAATTATGATTATTAATTTGTATATGTATTTATATTATTTCATTTCAACACCAATTTTTTAGAATATTAATTATCTTTAAATTTAATGTGGGAGATCAATATATAAATCATAATTATGATCTTATTTTATCATTTGTACAAATTCCTACACTTAGGTATTCTTGATTTACTTCAGATTGTAAATTTATTTATAAATAATGTCTTAACAAGATTATTATTAAATATGTTAAATTTTAAACTTCCTAATAGGTTATCTAGACAACGAAATGCATTTAGAACCAAATATTTTAAATCAAATTATACTTGTAATAGTCCAATAATTGTAAACTGATCAATGATTGTGATCTGGTAAAGTTTGTGAACAAATCGATTTCTCAAAGATTGAAGTCTTTTCCGGTCTAGTTGTTCAACAAATAGTTCTAATAGCTTTTAGTCGTCGAAAATTTGCATTTAAATATAAATATGCAAAACCCGTATGAATACCGAGAACTATTTATTAAATCTATTTCTAATTTTGAGTGACATTTTGTTTGAAAGTAAATTGTACCTTGAATTATAAAATTGTATTAAGATCAAAATTGGACAATTTTGTCTGTGTAATTAATATAAATAAATAATTATCTGACATTTTGAATTTTATAATAAATAAATACAATTGTCACATGTAAAAAAAGAATTTTATCCATTTGTAGTCCAATGTCCCACATGGCAGGACAACAAACTACAAGACTTGGAAAGAAAAACGCTAAGAGGACCAGAAAGGGTAAATGAAGTTGCCAATTGGCAGTGCATACAAAGCATGCATTTGAAATTCTACTTAAAATTTATTTATGTGACATGTTTTTGGTGATACTAATAGAAAGTTTCGGCAATCTTTAAAAATTATTTTTAATTCTCCAAATCCATTGAAACCATGCAAGAATTAATCAGGAAATGTGAGATTGAATTTTGTTCACTTTATTAATTTTTTTTCGCACATGTGGCTGATGTATTTATTATAACTCATTGTAATTGAACTATTATGCTCTTTATTTTAATCATAATGCTAATATTATGATCATGTTATAGAAATATCCAACAAAAGTGTTGTGATGTAGTTCTTTTTTTCTTCCTTTTTTTTTTCAGATACTGGAACAGTTTTTGGGAGTGGAGATAATAAACTTGGACAGTGTGGATTGGGAAATCAGCACCCTGTAATTACGACTGCAACCACTGTAAGAGAAAATCTCTCAATTTTTAATTACTAAAAGAGTATGCTATAAATTATATTGACTTTGTTTTTTATAATTAATATTTTTTAAGCAAAAATAATTTATATTTTATGAAAATTCATCCAGGGATTAAATGGAAAATAATTATGCTTGAAGAGACAGGGTGAAAGTTGAAAGGGTGACATTCAAATAATTGATTTATTTGGCATATATTTAAATGTTTTTTTTATAAAAAATACCGTCCTCTTCCTTTCCCTCTGACCATATTAATAATTGTGTCCGTGGTTCATTTAATCAAAATAAACTGCAATACTATGGAGGGGTGAGAGTGGCATGTATTATGATACCAGTTGTGAAGTTAGCTGGTACAACTGTCTTCCAATAAAGGAGGCTACTATATCCAAAAATTCAAAATGTTTCCTGTCTGACGTGACAAAACTAGCCATCAATTTTAGATAAGCCATCTTTTCTGTGCATGCCAATTATTTTGACAGTGTTAAATCCTTACTTGTTTGTATATATATTATATTGTCAGGATAAGTTCTTCAAATTATCACATGATTTCAGGAGAAAGTTTTATCATCAGCTGGCGAAGTGGCTTGGCCATGTAATTTTCCAGGTCCATAACAATGGTGATGAAACCCTTGGAAGAATGACAGTTGTAGAGAAACTACTTTTGTCATTCAAGAGACAATACATTTCCTTCACCGACTCCATGAACTTCTAAAACCACCTCCACCTGATACCCTACTGGTTACAATAGATGCTGTTTCCCTTTGCACTAACATCCCCATGCTAATAGCTTAGCAGCACTTGAATATTTTTTGTCTTGCATGCCACAAAAATTCCTTCCCGTCCACAAACTTTCTTATTTCTCTCATCTAGATTGTCCTCATAAGAATTACGTCTCTTTTCAAAACAATATCTACCACCAAGTAAGTTCCACAGTTGTTGGCACCCGGATGGCTCCGGTTCATGGGACTATTGGAACAGCAATATGTAAATTATTCTCCACTAAAGCCCTTAACATTGCTCCAGTTTGTAGATGATATCATGTACCAGATAACCTTTCTGATTTTATACCCAACATGATATTCCCTGTAATTTCACTTTGCACTACTCCCCGACCTATTTTAACTTCCTCAGTTCTGTCCTAATTACCACAGCAGTTTACATTAAACCCACCAACACCTTACAATATATTCTCTTTACCAGTTGCCATCCTCAGCACACTAAACACTCCCTCCCAGACAGCTTGTCCCATAAAAGGGGGTTTGCATTTGCTCCAATTGGAACAGTCTGTCTACTTACACCAAGCAGATCTTCAATACTTTCATAAGTAGAAAATACCGTCAGACCTCCCCCATAAACAAACATGCTTCCCACAATACTTTCTGCCTGCCGAAGGGTCAATGTCCACAGCATCCTCATCCATCCTTGTAGGCCACCACCCAAGTCAGGTTGCTAATTTTGCAGCAGGAACAGGTGCCATGCCTGCCCTATCCTTTTATCTACTTAATTCACCTCAAATCCTTCACAAATTGCCACCTACAAAATCAAATAAAACATTACCTGCCTCTCCTTACACGTCATTTACCAGATTAATTGTATGTGACTACCCCGCTTTCTATATTGGTTAAACAAAATTACCCCTTCCTGAAAAGCATTGCTAACCACTGCAGCACTGCCATAAGGTCTAAAACCTACTTCCCAATAGCTGCTCATGTCCAAAGCCTTAAAACTGTACGTCCCAATTCATCAGATGCATCCTACCATCCAGGCAAAGTGCTGGATTTAACATCCTCTAACTATTGCCTTTCCTAAATCTCACTGACTTTACATTCCACTTATTTTTTACGTTCCACCTCTAGTTTGTGTATGAAATTTGTTTGTATGTATGTGTATTATTCAGTTATTTTACCATTGCCAAGACCTTTCCTTGAGAGAGAAAGCATGCAGTTCAGGCCTTCTCACCTGAAAAAGGGGGCTCAAGGCCCTCGAAAATTTGTGGTATTCCCTCACCGCTGCCAGACTGGAGAAACTATTAATTTCAGGTAAGTCGGCTTTTCGAGGGTCTGAACCCCCATCGTCAGGAAGGAAGATCTGAACTCTGTACCAGCCAGGCATGAACTATAATTATATTATTATTCAGAGACTCTCCAAAAATTTGAAGAACTTTGTTGGTTCCCCTGTGGCTACACTGTGCTTCAATTTTAGGTATGCCACAAATTCTCTCTCTTCCTTTCCATATATTAGTAAGGATATGACATTGTCAAAAATAATTGCAATATAGGTATGGAAAGGAAAGAGAGAGAGTTTGTGGCTTACCACAGGGAACCAAAGAAAGTTCTTCAAATTTTCAGAGGCTCTCAGCCTCCTTCTTAAGGAAGGAGTGTTACATCATTCCGTGCACCAGCCAGCACAGAACATCAAAGGCATCTCAAACTCCAGCAGCCAAATAAGTTAGCTGTGGCAGAACATGCCATAGAAACTGGCCATGACATAAAGTTCAATGAAACCAAAATATTGGATCGTGTCAATTGTTTCTGGAGCAGCATCATCAAAGAGGCCATACACAAGACAACCTGCTCAACTGGGACACCGGGTTTCAATTGAGCAAGAATTGGGACCCAGCTATAACGGTGATTAGACGAGGGGTCCGGAGCTCTGTTAATTTGTTTCGCCGTGACCCTCCGAGGCCCGCAGGCAAAGGGTGGCCACACGCTGCTTCCACAGCTGAAAGGTTTTCACTTCTATATATATATATTAGTAAGGATATGGCATTGTCAAAAATAATTGCGATCTTGGAATGGAAAGGAAAGATATAGTTTGTGGCTTACCACAGGGAACTGAAGGAAGTTCTTCAAATTTTCTGAGACTCTGAGCTTCTTTCTTTGGGAAAGAGATTTACATTCCAGACAACTGCTGTGTGTATATGTAAATGAAGTAATGATAATAAAAACCACCTTTGTTTATAATAATGATGGTAATTTAAAATTTGACACGCTGCAACAACATACATTATTATTTTTACTAGACATTTTCACTGATGATTTAAAACTTATCTTAATGGAATTGTAGTCTTGGACAATCTGAAACATGAAATTAATTTTGCAAACCTATGTAGCTTCATTATAATTAATAGATTTTATGTTTTTAGCTTCCTTACAAGGGACCTCCAATTGTTAAAGTGGACTGTGGTGCAGAATTCAGCATTATTCTGGATTGCAAAGGTGTACTTCATTCTTTTGGATGTCCTGAATATGGGCAGTTGGGTATGTAAGAATTCCTTTTTAAATATATATATATATGGTGATGGATTAATGAATTAATTCAATTTTCATTTATAATAATCTGACTTATTAAAAATAAATGTAAAAAACACCGGCCTATTGGTCAGAACAAGTTTAATATCGTATTTAAAACATAATATTTAACGGATATTATCCCCAATTAGGACCTATTCAGGTTACAATTGCTATTCAATTATCGAAAAATATTAAGAAACAGAGTGTTACCTGCATGATAATTGTTAATAATATTTTGTATAAATATAATTTAAAGAGTGTTACTTACTATTTATTATAAGAAAATTTAGATTAACAAATTTCTAACGTGCGGTTTGCACAGACGTGACAGAAATTATTGTTGTTTGCACATCTGTTCAAAGTATATTAGAGTTTTTAAGATAACAATGGAAATAAAAAGTTGTATAATACAACAGATTGATTAATTACTATCATTAAAGATGTTATATTCTTGTGTCAATAAAGGAAACTGATAATTATTAAGATTTAAAAAATTGTAATTTTTGCAATATTGTATTTTCTTCATATTTGGTAGGTTATTAGAAAACTAAACTCAATGTATGATATGAAAATGCATCCATTTTTTTAATTATTAGTAAGAGATTTTTTTAATAAACTAACTGTAACAATAACCAGTATCAAATGGAAAACTAATGGTAATGGAGATCATAAAAAGTTAAATTTAATTGCAGGAAGATTATTGCAATTATGTTCTCAGATATAATGCTTTGTTTAATTAAAATCATTATTACTTTTAGGACACAACACAGATGGCAAATATTTTGTTACGAACACCAAACTCGGCTTCCATTGTGAAACATCACCAAAACGCATTATTTTCTATGTAGAAAAGGCTAAGGATGGTCACATAATACCTGTTGAAGTTCTTGAAATCATAGACTTTAGTTGTGGTGCCCATCACACGGTACGTTCACATTCAATACATTTTTTAAAAAAATTTCTAGTGTATTTCATTAAGAAACATGAATTGTCATTTAATTTATTAGATTCGTATAGTGAAGGAAATTAATGAAATAATAATATTACTTTGAAATTACAACAGCCAATTAGTTATAGAATTAATAAGATCAATATAAAACATTTTAAATCACTAGATTTCATTCCTAAATTTTGGGATTTCTTCAGGTGTAAAAATTTAATTAAGAGATAAATTTGTAATAATTAAATACATGAGAATTGGTGAATATGAATTTCAAAGGTGTGATTTTCACAAACATTTCGGACACAACATCACTGCAAATTTATCTTTTAATTAAATTTTTGTACCTGAAAAGGTTCCAAAATTTAGGGACAAAACATAGTGTTTTATAATGTTTTGAATTGCTCTTAATAAATCTCTGATTAATTGGCTGTAGTTAATTCATACATTAAAATATCAGATAAATATAATTGTTAATATCATTTATCATTGCGGGATAGATAGATTATTCATCTTTAGTTAAAAATAGTTATGTCCATATATTAATAACCATCATAGTTTTGAACACTGAGATTTGTTTCCATCAGCTCATCATTCTTCCCTATTATCTCCCATATAACTCTGCATATTATGGGATACATAACCATTGACATTAACAATTCATACCCATTTTTATTGTCATTTATTTAGTTCAAATATCATTACTTTTTGCTTGGAAGTGGCTGAGAACTGATTGCCAGCTGATGAAAAGAAGGTAGACTGGACAAAAGACTCAGGCCTTTTATAAATGCAAAACATTTGTGGATTAACATTCTCTCCCATCTCTCCATCCCATACTCTCTCCCTCCCCCTCCCCCCCTCTTATTTTTTCTTTCTTTTCTATCAATATAAATTATTTTGTCAATAGCACATTATTAAGGTGCTGATAAGCAAGCAACAAAAATTCCACATGGCTGGCAATATTTTAGGAAACTGATGGCCTGGCAACATTGCTGGCATAATCACCAGGTAATGTGTTGCTAGCCTTATCTTGGCAAAATTTCAGCCAGAGTATAGACTGAGCATTTCCTGTGTACACATAGTACAATAATAATGGCCAAAAATGAAGCACTAATTGTGATAAAAAAATCTCAAGTCATTAAAGAAGAGAAGAAGCAGGATTCTACCTTATTTAAACGAACGAGCAACACTTCACAATTTAAGCAACGAATTAATTCTTGAGAATTACTTATTTAAAAACATCACCAGAATTTCAAAGGGTGACTTTGAATATTTGCTTAAAAAATTGTACCCGTTATTGAGAAAAGGACACGGTGATGAGGAAAGCAATACCGATTACTACAAGATTGGTAATCATACTTCGATTCTAGGCAACAGGAGGCTCCTATAAATCTTTGATGTATTTATTCAGAATATCCTATGGGCCATTTTTCACATCGTTCGAGAAGTATATATAGCTGTAATGGACGGATTTAATAAAGTATGAACAGTGCTAGACCTCTTTCTTTCTTGAATATTAATTTAAAACATTAGAAATTCACTTTTCTTATTAGTTTAAGAATCTAAACTTTTTGTAGGCTTCTTCATAAAAAAAACTGATGCCATATTGGTTATTGCACACCAAACATCTTTCTTCGCTTGGCAATTTCCATCTACAGTGCAACTTAATCGATAAATTCAATAGTTTTCTCGTTTGACCAATTCATAAGTTGAATATTGTATAATTTCACACAGGGAACAATGTATAATATTAATTGATAACACAGCTGATTCACTACAGAGTCAGGGCAGAACTACAAATTAACCTGCATGTTGAATGTCATAATTAAACTATGTGACTTTCATAACCAAGGGTTCGACACCAATCTCTCTTTTTATGTAATTCCTCTCCACCCCCATCCCTAAAAGTGCTCCTCTCCCATTCAAAAAGGGGCTGAAATTATTCACAAAGAGCATCGGAATAAACACTATCAATCTCATTAACCCAGAAAATAATCTTTTGCTGCAAAAGGTTGGCCATTTTAGCATGTGTGAAAAGGTGTAGTAGTCCTGTCTTACCCCCACAGTGTTTGTTTTTTGTTTCTGGTTCAAAAGAAGCACAGGAAAATTTTTCAAGGGATGAAGCATGTTAAGGGTTCCTACACTATACTTTTGGCTGCTATATAATGAAACTTCACAAAAACTTTTCCATATACCAATGTTGTAGAAAATTAAGAAGCATCTGGGACATTGATGATATACATGTACATAGATTATGTGCAATTAAATGTGTTTGTTAAACAGTAAATACACCTATTGCCATTAACCGAATGTGTATTAGGAAGCGATTGCTTTCCCGGTGAATCTGTTCTAGATAAAATTCTCGGGTCTCAACCCGGGCAAATTGTTCGTTGAATAACGACGTTTCGACGAACAATTGGCCCGGTTTGAGACCCGACAATTTTATCTAGTGTATTAGGAAGGTTAGGGAAAGCAAAGTATTTTTCCAAACTTAATGTGAATAACAAGTTTTGGCAAGTTGATCTTTATAAATCATCACAACTGTTAATGATTTTCATTTCCCATTAATCATAGTAAACCGATAGTATGGAACTTAACAATTTCTGTGATCCCTTATTGCTATGCTAACCCCTCTTTGCTTTTCTCGTCTTATCACTTAACTTTGTTTTAACTTTGCTTTTGAGTTAGTCACTTGGTTTGTGCAGAGTATCTTGTGGTTGTGGCTCTTGCATTTTTTAATCACCTTACAAAAGCAACAAGGATTGCAGAAACACAGTGTGGTATTTATTTTATCACGTATAATTTTGGAAGTGTCAATTATTTAGCATGTTTCATTTCCCACTTAGTCCAAAAAATCGGGTTAGTTTGGTCCTAGAACAGGATAAGTCTTTTAACTGTATCAAAACAGAATAGATAAAGTGTCGAAATTTAGCTTGGTTTTAATTGAAAATATATCATGTCTGTTTTTAAAATTAAGAATAAGATAAAATAGCCAAATACAGACAAAAGAAGTGGTGATATAAATACCACACAAAGTTTCTGGAAACCTTGTTCCTTTCTTCAGGTGCCAAGAAATCACGAGAACCAAGATCGACACAACTGCACAATACAGTTGACAAACTCAAAAGTGAAGTAAAATGCTACAACAATGGGAAATCAAAAGGGTAAGTGTAGCAATAAGGGATCATAGGAATTTTTGAGTTTCATAGTGTCTGTACATTAATTGCTGTGATGATGGATTTAGTATTGAGCATTTCTGATATAATTCTGGAATGGTACCTAGTCTAAAATCTTTGCCAATCAAATGAATGTTCGAAATTGAAATGGAGACTACAAATTATTTGTCATTAGGAAGTTTGATATTAAAAATATGTTCCTTCATATGGGTATTGAGTGTTTTGTTTCCTTATATAGCAGGAATTACAATTAGGGTAAGGTATTTTGTAAATTTGCTATTTTATCTTATTCTTAGCATGGTTTGATCCCACTCAAGAAACTACTGCCACTTACTCATCGTTCACCATTGGTGCAGTATTTAAGTGAAAATGTGACTATGTTTATCATCCTGTCACTCATGCATGAAGACCTAACTAATGCTCAACAGAACTGGGCACAAATTGAGAAGATGGATATTGCTTGTGAGAGATTTCAAAGTTTTATCATGGGAATAGAATTTGTTCACAATTACTCTAACTGGACTTCTTGTTTATGAATAGTTCAATAAAAAGGACACTAACACAAGTCCTCTTTATAGCTTTGTTCTTGAAACTGATCATAAACTGTTGGTCCCCTATTCAGCTAAACTGCTGGACGAATAACTTGACCGAATTATATTAGATTTGATACAGTATCAGTTTTAAATTCACCACATTCCAAGAAAAGAACTGGTAATATCAAACATTCATTCTAGATGTCTTGCACATTTAACTGACGAGTAAGAGGTTGAGGCTTATGTTATATTGTGCTTGTTGAATTACCAGCTGCAGGTGCTAGACTTAAGCAAATCGTTGAACCTCAGTGAAATGATTCAACTTCCAGTCAACTTTTCAAATGTAGTAAACAAGGATGGATGGTAAAAAAGAGATTTATCATCTGTGGTATAAAATATTGGCAATATTATGCCTAAATTTGGTTAGAATAGTATCAGTAGAATATTTTTGCACTTATTCTAATACAGTTTTTGTGTTGAAAAAGTAGGTGATGTAAGATACAGCAATTCATTTCTAATTGACATTGAAAGCAGTTATGTTATAACAACAGGGATTTAAATTAAAAAGTAGCTTTTGCACAAACTTATAGCTCAGCTGCGGAACATGTGCCTATGTGTGATAGAAAGTTATTCAAGTACTATTGGGCTATTTTTTTTATTACAAAATATTTGTCTATTTTTGTGCTAATTATTTATTGCTCTATTTTTAACCCAAATTCAAATACATTGTAGACAGTACAATAACAAGTTAAAATACATGTCAAAATATCTGTTCTATGTCACTTTGACATGATTTGTTATCTACTTAATAAATTCTGTTACCTACATTATATGTATTATATTATATATTACATTTCAATAACCTCTTCTCACCCAGACTACATCTTTGCGAAAGAGTTGTCACTTTTTATTCCAGCCAAAATAAATTTGAATTGAATAATTTTTTGTCAGTTGTTTTTAAACTAGTGATTCTCCTGAAGAGGGTTAGGCAGAACTTATTCTGACACATTCTGAAAAGTTAGGTTTTCAGTTAAGTAGCTTTTTTGAAGATACACATACCAAAAAACTGACACCATGGCCTTTCCAGCAGATGGAACTGTCTTCACTTTCTTTGGAACTGATTCTCCCCTTTAAGTCCATTGTTTTGACTGTTCCTTCACCTCAGGCGTGGACCTGTGTTTCATCTATGGTTATGAATCAGAGCAGAAAGTCTATTTTATTTTGGTGAATTATCACCAAACACTCTATTCACTTGAACCAGAGGAAATTTAGTGAGTTTCGATGTTGTTTCCCTATTCACTATGGTACCAGTTAAAGAAACCCTTCTCCTACTAGACAAATTTTTTGCTTCAAATTTGATGGATTTGTACAAACATGTGCTTACAACCACAAATTTCCTTTACCAACAGACTGCGGAGTGCAATTTTAGAACATAGGGGACAAGCTATGAAGAACCAGAAGAGCAGAGTGTATAAATGTTGCAAATTTTGACATAGTGTAATGCCTCAATACATGCCTGCTTGGGTCTTTGAATAACAATTCTCGTACATCATATAATGCAAAAATAGTTTCTAATTACAATGTGAAACTGAATACATGACTTGACTACTGTATTAAAAAAAATACTAAAACTGTAATACCCTTTGTCTGCAGTTGTGTGTGTGTGTGTAAATTATGATGAAATGAGAAAATATAATGATCATCATATATCATTTGAATTTTTTGTTCAGTCATCTGAACTATCTTTTGTACTCGCTAGTTCAAAATATCGAGACCCTAATGTATTTTTATTTACTTATATTATTTTAAGGAAATGTAATTTATAATTTTGTATTTCCTTCATAATGTGTTAAAATTGTTTTGTATTACTGTGAATGTATTATAACCATAATTTCATTGTAACAGGTTGCCATTGATGCTAAAAAGCGTGCTTTTTCTTGGGGTTGGGGCGGACTTGGCAGATTAGGCCATGCAGAACAAAAGGATGAACTAGTTCCTCGTTTGATTAAGTTCTTTGACACTCAGTCACGAGGTGTGCGCTCTGTTCACTGTGGCAGCTCCTACAGTCTTGCTATTAATGAACATGGTAATTATAACAGTAATTTATTAATATATCTTATTTATAGTATTATCACCTCTTTTTCTCCCACAACCATTTGAATTTTTATCACGATGTTAACTATTCCTGACTGCTTCATTATACATACTATTAATATTTCACCTACTTTTCAGAATGGTAGTTAGATTTCTTCCCTAACTTAAACATATTGTGTTGGTTCATTTAATCTTCCATATTTTCTTTACAGACTTTCCAACTTATTATTTCATGTAATCCTGAACTTAACACATGTGGGTTGAGAATGATATTACTCATTACATTTTTCAATGTTTTCACAACCTGTTGTGGAATTTGTTGATTGGTCAACTTTTGCTACCACATCTTTCTGATAGATTGTTATCCCTCAGGAAAAAAGTTTTGCTTACCCACTCCATCCAAGTTTAATTTGTTTAATCAAAATATTTGAATCCAACATTAAACTTATTCCACATGATTACGCTAGACAGTGTTTTAAGTGCTTGTTGAAGAAAGAATATAAAATAACTCCTCAAAACCATCCTTTTATATGCTCTCTATTGCATGATCTTGCCATAACTAGAACATTTATTAAGGGCAATCCTTATATTATGTTTACCTCCACTGACACATGGGCTTTTATTATCGCCATTATGAAAACTGATTGTCAGCAAAGTAAAACTTTTATTGTCAGACAGCAACACCTACAGTTTGTAGTAAAGGAGGCATTTAGAAGGTATCAAATTGGTTTTTAAGTCTTGACCTCTATTTTGTTTTTAAAGGAAATAAACATTAAAGTTGTATAGTTATCCCTTCTTTAGAAAAAGAAATCCTAAATTCTTAATTTTTTTCTAATTGAAACACATTTTTCTAGTTAAGTTTTAGCTTAATTTCTTACAACTTAACATTTGTTTTGGTAATCACATGATTTATGGTTTAATTGAGGATAAGATTTTTATTTCAAGTTGTTATCTCAATAAACTAAAAAGTTATTTAACTTATTGCTAACCTCTTAAAATGACAATAATGGCCTATCCTCATAAACAAAATTCAATAATAAAATTTAAAAAATATATATATTGTACTCTCAGATACATACATAAATAGAAAATATATGTCTACAAAATCAAGTAATGATAAGAAAGTGGTCCTTAATCACAAGTGACAATTTTAGTAAAATAATTAGACAGAGGACTATCCATGGGTCAACCTTCTTGTTGGTGATAAATAAAGGTATTGAAGCTGAAATAAGTGGAATTAAGAATTAGATTGAGAGCTATGAACATCTCATTTAAAGGTATGGTAGTGTATTGATTAAATATGTGACAACGGGATTTGAAACTAAATATGATAAGATTATTAGGTATAGAAGTGAACAAGGACACCACATAAAAAAAAAATATGATCCACAGGAATTTTCAAATTTTTGATACATTCAAGTAGTTGAATTGAATTTTTAACAGAGTGATGGGGTTCATCTGTGAAACCTTTGGACAAAATTGATTGCAGAAAACTAGCTAGTTTGTGTAAAGGGCTGTTGATGGTATACAATTATTCTGAAAGGGATATTGGACTTGTGTATTTTGGGGAGAGCATGACAATGTTTAGACATTGGCAGAGTGATACTGAAACTCTGAGTGAAATGTATAATCTTTGGTTGGTTTGAATATGTGGGGCCTTAGGTTAACATTACTAAGTATCTTTATATTGTTGCACATAGTGGAGGAAATGTGTTTGCTGTTTTTAATTGTCAATTGTCTGTTAAGTTGACAATAATATTTAGTTTAATGTCCCATATATTTGAACCTTAATCAAAACTTGTAACCAACCATCTATGAAGACTTACAGTAGATTAGCTCAACAGTCCTACTTGTAATTCTCTCCAAGTTTTAAACAAATCTCTTGATTACCTTAGCCACATTACTCCTTATATTTAAAATTAAATAGTTTTAAAACTAATAAAAGGACTTTAGATGGTTTTTATTTTATTAATAGTTTTGATGCCATGTCACACAAAATTAGTTGCAGAACCTATTAATTTAAATTGGAACAAAATAAAGTATACTATAAAAACATTATTGGTTGAAGGGTCAAATGTTTTACTGAATACAGATCATGTAATTATAATAGTAACTCCTGTGAACTTATAAAGTGTATGACCTAATAATGGTAGGATGTTTGTCAGAATTTTTTAAAAATTATTAAAGATTTTCCTAGTGAATATAATTAATGAAGACTTCAAGGACTGAGAAGGCTTTATTAATTTTTTTTAATTTTTCTAAATCATGTTTTGTCTCCAGCTATTTTAGCAGAAGTAACAAAAAAAATATTACAATTATAATAGAAAAAATTATTAAATTAACAACCCAAAATCACATTAACAACTGAATTAGAGAATAAAAAAGGAAATCTAGCCTAAATATATTTTTATAACCGTCATTATAATAAAATTAATTAGTTATTGGAAAAGACTTTATTTGAGGTTAAGATATTTATAATAATCAAACCAATGTAGGAAAGTCTTCAATAAGTAGGTTATTGAAATGGGCTATATTCATCTGTCATATTCATTTTGACATATATACAATTTTCATTTACATGTTTATATTTTGAAATTCAATATTTATATGGTAAAATGTGGATTTGACTAGATATATGTAGGACTGATGGTACTAGTGTATGATACAAGAGCAACCTCAAGCAAAATTCTAAAACTAATACAAGATTATCTCTACATTTTTTTTAAAAAAAAAAGGATGTGACAGATTGAAACTAGTGTAATATATTGCAAATAGATTCAACAGAGGACTTTTATAAGTGATATTCATATACAATATGCTCAAGAAAAAAAACAAAGTAGGACATGTAGGAGTACATTATGGTAACATTTTAGATAAATTAAACAATAAAGTAAGAAAAAACATAAATAAGATTAAATTTATCTAAATAATAATAATGATGTATTCATACGATTTAAAAGTTGAAATGTATAAAATATGTATAATTGACTAAGGTTGGTAATATAATTATATATGTAAGATGGTATATAATATATTGGATCAAAATTTCTTACATTTTGTAACAATTGACCAAATGATAAACATGTAAATGAAAATTCTAATTTTTAAAAAGTGTAAATGTGCAATTGTATATATGTTAAAATGAATATAAACATTATTTAACAGATGAATATGGCTTAAAGGACAAAGCTCCTGTATTTTAACATAGTTTGATAAACTATTTATTGAAGGCTTTTCTACATTGGTTTGATTATTATAAGTAAAATTAATGTGAGAAACTTATTGGTAAAGTATAAAAGTGACAAACTTTAGATAAGTAGACAATGTTATAGATAAAATATTATTAATAGTAAAGAGCATATTATACCCTAAAAATTATAAATGAATTGTAGTTCACTTAGTGTAATACTAAACTAAATATTTTAGGACACTGCTGAACTCCCGGTAATAAGAATAAATGTGTGAGTTAGCTGATAAATGACAATAATGCTGTTTAACTTCATAATGTAGACATAATAGTATAAAATAATAATATACATCCTCTAAAGCACACATGATCATAATTGACCTTTAACTTTAATATACAAGTTACTGTCTGGGTAAGAATACCTTAGCACCTAAATGGGTGGGGGTGTTGATATGATGTAAAAATAGTGCAAAAAAGGCTGTTGTTGTCAATTCAATCATTTTTGTGATCACAGAGACTAATATAGTGTCACTCTCCAAGCTGATAAAAGTTCAGACTAAATCATTATTTAGGTAAGGATGAGAAAAGGTGTTAATTATAAAGTTCCAAAAATGGTCAAGTATGGTATTTACACAACTTTTGTGGTCACATTTAAGCCCAAGTTTATTCAAATAGAACACTCCAGAAACTTCAATAAGGCTGTATGTAAATAAATTGCAGGAAAATGCCATTGAAGCAATAGTTGTTAACAGGAAAATAGTTTTTATTGCTTGGTTACCACTTATTGAAGCAGGTTTTTTTTATCTATGGCAATCAACACATTTGAGAGAGTGCTTCATACTAGAATTTAATTTCCTGGCTCCTGGAATTGAAACTAAAAATATTATTTGTAATCAAGTTTGTTGCTATTTCACACTATAGTTACAATTAATTAATTTTTTGTCTAATATAAGATTGGGATTAATGCCCAGGTATTCAACTATATTACAATAAAAATAGCACATTTTGTTTTAGAAGAAAATACTGCTTTTATTACTATTGAATATTGTACAATGAAAAAAAATCACAGAAGTCATAATTATTCCACTTCATTTATTATTTTATGAATTTAAATTGTATATTACATTTTTCACATTACATATTTAAATGCCTCCTTAATTGATTATTAGTTCATCTATGTTGGAAACTCCTGTTCATGTTGTTGGTTATTCTTCTGTTAAAGCCTGCTGCAATTATAATTGTTAATAAATAATGTAGATTGTTATATTTTGAAATAGCTAATGATTCAAGGAACAATATTAAATTGGAAGATCCTGCCAAATATTTTGTGTGGAAAATGTTTCCTAAGTCATTGTATAATCAAATATTGATTTTCCTTCATTTTCTAATTCCTGTGTAATCAGTGCATATACAAACTCTTATTTAACGTAAATATTCCTATTTAAATGTGTGTTGGTTGTCATAATTAGCTTAATACTTCAATAAAAGTATTTACTTTAATTTTGACAATGTAGTATATTCTTTTCCAGCTCCCCTCATTCGAGCTCTTTTAGCTGGCGGTGGTAGTCCTGGCATGTTGATATTTTCAATACTGTAAAGTCTCTTAGATTTTGTGCTTTTGATTGGATTTGTCTCTGAGTGACATTCTTCATTCTCATTTTTTTTAGTAGAAGTTGAAGTAAAGTTGAGCTGAAACAAGAATTTTACTGTAGAAAACTTATTGTTAAATAACTAAAACTATTATTATCTAAGAATTTACATAATAATTTAATAAACATTACTTTTTAATTTTATAAAAATTATGCATGTTGTTTCTTTTATAACAGGATGTGTTTACTTATTTGGACAAACAAAACGAACAGGTGAAGCTAATATGTATCCAAAACCCATTCAAGATTTGACAGGGTGGACAGTTCGAACTGTAGGTTGTTCAGCAACATCAATTGTAATGGCTGCTGATGATAGTGTGATTGCATGGGGGCCATCACCAACATATGGAGAACTTGTAAGTTTCACTGATTTGTATATATTTTTGAAAATGATTTTTAGGTTATTTAAATTAAGATATGAATAATAAAGCTAGCCAATTCAGACAAAAAGGTAATATAAATACGACACAACGTTTCTGGGATCCTTGTCCCTTTTGTCAGGTGCTAAGAAGAGCCTAGAGAAACACAACTGCACTTGTCAGTTGACAACACTCAAAAGCTTTTGAAAATGGCGGTCATTATCTCCATGTCAGATGTGAAACAGTTCAGTGGAACTAACCTAATCTATGAGAAGATAGATAGTCTGCTCCTCATGACTGCTCACAGAGCAGTAAAGAATTAAAATATTCTGTGTGTAGGAACTTTGATTTATTAAGTAAATACATTATTGATTTATTATTCATGACAATAAAAGTATATTCACTAGCTACTCATTAGTGGTCAAACTGGTTTGACCACATAGATGAAGAACTCAAAGAAAGGACGAATATTACAAAATGGTGAGTGATGAATTAAGGTGTAATGACAATGGATTAGAATTTTACGTCCATTAAAAATTTAGTGTGTTAATCTACAATGAAGCTTTCAATAGTTGAATAGAATATCAGACTATTTGCAGAGTGATAATATAGACTTGTTCTAATAAAAACATTTGGCTGCTAGTATGAACATTGTTATTTAGAACTAGAATAATTTGTTAATGTATAACAATTTCGGTTAATTTGTTGTGCAGTTTTTTAAAGTTAATGAAATATTTCTATATTTATATAAATATTATTTAAAAATATAATTTTAAATAGTTAGTTTTTCCTTTATTTAAAAAGTGAATGAAAATATTTATAGAAATGGAACATTTTTAGGGCATTGGAGAGCTTCAAAAATCTTCAACAACTCCTATGGAAGTGAAGGCTCTGGAAGGCATTTATATTGAACAAATTTCATGTGGTATGAATCATACATTAATGGTTGCGAGAGATGAGAATGAACAAGATCATATGAAACTTACAAAGTTGCCAGAATATAAACCATAATACTGTGAAAGGAGTATGTGCATTTACTCAAAAGTTACAAAAATAAGCAGAATTTCAATGATCCTGTTTAAAGTGTACCATAATCAAAAAACTGTTGTTGGTCCAGTGAGGTACAGGGGTATTCTTTTTGAATCCCTAAAGATGATATACAGATTCTTTGGTAACACTCGTGAATAAATTATAACTTTATATTTTGCCATTAGTTTATCTTTTATATTTGTTCCATAATGTCTAATATTTTATACTACTTTTACATTTCATCAGTTACAAGTTGACACACACAATAGAGAAACCAAAGGCCAAAAATATTAATTATCAGATAGCCTCCATTAACACTTTTTTTGTGCTACTGTACTTATTTTAACTGCAACTTAATTAGAGTATAGTTTCAAAGTTTACAGTTGTTGAGAAAGTTAAATGTTTCAAAATCAAAGCTCATCAATTGTTACACTATTCCTTTTAATATTAAATTGTAATAAAAATTTGCATATTACTTTTAAAACGTGTATTGCCAAAATAATACAACACAAACCTTTTTGTTCCTTAAGGTAATGGCCAGTATAGTATAAAATTGTCCAACTGATTCATAATACTGGTTTCTAAATGTAAAGGCTATATAAATTACAAAATAAGTTTCTTCATGCACAATAGTAGAAACTTTCAGTGGTCATATATGGCATAAAATATGTAGAAATTTAGTGGTATTTTCAAAAAAAATACGTAGATAAGACAAGTTAAAGGTTATAGTCAGTACCTGCATTGTGACTGAGTAACACTTCCTTCAAATTCAAATATGTGTCGGCATCATTTTATTGGTATTGGTACAATTATTTTATTTTCCTTCTTCCATAGGAAGACATGTCAGTGTTTTGGCATGTTGATTGAAATACTATTTTAACCCCTTGTGTGACAATGGGGTCTACGATGTCCTTATAAAAGTCACTTATTCTTCATATGTCTAAATTATATGGGTAATATTTTCTGTTTAATACATAATTTCCTATGTGTATTTAACAGGAAAAAAACACATATTGTGTGTCTGTGTCTATGTATATGTTAAGTCATAGAAGTGAACCATCAATTAAATATCACCCACTTTATGTACAAAGAGGCAGTAAATATCTATCTTGAGTTCCAAACAATTTAGTAATTGTCATAATTTATGTAATTTTTTGTGTGTTACTATGTTTTTTTTGTCATTTTTACAACATTTTGAAGCAATAATTCTTTTCCTATGTGGAAATATTTGCATTATAATATTACATTCCAAAGAAAATAATCTTTTTGTTTGACATGTTCTATATTTATGAAGTCTTTTAATGTTACTACACTGTATGTGTCTATGGACAGTTGAATAAATTACTTATAATTTTGATTTTACGAATAATAATGTTTGTTTATTGAATAGTAATATTAGGAAGTAATTTTTATAGAGTAAAGTTTTTGGGCTATTCTGTGAAATTGATTGTATAATTAAACTTGCCCTTTGCATGTTGTGCAAGTTTCATGCAAGATTATTTAAGTTAATCTTCACCATAAAGTTGATAGTGTATTCTTTCTCTCTGTTATAACATAAAAATAGAGCTTTATCATTTTGGTGCTTTCTACAAATAACTTTTTAAATCATTTAACTTTCTTAAAAGTCATAACTTTTTATTTGATATGAACTTTGTTCATATTTACTCAACCTTTGATATGCAACATTTCCATGGAACTACAACAATATGCAAATGAAAGTATTACATGCAAAGGAATGCCAAAAGACATTCATCATACCTCAATAAATTTTTACTTCAGTTCTATATCTTTTTATTTGACTGTGTTTAAATGTCATACTGTTCTGTTCTTTATCATTTTTTATAACAGTATTAAGACAAGTTTGTTTATTTTTATCAACGGAATTTACTTATGTGTAGTTTGTACAACCGTCATCAAAGTAATTTAAACAGTAAATCTGCAAGCCTTTGCTTCCAACTTTAACTACCATTTGTTGTCTATAAATTATGTTCTGTAATTTAATTTTTTATGTCACATTATATAAATTAATATTTTTTCAAACAGTTAAACTGTCACCACACAAAATAGTCACGTTTGAAACTTAAATATGTCTCATCCAAGTAGTCCCCCAAATTTGGGTACTCAGTATGCTCAGGAATATTCTATAGCCCATCTATCCAAGTGAATAAAATGCTATGTTAATTATTATTTTATACATTTTAAATGAATAATGAAGATATCTGTTTTCTCATATTTAATACTGCAAATTAAGTGCTTGTTGTGTTGTATACGATTTCCAATAAATTTTTTAATATAAATGCATAGAAACAGTCCTAAGAAATAATTTGTGTCAGATATGGTGCTACTATTTTTTGTACAAACTTTTTATCTACTTTATATAGATTTAACCACAACAATGAATTTACAATTGTAGTACAAAATTTTAATATCATAATTTGTATATATACCATCTAAATTAACTGCTTTTTGTATACAATAATTCCTCAATAGTTTCAATAAATTTTTAGAAATGGTTATCCAGACAAGCACTTTATATGTCAAATTGATTTACTATTCCTCTCACAGGTTTTAATTTGTACAACTACATAAGACTGTAAACTTTATACATTTCAGGGAACTATAATGAATCTATCCCATAAGTATGGAATACATTCCAATTTATATTTTGTGTAAGTTCAGATTGAAATCTGACAGATGATGCCTACAATAAGACTGGTATAATTTTTTAATTGTATTTATTTAGATTAGAAGTCTCTTTAAATTTAGTTACTCAGGTAATTCATATTAAAATATATTATTACATGTCTTAATTGATTGAAATGTTGACACTATCTATTTACAAGAAATTAAACAGTAAATTTCTTAAATGTTCCTAAATTTTTATTGCTAATGTTTGCTATTTTTTTTGTGTGCTGTTAACTTTATCAGTATTATTTTGGCATTTATGTTTAAAATTCTTGAAAAAGTAATCTTAATATCTGAAATGTTTATGTTTATCAAAAGTAATAATTTTTTAATTTAATTTATTTCCTAGTTAAGTATAATTTTAGTCTAAGAATTTTTAACTAAACTACTGTGAAACATTTTCATATATTAATATGGTTGTGCATTTCATTATATAATAAAAATAAATAATAATGTTTTTGTTTGTCCTTTACATGACTAAAAGTGACCTTTAAACAATCTGATCAAATTGATTCACTGTAGCAGCTTGCTGAGAAACAAGGTGATCATTGCTCCAACTGACACTGGACTTCAATAAATGTTTTTTAAGAATAGTTGATGAAACAATATGGATTTAAGATCAAAACAAAATAAATCATTTTCTTACTAAATCAATTTTTTGTCTGATACTTTTAACTAATTAAGAGAAGGAATTAATCTGATAACAGATTTGGATACTTTAAAGTGAATGGGTTGATTCAAAACTTATACACAAGCAAATAAACAATATAATTAAATCACAGAATAAGTACATCTTGTTCCCTTTTTGATTAAAAGTTAATTTTATTCTGTTGTATCTTACTGATTTATAGATATCCATGACAGTGTAATGATTTCAAGTGCTACTTTATTAACATTGTTATGGATAGGTCAGAATGAAGTTTTTTTAAATAACAATAATTTATTTAATGACCTTTAGGATATGTAAATTTGATTTCCACTGTGTAAGCAATCCATGGTTGAATATTCAGCCTGCAATGCATACATTTAAGAAATGGTATATTCTCTGTAGTCAGTTAATTGTACTATTACTAATTGGCAACACAAAATTCATATCTGTCTCTTTCAGTTTTCATAAACTTTGGGACAGATATAAATATGACAATCAGGGTTTTGTGGGGGAGGGAATGGATGAACAAAAATATTGTCGAGCTTAGGTGAACATTTGAAGGTAACCATAGTTTGAGTGTAGTCTGGGAAGTTTTTTTAAAAATACAGGATTAGATTGCAGACTGTTGTAAGGTAAATGGTGAAAGCAGTTGAGTTTCTATTGGCCAGGAAAGTTGGAAGTGGTTAAGAGAAAACTTAGCTTTTCTGGTTCTGGTTTGACACTCTCTCCACCCCCCCCCCCCCCCCCCGAAAGATCTGTTTATGTATTATAGTTAGTGCAACAGGCCAGATCATTTCTGTATGAAAATTTCAAAGCTAATCTGAACGTATAATTAGGCAAAATTTTGATTGTCCCCAAAACATTATTTGAATAAGCCCCACAAAATAATTAAATATGTAATATTAATAGGTATTACTGTACCTTTGGACAGAACATGCAGATCAGTTTGAACAGTCTAGAACTGAAGGTCACAAGGGGGAGTGACAGCAGCCAAACTATTGTTATGAGGGTCCAGGTGTGAAAATTTATGGCAGTCACTTGCAAGAAACTGTGTATGAAAACCTTGAAAAGAAGGTAGTAGCTGGGAAGTGTCCGCTGTAAGCAGTAAAGATTTTAATAGAGATAATGTAAAGTTTTCAGAGGAGCTCTTTGGAAAGTAAATAGTAGCTGGTCAGAGTCGATTGTGAGTGGTCGTAAATAATTAAAATATTTAATTTCATGTGAAAACAAGAAAGATTGGTGTCAGATGAAGGTTATGGAAGTCTGAATTGAATTCAGACATTCACCATGCCAGATAAGTTGTAGTTAAGCCCTTATGGGGTGAGGGATGAAATAAATTGATGCATAGACCAAATTAAACTAAACTTATTATCCTGGCACAAACACTATGGTGGAAAGATCACTTTAGTGGTGAGGGAGTCATTTTAAAAACGTAAGAAAGTGGTTGAGATTAGCTTTGAATAAGTAGTTTTTGGAGTCCACAAAATTAATAGTCTCACTCCCAATGTTATTTCCAATTTCAAACATTTACAGCAATTGTTGAAAGAGCCTCTAAGAGGGGGCATATAATGTGGATTACATAGAAAGAATTACAGAAACAACCAGAATGGCATCAAGTATGGGGATGCAAGGGAGACAGTTGTATTCTGACATTCACCGTGCTGATTAAGTTGCAGTTCAGCCCCTAATGGGTTGGGGTGACACAAATTTCCACATACAATCTTAAACACATAAAGCAGTTTAAATAAAACTTTGCACACCTATTACTTATGATCTGGGAACAAACTAACAGTAAGACATGCCTTGCAGTGAGGGTAACAGTCTGTCTTGAAGTTGTTAACCTCTAATATCAGCTCCTATGTCAAGGAAATGAGCACTTGTTGTAGGTATTGATGACAAAAGGAAATTTTTGGTTTTTGTTAAGGAACTATCGGTTATCACCCAATTAAAATGAAGTTAGCCCTCTTTCTGCAAAGGTTGGGGTATGAAGGTAATATAGTAAAAATTTAGGTTAAATCATGTGTTAATAACTTGCAGGAAAATATAAAGAAATACCTGAGGAGGTACCAAATAAAAAAGACTGCCCCTTTTCCACATAGATCAAAACAACAGACATCTTTCTGAACAAATTACCAATAACCACAGCACAGTCAAGCTAAGCAAAATACAATATTTACTTGTGTTAATTAAATTAATTAATTACATTTAATTTAAAGCAGGCTAAATGAATAAATCTGTGCTAGAAAATTTATAAGAAAATTATTATAATTTGATATCGACCGAAGGGGTTGATGAAAAGGTGACCAAGGCTATGGGAAGACAATCGCTTCCCCAAGTTATCAATCTTACAATTGTGTTGTCAGGAAAGAGGAAGAGACCGTATAGGTGAATAGGAAAGAGGTAACGTGGAGATCACTGTAACCTGGACGATGGATGAGTACCAGCAATCGGATGGTTAATCGATTAGTTGGAATGACGACAAAGAAAGTATTGAAGATGAATATGTTCATCAAGTTAAAAGCAGTCGACACATTAAACTAAAGAAAAGAATGAAATCAAGGCTAGTGCAAAGGGTTGTACTGGGAGTCCTCAAGGGAACATGTATCTGTAAGCACTACTAAAACCGTCAGTTATGGGTGAAGGGTTGTTCAGGGGAAGGATCTCCTGCCTTCATCTAATGCTATATGGTTAACCATGGAAGGTTCCAGAAGCCAAACATGGTTGCTCTTCTTAAAGTCACGCCATGATAAACTGTTGATGCAAGCATCCCATGATCCAGCTTGGGAACAGAGTCCACACATGAACTATATGTAATAGGAGTGCCTGCAACAGCACTCCCTCAGGCCACCTTAAGAAAGAAGTAGCTTCACTGCTAAGTCCCAATAGATGACAAATATATATATATTACAATAATTTGTGGAATAAGTTTCAATATATTCACAAGAATACCTTAAGGTAAAAACTAATCACCATTTTAGCTTCCATATTGTAGTGGATTCCAGATTTATATAGTATTGCAGAAGATAAAGCTTCTATATCCTGACTTGATATTCCAGATATACATGCAAGTAAACTTGTTATTTCAACTGGAGGAGGGTGCACAATGAAATTGTTACAATTTTGTTTATGAGTTTCTCCTTTAATTAAACTACAATTCCAAGCAGCTGTGAGTATAACTCCAGAAGCATGATATATACGATCACAGCGAGCTGCATGTATATCTTCATATCTGAAACGGGAAGAATTAGCTCTAATAACAATAAAATATGTAAACAACCGAAAATCTTAGGATAAAAGTTTCATAATAATCAAAAAGATCATTATTTTGTTTATCACATTAAACAAATATTAATCAGTACAAATCTAAGCTGTCATATCGTGCATTCATTTGTCATAAAGTAAAGTTGTAGAGATTTTAATTTTCTTTCCAACGCATTATCTGGCTTTAAAAATTCATTGAGAATTGTCAATCCGGCCGCGATCGCCAGAGTTTATTTTTAAAACCAGATAATGCGTTGGAAGGGAATTAAATTATCTACAGCTTTCTTTTATTACCAATAAATGTACGATCGATCATTTTGGAGATATCAGCAATAGAAATACAACACACTGCATTCTTTCCGAAAAGGACGAAAAATATCCTACGATTCCTACCACATCATTCAACCAAATTTCGTAATCAAGAAAACCATTCGTCGCAGAATTTTACGCTGTAAAATTTATTACTGAATATCGTTTTCGATAGAATGCTTTAGCTATTAGCGAAAAACGGAAAAGAGAAGCAAAATTTCGTTGTTTTTAGGCCACAGAAACTTTTTCCGAGGCTTTTCAATGTGTGGTATGATCATGTACCTCATTTATAATTAAGAGGGTAAAATTTTCAATATTGGCATTAACCTGATACAAAGTGCGCACCATGGGAAAAAATAATTTGCTTTCCTAAACAAAGTGGAATTCTGGGGAGGGAGTATTTTTTTCGTTTCGACAACGCATAATGGAAGCTGTTTGCAATAACTGACTGGACGGTCGGAAACAGAGGATAGAGTTTGGCAAGATGCGGCTGGATGCAGACAAAATATGCTGCTAACAATTGCAAAGTTTAAGATCAAATAAGCTCTGAAGGCGACGAATGGCAACGAGATTACAAAGGAAGCCAGTGGTTACAACTGATATTTTTTGAATGGCCACTTCACCACATATGGGGGTACTGATTGCAGACAAAAAATTAACGTTGAACCTACCAAGCAGATATACCTGAACAGATATGACCCACACAACTTCTATCTTCATAGGTTTATGATAAGAGAGAACATAAGATGTAATCCATGCAAGAAAAATGATTATTTTCTATCTATAATGGCAATTAATTAGTGTTAGTGGCCAAAATATTCCATGTGAAGCAGATGCGAGCACTCATGAGAGCTAAACTGAATAGGAGGGAGCATTTAATATTGTCAGGTTTTCAACATGAGAAATGGAGGTATCGTAAGTGGTTGGTAGATTTGAGATGGGCTTATCTGGTTATTAGACCTGATCTAAGGTTAATGTTAATATCAAGGAAGGTGATGTTGGTCAGGGGGTTGTTCCATGTAAGTTACTCTAAATTATATTCTAATTATGTATACATAAATGTATCTGAAAATTACTTACCGATTATTTTCTGTTTGCATTTCTACAAATTTTTCTAAAGAATCAAATATGTTTCTATGGTTACTGTAAATCACACTCAAAAGCTGTAGACAATTTTCCTTAAGTTGATCCCAGTTCAAAACAATTTGGTTTAGTTTGCATGATGCATTTAACTGTTGAAGTAATTGTTCTACATAACAGTGTGTTGTTGTGAGTGGCAACTGTGAAAAAAAATTAATATTTATTTTAAATTATAACCATTCTGTATTGGTAAATATATTTTTATCCATGAAAATTAAAAAATGATGGGAAAGTAATAGTTCCTCATGAATATTGAAGGAACATATTCAACATAGTCTTCAGTACAGACAATCTATTATAAAATATAATACACCTGTGATGAAAGTATACTAATTAGATAAATGGACAAAAATAAGAGCTAAATTAAATATCACACAGTGTTTCTGTTGTTGTCAGGTGATTCAAAAATAACAAGAATAATAATGAAACACCACATAAACCAGATGAAGTAAAAAGCAAAGCTAAAATTAAGTTAAACACAAAGTTTTGCATTTAACCTAACAAAAGCAACAAAGACTGCAGAAATGTTATATTTAATGTACCACCTATTTTTTTCTCTTTTATTTGGATATTTATTTATCTAATTATAAACAATCTATGTTACTTCTCATCTTGGGAAACAATATCATGCAATTTACCATGTAAATCACCAAAAGGGTAAAATAGATAACTTCATTTAAAAACAACAAACAATTAGTATTGTATAATTTTATTTTAGGTCCATATAGATAACTTGTTGCTTAAAGTGTGTGGAAAAAAACTTTAAAAAATATATTATTATTAAATGGTGGTGGTCAACTTTATACACTTTTTTCAATTATACTTTGAAATCTGAATAAAAATTACAAAAAATATTATGTGCATCTCTCTTTCATTCATTCATTCCATAATTTTGTACTTTTTTATTTAGGTTAGAAAACTAATTATTTCTAAGTTTATATACTATAATGGAATGATAAAATAATATAAACAATAGATTTGGGATACTGATAACAAAACAATAAAAAGTATTAAAAATTATAAAAAAAATAGAAGCTATGTTTAAATATTGATACACATCAGGTACTACTTCATTATATTAGCTTTACACATATCACCAGATTGAATCTTTTAATGAGATATCTCTGTATGTTTCAAATGGATATTATTTTGTTTTTGATATGTTTTAAAATTCATCCAGACACAAAAACTGGCAGCAACAGACATGACTATTTTTGTGAAGATTACTTTTCATCACATTCCACCATTATAGTGTTTCAGTCCTTAAAAGTCCATGGGTAACTTGTGAAATTTACAAAACAAGTTCTAGCAACATATATTTTGTGAGTCATTTTAATTGTTATCAGACATCATTCTTTTATTACATTAACTATTTTATAAATCACTAATTACAAAATGGATTAAAATTTATTTACTGGCAATGAATAAGTTTTTACTTGAGGTGGTTGTTGATTTTAATTTGATGAATTTCATTGAACTATTCATATTATTTTAGTACTTAATTTTTCTATTTACATTTTTGTATGTAAAAGGCAGTTTTCTAATTCTGATTAAAGTATTTTTAAGTATTGATTTATCGAAAAATACATTATTAGTATTATTAAAGTTAAGTCAAGATGTAAAAATGTCAACCAGACCAGGAATTGAAGCCAGGACCTCCTGTTTAGCAGTATAATAATTGCTGAAGCAAGAATTTTCAACTTTAAAAATATGATAATATGTAATAGACAACAAAGGCATAGGGTTACATGGAAACAAATATTTTATAATAATATTAGATCTAAGCACAATTTTAGACATTGTCTAAATTGTAGAACGAAGGTTTTCCCGGTGTAGAAAGTTAGTAAAAGTTTCTCGGGCTTCCAGCCGGGTAAACTGGTCGACAGCACGCGACGTTTCGATGACATTCAGCGTCATCTGGCGAAGTGCCGAGTTATGTGAGCTGATCCCCTTATATATGCTTGCGGCAGTGGCGGGGGTAGGTGGTTCTCTGATTGGCTGGCGCCTCAGTCTGCGGTGGGGTGTCGCTCGCATCTCCAGCTGGCTTCGTGCGGCGAGTGTTGGTGCCGCCAACCGCCTGCCCGGCGGGGTCGGACTCGGGAGTCGCGTTATCGGCTCCCTCGTTATGCGAAGCTCCAGCGTCCCGAGCTTGGGCTTGTCATCTCAGATCGGCGACTAGTGGCCCCAGGCCCGGCTGATACCGAACCCCGTGTAGTGAAATTTTTATAATGTAATTGTTCCCGGAATATATTTATTCGACGCGAAATTCGGAGCTTTACTTATTTTAAAATTTCTACTCCTTACCCACCTCCGCCCAACTTCTCCCACCTCAGGACACCCCCGCGGGTTGCATAGATTGTCTGTATTAGCATGTTTGAATGTTTCCACCCCCTCCCCTAAGCGACATTCAAAACCCCGATTTGACTCGAACCTCGGTCGATTTGGATTAAATTATATGAAACGTCCCTCCACCCCACACATAAGGGTGCTCCCCTCGCATGCCGATTGATATTATACACAAAAAACATCAGTAGAAATACAATCAATATAATTAACCCTGAAAAATATTGATTCAACACTAATATCTGCCGTTTTTGCATGTTCCAAAATTTCCACCCCACTATCCCTGAATCTGAGGGATAAATGCCAAGTTGAAAATCATAACTAAACTCAGTGACATCCAAAACCTTCGATTTTACTCCAATCTCGGTTGTATTCGCGTTATTTTCTTGTAACGCATCTCCACCTCAAACCATAAGGGTTCCCTTTTCTCAGGGTGTAGGAGATGAAAATTATATTCAGATAACATCGTTAGAAACACTATCAATAACTGTGACCCCTAAAAATATTTATCCAAATCTAATATCGACTGTTTTTGCATGTTTAAGTATTTCCACCACCGTCCATCCCCGCTTCTGGGGGTGGTAGACGCGTCTCACCCCGACAGTGTTTCTTTCCTCGTTGCAAAGAACACGTGTACGAAATTTGGTGAAATTTGTTCCACCGGTATAGATTTGTATTCGCCACCACAACCGCTAAGGCTGCTTTTTCCCCAGGGTGTAGAGGATGAAAATTATAGTCAGGAAACATCGGTAGAAACACTATCAATATCTGTGAACCCTAAAAATATTTATCCGACTGAAATATCGACTGTTTTAGCATGTTTAAATATTTCCACCCCCTTCACCCCCGCTTCTCGGGGTGGTAGACGCATCTCACCCCGACAGTGTTTGTTTCCTGGTCGCAAAGAACACGTGTACGAAATTTGCTCCACCGGTGTGGACAAATATACAAACGCTCTGCTTTATTTATTTACTAGCTGGGTGCCCGGCGTTGCCCGAGATGTCGTTTATCTATAACCATCGATATGACTCCAATTTTGGTTGCTCCTCGAACCCTATCCTTAAATGTGCTCACTTCCCATGCCGAAGGGCGATGAAGTCATTGACTTAATATATCGGCCGTTTTTACATGTTAGAAGATGACCACCCCCACAAATGTGCGATAATGAAAAAGAATGTATTCCACGCAAAAATCGGCCGATTACATTGTCTGAAAATTTCTTCCCCCGCCCACCACCTCCCACCGTTACCCAGATTGTCACAATTAGATTCAGCGGCATTAATTGTCTCTGAATTGATTCTAATCTCGGTTGTTTTGGCGGTTTTTTATTTAACGTACCTCCACCCCACCCCTAAGCTTGCTCCCCTCACAGGGGTTAAATTATACACAAACAACATCGGTATAAATACAATCAAAGTAATTAACCCCAGGAAATAATTATCGCAAATATCGACCGATTAACATGTTTGAAAATTTCCACACCTTACTACCCCCGCTACAGGGACTTAAACGGTCAAGTTTAATGTCATAATTAAAATCAGTGACAATCCCGATAGTTTCTGCTTTCTTTTTATGTAATGCCATTTCACGCCCACCCTTAAGGGCGCACCCTTCCGAGTCCGAAAGGGGTTGAAATTATACATAGAGAACATGTAGGGAAATTTTATTAATCTAATTCATCCCGAAATATCTTTAATCGACCCAAAAAACGGCCGGTCAACTCATCCCAACCCAACCGATACCCGCGCGTTGGCCAGATTGTCATAAATAAATTCAGCGACATCCATTACCTTCGATTTGACTCGAATCTCGGTTGTTTTCCCGTTATTTTCTTGTAAATCCCCTCCATCCCCACCCCTATCATGCCTACAAACAACTTGGGTAGAAATACTATCAACGTCAATGGTCCCGGCATTTATTTATTACACGCTAATATCGATGATTTAACATGTTAGAAAAATTCCACCCCTATCAACTCCCGCCCTTGGGGTTAAATGACCAATTGGATGCTATAATTGAACTGGGCGACACCCATAACCTTGGATTTGACTCCAATTTCGGTTGTATTCGCGTTATTTTATTGCAGCGTTCCTTCACCCAACACATAAAAGTGCTCTACTGATAAGCCCGAAAGGGGTTGAAGTTATAATCTGTGAAAATGTAGAGAAATCTCATTGATCCCGAAAAATATTTAGTTGAAAAAATCGGTTGATTGACATGTGTGACAATTTCCAACCCTGACCCCGCCCGTCCCTGGGAGGTTAATTGCTAGTTTATAGCATAATTAAAATCAGCGTTATCCATAACTTTGCTTTTGACTCCAGTCTCGTTTGTATTCGAGTTATTTTTTTGTAATATTCCTCCACCTCCGCCCCTAGAGTTCTCCTTTCCCATGCCGTAAAATGTTGAAATTTTACTCACATACAAACACCCCCACCCCTAGAGTTCTCCTTTCCCATGCTGTAAAATGTTGAAATTGTACTCACATACAAACACTATTAATCACTTTTATATTTACCCGACTCAAATATCGGCTGTGTTAGCATGTATAAAGATTTCCACCCCCAACCACCCCCGCTTGGTAGACTTAAACGGCAACTTGAATATCATAATTAAACTCACGGACAACCATAACATTGGATTTGAGTATTAAACATATGGAACATGTAGAGAAATATAATAAATTTCAGCGAACCAGAAAAATATTTATTCGACACAAATATCGACTGCTTAACATGTTTGAAAATTTCAATCCCCGCTTGGGGAAGTTAAACTATAACTTAAATGTCATAATTAAACACAGTAATAAATATAACCCCGGATTCGACTTGAAACTGGAATGTGTTTGCGTAATTTCATGTAATGCCACTCCACCCCAACTCTTAAGTGTGCACCACTCCCATGCCTAAAAGAAGTTGAAATTATACACAGATGAAGTGAAATTTTATAAATGCTATTGATCCAGAATTATATTGATTCGACGCAAAAATCGGCCTGTTAGAATGTTTGAAAATTTCTTTCCCCGCCCACCCCCACTCATCACCACCAATTCCCACTCACCCCCGTGAGTTTCTCAGTTTGTTATAAATAGTCTCAGCGACATCCATATCCCCCAATTTGACATGAATCTAGGTTGATTTGGCGTTAATTATATGAAACGTCCCTCAACCCCCACACATAAGGGTGCTTCCCTCGCATGCCGAAAGGGGATGAAATTATACACAAACAACATCAGTAGAAATACAACCAATATAATTAACCCAGAAAAATATTTATTCAACGCAAATATCTGCCGTTTTTGCATGTTCCAAAATTTCCATCTCGCTACCCTTGCATCTGAGGGGTAAATGCCAAGTTGAATGTCATAACTAAACTCACTGACATCCATAACCTTCGATTTGACTCCAAATTCGGTTGTATTCGCGTTATTTTTCTGTAAAGCAATTCCACCCCAAGCCCTAAGGGTGCCCTTTTCCCAGGGCGTAGGAGATGAATATTATATTCAGATAACATCGTTAGAAACACTATCAATAACTGTGACCCCTAAAAATATTTATCCAAATCTAATACCGGATGTTTTACCATGTTTAAGTATTTCCACGACCTTCCACCCCCGCTTCTGGGGGTGGTAGACGCGTCTCACCCCGACAGTGTTTGTTTCCTGGTCGCAAAGAACACATGTACGAAATTTGGTGAAATTTGCTCCACCGGTGTAGATTTGTATTCTCCACCCCAAACCCTAAAGGTGCCCTTTTCCCAGGGTGTAGGGGATGAAAATTATATTCAGAAAACATCGGTAGAAACACTATCAATATCTTGGACCCCTAAAAATTATTATCCGACTAAAATATCGGCTGTTTTAGCATGTTTAATTATTTCCACCTCCGTCCACCCCCGCTTCTGGCAATAATGTAATTATCAAAAACTTTCCTCCATTAATATTCTT
Source organism: Zhengitettix transpicula (assembly GCA_037074705.1). Lineage (NCBI taxonomy): Eukaryota > Metazoa > Arthropoda > Insecta > Orthoptera > Tetrigidae > Zhengitettix > Zhengitettix transpicula. The sequence continues at coordinate 207,041,162 of CM073591.1, forward strand.
CTTCTCTTGGACTTATAAGTGATACAATTAAGGTATTATATCATAACTATTTTGAGTTGGATACCTTAAAATTTAGAATTTTGAGAATGTATCGTTCAGACGTAAAAACTGCATTGAGTGATACTTTCATCCCTTTTGTAGAAAAATAGCTAACTATTGAACTAGGTCTCAAATTCTGAAAACAAAGAACACAGTTAATATTTCAAGAGTAACTTTCCTAAAATTTTGTTATGAAAATATAATCTTGGAATTTAACTTTACCACTTATTTAACAGAAAATAATACAGATAATGGTATTTTATTTTTATTTATATAAACCTTTAATAACTCTGGCATTTTAATGGCTGGATCGAAGTGGCCAGAATTTAGAGTTATGTTAGCTTTTGAGTGTGACCGTAAAATATATTTTAATTATACTAAAAAATGGTACATCATAATGTGACTTTCTTAATAAAAACTCAAATATTTACTTAGACTCAAACTATATGTAGTGTAACACAGGAAAATAGCCCCGAATAAAATGTAATTGTAAACGTGATAATTTGGCTGAAAGTGAGAAACAATTTTTTATATAACAAAATTCAATATATGACCTCTGAATATAATTGCCATTTATTTATTCTTCCTGCAAGTATGCCCTGAGATTCAGAACTCTAGCTAATTTGTTTGCATATTTAAATAATATAATTACTTGTATTTCATACTTTGCATATGCTTTCATAAAATAAATAGTTAATGGCACCCAACCCTATTCAAGAACAGGTAAATTAAAAGCAATTTCAATAATTATGCACAAATCACTTTAAACTTTGAGCATCTTAATAAGAAACTATTTTCATATATCTCATTACAAAGTGTCATAAATGTCTCTTTAACATTGAACTTAGTAAAAGCATTACTACGAGTAATGAAAAAGCAATACACAGTGGCATCAAATTGTGGTAATAAAAAAAAGAATCACATAATGGACTCCCAATCTGGAAATTAACATTAAAAGCATCACAGTAGTTGTTGCACACTATTTACAGAATTCAAGTTACATAAAAAAAAATAGTGATCTCCTATATGGCAGCTAAGAATGGATACATATTCATATGTGTGAAACATCAAACAATTTTATTTTTTCTATCCATATTACAAAGAATGCTGACTAAGAAGTGATCCAATTTATGATAAAAAACCAGCAACTAGGTTTTGGTGGGGTAGTGTTAATGTGTCATGGGGACCAACAGTGTGGTCCTCTAGCATGAGATGCACCCATGTTCTGTCTTGAGGAAGGGTCTCAGGCCCCTGAATATTTTACATGCTTCTTACTAAGCAGAATGGTGCCACCAACTCTCAATTTAAGGCAAGTTAGCCACACTGTCATTTTTTCCTGTCCATATATTGTAAATAACCATGGGTCCCTTGTGAGTATTTGTGTATCATATGTATGTATATGACAATGGGTCACATAAAATAAGTTCACACCTGGAGAAACACCACGGTCTGTATGTTGAGAGAAAACAGGCTGACTTGGGATTTTTTTCAGGCAGTGTTTATTATTTCATCTTGAATCACTTCCTTTCATAGTGACAACAGCAAAAAAAATTAAATGAATGATTACATACAAAAAGTTACTTCTTGATGACTATGTAATGTAGAAATGTACATATCTCATTGATAATCAATTAATTGTATATAAATAATTATTTTGGTAGGTTTTATTAAATATAATATATATATATATATATATATATATATATATATATATATATAAATACAATTGTTATTAAAAATATTTAGGAAGAAATAACATGTCAAATTTTCAAGAGCCTAAACCCCTTCCTCAAGCAAATAGGACTGAATGTCATCTATGCCGGTCACACTGTGTCAAATTCAAACATTTCAACAAATTGTCAGCCACTAAACTGCAACAACCAACGTCCAACCAAATCAAAAACTCTCTCAAGGAAAGGTAACAACAATTAAAAAATAACGGAGTAATACAGTAATACTTATCTACATGTAGCTCACTATATTTAGCAAGTTGTGTCAAGACAAGATGCAGAGTGATCCATGTGCAGTGGGAGTAGACTATTCTACAAACATTGCACATGGAAATATATTGTGTTCAGTTCCAAATATATTGAACAAAAACTCGTATGTAAAAGTTAAGAGATGATAAGTACAGTATGTGATATTCCATTCATAAGAATATAATTAATATTTTTAAGAATGGTAATATTTGAAACATTGTAAGTACTATAATTGTATATTTGTCTATCCTCAAAACTGCATAGTCTCCAGACTATAAGTTTTATTAAAATAAAATAAAATGATAGTAGTAGAGATTGACTACAATACTCTCTTCCATTTTCTCTCTTCTTCTACTGTGCATCTGACAAGACTTGCTACACCTCTTATACATTCATAAAAAGAACATACAATTTACATACTCAATACTCGCACACAAACTAAAGGTGGAAGGTAAAAAGTAAAGTAAGTCAGTGTGACAGGAGAAAGCCAGTTGTTAGAGGACTTTGCTTAGACTATAGGATTTGTTGGTAAGGGAGTTCCCAAAGTTGAAGATCAGAATTTAATGAATTTGGAGGTAAAGCTAAAGCTATAAGAAAGGGGCAGTGTGAAACATTGGTTGAAATGTTATCACTTAATTTTGTTTGTTTATTGGCTAATTCCTTATCTAATTAGTCTTCATCCAATAGACATTTTTGTCTTTGTTTAAATAAATGCTTTGTGCTTATGAGTGTGTATTTCAAAATAATTCTTGTTACTAAAAGTGTGAGGAACTGTACCATTCAAAGAGCATATAAACTATATGGAAAACTCTATTTTACATTACCTCAGATGTTAGGCCACCCATTTTTGATGCAAGCTGTAAACAAGACATCATTCGTAGTTCTAATTGTTTTTTCATAAGAAAGCAAGCCCTATGCCATCTACTATTGTCACTATTTTCCCAACTACTTCCAGGTTGATGAGTTTCATTCCATAAATGTGTAACTTGCTGTACGATAAATCTAAAAAGTATTTTTGAGAAAGTAAATAAATATAGTTTGATAAATATTTATCAACACAAGAAAAGTTAAAAATTAATCACCTGATTTGGAGGTAAAGCTAAAGCTATAATCAGCTGAATGTGTCAATAAATTTTCCTGTAATAAGAAATATAGCACAGACAAAAGAAGTGATAATATAAATACCACACAACATTTCTGGAAGCCTTGTTTCTTTCTACAAAAAAAATGCAAGCACCTAGAGAGAAACAACTGCACAAGTTAGTTGACTCAAAAGCTTTTGAGTTCTTAAAACCAAGTCTGTATTGTATATTGTAATCTCTGTTTATCTAAATCATTTTAGTTTCTTATTCTTAAAATTGACTACCTATGTTTACTTTGGAATTGTATACATAATATTTTTCTTAATTCTTATTCTGTTATTATATTGAACAATCTCTAAAGTTTAAATATCAATATCTTGGATACTTTGATTCTGTAATTTGTTAAAATTTTGTTTTAAATGTAGTAAGTAGTTGCAACTTTCTAACTAATGGGGAGATAAGTGTCTGTGTGACACATTGCTCGAAATTTTTGGTGTTGTAGCTTTGGAAATGAGCAGCTATTGGCATATATATGTAAGGAGGGAAGACTGAAAATATTTGACCCAGGCAAGAATTGAAGCTACGTGATCTGCTAAGTACACATTACATGGTTAAGGTATCTAAAACCATCCTCCCCACTATATTCCCCAGCTGCCCAAGTGTTACCTGCAGACACCCACCCAACCTCCGAAATTTACATGTCCACCCCTGCAAAACCCACACCCATGCCAGGTTGCAAACCTTGTGGTAGGAACAGATGCCATGTCTGCCCTATCTTCCAGCCCACCACAATCTTCCAAAACCGCACAAAAACATACAAAATCAAGAGAACATTACCTGTTTCTCCTCCCACACAATCTACCAAATTAACTGTAGACACTGCCTGCATTCTATATAGGCGAAACAAAATGAACCCTCCCTGAATGAATAGCCAACCGCCGCAGCACTGTCAAACTTTACAAAATTCAATTACCAGTAGCTGTTCATGCCAAAAGCCACAATACAAACAATTTCGACCAATGCTTCACACTCACCATTCCTTAAAATGATTCATCAGAGGCAGAACTCTATCTGTGGGAACTCTCCTTCTAACATGTCTTACAGTCCAGGCAAAGCCCTGACTCAACATCCTTTAAATAGTGCACTTCCTACCTGCCTCCCCTACTTGCACGAGTCCATGTGAGTATGTATGAGCTTGCTTATGCATGTATGTATATGTATGCATATATATGTGTGTTTGTATGTGGGTGCATGTGTGTGTGTATGTATGTGCATGTTTGTATTTATGTTTAGACATATATGTATGTATAAAATGCTATGTATGAATTGTCACTATTAGAAACTTTCCTGGGGCTTGACCTTCCCTAAAGAGAGAAAGTTGGTACCCTGGTGGGGTGTTCATTGATTATGGGCTACTAACCGTGCAGTGGTCAAAACTCTGCAGTCCACAGCCAGCTGGTACACAGAATGGTGTAACACTCCTTCCTGAAGTAGGAGGCTGAGAGCCTCCGAAAATTTGTACTGCCTTTGGTTCCGTATGACTACACTGTACTTCACTTTCAGGTAAGCCACAAGCTATCTTTCATTCCTTTCCATACCAATATTGGAATTATTTTTGATAATGTTGTATCCTTACTAATATTATTAAATATATATATATATATATATATATTGGTATGGAAAGGAAAGAGAGATAGGTTGTGGCTTATCTGAAAGTGAACTGCAGTGTCGCCATAAGGAACTGAAGATTGTTCTTCAAATTTTCAAAGGCTTTCAGCCTCCTTCTTCAGGAAGGAGTGTTATACCATTTCGTGCACCGGCCAGCTGCGGACTGTGGAGTTTTGACTGCCACACATCTTCTTCTTCCTGGGGTGGGCCTCAGACTCCTTCAAGAAATTCCACCAGAGATCTCTATTATGTGCATCCAATTTCTGCATCCAACTCTTGCAGCTCCTTCTTCGATCTCCTGTTGCCAAAGTAGCTTCAGTTGGGCGTTGTTTCTATTTACAATGCAGCACAAGTACTTGAAGCTGTCGACTCTTCTAAAGAGATATTCTACACTAGACAATATTTCTGGAGTATTCTGATCTCTTCTGGAGAACATATAGACTGTTTTCTCTTGATTTATTGATAAGCCCATTCACTTTGCTGCTGCTTCAGAACATAGAAATGATTCTTTCAAGTCATTCACTGTTTGTGACATCAGATCTATGTTGTCTGCATATGCTAATAATTGGGCAGTCTTGTAAAATATAGTTCCTCTAGTTTGTATGCCAGAGTCTCTCATCACCTTCTCAAGAGTGATGTTAAAGAGGAGACATGAGAGGGCATCACCTTGCTTTAGTCCACACATTGCCACAAGGGGTTGTGATAGGTGCGACTGGACTTGTACTATGCACTGCACTGCTGCCAATGTGAGCTTCACCAGGTTTATTAGCTTCATCGGAATTCCAAATTCTTGCATTGCTGAGTAAAGATTTTGCCGGTTTATACTATCATAAGCAGCTTTGCAATCTATAAACAAGTGATGGATTCCCACTTGTTATTCATAAGTTTTCTCAAGTATTTGATTTAATGTAAAGATCTGGTTTATTGTTGATTTTCCAGAACGAAATCCTGCTTGAAAGTTAGCCAAAATTTTTTCTGTATATTCCTGAAGTCAGGAGTACAAGACTTTTGAAAATACTTTATAGGACACATTGAGAAGAGAGATACCTCTATAGTTTCTACATTCCAATAACTCCCCTTTCTTGTGGATCAGGCATATAATGCCAAGGTTCCATTCTTTTGGCAGTTTCTCATTAGTCCAGATATTGAGGATTATCTGGTACACTCTCTTCTTAAGTTCAGAACCACCATATTTGAAATATTCAGTCGGGATGCCATCTAAACCAGGCAATTTTTTGTATTTTAATTTCATGATGGTTCTGTTCACTTCTTCATAGGAAGGTGGTTCCTCATGCATTGCATTCTGTCTAATTCTGGTTCTAGGCTCATCTATGGGTTTATTTTCTTCCTGTTCTATTTCTGTTTAGCTTTTATTCAATAGTTCGTCGAAATGCTCTATCCATCGTGAGAGTATACCTTGTTGGTCAATAATAATTGATCCACCTTTTGCTTTGCACATGGTAATCCTAGGTTTAAAACCATTCCTTGACTTATTTTCTTCCTTGTAAAATTTCCTTACTTTTTTCACTGTATAGAAATCTTCTAGCTCCTTAAGTTGTTTCTTTTCCCATTCTCTCTTCTTTCTGCGGTGCACTTTCTTTTCAATTTGTCTTTTATCTCGATACAACAACAGTGCATTATGTACCCCGTACTTCTGCTGCATTGTTAGATAGGCTTCGTTATTTTCTGCTGTTACTTTCTCGCACTCCTGATCAAAACAATCATTCCTTTCCTGGGGTAACTCTTTCTCAATCAGTTCATCTGCCACCTTTTGTACCACTTCTTTACATTTCTCCCATTCTGAAGATATGCAGCCATTTTCCACGAAGGGTCTTTCACCTAGGCTGCCCTCTATTCTACAGACATAGATATTTCTTATTTCTTCGTTTTGTAACTGGGGGATTTGGTATTTAACCACCCTTACTGCTCTCTGAGTTTTGGCATTAGAGATGCAAGATCTTATTTTTGCCGTAACCCTAGTCTACATTTGCACCTTTGTAGGTTCTTACATTGAGTAGGTTTGATGAATGCCTACCATCAATTAAGACATGGTCAATTTGATTTTCTACTGTCCTATCTGGGGATACCCATCAGTCCAGTTTTATTCCTTGAAGTGTTCTTAACAGGCTGTTTTTTATTAGGTTGGGGTGATAGCCCAACACTCAATCCCCAACCTGGAGGACCAGTGGACTGTTCTTTGTCTGGCTCCTACCCTTTGACCTGTGTGGCTTGGGTGGCCCTACCAGGAGCTTAAGCTCCCACCAGCTTAGCTCTCTGGGTCATTGGAGCATGCAAACCTCCCCACCACGTTAAGGCGACAGTCCTTGGGGAGGACTGCCACATGGCTAGTAGCCTGTAAACAATTAATACCCCACCAAGCCACTAACTTTCTCTCTCAAGGGAAGGTCATGGCGTAGGAAAAGTTCTGATAGTGATCATTCAAACAAAGCAACCTATATATACATATATGCTTAAACAATCACAGACATACATACACACATGTATGCATACACATACATACATGAGCATGCTCATACATACTCACATGGTCTCATGAAAGTGGGGGTGGCAGGTAGGAAGGGCACTATTTAAAGGATGTTCATCCAGGGCTTTGCCTGGACTGCAAGACATGTTGGAAAGAGAGTTCCCACAGATGGAGTTCTGCCTCTGATGAATCGGGGGGTTAGAACTTTAAGGATGGTGAGTGTGAAGATTTGGTTGAAATTGTTTATATTGTGGCTTTGGGCGTGAGCAGCTACTGGGAATTGAATTTTGAAAAGTTTGACAGTGCTGCAGTTGTTGGCTATTCGTTCACGGAGGGGTCTTTTGGTTTGGCCTATATAGAATGCAGGACAGAGTCTACAGTTAATTTGGTAGATGGTGTGGGAGGAGAGGCAGGTGATCTTCTCTTTGATTTTGTATGTTTTTGTGTGATTCTGAAAGGTTGTGGTGGGCTGTAAGATAGGGCAGACATGGCATCTGTTCCTACCACAAGGTTTGCAACCCAGTATGGGTGGGTGGGGGTGTGGGTTTTGCACGGGTGGAAAAGTAAATTTCGGAGAGTGGGTGGACGTCTGACGCAAGTCCTTGGGCAGGTGGGGAGGATAGTTTTTAGATCAGGGTTGGATTGCAGTCCAGTGTATGATAGGTGGAGAATGGAGTTGATTTTTGTAGTCCATGGAAGTAGGTTGTAGTGAGGTGTGAAAGAAAGATAGCTTGTGGCTTACCTTAAAATGAAGTACGGTGTAGCCATAGGGAACTGAAGGTAGTTCTTCAAATTTTTGGCGGATCTCAGCGTCCTTCAGAATGGTGTAACACTCCTTTCTGAAGAAGGAGGCTGAGATCCTTCATTTCCTTATAGCGACACCACGCTTCACTTTCAGGTAAGCCACAACCTATCTCTCTTTTCCATACCAATATTGCAATTATATATATATATATATATATATATATATATATATATATAAATGTAAGATAATTTGTATGGAAAGGAGGCTCTGGAAATTTGATGAATCTCCTTCTGTCCCGAGTAGCAACACCAAGTTTCAATTTTAGGTAAGCCACCAAGTATGGCTATCCATACAAATTATCATAATAATTTAAGTAAGGATATGACATTAACATTATAATTAAAACAAGTGGCTTAGACAGGAAAGAGATAAAGGTGGTGGCTTACCTGTAATTGTGTGTTTATTTTATACAGACTGAGTGCATACCTGTCAAATATCTCAACAGCCATAAACTGAACTGGTAATGCTTGATATAATCTTTTACCAATATTCAACATTTGTTTTGTGATACCAGGATCAATAACCATAAACTGAAGGGAGTCATTCAGTAATTCTTTGTAGTTACTCACATTATGAATCTTCATTTGCTGCCATATCTCTTGCATTATTTCTAACATTAAAAATTAAATCAAATAATTAAAAATTGTATTTTACTATCTATGACTTGCTAATGTGTCTCACATCACTTAGTAGTATGATCTAGTGTTGATTAAAAAACTATATTTTATCTATTATGGGTAGTTATTTTATGAGAAGTTTGTTATAGTAAGATTAGTAACTTTTTCTGTATCAATTTGGAGTTAAAATTATTATTTAAAAAACTCAGCAAAATATAACACCAACAAAGTTTCTTGAAAATAGTTAAGGACTTCTTTTGAATCTTTAACCGTTATTTTTTTAATGTTCAATCATAATAAAGGAAGAGACAATTGTGGATTGCGTGACAAAAATAAATGAAGAGATTTGTAATAATTTATAAATAAGTTTATTAATGATATATATTATGACTATTTAGTTTAAATTGTAAATAAACAAAAGCCTTTTATGAAAAAAAAATTAAATGAAACTCCACTACGACTTTAGTTATAATTCGAATATACATAAGTTTGTTGTTTCTTTGGTACCGAATAATTATAGAGGGGATAATATTTGTATTTTTTCTTTTCAATTTATCGTTAAAAATTATATATATATATATATATATATATTTTAACAATAAAATAGTAACACAATTAATTATAATTATTACATATTTTACCTCTCTAAACTAATTGTTATCGTCTAATTAATCGAGCAACTTATTATTTGGCAGGCAGATAATCTTATTTGACTCCGGTATTTGACCTGTTACTACTGTTGAACTATAAATTATAGGATTATGATTCATACGAGAAAGATAATTCTAGTATCCCAGTATAAAGAAATTAAATGTTCCGGAGGAACTATTTTTTAGATGCCTTCTGTATTAAGTTTGTATTGCCGCTATTCTTATCAAAGATATTATAACGGCGGAATATTTGCCAGTGCATTTGAATTACCATATCAGAAATAACCCAAACTCAAAACAGTAATATCATATCAGAAATAATCCGTAATATATAAGGTTATTGAAAATTCTCCTCATTAAATTAATTATTTCAAAATTGTCTTTTATTTACGTATAGCGTACTATGTATTGTGAAGTAAAAAATGACGTAAGCCGGTGAGGCGTGTACGCGTTTCATTGTATTCACAGAATATTTGAGAAGTTATACATTTACAGTCAATGATTTGTGCACTTACTTAACTCCGTCCATGTATTTAATTTTGTAGTATTGTTCGTATTTTTTATTTATTAGAAATGAACTCTGCTGCCAGTATATGTAATGTAGCTACCAGAATTTATGGATCCATGAGCTGTCATGCAAGGGTAACCCAAATAATTATATTAATACGAAATACACCAAAAAGTTCCATAATATACTCTATTATAATTGTAGGTTAATGTTCTCTTAAATTTCTTTCAGACACTAGTGCCCTTCTCTTGTGGTGTTCGACGGTATTCAATTTCCAATGGAGATCCTAATGCAGATAAAACACGAATTTCCGAAAATTCACCAACGCACAAGAAAAAGGGCCCTATTACTTGGCGTACATTCACAATTACTGCTGCACTTGGTGCAGGCCTAGGCTATTATATGTTATGGTTGAAAGAAAAGAAAGAGAAGGGTAAGTTGTTTCATTTATTAATTTTAGTTATATTAACAGATTTGAAAATTTGGCTAACGTATCGTTTTCAGATTGGTTAATTTTGGGTTTAAATATATCAAATGTATAAAATGTAATTTTTATTAATGATAAAACTAATCAAAATAATAAGATACAAAAAAATAGAATTATAATTAGCTTATTAGTCATATGCTTTTTTCGTGTAAAACTTTTAAATATGATTGAAATAATAGATTTATAGCTCGTAAATAGAGAGATAGTTTACAAAAAATATGGAATTATACACTTGTATTTATTTTTACTATATTTTAGTGAAAAGTCCATTATGAGTGGTATAATCATATTTTGCGTTGGGTTAAGCATTGCCAAGCAGGACACAACTTCATATTGATACGTTTCCACAAGCGTGGGGTTATAATGAGGGTAGGCCTGAACATACTTTAGTATGAACAGCAACTTGGTAGTGTAAAAACTTATATAATATTGACACAATGAAATAAAGTGTTAAGTTCAGCATTTGTTGTACATAAAAAAACTGCCCATAAAAGTTGAGAGAGAAGTACAGGGTGTGATTTTAAATACCATTGTCTGCATATCCTGTTAGTAAGAATATAATGAACAATTTTTAAGAAAGGTACTAATGTTGTTCCAGCTTGTCTCCATGGGAAGGGTGGTGGGTTTCTCCATCATCTCCTTTCTCCTGCTGCACATTTCAAATGACTTGATATATCTTGTGATCTATATATTTGTTTGTTATGGGAAATGATGGATGTAATTAATTGATACCAATTATTTCAGTGAAGAACTTCCACTGCCTCAAGTATAGTATTTAATGTACTAACTCCCATTGTCATATAAGAAAAACCCCTTTTATGTGATTTAAGTGAGTAATTACTGACAGTTCTCACTGTTTTTCTCGCCCTGTTAATCTAATGAAAATTCACTCTTTGTATTCAATTTCAAAACATGCATAGCTTGAAGAACTCGTATTCACTACTAATCATGATCAGGATATTGTTATAAGTTTTGTAACCTTTAAAGCATGCAAGTGCTAATATACATTTTGTATGTTATCCCATCTTAACTCCTACTTTTTTTGGTCATCTATTTTTATACCAAACTTCTGCATTAGTTTTTAATGATTTTTATATTCTTTTTCCTAATATTTCTTCTTTAATGAGATCACATTAGGACCTACACCATTTACTCAATAATATTGCAAAAATCTACATTTGTGAAATGCAACCTTTCTAATAACTTCCTCTGCCGCATACTATCTTGTTTTTATTTCCTTTTATTAGAGTCACATAGTGATGCAAAGGCTCTAGGTAATGACTGTAGTTAGTAATTTCTTTAACTTGTACATTGCCAAAGGCTTTTCCTGATCAATACAGAGTGTGTACCCTAACACTTATTCTATGTTTAAGTCAGTAGGGTATCTTAACATGGCCCAGACCTTGAAAAAGATTTGGAAACTTTTTGACCAGGTTAAAAGACATTCCTTTTATGCTCTGCACAACATCCACATCAACACGTTTAAAAATGCCAAGATCTTCACTTTTCCAGCTAAAAATCCCACTATCCCGCTTACAGCATATATTTCTGCTAATGTTGATTTTCTTAATAATATACTTTCCCCCAAAATAAACAAAAACATGATTAAATTTCTTATTATTAGCCCCATATAATGTGTGTGCTGGCTGTTTCAGTTTACAGCAGATTGAAAATTTCTGGTAAGTTTTTTCTGTGATTACTGACACATCAGCTTGGGCGATTTGTAGGCTAATTGCTTGAAATTGATAGGGTAAGCTAATGGATATGAATGGAATCATTGTATTGGGAGTCATGCATGAAATAATTAATTGTAACATTATAGAAAATTATGTAGTGATGTTGGTAAAAAAAATAATGTAAAATGTTGATTGAATAACAACTTTAAAAATGTATTGTCAATGTGGGAAGTAATTATTAGTAAAATTAAATGAATGTGTTTTATAAAAAGTAGAATGCAAAAAAGGTTTCTCTTTTAAAAAATATATATACAAAAATAAGTAGAATTAAAAGTACAAATTGAAAGGAATAAAGAGAAAATTGCTAGTCAGGTGCGAAGAAGACCCTAGAGTGACACAACTGCACTTGTCAGTTGACAAAACTCAAGTTTTGAGGGGACAATGATCCCAGAAACATTGTGTGGTATTTATATTATCACTTTTTTTGTCTGAATTGGCTATCTTTCTTATTCATTATTTTCAATCATACGTAAATTTTTTTCATTTGAGAAAATTGCTAGATCGAATGGAAATTGCTGTTAATATAAAAATTGTATATTAATGTGATTAAGATAATCATGCTAATGCTTGTAAAAGCAAGAGGACTTGGTATTTCTAAGCAATATGAAACATTTATATGTAAAAAAAATAAGCTCTGGTGGTAAATATGTATTGTATAATTAAAAATGTAAAATAAGTATTTATAAAGAATGTAGATAACTACTAATAATGTTATAAAGAAAAGTATTTGAGTTGAGTGTTAATGACATTCTATTGCTTAAAAATTTGCTGAATTAATAATGGATAATTTGATGACTTTTTTGTTTTTAATTATTTGTAAATTAATTTATAAATTAGATAAACATTTATAATAATGTTTTACATACCTATTTAATTGCAGCCAGAGCTAAAGAACGGCATCGCCAGCTTGGGAAGGCAGCTATTGGTGGAGGATTTGAACTATTAGATAAAGATGGGAAAACTCACAGCAGTAAAGACTACCTAGGCCAATGGCTTCTTATTTATTTTGGTTTTACGCATTGCCCTGATGTGTGCCCAGATGAGATTGAAAAATTGGTCAATGTTATCAATATATTAGGTTTGTATTTGTAATATAATTTTTGTAGCTCTTTTATTCTTTCTAAAGTATCATTTAATCAAAATTATCGAAAGACAATTTTGTTACTGAGTAGAAAATCATACTTTTAATTGTTAAGCTTTTTGTACTGAACAATTACATATAACATTGAAGTGTGATGTTAAACTTAAAATAGTATGAATTCAGTATACCAGATATAACACTTCAAATATGCAGAAGAGAGAGAAACTAACTTATAATACCTTGTCGTTATAAAACAGAAAATGAGCACCAAAGGCCACACATCTACCAAATAGAAAAAGTTGTAAAAAATTTAAGTTGCTAAAATTTCAGATTAAGCAAAGACACCATTTTACATAGATTTATGATATTGCAACAAAAATTTATTAAATATTCTGTATTTCACTGCTGACAGTCAGACATTTTTCAAATTGGACTTGCTATAGTTCTTCTGAAGGCTGTTGGAATTAACAAATAATTCAACTTGGTTGGATGTTTGCACATTGGTATGTTTTTACATTATAAATTAAGGAACATCACTGAATTTCCTCAGAATGCTTTATTTCAACAATCAACAAAAGATCCTCTCACACTTGCATATCTTTACAAAGTTGATGCATATAATATAGATATTCCACAGTTACATATATACACATCCTTCTTGAAGTTTTCCTCTATCCATAGCTTTATAATTCAATTTACCCATCAAAACATAATTTTTGAAAGAATTCCTGTAATCAAACCATAGTCTGATGAATTGAGGATGATCAAAGGTTTTATATGCAGTTATTTGATTTCAATTTGTCACCGCTGCCAAATCCAGCTGTAGTAAGTGAACTTTTAAAACTAAGTGTACATTTCTGTTATTTTGGAGTATGCTTTCCAACTAATTTTTTTAAATTTTTCAGCTTGTCAGTTTGACTGTGGGTGATATGTGGCAAAAATGTATGTTTAACACCCTTAAATTAGAGAAATATTTTGAATTCTTCAGAATTATTAATTACTTTTTGAAGTTCAAAGTGAACAAACAACTGTTTTAAGTTATCAACTACCAATATTTCTAACCACTTAGTATTTGCATTTACAACTATTAAATACATTTTAACTGAGGAAGAACTCATATAATCTAAATTAAATCTTTTCCAATGCTATGTGGGATGGTGCTCACATTTTGTTGGTATTTCTCTTTGTTTGACATGAAGAACAAGCGTTTACAACTGATTGATATATTTAGCAACTATTCCCAAGTGAATTGAAGGTATTTTTGTTAAGTAACAGGAGCAATTACTTTATTGACACACACTAAAATTCCTTGTTCTACAGCTAATTAATCTCTTATTTTCCTCTGGTATTATATTAGGACAAATTTTACTAAGAAACACTTCCTGAGTATATGATCCTTTTGAGTTTCTACTTTTCTAAAGATTAAATGTCAAGGGCAATGAACTGTCTTGAATACAATGCAAATAAGTGTTTACCCACTCTGGTTCATTTTTCTCCTCTAAATATGTTCTACTTAACATAGTCTGGACAAGGCCATGTTGTGGCGATTTTACATCTATTCAATATCAAAATCTTAATCAGATAAAAATGACAACTTTGTAATCTCCTAGTCCCAAAAATTGGTAAACCTTTTTTTGGACCAAACACTCTCAATAATGATTTGTGGTGAACCCAAACAATAAACTTAAGTCCCTACAAATACTGATTAAATCTTTTTCTTAATGCCTTAAACTACAGCTAAAGCTTTCTTGTCTATTTGAGAATATAAAACTTCTGCAAAAGAAACTGTGTGTGAATGATAAACAACAGGTATTTTGATTCTGCAGAAATAACAGGTCTGAGACAAATTAATAAATTTACTTAGAAATATGTAAACTATTCTTAATCCTATATAGTATGGAGAATACACCTTTTCATTTGAATCAATAATTCATAAAATCATTTAATGAAATTAATAAATTGTTGTTGGAAGCCCTGGCGGTTAAACAGCAACTTAGTGTCATAATTATTCTCGGTGATATCCACAACCTTGGATTCGACTTCAAGCTCGGCTGTTTTCGTGTTACTCTTATGTAACACCCCCACCCCTAAGGGTGCTCCCCTCCATTCTGAAATGGGTTGAAATTATACTCAATCTACATCAGGAAAAACACTATTGATCTCATTGACTCCGAAAAATATTAATCTGTTGCAAATATAAGCCATTTTACAATGATTGAAATTTTCCAACCCGTCCGCCCATGGACCCTCACAGTATTTGTTTCTGATTTGTAAGGAACACATGATCAAACTTTGGTGAAGTTTACTTCACAGGTGTAGATTTGTATGCGGAACGTGTATACATACAAATACAAACACAGTCTATTTTATTTATTAGATTAGAAGATATACTCAGTAGAGCAATGGTAGTGCTTATCGACAGGTTGACAAATGTGTGTAAATTATAAATTTAAAATATATGACATGTTAACAGATGGATATGACTGTATCAGTTGAAAGCTTCTGGCACATTTTAATGTAGACAAACACAGTAAGAATATAACATTGAGGACAATTTGGTTTTATTACAATGTTTATATTGTAGTTACAGTTTTTGTACAGTCACATTAAATATTTACAATTTAACTATTCATTCCAAAATTACTATATAGGATGTGGGATTTTAGGTTCACCTTTTCTTTCTTACAAAGTTTTGTACATAATTAATTATAGGATATGTTAAAAAGGATAATACTAACCGAAACAAAAAAAAAGCATACACAAATTAAAATTCAAAGTAAAGTTAGTATTTAGGATGTGGGATTTTAGTTTCACCTTTTTTGTTATACTAAATTAGATTATGATGCATCTGAAGTCCTTGTGTCACCCGATACAACTCAAAATATTACATTCAAAACAGACTGAACTGTTTACAAATGAACCTTCTCATTAATACATAAATAAATTCCCATCTTGCCCTTTTCCTTTTATTATTTGTTTTCCTTGATTGACTTAAATATCTCAACACTTTCTTTGTGCGGAATATACAGTTTCACTTTTACAATACACAGGTTGAGTATTGTTTGTGTTCACACCACACTCACTTCACTGGTTCATTGTTTCACATTTTCATTGTTTAAGTGTACTTGTTTGGTGTTTCATGCTCGAAAATTAGACTCACTTGTGTAAAGGTATGAAATATAATGTGTGCACATCCCCTCCCGTCACCTGTCAAATTCTATATTCATAATAACTGTGATTCTGGAAAACCACATATGGTCCCATGAAAACTTTTGCAACTTTGCACAAATTTTCATTTTCATGTCTGTTATGAGGTTACAATATCAATAATGTTTGGAAAGAATTTACGCCATTTTCATATTGCTTTAACTGCTCACGCAAAAACAAGAATTGTGTCACATGTTAACAAAAAAGTTATGGATGTACTTATTCTTCGTATCCATTTTAATAAAGTGTTGCAACACACACTATGAATTGATTATATCTTGCATGGTAGATTTTTTTAATGACTTTGGCCGGGTTCCTGCTACTCCAGAATTTTGCAATAAATTTCTTACATCTTCGAAACTCTCTTTTGCGCAATTGCCTCTATCCAATCAGAAATTCTCCGGTCTATGAAACCTTTGAAGACAATGAGGATCTCTTTTGACATCAAAATATAATTCTACATTATTTTAATTCATTTAGGTTCTGTTAACCATTTTCCGTAATCTTACGATTAACACCGGCCCACTTACCGGTGAACATCTGCTCTAGCGATTCTACACACACTCCTTGAATCTGTGTGACAAGAATCTAGTTTTGCAAATTTGTTTCCATAATTAATATATTGGCATTCATTTCAACGAATCAATAATTTGTTTCACCGTGAATTTCTTCTATTTGTTTAACCATCGCTTGTTGCTCCCAAGTAAACTCTTGCCAAATTCATTCTACCTCTGATATAATGTCCCTAATATTTTGTTCTAAAGTTTGGTTTGTTCTATTCAAGAGGTTATCAATTTTTGTACACTCAGCTAAATTTCTTATCTAAATCTTGATTAAATTTTTCGTTTTGTTCTATTATTTACCTAATTCTTGGTTGCTTTGTTTTAAATCCATGAACAATTTCATAATTCGTGTTTTCATGCTATTTTGTCAGCTCATTGTTTCATGCATAGCATTTGACTCTGATACCAAGTATAGTTCAGTATTTTGTTCCATGGACAATTCATTATCCATGGGCTAGGAAGCTGTTTTGCCATAAGATTTTCCCTGTACACATTTTGACTATATTTGGCCATTTTTGCACCTTTTTCTATTTCAGGATAATACACACTTTGCCAAGAATTTAAATAAATTTTAATAATGCTCCCTTAGCAAATATAATATTTTGGTAATTTTACTTTACTAGAAACACAAAATACTGGTCAACAACTTTCCACAAATTTATCTATTGTCTCAAACATGCACAAACAAAACCATAAGTACAAAACACCCAATAGAAAATTGAATATATTACAATTGGTGTGTATCTATTTACATTTTTCATAATATGATTATGCTTTAACTTGTTATATATAGTAAGAAATATTATATATTTGCTTTATTTTATCATTCAAAATTATGTGCAGTTAATATTTGCATTATTATATTTCAGATAAAGATTCTAACGTTCCAAAAGTTCAACCACTTTTTATTACTGTTGACCCGGAGCGAGATACACGAGAAGTTGTCGGAAAGTATTGTGCTGAATTTTCCCCAAAACTACTAGGTCTTACTGGAACTGCTGAGCAGGTGTCTAAAGTTTGCAAAGCTTACAGAGTATATTGGAGTGCGGGCCCACGTGATGTCGATGAGGATTATATTGTAAGTCTTGGTAAATGTGTAATCACTATTAACCATGTTAATATAGTTAAGAGGAATTGTTTAATGAAGCTCCCTCCAAAAACATGTTCATAGAAGTCTCTGTTTTGTATTAAACTATTATAACAGATATGTTGTTTGATAGCATCACTGCTTGATCAAGCTAAAAGTCTGGTTGTCTAAAATGTATTTGTTAGTTATATACTAATTAAATAAAGTAGCGAATTAACAAACAAAATTAAGTAATACAGTACCTACCACACAACTTTACTGCAATCGTTGTTGCTTTTGTCTGGTGATTAAAAATTTTAGAGCTGTAAGAATGATACACCACACAAACTGGGTAACTAACTCAAAAGATTTTGAGTTAGTCACCTAATGTTTATAGTGTGTTGACTTATGTGGCAATCTTTTCTCTCTCTTAATGGACTGGGAGTATTTTTGACTGGATGATCAGTGATACTCCTGATGACGATTAAGATCAAATATAGGCTGGTGAAAATGAGAAGAGACTAATTTAAATTATCCAAAAGGACTGCTTATGTTGAGGCCCTACCTATCATCATGGAAATTGGGAGAGATGAGAAGGGGAATATGTCCCATTTTATTGTCAACTCTAAAGTTTACAGATAAACGGTAAAGTTTCCAATGACAGTTAAGTCATGTGTTCGTATGAGGTTAATTATTAAATATGAAATGTAGTTGGCCATCACAAAGTGCAGTTGTTTTCTATCCTTAGGAAGGGTTACTTATGCCTTTGAAGAGATGACATGCTCCTTACTATGTGGCGTGACAAAACAAAATTTCAATTTATGGTAAGTCAGCCACTCTCTCTCTCTCTCCTTTCCTATCCATATTAAATATATATGCTAGCTGAGTATCCAGCATTTCCGGGGTATTTATTTATACCAGACAATGAACTAATTCAACTCTAACCTCTTGGACATTTCAAATATTTTGTGTTAGTACTTTAAACTTAGATTTTTTTCCCTTGGATCACGTCCATCAATTTACCTAATTTCAGCCATCTTTTGTTCAACTAAGCAGGATTTGTCAGTTATAATTTGCCGAATATATAAATGAACTCCAAATTCACAAATGTTTTATTCTCTCGTCTTTCTTTACTACATCTCCTAGGTTGACCTCTTTTATTCTAATTACTTTTCTAACTTCCATGATTACCTTTCAGATATTTCCTGTTTTATCTCATTTGTTCCAAGTGTAAGAAATGATCTGAAATTTTAAGGGAAGTTGCATAGAAATATGCCACTGATACAGGAAATAATTGTGATTAACAGAATGTCAGCTTGGAGTTGAGGTGTGACATTGTTTTCATGAATACAATTTCTGTATTTTGCACAATTAGTTTGGTTTATTTTATACTTAAAATTGTATAATTTGTTCCTCACCTTGCAAGTTTATATTTTATTATTGTCTTACTGAATATGTCTCTTGTGATTGTTTATTTGCATAAACAAAGGTTTTCTCTTTCACTAATTTAATTTATGGCATATTAGCAATAAACAGAATAAATTACCATTTTTATGGCACTGGCAGATTTGTATAATTTATTCCCATTCAAAGAGAAATATTTACACTTGCTACTTATTTTATTATTATTATTTGTTATTATGTAAAGTATGGTAGAAAAATAGTAGGAAATCGTGGTCTTATAACTTATTGGATTTGCAAAGAAATTACTTTCTTTACACTGCTGTGGTTAGTCATTAGGTTTCAGGTGTTGTACTATAATGGGAGACTATTATTTCAATTGCTGGTTGCTACTCTTGTAAACATATTGGCAACTACTTCCAATTTTTTTCATATGAGGTGATTTGATATAAGCTTATATTAATTACAGTGGCATATGAGAATATGAAATACAATATAAATTCAACATAACCTTAAAAATATATTTCACGATTTTTAATTTGATATGAAGATTTTTGTTACAGGTAAAATATATTTTTATTTAGTATGCAAAATGTCAACTGTGCTGCTCCATTATAGAAAATCTGATTATATAGGGGTAATGATGAGCTGTGAATGTTTATGTTGTGTTGGTGGTCTCTCAAAGATCTGCACATGGACAGTTGGGCATGTGTTTTTAGAATTTTTTTATTTTTTATTTACCAATCTAACTGAATAGATAATTAAATATTTGCATAATTAATTGTCAATACTTTGTGTGTTTAATTAATAACAATAATATTTCTTGAGAGCATAGCTACATTTAATTATTAATATAGTTTCCTGTGTTAATATCATTCACTATAGTGTTGAACAAATTTGTTACATTCCAGGTTGACCATACCATCGTAACATATCTTGTGAATCCAGATGGAGAATTTGTGGATTACTATGGCCAGACACGTAATGCTGAAGAAGTAGCTGAAAGTGTATTATTCAATATGGTAAAATATGATAGTCTTCATAAAAAATCTTGGTTCAATTTGTAAATCTGCAAAACTTGTAATTTGTTTTCTTATAAAGAATGTTTGGTTTGTTATAAGATTTTATTTTGCATGGCAAACATCTATGTTAACAAGTTAACTGTAGGAAGCTTTTTTGTATGCTATTGTAGATCTCTATATTATATTTTGAATAAAATAATCCCAAAAACAAAATGTTGAGAAATAACTTTAATAACCTGTTATCTTTCAGAATTCTTCTTTCTTTGACATTTGTGAAATAGATTGAAAGTAGAAAATTTAAGTTTAAGGCCTAATGAAAGTAGAATATTTTATAGTTCAAGGCCTAATCACAGTACTTTACTGGTAGTGAAAATGAAAAAGTAAATTTCTCTCTTTTTTTTAATTTTCAAAGTAATTCATGATAAGGCTAATGTTCTTATTCTATAATGTTAAACCATTATTAATATCTAATAATTCTCTTCAAGAGTTGCATAATAAACCCCATTGGATACAAACACTGTCCACAGAGTATGTCTTGGAAATATATTCAAGTTGTTTGAGCTAAATCTGAGAAATGATTATTTATTTATAGTGCAGATATCTCATTTTTCCCATTCCTATTTCCCAGTAGGTAATAAAGATCTTGATAAAATGAATTAATCTTTTGCAACCAGGTATTTACAAACAATTATTAGTATTTCCAGAATAAGGAAAGCTTAACTAAGCATATTTGTCTTCAAAAAATGATCATGATTAATTAAGTCATTATTATAACTAACTGGGTGTCCAGCATTGCTCAAGTATTTATTTATGTAAGCCCAAAAAGGTATTAATTCCACATTAATCTACCTGTGCAGAGGGAACGCTAACTTTATTATAACCCAGCAGTCTTTAGAGAAGTGTAAATATTCCCCCTGAAAAAATATACTTGGTACCTTAAAACAATAAAAAAATATACGCACTACCTTAAGACAGTTAATTAAACTCTGTGGCCTAAGCAAGTCAAATTTTCTTCATCTAACTCAATATTCCCGGTACCATTGAAAAGAAAACACTTTCAGAACCTTAAAAGAATCAAAATTATTTGCTATATCACAGAGTCAAAATTACTTTTGATTCCTTAAGAGTTAAAAACACTCATGGTGTGCTAAGAGAATTAAAAATACTCATTTAAGAAAGACAAAATATTATCTGTAGATGAAGAGACTAAGACATATTGCCTTTAGCCTAAAAAGGACAATTCCTTCTGTTACCTTGTGTCAAAAGTATTCTCAGTATCATAAGACCGTGATATATATTCACTGTACCCTAAGAAAGTCTAAAGCACCTTAAGAGGTTTCAAAATATCCCAGAACTTAAAGAGTCAAATACGTTCTGTAATTTAAAATGCCACCCCCCACTTCTATAGGTGATGGGCGAGTTTCTGTGTTTGTTTCGTATCTTAAATATTATCTGTAAAAAAATGACACAATTCACTGCACATGTTAAAAGATTCTTCCATCCCCACTCCTAGAGGCAGAGCTAAAAGTTAACGAGCATGTAGAATATAAGTATGAAACTTGGCAACTTCCATAACCTGGATTCAATCCCAGTGTTGATTGTTTTGGTGTAATTTATATACAGTGCCCCTCCACTCTCATCCTTAAAGGTACTCCTTTCCCATGCTGAAAACAATTGAAATTATACACAAAAAA
This sequence comes from Zhengitettix transpicula, assembly GCA_037074705.1. Classification (NCBI taxonomy): domain Eukaryota; kingdom Metazoa; phylum Arthropoda; class Insecta; order Orthoptera; family Tetrigidae; genus Zhengitettix; species Zhengitettix transpicula. Next base: position 207,063,252 of record CM073591.1, read on the forward strand.
ACACCAGGATAAACACCATCAATCTCATAGACACTGAAAAAATTTCTTCAACACAAATACTGGTCGTTTTTGCATGTTTGAAAATTGCAACCCCCATCCTTCTGAGAGTCTTATCTTACCCCCACATTGTTTGTTTCTGGTTTGAAAGGGACACATGTACAAAATGTGCTCCATGGGTGTATTATCTACCATGTCAGAACATGTTTCTGCACACGAGCCTAGGGCAGTGTTTCCCCACAGAGGGGCAATTTGAATATTCAGGGAGATAATTTGAAAATGACGTCTTAAATTTGAAAACCACTATCTATGATTTAACTTATAGAAAAGGAAAAGTTGTAAGTACCTCAGTTTGAAATAAGCATTTGGTAAGTTTGGTGTTTTCCATAGAGCAACACTTGAAAGATTGGAGTAATATAAACTGTGATGTACTCTGAGAATATTGTTTACTATAAGTAGTGAAGGAGCAGTATGTACTGACTGTAATACTATGGCATGTGCTAAGTGCTTGTCTACTGTAGTCTAGTACCAACTCTGTGTGTTAAATGAAATAAGAACTTTATTTCATACAAAACCCAAATGGGAGAAAAGTTTAGCTGTTCAGATTAAAATAAATGATTACTTTGTTTATGCACAGAATTATTGCTATAGAAGAACAGTTATACGCAAGTTGAAATAAGGCTTCTTTAGGAAATAATTATATTTTTTAACATAAAAAAATTGTATATGTTACATAGGGGGGCATTAGAAATACTTACGTAGGTCATGGTAAAAAAAAAGGTTGGGAAACACTGGCCTGGAGTGACATAACTGCATAATTCAATTGACAAAACTCAAAAGTGAATAAAACGCAACAACGATGGGAAAGCAGAAGGGTAAGTGTAACAATGGGAAATTAGAATGCTTAACATAAAAATTGTTGATTTTCATAGTGTCTGTTTGAACATTAATAATAAGAAAGATAGCCAAATACAGATAAAAGAATAATATAAATACCACATAATGTGCCTGGAAGCCTCGTTCCTTTCTTCAGGTAAAGACAAAACTGCAAGAGCCTAGAGCGACACAACTGCACTAGTCGGTTAACAAAACTCAGAAGCAATATATATATAATATTCCCTTATTAACTGTACCAAGGAACTGATCATCATTGTGCCTACGGCAGCAAAGAAGGAAGGAACTATTGCTTACAATATGTGTTACCGTACTGCAAGCCAAGAAACCATGGAAGCACCGCATACTACTCCAACAAGACCTTCGTGCATCAACTGGACTACACAACATTAAACCAACATTTAATCTCTTCAAATCAACCATATATATATATTCAATATCTGGCAAAAGTAACAACATACAACTTCAAAACTTTATTCATATGTCAACTGTTTCAACCATGGCTAGCCCAATAGACAAAATCCAGTGTTTCAACTGAGAAACAACAAGTGCAAAAAAGACATGCCACTATCACCGATTCTGCAGTATAGTATTCAGAAATGAAGAACACTGTCAAAAATCTTCAAGACAACGCCAGAAGAGGAAGACAATACAACAAGAAAAAATCATCCCTCACCAATTCAACAACTCCAACCCAGTGTTCAGTGCTCAGAGCGTCAACGGTGATTGAAATACTCCTAATTTTAGTGATCAAGAATTCCCACCATCTGCAATAATCACAAATCTACATCAGAAGAAAAGAAAAGTACCTCCTGCAACAACACAACAAAAATTGAGTGACAATCACAATAGCATTTCCCCATTTACCTCCCAAAAACATTTAGTATCCTTCAAGAAATAGAAACAATAGAACCAGACACCACATCTCCAATCAATCCCTCCAGTTAGCAATCTCCGTCCAATATATCACCAATACAAAAAACATTAACCTAAAAAGAAATTGTTTGTATCCCTTAAAATTTCACGCAGAAGATCAAAAGATAAAACTAAACCTACAATCAGTTGAAGACTAGAAACATCACCAAGTACCTCGTAGACAAAAAAAGCATCATTACATACTTGTCAACTAAAAGCTGAAAAGAACTTTAGAATTGTGATCAGAGGAATTCATCCTTCAAACAAATAATAAAAGAAGAACTGGAAATGCTCAGATATAATCCAGTTCAAATTATCCCAGTGATACACCCTGCAACCAAAGTGGAACTTCCCTCTTTTTCATTGACCTTGCCCTGAATCCAATCAACTCAACCATACAAACTGAAAAACCTATATTATTCAAAAATAAAAGTTGAACCTCCAAAGCTTAAAAAAATGATAGCTCAATGTCACAACTGTCAGCAATACAGACATACAATAATTAGTGTAATCATAAATCAAAATGTGTAAGGTGTCTTGAGTCTTGTCTCATTGTTAAATACCCACTTCCAAAAACTATCCCCTCTAGCTGCACAAACTGTAAAGGACCCCACCCAGCAAATTACAAGGGTCTTCCAACATATTTAAAAAGGCCCAAAATGGCTTAAACTCTAAATTAAATCCAAAAAAATCCCACTAACCAGAACCTGATCCAACAAACAACAAAAAAAAACTTTATCTTCCACCAAACCCTATTCAACCAAATCTCTATTCAAACATCCTAAAAAATAATCACAGACCAGAAACATTCCAAACCAACCTACCTTCCACCTCCATTAAAACTCAAAATACTGATAACAATATCCTAAATATTCTATGTGTAAAAATAGATAAAGTTATCTCTGCAATCACCCCTCTCTTAAATATACTAGCCTCAATAATTCCACAGCTAATAGAAAATAAATAATGAACCAACAAAATGCATCAACTTTAAACATATACACATGAAGCCTGAATAATAAGTACCACGAACTAAACTTCTTCCTAAGCCAATACAACATCTACATACTTATAGTAATCGAAACCAACCATACCCCTGATTTAAACTTCTTCATTTCTAACTACTCTATGTATAGAGCAGACAACCCAGCCAAATCCAGAAAAGGAGGATCTGCCATAATAATAAAAAAATCTATACCTCACTTCGTCTTTCCTCCCACAACTACCAATGATCAACAAATAATAGCAATAACTATCCAATAGCTGCCTACTACTCATCCCCTGAAAACAATACAGACTGCAGCCATTAGAACCATTCTTTTACTCCCTTATTACAAACTTTGGCTCAAGAATCTGGTCTTCCAGAGGAATCATTCAATTGCATAAACAACAAAAATCTCACCCTCAATATTCCCAAATGAACCCACTTTCTACCCAAATCATAATGCCACTCCCTATGTCCTTCATTTCTTTATTTGTAAAAATCAAATAATTTATTCTCAAATATTCATGTAAAAAAAAGAATTATCCTCAGATCACTTACCCTCCATGTTAACATCACTATCCATTCCAATTTCCAATTCTACCCCCACTCCATATCAACAACCATAGACTGAAACCTATACAAACAACTGATCCATTACAGAACCAAGATCCCACTCCCCCTTACAAATGAAATCAACATCAATCCTAACTTCTATAATCAGAACAGCAATCAAAGAAGCAACCATCATATTACCATCGAAACCATCGCAGGCTGCAGGAAGAAATGAAGAAATTATAAATCTACTTAATATAAAAAACAACTATGAAAAAAATGGATACAAAAAAGACCTCAAACATAAAAACTCAATTCAATCAAATCTCTAAAAAATACATCTCAAAATTAAGGAAATCAACAACCAGGTCTACCACCAAAAACTCTCCCTCCTCAATACCACTGATAATTCCATCTGGAGAAGAACCAGAGAAATACTTAAAGAAAAATCAGATATCCCTCCACTTTTGCATAACTCAGAATGGCACTCATCCCCCCAAGAAAAAGTAGATATTTTCACAAAAATTCCCTCATATCAATTTACACACTATCCACACACCAACCCTACTCTCAACTCTCACATTCAATTAGCTCTTTCCCCAATGAACAATAATACTAAATCAGAAATTTTCTTTACCTACAAAAACATTGTAACTACCATATGCAAACTAAAAAATAAAATGTCTCCAGGCATTGACCAAATAAACACCAATCACTTAAAAGCCCTAGTCCTACTAACACAAATTTATAGCGCCATACTAAAAACCTCCAAAATCCCCAAGAACTGGAAAATTACATTGATAATACTAATTAGCAAACCAAATAAACAGAAATCCAATCCCAGCAATTATAGATCCATCAGTCTCCTACCAATACTTGCAAAAGTCTTTGAAAAACTACTTTTACCACAATTAAAAAATCAAATCTCGCACTTAATCCCTAACGAACAATACCATAAATACCTTGGTCCCAACACACCAGTCACATAAAAAAAATAATCAATCACAGCTTTAAAATACTAAAACCATTAATTAATCCTAATTCTCCTCTATTCCTTTCAATGAAAAAATTAGTTTATATATCCCTTATTTCTCCATTATGGAAGTACTGCTGCAACATTTGGGGTTCCACAGCCAAAACACACATCAACAAGATCAAAATATCCCAAGATATATCGTTATACCACAACTGTCCCTGGTACTTCTCCAATTCCCGCATCCATAGTGACCCCAATATTTCATATATCAATCAAACAATAACAAAATACATAAAAAAGACATAATGCACCCCAAACTGTTAATATCAGATATAGCTGCCTGTCATCCACCTAACATCCAACATCACTGATTAAAAATAAAGAGAATGAGAGACCAAATTAATAACCAATAAAAACATAAGTACAGGAGGTGAAACAATATATATGGCATGTACAAATATCACAACTGTAAAATCTTCAGATTGTAAAGTTTCCTGAGTAATAAAAAAGGAGAACATATGGCTAATATCAAACTTTCCAACAATAAACAATCTGTAGTCTCCAAACATATAATCAGTTCCTCATGGTTTGTATACGTGTATTCAGATGTGTCTATTCTGTGCTAATATATTTTTACTTTTTGAAGCAGCAGATATACATTCTTCACAATAAGGCATTCAATTATGACAATTTTTGGATGTTATGTAATATACTTCAACCTTATTTAATCCCTTATTCAGTTTTGGCATGGAATATATATAATTTTATCAAAACATAGTTACCAATTTCTGAAAGCCATTCATATTGTTCTTATTTTCTTTCTGTTATATATTTAATTGCTTATTTAATATTAAAATTATCTGTTGACAAATAATCTTTGAATTTCAAAATAATAGTAGATTACAAATTAATGAATATCAATGTACCATAAAATGCTGCATTGTGGTTTAAGAAAGATGATAAATACAAACATTATGTACTGGATTATATATTAATGAAGATATAATTCTTTGTCAAACATTAGAAAAGTAAACAAATTGTATTTATTGTTATGAGGAATTTAACATTTGTATCATCACTGGTTTAAGGCTGTTTTCAAAATTCCTTTAAGTAAATCATGAATCAATTTAATAAGGTTTAATCCCATTTAGATCATAGTATTATTAGTATTTATGAAGATTAAAAGTAAGAAGTAAGAATACAAAAATATGTTTGATGGTATGTTACACACACCAACTTTAAACATAAAATTATATTAATATATTTATTATGAAAAGAAGTAATGCAATATTACATTTTTATGTATTGAAATTATTGTACTGAAGGCCTTTCATTTGTAGTTAGTTTATTTAAGACTTCCATAGTAGAGGAAATACTGGAAAGAAGTGTGATAATTAATTTTCATATTCTGCTACAAATTGTCATTTACAATACACTTTATAATACTAAGTGCGATCAATTATTATAAACTGATCTTTAGCATAAATAACAGTTATTTTTTAAGAACATATAGCTGACTCCCCAATCTTTATTAGACCAGAAATTAAATAACATGACACTAATCTCTTAACCCATTCACATCCCACCACATATCAACAGAGGCTAAATATGACATTTAATTGGAATCAGTCAAAACCACTAAATTGTGTATTTTTTCCCCTTCACACCTCTATGCTCAGCAGGGAAGAAATCCAATTTAACTGTCATTGTGATTATCAGCAACGACTGGCACAACAATGGATTAGATGATAATCTCAGCATTTTGGCTTATGTCTACCAGGAAATTGTTCAAATTTACCTGAGGATATGGATGTGTATATCATGCAGGTTAACCACACACTTGAATTCAAATTCTGGTGAACCAGTAATCAGACAAAAATAATCCACTACCTCTCATATTACAACAAAGCAAATATTGTTGGAAATAATGGAAAAATACTTTCACACATGCATACTCACACAAACCCTTCTACAAAAAGAAAATGTAAGCACATACATAGATTCATTTAGAAATGGCAGGAAAAAGAAGAAAACTAAATGTGCTATTGACCAAAGCATTGTGTTGTTAGGGTAAGGGAAGTATTTGGAGGATGATGAGTTCTGGACTTTACCTATACAGTCAGACATGTTAACGGAATCTCAATTTATCTGGTAAATGAGGGACTTTCTAGGTGGCTTTATGTGAGCTATTCTGTAGGATTGTAATAGATTGAAGGGCAGACATTGCACTTATTCCTACTACTAGACTGACAACCTGATTTTGGTATGGAAGTGTGATGATATCGAGAGTACCTGAATATAGGTAGGCGGAGAGAGAGGGGGAACCTTGTGCTTGAATAATGAATTAATTTGGTATGAAAATTAAATAGCAATTATGTTTTAAAACTTTTGTTAATATATATTTATATTACTTTTGGATAGGAAAGAGAGACAGCGAAGTCATCTTACCTGAAATCAACAGTTGGTCCAGTCATGCTGGGAAGTGAAGATAATAAAAATTTTTGAGGGCCTGAGCCCCCTACTTCAGGAGAGAAGGTTTGAACTGAGTACCTGGTCATAATATCTTCACTCCTCAGCCTGTCTGGACCTACTGTTGACTTCATGTAAGTCTATTTCACTGTCTCCCTTTTCTATCCAAATATGTTATTTAATTTGACCTTGTCACATTTTTCTAAAGTATTTATATTACTTAATATTTATAGGTGTGAATACAGTACTAATTCTTATTCACCTATTTCAACTGTTTTTCAAATATTTTTACAGTCGTATATCAGCGTGATGCAACATTATATCAGGGCAATGTTCAAGCAGATTGAGACAAACTGGTCAGTAGTAAATGAAATTAAAAAATGGCTGAAAATGTAGAGTAGACAAATTACAATTTAGATATAAAAATCACAGAAGTAACCAAAACACCAAACGCTCCCTCCCATACAGCTTAGCATTTACTCCAAGGAACAGTCTGGCCACCTACTCCAACTGGTTTCATAAATAGACCTCCTCCATAAAACAAATATCTGGCGCCCTATCTACTGTCCAACTACGCAAACCCACCTAAAACATAGTCAACCCCTACCACAACCTAGAGTACAAAATAAAACTTATTTCATTTCTAGAGTACAAAAGATAAGATAAGGTATTTATTGACTGTAGATTTGTTTATATTCAAATAGTAGTCACAGTCAAATAGTTATAAAGAAACATACAATATGTACACCTTTAGAGCACTTACTACAAATATAATACATCCAATAGACATAGAAATAATGTGATATTGATTCATGTTTTAATAATTTATTTAACCTTCAGGTCCTTACTCACAAAAGGTGTAGAGGGTATAATGGATAGAGCAGAGGGAGTGAAGAGTTTGGAGCATCTATTAAGGAATAATTACAAATGTTAAGGATATTAATTATTAAGTGATGAAGTCAAATTTGATAATTGGATATTGAGGAAAGATAGAAATATAGGACAAAGGTTGGGAAAATGGTCTGAAGAAAGCATATGCTTTAGGCATAATATTTTCAAAGAAAGCATATGATCAAGGCGTAGGGAGGAAAGGAAGAAGAAGGAAAAACCACACACTATATATATATATATATATATATATATATATATATATATTGTAATGATTTGGCTTTTTATTACTTAATATTAAAAAAAAATAAACTTTATTACATTGAAACTACAAAAAATACAAAAATACATTAAAAAAAATATTGTTGGGCGCCAGCAGAGATACATAGGTCTGCATAAAATTAAAATTAGCTCCGGCTTGATTAAAAAGTTCTCCTTCTCAACAGGGTAATGTGGGCGGTTTGGTGGCTATTCAAGAACAGAGTCCATTTCCGCACTGTGTAAAAGAATTCCACTTTTGAATGTACTTTACATATATTGTGATGCTTACTTTATTTATGGCGTCAGCACACGATCTCCTTCTTCCTGCGTCTCCCTGTCTGCCTGCGTCTCTTCTTGCGTCTCTCTGTCTCCCTGCTTTTCCCTGCGTCTCCGTCCCCGTCTGCCTCTCTGCCTGCGTCCCCGTCTGCCTCTCTTACCCGGGTTCGAAGTCTTTATATCTACTCCGCCCCCACAAACGATGTAAAAAAAAAGGGACGCGAACCCTTTCTGCCTTCTCAGGCAGAAACACGTGAACGCCTAATGTATTCATACTCAGGCCTCCTCAGGCCCGCGGTGGACACAAGGGCGGCCACTTAAGGTCGTCATTCACTACAATATATATATATATATATATATATTGTAATGCCTTGAAAGGCAGACATTGTTTCTGATTAATGGTCTGGACTGCAGGAGGACAGTTTGTAATGCTGTGTACTTAGGATTGGTATTGAGAATTCAGAGCAATGCACATGCGGGTGGCCTGTCACAAAATAAATCTGTTAAGGCAGGCATTGTTTCTGATTAATGGCCTGGACAGTTGTGTTTACTTAGGTCTTGAGGGTGCAGTTTGGGCGGTCTGGAGAATTTAGAACAGCGCACGTGCGAGTGGGGTTGAGAAGACAAGTCTAAAGTAATTGAGGGTCCTGTCTCAATGGTCGGCTTTGGGACAAGACAGAGTAGCGAGCTATTTGCTAACTAAGGAACTGCAGCTGCATAATATAAATCTCAGGATAATGGAGGAAACTGTCATCGGGCAGTTGCGACGTAGTTTTGGAACAAAGGAAAAAGGAAGGGACTGGGATATATAAGCGGAAGATAAGATTTTGAGAAGAGAGTTGGAGTTAGTTAGAGTTAGAGAGCCGTACTGCAATCATCGAGAAGTGAGTTAGAGTGGGAGAGGCGTACGGCGAGCACTGAAAATGGAGAAATTTTGCAGCCTGCGAGAGAAATAGCAAAATATTCAACGATAAACATTTTTGTATGCTGAAGCCTAATCTGTTGTAATATCAAAATTAGACCACTGTCTTCGATGGTAGGAGAGCAGGACACTGCATCCAGCGTCGAGTAGTTTTCACCACGAGCAAGTGATATGTCCTTCACGAACAGAGAACCGGCTTTCATCAAACCAACCATGTGTGTTTAAAACGTCCAGTCTATAAAGTGTGTGTGTATGAACGAGCCAAATTTTCCTGAGTAATCGTAAGTTGAAATTTCATGGTATTAATATGTGTAAACCGAATTAAAAGATACAGTCAGATATCGTTCTTTTCTTTTGTGGTAATGAAATAAACTCTTTAAATTTAGAATCAACCTGGTAGAATAAGTTTGTCAATAATTAATTTTGTCTATGTACTAGACGAATAAATATTTATTTTAATTTAAAGATAAATGTTGGGTTCTTTGATTAAGTTAAATGTTCTGTCTGTTATCAAACCCAGTAAAGATCTTTAAGAGAATGAGATCTTTTTTTATTTTAAATGGTATAATTGCTAAGTTTTGATAAATAAAATTTGTTTGTTTGTTAAAATATAATTTTTTTTATTTTGACACCCGTTTGATTATTACATTTTGGCTACCACAACGTGAGGCAAATTAATAGGTAACCGTTTGTATACCACAATATATATGCATATATATATATATATATATATATATATATATATATATATATATATATATATATAAATTATAATAGTAAGGATGTGACATTGTCAAAAATAATTGTAATATTGGTATGGAAAGGACAGAGAGATAGGTTGTGGCTTACCTGAAAGGGAAGTGTGGTGTCACCATAAGGAACTGAAGGTTGTTCTTCAAATTTTCGGAGGCTCTCAGCCTCCTTCTTAAGGAAGGAGTGTTACACCATTCCGTGCACTGGCTGGCTGCGGACTTCCGGTATATATATATATATATATAACACTTAGAGAACATGTGACAAGGTCATATTTAAATAACACATTTAGATAGGAAAGAGAGACAGTGATGTAGACCTACCTGAAAACTAGTTGGTCCAGCCAGCACACAGGGTTCAGACCTTCTTGCCTGATGAAGGGAACTCAGGTCCTTGAAAATTTGTAGCATTATCTCACCACTGCCACATATATATAAATGGCATGGAAAGGGTAGAGATAGCTGGTGGCTTTCCCGAAATCGAAGCTTGATGTAATCAATCAGGACAGAAGGATGTTCTTTAATTTTTTGGAGGCTCTCAGCAACTTTCTTCTAGAAGGAGAGTTATATTCTGTGGACTGGCCGGCTGTAGACTTTGGAGTTTTCACCGCTGCACGGCTAGCAGTTGTCCATATACAATAGACCCCCACCATACCACAAACATTCTCTCTCAAGTGAAGATCGTGGCATAGGAAAGGTTCTGATGGTAATCATTCACACATTGCATTTTATACATACATATATGTATAAACATACATAGATATATAAACATATTATGCACATACATTTACACACACTCATATACAAGCATACAGATATGCATACGCATACTCAAACATACTAACGTGCACTATGCACTCATACAAGTAGGGCTGGCAATTAGGATGGGCACTATTTAAAGGATGTTGAGTCCAGATCTTTGCCTGGACTCTAAGACATGTTGAAAGAAGAGTTCCCACAGATGAAGTTCAGCTTCTGATGAATCAGGGGGTAGGACTTTAAGGGTGGTGAGTGTAAAGCATTGGTTGAAATTGTTTATGTTGTGGCTTTGGGTGTGAGCAGCTAATGGGAATTGTATTTTTGAAATTTTGGCACTGCTGTGGTTGCTAGTTATTCATTGCATTAATTGTTAGAAGAGAAATATATGAGACCTTAATTATTAATTTAAGAACTAAAATTTAAACCTATCCAAAATCAGGATTGTTACAGTGCACGTTAAAAGAATATCAAACTAAATAAATCCACTGCTTTGAAATGTAAAATTTACTTCGTTATATTATTTTTGTTCCATTGTACCTCTTAATTCACACTATGAGCAATAAAGTAACTGAGTTATGACAAAATTCTACTTTACATACCTGTTCATTGTAAAGAAATGAATTCCATCAACTAAATCAGAACTTAACAATTTATTGGCAATTGTAGCAGCAAAATTTATTCCATAAACTGATATGTCATGCCCATTCTGCATAACAGTATCTAATGAACTCCTAACTTGTTTTGGCAGACAAACCTTTGTCAATTGTAAAATCCGTAAAAGTGATTCATAACTCTAAAATGAGAAATGTGTACATTAATTAAATATAAAAGGAAAAATAATTCAAAACAAGAAGAAATGCTTTCAATCAAGCTCAGCTCTAAAGCTACAAAAGTTGTTTAACATATTAGGATAGAAATACGGCCACTAATGGAATCCATGACACCCCCTAGTATTCGGTAATTAATTAAAATAACAACAATTATAGGCAAATGTGCAGAGCTTTGTTAAAAGTCATTAGCTTTGAAAGAAAATATGTTTGTGGCTTCACAAGACTGTATGATAATAAATAATTAACTGTTATTTCATGCCATAGTTGTACAAGTATTACTAATATTGGCACATAAAATATTTCATTCAAGATTAATTTACATGATATAGGAAAATTGTTCTAATAACATTTCAGTTTTGGAAAAAAATTATATAGTTCTTTAACACAATATTTTTTATTAATATTTTGTAAATAAAAATACCCACAGAAATATGCGGGTGCTAAAAATATTGTAACATGTTTATTTAGGTTTAAGTTTTTCTTTGTCTTGGAAGTGTTGTTTGTGTGGTCTTGAGAATTCGAAACCGTGCACGTGCGTGGGGGGTGGAGGAGATAAATATTGCCACCCTAGTAATTTCGTGTCCTGTCTCGATTGTTGGCCTTAACATAACAGAGTAGTTAGCCATTGTGGACTACGGAATTGCAGTTGCGTGCAATAAATCTTGTGGTAATGGAAGAATCTGTCAACTGGAACTGCGATGAAGTTTTCAAACAATGAAATAAGTAAAAGACTGGGAGGAGATAAGCTTTTGAAAGGGAGTTGTTCTGCGATCACTGAAGCTGGTGGATGTGATTAAGAGAGGCTCCGTAAAGTTGTTCTGAGATAGTTTGAGGCAGAATCGTCGTGAGAAAGACGGAACCAGATATAGTTCGAGGCAGAATCGTTGTGAGAAAGGAACCAGATATAGTTTGAGGCAGAATCGTCGTGAGAAAGGGGCATCAATTGGTTAGTGAAGAGTTCACAGAATAGCAGCACACAAGTTAGTACAACAGCTTGCCAGCATTCAATCCCGGAGGCCGACGCCAGTATGTCGGTACAAGAGCCACAGCAAGCAACGCAGAACAGCAGTACGCATTTGGTATGGGCAGCAGATCTCTTCCATATAAAAACCACAGGTGCCTGAGATAAGAGTTTTCATGTTTAACTTTAATAAACTTATATAAAATTTCTTTATTGGTCAAATATTTAGTTTGATTTAATGAAAAAACCCAGCCCACGAAAGAAAATCTTTGCAATATATTTGATACAATCATGTCTTAATCCAGGATCAAATTCCAAATTGAGTCATAATTGAATCCTCACCTTATTCTAAATCATCAGTTTTGAATATAGTATATAACGATCCATATTGTATTTGTAATCATCAGTCAGTGAAACCCTCCTCCCATCTATCTTCATTTATTTTTTATAAGTATAAAAGTTTACACTTTTTCAATCTTGTACACTTATTTGTGAAATTTACTATGTAGTACAGCAACATTTCTTATATAAAAACATTGTCTGCTCTCACATTCATTTTGCTATCCCTGTCTCAGAAGATATAGGTTACAGATCACTCAGTCTTAAAATTCATCTGTATCATCTGTTATTCCTGCTTACATCATGTTTCACACACAAAATAAATGTATATTTTCACAATATTTACCGAAATAATTAACACTCCTGGGATGATTGGCACTGTTATTCCCACTTCTCTGCAGTCAGAAATGAATTTGAAAAATAATTCTGTATCAAATATAACTTGAGTGATTATAAAATCTGCTCCACTTTGAACCTGAAACAATTCATATCACAATTTTAAGACTTTTGCAATTAATGGAACTAAAATTTATACACATTATTATTTACATACAGTAGTTGCCAATAAAATGACATTTAAGTGATAAATATTTATTCAAACACGACAAATTTATTTTAAAATTCTCCAAATTATTTCACTCAGTAATAAACACTTTTCTTCGAGTCATTGTTGTCTTTACAACTTGGAAAATAGCTAAAACTAAAAAGAGAAAATAGTCAGAATTACTCTGACAGTGCCATTATGTATGCATCCATTCTATGGACTTGCAAATTGATGCCCATGGATCATCAGCATTAGTCATATTCAATATACTGGATTCACCATTTCCAATATCCAAACTTGGTTGCTTCAACTCCATCACTAGCAGCTTAGGCATGAAATTCATGGACACATACCCATCTCAACAGCAAGTTCTCAGACATTGAAAATTTTGCTCTTTGGAGATTGGAGTCTGAACTTGACTACTTGATGGCGTACCAGAACATGCTACATCTTAGCTGGCATATAGTCATCTTTGGTTGTACAACTCCATGAAATATTTACAGCCCGACAGATGGTCAATACATTTCCTCAAAGGCAAACACTTCCTTAGGACATGCATACTTATAACTGTTCCAACACACCTCCACCAAAGGATATTTCATGTCGTATATTTGTTTAATACATTTGAATTAATATTCTATATAATTTTTGGGTGCAATAAATGTAAACAATTAGAAATTACTTTACAGAGGGCCAGAGAATGTAATACTCTAAATTTCTGGAACAACTAAATAATAATTTCATTCAATGTTATTATACTATTCAAATAAGTGAATAAACTGAACTACTGTATGCACCCATTTTTTTTATAAATAGTTAACCTCTAAGACTAATATATATATATGACAGCACTAGTGTGTGACATGGTGACTTAATGTGGTTTCACAGACTCCTGTTATAAGCTACTAACACAAAGCTATGTTCAAAGACACATTGTTGGAACTTGTCATATGTGTCATAATTTTTTCCATATTAACCATTAAATCAACAATGTGTGCCAACTTATACCTATCAATTCTTTTCCCTATACCACGACTGAATTTTGCCATAATACAAACGCACTTATCTCTATACCAGTATCCCCCTCAATTCTGTAGTTGATTCAAATTTACAAACATATTTATAAGACAGTTCTTGTAAACTCAAAAAATCTCAAATAATTCCAGATGCATAGCAAATGGCAATGATAAATCAAAGAAACCTGAAACATCATTAAAAATGTGTGTGTAAAATGCATTAGAAGTTATAAAGATATTGTACTTATAGAGCAAGGTGAAATGTTTTCAGGTATAGACTTGACTTACAAAATCAACTCATATTTCATAAATGTTCCTAACCTTCTTGTTAATGATACCTCTGCATGTACAATGAATTCTAACGTTTACTGCAGAACTTGTTTCCATTAGTTACAAATAGTATATTTTTTTAACCAATATGTATAGATGAAATACTGTAATAAAAAACTTGGAAGAGCAGATAGATATATATATGGTATAAGCAGCAAAATGGTAAAAGAGTGCACATATACTATCACACTTCTATTTTGAATCATTTTAATATATGTCTTGCCTGTGGAATATTTCCTGATGTTTGAAAATTGCTCAAGTTATGTCCCCGTAAAAATTATTTCTCTACTTCCAAAATTTTTTTTAGAAAAGATAATTCACTTCAGATTACTATTTTTGTAACCTAATATATCATTTTAACTTTCTTGCAGCACGGATTTATTTCCCAATTTTGTCTAAGACATTTGGCATAGTACATCACCAAATATTAATATAAAAAATGGAATATTATGACATAGGGGAAAATTCCTTACATATCCTTGTCAAATCTGAAAAATCTATCTCCTATTAAATAAAACTGCCTGTATGTGTGTATGAATGTATGTTCCACATAGAAATCTACATGCATGGAGCAAATTCACCAAATTTCATACATGTGTTCTTTGTGACAGGGAAATGAACACTGTAGGAGAGAGACACGTCTACCACCACCAGGAGTGGAGGAGGATATTTTCAAACATACTAAAATGGCCGATATTTGAGTCAGATAAATATTTTTTTGAGTTCAAAGAGATTCATAGAGTTTCTACTGATGTTATTTGTATATAATTTGAACCCTTTATAGCATAGGAATGGAGCACCCTTAGGAGTGGGGGTGGAGTACCAATATAAGAAAATAATGTGAATACGACCAAGATTGGAGTCAAATCCAGGGTTATGGATGTAGTTAAGTTTAATTATGACATTCCACTTGGCATTTAACCCCCAAGGGTGTGGGTGGAAATATTTAAACATGGCTGATATTTGCATCGAATAAAATTTTTTCAGGGTTAATTAGATTGATAGTATTTCTACCAATGCCATCTTTGCATAATTTCAACTCCTTACAACATGGGAATGGTGCACCCTTAGAGGTTAGGGTGGAGGAGTGTTACAAGAAAATCAAGCAAATGCCACCAAATTAGAGTTTAATCCTGGGTTATGTATGTCATTGAGTTTAATTCTGACATTCAACTTGCCATTTTCCCCCATGGATAGGAAATTTTCAAACATGGAAACACTGTCGATAATATTTAAATAAATATTTTTTGGGTTCAATGAGATACATAATATTTCTGTACATGTTGTCTATGTATAATATCAAACTCCTTTCAGCTTGGGAGGCAAGCACCCTTAATGGTGGGGGTGGAGTGGCATTGCATAAAAATAACACAAAAACAACCAAGATTCAAGTCAAATCGGGGTTATGGATGATACTAAGTTTATTTATGATGTTCAACTTTTGGTTTAACCAATATATTTGTCCAAATAAAATTTTTCGCTGTCACCATTTCAGCATGGGAGGTAAACACATTTAGGGGTAGGGGTTGAGGTGCATTACTTAAAAATAACACAAAAGCAGCCAATATTGGATTCTAATTGGAGGTTATGGATATATGACAACCCAGGCAACATCAGGCACCCAGGTAGTTAAAAATAAAAGGTAGTGGTCAAAACTAAAAATGGATGCATTTATTTAACTGAATCATAATTAATTATATACAGAGTTCCTCAAGGGTCAATCTTGAAACTTTACTTTTCATTCTGTACATAATGGTCTTTCAGTACGTGAGCAGCATCTAAAATCAATTCTCTTCATGGATGACACAAATATAGTTGTTTCAGATAATAATTTGGATAATCTTGTTAGAAAAGCAGACAAAGCTCTACAATCTGAAAGTGGGCTTTAAACGTAATATATCATCAGTCAGTTCTAAGATGATGTCCTATAGATAAATTCTAAGCTGGTGTACCTTTCCTGTATCTTCAGATAGATGACAAATTAAAGTGGACTCACCATATAGACATGCTTGTAGGAAAACTTTGTTCAACTAGATAGTCCCTCAGAACATTAATGCAATACATTGACATATACACAATGAAAATGGATTACTTTACTCATTTTCATTTACTTAATTGCTATGGGATTGCAAATTGGGGAAATTTCTCCAAGAGCACTGAAATATTCCAAACGTAACATTAGAATAATTTCTAGCATGGACTATAGATCTAGTTGTAAACTATTCTTCAAAAGCTTACAAATGGTAACTCTACCTAGTATATGATAAGTTCATAAAATTTTAAATTTTGTAAAACAGAATATAAATTTCTTTCAAACAAATGACAAATTTTACAAATATACAACTGGAAATCACTCAATTCTACGACCGTTCAAGCATCTACCAGAAAAGTATTCAACACACTGGGATAATTTTATATAATAGTCTTTCCCAGAGGTAAGAAACAATAATAACTACAAGAGTTTTGTGAATCAGTGTAAGAATATTTTATTGAAATTATTTTCCTGTATCAGTTGATTTGTAAAATATTCTATTTCGTAAATTACATAGTTTCCATTTAATTTTTTTCTGCCCTTTTGTTTGCTTCTTTTGTAACTTCTGGAGTTACTATAGAATGTCAGATTTCTTGTTTTTCAGCATCAAGGAGTGACTTATCCATTGTTTATGTATGTTCTGCTTAGTGTGTGTGTGTGTGTTGTGTTTTGACTTACTTTCTTTTGTATTGTGTATTCCACAATTATTTTACTCTGTAATTTTCTTTGCCTTTGGAGCATTATTTACTGATGTGAAATGTAAGTATACTCAGTAAATATTATACTGTAGTATACTTAGTAATAGTGAAGTTAATTTTTCTGTGTACCATTGCAGTTAGTTATTTGTATTTTTCTTAATATTATCAATTAATGGTGAATATTATAATGTGTTCATAGATATATAGTACAGCAAAAATTTTGTGTTCTAGATTAAAATAACATATTTGTGCCGACCTTCTGTGGTGTAAAGGTCATTTTATGCCTCGCATCACAGAGGTCCCAGGTTTGAATCCCAGTGAGGGCATAGATGTTTGTGTGTGTGAGAGAAACTCTCGTAAAATCAGTACCCTGATAAATGAGTTCCCATGCTGAATCACTAATAATCACAGCTGTTGATGCAACTGTAAATAAATCAATATAAAAAAAACATATTTGTAATTTCATGTAATGATGTATCTCAACTGAGGACTAATGGAAATAAAAATTTAAATCTTGGAATCATTAATGGACTCATATAGCAAAGCATTTTTGCTCAAAATATCTATAGTTTTAATAGTCATTATTATTATTTCTACACTTTAAACAACGTAATCTAACATACTTTGGATACTTTAAGTTCAACTTTAGTAATGAAAAGATTATTAATTTGCCATTAAAATCTCATGAAACATGTATATTAAAGTTTAGAAAATTAAATTTGATTAATATTCAAGTCAACAATAAATGTAAATATAAATAATATCAAAAATATTAACATGAAAAAACCAGACATTTAATAAACAAAGAAGTATATATAAACTCAACCTTTTCTTTTAAATTAATTAAGTCTTCTTCATATGAAAGTCTTTCGGGGTGACAATGTGGGTAGCCAGCCACACCTATAGCACCTTTCCATTGGCAGCTATTGCGAACATAATTGATTAGATCGGAAGCATATTCAAAATTTCCTGTAATATTTCCATCTGTGAAAATGATGTTTCAGTTAATGTGGTTCATGATAGAATTTTTGAAGAAATTTCAAAATTATCTTATTTTCTAAGCACACACTATTTCTGACACTTTCAATCAATCTGAAACCAAAATTTAAAATCAATTTGTAAACATCAAATACCAAACTAAACTGAAATAAAGTAACTGAATCTTAAAGTATTAAAATTGTTGCAGTACTCTGCATTTTCGTTTCCATTTAGATTCTCTGAAACATATTCAACACATGTTTACTTATAGAATATAATTGATATATTATACAAAGTAAACCTGATAAACTATTTATAATTTTTTTCCTTTTATATTTTAAACAATTAATGTAGTTTGATGATATAAATACCACACTATGTTTCTTGGATCCTTGTCCCTTTCTTCAGATGCTAAGAAGAGCCTAGAGCAACACATATTATCACTTCTTCTGTCTCTATTTAACTATCTTTCTTATTATTAATTTGGAATCAGATAAAAAAATTTTATGTTAATGTAGTTTATGCTTTCCTTACCTCCTCGGACAACAAATATTGCTTCTATACCAATTTCTTGAATTTTATTTATAATGAAATTCACATCAGAATTTTTTAGATTACTTCCAGCCAGGTTCATTAGCAAGTGAAGTTTCCTGCTGTATTTATCTGTTAGAAGAAGTTCTGATACAAATTTGAAGCTTGGAAAATTGTCCCAATCCATTTCAGATTCATTAATTTCCATGTTATGCCATGTTATAGATAGAAATAGTACATCAACATGAGGTAGAAAAACTTCCATGCTTCAAGAAAAAGTGAAACATGCATAATCAATTTAGTATAAAAAATGTATCAATTAAAGGAATTTTGGGAATTAATTGATAAACTAGAAAATCATGGAACACATGATAGCAAATGATATAGTTTTAATTCCTCCTATGTCAACAAAATAAAGTTTAATTCCCTTTGCTATAATTATACTGAAATACATGAATATAAATCTTGTTATAAATTTTTTATAATAAATACTATTTATTAATAATAATGATGAGATTTTTTGCTCATAAACATACTTGTATCTCCCATACACATCAAAATATGCATACTGTAAAAAACTGGCTTTTGCGGAAATCTTAGAAAAATGACCTATCTCTTCATAAACATATTGTTAGTTAGATTCCTTTTCAAATCCATACATAAGATAGATTGTAACCTTTCTTTCCTTAATGTGATCATCTAATAACATGAAAGTACCTATACCCTACAATGTAGTATTTTTTACTGGTTAAAGCACATAATACACACTTTATATCGAAAATAGGTAACAATATTTCTTTCATATCAGGAAACCACCCACATGAAGAATAAAATAAATATATTTCTCATGAACTTCAGTATCATCCACAGAAAATAATTTACGTAAAATTATGGCAATAATACAACATGAACAATATAATGTATCTCAATTCTAAGTTACCCATTATTTCTGTATTCTGTGGTTGTATTATTTTAGGCATTTTAAGATACTTTTTAATAATATCAATAAATAAATTCCTTCGCATTATTGTATTATTATTAATTAGTAGTGCTAAAATTGCCTTAAAGAAAAGTAACTTAATTTTTTTACGTACATATTAGATCGTTTTTAATTTACCTTTGTATTAGTAAATTCCTTTCGTTGGCTGTTTTCGGTGGCACGATTTCAAAAGAATAGAATTTCTTTTTGCTATCAATTAATTTCTTCATACATCTCAACATTTTCTTCCGTTAATATTAATATGCGTGATTCGAATTTGTCTAGTTTGGAAGAATGCCAAACAAGATTATTTAACCTTGTTAATGGTTCACTGGTCGGTGATACGAAGGAGATAGCTGTTGCAATTATTCAATCATATTAAGTCAATATTCAACAATAGCAGTCTGTACCGTTAGACATTTAATATTTAGTTTCATATATATGTCAGAATATGGTTTTTATCCTGTTGAAAATAGCTATTTCTTTTAATGCAATTTTACTTTAAACTGTACGCATTGTAGGGATTTTTTTCAGGTATTCCACTGCCTGTGGTAATTCTTGTCGCATTGTCTGACGAGTCTAATGTAGGTACATAATAATATAAACTGTCTCTTTCTTCCACATATTCGCTCAATTTAATTTATCAACAATACGCGTGTTTCGTTCATGACAAAATATTATCTATAGCAGCAAATGAATTCAATACATGCACACATTCATATATATATATATATATATATATATATATATATATGTAAAGAAAATGTATTTCTTTAATTTGTATTTTAAATCTTTGCCGCTCGCCGCGCCACTACCAATCACGGGAGAATCCAATATGGAGTGAACATAAAACGGAATCGACTAATATAGAAATAAACTTTTAATGTCGTTTCTTTGTTTTCAGAGCAACACATAGTTTATTGACGTCATTCCAAATATAATAATAATAATAATAATTTTTAGAGAACCATTTTCCATTTTTTCCATTTTCCATTTTCGCCTTCCTTTGTCAAGTAAACACCAATACAGATATGAATATTTGGGGACAAAGACAAGGGTAGGTTTCCCGTTATGTGCTGGGCGCATGCGCAGTGCTGTTTGACTCGTCAGACAATGCGACGAGTCAAATTCCATCTGTCAGTGTCCGACACGACGAAACATGACTCGAGGTGTCTGGCTGTCACGAAGCGACGGTCGCGGACTGTTTCAAACCGTTGCGCCGTGTCGGACGCGACAGTTTCGCCTGGTGTGCGCCCCTGCATAAGGAGCCCATTTATATTCTTCCTCGAGTCGTCGTCCAACAAAATGACTCGTCGCGTCGCTTGCAGTATGCGGCCGGCCTAACAGCACTGCGTATGCCATGCGCCCTACGCATTACGAGAAACCTAACTATAGGAGAGACTCGTGCAGGGTTAGGATTCCCGGAGCCGGGAGTAATAAGCCTGGTCTCCTAAACTAAAACTTTATTCCACCACGTGGTGCGACTCTGGCCGTTGTCGGGAAGCACAGGTAATGTGTCGCGCGAGAGCCGGAAACAGAATGGCGCTCTCCGTGTGCACGCTGTAGGTACTCGGTAGGGTCCCGTTACTTGGTGGGGAGCATTGTTTGCATCCCCTAACGGGACGCGTAACGGGACCCTCTTGCTCGCGTGGGGACACGGAATATTCGTCCCCACACCAGCCACCCGTTAAGAGACGGAGTCAGGATATACGTTTTGTGCCAGAGTCGCATTACAATACCATAATAAATATATATGTTCATAATTTTTACAAAACAATATACAGAATATTTACAAAAAAAAAATAATAATGTGCGAAATGTTCTACGGCGTGGGCGAGTAGCGGTCCGGGGCACGGGCCCGGCGACCCGAGCGAGTTGGCGGCGCTGCTAGGCGATGCGGGCGAGGCCAGTCTCTTTGCGCTGGCGTGGAGAACGTCGCCTGTGGTGCCACCGGGCTGTCGTTCGTGGCTGCCGGCGCTATGCTGGGGGGGCCAACTGCTTCCTCTGGGCGCAACATGAAGGCCGGTTTTACCCTGTCCAGTGAAACTCGTGTTTCTCCGCGACTTGTATGCAACACGCAGGTTTTCTCGTCCCTGCTGACGATGCGGTAGGGTCCCGTGTAAGGCGTACAAAGGGAGGCCTTTATACCGTCGTCACGGAGAAAAGCATGGGTGCAAGTCGCCAACTCCTTGAACACGAAGCTTCCTGGTCGGGAGCGTCGCGAAGCCGGTGTGGGCCGTATGTTTGTTGTTGCCTGGCGGACCCGCTCGATGAGTGACGTCGGGTCGCCAAGCTCGGGTTCTGCGGTGAAGAATTCGCCGGGCAGACGTAGCGGTTCTCCAAACACCAGTTCGGCGGCTGATGTCTGCAGGTCCTCCTTGAAGGCGGTACGAATCCCGAGCATGACGACCGGGAGGGCGTCGAGCCAGGAGGCGCCTTCATGGCACATTATCGCTGCCTTCAGCTGCCTGTGGAGCCGTTCTACTAGCCCGTTAGCCTGTGGGTGGTACGGCGTCGTGCGGGACCTCTGCCAGCCCGTGTACTTCCCCAGTGCCTGAAAAAGATCGGACTCGAACTGCCGTCCTTGGTCCGTAGTAACACGCTCTGGGCAGCCATAGCGCGAGATCCAGCCGTGGAGCAGGGCGTTGGCCACATCTTCTGCGGTGATTCGCTCCAGTGGATAAGCTTCTGGCCAACGCGATGCACGGTCGATCGCCGTCAGGAGGTAGCGGTAAGAGCCTGCTGGCGGCAGTGGACCCACGATGTCAATGTGTATGTGACGGAAACGAGCTGACGGCGTCGTGAAGTCTCCCAGTGGCGTGTGGACGTGCCGTGTAATCTTCGCGCGCTGACATTGCAAACACGCCCGAGTCCATACGCGTATGTCTCGTTTAACCCCGGGCCAAACGAAACGCGACGTAATCAGGCGCGTGGTAGCGCGTGTGCCGGGATGGCTCAGGCCGTGGACCGCGTCGAATACCTGTCTGCGACTTGGAGCTGGGACGACTAGGCGTTGGCGACCCGTCGATACATCACATAACACCCGGAGGTCGAGTCCTGGGACATCGACGTGGCGGAGCTGGAGTGCTGTGCTGCCGGCTAGCAGCTCGCGTAGCTCGTCGTCCTCGGCTTGCTGCTGGGCGATGCGGCTGAGATCCACCGGGCTATTGGCTGCTGTCAAAGCTTCGACGCGGGATAACGCGTCGGCGACTATGTTTTGGGACCCATTGACGTGCCGAATGTCCGTGGTGAACTGCGAGATGTACGTCAGGTGGTTCCTCTGAACGGGCGGGAGTCTCTCGTTCTGCTGCTGATAGGCAAAACATATGGGCTTATGGTCAGTAAATATTATTGTGTGTTGAGCCTCCAACGCGTGACGAAAATGCCGGACCGCCAAAAAGATGGCGAGTAGCTCCCGATAATATGCCGGCCACTGTGTTTGCTGCGGCGTCAGCTTCCGGGAGAAGAAACCCAACGGTTGCCACGCTCCTCCCACTTGCTGCTGCAAGCTGGCGCCGACTGCATTCTGCGACGCGTCGGTGAAAAGCCCGAGCTGTGCCGTAGGGTCCGGGTGAGCCAGCATCGTTGCGTTGGCGAGCGAGGCCTTGCATTTCTCGAAGGCTGCTGTACTGAGTGGGTTCCAGGGCACAGGGTGGGTGCCGCGGAGACCTGAGAGAGCCTCCTGGAGCTCTGCTTGATGCGCCGCTGCCTTGGGAAGGAAACGACGATAGAAATTTATCATTCCCAAGAAGCGACGGAGCCCTCTGGCGTTGGATGGGCGCTGGAAATCGCGCAGTGCGGCGACACGTTCTGGTACGGCGCTTACGCCTTCCGAGGAAACGTGGTAGCCGAGGAAGGTTACGGCCTGCTGGCCCAGCACGCTCTTTTCCACGTTGACGATTATGCCGTGCTGCGACAATCGGCGGAAAACGGTTCGCAGGTGTTCCCGGTGTTGCTCTGGAGACGCGCTGTAGATTAGAATGTCGTCGATGTACGGGAAGCAGAAGTCCAGCCCCTGTAACACTTCGTCCATAAACCTCTGGAACGTTTGTCCAGCATTTCTCAGTCCAAAGGTCATGAACGGGAATTCGAACATCCCGAACGGCGTGGTTATGGCCGTTTTCGGGATGTCCGTCGTGTGCACCGGAATCTGTGTGTATGCCTTAACGAGGTCGAGGACAGAATATATTTTGCTTCCTCGAAGGCTCATAGCAAAGTCCTGTACGTGCCGAACGGGATACCTGTCTGGGACGGTTCGCGCGTTCAGCGCGCGATAATCACCGCATGGGCGCCATTCTCCGTCTTTCTTCTTAGGCACGAGATGCAGCGGCGATGCCCACGGGCTCTTCGATCGTCGCGCGGTCCCGTCGGCGAGCATGGCCTCGAATTCTGCCCGTGCGATGTGGAGCCGCTCCGGTGCCAGGCGTCGTGGTCTACAGGAAACTGGGGGTCCTGGCGTCGTCCGGATGTGGTGAACCGTGGTGTGACGAACAACGCGGGGCGCGCCGGCCGGGCGCGTGAGCTCCGGGAATCGGCTCAGGAGGTCCTGGTATGGCGAGCACGTCGTCAGCACCCTGACGCTGGGTTGCGGCGATCGGTCCTTATTCGCGCTTACGACGCGGCCCGTCGTCCCGTCGAGCAGGCGCCCGCTTCGACAGTCCGGTAGAAGTCCAAAGTGTGCCAGGAAATCAGCGCCGATTATTGGCAACGCGACGTCCGCGATGACGAAACGCCATACGAACACCCGGTGCAGCCCCAGGTCGATTCGCATGGGTAGGCAGCCGTACGTGTTGATAGTACTGCTGTTCGCGGCGCTGAGCTTGTAGTTGGTGACCGCGCGCTGGCCCTTGAGTAGGTTGCGCGGGAAGCAACATAAGTCGGAACCGGTGTCGACTAGGAACCCATGTCCGCTGGTGTGGTCCCTAACGACGAGACGGCGTCCACTGGATGGGCAGCCGGCAGCTGCAATAGCCGGCTGCCTTACTCGTTTCCCTGGGTGTAGCTGCACGGGGGTTCGCAGCGTTGAGCCCGGCTACCGAACCGTCTGTGGTACCAGCATTTCCCGGTGCTGGCGTTGTCGCGGCGGCCACGCTGTTGTTCGGGCGGCTGACGGCGTGCTGGCGGCCTTCGTTCGCCTCGTAGGGCTGCGACTTCCGCGGTGAGCGCCTCCAGGCGCTGCTCGAGGCTAGGGGCTGATGGGCCGTGGAGTTCATCTGCCTGATTGGTGGACTGTGAGCTCGTGCTGGCAGCGTGGACGTGCGGTGGAAGACCGGGTGTTGGAATCTCCATAAGCCTGTCAGCGATTTGGGCGGCCGTGGCGAGCGGTGCGTCTATATGACTTTGGACCGCGACCTGTACGTAGGCCGGCAGGCGCTGCAGCCACAACGTCCGCAGGAAATCGTCCGACACTTGAGTAGGCCCTACTAGGCTGCGGAGGTACCGCAGGAACTGCGACGGAGATCTGTCGCCAAGTTCGGCTTCGCTGAGCAGCAGCCGAGTTCTTCGCTCTTGTGAGGGCGAAAGTCTCTGTATCAGAGCTTTCTTTAAACACTCGTACTTGCCTGTTGCTGGCGGGTTGACGAGGATGTCCTGGACTTCCGCAGCCCATCTTTGTTCGAGGTGAGCTGCGATGTGGTTGAACTTGGTGGCGTCCTGCGTGATGCCGGCGATGGCGAATTGGCTTTCCGCCTGGGCGAACCAGACGTCCGTATTGTCCGCCCAGAAAGCCGGCAGCTTCGGTGTGATCCTACAGACCTGTGCTGCGTCATGGTGTTGGCCACGTGGATCCTCCTTCAGCCTTGCGATCTCCTGCTGTAGCTCGGCGATTTTGTTGTTCAAAATGTCCATCGTAGGGGTCACCAATATAGGAGAGACTCGTGCAGGGTTAGGATTCCCGGAGCCGGGAGTAATAAGCCTGGTCTCCTAAACTAAAACTTTATTCCACCACGTGGTGCGACTCTGGCCGTTGTCGGGAAGCACAGGTAATGTGTCGCGCGAGAGCCGGAAACAGAATGGCGCTCTCCGTGTGCACGCTGTAGGTACTCGGTAGGGTCCCGTTACTTGGTGGGGAGCATTGTTTGCATCCCCTAACGGGACGCGTAACGGGACCCTCTTGCTCGCGTGGGGACACGGAATATTCGTCCCCACACCTACGCATTACGAGAAACCTAACCTTGTTTTATTCAATTCTGTATTGGTGTTTACGTGTAGTTCAAGCATTATTTTTATAATTAGTCAAGTATAAGTTACCTTTGTAATGAAGCATAACTTCGGTTTTTATAAAATTACGTAATTGAAGATGCTCAGTATAAAGCAAGGCAAGAATGGAATTTGATATACATAAACTAATAGATTGAGTTCAAGCAGAATTTCAAGGAGCATTCAAATAAAAATATTATGGATCAATTGTGGGAAGAAATTGCGACACTTGATAACTAATGATTAGATGAAATAACCAAATTACAGTCCAAAATGATTATATAAATACCACACAACAATTTTGGAAACGTTCTTTGTTTCGTCAGGGAAAATAAAAGACTTTTGAGGCTGACTATACTGGGGCAGCTGTCACTCTAGGACCAAGCCGAATTTAGTAGCTCACTAATCAGTTTTCGGACTCTCATGTTATTCTCTCCCTGATGACGAAATGAGTTTTTTCGTACTGTTCGGATAGTTCAAGTAAATCTCTATCATTTTCTGAACTTCTAAACGGTATTTCAGGTCATCTCTTTAACCTGCCTCTTTCTTTATGTTTTTCTTTTTTCCTTTGAATTTCTTTTTTCTTTTCTTTGCCTTTATCCACGTTTTCTTGCTCACCTTTCTACTCACAGACAATGGAATACCCGAAAAATATAAATAATAACTTTTGAGTTTGTCAGCTGTGTCGTGCGTTTGTGTCGCTCCTGACTTGTGTTTTTTCAATCAACTGACGAAAGGAGCAAAGTATCGAGAAACGTCGTAAAATGTATTTAAATCAACATTTTTTCCTGCCAATCGGCCATTTCATATAATAATTGCAATTTAAAGAGACGTATTATATTTTCATTTCTTGATAACTAACTAAACCAGAACAACAAAAGTGCTGGTAATATACTTGTGGAGAAGAGACTGCAGCAGGAATGGATTTTTTTTAGGGTAAGGCTACATGAGGGTAATCCACATTGTGGCAACTCCCCTTTAATAGCATAGGAAGGGATTTGAAAGGGGGGGGATGCAGAAGGGTAGAGGAAGGTAGCCGAGGATTCACTAGAGCCCCCGGGCTATAGTTTAATGATCCTACTCGGCATTCGCCTAAATGTAATGCAGGGAAAACCCTAGAAAAACCTGCATCAGCTAGGTCGGGCATTGCGTACTTGTCCCACGCCCTTCCGATAGCAGGAGAAGAGTTTGCTGTGGGGACGCATCATTCCCTTCTCCGTACCTCTACCAGTTTAGGAGGCAGCTGGCCGACTATTCCAATGGGAGTAGCGGACAACTCTTACTTGATGCCGAAGGTCTGTGACCCTGGAACATACACCTCTCAGAACAGGCCGAGGTGCCTCGGCTTGTGGGAACCTTTTTTTTTTTTTAGGGTAACAGGCTACATGAGGGTAATCCACGTTGGGAAACTTCCCTTTAATAGCATAGGAAGGGATTTGAAAGGGGTGATGTGGAAGGATAGAGGAAGGTAGCCAAGGGTTTATTAGGGCCCCCGGGCTATATTTTAAGGATCCTACCCGGCATTCGCCTGAAGAAATACAGAGAAAACCCCAGAAAAACCTGCATCGGATTTGTCGGGAATTGGGTACTTGTCCCACGCCCTTCCGATAGCGGGAGAGGAGTTTGCTGTGGGGACGCAGCATTCCCTTCTCCGTGCCTCGACCAGGTTAGGAGGCAGCTGGCCGACTATTCCAATGGGAATAGCGAACATTTCTTACCGTATGCCCAAGGTCTGTGACCCCGGAACATACACCTCTCAGAACAGGCCGAGGTGCCTCGGCTTGTGGGAACCTTAGTTCAAAAACAGAGAGGAAAAGGCATACCCAAAGGTAGCCCCTTCGTATCTCTCCTAAAAGGTTCTGCCTGCGAGAGAACATCCCTCGCAGACAAATCATCCTGGTGTGGGGACCTTGTGGAATGTGTGTATATTATTTAGAGAACGGAGCTTCCTCTCTGCGAGAGATAAACTTCCGAAAATTATGTCTTGCATTTTTCACCAATCAAACCAAAATCGTTTTCTTTAAGTGTTAATTGGGAGTTTATGTCTTCTTCCGACAACATATAACAATAAATAATAACCGCTATTTCGTCGTTAGGCCGAATTGAATAAATACATGAACATAAGTGTTCAGACTCCCTTGTTATAACTCAGAATTTTCCCCATTATTTTAATCAAATGCAGTATTTTCATAATGTTCCAAATAGATGGACCTATTTTCTTCTTTCACTTCTACCGCGCTTTTTTCCTTTGAAGTTCTTGCTCTCCAATATTTCAATCACTTTCCTTCACTCCGTTTTGTCATTTTTCTATTTGGCATAGTTCTTATCACACTTCAACTTTATGTATTGGAATTGACAACAAGAATCAATGCTTCCACAATAAAATGTTTACTACTTTATAAACGAGACAAGGTATTGAAAAACTGAAACTTACTGAATGCAAAGGTGATTGGTTACATTATAAAATAAAAAGAAACTTTGAAATACAAGCTATTAGCAGTGAAAAACGTGAATATTTTTAGGCAGGGCGGCAGCTGTAAAAGTGAGACCAAGCTAATGTAGAAAACACTAAAAATGTGTGTCTCTCTCCACCAACGGATTAGCAGTTTAGTTACATAGGTACATGTAAAATAGAATCTTGTAGACAGAGATATATTACTTTCTAACTCCAAGTTTCATCAACACAACTTAAATATTGTCTGAAACATTTTAATCTCCAAACAAATTTTATTATTAAACACATAAACAGCAAGCAGACTGAACAAAATCCAACATCCTACTGTCAATTGCCCCAAACACCTCAAGCCAATTTTTTTCTCGTACTCCCTTATTACAAATTTCTACATTACAAATTTTCAATATTAAAAGAATATCAAATATCCATAATTTACAAATCCACTAATACCCTTTCATACTTGATTAAAAACCACAAGGACCACTTGACACTTCCAGCAAACATTGTGTTGTTTACAAAATCTCTTGCTCTAATTGTAATTCCTGCTACATAGGGCAAACAAAACGTTCCTTTGTACACGTATGAAGAACATATATCGAACATCAAACTTCCTATTGATAAACAATCTGTAGTATCCAAACATATCATCAATTCTAAACGTACATTTGATTGGCAAAATACTAAGATTTTAGACATTAACACCTGACTCATTTCAGGGATGCTTCATATTAAATCAAACATCACAGCTATTATTGTACAAACAGACACTATTAAACTCAATAATTGCTATGATCCCTTATTAATACGCTAAAGTTTCTCCTTTCCCATTATTGTTGTTCCCTTTTACGCTAACCCTTCGGCGTTTTCGTCGCTTTTGAGTGTTGTCAACTGACAAGTGCAGTTGTGTTTCTCTAGGCACTTCTTAGCACCTGACGGAAGGAACAAGGATTCCAGAAACGTTGTACGGTATTTATACTACCCTTTTTGTCTGATTTGGCTATCTTTCTTATTAGTTATTTTCAATCAGACGTAACTTTTTTCATTTCAAACTGATAATATAATTGAAAAATAAGTATCCAGTATTCAGAATACATTTGCCGGAACAAATAACAATGGCAATACTAGCAATAACTAGTATATTTATTAAGAAGTTAAGAGGATTAAAGTTATTACATTGTGATAAGTTATGATCTATTATTTTCTCATTTCCAAACAAAGGCAGTCTCTTGCCTTTGCTTGGAAATGACAAACCTTGACGACCAACAATAAGAAATGATCGATCATTACTACTAAAATTATTTAACTAAAGGGTTCCCTTTCCTCTGATAAATGAACTCTTCAACCAAAAAGACTACCTACTATGTATTACAGGTCCGAACGATGTCGCAGGAAACGAGGTAGACAATGGATTACGCAATCCTGACGGATTCTTAAAGAAAATAAAGACAATGAATTACTCATGACCACATTTCCATACAGGTACTATCTTGAGAATCAGTCGTGTGTATAAATAAAGAAATTAAGAAAACAAATGGAAAATTGAAATTATTATGCAGATATGTGCTAGTTATAGTGTCATGAATTTAAGATCAATGGGCAGATACCCATAAACACCCCATGGCATTTAAATGATAAAGGCAATGACTTTGAGTTTGTGACCATAATATAAAATAGAGAAACTAAGATGTATCACTTTTGTTTTATTAGCGGAAATGTCACCTGATCATCTAGAGGAACAAGAACTTCCAGTAACCGAAAAGATACACAAGCAACCCTACAAGTCCGAACTCCTCCAGAAGAAGTAAAAAGCCCTACTATAGAAAATATCATACTAGGATACTGTCTTGAGGAACAAGAAATTCCCAGTAACTGAAAAGGATAGGCACATGAGCAGCGCACAGTCGGCGGCAACAGCGTACACACATGGGCAGCGTTTTGAGCCGTTGTAGATGGCCGGAACAAAGACAGACTTGCTGAATTTCCAGAATTTGACGTCATAAGTTCTCACTTTATTTCGTCATGGAACTTAAAGAAATTGTAGGTCTTTACGTTCTCTAAATTCGTTGTAAACGGCGGAAACAAAGGGACAGTACTGGGTTCATCCTATTTTACGGGCCATGTTATCTCATATGTTCGTAACACTATACCCGTAATTTGCGGAATTGTGACACGAACTATTTTAGAATATCTACTACCAGTTTCGATAAATTATTGTTATTAATTGCTCCAAGTTCTGAAGCTGTAAGGGATATCATCTCACCTGAAGACAAATTAGTCATAACTTGAATGAAAGTTTACTTCTTTATTAAACTAGGCATTATTATTTAACAAAAATAGTTTAAATTAAGAGTATTTATATTAGGAACAGTACAGGAGGATAAAAATTTGGTAAACAACTACGTTGTGCATATTTAGAACAGATTTAATTATACTTCTTGGAGACAGCTGGAGTTTGACGACGCTTTGAGCTGGTGGTGATTTTGTAATTCAGTTCCATGTGATTCATTGGGCTTATTAGTAGCGTTGTGATGTATCTTTGAGGGATAGAATGGATAATTGTGTTCACTGGAAGTACTTAGATAATAAGAATAAGATATTGGTACTGGCGATAATCCATGACTTGGAACAAAATTATATTGACGTGATTGGCGTGCATATGGTTTCAAATGATTTTGACTTCTTAAAGTGGTGTAGATTTTCTGTGTTTTTTGGATAATCTGAATGTACTTAATTTTTTTATGTCTGCGTGCCTCTGCAGGAACTTTCTTTATATGAGGTTAAACAAAACAATTTATCTTCATCTTGACAGTTTAATTCAGATTCTCTTTTCTCTCTTAATTGTACAGTAGACTCTCAATTATCAGTGTGTAGTTTAATACCTTTTGCTGCTCAACCGCGGAAACATTTTAAAATATTAACGACAGACTCTGCACTCGTTAAATATTCGACGGAAACATACACGTTGTTTCCAGTGTTCCCCGTATTATCCTAGCAGGATTCAAAAGCAATCACAGAATTTATTAATAATAATTGGATGTTTATATATGTAAGTAACTTTGCCCGCAACATCATTGTCATGGAAAATTTTGAAATATGCAAACATTGCCGTTATTTGCGTTGAATAAATATCCTCTCTAATTTAGTTATTTAAATCCAAAATTGGCAGAAGTTCTGAAATTTTACGGGCTACAAAAAGTGCCGTCCGGATCGGGTCGCCTTCTCTTCGCTACGACACTGCTTATTACCATCGAATCGTAAATAATTTCAAAATAACTACAGAAAAATCTCGATATTACGGACAGCTGGTTTTGGGGCTTTGGGAGCGGTATTTTCCCCACATCAAGAAGCATTTGCTACAATGGTGCACTGTGGCCACGTCGCGCCCATCAACAATTGCCATAATGTACCAGAGGACCTTTTTTTTGTAGGGCAACAGGTTACATGAGGGTAATCCACGTAGAGCAACTCCCCTTTAATAGCATAGGAAGGGATTTGAAAGGGTGGATAATGAAGGGTAGAGGAAGGTAGTCAAGGGTTACTAGGGACTCCGGGCTATATTTTAAGGATCCTACCCGGCATTCGCCTAAAGAAATGCAGGGAAAACCCTAGAGAAACCTGCATTAGGTAGGTCGGGCAGTGGGTACTTGTCCCACGCCCTTCCGATGGCGGGAGAGGAGTTTGCTGTGGGGACGCAGCATTCCCTTCTCCGTGCCTCGACCAGTTTAGGACGCAGCTGGCCGACTATTCCAATGGGAATAGTGGACAACTCTTACAGAAGAAGCATAATACAACCGCAAAACAAATTAATTTGTTTACTCGATTTAGCTGATTGAATCTGCGTCAGCTGGCCGCACAATATATTGATGAATACAGGGAAATATTGACCAATATATTCACCGTTCGGAATGGATTGACTTAGATATTAAAGTAGCTGAGGAATATTGAAGAAGATTTAAATTTTTAGATTTATATAGATCAATATTGGGGAGTAGCTTAAATATTGATTAATATATTGACTGTGTGTGACCGTGCTTCAATATTTTCATCAATATTCAATTTAGGCGGAGATATCTCTGTGTGGTTGTACAATTTATGACGTCAATAAAAATAAGAAAGCATGTTAAGCTTAACCTAGGGCCACGCCATTGATCTCGAAGCCTTCCTGCTCAAATGAACGAAAATTCCTTGCTAAATTACAAATATTTGAATAATTATATCTAAAAGATGAAGGGATATATTCAATATAGAGATTAATATATTGTAGTAATTAGTAATTAATCCATTGTTATAATTGCAAAGTAAAGGACTCATTATTAGACTACATAAAGCGTGCACCGCGACACAGGGCGGCGAGACAAAAGAACCATTGTTGAGACGTACGCAGTCAAAAATTCTACGAGACGAAGACACAGTCAGCGAGGAGGAGCGAAACGAAAAGGTTCCAAGTTAAAATTGAACAAAAAGTTTTTCAGTCTGTAATTCATCGAATAAGGTTACAGGAAAGTTTCTCAATAAGTAAAGCCACAAGCAGTAACCTAATAATTTCCTGCCGCAGTAAAAAAACTCAATAAGTAAAAAGAGACCGTCACCGATGTCATCGAGAGGAAGTTGTTAATGATCCATCTAACCATTAATCCGGAAGGAGTTGCAGTTTCCAGTTTCCAGAAGAGAGACCCAAAAGTTTCGACAAGTGTTTTGTAACCAATTTAAATTCAGTGATATCCCCCAAAACGTGTGCACAGAAAACCCCAAAATTGAGACCTGGTCGGCCGTAAGTAAAAGAACTCTAAATTTATTTGTAAACCATTTCATTAAGATACGTCAGATCGTTCTTCAATTATTTTCTTTTCTTTAATTATTTCTTTTCTTTAATTGTTTTGTTAGATAATTTAAATTCAATTCACCCATTTATCAAACCCAGTAAAGACCCTGAGATTTTAAATATTATTGTGAAATTATTTTATATTATATTATTCGTTAATAAATTTTGATTAATTGTTCACCTTTAATAATCTTTTTATTTAGACGCCCTTTTTAATCTGTTTATTACAATATATTAAATGTTTTTTTCTACACACTAAATTAAGTTAACGTTACGGACTGAGTAGAAAGAGACAAAGAATGTGTGTGTGTGTAGAGGGGTCTGTGTAGAAAGAGCATTGCTTAAAGTTCTTTTTTGGTGTTATTAGAGGATAGATGTGTTATTGAGTATTCCAATGTTGTACATAGTTAATAAAGTTACATTTCACACTGTAGTTTGTACACTTAAACTCCACGGCTGATATATGTTCCATTAAACCATCATGTTACTACTTTCCTTACCTTTCAGAATTTATTCCACTTATAATAAATTTCATTTTGTTGTTTTAGCGCTACTTTTCTGTATGAAAATTTTTTACTTCTTCCAAGTTTTATATACTTCATATTTTCTTATAAAAGTTTAATTTCATCATCAAATTATCTGATAAGAGATTTGGGTGTATGCATTAAACATTGTTTGTGTAACAGGTCATACTTTCTTTCATTATTATATTGTGACTTATCAATGATTTGCTATTACTCAGTAAAAGTTAGTTATTTTTATTTGCAGAATATATTTATGAAATTTTGATTAGAGGTGACATTTGAAAACACTCCACATTTTTAAATTGTGGTAACATTTAATTTCTTTATTTTTCTTCTTCTGATTTTAACGACATTTAATTTTGAAGGGTTAACCACTTATAAACAGATAAGGATCTTTTATAAAAATGATACTTGAAATATTTAATCTAATATATATTGTAATATTCAACTAAGAGCCTTGAATTAAATGAAATATTAATAAAAAAGATAGGCGTTAATTAAATGAATGATAAAACAAGAATTTACAAATTAAATATAATTTATTATCAAATTGTGGCTTCAAGAATCAAAACAATTACAATTAAAATTTTAATATCTCAGGGTTTCTACTGAGTTTGATGATTAGGACACGATAAAAGTAGAATTTGACTAATTCACAATTCAAAATATTATATGATTAAAATTAAAACAATAAGTTGATCAATGAAAGAAAACTAGAAGAAAGCGAACGAACGAACAAAATCTGACTCTATCCTTTAATTAGCGTTTCAATATTATCATAGTTTTGGTTTTTGTTACTTACATACGGTTTGTCTGCTACCAGCATTCCCTGTAGCTTCAGAAGTACACTATTGCAAAAATTTTCACTGATTCTAAATGTCGACTCACAGATTCTACACTATTTGAATCGAAATGAAATTTCTTGGCTCCCAGGAACTCGGATGATCCTCCTAATTATCAGTTATCTGATGTCTGCTTGCCTTACGGGAATCTTACGAGTTGCTAATTTATTAGTCTTTTACTGATTTGGATTTGAACTGCAACGTAGCGCAGTGAAGATTTGTTTTAAATGTTTATTCTCTCGTGGCTGGTCCTAAATGTAGACTCTGCTATTCCGCTCCTTGCTACTGTCCGAAACTAACTTTACTTTTAAATACTTTAGATTGTCTCGACTATGTTTCCGTCACGACCACTTGCTGTCCCTTCTGGATGCTGATTCAAAACTTCATCCGTCCACATCAATCTTTCGGCACCAACTCCCAAGTTTTATTACTTGTTCCGTACTTCGCAATCTTTCGGTAACAGATAACCATGCTAGTGCCTCTCGACTTTGAGCGCGCATTTCCATTTCGGCATTTTCTCAAAGCAACAGATCTCAGAACTCAGCCGCTCAAAATACCGCTAACAATTTATTCGCTAACAATTTAATTTCTAATACAAACAATTAATGGCCTAATTAATTACAATATATATATATAAAAATTTAATATAAAAAAATTATTTACAAAATTTATTATATATTAAGATTTATTTTGCTCCGGCCAGAGAGCATGGACCCATCTCAGATTGAAACGTGGTGGACGAAAATAATGAATAATGTCGCGCAGTTAAAATTTTAATCCCATGAAGAACAAAAACTCTTAATGGTTAAAATTTACTTCCCAAAAATTTAAAATAGAATTAAACCCCGAATCCCGCGCCACGTGAGAACAATTGGTTACTGTGATCTTATTGCGCGTGTGTCTGGCGTGCAGTGCTGCCTCTGTATATCTCGATGCCGGGACCTTCTCAGGATGACGACGGCTGTCGCTCTCCTTCGCTACGAGATCTTTCTCCCGCCGCGTCTCTCTCCGTACTTACTTTGTTTATCACGCACAACCAGAGAATTTTCAACCGTTCTCTCGCAGACAAAACCCTATCGGCCAATAATACCCTTGGCGGAACTACAAAGTAAATGATTAAAAGGAATCCCGCTGCAGACCTGAAACATGCGGCTTCCGAACTACAATGAAAAGTTGACAATATGAATAAAACTTATCCTCGACAGATAAAAAAAACTTACAATTAAGTACATAATATATGTAGTTTACTACAAAATGAAAAAAATTACGTCTGATTGAAAATTAATAATAAGAAAGATAGCCAAATACAGACAAAATGAGTGATAATATAAATACCACACAACGTTTCTGGGATCCTTGTCCCTTTCTTCAGGTGCTAAGAAGAGCCTAGAGCAACACAGCTGCACTGGTCACTTGACAAAACTTTTGACCCAATAAGTTTACGATTGTTTAGTGCCAACCTACCTGTGCGTCTGTAGTATAAGAATAATTTCTTTTGTATATTTCTGTAGTTGATTTCCTAGTTTTCAATTTGTTTTGTCGAAATGGATTAAGATAATTTTGAAATCGAAAAAGGTATAAGGCATTTTATTGAAATATATGAAACATTACATTTACTATGGGATTATCGTCTTGCATCTTAGAAAAATAAAAAACGCCATTAAGCAATGGTCAGAACTGCTTTCTGTGTATCAAATTATGAAACCAGATAGACGTGGCTAACATTATTAATATGAAGATCAATTACAGAAAGGAATTTAAAAAGGTGAAGAAAGCCTGTAAACGGTCTGGGAGCAGCCCAGAATCTATATATGGTAAGATCAAAAAGCATGGACATACATAGCACTTAAATTTTTGGAAGATTCACAGCTTCCAGTCGATTTCTATGGAAATGCAGTAATTTTTTAACATTTTATATTCAAATATCTGTGAAGTAAAGACTCACATGTTAAATTAATAAGTAAATACGCTTTATATATGAACATAACCAGTGGCGGCTCGTGCGTATGTACTCATGTGTTACAACTGATAAATTAGTATAGAATGAAATAATTTTTCTAAATTCTAAGAACCTTCATAATAATTGTGTTTTCGCACTGCGAATATATGCTTCGATATCGAAGCCTTTAAACTCCCCGCTGTGCGGCACATCGCTTCTAAAGCAGCCGTGCTATTCCGGATTCGACGATTTAGTCTCTACTGCGCATGCGCCCTTTACCTATTCATCCCCCCCCCCCCTCCGTTTGCAAAACCAATAAAGCTCAACAAATTTCTAGCCTTATGTGCCGCAGGGCAGCGTACTCGGATCTGTCCTGTACAACGTCTTCGCCGCAGACATCCCGAAGCCGGGAACTGGAGCAGACATCGCGCAGTACGCGGATGACACCGCAATCATCACGGCATCGTTGTGGGAAACCGCCTCAACGCTGGCCTAGACAAGATTCAACAGTGGGCCACCAACTGGAGGGTGAAGATCAACGCGTCGAAGAGCCAGGCGCTGATGATCACCAGTCGGCGACCGGACAAGCCAGCCCTACGGCTATTCGGAGAAGTTATCCCGTGGACCACGAAAGCTAAGTATCTAGGGGTAACCCTAGATTCATGGCTAGCGTGGAGGCACCATGTTAAAGATATTCAAAAAAGGTAACAGCTAGGTAAAATCTCTTATATCCGAATTTTATTCTAGTTCGAAGCTGTCACCGAGAGTTGGACTCTCAATCTACATATCGCTCATCCGCCCGATCATGGAGTAAGCCACACCAGTATGGGCCTGCGCAGCGGAGTCCCTCATGGAGAAGATCTTCGCCCTGGAGAGGAAGTGCCTCCGGCGAGCGCTGCATCTCCCGCCACGGACCTCCAACGTCGTAGTCTGGGACCTGGCAGGGATGAGCAACCTGTGGGAGCGAATCATTGAAAATCCGTAAGGTTTCATCAGAGGGCCCATGGGTCTAGCAATGAGCTGGTCTCATCGCTAGGCTGCTACGACCCCAAAAGAAAGGTAAACAGGAACCGACCTTCGTCGATCTTCCTGTAAGTATCGCCTTTTTTATTATTATAATATTAAATTATTAGGTAAACTACGAGCCCCTTTACAGCTTGTAAGTTAATGTGATATATTATTCATATTAGGTTTCTCACGAATCTTATTTAAATATATATTGTAGTAATTGGTAATTAAGACATTGTGCTAATTGGAAAGTTGGATTGTAGAGGACCCATTATTAGTGGATATAGAGTGGACGCCGCAACAAGGCGGCAACGAAAATAAAGTATTGTTGTTGTCGGTCGGCTGAGAATTTTACGTGCTCAAAAAATTTACGAGACGAGGAAGTCAGTCGGGCATAGAACAGCGAGGTGTAAAGACCAGAAAATTCATGTTATAAAAAGTTTTGCAGTCAGGCATAGAACAGCGAGGTGTAAAGGCCAGAAAATTCATGTTATAAAAAGTTTTGCAGTCGGGAAGGAGAGAGTGAAACTAATGTAATCGGTGGCCGAGCATAAATTCAACCTGCTGGCCATAGACAAACCAAGGAAGTACATTTCCAACTAAAGCCACGAGATCTGCAAATCCAGGTTGCAGCAAAGCATTGAGAATCTACCAGTTTGTGTTAGACCAACTAACAAAACTACGCCAATTAGAATTTGTTGACATTTAGAGTCTGTGAGTACTAGAATCAGTGATATCCCCAAATTTTGTGCTCGAAAAACCTAAAATGAGACCTGGGCGGCCGTAAGTAGAAAAACTTTAAAATCATATTGTAAACCACTTTTAAAAGATAAAAGTCAGATCGTTCGTTAATTTTAATTATTTAAATATCGATAAAATGAGACCGTTAATTCCTGATGAAATTTAAAACTGTTTAAATTCAAGCTGTAGTATTATTCCTTCGACAAGAAATTTCGTCTGTTTCAGACGCATTAACTTCCATAAAAGGTATTTGTAATTTTGATTGTATAAATTCACCCATTTATCAAACCCAGTTTAAGACCCTGAGATTCCAAATATTATTGTGTATTTAAAATTGTTAATAAATTTGTTTAATTGTTTTCCCTTAATAATCTTTTTATTTTAAAGCACCCACTTTATTTAATTATTACAATATATACCACTGTGATCAAAAAGTAAGGTGAAATTGTCATTTAAAACTACCGGGTATTAGGAAGGCAGGTAATTTTTTTTCCTAAAATGGTAGGACTGTCTATAATATTTGCCAAGCGTCTGTTTGTTAAAAGCTTTAATTATCTCCGAGTTACACGTGTTTTTGTAAACAACCAAAAGTGAACTATTCGATTTTTGCAATGGGTGATTTTGTTGTGCAAAGAACTTGCATCAAATTTTGTTTGCGGAACGAATATTCTTGTGCGGACACGTAGAAAATGTTGCGGAAGGCCTTTGGTGATCAAATTATGGCACAAAAAACCGTTTATAAGTGGTACAACGAGTTGAAAGAGGGCCGAGAATACGTTGAAGACGAACCGCGCTGTGGTCCACCATCAACGTCTACTGACGAGGGCCACGTCCAAAAAATCAAAGATTTGGTGTTTGAAAATCGTCGATGGACAATTAGAGATCTCGCTGATAGTGTTAGAATATCATTTGGCTCAGCCCAAACCATTTTGAAGACTGTTTTGTGTCTCAAACGCGTCAAGTCTCGATTGGTGCCAAAATCGCTCAATTTTTTGGAAAAATGCGTCGCGTTGATGTGTGTGAAACTTTGCTGTCTGACTATCAGGACCACTTGAAATGCATCTTTACTGGAGACGAGACTTGGAACCACCGGTCAATCCAGCGAATATCGTGCAAAAGGTGAAGCAAGACCGAAAATCAAGGTCATGTTGACAGTTTTCTTTGGTTATCGTGGTGTGGTGCACTATGAATTCCTTCCGCCGGGCCAAACTGTCAACAAAGAATATTATTTGAGCGTTATGCGTCGTTTGCGTGAAGATATTCGTCTGAAACGACCGGAATTATGGGCGAATAAATCTTGGTTCCTTCATCACGATAATGCACCATGTCATACTGCATTGGTTCTTCGCGACTTTTTTTGCCAAAAACTCTACTCATATCGTCCCGCAACCACCGTATTCGCCTGATTTGGCTCCGTGCGACTTCTGGCTATTCAGCAAACTCAAAAGGCCAATGCGGGGACGCCGTTTTGACACGATTGAGGAGATAAAAACCGAATCGAAGAAGGTCTTGAAGGCTATACCGGAAAAAGACTATTCTGACTGTTTCGAGGACTGGAAAAAGCGTTCGAAAAAGTGCGTTTTATCGGACGGGGATTACTTTGAAGGGGATGGAATTGATTTGGAAGAATAAGTAAAGAATTTATGTTTTATAAATAAATTCACCTTACTTTTTGTTCACAGTGGTATATATATATATATATTGTAAT
Source organism: Zhengitettix transpicula (assembly GCA_037074705.1). Classification (NCBI taxonomy): domain Eukaryota; kingdom Metazoa; phylum Arthropoda; class Insecta; order Orthoptera; family Tetrigidae; genus Zhengitettix; species Zhengitettix transpicula. The sequence continues at coordinate 207,103,373 of CM073591.1, forward strand.
GCCTGGAAGGAAAGGCATGGTTGCCGATTGATGGGCTGGGCCGTCGGAAGCAAGGCACATGCAGGGTGGCCTGTCGCAAGATAAATCTGTTAAGGAAAGGCATTGTTTCTGATTAATGGCCTGGACAGGTCACTTGTTGACTTAGGATCGACGGACAGTTTGGGCGGTCTGAAGAGTTTAGAAACGCGTACGTGTGAGTGCGGGGGTGAGAATACAAGTGCTAAGTAATTACGGGTCCTGTCTCGATGTGACATGACAGAGGAGCTAGCAATTTGCTAAGGAGCTGCAGCTGCATAACGAAAATCTCGGGAGGAAACTGTCAACGGACAGTTGCGACGTAGTTTTGGGAACAAAGGAAAACAGAAGGGACGGTTATATATAAAGAGATTTGTGGAAGTTAGTTGAGTTTTGGAGCTAGGAGGTGGAATTAGTTGAGTCTTGGAGTCAAGAGGGGAGTGAGAGTTGTGGAGGCGGACGGCGAGCACCGAGTATGGAGAACTTTTGCAGCCTGCGAGAGAAATAGCAAAATTATTCAACGATAAACATTTTTGTATGCAGAAGTTCAATCTGTTGTATTATCAAAATTTGACCACTGTCTTCGATGGTAGGACACCAGGACACTTAAATAATCACAGAAACCAACATTTATCTTTAAATTAAACAGAAATATTTAATCGTCTAGACATCGACGAAACTTATGAACGAAATTATTCTACCAGATTGATTCTAAGTTTAAAGAGTTTATTTTATTAACACAAAAGAAAAGAACGATATCTGACTGTATCTTTTAATTTGGTTTACACATATTAATACCATAAAATTTCAACTTACGATTACTCAGGAAAATTTGGCTCGTTCGTACACACACACTTTATATACTGGACGTTTTAAACACTGACTTTAACACACACGGTTGGTTTGACGAAAGCCGGTTCTCCGTTCGTGAAGGACATATCACTTGCTCGTGGTGAAAACTACTCGACGCTGGATGCAGTGTCCTGGTCTCCTACCGTCGAAGACAGTGGTCTAATTTTGATATTACAACAGATTAGACTTCAGCATACAAAAATGTTTATCATTGAATATTTTGCTATTTCTCTCGCAGGCTGTAACTTATAAAACATTCTCCTCCCTTAAACAATGTCTGTCTTAGTCATTCTTCGGTGGTCGCAGAATAACTAACTCACTCACAATTCTCCAGTCTCGGTGCTTACAGCACCCCTCTCCCGCTCTAACTCACTTCTCGATGATTGCAGTACGGCTCTCTAACTCCAACTAACTTCTCAAAATCTTATCTTCTGCTTATATATCCCAGTTCCTTCCTTCTTCCTTTGTTCCAAAACTACGTCGCAACTGCCCGTTGACAGTTTCCTCTATTATCCCGAGATTTACATTATGCAGGAGCAGTTCCTTAGTTAGCAAATATCTCGCTACTCTGTCTTGTCCCAAAGCCAACCATCGAGACAGGACCCTCAATTACTTTAGACTTGTCTTCCCACCCCCACTCGCACGTGCGCTGTTCTAAATTCTCCAGACCGCCCAAACTGCACCCTCAAGACCTAAGTAAACATGCTACCAAAATTGTCCTCCGGCAGTCCAGACCATTAATCAGCAACAATGCCTGCCTTAACAGATGTATTTTGCGACAGGCCACCCGCATGTGCCTTGCTCTGAATTCTCAATACCAATCCAAAGTACACAACATTACAAACTGTCCTCCGGCAGTCCAGACCATTAATCAGAAACAATGCCTGCCTTTCAAGGCATTACAATATATATATATATATATATATATATATATATATATACATATTAATACCTATTTACAAATATTTATTTTAAATATTTATCTATTTTTATCAAACCACCCCCCCTCCTTAATCCGAAAAAATAGAAAGAAGGGAGAGCGTCGGCCGGAAGATGAAGCGGAAGGCGAAGAAGTAGCAACAGCAGCGGCATAAGTGTGAATGAATGAGTGTATGAATGAGAGTGTGAATCCAACAATTAGGTAGCCGTTCAGGCATTTACAATTGTTATGTATGAATGTTTTAACCCAAATGATGACATTTTAGTAATGACAGAATATTAGTATGTTATAGGCATAATATATCTCGTCATCGCGGAGCAGATTCCACGAGGAAGGAACTCCGACAACTAGAAGAGGATGCTGGACCTCCAGTTAGATGTTACAGCTGCTGTGTAGCCTTATGTGCTACGATGCCGATAGCACAAGCAAACGGAAGAGCCCCCCGTGCTACGACAGAGGCGACATAATCAACGAAATAGAAAGAATTCGAACTATTCACTTATATTATAACAGCTTATATTTTCAAAACAAAAATAATAATCGTTCATAAAAACTAAGGTTATTTGAAATAAAACAAAATTTAGGAGATATTAAAGTTCGAAAATCTACCGCACGGCTCTGAATACAAAACTTCTCAGTGGCTTGTTCCGAAAATTAACTTGATTTAAAAAATTTACTGAGAAAAATACTTTCAGGTTAGAAATGGTAAATTATTCCGCGTTTAAAAATTAGACACTATTGGAAATTATGTAGACAGAATTAGAAATGTAGCATATTACGCGCCGGGTCAGAGTATTGGTAACACTATCACGGATGAAGTTTTAATATTTTATATAGTTATCATCGTAAAAATGGTTTGCTTGGGGTGATGTTGTGGTGAGCTTAAGGTCACCTTAACTAATGATATGCGATTTGTTGGGCGCCACCTGCAAGAATTGTTCTTGCAGGAAATGGAAATACAATATTTAGTTAATAAAAACAAGAATTCATTTTATGAGAATTTATATAAAACGAAAGCTCTCCAGCCTGCCAGGGATGCATGTAACCCCCTCCCTTTCTCAAGATTAACCGTGGTTCTCCTCGTGGCAAACCGACGCGATACCCGGAAGCATGGAATGCGACTTACCAGGTCTGCAGCTCGGACAGGGTCGACTCCCGTTGGCGACTCTCTCTATCCGCAGCATTCGCAGTAGGCGACCGGAAACCCACGTGCAAAACCAAAATCTTTCAGGATAAACTCTCCCTGACCACTCTCACAGACGGTCCAAATCCATCTCCTCGTGTTCGCAGACTTCTCTCTCCGCCTCCTCAAAATCCCTCTCTCCTGGTTGGTCCTTGTGCACACGTGACCCACTTCAATCTATTTTAGGGCCATACCCTCCCGGTCGTCTACCCCTTCCTTGGCCGACCATGACCTTGCTTGCGGGACTTGCGGATTTTCCAATCCACCCCGCCATTGTCTTGTGTCTGCTTCTCGACCCCGGCAAGCCACATTCCCATGCTTCCAGACAGTAATTTAGGCAACAGTTATAAAAATATTTTGTAACAAATCGATAACTAAAAGGCGCACCATAATGTAGCACATAACTTTAAAAATTCACGTGCCGCCTCCGAATATAACTAAAGTAAGCATTAGTACTTAACTCAAAACTGGAAACAGGAGTGATTTACTACCTTACCCGTTGTATAAATAATAATTAAAATCAATAAAACGAAATAATACAAAATTTATTGTTTGTATGTAAAAAATTAGAAAATTTGTTGTTGTTGACAATGTATGTACATGTTAAATTATTGGAAGGAATTAAATTGATTAACTAATCATTGTTTGAGTAATTACGGAACACACTATGGCTGTCATTCTCTTAGCAACAGTATAAGACCTATATATAGTGGGTTATAGCTGCATTAGGAGATTAGGTGTTTTTAGGGCTTCATTCAGTTGACAATATCGTGATACTTCGGTTGACAGAAAATTGTGCAAAAAAACATGCTAAAGTTATAAATCTAGCCTTTTGTGGATTCAGACATGGATTTGTGGAACACTCCAATCCTGTTCGCTAATATTCCGAATGCATTTTCAAATTTCACTCGGGTGGTTGGGTCAATATTTACTTCGTGGTATGGTTTAATTAAATTTGGACGAAGAGCATTGCTGATAATTCGTGGTCCCATCAACGTAGAAAACTTCAACACACCCAAAAAAAAAATTATCAGAAATCAGATAATATAACGAATTTTCTGCTACATTGGACTTTTTAGTTCGTTACTTGAACGTTTTACGATGGTTTTTTTAAAAAATAGTACTTACTAAAGAAAATAATTATTGTGTAATTATGAAAAATGTCAGATTAAAATATTCAGTATTCAGATATATTATTCCAGGGGGATGCACACACGAGGCCAAAAGAGCCGCAATCTCTTCGTTCCGTGCTCATTTTAATAGGTCCAAATTCTACACGCCTCAAAAATATGAAAAGACTTGTTTGAAATTTTAGTTCATATTTTATTTATTCTGAAATTTTGCCGACCCCGAAAAATTAACGCACCCGCCACAAAACAACCGTGCGTATGTGCCCATGTGCTACAACACGTAATTAAGAAAAAAAAATCATTCTTCCTAAATATAATTTTAAGAACCTGTATAATACTTGTGTGTTTAAGTGATCGAATGTCTGCTTTGATTTCTAAAGATTTTAATTGCCTTCCTTGCGCACACTCGCTCCTACTAATGCAGTCAACTGACTATCTCTGTCCTCAACCTTCCTCAGTACAGGATCTCTCTTAGGAACGAGAAATGCTCAGTTCCCGCCACCCACCCACGCACCCCTTGCACCACCCGTAAAGCTCAATTAACTGCCAACTCACCGTGCTCATTTCAGCTGAGAACGGATCAGGTCCGTGCCAGAGAAGCGGCATAGTGAGGTGACGGCGTAAGAAGCGAAATCAAATTAAATTTGAACAAATCAGTAATTCTTCTTCTTCTTTTATTGGCACTATAACCCAATGTGAGTTTTGGCCTCATTAACAATTTTCTTCCATTCCGCCCTCTCCTGTGTCAGTCTCCGCCATCCTCTTACTTTCACGGTTTGTATATCCTTCTCGATGTCATCTACCCATCTTGTTCGGGGTCTCCCTCTTTTCCTCCTCCCAATTAGCTTGGAGTCCATTATCTGTCTAGGTGTTCTGCTTTCATCCATCCTAAGTACGTGTCTCATCCAGACCAACCTTCTGCTCTTGATAAACCTAACAATGTCCTCGTTATTCATGAGCTGCTCTAGTTCTCTGTTTGTTCTAATTCTCCATTCACCATTCGTACATACAGGTCCGTATAGCCTTCTAAGTATCTTGCGTTCAAATATTCTGAGTAAGTGCTTATCATTATTATTAAGGGTCCACGTTTCACAACCGTATATCACTACAGGTCATATAAGTGTTTTGTAAATTTTTAATTTCAATTCCCTATTTAACATCTTGGATTTCATTAATTTTCCAAACATGTAGTAAGTTCTGATACCATTGCTGATACATTGTTTTATTTCACTTCCCACATTATTTTCACTGTTAAGTTTTGAGCCTAAATATGTGGAATCCTGTACTCGTTCAAAGGTATAATAATTTAATTTAATATTATTTGTACTAGATTCTTTCTTTGTAACCATAATATATTTAGTTTTTTTTAATTAATTATAAGCCCTCTTTCCTTAAGACAGTGATCTATTGTGGCCATCGTTTGTCTTAATTCATCTACAAATCAGTAATTAAAAATCTTATTTTAAATTTGTATATTTTTTTTCATAACTTGAATAGAATTCGTACATTTTGCGTAATAATTTTGGAAAAATTATAATCAAAGGTAATTTTAAAGAAGGAACATGTAAGATGTTTATTTTGAATCTTGGCTTCAAAATGAGAAAATCTATCGCATAGTCCTACAATACTACCTTCCAAAAATTAACTTTATTTAAAATATATACGAATACTTTCGTGTTAGAAATGTGTGTCAACTTGATGCTCAATTATTCTGCTTTTAAAAATTACACGCGTACAACAGGTCGGGTCATTTCCCGCAGAGTTCTGGTAACACTAAAAGGCTTTTGTATTATTAATATTTTACATTGTTATCGTCGTAAAAATGGTTTGTTGGTGCGATGTAGAACATAACTTGAGAAAATAATGAGCCGCCAATGTACAACATACTGTAAATATTAATTAAAACACACTTTATGATCAAATGTCACCAAAAAGATCGTTCGGTGCAAAGTTTGAAAAATAAGATACAAGAAGATTGAAAATATAAAGAAAAATGTAACTCCGAGTGATATTTTTCCTAAAAAATCATCTACACCTCCAGTTCATTCAAGCTTACGTAACTGACAAGTAGTCATGTTTCATGTAAAATTCAAACAAAAGAGAAAAGTACAATTGAACATCAAAACCAGGAAACCTAGAATCAATGTACATGTAATGATAATTATATGGTTGATGTTAAATTAAAAAATATTGATAATAATAGATTTCAATGATCACACAACATAGCACTTAACTAATAGTAACATACAAATATTTGTTCAACATGAATCAGAGTTTTGCGACAGTTGAAGTGTTAACCTGCTAGAGAAAATTGGTATTTGAGAAAAAAAAGTTTTCAAAAATCATATCAAAACAGAAAACAAGTACTCAGAAATTGGTGATATATTGCAAGCGAAAAGATGCACTGTTCTGTTTCCCATGTATTAATTTTTTGAAAAAACTAGAATATATGGACCGTTGCGGGGTTTCCATATTGGCAGCATTTAAATCATGTTACCACGCCATAAAAATTCATTACATCATAAAAAAGTTATGTCGAATGAAAAAATTTTGGAATAAACAATTAAGAAGAGGCTTTATAGTCATATTCCATGTTAACAAAAATAAATGTAACATTGAAGGAACCTTCATAGACTTTATTGTTACTCATGAAAAAAACTGCGGAAGCACTTGCGAATTACATCGCAAACAAATTAACAGACGGATAAATATAAAAGCACAATCATATCGTAATGGAGCGAATATGGCAAGCCAAGACATTAGGTTTCAACAATATGGCGAAGTTTATTCCATGCACAGCTCATTTCGAAATATAAGTGCACCCATGAAAGGTCACTAAAGTATCAAGCTTTTTCTTTGAGAAACAACTCAAAGTTAATATAAAAAAAATTAAAATAGAGAAAAAAATGTTCGAATTTCTATGCGGACTATGGGAGAAAAACATTGTGACCTATATATATAAGCCCCCTAAAAGATTTCTTATGGACAATGAAAGAGTTATGAAAGTTGAGATAAAAATTTTTATGAATCATTGGAAACTATAAAAAAAAGTAGGTAGCTTGTACTATTCCTTATATACTATAACTTATAGCCTGCTTGTAAAATTAGTAAATTAATTGAAGAAAAAATATATTGTGCCTTGTAAATAAGAATTGTAAAATTTTCTACCATCAACTGATACAAATAACTCAATATTTACAAACCAAAAATTATGTCTTGTAAGAAAAACTTCATTCTAAAATAATGAAAGTGACCACAATTTTGATGACAATCTAATCTCCTTCTAATAAATAAAGCAGTGTGTGTATGTATGTTCCGAATACAAATCTACACCCGTGGAGCAAATTTCACCAAATTTCGTACACGTGTTCTTTGCGACCAGAAAACAAACACGGTAAGAGTTTTTATTTTTTTATTTTATTAATAACTATTTACGATCTGCTGAAATAAAAGCAATAAGTAAATATTGTGTATTAGTGTGGGTTGTATAGAAGACGCATACATTAATACGTCTTCTGTTGCAGTTTGGGTGTTGTTACTATTTAGGTTATTTCCAGTTATTGTTCTCAGCTAGAAGCGGCAGGGCAGGTCCAGAGTCCTGCGGTTGTGTTTACTACTGTCTAGTAGGTTATTTGCAAGTTGGTTGGGTGTAACTCAAGTTTTTTTTATGTATCTTTCACTGTTTTTTACAATTTCACTTTTCACCGAATTCACTTTTAGGTCACTATGTATGTCATCATTCGTTAAGTAATATGGTGGGTTGGTGATTGCTCGAAGCAGTTTCGACTGAAATCTTTCGATTATTGCTATGTTGGTGGATGATGCCGTTCCCCAAAGCTGGATGCCATACATCCAGACGGGCTTGAAGATGGTGTTGTATATCAGGAGTTTGTTATCGAGGGAGAGTTTTGATATTCTACCCAGCAGCCAGAGATGTGTGGTGAGTTTTATGTTTAACTGGCTGGGTTCCGGCGTTGCCCGGGATGTCGTATATCTATAACCCCCAATTTGACTCGAATATCGGTTGTTTTTGTGTTAATTATATGAAACGCCCCTCTACCCCCACCCCTAAGGGTGCTCCCCTACCATGCTGAAAGGGGTTGAAATTTTACAAACAACATCGGTAGAAATAATATCAACGTCATTGACCCCCGAAAATATTTATTCCAGGCAAATATCCACCATGTTTGAAAAATTACACCCCCGGCCGTGGGGGGGTTAAATGGCCAATTGAATGTCATAATTAAACTCACCGACATCTATAACCCTGGATTTGACTCCAATCTCGGTTGTATTCGCGTTATTTTCTTGTAACGCCCTTCCACCCTCACCCCTAACGTTTCTCCTTTCCAATGCTGTAAGGGATTGAAACATCTCGTTGACCCCAAAAAAATATGTATGTGACTCAAATATCGGCTGTTTTAGCAGGTTTAAATATTTAAAAAAAAATTTTTAAAAAAATACATGCAAACACGCCGATATTTGAATTGAATAAATATTTGTCAGGGTTAATTACATTGATGGTATTTCTACCGATGTTGTTTGTGTATAATTTTAACCCTTTCGGCATGGCAGGGGAGCACGTTTAGGAGTGGGGGATGAGGGGCGCTACAAGAAAATAACTCAAAAACAACCGAGATTCGAGTCAAATTGGGATTTTGGGTGTCGCTGGGTTAATTTATGACCACAAGGTGAACGCACGAGGGTGGGCTGGGGTTGAAATGTTCAAACTCGTTAAACGCCCGATTTTTGTTCGAATAAATATATTTCGGGGACAGTGAGATTCATAATATTTCTCTACATGTTGTCTGTGAATAATTTCGACCCCTTTCACATGGGAGGTGAGCACATTTAGGGAAAAGTGCGTTATATAAATATAACTCAGCCAAGATTGGAGTCAAATCGGGGGTTATTGATGGATATATGAGAAGCTAGAAACCAAGCTATACAAAAATATATTAAAGCAGTTTTTTACCCTGAAATTCACCAGGCAAACTTAATATCAAACCCAAACTTTGTGGAGAAATCTCACAGCTGTTAAATCAATATTAATCTAAAAACTAACAGTGAGAAGACATATTAGTGTTGCAAATTAATTCAATTATAAGTACAAAATATAAAGTGTCAGTGTTTGAATAATACTAATGACGTAAATAAATGGCCAAACAACAGACAAAATTAAGTGATAAAATAAATAGTACACAATGTTTCTGAAATCCTTGTTGCTATCGTCAGGTAATTCGAATATGCAAGAGCCACAAAAACGAAATACCACACAAACCAGGTGTAAACTTGTAGCTCTTTCATTTTTAATCACCCCAGAAATGTTGTGGCACTTTATCAGATTATTTTGTCTGCTATTTGGCTATTCATTATCTAATGAATGCCAAAGTATTTCCATGGAATAAAAGTTTTTCATTTTAACCAATTGAAGTTTTAATTTTTTTTTAATTTCTGTATTTCATCTGTTTTAAAATTAACATTATAAATAAATTTCACACACATAATTATATTAAATGGTTTTCTCAGTTTGACATGATAAAATAATTCAAGTATTATAATGATCTCTCTCCTTATATCACACAAGGAAATTTTCATCTGGTTCTCCAACTTGCTAGTCAAAATTTGAAGAAGATAATAAAATAATTTTAAAAGGGTGTAATTTGTTAATGTAAACATACAATTGATAGTTTACATAAATTAACTACACTATTGTGTCAAAGCAAAAAATTGACAAACTGAAATTACGTGCTAAAAGTGAATTTTATTCACTTTTAATTGATAACTGTGTGTTACAAATAGATGAAACGTTAGGTAAGTAGAGGTTTTTGTAGGCCAGAATGTATTGGACACAATGAAGTTTATTTCAAAAACTACCCAGTGCTAATTAAGAAATACGTAGATACCTGCAAACTCTAAAAACCATAAGAGTTATACAACAAAAAAGGCCAAAATTTTTAATCGTACATAATAAAAATTTAACAAATTTCGTTTTCAATTATAAAATATATGGGAATGCACCAACAAGATGAATTTTTTTCTGAAATGGTCTGATTACTGGACTACTTGGTACCATTACTAATTTTTAATTCCGTATTTACTTATTCAAAATAACTAAAAACATTTTTAATAAATGTTCTGAAATGATTCTAATGGACTAAGTCATTTCATAACTAAGATATAGTATCACTAAAAATGTGTTAGGATTAATTTATTCTTCATAAATTAAAAATGTTCATTCTTCAAAATTTTAACTAGTATTGGAGAAAACAAGTAATTTCCAAGCTTTTGCAAGTGAAACAATTATTTTAAAAAATTAATTTATTTTTGTAGAACTTAAAAATTTTATCCATAAAAATGGAATATATTTGCAAACTGCAAATAGTATTTATCTCATCAAAGATCGATGAAGGTATTCCGGGTGTATTTGTTGAAGAAAAAGTTCTCGGGTTTCCACTCAGGTACAACAGCAATTGTAACACGACGTTTCGATGACCAAATGCACTGCCGTCATCTTCCAGATGAAGTGTCGGGAATCTAGTCCCGGACATTGAAATGTCACGTTACAATCGCTGTTTTACCCGGGTGGAAACCCCGAGAACTTTTTCTTCAGTATTTTTCTTACCACTGCAAATTTTGCACAATTATTAATATATATCAATTTCTTTTACTAAATATTTGCACTTCTGAAACTATTAAGTAGTGCATTATGCCAAAGATGAATGGTTATGTACTTTAAATAACCTGGTGCAAAAAAGGGTAAGAATTTTAATTTCCATTGCTAATCATGAATATGATGTAAAATTTTTATTTGAAATATATAACCAGTTAAAAATCATAAAGTCAAACAATTCATGAGAATAGGGAAGCTATGACTTCCATTATATTAACAAATATTGTAACAGGGTATGAGGTTTTGATAATGTCAAAGTATGGGTAAGAATGATAGCTTAATACAATCATATTATATATGTATATATACACCAATCTTCATAAATACTGAATTAGCTTAATATAAAATATAATATCACTTGCCAACTTACAACAGCTGTATGTACGTGAATATATGCAAAATACATTTTCCAATAATGTGAGTGAAATACACAATCACATCCATGCAGCATACATATATTTATTATCAGTTTTTAAGGTAAGTTTCAATATTTAACAATTACACTATGAAATGTCATACAAATGAGTTCAATTGCTTAAAATGTCAGTTATAAATATTTTCTCCAGTCATATTTTGAAGCCTTAAAAAACTTTAACACACACTTTTCCTTCTTTTGCAGTTTTTTTTACTGTATCAGATGTAAAATGTTGAAGAAAGAAGTGTCCTCAAAGCTGTTTGCTGAGACAGTTCTGATTGTCACTTTTTCTTCAACTGGCTGCATATCCATTCTAGCCCCTGATAAAGTCTGAAAAAAAAATTATGAAACAAGTCAATCAATTATAATAGTCAACACCATTGTTAACATTATATCTAAACACATTATTACTAATGAACTAAAATTTTTAATGAAAAATATAATCATGGTATTGACAGCTTGGAATGCCAAGTTGAGGAAATTATTCACAGTTAAGATGCACACAGACATACAAAGTAATATTAACTTTATGATGTATCTAATTCCATCCCATTGAAATTTGTATTATAGTCTGCATTATTTTTCTTCAACTTCCAATTCTTAAATAACTGTATTGTATTTATTTAATCCAGAAATCTTGATATACAAGAATAGGCCAAGTCAAGTGATTGACCAGTTTTTTTTTAAGGCTTTGAAACTGTAGATGTACATTGCTATGTACTTGTGTATTATGTGTCACTGTTCAGGCTGAACCTAACACGGTTTTTATTAATAAAGCAGACAGTTCTATGATGTATATGCAAGGGACAGGAAGTATCTCAAGTTTCCTTTATAATATTCAATTGTTTTATTAATATTCATTTATAATGTTCATAATATTCTCAGTCTTCTCATGAACATCAGAGCATTCACTTTCTTACCTCCAATCCTCCAAAATTTCATTAATGTGAATAATAAAACTGAACTCAATTTTCTAAACAATAAAAATAGATGTATATGATATGCATATTCTTAAATGCAATTATAACCAAACTTTGCACATCACTTACAACCTAGGAGAAAACACTGTGGTGTTAAGACACCCATAGAAGTATGGTTGGAAATGGGAGGCACTGAAAAATAATGTGAAAACAACTAATTAGGCTCAGATATATAGCTTTCCAAATTTCTCAAATTGACAGTGTAACAGCCAATGTAGTTTCAGCACCTATTGCAATAGGGGGCAACACCATCTTGTTTATAAATGAAATAAAAATAAGTCCATAAATAGCAAACAGTGACAAAGCAGAAAGTAAAGTAAACTGGAATAGTTTACTCCTAAATTATAACGGCAATCTTACTAAAAACACTGATCCAACTACAATTCTCTAAATAATTTTATCTCTTAATAATTAGTTTTAAATTATTTAGTATGTGTAAACTATTATGTAATATTATGCAACTATCCATTTACAAAATAACAATATAATTACATAAATAAACTTTTCAATTAACAAATTCAAACTGCATACCCTTCCCCTGTTAAAGCACAGCAAGATTGTATCTGCCACTGGTGTTGCTTTATAGACGTTAAGTCAAGCAAACGTGAAATTTCGGCAGCTGTCATAGAGCCTCTAAGATCTTGCTTATTTGCATAAACCAGAACTGCAGCCTTCGCCAATTCCTCATGAGCCAACATTCGATAAAGTTCTTGTCTACACACAGCAATTCGCTCTCTATCCGTTGAATCCACCACCACAATAACAAACTATAACAAGAAATAAGCAATGAAATAAACAATTTAAAACTACTTTAAATAATATAATAAAAAATTGTTGACTGAGCTTTCAAATTAAATATTATTAAGAAAGTTATCAAAGTCTCCTCCAGAAATATTGTAACAAGGAAACAATTTACAACCATTAAAAATATTAATTTGCACACACAATAATTACTTTCAAATTAAAAATATAGGAGAAATGTGAATATTCAAATATAACATGGCCTTCATAATTCATTCTCACAATAGCTAAGTTACCACAGAATCTCAGAAAAATTCATATTTTTTAGGTGCATTTTGTTTTAGTTGTTGAAAATGAATTTTGTTAACTTATTTACCATTTACCAAATTACAATCTTTTAAAAACTGAATTTCTAAATACATTTTTTAACATGTGAGTTACAATATCTCTGTGGGGAACCAAATAAAAAAAACAACTAAATATTGCACACATGTAAGATCTTTATAGTATCAACCTTGAGTTTAAATTTCCATTTCAGATTCAACTCAAAGTTAATATAAAAATTGTGGAGTAGAACAAACGATGCTTGACTTCCACATGAAATGTACATAAATAGTTCTCTTTTATTTTAATGGGTTTTTAACTATGGAACTACTTTTCTTAAAAATATATCAATATTTTACCAGATACAAAGTTACAATGACAATAGATATTTGTTACATAATGATGCAATGATTCTTTGTAGATTGGCTCTGGATTTTACAGGATCACAAAATATTTGCAAATCTTAACAAGGCTGTGCCTGCCCTAAAACTTGGCTTTCACCTCTTGTTCCACTTTAAGCATAAAGTATAAAGATGTGTGAAATATTATCAAATTGGAGTGTCAGTGTCCTGCCAGTGCTTTTACTAATGAAGTTTGCCATAAAATTGTGTGAAGAGTATTTTCTAAAGACAAAACTAGTTAAAGATTATGTTATAGAAGAAAAGTTGTCGTTTGCTTTAAGAATGAACTCTGAGGACACTTCAACTTGTATCTTGAAATAAATTTCCTAAAAAAAATTCATCATATCAATGGCCAGATTGTTCAGATCCTTTCCAAAATATAAAAAGACTATAAGAAAAGGCTTAACTTTGGAACATTATTCCAAAAATATTTGTATTCCTGTCAAGATTATACCTGGAAAAACATTGTGACCTATCTGATAAAATATTTGTTATGGGCAAAGAAAAAGCAGGTAAAGAATCTGAAACAATATAAAAAGGTTGTGCTATTCCAGACTTATCACCTGCTTGTAAAAATTGGAAAATTAAGTGAAGAAAAAAGACATTGTGCATTGAATACAAAAATGAAAAAATTTCTATTACTATAAGAAAAAATAGTAAGTTTTATTTCAAAAACTAATTCCTACTTCTGACCATGATGAGAATTCTTTTAATTTACAACAGAGTACAATGTTCTGGTAGAAAAACTAAATGCCATGTTTCAAAGAATGAGAGTTATTTTATCTCTGCATGTTTTCCTGATTAATATGCTGCCAGAATTTTTCTCAGGTTTCCAACCGGCTAGCATTTGTTAAGCATGATGTTTCATTGACTAGCTCCATCAACATCTTTTAGGACTACACTTTGTGTTTATAAACACAACCTGGTTGAAAACCAGTGAACAAATCCATCAAAGAAAGTAAAGTTAAAAAGGATAAATTTACTTACATATTCCTAGACTAGACATGAATGTAAAGTGGGAGAACATGGTTAAATTAATATTAAACCTATAAAAAGAACAAGGTACATTACCTGAATTACAAAAACAGAGCCTCTCATAAAAAAATGAAGATAATATAAAAAGTTACAAATTTTTATGAAGACTAAGAAACTAGTAATTAGATGCCAGGAAAAAAAGATAGAATCACTGAATGAAAAAGGTACTAAGGTAAAAAGACAAAAATGTTGGTGCTTTGTAATTTAAATCTATTCTCAGAGTTTAAAAAAGTACCCAGACAATAAAATTGGAAGATCAAAATTCTGTGAGCTAAGAACAATATGGTGTGTTGTTGTGGGAGCACCTTACCACCAAAATTTATAATTAATTATGGTAATCTTAAAGCTGATTGTAAACATCTTTTAGAAATTCTGGTAAGCACAACAGATAATTATGGGAAGATGTTAAGAATGTCCAGGTAAACAGGTCTGAAGTCGGAAGAATATTAACAATGCCTGACATGTCAGAACTGAAATGTCAATTACAAATCCACTAGAATATTTTTCTGGATCATTATGTAACAACTACCTATAGTCAGTGTAACTTTCTATCTGAAATAATACAAAATTATATATTGAGCAATTTGTATAAATTTGTATAAATATGATACAGAAAATGAGTGTTTCAAAATGTTAAAAATAAAATTATTATTAGAATTTCTTAAATATTTGTACCCTCTACAGGTTTTGATGTTGTAACTATTTCCTCAGATTTTATGATTAATGATGCTGAATAATATTTTTTATTTACAAATAATGTTAAGAATTAATTATGAACAAAGATTACTTGTACATAGGTATACTGACAAATTTTACACTACTTTTACTTTACAATATGCGGACCTCATTATCAGATGTGGACTACAAATAAACTGAAACAATGATATAGCCTGTCATATTATTTCACTTTTGATAGGCCAACCTGATGAGGTTGACAGATTGTGGGAGAAACTTGGTAGAAATTTTTGTTAATATTCCTATGCAAAAGTCATCTTTTTCTATCATTATTTATTAACTGACTCATTGGCCATTATATGTTAATAATATTAAAATTGTAGATACCTACAAGCATAAAAAAACATCATGGGGTGTACAATAAAAACTGTCACCATTTTTGAACTGGGCTCAATAAAAAATTAACAAAACATAAGTGAATGACCCAACAAAACATGATTTTCTCTGAAATTGTCAAGTAAGCAATAAATTTTTTCTTGATCACTTGGTAGGGAATCTGTGATCATGGACACGAGTGTAAATTCACACAATTGAGGCACCTTGTTAACTGAAAAATATCTTTAAAAGCTTACACAGAACCATGAAGTTCCTAAATTCTAAATAAATGAATAATTAAATCTGAAAAATGAAGGGGTATATTCAAAATAGAAATTAATATGTATAATATATAGTGTTTCTTCTAGATACTAAAAAATTAAGTTATGTTACAGATTACTGTGATGTCACAGATGGCAAAGAAATAGATATAGAATACAATGGGGGAGAGCTTGGTGGAATAATGCATATGACATCTGTACTGGTGCAACTAAATTAACATTTGACCATTTTATAACTACACAGAAAAAGGACAACGCTCCCAAACACACTATAACTTAAAATGTGGGCTGTGGCATCATCCTAAAATGACACCCCGAGTATTTTACTATAAAAGTTTTCCTTAAGCAATTTTTTTTTTTTAAAAAAAAAGCATGCCTCTGTGTTAGTATAATATGTACTCCAGGCAGCACGTAGTGACTGCTGTCCTCCCAGGTCCCACATTATGAAATGAATGTTTTTCCAAACAACTTCTTCCACATTTGATCCTATAGTAGGACTTGTATGAACCACTTCATTCATGAGGTACTGATACAGAATTGTAGTTTTTCCTGCATTGTCAAGTCCAACCATGACAATCTTGTGTTCTGTAAAATTAGAAATTTTATTGAAACAATATTAAAATATTTTTAGGTAGCATATCAATTTAATTATGGAATGTAATAGAATATAATGTTTTATTAAATAAATCATTACCATTTTGCAATTTTCATTGTGGTTATTAGCTTTCATTATCGAAGATTATATACAACCCTGTGTCTAGAAGTTTAAAAAATTACCTTTTTTTTTGTTTGCTTGAATTTGAATACTTGTAAAACTAAATTAATTATAGTTTTAATCATCTATTTGAAGGGCAGAAAGCCATGTTACTCTGTAACAGTCTCATTCTATTCATTGAAATTTCAACAACTCATCACATTTCTCAATAAGGTAATACATACACACACAAATCAGATCAGTCTTGGATGAAACAATGAGTGGACAAAAACATGTTTTAGAGGAATGAATTGAACAAGTAAAACCTTTGAGAAATCTCCAACCAACTTTTCATATGTGCTTGGAATAAATTATTTTTGTAAAGAGTTATGGACACCCTGCATATATAATTGATATGGATAGTAGAGAGATAAGATGTGGTTTACCTTGTTTGAAAGATGGATCTCATGGCAGTCAAATATAAAATTGACATGGGAGAACCAGCTGATTATATGAAAACAATCTATCTCTAAAAAAGTGAAAATATCTGAATTCTGTGGATAGTGCTACTAGTCTTTTATGATAAATTAACCACAAATGACTTGCCTTTCCATTCTATCCATATCAGTTATTATTCATTATCACATAATTATTAACTTAAATGTAAATGTTTTATATCAACATCATTTATGCTCAGGAAGCCACGACAGTAACCCACAATATTTTATTCTGCTAAAGCTATACCAAAATCATCATTACATTACATACAGTTCTTAAAATATAAAGAAAAAAATTAATATATCTAACCTTCATTGCCAAAAAGGCTCCATATTTTAGTGAATAACAATCCCATTGTCCTAAAAAGGTGTGCAGTAGCTTTTTATGTATCAAAACTGTAGTCAAATGGTTTTAGTAATACTTAGCATACTACTAAACGCTGACAACTGTATTTAACTTTCACTTTAGACCTGATTTATGTAATAGCTTGTCATATTGGAAAGTATATGTAAAACAAAATCCAAACGAATATCCACACGAAAAAACTAACATTGGAATTTAACTTCCGTTTTGGTTGATACGTATGGGGCTTCAATTCGTGCAATAGGCCTATTATAAGTAGGGCATTCGTTACACCTATAGCAGCAAAGCTATAAATCAAATATTATATTCATACGTATATTAGTTCATTGTTAAAATTGCAAGGCTTTCGTCATTCATTAACACGCATTTATGTCACACGCATATGTACAAAATGTATTAAGAACTCTCGAATTTAATTACACAAGGTTGAACATTCACCAATCAACTTCAACACTGATCCCTCTCACTCTTAGTGCTTCTCGATGACGTCACACGGTTGATAGGTCTAGGTCGATTTAACAATCGAATATATTTTATCGATAACGAAATTCAAATATATGAATCAGATATAAATTATTAACAAATAATAATATATAAATTAACACAATGTTTCGCCCTCAATCTAGGCGTACAATGGAGTACATAATTTCCATACATTGCCAAATTCTTCCGTAAATATTAGCCAGGTATTAATGGTGAAGTCCTAGATTGAGGACGAAACATTTGTTAATTTTACGCTTTTCTTGTTAATAAATTATTCCTAACTATTTTGGTTGCGTTCAAACATTTATAATTATAATGAAGTCAGATAAATTTAAGTATTGTTCAATTTTTACGCAAGAAATAGTTCAATTATTCCAAGTTATCTTCAAACGAGAATGCAAAAGTAGAATTTCTTAGTAACAATTTCCTGGATTTGAGTAAATTTTTAAAGAATTTAATTCTAGTCATCAAACTCAACAAAATCCCCACTTCCTCCTTAAGTGTACATATACCTGTATCATCTCACAGCAAGGGGGAAAGAGAGCTGCCAAAAATCCTTTGTGTTATCTAGGAAATAAATTAAGCTTCCCAAATTGTGACACATAGGCTGGGTTTGAGGGCTGTATGTTCCAGGGTCGTGGATGTTGAGCATACATCAAGATTTGTACATTGTTCTCATTGGGTCCTAGATACCACTTGATTGCCTTGCTCTCCCTTTCTTCACCCACCTTTCCATCCCTTCCTATCCTATGCTAGTGATGCTTCGAACTGACATACTTCATACTTGAGGATAAACATAGAGGACCCGATGGTAGCTCTAGTTAAATTTCTGGTCACCAAAATTCTAGAAACTATGCTTTCTCAAATCACCTCCATCATATTTTCCACTGTTCAAGTACAACTAGCCAAATTTATTCCATTATTCCCTACCCAACATAGCTGGACACTCCATGAACCATGACACACACCCACCTTCTGCTCAACAAAAAGGTAAAATGGCAGCGTTCACGTTGCAACATGCCATCTGGCAACTGGATCTACAACCATAAAATTTTGCAAAACTGTGTAGTGCTGTTAATCGGGCATGGTGTCAGCCTCCTCATGTAGCCTTTCAACATCTTGTGGAGTCTACGCCAATAATCACCACCGTATTGAAGGAAAAGTTGGCCCAATAAAGTACTGTTGGAGTTGTCATAATAATATGAAGTCATTGTACATATTACAGAAATTTCAACTTCAGTAGGAGTTTTTGTATGAGCTATCTTAGATATCACCAACCTTATTTTTTTGGGGCTGCTGTGTATTGCGGAAGTGTATTTTTTGTGGAGATGTCACATTAACAAGGATTATAATACAGTAATAATAAGGAAAATGGCCAAATTCAGACAAAATAAGTAATGATATAAATACCACATAATGTTTATGGAAACCTTGTTCCTTTCTTGAGGTGCTAAGAAAACTAAAATACAGAGCCTAGAGTGACACCTGAAGAAATGAACAAGGTTTCCAGAAATGTTGTGTGGCATTTATATCATCACTTCTTTTGTTTGTATTTGTCTATTTTTCTTATTTTTAATTGTCAAAACAGATGTATATTTTTTCATTATAAAACAGTAAATTATGAGAGAGAGAGGAAGAACAAATAGAATGAATAAGAAACATCCGGTTTATTAAGCCAGAAATTTATTATGCATTAAAAAGTAAAATCAATATATTGTATTGTATTATATTTATTCATCTATTATCTGGGTGCCTGGTTTTATCCAGGTTGTTATAATTAAACTCAGCGACATTTATAACTCCAGATTTGACTCCAATCTCAGTTAGTTTCACATTATTTTTTTATAAAGTCCCTCCACACCCACCCCTCAGGATAAAATTATACACAAACAACATTGGGAGAAAACATTATGCATACAAAGCAAAAGTACCTCAGTTTGATTCACAGTCCTGCTGAAAAAATATATATATATACATATATTAGGAGAATCCATTAAGGAATTGGAACTAATTTGGTGACAAAGTCACATTCAAACTTGGATAGTGAGGAAGGATAGAAATAAATAGGAAAAATAGGAGGATTGCGCTTTATGTGAATTCATATGCTCGGGCGAAGAATTACGCACATAGAAAAGCACTTGTTCAAAGCAGAGAGAAGGATGGAAGAAGAAGGAAAGACTGAAAATATTTGACCCAAGCAGGACTTGAACCCACGTATTCTGCTTAGTACACAGATGCCTTAACCATCTCGGCCACCGGGTTAAGTTCCTGACCAGGCAAATATAGACAGTCTTATTGTGGGCAATTAGTAGTTTTAGTGGAGGAATGGATAGAGTAGAGGGAATGAAGTATTAGGAGCTTCCATTAAGGAATAAATACAATATTAGGAGAATACATTAAGGAATTGGAACTAATTTGGTGACAAAGTCACATTCAAACTTGGATAGTGAGGAAGGATAGAAATAAATAGGAGAAATAGGAGGATTGCACTTTATGTGAATTCATATGCTCGGGCGAAGAATTACGCACATAGGAAAGCATATGTTCAAAGCATAGGAGGTTGTCTAAAAAGAAAGAAGGTGGATATCAGAATCTATAAGTAATTGTCAGTATTTCTGCGGTGAACAGTGACATTCTTGAAACTTTATGTGAACTTTTAGCTGAGAGTCTGTTGAGGGATTTCTTAATTAACTCATGAGGGATGCTAATTTGTGAGTTTTAAATATCTCTATTGTTAATTTTAGAGTAGGGTGGAATTGTGAATTAAAAATAGAAATTAAGATTAAAGTTTTTCTTGGTGAATTGATGTATAAACAGATCTTTGGATTATAACTAAGAGAATTAACGTTGAGCGATGTTTCAATGATTTGCACAAAGAAGATAAGACAGATGATGAGTAACACACTCACATTTAGCCACACCTCCAGAGTAATTGGGAGGGACATGACAACTAGTCTGTGTTTGAACAGTGTATGTTCTGGGGTTGCAGACATTGGCCATACCACAAAAGTTGATCACAATTTCTATTGAACCAGTCAGGCAGATGCCTTTCAAGTCAGGTCCAGGCACGAATTCAGAATGCTGTGTCCCCGCAGCAAACCTAACACACTCTTGTTTACAGAAGTGCATGGGACAAGTACAACCTACCTGATACAGGTTTTTATGGGGTTATCTTTGCATCCCTTTTAGGAAATCTAAAGTATAATCCTTAAACTATAGCCCGGGGCCCTAATTAAGCCTTGGTTTCCTTGCCATACCTTTCTACTTCCCCACTTTCAATCCCTTCCTATGCTATATACACACCAGCACCTCTCCAAACCTAATCAAACTGTTGCTTTATGTGTATTCTACTTTGTTTAAGTTCAATAACTATTTATTCAAAAGTAGAAATTGTTTTATCTGAGCAGAGAAGTTATCGTTGACATAAAGCATATAGAATTTCATCTAAAGTTTTTCGGAATCATCTAAAAGTTAGTCTGAGTGTGGAGATCCCATTGCAAGTATGTTACATTGTTGGTAGTAAATTATTTAAAAAAAAGACTGACTTTTTGATGCAACAGACGAGGAGCTGTATATTTGTGCTGTAGAAAGTCTGGTGCACTTTGCATGATAGGAATCAGTTCAAAGGTGCTTGCAATAACGAGTGTCTTCAACTGGTATGTTGGTTATTAAGTTTTTAACCTTGTAGCTACTTAACATGAATATGGAATGCAGGACTAAGTCCCTTACTGCTTCTTTGGTAATTTCAAATACATTTTGAACAGAATATATAATGTGTGTTTTCGAGATCAGGGCTGCAGATAAATGTTAGTCTCTGCCATTAATATTGTTAACTGTATTTTTGAATATTTTATAATAATTGGTGTCCACAGGCAAAAAATCTTGCGGTCTGTTAATATTTATGATCACTGCAATCTTGATTGTTGTCCATGCCAAATCATCTTGGGATCCATATCTTCTAAAAAATTACTTAAATGGATGTGCTTGTGGATGTGTGTTTAAGGGTGTGAAAGTAGGTGCATTGTTATGAACATAATGGCTCGTTTAAAAAATTAAAATGTTCCCTATAATATTTGATTTGTGAAAATTGTGTGGTGTAAATTTTACTATAACTTTAGATTAATCCAAAATTGGTATGTGGAGTTTCTATTGAATCTTTTATCAAATAAAATTACCTGTGTGTGTGCATGTTCCACATAAAAATCTAAATGAGTGGAGTAATTTTGCCCAAATTTTGTACACATGTTCCTTTTGAACAGGAAAGAAACACTGAGCGGGTAAGACACATCTACCATCCCCAGGGGTGGAGATGTAAATTTACAAACATGCTCAAATTGTCAATATTTGCATTGTATAAATATTTATTTAGGTCAATCAGATTGATGATGTGTCCCCTGATGTTGTTTGTTTATAATTTAAACCCTTTTCAGCATGGGAGGGAAGCATGGTCGATACTAGCATTGGATAGATATTTTTAAAGGCTGTGGATGTTACTGTGATTAATTATATTAAAATTGGAGGTTAAGTTGTACTTCAAGCCCTACGAGTGGAGGGGGAAGGGAAAACAATGTGTGCATATATGTGTTTATGTCCTGAATACAAATGTACATCCGTGGAAAATATTTGACCAAATTTTGTATGCCTGTTACTTCTGATCTGGAAAGAAACACTATTGGGCTGACACAACTACCATCCCTAGTGGCGGTAGTGGACGGGGGTTGAAATTTTCAAAAATTCTAAAGCAGCTGATATTTGCATTCAATAAATATTTTTCAGGGCCAATGAGAGTTGTTCCAGATATTTTTGTGTATAATTGCAACCCCAATTGGCAGAGGAGAGGAGCTCCCTTAGGGGTGGGGGTGGAGAGATGTTACAAAAACATTACTTGAAAACAATTGAGATTGGATTCAAAGTGTTAAAAATGTCGCTGAGTCTATTGCTGTTTGACCGCAGGAGTAGGGGTGGGTTGAGGTGGAAATTTGCAAACATTTTAAATGACTGATATTTGAGTTGAATAAATATTTTTCGGGGTCAATAACAAAGATAGTATTTCGGCCAATTTTGATTGAGAATTATTTCAACCCCCTTCATTATATGGGGCAATACCCTCAGGAGTGTGGGTGGAGAGGTGTTACATAATCATAAAACAAAAACTACAGAGATTGAAGTCAAATCCAGGGTTATGAAAGTTGCTGAGATTATTTATGACAAACTGGACAATGCTGGGCACCCAGTTAGTTAATAATAAAACAGAGTGTAGGTATTGCATAGTTGCTTTTTTTGCCAGAAAATTTCATATTGTGTGAACTTAAATTTGGAGATTTTTAAAGTTATAATATTTTGTTAATTTAAAATTTAAGTATTTATTAATTTTCATGATTTATACTGTTAAATTCCAAATATTTTAATAAAGAAAATTATATTGCAATCCATGCTTATTTCTAGGTCAATTCAAGCGCCCTGATATTTAAAATTTGTAAATAAAGCAGTTGCAAATTTATTGTGCAATAAATTAACGAAATTATTGTTTTATCATTTTCAAACCTTTCATTCGATATTAAGCCAGATTAATTAAAATTAATTATATTAAGAACCTAGATTATTTCAGGGAACTGTGACAAGGTCTAATTAATTTGGGCTTTACAGAAATAAAAATCAAACTGTCCAAGATCCAAGCTACTTCATCAGATAAGTAGGTCTGAAATGCGTTTTTAACTGCAGAATTCATGACTGAACGGCGCGCAGTTAATACCTCTCGAAAATTGGATTTTTATTTCTACTCGAACGGAATGGACGAACTTTTGATTTCAGGTAGGTCTCTCTTTCCTATATATATAATTAATCGATGCATATTACAAAGTAATAGTTCGAAGGCAGTGCTCTGTGATTACCATTTCTTCTTCCGGAAACATAGACGGATGCATATAAGAAGTTCCGGAGGACTGCAGAGAAAGTAACCTTCTTTGGAGCTCAAAATTAGCTAGGACATCCAGTTTGACATTAATACAGGTCAATAACATATATGGATTGTTAATAAATAAATGCGTCACAGTATCGTGACGCATCTCCGATCAGCGTCAGTGACACAATTGATAAGATTTAATAACTGTAATGAAATAATGTTCCTTTAATAATTGTGAAGAAAAGAGAAATTAATGTATGTTCGCTTTGTTTTAAATATGAGATCAAGGTACTTGATTATTAAAATAATAGTAAATAATGCAGCATTAGTTTTTATGTTACTAATTTGAAATTTAAACTTTGAGCCTCGTTTGCAATAAACAAAACTGTATTAAAAACATATAACTTAATATATTTTTAAAATTTTATTTTTCAATATAATAATGGCTCATACACGCACTAATTTTAAAGATAATAAATCTCGGAATAAATAATCCTAAACACATAAGAATGTATCACAAAAATAATATTATTACTGTCTTCAATTTTCTGTCTACTATGTTACTCATATTGTTTCGTTATGAAAATACGAAACTGAATACTATTTTTTACTATCCACACCGTTTCATTCTATGTTTTTACTAAATAAATTTGTCAAATAAGCTTCGCAATCTACTAACACCATTTTTGTTATTTTGATAATTATAAATGATATTTTGCATGCTTTCAGTACTTCTAATTATGTTATAATTAATGGATATTTGTAATGACCCGATCAATGATATATTTCTGAAAACATTAATAGTAAATATGATTTTCAAGATGACACTTATCTAAAATACTGTATAAAAATGGAATTATTTAATGTTATGGTCATAATTTTTGGATTTTTGATACTTCGAATTATGATTATATGACGCACGCTAACAATTACAAAAAATTGTGATAATCTGGATTCTTTGTTTTTTAAGCCAAAATTTACAATATTATCAAATAAAAATAATATTTGAAACTTGATTCTTTATTAAATTCTTAATGTTATGTAGATAGTAAATTATCTTTGTCAGTACGGTCGAATTAGGTATACCTTCTTTGTTGAAGATCTTTGAATTGGATCCTATTCCAACGTCCAGTTTATCTCTGAGATTGAATATCCTGTGCCGAATAATTAGTGTTTGTTGGTATTGAAGCAGTGGTGTTTAGATTTGGAGTATTACGAGAATATGTCTGTTCTTAACGACGAATTCAAATCGTATCCTTTTATGCTAATAAATGAAATTGTTTTTTTTTGTATATTGTTATACATATTTTAAAATTGTGTATATAATCAATTTCATTCTAAATATCGTATGATCTTGCCTAAGATTTCAATTTTAAGTAGCACGAATAGTCCTGAAAATTTGCCTCTCGGTTTAGTCTGCTTTTTCAGTTATCAAAATAGTAACTCATGTTTGAAAATTTATAATTGTAATTTAATTTTTAAACCTCTTAGCACTGAAATAGTGTTTTATTGTTAATGGTGGTTATTTCTTTTTAAATCATTGTCCGGAAGTCTTGTTAATTGCTGAAGTTTCCAGAATCAATATGGCGGTTAAGGACGCGGGAAAGAGTAGTAAACCCTGTAACTTTCTGACTACATGCGATGTATAATTATATACATAATATATATTTAAGTTTTGGGTGATTTATTGTACTATTATATTCTTGAATTATGTTTGGTTGAGTAAAGTTTGATTTGTAAGAGAAATATAACGATTTTATGAATATATTGTAAAGTTTTAAATCAACAATTTTGAAGAAATATTTAGTTAATATCCTAATTTTGTCCTTTGGCTACTATATCTATTCGTGGATGATTTAGTTGGTTCTCTTAATTATATTGACATTGTTACAATGAGTCAGTAATTTCCTTAACGTCTAAACAGCACAATTACCATCCCTTTCCTTAAGAAGGAACATGCTGAAGTTGTTCATGATGCTATAAAGGTAGAGGCAGAGCCACCAAATAGCAATTGTAAGCGTATTCTAGGCCTCAAGGAAAATGTTTTGACAGTGTAAGTAGATTATTTTTACAATCCAGCTATGTCTGTGTTGCATTATAAAGTTTAGTATAGGATTTTAAAAAAATCATATTTTCACAAGAAGGATGCTTACAGTAAAAGATTCAAAACAATTGTGTGAGATATGGCTAATTGACATTGCTAATGTCACATCACATTTATGCAGGCAGAATACATGTGCTATAATGAAGGCTGTTTTCATCATTTAACACTGAAAATCTTCCTGCAGTTGAGACATGGGGTTTAAGTGTTGAATGAAGGAAACATCCTAAGCAATAACACATGTTTTATGTATGAATAAGTAGTCATCTCATACTGCTTAGTGCTCCTAAGTCAACCTGACAGTTTCTATAATTAAATTTTAACCATATTTTTTTTTTGCATTCAGGAACATAGGTGCACCTGAAGTACGCTTCTTAAAAACTGGGATAAGCAGTGTGTTTGACAGTGTCTGTTCTGCAATTGAAACCATTGATGAATTCTCGGAAAACTAACACTTCAGGTAAATTTGGTGTGTGTATATTTATAATTTTGTATCATGAAATTTTTTTAAGTGTTTCATGAAGAAAACCTTAGCAATAGCCCAAGTATTATGTATCAATGTGATTCATTGGGTCCTGCTTGCTGATATTAAGAGTGTGGTGACATTACAGATTTTAATTCCATATATCTGCACAAGTATATGTAGGCATTGGAAATTTATTTACGTTCCCAAGGTCCAATGATTGAAAAATGCTTAAGATTACTTTTCACACCTGGAAAGGCATGACCGTTCATAAATTTCCAACTCGCTGGTATTGGATTTGACAACTAGCCACTCAATCAGTTTATCAATAACTTCATCTCTGTGCTCTCCTCTGAGCCAGGGCTTCCCAACCCTGAGCCTGCTGACCTTTTTGTGTGCATTTGCCACTATTTAATTGTGACATCAGAAACACAGATAAAAAAATGTACATCAATCAGTGATCTCGGTAGCCACTTATTGCTAACGTTTTGTGTGGCGGTAGTGTGAAAAACCATCCAGATAGAGACTTGATTATACAATGCAAAAGATCATACTGAGATTGACATTCTTTTTTTAAAAGAAAACTTAGTATATTTCTGGTTTTGCTTTGAATATAAACATTTTTTACTTTTAATATTATTATTTTAATTACATATTTTGAGCTCTTCTCAAAGGAAACCTTTCCCAGAGTATCCTGATCATTTCTTTGCACTATTCGTTACCTATCCTTTGTTCCAGGAACTTCTTCCTTAGGATCTGATTAACTTCTTGGTATTAACCCTATGTGTTATATCATGTGTATTGAGCTTGGGTGTTGTTGAATAAATAAAACTGCCTATTTAGTTTCCTACAAATTTTATAATGATGTGACATTGCCAACATAATTAAAACAATTGGTATGGAAATTATTCACTTTTTTGGTTTCCTACAGTTGGACCTTTGCTTTGTGATTGTAAATTTGATAGTCGAGAGGAAGAATTTTTTAGTGGAGACTTGTTTCATTTACTGTGAGTTGTTTTGGTGGCCTTTAGGTGAAAGTTACAGTGCTATTAGATTGTTTGTTTTAACATATTTCTACTATTATTGATGGTTTGAAACGAATGCCATTCTTCATTTGAGACACCCTTTCAATGAGACTTTTTAATTAAATCCATGAGATTATCTGTCTGAATTTTTAAAATTAAATAAGTTAATATTATTTTATATTCACATGTTTGTATTTTTTTTAGGTAGTCCACCTGAGCACAGCCCCGCACCATCTCCTACTCGTTCAGTCTATGGATTTGTCCTTCATTTGTGTTGTTCAACTATGATTGTATTGTACGTCTTGTGGGCTGCTCTCTCTGAAACTGTGCTTTCTTGGGTTGGCCTGACATACTTACCTCAAAGATATTGGGCTGTTGCAATTCCTATTCATTTGTGTGTTACACTAGCCCTTTTCGCATTTCTTTTCTATCCTGGCTTGGGACTCTTATCCAGTCCAGGTTTATCAGATCAAAGGATTTTGGTGGGTGACTCCAGGTGTATAAATGATGGAATAAAAGATGGGTCTGTGCCTGCTGTTACAGACATACCAATTTCAGAAGTAAGTTGAAGAGAAAATCAAATTTACCCTTATGGGAATGTGTGAAGCTAGTGATTTTTGGGGAAATATCTAAATTGTTGAATTTTGACATTTTAACGAATAGTATTTTGTAAAAAAATGTAAAGGAATCAATTAACGAAATATTACAATAATTGTCACAGTATTCAATAATGTAATAAATCACCTCAAATGTAATGTTTCAGGTGTGCCATCATTTGTACAAGAAGGGCAATCCAATTTAATATTTTCTTTTAACAAACTTCAATGGACAAAAGTAATTAAGCTGTGTTCAGTGATTACTATCTTTATGTGTTTCATATATTCTTTCATAAGACTGTCAATAAGTATCATTTGTGTCTTGTAATAAAAGTGTGAATGAACTTTTGTATTTTATAATGTTCCTTTCTTTCCTTTATTTATAGCACATATTTTAGTTTAAACTAAAATGATTTCTCATTCTGAAGTAGAGGATTCTGCAACTTAAATTTGTCAAGTTGAATGATAATGTATTTAAACTTCAGTAATGGATTTATTGAATAAATTTGAAGGATTATCCTTACCTGGCACTTAAATCAACTGATAATTTGAGCTGGTTTTTGTTCAATATAAGTCCTGGATGTCTTCCAATTAAATGCTGAACTAGGTGGAAGGAAGAACTTATCAAAGTATGTGAAATTTGATTAGGATGCTATAATAAATACTTTAATGTTGAATCAGTCATACAGACAATTATATAACTTGTAGAGGAAAAATGTTAAATGGAATAATGTAGAGAGATTAACAATGCTTATTTTTGCTAAAATCCTATTGCACTTGAAAAGTTTGTTGAATGTGTCTTCAAACCAATTATCCTTCTCACATCACAATTTGAACCTGTCTCCCTGTTAAAATGAAGATAAGTAATCGAGTTAAACAACTCTTAGGGATGGGAACCTTGGTCTTCTATAAATATTGCCTCTCCATCACACCTGATGACACTAGCAGTGATTTTGGTCAAAATGTTAAACATTGGTTCTGATTGAATCCAGAGATTTAATTTTGGACAAATTCATTGGAAAAAAAACTTCACACTTAAGATTTACTTGCATATGCTACATGAAATATTGTTTCTATAAGTGCCAGTGAGACACTATCTTATAAATATATTCCCGAATTTGAATGAGTGTTTATCATGAATTAGAGGTTGGCAAATTTTGGCCCGCCAAGAGTGAAAAATCTGCCTTGAGCAGAGATTTCTTTCCCATACTCAACTGAAGGTTTGTCTCATATTTTTGCTAGGTACAGACATCTACATAAATAGGTGGCACTGTAGATACATGCTTTTCTTCTCTTTTCACAACTTTAAAATATAAAACTTCGGTAAAACCATGAAACCTCAAAAAAGTGATATTGATTATTAATATCCTGTGTTTAATGGAGGGTGGACAAACTAGTATTTCTATTGTAATAAAGCAGTGTTTACCATCATGAAGTGATATCAGTATTTAATAAGTAGTCAATTACTGGCCTTGAACTGTGGATTAATGAAAATTTCATCGTCACAGGAATTACTTGGCCTATAATCAATAAAAGATAGAACCACAGATCAGAAATTGCTTGAGTGTGCTGGAAATAGTGTGTATAAAAGTGGCTTGTTCTGGAACAAAATGGCAAGCACTACAACAGGTGGGGTTAGAGCTAACAGAGGAAAAATGTTGGTATTACTAAGCTTTTAAAAAGCGCAAGACCAATTGTGATATTGCTTCATTGAATTTTTCACCAGGAGAGTAAAGGCAGTCTGCCAAAAGTTCAAATCTTTGCTTGAGTATGAAGATGTAATTTAACACAAATGTGAGGTGATTGAGCCTGGTCAAAGAAATAAAGAGTCTGGGCTGCAGAATATAATCAAGTTATTTCTGGATATGAAGGAGATATGAGATGGTAGGTAAGAAAGATAGCCAATTCAGACAAAAAGGGTAATATAAATACCCCACAACGTTTCTGGGATCCTGTCTCTTTTGTCAAGTGCTACGAAGAGCCTAGAGCAACACAACTGCATTTGTCAGTTGACAAAAGTCATTTTGATACGAGGTGGTGTTTGTAGCTGATGTAATTAAGAAATTGAATGTGACATGCAGGGAAAGGGGTTATTGGCACACAAAATCTGGAAGCATTCATAATATAACTTGTAGGTGAAGACAATTTTTGTCATTTTTCTTTATCCCATCACTGCATACAGTGACCGTGGACCTGCAGCTTGAACTTACTGATGTGCAGTCAGATCAATCACGTTGAAAGAAATGTTAAATCCTGTGGCATTAGTTGACTTACATATCTTTACCTGACGGAAAATTTCAATGTATGAAGATTAACAAGAATAAATATTGATGCTTTTTGACAGACAGATTGATGACACAAGCAATCTCTTCTGATTTCAAAAAAATGTGAAAGTGTATATTTGTCTCGTTAAACTGATTTTTCAGTTATATGAATATACTACTATTTTATAGTAATTAGTAAATCAAACAACTTTTAATTCTTCAATAAAATTTATTCCCACAAAGTGGACCCTCACCCAAAACAATTGCCTACCCCTGACATACATGACCGACGAGAACAATCAACACTTATTCAGTAACAGGGAAACATAATAAATTATATTATTTTTATAAATTAGAATATATTGTTAATAGGAAACATGCTGGAATATTGGCCAACACACAAGGTTTCTTTTAAACTATAAAAAATATGGAAAGGCGAGTCAGTGTAATTGCTGTATGGATAAAAAACTTGTTTAAATAATTTATTACCACACACCTAGTACATAATTTCTTTATCTTCAAATAAGCACTGAAGCTTCAATTTAGTGGGGTGAATTAATGTACAATAAATTCACTTGCATCATGAGAAATAAATATGCTGATTTGGTAAATGCTAAAGATTAATTAAATTCCAAAAGTATGAAATATTTCTAAAAATTTGAGCTCAAGCTGCTTTGGAAGTTGCTTCTTGTTGTTCGAATTTAGGATATTTAACTTCAACATCTTCCCACTTTACACGTCCATTAGCAAGATCCTTAATGATGACAGGAATATCAGATATCTGGGAAAAAATTCATAACTTGCATAACAAGATTGATAACAAGTATAACACTAACAATCTGAATTAAATTGGAAGGTAAATTTGTCAATGCCTGGTTCCCTGAAATATCTTTTACCATGGTTAATTTTTTAAATTAAATTAATTAAGTATTGAACCAAAATGACAAATTTGGTAAAAATTTGACTATTGAAAATACTACTCAACATAGAAACATTTTCAACTTAAAAACTCATATGAAATACTTACAGGTACTCGCACTTGACTCATTGTATCTCTCTCTCTAACTGTAGCACTGTGGGGTTCCTTTAAAGAGTCAAAGTCTATTGTTACACCAAATGGTATAGCTATTTCATCTGTCCTAGCATAGCGACGGCCAATGGAACCGCTCGAATCATCAACTTTGTGGGACACGTCGAATTGTGTCAAGGCTTTTGCTAAAAATAACATTACAAAATGTATTGAAAAGTAGCCTAAAAACATTAACCATAAATTTACAGATGAAATGAAATACCATAGCTTTCCAACAGAAATAATGGATAAGATAAGATATTTCTTCATAGTGAATAGAAGTAAAACTTGTTAAAAAGATTGTTTTGGATTGTGATGATATATATATATATATATATACACATTCAAACTTGGATAGTGAGGAAGGATAGACATAAATAGGAGAAATAGGAGGATTGCGCTTTATGTGAATTCATATGCTCGGGCGAAGAATTACGCTCATAGAAAAGCATATGTTCAAAGCAGAGAGAAGGATGGAAGAAGAAGGAAAGACTGAAAATATTTGACCCAGGCAGGACTTGAACCCACGTATTCTGCTTAGTACACAGATGCCTTAACCATCTCGGCCACCGGGTCAAGTTCCTGACCAGGCAAATATAGACAGTCTTATTGTGGACAATTAGTAGTTTTTAGTGGAGGAATGGATAGAATAGAGGGAATGAAGTATTAGGAGCTTCCAATATATATCTCCAGCTTCTGCCAGGTATGTTGAAAAATAATGTGAAAATATTTGTAAATAAATCCATACAACAATAAGAAGTGTCAATAGAATAGAATGAGGGTAATACATAATTAAGTAATACAATAATTAATTGAATTATTAGGCACTTTATATTTGGCTACTTTAACTATTTTACTTTTAACACATTTTATATTTTAATACTAAACTTTCTATACAAACACACTTTTTTCAAAACGGAAATATTGTGTTCCTAAATTATCCCAAAACATGAAACTATGTTTAACAAAATTCTTCATTAAAGCAAAGATTGTCCCTAAAAGAACTTGTTATAATCGGTGACTTCTAGAACATAAAAATTTGCCAGACATTTCTTCAAATATAATTTATAAATGTAATCATGTTCCATTTTCTGAGGATTAATATGACACTACATATATTGAGTGCAACAGCCACTTTAAGGGTTTACTCAAGGAAAGTTATCAGATGACTGAACAGGATTTTTACAGCTATTATATGGGAATATAACTGCTTTGGCAGTTACAGAAAAATAGGGTTGCAGAAATTAATGAGAAATGTAATATTTAATGCTCATCTAATGCTAAAAATGTACTAAAATATGTATTTTTTTGAGAAACATTTTATAAATACAATTAAAATGGTAATTGAACGTATAAGTACTTGAGTTTTAGGAGAATGGAATAAAAATCTTACCGTAACATTGTCTTTCAAGCTACGTTAGTATAGTTTTAGAATATATTCTGTAGATTCTTTCGAGTTAATTAGTTATTTTTTTACTTTGATTTTATTATCCTTTAACTGTTTAATGTTGTGTGGAAGCTTGTTAAATATATTAATACCATTAAAATGGACTCCTTTCTGTTTAATTGATGGTGATTTGCCATGTTAATGTACTGGCATGTAAGCATAAGAATGCCCAATTTTTCAATGTTTTTGAAGAAACTTTATACTGTAAGTCTAAGAACCATTTTCTGAAAAATGCAGATGTTGTCTTTGCCTGAAGAATTACCCCAAAATATTATTCCATATTTGAATAATGAGTCAAATATACGCAAAGTAAATTAACTTGCTGATGTTCATACCACTGCATTTTGACATTATATGTCTGAGCTTAATTTGAATGCAAGTTTGTTAATGTGAATTTTCCAATTTAATTTACTATCAACAGATAATATTAAGGTTTTTGAACTATCAACTCCACCAATTTTATAATTTTGTGATCCAATTTCTATAGTTATACATATTTTTTGTTTGAAATTGTGTTTTTATACAATTCATTGATAGAATGCAGACAACAATTATAATCAGGATTTATTTTCTTGGAAAGGACACTTGAAAGTGGAATATAAAGGTTTTAGTGAAAATATTAAACATATTAATTAAGTCAAGGAGACAATATAAATCATTCCATGATAATTCTATAAATTTCTGTAATGATAATTCATCTAGTTCCTGTACTTGAATAATTTTGTTTTTTGACGAGTGTTTTACAGAAGTTTTAAAATTTGTACCTGTACTAAATACAAGTCTTCACTAGTGGCTTGTTTCAAAACACAATAACAGACACATATTTTTCCATTTTCATACAGTCCATATACCTTGAGCAGTATTTGTTCTCATGTCTTTAAAATATTGCAATTTGAAATGTCTGTTATTGAATAACTGATTTTTAGATACATTTATGAATCCAGAATGTGTGAAATGTTACTTTAATTTCCTTCACATATTCAATATATATATATGTCTCTTACATACACTCAAAAAGTGTTTAAAAATTCAGGGGAAAGAATTTGAATGTTGCAAATGCAACCATATTTCTTGAATTAACGCGGGATTGATTTGTTTCATACTTTAAGGATAAAGGTACACAGTCAAGTCAATAACAACACACACTGATGACCAAATTTCCTCATATGCACTCAATGGCTTGTTGTTTTACAATGTTGCAATAAAAACTAAATATAACATAAAAGTACAAATACATTTCTCAATGTACAGTATTTTCAATAATAATTACTTAATCATAATGTTTAGATGAAAGACGGAATAATGTACTTACAAATTTCCTGAACAAATGGTTGAAATTCCGAGTTTCCACTCAATGGTAAAACTGAACACTTCAAAGGAGAAACAACTGGTGGTAGTGAAAAATACTGTAAATTAAACACAAAGTAAATAGAAATAATAAAGTTAATATATATATATATATACTGTATATATTAATATTTAAAATTCTAATTGCTTGTAGGCAATCTGTCCTGAAACTTTGTTATTCTGTGTTCTAGATATATTAATTAAAAATATTATCCATTGAATACACAGAATTTTTTTTTCAAGCCAATATCACTGAGGTGAATACAAATACAAGGTTTGAGGTATAACTAAAACAATTTAATGCAAATATAAATATAAAATAAGATGACTTCAATTATAAAAGTAGGACAGTCATATACATCATCCATTCAATAATAAAAAAGTTGCAATGGAAATATGTTAGAATAATACATTCTGGAAACAGTTAATTGAATTAGGGGTTCCATTAACAATCTATCAATAAACATTGCATGCCTAAGTTAAACAATATAGCATAATGCAGTGTGTATTTAATTGATTAATTTCAAATTTGCTATTTAAAAATGTAGAACTGCATATATATATGAAGTAACAGAAAGACTTACAGTTCTTTGTTCATCACCATCTCGAACACGAAAACTATGCTCAAACAAAGCATACATAATACGACCAATGCCAAAAGATGGTTCTATTACACTTGGAATCACTTCTTCAACATGTAGTGTTTTCTTATATGTACGAACTGAAACCATTTCTTTATTTAATTGGAATGTGAGATCTGAGTTTGATATTTTTAAAGTATATTTCCTGGAAATAAAAGTGTAAACTTTATTATATAATACATACTTAATTGTGAGTCACATAGTTTTTGCACAAGGACTGTTGCATATTTCATAGAATTATTGGGAAATACGCTTTATCAATATGTTAAACTTATATTTAATTTAAAATGTTGAAAATTCACTACATGTTTCACGTGGAACAAAAATAATTTTTGCCTACAATTTTTAAAATTAAAATTAACTCTTAGTCCAGAAACTTTACAGATGTGATAATTTAATGTAATAAAAGTATTTAGAATTTGTAAATATTTAACAAATAACATAATAAAGGTATTTACAATTTGTTAATATTTAACATGTAAACTTGGGGTCTTGGATATTACCCTTTACATTCCAAATTAGAGACGAGAGAAACCGATTAACTTGTTTACAACATATTAACAAAGGTTAGCCGGTCTGATGTTTGGGATCGATCTGATCATTGGGAAAACATCATGTTATGAAGTGCATTAAGAAGGTTATAGGGATGATGGGAATAACAGATATTTAGGGAGTATGTAGTGCCAGTTGGAAGGTAGGGGTTAGAGTTAGGTAATTCTGGAGTGATTTAGGGAGAGGATGATATCAATTGGGACTTTATGTTAACATATATTTATTAGAAATGTTTTGGATTCAAATAAGTAGTAAAATAACTTTTTGAACACAAACAACAGTCATTTTTGGTCGTCAGAATGTTTTCTCCCAAATTATAGAAATTTATTATATACATTAACCACTTCAAATTAAAAACAAGGAACAAGCCATGAAATAATCAATCAATTGGTATTACAAACTATGTACAGTTTAAATAAAAATATTACTTGTCAGCTGTTTCAATACATTTTACATATTAGTATTATTCTGCAGATTAGGGAAGCTATTCATTCTCATTCCATCTTCTAGAATTTTCTTTTATACAAATCAAATGTCCATTAACTTGTGGTCTTACAATTCCAGTTCAAAAAGATCTATCAGTGATACAAACTCCTTGGCCACTTATGACTTCTAATTTTACCCACTAAATCTGAAATTTTTGTCCTACTTCTCACAAATTCATTTCTCAAGTGATCTATTATTTACTTTCACAGCTGAATCCATACTCCTTTGTTTATATATATATAATATATTTTCACTTTGTGTTTTATTGTTATGAGCCATTACTCAGTTCCAATAGCATATTTTATTTAAGCATAAAAAAAAGTCCTTCCAAATGTTCTGCATCTGTGCTTTATTCATCTACTGATCTCCGAGATAAAGGATTCTGCCATATGAACACACACTGATCTATGTTTTATACATTTATGACTTTCACAAATATTTTTGACTGGCTTATGCATTCATCCATTCAGTATCATTTGCACAAATTAATCTTTATACCTACCAAAATATTTCAGTTTCCCTGTAATTCTTTCTTCATTCCTTGCATCCTCAGAGAAGTAAGTAATTTCATTTGAAATTTACCACCAAGCAGTGCAAGCATGTATTCTCATTTCATTTAAGTCCATGTTGTTCTTTCACATTTTTTGAAATTGTTCCTCGAGTTAGTGTGTCTGATGCCTGTTCTTATAGTGAGTTACTATTTCTCTTATTGCATTTTTAGTGTTGCAATTGCTTCTTCTGTAAGTTCCTTAGCATCTCAACGTTGTGGCAAAAAATACTAGAGACATTTGATGCTAACATGCACAATAACTTGGGTAATGCCATCGGTACTATATCCATTTCTGAGCTCTGTGTTATCTTAGTTGTCTTGAACTTTGTTTTATTGACCAATAATTTTTGTGTAAAATCAGTACAAATACCTTGTCCTACTACCTTCCTTTAATTCAGACATGGTGCTTCTAGTTCAATAGTACTTTATAGGCTCATCTCCCATTAAATCTTGATACTCCATAATGCAGCTTTTCAGTTCAGTTGTAGTTTTTCATCTCTAATGCTGTTGCCACATAAAGATATAGACAAAGAAACATGGATATTACATGATGGAATCTCAATAAAACTCAATAAATCTAAAAAAACTGATAGGAACAAGACACAAATTAGATCTTGTATCAGAAGAATAGTGAAATCATCAAGATTTAAGTGGACTGGTCTTGAAGCATGAATGAGTGATGCAGAAGTACCTAAAAATATATTACAAGGAAGCCCAGGGGTACAGAGAAGATGTGGCCGACCAAGAATTAGATAGGAGGATGGAGTCATTGAAGACCTCTGGAAAATGTATTACAGAAATGAAAAAGCCCTACTGAAGGATTGAGATAAATGACAGAAAATCACTAGATGTAGAGCCACAAATAACAATAAAATAAATCTCTCATTCAAAACATTCCATTATTTAATAAATATGAGACAAATAGAAATAAGACAAAAAGAAACATGTTAATTAATTATTTAATAACATTTAATGTTGATCATTTATATTTGATGAACAAAACAAAGCAAGGAAAATATATGCTTATCGTTATTCAAATAATTATAATGTAAGAATGTTTGCTGCAGTTTTTTGTTGTGACAAAGTGGCCATGTTGAGCCCGTACCTGAGAAAGCAGTTTGGCAGAACTTGCATACACATTGATGATGCATAATTGTATATGTGTATTTTTTATTTAAATTTCTAAAATACATTCATAGGTGCACTTTTTGAAGTCTATTTCTCAGTTTTATTTTCTCAAAACTTGCACAGAAACAAAACGTTTCTGACTAAAACGCCAAGAGGGAAAAATGTTTGTATTTACCACCTTTATCCCCACTGTAAGTTTGTGCACTTACTTCTATTACACCCAGTTTATCATAACATGGAGTGATATGATTTTTTACATACAAGTCAATAATCTCTTGTATCAATACAAGCAATAGATTGATGTGGATATTAATTTTAATTTGGCTTAATTAAAAAAACATGAAAGTCTGGTTTTGGTTAGCAATATTTTAATAAATTATAATATTTGGCTATAATACAAAAATTGTCAGATAATATTAACTCTTGAGGATACCCAGAGGGTAAACATAAATACACTCAGGAGATACTGATTGTGTTTATACTGACGAGTACCAAATTTGATTTGGAGGGATTAAACTAACTCTAAGGTATTTGTAGAAGTATGTTAGATTGGTCACTAATGACAATATGAATAAATTAGTTTTTGTATGCTTTCATTATAGGAACTTTAAATATTTATTTTAGAAAATAAAGCAGATCATGGAATTGTCAAAAGCTTCTTTGACAGCACAAATGGTTTGATAACTTATCACTGTATTTTAGATCCCTAGATATAAAAAATTAATAATTCAATTAGTAATCTGCTTACAATTAACAGTCTTAACAACTTGACAAATGTTGAAATAAAAAAGTTTATTGCATATTACTTACCCCTCTGTTTCTAACTCTTTTTGCAACTGATGAACTGCATCATTATTTAAAGTTTCCAAACATTCTAAAATAATTTTGGCATCCTTCTTATATGTCTTCCCTATTACTTGTTTATTGGCAACTGGTTCTGTTAAAACAATGTTATTTACTCTAGTATTAAACTTGTACATAAGTGAAGAAAAGTAAGAATAAGACAATATTAATAAAATTACAGACTACAAAATTAGAAGGAAATTACTGCATTTGCACATATTTAATATTTTCCATGTGAATAAGGAAATTGTCATTCTCCCGGCTGACAAGGATCCACCATTGTTGTCATGGAGAAGTACTCGGCTGAGGAACTTTGCCAGCTGGGAGACGAGAGAATGCACAAGCCTATAGCCACCGACACCAATCCAGCCATCACTTCAGAAATAGACAAATTTGTCCGTTCACATGGAAAACTCCAAAAATTGTCATCAGCCTCCATTGAATTCCTCACCCCCCAAAAAAACCAGAACACCCACCTTCTACCTGCTCCCCAAAATCCACAAACCTGGTGTACCAGGCCACCCAATAGTTGCTGGCTATAACTCCCCTACTGAGAGGATTTCTGCATTGGTGGATGAGTCCCTCCAACAAAACAGTCGAAAAACTACCCTCCTTCATCCAAGACACCAACCACTTACCTATATCTATGAACTTCAAAATCCTCTTTCACCTGATACCTTTTGGTTACTATAGATGTTGTCTCATTCTACACCAATATCCCCCATGCCAATTTTCTGATCTCCCTCACACAGTTTGCCCTCACCTGAAATTACTTTTCCTTCCAAGACAACAACTACCATAAAACAAGTGACACAGCTAAGGGCACTCAGATGGCCCCGTAAAGTTCACTTGGAACTACTCCCAAACCAAAGTAACTTTCCTAGATGTAGACATACACCTGAGGTCAGGCATGATCAACACATCTGTCCACATAAAACCCACGAACATGATCCAATACCGGCACTTCATTAGTTGCCACACAAAACGCTCCCTCCCATACAGTCTAGCCCCTCAGGAGGGTGGATATTTGCTCCATCTGGAATAGTCTGGCCTCTTACACCAACCAAATCCACAATGCCTTCAAAAGAAATTATCCCAAAGACCTCAAAAAACAGATATCCCATCAAATCCTCAAACACAGACACCAATTCTGGACCAAAACAAGAAAAGTAATCTACCCCGCATGACAACCTACTCCCTGGACTACAAAAAATCAATTATATTCTCTGCTTAGTCTACACTGGACTGCAATATAACACAGATGTAAAAAACATCCTCCCCATCTGCCCAAGTGTTGCCTTCAGATGCCCACCCAACCTCAGCAATTTACTTGTCCACCATGCAAAACCCACACCCACACCCACCCACCTATGCTGAGTTGCAAACCAAGCAGTAGGAACATATGCCATGTCTGCCCTATTTTACAGCCCACAACATAACCAGAACCACACCAAGACATACAAAATCAATGAAAACATCATCTGCCTCTCCTCCCACACAATCTATCATATTAACTGTAGACTCTGCCCTGCACTTTATATAAGCCAAACAAAAAAAACCTCCCTGAACAAATAGCGAACCACCACAGCACTGTCAAACATTCAAAATCCAATTCACAGTATATGCTCATGTCCAAAGTCACAATACAAGCAATTTCAACGCTTTACAATCACCATCCTTACAGCTCTCATCAGAGGCTCAACTCCATCAGTGGAATCTCTCCTTGCAACATGTCTTACAGTCCAGGCAAAGCCCTGGACTCAACATCCTTTAAATAGTGCCCTTCCTATCTGCCACCCCTACTTGCACAAGTCCATATCAGTATGTATGAGCATGCTTATGCGTGTATGTGGGTGTATGAACAATTGTATGATGTATATATATAATTGTAATATTAGTATGGAAAGGACAGAGAGATAGATTGTGGCTTACCTGAAAGTGAAGTGCGGTGTCGCCATGAGGAACTGAAGGTTGTTCTTCAAATTTTCAGAGTCTCTCAGCCTCCTTCTTCAGAAAGGAGTGTTACACCATTCCGTGCACCGGCCGGCTGCGGACTGCCGCAGTCCGCAGCCGGCCGGTGCACGAAATGGTGTAACACTCCTTCCTGAAGAAGGAGGCTGAGAGCCTACGAAAATTTGAAGAACAACCTTCAGTTCCTCATGGCGACACCGCACTTCACTTTCAGGTAAGCCACAACCTATCTCTCTATCCTTTCCATACCAATATTTTTGACAATGTCACATTCATACTATTACAATTAAAATATATATATATATATATATATATATATATATATATATATATATATATATAGTAAGGATATGACATTGTCAAAAATAATTGAAATATTGGTATGGAAAGGAAAGAGAGATAGGTTGTGGCTAACCTGCGGAGTCCGCAGCCAGCCGATGCACGGAATGGTGAAACATTCCGCACATAGAAGAAGGAGGCTGAGAGCCTTCAAAAATTTTAAGAACTTCCGACAGGTCTCAGTGGCTACAATGTACTTCAATTTCAGGTAAGCAACAAACTATATCTTTCCTTTCCATACAACTATCGCAATTATTTTTGACTATGTCATATTGTATATATAACACTTAAGGAAAAAGCGATGAGGTCAAATTAAAGAACATATTTGGATAGGAAAGTGAGAGCGATGCCAACATACCTGAAATAAGTAATTGGTCTAGTTTGGCATTGGTGTATATATAGCCACTCCGCTACCCTCCTTTCGTTTTTTCGTTGATTATTCATGTTTGGGCACCAGGTAATTTTTGGGATAAAACCACCAAAACAACTTTTTATTCTTTCATTATTTTATTTAATCGAACATGAGATATAATTTAACTACAGGGCGTGGTTTATAAAACTTTTAAATCTAGTTGGAGCACGTCCATCCTTGGTCGAGTCCAGTCTGGAACTGACCCTTACGATTCTCCCCTTGGCCGGCCTATAATAACATCGCATTTCCGGCACCTGCATAAACACAACCACTGCAGTCACCCCCGCCAAGGGTGCTCGACCGTACCTCGCAACAATCATGTTACTATATATATATATATATATATATATATATATGTGTGTTCAAAGGATGGAGAAGGAAGGAAGAAGAAGGAAAGACTGAAAATATTTTCATATATATGAAAAGCATATGTATTCACAAAAAGCATATTCCTCCTATTTATTTTTATCCTTCCTCACTACCCAAGGTCCAATGTGACTTCGTCACCAAAATTAGTTCCTAACATTATTGTGTGTATGTATATATATAACACATTCAGTTGGTCCAGTCTGGCATAGGATCTTCAAATTTTTGAGGGCCTGAGCCCCCTTCATCAGGAAGGAAGATCTGAACTGCATGCCAGCCAGGCATGAGTTGATTAATTCATATTAAAGTGCACCAGCTGTTTGACAGTAGCAATCGACAAAGTCAACAACTCTCTGTCTTTCAAGAAAAGGTCACAACAATGAAAACGGAAATAACCGATAAATACATACACGTATGCATACATACATTCCCACATACAAACACATTGGATTAAAGGAAAGCAGTTAATAAGTAAATGAATGATAATAGGGAAAGAATAGACCAGAACAAATAATAGTAATCATTATAAAAATTATCATATTATTATGCTGAAACAAGATTTGAACACAGCATAAAAACCACTGCCATAATTTCCATTATAATAAAATTAGAGGATATTTTGGTTGCATGACTTTGCCTAGATTGTAAGATATGCTGGAAGGAGAGTTCCCAAAGAAGGAGTTCAGCATCCGATGAGTTTGGGTGTAAGGATTTAAGGAGGGTCAGTGTGTACCATTGGTCGAAATTGTTGGAGTTGTGACTTTGGGTGTGGGCAGAAATAGGAAATTGGGTTTGGGATAGTTTGACAGTGCTGCGGTGGTTAGCAATGTGTTCAGGGAGGGGTCGTTTGGTTTGGCCAATACAGAAAGCAGAACAGAGTTTGAAATTAATTTGATAGATCAGGTCATGTTTTCTTTCATTTTATAGGTTGGTATTTGTGGACAATTTTGGAGGATTGTAGTAGGCCAGAGGATGGGGCAGACATTGCACCTGTTCCTCCTGCAAGGTTGGAATCTGAGCTTCAGTAGGGGAGTTTTATGGTGGAGTCTGCAAGGATGGACCAGGATATTGCAAAGATTGAGTGAGGACTGAAGGCAATCCTTGGGCAGGTGGGGAGTATAGTGGGAAGGATGTTTTTAAGGTCTGGGTTGGATTACAATCCAGTGTAAGCAAGGCGGAGAATGGAATTGAGTTTTTGTTGTCCAGGAAAGAAGGATGTGGAAAGAGGTGGACTACATAGGTTTAATGTGGACTGATGTGGTGATTAGGCCAGAATTTAGTTGTATATCAACATCGAGGAAGGTGATGTTGGTTGGAGAGTAGTTCCAGGTGAATTTAACAGGGAATTTGGAATTTAGGTTAGTATTAAAATATTATCTATGAACTGGAACCAGGTTAAGGGTTTCAGTGAAGAGAAATTATGTGTTGCTGTTCCAGTTGTCCCATGAAGATGTTGGCATAGGAAGGGGCCATCCGGGTGCCCATACCACTGCAACTTATTTGGTGGTAGATGTTGTTTTTAAAAGGAAAGTAATTCTAGGTGAGGGAAAATAGAAAGTCTAACCTCATTGTATTTAATGCCAAATGAACATGTGAGAGGAGCAGACCCGTAAATTGCTGAAGAGAAGCCCCACCCTCAACATAAAAGGCTCAGTATACGTCTTAAATCTCTAAATTCTCTAAATCTATTGAGGTATATGTGCAAAATATAAAATCAATAAACATTTATAGTTAATTTATGGAAATCTTTATTGATTAACTTATTTGAATAAGGTTAGTTAAGATCGACATGAAACACAAATGTTGATAATTAGAAAGAAAACATTACTCAACTCTGTCTCATATTCTATATAACATTTGCTTTAGGGCTGTATAAAAATAATATTTACCTATTACGTCTATAACTTTTGGTTCAGAAAGTTTTTTCTCTGCACAGAGTTTGACGCCTGTAGCTAGTGTATGTTGTGTCAAGTCGTATGCAGATCGATCAGCACACCCAACACATTCTATCCAACCCTAAAAGCATTCAAATAAAATTTGCAAATATCTAAATAACAAATTTAAATAATTGCCTAAACTAATTAAACAAACCTTCACACACGCACATGTAAGAGTCCACACATGCACAAAAATATACACACACGCACATGCGTGCACTCTCTCTCTCTCGCGCGCGCACACACACACACACACACAAACACTCATTCTCACACACACAAATATATCTTTGCAATATTGGTATGGAAAGGAAAGGGAAATAGGTTGTGGCTTCCCTGAAAATGAAGTGCGGTGTTGCAATAAGGAACAGAAGGTTGTTCTTCAAATTTTCGGAGGCTCTCGCCTCCTTCTGCAGGAAGGAATGGTGTAACACTCCTTCCTAAAAAAGGAGGCTGAGAGCCTCCAAAAATTTGAACAACAACCTTCAGTTTCTTATGGCGACACTGCACTTCACTTTCAGGTAAGCCACAACCTATCTCTCTTTCCTTTCATTACCAATATTGCAATTATTTTTGACAATGTCATATCCTTACTAATATCAACTTGGATAGTGAGGAAGAATAGAAATAAATAGAAGAAATAGGAGGATTACACTTTATGTGAATGCATATGCTCAGGTGTAGAATCACGCACATTGAAAAGCATTTGTTCAAAGCAGGGATAAGGAGGGAAGACTGAAAATATTTGACCCAGGCAGGACTTGAACCCACATATTCTGCTCAGTACACAGACGCCTTAACCATCTCGGTCACCGGGTCAAGTTGACAATATATACAGTCTTGTTATGGATAAATAGTTGTTTAGTGGAGGAATGGATAGAGTAGAGGGAATGAAGTGTTAGGAGCACTATTAAGGAATCTTCTTCCATCCTTCTCCCTGCTTTGAACATATGCTTTTCCATGTGCATGATTCTACGCCAGAGCATATAAAATCACATAAAGTGTAATCCTCCTATTTCTCCTATTTATTTCTATCCTTCTTCACTATCCAAGTTCGAATGTGACTTCGTCACCAAATTAGTTCCTATTCCTTAATGGATGCTCCTAAAATTGTGTATCTATAACTCATTTGGACAGGAAAGAGAGACAGCGATAAATTTGAACTTT
The DNA here is from genome assembly GCA_037074705.1 of Zhengitettix transpicula. Classification (NCBI taxonomy): domain Eukaryota; kingdom Metazoa; phylum Arthropoda; class Insecta; order Orthoptera; family Tetrigidae; genus Zhengitettix; species Zhengitettix transpicula. The sequence continues at coordinate 207,148,037 of CM073591.1, forward strand.
CAGTCCGGGATAGGTGGTAGTTCAATTTAAAATTTTCCATATTATTACTTTGTAATAATTTAATTAAATTTAAGCCCAAATTTTAATTTTTAACTTCCACCTATGCCAGGCTGGACCTACTATTCATTTCAGGTAAGTCAGCATCAGACTCTGTTTACTATCCAAATGTGTTATTTAATTTGGCCTCATCACATTTTCCTTAAGTGTTAAATATTTACTTTAATCCTGTCCAACACACACTTTGGAGCTACTATCCTGATGAAGGTAGCTCAGGTCCTTAAAAATTTGGTTTTTATTTCTGCACATCGTGACTGGGCCAACCAGTAAGTTGGCTACCCCGTCTTTCTGAACAGAGTGAAGGGTAGCCAACTTACCTGAAATTAACAGTTGGTCCAGTCGGGCAGAAATAAAAGCACAAATATTTGAAGACCAGAGTCCGCTTTATCAGAAAAGTAGATCTGAACTGGTGTCAGCTGGGAAAAAAATTGAATTAAAACTGTGGCACACCAGTCATAAGACAGCAACAATCGAAAGCATGACAGAGGTTGCAATTAATTTGGTAGATTTGGGAGGAGACAGATAATGCTTTCTTTGGTTTTTTAGGTGGCTATTTGTGAAGGATTGTAGTGGGCTGAAGCATAGGGCAGACATGTCACCTGTTCCTACCACAAGATTGGCAAACCAGCTTAAGTAGGGCTGTTTTTGGGTGGTGCTTGCAAGAGTGGATGAGGATATTGTGGAGGTTGGGAAGGTGTCTGAAGGCAACCTTTGGGCAGTTTGGGAGTATTGTATACCACAATGCCCAAAAGTTGCCTTCAGATGCCCTCCCAACCTCTACAATATGCTCAGTAATAATATTAAAATCTCACCAGTATCTTGATTTGATGTGATTGGAGGTGGTAAATATTTGAGCAATAAGATTTTGATGGAAGATGTAGTGGAAGCATGACCAAGTGGGGCCAGACCTGGGGAAAATTAATTTTAGAGTTCGGCAGTGAAGTTTAAAATTAGATTTTAGAGAGAAAAGATGTAAGAGTTTGATTAGCAAAGTTGGAAGTAGACAGAAAATATTTAAAGTCTGTTGTTAATATTGGTTGCTGTATTTGGAACTGGTGCCCACGGGCAAAATATCTTGTGATCCATCAATAATTGTGGTCACTGTAACACTGAATGGTAACCATGGGCGAAACATCTTGGGTTTCACTGATAATATTGGATGGTGTAACATTGACTGGTGTCCACAGATAAACATATTGGGCTTAAAATTAATTAAATTAGTACAAAGTGCATATAACAAATACATAAACACAAGTAAGGAGGTGACATTGTCTAAATAATAAAAATAATTTCTATGGAAAATATTGAGAGAAAGGGGTGGCTTATCGAATTTGTAGCTTCTTGTTGGTACTCAGGATAGATATAGACAATAATACGTTGTTATTAAATAATTGTCCTTGTGTTTTTAATGACCTAACGAAAGCAACGAGTATTGTAGAAACGTTTTGTAAGAATGATTTATGTATAAAGAAAATAAAAAGGGTTGAATATGGCCAATTTAAAGCCGAAAGCTCCAATATAAAATAATTTATTTTATATACCAGTGACAGTTATAAGATTATTTACTTCAATAAACATAAATAATATATAAACTTAATGATTCAGATCAAATCTAGGAAAACAGATGAATAATGATTTGCCAGTGACAGTGCATGATGATGAAAATTTAAATTGTTAAGCATTTAAATCCATTGATCAGGTAAGTGGATATTTAACCATGACAATACTGAAGTTATTTTAATCATACATTTCATACTAATATAAAAATGCAGAAAACAATCCACAAAACATTTTTATAAATTCAGACCTATGAGATATGATCACAGGAATAATCTTATAATAAAAGTTTTGTCAAATTAAAAAAAAAGATCACAGGTGTGTTTACGAATATATTTAATAATTGTAGCTGAATAATATACTAACATATGATGTTAACAACTCTGCATCCCAACAATCGCAAGCATAGTGAGCCATTTCATTTCCCATATGCTGTCTAAATCGCAATCTCTTCTTATCAACTCCCACTTTTTCAAGAAAAAGCTGTATCCTTGCCATAAAATATCCAAGAGTTTCATTAGCAACTAGCCCCTGTCAAAAAGAAAACACTCATTTAAACATTACTTGAAATTAATTTATTTGATTTTATATACAATATTAATGTGATAAGAATATGATTGAAACAGGTGGCAGCTATAGGAACTAATAATTGAGGAATACAATTAATTGAATTATGTCACAGGCAACATTGTAATAATTACTATAAATACACTTGGAGAAACCCCAAAAAGAAGGAACAAGGGCTTTTCTGCTGGAGATGATGAATAAATAGTTCTCAAGTTTATACCTGGATCATTGTAGAATCTAAACATGATGTTTCTGTGGCTTGCACTGTCATCTTCTTCACATGTACTCATGGTGCCGGATCCATGTTGGGAGCAAACTCGAGAACTATTTATTCAGAAGGACCCATTTCAGAAATATAAAACTCACATAAAAGCTGACATCGACTCAAATCACCATTTTTGTGGTAAAGATGTTATTGGATATTCCCTTGTCTATAATAAGAGAAAGTGGAAGAAAGAAGAAACAATCTAATGTTTGAAATGGTTTGTCTTCAGAGCTAAAAGAATTAAGAACCAGTAATGAAATCATAAGCCTGAAACTCATACAGGAATAAACCTACTAAATTTATTGAATGAAAAATTTCCTGGTGCATGCGATTAACCAGAAGTTCTCAAGAATGCTGAGAACTTTTGGTTAACTACTGAATTTAGCCTATCTCTGACTCTGAACCCTAAAATTTGTCATTTGGCTATTTTACCTTATTACATTTCAAAACAAGAAATGTAATATTTTCATTTCAAGACTACAAAGTGTCAACATTCTATAGTTTGGAAATATCTTATGTTTGATTACAAAACTCAAATGCCCCTGGCAAGAGTGATAAGTCACTTTCACCCCAAACTGTAAATTTAATGAGAAGTAACGAATTTCTCAGCTAGTTGCAAAGGCCTTGATAGAAAGAGCACAGGACTGTACTGATGTTAGTAGTTTTATTACTTCAGAACTTTTTTACCCAACTTTGATTCTTAACTTTTTTGTCCTGAAGACAGTTTTTTAATGTCCATAACATTGAATTTCCTTCTTATACACACTCAAAATTTCCCATATTGTTTCTGTGGTGGTGTATGACAAAAATTATATAGAGCTTTAGTTACTAAACAAAATTCCAATTTGTGGAGACAGCAAAGGCATCAAACTCAAACTAATAAGAAATTAAACAGAAAAACAGCCAATTTATCAGAAAACGTGTATTAATATAGGAAAACAAAAAATGATTACAATACGACATTTTTCCCACAAATTTGGGACTTATAAAGTTTATTTATTAAACTATAATTGTCAGATTATATTAAATAATAAGAAATTATTCAAGAAGTGAAAATGTTTCCTTCCAAAATGTAATCAATAGGGTAGAATAGGTTTCTAGAATTGTTCGTTAAGAGTACAGGATTATTTTGAGTGAAATATGAAAAGTAGAGAATTCTGCAAACTTTCGAAATGTGTTTAGATAGATTTTAACAGATAATATTGGCAGAAAAGAAAACTGAATATGTGTTTAGGTAGAAGAACGTAACAGATAAAAATGGAGGGAAAAAACAGCTGAAATTTGAAAAAAATATTGGTTAGGGAAGGAATTTTTGAAAAGTGGACAGTTATAGGTGCAAAAATGGAGGGAAAAGTAGTGACTATAGGATAAAAGTCAGAAAATTAATGGTGTTGTGTTTGTAAAGTGCTATTATATACAGTTTCTATTAAGAGATACAAATGGAATTTTTTTAAATTAAGTTATATTATTAATAAGACAAAAAATACATTAACTAATTTTACAGAATAGCTTTTTGCAAATTCATTAATTATAACATTAAACTAAACAATGATTAAATTATTTACAAGATTGAATGGCTTACTTGCTCTACAGCTTGACCAATCGTATACAATGTGGCAGATTGACCATCCATTTGATGACAAGCAGAATACAATAACATTTCAGTATCTTTCAATCCAGAAAATTTGGGGTGGCTTTTATCTGCAGGATCACAGAAATGCTCTATTTCTGCCATGGTAAATTCTCTAAATAGCAAAATAGAAAGATCAAAGTTTACTAAACCTTATATACATTAATTTAGAGAAAGTCATAGGTAAGTGTTGCATTGTATATATCTTAGATGATACTGTCATACAGAAACAAATCAACAAATAAATCAAATATAAGAACAAAATAAATCAAAATAAATCAAAATAAACACAAATATTAAGTATGTTTGGCAAATGTAGTGATATTAATTTGAACAATTCATAATTAATATTAGCAAACCTAACACAAAAGCAAAATAAGATATCTATGTTTCATTAGCTATACAATTATATTTTAAAAATTAAACCTTACCTAACTCTAATTAAACCAGAACGAGGTGAAATTTCATTTCTAAATGAATTTCCAATTTGAGCGGCAGCAAAAGGTAGTTTACCTTGGTTGAATTCAAGGAGACGTTTGAAATTTACAAAAATTCCTTGAGCTGTTTCTGGCCGTAGAAATCTGTGATTAAATATTCTATATTAGTTCATGTAAAATTTATTTCAGGGGAAATAATGAAAGCAAGCAGTCTAGTGAAACATAATTAGCAATACTTCCAACATATTACTAAAACAAATTGTTATACATTATTATATTTTATCACATGTAACTATTTTATGTGAAAATTGATATAATTGTATCTAATATCCATAAATAATTATATTAAATTTATTAAGAGTAAAGAATGAGCTGATGTATTGAGATATAGCAATAAAAAAATGAGCAGTAAAAGATGCATTAAATGTAAATTTAGCAGAACACAAGGTAATTCTAAGTTGACATAATGAGTGTAGGATCCTGAGGATTGATTAAAAAAAATCAACTGAAGAGAAGAAACAATGCATCATTATTGGAGACTCAATTATTAGGCACATGGTATTTGATAATCAGGTAGTAATGTCAGGAGGAGGATTAAATTGGAACCATTATTGATCATGTTCAATAATGATTTTAAAAGAAAAAACCTAGACTACGTAATGGGAGAAATTCACAGTTTGGTATATATAGTCCACAGGTCGGGAACGTGCAGCTTCCGTGAGCTGCTTGCGCGACCTTCATAAAAGCTAGTAAAACCAAACCCCCATAATCTGTTGGAACACAATTGGCGAAATCCTAAACCGAGGCAATTATCATTGACATTCTCGAAAACTTCAGAGAAGTATGTAATCGATTAAAATTAAATGTCAGCATATTAGTCAGTGTCTGCACCGATGACGCACCTTCTACGAGAGGTAAAAAAGACGGATTTGTAACTTTATTTTAAAAAAGGAATACTTCAACTTGAAAATATTGATATTATTTCATTGAATTTTGCATGAGCATTTTTTTTTTGCGCAACATCTATCATTTTGGATCTATCACTCTGGATTTATAGTGATTGTCAACCATATTCGCGTAATTACATTGCATGACCGTTAATTTCGGCAGATGCTAAATTTAGACGAGGAAACGTACCTACTGACGATCTAATTTCCACCTATCGAATAAACCCAAAAAAGTCTTGTAATCCATATAACTGAAGAACTTGCCTCCATATAGGTATTGCTGAAACTTGTCGACATCAAATATCATTATGGCCAGATCCTGGTTGATTTGTGAATATCAATGTTTGGTTTCGTGTTCAAAGATTCCCATTTCTTGCAAACTGTCAATTTCAACTTAGACTTTATCTTTGAGTAGAAAGGTATGGGTTGTGCCTTGAGAAAATGTGAGGACACTGTCTTGAAGCTCGATGTGTACTGGGGGTCCCTTGTAATTGCCCAGATGTCTGTCCAAAAGATTGTTAAATTCGTTCAAGCACTGCTTCTTTGTATCATTAAAATCTGCTGCAATAGTTTGGGAAACTATTGAATCCATGGGTATCCAATAGCAGGTCCTTTTCCTTTGAGAAAATGTAGATCTAATTTGAGTTTATTGATGCCTACTGTTACAGTTATCATTGCTTTACCTGCAATTGGTACTGTTTCACCTGTGTGAGTATCTGATGGTTTTGTCTTCAGTTATGGCAACATTTTCTTTTGCGTTATTTCACTAATTACTATGGCATTGAAGTTTAGGCTCATACATAGCAGTTGACATTGATGAAAATTGTGTTTTCACAGGAAGCTTCATCTTCACAGAGTTGCCAACTTAAACGGTTAGAGGTAAAATCTGTTTTTTTGCCATCAAAACTTTGTACCTGACCAATCACAGTTTCCACATATGAGAGAATTATTCTCATTGCCAATGTAGTATGTTGTGTATTACTTTATTACTAAAACAAATCATGGAGTACATGCATTATTTTACTCATTAATATCTTCGAACACTATATAGCAGTGACCAGGTGCAAATTAAAAATATATCTCAACAATAGTATTGGGTGGGAAGAACAGGTAAATTTGAAGTGGAGTAAAGAACCTAGCTAAAACATAGACATGAACATTTGTTTGGTCAACTTTTGTACAAATAAGAAGAAGTTATATCTCCACATAAATACAACTAGCTTTGCTAGTTTGTTTGACTGCTGTTCATTCAAGTTATTAAATTTGGGTAACACCATCTACAAATATTAAGCACATTCTATGAAAGGACAATCTATGTACTCGAACATTTTTAGAAAATAAAATGCTTTTCAATGTAAGAACATGGCTATAATTTGGTGTTTAGCATAAAAAAAATTATATGAAATTTAAAAAAATCAAGTTTCTTTTTTAAAATATCTGCTTAATACAAAAATTACTTTATTAAATTAACTTTAGTATAAAAATTAAATATGTCACTTAAATTTGGTTGATTCCAAATATTGTGCCTGCATTAAGAATAGGTTTACTGATAACCATACATATTAGTCTAATCACATAGAATATTATGTTACAAACTAGAATGCTATTTCAGAATATGCTAGAGGAATAAATAGCAGTGTCGCCAAACTCGCTAATGCTGGGAGATACTTTTCAATTTAGAAAGTGCTTGATGAGCTACCTCCACCCCTCCCCTTAAGATATAAGTTGAAAAAAAATTATTTTTAAAATTAACAAATTTCTATTTTATAATACATTGTAATGATTTGTCTTTATTACAAAATCACAAAAAAACTTTATTACATAAATATAATATAAAAATACATGAAAAAATTGATTGGGCTCCAGCAGATACATATTCTACAAAAAAAAAAAATACCTCTGGCTTTAAGTTAATGGAATACTCCTTCTCTACAGGGTAATGTGGTCGGCTCAGTGTATATCCATGAACAGAGCTGTGCAAAAAAAACCTGTAACGTCTGAAGGCACTTTACATTTATGGCGACCCTTACTTTATGTTGTAGCATCAGCCAACTTGCAGCGCATCACTGGTCTTGTAGTACCAAACGATCTCCTTCTATTACACGATGGACGTTCACACTCGAAAAAAAACTCGTCTGTTATCGAGCAGCCAATTTTTGCCTCATCTCACTTCCCTTTCAGTACTCCCTAAGTATCTCGGGTGCGGAATATATACCCTTACTCCGCTCTCCACACGATGAAAAAAAAGGGACAGGTATCCTTGGCTTCTCAGGGTATCTCCGGCACACGTGCACTTTTAATTCGTTCCGCTGAGACCCTCTTAGGCCCATGGATGAAGGGCGGTCACTTACCACCCCCCACTACCAGATGTTATTCACTACAATTGCTCCAAATATTGGCAGTTCACACTTTTCAAATGTGTGCACTTTGACACGTTGAAAAGTCAAAATTTCCAGTGAATATAAAAATGAAGGTATAACCTGTTCTGCAAACCAAACAATCTATTTTTAATGAGTATATAACATGCTCATGATCTCATCCAGTCCATACACTTCGCCATGTTAATGTTTATAGAGCGATGTCATCAGCACAGTCAGACGTTCCATAGCTCCGTCACCATTCACTTACATGTAATCACCAAATTAAAATAGTATGTTCATTCTGTTAATTTTTTACCCAGCTTTATATACTAAAAATGTTATGCATACTAAATCTAAACAGAATGTCTTTGGTGATATGGCACTAAATTATACAAGTTGAAAACTTTAACTGGACCGCCATCTCCGGTGCACGTGCACTTTTAATTCGTTCCGCCAAGACCCACTGAGACCCTCTCAGGCCCGCAGACAAAGGGTGGTCACTTACTACCAGATGTTATTCACTACAACATATTACACACCATCCTCAATTAAATTTATTTTTAAACTTTTTATGAACTTTCTACTCTTGGACTCTACTTAAAACATTAAATTACAAAATTAAATTGTCACAACAGAATTAGAAAATAATAAATTCAATTCAATTGGAAGCACAATGTCCCTTCTCTGCAACGAGTTTGTCTATGTCTGGTGAGTAGCTGATCACTGCCAACAGGAGACAATTATCAAAGAGACTGTCAGCCATGATGCTTCTGTATTTATTTTTCTTCTTTTCAAGAAATTCATATTAAAAAAATAAGATTTGCACTGGTAGCTTAATCTGAACTAATCAAATCATTTTGAAGATCTATTAATTCAAGTGCTGACTCATCTTTGTTAAAATGTTCAGTCATGTAGGCAGAAAATATTCTGCTTTCACTTGAAACAAAGGCAGTAAATAGTGTGAGGAGTGCAATTTTTAGAAGTCCTGAAGGCTGTGTAATGAACGTTTCTTTAAAAGCACACTATTTTGTTTGCATGCTGGTGTTAGTTCAGATTCTTGGCGGACTCAATTGGTGTCTTCGACTGTCTCTGTGAAAAGAAGACCCTCTTGTCAACAAAGGGCCTAAAGAGGGCTGACAGCGCCAAGGGATGCCATATTTATTAGGCATGAATAAATGAGCTCCCGAAGCTTTAATATATTGTGCTGAGGGGCATAGAAAATTAAAAACATATGCCGGATAAGGCTTGGAGAGAGCAAAATCAGCAGTTAGTAGTCAGCCACAAATTTGTGCGGTAAGTGACCAGGCTCCACTTGGAAATCCTATGAATCCTGGAAATTTGTGGGGCTCATCGCCAACACTGAATCGAGATGTGCTTGGGGGTCCCAATATGAGCACAGGACGTTTCCACTGCCACCAATCTGCTCCAGTTATAGCTCCACGGCATGGTATAATTGGAATGGATTAAATACAGAAGAATAGAGTGTATAAGTGGGTTGTATTGGGAGAATTTTAATGTGGAAATAAGCTTAGTTGAGAAGAATAGAGGTTAGAAGTTTGTGATATGATATGAAGAATTTTATTGAGGTTATACAATTTGTTTGAGATGAGAAAATGTTGGTACATCAAAAAATGGTGATAAGTTTAGTTTTGGAAGAAGCAGTTGATGAGGTTTGCACCCCACAGTGACATTATTATTACCAATACTATGATACTTTGCCACTTTATACATTATAATTCCATTCAATTTAGGAGTAAAAGTAGATTAACGGCGAGCCAGTTGAAGTTAAGTGAATGACATATTATTTATCACACCAAGTCTGAAAGAAAAATCCCGTAATTTGTATACAAAAAAAAAAGCTGAATTTAGCACTATGTAATTTTACTGTCCCTTAGTGTTGTAGACATAGGTTAGGTTATGTCATAAGTATTTATAAGACAGTACCAAATAGGTTAGTATAAAGTTGCAAGAATGTGGATCACTGGATGACATCCTCAAGGTACAAACTGTTTGTATGTAAACAAATGCATCCATCTATGGTCCCTGAACAAACCTGGAAGGTCAGGTAGTGAGAGCAGGTCATTATACCTTTGCAGTGATACAGATAAGCAGGTCAGTGGGGATGGAGGGGATTTATGAGAAAAAAACACAAAAATAACCGACATTGGAGTAAAATCCAAGGAAAAGCTTGTCGCTGTGTTTATTTATGACAACCTGACTAATGCAAGGGGTAGTGTGGTTGTAGGAGGGGTTAGGCAGAGTTGGGCGGGGGTAGAAACATGTTAATCTGCCGACTTTTGTGGCAATTAAATATATTTTGGGAACAATGTGAGTCATAAAATTTCTCTACAACATCTCCGTGTATAATTTCAAACCCTTTTGGGCGTGGGAGGGGAGCATCCTTAAGGTTGAGGGTGGATGGGCGTTACAAGAAACTAATGCTAATACAATCAAGATACAAATCAAGTTTTATGGATGTAGCTGAGTTTAATAATGACATTCAAATGTCCATTTAAACCCCAGGGGTAGTGGTGGACGGGGATGGAATTTTTCAAACATGTTATACGATTGATATAAGTGTGGAATAAATAAGTGTTGGGGTCAATGACATTGATAGTATTTTTACCAATGTTGTTTGTAAAATTTCAACCCCTTTCGGCATGAGAGGGAAGAACTCATAGGGGTGGGGTGTGGAAACATGCAAACATTCTAAAACAGCCGATAATTAAGGCGGATAAATATTTTTAGGGATCAAGAGATTGATAGTGTTTCTACCAATGTTATATGAGTATAAATCAACCCCTTTTAACATGGAAAAAGAGTTCGCTCTTAGGGGTGGTGTGGATGGGTGTTAGTAGAAAATAATGTGAATACAAGTGAGATTGGAGTCAAATCCAGAATAATGGATGTCAGTGAGTTTAATTTTGACATTCAATTGGACATTTAACTCCGAGGGGTGGAGGGGGACGGGGGTTGAAATTTTGAAGCAAGTAATCACAACCGATGTTAGTTGAATATAAATATATTTTAGAATTGATAGTATTTCTACCTATGTTATTTGTAAAATTTCAACCCCTTGCGGAATGTTGGGAGCTCGCTTATGGGTGGGGGTGGAGGGGAGTTACTAGAAAATAATGCTAAAACAACCGAGATTCAAGTCAATTCGAAGGTAAGGGTTGTCGCTGAGTTTATTATGACATTCTGGGCAATGCTGGAGGGTTGGCTGTTACATGTTCTCCGTGTATAATTTCAAACCCTTTTGAGCTTTGGAGGGAGCACCTAAGGGCCAAGGGTGGATATTGTTACATAAAAATAACGCAAAAAATCCGGATTGGAGTCAAATCCAGGGTTATGAATGTCGCTGAGTTTAATTATGACATTTACCCCCAGTGGCGGAGAAGGACTGTGGTGAAAATTTTGAAGTCAGTCAAGGTTGAAATTTCCTTTTAATTAATATTTTTCTGGGTTAATTAGATTGATAGTATTTATACCCCTTTAGGAATGGAGTGGTAGCAGGGTATGGGGTGGGGTGGAGGGGAATTACAGAAAAATAATGTGAAAACAACCATGATTCAAGTGAAATCGGGGTTATGAATGTCGCGGAGTTTATTTAACACAACCTGTGCAATGCGGTGGTGGCTGAACAGAGGTAGAAATTTTCAAACATGTTTTTCATCCAACCTTTGCGTCCAATAAATAATTTTTGGTGTCATTTATATTCATAATATTTCGGTAGATAATATCTGTGAAAAATTTCATTCCATGTTCACATGGAAGGGGAGCACGCTTAGGAATGGTGTTTGGTGTTGCATTACATGAAAATAACGTGAATAGACCAAAATTCAAATCAATTAAGGGGTTATGGATGTCGATGAATTTCAGTGTGACAAACTGGATAATGCGTGGTGGTGGGAAGTGTGGATTGAACAGGGGTAGAAATTTTCGAACAATATAACCGGCCGATTTTTTTAACCCACTGTAGCGGGGTAGAAATTTTCAAAGATATTCATTCGTTGAATGAAACTATTTCAGGGTCAATGATTTCAACTCCCTTTGGAATGGGAGGTGAACACATTTAGGGATAGGGGTCGAGTTGTGTTACACAAAAATAACGCAAAAGCTACCTAGATTGTAGTAAAATCGGGGGTTATGGATAAACGACATCTCAGGCAACGCCGGGCCCCCAGCTAGTAAGAAAAAAGTTTACCAGAATATGCATCAACTAGGATAAGATAACATAACTCATAATTATGAAGCATAGAACCAGTTCTCATGAATGAAAATAATGTGTGTATAGCATAAATTAAATCAAAGCCATTCAAAGTATTTACAAAACTTTCCAAGAATCATATGTAATTATATCATAACTATTAAATTATATTCAATTCATTCAACTTAATGAGTAATAACCAAGGAAAGAGTGAAAATCATCATTGGAAACTCCAACTTCACAGTGTGAAGGGCAAACAGTTTGACATAGGATAGGGTAGGGAAACAGTTAGTGAACAAGTTTTTAACAAGTGTTAAAGGCAGCTTCCACAGAGGTGGCAATGCCCGACTACAAGTCTGAGTTGCCAATGAAAAGTACAAGGAATGAATGAAAACATTGATAATAAATGTACTTCAATCTGATCTTACCCTTTAACTAATCCAGATGGTCCAATTTGAGTACCAAACATTAGATTGAACTCTATAGGATCTGTTAATTCATTGCCTGTTAAAGGTGACCTAATATTGAACTTCTTTAAGACAGCACTCATTTCTGCTTTTCCATATCCATCTAACTACAGAAAGAAAATTTTTTGTTTCAATAATTTATTACATAAAACAAAAAAATAAATACCACACTAAAAATAAAATATTAAACTTAAATAAGCTAACCATTTTCTAATGTTTTTCACATGAAATGTTTTAAAGTTTGTTACAGTGTGGTTGGCTGACTCAAGGTACATTCATTCTGACTCCTCAGGAAGGAGGAAAACACACACTGATAATTTGAAATGTTTTTTTTGTCCTACATTGAAACACTGGCTCTCAATTTCATGTTAGCCATTTATTTTCTCTCTCTCTTTCTTTCTGACTATATCAATTATTTAGATGCTTTTCATATCCTATTAACTTCATTGCTATAACATAAACACTTGAGCCACAACTAATTGGAGAAAAAAAATTCAATACATGAATAAAATCATGGTTTAAGCAGCATTAGTTTTACTTTCAATTAAAATTTTGCTTTTATTGCTATAATGTAACTGTAGGTTATTGCCTTTAAAATGTTAAGTAAAAATACAAAAACAATTAAATCAAAGTGTAAAAATTTAAATTTAAGAAAGTGTAATACTGCACCTTTACTACGACATCTTTACAGATATCCTTCACATCCTGTGTTGTTTTTTTATCAGCTGACAACTTTTCCAAATGAGCTTTTATGAGATGATCTAATCTGAAGCATTCGCCAGTTCCTACATCCTTCACCATTAAGTCAGCAAATCTGTCCACATGTCCAGATGCTCTAAAATGTGACAAACAAATTATGAACACAATGTTCTTTACCCAAGAAAAATTCAAGTTATTCTGTGATTGTAAAAGGTTCATGTAAAATTGTACACAATAGATATAAATTCAGATAACAACTAAAATGTGCAGTGTTTTCAAATTTCACCTCTAATCAAAATTTCATAAATATATTCTGTAAATAAAAATAACTTCTACTGAGTAATAGCAAATCATTGATAAGTCACAATACACTACTGACAGAAACAACGACCTGTTACACAGACAAGGTTTAATGCATACCGCCAAATCTCTAACATATGTTGATGATGAAATTAAACTTTTATAAGAAAATATAAAATATATAAATCTTGGAAGAAGTAAAAAATTTTCATACAGAAAAGTAGCGCAAAAACAACAAAATGCAATTGACTATAAATGGAATAAATTGTGAAAGGTAAGGAAAGTAGTAACATGATGGATTTATGGAACATATATTGGTCATGGAGTTAAAGTGCACAAACTATAACGTGAAATGTAACTTTATTATTAAGTATGTACAACATGGGAATACTCAATAACACATCTATCCTCTAACAACATCAAAACATAACAAATACATTTCAATGTGCGTGATCCTACATCTAAGTATATGAATTCACATAAAGTGTAATCCTCCTATTTATTTCTACCCTGCCTCACTATCCAAGTTCGGATGTGACTTTGTCAGCAAATTAGTTCTAATTCCTTAATGGATTCTCCTAATATTGTGTGTTTGTATACAAATATATAGGATAAAGGTTGGAATAGACTTTTTTTTTTGATTTATTAGACAAAACTTTTATCTTACAATTATTTGTTGTTACATAAAATATTATAGTATATACAATTAAAATTATGTACATAATTAACATGGAAACTTGGCACTTAAGTTAATCCAGCAATTAACATAATTTTGCAAATATTTCTTGTATTTTGCTTTGGGTGTCTGAGGGGCATACTTTGTTGAGTTATGAGGGATCGCTGGTGTTGTTCAATATGATGGGATGGATTGAATGGGTGGGTGGGGTCTGCGGGTATGAGGATGGGGTGAGTTAGGAGGTGCCAGAGTGTTCTGGTGGAAGGATGAGGTCGATAAGGCGTTTGATCTTGAGGCGACGTGCGCGTGGGGGTGGGGGAGGGTTGCAATGGAATTGCTGGATCGTGGTGTTGGGATGATTGAAGGTGCTTTTGATTAATGAGTTTACGGATTTGGTGATTATTGAGTTGACTTGGGGAAGTTTAATGTTGTGGTGGATGATGGAATTTCTGAGGTACCAGGGAGAGTTAGTGATGGTGCGAAGGATTATGTTTTGTTTGGTTTGGATTTTGGCTGAATGGGTTTTGGCTGTTGCTCCCCATATGGATGAGTAGTAGGACCAGGTGGGTTGAATTATGGAGAGATATACTAGGCGTTTTGTGTTGAGGGCGAGTGGGGATTTTCTGTTTAGGAGAGGATATAAAGTTCTGAATTTAAGGTTAATTAAATACACTTTATGTGAAAGAATATGCTCAGGCATAGAAATGCACACATAGAAAAACATATGTTCTAAGTATGTAGAAGTACGAAAAAACAAGACAGTAAATATTCGGCCAGGGCGGGGACCTGAACCCACATATTCTACTAGAATGCAGACACCTTTCACATATCAACCAAGTCTTGAACTAGGCAAAAATAGACAGTCTTATTGAGGTTTTCTAAGAGGAGAGGAGGAATGGATAGAGAAGGGAGGGTGAAGGATTAGGAGTGTCCACTAAGGAATAATTACAATGTTATATATCTGTTTGTGTGTGAGCGCGCACACGTGTTTTTTTTGGTTGTTTTTATTTATTTATTGTGTATATATATATATATATATATATATATATATATATATATATATATATATATATATATATATATATATATACCTCTGTGACACCCATAAATTCTGCCAAACAGTCCAGTGGAAACTATATTTAACTAAGAAACCCCCTATCAGCATAGATGCCCATAACTGCACAGCTCTGTGCCTATTCAATTTAAAGCATGCAAACTGCCACTTCTGAAACTCTCTCCCAACCACCCACTTCAAACCTTCACCCACACCCTAGTTTCCCACATTACTTCACCATCCTTCATTAACTTGCTCCCCAAACAACCCAACCTGACCCATAACCAGCACCTAGCCCTCCAAAACCTAAAAAATAATAAGGAAATTGTCATTCTCCCAGGTGACAAGGGCTTCGCCATTGTCGTCATGGAGAAGTACTTGGCTGAGGCACTTTGCCAGCTGGGAGACGACAGAACGCACAAGCCTATAGCCACCAACACTAATCCAGCCATCACTTGAGAAATAGACAAATTTGTCCGTTCACATGGAAAACTCCAAAAATTGTCATCAGCTTCCATTGAATTCCTCACCTCCAAAAAAAAACCAGAACACCCACCTACCTGCTCCGCAAAATCCACAAACCTGGTGTACCGGGCCGCCCAATAGTTGCTGGCTATAACTCCCCTACTGAGAGGATTTCTGCATTGGTGGATGAGTCCCTCCAACAAAATAGTAGAAAAACTACCCTCCTTCATCCAAGACACCAAACACTTACCTCCGCCGTATCTATGAACTCCAAAATCCTCTTTCACCTGTTACCCTTTTGGTTACTATAAATGTACTACACCAATATCCCCCATGCCAATTTTCTGATCTCCCTCACACAGTTTGTCCTCACCAGAAATTACTTTTCCTTCCAAGAAAACATCTACCATAAAATAATTGGCACAGCTATGGACACCTGGATGGCCACTTCCTATGCCAACCTGTTCACAGGACGCCTAGAAAAAGTGCAGCTAAATTCCTTCCCATTAAAACCCCTGGCCTGGTTCAGTTTCATAGATGACATGCTATGGACCCATGGATCAGACTCCCTATCTGAATTCCTCCACACCTTGAACTCCAAACACCCCGTAAAGTTCAATTGGAACCACTTCCCAACCAAAGTCACTTCCTAGACGTAGCGTACACCTGAGTTCTGGCATAATCAACACACCTGTCCTCATAAAACCCACGAACACAATCCAATACCTGCACTTCACAAGTTGCCTCCTGCACCACACAAAAGGGTCCCTCCCATACAGTCTAGCCCTCAGGGGAGCACGTATTTGCTCCACCTCTTACACCAACCGAATCCTTAATGTCTTAATCAATAGAAACTATCCTTGCGACTTCCTCCAAAAACTGATAACCCGTAGCCTATCAAATCTCCAAACACCCACTCTGGACCAAAACAAGAAAAGGAGTCCATCCCTCACAGGAACCTAATTCCCTGGACTACGAAAAATCAATTCCATTCTCCGCCTAGCATACACTGGACTGCAATCTAACACTTTCCCAAAAAACGTCCTCCCCACCTGCCCAAGGGTTGCCTTCAGACGCCCAACCAACCTCCTCAATTTACTTGTCCACCACTGCAAAACCCACACCCCCACCTGCCCACTCATGTCGGGTTGCAAACCAGATGCCATGTCTGCCCTACTTTACAGCTCACCACAACCTTTCACAACCACACAAAAACATACAAAATCAAAGAAAACATCACCTGCCTCTCCTCCCACACCATCTACAAAATTAACTGTAGACTATGCCCTCCATTCTATATAGGCCAAACAAAAAGATCCCTCCCTGAACGAATAGCCAACCACCGCAGCACTTTCAAACTTTTCAAAATTCAATTTCCAGTAGCTGCTCACACCCAAAGCCACAATATAAACAATTTTGACCAATCAAAGATTGAAGTCTTTACCGGTGTAATTGTTTGATAAACAGTTCTTGGTTTTCACGTGGGTATAATATATTTAAACGTGACATTTCTATGACTAAAAGCCCGTATACCTGTGTGAAAACCGAGAACTGTTTATTGAATTTTGACCAATGCATCACACTCACAATACTTAAAGCTCTACCCCCCAATTCACCAGAGGCAGAACTCCACCTGTGAGAACTCTCCTTACAACATGTCTTACAGTCCAGGCAAAGCCCTGGACTCAATGTCCTTTGAATAGTGCCCTTCCTACCTGCCACCCCCTACTTGCATAAGTCCATGTTAGTATGTTTGAGCATGCTTATGAGTGTTTGTGGGTGTATGCATGCATATGTGTGTGTAAGTCTGTGCATGTTTATATGTATGTTTAAGCATATATGTATATATAGAATGCTTTGTATAAATGATCACTAACAGAACGTTTCCTATGCCATGACCTCCCCTTGAGAGAGAAAGTTCCCCCCTCTCTAACTCTCTCGCTCTCTCCCCAAAACCAAGAAGAACAAACACGTTCATCTTCTTGTGACAAATATCAATAATGGTACTGAAAATTACTGTTGGTACCATAAAAAATGTGGCAACAACGTGTGCAGTTGCAACTCACCCTGCAAATGGTCAGGGAACAAGCAGGAAAACAGTAAATCGCCCTAGCTTTAAGCAGTTAATGGCAATATTTCCAACACAAAACTGCTCGAGTGTTTACGATACCATTAATGCACTCCGATTCTTAATGGACACGGGAGCAGAAGATTCTGTACTTCCTCGGATTATGGTCAACGGTTATCACCAAGAATCAGATATAAAACTGTATACAGCCAACAGTACAGTTATTAAAACTTATGGGGTAAAGATTAATCTTGGGTTATGTTGAAAGTTTTTGTGACAATTTCTCATTGAGGAAGGGTAGAGGAAGGTAGTCAAGGGTTAACAAGGGCCCCTGTGCTATGGTTTAATGATCGTAACTGACATTCACCAAAAAGTGATGCAGGACATTCTTTTCAACTACGCAGATCCTTCCAATCCTAATCCATTAATTTCTCAAGCCACCCACAACCTCTCCCCAACAAAAATGTTAACAAGACTTAAAAAAAGACATGCAGATTTAACCTACGAAGGACAAATTCAAAAAACACTCAAGGTTTATCATAACGATAATACAATTCATGTGAATATCACTGTATAAAACCATCATATATGTTTTGTCATAACGAGAAAATCTCTTAAATAATAAGTTAACCAATAATTATTTTAAAAAGGACATTCTTTTGATTTTTTAGGTTACAAGGATTTGAACTTTTACCTGTGACAGTTTTGGCTGTCTCAGAATACCCATAACCAAATGGTTTTTAGGTATGTTAAACTTCTACATGCACCACCTAAGAATAGCAGCTAGTCTTAGCGTCCCGTTCCGTGGACTACCAAGCACGACAATGCATTTATTGTTGCTAAACAACCCTGATGTATCAGACAACGCACTGGGCCTAGGGTTACAGCAGTTCCATAATGGAGTATGGCAGGTGTTAGTGGTTTTCTCACGTAAACTTAGACACACAGAAAAATGTTACAGTATGTATGACCAGGAGTTACTAGTGGTTTATGCACCTATAAAATAATTCTGTTATTTGTAGACAATCGTTAATAAACCTCTCACATATTCCTCCCTACAGGATTCGGCAACAGGATCTCCAAGACAACAGCGACGTCAGATATTGTACATATCCCAGGTTGACACAATGTTGTTTTTGACGCCTTGTCCAGGTTATGTGCATTTAGAGCTCCTTCAGCAATCAGTACTACCGAAATTACTCACACACAGAATGAGGATGGAAAGTTACCACCTTACAACAAGGCTCTACCTGGTTGAAGTTGCTTCCTTTTCGTCTTGACGGTACAGAAACATTAGTATTGAAATCAGTCCTTGCATACCTCTCACATTGAAAAAAGATTTTTGATTTCATGCACGGATTCTCTCATCCTAGCAGCCGCATCATCCAAAGGCTCATTAAAAAGAAGTTAGTGTGACCAAGATTGTTCAAGGTGGGTTAGAACACGTTGTCAAAGTAGTAAAGTATCTCGCCATATGAAACCTAAAACGGGTTCATTCAATGTACCAAACAAATGTTTCTCACTTGTCCATGTGGATAAAGTTGGACCACTACCACCTGTATGCGAACGGCATTATATGATCACCATAATGGATAAATTCGCAAGGTGTTCAGAAACTATACCATTACAAGCTATAGCTATAGTCTTCTATAGTAAAAGCTTTCTACACGGGTTGGATTTCTAGGTTCGGAGGACTGAGAGTTACGACGACTGATCGGGGGTCTCAATTCGAGTCTCTATTGTTTGGAGCACTAACCAATCTAGTTGGTAGCAGCCAGATTTGAACGTCAGCATGCCATCCCTCTTCTAATGGTTTTATTAGAACGTTGGCGCAGATCCCTAATGCGTCACTCAAGAGCCATGTGTCAGAGGATTGGCTGGATGTGTTACCTACCATGTTATTGGGTCTCTGAACTTCCATTAAAGATTTGGGATGTCCTGCGGAATTGGTATACGGAATCAGTCTCAGACTTCCTGGAGAGTTTTTTTCCCCGATATATCCTCCATCTTCTTTTTATGTTTTTAAGTTTCACACTCATATGTGTAAATTACCTCATAGTCCTATGTAATCTCATGCTAGACACAATTCTGTAAAAAATGTATTCGAGAATGATTTTGTCTTCATGAAAGTGGACCACAAAAAACACCCGACAGATGCTCTGCATGAAGGATCTTACCATTTTCTACATATGCCTATAAAGCAGGACTTCGTCCTCCTCATTGACAGAAAGGAAACTACAGTGAATATTAATTGTTTAAAACAAGCTTTTCTGGCTAGCAGTGATTTCACAACAACAGACATCTGTAACTTGTCTGTGCATTCTGTCGCCTTACAGATTCACAGAAAAGAGTTATATTTTCTAGATTTTCTTTGTTTATTTTTATCTCTTTACAGGTTTCATCACTGGGTATTTATTTAGGCAGGGAGTAATGAGGACACAGGGCATTGACATGGGGGCATACATCTGGTACGTTGCATACACCAAGAAATTTGAAACTACCAAGTGATGTTAGGCAGCGAAGTATTGCAGTACATACAAAGTCCCACAGGTTGTTTGGCAACGGATTAACATATTTGGATGAAACATTCTCAATGATCGAATCACCACAGCATTATATAAAAAAAGATACTCGAATTAGCCATACGTATTACGTTGTACTTTGTTCAGCTCAGATGTTAATTAATGGTGTTGTACAAACGTTAATTAAGAAATAAGTTAATATACTGTTAAACATCTTAAATATAGCACATACAAAATTGGAATTTATGAAGTAGTGGGAAAAAATAACAGTATAAATTTTGTAGATATGACTGTAATATAGGATGATGGGAATTTAAAAACATGTTGGTATAGGAACGAATTAGCTAATAGTATTTTATTGAACTTTAAATCAGGATAACAATATAGGTATATTAAAAATATGGCTTTTCATTTAATAAAAAGGGCAATGCTAGTAACTGATATGGATTATATGGTGTTAATAATGGAAAAAATTTCTGCTTTTTTAAAAGAAATTTGGTATCCTCATATGATAATAGTAGAATTACGAGGGAAATGTTATAAAAGAGTAAAAGTTGACACAAAAGAGTTTGTGAAGAAAGATGTGATATTTGTTAATCATAATGAAACGTCCTGGGAAGCAAAAAAAATTATGATAAAAAATCGGAAAAGGGATTATTGAGGTATTTTCACAGAAAAATGGGGAGAAGAGTATAAATGATAAAGTGATAGAAAATGAAGTGGTATTGATTTAAGAGAAAATTCATTATTGGAGTGTCAAATATATAACGGGGATGTCAGAGTAAATTCAAAAGCTTTTACTAATCATGGGATTAACAAAAGTAAACTAGCATATAGGCCAATTAATAAATTATATACGTTAATAAGAAATATGAAGTATAAGGAGGATGTTTATAAGGAAGAAATGTGGTTTATTTAATGAGATATGAGAATTGTAAAAAAATTTACATTAGTATTAAGAACCAAATGTATAATCATAAGGCAAATTTCAAAGAACATTTGAAAAACAATACTGCTTTGTCAATTTATGTGAAGGAAAATAATTGTAACATAGATTGGGAGAGCGTAATAATTAAAGTGAGAGGAAGGAATACTAGTAAAAGAAAATCAGAGGGGCTAATGATCCATTTAAAATAGTAATAAAGTATTAAATACAAGGAAAGAAGCTGTAAGAAATGGGTACTTGCTACATGAATTAAGTTGATAAAATAAGTAAATTAACACATTGATGATAATTTAAGGGAATGTATATGCTAATTGAATTATAATTATAATAAAAATTATTATAGTGATTATTATTTTTCAATTATATTGTTTATGATTCAAATGATAGATATTGAAATAAATAGGTTGTAAACACAACAGATAGATGGCTGCTGTAGTGCTCAGTTCTAGGGGAATGTACGCAGGATGGTGTGACAGATGGCAGAGAGGGGATTCATTGCTAGATGGACAGATTTTTGAATTGGTAACTATTGTGATAATAGTAGTCAAAGATGAAGAGGGACTGCTGAGTATATAATAATTACAAGCTGACTAGCATAAAACTTAATGTTTTATAAACTGATATTTATAAAGAAAATTGAATGACTGCACATACAGGTATATACCATTAGACAAGACTTACATTTGGTGTTGTTGTATTCGATAAAATTGATTATAATGCTTTTTGTACATGATGAGAAGACTTCTTAATTAAGATTTTTGTATTTATTGTTGATAATGGCAGCAAGCCAAAATCTGTAATAGCATTTATAGCACTGGACAATAAAAGTTTATGTGATAAGGATATTGATACTCTTCATAATTAACAATGTAATAATCCTTTTATCCAAATTAAAAATAAACAAATTTATTAGAAAGACGTAAAATATAGAAACACCTAAAAACCATAGATAATGAGAAATTACATCCCCTTTCATGTTCAGAATAAGACACTGTGTAGTTTTAAAGTGTCTACCAAGGGTTTGTAGCAATATAAAAAATCTAGCACAGACAGGATATATTAAAATCATATAAAGTAATAACTAGTTTATCAAAAATATATGTTACATTGAAGATATTTAAAATATCATATGAAGTAAGCTGCAAAAATATCTAGTAATTACAGACAAAAAGATGACTGAAAAATAAATAGTAAGTAATATTTGGTCTGGAAAAAAGATATTTCTTAACATTGAAAATTTCTAGAATTAATTCATTATTGTGCTCACGAAAAACTTAAATCCTTTAATTTTAGTGGCAATGCCTTAATCTCAATATCAATTTCTTACCATTTATAGACCCCATAACATGTCTGCTATTAACATGAATTCTCTCACTCTTTAGGTTATTCATAATTTACATCTTGGAAAGTATATGAACTATAATACTAACTTTAAGACAGGTTCAGGTGTAAGAATGGAACAATCCACCTCCAGCATTTGCTCTTCGAGTATAAAAAAACTCCTCCAAGTATTCAGAATATTTGATTTTAGAGCACATCCCATAGGACCAAAGTCAAACTGACCAGTTATTCCTGAAATTTTAAGAACATACTTATAAGTAGGTTAGTCATAAATAGGTTCTGTATATAAATAATATTTTGTTTTCTTCTGAAGCTACCAAAAACTAATAAAACTATGTGGGCTCATTTTTTATATGCTAATATCAGATTATTATAATCAAGCTTTTGGAATGTGAACGAAAAGTTCCACAAACATAAATGTGTAAAAACTGCCTTTTCATCAATTAATAACTTTTGCCATGCAAAATTTTATCAAAATACTTATTTCATTAAAAAGATAATAAGTTGGAAAAATTAATTCTTTCTTATAACAATGGACAAATAATTTTTTCAAAGAATAATAATAAAACTAGTTGGAACTGAAGAACAAGAACAAGTTATTATTACAACATAACATTTATCTGTAACCTTATTATGTTATACTATCTTAGTATGGTGAATAGTTTCTACAGTAAGTGTCTTTATGTATGATTTAAAATCTTTTATCTACCTTCATATTCAAGCTAACAAGCCTAGTACACACTGGCAGACAGGGTCAGCTAATATTGTGCAATGGAAACAGACACGATTAAAATATCAGCGATCCTTAAGCACTTTCTAACCATTTACAAGTCAATATGTTCTTATAGACAACTATCACATATCATGTTTATTGGACGTACTGTGAATTACAGAAATCATTCCATAAGGCAAACAGCAATAAAAAGCTCACTAAAAAAACAAGATGTGCATGAAACACATGCAAGCAGCTTTCCTATATGCAGCAATATCCTTGATGGTGCAAGAAATGTTGTTCTAATACTAACTTAAGACTTTCCATTAAATGAGGGCAAATGACAAGTCTAGACCTCGTATTTAGACATTGACTAGAGATTCTCTACAAGTTGCAAGTGTACTAGGCTTTCAAACTACTTCATTCGAACTTTGAAATTATCAAAATGTTGAATAACATGCTATATTGATTAAATGTATGCCAATACATATATATATATATATATATATATATATATATATATATATATATATATATATATATATAAATATATATATATAATCATGTAAGAGAAATTAATATCACAACCAATTTAATTGATATAAGGATTTTTCTGACTATTCAGAGTGAATTTCCTTTTAGTTTCATAATATATGAAAAGTTATGTGACACAAAAAGTCTATAGAAATTCAATAAATTTGATCTTATAATAATTCTGCAAACAAATTAGATGCTAACCCCCATAGATAGCAAATGACTGGTCATAAAAAAACCGTCTTTTTAACAAATCTTCCATCCTTGCTCGGTCAAAATTTGCAGCTGCTGGAGCAAGTGCAAGTTCCTTATCCTCAAGAATTTTTTTTCGAAGTTTTAATTCTGCAACAGCTTTCTTAACATCTAATTCTGGAGCTCCAGATTCTTTCATTGCTCTTACAACATCTCCCTAAAACATGAAAATGTCGATTAATTGCAACATATTTTATTATGTATTATCGTGTTAGCATAGTAAAATTTAAGAACGTATTTTTCCTCACTTGCTGTTTAACAGAAGCTCGCAATGGAGCTAAAACTTTTTCCACTTGAGGATCTGCCATTGTGTCAAGAGGATACGAAACTTTCACTTTACGATGATTTTTTTTACTTCCCCAAGAATGTTGACTTTTTGATATATTAATAACAGCGAATAAATTTCTTCTGAATAACCTGGAACTAGTTTCTTTTTTACTTAAGGAACTAACAACTACTGGTATAAAAATACTAAACAAATAGTTCATTAAGTTCAAAATGACAAAAATATGTATATTTTCAAATCTTTTCTGTCAAGCCATGCTGCGAAACCGGGCATTGTGGCAATCCAGGGCAGCCAACAATATTTAAACCAGAATTTAAATTATGTGCGAAAATGTTTCCAAGCCTAATTGTTTTTATTGGTAGTACTCAGAAATAATAATTTATAATTAATAAATTTTGTTTAATGACCATGATCATAAAAATGTGCGGATGAAACAATTGATGACCTCTGAAGAAGATACAAAAAGGTATCGAAACGCTGTTTCCAGATCCAGCTAAATAAAGTATTTTTTAAAAAAAGATGTATTCAATAGGATAGGGACAAAGTAAGTAACTCGTCAAATATGTTATATTTTGAACGGCTAGTACGAATTAATAGAGAAATGTACTTATATTACAATCACCAATAGCACTAAATTTCATCTCAAATTCAATTAAATAAGACAGTTAGAAATTTGAAAGTGAACAATTAGAATATTACATATTTGAGATATTTTAATGCTGTGTTGCTTTCAAAATACGTTTTGGCATCGTATTGTAATACAACATAGAATTTTTCGTAATATTCGCGTTAATACATTCTTAATCACATTTCGTTTTACATTACATACCTTAAGTTTTAAACGGTAGAAACTTTAAGGAAAATAAATTCAGCACATGTATGTAGATAAACAATACGTAAACGTCATATATAACTCATCATATTATTTCTCATATCTGTATTTTAAGCATCATAATGCTTTGCTATTCTAATTTTCGAAATGCATTAGATATCTTTCTTCCAAAGACATCTTGATTTTTTAGCTCATTAATTGGATTGAAAACAATGCTAGCGGTCGCAGCAGCAGCAGCGACGTCTAACTGGAGGTCCAGCCTCCTGTAATTTTGTTCAGAGTTCCTTCCTGTTGGAATTACCTGAAACATACTTATAATTGTCATAACTAAATGTCGCTTATTTGGATTCATACATCGTAAATGTTTTGCCTTAAAGGCATCCTCTCATTCGCTCACACTTTCATTCTTGCATTCATACCATTGTGCTGCTGCTACTTCTGCTTCTTCTTTGGCATGCCGTCCTCGCTTCTTCCCCGTTGTGATTATATAGGAAAGGGAACTTATTGGGGATTATAAAAGATAGTATAAATATAGTTAATGTATAAGTATAAATAACTTTACTGCGTACAAGTGTAAAAAGCTTGTACGATAGTTTCCAAAACCTGTTGTTACCTTACAGGAAGATCTACAGTGGTCGGTTCCTGTTTACCTTTTTGTCAGGGTCGTATCGTCCTAGTGATGAGACCAGCTCATTACTGGAGTCATGCGCACTGCGGTAGAATCGCTCAGAGATTCTGAGGACCCGCTCCCACAGGTGCTCGACTCCTGACATGTCCCTTACTACCTCGTTTGGCATCCGTGGTGGCAGGTTTAGGGCTCTCCTCAGGCACCGTCTCTCCAGCACCGTCAGCTTCCTTAGATGAGTCTCTGCGATGGTGGCCCACACAGGACAGGCGTACTCGATGATCGGTCGTATGAGTGAGATGTAGACGGAGAGTCCCACTCTCGGTGCCAGCTTCGACCTAGGGTTAAAAATCGGATACAGTACATTTATCCTTGCCACTACCTTTTTCTCTATTTCTTTAACGTGCTACTTCCACGTTAGCCTTGTATCCAGGGTCGCCCCCAGGTACTTGGCCTTCGTGGTCCACGGGATTACTTCACGAAGTAGACGAAGGATGGGTTTCCTGTCCCCGGTCCTTCGCCTTGTGACCATCGGCGCCTGGCTTTTCGTTGCGTTGATGCTGACCCTCCAGGTTGTGGCCCAGCGTTGTATCTTCTCTAGGCCCGTGTTCAGGCGAGCTCCCACGATGTGCAGGTCGTGCGACGCAGCGTAGAGTGCGGTGCCATCTGCGTAGGTGGTGATGTTGACTCCATGTCCCGGTTTCGGGATGTCCGACGTGAAGATCGTGTACAGGACAGGCCCGAGCACACTGCCCTGTGGGACGCCGGCCAGGATCGCCCTCCTCGTGGACTCGGCTGTACCCACCCTTACTATGAAGGTTCGCGCCTGCAGGTAGTGCCCTATGATGCGCACGTAACAACTTGGTACGGCTGAGCGTGCCAATTTGAACATCAGCCCCGACTGCCATACGGAGTCGAAGGCTTTAGCGACATCCGGGAGCACCACTCTGCAGTGCTTCCTACTGTTCAGGGCGAGTGACGCAGTCTCGACGACCCTCATGATCTGCTGCGTCGTTGAGAAGTGTTTCCTGAAACCAAACTGAAATGAGGGAATTAACTTCAGTTCATCTAGATGTACCTGTAATCTTATTAGTAGCAACTTCTCGAAAACTTTCGAGAGAGTTGGTAAAAGAGAAATTGGCCGATAGTTATTCGGGTCCTTCCTGTCTTTCCCTGGCTTCGGGGCGGCGACTATGACAGCATGCCGCCATATCTGTGGGAATCTCCGCTGTCTCAGCACGGCGTTGAAGATGTCACGGATGTAGTCTACTGCTTCCGGTGGTAGGTTGCTTTGTTGGTAGGCAGCTTCCGGATTGTTCCCCATAGCTCCTCTGTAGAAACTTCTGGGATCTCGTGGTCTTCATCCTGGTTCCTGGAAGAATAATTACGTAAGTACCTATTTACATATTTAACTTGTTCTAGGTCTATGGGGTTTTCGACAGGGCGAAAGTTTCCTTCGAAGGCGTCTGCTAGTGCTTCAGCCTTTTCAGTGTTACTGTATGCCGTGCCGTTGTTGCCTGTCAGGTGTGGTATCCGGGTGCTCCTCTTGACAAACTGTCTTGTAGCCTGCCAGAGAGTTCCGTCGGCCACGTTGAGACCTGTCAGTCGTGCTTCCCATTGCTCATCTCTGAGTTTCTGGGACGCAGCTCTGATATCTCAGACCAGTCGATTCATCAGGACTTTGGCCGGCATGTCCCTCGTGTCCTGCCAGAACTTCCGGGCTCGGTTCTTCTCTCTGATGAGGTCTAGGATGCTCGCCGGGAGGTCTGTCGTCCTTCTACCGATGGGTTTTCTTGTTTTGGAGGTCTCGTTGGCGCAGTGGACGGTCATCTCAGAGATGAACTCCACTGCGGACTCGGTGTCCTCTGCGTCTGGAGCTTCCGGGATGGAGGCAGATAGTCCTCTCTTGAATTTGTCCCAGTTGACATCCTTGTAGTGCTAGCGGTCGCTTGGCGCGCCTTTAAGCCCGGTCCAGACTGCCAAGCTACGAGCCGAAAATCAGTCTGTGTGCATGCGCTAGATGGACCAAAATTGCTCTCCATTGGATTTGGCTGTTGTCGGTTTTTTGACGAAACATCAAAGGAATGCTCGGCTCCTGTAAAGTATTTCATTTCATGAGGTAATTTGTCAGATCACTTTCATATCCTAAAGATATTAATTAAATATTACACAAGATTAGTGTAATTAATAATTCTTTTATAAATTTTCTATTGAATATTCAACAAACTTTCATTGATATTGTGAAGAACCCTTTTTATTTTTTTTAATGATCACATATGTGTTTTTGGAGTCTTCAAAGTGGCCTAAAAGGGGCTGAAAGCTTGAAAATATCCAGTAATTACTCACATGGATTTTAGTAATTGAGGAGTTATTGACTCCTGTTGCTGTATTTATGAGCCAAATCTAGCCTTGTTTTTTTCAAAGTTTAGTTGTAGCAATGAGTCTTGTAATTCATACCAGTCTCCCATTTTTAAAACCAGGTGCCCCGGGAATAGAGGGGAACTGGTGCTTTACTCTTTTGTATCTCCTGGTGATGAATGCCGGCGCGGCTGCGGCTCGTCCATGGTTGGCGAGGAAGTCATGCGTTGAGAAAACTGGGTATTTGACGGGTAAACGTTGCTTGTAGGGGGTGTGAGAAGGAGAGTGAACTTGTTGGATGTAGGCGAGTTTGAGGCACTCAATGGACAAAATCTCTGGGCGCCCATCCTGATGAATGACACATGTGTACTGATCCCGTTCCAGTATTCGGTAAGGGCAGTTGTGAGGAGGTTGCAGGGATGGCCTGACAGCGTTGTTACAGAGCCACACGTGGGAAACTGTGTGAAGACCCCTATGTACAAAGGTTGGGCGTTGCCTGTGTCGCTGCGGTGCTGAAGCTTGCATGTGAGCCATGTGATGGCGGAGCTGCTGTACGAATTCCGTCTGGGGCGCCAGTGGTTGCTGTGTGGGAAAGGCGACCAAGTCCGCCGGCAGTTGCAGCTGTTCCCCATAGACCATTTGCGCTAGGGAAGAATCAATGACCTCTTTCACCGATGTATGCAAACCAAGAAGGACTAAAGGTAACGTATCCAACCAGGATTCTAGACGGCACATAAGCGTGGCCTTGAGTGTCCGATGGAAACGTTCAACCATTCCGTTGCTTGCAGGATGGTAACTGATTGTGCGTAGGTGTGTGCAATCACAGATGCGCAACAGCTCGTGTAAAAATTGCGACTCAAACTGGCACCCACGATCAGTGTTGATGCTGGTAGGAACGCCGAAACGCGCGAATCAGGTGTCGACGAGTGCCCGTGCTACTGATTTATCAGAACTGTCCGAAAGAGGAACTGCTTCAGGCCACCGGGTGAACCGGTCCCCGATTGTAAATAGGTATCGATGTCCATTGACCAAGGACAAGGTCTCCACGACGTCGACGTGAATGTGTGCGAAACGGGCCGATGGAAGAGAAAATCGCCGATGGGGCGAACACCTGTTGATCCACTTTACTCCTTTGATAGTCAGTACAGGTCTGTGCTCACTTGTGACACTGAGCGGACACCAGGCCAAACGAAACGCTGCGTTACCATGCATACTGATGTGCGGTGCGCCAGGTCGTGGACAGTGACGAACACTGTCCGTTGGAATTGCTGTTGCATCTACAAGTGACATAACACCAAATCCGACAAGATGTCCTGTAGTTGTAGGATTTGCCCTAACTCGGTGAAGTTCGGTATCACTACTCTGTGCAGCGGCCAAAGCAGTCCATGGAACTGATTGCAAACTAGCACACGCCCATGAGACAGTCAGCCACTGCTGTAGTATATTAAGCCATTCAATAAATAATGTAGAAGAGGAAATTTCCGACTCCTGTTAAGAGCAGTTGGGAGCATGTTGGATGCGAGGACAACGATGACAGTCTGGTAGCAAGAGAGACATTAATGTAAACACTAATGGGAACTGTTCTTAAAAGGAGTCGTAAATTTCCTTTTGTACCACTGTGATCGAAAAGTAAGGTGAAATTGTCAGTTGAAAGTCCCGGGTATTAGGAAGGCAGGTAAATTTTTTTTCCTAGGTTGGTAGGACTGTCTATAATATTTACCAAGGGTCTGTTCGTTAAAAGGTTTAATTATCTCCGAGTTACGCGTGTTTTTGTAAACAACCAAAAGTGAATTTTTCGATTTTTGCAATGGGTGATTTTGTTGAGCAAAGAACTTGCATCAAATTTTGTTTGCGGAACGAATATTCTTGTGCGGACACGTTTAAAATGTTGCGGAAAGCCTTTGGTGATCAAACTATGGCACAAAAAAACGTTTATAAGTGGTACAACGAGTTCAAAGAGGACCGTTAACGCGTTGAAGACGAACCGCGCTCTGGACGACCATCAACGTCTACCGACGAGGGCCACGTCCAAAAAATCTAATATTTGGTGCTTGAAAATCGTCGATGGACAATTAGAGAACTCGCTGATAGTGTTGGAATATCATTTGGCTCAGCCCAAACCATTTTGAAGAATGTTTTGTGTCTCAAATGCGTCAAGTCTCGATTGGTGCCAAAATCGCTCAATTTTTTGGAAAAAAAAAGCATCGCGTTGATGTGTGTGAAACTTTGCTGTCTGACTATCACGACCACTTTAAATGCATCATTACTGGAGACGAGACTTGGATTTACGCATACGACCCTGAAACCACCGACCAATCCAGCGAATATCGTGCAAAAGGTGAAGCAAGACCGAAAAGACCACGGCAAAGTCGATAGAAAATCAAGGTCATGTTGACAGTTTTCTTTGATTATCGTGGTTTGGTGCACTATTAATTCCTTCCGCCGGGCCAAACTGTCAACAAAGAATATTATTTGAGCATTATGCGCCGTTTGGGTGAAGTTATTCGTCTGAAACGCACGGAATTATGGGCGAACAACTCTTGGTTCCTTCATCACGATAATGCACCATGTCATACTGCTTTGGTTCTTCGCGACTTTTTTTGCCAAAAACTTGACTCACATCGTTCCGAAACCACCGTATTCGCCTGATTATGGCTCCGTGCGACTTCTGGCTACTCAAAAGACCAATTCGGGGACGCCGTTTTGACACGATTGAGGAGATAAAAACCGAATCGAAGAAGGTCTTGAAGGCTATACCGGAAAAAGACTATTCCGACTGTTTCGAGCACTGGAAAAAGCGTTGGAAAAAGTGCGTTTTATCGGACGGGGATTACTTTGAAGGGGATGAAATTGATTTGGAAGAATAACTAAAGAATTTATATTTTATAAATAAATTCACCTTACTTTTTGTTCACAGTGGTATATTATTAACTAAATGGCTTATCGGAAAATGCCAGGCTTAATATACTACAGCCGTAAACTGGAGGAGACGGGAATATGAACAGTTGTTGCAGTGTGCTGCAGCTAACAGGCCAGTCGAGGATAAATTGGGTGTAAGAAATTTCTTTGTATAATGAAGCTATTTTGGAATTCAATGTTTCTTATATATATTATTCTTATATATCATTCAGAAATACATTTTTTCTTATATATATTATCATATAAAAATATTGAAACAGGAATTAAGATATATCTATCTTCTAATCTAATCTTCTAATAAATAAAGCAGAGTGTTTGTAAATTTTTTTGTATATTTGTTTGTATGTTCCTCATACAAATTTTATCGCGTGGACAGAATTCAACAAAAATTGGTATATATATTCTGCCAAAATCGAGAACCGTTACTGTGGGGGTGAAAAACCCCCAGAATAAACGTGGAAATAATTATAATTGAAATAAGTTACGAATTAGTGTTAAATTACTTCGCGAGACGATGACGTCATAAATATTCAAGACATTGACGCATCATAAAAATATAGTTCTGTATTTCGTAATGAAATAAAGCAGAAATATTTTGATTGAATAAAAAGTAAAATTTTTTTCAGTAATACTCCATCAAATAGTAATAAAAACAATACGAAATACTTGCGCAAAGTTAATTTGGAAATATTCTCCATCTTTAATAACGCCAATATGGCGCCTTATAATACATTCAAATGTGGGTCGGTCGAGATTTATAAAATTTTAAATATAACGTATTATTGTATCCTGTATAATATATCAGAAGATAATAAGATTTGTCTAAGGTACGACTGCTGAATTATATGTTTGTAACTATAAAAGTATTCAAAATGACGTACGGCACTCCGAAAGTTTTATGGTCGTTATTCAATTAATACACTCTCAGTCAAAGGTATGCACAGAAATAGGAACATTTAAATTGAATTAAAAGTACAATTAATTGTACTTTACGCAACGTATTTCTATAAAATTGTATAAATGTAAACAAATTATTGCGTGCAATTTGTGTCGTGAAACAAAAATTTTAGGTTAGGATAGCGGTATTTGTTTTCCATTTTTGGGAACGACGTTATAGATGTTCAATTTCTGAGAAATGAAGCTGAGCAAAAATATTTTGATTGAATAATAAGTATAATTAAATCTACCACTACCAGAGTTAAATATAATTTATTATGAAAGGTTATACAATCCATTGCATTAATTTTCTTTTAAATAACTTGACTTTTGACGTATTTAACGGGATCAGGGACCAATATGTTGCCCAATTATATCTTGCAATACGCACTGGAAGATACATAAAATTATGATAAAAACAATACTTAAATGTTCAAAATGGATATTTTTCTATTGAAGACAGCGTATTTCGTAGTGTTTTGTATTAGAAACATTCAAAATGCTAAAACAGCAGACATTTAGGCAGATAAACCTTTTTGGGATCGAAGAGATAGATAGTGTTTTAACTTATGTTATCTGAGTATAGTTTCAACCCCTTACATAATGGAAAAGGAGCACTCTTAGGGGTGAGGGTGGACGGGAATTATAAATAAATAACGCGAGTAATACCAATATTACAGTCAAACCCAGGTTTCTGGATGACGTAAAGTGTAATTATGATATTCAATTGCTCACTTAACCCCCAGCGGCGGTAGAGGATGGGGTTGGAAATTTTCAAACATGTTAAAAGGTCTATATTAACGGAAAATAATTTTTTTTCAAGGTTAATTAATTTATAGTATGTATACCCATCTTATGCATTACAATTTCAACCTCTTGCGACATGAGGGTGAAGAACGCTTAGGGGAGGGGGGGGGGGAGACGTGTGTTACAAGAAAATAACTCGAAAACAACCAACATTCGAATGAGTCGAACGTACTTAATGTCGCTGAGTTAATTTATGACAATTTGAGCAACGCGCAGGGTTGGGCTGGACCAGGGTGGGAGGGTTTGGGTGGAGGTGAGTGGAGAATACAAATTTTAAAGGAACTTAAGCGGCTGAATTTTGCAACGATTACATATATTTGTGGAACAATGAGATTATTAAAATCTCACTACACGTTCTCTGAGTTTAATTTGAATCCCTTTCGGGATTAAGAGGGAGCTCACATTAGGAGTGGGGGTCAACGGGTGTTAAAAATAAATAACGAGATTAGAGTCAAATACAGGGTTATGAGTTTAATTATGACATTTAATTTGTCATGTAACTCCCGAGGAGTGGTGGTTGTCGGGAGTGGAAATATTGAAACAAGAAATCACGGCCGATATTAGAGTTGAATAATATTTTTCAGGGTTAATTAGATCTAAAGTAATTCTACCCAAGTTGTGTGTGTAAAAATTAAACCCCTCTTTCGGCATGAGGGGGTCCATGGTAAGGGGTGGGGTAGAGGGCACTGACAAGAAAAAAACGAGATTCGAGTCAAATCGAAGATAAAGGATGTCGCTGAATTTATTTATGACATTCTGGACAGCGCGCGAAGGGTGGACTGAGGTGGAAGGATTGAGGCAGGTGTTAGAATTTTTAAAAACATGTTGACCGGTCGTTATTAAATATATTTCGGGATCAATTAGATTATTAAAATTTCTCTACATTTTCTCCGCGTATAATTTCAACCCCTTTTGTGATTGGGAATGGAGCTCCACTTAAAGGTGGGGGTGGAGTGGAATTACAATATAATGATGCAAAAACAATCGACATTGGAGTCGAACTCACGGTCATGGATGTCAATGAGTTTAATTATTACATTCAACTAATCGTTTAACTCCCCCAAGGTAGGGTTGGCGGGGGTGTAAATGTTTAACAGTCGACTTTTGTAGGGGAAAAATATTTATCGAGGTCAATGTCATTGATAATATTTCTACTGATTTTGTTTTTCATTTTAACCCCTTAAGGGACGTAAAAGATCACACTTAGGGGTGGGGGTTTGAGGGGCGTTACAAAAAATAACGTGAATAAATCCCAGATTTGAGTGAAATTCAAGTTATGGATGTCACTGAGTTTATTTATGACAACCTGGGTAACGTTAGGGGGTGGCCGGGGGTACGAGGGGCTGGGCTGGGGTATAAAATTTCAGACATGTAAAATGATCGATATTTGCGTGAAATAAATATTTTACGCTGTCAATGTCATTGATAGTATTTCTACCGATTTTGTTTGTGTATAATTTCAACATCTTACGGCATGGTAGGGAAGTACGCGTAGAGATGGAGGTGTGTTTCATAAAACTAACCTCAAAAAACGAGATTCGAGTCACTTGGCAACGTGGTCAATGCATGAGTTTTGGAGGGGGTGTGAGGGGCCTCTCGGAGTTGGGCGCGGGAGGAAATTTTCAAACATTTTAAACGGTCGATATTTGCGTTAAATAATTATTTCCTGGGGTTAATGACTTTGATATTATTTTTACCGATGTTGTTTGTGTACAATTTCAACCACTGTGAGGGGAGCAAGGTTAGCGGTTGGGGTGGAGGTACGTTAAATAAAAATAACGCTATAACAACCGAGATTCGAATCAATTCAGAGACTATGAATGTCGCTGAGTCTAATTGTGACAACCTTTGTAACGCGACGGGTTTGGGAGATATTGGGCGGGGCTAGAAATTTCCAGACAATGTAATCGTTCGATTTTTGCATGGAATAAATACTTTTCGATTATCGCACATTTGTGGGTGTGGTCAGCTTCTAACATGTAAAAACGGCCGAGATATTTGGTCAATGCCTTCATCCGCCTTTAGCATGGGAGGTGAGCACATTTAGGGATAGTGATCGAGGAGCGTTACATAAAAATAGCGCAAAAGCAACCGAAATTGGTGACATATCTGGGATTATGAATAAATGACATCTCGGGCAACGCCGGGCACCCAGCTAGTTATAAATAAACGTCAGTCACTTTGAAGTCAGAAGAAAGATATTTAAATTCAAATTGACTGTTGTTTATTTATAAGTTGAAACAGAAATAACCCTAACGCTCTGTAATTAAGAGAAGTGTTTAATTACACAGATAGAACCATAAAATAAGGCTAAAAGTATTGGCGGATATGTGGAGACACTTGTGATACCTGCTGCAAGCTATGTCTTCAAATATTATGCTAATTACGACCCAGAATTTGAAACGTTGACATTGTATTCTAGGAAGTTAGTGGAATATATTTGTGGAAGTGTTGCTAGGCAAGTAACTGAATGAAGATCTTAAAGACAGCCTATTCAATCCTTCTAAATTCAAATTGACAGTAGGTGTTAAGGAAAATCGAAATGTTAATGGCGAAGAAGAATTTCCTATTAAGATGGTATGCAGATGTTTTCAGAATGTTGGAGCATAGAATGACCTTGGCCACTTAATGGTTACCGCTGAATTCGGAGAGGGATCTCAGTATTACATTTTAATACAGAAGTTTTTAAAACATTACTTAAATTGTATATTGCATCATTTCTGCAATGAAAGAGTAAGACAGAATATACACAATAAAATTGATCAAAGGACAATAAGAAAAAAAAATTTAATTGGTCTATACCATAAAAGTGTTTCATGTCATTTATCCTTATAAGCTTTACAATATATTGAATGTCAGTAGAGATTTTTTTAAGTCATTTGCACCGCATACAAAAATGAGCCAATGCTAGTAGACAACAGGGAACGTCCACCATGACTGTATAAAACATGGCGGCTCTGTTTTAAATTTGCTTCAAATATGGCGGCGTCTTGTCCAGTCTATGTTGTTTATATATGTATTTGGTCTCGACCAACGCATTACGCTCGAAACACGGCGCCACAACCTGTTGTCGTGTACGGGTCAGCGCCTCTGTCTCTCATCGCAGAGGTCCCGCGTTCGAATATCGACACGCAAATGGATTTTTATTACATCCATCAGCCATCAATAAGAAAACCAAGTAAAAAACTAAGGGGAAACGACTCGCTTATCCCGTGTCATTCCAAAATCCAGTCGGGCAGTCTTCATCGTATCGCGCGGCCCTCTGAGCCTGATCGCGATAAAGCATAATGGAAGGATGTTCCTACATACCGTTTCATTTAGAAATTCGATATGAAGTGCCACTGTGCAGCATATAAATGTTTATTATTTTTTTAAATTAAAAACTATAGTAAAGAATTTATTTCGGTTGTTTGGTGTTATTTTACGTTTTAATTTAATGTAGATACAATACGAGAATCTAGAATATATCCCGTTTCTAATATAAGCAACAATAATACATGTCTCTTTCACCCTGTAGAACAGCATTTCATAGTAAGTGCGATGTCTACCGGTTAGACAGATGATGATTTCCATAAAATTTTAAGTTGATAGAAATATATTAGGTTGATAACCCAATTAATGAATTACAAAAAAAATACTTTAACAAATATATCGTGTCAATATCATTAAAAATAGTAGGCTACAAACACACATAATTGATCGGTTGCTGTTATCAATATTAGAAACCGATCAATATATCTATTGATGTAATACTGTCAAACAAAGAAATAGGCTCAATCACTTTCTTCTGTTGACTTGCAAGAAATAAATGATTGGCTAACTTTGTTTCTAGCAATATAACTTTTTTGCAATAGGTAGGCCTACGAATTAATAAAATTAGGTACTACATTTTGAACGTTGGTCTACCTTTTTTAAATACTAAATTAACAGTATTATATCACATAATTGCAATTATAACAAATTTTTGAAACACTTTGAATCATAGAACGGGACGATAATTGTAGTATGTGGGGTACATTAATTAAAATTATTATTAGATAATAAAACAAAACAGCAAATACAAGCAATTAATTGTCAGAAAACACATATAAACAATTTAAAACAAATTGAATTCTTGAAATAAGATCATAAACTCAGCAGAATCTATAACCAAACCCGAGATCACTACTAACAACGCTGCTGCTCTAACCGCCTAAGCTACCCTGTCGACGGCAGTTCCATATGAGTATTTTATTTTGTAAGTATATGTGTATTATGAGTAAACATACCATTTACTAATCACAATATTACATGGCCTAATTTTTAGGACTCAATGAATAAGGAACTTAATTATGGGCTAAATTATTAATTAACATTGAGCAGATAATATGACCAACCTCAGATATAATTATGATACCAAATTGCAGATTCTTCTCCGATATCCTCTGTCGTTTCCACATTCTATTTTATGCGCTTTTCTTGCATACAATACCTTCCTTACACTGTTGTGGTGTTGTTCTTCTTTCCAGACAGCAATTACGAATTTTAGTAGGGCTTGTTCTAATTCATTTCCACCTTTCGTCTATAAATCGGGTTGGTATTTTGTACGTTCCAGGGCCTTTAATGTTCTTCTTCGATTGTTAAGGTTTTCCATTTTCGTCTTTATCTGGTTCACCTTTCTTCACTTCATCTTGGGCGATTCTCTATCGTGGTCTTGAGGAGGTCATTAAAATGTTTGCGCCATCAGTTACAGATCTCGTTTTCTCGTTGATTATCTTTCTCTATTCATCTTTGATGAAGTTACATTTTCTAAAGTAGGGCTTCCGAGGATCATTTATCTCTTAAGTAAATTTCTTATATCATTGTAGTTTCTCAAAATGTTTCTAGTTGTTCTTTTTTTGTTCTCATCCAAGCTCTTTTTTTATTTCCATGAATTGTCTTCTCAATACTTCTTTTGATTTGTACTCATCCTTTATCTTCCTTGTGCAGTTTCCTTGAAGTATCACTTTTAAGGCGTTAATCTTTTTTCCGGTCGTTATCGCACACTATGCGTCGAACCATGTTGGACTTTGGTGACTATTTTCTCTTCTTAGTACCTCGCAACCGCAGAGTCTTGATAACACCCCAACTCTCCTCGACGGCATTTCCTTCGTTGGAATAATAGTATTTCTGTTACACTTACATGCGGTTGTATCTTTTTTTTAGGAAGGTGTTTTATCAGATTCTCTACTTGGAGCTTTTATTGAGCTACAGAGATACTTGATAAAACTAAGCAGGCGAGGTTGGGTCCAAAGGTAGTTCCTCAATTTCTGTATAAAAATAATATTGGATAGAAGCAGGGATATTAATATGGTAAGGACTTGAAAAAGATGTTTCACGAAAGTGTTTGCTGCTTTTTCTACATTTGATAGAGTTCAGTTTTCTTGGGATTTGTATTTCAGTAATACGCCTTGTTATGCAATCTTCTGGTCAGATTGAACGGCTAGTATATAATTAAAGTTGACTGAAAATTGTGTAAATAAAAGATTATATCATTATAAATTATTATTAAGTTTTTTATTTGAGATGTTGTACTACGTATTGTGTAAGAGAGAGAAAGTATGCTTAGTTCTAAGTATTTTGACTTATCCAAACATATTCTGTATACGTCCAACCAGACCAATAAAATACTACTAGTACCAATACCAGGAAACTTTATTTAGTTTTCATACATATTTATTTTCCACAAAAGTTCTTCCTTATCTGTTTCCTATCGACCTAAGCTTCATTAATGACCAGTAATTTAAGTTTCTTCATTGTTTTTATTATTCCTTCTGACTAGATGCCCTTTTACTTATAGTTTCCATTAAACTATCTGTTCCTCCTCTGAATTAAAATTGTAATTGAATTTTTTCTCTTTCTACTATCAGTTTTTTTGCATAAAAGTGAAATAAAATTCAGGACTTCACATTTTATTTTATATTTCATTAATTTCGCAGCAGAATTTGTTTTATCGATAATGTGATATGACGATCGATGCAGTCGAAGTTCAATGATAACATAATTCAGTTGGTAATGTTTTTGTTAAAGGCGATATCGTAATAACAGAAACAATATATTTATGAAACGTCCAATGATTGAAATGGATGAAAGCATTGCCAAAGGTAATTTATTTTATAGCTGTTACCGTAAAGTATTCCAAACTTGTTTACATGTTTCTGATGACCTGTTGCATTACCTTTATTTTGTTTTGTGTATGGAAAAAATTATTTCGTTGTTAATTCATGCACAAAAACCGATGTATTTTACTGAAGATTCTTCGGTCACGAAAAGTATTAGTTATTTCATAACCTGGATAAGAATATCCTGATCACTTGTAGGTTGTAATGCTAGCAAAACTATAAGTAGAATTGTTTTCATCCTATCAACTGTCTATGATTCTGTAGGATGTGATGATTCTGGAGTAAATGTCAATGAAATTTGGTAATAAACCGGTTGTGTGAATTATCACTAGATTTTTTGTAGGGCTTCAATCCTAGATTTTTAAAATTAACTAAGAATGGCAGACTGCCTTTGATAATCATAATGACATTATAGTTAATACATTCTGCATCTCATAACTTAAAGTTACTGCATGATTTGTTGAGTTAGCCCACATTACATTTCAGTCCTAATAAAAATTATAACTTTCACAGTATTATATTTCTGAATTCAACACAGATAGCATTAAGACTTTTACATTTTAAAAACAAGATACCTTGGTGACTATATTAGATTTTGATATTTGTAGGTTATGTTTAATAATCAAGAATAAGTTCATGCCTTACAACTTTTGTTGATATTCATGTGAGATTAACGTGTTTGGTTAAAAATAAATAGGTAATTCAAAATACAACAATAATATTTACACTCAATATCTGTATATTTATTGGAAATTTGTTTGTTAATTTGGAATTATCTTTTGTTAACAAGCAGTTCTTGGGATTCCAACCAGGTGAATACATTGATATAACACAATGTTTCAACAGTAGTCACTGCTATTATCTTTAAGTGAAGTGATGGCAGTGACCACCGTCGAAACACTTTGAAGATGATGGCAATTACTGCCGTCAAATGGTCGTGCTATTTCAATGTATTCACCCGGTTGGAATACCAAGAACTGCTTGTTAAAACATACACTGGGAAAGCCTTCATTCAATTATCTTTCATCACAGTTTTTTATTACTTATTAATGTTTAACATTTCTGTTTTCAGTTATGTTGGTAGAGAGCACCTCTGCTCCTCTGGATTTTAAACTAATTAATACTCAAGCTGTTAAGTGTAAGAAAGCAGACATAATGGAGCTCGCTAAAGAAATAAAAAAGGTATTTTTATAAGTACAGGGTCTAAAGTTTAAACTATTCGATTGATGTTTGTAAATTCCTCACTGTGGAATCAGATCCATTCATTCAGTACATAAATTAAATACCAATCAAATTTTTTTAAAAAAATTCTCTTCTTATACTAATAATACCCAGTTCTTACCATTCAACATTGATGTTCAATCTGGGACACATTGTAATTTGAATATATTCACAGAGTTTACTAATCTGTGTTAGATCAATTATACATATGCTAAGTTGTACAAAATCCTTGTTTGATTAAAAAGGTTAGTGTTCATTTGAAAAATTATATTGCTTAATGAAAAGCTAATTACATGTATTTTTCAGAGAGAACAGGGTTAGATTAGTAGCTGGCATTTTCAAACTGGCATTGTGTGATAATCTACAAGTGATGAGAAATGACATCTAATCCCTCCAAATTATAGTCAGAATGGCCAATCATTAGATTGTGTAGTATAATATCCCAGTTTCGTTTATTAAATTTGAAAAATATTCTTTCTAATGCTTGCTATAAGTTTTTTAAACTTCTTTGCTATTATTCAAATTTAGATCTTTAGCTGAACTTAGGTATAACAGTAGAATATTATTTAGAATGCAATATACACTATTTTATGAGTTATATATTTAACCTGCAAATTTATTATGCAGGCAGATGAATTTGTTCAAGCTACAACATGTGCTAAACTTAAATTAATAGCTAAACAAATTCAATACCTACAAGAAGAAGCAAGGAAAATTATGATAAAAGCTGTGTCTTACCAACGTCTTCACCATGTGCCATGTAATTTTTGCAAGGTACCAGGAAATGAGTATCACCTATATGAAAGACAGAATCAAGAATACTTTTCAATGCTGTCACCTGAGGTGAGGATAATTATATTTTAAATGTTGATTTTTTTTCATTTGGTTGTAATTAGTACTTAAAGAATATTGGAAAGCATATGCTGACTGGCCAGATTATTATGACCATGCTATTTGTTTTTTGTTGGGTCAATTTTCTCCTTCAATACTGTTGCAATTCTTCTTGGCATTGTCTCTACAGGATTTTGAAAGGTGATGTGAGGAGTCTGATGCCTGATGAATAGCATTGACTTGTGTGATATTTGATGTCCCAAAAATGCAAATTGAATTGTGGGCAGTAAACATATTAATATCTGCAATAATTTGATGCCTTGTGTCATTCTGTTGTAGTGTACCATGCTTGACACACACTGCCAGATCATAGACTAATCACTGATGTATGCAACTCACAAATTGATACCCAGTTTACTTTTAAAAACTTTGACAACAGATGCTTTTGAAAATTTAAAATATGAAGCTGTTTTTTCTGATACCCTCTCTGTAGGAGTGGCAGCAGTCATCCTATGTTTGAAGACTTTTAAATTATGTTGCTTACCCATATCTTCGGAAAGAAATAATTTATACTGTTGTGGAAAAGCAACAACTTCCCTTTTTATATGATCTATTGTTTTCAGGGCAATATTGTATCTATTTTGCCAAAAAATGTGAGGTGGCCATTATAATCTGACCAGTGAATGTTTAACCATAAATTATTAGGGAAACAGTTTTCTCTATTTAAAATTATATAGTTATTTCAGTTGCAAATGTATTCACTATGTTCATCCTCATATATGAGGGTATCAGTCCAGAGCAGAAATTTTGGTGCATGAGCCCTCTAGTTTCAGTACAACTATATGAGAAACCGACACTCATTAGTAATACTTTTATCAATCTGCCTATCATGCAATCCAATTTGTTTAATTTTATAGTAGAAATAATGGGTTTTATCCTAAACCTTTTTCGTGATGAAGTACCATAGCAAGTGACCCTTTCACATAACAGAGTTGTTTTCATCAAATAATAATACATTGCATAATTTTCTAAAAATATATGTTTATGATGAAACATTTAAATATTAGTCCTCATTTGCATGGAACATTTGTAACACAATACAAATTCTTTTAACAATTTCTCTGTTTTACATGAAAAACAATCTTTGGTATTTTTGGAAATAAAATTACTGGACTGATTCCCAAATTTAATAAATATTTTTGTAAAATATGTTAATAATTGTTTTTTTTGAGGAATGGGGACCTAATGGAACTCCAGCTGGACACAAATTTATTGGCACTTTTCGTCTGAACAAAGACATGTCATGGACTCCCAAAAGTGACCTTTCACTTGAAAGTGTTGAATATACTAAGCCCAAATG
This sequence comes from Zhengitettix transpicula, assembly GCA_037074705.1. Taxonomy (NCBI): domain Eukaryota; kingdom Metazoa; phylum Arthropoda; class Insecta; order Orthoptera; family Tetrigidae; genus Zhengitettix; species Zhengitettix transpicula. The sequence goes on from CM073591.1 coordinate 207,190,418, forward strand.
TGATAGCAACATTTTTTCTCAATATTGTGAAGAAATTATGGATGAATTGTAACATTATGTACTTCCAACTACCTTTGAGAATCCAAATGAGAAAAATATTTTAAACTTGGTCATTTATTAACATTTAACCATTGGCAAATGTGCAATTGTTTGATGTTTTTGACACATTAAATAAATGAGTTAACATGTCATGAATGATATGAAATATATATAGATTACACATTTTGATAGTTAAATATTTGTAAAATATTCTTAGACAAGAGCTGTGATATTCTTTTTGAGTGTTTATTTTTTGTGCGATTATAGTTACGGTATTAAAATTTTAAAATTGATAATATTGTGATTTATTGCTTTCCTCTCTCCATCTTTCACATTAGATTTAGAGAGTTGATTAGCCTTTATTGATGTGAACAAGTAATTAAATAGGGAATATAGGTTTTCCTGGTGTAACTGCTAGATTAACGACTAGTACACACTTATGCATACAAAGTCGAGCGATTGTATATAGACATGTATACAGACAATGCATTTATTAGACAGTCTAGAGGCTTTGTCACTTCAGAACATTGCAGTAGAATGAACAGGTGTTTGTAATCAAACCAAGTATTTTTACATGAAATGTCCACTCTTTTTTGCTTGAATAATTTTTTTATGCTCCCAATGAAAAGCTGTTTTCAAATTATGTATTCTTTTCTATGTCACCTATTGACATTCTTCTTCAATAACTATTTTCTTAGTTCAATTTTTATATATTAGGATTAGTCACAAACGAGATGATAATTGACTTGACTGACAACTGCAGTTGTGTTTTTCTAGGCTGTTTTTAGCACCTGAAGAAAGGAACAAAGATTCCAGAAATGTTGTGTGGTATTTATATTACCTTTTTGTCTGGGTTGGCTGTCTTTCTTATTCATTAATTCTGAGAATTGTCTGAAGTCTCCCAATTCAGACGGGAGACTAATGTTCTGTGATTTTGTTCTAAAAGATGTCTATATACAAGAATATGTTCAATTGTCTATAGACAATCACCTGATACCCAGTTGGAATCCTGAGAAATTGTCAAGTAATTAAATAATTTCAATTAACGAATTGGACATATCCAGAACACATTAAAAAATTGGAGGTAAACAGTATATTTAAGCTATTTTTAAAGTTTCACTTTTCAATATAGTCTCCATCCTTTTCCAAAGTTTTTGTTCACCTTTTAACAAGGGCATGTATTCCACTGTGGTAAAAATAGTGGTCTTGCTTCCTAAACCATAGACGCATGGACATTATCATGGCCTCCTCATCTTCAAAGTGAATTCTACGGGATGAGCTTCCTTCAGTGGCCTGAACAAATGGAAGTCTGATGGTGCTAGGTCAGGGTTGTATGTATGGAGGATGAAGCAGGACTTCCCATCCAATTTTCACAATCTCTTCAGTTGTGTGACAACTGGTATATGGTCTTGTATTGCCCTGCAAAAGAAGAACATCCGCCATTGCTTTTGTTGGGCGAACTAGCAGAAGACGTGCTTTAAGTTTTTTTTAGGGGGCTGATGTATTGGACAAAATTTATTGTACATTCCTGCTCCAAAAAGTCAAGCAGAATCAGACCCTCTGCATCCCAGACTACTGTCACCAACAGTGTTTGCCCTCCAGCTTTGTTACAGTGACAAATCCAGTGCTGACATCTACTGTTGCATCATCATACAAATTTTTCAGCCTTTCATGAATGAAAATGGGTGTTTCACCTTCCACAATTAAGAATTCAATCACAAATCTCTGTCTAATACATACATCAATCTCAGCCATTTTGTAAGAGGGTGCTGTGCTGCCATCAGCTGACTTTGGTTACTACAGTGGAGAAGAAAGTTTGAGGAATAGTGCCAAATTCAAAATTTTTACATAACTAACTTATTTAAGGAGAGAAAAAAGAAGAGGCATTATGTATTGAACCACCCTCTTAACACTTCATCTGTTATGACTCATTTAATTTTCAAAGCTCTTCATAACAGAAATGCTGTGTTCAACTAGTTTTGTAATACTGGGATGTTGAATATATGTTCGTAATTTATACGGACCACAAAACTCTACTAGGATTGTTGGCAAAGGACAAACCGACGCCGAGCAAATTGTCACCAGGAATGCAACGTTGGAGTCTTACTCAGTGCATATGATTATACATTGCTCGTTTTCTTCTGGCTGTTCACACGACACGAACTGCCACCAGACCTGCTGAGCTGTTGATTGGGAGCCTACGGAAGATATGCATTGATCCTCTGCACCGGTATTTCGCAGAGTCCATGATCAAGAAAAAGGAACAACAGATGGACGCAGCGCGAGATAATGCACGGTTGCGAGTCTTTGCTCCACAGGATCCTGTCTATGCAAGGGGTTTGGGAAACTATCAAAAGTGGGTTCCGGCAACCATTATTGAAATAACTGGACCCGTGTCATATCGGGTAGAAACTGCAGATGGCAAATTCTGGCGTTCCGGCTTCAAGGTGTATTAATTTTTAGTTAGAAAATTCATAAAAATCAATTATCTGGGTTGTTTTTAGCTTTAGTTTAGTCAAGGTACAGTAGGCAAAGTTAACTCTCTAAGGCTACCAATATTATTTCGCACTCACTTTAAGGAATCACGAGGTTTTTCGTTCTAGAGTTATCGGGAGTATTTTTGACTCACTCAAGGTACCGGAAGAAATTTTTGCTGTCTTAGTGTACCGAGTAAAGCACGGAAAGTAATTGTGTGTCGTTTAGGCTATTTTACATTCTCTTAAGATATCGGGTCTCTCTTAGATCCCTTTCATACGGCGACTCCGTGTCTGTCTGTCACGCCTGAAGCAGTCAACCCGGCCATGTCGACACGTCTGCGATTCACGAAATGAGTCGCTCGGGACCTGCGGCCTACTCGAACCTGGAGACGACTGACAGACCGTTGACGGGTCTTCTGTGTTTCACTGAAACTAGGAAGGAGAGTCGGTTGATTAAATGATGGAGAAGTAATTTTTCAAATAGTTTGGACATTGTAGGAAGGAAACTTATTGGTCGGTAATTGGGTAGTAGGCGGTTCTGAGGATGGCATTGAAGATATTGGTGATTAGGATTATTGTTTTTTTGGGAGATGTTTTAGCTGATGGTTGGTGATGTGGTCATGTCCTGGGGAGGCTTTGTTTTTTAGTTTTTTTATTGCGGTTTCGATTTGGGAAGGAGTGAAAAGTTTAGGGCGGCGGATAGTTGTAGGGGCTGATGGAGTTTTGTTGCTATTGTGTAATTGTGATTGGTCTAAGAGGAGTTGGGGGAGAATTTTGTATTATCATTATTTACAGTTTATTGTCTCATTAACCTGTTGGTCAATAGCGACTTACATGAACATTTAAATTACTTTATACGAGGGTGAATCAAATATAAACGAGACTTTTGGACCTGCGCGCGCAATAGTGATGGAAGAACGTTCCGCTGTTATTGGCTGTTAGGTTGGTTTGTCAGGAGTGGGAGAAGCACGTGACTCATCATCATAGACTCGCTCAGTGTCCATCGTTACGATGTCCGAGCAGGAGGTACCTCCCTCTATTGCGCAACGTATTGTTATCAAGTTTTTAGCTGCAGAAGGTGTAAAACCGGCCGAAATCTTGAGAAGATTGACTACACAGTTCGGGAAAGAGACGCTGTCGTGAGCTAGAGTGTTTGCTTGGCATAAACAGTTTGTGGAGGGCCGTGAACGTGTTGAAAATGAGAGCCATGACCGCAGACCCCGCACCAGCATTACAGCGGGCAACATCGACAGTGTTCAACTTGTTGAAGGTGATAGGCGTCTAACAACTTCGGATATTGCAATTGAGGTTGGAATAAGTTATGGGAGCACTTACTCTATACTCTCAGAGGAGCTAGGGTATCGCAAGGTGTGTGCCAGAAACTGAATCGTTTTCAAGTGTGTGAGCGTCTTCTTGCACGATTTCGGAAGAAGGAGACCCATTTCTTTCTCACATTGTCACCTGTGATGAAACGTGGGTGCATCACTACACCCCTGAG